>JAYESD010000005.1:93921026-96377244 GCA_036927565.1 Tuctoria greenei
CGCATGCCCCAGCCGCGGTGCCTCCGGCAGCCACCCTCCCAACGGGTGAGACGGTTCTGGCCCTCGCGTCCAGCGCCCAGATCTGACCGCCTGCTGCGACGCCGCCGTCCCAGTGGCCTCCCACCGCTGCTGACGGGGGGCTGCCACCCTCGGATGGCGTCGCCGACACGATTATTGGACCAGGCTCGCCATGGCTGACGGTCAGGTGCACCGCGGGCGCCGCCGCCAGGTTGGCCGCCGGCCGCCGGTGCCTCCTTCTCTCTAGAGACCGATGCAGTCGCCACCGGGTCTGGTGTCGCGACCAAGCGTTACGGTTCGGTTGTTGTCGCTCTCATGGCCAGCACAGTCTCTGGGCATGATGGGCCTGCTGCCACTTCTGCCGAGCTTGTACAGTCGACGCCAGCGTTCATCGTCGGACTCGAGCCCCTGTCGGACGGTCTCGACGTGGGCACCACTGCCACCGTCCCGCCGGCATTCGCGGTTCCCGCTACTGGCGCCACTGTTGCTCCGTACGCGGACAATACCACTATGATGGCCGTGGACACCTCTGGTGTTGTCGCGGTCGTAGCTGCCTCTCGCGAGCGCGAGCGGGAGCAGGAGCGTGCTTCTGTGGCCGCTCTGTCTCACAAGCTCGAGGAGAGTGCTCATAGGTCGTTGAGTGCTACCCACGAGCCTTACTCAAATGCTGGTGCTCACTATGCGTACTCGACGTTCCTCGTCGCTACTCTCCACGCCCAGGTTGCCGAGGTTCAGAACATCTGAATGCTCGTGCCAATCGTCCTCAGTTCGAAGTCCACCGCGTCACATGTTTCTCCTCACGTTGAGGCGTTTCCGTCTCGACGACCACATTCTGTGGGAGGGTTCCTTGTTGGATGACTCTTGGATCAGCATGGACAGCCTGGTCCTAGCCTGGATCCTTGGGTGGCGGTACCGCGCGCCGGGTGTGGCTGGTCTTCGAGCAGCACTTCCTGGGAAACCGTGCAACTCGTGCTCTACACATAACGTGCGGTTCTAGAACACCGTCCAGGGCAACCGCTCCATCTCCACCTACTGTCGGGAGATGAAGGGCATGTCTGACGACTTGCGCAACCTTGGCGAGCCGGTTGCTGACAGCACGCCTTTGGGGCCTTCAGGGCCTGAACGAGCGCTACTGCCACCTTCGCTCTTGGCTTCTTCTACTGGAGCTGCCCCGACCTTCGAGAAGGTCTGGTTTGACCTTGAGCTCGAGGAGCTCACTTCCGGTGGCCCTGTTGGCTCCGGGCCTGCCACAGCTTTCTACGGCTCTGGGCAGTCCTCGCGACCACCTGCTTCTGGTGGACCACCGTCGCGACCTCCTGCTCCGCCTACCACCCCAGCTACTCCTGAAGGCTCTGGGGGTGGTAATCGTCACAGTCGCGGTAAGCGCGGTGGACGAGGCGGTGGTGTTGGTAGCACTGCGACTCCTGCTACTGGAGGTGGTAGTGGTGGCACCGGCCAAAGAGGTGCACCCTGACCCACACCCTACAACCTGTGGACCGACCATATCTCTATGTGGCATGGGCCGTCTCCGGGTCTTCCGCCTCCACGCTCGTCGCGTCCCCAGTCGGCGTACGTCGCCCACCCGGGCTACGGTGGACCAGCCTACCCTTCCGGCGGGCCATCGACTCAGGGCTACAACGGGCCTGGCTACTCTGCTAGTGGGCAGCCGGCCTAGGCCCCGTCTGGGTACTCGGAGTCGTTGGTGCCGTTCTAGGAGCTGACCGCCCGTCACTGGCGTCTTCGTTCAGCACCATGCACCTAACGCCACCTGCTGCTGACTGGGTGGCTGATTCCGGAGCTTCGTACCATACCACTTCTGACGCTGGTATACTCTCTTCTACTCACCCTCCTCACTCTTCTTGTTCTTCCAGTCACCTCAGTATGTGACTCGGGATCTCCGAGTTCTTTCCAGCTCAACAATATTCTTGTTGCTCCAGATATCATTTAGAATTTGCTTTCGATTCGCCGTTTTACCACTGATAATAATGTTTCTGTTGAGTTTGATCCTTTTGGTTTATCAGTGATGGTGATCCTGAGCTGCGCAGGGAGTGTTGGTGATCCTGCGCTGCACAAGGGTGCTGGTGCCGCCAGCCCTGTTGAGTCCAAGTTGGACTCTAGCGGGGGTGCGCACCATCCCCGTAGAAGAGTCTGGATGGGACTCAATGGTGCTGCGCAGCACCTGGGAGGAATAACCAACTAGGAGTTTAATAGAGTCCAGGTTTGTTTATAGATAGAGTACTAGATAAAGTAGAGTTAGTTTCATCTACAACTAGTCTATTGTAAACAGATCAGAACTGTTATGGCCAGTGCTATAAAAGAAAGCCTGCCGCACCCCTGTACTCATCCCATCCTGAATAAAGAATAGAACTATAGAAGTATATTCCACCAAACAGGAAAACACCCCTGCGACTTGATCTAAAGTCGTCGAGATCCTCTCTCCCTCTCTGTTCCTCCCTGTGCTGCTACTAGGAGCACCCTACCTTTTCCTGTTGAGGTTCTGTTCGCTACAGCAGCAAGTAACAGCAACCAGACAGGCTGGTCTGCTGCTACAACACGTGAACAGCGACCCAGATCAATCTCCAAACAGGTTCTGCACCCAGCAGAACAGTTCCCTTTCTGCTCTCTCTGCGCAAGACTTTCCTAAGTGCTGCATACCTGCCTGGTGCTGTTCTAATCAGAACAGTACCATCGTGAGGTGTTTAGACACCGGATTTCCAACAGGGAGGGGAGAAGGGAGGCTGGCTGGAGATGGGAGGGGAGGAACCTAAACCTAGTCTGCTGATACCATGAAGGAAGGAATAATGCTTAACTCAATCCATTGATAATGGCAAAGGGATACATAGATAAGAGTACAAGCCTAGCTAATGATCATACTACCCTTGACACACACAATACATACTCTAACACACATCACAATAAAAATTTGTAGACACAACCTGAAAGGGTTAGTACTGTATTTGCAGTATAGGCTGGACCTGGGCAGACATATCAAATTCTTGGAGCCACTGAATGAGTAGCTTCCTAAATTATAGCTAGTAGGATAGGCATCAACTTAGTAGCCCCTTCTTTTTGCAGTTGCACAAACGGGATGCAGGCTTCAGTTATTACAACATATAAACTATCTAAAGGAGTTTTCACAGCTAGCCATCCTAATAATTTGACCCACACATTTTCTTGAAAACTAAATGGCCATATTCTGATGCCCCACTACTACAAAAAATAATTGCAGGAAATGGTGGATCCATGTTACCTCTTCTCGGTTTCAATATCAACAACAGGAAACGAACTCTGGGATGTTTTCCCTGATGTAGGTGAAGATAAATATGCCAACCCTTGTTCCTGTTCTTTCACAGGTCGTTTTGGACTGTTTGCAACAGAGTAACACTCTAACAGATATTCTGCAGAATGTAATGTCTCTTTCAGGTGCTTTGCTTTTTCGTTCACAGGTCAAAACAGGTAGCTCAAACGAACTCTTCCTAACCCTTTTTGAAGATTTCCGCACAGGTTCATCAAAATGTGAATCATCCAGAGTCTGCCTCTTCTTCTTGGCTAGCTCTTTGACTTTCTTCTTTACAGAATGCACCGGATTTGCTACACGAGGAAATTTTAAATGGTCTCTGGATGGTGTTCCAATATCAAGGTCCATATCATGGTCCCTACAGAATTTAGTCTTTATGAGAACAATGGCAAAAATACATGAAATGCAATTTCCAGGAGCAATTCCAAGAGAAAATTTGACATAATATTCACATACAAGCAGTAGATCAAAATCCTCTTTGAAAGTTCCCAAGCCCGGATTATGACGCCTTCCTCATCAATGTCTTCAAAGGAAACTTCCCTGTAAAATAATGCTTTAGCTATGAGATGGAAATAGATCCCTTTATGTTACTATATGATAAATTGAGCCAGAGCTAAAAAAATAGAAACAACACCTTGGCAAACATCTTCTGTGGTAAGATCTTGGGCACCGTCTGCAGACAGCAAATTGTAGTGGCTCCTGAGTCCTGTCCTCGAGGCCTTTACATTCAAAGCACCAATGCACGGGGCATGTGAATGAAAACCCAGCCACAATTTTTTTCTCCAAATGCAAGCCTTCATTCCTGTTGTCAGGGTGAAGCTTCTGCGCGACACACCTGGGATGGTAGAAGTGCCCACATGTTGCATTATTACAAAGAAACACCTAAAGAGCAATGCAAGTGTCAGTTTAAAAACAAAGTCCCAGTGGTAACGGCGAACAGCAGTGATGCCCTTCACAAATATTTAAGAACTAACCCTGCCTCCATTGATTTTCATCATCCCCCTCCCGCTACCAAAACATTAAAAAAACAAGGACTAGCACACATAGATGTAGAAAATCCATTGATTAAACGATAGGAAGATGGATAACAAGATCTAGAGGAAACACGTGACACTTAAGACTATTTCTAAGAAACAATGACAGACAAAAACCATGCCGAAGGTAAAGCAGTTTTCCTGTTCTCACTCATCTCGTTCAGTAATCATGTCTTCATTCAGTTTTCTATCATAGAAAGTGTTCTACAATAGTTATATACAGCAGAGAGAACAACATGCAGTGAGGCCACTGTACAAGCACGAGAATAATTTTTAAGTACCACAATAATTGACACTGACTCCGGAATACTGGGTTTGAAGAGGTAAATGCATATTGTACCCTAGTCTTCTGGATGAAGAAATCGCAAATAGCCAAATACACGCTCATAATGTTGATGTCTTTCTCTCAAAACAAAAAAAAAACATTGATGAACCTGAGACCTGCGTTTAAAAGGTGTCGCCCAGGCCGCCTCCCGTCACCTAGGCATCCGGCGCCTCACCAGTGTTGTAAAAGGGCAGGGACAGGGGCAGCCCCGATAGGAGGAGAGGGCAGCGAAGACCAGGAGCGGAGGCGCCCGGGCCAACGGATCGTAGCAGAGGCAGCCGGGACAGAGATTCTAGGCGAGCGGAGCGGAGGCAAACGGAGCAGAGGCAAGCGAAAGCGAGCGGAACGGAGGCCAGGCGAGCCGCGAGCGGAGGGGAGGCCAGGTGAGCCACGAGCGGAGGGGAGGCCAGGCGAGCCGCGAGCGGAGTGGGGGCAGGGGATTGGAGGCGCGGCGGCGGCGCGAATACGCAGAGATGTTGGGCGTGGACGTTGGCAGGGCGTGGCTGTGTGAGCATTATTTTTAAGCCCAGCTGGCCCAATATGTTCCAACCCTAGCCGTCTCCCAGTCTTAATCTGATTCCCGATCTAGCCGCCACCCGCCAGTCCTGCTTCCTCTCCCGATCCCGAGTGACTTCTCCCCCGACGGCTCCTCCGCCTGCTAGGCCCGAGCGCAGCACGGCGACGCTCGCGCCTCCCCTCCCCTCCTCTCTCCCCTCCACTTGGCAGTGCTCGCGACAACGTAGGTGGCCTCGGCGACAGCAGCCAGGCGAGGTGACCAATTATAGCGTCCGGGCCGGAGCGCCTGGACGTGGTAAACGCTGCACCTCACAGGTCACCGCCGCTTCCGCGTGCCCCATATGATGTTGTCGCCGCCTCTGCCCGCAACCTTCCAGGACATCGCTGCATCCGCCCGTCGCCGCCTCCCAGGCCTCCACCCATGCCACCTCCGAGGCTGCTGCCATCACCTCCACGATGCCCACCGGTGCCTCTGTTGCCGCCCAGGGCGCCGCCACCTCCTCGATCCACCGGGTGCCTAGCCAGTCGCCTAGGCGCCCGACAGGCGCTTAGGCTAGGCATCCAGGTGCCGATTTAAAACCTTGCCTAAGACATCAACACAAACATGTCCTGCGAGGCGATGATTCACACAAGATGCGGGTAAACCTAGTGGTCGGAATTTAATACACCAAAGGCAGCAAGGAGCCACAGCCCACCGCGATTAGGTAACCTAAGAAGCCACCAATGCCATACAAATTGAGCATCAATAATTCTATAAGGAGATGACTACTGTGTGGCAGCAGGCGCAGGCACAAACTGACTCATGGGCATGATCAGGTAACTGATGCAACAAAATGCCAACAGCTATAAGCAGATTAAAGTTTATGACAAGCTTAAAATAAGTTATCTGTTGGCACATACTGATGATTACTATCTTTAACGACTCCAATAAAAGCCTCAACATGACATAAAATTACAAATGAACTTGGTGTGGTTGGTGCTTCTATGATGACAACTACGGAGCTACCTGAACATGAAAATAGAAGAATTTTTTTAATATACGTATTTTAATCCAAATTTATATTAATAACCCTCGATTCAAATTTTTTTCAAATCTGACCGGCCGTCATATGAGTCTCATACGACATAATGAATGTCGTATGAGGCCCACACGACATGCGAATGTCGTATGAGGCCCATGCGACATTCGAGGTGGCTCATGCCACATGTGTCGGCTGGGCCGTCCAGCGAGGCCGAAACCGGCCACGGTGGCATATCGTATGAGGCTCATACGACATGCACAGTACCGTCGTATGTGCCTCATACAATATAAACAGCTAGTTTATTTATTCAATTAAAAATAGAAGATGACTTGCAAAAAATATGAAACTTTGTAGATATGTAAAGCGAAACATGCAGAACACAATGGTATGGTCAGATGTTATTTTAATTTTTTTTGAAAAATTTTTAAAATTCAGATTTGAATTTCATTGAAATTTCCTGAACGTCTGAAATAAAATAGCAAAAAGGATTCAAAAATCTTGAAACTTTGCAGGGAGGCTATTTGGATTATTCCTCTGACATGTAGCAGTGCACCGTCGTATGTGTCTTTTACGAGATTCCCCTGACATGTACCAGTGCACTGTCGTATGTGTCTTTTACGAGATTCTCCTGACATGTACCAGTGAACTGTCGTATGTATCTTTTACGAGATTCCCCTGACATGTACCAGTGCAATGTCGTATGTGTCTTTTACGAGATTCGCCTGACATGGTCCATAGACTTTCGTACACTTGGTCCATAGACCCATCCACGTTCGTCTATAAAAGGGTCCGCACCTCTTACATTTCGTATACGATTAAAGTTAGTAGTAACACAATGGAAAATAGAGGTCGTGCAAGGAGAGGAGAAGGAAACATTAGGCCAGTGCCTCAGAACTACTTAGTTGACGGTCCTTCGTGGTTCGATGAACCACTTGATGAATTCCCTCTATTAGTAAAAAGTGATTTTGGTGTGTTTAATCCTCTTCGTCCATATGATAGTACCAAAGAAGAATGGCCCAAGTGTCGTTGCGGTCTGGATTGTTTGGTGCAAATGATGGATGGAAAAGAGGATAGCGGTCGTCGATTCTTTCGTTGCCCTGTGGCTCGTGCAGTAATTTCATATCGTTTTTGTGTACGTTCACGTTGTATTTCTTTTTGTTATGTTTACTTTAAATTTGTTTTTTTAGTCTTATTTCGATGAAGATAACTGCGGATACACATTGTGGGTTGATCCAGTACCTATCAAGCCTATTCAAGATTACATAAAATATTTGCGAAATCGAAAGCGAGAATTAGTAGGTCATATTGCGGATATGGAGTTAGAACAATTGGAGGATGATACTAGTCCTAAGTGCAACAATATGTCCTGTGAATGTCCTCACCACAAGTGAAAATGTACTAGTTACGAACTATGTTTCATTATTCCATCAAATGTATCTTTTAAATGTTCCTATGCCTTCAATTTCAATAATATACTCGTTTGCTTCAGTTTTTTAAGTAACGCGTAGTATGTAATACTTCCTTTCCATGCGAAACACCATAGAAATAGAAACATAATGAAGTAATATAATAGAACATAAGTTTTGTACATCATAAGTCACACATATACATCGTACATAACACTAACGTCTACCACGCTTGTTGGCCCTACGCGCAGCATTCACATGAGCCCGGTCATATGAAATGTCTGGTGGCGGTCTCCTCTGCCGTTGCGGACGGCCAGCCTGCTCTGGTGTCTGAAACTGTTGAGTCTGCTGAGTCGGAATGGGAGCACCGGCCAACTGAGACCCATGAAGTGTATCGTACTACGCTATATCAACGAGGAAGTCCTCGACCTGGAAAGGCGTCATCGGCGGAGTGCCGTGCTGCGTCTGTGAGTCGGACATCGTAGTCTCAAAGTCCGCTCTGTACGTACCTGCAATTATAGAATAATTATCAGTACAAACTCAAATTACGAAAATAAAAATGAATGAGAAAAATTATTCTACATCGTACCTGCGTCCGTCTGTGGGATATGCGGAGCCCCCCAAGCAGGTACCTGTGCCGAGGGATCCGTAAAGTGCTGACCCCAATCAGGCACCTGTGTCGACTTGCCCGCGAAGTCCGAACCCCAAGCAGGCACCTGTGTCGACGTGCCTGCGAAGTCGGGACCAGGGACCTGTGTAGACGTCCCTGCAAAGGCTGTAACGTGTGGGGTCGTCGACGTAGGTACCTGCGTAGATGTGCCTGCGAAAACAATGTCAGTACAGTATTACTAATGTTTAAAAATACTTAATTTGATACGCATTTCGTACCTGCTGTGCTGCGACGCCTCGTGTGCTGTGCTGAAGGCAACGTAGTGTCTTGTACACAGGACTGTGTACAACAAGCCAACCGTAAGCTCTCCACCGCGTTGCTGTAGATGTTATGGAGCACGTGTACCATATCCGACGAAGTCATCGATATCCCCTGTCTCAAACGCTGAAGTCCTGCTGTGGACTGCTCAGCAATGAGACGGACCCGATGCATCTTCACATTCATGAGAAGTAATCAGAGAAACAATTTAATTAAGTAATGTCTATACGTTAAAGTACACAAAGTAACTATAATATGAAAGCTCTTACCGCCATTGATGTAGCTTCATCTCTATGCCGCGGATACGTATCTACCACTCTGGGTACGTGCGGCTGTCGCTCCGCAGGAGTGTGTCCGAGAACTGCTCGGGTGCGAGGAAGAAACCACCGTAAGTACTCCTCGTACACCTCGTGTGAGAACGGTCGAGTCTCCTGCACGACGTCGACTAGTGCCTGGGACCACTGCAACAGCCACGGATGCATGCGCTCTGCCCACACTCCGGGCGTAGACGTACCCTTACGGCCGTACCTGCATGAGAAATATGTACATTAAATTTGCACAACTAAATGAGTAAATAGAGATGGGATGAAGCACTTACGTATGTACTGAAGAAGGCACAACAGAATGTGGAATGACCGGGAAAGCCTGCTGTAAGCCAAACTGACGCAACATGCGGTGTGGTGCGTACTCCTCGACGAAGATGTCGTACACCAGAGCTTTCCTAGTGAGCCAGTAATCCGAGTCTCTGTAGCACATCAATGCAAGCCCCCTCGGTGCTCGCTGGTCGTGCTCGTCCATACCGTACGGTGTCCATCGGACGTCCTCGTCGGCCTGTAACCGATCGAACTCTTTGCTGAATCCGGCGTACACCTTGTGCATTTGCTTGTTACCCCACTCACGCTGCAAATCATATATGTTGTCAGTATAACATAAGCGTACAAATTGAATTAGCGTACAACTTGTTAGTGTAACTTAAAATATGTACGTACCGCACGGTGTACCCAAAAAGTACCCATAGTAGGGCCGTCATCCGGACGCTCACCGTACTCATCACCATCATACGGCTCTGGGACGACTTCAGGTCGTCCAATCATGAAGCGCTCGTAAACCCACAGCTGTAGGAGCAACGGACAACCCGTGAGGACAGCGTTGCTTGCTACCTTAGTGCACGCATCACAGAGTCCTCTATACGTGGCAGCGAGCACTGCTGACCCCCAACTGTACTGAGGCATGTCCTGTGGTGTGGACTCAGCTACAACTCTAGCAAACGGAATCAGATGTCTATCCACCGAGTCACCATGGCTGTTGGTGAACAGAATCGACCCAAACAACCACAACAAGTATGCCTCCAAGTATCTAGTGACCGTGTCATCATCTGCGTCTGGATGCATAGTACTCAACTGCAAGTAAAATAAATGGAATTTGTTAGTTTACTGCATGGTATGAAACATTTGAATTGAAAATAAGAAAGAATACCTCGTAGCAAGACAACCATCTCTTTGACGGACCGTGGTGCTGGCCGTCCTCAAGAGCAGGTACAGGATCAACATTAGCGACCCGTTGCACGTTCTGAAAACGTGCGACCATCTGCGCACGCCAGGTGAGTGTGTCCTCGGGTGCAGAAACAGCCGCACCTGCGAGAGGAAGACCCAACAGGAAAGACACGTCCTCCAACGTGACGGTCATCTCCCCACACGGTAAGTGAAACGTGTGCGTCTCCGGTCTCCAGCGATCAGTCAACACACTCAAGAGGGCTTTGTCGAAGCTAAAACGGTACTTGCGATCCTCCGGATCGAACGGTCTCCTCTCAACTAGCCGACATATGGGCAGCAGGCCTGCTGCACTCAACCTGATTACAAAACAAATCGGATGAGAACATGTTTTCATGTACATTGGACCATGAAGTATGAAAGAAAGAAGTACCTGGGAATCCATCTATCGTCTATTTTCCAGAATTTCATAGGAACCTGGGGACGAAGGACGGGCAACTCCTGACCTACGGAGACTCGGTAACCGCGGTGCGTCAAGTCAACTCGAGACGAAAGTAGCTCGGGACACTCTCGCTGTGGGCCGGCCATACCTACATTGTCAAGTACGGAAAAAAATATAACATGAAGTGCATTTTGAGCTAAAGTTAAATGACGTCAATAACATATTAACATACATAATATGAAGTTCATATGCATCTAACTGGAGTTCACATAACATCATAACATAATCCAAATACATAACACCGATACACTTAGTTCACTTAACATCGATAGAGTAAGTGCTACAAATACATAAAATACTTGACATCACATCGCATCGCCGTCTCCATCCCTAAACGTAGTTGTCTTCCTAGCACGAGGACGCCGTCCACTCTGCGGATCCCCAGAAGGTCCAGCTTCAACCACATTTGGCTCTGTGTTGGTAATGCATTTTTTGTACGTATGGCCAATTTGGTTGCATTTGTTGCATCTTCCTTGGAATCTTCCAAGTTCTGACTCGTCCATATCATTTCTGATACGATGAGTTTGACGTCGACCTCTTTTCTGCTTCAACCGCGAGATGTCAGGTGCTCGCATAGCATCAAGCCCTAAATCCATGGTAAATGAGCTCAGATTACCAAATCCATATACCTCTGCATTCCATGTACTGACAACAACACTTTTCTGAAAGTAGTATGAAACGTAATTGGTCACTGTCAGGTTAGTAAATGAGCAAGCTGCAATCACATGGGAACATGGTCTATAGAAGAGTTGTGGCTTCATGCATGTGCACGTGCAATCCTGCTGATGAAGTATGCACTGTTGAACAACTCTAACACGGTTAGCACCACGACGGTCCTTATCCCTACAAAGGATTTCAAACCTGTGCTCTGCGGTACCCATAGGTCTGACACGATGAAATCGGGCCTTTTCAATCTTCTTCTCCATGTATTTGCACAGGTATGGTGAATAAGCCAAATTCACATTATTCAGTGCTAAAATAGCAGTCGCATAACGTTGACGAAAATATTGGCATGTCCCATATAAAATGCCCTCAACAATAGCAACCAAAGGTAACCCTCTTAAACTGCGAATGACCCAGTTGTATATCTGCATTTCGTATCACTGCATTAGCATGATGAAATACATAACTTACACAACTAAAACACTTAGGAATGATGGATATTACCTCAGCTAAATTAGTTGTCATGATACCATACCGAGCACCATTGGTGTCGTATAACAAGGACCACTTCTCTTTCGCTTCGCGCCGAATCCAATGAGAGAAGTTTCTGCGTGAAATGTCACGAGGATTGCTAGTGCTTGAAGACGCTTCTGCACTGCCAGAAGTCAATTCGTCGAGACGTTTCTAAAGAGCAATAAACTTACTCTCCTGATTTTGACTACACAACATCTTGAACAAATTCATAAGTTGCTTGTTCTTGGAGTGGCTAAAAAAGTTGGCACCTAAATGCCTCATGCAATATCTTGATTGAATGTCTATCCAATAAGGTTGATGTCCACGATCCGATGATCCAAATTTCAAATCAGATATTGCTTTAAGCAATCCAGCATGACGATCGTGTATGAGACAGACATCAGGACGTTCTTGAACTACAACCATCTTGACCCGACTAAGGAACCAATACCAGCTTTCAGTGTTCTCACTTTCCACAAATGCGAAGGCCACAGGCAACACCTGTTGGTTCCCATCAACTGCAATAGCAGTAAGAATTTGACCTTTGTACTTTCCAGTTAAAAATGTACCATCAATGCAGAGTATTGGTCGACAATGTCTGAAAGCAGCAATACATTGGCCTAATGCAAAGAATGCACGGTGCAGATACAACTTCCCAGACACACTTCTATGCGGCATGTCCATAATGTCGTAAAAAGTACCAACATTTTTTTCCTGAATGGTCTGCAACAACTTTGGAAGGTTATCATAAGACGCTTCAAAAGTACCAAATCTTTGTTCAATCACTTTCTGTTTGGCCCTCCATGCTTTAGAGTAACTTATGGTGTACTTGAACTCTTCCTCAATAGTGGCTATTATTGATTTTGGTTCAAACTGTATGTTGTCCACTATACGGGCATACATATGATTTGCAATGAAATCTGAGGTTAAAGCACCGTTGCACTTCTCCAATTCCTGCAACTGACATGTGTGATCAACCATTTTTGAAACTTTCCAAAGCTTCATCCACTTCTCCTCGAAACCATGAACTCGAAAAGGACAAGTTGGGAACACACATTTCACATCATATAATTTTGGACTAGACTTGTAAACTGTAAATGATCCCTGCACAGACAAAGACCAATATTTTACTGCATCTTTCAAACCATCTTTGTCTTTAAAAATATCTCCTTGTGTTAACTGGTTCTCATGATATCCAGATAACCCAGAATATTTTTCTGCAGCTGCTAAATTACTCGGGATTGCATTGTTCTAGTCTGCAGGAATGATAATATCATTCTCATCATCAGAAGAGTCATCTTCAATAACATTTTCATATTCCATGTCCTCAATTCTAATTTGTTCAACTAAATCTTCGAAGTGCTCTCCTTCATCAGCGACACCAAGTGGGTCTTCTTGCATCTGGTTCACTCCGCCTTCGACCTCTACCTCAGTATCTTCCATATCGTCTGCTTCAGCTGAATCTTCAACTTCTTTCGTTTCTGCTTGCGCAAGAAACACCAGCGGCCAACCCCGCTCCACAACTGTATCTACCCATTTCCTCCAATTTTGTGTCCCCTTAATAGGAACGAAATCCCAATAACATCCATCTTTTGCTCGATTAATCAATCCTTTCAGTTTCACTTGATATACTTGTTCATCAAGGTTTAACGTTTTAATCAGCCATTTCTCGAGACTACCAAATGACCTCTCATTTGGTCTTGCTATCCCCCTCACCAACGACGTCCAAGCAGACATATCAACCCCAGTTGACCCATAAACAAGCGTGCCTTCTCCGTAGAAAATACGAAACATTAATTTGTCCGACATTCCTACTGTATTCAATATAAACAAACGTATTATAATCTACTCTAACCAAATTAATTTGACTCTATAAAACGTATATATTTGTCACACATTTGTAACTACAGGAGCAATTTTACGCTCCTCTGTAATGTATGACAATATTTTACAAATACTAATAAAACATAATATAATATATATTACACATTTATAAACTGAAAAATCATATAAAAAACACGAGTACATTTTAATTATACGAACTATACATTAAGAAAACATGCTGCAATAATGTACTCTACCGTAATCATGACATTCACATGAATATTAACAAAATTCATATTAAACTATATGCATGAACCATATGAATTCATATAATATTGACAACAATCGCGTGCACAACGAGTAACAATATGCAATTATATTATATTGACAACAATACACTATATGCATGAACAACGTGTACAAAAATTAAATACAATACACTATGTCGTGTGTGTTATCAACACTATACATTCATACAAACAAATATCATACTATAATACGCATTCATATTATATTGACAACAAAACAATCCAAATGTACGGTGGCAAAATCAATACCGAAGTCGCGAGGATCCGAGGACGACGGATCGGAGACGAAAAAGGCGAGAGCACCGAGAGTCAGCACGGCAAGGCGCCGTGCGGGAGCGGTGGAGGTCGCGGGCGGGGCGGGCTGGGAGCGAGGCAGGCGGCGGGCTGGGAGCGAGGCAGGCGGGCGGGGCGGCGCGAGGCTTTATAACTGGCAGACCGTCGTATGAGCCTCATACGACGGTTCGCCCGTGACCGCAAGTCGTATGAGGCTCATACGACGTTCGCTGCCGCCTCGTTTTCCGCGGCGACCGTTGGCCGCGTGGCAGCCACGTCGGACCGTCGTATGAGCCCCATACGACATTCATTACGTCGTATGGGACTCATACGACTGTGGGTCAGATCTGCAAATTTTTTAAATCGACGGTTATTAATAAAATTTTGGATTAAAAATCGTATATTAAAAAAAATCAAAATAGAATATGGATGCAGTATTTTGACATGTCTAAAAAAATTTTGTTGTGGTACAGGAATGAAGCCCATGATGTCGTAGACTATACCTTTGCATTTGGTCCACCGGAAGGCTCCAGCGCTCCGCAGACAAAGCACTGGTGCTGCTTATACTCACAATTCTTGCACAGGAAAATTTGTATTGCCTACATGGAATTACGAAAAGATAATTGAGAAAAGGCACAAAAAAACAGCAACATAGCCTGAGCCTTTCTTACAAACTAAAGTTTAATATCACCTCAAGTTCAGTTTTCGTGTACCCTAAGGTTGCACAGTAAGAATCTTCACCATCACCTATTATTGCATGGAAGGATCTCATGCACAAACCTTCACAGCTAAAATAAATGAAAATATGGAGGCGGTCAGAGAAGGTTTGAATCTTCCAAGCTGGGTTTAAGCAGAACTGAACAATATTGGCAACTGCTATTAGTAACAAAGTACACATCTTTGACCACAATAACGCATAGGACCATTGTCACGTGTAGGTTTCCAAGAGCCCAAGTGATGGGCTGCCCATTAGTTGAAGATAGATAGATTTTTAGTTTCCGTAGATTAAATTAGAGATGAAGAATAAATAGATTAGTTTCCATATTAGAGATAAAAGTCCAGATTGTTCCTTAGAGATAGAGTCATAGTTTTCCTAAAGTAATTTGCAGACCGGATATATATTGTGACCGGCGTGAAACAAATAAGTCAAGGAATAATTGATTGGACTAGGGTTTCACAAAAGAGTGTCAATGGTACATATAGCCTCTAGGGCTAGAGACATGGGTATGGCCCAATAAACCCCACATACACAGTCCAACACCCTCGCAGTTCCAACATCTAGCCGCGACAGATGTTGAGACTGGACCGAAACTCAGAGAACAACGACGAAGGGAGACCCTTCGTGAAGATGTCAGTGAACTGCAACGTCGTCAGGACGTGGAGAACTCGGACCTCGCCACGGGCAACCCGCTCTCGAACGAAGTGGAGGTCGATCTCCACATGCTTTGTGCGCTGATGCTGAACAGGATTGGTGGAGAGGTAGACGGTGCTAACGTTGTCGCAGTAGACCCACGTGTCCCGGGCAATGGGGGAGTGGAGCTCCTGAAGTAGCTGCTGGAGCTAGGAGGCCTCAGCCACGCCGTTGGCTACGGCGCGGTACTCCGACTCGGCACTCGAGTGCGACACCACCGGCTGCCGCTTCGAGGACCAGGAGACGAGGTTGCCGCCCAGGAAGACGATGTAACCGGAGGTGGACTGACGGGTATATGGGCAACCCGCCCAGTCAGCGTCGGTGTAGACGACCACCTCAAAAGTCGAATCACCCCGAAAGACAAGGCCGTAGTCGAGGGTGCCGAGCAGGTACCGAAGGATCTGCTTCGCAACGGTGAGATGCGGCTCCCGCGGATCATACATGTGAAGGCACACCTGCTGAACCGCGTAGGAGATATCCGACCTGGTGAAGGTGAGGTACTGGAGAGCACCTACAAGACTCCTAAGTGGTGGGGTCAGCGACAGGAGCCCCGTCGACGGAGGAGACCTTCGCCTGCCCGCGTGATGCTCAACCGTAACACCCAGGAAGTGATGAAGCTGGCCCAGGTCCTTCATCACGAACTCACGCTGCAGGGCGGAGATCGTGCGCTAAGAAGAACCGGGCTGGACGCCGTGAGGACGATGTCATCGACGTACAAGAGGAGGTACACAATATCACCCTCCCGCTTGTAAATGAAGAATGAGGTGTCCGACTTGGCCTCGACGATGCAGAGCGAGACCAAGAAGGAGGCGAATCGGCTGTACCAAGACCGGGGTGCCTGCTTCAGACCGTACAGGGACTTGTTCAGCCGACAGACCATGTCTGGACGAGCTGAATCAACGAACCCTGCCAGCTGACTGCAGTACACCATCTCCGTCAGTGTGCCGTGGAGGAAGGCGTTCTTGACGTCCAATTGATGGACGGGCCAAGAACGTGAGAGAGCTAGCGAAAGAACGGTCAGAACTGTCGCCGGCTTCACCACCGGGCTGAAAGTCTCGTCGTAGTCGACACCGGGGCGCTGAGTGAAGCCTTGAAGGACCCAACGAGCCTTGTACCTCTCCAAAGACCCATCCGCCTTACGCCAGTGAGGATCGGCGAGGGCGCTACAGACAGAGGAGGGAATAGGCGAGATGGGTGAGGAGGCAGGCGTCGGAGAGGTAGTGGAGAGGACGACCCCGGAGAACCCCACTGCTCCATCGGCCAGAGGACCCCAACGACACGCCTGGTCACCATCGGGTGAACGTGGCTAGGGTCACGGTGGAGCAGTGGCGGGTGGTACACCGGGGGCTCGATGCGGGAGGAGGTCGGAACCCCGCACTCGTTGCTGATAGATGTAAGCGGGATCGGCGTACCGCGACGTAGGAGCAGCGCTTGGTGCAGCAGGGGACGTTGGGGCCACGTGTGGCGCCGCACGGGACGTCGAGGCCGCGCGTGGTGCAGCAGGCGAAGTCGGGGACGCCGGTGTTGTGCATGGCGCAGGAGGCGACGTCGGGGAGGTCGGTGCCGCGCGTGGCGCGGTAGCGGACGTCGGGGCCGCGCATGGCGCAGTGAGCGACGTCGGTGACGCTGGGGCCATGCGCAGCGCAGCGCTTGACGTCGGTGATGTCGGGACAGTGCAAGGCGCAGCTGGAGGCGTCGAGGACACCGGGGTCGTGCATGGCGCAACTGGTGGCGTCGAGGCCGCGCGTGGTGCAGCTGGTGGCGCCGGTACCACGTGTGGTGCAGCTGGTGGCGTCAGGGACGCCGGTGCTGTGCGTGGCACAGCTGGTGGCGTCAGGGATGCTGGTGTCGCGCGTGGCACAACAGGTGGGTAACCTGCAGGAGGTAAAACACAAGGTTGGTGTACAAGAGCGGCCTCAGGGTCAGTAGGGAAGAAAGAATCCAACTCAGCAACAATGTCAGAGGACGAAGCAGAAAAGGGAAAAGAGGACTCGTCGAAGATGACGTGTCGAGAGATCAAGATACGACGGGTAGTAAGGTCAAGGCACCGGTACCCCTTATGGTCGGGGGAGTACCCAAGGAAGACACACCGAGTCGAGCGAGGCGCAAGCTTATGGGGGGCCGTGGCAGAGAGGTTAGGGTAGCAAGCACACCCAAAGACTCGAAGGTGGTCGTAAAGAGGAGGAGTGTCGTACAAAGCAAAGTGAGGGGTGGGAGCACTAATCGCCTTAGTGGGGAGGCAATTAATGAGGTAGGTGGCAGTGTGAAGGGCCTCTGCCCAGTAGAGAGCAGGAGTAGAAGCCTGGAACATTAGAGAGCGCATGACATCGTTGGTGGTCCGAATCATGCGCTCACCCTTGCCTTTCTGGGGGAAGTGTACGGGCAAGACATACGCAACTGAACACCATGCGAGAGCAGGAGGTCACGAAACGCAGAGTTGTCAAACTCGCGTCCGTTGTCACATTGGACCGCCCGGATCGTGCGTCCGAACTGGGTGGATACCCAAGCGAAGAAGTGAGAGAGGGTGACAAACGTATCAGACTTCTTTCGCAAGGGAAAGTCCACGAATAGTGCGAGAAATCATCAACAACTACCAAGTAATACTTATGGCCAGAAACACTCAAAAGAGGCGATGTCCAAAGATCACAGTGAATCAGATCAAAGATGTGTTCGACACGAGTGACAGAATGCGGAAAAGGAAGTCGAACGTGTCGACCCAACTGACAAGAATGGCAAAGAGGCCCATGAGTACCCCGAGCGCAAGAAATCATTGAACTACGAGATAGCTTTGACATAGCATCAGCACCAGGGTGGCCAAGCCGACGATGTCAGGTGGTCGAAGAGGCTGTTGTAGTCAGGTCAAACGGCGTAGGCGAAGCAAAAGCAGGAAGACGCAACGTGTATAGGGCCCAGAACTCTCACAGCAGAGAAGAAGACGTCGGGTAGTAAGATCCTTTACAGATAAACCAAAAGGATCAAACTCGATGGAAACATGGTTGTCGGTGGTAAAACGACGAACGAAAAGAAGGTGTTGAATGATGTCAGGAGCAACAAGAACATCACGAAGCCGGACCTATTTCCAACAACGATAGATGAAGGAGAAGAGGGGTGCAAAGGGCGAGTAGAGGAGAGTATATCGGCGTCAGGAGTGGTGTGGTATGAAGCTCCGGAGTCCATGACCCAGTCAGGACCGAGTGGTGGGAGACTCAGCTCGCTAAAAGAGGATGCGATCGACTGCCGGTCCCAAATCAGGGGTGAGGTGTGGTGTTGCACCGAAAACGCAGGCTGGCAGACTGGGTTCCCCGAAGCCCAGTAGGCCATAGCGGACGGGCTAGCCGCAGGGTGGCTCGGCGGCGCGACCCAGGTGGCGGTTGGATCCGGCCAGGCGGAGGGGACGGCGGCGGCGGGCGATGCAGACGCGCAAGGGGCGGCGGCGTCGGGAGCGCAGGGGAGCGACGGTGCGGATCCGACTAGTGGTGCACAGAGGAATTCGGCTGGCGGCGGAGCGGCCCAGGTGGCCGGTGGCGGCACGGCAACTGGGCGGTCGGCGGTGCACGTGCAAGCAGCACGGCCGGCGACAACCGAGTGCGAGGAGCCGACAACGGCCCAAAAACTAGTGGCGTCGGGTTCGGCGGCGGCTGCCGGATCTGAGCCAGCGGCGGCGTGGCAGTCCATGATGGCGGCGCAGCGAACCATGGCGCCGGAGCAGGCCAGGCCGCGGCAGCGGCGGCTGGCACAGGGGCGGCGGCAGCCGGCGGCAGGTGCACGGGAGACTACAGGGCCATGGGGGGTGGTGGATCCGGGCCCGGTGGCGGCGGATCCATGGCCGAAAACCAACGACGCGACAGCCATGGGCGGCAGCACGGCAGCCAGGGGCGACGGCGCGACAGCGAGGGGCGGGGCGGGGGCTAGGGCCGACGGCACGACAGCTAGGGGCGGGGCGGTGGCCAGGGACGGCTGTGCGACGACCAGGGTCGGCGACGCGACTGCAGGGCCATGGGGGCGGCAGATCCGAGCCCAGCGGCGGATCCACGGCCAGAGAATCGCAGCGCGGTGGACAGGGACGGCGTGGCGGCAAGGGACGACGCAGCGACGGTGCCAACGATCGGGCAACAGGTTCGGCGGCGTTCCCAAGAAAGCTTGTGACAATTTGGTATCACGATCCAGCAACGATCCAATGGGTGATGACAACGACACTGCAATTGGTACTGTGCTCGATGTTATCAACGATAAGTTAACCATATTGCAAGATGCCTTGGACAAGGTCCTCGAGCAGCTAAAACGCAATAATGCCATATTATCTGGCACTGAGTCACCCATGGAGGAGATTGATCTGGATGGCAAAGAACAGGCGCAGACAGGGGTGAGGAAACCTACCCCTATCGACGTCGCTTGATGGAATAAGTCTTGTAGTCCTTTGGTCTTTGGTCCCCTAGTCCCTTGTACCCTTGTCCTTAGTTTGTTGTACCTTATTCCTTGGTCTTAGTCCTTGGTCTTTGGTCTTTGTTGTACTATAGTTCTTTGGTCTTTGTGGTCCTTAGTAGAGGACATCATCTAGGACAGATTAGGACAACTTTAGCATCTTGGCATCTTGAACTAGCAAGAAGGCATATGCTTGGCTGGTTGGGTGCCCTTGACTACTATAAATATGTAGCCTCAAACCCTTGGGTTGGTATGGCATTGTGTGAGGAATATACAAGAAAATTCCCCAACTCTCTAGTGTCATCCTCTCTTCAATGAGAGTAAAAATCCAACTACTAACACTTGGTATCAGAGCCGTTCTATCCTGTAGCCTAAACATCTCTTGCTCATATCCTTCTCGCGCCTCTCCCCGTCCGCAACCGGTAGCAGGAACACCGGCTGCCCCAGCTCATCCCTCTTCCCCACACACCAGCTCCCCACTAGTGCGCGATGTCCGACGGACAGTCTCAGCGTTCTGTCGCCTCGAGCGCGCGGCAGACGGAGGTTGCCGCGACCGAGGAGCGCGAGCGAGCAGCAGCAGAGACTGCGGCGACGGCGGCACTGGCGGCAAGGTTGGCGGCGGAACTGGTAGCACCGAGGGTGGAAGTGGAAGCAGCAGCAGCGGAGCTGGAGGCTCTACGCGTCGGTAGCTCCAACGGCTCCGTCGACAGCGGTGTCGACGATGAGCTCAAGCTGACGAGAGAAGCGGCGTGAGCACAGGAGGTGCATCGAGCAGTCCTGCGTCCCCATGGGCGCGCCGCAGCCCAGACCGGCGTGGACGCGCCGGTGGCGCTCCCGCCGGCGGCGGCAGAGTCGACAGAGAACGCGGCCGTTACAGGCAGCGCGGTTCTCCCTCCCCGGATAGGTACCATAGACACCACGGGGTCCAAGACATTGTCAGGGACGTCAGTCCCGACGGTGGGTAGCCTACCCTCACGAAGATCAACTACGTCGAGTGGGCCGCGGTGATGAGGGTGCGGCTCCAGGTGCGACACATGTGGGAAGTAGTTCGGTACGGTGACGTCGACTAGTACGAGGATTGACGGACGCAAGATGCCCTCACTGCTGCAGTCCTGCCCAAGATGCAGTTCTCGCTTTCCAAGAAGCGGACTTCTAAGGAGGCTTGGGATGCCATCGCTGTGACACGCATCGGCAGCGACCGCGCCCGCAAGACCACACTGCAGGCGCTTTGCAAGGAGTGGGAGAACCTGTCCTTTAAGCCAGGTGAGAACATTGATGACTTTGCTCTCTGTCTCAACACTTTATTGCAGAAGTTGGTGCAGTTCGGCGACGACACCTACGACGAGGAGAGAGCTGTCGAGAAGCTCTTCCGTTGCATCCCTGAGAAGTACAAGCAGATCGCTCACTCAATCGAGTCTCTGCTGGACCTCTCCACGATGTCGATCGAAGAGGCGATTGGTCGCCTCAAGGTCGACGATAGCGACGAACCACACCCTCTCTCGGGGCCTATCACCATTGGCGGGAAGCTCCATCTCACTCGCGAGCAGTGGGAGGCTCGCCAGGGTGACCGGAAGAAGGGGGAGTCATCTTCCTCGACAGGCGGCCGCAAGCGCGGCAAGCCGCGCAAGGGGCACGGAGGCGCCCAGGCCGGGGCGCAAGGACGTGCCCACGGAGGCGCCCAGGGCGGTGCCGCCGGCAACCACAAGCCGACACGAGACGACACCTGCCACAACTATGGCAAGCTTGGTCATTGGGTCAGGGAGTGTCGACAGCCACGACGTGGCCAGGCCCATGTCGCACAAGTGGAGGAGGAGGCCCACGTCGCACAAGTGGAGGAGGAGGCGCTTTTCTCATGGCACATGGAAGCATCAAGCCACCTCTAGTGGCATCGACCGCAGCAGCTCTCTTCCATCTAGATGAGTCGAGAGCACACGCCTTTCTCGGCGACGGCTCCAGCAACGACAAGACTGACAAGTGGTGCCTCGACACCGGCGCCACCCGTCACATGACCGGTCGACGGGAGTTTTTCGCCGAGCTTGATCCCAATATCCGAGGCTTCGTCAAGTTTGGTGACGCCTCTGGCGTGGAGATCAAGGGTATCGGCTCCGTCATCCTCAGCGTCGAGTCCAGTGAGCACAAGCTGCTCGTCGGAGTCTACTACATCCCCGCGTTGAGAAACTCCATCATTAGCTTGGGATAGTTGAATGAGAGTGGTTCGCGCGTGGAGATCAAGGACGGAGTCATGAGGATTTGGGATCGCCATTGTCGCCTTCTTGCCAAGGTAACTAGAGGCACCAATCGACTCTATGTCCTTCATGTGCAGGTAGCACAGCCTGTCTGTCTTGCCACTCGTCGGGAGGACAAGGCATGTCAGTGGCACGAGCGCTTTGGGCACCTTCACTTCAAGGCCCTGAAGCAGCTCAGTGCCAAGGAGATGGTGCGGGGCATGCCATGCCTTGACCACGTGGAGCAGCTCTGCGACGTATGCATGGTGACGAAGCAGAGGCAACTTCCTTTTCCCCAGCAATCGAGCTTTCGAGCCAAGGAGCGGCTCGAGCTTGTTCACGGGGACTTGTGTGGCCCGGTGACACCGGCTACACCAGGAGGACTTGTGTGGCCCGGCTACACCGGCTCCATCCATCTTTGATGCAGCACTGGGGCATGTGTAGAGGTTTTCAAAGCCATTGCCCAATGCACGGTCTTGACCGCATTCTTGGATGCAGGTTCCCAAGATCCTCCACAGATGACATGGAGTGCTTTGCGATGGTCATGGTCGCTGTTGAGGTCGAAGTTCACAACCTGGTGGACCGTTTCCATGGCGCATTCCGGCCTTTGGAACTCCATCTCCATGTCTTTGTCCACACTCTGGTCGATCTCTTGTGGCTCGATCTTTTCGCTACTCGAAGGCTGGATGAACACCATGATGGTGAAAGCGCACCACTTTTTTTAGGGGAAAAGCCCCTACTTGGCGCGCCAAATGTCGAAGTGTTAATGCGACACTTCCCCTAGATCTGCTAAGGAGCAACCCGCGGAGGTTCTTTGTTCGGCAGGGCTTAGGCCTCAATCAAGTTTTCTAGTGGATGAGAATATGAGACGGTGGTTTTTACGTGGTTCGGACCGCAAAGAGTGTAACACCCTACTCCACAGTGGATGGTATTGCTATTATATGTGTATGCGTATGTGTGTGTTGTCTGATCGGGGTCCCTTGTAATGGTAGCGGTCCAGACCTTTTATAGACAAGGCTAGACGCCTTACAAGTAGGGTCACGGGGCCCGACAGGTGGTCCCGGGGCAATATTATCCTAAGGATCTAAGGCTTCTCGCATAAGCTTGCCTGACCGAGGCAGTGAAGACTCGCCATCTTGCCTCCTCTCTTGTCAGTAGCCCACGCACTGTTGCTGACGATGGCAAAAGGTGTCCCATCAGCCAGTCTTGTTTCCACAAACTACCCACTTGGCCAAGTGGGATAGAACTGTGATGCCTTCACTATGACGCGATTGGTCATAGCGGTCTCTGACCGTTGGCATGCTCCGTGTTGGGCGCTGGAGGTGGATGCACGTCTTCAATGTTTGACTTGAGCAGGGCGCACCATCCCTTGACTCCCGCATCTTACCATCCGAGGCGAGCCGCGAGACACGTGGCAGCGTCGGGGCTGATCTCCACTGGGGAGGTCTGACCTGGTCCTCCGTGACGCATGGCAGCTCTGGGGCTCGTCAGGGGATGTGGCAGCTTCATGCCCTTTCCCTTGGGGGGTGCTGGTCCTTGCGCTCTGTGCCACGTGGTTGTATCGGGGTCGCTCCCCCAAGGTTGGGTGAGGTCCCGTCCCTACACGTGGCGTCTCGGGAGCCCATCACACCGGAGGGGCCAAGTCCCATCTTCAAGGCTTACGTGGCAGCACCGCAGCTCGATCTTGAGGGAGGCAAAGGCCTTGGCTCCTACGGGGCACGTGGCGGCTCTGGACGTATCTTAGTGTCTTCATCCTGTGTGTGAGGGTACCCCATCTGCAGGGTACCGACAGTATGGCTCATGTCTTCTTATATTTGTGACTTTATGCATATAAAGATATTATCTTTAGTCTTTTTTTTATTCAGATACTTGGATGAAGCTTTTCTTATTTGATTGTGGAGTCCATGTATGTGGTAGGAGTAGTCTTTATGATTATGCCATATCACTCTTAATCTATCATCATAAACACTACAAGCCCCCACTATAGTCCAATTAGATATGATATGATCATGTTGATATGAATAACTTATGCTATGTCTCAACATTGGTTCAACGATGTTTAGGTTAGTCATTGCCTTAAGATGGCTTGTGTCATGACTCTTAAGGTATTTACTTAATATGCTAACATGGTGCTAGGATAGTTAAGTAATGTTGGATGTCTTGTAAACCAACTGATTGAAGAGGTAGGCAGTAGGTGGTGATAGTCCTACCTGTCATTTGTAATCCTCCACGTTTGGCTATGACACAGGCTCTTGGCGGGAGTCGTCCTAGTATTCCTAGGGGGTAAACCCGTGCCTGATATGTTGAACAACTTAGCATAAGTATTCACCATTGACATGCTCCTTAGTATCTAACCTAGGCTATGTATATGTATATAGAAGCATTGTAGGAGTAACTCCCCAACTCTTAGTCTAATCTCCATTAGGACCTATCTACACTTTAGAATATATTGCTTAGGTGTGTGTCACACTACCCATATATTATCGACTTACCCCTGTCTTGATAATTGATTAGTATCCCATAGCTTGATCATAAGAGTAGTGTATACTTTACTCCATTGCCTTCCTTTGGGATAAGTATTATACCCTTTGGAATACTCTTGGGTGAAATGCTACCCGATAATTTCTGTGCGCTTGTGGATTTTTATCTGTGACATAAGAAACGTCAACAAACATTTATGGCACCGTTGTCAGGGATGATTTGTTAATGTTTCTTAGTACCTGTCAACAGAAGTATGAAGCAACCTTCTGGGCAGCTTCTTGGATGCTTGCCTTGGCAGCTTCTTCCTACTCGGTGATGGGTCCGTCAATCACCGGAGCTAAAGACATAGAGGGATCCCGACTTTGGAAGCATGTCAACACATATTTTGCGACATTCTTCGCCAAGGATTTTCCCTCGGTCTCGAGCTAGTTGCTGATCACATCTTCTAGCGCATCCAGCTTAGTTCCGACGGAGTTCAGCGCCACCAAGGCCTTGTCCATCTCTATCTCCAGGTCAGCCGGTCAGATCGGACTGAACCCTAGTGACATCAGAGCATCTTTCGCTCGCCCAAGGAAATCCCAGACTTGTTGGGACTCTATGGCCCTCGTACCCCGGAGCTCCTCCAGTGACCTTCTTATGGATGATAGCTCCGTAGAGCCCTCCATCGAGAACCACTCAACCTCTTTAGCATGCTATTGAATCCGTTCAGCCAGCTGCCTCTCTTGGTCAGCGATTTGCTTCTCCTGGAGGTTCAAGCGGTCTCGCTTCTTTGTAGGATCCCTCTCCTTAGCCTTCACTTGTTCTCCCTAGCAGAGACATCACTTTCTTGCTTGCTAACACCTTCTCCTGCCTGCCATACTTGGTGCTTTTCTTTTTCGCACCAGGACTTGAATTTATCTATGCGATCACCCAAGTCCTGCTCATCGCGCTCTAACTTTTGAGAGATTTCGTCTTGTCTCTTATGGAGCTCATCCTCCTTATTATCTAAATCATCTTGGCACTTGAGGAGCTATTCCCTCAAAGCATTGAGGCTCTCCAAGCGATCATCTGCCAATTCATTAACTTTCTTGGCATGCTCATAGATCTCCCGAGTCTTGTCATTGAGGGCCTTTATTGCAGCCTCTTGTTCATCTAGCGCGTTGTTCAGACAAGCCTGTCTAGCTTTCTCAGCCTCAGCCAATCCCTTAGATCCGCTAGCCGATACTGCGTCAATTTCGTTTAGAAGTAGAGCAGCTTGCGCCAGCGCCTTAGGGTGTCACACTCATCCTCCACGGTCTTATGCTCGTAGTCGAAGGCGCGTTGAACTTGGCGGAGGCTCGGGCAGGCGTTGTCGATCGACATATCTAGGGGGATAGGCTCAGGACCTGGCCGAGTCTCCTCTAGCTCCCCCAAGTCTTCTGGAATGGTTCTCGGGGCCCATGGCACAAGCTTGGACTCCAACAGCTCAATGTGTGCAGCGCTGAGTTCTGGGACCTCATCGACCTCCGGTGCAGTCACAGAAGGTCCCGCAGCTAGATCTTCAGGTACCGGGCTAGTCATGTCCATCTCTGGCATATCAACATCAGCCAACAACGGCGTCACCTCCGGAGCTTGCGCCAGAACTTCTACCATAGCTTCAAAAATCTACGGAACTGATGTCGGTACCTCCGATGCTGGCTCCGGAGCAGCTGAAGCTTGCTCTCGTGTTTCTTCCTTGTGGTCTGGCGCAACCCCAACTTTTTCGGCTGCTGGAGCCGAGGTCATCTCGACGTAAGTTGGCGCCAGAGCTACCGTGTCATCCGCCACAACCATAGGAGAAGTCAATTCAGCAGCGGAGGCTCCGACTGGTGCGGTCTCTGTGGCCACAACACTGGCAAGTGCTAGAGCAGTAGTTTCTCCTCTCGATACTCTCGAGACAGAGGAATAGAGAATTCATGAAAAAGCAAAAAACAAAAAATAAAACACAATTCAAGCATCGATCGTTACTTGGGGACACTGTCGCTCCAGTCGGCACAGAACTTCTTCCTTGGGCAGCCGGAGTCAGAACCCACCATCGTCGATGAGGTAGAAGCTCTGGACTTCATCCCAGGAGTCGTGGCAGCCACCAGCGCTGATGAGGACATCAACAGCCTCGATACATCCACACCAACTCAGCTACTGGTTTCTGGTCCGATCACTCGCGCTCGTGCGCGTCAAGTAAACTATGAGGTGAACTCGTTCTTGGACTTATGTCCATCTTATCTAGACGGTGGAACTACGTGCTTTCTTGTTTTGCTTAGGAACAATAGAGAGGAGCCAATGGGAAGGGAATTCACGCGGACGGGATTTGGACAGCAGAATAGCACCAACTTGTGACAGCCACCACTACTTCATACGGACTCCGATCTGGGCGTTCAAGTACTTCTTGGAAAGATTATCAAGTCTACTTTACAACAGATCTGTCCTCATGTCCATATCTATTTGGAGTCGGCCGCAATCGTTATTTTAATACCAAGACCTTTTCTGTCCATGGTGCTGCATCACCAAAATTGGGCTCATAGCCCATGTATCATTTGGAGTCCATTAGGGACTCGTGAGTAGGGTTTCTCACGACCCTAGGGAGGTAATAAATAGTTGCCACCGCCCTCATTAGCTGGTGGGTTTTTTTTATTCGTAAGTTAGCTTCTGCTGCTTCCTTGTACACGCGCGTATTGACTAGATCGCCCGTCTACTTGTATCCAGAACCCCACTTCAGATTGATTCAACTGATAAGTGATTGTTCTTCTTGTTGTTGCGTGTTCTTCGATTGCTTGCAGGAACAAAGGCTCTCGTGGTCAGGTTAATTGTGCACTAGCAAGATCAATATAACTTCAGAGTCGGTGTACCGATCGCTAAGGCGCATCATCTTGGGGATGGTGTAGTCGGATTGCCAATGTCTTCTCCTCCACAAATCGAACCCTCCTATTCTCATCGAAAGATCGGAAACCAAGATCCTATCAAGTGGTATCAGAGCAAGGTTAATCGGTGAGAGTGCTACCATTACTTTTCTTTACGTTGTTATCATCCTATAGTCCATAAAAGCCCAAAAAAATACCAGATCTGTTTTTTTCCATTATTCTTAGACCATTGTGCCTTTTACTTTCTCTACTTAGTCAAGACTTGTTGAGTTCATGGTTGCTTCGACGAGTCAAGTTGCTGGTCTTTAGTTTTGCACCACTAGAGTTTCGAGTTCGTGTCACATTCGATCACCTAGTTCGAGTCAGATTCGTAGTTCGAGTTTGAGTCGGATTACTAGTTTGAGTTTGAATCAGATTGCTACTTCGAGTTTGAGTCAGATTGCTAGTTCGATTTTGAGTCGGATTACGAGTTCAAATCATATTGCTACTTCGAGTTTGAGTCGGATTGCTAGTTCAAGTTTGAGTCGGATTACTAGTTCGAGTTCGAATCAGATTGCTACTTCGAGTTTGAGTCAGATTAGTAATTTGAGTTTGACAACAAGAAAAAGGCAAGTGCAAAATCAAAAGCCGCACAAAAGCCACAAGCAATTAGAGAAGAAAAAAAAAACACAAGTGCAAGATCAAAAGCCACATGTGCAAATTTTGTTATAGGGTCTTCTGATTCCATCTAGAGAGAGTTTGGGTGACCACCCAAACAAAAAAACGCAAAAAAGGAAAAAAATCAGATTGTTGTTTGGAGTATTTTTGGTGACGACATTGGTGTCTCGGCTCGCGTCTCTAGTATGGTCTAGACTAAGATCAGCACA
Source organism: Tuctoria greenei (assembly GCA_036927565.1). Taxonomy (NCBI): domain Eukaryota; kingdom Viridiplantae; phylum Streptophyta; class Magnoliopsida; order Poales; family Poaceae; genus Tuctoria; species Tuctoria greenei. The sequence goes on from JAYESD010000005.1 coordinate 93,949,407, forward strand.
ATATTGTTGTAGAATATTTATTCAGCTTGTTGTGATTAACGTGGTGAAAGTTTGCTCCTTGTGCTAGTTCAGCCACCTAAAGCCATAGATTGACACCTGCTCTTGAAGTTGTTCATTACTTGCTGGTTGCCACCACCTTCTTGCTGAGCTTGGTAAGAACAGGTAAGAGCTTGATTGAACAGGTTGAGAGTGAGCGAGTTATCTCCACCAGCACCTTTGTAGCTAGGGATAACATTACCCTTTCATATTGGATTGTTCTTTTTTCTACTAACCATGGCAGGAGGAGCAAATACAAATGAAGACGTGCATTCACCTTGCACGCGGGGAATTATACAACACTTCGAATGCCAAGTGCAGCTACGCACAGAAGCGCTTGATGAGGATTTTCGTGTTACCAGTGACCGCCTTGGTCAATTGGAAAATATGCAGATCGACACCAACACCAAAATCAGCACATTGGAGATTTCCATTCAAACATTGAACACCTCTATTGGAGCCATCCTGCAGCGTTGAGGAGAGGGATCGTGGACGCACCGCGGATGGACAAGTGAGCAATGCTCCTAGTATTGTACATGACAATGAAGATGACTATTCTGCAGATACAGAGATTGGGGAAGATGAGGAAGCTAGGCCATGGCGCCGGCTACAACGCAACCGTCAAGGTATGGGTGGACATCGTCGGCGTGAGGTACACAATCATGATGATACTTTTAACAAGATCAAATTTAAGATACCTCATTTTGATGGTAAATATGACCCTGATGCATATATTACTTGGGAGATTTCTATTGATCAAAAATTTGCATGTCATGAGTTTCCTGAAAACGCAAAGTTAGAGCAGCCACTAGTGAGTTTACTGATTTTGCTTCTGTTTGGTGGATAGAACATGGCAAGAAATATCCTAATAACATACCAAAAACTTGGGATGCTTTGAAACGGCTCATGTGGGCTAGATTTGTTCCTTCTTACTATGCACGTGATCTGTTAAATAAGTTACAACAATTGAGACAGGGAGCTAAAAGTGTAGAAGAGTATTTTCAAGAATTACAAATGGGTATGTTGCGTTGTAATTTAGACGAGGATGAGGAACCAGCTATGGCTAGATTTTTGGGTGGTTTAAACCGTGAAATTCAGGACATACTTGCTTATAAGATTACAATAGTGTTACCCGTTTGTTTCATCTTGCTTGTAAAGCTAAAAGGGAAGTGCAGGGACGACGAGCTAGCTCTAGAACTAATATTTCTGCAGGAAAGACTAGCTCATGGCAACCACGCAGGACTACTCCTTCGACTGGGCGTGCTTCCCTGCCATCTTCTTCACCAAGTCGGGTAGCACCTTCTTCCTTCGGCAACAAGCCACGTGCTTCTTCCACTAGCTCAGCAGTAAAGACCACCCAAAAGCCCACCGAGAGTGCTTCTTTCGTAGCATCTACTTGACGATCTAGAGACATTCAATGTCACAAGTGCAAGGGTTTTGTCCATGTGCAGCGTGACTGCCCAAGCAAACGTGTTCTAATTGTTAAAGATGGCGGTGAGTACTCATCTGCTAGCGATTTTGATGACGATACATGTGTTTTGCTTGCAGCTAACTATGCAGGTAGCGATGAACATCAAAAAGAGCATATTGGTGCAGAAGATGTAGTGCACTATGATAGTATCATTGTGCAGCGTGTGCTTAGTGCACAAATGGAGAAAGTTGAACAAAATCAAAGGCACACATTATTCCAAACAAAGTGTGTCGTCAAAGAGCGATCTTGCCGCATGATCATTGATGGAGGTAGCTGCAACAACTTGGCCAATAGTGACATGGTGACCAAGCTAACACTAAGCACCAAACTGCACCCACATCCCTATTACATTCAATGGTTAAACAACAGCGGTAAGGCAAATGTAACTAGACTTGTGCGAATCAATTTTACTATTGGATCATATAAGGATGTCGTTGAATGTGATGTTGTGCCTATGCAAGCTTGTAATATTCTGTTAGGAAGACCTTGGCAATTTGATAGAGATTCTATGCATCATGGTAGATCAAATCAGTATTCTTTTCTTTACCACGATAAAAAAATTGTGTTGCATCCTATGTCTCCTGAAGCTCTTGTGCAAGATGATGTTGCTAGAGCTAGGAAAATTAAATCTCAGGACCATGCTAACATTGAGAACAATAACAATGCCAAATCTGTGTTTGATAAGAAAAATGAGATATCTCTGAAGTGGAAACGCTTGTTTGCTACGTAATCTGATATTAATAAACTGATTGCTTCCACCTCTGTTGCCTATGCTTTGGTATGCAAAGATGCTTTGATTTCCCTTTACGATATGCAACATTCTTTGCCTCCTGCTGTTGCTAACATTTTGTAGGAATATTCTGATGTGTTTCCAAGTGAAATACCACCAGGACTAACACCACTTCGAGGGATTGAGCACCAGATTGACCTCATTCCCGGTGCTTCATTGCCCAACTGTGCACCATACAGGACAAATCCGGAAGAAACAAAGGAGATTCAGCACCAAGTACAAGAACTACTCGACAAAGGTTATGTATGTGAGTCTCTTAGTCCTTGTGCTGTTCCAGTTATTCTAGTACCTAAAAAGGATGGATCCTGGCATATGTGTGTGGATTGTAGAGCAATCAACAATATCACCATTCAATATCGTCATCCTATTCCATGCTTAGATGATATGCTTGATGAATTGAGTGGTGCTGTTGTGTTCTCAAAAGTTGATTTCCATAGTGGTTATCACCAAATTCGCATGAAACTAGGAGATGAATGGAAAACTGCTTTCAAAACTATGTTCGGTTTATATGAGTGGTTAGTCATGCCTTTTGGGTTAACTAATGCACCTAGCACCTTTATGAGATTGATGAACGAGGTTTTGCGTGCATTCATTGGAAAATTTGTTGTTGTGTATTTTGATGATATATTGATTTATAGCAAATCCATGGATGAACATCTTGATCACTTACGTGTTGTTTTTAATGCTTTACGTGAGGCACGATTATTTGGTAATCTTGAGAAGTGCACCTTTTGCACGGATCGAGTCTCTTTCCTTGGCTATTTTGTTACTCCATAGGGAATTGAAGTTGATCAAGCCAAGGTAGAGGCTATTCAGGGGTGGCCTATACCAAAGACCATCACAAAGGTGCGGAGCTTTCTAGGGCTGGTTGGGTTCTATCGTTGCTTTGTGAAGGATTTCAGCACCATTGCTGCTCCATTGAATGACCTTACGAAGAAGGGGGTGCCTTTTTCTTGGGGCACCACACAAGATAACGCCTTTACCATACTGAAAGATAAGTTGACGCATGCACCTCTTCTCCAACTTCCTGATTTTTCTAAGACTTTTGAGCTTGAATGTGATGCTAGTGGGATTGAATTGGGTGGTGTTTTGTTACAAGAAGGAAAACCCGTTGCATATTTTAGTGAGAAAATGAGTGGGCCTGTTCTGAATTATTCTACCTATGATAAGAAATTATATGCTCTTGTATGAACTTTAGAAACATGGCAACATTATTTGTGGCCCAAAGAATTTGTTATCCATTCTGATCATGAATCACTAAAGCATATTAGGAGTCAAGGGAAACTGAACCGTAGGCATGCTTAGTGGATGGAATTTATTGAGTCTTTTCCTTATGAGTTATGTCATTAAACACAAAAAGGGAAAGGATAATGTTATTGCTGATGCTTTATCTAGACGTTATACTCTTCTATCTCAACTTGACTTCAAAATTTTTGGATTAAAAACGATTAAAGATCAATATGAACATGATGCTGATTTCAAAGATGTATTGCTGAAATGTAAAGATGGAAAAACATTGAATAAGTTTGTCCTCAACGATGGCTATGTGTTTAGAGCTAACAAGTTATGCATTCCAACTAGCTCCATTCGTTTGTTGTTGTTACAGGAAGCACATGGAGGCGGGCTGATGGGGCACTTTGGAGTGAAAAAACGGAGGACATACTTGCTGGTCATTTCTGTTGGCCAAGGATGAGGCGAGACGTGGAGCGCTTCGTTGCTCGCTGCACGACATGTCAAAAAGCTAAGTCACGACTTAATCCACATGGTTTGTACATGCCTCTTCCTGTTCCCAGCATGCCTTGGGAGGATATTTCTATGGACTTTGTTTTAGGATTGCCTAGAACAAAGAAGGGGAGGGATAGCATCTTTGTTGTCGTGGATAAATTTTCTAAAATGGCACACTTCATACCTTGTCATAAAAGTGATGATGCTACACATGTTGCTGATTTGTTTTTCCGATATATTGTTAGGTTGCATGTTGTGCCAAACACAATAGTTTCAGATCGTGATGCTAAGTTTCTTAGCCATTTTTGGAGAACGTTATGGGCAAAATTGGGGATTAAGCTTTTATTTTCAACTACTTGTCATCCCCAAACTGATGGTCTAACTGAGGTTGTGAATAGAAGTTTATCTACCATGCTTAGGGCTGTTTTGAAAAAGAATATAAAAATGTGGGAAGAGTGTTTGCCTCATGTTGAGTTTGCTTATAATCGTTCCCTACATTCTAGTACTAAGAAATGCCCTTTTGAGATTGTTTATGGATTTGTACCCCGTGCTCCTATTGATTTATTATCTCTTCCTTCAATGGAACGAGTGAATTTTGATGCTAAACATCGTGCTGAATTGATCTTAAAATTGCATGAAACCACTAGAAAGAATATAGAGTGCATGAATGCCAAGTATAAACTTGCTGGTAGTAGGAGAAAGAAGCCTATCACTTTTGAACCTGGTGATTTAGTTTGGTTACATTTGCGAAAGGATAGGTTTCCTGATTTGAGAAAGTCTAAATTGTTACCTCGAGCTGATGGTCCATTCAAAGTGTTAGAAAGGATTAATGATAATGCATATAAACTCGAGTTGCCTGCGGATTTTGGGGTTAGTCCCACATTTAACATTGCAGATTTGAAGCCATATTTGGGAGAAGAAGATGAGCTTGAGTCGTGGACGACTCAAATGCAAGAAGGGGAGGATGATGAGGACATCAACACCCTCGATATATCCACACCAACTCTACCGGTTTCTGGTCCGATCACTCGCGCTCGTGCACATCAACTAAACTGTGAGGTGAACTTGTTCTTGGCCTTATGTCCATCTTATCTAGACCATGGAACTACGTGCTTTCTTTTGCTTAGGAACAATGGATAGGAGCCAATGGGAAGGGAATTCGCGCGGACGGGATTTGGACAGCAGAACAACACCAACTTGTGACGGCCACCACTACTTCATACGGACTCCGATCTGGGCGTTCAAGTACTTCTTGGAAATATTATCAAGTCTACTTTCAAACAAATCAGGCCTCATGTCCATATCTATTCGGAGTCGGCTGCAATCGTTATTTTAATACCAAGACCTTTTCTGTCCATAGTGCTGCATCACCAAAATTGGGCCCATGGCCCATGTATCATTTGGAGTCCATTAGGGACTCGTGATTAGGGTTTCTCACGACCCTAGGGAGGTAATAAATAGTAGCTGCCGCCCTCATTAGCTGGTGGGTTTTGTTTATTCATAAGTTAGCTTCCGCTGCTTCCTTGTACACGTGCGTATCGACTAGATCGCCTGTCTACTTGTATCCAGAACCCCACTTCAGATTGATTCAACTGATTGGTGCTTGTTCTTCTTGTTCTTGCGTGTTCTTCGATTGCTTGCAGGAACAAAGGCCCTTGTTGTCAGGTTGATTGTGCACCAGCAAGATCAATACAACTTCGGAGTCGGTGTATCGATCGCTAAGGCGCATCGTCTTGGGTACGGTGTAGTCGAATCGCCAACGTCTTCTCCTCCATAAGTCAAACCCTCCTATTCTCATCAAAAGATCGGGAACCAAGATCCTATCAGGCGCTGCCTCAGCTGGGATCTTTATCATTTGAGAAGACACTCTGGACCCAGCGCCCGCTGATGGCACTAGGGCCAAAGACAATTTCTCGGGCTCAGAGCTTCCCATGAGCTTCGGAGCTGAGGTTGCCGTTGTTGGAGGCACAACCAACACTGACTTGAGGGACGGTCGAGGTAGTGGCACTGCTTGCGTCGGAGCTGCTCTGACAGAGCTGCCATAAGTTCGCGTCAACCTCCTCTTCCAACTAGAGGCATCGACAGGCTCTTTGCCTTTGCTCCGACTTAAGTCAGACTTCTTCTGACTTGGTTCTGCAGGAGCCTTGCCCTTCCCACTAACAAGTGCAGAATCGGACCCTCCATGTGGACACGGGGCCAAAGCTTCGGGGAGCACAATCCCAGCAGGTCGAGTGCTCCTCTACCTCACTATAATGCCTGTGTCATCAAGAAGTGGCATTCCCTTCTGCAGCTCTCTCCTAAATTCTAGAACCATGTTCAGAGGCAGGAACTATGTTGGGGGAGTGGTATCATCTCTTTGAAAAGTCCCACTGTGAAGTTTCTGCAGCTGGAGCTTCAAAGATTTTTCATCCAAATTGGTCCCTCAGCCAACTTCAACCCGATAGTTGTCCATTACTCCAATGAAATTCCAAGCCAGGAACTCCCGTTGCTTGAGTGGAGCCCAGCGGTTGGTCAAGAAGTTGGCAAGGACCATCATAAAGGTTACTCCCCCTTCAACCAAATCCGGATCCTTGTCAGCATTGGGTTGTATTCTTTCGTCAGCTCTAAGAGCTCTTCCCAAGAGTGTGAATCGGTTGTGGGAAACCCCTCCGACAGTTTCATCCTGTCGTGCTGATCCACTCGGACCGCTACCCACTATTTATTCCAGGTTTCCCACTTCCCAGAAGCAAGTGACCTGATGTACTGAAATGGGGGGTTCTTGCGCCTAACAAAGTAGTAGAAGCCGATTAGCTGGTTACCTTTGCTAGTTGCTCGGAGCGTGAAGAAGCTCCGAAACAGTGGAATGCAGGGCGGCACACCCACCCACATCTCATAGAAGTGGACAAAGATCGCCACTAGCAAGATTGAATGGGGGCCGAGGTGCTGAAGCTGGAGTCCATATGACTCCATCAGCATAAGGAGGAAGCTGGAGACAGGCGAGACAAGCCCCACCATCGCATACGCCGAAAATAAGACGATGTCACCGGATCCCTCCATCTTGAATGGGAGCTTTCCGCAACGGATTGAGTTGTTGAAGGAATCGCTTGTCCAACCCATCAGCTTTCAAACTCTCAATAGCTCACTATCGCTCTTGATCTTGCTGGGGAGAAGTCTGAGTTCCATCACTGCAAAGTGGAGCATAAGTGAGAGCGCGATGCAAGGGTTCAAGCGGAGAACTATATGAGCAAGAACAGATTGGTGCATAAGAGCTCTCTCACCTTGTAGCGCCTCTCCCTTTATTAAGCCTCTGCAATGCTTGGATGGCAACTGCATTCAGACCTTGATCACGCTCAACAAATTTACATCGTCAATGACAAGGGGGCCCGGGTCCACTTCACCAAAAAAGTCACATTAGCTGAACCGTTGTCATGATGAGAAGTTGAAAGCCCGAGGGCGGCGACCTGACAGGACTACAAAGATTGCGCTAGAAATCAATACGAAAAATGTATTGGGAACCGACGTCCTTCAATCGCGTGAGATCTGCACGTCATGAAGGGATGCATGTCCCAAGAGGAAAGCTGAAGCAGCATTGCAGGAGAGATAATGGCCCCACCTTTGGCATCAAAACCTCACAATCTCACCAGAGGTGGACCCGGGGGCCACTGTCGATACCCTGCATATCAGGTATCCCTTCGTACCAAAAGAAGACGCCTTGAGTTCCACCTTCCAGTGTTGTGGACTTCCGGAGGCAATACGTGTCCTGCAGTGCCAAATTTTCCTCCCTACTTACGGAAGCTCCGACACAACCATGTGTCCTGCAGTGCTAGATCTGGCTCCCTACATAGGGTGGCTCCAGTGTTGCAATGTGTCCCCCAGTTTCGGACCTGCCTCCCTACTCAGGGTGGCTCCGGGTGCTGCCACGTGTCTCCCAGAGCCGGACCTGACTCCCTCCTCAGGGTGGCTCCAGTGCTGCCACGTGTACCTGGGTACCAGATCTGCCTCCTCCACAAGGGAAACTCCGGTGCTGCCACATGTCCAGTAGCTCCAGACCTACCTCACCGCAGAGGGAAGCTCTGGATCTACCACGTGGCACACGTCCAGATCTATGTCTGCAACGGAAGACACCAGGATCGCCAACGGCGCGGACATTCAAGGGCTATCAATCAGCTGTTACAAGTCCTGGTTAACACGTCATTAATGCCATATTAATAATGCAGGATCAGAGCACTATCAAGACCAATAACACTGGCGTTAAGGCACGTTATCACACTATTAACCCTTATAACACCCGTAGATCATGTATGGGGCGGGTATTAAGTAGGGGCCATATGTCAGGCCACGGTACATACTGTAACAGCCAGTCCTTGGTATATAAAAGGGCTGCCTGCACGGTTGAACTCAGGCAATCACGCGAGGTGATCCATACTCGCTCACTACAAAGCTCAGGCTTACGCATTCTCATACAAACAACACACATCCCCTGGAGTAGGTATTACGCTCAGGCGGCCAAACCATGTAAAACTCCTTGTGTCACCTCACTCTTGGATCTTGATTTTGCTCCCTGCCTAAATACGAACCTCCGCATACTACTTCTTAGTAGTACCGGGGGAAGTGTCGTTGACACACTTCAACAATAGTGGTAACCCAACCTATGTGATCAGAGACCCTTTGAATTAGGATATGGGATAACAAGCTAGCGGTTCACTGAATAAAGTACTTCCTTTAGACCCTCTCTATGTGAAGATGCACACTTGTACTCTCAAACTGTAAGGCAGGTTGGCGATTTGCCTTAATGTGTTTTTGTTGGATATGTGTAGCAAAGATGTTGTTCTACAGGATAATCTTGAAAGAAACACTCCTATATGAGTGTTGGTATTTCTTAACGTCTACAGTTCATCCTAGCAGCCAAGGCTAGTTCTGTAGAGGCACTAGGCTAACCTTTGCAAAGGCACTAAGCTAACCTAAGCCAAAGGTACATGAGTTCTGCAACTGCAGGGAAAGTACCGTTTGTTGACAGTTGTTATATACCAATTTCACCCGTCAATATAACTCAATTATATGAAGGATATGTCATTTCGTGCACACTACCTATTATTGTACATATGGGTATGCTAACATATCGGGCACGAGTTTACTCCTAACAACATCAGGATGATTCCCGCCTCGAGCCTGTGGCGTAGCCGAACATGGGAGATTACGAAGGACAGACAAGGCTGTCACCACTTGCCGCCTACCCCTACAACCCATGGGTCTGCGAGACATCCAACGGTACTCAACGATCTAAGCATCATGCTTACATGCTAAGTAAATACATTAAGAGCTGCAGTACAAGTATCTTCCTAAGGCAATGACTAACCTAAACATCTTGAGAAAAATGTTGGGGCCAAGCACTAAATTACTAATATTAACATAATTATATTAATACCTAATTAGATTATAGTGGTGGTGTATGATATTCATGACAACATGATATGAGCATTTTAACTAGATCATAACAACATCTACACCTAGCACATACATGGACTTCACAACCAAACAAGAAATACTTTATCCAAGTATATGAATAAGTAAAGACTAATGATATTAATGTAAAACATAATGTCACAAATAAAAGAAAAGATACATGAGCCATACCTTTCCCAATTTGGACTTGGGACCAGAGACTCCTCTCTACAGTCTAACTCCACTAAAGACTAAGAGAGGACTAGTGTAATACAAGAGAGAATGCTTGAGTGGTGTGTTGGAGAAGTGAGGCACCCCCTATTATACACGGAGTAGAGGCAGTTCTGGCCAGAATTAGCGCGCGAATAAGTCTTCACCGCCTTCAGGAAGCCAAATGAGAGTGTCATGCGTCGGCTGACCGAGTTTGGTGCTAGGACTACGTCGTCCGAGCTAGGGGGTCGGTTGACCTGGTCCTGCCCCCCCCCCCCCCCCCCCCCGGTTGTGCTTCCTCTTCGTGATTGATAAGTGGTCCCATGTTCCATCCCCATGTGAGTCGTTGTTGGATTCCCTCGAATACGCCTAGGAATGGGTCCATTGATCCATGTGACGCCACATGTTGTCGCGTGATTGGCTGAGGTGGCACTTTTCAGGAATGCTCCCCTCATTCTCTATCAATTCTGCATAAAAACTCCTGCATGCACTATTTCTCAAAGTACAAGTGGAATTATGTCAAATCTGACTATGGTGTGTGTAAGAAATATTTATTCCCTCATATAATCGAGTTATATTGATGGTTGAAATTGGTATATAACGACCGTCAACAAACTCCCTCAAGCTTACCCTTTGCTTGTCCTGAAGCAAAGGTGAAGACTTAGGTTGTTGATCAGGAGTTGCTTCAATGTTCTGTTATGCAAAAGTACCAAGTGCACAACAAAATATTCTACCTTGCATTGAACAAATTGTCTATGGTACCTCACTCTTTTTCTTAGTCATTATGGGGCTTATGCCTCATTTTTTTGGGTGGTTGAAAGATAGAATAACAAAGTGAGCATGCATCACCTAATATTTAAGTTTCACTCAAATTTCCAGAGAATTTCAAATGGTGTTTGAATTTAAGTTCTTGAAACGATGCACTCAATCACTCCTATGTGGAAGTGGTATTTGTATTCTCACCAAGGCAATGCCTTTCTTGTCCTACATCTAAATAAGGTTTGTATGTGGAGCTTGGTAGGGATCAAGAGTAAGCATATTTGCAACACATTTATTGCTAAGTCAAAAGAGTAAGCCTTAGGAGAAAACAAATCATACTTTTGATCAAGATGTGTGCAAGTGTGATGGAATATTTGTGGAGTGGAAATACGAAGATAACTCTTTTGTATGCACTCTCTTTTGTGAGGATGAAACATGGCTACTTATTCTTTTTTTTTCCCTCATGCTCTTGTACATGAGCATGCATTTTTTTTCTTTTTCTTTTTCTTGTAGCCATGTCTTCTACTTTCCTTTTCTTTTCAACTATTTTGAAGAGAGAATTACGCATGGAAATCATGTATCTTTTGATGGTGGAATGGCATGATGGAATTTGCTAACTTCTAGTGTAAGTTTAGCATGTGTCCGTGCAATCTTGATCTTAAAAGCATGAAAAGATTATCTCATAGGTCTATACTAGTTTGATTAGGATCAATGTGAAGGCAAATAGCATATGCATAGGGTTTATCAAATTCAAATCATCATATGGCTTTGGTAGTAATTTCTATCAAATGAGGAACTCCCATTTTAAATTTTCTCTGAGAAATCAAGTTTTACTTTCAACTAAGATATTAGCAGCTCTTATCACTATATCATATCCCACAACAACCTAGAATTGAAATTAGCTTTTGCTACCCACAAATTCCAAGTTTAAGACAAGAATATTCTAAGCAAATAAACACATTACATGCAGAACACTAAGTTGTATGCAAGGGACTAGAGAAAATAAAACAGAGCAACTATTCGTCATTTCAACTTATGCAAAGTAAAAATATTCTTACCGCACATCTTTTATTGTATTAAGCTAACATATACTACATTATTTTTTTAGATGCAAATATGGTGGTAAGAAAGATGTGAGACCTATGTGTGCTGAATACATTGGCTTGTCGTGAATACACTTGGCCTTGATGATAAAAGTTTTGAATATCACCAAAACACCTTTTTATCAAGGTCCGACTCTAGCTCCGAGCTACAGCAAAGTCCGACTAGCTTTGGTCAGCTCCAGTGAAGTTTTGTCTTTAGCTCCGACATGTCTTTGATAGCTTCAACATGTTTTTGATAGATCCGACATGATTTTGATAGCTCCAACATGTTTTTGATAGCTCTGACATGATTTTCGATAGCTCCGCCGTGTTTTTGCTAAGCTCCGAAGTTGATTTTTCTAGCTTCGGCTTTTGGGATTACTAGTTCCAACTAGTTCTGGTTAGCTCCGGCGCTAGGTCCTGCTAGTTTTGTAAGCTCCGGCGGGAGCTTGGTTGTACTAGTTTTGGTAAGCTCCAGCACTAGGTTCTACTAGCTTTTGTTAGCTCCGGCTCAAGGTCCGGGTTGCTCTGGAAAGGTCCGGAACTTGACCGTAGTGCTTCTGCTTTTCATTTGCAATGTTTCGTACTTGCTTTACATTGTTGGAAAGATTGCTTAGTATCCATTTGCTAAGTTTTTGGTGCGTTTTGGTTGATATGGATGATATCATGTTACTGTGGTTTTGCAATATGCTTATGTGAGGTTCTCACGTAGGGTGTTGTGTTCGGAACTAACTTGAGTCAAGTCTAGGACTTGGGCTCGTATGGATTGGTTGTTTATTCATGTGCAGGTGTTGATTGAGTTCAAGACATGGCTGGTGACGGGATCAATTGGACTAGTCTCAGGGAGGAGATGAGGTTCCAACAACCAAATTCAGGAGGAATTGTGGTTGAGCTGATCAGGAGGTTGCGCATCATGATTGAATCAAGAACAATGCATATGAAGGTATCGTGGACGTCATTGGAAGATGTTTGCACGTGTGCAAGGAGTGCATGGACGTGGCTACATGGTTCCGAGACGTGATGAAGAGATGTGGACGTAAAGAGTTGGTCAGAAAGGTCCAACCGACTAGGTTATGGACTCAGGCTGCAGCTGAGTCAGGTTTGACTCAAATATGGAAAGATTTGAGTTGGTTATGATAGGATTTCATGTGGGTCACGAATTTGAGTTGTTTAGGAATGTGGGATACGTTCCTAAGGTGTTTGGAAGTCTTAAGATTGCTTCTACCAGAGTATAGAAGAATCTTGAGCAGTTATGGAAAGTTACGATTCGTGATCTGAGTAGGATTGGAGTCCTAGTTGATATTGGGTTGGCCTAAGGGCTGGTTATATAAGCAAGGGAGCCCAAAGCTCGTGGTGCACGACTTTGGGGCTGTTCCTCTTGTGTTCTATTGAATAAAATTCGTAGTTTGAAGGAACTTTTGTGCCTTTTTTGTCAGACTTGTTCCAGACAAGTTTTACTCATCGAGTTTCTGGACAGCACTACCTTTCGTTGGTGGTTTTATCATAACTCTAGTTTTACAGATCCAATTGACGTGATTCTTTTTGGGTTGTCTTCACAACTTGATTGTCTATCGTATGTCAAAATTTCACGGTCATTGGATTTGTGGTCTATGATCTACACGAGTTTCTTTGTAGCGTTCCAGAACTGTTTTTTCTCGGGTAGGGCAGATTGACAATTGTTTGATCTTTCGATCATAACTTGAGTTTTTCTCCACGGATTTGAGTGATTATTTTTGTGTTGTCTTCGTGACTTGATTCTTTCTGATATCTATCACTTTTGTCACGGTGAAACACGTTTACATTAGTCTCACACACAATTTCTTTAACAGATCGTTTTTCTGCCGAAAGGGTTTGGGGTTTAATTGTTTCCGCTGCGTAATATTTTTAAATCTACCATTCACCCCCCTCTGGTAGCTTTTCACGTGCTCTTTGATCTTACAATTGGTATCAGAGCCACGGTGCTCTAATCTTTGTGATTTGCGCGTGTTTTTTGACTAATCCATCATGGAGAAGTACTCTGCCAAACCTTGTGTGTTCGCTGGTATTGATTTTCAGGTTTGGAAGGCACGCATGGAGGCTTTCATCCAGGCACAAGGCTTTGCAATATGGGAGAAGGTATACAAGCCTTACAAAGTGCCATCAAACGATCAAGTTACAGCTACAAATCTGAGAGATGCCGACAACAACAACAAGGCTCGGAACTTGATCATACAAGGATTAACACAAAGCGACTTCGACCGTGTTGCACACCTCCGATCTGCATGCGATGTGTGGAAAGCACTTTGTGACTACCACGAAGGATCCAACACGATCAAAGAGGTAAGGCAAGACATGTTCAAGAAAGAATACATGCGCTTCGAGATGCAACCCGGTGAGTCTATTGATGACCTTTTTGCTCGCTTTAATAAGATTCTCAGCAACTTGCGTAGTGTCAATGTTAATTTTTCAGATGTTGAAAATGCTAGGCAATTGCTAAGTGCATTAGATATGTCAATTTGGGAGATGAAAGTCAAATCTATTCGTGAATCTACTGTCATGAGTTCACTTACTTTAGATGTACTATATTCCAAGTTAAAAACTCATGAAATTGACATAATCTCACGTAAGAACCCCAATAAGTCTATTGCATTTGTTTCACAACGTGATATGTCTAGCTCTAGCCAATCATCATCTTACAATACTCTTGCTTTGTTGTCCTCACTAACCGTGGAGCAGATCGAAGAATTTCTAGAAGAGGAGTTGGCACTCATCTCTACTAGATTCTCAAAAGCATTGCAAAATGTGAGAACTAGAAGGAGAGGAAGCTCCGGACCTCAACGCTGTTTTGAATGTGGTAAAACAGGACACTTTTGTACAGAATGCCCTAACCTTTCAGGTCTGACCACCCGGGAAGAAAAAATAAGCAAGGTTCGGACCTCCTCTGGAAATTTCAACAAGAAGAAGAAAGGTACCATAGGACGCAAGATGATCAACAGTTTCATCACCGCACTTCAAGAGTTCAGTTCAAGCGACGTGGACATTGGAAGTGATGAAGATGAAGATGATTTGGCAAACTTGTGCTTCATGGCGGACAAGTCAAGATTAAGTATGGAGGAGGCAAAACACAACAGCGACAATGAAGAGGTATGTCCTACTTGCGAAGAAATATGTGATGCTATTTCTCGTGCCACTATTATTGTTAAGAAAAAGGACAAAAAGCTTAGGGATAGTGCTGCTAAAATTGAATCACTAGAATCTGAAATCAACCGTTTAAAAACTTTGATTCCTAGTGATGATGCATGTTCCTCATGTGATTTAATATATGAACAATTGTCCACATTAAGAAGTGCGCACACCTCCACACTTGATAAACTTGAGTTAGAAATTGAAAAGAATAAAGAGCTTGCTGCACTTAATGATAAAAACTTGAAAGATGCTAGCTGTTCTACAATTGATTTGCATTGTTCTACTTGTGATGATCTTGATAAGAAACTACAGGATGCTATGAATGAAATTTCTATATTGAACAATGCTTTACGTTCTCATGAAGTTAAATTTTGTTCCAATTGCAAACTAAAAGGAAAAACTTCATGTGAAAATTGCCTTGATCTATTGAATAAACTTGATGACATGCATAGGACATTAGATCGGTTTTGTAATGGGAATAAGAACCTAAACTTACTGCTGAATTCTTCCAAGTCTTGCAATGATAAAACTGGTTTAGGTTTTGATTCTCATGCTCATGCTAAGGCACATCCACCTAAAATTGTAAAGTCATTAGGAAGTGGTTTGATTCAAACAGTTCCTAAACAAAAAGGGGTGGTTTTCAAATCTGCAGGAGTGTTGTCTCATTCGGTTTCAAATAAAAATATTGCTTGCTCATCTAGACATGAACACAAAGTTAAATTTCATTGTACCTTCTGTGGTAGAGATGGTCATGTCATAGATTTTTGTTATAGACTAGCTAAACAACAGAAAAGGGAAAGAATGGTTGCTAGATCTCATAACTTTCATGCAAAATTTGCTGCACACATTAAACCGAATGTACAACCTGCTGTTTTGAGTCAAAAACATTCAAAGTTTACCTCCGGACCTTCTGTTTTTGCCTCCGGAGCTACTGATTTTTGTGCTACACAAGTAACACCTTATAGGTCAGTAGTTAAGAATATAAAATCTCAAACTTTGACTCATAAACCTGTTGTTTTGTCTCAGCTTTCGCGTGTTTTTCCTGCTGCACGTCGTGTGACTCAGTACTGGATTCCTAAATGCCTTTTGACTGACCCCAGTATTGAGTCATTGATGTATTGTGCTTTTATGTAGGTTACACGTTTGAGGAAGGAGAACATTTGGATTGTGGATTCAGGTTGCTCACGCCACATGACCGGTAACAAAGATTGGTTCTCCTCCCTCTCTTTTGTGTCACGTGTAGAAAATGTTACTTTTGCCGATAATTCTTCAACTCCTATAATTGCTAAGGGTTCAGTTAGAGTAAATGATCACTACACTTTGAAGGATGTGGCACTTGTCAAAAATTTGAAATACAACTTGCTTTCTGTTTCACAATTGCTAGATGAAAATCTGGAAATTATTTTCAATAAAAACTGCTGCAAAGTTGTAGGTTCAAATAGTGAGCTTATTTTTAACATGTCTCAGTTTGGAAGAGTTTTTAAAGCTGATTTTGATATGTCTTTCTCTAAGCATAGGTGTCTATTTGCTAATGATTCAAAGGACTTATATTTTTGGCATCGTAGACTTGGTCACGTAGGCTTTGATCACCTAACGCGTGTTAGTGCTCTTGATCGCATACATGGGCTGCCTAAGCTTAAAGGGGACAAAGAAATTGTGTGCTCTTCTTGTAGACATGCTAAGATGGTAGCAGGTTCACATACTCCTCTCACAATGATCATGACAACTGAACCATGTCAACTTTTGCATCTTGACACCGTAGGACCTTCACGTGTTCAATCCTTCGGAGGTAAATGGTATGTTCTTGTTATTGTTGATGATTATTCTAGATACTCTTGGGTTTACTTTATGGCGTCTAAGAATGAAGCTTTTAGTCACTTTAGGACTTTATTTCTTAGATTATGAATTGATCACCCAGAATCTTTAAAGGCAATTAGAAGTGATAACAGAACTGAATTTAAAAATCAATCTTTTGATCACTTTTGTGCTGAAAATGGCATAGATCATCAACTTTCTTCACCATATGTACCTCAACAAAACGGTGTTGTAGAAAGAAAGAACAGAACCTTAGTTGAGATGGCTAGGACTATGCTTGATGAATATCAAACTCCTAGGAAATTTTGGGCTGATGCGTTAGCAACCGCTTGTTATGTCTCAAATCGTGTTTTCTTGCGTGCTAAGCTAGGTAAAACACCATATGAGCTTCGGTTTGGACATAGGCCTAGTGTTACACACTTTCGGGTCTTTGGTTGCAAATGCTTTGTTAAGAAACATGGTAATCTTGATAAATTTGAACCTAGATCCATTGATGGCATGTTTCTTGGTTATCCATCTCATACTAGAGGCTACCGTGTGCTTTTACTTGACACTAACAAAATTGTGGAGACTTGTGAAGTGTCTTTTGATGAATCTAGCCCAGGTACTAGCTCAAACATTGCAGGTCCAGATCCATATCTGCAGGGGGAGAGCATTTTCATTGAAGATGAGGAAGAATTGGAGTTGCTACCGGAAAATTCAGCAGCTAAAGACTTTGGTTTATCTCTGGATGTTAATTCTCAACCAGGACCGACAACCATCAATGCTGATTCAAATCATCCTCAAGCCACAAGCTCATCGATTTGTGATGAACATGAAGAAGAAGAAGCTTGTGAGACATCTGTTCCCCTACGGTTTTACAAAGATCATCCCCCACAACAGATGATTGGAAGCTTGCACGAATGAGTCACACGGTCCAGGTTTTGCGATCCAAACTCTTATGCTCATTCTATTTTTGTTGCTTCTTTTGAACCCAAAGATATATCACACGCACTCACTAATGAATCTTGGATTATTGCCATGCAAGAAGAGTTAGAAAATTTTGAAAGAAATAATGTTTGGAAACTTGTACCTCCACCTCAAGGTCACACTTTAATTGGAACTAAATGGGTATTTAAAAATAAACAAAGTGAGGATGGGGTTGTGGTTAGGAATAAGGCTAGATTGGTTGCTCAAGGTTTCACTCAAGTTGAAGGTCTAGATTTTGATGAAACTTTTGCTCCTGTCGCTAGATTAGCCATAAGAATTTTGTTAGCTTTTGCAGCATCTAAAGGTTTTAAGCTATATCAAATGGATGTTAAAAGTGCTTTTCTTAATGGCTACATAGATAAGGAGGTTTATGTCAAACAACCACCAGGTTTTGAAAATCCAAATTTTCCTAATCATGTTTACAAACTGTCCAAAGCCTTATACGGTCTCAAACAAGCCCCTAGAGCATGGTATGATAGGTTAAAAACGTTCTTTCTTGAAAAGGGGTTTACCATGGGTAAGGTTGATAAAACTCTTTTTGTGCTTAAGCATGGCAATGACTCATTATTCGTTCAAGTGTATGTGGATGATATTATCTTTGATTGTGCTTCTCATCATCTTGTGTCCAAGTTTTTAGCAATGATGAGTTCCGAATTTGAAATGAGTATGATGGGTGAACTCACTTACTTTTTGGGGCTGCAAATCAAGCAAATCAAGGAGGGTACCTTTGTGCATCAAACGAAGTATACCAAAGACCTCCTAAGGCGCTTCAACATGGACAAAAGCAAGTCTCTTCGGACACCAATGGGAACAGCAACAACACTTGAACTTGATGAAGGTGGTGAATCTGTGAATCAAAAAGAATATAGAAGCATGATCGGATCACTTTTGTACCTCACGGCATCAAGACCAGACATACAATTCAGCGTATGTCTTTGTGCACGGTTTCAAGCTTCCCCACGTGTTTCACATCGTCAAGCCGTCAAAAGGATTCTCAGGTACTTACATAGAACCCAAGAATTTGACATTTTTCTTCCTTCTTCCTCAACCATTACTTTGAAAGATTTTTCGGATGCTGATTTTGGGGGTTGTAGGATTGATAGGAAAAGTACTTCCGGTGCTTGTCATTTTCTTGGTAATTCTCTTGTTGCTTGGTCCTCTAGAAAACAAAATTCAGTTGCACAATCCACAGCCGAATCTGAATATGTAGCTGCTGTTAGTGCTTGCTCACAAATTCTTTGGATTGTTCAAACACTTAAGGACTATGGGGTTGATCTAGATAGTGTTCCACTATTCTGTGATAACACTAGTGCCATTTGCATTGCTAAAAATCCCGTGTAACATTCTAGAACTAAGCACATTGACATAAGGTATCACTTTCTCTGAGATAATGTTGAAAAAAGAAACATTATGCTTCACCATGTAGATATCGAACAACAATTGGCTGACATTTTTATAAAACCTTTGGATTTCACTCGTTTTTGTTACATTCGTAGTGAAATAGGGGTTATGCATCCTCATGGCTTAAATTGAGGGGGAGTTTTTGAAACTTGGGAAGTCTTTGTGTGAATCTGAAATTAAAATAATATGAGCATAGTATTTCATACATATATGACTCTGTGATTCCTTTTACATGCTGAAAGTTCTTACTACATTACTCGTGTTATACATTTTGTAGTTTTTGCCATGTCTAGTAATTGGAATAATTACTTACACTAAAACTGGTCACGGTCGAACTTTCTTGCTGTTTTGAACTTGTTACATGTTCACAAGTGCTTTTAATCAAAAAGAATTAATCAAGTAATCAACTCACATGTTGAGTTTTTATGAACAAATATAAATTGAGAAAAGATCAAGAGAATATGCATGTATCGCACTTCTTCTTTTGAGATAGCTTATCATTGCACTTAGATATGAACTTGGAAGAAGTTGTGTATGACTAAAACCATGTCCTTAAGCTTTTGATTGTCAAATGACATAGGCTTGGCTTGGTTGGTTAGAATAAGGCAGATGCGCATATAATCTCTTGCAAATATCATATGATCTAAATTTGTGTTTTGAAAAATAATAAAATGCAGCAACTAGTGTCATGCTTTCAAGTTATGAAATAGTTAAGTTTGTGAGATCATGACTTGCTTAAATTGAAAATTACATATGATCTCTAGCATGGCTTACACTACTTTATGTATCTCATTGATGTGATAGTGTAAGTTACTTGATAGTATGACTTGGATGAGCTTTGTTTTATATGTATATGTTATAATATGCTCATAACAATTAAAATTTCTCTTTTACCTTGCTGAATACATTGTCAAAGGGGGAGAGATTAATCACACATTCAAAAAGAGAAAGATAATGTGCATGGGGAGAGATGATAAAGGGGGAGAAATATGTGAATTTTGAATTTTGAAATTTTGCTTTTCTTCTCATTTTATTTCTGATTTACAAAAAGAGGAGAAATTGTCTTCAAAACTTTTAATGTGAATAAGCCAATGTTCGGATTTTAAGTGGTGTTGCCAATGCATTCATCAAGGGGGGGATTGTGAGACCTATGTGTGCTGAATACATTGGCTTGTCGTGAATACACTTGGCCTTGATGATAAAAGTTTTGAATATCACTAAAACACCTTTTTATCAAGGTCCGACTCTAGCTCCAAGCTACAGCAAAGTCCGACTAGCTTTGGTCAGCTCCGGTAAAGTTTTGTCTTTAGCTTCGGCATGTCTTTGATAGATCCAACTTGTTTTGGATAGATCTTACATGATTTTGATAGCTCCGACATGTTTTTGATAGCTCCGACATGATTTTTGATAGCTCCGCCGTGTTTTTGCTAAGCTCCGAAGTTGATTTTTCTGGCTCCGGCTTTTCGGATTACTAGTTCCGACTAGTTCTGGTTAGCTCCGGCACTAGGTCCTGCTAGTTTTGTAAGCTCCGACGGGAGCTTGGTTGTACTAGTTTTGGTAAGCTCCGGCACTAGGTTCTACTAGCTTTTGTTAGCTCCGGCTCAAGGTCCGGGTTGCTCTGGCAAGGTCCGAAACTTGACCGTAGTGCTTCTGCTTTTCATTTGCAATGTTTCGTACTTGCTTTACATTGTTGGAAAGATTGCTTAGTATTCATTTGCTAAGTTTTTGGTGCGTTTTGGTTGATATGGATGATATCGTGTTACTGTGGTTTTGCAACATGCTTATGTGAGGTTCTCACGTAGGGTGTTGTGTTCGGAACTAACTTGAGTCAAGTCGAGGACTTGGGCTCGTATGGATTGGTTGTTTATTCATGTGCAGGTGTTGCTTGAGTTCAAGACATGGCTGGTGACGAGATCCATTGGACTAGTCTCAGGGAGGGGATGAGGTTCCAACAACCAAATTCAGGATGAATTGTGGTTGAGCTGATCAGGAAGTTGCACAACATGATTGAATCAAGAACAATGCATATGAAGGTATCGTGGACGTCATTGGAAGATGTTTGCACGTGTGCAAGGAGTGAATGGACGTGGCTACATGGTTTCGAGACGTGATGAAGAGATGTGGACGTAAAGAGTTGGTCAGAAAGGTCCAACCGACTAGGTTATGGACTCAGGCTGCGGCCGAGTCAAGTTTGACTCAAATATGGAAAGATTTGAGTTGGTTATGATAGGATTTCGTGTGGGTCACAAATTTGAGTTGTTTAGGAATGTGGGATACGTTTCTAAGGTGTTTGGAAGTCTTAAGATTGCTTCTATCTGCGTATAGAAGAATCTTGAGCAGTTATGAAAAGTTACGATTCGTGATCTGAGCAGGATTGGAGTCCTAGTTGATATTGGGCTGGCCTAAGGGCTGGTTATATAAGCAAGGGAGCCCAGAGCTCGTGGTGCACGACTTTGGGGGCTGTTCCTCTTGTGTTATATTGAATAAAATTCGTAGTTTGAAGGAACTTTTGTGCCTTGTTCGTCAGACTTGTTCCAGACAAGTTTTACTCGTCGAGTTTCTGGACAGCACTACCATTCATCGGTGGTTTTATCATAACTCGAGTTTTACAGATCCAATTGACGTGATTCTTTTTGGGTTGTCTTCACAACTTGATTTTCTATCATATGTCAAAATTTCACGGTCATTGGATTTGTGGTCTATGATCTACACGAGTTTCTTTGCAGCGTTTCAGAACTATTTTTTCTCGGGTAGGGCAGATTGACCATTGTTTGATCTTTCGATCATAACTTGAGTTTTTCTCGACGGATTTGAGTGATTCTTTTTGTTTTGTCTTCGTGACTTGATTCTCTCTGATATATATCACTTTTTCACGGTGAAACACGTTTAGATTAGTCTCACACACAATTTCTTTAACAGATCGTTTTTCTGCCGAAAGGGTTTGGGGTTTAATTGTTTCCGTTGTGTAAGATTTTTAAATCTACCATTCACCCCCCCTCTGGTAGCTTTTCACGTGCTCTTCGATCCTACAAAAGAAATAAAATAAATAGATGTAAATGGAGCGTGATACAAGTTACCTCAAGTGAGGGTCCTCCCACAAGCTTGTTCTTCTCAATCTCCGTGATAAGGGTTGAACCCTTGATGACGGATGTAGGTTATAAGGTGGGCCTGCTGTTGTTGCAGCGTGGTGTTGACGTTGTTGAACCCACGTCGATTTGTTGCTGCCAGTCGTGGGTACCTTGGATGTGGTCTTGAAGTGTGTTGAGGATGTCTCCGGTCCTCACTTCAAGATCTTCCATCCGTTGAGTAAGTTTCATCATTCCTTGGCCAAGGTTACGAGAACCTCGGGCCGAAAAGGAACGACGTGTACCCATCGGTGGAGGAGACAAGCTACTAAAGCTTGAGTTAGAACCATAAGGGTCCCATCCCCCTCCAGTGGTAGTCCACTCTTGCTACGATGATCCTCCGGCCTCATACATTTGAGGTTGGGTCGAACCGGGTGCATCACCCATCGGATCCACTTCCTCTTGGTACTCAAAGGCGAGAGTAGATCGTAGTGGCATCTTCATGGCTGCACTACGTGAACGGCTCCTTGTGAATATGCCAAAACATTACTCCTACAAACATCTTCGATGGGTTGAAGAGCAAGGGTTAGTTGCTGACACTTATATAAATGAAAATCTGGGTTAGGTAAATGAATTTCATTTTTATAGTAGGGATAGAAAAACACTAAGGTTACATATAGATCATGTTTAAGAGTGTGTCCTTGTACTAGATAGTCTTCATCTATTAAGAAGCGGCTTGTGGAAATATATTCAATTGAAGTATTTTCTAAAGCCCCTACTTTCATAGCAATGCAGGTAATTAATGAAGTACATTCAATTGTTCCCATCATTTTAGTGTTTTATAACCATTGTACATCATAGCCTTAATATGAGCAAATTTAATCTTTTTAACCATGGCATAAAGGTCCTAAGTTCATATTCACGCACAATCCTAACATCCCTTCTAGGAAACATAGTCATAGCCACCCATCTATGCACGAAATTTAATCATTTTAACCATGGCATAAAGGGTCCTAAGTTCATATTCACGCACAATCCTAACATCCCTTCTAGGAAACATAGTCATAGCCACCCATCTATGCACGAAACGTACAATGGGGTTTTGTAAGTGGCTATTCCTAGGGTTACTACATGCTACCTCACTAGTCAATTCTTGCCAAAAACCTTGTTTGTTAAATTTAGGCAAAGCGTCTAAATCTATTAAACACCATTTATGGAAATATAGAAGTTCACTAAATTCTTTCCATAGGATAAAGTATTGTTTTTAGAAAAAATCTAGAAGAAACACCTTCAAATCCTATTTTAAGTGTGCATAGGAATTGAATTGAGGAGGCGTGAACCTTCTTCATCTATTTGAGCAAAATCATCCCATCCTCATGCATGCCAAAGGGAAAAGAATTCGGAATCTATTTCTGTTTTGGAGAGTAGTGCTGGATTGTAGGCCTTCGTATGAGCAAACTCACGATCTCGGAAGAGGTTGTAGGCTTGTCATTCAACGTCATGCCTCAAGTCGAGGTCGTCGTCATTGAGAAGGCAGAGTGGAGCATCATCTTCCTCCACTGGGACGTTGTCATGCACACCTCTCCACCGTGGACTTGGTGTATGCTCGGGGGAGATGTGTGAGCTTGAGTTTCTCCCATGACTTGAGCTTGATGAGGGTCCCTTCCTCTTCCCAAATAGCTTCTTCATGCTCTTCATGGCTGCACACCTTGAGAACAAACAAAACAAACTCAAAACGGGTTACATTAGATAAAACCAAATGGATACCCATGAATTGTTTTGTCAACTTGAAAGCAACTTGAAAATGCAAATGCAAGATGCAAATGGAGATGAAAGCAAATCTCTTTGGCTTGAGAATGGGATAAGTGTTGCAACAAAGAGCACAACAATTCTTGAGCAAATGTGTGAGTGAGTTGGGGGAGTGAAAATGAGGTGAAGTGTGAAGCAAAGCACTCACCCGGGCATGTATAAATAGTGTAGCACCCCCAACAGTCACAAGAGTAAAAGAGAGCCAAAATGACACACTTCCCTAGTCGGCCGACCAGGGGGCTCGGCCGCCCAGTGGGTGGGCCCCCTGTGGTCCCTCTTTTAGCAAGTGGTTCCCCAACGGCTATATTTTGAGGTTTTGGGTGAATCAACCATAAAATTGCTCCGAATTTTTTTTCAAATAAAACTTCCTCAAATCCAATATTTTTATTTTTGACTTTCAAATAAAATGAAAGAAAATCAATCTAAGTTGAGACTACAAAATTCCGAACCCTCTAAGGAAAATAAAACATGCTGTGAAAAATGCAAAATGCAAATGGAAAATTCAAATGATGATGGAACAACAAATAGATGAAATAACTACCAAATTAACCTATTGGGGAGGTTCCATCCAAAATTCGATGAGATGGATTTCCTCCATCTTCTTGAAACTCAATTTTTAGCCTCTGGCCCCAGAGAAGTGGGCACGGCCGGCTCACCTTGCTTCTTCCGCCTTACCTTCCTTGACGGCTTTGTGGACTTGGGCCGTTCAAACGGTCATGGATTCACCATATTTTTGAAATGTCGGCATGAGCGAAAAGATGGAGTCTCCTCATAAATCAATTTCCTCATGAATTCAATGAGTTTGTTCACTTGATGTGGTGTAACTTCAACCTCCTTGATGTGTTTGACATTCGGGCCATACTTGATTTTGATCATAGAGCATTGCTCCTTCCATGGCCGAAAGTCAAACTTCTCCTCCTTGCCATTGATATGGAAGCGGATTTCTTTTGGCTCCCACATCGATGTGAGCATTCGCGGTGCTAAGGAAAGGGTGCCCAAGAATGAACAGAGTTTCCTTCTCCACCTTCATGTCGAGCACCACGAAGTCCACGGGTATGAAGTAGTTCCGAATTTTCACCAGAACGTCTTCGGTGATACCCGCAGGGTAGCGGATCAATGAGTCGGCCAACTGGAGCTGCATCGACGTTGGAGATAGTGTGGTGAAATTCAGCTTGTCGAAGACTACCTTTGGCATGACACTAACACTTGCACCAAGGTCACAAAGTGCCTTGTCAAAGTGTTGTGTGCCAATGGAGTAGGATATGATGGGATATCATGGGTCCTTCAGCTAGTTGCCCTCCCATATAGAGATCATGTTGACATTCTCTACGAGAGGCTCGGGTTGCCCCAGCATCTTGATATTCTCTAATGGTGGGACAACAATAGTCAGTTGAGCTGATTGAGTCTCCAATATCTTGTTGACTCTCAACTAGTTCTTGAAGGCAGAAGTTAGAACTTTAACCTTGGCATTGATACTTTCTAGGGTATTGTCATTAGCTGACAACTTCTTGGATAAAACATCATTGATCTTGAGCTGGTTAATGGCAGGTTCTCTCGAGGGTGGTTGGTTACCATTGTTGTTGTTGTTGCCCTCTTGAAAGAAAGGGTGTGGTTGGTCCCACCCTTGACCTCCTGGACGGTACCCATTGTTGTAATTCTCGTTGTTGGCTAGGTATAAGGAAACTTCACGGCTCTCGGGGCAGTCACTCCCCATATGATCCGCGTTGCCACAGACCTCACACGTCATGTGAGTCTAAGGCATGGACGGTGCCAAATACTCCACCATTGGATTGACAATCCAGCTTCTTCATTAGGAGGTCTAATTTGGCAGTGATCATGTCTACCTCTTTCAAGGAGTGCATGCCTCGCTGTCGGGACTGGAGACGCTCATCGCTCCAACCCATGTTAGAAACCATCTTCTCAATCGACTCTTTGGCTTTGGACACTGTAAGCGAGAAGAAGGCAACTCCAGCAGCAACATCCACATGGTCATGGACTGACGGAGTCAGGCCATTGTAGAAGTTTTGGATGATGAGCCAATCATCCATCCCCTGGTGGGGACAGACTAGGATATACTCCTGCAGCGTCTCCATGCCGCAAGAATGGACTTCTTGGGCACTTGCTGGAAGCTTGAAATTCTTCTATGTAGGGCGTTGGTCTTGCCCGACGGGAAGAACTTAGTGAGGAGTGTTGTAGAACACTTTTTCCAAGTGTTAATAGCACCAATTCACGTAGAACCACTGTTACGCTCTCCCAAGGAGGGAGAACGGGAACAGTCGAAGATGGATGGCATCAGATGTGACATCCTTGATTTTGAAAGTGCTACAAATCTCAAGGAATTGTTGTATGTGAGCACTGGCATCCTCGTTGGCTTCCCATAGAATGGGTTAGCCTACACAAGGGTGATTAGGCCAATCTTGATTTTGAAGTTCACGTCTTCCATGTTGACATTGGGCCCAATAGGCACATTATTAGCAGACAGAGCCAAAAACTCACGAAGGGTCTTCTGGGCCATTGGCTTGCAGCGTGATGGTCCGGAGATGACGGGTTTCCTAGCCGATAAGATCACCTGAGGAGGAACAACACGAGGTCGAACTCTTCTCAGCAGTGACTCGAGATCTACGTAGTTTGCCAGCAAAAAGAAACCGGTCATACACTACCCTATTTTCACATCAGAGAATGTGAAAATAAAGGAAGAGTTATCCTACTAAAAACCTACTTAGAATCCTATCTACCACATGATCATGCAAATCTTTTGTACCTTCCCCGGTAACGGCACCAGAAATGATTGTTAATATTTCTTAATGTCTACAGTTCATCCTAGCGGCCAAGGCTAGTTCTACAGAGGCACTAGGCAAACCTAAGCCAAAGTAAGATGAGTTCTGGAAGCCCACAAAAAGTATCATTGTAGCATTTTACCCAAAAGTATTCTCTAGGGTATCGTATTTGTTTATCCTAAAGGAAGGCAAGAGAAGAGTGGCAAGATCAAAGAGAGAGTATGGTGTTCAAGTGAGAGATCCAGTATGATGAGTAAATGAAGTAGTGGGGTAGTGTAATACACACCTAAGTAAACTAATCTAAAGGCGTAAGAATTTCCTAGTGGAGGCAAAGTTAGGGATGGATCTACTCCTATTGTGCTTTAAGTATTCATATACATAGCCAATTAGTGTATATATGATTATGCTAAAGATGGGTACTAGGACTTAGTGGTCCTACATAATCGGGCTGAAGTTTACCCCTGACAACATCAGGACGATTCCCGGCTCGAGCGTGTGGTGTAGCCGAACGTGGGTGGTTACGAAGGACGGACAAGGCTGTCACCACCTGTCACCTAGCCCTACAACCCGTAGGTCTACGAGACATTCAACGCTATTTAACGATCTAAGGACCATGCTTACATGATAAATAAATACCTTAAGAGCTGCAAGGCAATGACTAACCTAAAAAACATTGAAACCGATGTTGGGACCAAACACTAAATTACTCATATTAACATAATTGTATTAATACCTAATTAGATTATAGAGATGGTGTATAATGCTTTTGATAACATGATATGAGCATTTTGACTAGATTATAACAACATCTATACCTAGCACATACATGGACTCCACAAGCAAACAAGAAACGTCTTATCCAAGTATATGAATAAGTAAAGACTAATGATATTGATGTAAAGCATAATATCACGAATAAAAGAAAAGATACATGAGCCATATCTTTCCCAATTTGGACTTGGGACTCTACAACCTAACCTCCACTAAGTACTAAGAGAGCACACTAGTATAACACAAGAGAGAATGCTTCAGTGGTGTGTGAGAGAAGTGAAGCACACCCTATTTATACATGAAGTAGAGGCAGTTCCTAACAAAATTAGCGCGTGAATTAGTCTTCACCGCCTTCAGGGAGACACAGGAGAGCACCATGACTGTGCTTCCTCTACGTGACTGATAAGTGGGCTCATGTTCCATCCCCGTGTGAGTGGACATTAGATTCCCTTGGATACGCCTGTGAATGGGTCCATGGATCCATGTGATGCCACATGTCATCGTGTGATTGACTGAGGTGGCACTTTTCATTATTGCTCCCCTCATTGTCCACCAGTTTTGCATAAAAACTCATGCATGCACTATTTCTCCAAGTACAAGTGGAATTATATCAAATCTAACTATGATGTGTATAAGAAATATTTATTTCCTCACATAATTGAGTCATATTTATGGTTGTAAATGGTATATAACGACCGCCAACAATGAGCTCCTACTGTCTAACATCGCAGTCTGTAAGATTTGGATGGTCTCTGAAAAGCTCATAAAAAGACTAGAGAGTACAACGTATATGCTTCACCCGCGGGGTAGACTACTGGTACGCAAGTACGAGTAACAGTCTTTAGATGAAGTCGGTTCACACAAAACTTGTAATTCAAGGCATAGTTTATTGCCCAAGTTGTGAACTGATGTAGCTTAAGAATCTAAGCAGAAGTTCAACATAACAGTTTCTGCCGAAACACTAGTATATCAAACAAGGAACGATAATGATGTCTCTCCTAATGACTTTGAGATCTGGTAGAGGATTGTTAGAATAAATGGGTTTGGCCCAAGATTAATTCTGAAATAAATCATAGTAAATCTCAAAGGCCTATTAAGACAAGGGAGGGTGGTGCTAAATTATTTGTTCCACATGGGAAGTTGGAAGGCAGCAACCTCTACATATAAGGGAGGTTGTTCTTCCACTCCTTGAGTGAGAGAGAAGAGGAGAAGAGAGGGGTGGCCCACGTGCGCTCCTCCTTCTCATCGCTCGCCTCACCACACCCTGCACACCCGCACGCATGTTCGTGTGAATTCGAGTCTTGAGCCGAGCTCAAATTTTATATTTTTGCAGAAAGTTTAGTTGAGCATTTTGACTTCCGAGTTAGACTTAGTCCAAGTAGTTGGAGACGGACGCGTCTACGGCTACATAGTTAGATCGGATGCAGGTTTTCAGGATCACAACTCTATAAATAACGGGTGTTGGCGGCAGGGCAATTCATCCCACATTTAGATCGTCCCAAGTTCAAGTTCCTTGTGCCACCTAAGTCTACTCCATCCTGAGCGCTAGCTTGCACTGATGGTCAGGAGAGATGGTCTCAGGAACCGCTCGCCCTTGCGATCCTACACCGGAAGTGGGCGAATAAAGTTTTTAAGAAGTGCTCCACGTGACTGCTCATGTTCTTCATCACGGGTCGGCTACCGAGAAGATCGAGCGCTGCTGCGCAACGTTGCCATCAAGGTCTGCATGGAGCGGTCGTCGTCAAGTAGATTGGTACTTCTACAGCGATTCCTTCGGCTACAAATTGGTACGCGAATATTCTCGTCTCGTCTATGTGCCGGTGTTTATCACTCCCATATTCATGTGTTTTTCCAGAATTCTTCGATGAATTGCCTCATATTTCTAACATGATGTTACTCTCTCTATCCAAAATTACCTAAGTATTTTGAGATGGAACACACTTATGCTTCATGTGCGGCCGTACGAGGCATGCATAATGTGAATGCCAGAATAAAGATCTTGGTCATGCTGGGTTTAGGTGTGGCGAGGGATTGTGTGGTTTGTCATACAGGAAATCCGGATAATAGAGGCAGGACGATGCAGGCGACAACTGAACCTTGCTCGCGTGGCAAGTTCTTTTTTTCCTCTAGTTTTTTTTTCACCGATTCTCTCTGCCCTCGCCGAAATTGTAAGGTTTGTGCTCATGATCATGAGATTTTTTTCCTTAGTAATCTTCTCTGTCGTCTCCTTGCGAGTACGAGCAGTGATGAAGAAAAATAGTGAAGAAACAAGATGGAGAAAATCCTGCAATGTATGCGGCCAAGCAGTAGAATCCTCGATGTACAATAAAAAGGCTATTGTCCCCATTATTTCTATAACAGTGATCCAGATAATCCTGTTCTTTGAGCTTCGAAGGATATTGATGATTCGTATCACCACAATAAGCTGATGGTCCATCTCCTATGCATCTTATGTTATTTTTCAACTCTATGCTGTTAACATCTGTTGCATTTCTCTTGCATTCCCTAACTTACTAGACTGGTTATCTGAAACACCTACGAATGTTTGTTTAGAATTGCCATTACACTGAGAATGGCTGCTCTTGACAAGCATTGCCTCCATTGAGTACTTCTTCATCTTTATCACAATTAGAATCTGGTTGAAAATCTATTGTATCTGTTGTCCTATGCACATCTTGAGCAATCAGCTGCTTTTCTGGGAGGACATCAACATGATCTGGTGTCATTCCATCATTACCTTGAATATGTGTAGTGCTATCATTCCTGGCAATCTTCCCTTCTGACTTTGAATATTGTCCATTTTTCTTTGGACACAATTGATTTTCTCTCATGTATGTCTCCCTCATGCCCTATACCGAGTTGCATACATCTACATTTTCTCCCCACACCAAGATTCTCTCCTCTCTTGATTTTAACTTGCTATGATGTCCTTCAGCGTGCTTATCCACAAATAGCTTTCTTGGCACATCATTCTGCTCATTCTCACGGGAGGTGAATTTGTTGGTGCCACCTCCTTTTCCTGAATAATCTTCACATGATTTTACTTTCTCGTTGCCGTCTTTATCCTCAGGAATTTTGTGTCTGTCATGTTCCAATCCAGCATCCTTGTTCGAACATTCCTTCAACAAGATTTCCTGCTGTAATAGATACTATAAATGTCTTTCCATAAGGAGATAATTTTGTCTTGTAGGCCATGTAGCATTTTTCAGTCATGTGAGAACTCTGGTCATATTAATTAAAAAACATAATTGCAAATATTTTCAATACCCTCAAACTTACCAATATCATGTTACGCAAGACATACAAATGATACAAATATTATAAATATCCATAGTCAATAATATTATTATACATTCAGGCTGATATGAATAATACTGATTGTACATTTTAGGCTTCCCTGCTTGTTCAAGAAAAAATTACTTTGTTCATAGGTATTGTTGGACAGTATGAGTTGTGCTTGTGGGGTTATTGGGCTTGGCCCATGTATCTAGTGGCCAATGTATCTAGCCCCTTAGAGCTATATGTACAATTTACACTCCATTATGAAACCCTAGTTCCATTTTTCACTCATTACAATATGGTATCAGATTAGGGTAGATCCTCTCCCCTCCTTCCTCTCTAGTCGCCAGCACCGCCGCCGCCGCCGGCCTCCTCTCTCCTCTCTCCTTCCTCTCCCTCACAGAGGAGGGGGCACACCCCTGCTTTTATAGGGGAAGTCTGAGAGAGTCCCAACCCCTTACAACTTGATCTCTAATTTAAACAGGACTCCTAATAGATTACTTCCTAATCTATATCTCTAGGAATATATTTGAAGGGAGGAAATCTTCTCGACATATCCTGGTCGCACCCTCCTGGTGCGCGCGGGCCCCCTATGGGCCACAAGGCTGCCGCACCAGGGGCCAGGCCCAGGGTCACACGACATTCTCCTCCTGACCCTGAACCTGTAATATATCTAGAACGCCGATTCTTCTCATCTCGACGAACTTCTGTCTTCCAAGGGCCTTGGTCAAGATGTCCGCCATCTGGTCCTTCGTAGAGATCTGCTCAAGCACGATAACATCGTTGTCCACGCACTCACGTGTGTAGTGGTATTTGGTGTCTATGTGCTTGCTCCTATCATGGTGTACCGGGTTTTTGCTCAAATCTATTGCAGACTTATTGTCAACCCGTAGCACTGGAGCCTTCACTTTTGCAGCCAGATCCTCCATCAGCCGTGCCACCATGACATGCCCCTTGAGCTGCTACAATATATTCTGCTTCACACGATGATAGGGCCACCACCTTATGCTTGCTGGACTGCCACGAAACGGGGTTGTTTCCAAGACAAAGTAGCACTCACCTTGTGCTCTTGCAATCCTCCACGTCTCCCGCAAAGTCGCTATCTATGTAGCCAATCAACTCCATGTTGCCTCCCTTTGGATAGAAGACTCCGAAGTGGATCGTACCCGCTATATAGCGTACGATGTGCTTGAGTGCAGCGTAGTGTTCTTCTCTTGACTCCTCCAAGAACCGACTCACGTACCCAACCGAGTAAGCGAGGTCGAGGCGTGTGTTCACCAAATATTGCAGCCCTCCCACCAAACTCTAGCCCGTAGCGTGAACCAATAGACTGTAACTTGTCTTGTAAAGCTTCAGGCCTTGCTCCATGGGGAATGCACAAGGGTTGCACTCCTCCAGGCTAGCTTTTGAGACAAGCCTGGAAGCATAGGCTGCCTGCCCAACGCTTATCCTTGCTCCAGACTGCTGCACCTCGAAGCCAAGATACTACAACAATAGGCCCAAGTCGCTCATCTTGAACCGCTTCATCTCCTCCTCCTTGGACTTCTTAATGTCGCCCCCTCCTGTGATCACGAGATCGTCGATGTACACGCCAACAATGAGCTTCTCCTCTCCACCTCCACGGAAGTAAATCCCGTGCTCGCTCGTACTCTTCTGGAAACCAAGCAATAGCAATCTATCGTTTAGCTTGGCATTCCAGATCCTGAGCGCTTAACAAAGTTCATACAAAGCCTTCTTGATCCGATACACCTTGTGTTTGGCTCTGTCAATGATGAAGCCAGCGGGTTGAGAGACGTACACCTCCTCCATTAGATCGCCGTTGAGGAAGGCGCTCTTCATGTCCATGTGGTGTAACTCCCACCCCTTGTGCGCATCAACTGCAAGGAGCAAGCGAACATACTCGAGACGGGATACAAGAGCGAATACCTCGTCAAAGTCTATTCCTTGCCGCTGGACATAGCCTTTAGCCACCAATAGAGTCTTGTGCTTCACCACCTCTCCATGCTCGTCCCTCTTCACCTTGAACACCCACTTGAGGCCAATGGGCTTGTGTCCTGCAGGAAGATCAACAAGTTGCCACGTCTTGTTTTCTTCTATGGACTCATTCTCCTCGAGCATGGCCCATCTCCAGCACGGGTGTTCCTCGTCATCGGTGAAGGGCGTAGGCTCCTTCGCGGTGGTGAACATGAGCTCCCCCTCCTCCAGGCTCGGTGGGCATGGCGCGTGCCCAAGAGGAGTGAGGGTTCCCAGCACATTGCACATCGTGTGGAACCGAAGTGCAATGTCGTCGTTGTGGTAGGCGTCAACGTTGCTGCCGACATCCTTCGACGGCGTAGCGAAGCGGATGGGTCGTGGAGGCTGCTGGAGGGTGACGAAGGTGCTGGAATCTTCAAAGCTGGACCCTCCCGCTGCTGCTGACCCTTGCGCAGGACAGACTCTGTAGGAGCCTACGGGGAGTCGCTAGAGGTGCTGGTCGCCTACCAGCAGCCCTGGTGTGCCGCATCGGGGGCCCTGGGTCTGGACAAACCCTCCTGCGCCCCTCTTAGATGCTGCAGGGGTGCTGTTCGGCCCCTCTAAGGCCTTCGGCACCTCGCCAGGTGCTGGAACAGGACGTCCAGCAGGTGCTAAACCCATGGAGTGAACATAGAATGCATCGTAGTCCTCTTGTTCAGCTCCTTCACCCTAGTCCCACTTGGCCGCCTCGTCGAATATCACATCATGTGATATGTGTGCGCCCCCATCAGCCGGATTGTACATCCGGTAGCCCTTTGTCCCTGCAACGTAGCCAAGAAAAACCATCGGCATACTTTGATCTTCCAACTTTTTTAGGTGGGGGCTTGTATTTTTGACATGCCCCACGCACCCAAAAGTTTGGAAGTAGTTGATGGTTGGTCGCTCCCCGTGCCAAGCTTCATATGGCGTCTTCCCATCGAGGTCACGGGTGGGGGATCTATTCAAGATGTAGACGGCTGTCAGGACCACCTCACCCCAAAAGAACCCGGGCATACCCTTCGCCTTCAACATGCTTCTCGTCATCCCGATCACCGTCTGGTTGTGCCGCTCTACGCAGTGCTGAGCGCAGTACTCGCCGAACTCCTGTGAGGTGAACTCCCCTCCGTGATCAGTACGAAGTAGCTTCAGCCTCCTCTGGACTCTAATTCAATTGTCGCTTGGAATTGCTGAATTAAGGCGGGCGCCTTGTCCTTGCATGCTAGGAGATAGAGACACATATAGCGCCTGTTGTCCACTAGTAACAAGAACATCTTGTTGCTGCCTGGAGTTGTCGGCGTGATCGGCCCGAATATGTCGCTGTGGACGAGGTCGAGCGCCCTCCGTGCGCCGACGAGCTTGCGTGGCTAAGCTGGAGCGCCTTTGCTTCTAGACCAAGCAAGTCTCGCACAATTGATCAACATGATCAATGGCGCGCGGATGAGCTTGCGTGGGGAAGCTGGAGCGCCTTTGCTTCCCGACCAAGCAAGCCTCACACAATTGATCGACATGATCAATTTGCAGAAGCCCGAGCACCATATCCTCCTTAGCTAGCTTCCGAAGTGCCTGGAAGCCGACGTGTCTGTAGCTTCCGTGCCAATGCCATGCGACATCACCACGTCGTGCAGTGAGGCAAACCGGACGCGTGATGTTGAGACTGACAGGGTACAACTTGCTATCGTCGCGCTGCACCCATGTGATGAGACGGTTCTGCACGTCTCGAATGTGCATCACCCCTGCATGCATGGTGACACTGTAGCCATCCTCATCCAGCTGCCCGAGGCTGATAGGTTGGTGGTGAGACGCGGGGTGAGGTAGACTCCAGTGAGCCGCCGATGCTCACCCAGGTCGCAAGCAAACAGGACCGTGCCCTTCCCCACGATCCGCATGACCGATTTGTCACCGAACTTGATGGTTCCGATGACGTTCTCATCAAGCTCGGAGAAGACCGCGCGCGAACCAGTCATGAGGGTTGGTCGCGCCCGTGTCGAGGTATCAAAGGGCGTCATCAGAGTCGTCTTCGTCGTGGCCAAGATGTGCGAAGAAGCGTCCCTCCACTATCTCCAGTGGATGTGTGAAACGCTCACGTACAGGCTCCTTCTGTGCTGAGATCGCCCTTATCATGAACAAGACGTCATCCTCCTCTGCCTTCGTCACGTGCACCTGCTGTTTGTTGATATTTCCTATGCACTACTAACAATTCATCCCTAGTAGGGGTGCCAGAAATGATTGTTGGTAGGTTTTAGATTATATATGTAAATCCGCAAACACACAGAAACTATCGATGTAGCATTTCCCCTTTAAAGAGTATTCCCAAAGGGTGTCATTTATATTTTCCTAAAGGAAGGCTAGATGGAAGTAAAACAATCATCAAGTGGAAAGGCTAGGTTGGCCTAGGTAGGGTTCTATCAAGAATGGATAAAGGGTAATTGAGGTAGTGTGACACACATAAGAGCATTCTATCCTAAGGGGATAAATGAGGTATAGAGGGACTATGCTAAGAGTTAGGTAGATACTCCTATTTTGCTTCTTTGCTTCTAATGTACATATACATAGCCTAAGTTAGTTACTAATGATTATATTAATTAAGAATTCTCATACTAAGTGGATTAACACATCGAGCACGAGTTTACCCCTAGCAACACTAGGTGACTCCATCCAAGAGCTTGTAGCATAACCGAACGTGGAGAATTACAAAGGATAGATAGGGTTGTCACAACCTACTGCCTACCTGTTCAATCTGTGGGTCTACGCGACATTCAACGCTACTCTCTATCCTAACACCATGCTAGCATATTAAGTAATTATCTTAAGAGCCTAGGCACAAGCCATCCTAAGGCAATGAACTAAATCATCGTTGAGCCAATGTTAATTCATAGCATAAGTGATTCATATTATTATAGTCATATCATAGCTAATTAGACTATAGTGGAGGTTTATAGTATTTATGATGATGTAATAAGAATGGTATGGCACAATCATAATTATTATTCCTACAACATACATGGAATCCACAACCAAACAAGAAACGCTTCATCCAAGTATATGAATAATAGAAGACTAAAGATATCATCTTTATTATGAATAAAGTCACAAATACAAATAGGAATATGGAATACATAACTTTACCAAATGGGAATTGGAAAGGGACTCCTTCTACTCCTCTCCTACTTGGACTATGGACTAGAGACTCTCCTCTCTACATCCTATACTCCTCTAAACCTATGGAGAGTAGTGGATACAATGGATGAATACTCAAGTGATGTGTGTTGAAGTGAGGGGTCCTATTTATAGCTTGTAGAAGGGTCGATTCTCGCCACCAAAAGCGCGCGAATCAGTCACCCCTGGCCTCTTCAAGGCGGGAGGAGCCAACACGTGGTGTTTGACCGTGTTTGGCGCTAGGAACCAGTCGATCGACTACGGGGGTCGGCCGACCTGGTCCTGGCTCCAAAAGGCCAGTTCTTCCTCCAGGTGACTAATAGGTGGGTCCCATTCCATGATATGGGTGCTACATCGTTGGATGGCCTTAGATACTTCTGTTTGTGGACCATTTGATCCATGTGGTGCCATATGGCATCGCTTGATTGGATGAAATTATATTTTATAGGATCCATCCCCTTGTTTCACTTCAATTCTGCATAGAATCCCTGCATACACTACTTTCTCCAAGGACAAGTGGAAATAGGTTAAATAGAAAGGTGATGTGTGCAAGAAATAATATTTCCTTCACATAATTGAGTTATATTGACAGTTGAAATTGGTATATAATAGCCGTCAACACTGTTGCGGCTCCTCTTGCTGCTTCTCCAAATGACACTCCTTGGCCCAATGGCCCTTCTTGCCGCATTTCCTGCACTGATCCCGCGGAATGTCCTTCCTGAAACCCTTCTTCTTGGACGCGCTCTTGTGGCCGCCCTTCTTCAAATAACCCTCATCGCCTCGCGCCTCCTTCTATCATGCCCCCCACTCCTCCTGAGTGAGGTACAGCTGGCCTTCGTGCACTCCTCCCTTGCGTCGCGACGTGTCGAATGCGCTTTTGACGGCCCTCAGCCGCCCTGTCACATCTGATAATGTGAGGGTCGACACGTCTAGTAGGGTCGAGATAGCCACCACGATCCGCTTTGAGTTTCTCCACCGCCACGGCCTCATCGATCTCCTCCCCTAGCGCCTCGAATGATGCCGCTCAGACGAAGAGAGAAGTCTTCCACACTCTTGCCATCCTTGAACACGGCGTTGTTGAACTCTCGCTGGAGTTGACGTGCGGTGGTCTTCTTCACGCGGTCGGCCCCGACCCGCATGAGGGCATCGTGTCCCACGCCTCCTTCGCCGTCTTCTTCTTTCCGATCATCGTGATCATCTCCGACGGGACGACGCTGATGAGGATGTCCAGCGCCATCATGTCCTCCTGCTGCGTCGCCATGCCTTTGCTGCTCACCGCCTCCCACAACATCCAGGCCTTCAGCTTGATCTCTATCATGACCGCCCACTTCGCGTACTTGGTCTTAGTGAGTAGCGGGAACCCGGTCCCCGTGTTCAACTCACGAATTACTTAAGGGGTCATCTTGATCTTGCTGCCAGTCATGGAATCGGTGTCGCTGGTGCTGCTGGAAGGAGGGATCTGCGAGGGTCCCGTCGACATGGCTCTGATTACCATGATTCTTGGAAATTTGGTCCCTGGTTAGCTGTTCTAGGCGTCTGTTCTTATCTGGGATCAGTACAACGAACCCCTGGTGCAGAACAGCAAAAACAGAGAAACTTTCACGAGCAATGGAGAGGAATCCCTATTCTAATCTGCTGGAACAGAACAGCGGAGAGTAGAAGAGGTGTCAAGCCAGGACAGAAGGAACTCAGCTAGATCAGATTGATCTAGTCGAGTCTTACTCTTGGCAAGTTCTGAGCAAGTTTGAGAACTCTGGCCAGAACTTGGATGCTATTGTGAGGGCTCTCTGCTATAAACTTGATTATTCAATAATAATGGGGTACAGAGGAGGGGGGCGCACCCCTGCTTTTATAGGGGGGTCTGCGAGAGTCCCAGCCCCTTACAGCTTGATACTAATTTAAACAGAACTCCTAATAGATTCCTTCCTAGTATATATCTCTAGGAATATATTTAAAGGGAGGAAATCTTCTGGACATATCCTGGCTGCACCCTCCTAGTGCGTGTGGGCCCCCTGGTGGGCCACAAGGCTGCCGCACCAAGGGTCAGGCCCAGGGTCACACGACAGGCTCCGCCGGCTGCCACCATCGCCGGTGCGCCTCTCACCAGCGCGCCTGGTCCCCGTCTGCAGCGCCCTCCCACCCTCGCCAGGTCTGTCGGACTCCCGGCCGCCATCACCGCCGTGGGCCCACCCTGGACAGATGCCGCCGTTGCTGGCGCCCTCATTCCCGCTGCTGCCGCCGGTGCTGCAGGCGCTCTTGCCGGCCGTCCCACTGCTGCCACCTCCCTTTGCTGGCGCGGTGCAATCGGATCTGGCCCATCCGCGGCGGCTGCTGTCGGGGCCCCCTATATCTCAGGTCTCGAGCCTATCCCTGCCGTCATGCGCACCACCGTACATCCGTTGCTCCCCACCGTTGTGGCACCACCGACCGTCACCATCAGGGCCACCGCCGCCGTCCGGACCTCGAGCGCCACCACCGGGTTACACCGCCGATGAGCTGCTACGCACACCACCGCCGCTGGGCACTGTTCTGTGTGGACCACCTCTGATACATGGGGTGAGGTTGCCACACGACTTCTCCTCGTCGTCGGCAGCTACATTTGCCATCCTCGATGATCCAGCAGTTGGGGACACTGCTAGCGGTGCTGGAAAGGACGCTGCAGCTACTGGTGCGATGGACGTCGACGCCACCACAAGGTTGCCTTCCGTCGTCACCGCCTCTCTTGATGCCACTCGAGAGCGTGAGCAAACCCTTGCTCTCGCCCTGGAGCAGGAGCATGCCTCAGTGACTACTCTTACTCAACAGCTCGAAGAGACCAGACACCGGCTGTGGAGTGCCACCTACGAGCCATCCCCAACTGACGGAGCAGCTCACACCACCTATGCAACTTCTCTCGTTATTGTGCTTTACACTCAGGCTGCTGGTGTCCAGAACATTCGGGCACTCTTCCCGGTTGTCCTCAGCAGTGACTCTACCTCATACGCCAGGTGACGTAAGCAGGTCATCCGTGCCTTCAGGCATTTCCGTTTTGATGACCACGTCCTCCGGGATGACTCACTGTTGGACGACTCTTAGCTCAGCATGAACGGCTTGGTTCTTACCTGGATCTTTGGGTGCCTTTCTGAGAAGCTACATGACATTGTCGAGCAGCGCGGCCGTGGCACTGCTTGTCTAGTGTGGCTGATCCTCGAGCAGCGGTTCCAGGGAACCGAGTCACTCGAGCTCTCCACATCACAGCGAGGTTTGGGACCACCGTGCAGGGCAATCTTTCTTTCTCCGACTTTTGTCGCCAGCTGAAGGGTATGGCGGATGCCCTGCACAACCTTGGAGATCCTGTCCCAGACTGTTCACTCATTCTTCAGGTCCTCCATGGCTTGAACGAGCGCTATTCTCATCTTCGATCGTTACTTCTTCATACAGAGCCGTTGCCGACCTTCGACAGGGTCCGGTCCGACCTCAAGCTTGAGGAGCTCACTGCTGGAGGTGTCGCTGGCTCCTCAATTGCCACAGCCTTCTACAGCTTTGGATGGTCCCGCGTCCTCCTTCACTCACTGCTGCTTCAGGAGGACCACCACCACGACTACTTGCTCCTTCTGCCACCCTAGGGGCCCCAATCGGCCCTGGTGGTGGTAACCATCGTCGGCTGAAGCGCGGCAGCAATAGTTGTCGTGGTGGAGGTAGTGCCACCAGTGGTGGAGGGGGTGGCACCTATCGGGGTGACGCTCCTTGGTCCACACCCTACAACCCGTGGACCAGCCAGATCTCCAAGTGTCCTGGACCGTCTCCGGGTCTGCCGCCACTACGCTTGTTGCGCCCTTAGCCGACTTATGTAGCCACTCCGGCCTACGACGAGTTTGGTTACTCTGCTGGTGGGCAGTTCACTCCAGCTTACGGCAGGCCAGGCTACCCTGCTAGCGGCCACCGACCCCAGCAGGACCCTGGGGTGGGATCGGGAGTCGCTTGTTGCGTCTTTTAGCATGATGACCCTCACTCCACCTGGTCCTAACTGGGTTGTAGACTCCAGCGCCTCCTACCACACCACTTATGATGCTGGTGTACTTTCTTCCACCCACCCTCTCCACCCTTCTTGTCCTTCATCTATCGTTGTCAGGAATGGGTTTGTTCTTCCTGTCACCTCAATAGGTGACTTGGGGTTTCTGGGTTCTTTCCAGCTTAAGGATGTTCTCGTTGCTCCTAACATTATCCAGAACTTCCTTTCTATTCGTCATTTCACCACTGATAACCATGTTTCTATTGAGTTTGATCCTTTTAGTTTATCTGTGAAAGATCTTACTACCTGACTTCTTCTTCTTTGGTGTGAGAGCTCAGGGCCCCTTTACACTTTCGTCTTCCTGCTTCTGCTTTGTCCACACCTTTTGCTCTGACTATAACAGCTTCATCCACCACTTGGCATCGCCGGCTTGGCCACCCTGGTGTAGATGTCATGTCAAAGTTGTCTAGTAGTTCAGTGATTTCGTTTTCTAGGGGCACTCGTGAGTATGTGTGTTATGCCTATCAGCTCGATCGCCATGTTCGGCTTCCATTCTTGAGATTTGTCACTTATGTTGAGCATATTTTTGATCTCATTCATTCACTATGATCTGTGGACATCTCCTATTCTCAGTGTTTTGAGATATAAATACTATTTGGTGGTGCTTGATGATTTTTCACACATGTTTTGGACTTTTCTCTTGCATAAGAAGCCTGATACATTCATCACTCTCTCTCTCACTTCTTATCTTGGGTGTCTACTCAGTTCGTGCACACTGTCATGGTCGTCCAGTGCGATAACGGGCGCCAATTTGATAACTCTGCATTTCGTGACTTCCTTCTCTCTTACGGCGTCCAGTTGCGCATGTCTTGCCCGTACACCTCCCCTCAAAACGGCAAGGCCGAGCGTATGATTCGCACCACCAATGATGTCATGCGCTCTATGATGTTCCAATCCTCCACCCCTACTCGTTACTGGGCAGACGCTCTTCACACTGCCACCAATCTTATTAATCGTCTTCCCACGAAAGCGATTAGTTTCCCCACTCCTCACTTTGCCTTGTTTGGCACCCCTCCTCTTTACGACCACCTTCGTGTCTTCGGGTGCGCATGCTACCCTAACCTCTCTGCTACGGCCCCACATAAGCTTGCGCCTAGCTCGACTCGGTGTGTCTTCCTTGGGTACTCCCCTGATTATAAGGGATACCAGAGCCTTGACCTTACTACCCACCGTGTCTTGATCTTCTGACACGTCGTCTTCGACGATTCCTCCTTTCCCTTCTCCACTTCCTCCTCTAGCCCTGCCCCCGAGTTGGATTCCCTTTTTTCTACTAACCCCGAGGCTGCTCCTATCCAGCTACCTTGGCCTTTTCCTCTTGCAGGTACGACACCTACTCGGCCACGAGGGGCCCCGGCATCCCCGATGCCACCTGCTGCGCCTAGTGTGGCCTCAGCATCCTCGACATACCATTTTGCCAACTCTGCTCTTGTCTATCAAAGACGAGCGCGGGTTGGTGCTCCGGGGTCCCCAATGCTGCCTGTTGTGCCACACGCGACTTCAGCATCCCTGACGCCGCCTACTGCACCACGCGCAATTCCGGCATCCCCGACGTTGCCCGCTGCACCTCGCGCGGCACCAACGTCCCCCAACGTCGCTTGTTGCGCTACGCGCGGCTCCGGCGTCCCCGACGTCGCCCATTGCACCACACACGGCTCCGTCATCCTCGAGGTTGCCCGCTGCGCCACGCGCGGTCTCGGTGTCCCCGACATCGCCCGCTGCGGCCCCGGCATCCCCAACGTCTCCAGTTGCGGCCCTGGCATCCCCGACGTCGCTCGCTGCGCCACGCGCGGCACCGGTGCTGCTATATGCTGACCCTGCTCTTGTCTATCAGCGACGAGCGCGGGTTGGTGTTTCGTGCTCCTCCCGCACCGAGCCCCCGGTGTACCACCCCCAACTGCTCCACCGTGACCCTAGCCATTTTCACCTGATGGTGAACAGGCATGTCGCTAGTGTCCTTCGACTGGTGGAGCGGTTCTCCGGGGT
Organism: Tuctoria greenei; assembly: GCA_036927565.1. Lineage (NCBI taxonomy): Eukaryota > Viridiplantae > Streptophyta > Magnoliopsida > Poales > Poaceae > Tuctoria > Tuctoria greenei. The sequence goes on from JAYESD010000005.1 coordinate 93,991,134, forward strand.
CGTCCTCTCCTCGACGACCTCTTCACCGCCTGATTCCTCACCGATCTCGCCTATCCCCTCCTCTTTCCGTAGCGTCCTCGTCGATCCCCACTGGCGTTGGGCTATACAGGAGTATGCGGCCATGCTTGCCAACCGGACCTAGGACCTGGTTCCCCGTCCTGGTTGTGGCAATATTGTCACGGGCAATTGGATGTTCACGCATAAGATGAAGGCGGATGGGTCTCTGGAGAGGTACAAGGCTTGGTGGGTTCTTCGAGGCTTCACTTAGCGCCCCGGTGTCGACTACGACGAGACCTTGATCCCAGTGGTGAAGTCGATGAATGTTCGTACTGTTTTGTCGTTGGCTCTCTTGCATTCTTTGCCTGTCCACCGTTTGGACATCAAGAATGCCTTCCTCCACGGCATGCTGATCGAGACAGTATACTACAGTCAGCCAATAGGGTTCGTTGATTTAGCTCGCCCAGACATGGTCTGCCGGCTGAACAAGTCCTTGTAAAGTCTGAAGCAGGCATCCCGAGCTTGGTACAGCCGGTTCACCTCCTTCTTGATCTCGCTCGGCTTCGTTGAGGCCAAGTTGGCACCTCGCTCTTCATTTACAGACGTGAGGGTGACACTGTGTACCTCTTCTTTAACGACGACGACATCGTCCTCACGGTATCCAGTTCGGTTCTCCTTTAGCGCACGATCTCCGCCATGCAATGGGAGTTCGCGATGAAGGACCTGGACCAGCTTCACCACTTCTGATAGGATCTTGGTTCCCGATCTTTCGATGAGAATAGGAGGGTTCAATTTGTGGAGGAGAAGACGTTGGCGATCCGACTAGACCGTCCCCAAGACGATGTGCCTTAGCGATCGGTACACCGACTCCAAAGTTGTATTGATCTTGCTGGCGCACAATCAACCTGACCACGAGGGCCTTTGTTCCTGCAAGCAATCAAAGAACACGCAAGAACAAGAAGAACAAGCACTTATCTGTTGAATCAATCTAAAGTGGGGTTCTGGATACAAGTAGACGAGCGATCTAATCGACACGCGCGTGTACAAGGAAGCAGCAGAAGCTAACTTACGAATAAACAAAACCCACCAGCTAATGAGGGCGGCTTCTACTATTTATTACCTCCCTAGGGTCGTGAGAAACCCTAATCACGAGTCCCTAATGGACTCCAAACGATACATGGGCCATGGGCCCAATTTTGGTGATGCAGCACCATGGACAGAAAAAGGTCTTGGTATTAAAATAACTATTGCGGCCGACTCCAAATAGATATGGACATGAGGACAGATCCGTTTGAAAGTAGACTTGATAATCTTTCCAGGAAGTACTTGAACGCCCAGATCGGAGTCCGTATGAAATCGTGGTGGCCGTCACAAGTTGGTGCTGTTCTGCTGTCCAAATCCCGTCTGCGCGAATTCCCTTCGCATTGGCTCCTCTCCATTGTTCCTAAGCAAAACAAGAAAGCACGTAGTTCCACGGTCTAGATAAGATGGACATAAGGCCAAGAACGAGTTCACCTCATAGTTTAGTTGACGTGCACGAGCGCGAGTGATCGAACAAGAAACCGGTAGCTGAGTTGGTGTGGATGTATCGAGGATCCCACTAGCATCACATTCAAGCTCAAAAGTCTTAGAAAAATCAGGAAGTTGGAGAAGAGGTGCATGCGTCAACTTATCTTTCAGTATGGTAAAGGCATTATCTTATGTGGTGCCCCAAGAAAAAGGCACCCCCTTCTTCGTAAGGTCATTCAATGGAGCAGCAATGGTGCTGAAATCCTTCACAAAGCGACGATAGAACCCAGCCAGCCCTAGAAAGCTCCGCACCTGTGTGATGGTCTTTGGTACAGGCCACCCCTGAATAGCCTCTACCTTGGCTTGATCAGCTTCAATTCCCTGTGGAGTAACAACATAGCCAAGGAAAGAGACTCGATCCATGCAAAAGGTGCACTTCTCAAGATTACCAAATAATCGTGCCTCACGCAAAGCATTAAAAACAACACGTAAGTGATCAAGATGTTCATCCATGGATTTGCTATAAATCAATATATCATCAAAATACACAACAACAAATTTTCCAATGAATGCACGCAAAACCTCATTCATTAATCTCATGAAGGTGCTAGGTGCATTAGTTAACCCAAAAGGCATGACTAACCACTCATATAAACCAAACTTAGTTTTGAAAGCAGTTTTCCATTCATCTCCTAGTTTCATGCGAATTTGGTGATAACCACTACGCAAATCAACTTTTGAGAACACAACAACACCACTCAATTCATCAAGCATATCATCTAAGCGTGGAATAGGATGACGATATTGAATGGTTATATAGTTGATTGCTCTACAATCCACACACATATGCCATGATCCATCATTTTTAGGTACTAGAATAACTGGAATAGCACAAGGACTAAGAGACTCACGTACATAACCTTTGTCAAGTAGTTCTTGTACTTGGCGCTGAATCTCCTTTGTTTCTTCTGGATTTGTCCTGTATGGTGCACGATTGGGCAATGAAGCATCGAGAATGAGGTCAATCTGGTGCTCAATCCCTCGAAGTGGTGGTAGTCCTGGTGGTATTTCACTTGGAAACACATCAGAATATCCTGCAAAATGTTAGCAACAGCAAGAGGCAAAGAATGTTGCACATCGTAAAGGGAAATCAAAGCATCTTTGCATACCAAAGCATAGGCAACAGAGGTGGAAGCAATCAGTTCATTAATATCAGATTTGTAGCAAACAAGCATTTTCCCTTCAGAGATATCTCATTTTTCTTATCAAACACAAATTTGGCATTGTTATTGTTCTCAATGTTAGCATGGTCCCGATATTTAGTTTTCCTAGCTCTAGCAACATCATCTTGCACAATAGCTTCAGGAGACATAGGATGCAACACAATTTTTTTATCGTGGTAAAGAAAAGAATACTGATTTGATCTACCATGATGCATAGAATCTCTATCAAATTGCCAAGGTCTTCCTAGCAGAATATTACAAGCTTGCATAGGCACAACATCACATTCAACGACATCCTTATATGATCCAATAGTAAAATTGATTCGCACAAGTCTAGTTACCTTTGCCTTACCGCTGTTGTTTAACCATTGAATGTAATAGGGATGTGGGTGCGGTTTGGTGCTTAGTGCCAACTTGGTCACCATGTCACTGTTGGCCAAGTTGTTGCAGCTACCTCCATCAATGATCATGCGGCAAGATCGCTCTTTGACAACACACTTTGTTTGGAATAATGTGTGCCTTTGATTTTGTTCCGCTTTCTCCATTTGTGCACTAAGCACACGCTGCACAATGAGACTATCATAACGCGCTGCATCTTCTGCACCAATATGCTCTTCTTGATGTTCATCGCTACCTGCATAGTCAGCTGCAAGCAAAACACATGTATCATCATCAAAATCGCTAGTAGATGAGTAATCACCGTCATCTTTAACAATTAGAATACGTTTGCTTGGGCAGTCACGCTGCACATGGCCAAAACCCTTGCACTTGTGACATTGAACGTCTCTAGATCGTCGGGTAGATGCTATGGAAGAAGCACTCTCGATGGGCTTTTGGGTGGTCTTTACTGCTGATCTAGTGGAAGAAGCACGTGGCTTGTTGCCGGAAGAAGAAGGTGCTGCCCAACTTGGTGAAGAAGATGGCGGGGAAGCACACCTAGTCGAAGAAGTAGTCGTGCGTGGTTGCCATGAGCTAGTCTTTCCTGCAGAAATATTAGTTATAGAGCTAGCTCGTCGTCCCTGCACTTCCCTTCACTTCCCTTTCAGCTTTACAAGCAAGATGAAACAAACGGGTAACATTATTGTAATCTTTATAAGCAAGTATGTCCTTAATTTCATGGTTTAAACCACCCAAAAATCTAGCCATAGCTGGTTCCTCATCCTCGTCTAAATTACAACGCAACATACCCATTTGTAATTCCTGAAAATACTCTTCTACACTTTTAGCTCCCTGTCTCAATTGTTGTAACTTATTTAACAGATCACGTGCATAGTAAGAAGGAACAAATCTAGCCCGCATGAGCCGTTTCAAAGCATCCCAAGTTTGTGGTATGTTATTAGGATTTTTCTTGCCATGTTCTATCCACCAAACAGAAGCAAAATCAGTAAACTCACTAGTGGCTGCTCTAACTCTTGCGTTTCCAGGAAACTCATGACATGCAAATTTTTGATCAACAGAAATCTCCCAAGTAATATATGCATCAGGGTCATATTTACCATCAAAATGAGGTATCTTAAATTTGATCTTGTTAAAAGTATCTTCATGATTGCGTACCACACGCCGACGATGTCCACCTATGCCTTGACGGTTGCGTTGTAGCCGGTGTCGTGGCCTAGCTTCCTCATCTTCCCCAATCTTTGTATCTGCAGAATAGTCATCTTCATTGTCACGTACAATACTAGGAGCATTGCTCACCTGTCCATCTGCGGTGCGTCCACGATCCCTCTCCTCAAGGCTCTGCAGGATGGCTCCAATAGAGATGTTCAATGTTTGAATGGAAATCTCCAACATGCTGATTTTGGTGTTGGTGTCGATCTGCATATTTTCCAATTGACCAAGGCGGTCACTGGTAACACAAAAATCCTCATCAAGCGCTTCTGTGTGTAGCTGCACTTGGCGTTTGAAGTGTTGTATAATTCCCCATGTGCGAGGTGAATGCACGTCTTCATTTGTATTTTCTCCTCTTGCCATGGTTAGTAGAAAAAAATCCAATATGAAAGGGTAACGTTATCCCTAGCTACAAAGGTGCTAGTGGAGATAACTCGCTCACTCTCAACCTGTTCAATCAAGCTCTTACCTGTTCTTACAAAGCTCGGCAAGAAGGTGCTGGCAACCAGCAAGTAATGAACAACTTCAAGAGCAGGTGTCAATCTATGGCTTTAGGTGGCTGAACTAGCACAAGGAGCAAACTTTCACCACGTTAATCACAACAAGTTGAATAAATATTCTACGACAGTATTGTGCTGATCTTAGTCTAGACCGTACTAGAGACGCGAGCCAAGACACCAATGTCGTCACCAAAAACACCCCAAACAACAATCTGATTTTTTCTTTTTTTTCGTTTTTTTTGTTGGTGTGGTCACCCAAACTCTCTCTAGATGGAATCAGGAGACCCTTGAACAAAATTTGCACATGCGGCTTTTGATCTTGCACTTGCCTTTTTTTTTCTTCTCTAATTGCCTGTGGCTTTTGTGCGGCTTTTGATTTTGCACTTGCCTTTTTCTTGTTGTCAAACTCAAATTACTAATCTGATTCAAACTCGAAGTAGCAATCTGATTCGAACTCGAACTAGTAATCAGACTCAAACTCGAACTAGCAATCCGACTCAAACTCGAAGTAGCAATCTGATTTGAACTCGTAATCCGACTCAAACTCGAACTAGCAATCCGACTCAAACTCAAAGTAGTAAAATAATTTGAACTCAAACTAGTAATCCGACTCAAACTCGAACTACGAATCTGACTCGAACTAGGTGACCGAATGTGACACGAACTCGAAACTCTAGTGGTGCAAAACTAAAGACCAGCAACTTGACTCGTCGAAGCTACCATGAACTCAACAAGTCTTGACTAAGTGGAGAAAGTAAAAGGCACAATGGTCTAGGAATAATGTAAAAAAAACAGATCTGGTATTTTTTTGGGCTTTTTCTGGACTATAGGATGATAACAGCGGAAAGAAAAGTAATGGTAGCACTCTCACCAATTAACCTTGCTCTGATACCACTTGATAGGATCTTGGTTCCCGATCATTCGATGAGAATAGGAGGGTTCGATTTGTGGAGGAGAAGACGTTGGCGATCCGACTACACTGTCCCCAAGACAATGTGCCTTAGCGATCGGTACACCGACTCCGAAGTTGTATTGATCTTGCTGGCGCACAATCAACCTGACCACGAGGGCCTTTGTTCCTACAAGCAATCGAAGAACACGCAAGAACAAGAAGAATAATCACTTATCTGTTGAATCAATCTAAAGTGGGATTCTGGATACAAGTAGACGGGCGATCTAATCGACACGCGCGTGTACAAGGAAGCAGCAGAAGCTAACTTACGAATAAACAAAACCCACCAGCTAATGAGGGCGGCTGCTACTATTTATTACCTCCCTAGGGTCGTGAGAAACCCTAATCACGAGTCCCTAATGGACTCCAAACGATACATGGGCCATGGGCCCAATTTTGGTGATGCAGCACCATGGACAGAAAAAGGTCTTGGTATTAAAATAACTATTGCGGCCGACTCCAAATAGATATAGACATAAGGACAGATCCGTTTGAAAGTAGACTTGATAATATTTCCAGGAAGTACTTGAACGCCCAGATCGGAGTCCGTATGAAATCGTGGTGGCCGTCACAAGTTGGTGCTGTTCTGCTGTCCAAATCCCGTCCGCGCGAATTCCCTTCCCATTGGCTCCTCTCCATTGTTCCTAAGCAAAACAAGAAAGCACGTAGTTCCACGGTCTAGATAAGATGGACATAAGGCCAAGAACGAGTTCACCTCATAGTTTAGTTGACGTGCACGAGTGCGAGTGATCGGACCATAAACCGGTAGCTGAGTTGGTGTGGATGTATCGAGGGTGTTGATGTCCTCATCAACTTCCTAGGTTACGGTCGAGCACCGCTCAGATGGCCTGTTCCTCCACCAGCGACAGTACTGCCTGGACATCCTCCAGCGAGCGGGCATCACTGATTGCGAGTCATGCTCCACTCTGGTGGACACCCAAGCGAAGGTCTCCTCCGCTGACGGTGCCCCTGTCGCTGACCCCACCACTTACAGGAGTCTTGCAGGTACTCTGACATCTCCTATGCGGTTCAAGTGTGCATCCACATGCATTACCGGCGGGAGCCGCATCTCACCGCAGTGAAGCGGACACTTCAGTACCTGCGCGGCACCTTCAACTACGGCATCCTCCTTCAGGGTGAAACGGCTTTTGAGCTAGTCATCTACAGCAACACTGACTGGGCAAGTTGCCTAGCAAGTCTTCTGGTCCTCGAAGCGGTAGCCCGTGATGTCGCGCTCGAGTGCTGAGGTGGAGTACCGCGTTGTGGCCAACGGCGTGGCTGAGGCCTCTTATCTCCAGCAGCTGCTTTAGGAGCTCCACTCCCCCGTCGTCCGGAGCATATTGGTCTACTGCGATAACATCAACGTTGTTTATCTCTCCACCAACCCCGTCTAGCATCAGCGCACAAAGCACGTGGAGATCGATCTTCACTTTGTTCGTGAGCGAGGTATGGGTCCTCCACGTCCCGTCAACGTCGCAGTTCGTAGACATCTTCACGAAGGGCCTCCCTTCGTCATTGTTCTCCGAGTTTCGGTCCAGTCTCAAACATCAGCCATGGCTAATGTTGGGACTGTAGGGGGTGTTGGACAGTATGTGTTGTGTTTGTGGGGTTATTGGGCTATATGTACGCTTGACACTCCATTATGAAACCCTAATTCCATTTTCCACTCATTCCAATAGGTATGCTTAGATTGGTGTAACTGTAAGATGATCTTTTACATACCAACAAACACATACATCACTAAAGGTCAGGAGAAGATCTCGGGGAAGAGCAAATGCATACATGTTGCAAGATTTTTTTGTATTTTCAGATTAGTAATCCAAAATAGTCGATTCCTACGGTGCAACTAGGAAAGTGAAAAATCAGGTTTCCTTGTAGTCAATGACCACAAGCTAGACTAGGAGTAAAAGTAGCGAATGTTGAGGCTATTCATCAAATAAATGGATATTAAATTGGTTATTGCTTATTGCTGAATGCTGACAACTACCATTCCTATATTGTGGCAATGTGTAGGTGCAAGCTACAGAGACTAGGATAGCTAGAGACAGGTCAAGTGCCAACTGTATTGCAGCAAAGAAACAAAGACACTGGCTCAAAACACAGCAGCATCAGAAGTAAAAGACCATGGCAGTATACCATATTCAAGCAAGGGAGCAGCAAATGCTAAGGAGAGGCAAGCGAGCAACAAATCCTAGCCTGGATGTGAGACAAGTCTGGCCTTCATATCTACAAGACCGGCAAAATATTCTGGGCATGGCCAAACAAGAGCATCAATTTACAAACTGCAAGCAATTATCAGATGATGCACTAGTTAAAACATATGGATGCTTATATGATGGCTGCTTTAGTTTAATTACCTGAACAGGACAATCAAGCATGCCCTCGGAAGATGGCACAATGCACTTCTTGGAAATATTGCACAATGTCCATGAGGATATTTCTTTCCGTGGCCTACTTGTTCCCCTGGAATGAAGAAAGCCAAAGATCCTTGTAAGTTGAGAGGACGAATTGCAAGGTATATTCCCTTCTGCACTAGGCTGAACAAATTAGTAAGGTGCATGAACCAAAGTTTAGGTACACAAGAATGTAAAAGATGGCTTTCAACAAGTTAACATAAATAAATACCTACACCATCAACCAACTGAACTAGACTCAGTCGCTACCGATGACCTAACCTTTTTGGAGTCTTCTGTAGCAAAAGTTTATCTGTATATTCCGTGGGAAGTAATTTAAACAAAATAAAAGGGTGTTAAGTGAGGCACCTCTTCCCTGATTGCTGAATTTTCAGGCTTCAGAACCATTTGATCAAATGAGCTATCTGCAGCTGCTCTTTTGATGTGCTCTTTTTCTCACTACTTAGGCTATTCGCACCAGCGTACTTTAAACCATACTCTATATACTATTCTCTTTCTATTTTTACAGTACATACTCTAAATTACAATGTGATACATTGTATACAGTGTGCTTTACAGCGTGCCACTGCGGATGGTCTTAACTTGTGTGAGACCTTAACGGATTTTATTAAACATTGACCAGTCCTTTTCCTTTTTCTGATCCTTTTAACTTTCTTCTTGCAAACATTGCTGGTTTTTGGCATGATGGGGAACTTTATATGGTCCCTTTTAGCATTTCCAGTAGCCTTGCATATTTTATGGTCCCTGTGAAATTTAAACGGGAGTTACTTGCTCTCAGTCGAAAGAACAGAGAGAAACACCAGAATGCAAATCAAGAAAAAACTTACAGACAATAAATCATAATAATTTTGGAAAGCTCCTAGGCACGTTGTTTGACTTGCTTATCCTTCATACCAAAGGAAATCCCCCTAATAAATACCATAAGAAATCATGAATATAATTAAATGCACAAAGTAAATATACATAACCAATTGGATTTTCGACAGCACCTTGGCAAACATTCTATGTGATATGACTTTGGACAACGTCTACACAAGGCAAACTACAACGTCTTTTGGGTCCTATCCTCAATTCTTCTGCATTCAAAGCACCAATGCACGGGGCATGCAAATGGCATCCCTTCCATAATTCTTTTTGCCAATTCACAGTTTTCATCACCATCACAGCCATCAGGCTCCAGTAATCTTGCAATGCAATTGGGGTGGTAGAAATGATAGTAAGAGGAATCCTTACATTTAAACACCTAACAGATTTTACATGACGAATTAAGTACTAAAACAAAAACATTAGAATAGTAAGATAACCAAACCGCATTGAAGTTCTAATATTAGAATCCAACAGTTTCCTATTGATGTCTCATTCCTGCAGGCTACAGAGGCTAGCAACTCTCCATGACATGAATAAAGGATGCTATAAGAGAAAGGGAAGCATGAAATGGGACTGAAATATCACAGTAGCAAAATAAGCAACAACACAATTTGAAGTGTTGCCTTCCATGAAAAAAAAATGAATACTGCAGTGGATATTAGTCTATCAGTACATGTCTGTACCTTAGCATTTGGCTCATCTGATGGCTCAAGCCCTCCACATTTGAAACATTGGTGCCTCTTATATTCGCAGTTCTTGCATAGATAACTTCCAGTTCCCTGTGAACACGTAAAACAACATGGCAATAACCTGAATCAGGAAAATGAGGAAGCTGCAGCGACAATGTTTGAATACTTACCTTTAATTCTTCAGAAGTACAACCAAGAGTTCTACATTTAGATTCTCTGCCATCTTTTTTCCTGGGATGGAATGATCTCTTGTGTTAGAGATATAGGTGTTCTTTGTATTTTCTCTTTTGCATAAGGGCTTTTTCGCGTATTTGTAATCCCTTGTACCTCTATTTATTGTGGCCTGTGGTTGTGACCCTCATAATAATACAAGTCCTATTCATAACATGGTATTAGAGCCAAGTTACTAGGGTTTCTTTTTACCCTACGCATCGCCGGCGGCTGCTCATCATCGCCGATCGCACTTGTCTGGAGTTTTTCTTCGCGCTCGTCCCGGCGCTCTACCTATTCTTCCAGGCGGATCATCACCGCGCTGATCGCGCTCATCCAGATTTTTTATCGATCACAGTACTCATCTCTGCGCTTGATCGAAGTCCGATCGTCTCTGCCGCTTGTCTGTCGCATTGGTCCAGGAGCGCCCGATGCTCCACCCATCTACCGCCCACGTGATTCTGCAGAGACTCCACAGCCAAGCACAACACTTCTCTGGTGCCCACGTGAACCCCTGTGCCCACGGTTACTGGCTTTTCTGAAGTCTTGTTGACTCACGTGTAAGGCTAAAAAAAGAAGAAGAAGAAAAAAGAAAGAAAAAAAAGAAAAAAAAGTTTTTTTTTTCAGCTTGCGCCGTTTTCGCTTCTGAGCTCTAAGTCGTCGCCCGCCGCTGCTTCTTTTGCGCTCTCGTCATCACCAGTTGTCCTATCATGATGACTTTTTTGGGTGGGGTTCCAGTTTTGCAATGTCCGGTGCTTTTTAATGGTACTAATTACCGCGATTGGGTTTCCCGAATGCGTCTGCACATGTGTGGTCTACGACTTTGGGAGTATCTCGCGGGTGATCTCAAATGCCCGTCTTGCCTTGCGGTTCCTTCATAGCCTGTTATTTCAGATAAGGCTACTGATGATGATAAGAAGAATTTGTTTGAAGATTATGAGACTCGTCTGTCTGTGTATCAGTCTCACTTCAGCTTATACGAGACTTGGTTGGATGATGATGCTCAGGTTGGTGCTATTCTTGCTGCTAGTATGGAGGATCGTCTTGCTACAGACATAGTGGAGGAGTTCTTTGATCAGATGGAGGAGACTCGTGATGCTAGCTTGTTGCGGACCTCTACCATTTTGCCTGCTCGTTCTTCCACTTCACGACCCAGTGCTAGTGTTCAGGCTTGCCGTTCTTCACAGAGTGCTCATGGTGCTGGTACTAGAGGATCTCAGAAGAGTTCTGCTGCCATAGGTGCTCAGTTGCTTATGCTCTTTCGTTGCCTTGTTGCTTCTACATCATCAAGAGTTGTTGGTATTGTGACTTAACCTTCTACACCTTCAGGTTATGCTGCTGCTTCTCCGTCTTCCTCTGAGGGACCACCTTCCACTTCTCGTTCAGGTACTCGCCCATAGATTCTTGATTCTGGAGCTTCTTTTCATATGACTCCTTAGTTCACCTATTTTTCATATCTTAGTCATTCGTCTAGTTCTCTTACTATTCATACTGTCGATGGTTCTTCACTTCTGGTTCTTGGATGAGACACACTTTTATCTGACTCTTTTAATGTTCCTGATACCTCCTATGTTCCTAATCTGACCATGCAGCTTATGTCTGCTGGTCAACTCTTTGATCATGGTTGTCAAGTGATTCTTTATTCTAATTCTTGTTCTATTGTGGATCGTCGTACGGGTCAGCTTGTTGGCTCTGGTCCTCGTCGTCGCGATTCACAGCGTCTCTGGGAGCTTGACTGGCTTCACCTTCCTTCCGCTACGCCTGCTAGTCATGTTAGCTCTGCTTTTGCTGCTCCATCTATCTCATCTTTTGCTTAGTGGCACCATCGTTTAGGACATATTTGTGGCTCTTGTCTATCTGCCTTGATTCGTCGTGGTGTCTTAGGATCGGTTTCAGGATCTCAGTCGTTAGTTCAGTGTTAGGGTTGTCGATTAGGGAAGCAGATTTAGCTTCCCTATCCTTCTTGTGAGTCAGTGTCCCAGCGTCCTTTTGACCTCGTTCATTCAGATGTTTGGGGTCCTGCTCCTTTTGTTTCCAAAGGAGAGCATCGATACTTTATCATTTTTACAGATGACTTTTGTCACCACACATGGATTTACTTCATGAAACATCGTAGTGAGGCATTGTCTATCTATAAGTCTTTTTCGGCTATAGTCCGCACTCATTTTGACACTTCTATCCATGTCTTTCGTGCTGACTCTGCTGGTGAGTACCTCTCTGATGCTCTTCGAGACTTTCTTTCTGAGCAAGGTACCATTGTTCAATATTCTTGTCTTGGTGCTCATGCTCAGAATGGCGTTGACGAGCGTAAACATCGTCATCTACTTGAAATAGCACGTACACTTCTCATTGCTTCCTCTGTTTCGCCTCATTTTTGGGCCGAGACTGTCGCCACTGCCACTTACTTGATTAACATTCAGCCCTCGTCCGCTCTTGAAGGCGGCATTCCTTTTGAGCATCTTACAGGCAAGATGCCTGATTACACTAGCATTCGTCTTTTTGGTTGTGTGTGCTACGTGCTGCTCGCACCTCGTGAGCGTACTAAGCTGACTGCTCACACTACAGGAATCTCGACGATTTGCGACGGTCGGGGCCGTCGCAAATAAGCCAGATGCCGTCACAAATAAGCTATTTGCGACAGCTTTCTTTATTTGCGACGGCTTTCGGCCGTCGCAAATATGGCGTCGCAAATAATCTTATTTGCGACGGCCACCGTCGCAAATAAACTTATTTGCGACGGCTAGGAGAGGTCTTCGCAACTTATTGCTGCGGGCTGGTGGGCCCCGCGAACTTATTTGCGACGGCTGCGCCGTCGCAATTAAAGCTTATTTGCGACGGCATAGCCGTCGCAATTAAGGGCCACTATTTGCGACGGCCGGGTCGTCGCAAATAAGTTCAGAGGGCAGGGCCCACGTGTCCTCCTCCGGGACCCACGACTCTATTTGCGACGGCCAGGCCGTCACAATTAATGCTTATTTGGGACAGCCTGGCCGTCGCAAATAACTGTGGCTTAATTGCGACGGCTTGTACACTTATTTGCGACGGTACTGTATAAAAAGCCGCCGCAAATAAGGTTTTTTATTTTTTTTAAAAACAGAAAACTCTAACCGGCTCGATGGCTAGATTCACAACAAACACAATATACACAGCATACACAATATATACACAGCATACACAAAGATCATCACAATCACAAACTAAAATTCCGATACATCTCACATCGTCATCAACAAAGTAAATAAAAGGGCTCACTCGCCCATCTAACCTCCGAAGCCACCTCCGAAGTCGAAGTCGTCGTCGTCGCGCCTCAATCCAGGCGGCGGTAGCGAAGGCGACGGCGTTTGTGCAGCCGTCGCGGATCCCTGCAATTAATAAAACTTAGAGTTAGAATATATGCATCAACATCTCTCTCCCTCCCTCTCCCTCTATCTTCATCTAGATCACCCTCTCTTCCTCTCTCTTTTCATTTCTCTCTTTGTCTCTCACTCTATCTTTCTTGCTCACTCTATCTCTCTATTGCTATCCTTTTCCCTCTATCTTCCTCCCTCTATCTCCATCTACATCTCCCTCCCTCTATCTTCCCCTCTCTCTATCTCCATCTACATCTTACTCTCTCTTCATTCCCATCCTACTCTATCTATCTTTCACTCTTTCTTCTGTCTCCCTTTCTTCTATCTCTTTCTTTCTTCTATCTCAATCATTTTCTTCTATCTAACTATCTCTCTCTTTCATCTATCTCAATCTTATTACGCTGGAGAAGAAGGATTACATAGAGACTTACCTGACCCGCTGAAGAAGGATCGCCTGGGAGGACCGGTGGTAGTACCGGTAGCTGGATTCCCAGACCCTGCGCCCGAGCGATGGCCTGTCATTGCAAAAATTAAATGCTACCTATTAGTAAGTCATTTAAGCTGAATTAATGAGAATTTTAATTTTTAGATTGTTACCTCCATTGCTTCCCGCATCTGCGCCAACGCTGCTGCCTGGGTTTGGATCGTGGCCTCCATCGCCCTCCTTTCCTCCTCATGTCGCCTTTCATTTTCTTCTACAGTTTCTCGGAGGGACTGCATCTCAATGTCCCTCTGCGACACGCGGCGACCTCCCGTACCCGAAGCCTGCGTGGAGCTGCCTCTCGCAGGTCTACCCGCCCTCGAGTCGACAACTCCGTCGAATATGGCGAGCCTATAAAAAAGAGAGTCAGTAATATGAAATTAAAATATCTTGAATACTTTGAATTGAAAACGATAAAATGACTTGCAAACTCACCTTCCGTGTGCTTTTCCACCACCGGTTGCATACGCGGCTTGAGGATCGATCGGTTGACGTTCCCAATCGAAATCCTCGCCGTGTATCTTCCTAGCCTCCTCCCCGTACTTAGCCTGCAAAACAATAAAATCGTGTAAGTTCAACAATCTATATAGTTATATTTAATATGAATGATTTCTAAACTTACCAAACGCTCGGCTGCAGCCTGACTGCACCCCGTCGGCTGAGAAGGGTCCCTGTGACCTCTCTTCCAAACCTTAGCAGGGGTGGGCGGCACCCCCGTCTCGCGCTCCTGTCAATACGTGTTAGTACGAAAAATATATTATTAATATATAAACATAAGTTACACACACTTACCATGCGTTTAGCTAAACGCAAGTGGTTATCTTGCCTGTGCCTGCTCTTCCCCTCCACCCCTCTGCAGTCTCGAGCCTTCTCAGACTTAGCTTTAAACTCGTCGCTAGCCCAGTAGCGACAAAGAGCCCGAAATGCATCGGTCCGACCCTGCAACCAGCTCACGTGGCCCTGCACATAGTTCGAAGTCGTTAAAAGTACCATCGAGGACATTATCAGAAAAAATACTTACTACACTCCACGTACCTGCGCGTACTCCTCCCCCGTCAGGTGCCTCTCGCTCTCTTGTCGGAAGTGTAACACGTGCTGCTGGTTCGCCTTCAAGTGCTCATTAATGATTTGAACACGGGCGTTCGACAAAGCTTGTCGAAGCGCCTTGGCAGCATTGAAGTGAAACACTCGCCTCGCATCCTCAAACATGCGACGGTCGTTCGGGTCCTCTAAAATATATCTTGCCTGCGATAAAGAATATATTGAAGAGATGTTCACTAAAAGAGTTTAAGAGTTGTAACTTAGAAACTTTTTTAACATACTTACCATAAAATCGGCCCATACGGCCTCCTGAAGGTTGCCGTGCTCCTGGTGATGGACGCGTGCGTAGTCCTCCCACGAAAGAGCAGGCACCCCGTCGATGACCCCGGGATAGTGCAAACGCACTATAGACCCGAGGACACCGTTCACTGGTCTTTGGTGTTTCTCACCGGTGAAAGACAAGTCGTCCCAAGCCCTATAAGATATTTATTCATTCATTCATTACTTAAGTAATCAAAAGAAACTAAAATTGAAAACTATAATTTTTATTACCTGTCTCCGACTGGACGAATCACGGTCCTCTGTGAAGGGACCGCGGGAGGACTGACAAAGTGAGTCCTCCTCGTCCTCCGCGTCTGCTGGGGCGCCACGTCAGGTGACCCAGACGGCTCCTCACCAGCCGAGTCAAAGGCCTCAGGAACAAACTCATCGTCAGCCGGGGGCTGGCTGGCCGAGGGCTGGCTCGCCGAGGGCTGACTCGCCGAGGGCTGCCTCGCCGAGGGCTGGCTAGCCGAGGGCTGCCTCGCCGAGGGCTGCCTCGCCGAGGGCTGCCTCGCCGAGGGCTGGCTCACCGAAGGCGCCACAGCCTCTAAGTCAGCCGGTGAGGACTACAACATTCAAATGATTCATAAGTAAGTTTAATGTGAATTTGAATTTAAAGAATTTGTCAAAAACGAGTGACATTTACCTGTGACGAAGCTCTAGAGCTGGTCTGAATGTGCCCCAGCAGCTGAGAGCGTCTGCTGCCAGTCGACGAGGCACCAACGAAAGCGTCCTCAGGTCTAGAGGGGTAGAACCCCCTCGTCGGCGGCACCTTCTTACCCTTCTTTGACGCCATCCTATTATAATTAGATAATTAGTAAATATGCAAATAAAATATATAAAATTCATGTTACTATCTTCAAGAAAACATTACTTGTAGTCACTTTCAAAATTCATCAACATCATTGTCATGTGCCTGTGCCCTACTCCTTAAACCAGCCCAACGATCTTCCATCGTGGCCTGTTCTAATTTTCGTTTTCGCGTATCATCTGCCTCTACATCTTCAACGTCTTCAACATCTCCAACTAATTGATCGAGTCCTGCACCAAGCTCGACGATAAAAGTGTCTGGCAACTCTTCTTCTTGGTACACTTCTTCAACATCTTCGCTATCATTGTAACCATCATCCCCAGGAGTATATAGCCGCTCACGAGGATTCACCTTATATACCACCCACCAAACACTGAGCTTTGTGCATGGATAAGGTAGATAATACACTTGTTCAACTTGATGCGCAAGAACAAATGTATCTTAACCTCGTAGTCGGTCCTTATGTTTCACTTCCACCATTCCAAATTGGTTTTCTCGAGTTCCATGAGTACGATCAAACCAGTCATAGTCAAAGAAGACAACTCAAAGGGTCTTACTTCCGGTAAAAGTAAATTCAAGGATTTTGTTAATGATACCATAATAATCGGTTAAATTCCCTTGAGTGTCCATTGCTCTCGTCACAACACCGGAATTTGATGTTGCCGCAAGAGGACGATGAGCTTCAAAATGAGTTGTACGGAATCGGAAGCCATTTACGTCATATCGACCATAGCTTCTAACATTCACCAATCCATAAGATAGCTGCCGCAAATCTTCATGGACATTGTGAGTCCGACACTGTTATAAAAGACGAGAGAATATTACATAATACTTCTTTAATAATAGTAATTTATAATACATAGAAGACGAGAGAATATTACATATTCTCGAAACAAAGATAGAAAACTCTGCCCCCCATTTATTCCTTCCTTTCGCATCGCTTCTACTTGTTTGGCCGTAGGTTGATGCCTATGTGGCCAATATTGTCTGTGGAACTCGCTGAACATGAAAAAACATCTTTTAGAGTACATGTGTAGCAAAATATGTAGATTAACATAAACATAGGAGAAACACTTACTCGAAGTATTCCTGCATGCCTTCTATATTCGCGTACATGTAGAGTAAAGCAACAGTCCTTTCCTGTTCGGATAGCTCGTAGGTCGTGTAGCTACCAACGGTGGCACCTCTCATTTGAAAAATGGAAAGGTCGCTTAGGGGGGGTGTTTCGTCCACATTGTACCGCATCACCGAAGTATTGATATTGTTTTCTTCCGCAAAGTAGACACTTGAAAAGTATCCAACTTCCTTAAGAGCATATGCTTCAGCGATGCACCCTTCCACCCTTGCCCTGTTGCCAACCATTGGTTTCAGATATCGTAGCGCTCTTTCAATGTGATACATCCACCTATATTGCACAGGACCACCAACTTTAGCTTCGAATGGAAGATGGATAAGCAGATGTTGCATTGGATTGAAGAAACCCGGTGGAAAAAATTTTTCCATCTTACATAAAAGTATGTGTACCTCCTTCTCTAACTTATCCATCATACCGATCTTGATTTCTTTAGCACAAAGCTGTCTATAAAAATAGCTGAGCTCGGCTAAAACCTTCCACACCGCATCATCTAGATAGCCTCAGAACATAACAGGTAGGAGTCTTTCCATTATAATGTGATAATCATGACTCTTCAACCCAGTGAGGTTTCCTGTGTTAACATTTACGGCTCGTTTCAGGCTAGCTGCGTAACCATCTGGGAATTTCAAAGTTTTCATCCATTTCATAACTTCTTTCTTTTCTTTCGATCGAAGACAGAAAGAAGCACGTGGCTTTCCACCACTTTCAGAGATTTCAAGAGTTGGACGGTGACAAATGTCTGCCAAATCTAGTCTAGCTTTGTAATTGTCTTTCATTTTGCCAGGCATATCCATGCAAGTGCTTATGATACTTTCGCTCATATTACGCTCCTGATGCATGACATCAATGTTGTGCATTAGAATCAACGACTTCACATATGGTAGCTCCCAAAGTCCACATATGTGAGTCCAATTGTGTTCCTCTCCATAACCTACGAAATATCTAGGACGACCTTCATCAGGCACCAGTTTGTCCCACATATCAGAAATTTCTGACCCGTTGAGACGCTTCGGTGGTCCTTTAGTGACAACAGTGTTCTTTTGAAAGACATGCCTCTGCTGCCTAAATATATGATTCGAGGGCAGCCAACGTCTGTGACAATCGAAGTAAGATATTTTGCCTCCATGAGTTAGTCGAAAGCAATCCGTGTCTGAAGCACATATCGGACACGTCAGACGACCGTGAGTGCTCCATCCGGAAAACATGCCGTATGCCGGCAAATCATGGACGGACCACAAATAAGCAGCTCGAAGGTTGAATTTCTGCTTCTTGTAACTGTCGTACGCTTCGACTCCTGTCCACAAGACTTTCAATTCTTCGATCAGCGGTTTTAACATCACGTTGAGACGTGACCCGGGGTGATCAGGTCCAGGTACAATGAGGCTGAGAAACATGAACTCGTTCCTCGTACAAAAAGCAGGTGGCAGGTTGTACGGAATGACAAAGACAGGCCAACATGAGTATGGCGTGGCATTCGTACTGAACGGTGAGAATCCGTCTGTCGCTAATCCGATGCGAACATTCCTCGCATCACGAGAAAAGTCTGGATCGAAACGATCTAGCGCCTTCCATGCATCACCGTCGGACGGATGCGTCAAGAATTCTTTGTTCTCACGTTTACCTTCTTTGTGCCATCTCATGTGTCTTGCGGTTCTTTTTGAAAGAAACATCCGCTTCAACCGAGGTGTCACAGGCAAGTAACGAAGCTGCTTATGTGCGACATCTGTCATCACATTATCGCCATCGTCATTAACAACTTCGACATACCTCGATTTACCACATTTCAAGCACATCTTCTCATTGGCGTGCTCTTTCCAGAATAGCATGCAGTTGTCTGGGCACACATCAATTTTCTCATACTTCATACCGAGACCAGATATCTTGATCTTTGACTGATACATATCTGGTGGCGCTTTGTGAGGTTGTGGAAGGATATCGCAGATCAATTTCATGAGATCATTGTAGCAGTTGATGGAAAAAAAGTACTTGGACTTAATTGCCATAAATCTGGTCAAGAAAGCAAGTACGGTTACAGCCGTGTGTTCATGCAACGGCTCTTGTGATTTCTTCAGCTCCTCAAAGAACTTCTCTACCTCATTTGTAAGAGGATCCTCCGCTTCAAGAGCTTCTAGCATCTCATCCATCCTATCAACCTCTGTTATATCATCATCCTCATCCACTTCGGCTATGACTCGAGAATTAGTCTCGCCGTGAAAGGTCCACACTTCATAATGTGGAGTGAAACCGTTTCGACATAAGTGAAACGAAAGCTCCAATCTTCTCAAAAACTTGGTGTTCCGGCACTTTGTACATGGGCACCGCACCATATCTTCCGTTGACAACGAAAATGCTCGATCCAAAAATTGATCTAACTTGATAAACCACTCATCGGAATGACCACCAGTTCTGCTCTTCCAGCCAGTATACATCCAACTGCGGTCTTCACCCATGTTTGACTCTGCATTTTAACGAGAAAGAAATTGTCGTTAATGTATTGTTGTGTTATGTCACGGCCCTACAACCTAGGCAGATAGATCCTAAACCCACCCAAGAGTGACCGAGCGGAGCGTGCCCATGACGAGACGCGTGATCCGGATTCGAACGAAATTTCGGCAGCATAACCCTGCTGTTCTCCACTACACGCCCAAAAATGGTGCAGCAGAGAACAACAGGGTTACGCCACCGAAATCTCGTCCAAATCCGGACCCGCGTCTCATCACAAGCCACGCCCCCTCGGTCACTCCGAGGCTGTCCAAAAAGGGACAATTCCGAACCTGCACGTCTCACATGCCAATGGCATGTGAGACGTGCCGATCCGAAATGGGTAATACATTGCTATAGGTTACGTTGCTCATTTTCATTTTCAGGTCATTTAAGAGAGAGGAAAGAACTAGAGAAAGAGTGAGAGGAAAGTTGGTCTTAGATGACAATTCCACATCCATTTCCACCGTCCACGCAATCGCGGGTCATTGACGTCCTTACCAACCCGTTCGCTTCCGTGTCGACTTGACGCATACGGTACCACTACAATGGTCTACACGGCACGATCACACTTATTACGCGTCGTGTCCTTCCGGGTTGGTCCGAGCCGACCTAAAACCCCTTTATTTATATATATTAAGTAGTCACTCAAGAACATTATATGAATGCACTAAAGTCCAAACATACACTAAACAGAATAGAAATTCAGAATGACAGACCAAGCTATAGACAAAAATATATAAAGCATATAAAGCATTTACAAAATCTAATTATGCATTTACTACAAAATCTGAATAAAAAACATATTAGCCACAATGGACAAGTGTGAAATCACAAGTGTAATACAAGAGAGCATATAAAGCATATTAGTCAATTATGCAAGACAAAAAACATATTAGCAAAAAAGATAGCCTAAAATCCAATCCATTTTTCAAGATGCTGTTCATCCTTACATTATGGCGTGGCCATCTTCTTTAGTCGGTAACTATGGGTTTGAATTGGTTTATCAGTGACCATTGAGGAACCTGGCACTTCTTGTCATATCCGTTTATTATTTCTGAACCTGTTTAATTTCTTGCTTATTGACTGCATCTATTTTCTGGGTCTTGTGGTGTGACTTTGTTAGTGTCTCTTATGGTGTGTCCATAAGAACCTCCTCTGCTGAAGACAAAATGGACTTGTTTGTTTTGGGTCTTGAGGTGTGGCTTTGTTAGTCTCTTCCATTTAGTTCTGGGCATTGTTATTTATCATATCTTCCTTTCTCTAAATTCAGATGATAATGTGCTACTTAGTACCTGTGTGGAAGGTGTTGGTAGAATGTCTCTGTCCTACCTTTATAGTATATACAATGCATTAGATCTTTTTGAAATACAAATAACCTCCGTTTGCAAATACTTGGTCTTTCAGCCCAATACATGCTCGCTGAGGTGTTTCTACTTTTCTAGTATCAAAATACCAAGATGCCTTTATAAAGTTATCAAAATGTTTCATTTGCGTAGGAAATGAGATATCTAACATGAATTAAATGGGAGACTACGTTCTGGAGGATACGAAGTTCCAAATATTTATGAACAGTAAAGTTGTGAAAAGTGTCCAAATATTTGAAAACAAAGGTTGGTAGTACATTGTGCATATGGTATGGAGAAAATAAAATGATTGGACATCTGTCTTTCTGGTATTGATGAAATTTGCACACCCATACATATGTACTTGTAATTCGTGAGGGATCCTATTTAAACTCAGGGACTAAAGTTCTTTTAATTCGTGAGGGATCCTATTTAAACTCAGCTATAATATAGAAAACACTTGGGACAAACAAAAATCCTTCTGATGGCTGGTACTCTTTTGTTAACTTGGTGAGAGCTCGATTGTATTTGGAGTTTATGTTATGGACCATCTGATGCCTAAGAATTGAGGTCACCATGTTCAAAAATGACACAATACTTGACTGAATTTCTACAAAAAAAGCAAATACGCAGGGGTTAGGGTTTACAGGGGGCGCTCACCTCGGAGGCGTTGGGGGCCGGGGGCGGCGGGGGCGCAACGGGGACGCGGAGCTCCGGGGCCGGCGAGGCCGGCGGCGGCGACGCCGGGGGCGCGGCGGGACGGGGCGGCGGGGGCGCGGCGGGCCGGGGCGGCGGGGGGCGCGGCGAGCCGAGGCCAGGGGCAGCGACGCCGGGGCCGCGACGGACCTGGGGCGGTGAGCCGGGGCGGCGGCGGGGCGACGACGGCGGGCGCAGCGGATGGTGAGTGAACGAGTGAACGAGAATGAACTGTCGGGTCGGGATAAAGGCCCTTATTTGCGACGGCCCTCTAAATTGCGACGGCCAGACCATACGGCCGTCGCAATTAATGTTACTTGCGACGGCCTTTTTGGCAGCCGTCGCAAATAAACCTTTATTTGCGACGGCTACCTTATTTACGACGGCACTAGGGTTGGCCGTCGCAAATAAGTTGTTATTTGCGACGGCTCTGCAGCTGACCGTCGCAAATAAGCAGTTATTTGCGACGGCCGTTTTATTTGCGACGGCAAGAGCGTGCCGTCACAATTTAATCTATTTGCGACGGCTGGCCGTCGCAAATAAATCTAGCCGTCGCAAATGATCGCTTTTCCTGTAGTGTCAGTCGATTCAGTGTGTTTTCTTAGGGTACAGTTCGGAGCATAAGGGTTATCGTTGTTGGGATCCGGTTGGTCGACGAATGAGGATTTCACGGGATGTTGTTTTTGATGAGACACGTCCTTTTTATCCTTGTCCTTCTTCTGATGCTTCTTCTGCATCTGTAGTTGATCCTATTTCGTTCTTGTTCTTTCAAGATGCTCCCGTTGCTAGTGTACCCTCTTCACACTCCATTTCACGATTGACAGTCTCCACTTCTTCCTTGAAGCCTTGTTCTTTGGTTCCCGATTACACTTTGAAGGCTACTGTAACGCAGGTCTACACTAGACAAGTTGTGCCCCCTTCAGATGTGCTATCTTCTTTTGATGAGCCGTCTACTCCAATTGAGTCATCTTCTGATGTCTCAGCTTCTCCAGCTCATCCTGCTTCTCCGGATACGCCTTCTTCTCTTGAGGGATCATCTCCTTCCGATGATTCTTCTCCTGAGAAGCCTCTTGGACGTGGTCATCGTCCTCGCCAGCCTCCTCATCGGTACTCTCCTTCTAGCTTTGCTGCTACTGCTCTTCCTGAGTCGGCTATGTATCGTGATGTTGTTTGTCATCCAAAATGGCAGCATGCGATGGCCGAGGAGATTGCTGCTCTCTAGCGCACCGACACGTGGGAACTTGTGCCCTGTCCCCCACATGTTCGCCCGATCACCTGTAAGTGAGTCTATAAGGTTAACACCCACTCTGATGGTTCACTTGAGCGATATAAGGCTCGATTAGTCGTCCGTGGCTTCTGGCAGGAACATGGTCATGACTATGATGAGACCTTTGCTCCTGTCGCTCATATGATCACTGTTCGCACTCTGCTTATTGTGGCCTCTGTTCATGACTGGTCCATCTCTCAACTTGATGTGAAGAATGCCTTTTTTAATGGTGAGCTGCGTGAGAAGATTTATATGCAGCCACCACCTAGGTATTCTGTTTCTAAGGGTACGGTTTGTCGCATTCGGCATTCTCTTTATGGCCTTAAGAATGCTCCTCATGCTTGGTTTTAGTGTTTTGCGTCTGTGGTCACTGCTGCTGGTTTCTCCGCTAGTGCTCATGATCCCCCACTTTTTGTGCACACTTCGTCTCGTGGCCGCACTCTTCTCTTTCTCTATGTTGATGACATGATCATCACCGGAGATGATTCTGAGTACATTGCTTTTGTAAAAGCTCATCTCAGTGAGCAGTTTCTTATGTCCGATCTTGGTCCTCTTCATTACTTTCTTGGGATTGAGATTTCTTCCTCTGAGAGAATTTATCTTTCTTAAGAGATGTACATTTAGGATCTTCTTAATCGGGCTTCTCTTACTGATCACCGGACTGTTGAGACTCTCATGGGACTCAATGTCCATCTTCGAGCCACTAATAGTGATCCTCTTGATGATCCTACTTGTTACCGTCATATTCTAGGGAGTCTCGTGTACCTTGGTGTCACTCATCCTGATATCTCGTACTCTATTCACATTATGAGCTAGTTTGTTTTGGCTCCCACCCAGGTTCACTATAGTCACTTGCTTCGTGTCTTGCGTTATCTTCGTGGGACTATCCCTGTACGCTTGTTCTTTTCACGCTCTAGCTCATTACAGCTCAAAGCATACTCTGATGCTACTTGGGCTAGTGATCCCTCTAATCATCGATCTCTCTACCTATTGTGTTTTTCTTGGTGGTTCCCTCATTGCTTGGAAGACTAAGAAGCAGGTAGCAGTTTCTCGTTCGAGTGCAGAGGCTGAGTTGCGTGCTATGGCTCTTTTTTCCATCAGAACATCCATTCCACTTCCATTTCGGAAAACCAAATATGGAGATCCCAGTACCATTACATTGAAGTGTTTTGCACTACTACGCACACCCCTGAAAGGTACCCCAGAACTCTAGAGAACCTGTATAGAGGCTTCAAAAGAAATTGTCACCAAAAGAAACGCATGAGGAGGGAGTAACAAAAGTTAGAAACTCCTATATTACAACCCTCTTTTAAAAGCTGGAACGTAGTCCAGAATGTGCACCAAAATAACATCCTACCCTCAGAAACATGAATCCCAACACCTCAAATCAGTTCAGGTTCCCTGCGTCCGCATCAGATCCAGTTACTCGAGCCACTAGCCTCCTCTTCTGTTGCTTCAGGACTCTCATCGCCACCTGCAAGATTTTGTCTGCCACATCTCTGATTGCTAGCGCGCGCCTTCCGGATACAGACCTGCCCAAAAATTTAGAAGAGCACACATATGACAAATTATGTCTCCTGGATGCTTTATCAACTTTTTCTCAAAGCATACACGATTTCTTGCTTTCCATATAGCCCAACGGATTGCTCCAAGTCCCAGGGAGTAAAACTTTCCCCACCTGGTAGCACTTCTTTAGTCCAATGCCAAAAATGATCCAAACTTCCAGGCCTGACATTACTGTCAAAACAGAATGCCACTATACCCCAAACCACTCTGGTTATTTTGCAATTAAACATAAGATGAGAGATGGACTCATCCTCATCACAGAAAAAACATTTCGGACTACCCTCCCAATTCTTTTTCTTCATGATATCTTTAGTGAGAATGGCCTCATTCTCCATTAACCACAAAAACATTTTGACCTTCGGTGGGATTTTTGCCTTCCAGATTTTTTTGTATCCAATACCTCACTCATTTCTTGTCAGATGATTATAAGCAGACTTAACAGTGAATTTCCCATGTTTAGACCAAAGCCAAGTCACACTATCATCCCTATTATTTGTTGTTCATTCAACAAAGAGCATAAAAGATACCACTGGTTATGCAAAAAATGTGGCAAATTCCATTTAAAGTGGATCACCCACCCCTCAGATGCAACAACATCCACAGTGACATTACGGTCTGTACAAAACTCAAATAACAGGGAGAATTTACTGCATAAAGCTTGATCAAACAACCATGCATCCCCCCAGAATCTGATTCTATTACCCCTTCCCAGAACAAATCTCCTACCCTTCAAGTAAATGTTTTGGACTTTAAGTAAGTCACACCACATAGGGAAATCTATTATCCTGTGCTTAATGAGGCCTATTGGCTTACCTTTTATATATTTGTTAAGAACTAGAGTTTGCCAAATTCCATCCTTGTTTTCCAGTTTCCACCACCATTTTAGTAGAAGATAGATGTTCATTTTCCTCAAGTCCTTAATCCCAACTCCCCCTTGTTTTTGCAAATGGTGCTCCATTTGACCGGATGGTATTTTTTCTTCTTTTGACCCCCTTGCCACAAAAACCTCTTCCTTACAACATCAATTCTATCAATCACAGTTTGATGCATAAGGAACATGGACATGAAATATGTTGGTACACTAGACAAGCAAGAATTGATAAGTACAATCCTACCAGCTAAAGACAGTGTGCTGCCTTTCCAACCTTCCATTTTTTTATTAATTTTGTTTTCCATTTCTTGCCAATCCACTACATGGAGTCTGCTTGGGGAAACAGGGACCCCAAGTATTTGATGGGGAAGGAAGCAATTTTACAATTGAACATCTGAGCATATTAAAGGGCTAAACTATGGTCCCCCGCTATCGATAACAACTCACATTTATCAAAATTCATTCATAGTCCAGACATCTGCTCAAATAAAGAAAGAAGCAACTTCACATTTCTAGCCTCTTCTAGACCGCGATTCAAGCACAAAATCGTGTCATCAGCAGCAGCAATCCCATTTGGGATAAGGGAACCAACCAACCCTTTTACTAGGTTATTACTTTGTGCTTTAAGAATCATTCTAGTCAAACAATCCACAGCAATGTTAAATAGCAAAGGGGATAAGGGGTCCCCCTGCCTCACACCCTCGTGACTCAGAAAATACTTACCCACTGAGTCATTCAACTTAATAATGAGGGTCTGGTGGTTCTGCAGAGCCTTTAGGGTCACAGGACGTGGCAGCGTCGCAGCAGAGGCGACGGACGAGGAGGACCCACTTTGCGGCTCCTCCTTTGGTTACTTCTCAGCGGACCACGATATGTCCTGCCGGAGACAGGTAAAAACTGTATATAGTATATTAAATATTAGATGTTGTTTTCCTTTACTTGATGATTCAATATATTTTGCAAATGTTGGTACGACTATTTGTTCACGGGGGCCGAGAAGCACCACAGGCAGGTTAACAGTGTCCTGGGTGCTATCGTGAAGTTGCACTACCCCGGTGTCATTGACGGTTTCCCTGCCCTGTCATGGGATGACTACGCTCGTGTCTCTCACCCGGTCGACGACACGGTTCAGGGAGCCGTGTGGCATGATTTTATGGTAAGTTTAACTGTTTAATTTTTTCAACTCATTTGAATTGTTAATGCATATCACTTAAATATTTGTTTACTTAAAGCTGAGGTACCAAGTAGAGGAACCGGGCATGGAGGACCACGCGAGACGTATATTCCATTACAACGCTCAGAAGCTCACGACGGCGGCGTTATCGAACGCCCGGATTCAGGTCGTCAACGTGTACTACAAGCGGCACCCCCAGGAGCAGGAGCAGGAGTAGCAAAGGGGTCCATTTAGGAAGGACTCCGACGCGTACTTGACAGAGAAGCAGTACACGGAGGTATTTTTTAATATTGTTAAATATTTACAATATCTATGTATGTTAACTGCATTGATGAAAAATGACATATGTGCAAGCTAGTATTTCCTGGTTACAGGGTAACATTGAGGTGTACTTAGCTCTCTGTCGATATTGGGCTAGCGAAGCTTTCATCAATAAATCCACAAAGGCTAGACAGTGCCGCATGGGGTCCGAGGACAAACACAACTATGGCGGCGAAGGCTACTTGCGTTTGGCTAAACGCACGGTAAGTACTTTTTCAATTTATTTATGTGTTCCTAATATATTTATCTCACTAACACGGCTATACAGGAGCGAGAGATGGGTCAGGAGTCAACCCCGACCCAGGTTTGGAAGAGAAGTCACAAGGGAAGTGACCCTTCTTAGCCAGGGCAGTGTAGTCAGGTCGCAACCGATCGACTGGTATGTTTTCGAAATTCATCAATTTCATTATAACTAATACTATTATTGATATGCTTACAAGATTTATTTGTTTTGTAGGCAAAGTACGCGCAGGAGGTCGTGAAGATACACGGTGCGGATTACGATTGGGAAAGTGCGCCGATCGACCCCAAGCCGCGTACACAAGTGGAGGCGGGAAGGCCCATGGACGGTGAGTTGTTCATGTGTTTCATTTCTTTTTTCTATTTATCTTCTTCTACTTAGTGTTTTCATTCTTTTGCAGGTTTGCCATTTTTGATGGAGTTGTCAACTCGAGGTCGATGCGACCTTTGAGAGGCGCTTTATCGTCGCAGGCCTCGTCCATTGGGACCACCAGTGGTCGTCTCTCGCAGACCCAGCTGGAGCTCCTCGCCTTGAAGGAGACGCTGACGCAGACCCAAGCAGAGCTGGAGAGGTCGAGAGCGGAGGCAAGGGAGGAGCAACAGAGGACGACCTTAATGATGGCCTAGATGCAAGCAGCGGTGGCGGTAAGTAATTTAAAGTACTGTAGTTAAATTTCATTGCATTTCAATAACATATATCTTCTAATATTTTGCAATGGTAGGCTCTTGCTCGACACAACGGTCAGGATATCGAGATTCCTACGCTTCTGCCGCAGTAGACACCAGAGCAGGTGATAAATTCTTTATTTAATATTATCGTATCCATTTTAGTATTTTACATAGGGAGATAAAGAGGTAGAACATAGAGTGAGAGAGAGTGAGATAGAGGTAGAACATAGGATTTCTGGTGTAGGCTGCGGCCAGGAGGTTGGAAGGATGGGGGGGATTTGGCACCTGGGGATGATCAGCAACTACATACAAAATCTTACAGCAGTACCAAGGTATAATGTTCAATATACTGAGGTCACCGCCTCATCGGCGAAAACAACTTGTTACTGAAGACAATAAAACAGAAGAGATGAATTTTAGTCCGCTAGATCCTCTGGGGAAGTAGGATATGCTGCATAGCATAGCATGCTTTCCTTTTGGATCTCTCTCTACCCAAGGAATGGAAGGAAATGACACAAAGTGAAAGGAAATGCTTCTCTTCTTTTGTTTGCTTTGGTCTTTAGTTTCGTGGCTTGTCTTTGATCCAAAAGGAAATAGAATTGGCAGTGATGCTTACCAGTGACTATGTTTCTTCTGCAGGGTTCGGGAACGTGCCGAGAAGATCTCGGAGGTAGTGGAGGGGCTAGCGTGTAGCCCGATACTGGAATTGTGTTGTTCTCGATGTTTGAATAATATTTTGAAATTGTCTGCTGTATCTGTGTATATTTGTGTATATGCTTTGCCTGTTCTGTGTTCTCGCCATTGTGCGAGGTAGCCAGTTTCTGTTTTTTTTTTTAAATTCAAAAACTTAACTCACGTCGGGCATGGTAAAACCGACGTAAGTTAGTCCAGTTTAACTTACGTCGGTCAGACCGTACCGAGTAAGTTAAACCACTTAACTTACGTTAGTTTACCCCAACGGACGTAAGTTATACCACTTAACTTACGTCGGCCGGCTACCGCCGATGTAAGTACTCCGGCCCAGCCCGCGGCCCATCCCGATACATAACTTACGTCGGTTGCCAGAGACCGACGTAATTAAGTTACTTACGTGGGCGGCCAACGTAAGTTACCTTAATTACGTCCAAACCGCTTCGTCGGCCGGCAACCAATGTAATTAAGGAAAAAACGATGTAATTAAGTAACTTACATCGGTTTAGGCCTTAATTACGTCGGCTCTGGCCGGCGTAATTGATCGGGATTCCTGTAATGGATCTGGGCACCCAGGGACCATGCAGCACAGCAATCAAGGTTCCGCTCCTGATCTTTTTCTGAGATGCTCCAGGCCTTGATTTTGATGGTGCTAACTGCAATTGCGTAGCTTGCTTTGCTTCCGTTAACACCAGTACTGATCAAGTACGTGTGACAATGATCAAACTCGCTTTGTGAGGCAATTTGGTCCGCCGACTATCGCATGGCATGTCGCGTGCCTGGAACTGGTGGGGATCACATGACATCCACGCAGTGCATTAGATTTGCAAGCATCAATGGCACTTTGGTCTGCTTCAATTCGGGATGCAGAGACTAGATTTACAACCATACAGGATTTCAGCCTAGCAGTTAGAACGGGAGCCGTGTAATGGAAGAAGAGACAAGGCAACCCATTCTGCCCAACGGGTGCAACATAAGAAAAAAAGAATAACCAATACTTGACTACCTATGACATGCGGGTCCCACAGTAGAACACATGCAACGCAGGCTATGTCAGCGGCTGGCAAAATCACCCTGTAAAACCACTGTAGGGGTCAAATAGATGGTTTTAAATTTATCAGGTGTTAAAATTTTGGTTTTATAGTTTGGGGGTAAAGTAGCCGCTATGCTATAGTTGAGGGTGTCGAAGTGTAGCAATGACACTTCTCCCGGTACTACTAAGAACTAGCCTACAAAGTTTCTTTTTCGGAGGGGTGTAAACTAAAAAACTAAGAACAAAGTGAACACGGGAGATTTATGTGGTTCAGGCCGCCGGAGCATAACACCCTATATCTATGGGAGTTTGTATGTTGTATTGCGTGTATGTTTGTGCGAGAGTCCGATTCAGGTTCTGCCTTTTTTCCTTGTCTTTTGCTATGCGACTACCCATTCCTTTTATATGCTAAAGTCTGGCAGTTTGGCAGTTTACAACATCATCGGGGCTCGATAGGTGGTCCCGGGTTATTAAGTACCCTATACACGATCTAAGGCACTTAATTATAATTTAATTGCGTATTAATGTGTCCTGATGACTACGTTACTATGTCTTGAGACCCTGCCAATCGTGCGTCATTAATGTGAAGTTAATGACACATAAACTTGGTTTTGAAGGGACCGATTCGTGGTCTTGAACGCCCACATCATCTTGGACAGGTGGAAATTCCGGAGCCCTACTCGGCGGAGAGGAAGAGCCCAGAGCCGCAAGGCATGTGGTAGCACTAGAGCCATCCTCAACAGGGAGGCGGTCCGGAGCTGCAGGACATGTGGCAGAATTGGAGCCATCCTCGGTAGGGAGGCAGGTCCGGAGCCCTAGGACACGTGGCGGCAATGGAGCCACCCTCAAGAGAAGGCGGATCCAGAGGTACAGGACATGTGACCTCTGAGTGCCTCCTCTCATGGAAGGCGGGACCCAACATTTCTTTTCCTGGTACACGGGGGTACCTGATTTGCAGGGTGCCGATAGTGGCCCCCAAGCCCACCTCGAGGGAGGTTTCGATCCCGCAGGTGGGACCACCATCAAGCCTTCCCACATTGTTGCTTTGACTTTTGACTTAGGCGGTTGAAGCGATGATATGTTCTTTTACCGCCGATACATGGCCTTTCCTGATTTGGTATTGTGTGATGCGTTGCGTGCGGATCCCACATATTGAGGAACACTAATTCCCAATACGATTTCCCTATCGGTCCCTAGAGCAATCTCTGTAGTCCTGCCATGCCGCCATCCTTGATTTCCTCCCAACTCCTCATCACGACAATAGTTCGCCTGGTGCGACTCGTTTTGTCAAGTGGACCCGAGCCCCCTCATCATCAGCGAAGGTAACCATGTAGAGCATAATCAAGATCCGCGTGCAGTTGCCTTCCAAGCGTCAGAGAATAGTTAAAAAAGGAAGTTAGTGCGAAGAAGGAACTCTTACTCTCATCTGCTTCCTTGCGCATAGAGCTTTTCGCTTCCTTCTTTGTGTCGTGTTCTCCACTTTCCTCCACTTGCTGCCAAGGATTCCAGACTTCTCCCCACCAAGCTCGACAGCAAGAGTGATATTGTGAGGGTTCGGAATCTGATGGGCTGACAAGAGTCTTGTTTTAACAATGTGATCCGCCGCGGGAGCCTTCCCTTCATCATAAAATGTTCTGGCGACATTGTCTTCTTCCCGACTTATGCTATGGTCGGGTTAGTTTCTCCTATTTCTTCCTTTATCCTGATGATGTTGGAGGTGTACGGGCTGCAGATTTAACACCTCACCCAACATGCCATTCTATTGGTGGCGATCTTCGGCCACCTTTGTGAAATATGGGTGTGTGTGAGACCCTCTGCGTCGCTCTTCAAGACGTTCTTCATCCTACGGGCGTCCAGAAGAAGTTCAGGCTACATAGGAGCCTACTACTTCAGTGGCGTAGGAATTCACCATTCAGGTATATTCCCTCCTCCTCTAGAAAGTGGGAGACCTGGAAGTATGACTGGGTGATAGTCCGGACAGATTAGAACGACCGCTTGGAGTTGTCGGTCGGCGTACCCACCACAGACAACGACTTCTCGGAACTCACCCCAGATCTGCAAGTGGAGTACAACCCGATGTTAATAAGGACCCGACACCTGGTTTAAGGAGGATTCACATCGCTGATGGTGCTCTGCAATTTCTTATCGCATCGTCTTGCACCTCTTCAGCAACGGGAGCATCCAGCCTAGAGGTACACCGGAGTGATGGATTTCACTCGGGTAGAGCATGGAGACGGGACCGACTTGGACGAGAAGGCTTTGCTATTTGTTATGTCGGAGTTGTAAAGTGGTCACATTTTCAACAACAACATCCTGCCTCTGTCCGACTTCTTATCGGTCTTCACCCTGCCAGAGTTAAGGTCA
This sequence comes from Tuctoria greenei, assembly GCA_036927565.1. NCBI lineage: Eukaryota > Viridiplantae > Streptophyta > Magnoliopsida > Poales > Poaceae > Tuctoria > Tuctoria greenei. The sequence goes on from JAYESD010000005.1 coordinate 94,022,960, forward strand.
CGAGTGTTAAAGGAGATGCTGACTCTTGATGACACTGGTGTCGTTGTACGGCATATAGGAGATACCTGTAGAGGTATAACCATCCCTAGCATTCTGGCCCCTAGCCAACAGGAAGGGTCTGACTCTACTGGCAACAAGGGAAAAGTCCTGTGGAGCCCAGCCGGCAGAAAGGCTCTCGGTCCAATTCTAGCCAAAGCAAGGGGAAAGAGCCTGCAAACCCTTCCAGCAAGAAGAGGAAGCTGGAGCGGATGGACGCGGGCTCCGTCAGGCCACCTTTGACGAAAGCAGTGCCAACGTCGGGGGTGCGCTTGACTTTAAAGTCTGTGTTGGTCAACTGTTTGACCTCCACCCTAACACCTTCAGCTTTGGACCTAGTGCCAATGGTGAGCATTGGGTCTGGAGCGGATCCTCCAACTAAAGCCGTGGTGACAGGAGACGTGGTACCGGTCCCAGACATCCCGGTAGCTCCGAAGCCAGTGGCTTCCACGGAGACTCCTGGAGCCAAGGCTGGAACATCTGCTTCACTAGCGACGGTGGGTTCAGATGACTCTGGCCGCCCACGCAAGAAGTTACGCGCTGTTTGGAGCTACTGAGGTCCCAAGGTACCGCCCATCGCTATAGGATGTCGTTGGCACCACGTCTGTAGAGATCCCCTTCTATCAACGTGCATCTCTTAGCCATTCGGGCAATCCTTTCAGCGGATACATCTTCCTCATAAAGGATATTATCCTTCAAGTAGCCCCAGACCTCCGTGATCCATGTATCAGAACTAGCTTGAGCTTCTGGATCTTGCGCGCCAGGTTGGATCGAGATTTCTGTGGCGCCTATGATCCTTGGTGGACTCCATGGTAGCATGGCCACTGGGACCACCAGCTTCGAGGTGCTGGTCTCACCCCCTTTGCGCAGTTCGGCAGGTTGGGCGGATGGTGCTTGTAGTCTTCTTTCAAAAACTCCATCAGGTGTCGATGCCCCGGTAGAAGCTCTTGTCGAAAGCTCGTCAGCTGCAACGTTGTTGCCACGCTGGACATGGCATAGGTCCAAGACGTGGAATTCTTTCTCCAGCTTCTGGACTTGAAGTAAATATTCTGCTAGTTGTGTATTATTGCAACAACATTCACCTTTAACTTGCTCGATGATGAGTTGTGAATCTCCTTTGACTAGCAGTTGCTGGATGCCAAATGATAGCACAACCTTCAATCCGAAGATGAGAGCTTAATATTCCACCATGTTGTTGGTCACTTTAAAGTTAAGGCGGACCATGTACTTGATCTGCTCCCCGCTCAGTGCGAGGAGCATAATTCTTGCTCCAGCCCCCTACTTCTACACAGAGCTTTTGAAGAAGAGAGTCCAGTGAGGCTCAGTGAAGACCGGAGCCCTGGGTTCTGGCTTGTCGACGTCGAGGCCCCCGAACCGGATGGAGATGGGGTCCATTCCGCTAGAAAGTCAGCTAGCACCTGACTCTTGATAGGGTGTCGAGGCAGGAATTCAAGCTCAAACTCTGCTAGCTCTGCAGCCCATTTGGTGATGTTTCTCATTGCATTGGGATTATGGAGCACAACTCGCAGTGGATAAGAAGTTACACAAAGATCTTGTGAGCTTCAAAGTAGTGGCGCAACTTTCTTGATGCAATAAGAACTGCATAGAGCAGCTTATGCACTTCAAGATATCTTATCTTGGCGTCATGGAGAACCTTGCTAATAAAGTAAACAGGTCGTTGGACGGTTCGGACCCTCCTGGAGGGATCTGGTCCATCTTCTCCATCTGCTTGGACCCTCCCGAAGGGGTGTGGCTCTTTGTCGTGTCTGGTGTGGACCCTCCCGGAGGGGTCCGACCTGTTTTCTTGCATGGTGGGACCCTATCAGCGAGGTCCAACTCATGTTCTTGTAGTGAAAAGGGACCTGAAGGCAGCTGGCCTTGGGATCCCTCTTCAGTACCCGATATCTGGGACCTGAATATATCTTCATGTAGTTTTGGACCCTCCCGAAGGGGTCTGACACCTTCAAATGAGAGCTTTGTGGCTCCTAATGTCGTTGAGGCTCTGCTCGCTCCTTAACCAACACCATACTGACAACTTCTGTCGTTGCAGTAATATAAAGCAATAAAGACTCACCTAGTTCTGGACCACCATGATCGGCAGTGTTCTGAGAGACTGTTCCCGAATCACCTTGTCTACTTCTTTGGACCAGTTGAAAGGTCCAGTCTTCCGAAGTAGCTTGAGGAACAGAAGAGCCTGCTCAGCCAGTCTAGAGATAAACCGGCTAAGTGCAGCTAGACATTCCATAAGCTTTTGAACATCCTTGATGCGAGCTGGAGGTCGCATCGCTTCGATGGCTTTTATCTTTTCTAGTTTAGCCTCAATTCCTCGGTGTGATACCAGGAATTCGAGAAGCTTTCTAGAGGAAACCCCAAAAACACACTTGTCTGGGTTTAGCTTCTTTCGCATCATGTGCAGTCTCTCAAAGACTAATTGGAGGTTGTCTAGCAAGTATTCTCGATCCTTTACTTTCATGATGATGTCATCAACATACACTTCCACTAGGTCTCGAATATGATCTCCAAAAGTTTTGTGCATAGCACGTACAAAAGTTGAATGTGCATTCTTGAGACCATAAGGTATGGATGTATAACAGTATAGACCATCTACTGTGATAAAAGTTTTGTGTTCTTCATCTTCCATATCCATTAGTATTTGATGGAAACCAGAATATGTGTCTAGGAAGCATAATAAATCACAGCAAGAAGTGGAATCTGCTATGTGGTCTATTTTGGGAAGTGGAAAATGATCTTTTGGACATGCCTTATTTAGTGCAGTGTAGTCGATGCACATCCAAAGTTTTCTGCCGGCCTTGGGCATGACGACTGGGTTTGCCATCCATCGTGGAGATGTACCTCCCGGATGAAGCCAACGTCAAGAATCCTTTTGATTTCTTCACGGATGAAGTTTTGTCGCTCGACAGACTGCTTCCGAGGATTTTGTTGGATCGGTCGTGCGTCGGGGTAGATCTTTAGATGTTGCTCAATCACCTCTCTGGGGATTGTTGATGGCTACTAACGTCACAGATCATCTCTCGAAAGAGATGAGGTCCGCAAGCGCACAGAAACTATCGTGTAACATTTCACCCAAGAGTATTTCTAAGGGTATCGTATTTATCCCAAAGGGAATAAAGTAAACACTACTCTTGTGATCAAGCTATGGGATACTAACAAGTTATCAAGACAGGGGTAAGTTGATAATATGAGTAGTGTGACACCTAAGCAATCTACTCTAAGGGTAATGTTGTCCTAGCGAGGGTTAGACTACGAGACAGAGATACTCCTACTATGCTCTAATTACTGATATACATTGTCCAATAAAGTACACATGATTATGCTAATGGTGAATACTAGGGCTTAGTGGTCCAACATATGAGGCACAGGTTTATCCCTAGCAATACTAGGCGACTCCCGTCAAGAGCCTGTGGCATAGCTGAACATGGAGGATTACAAAGAACAGATAGGATTATCACCATCTACTGCCTACCTCTTCAATTCATGGGTCTACGAGACTTCCAACGCTACTTCACTATCCTAGCACCATGCTAGCATATTAAGTAAATACCTAAGGGGCCGCGACACAAGTCACCCTAAGGCAATTACTAACCTAAACATCGTTGAACCAATGTTGGGACCAAGCACTAACATATTCATATTAACATTACCATATTATTACCTAACTAGACTATAGTAGTGGTGTATGATGTTTATGATAACATCATAATGGAAGTATGTATAGATCATAACAACATCTACACCTAGCACATACATGGACTCCATAACCAAACAAGGAACGCTTTGCCCAAGTATATAAGTAATAAAGACTAATAATGATATTATTATAAAGCACAAAGTCACAAATACAAAAGAAGATACATGAGCCATACCTTTCCCAATTTGGACTTGGGACCAGAGGCTCCTCTCTACACCCTAACCTCCACTAAGGAACTAGGAGAACTAGTGTATACAATAGAGTGATACTCAAGTGGTGTGTGTTGAAGTGAGGGGCGAGGGGTCCTATTTATAGCTTGGACAAGGATCAGTTCCCGCCACCAAAAGCGCGTGAATCAGTCACCACTGACTTCTTCAAGCCGGGAGGAGCCAACATATGGAAGCTGACCAAGTTTGGAGGAAAGACCATGTCGGTCGACTAGGGGGGTCGGCCGAGCTGGTAAGTCCTCCAAACGATCTTTGCTTTCTCGAGGTGACTTCCAGGTGGGTCTCATCTCTTGATATGGGTGCTACACCATTGGATGGCCTCGTATACTTCTGTTTGTAGGCCATTTAATCCATGTGGTGCCACGTGTCGACACTTGATTGGCTGGGATGATATTTTATAGGATTCATTCCCTTGTTTCACTTCAATTTTGTGTAAAATACTTGCATGCACCAATTTCTCCAAGTACAAGTGGAAATAGGTTAAATAGAAAGGTGATGTGTGCAAGAAATGATATTTCCTTCACATAATTGAGTTATATTGATGGGTGAAATTGGTATATAACATCCGTCAACAAACTCCACCAAGCTTATCCTTTGCTCGTCCCGAGCAAAGTCAAGACTTTAGATTGATGATCAGGAGTTGCTACTATGTTCTATTTTTCAAAAGTACCATGTACACAACAAAATACTCTACCTAGTATTGCAAAAATTGGCATAGTACTTCACCCATCTTAAGTCATTATGGGGCTTATGTCATCTCCTATTCATGGGTGGTTGAAAGATAGAACAACAAATGGAGCACACATACCCTAGAAATCAAGTTCCACTCAAATTCTAGAGAGTTCAATTTAGATTTTAAGTATCTCAATTTGATTCTCTCAAGTCTCTCCTTTGTGTGTAGTGGAAATATATCCTCACCAAGGCATTTTTCCTAAATTCATCCTACCTCTACATAAGGCTTGTATGTGGAGCTTAGTAGGAAATATAGTAGACATATTTGCAACACATAATATTGCAAGTCAAAAAAGCAAGCCTTAGGAGAAATCAATTCAAAACTATTTGATTCAAGACTTGTGCATGTGTGATGGAATGGAGGTGGATGTGGATATTTGAGATGACTCCTTTTTGAGTGGACTCTCTTATTTTGCAGGGATGAAACATGGATACTCTCTCTCTCTCTCTCTCTCTCTTTTTCTCATGCTTATGATGTAAGCATGCATTTTCATTTTTTTTCTTGTAGCCATGTCTTCTACTCCCTTGTCATGCAAGAAATTTTGAGAGAGTACTAAGCATGAATGATATGGAGTTTCTCTTTTTATTGTGGAATGGTGGTATGGTGGAATATTACTGACTTCTAGTGTAGAAGTATAGTATGTGCAAGTGAAGTCATGAATTCCAAAAGTAATGAATGAAATCTCACATAGGTCCATACTAGTTTGATAAAGCTCAATGTGAAGACAAATAGCATATGCATAAGGCCTGTCAATATAATGTATCATATGACATTGCTAGGTATTTCCAATCAAATAGAGTAACTTAAATCTTTTTAGGATTTCTTCAGAAATCTAAGTTTTACTTTGAAACTAGGAATAGCAAACCTATCACTATATCATATCTCTCAACAACTTAGAATTGGATTAATCTTTTGCTACCCACAATTTCTAAATCAAGGCAAAAGTAACGAGCAAATGAAAGTAATATTTTTGAGAGTAGTAAGTTGTAGGCTAGGGACTTAGGAAAATTAAAACAGAGCAAGTAGTCATCATTTCATGTATGTGAATTCCAAATCATTCTTACTGCACATCTTTTATTTTCTTTTGAAAGCAAATCTACTCTATTTTTTAAGTTTTTTTATATGCAAGGTGGATGATGGAAAATAAATATGCAAGGGGTGTGATACAAGTTATCTCAAGTGGGGGTCCTCCCCCAAACTTGTTCTTGGTCAAGGTCCGCGACAGGGGTTGAAACCCTAACGACAGATGTAGACCATGAGGTTGGCCTAACCTTGTTGCAGCATGGCTTTGACATTGGAGGGTTGAGTGTCGATGTTGGGTTTTTTTTCTATGGATTCTACGTGTGTGGTCGAGGAGAGTGTTGTCATTGTCGCTCATCCACACCTCAGGGTTTCCATAGGTTGGATATACTTGGTTATTCCATGGCTAAGGTAATGATAACCCTTAGCTACAAAGGAATGACGTGCACTCAACATGGTTGAGTGTGTTCTGTCATTCTTTGGCTAAGGTGTATCATACCTTCTTGCTATAAAGGAATAATTTGTATCCCTCATGCATTGGGTGTGATCCGTCACTCCTTGGCTTAAGGTAATGATACCCTTTAGCAACATAGGAGTGACATGTACCGAACATGTGTTGAGTACGATCTGTTATTTCTTGGCTAAGATACAACATACCTATAACCACAAAGAGATGACGTGCACTCAACATGGGTTGAGTGTGATCCGTTGTTCCTTGGCTAAGGTATAAAATATCTTCTGGCCACATAGGAACAACTTGCACCCAATATACATTGGATGTGTTCTTGTCATTCCTTGGTTAAGGTACATCATATCTTTTAGCCACAAAGAAATAACTTACACCCAATGATGGTGGCAATTCCCTTGAGATTGAATGAGTGCTTGAAATAGTTGAGAGCATAATGTTCTCACATATTCGTAGCAGTCCATTGGTTGCTCACGAAGGGTTTCCATGTCAAATCTTCAGCCTCGTATAGTTATGATTGGCCTTCGGGCTTAATTTTCGATAGGTAGCAACCATCCTAATTTACTCCTTGGTCAAGAGATATTGAAATGGAATCCTCTTAGGATTTCCAACAATCGGATCCTTGAATGCCTGCATAGTTATTTCACTCTTGCGAACTTCCTCTCTATGATAGAGAGGAATGGTTAGCTCTCGGTACTTGTACAAATGAATTTTTGGGTTAGGTAACCAAATTCTCCATTTGTACGCACGGGAAAGAACAAGATCAGAAAATGCATTGGGTCCAATTTCAAGTGTGTTCATAAACAATGTATGAATCATTACTAGGAGTGGGGCTTTATGGATAAATCAACTTGCACATTTTTATAAAGTGATATAAATACACCATAGGGATCTTTCATATTGTAAAATGTCTAACCATCATAGTTTTGCACAAGATCAAATGTTGTTGTTTGGACCATGGCAAACAGGATTATGAATTTTATCCTCCTGAACATTTTTCATTTATTGCCTAGGAATTTGAAATTTAGTGATCCATGCATGAATTAGTTTCAAATCAAAATTATGGACATCACCATTCCTAGGTTGCTACAAACCAATTCAACTATTAAGTCATTCCATAAGCATTGCCTAGGCAGAAAATGTCTAAGTCAATTTTTAGCAATGCTTATAAAATTCAAGGTACTTTTTTAAATTTATTCCCAAGTAAGGTGACATTCCTTTTTGAAGAATAAAAAAGAGTAATGTCAACACTTACTCTCGTGAGGATGCATAAGAATTGAATGATGAGAAGGTGTAAACCTTCCTTACCTATGTAAGCAAAAATCATTCAATCTTAATGCAATTCAAACGACGGGAAATTTGAACTTGTACCTCAATTGAAGAGTAGTCTTGGTTGAAGGTCATTGTGTGAGAAACTCACGACCATGGATTTTGGTGTTGCCTTCATGTTCAATGTCTTCTGCCATGTTGAGGTTGGAGTTGAATGATCTTCATCTTGTTCCTCCATTGGGCCACCATTTTGAGCACTCTTCCACCATGAACTCAAAATGAGATTGATGGAGGGATATGCGCTTGATGGGGCCTTCCAACCTCTTTATAAATTTTAGCCTGGCTGCACTAAAATCAAGAACAAACAAAACAATTCGAAGACGGGTTACGTTAGCTCAAAAGCAAATTGTTTTGCCCAACTTGAAACAACTTGCAAATGCAATGAATGTTTAAGGGAAATAATTTTTTTGGTTTGAATTAGGAAGATGAATTCAAGTGGTTATGCCCAAGGTTCATATCCAAATAAATTTGTTTCCTAATTCAAAATTTAAGTTTTAGGAAGGTTAGAAATTTTACTTTCCAACATGCAAGTGTGGAAATTCGAACATGCTAAATGCAAATGCAAAGATGGATGGGGAATTAAAATATGCAATTGGGAAATTAGATATGAGATAACTACCAATTTACCTCTTGGCAAGGACTCACCGAATTTTTTTTTAAGTCCGATGAGTAGGACTTACCTCCGCCTTGTTTGGTGCAATGATTTGTTGTCCAATCTCGGAGTTGACGATGTGGACAACTTCTCTTGACATGCCAGATCTCCTTTGGCATGTTAGTTGGACATGTGGGCCACATGGTGGCCCTAGCCTCTCCGTCATCTTGATGAAAACTTGTTGATGTAGTGACAATTTCTCTCTCTTGAAGATATGCATTATGAGCATGGTGAGGCTTGTCCTTCTTTAGGGTATCACTTCGACCTTCTTGATGTTCCTTTGAGTTTACCCATACTTTGATCATGGATCAAAGATTTCCTTAGGCATAATGACATGTGGACTCCACAATCAGACAAGCAACGCTTCATCCACAATGTCACTTGCCCTAGGTTGCATGGGCTTGGTCGAAGGGTAGGAATCCCAACAAGTGATTGTGGGATATCTTGGATCTTGAATGCTCTTTAAGTTTCTTGTCCTTGGCCAAGGGCTTCATGTAGATGTTGCCTTGATTTCTTGCTTGGCCATGAACAAGATACTTCAAGGTAGGCTAGTTGAACTTAGATCCCTTGAAATCTGCATAGCCTCCTTGATTGCAAGGGTGATGTTGATTCCACCCTTCACCTCCTTGTAGGTCATAGCCATTGGAGTTGTGTTTGAAAGGAAGAATCCCCATGAGTCTTAGGGAAATGATTCCCCAAGTGGTCCATGTTTGACATGGATTTTCACAAATCATGGGAATATACATGTCTTGGATAATTCCAAACACTTCTTCATTTACTTGATCTATTATGATACTTCAATGGGAGGTGTAGTTCCATAACTAGCATGTCCACCTGGCTAAGTGGTGTGCATGCCAAGCTAAGGGAACTACATCATTATTCAATCCACCCCTTGAGTAGAGACCATATTCTCATCCATGATGAATAAGAATAGGACTCCTTTAGCTCCAGCACAAATGTTGTCATGGATTGGCGGAACCAACCCATGACATGAGTGTTGGATGAAGAGCCAACTATCCACCCTATGGTGGAGGCAAACCAAGGGCTTGTTTGGATTGCAACTAGAGGATACCTTACCAAATTTTGGCAATGCCCAATTTTGGTGAAAGATTTGTCACCCAAACTTTGGCCAACATTGGCAACAAAAATGAACTACATCAATACTAAGGTCTATTGGCTTACCAAATTTTGGCTTCAATCCAAATGTACACTCCTTTTACGGTCAACTACCAAATTTTCGTAAGGTTATCATTGGCAACAAACCAAGCAGGCCTCAAGAAGAATTCTTGGAGCCTCCCCTATGCTTGGGGATGGATGATTTTGGCTCCTACTAGAAGATGAAATTCTTCTGCGAAAGGCAATGGTGTTGCCTAGCGGACATTTGTTGAGACACTCCTTCAATCATCTTGCAGTTGAGCACTAGCGTTCTCGTTGGCCATCTCATGGAATGGGGTAGCCAACACTACCCTATTTTCACCACAAAAGGAGAAAACAAACAAGGGTAATCCTGTCTAATAACTATTAGTACCTATAGCTTAATCACAAGTGATAGCTATCCTTCACTTCCTTTGCCTTCCCCGGCAACGGCGCAAGAAATGCTTGTTGATGGCTACTAACGCCACATATCATCTCTTGAAAGAGATGAGGTCCGCAAGCTCACGGAAACCGTCGTGTAGCATTTCACCCAAGAGTATTTTCAAGGGTATCGTATTTATACCAAAGGAAGACAAGGAATAAAGTAAACACTACTCATGTGATCAAGCAATGGGATACTAACAAGTTATCAAGACAGGGTAAGTTGATAATATGGGTAGTGTGACAAACACCTAAGCGATCTACTCTAAGGGTAAGGTTGTCCTAGCGTGGGTTAGACTACGAGACGGAAATACTCCTACTATTCTCTAATTACTCATATATATAGTCCAATAGAGTACACATGATTATGATAATAGTGAATACTAGGGCTTAGTGGTCCAACATATCGGGCACGGGTTTACCCCTAGCAATACTAGGCGACTCTGGCCAAGAGCATGTGGCATAGTCGAACGTGGAGGATTACAAAGGACAGAAAGGGCTATCACCACCTACTGTCTACCTCTTCAATTCGTGGGTCTACGAGACATCCAACGCTACTTAACTATTCTAGCACCATGCTATCATATTAAGTAAATATCTAAGGGGCCACGACGCAAGCCACCCTAAGGCAATGACTAACCTAAACACCATTGAACCAATGTTGGGACCAAGCACTAACATATTCATATTAACATTATTATATTATTACCTAATTAGACTATAGTGCTGGTGTATGAGGTTTATGATACCATGATAATGGAAGTATGTATAGATCATAACATCTACACCTAGCACATACATGGACTCCACAACCAAACAAGGAACACTTTGTCCAAGTATATAAGCACATAAAGACTAATAATGATATTATTATAAAGCACAAAGTCACAAATAGAAGAGAAGATACATGAACCATACCTTTTCCAATTTGGACTAGGGACTAGAGGCTCCTCTCTACAGCCTAACCTACACTAAGGAACTAGGAGAACTAGTGTATACAATAGAGTGATGCTCAAGTGGTGTGTGTTGAAGTGAGGGGTGAGGGGTCCTATTTATAGCTTGGAGAAGGGTCGGTTCCCGCCACCAAAAGTGCGCGAATCAGTCACCACTAACTTGTTCAAGCCGGAAGGAGCCAACACGTAGAAGCTGACCGAGTATGGAGGAAAGACCAGGTCGGCCGACTAGGGGGGTCGACCGACCCGGTAAGTCCTCCAAACGATCTGTGCTATCTTGGGGTGACTTCAGGTGGGTCTCATCCCTTGATATGGGTGCTACACCATTGGATGGCCTCTGATACTTCTGTTTGTGGGCCATTTGATCCATGTGGTGCCACATGTCGACGCTTGGTTGGTTGGGTGATATTTTATAGGATCCATCCCCTTGTTTCACTTCAATTCTGTGTAAAATACATGCATGCACCAATTTCTCCAAGTACAAGTGGAAATAGGTTAAATAGAAAGGTGATGTATGCAAGAAATGATATTTCTTTCACATAATTGAGTTATATTGACGAGTGAAATTGGTATATAACAGCCGTCAACAGGGATCTCGGGCATTTGTGATGATTGCCATGCAAACACATCGACATTTGCTCGAAGGAAAGTGCGCGAGTTCCTATCTGTCACCCAGACCTTCCACAATGCGAGTGGTCTGGGTAGCTTCAGCACCAATCTAAACGACCTTGACAGGAACGTTGTCGTAATTGATTGGCTGCAAGCGGTGTGCAGATGTTGAGCTGCCGTGCCGTGTGCTTGGGGACTGTCTGACCAACTCCTCCTCGTTGGCGACATCTTGTGTAAGAGCATAGAGCTTTTCCAGCATTATGACTCCTGTGTTATGATCTCCTCGAATCCTGAGGACACCCGTTGATGTCGACATCTTCAACACTAAGTAGCCATAGTGAGCTTCTGCCATGAACCGGTACAGAGGCGATCACCGAGGATGGCATTGAAGGGAAGAGTGACCTCCTCCACATCGAAGATTAGATTCTCCTAACGGGTAGTTCTCATGTGTCTCGAATGTAACCGGGAGAGACACAACCAAGCAGAGTAATGGCTCCCGGACCCACTCCGGAGAATGGGCACGAGGGCTTAAGGTCCAACATGGGGACCTGTAGCTTCTTGAAGGATGCAAGACTGATGAGGTTGAGCATCGCCCCGCCATCAACCAGAACATGGAAGAGTTGTCGGTTGTTGGTGGTCGCGGAGACTATTAGGGGAAGCTATCCGACTCCCGCCATGTTCTTGAGGTAGTCGAAGGCGTCAAAGGTTATCAGAGTATCTATCCACTTCTGATGTGGCTCCGCCTTGACAGTGGGAGCTATAACAGCTACTTCTCGATGCAAAGTTTTCACCATGCGCAAGGACATAATGTCCCACGACCCTCCATACATCATATGGGGAGTCCTCCTTCGCTCATTGTCGGAGTTAGAGTCAGAGTCGCCGGTGTTGTTGTAGATCGCCTTTAACGTCTTCATGGCGTCTTGGAACCCCAACTCCAGCTCCTCTGCGGCCTCCGAGTCGGCCTTTTGTTTTACCCTCCTGCTGACGGAAGGATGCGTCTTCTCAACGCTTCTGCTGGTTTTGTTGGACACGCTCCACGAGTCTCTTGACCTCACATCACTCTTCCATCTCGTGACTCAAAGTGTTGTGAATTGGACACCACTTCTTGTTGTCGCCGTCATCAGACAATGATCATGGTCGCTTGTCGGGGCATGGCCCCCTTACACCAGCAGCCGTTGCAGCTACGGTTGCAGGTGTACCAATGAGTGGATTGTCTTTGGCACCTGCATTCTTATTCTTCTTCTTACCACTGCCTTGGGTAGCGGTTCCCGCCTAGGAAGAAGATGGTGCACCCGCCCCTGCGGCTGGCTTGTAGTGCCAGTCCCGCCCTTCAACATCCCTAGCACATTTATCTGCCACACTAAAGAGCTCTATAACATCCTGGATGTTACGTGTGGCTAGCTTCTCCAACATCTTCTTATTTCTTACGCAGGCGACATCAACAGAAGCGTTCGAGATAGAGGGTATAGTATTTCGAACCTAGGAGAACCACTGAATGAATGAGTGTAGTGACTCTCCTGGACCTTCCCGTATGGCAAAAAGATCCAGCTCAGTGCTAGAGCGAGTGTAAGAACTCCTGAAATTGGTAGTGAACTGGCGGCTTAGCTCTCCCCAGCTGTAGAGTGAGCTAGGGGGCAAGCTCATGCACCATGACCGGCCATTGCCGGTCAAGGCGACTAGGAAGTAGTTAGCCATAGTGGCCTCATTCGCTCCTGCAGCGAGGATGGCAGTGGAGTATATCTGCAGGAACTCAATGGGGTTGATAGTTCCGTTGTATTTCTCCGGAAAGTGAGGCTGGAACTAGGGTGACCATTCCACCATACGAAGATGTGGCGCAAGCGACGAGCAGCCACCACGTGCTCCTAGAGGAGAAGGTTGTGGAGGAACATACCTTGCGTGAGTTGTTGCGGGAATGCCCAACTCTGCAAACTCACCCTCAAGGATGTGCCGCCTCTCGCGATGATGCTCGATAGTGACTCGACCATCTTGCTCCGCGTAGGGACGATCAAGTTTGGCCCTAAGGTATGCTATCGGCAGCCTCAACACTATGGCGGTGTGATGGACCACCGAAGGGGTACGCGACATCGCATGCTGCAATGGTGCTGAAAGTGCATCTAGGTTCCCCGTGGGTTTTGGATGATTGATGACGACAATTAAGTCGCTAATGAGCTCAAGTGATCTTAGCACAGGTATGGACTCAATTGGAGACGCAAACCCTCAAAAAGGAAAAGGAAGGAAACGGAGTCAACTCGAAGCGTAGAAACTAGGGTTTCTAGCGTGTTTGAGTTAGACTAGCCGTAGTAATAGGAGGGTGTGTGTGTCAAGTGCATTGAGATCAAGTTTGGGAGCTCAAAGTGGTTTAGAGGTCAAACCTATGAAAGAAATGAGTGATTGAGTGGTCTGGCCGTAGGGCCGGACTAGTCCGTGCAGGAGGCCGGACTAGTCCGTTCCAGGCCGGCCAAGTCCGTTTCTGGCCGGACCAGAAGGGTCTGACTGAGATCGGACTAGTCCGTTTGTGACCGGACTAGTCCGGCTAGCCGTGAGTGGGTTTTGGGATGAAGTCCCAAAACCACGGACCTGTCCGTTTTAGACCGGACCAAGAGGTCCTGAGTGAGAACGGACTAGTCCGCCCGTGGGGCCGGACTAGTCCGGGTTGGCTAAGAAAAGGTGCTTCTATGGCTAAGTCTGGGAGGACCGGACTAGTCCGCCCTAGGGGCCGGACTAGTCCGTGGTCCTCAGACTAGTCCGTTTTCACCCGGAGCAGAAGGCTCTGTGTGTGATCGGACTAGTCCGGAGTTGACCGGACTAGTCCGTTCTGGAAGTGACCGTTTGAATTTGAAGTTTGGCGGGTAGCGTGACGATCGTGTGTCAGCTGTCGGGACCTGACAAAGGAGTCAGTGGTCCCCTAGGCCGGACTAGTCCGGGCCAGTGGCCGGACTAGTCCGCCCTTTTGCTGAAGTCAGCAAATTGGGGTTGGGACCTCTATAAAAAGGGGACCCCCGGCCTCATTTCAAACACCCCTGGAAAAACTCAAACCCTAGCGCCGCCACAGCCAACTTGGAGCACTTCTAAGCCTCTTTCTTGCCTACTTTCCCTCTAAAACTAATTCTTGAGTGGATTAGGGTTTAGTGAGGTGGAGAAGAGGAAGAACATCGCGCTTGTGCTCCCGGTTTGATCTCTTGCACTCGTTGAGTCTTTGTGGGCTGTGTATTGAGTTTGTTTTACTGTGTTGATCATCTTTGTGGTGTGGGAGCCTCAGGTTGTGAGAAGCCCCAACGAGCTTTGTAATCACCGTTGTGATTAGTGGAGAACCAAGTTAGGCCCGTGCGGTAAACTTGGTGAGGGAAGGGTTGTTGGACCCGGTCCTTTTGTGGACTCCTCAACGAGGACGTAGATTCCTTGTGTGGGATCGAACCTCGGGATAAAACCCTTGTCTCCTTGTGTTCTTCGCATTTACTCTATTGATTACTTTGTTCTAGAGTTGGTAGTCTTGTTTCATATTCCGCATTGCTACAAACTTGTGGAAACTTGACTTGCTCTCGTGTAGGTTGTTGCTCAACTTGACTTAAACATACACTCATTCGTAGCATTGAGAAAATCCCCTAAAACTTGCTAGAAACATCTTTTTAGGGTTATTCACGCAGGCTGACCGGACTAGTCCGCCCCCTGACCGGACTGGTCCGCCCCCTGCAATTTAATCTCGTTTTATTGAGTCATTTGCAGGTCAAATAGCCTATTCACCCCCCCTCTAGGCAACTTTCAATTGGTATCAGAGCCGGACTCTCCACAAAGAGTCTAACAACTCGGAGAGATGGCCGGAGTGGTGAATGATGATGCATCGAGCAGCAACTACGAGGCGACCCGTGAGGAGACGTTGGCTTATCAAGATAAGCCAACGGACGATGAGGAGACTCGCCAACTCAAGGCGAAGCTCCGAGAGAAGTTAAACATTTCCAAGATTGATCCATCAAACCAATCAAGCGGTGGTGGTGGAGTCAACTACAACCGGCAAGGGTTCAACTATGAACGCCTTGCCGCCAACAACCACTACCTGTCCATCCCATTGGGGAAACCTCCCCAATTCGATGGAACGGACTACGGTATGTGGAAACATAACATGAAGATCCACCTCGTGTCACTCAACCCAGCGTTGTGGCAAATTGTCATGACCGGGGTGGAGATTCCAAAGGATGAGGACAACATAACTCAAGAACAAGCCATCCTCATCCACCGCAACGCTCAAGCTGCGGGTGTGATCATCTCATCTCTCTCTAGAGATGAGTTCAACCGTGTCGATGGCCTTGAAGTGGCCAAAGACATATGGAACACCCTCAAGACGGCGCATGAGGGAAACCGAGTGGTCAAGGAGGCCAAGATCGAGCTCATCGAAGGAGAGCTTGGGAGATTTGCCATCTTGGATGGTGAATCCCCCCAAGACATGTACAATCGGCTAAAGGTGCTGATCAACAAGAGCCGATCTTATGGCTGCACCAAGTGGACCGACCACGAGGTGGTGAAGAGGATGATCCGGGCATTCATGCCTAGGAACGTCTCTTTATGCTCCATGATTCGGGAAAGTCCGGGGTTCACTCAAATGACCCCGGAAGAGGTCCTTGGGAGGATCATTAACCATGAAATCATGGAGAAGGAGGCGCTCTTCTACAACGACCTCCAAAAGTTCACCGCCTCCAAGATGAAGAACGTTGCACTCAAGGCAACGCCCTCTTCAAAGGAGCAAGAAGAAAGTGATGAGGAGAGCCTCGACACCGATGAGGAGGAGGCCTTCTTCATCAACAAATTCAAGAGAATGATGAGGAGAAAGAAAGGGGGGCACAACCATGAAGGCAAGGGAAAGGAAAGAGCAAGACCCAAATCAAGAAGGTCTTGCTACAACTGTGGCGAGTATGGGCACTTCATCGCTGATTGCCCACACGAAGAAACAAAGAAGAAGAAGGAAGGGAAGCCTCAAGAAAGGAGATTCTTCAAGAAGAAGAGGTCCTCCGGACAAGCCCATTTGGGGAAGGAGTGGGACTCTAACGATGAGTCCTCCTCCGAAGAAGAAGAAGAGAAGATGGCCACCATAGCCATCGGGAGGAACTTCAAGGGAGGCAAGCTCTTCCCCAACCTCAACAACGACCACAAGCCTACTTGTCTTATGGCAAGGGAAGGAAAGAGAAAGGTAACATCTCATCCTTCCTCCCCAACTTCCTCACATGATGATTTTGATAGTGCTAGTGAAAATGAGCATATGTTTAAGGACATTAGCAAAAGCACCTTGCGTAGGATGAAGTTGCTTATGGATGAGATCTTTGAGAAGGAAGATCTCATCAATAGACAGGAGGACATGCTCATCCTTGAGAAGGAGAGATGTCAAGAGCTTGATGAGCTCCTTGAGCTCGAAAGAGAGAAGAGCAAGGCATTGGAACACGAACTTGCACTTTGCAAGAAAACGTGTTCAAGTCTTGAGGAGAAGTCAATTGAGCTCAAGGATGAACTTGGAAGCTTGTCAAAAGCTAACAAGATTCTTGAGACTCAAATTGAGTCACTCAAGAACAATGTAACCTCTTCCTTCAAGAGCTCAACCCCCTCAAAGGCCTCATCCATGGCAACATCACCTTGCAAGTGCTCCAACTTGATCCTTAAACTTAAGGATGAACTCAACCTAGCACAAGGCAAACAAGCACCTAAGGGTGCCATCTTTGACAAGGAAAAGGTGGCATATGCACGAAGTGCATTCACCAACACAAGACCACCCCATGTCAAGGATGGTCTTGGCTATACTAGAGGTGCAAGGCATAACACCAAAACCTCCAAGTATGGCAAAGACATGATTGTCTTTGTTAAGGGGAGTTCATCCCAAACTAAAATTGAAAAGAACTCAATCTCAAGCAACAAAATGCCTAAATCTGAATTGCATCCTCTATTTCATGATTTTGATGCATCCTATGTGCTAAAGAGGAACAAACACGGCAAAGTGTTTGCTAGATATGTTGGGCCACTCCGCAAGAGCCCCAAGCCTTGCGTGTGGGTGCCCAAATGCCTAACTACTAACGTGAAAGGACCCAACTCAGCTTGGGTACCTAAAAGGAAGGCATAAACTTGTTTTGTAGGCATACTCCTCCGGTGGATCGAAATGGGTGTTGGATAGCGGATGCACCAACCACATGACCGGAGAGAGAAGCATGTTCATAGAGTATGAGGAGAATAAGGACCCAAGTGAAGGAATCTTCTTTGGGGACAATAGCCAAGGGAAAATCCTTGGCTCCGGTAAAATTTCTATCTCCTCATTACATACTTTATCGAATGTGTTGCATGTTGATTCTCTTGACTATAATCTCCTATCCATATCACAACTATGTGATAGAGGATATAAGTGTGTGTTTACTAGTGAGGGAGTGAATGTCATTAGAGAAGGTGATGACTCGATAGCCTTTAAGGGAGTGCTCAAGGGAAAGCTCTATCTTGTGGATTTCACCGCGGATAAAGCTCAACTTGACACATGCTTAATGGCAAAAGCCAACATGGGATGGCTTTGGCATAGAAGGCTAGCCCATGTTGGAATGAGGAACCTTCAAAAGCTCCTTAAGGGTGAGCATGTTCGTGGCCTAAAAGATGTAGTTTTTGAAAAGGATAGGCCATGTAGTGCTTGCCAAGCGGGAAAGCAAGTAGGAGCTCAACACCCCTCTAAGAATGTCATGACGACAACTAGACCTTTGGAGTTACTCCATATGGATCTTTTTGGCCCCATTGCTTACATTAGCATTGGTGGTAGCAAGTATGGTCTTGTCATTGTTGATGACTTCTCTAGATACACTTGGGTGTTCTTCTTGCATGATAAAAGTGAAACTCCCGGTGTCCTCAAGAAATTCCTAAGGAGAGCTCAAAATGAGTTCACCTTAAGGATAAAGGCTATAAGGAGTGACAATGGCACCGAATTCAAAAACATGCAAGTAGAAGAGTTCCTAGATGAGGAGGGCATCAAGCATGAGTTTTCCGCTCCCTATTCTCCACAACAAAATGGCATAGCCGAAAGAAAGAATAGGACGCTCATTGAGATGTCAAGGACGATGCTAGATGAGTACAAAACATCGGACCGGTTTTGGGCGGAAGCGGTTAACACCGCTTGCCATGCCGTGAATCGATTGTACCTTCATCGCCTCCTCAAGAAGACCCCTTATGAGCTTCTAATTGGTAAGAAACCCAATGTTTCTTACTTTCGGGTCTTTGGTAGCAAGTGCTATATCCTCAACAAGAAGCCTAGGACTTCGAAGTTCGCTTCAAAGTTCGATGAGGGTTTCTTGCTTGGATATGACTCAAACACTCATGCGTACCGTGTGTTCAACAAATCCTCCGGAATTGTTGAAGTAGCACGTGACGTGGTGTTTGACGAAACCAATGGCTCCCAAATGGAGCAAGTTGATCAACATGCCCTTGATCAAGAGGAACCTCCACTAGAAGCTCTAAGGAAAATGGCACTTGGAGATATTCGCCCTCAAGAACCATCTCAAAGCCCAAGTGACCATCATCATTATGAAGTAGGTCAAATCCCCATTGGACAAGTTGAAGATCCACTAGAAGCTCCCCAAAGTGATAATGAGAATGAGGATCAAGGGGGAGGCTTGGATCAAGGGGGAGACCAAAGTGAAGAAGATGAACCAAGTAATTCAAGAGGTCAACCCCCGCATCCTCGTGTTCATCAAAGTGTTCAACGGGACCATCCCGTTGACAACATTCTAGGAGATATCACAAAAGGAGTGACAACACGCTCACGTGTTGCAAACTTTTGTGAGCATTTCTCTTTTGTCTCATCCCTGGAACCACATAAGGTTGAAGATGCCTTAAGGGATCCGGATTGGGTGGTTGCCATGCAAGAGGAGCTCAACAACTTTGAAAGGAACAAGGTTTGGGAGCTTGTCAAGCGCCCCCAAGCTAATGTTGTTGGAACCAAGTGGGTGTTTCGCAACAAACAAGATGAGCATGGCGTGGTAACTAGGAACAAGGCACGACTTGTGGCAAAAGGATACTCACAAGTTGAAGGTTTGGACTTTGATGAGACATTTGCCCCCGTAGCTAGGCTTGAGTCCATTCGGATACTACTAGCCTTTGCTACTCATCATGACTTCAAACTCTACCAAATGGATGTTAAGAGTGCATTCCTTAATGGACCAATCAAGGAAGAAGTTTATGTAGAGCAACCTCCAGGGTTTGAAGATCAAGACTACCCTAACCATGTTTACAAATTACGAAAGGCTCTTTATGGTCTCAAGCAAGCTCCTAGAGCTTGGTATGAGTGCCTAAGAGACTTTCTAGTTGAAAATGGTTTTAGGATAGGAAAAACGGATTATACCCTTTTCACAAAACACTTCAATGAGGATCTTTTTGTGTGCCAAATATATGTGGATGACATCATATTTGGTTCCACAAATAAGGTGTTTTGTGATGAGTTTTCCAAGATAATGACGGAGAGATTTGAAATGTCTATGATGGGTGAGTTGAAGTTCTTTCTAGGATTTCAAGTGAAACAACTCAAAGAAGGGACGTTCATAAGTCAAACTAAGTATACTCAAGACATTCTAAGAAAGTTTGACATGGACAAAGCAAAACCCATCAAAACCCCTATGGGGACAAATGGACACCTAGACCTAAATGAGGACGGTCCAAGTGTGGATCAAAAGCTATATAGGTCTATGATCGGATCACTCCTCTATCTTTGTGCATCTAGGCCCGATATCATGCTAAGTGTGTGTATGTGTGCACGCTTTCAAGCAGCACCCAAGGCTTGTCATTTGACCGCCGTTAAAAGGATCTTGAGATACCTTGTACACACACCTACCCTAGGACTTTGGTACCCCAAAGGATCCAAGTTTAACCTCATTGGATATTCCGATGCGGACTATGCGGGGTGCAAAGTCGATAGGAAGAGCACATCGGGTACGTGCCAATTCTTAGGTCGATCTCTTGTGTCTTGGTCCTCCAAGAAGCAAAACTCTATTGCTCTATCCACCGCCGAAGCGGAATATGTTGCGGCCGGAAGTTGTTGTGCACAACTTCTTTGGATGCGACAAACTCTTAGGGACTATGGGATTAACTTGCGTAAAATTCCACTCTTGTGTGACAATGAGAGTGCAATCAAGATAGCCCATAATCCGGTGGAACACTCTAGGACCAAACATATAGACATTCGACACCATTTCCTGCGAGATCACTCAATGAAGGGAGACATTGAGATTTCGCATGTGAGGACGGAACATCAACTTGCGGACATTTTCACAAAGCCTCTTGACGAGAAGCGTTTCTGTGAGCTAAGAAGTGAGCTCAATGTGTTGGATTCTCGAAACGTGGCTTAAAGCACCATTCCTCATATTTTCTTGAGCCACATTTCGACAAACTCCTCTCTATGCCGATTTCTCCTCAAATTTGGTTGAGAAATCTTTTTTTTTCCTCATGAAAATGTTCATAAGTTGTTCCTTATTAGCTCACAATCATGCTTGTCATGTTTTCCATGCCATACTCGTACAAAAGGACTTAACTCTATGGGCAAAACCCAAATACATTCTTTTTCAGCCCAGCTGAACCGGACTAGTCCGCCCCTATGGCCGGACAAGTCCGGGTCAGACTAGTCCGCGGATAGTCCGCACACCGGACTAGTCCGGCCTTGCACCGGACAAGTCCGGACCCGGACTAGTCTGGGTCTGGTCCGGAGACCGGACTAGTCCGGCCCCTCAACCGGACTAGTCCGGCCCTTGGGGACTTAAACCCCCAGGCGGCCCAAACCCCCTCTCTCTCCCTCTCATTTGCCTCTCAAACTTCCACACGCGCACAACCGCCCCCAAATCGGCGATTTTGCGCTCCAACCACCAAAACTCAACTCCAATCCGCGCATCGAAGCCTTTGGGAGTTAGGGATCACTTCCCCACGCTCCACCTTCAAGATCCACGCCGATTTCGACGAATCAAGCGGATTTTTGAAGGTATTTCACCGTTCCTCAAAAACTAGCCCCATTCTTGATTCTTCAAGTTTTTGATAGGAACATCTTCGTTAATGTTGTTCCATACATCCCTGTGATCATAGCCTAGGAGTATTGCGCATTGATTCACAAATTTTTCGAAGAATTGATTAGGGTTAGGGTTCTTCCTGTGTAACCCGGACTAGTCCGGCCACCAGGCGGACAAGTCCGGTCTGCACAGGGCAAACCCTACTTCTAGTTGGTTCTCGAGATCTTTTCGGCAATACTTCTTCTTCCTAGGCTCATATCTTCCTTACTCCATCTTTTTCACAGAATGTCGAACTCCGAGCGCTCTCCTCCGCGTGTCCACCTCGAGGGGCGTACCAAGGCCCAAATTGCCGAGGCTCGGACTAAGGCCGCGCTAATTGAGGCGCAGAAGGCCAAGGAGGAAAGAAAGCTCAAGGCACTCGAAGCATCCAAGGTGGCTGCGAGCATTTACAATGAGGATGAAGCCATTGCTCGAGCCACCGCGGAATCCCTCCATGAGCTGAGGAAGAAGAAAAGAGAGGATAGGGAGGCCCACAACTCCAGGGCTGCTGAGGCCAGCGCCCCCAAGCGCAAGAAGCTCGTCACTGTTGGCGAGAAAGCTAAGGGCAAGGAGCCAGCCCAAGAAGAGGCTGTCCCTAGGGTCGAGCGCGACCCAAAGAAGGGAAAAGCCCCGGCTCCAGTCGAGCCGAAGAAGAAGAAGCCCTCCATCAAGGTGCCAGCCAAGAAGGCACCCGGAGGGGTTGTGATCAGGGAAAAGGGGAAGGCCACCTCTATTGGCCCCCTTGAAGTCCACACACCAGAAAGGAATCCCAACCGGCAGAAGGAACTGTCGGCCAATGTATTTCATGGCAAGGGGTCTGAAAAGGCCAGGAGGCTGAGGGAAGAAAAGGTCTACAAGTATGAGAGGAGCACGGCAGATCCCAGATTTTGGTGTGACTTCCACTGTGATTATTACAGGCTAGTCTACCAACAAATGAAGAGGCCAGTGATAGAGGCTCAGTGGGTGGACTGGGACTACATGGCAAAGAAGGAGCACTCTGCCTTTGATGCTGTGATTGAAGCTGCCGAGCGCCATGATCTCAAGAAGATCATGGGCTTCAAATATGATTGGAATGTGGAAATCATTCTTCAATTCTACTCCACAATCTACTTTTCAAGCTCAGGTGACAGAAGGATAACCTGGATGACTCATGGTGAGCAATACTCTGTCACCTATGCTGAGTTTGCAAGGATCCTTGGTCTTGAGGCTCACATGGACCACGAGATCGTCATCTCGAATCTCAAGGCTGTGGATCGTGAGGAGCTGGCTTACATGTATCCAAGCCACCTCCCGTTTGATGCCGGACTCGCTCGAAACATCAAGCCCTTCTACAGCATCATGAACAGAATCCTCAGACGGACGATAGCACCAAAGGATGGTGATGCTGGGGTGATTCAAGGGAATTTGAGGCACCTTCTACTTCTGATTGATGGGGAAGAAAAGTTCAACCTCGTCGATTACATCTTCGACGACATCTTCAACATCTCGCATACTCCCAACAGGGCGTGCGGGTATGCCCCCTACATCATGTGCCTCATTGAGAAGGTATCGGGCGTGTCCTTTGTCAAGGATGTCTCGCACCGACCTCTGCGCCCCCAGAAGCCGCCAAATGTGCCGGTGCCTCCTCGTCGCAAGAATGCAGATCCTCCGTCTCGCCCAGTGGCACCTCCTTCTCCGCCTCCGCCTCAGTCCATGAGTGCGTTCTTCAAGTGCTTCAAGGCCATCTTCACCTCGTGCCGGAAGCAAGAGATTCGCGCTCAGAGGGCACACAAGCGCCAAGAGAAGTACCTTAAGGCGGTGTGCGACAAGCTGGAGGTCCCGATGTCCTCTCCGGAGGTGAGTGATGGGGAGATCACTCCTTTCCCCACCTTCACCGCCGATGAGCTCGCCCAGCTCCAAGAGGATGGAAGCTCCTCTCGGGCTGCTCCCTCGGCAAGGAACTCCGACGACGACGACGACGATGTCAATGATGAGGACGACGTCGAAGATTCCGAGGCCACGGAGAGTGGAAGTGGCGAAGATGAGGACTAGCTCTTAGGTCTTAGCCTCCTCCCTTCTTTTCCTTTTTGGTGCCTTGATGCCAAAGGGGGAGAGGTAAGGGGGAGTTAATCTTTGTGGGTGTGTGTTGTGGTGTTGGAATTATCTTGTAACATATTTATGCTTTTACATTTGTGCAAGACTCGTTAATGTTGCTTACTATCAATATATTGCTCTTATTGTCAATCTTATGAATGTATTGATGTCATTTATGTCTTGTCACAATTGTTGAGCACATCACGTAGGCACCCCACCATAACGTGTGTGGGTATGAAAGAACTCCTCCACCTCTTTTACTTGTTGCATACATTGAGGGGGAGTCATACATACGCACACATGTTATGAAAACCAAACTTTATACTCTTATTTGTGAAGGACTTAATGTGTTGTCATCAATCACCAAAAAGGGGGAGATTGAAAGTGCATCTAGGTTCCCCGTGGGTTTTGGATGATTGATGACGACAATTAAGTCGCTAATGAGCTCAAGTGATCTTAGCACAGGTATGGACTCAATTGGAGACGCAAACCCTCAAAAAGGAAAAGGAAGGAAACGGAGTCAACTCGAAGCGTAGAAACTAGGGTTTCTAGCGTGTTTGAGTTAGACTAGCCGTAGTAATAGGAGGGTGTGTGTGTCAAGTGCATTGAGATCAAGTTTGGGAGCTCAAAGTGGTTTAGAGGTCAAACCTATGAAAGAAATGAGTGATTGAGTGGTCTGGCCGTAGGGCCGGACTAGTCCGTGCAGGAGGCCGGACTAGTCCGTTCCAGGCCGGCCAAGTCCGTTTCTGGCCGGACCAGAAGGGTCTGACTGAGATCGGACTAGTCCGTTTGTGACTGGACTAGTCCGGCTAGCCGTGAGTGGGTTTTGGGATGAAGTCCCAAAACCACGGACCTGTCCGTTTTAGACCGGACCAAGAGGTCCTGAGTGAGAACGGACTAGTCCGCCCGTGGGGCCGGACTAGTCCGGGTTGGCTAAGAAAAGGTGCTTCTATGGCTAAGTCTGGGAGGACCGGACTAGTCCGCCCTAGGGGCCGGACTAGTCCGTGGTCCTCAGACTAGTCCGTTTTCACCCGGAGCAGAAGGCTCTGTGTGTGATCGGACTAGTCCGGAGTTGACCGGACTAGTCCGTTCTGGAAGTGACCGTTTGAATTTGAAGTTTGGCGGGTAGCGTGACGATCGTGTGTCAGCTGTCGGGACCTGACAAAGGAGTCAGTGGTCCCCTAGGCCGGACTAGTCCGGGCCAGTGGCCGGACTAGTCCGCCCTTTTGCTGAAGTCAGCAAATTGGGGTTGGGACCTCTATAAAAAGGGGACCCCCGGCCTCATTTCAAACACCCCTGGAAAAACTCAAACCCTAGCGCCGCCACAGCCAACTTGGAGCACTTCTAAGCCTCTTTCTTGCCTACTTTCCCTCTAAAACTAATTCTTGAGTGGATTAGGGTTTAGTGAGGTGGAGAAGAGGAAGAACATCGCGCTTGTGCTCCCGGTTTGATCTCTTGCACTCGTTGAGTCTTTGTGGGCTGTGTATTGAGTTTGTTTTACTGTGTTGATCATCTTTGTGGTGTGGGAGCCTCAGGTTGTGAGAAGCCCCAACGAGCTTTGTAATCACCGTTGTGATTAGTGGAGAACCAAGTTAGGCCCGTGCGGTAAACTTGGTGAGGGAAGGGTTGTTGGACCCGGTCCTTTTGTGGACTCCTCAACGAGGACGTAGATTCCTTGTGTGGGATCGAACCTCGGGATAAAACCCTTGTCTCCTTGTGTTCTTCGCATTTACTCTATTGATTACTTTGTTCTAGAGTTGGTAGTCTTGTTTCATATTCCGCATTGCTACAAACTTGTGGAAACTTGACTTGCTCTCGTGTAGGTTGTTGCTCAACTTGACTTAAACATACACTCATTCGTAGCATTGAGAAAATCCCCTAAAACTTGCTAGAAACATCTTTTTAGGGTTATTCACGCAGGCTGACCGGACTAGTCCACCCCCTGACCGGACTGGTCCGCCCCCTGCAATTTAATCTCGTTTTATTGAGTCATTTGCAGGTCAAATAGCCTATTCACCCCCCCTCTAGGCAACTTTCAGGTGCACGTCTTCCTTGTGAAGGCACTAGACTAAGTGGTCCTGACACGGTCCTGTTGCGGGTTGGTGTCGGCCCAGGCCTAGGCTGTGGCGAGTTGTTGAGTGTTGTGGCTGCAGTGACAACCAGATGGTCGACATCATTACACCATTGTTCCAACACTGTTGGAGGCACATCCGGTGCAGGTGGACACTGGAGAAGAGCACGCGCTGCAATCAACGCGTTCTCCATTGTTGCCGACATATCGGTAACTGACGCCAGCGCCCCATCTAGCAGATGTGGAGCAACTGGAGCTGGTGGCACGATGGGTTGAGGGCTGCTCCAACTCTGGGCTGATGTGTGCCGCACCAGCCTGCAGATTCGTGGCAAGATGTCACCAAGGTGGTGCGAGGGACCGCCAATTTCATTCCCTCCTCAGGCATTACCGGCCTTAGAGGAAGCAACTGTCGAAATCACCATCATCGATCTTGAAATTCTCGAGTAAACGCCCCTTCCTAGCGCGCCAAATGCCGAAGTGTAGCAACGACACTTCCCCTAGTACTATTAAGAAGTAGCCCGCGGAGGTTCTGATAAACCCAACGGGTACGGGGATGCCCTATCTTTCGATGAGAGATGTTGGTGGTGAATGAATTTGGTGGAGGTCGATGTTGGCTGCCCGACTACCACAACCAGAATGGTGTGGCGCCTTGAGCGACAGTTACACCGTCTCCTGGTAACTACGATTTGGGTGGAGGTCGAAGTTGTGCTACCCGACTACAACAACCACAAGGGTGCTGCGCCTTAGCGATAGTTACACCGGCTCCTATTGTTGCTATTCTTGCCGTGCCAAGAACATCCTTGAACCTGCAAGCAATCAAAGAACAAGCAAGAACAAGATAACAAGCAAACACTCACAGGTGTGATAAGTTGGGGTTCTGATTCAAGTAATCGGAATGTCTCGTCGACACTTGCGTTACAAGGAAGTAGCAAAGGCTAAACTTACAGAAAACAAAACCCAAGTTCTTCCTATGGCTGCTAGTTGTTTATATAGAGGAGGAAGACTAGAACTCAGGATGGAGTCACGAGTCTTGTTTGGCCTTTCTTGAGCAGCTCAAGTGTCATCTGCCTTTGATTCTTGATCCAATGGAAATTAGACGAAGAGACCTTTTCCAGCAAGTACTTATTTGCATTAAACAACCTTGGGAGTTGAAAGTTATGCCCCTTTTAAGTTGGTACTTGCTGCAGTTACGAGGACCCCTCGGGTGGAGCAGCCTTCATTGCATTAATCCCTCTGTTCCTCTTAGCTGAATCAATTCCCAAGCACCTAATAATAACAAGTTCATCACAAGGCTTTAATAGTTCCCCATTTGAAGGATAATTACTTTGAACAGCCAGGAATGAGTTCACCTGATAATTAAGTTGACGTGCACGAGCGCGTGTCATTGGACCTTGATTAGTTGCAAGTGGTGAATGGGCTGCTGTTGTGGTTGTATCAACGGTAGCGATGTCCTCATCATCCTCCCCTTCTTGCAATCAAGTCATCCTCGACTCAAATGTGTCTTTCTCGCCCACATATGGTTTCAAATCTGCAATGTTAAAAGAGGAAGTAACCCCAAAATGTGTAGGCAACGCAATTTCATATGCATTATCATTAATTTTTTGAAGCACTTTGAAGGGTTCAGCAGCTCTAGGTAGCAATTTTGATTTTCTCAAATCAGGAAATCTATCCTTTCTCAAATGCACCCAGACCAAATCACCAGGTTCAAAAGTAACATGCTTTCTACCCTTGCTACTGGCTTGTTGATACTTAGCGTTCATGCTCTCAATGTTTGCTTTAGTTTGCTCATGCATTTTAAGAATTAATTCAGCATGGCGAGAAGCATCAAAATTCAATTTCTCTAAAGGTGGCAGAGCCAAAAGATCAATGGGAGCACGAGGGAGAAAACTGTATACAATCTGAAAAGGGCACAATTTAGTAGTAGAATGCAGCGAACGATTGTAAGCAAATTCAATATGAGGCAAACATTCTTCCCATAATTTAATATTATGTTTCAGAACAGCCCTAAGCATGATAGATAAACTATGGTTCACTACTTCAGTCCGTCCATCAGTTTGAGGGTGACAAGTGGTAGAAAAGAGCAATTTTGTCCTCAACTTAGCACATAAGGTTTTCCAAAAATGACCAAGAAATTTGGCATCTCTATCTGAAACAATAGTGTTTGGAACCCCATGCAAGCGAACAACTTCTCGAAAGAACAAATCAGTAATATGGGTAGCATCATTAGTTTTGTGGTATGGTATGAAGTGTGCCATTTTAGAAAATTTGTCCACAACAACAAAAATACTATCCCTCCCCTTCTTCTTTCTAGGCAATCCTAAAAAAAATCCATAGAAACATCCTCCCATGGAGCACTAGGAACAGGGAGAGGCATGTATAAACCATGTGGACTAAGACGGGACTTAGCTTTTTGACAGGTAGTGCAATGAGCAACAAACTGCTCCACATCTCTTCTCATCATTGGCCAAAAGAAATGGCTTGCTAGGATGTTTTCTGTCTTCTTGACACCAAAGTGTCCCATCAACCCTCCACCATGTGCTTCCTACAATAGTAAGATACGCACAAAACCAGCTGGAATGCACAATTTGTTAGCTCGAAACACAAAACCATTAGTGAGAACAAACTTGTTCCATGTTTTTCCTTCTTTACATTGCAGCAGCACATCTTTAAAAGCAGCATCAAAAGCATATTGTTCTTTAATTGTTTCTAAGCCAAAAATCTTAAAATCAAGTTGGGACAACATATTATAACGGCGAGATAAGGCATCCACAATGACGTTATCTTTTCTTTTCTTGTGTTTGATGACATAAGGAAAGGACTCAATGAATTCTACCCACTTAGCATGCCTACGGTTCAAATTAGTTTTGCTCTTAATGTGCTTCAAAGATTCATGATCAGAATGTATAACAAATTCTTTAGGCCATAAATAATGTTGTCGTGTTTCCAAAGTCCGTACTAGTGCGTATAATTCTTTATCGTAAGTGGAATAGTTCAGACTAGGCCCATTCAGTTTCGCACTAAAATAAGCAATAGGTTTCCCCTCTTGCAACAAGACACCTCCCAATCCAATACCACTAGCATCATATTCCAATTCAAAAGTCTTACTGAAATCTGGTAATTGGAGAAGGGGTGTATGAGTTAACCTATTCTTCAAAGTTGCAAATGCAGCCTCTTGCGCCTTGCCCCATGTGAATGGAGCACCCTTCTTCGTAAGCTCACACAGTGGGCCTGCTATGGTGCTGAAGTCTTTCACAAAACGACAATAGAATCCAGCAAGTCCGAGAAAGCTTCGTACTTGTGTGACCGTGGTAGTAGTCGACCAGCTGTGTATCGCCTCCACCTTGGCTTGATCGACTTCAATTCCCTGTGGTGTCACAACATAGCCAAGAAAAGAGACTCTATCCGTGCAAAAGGTGCACTTGTCAATGTTACCAAATAAGCGTGCATCACGTAAAGCATTGAAAACAGCACGAAGATGATCAAGATGCTCTTCTAGAGATGTGCTATAGATCAAGATTTCATCAAAATATACTACCACAAATCTTCCAATAAAAGCACGTAAAACCTCATTCATTAATCTCATAAAAGTGCTAGGTGCATTCGTGAGACCAAAAGGCATGACTAACCACTCATACAAACCGATCTTGGTTTTAAACGCTGTTTTCCATTCATCAACTAGCTTCATACGAATTTGATGGTATCTACTACACAAGTCAATTTTAGAGAAAATCATCGAGCCACTAAGTTCATCAAGCATATCATCTAACCTAGGAATAGGATGACGATATCTAATGGTAATGTTATTAATTGCTCGACAATCTACACACATGTGCCATGATCCATCTTTCTTTGGAACCAAAAGAATAGGAACAGAGCAAGGACTAAGGGACTCACACACATAACCTTTGTCGAGTAATTCCTGTACTTGTCGCTGAATCTCCTTAGTCTCCTCCGGGTTGGTCCTGTATGGTGCTCGGTTTGGCAAAGAAGCCCCAGGGATGAGGTCAATCTGATGTTCAATCCCTCTCAATGGTGGCAGCCCGACTAGTACCTCTTGTGGAAACACATCAGCGTATTCCTGCAAAATCTTAGTGATAGCAGGAAGCAAAGCACATGGTTCGTTGTGAAGTGAGTACAAAGCTTCTTTGCAAGCAAACACATAGCAGATTGCAGCATTATTTTTTAATTCAAACAAATCATATTTGGAAGCAAGAAAACAAGCATTGTTCAATTTTATTTCATTCTTCTTCACATGAGCAGATTTGGAATTGTCAGTCTTAGGGTGTACCGATTCCTTCGCAACATTTGAATTTTTATTTTGACTAGATTTCTTATTTTTCTCTTTGCAAGCTCTAGCAATGTCATCCTTCAAAATAGTATTAGCAGACATAGGGTGCAAAACAAGCTTCTTCTCATTATGCATGAAAGAGTATTGATTTGATTTTCAATGATGTAATGTATCTTTATCAAATTGCCAAGGTCGACCAAATAGCATAGAGCAAGCTTGCATAGGTACCACATCACAATAAATGTAATCATGGTAGGAACCAATTGCAAATTTGACACGAACCAGACGTGTTACCTTAAGCTTACTACTGTCATTGAACCATTGGATGTAGTAGGGATGTGGATGTGGAAGTGTTGTCATCCCAAGCTTCTCTACCATGGCAACACTTGCTAAATTATTGCAGCTTCCTCCATCAATAATAATGCGACATGATCGTTCCAAAACTACACACTTAGTTTGGAATAGATTGTGTCGCTGATTCTGTTCAGCTTTGATCATTTGGGCACTCAAGACACGCCTCACAACAAGACTCTCATGGTGGTCAGCATGTTCAGCCCTAATGTGCTCTTCATCATCATTCTTCTTTCCTGCATCTTGTGCAGCAAGCATGGCATATGTTTCATTATCTAAATCACTAGCGAATGAGTACTCACCATTCTCTCGTACAATCAGCACACGCTTGCTTGGGCAGTCCCTTCGTAGGTGCCCAAAACCCTTGCATTGGAGGCATTGAATGTCTTTTGTTCTTGCGGTGGAAGCGATGGAAGAAGAAGTGTTGGCTGCAACTTGGGTGGATCCTTTTGATGTCTCTATATCACGCGAAGGTGCTGATTTTGATGTAGTCCTGGGCAACAGATTGGAAGCATCGTCTGGAGAATCATGCTTAAGACCAGCAGCACTTGAGCGGAACTGCCATGAGGTAGTTCGATCTGCAGAAATGTTAGTTCTTGTGCATCTTCCCTGCACTTCTCTTTGAGCCTTACAAGCAAGATGGAATAATCGAGTGACGTTAGTGTATTCCTTATAAGCCAATATGTCCTGAATTTCTCTTGTTAAACCACCCATAAACCTAGCCATTGCTGCCTCTTCATTTTCAACTAGGCCACATCGCATCATGCCTTTTGGAGTTCTTGATAGTATTCCTCAACAGATTTGTTGCCTTGCCTAAGTTGTTGTAATTTATGCAGCAGGTCACGAGCATGATAGGAAGGAACATTCGTTACAAGGCATTCCAAGTTTGTGGTATGGTAGATGGATTTTTAGTTTGATACTCATGCCACCAAACAGAAGCAAAGTGAATTCACTAGTGGCAGCTCTGACCTTTTTATCGTCAGGGAAATCATGATATGCAAATTTTGATCTACTGATAATTCCCAAGATATGCATCTGAATCATATTTTCCATCAAAGGGTGTTATAAAGAATTTAATGTTGCGTAGGGAATCGTCATTGTCGCGTACCTCATGTCGTAGGGCTCGACCACCCATACCATGATGGTCGCGATGTGGCTGCCATCGATGCCTGAAAGGTCCATCATCAAGCTCGGTATCCGCTGAATACTCCGCCTAGTCATATCTTGCATCGCTGCCAACAGAGTTGTGGCTTTCATCAACATGTCTTTGTTTCTCTTCGCGTCCAACCTGTTCCATCCTCTCCAATCGCTCAATGATTGCTGCAAGAGAAATGTTAATAGCCCCAGCAGTGCTTTCTAATGTGGTCAGCTTGGTGTTGGTGCAAATCTGCGTCGACTCTAATTGACACATGTGTTCATTGGTGACTTGAATATCCTTGTTGAGGGCATACGTGTGTAGCTTTACTTGGCGTTCGAAATGCTGAATGATGCCCCTCGTACGTGGTGAATGTGCAGATGTCTCATTCGCATCAGCTGACATGATTAGTAAAGAAAGAAAATACAACAGCAAGCAAATTAATCCTAGCAGTTGCCAAGAGGTGGTAGGACACAATCACTTCCTCACTAGCAAGAAATCAAGCTCTTACAAGTTTTTACCACGTGATGCAGGAGGCGCCGGCAAACAGCAAGAACAACAACAAACGGTGGCTGCTAGCACAATCTTGTGGTGTTGTAGATGATTTTGTGGAGCTGTAGGTGGCTGCTAGAAATGAGTTGCACAAAGGAAAAGCTAGTACCACATTAGTCACAACAAGTTGAATAAACGTTCCATGATGGTACTGTGCTGGTCCTAGTCTAAACCATGATAGAGATGCGAGCCGTTACTCCACGTGATGCTAAGTTTACTGTAGTAGAAAGGTTCGTACAACACGAACGTTGTGTTTGAACAAAACGTTCAAAATAGCAAGTTGAACTCTGAAACTTGAAACAAATGTTACACAAACTGTTTCTTTTTTTCGTACTGAGAAACTTTTTCTAGCAATTTCAATCAGTGCGGCTTTTCTTTCTTTGCACGTGCCTTTTTCTTGCTGATCCATGCGGCTTTTGTTTTGCACTTGCCTTTTTTCTCAACTTTGGGTAGGTAATGAAAATGGACTGAGAACAAAGTGGCACGAACTCAAAACTCTAGCGGTGAAAAACTTAGGACCAGCATTTCGACACAAAAAGGCAACCGTGAATTCAACTAGTCGAGAGCTAAGTAGCAAAGCAAAGGACTCAAACTGTTTTTAGGATTTTTAGAGCTAACTTTTGTAGGCAAAAGTGGACAGTAGGTAAATGAAGAACAAGGAGAAGGAAATCTCTCACCGAGCAACCTGAACTCTGATACCACTTGTTAAACCCAACAGGTACGAGGGATGCCATATCTTTCGATGAGAGATGTTGGTGGTGAATGAATTTGGTGGGGGCCGACGTTGGCTGCCCGACTACCACAACTAGAATGGTGTGGCGCCTTGAGCGACAGCTACACCGTCTCCTGGTAACTACGATTTGGGTGGAGGTCGATGTTGTGCTACCCGACTACACCAATCACAAGGGTGCTGCGCCTTAGCGATAGTTACACCGACTCCTGTTGTTGCTGTTCTTGCTGTGCCAAGAACAGCCTTGAACCCGCAAGCAATCGAAGAATAAGCAAGAACAAGATAACAAGCAAACACTCACGGGTATGTTAAGTTGGGGTTCTGATTCAAGTAATCAGAAGGTCTCGTCGACACTTGCATTACAAGGAAGTAGCAATGGCTAAACTTACAGAAAACAAAACTCAAGTTCTTCCTATAGCTGCTAGGTGAGGAAGACTAGAACTCAGGATGGAGTCACAAGTATTGTTCGGCCTTTCTTGAGCAGCTCAGCCTTTGATTCTTGAACCAATGGAAGGTAGACAAAGAGACCTTTCCAGCAAGTACTTATTTGCATTAAACAACCTTGGGAGTTGAAAGTTATGCCCCTTTTAAGTTGGTACTTGCTGCAGTTACGAGGACCCCTCGGGTGGAGCAGCCTTCATTGCATTAATCCCTCCATTCCTCCTAGCTGGATCAATTCCCAAGTATCTAATAATAACAGGGTCACCACAAGGCTTCAATAGTTCCCCATTTGAAGGATAATTACTTTGAACAGCCAGGAATGAGTTCACCTGATAATTAAGTTGACGTGCACGAGCGCGTGTCATTGGACATTGATTAGTTGCAAGTGGTGAATGGGCTGCTGATGGGGTTGTATCAACGGTAGCGATGTCCATCAGGTTCTTTTTTGGTGGGGCCTAAACTCAAGAACTAAGAACAAGGTGAACATGGGAGATTTATGTGGTTCGGGGCGTCGAAGCGTAACACCCTACGTCCACGGGAGTTTGTCTGTTGTATTGTGTGTGTTTGTGTGTGCGAGAGTCCGGTTCAGGTTCTGCCTTTTTTCCTTGTCTTTTGCTATGCGACTTCCCAGTCCTTTTGTATGCTAAGGCCTATCAGTTTACAACATCATCGGGGCCTGACAGGTGGTCCCAGGTTATTAAGTACCCTATACACGATCTAAGGCACTTACTTATGATTTAATTGTGTCTTAACATGTCCTAATGGCAATGTTACTATGTCATGAGACCCCACCAATCGTGTGTCATTAATGCAAAGTTAATGACGCATTAACTTGGTCTTGAAGGCGCGAATTCATGGTCTTGAACGCCCACGTCATCTTGGACAGGTGGAAACTCGGGAGCCCTTCTCGGCGGAGAGGAAGAGTCCAGAGCTGCAAGGCATGTGATTGCACCGGAGCCATCCTCAGCAGGGAGGCAGGTTCGGAGCTACAGTACACGTGGCAGCACCAGAGCCATCCTCGACAAAGAGGTGGCTCCGGAGCAGCAGGACACGTGGCAGCACCAGAGCCATCCTCAGCAGGGAGGCAGGTCCAAAGCTGAAGGACACATGACAGCACTGGAGCCATCCTCGGAAGGAGGCGGATCCAGAGCTACAGGACATGTGACCTCTGGGTGCCTCCTCTCCTGGAAGGTGGTACCCAACATTTCTTTTCCTGGTACGTGGGGTACCGTGTATGCAGAGTATCGATAGAGGGGGTATGTATAATAACTAAAAATATGATAATTTACACGAAAGAGGTTTATACACTTGGACTAGTTTATAGAAGGTTGCAAAATACCTAGTTTGCACTTAGAGATGAAAATGAAGTAGAAACAACGTTCTTTGCTACATGTTTCTCCATTCTCTTATCATATCTCAATTAACTTCACTTCGATAAACACTCAATAACATCAAAAATTAAAACCTACTTTCATAATAGAAGATCATGTTTCAGTGTCCACTATAAGATCAAAGTATCACGTTTGATGCGAACATTTCAATACATGATGAAAATTAAATTTTTGGTTGTTTGATCAATCAAACAATTAACACATGATCCGACAGGCAAGCACGTCAAGTACTCGAGGTCGACATGACAATGAGCTATGGGCACGTATCAAGCCTAATTGCGGGTTGTACTGAGTGCTGCCACGTGAGCATTGTTGACAGCTGTTATATACCAATCTCATCCGTCAATATAACTCAATTATGTGAAAGAAATATCATTTCTTATACACATCACCTTTCTATTTAACCTATTTCCATTGTCCTTGGACAAATTAGTACATGTAGGTATTTTATGCAGAATTGAAGTGAAACAAGGGCATGGATCCTATAAAATATCATTCTAGCCAATTAAGTGATGACATGTGTCACCACATGGATCAAATGGCCTACAAACAGAAGTATCCGAGGACATCCAACGGTGTAGCACCAATATCAGTCAAAGGTACCCACCTGGAAGTCACCCCGAGGAAGTACACAAGAAATGGTCCAACTTTCTGTTTGGCCGACTAGGGGGTTCAGCCGAACCGTTCCTGGCGCCAAACTCGGTCAACTTCCACGTCTCGACTCCCTGTGGTGCCCTGGTCATGATGAAGAATGATTTGCGCGCTTTTGGTGGCGGGAAACGACCCTTCTCCAAGTTATAAATAGGACCCTCACCCCTCACTTCAACACACATCACTTGAGTATTCCATCAATTGTATCCACTACTCTCCATAGGTTTAGAGGGGTATAGGCTATAGAGAGGAGAGTCTCTAGTCCGTAGTCCAAATAGGAGAGGAGTAGAAGGAGTCTCTATCCAATTCCTAATTGGGAAAGGTATGACTCTCATAGTCCTATTTGTATTTGTGACTTTGTTCTTAATAAAGATGATATCTTTAGTCTTCTATTGTTCATATACTTGGACGAAGTGTTTCTTGTTTCATTGTGGATTCCATATATGTAGTAGGAGTAATATTTATGATTATGCTATATCATTCTCATTATATCATCATAAACACTACAAACCACCAGTATAGTCTAATTAGCTATGACATGATTATGTTAACATGAATCACTTATGCTATGAATTAACATCGGTTCAACGATGATTTAGTTAATTGCCTTAGGATGGCTTGTGCCTAGACTCTTAAGGTAGTTACTTCATATGCTATCATGGTGCTAGGATAGAAAATAGCGTTGAATGTCTCGTAGACCCACAGATTGAAGAGGTAGGCAGTAGGTGGTGACAACCCTATTTGCCCTTTGTAATCTTCCACGTTCGGCTATGCCACAGGCTCTTGGCGGGAGTCGTCCTAGTATTGCTAGGGCTAAACCCGTGCCCAATGTGTTAATCCACTTAGCATGAGAATTCATAATTAACATCATCATTAGTAACTAACTTAGGCTATATATATGTACATTAGAAGCATAGTAGGAGTCTCTACCTAACCCTTAGCCTAATCCCTCAAACAAGCATTTCTGGCACCACTACTAAGGATGAATTGTTAGTAGTGCGTAGGAACCGTCAACAAGCATTTCTGGCGCCGTTGCCGGGGAAGGCAGCCGAAGTATTGCATGATTGAGTTAATAGGATAGGACCCTAGTAGGTTTTAGTAGGATAACCCTTCTTTGTTTTTGCATTTTATGTGAAAACAGGGTCGTGTATGTCTGGTTTTCACTTGCCAGAAAACTTTGTTGAAGATCCTGAATCTCTTCTGAGAGATCAACCTCGTGTCGTTACTCCTCAGAAGCTTCGAGCAGCAAAGCAAGTAGCGTAACTGCACCAACAACCAAAACGCAAATGGCCCAGAAGACCCTTCGTGAGTTTTTGGCTCCCTCTGCTAACAATGTGCCTGTTGGGCCCACTATTAACACGGGAGACGTGAACTTCAAAATCAAGACTGGCCTGGTCACTATGGTGCAAGCCAACCCATTTTGTGGGAAGGCTAGCGGGGATGCAAGTACTCACCTGCAACAATTCCTTGGCATCTGCAACACTTTTAAGATTAAGGATGTATCTTCTGATACTGTCAGTCTTAGGCTATTTCCATTCTCTCTTCTTGGGAGAGCGAAACACTGGTTCTACACGAACCAAAATGTTGTAGATACTTGGGAGAAGTGTTTTACGACATTCCTCGCCAAGTTTTTCTCGTTGGGCAAGACCAATGCCCTATGTGGGAGAATTTCTAGCTTCTAGCAAGATGCCAAGGAATCTATTCCCGAGGCTTGGGAAAGGCTTCAGGAGTATATCCTAGCCTATCCCTATCATGGGATGGATGATTGGCTCAATATACAAAACTTCTACAATGGGTTGATCCCTTCTGCCCGTGACCATGTTAATGCTGCTGCTGGAGGTACCTTATTCTCATTGACGGTGCCCAAAGCTAAAGATTTGATTGAGAAGATGGTGTCAAATATGGATTGAAGCGACGGGCGTCTCCATACCCGCCAGCGAGGCATGCACACCTTGAAGGAGGTGCACACGATCACTGCTAAATTGGACCTCCTTATGAAGAAGATTGATGGACAAAGCAATGGTGAGGTATGTGGCAATGCCTTTGCCCCAGACTCTCACATCACTTGTGAAGTCTGTGGCAACACGGGCCTTTTGGGCAGTGACTGTCCAGAAACCTGTGAGGAGGCCCTATACGTAGCCAACAATGGAAACAACAATGGCTATCGTCCAAGAGGTCAATGGTGGGGCCAACCACTCCCATTCTTTCAAGGAAGGTACAACAACAATGGCAATAATAGAAATCAACCCAACTTGAGAGAACTTGCTATTGGCCAGCTGAAGATTAATGATACTCCATCCAAGTGGTTGTCGGCCAATGACAAGACCCTAGAGAGCATTAATGCCAAGATTGAAGGACTATCCTTAGACTTCAAGAATCCATTGAGTTTCAACAAGATGTTAGAAACCACTTGGCTCAACTTGCTACAGTTGTTCCTCCAATGGAAAAAGTTAATGCAGTGGCTACGAGAGGTGGCAAGACCACTCGCGACCCACCGTATCACACACGAGAAGATGAAAACTACAAAAGAGAAGGAGGATGTCCCAGTTGGCATAAGTGAACCACTTAGTGAGAGACTTAGTGAGAGAATGGCCAAGCACTTTGAAGACACAAACTTATTGCTATTTCCTCACAGGCAAAGGAAGCCAACAGTGGATGAGCAATTCAACCGCTTTGTTGAGATCATCCGAAAATCCACATCAATGTTCCCTTGATTGAAGCAATGCAAGTACCCACTTATGCTTGCTATCTCAAGGACATATTGAAGAACAGGTGGCCATTGCCCACCACTAAGGTTGTCAAGCTTATGGAAGACTGCAGCGCAACCATCCTCAATAGGCTTCCAAAAAAAAGAAGAAGGACCCAAAATGTCCTACAATTTCATGCTAAATTGGGGCTCACTATTTTAACAAGGCCCTTTGTGACCTTGGAGCAAGTGTGAATGTGATGCCCAAGGTGGTTTTCGACCAGCTGAACTTCACAGAACTTACTCCAACACCAATACAACTCCAACAAGTTGATTCTTCAGTCCATTCTCCGGCGGGTATTGCCTAAGATGTTCTGGTGAAAACCTGGAATTACTTCATTCCCGTGGATTTTGTGGTGCTCGACACAGAGGTCGAGAAGGATACATCACTCATTCTTGGGTGACCATTCCTTAGCACCGCGAAGGCTCGCATATATGCAGGAGCGGGAGAAATCCACTTCCATATCAATGGCAAGGAGGAGAAGTTTAACTTTCGCCCAAAGTTGGAGCAATGCTCCATGATCCATATAAAGTATGGGCCGAATGTTAAGCATATTCAAGAGGTCGAAATCACACCTTCAAAGGTAGACCCGCTCATTGCATTCATGAGTAATTTGATCTATACAGAGAACTCGCCTTATCGTCCAAGCCGACACCCCAAGAAGACAGAGAAGTACGGGCCTCCCCAAAGGTCCAAGTCCACCAAGCCACCAAAGAAGGTATGGTGGAAGAAGCAAGACAAGCCATCCGAGCCCATCCCTCTGGGCTCGGATGTCAAGAAATGAAGAAGGAAGAATGTCCATCTCATCGGACAATGGTGAGACCTAGCCAATAGGTTAAATTGGTAGTTATCCTTTTCTTTGTTTTTCTTTTCTCTTCATTTGGTTTTCCCCATTTAGTTTGATTTTTCCCCACTGCATATTTGGTTTTTTAGCAATGAGAATATTCTATTCTGAACTATCATTTTTATTTCTTTATTTTTCACAAAAGGAAAATTGTTGGGTTTTGAAAAATGAGTTTTTATTCAGAAAACAATTTTTCTGAGTTGCAAAGTGGTAATTCACCAACGTGCTAATTCCATAGCCATTGGGGAGCCACCTGCCAAAAGAGAGAACAGGGGGGCCACTTGTCAGTTTGGCATACCCCCCTGTTCGTCCGACTAGGGGAAAGAGCCATTTTGCCTCTCTCTCCTCCAACATCTACATTTGATTCCATAGTGATCGTTGGAGAATGCACACTATAAATGGTGACTGTGATCACACTTCACCTCATTTCATACCTCCCCAAAGTCACTCTTGCTCACATTGTTTTTCTTGCTCTTCATTGAAGTGTTCTTCATCAATTCCCAACTCAAAAAGATTTGCTTTTGTTTGCATTTGCAATTTGCTCTCAAGTTCGTCAAGGGAAAATTCGTCGGGGGGTTTTTCTTTTGCTAATATCACCTCTTTCGAGTTTTTGCCTTGTTGAAGAGGTTGTTTTGAGAAAGGAAGGAGGTTGCAATCTCAAGCCATGGTGGAGACTCAAGTGCACGCCCCTCTTCCATTGCTACACCAAGTTCATGGAGGAGGAGTGTAGGTGAAGACACTCCCATGGGTGAGAGAAGCAACCTCATCAACTTCTTCACGAAAACGACCTCGACATACAAAGTGAAGTTGAAGATCAAGCACGCAAGCTCCTCCACGATCGTGATTTATTGGATTCTGAATCCTTTTCCTTTTGGCGTGCACTAGGATGGGAAA
The DNA here is from genome assembly GCA_036927565.1 of Tuctoria greenei. NCBI lineage: Eukaryota > Viridiplantae > Streptophyta > Magnoliopsida > Poales > Poaceae > Tuctoria > Tuctoria greenei. Next base: position 94,062,471 of record JAYESD010000005.1, read on the forward strand.
ACATTTCTCACATAGAGGAGAGGGGTTCACGCCTTCTCTCCGTACAATTCCTTTGCACACTCAACATAGGATTTGATGGTATACTTTTAGATTATTTCAAAAAGAATACAACATCTTATGAAAAAGAATTAAGTGAAATCCTAGGCTTCCATAGACGTTGTTTGCTAGATTTACACGCTTTGCCTAAGTTTAACAAACAAAGTTTTTGGCAAGATTTAACTAGTGAGGTCAGATGTAGTGCACCTAGGAATAGTCACTTACACAATCCTACTTTACGCTTCATGCATAGATGGGTGACTATGACTATGTTCCCTAGAGGAGATGTAAGAGTAGTGTGTGATGATGAGCTGGAAATTTTATTTGCCATGATTAAAAAGATAAAAGTTGCTTCAGTTATTACCATGATGACACAATGGTTAGATTACATTCTAAGAACAGGGCCAATTGAATGCACTTCATTGATTACTCGTATTGCTATTAGGGTAGGAGCACAAGAATATTCTTCATTTGAGTATATTGAAAATGAAAGAGAATTAATTGTTGAAGATTATTTAGTGCAAGGATATACCCTTAAGCATGATCAAGATGGCCCTTTGCTATTTTATTATCTCGGCTTTGTCAATGAAATTTGGTTACTAACCCGGATTATCATTTGTACAAATGCCGGAGGCTAACCATTGTCCTTCTTCCCGTCAAGGAAAGTCGAAGAAGTAATGTCTCTGGCAAGGTAAACAGAAGTTGTGCAAGGAGAGCGGCCATGCCCCCGACAACCTCCACGGTCCATGAGTACGAAGAGGAAGAGAACCCAACGGGTGATGCACCCGGATGGACTCAACCTCCATCATATGAGACCGAAGGTCTGTCTTGGCATGGATGGCCAGGTGCCACATGGGAGCCACTCCTATCCATTTCAAGCTCTAGCAGCTTGCCTCCAACGTCCATGAGAAGATTTTGTTCCTCTTCGGCTAGAAGTCATCGTGACTATAGCCAAAGAATGACGAATCTCACTAAACGTATGGAAGAGCTTGACGTGAGAATGGGTGACATTTACAATAGTCTCTAAGGGCATGTCCAAGGTACCCAAGACTGACAACAACACATGAATGCTCAATTCACCAACTTCAACTCCACGCTTCAACAACAACAAGCCAATCTCGCGACATACTTCCATCATCAAGGGTTCAACCCTCATCGCGGAGGTGAGTGAAGAACAAGATTGGGGGAGGACCCCCACTTGAGGTAAAATTGTATCAACCCCTTGGCATATTTATTTTCCATTCAACTATCATCCACCTTGTATATATAAAAAATAATAAGTAGTATAGATTTGCTTTCAAATAAAATAAAAGATGTGCGGTAAGAATGAATTGAATGATGAGTAGTTGCTCTGTTTTAATTTTCCTAAGTCCCTACTTTACAACCTACTACTCTCCAACATATTGCTCACATTAGCTAAAATTGCTTTTGCCTTGATTTGGAAATTGGGGGTAGGAAAAGCTTAATCCATTCTAAGTTGTTGTGAGGTATGATATAGTAATATGGCTGCTATTCCTAGTTTGAAAGTGAAACTTAGATTTCTGGAGAAATTCTAAAAGGATTTAAGTTACTCTCATTTGATTGGACATACCTACCAAAGCTATATGATACATTACATTGATATACCTTATGCACATGCTATTTTTCTTCACATTGAGCTTTGTCAAACTAGTATAGACCTATGTGAGATTTAATTCATTGAATTCAAGACTTCACTTACACATGTTATACTTCTACACTAGAAGTAAACAAAATTCCATCATACCACCATTCTACAATAAAAAAAAAAGACAAACTCCATGCCATTCATGCCTAGTACTCTCTCCAAAATTTATTGTGTAAAAAGGGAGTAGAAGACATGGCTACAAGAAAAAGAAAAAGAAAAAAAAGAAAATGCATGCTTACATCATAAGCATGAGAAAAAAGGAGAAAAGTAGACATGTTTCATCCCTGCAAAACAAGAGAGTCCACTAAAAAAGGAGTCATCTCAATATCCATATCCACTCCATTCCATCACACATGCACAAGTCTTGAATCAAATTGTTTTGAATTGATTTCTCCTAAGGCTTGCTCTTTTGACTAAGCAATATTATGTGTTGCAAATATGCCTACAATATTCCCTACCAAGCTCCACATACAAGCCTTATATAGAGGTAGGATGAATTTAGGCAAAATGCTTTGGTGAGGATATATTTCAACTACACAAAAAGGAGAGACCGAGAGAATCAAATTGAAATACTTAAAATCTAAATTGAACTCTCCGGAATTTGAGTGGAACTTGATTTCTAGGGTATGTATGCTCCATTTGATGTTCTATCTTTCAACCACCCATGAATAGGGGATGGCATAAGCCTCATAATGACTTGAGATGGGTGAAGTACCATGCCAATTTTTGCACTACAGGGTAGAGTATTTTGTTGAGCACATGATACTTTTGAAAAGTAGAACATAGTAGCAACTCCTGATCATCAACCTAAAGTCTTGACTTTGCTCGGGACGAGCAAAGGATAAGCTTGGGGGAGTTTGTTGACGGCTATTATATACCAATTTCACCCGTCAATATAACTCAATTATGTGAAGGAAATATCATTTCTTGCACACATCACCTTTCTATTTAACCTATCTCCACTTGTCCTTGGAGAAATTAGTGAATGCAGGAATTTTATGCAGAATTGAAGTGAAACAAGGGGATGGATCCTATAAAATAGCATTCCAGCCAATCAAGCAATGGCATGTAGCACCACATGGATCAAATGGCCCACAAATAGAAGTATCTGAGGCCATCCAATGGTGTAGTACTAATATCAGTCAAAGGGACCCACCTGGAAGTCACCCCGAGGAAGCACACAGGAAATGGTCCAACTTTCTGTTTGGCCGACTAGGGGTTCAACCGAACCCTTCCTGGCGCCAAACTCAGTCAGCTTCCATGTGTCGACTCCCTGGTGGTGCCTGGTCCCGATGAAGACTGATTCGCGCGCTTTTGGTGGCGGAAACTGACCCTTCTCCAAGCTATAAATAGGACCCCTCACTTCAATACACACCACATGAGTATTCATCCATTGTATCCACTACTCTCCGTAAGTTTAGAGGAGTATAGGCTGTAGAGAGGAGAGTCTCTAGTTCATAGTCCAAATAGGAGAGGAGTAGAAGGAGTCTCTTTCTAGTTCCTAATTGGGAAGGTATAGCTCTTATATTCCTTTTTATATTTGTAACTTTGCTCTTAATAAAGATGATATGTTTAGTCTTATATTGTTCATATACTTGGATGAAGTGTTTCTTGTTTGATTGTGGATTCCATATATGTGGTAGGAGTAGTATTTATGATTATGCTATACCATTCTTATTATATTATCATAAACACTACAAAACCCCACTATAGTCTAATTATCTATGACATGATTATGTTAACATGAATCACTTATGCTATGAATTAACATTGGTTCAACGATGATTTAGTTCATTGCCTTAGGATGGCTTGTGCCTAGACTCTTAAGGTAATTACTTAATATGCTAGCATGGTGCTAGGATAGAAAGTAGCATTGAATGTCTCGTAGACCCACGAATTGAAGAGGTAGGCAGTAGGTGGTGACAGCCCTATCTGTACTATGTAATCCTCTATGTTCGGTTATGCCACAGACTCTTGGCTGGAGTCATCCTAGTATTGCTAGGGGTAAAACTGTGCCCAATGTGTTAATCCACTTAGCATGAGAATTCATAATTAACATGATTATTAGTTACTAACTTTGGCTATGTATATGTACATTAGAAGCATAGTAGGAGTCCCTACCTAACCCTTAGCCTAATCCCTCTTTACCTCATTTATCTCCTTAGGATAGAATGCTCTTGTGTGTGTCACACTACTCCAAATATCATTTATCCATCCTTGCTAGAACCTTACCTATACCAACCTAGCCTCTCGATTTGATGATTGCTTTACTTCCATCTAGCCGTCCTTTGAGAAAATATAAATGACACCCTATAGGAATACTCTTACAGGAGAAATGCTACATCAATAGTTTTTGTGCGCTTGCGGATTTACATGTATAATCTAAAATCTATTAACAAGCATTTCTGGCACAACTGCCAAGGATGAATTGTTAGTAGTGCGTAGAAACCATCAACAAGCATCCAACGACTCCTGCTCGCAGATTTCCTGAGCGAGCAGCCAAGTTGCTCGCTGACTCATTTTGGCAGCAAGATCGAGGGAAAGCTACCAGCACCGACTGTGAATTGCTTGAGTTGAGTGTCTGCGGGGTGGGGGGGGGGGGGGGGGGGGGGGTTGCATATGTCAATAGCGGGTGAAGATTAGGAATTGAATGGCGGGTAGAGCAGCGAGTTTGAGACAGAAGGCGAAGTTCATTAGCTGACCCAATCGATTTCTACTTCTTTACTATCCCATGGAGTTCGAGACTGGGCTAGGCTTTGGGCCAAATCTATAGGGTACTGTCGGGGCCCACCCAGTATACCATGTAGCTCCGCCCCTGAGTAGAAATGTTAACATTGTTTTTTTAACACATACAAATACTTATACATGTGTAACACACTAACCATATGATAGTCTTTAAAAGATTGAGCCCACTGGTCATAAGATTTACCTCACTCTATTAGTGCAACAATAATTAACAGTAAATACAACACCTATACGAAATTCAGGACTCGAATCTGGATGAAGTGATTTCACCATGGGAAGATCCACAAGGGTAGGGGCTCTAGGCCCCATACTCTATCAAATAGTGGATGTCCTCCTTGAACCAGGTAGGGGAGAAAAATTAAAAGGACTGGAGGTTGAAGAAGAGGTGGTTTATTCGTGTTCAAACCCCTTCTATATTTTTGTTTGGATCCACCACTGGATTTCACCACAAAAAACCTAACAACTGAGTTTGTGAAATGACTCTAAATGTCCAGAGAGAGTATTGACATGCGGGAGGTATAATTAGGTCCCGTTTGACATGACTACAGTTTCTCTGAGATCAGGAACATTTTCCAAACTAAACCATAATCACTTTAGAAATAATTTGACTAGTTCCCCGATTTCAGATTCATTATAGAGGGGAGGAGGCTTGAGATGACCCATTTACCATTGGATGAGCTATGTTGTTTTTACCACATTATAACATGTAATGAAGTCTTACAATACACATTATTTATAAAAAGCGTCTCAAAATAGAACAATTAAGCTTAATGCTTCAAATGGACCTAGGCATCTAGGTGATATCAATTAGTTACATCAGGCATTTGATATGCACCTTCCAAAAATACTTTTGCCCTATGAAGATCTATAGTAAGGAATAAATCACTCCAACCCAAATCCTACTAAAACAGTAAAATCTAAGATACCTAAGAAATCTTGTTTTGGCAACCAGATCGATTTTTCCTCGCCACACACAAAAAATACTATGTGCTCTCAAACCCACAAAAGATGAGAGAATCGCCAGACCTTCTCCTACTACTGGCAAGGTATGCAGGGGCCGGATGGGGTGCACTGATAGGAGACATTCCCTTGCACTTCCACAAAAATTAAAATCTACTTTCATAATAGAAGAGCATGTGCTTTCAATGTCCATTTTAAGACCAAAGTATCATGTTTGACGCAAACATTTCAATACATGATAAACATAATTTTTTTGACTGTTTGATCAATCAAACAATTAACACATGATCCGACAAACAAATTTTTTTTGTTTTAGCGTATTTTTTTATGATTTTCAGAGAAATAGCATGCGGTTAATTTTTTTTCAACTATAGCACCCAAATCGCACTACAGGACGGCGAAACACACTTTAGCCGTGCGAGATGCAGGACACGACGACACGTGTCGCTAGCCCAGGGAAAGATTCCATGTGCATTTCTCAAGGGCGAGTCGCAATCCTGCAGAGTGAGTAGCCGTCCTGGGGCGCGAGTCGCGCTCTAGAAGGGAGAGGGGCCCCACGGTGGCCCAACTGTGAGCGGCGTCACAGGCGCTAGATGTCTCACGCGCGCGCCTGCGTTGAGAGATTATATATTTTTATTAGATTTTGTTGGTTAATTAAAAATATTAGAGCTTTAATTTGCAGAATTGTTTATGAGAATTTATGAAGAACAAAATGTAAAGAATAAGAATAAGAAGTTTTATAAAAATACAATACACAGAAATAAATTTTATTGAGATAGCAAGGATGGATGATGATAATACAACTATTGGAACTAGGTTTTGTACGATTTTCAAAGTAATTTTAAAATACTTAGAGTTATAATTCGTAGAAATAGTAAAAATAAAAAATGTAGTATAGATTATGATGATATTATAAAAATAAATTATATGAATATATTATTACATATATTAAGATGTATGTAGTTGCGAATATGCAATACGATCATATTAAAAAAGCTCGACGACAGATTACAAATATAGAAATTACATGATTCCAAAAATATGTGCATGTTGTTTGCCTGTCTACTACTAGGGTACATTAGGCAAAATATAGTTACACATATTTATGAAAGAAAACATAAATTTCACGATACGAATGGTGTGTACGATGCACTTAACATGTAACCTACGTGCATCGTCGTACTCGTAACATACCTTAATTGAATTTAACATCGAGCATGGTCACCGTAGAACCTTACTTGTGATGTGGACAGTTACAAGACATGTTATTGCACACCATGTTATCTTCGTTTTCATCTGCATGACTTGTACTAGGATAATACTCCATTTGTTGAAGTTCCATTTCAACTAGTTCGGCTACCAAATCTTGATTGCGACGTTGTAGATGTTTAATGTACTCTTATGTTGATTTAATATGTGGTGGATCAACTCAAAGTGTACATCCACAGTTTTCATCATCGTAGTAGCACTGAAAATAGAAACTGTTATCAGAACTTCATATATCAGAAATTTGTGGGAAAATAAGATTGTATACTTACTCTACCAACAGGACAACGAAAGAAAGGACGTCTGATGTCGTCTCCTTCATCCATCATTTGCACAACACAATAAAGACCACAACGACACTTAGGCCACTCTTGTTTACTGTTATCATATGGACAAAGAGGATGATATGAACTAAAATCACCCTTGGAAAAAAGAGGAAATTGATCTAGTGCTGGTTCGTACCAAGCTGGACCTTCGAATATGTAATTTTGAGGAACTGCCCTCAAGTTTCTACCTCCTCGCGCACCACTACCTCTATTGGCCATCCTATTTTTTGTGACTTCGGTGTAGAAGACGAGTACTCACGGGTAGATCTATCTATAGAGGATGAATGTTGAAAAAATATTCAGCTGATGTGGACAACATATGTATTGCTTTACAGTTGATAAGAATTGATGTTCTGACACCTTTACAGTTGGTGTAGACAACACACTTATTGCTTTACAGTTGATAAGAATTGATGTTCTGACAACTTTACAGCTGATGTGGACAACACACTGATTGCATTGATGTTGTATATTAATCTTTTGAGGTGATGTTGGCAACTTGTACGTTAGAAGTATATTGTATTGTACTCTTATTATATCACGGAATTTCTAAAGACGTTAAAATCCACAACTTAAATAGAGAGTAACAGTGAGAAAAATCCAGTAGAAATACCTAAAAATAAACATAAACATAACATAAAGATCACTGTTCAAAAGTTCTAGATAATATACAAGTACATAGCTGTAGTACATAAATATATAACAATACTACCTACTCGTTCCTACCACGTTTACTAAGCCTAGGTGCACGTCGATGCCTAACCTTGTTCTCACTGGGGGTATAGTAAATAGGAGGACGAGTCTGCCTATGGCCTGCAAGGACAGGCGTGCTATACTGATCTTGCGTTGTACCCTCATCCTGAGAGGGTTGCGTCAGTGGTGGAGCATCCTCTATATGCGACTCATCTACAAAATACGAGTCCCAAGCGTCCTTATCAACGGGTGATGCCTCTCGTACTTGGTCATCAAATCCATAGTCACTCAAGGCAATACCTATAATATTTGAGTAAGTACAAATGAACAATACATTGAATGGAAATTAATGACATGTTATACCTTGATACCAAGCAGACGGTCCAATGTATGGAACTGCAGTGGGTGGAGGACTAGTGTTGGTCATGGAAGGTCCAACGTCTGGAACTGCAGCGGGTGGAGGACGAGAGTAGGTCATGGAAGGTCCACCATGATCAAAACGCAAGGGACGAGAATATGACGTAGAGAGTCCTACATTAACAAAATTTAATGTATGAAATGTGAATGTACAAAAAATATCATACCAAGAAAATGAAACATTATAAATATAAAAAATATATATTACCAGTAGAATGCAACGGTCGAAATGGTGGTGCTGAAGTCGAAGGACGTTGTGGAAGAGGTCTAGCGTACATGGGTTGTTGCACTGCAGTGTCCCGACGACAAGAATGTGTGCAAGAAATATTGTTCATCAGATTTTTTATCATATCGTTGACCTTCTTAAGTGTTTGAACCATGTCAATTAGGCTCACGTGCACGCCCCTCTCGACTCTGTATAACACTGTAGAAGACTCATAATCTACATGATGCAAGACGTCATACTAGAAAAACAAATAACATATTATTCAATAATGGATTCATAAGTCAAATCATATGATGCATAATATGAAATTTTTTGTTACCGATGTGAAGGTGGCACAGTCTCGATGGATCGGATACGTGTCCCACGTATAAGGAATGTGTGGTTGTGGGTCATGAGGTGCATATGTGATCTGGTACGTGTACGAGGAACATGCCACTGTAGGTACTCCTGATATGCCTCAATCGTGAACAATGGTGTTTCATGAATTGTGTCCTCCAGAGCCTCTATCCACTGCTGCACCCATGCCACCATACGAGGCATGTAAACCGTGTTGGCATGACCCTTATGCGAGTATCTGCTTATGACATAGGACGTTAGAAATCATAAATAAATAGTTGCATAGTTTTTTTATTATGTAAAAATAAACTTGCTCGTGAAATTCCTTAGGAACTGATAGACCTCTAAGCATAGGGATTGGCTGTTGTCGACCAAACTGACACATCACACGATTTACTGAGTACTCCTCCACGTATATGTCAAACACGAGACTTTTTCGTGTCCACCAGTAGTCTGCGTCTCGCGAGCACAACGACGACAACCCATGTGGGGCTCGGTGTGACAAAGCCTCACGGGAGTAAGGCTGCCAAATGACATCTTCGTCACCGCATAGGCAATCAAAGTCTGAGACAAACGACGGATACTCCCCTTTTGTCTGATTTGGTCCCCAAATACGCTGCATAAGTAAAAATTAATGTTATTTAAGAAAACATAAATATAGAAGTGTTGAAACAATTACAAACTTGAACAAAACATATTGTGCGCCGAAGCCAAACTGTCCCCATCGTCGGAGCATCAGCGTCATCGTCCTCGCCCGCATAGTAAGACAACTTGTATGGACTGAAGTCCACACGTGGGCGACCAATCGAGAAATGCTCATACGACCACAAAATCAGTAGTAACGAACATCCTATCAAAACACCAGCCTCGTTTATCTACATGAAAGGGTAATACAAATGAAATCGTTAGTACAATGGACATAGTAATACAATAATTGAAATGAAATGAGTACCTTCGTGCAAGCATCACAAAGGCCTCGGTACATGGTCGTGAGCACAGCAGACCCCCAAGAGTTCTGAGGAACCTCGCCGGATGTAGCATCTGCTATCTCCCTAGCAAAGTAGATTAGGCGTTTGTCCATTGAGTCTCCGTGAGTACTCGTGAACATAATCCAACCGAACAACCACAACACGTAGGCCTCCAAATGCCTACTCATTGAGTACTCATCCGCATCAGGGTGTATGTTAGTCGCCTACAATAATTGTGCACTTACATAAAAGTGGAAATAGTTACACAACAAAAATATGATAATTTAGTAATTTAGTACGCACCTTCCACTGCAACAACCACTTCTTAGATGGGCCGTGATCATGGGTCAAGGCGAGTGTAGGTCTATCGGCATCCCTCACACGGGGGTGAAGGGTTATACTGTTGAAACGATGGAGAAGGTCGTCACGCCAATTATGACCAGAATCAGGCTGACATACTGCGTTGCTAGCAATCGGTAGACCTAAGAGGTATGACATGTCCTATAGTGTGGGTGCCATCTCTCCGCACGGTAAGTGGAAAGTGTGAGTCTCAGGTCTCCATCGAGCCACCAAAGCTAACAAGAGAGCACGATCAAAGGGCAACCTCTTCAACAAAATTTTCTCCTCCTCTGTTGTCCTAGCTTGAACCATCCTACAAAGAGGAAGGAGTCCAGCTGCACGTAACCTGTACGGTGTCATGAGTAGTAAGTAAATGAAATGCTTTAATATATATGACATTTGAAATAAAAGCATACCGTGCAATCCATCAAGAGTCTATCGCCATAAGCTCGTTAGGAGGCCTAGGGCAAAGTACACCAACCGGTTGACCTTCGTTCGGCGCTATGGTGTAAGCGGTGACGAAAGTCGAATTGAGGGTCTAGCAACTCTGGACATTTGCTCCCTCGTTCAGCCATAATATGCAAAAAAAATTTGAACATTGCATAACAGAAATTATAAGTTCTTATAATAAACCATAATTTATTACAACATAGTAACAGTTCTTAAAATAGGACATGGTGCATTACAACATAATAAGAGTTATATTACAACATATTACAACTTATTCATGAACTCCTAACATTCAAGCCCTGTGTGGCTGACGAGAACGAGGACATCGACCATCTTGAGCATTCCCTGAAGCTCCCGCTTCAGCTGCACCAATAATGTTTTTTTGACTGCAATTTTTATAACTATGACCACTCTCATTACATGTGTTGCATCTAACTTGAAGTCTTATACTTTCAGACTCATCCATATCATTTTTGAAACGCTGAGTCCTACGACGTTCTCGCTTTTGCTTCAACCATGTAGTATTAGGACCTCTTTCAAAGTTAGGTCCTGGATCCGTAGTGAAAGATCCAAATATATGAAAACCAAATATATCAGCATTCCACATTGTCTTCAATGTTTTCTTTACGTAGTATTGTGAGACGTTTATCACTGGAGACATCATGGTTAAAGAACATGCTGCAATGACATGAGAACAAGGTCTATGTAATAATTTTGGCTTCGAGCATGTGCATACGCAATATGTATCATAGAGAATACACTCTTGGGTTTTTCTATCACTATTGCCAGAACGTCTGCCTCTGTCTCTGCACAACACTTCATATAGGTGTTGCGTTGTTCCAATACGTCTTTGTCGGTACCCTGCATACTGGGTACCCCTTCATACCGCGAAGAGTACAAGGGAGTTCTACCTGTCAGAGTTGAAGGACTCCTCGGACTCCACATGTTGCATTGCACCAGACCCGCTCTCCTCATATGGGTAGCTCCTAGGTCAACACGTGCCGACACGTTTACAACAGCCTCAGAGCTAACCCCCAGCAGAGAGGAGCTCCGGTGTCAACACGTGTACAGTAGCCCCGGACCTAACCTCTCATAAGAGAAAGCTCCGGAGCTTCCACGTGTGGAGCCTCCAGACCTTCATCGACATATACACTGATAGATCTCCTTTAGCACGAACAATCAAGCGTAGTTAAAGCGGCAGTTACAAGGTGTAACTACGTGTCGTTAATGTTGTATTAACGACACGCGATCAGAGCACTGTTAATAGGGGTAACACAACCATTAAGGCACGTTATCACACTATTAATCATGCTTAATACTCTTTAGATAGTGTATTAGGCCATTAAATACGCCAGGGCCACATGTCGGGCCAGGCAAGCTTTGTAACGGTCAGTCCTTAGAATTATAAAAGGGTTGTACCGCACGTACCCAAGGACATCTCATCTGATCTCACCTGAGCTGACTTGGATACTAGCGAACAAACTCACACAATACAACAACACAAACCCCATGGATTAGGGTGTTACGCTCAGGCGGCCCGAACCACGTAAATCTCTGGTGTCATCATCTTGATCCTGATCTCTGCGTATCCCATCCATAAAAGAACCTCCGTGGGCTGCTTCTTAGCAGGTCCGGGGGAAGTATCGTATCAAACACTTCAACAGTCTTGCAAGGTGTAAACCGAATTTTTTAATCTTCTCATCCATGTAATCTGAAATATACTTGGTGTAAAGTAGGTTTGAGTCAGCAACAAGACGACATGCGATAGCATAACGATCACAAAAGTAGTTCATAGTTCCATTCATGATCCCTTCTACAATTGCAACAAGTGGTAATCCTCTCAAACCATGTATGATCCAATTATACACCAACGTCGAAATAATTATAGTTGAGTACAACAATGTTAAACTTGTATTATTGACATTACATAATAATACATACATACCTCTGCTAGATTTGATGTCATAGTTCCATGATGGGCCCCATCTTTGTCATATAACAAAGCCCATTTCTCTTTGGCTCATTATGAATCCAATGCGAGAAAGATCGGATAGATGATCTAGCTCGATGAACTGTATTATGATTATCAGACGGAAAACTGCTAAGAGGTGTCGGAACTGGAACTGCTTCAGAATTTGAAGCTTTTCCCAATCTTTCCTCTGTTTGTTTGCTTGTTAACTGATCAAGACGCTCCCACAATGCTTCAAACTTTCTCTGTTGGTTTTGACAACATAACCGTTTGAACAAGTTCATAAGTTGCTTGTTCTTAAAGTGACTATAAAAATTGGCACCAAAATGCCTCATAGACCATCTGGATTCTATATCTGGCCAAATAATAGGAATGCCACGATTACTGCATCCGTACTTCAAATCCATTATAGCTTTCAGAACTCTAGCGTGACAGTCATGTATGATACAAATATTTTCGCAACCCCGAATCACACTAAACATAACTCGATATAAAAACCAATACCAACTATCAATATTTTCACCTTCCACAAATGCGAGGCAATAGGTAACAGTTGATTGTTACCATCCACTGCAATAGCAGTCAAAATCTGTCCTTTGTACTTTCCCGTCAAAAATGTTCCATCAATGCAAAGAATTGGTCTACAATAAGTAAATGCATTTATCGTTTGACCAAGAGCAAAGAAGGCACGTTGAAGAATCAACTTCCCAGGAATTTGTGGATTTGGAACATCCATAATGTCAACAAATGTCTCAACATTTCTCGTCTGTATGGTATCTAACAATCTAGGCAAATTATCATAAGATGCTTTAAAAGTACCAAATCTCTTCTCTAAAATATTAACCTTGGCATTCCAAGCCTTGGAGTAGTTTATTGTGTATTTGAAATCTTGCTCAATAGTGTTGATAATAGATTTTGGCTCAAAACCAATATTATATACGACTCGAGAATACATGTAATTCAAAATAAACTGCGATTTAAGAGCAGTATTGCACTTCTCAAGTTTCTGCAACTCGCAATTATGATCAATAAATATTGAATATTTCTAAAGACTGCTCCACTTTTGGGCATATCCATGCACGCGAAATGGACACGTTGAATCAACACATCTGACATCATAAATTTGTTTATTAGACCTTGGGGTTACGAATGATCTTTTCATTGAAAGAGACCAGTATTTAACTGCATCCTTCAATGATTCTTTATCTTTGAATAAAGATCCCACGACTTTTTCATTCTCATGATATTCCCAGGGAAGATGAGAATCTTCATTAACTCTTAGATTATCAAATTGTTGATTATTCCATTCTGCAGGTACTGAAACATCTTCATCATCATCTGAGGAATTATTTTCAGAAATATTCTCATAATCCCTATCTTCCTGAACATTTGATCAACTAAATGATTCAATTGTTCTCCTTCATCTGCTGCACCTATAGGCTCAATGTGAACATTATTAGGTGCATCACTCTCCTCAAAATTTTCAGAATCTTCACCTTCTCTGTCCCCATCTACAACCGTATGAGGTGTTTCATCAACTATCTCTCTAACTGTTACTTCAATAAAGAGAATTAAAGGCCATCCATATTGAATTGTCCATTGAGTATAATTCTTCCAAACTGTTGTTTCTTTCATTTCAAGTAACTCTCCATAAAAAATTCACATTTCCACGACTAATAACTGAATAATACTTCAGTTCATATTGTTCTTCATTCAATTTAAATATCCGCATCAACCAATTACGAATACCCAAATATGTTCTCTCTGTTGGATTTGGTATTCCTTTCATTATTGATGTAAATATAGATAAATCCACTCTATTTGGACCATATATTATCTCTCCTTCTCCAAAATATATTTGAAATGGTATTTTATCTTCCATACCTACTAAATATTTGATATTGTTAATACAATTAAAACATATTACTATTAAATTACTTAATCTAGTCTATTATGGTTTTATATTGTACATGAATTTATATTACTTTTTACAATTTCTTATTTATATTTCAATTAGTATACTACGATTCATACTTATAATGTAAACATATTTACACGCCTCATATTAGTATTATATATAATACTAATCTATTGTATAATACTATTATAGTACACTATATATGATGCTTAAATATAATGTACACTATTATATTATCATACACTATTTAAATACACCAACATAATATTAATAAAAATAAGAACTATCATACTACAACTATTATACATAAACTAATAACAATAAGATTAATAAATAAATACTATAACTACTAACATAAGATTAATACAATACTATAAACTAAATACATAAACTAATAACAATAAAATTAATAAATAAACATTTAATACTATAACTACTACAACTAATAATAAAAACACTAAAACAATCCTCTCCTCTCCTCTCCTCTCCTTTTCTTTATTGTCGCCGGCACACTTCCGGCCTGCCTACGGGCACCGGTTTTATAGGCGTCGGGGAGGGCCGTCGGTCGGCTGCTCCGCTTTCGTGAGCGCGCTCGCGGCCAGCGCCCCGGGGCGCGGTGGGGCCCATCGCACGGCAGCAGGGCGAGTCCCCCAGCCGCACGCTTCATGGCGCTCCCGTGACGCTGCACCTCCCATGACGGCGCTCGCGTCCACCAGCTCGTGGGTGGTGGGCCCTCTCCCACTGCAGGTGGGCGAGTCGCCGAGTAGAAAAGAGCGTCGCACAGTAGCTGTGCGAGTCGCCCGTCCGCTATGCTCGATGAATCTTTGACTGATCAAGCGGACACGTGTCGCTCTCTAGTGTATTTCGCACTACTGCCGAGCGAGTCGCCCTTCGGCTCTGTGACTTGATGCTATAGTTGCAAAAAAAAATTAACCGCATGCTATTTCTCTTAAAATCACAAAAAATATGCTAAAACGAAAAAAAATCCGGCAGACAAGCACGTCAAGTACTCGAGGTTGATATGACAATGAGCTATGGGCATTCATCAAGCCTGGTTGCGGGTTGTACTAGAGTGTTGCCACATGAACATCTAATGACTCCTGCTTGTAGATTTCCTGAGCGGGCAGCTAAGTTGCTCGCCAACTCATTGAGGCGGCAATATCGAGGGAAAGCTACCAGCACCGATTGTAAATTGCCTGAATCGAGCGTCCGGGGGGAGCATATGTCAAATAGCACGGTGAAGATTAGGAAGATTAGGAATTGGATTGCGGCAGCAATGAGTTTGAGACAGAAGGCGAAGTTCATTAGCCGATCCAATGGATTTCTGCTTCTTTACTTTCCCATGGAGTTCGAGACTGGGGCTAGGCTTTGGGCCAAATCTACAGGGGGCCAACCCAGTATACCATGTAGCTCCACCCCTGAGTAGAAATGTTAGCATTGTTTTTTGAACACATAAAAATGCTCATACATGTGTAACACACTAACCATATGATAGTCATTAAAAGACTGAGCCCACTGGTCATGAGATTTACCTCACTCTATCAGTGCAACAATAGTTAATGGTAAATTCAACACCTATACGAAATTTAGGACTCAGATCTGGATGGATTGATTTCACCGCGGGGAGATCCACCGAGGTAGAGGCTCTAGCCCCCCTACTCTATCGAATAGTGGATGTCTCCTTGAACTAGGTAGAGAAGAAAAGTTGAAAGGGTTGGAGGTTGAAGAAGAGGTGGTTAATTTGTGTTCAACCCTTCTATATTTTTCTCTGGATCCACCACTGAATTTCACCACAAAAAACATAACAACTGAGTTTCTGTTCGAGCAAACCTCATCAAAAATTTGATTTTTGTTCGAGCACTAACTCAAGATAATTCGGTTGCTGTGACATTTTATCCTTTTGGCTTCTTTATTAATTCTTCGGTCCACGGTACAGAAGTCGTCTCCATGACTGTACAGAAGTCGTCCACTTTTGTGAGATGTGGGTGGGTGTGCCACCCTACATCGATCTCTTCCGGACCTTCTTCAAGGTTCACACCACCGGGAAAGGGAATGAGCTTCTCGGCTTCTACTACTTCGTGAAGCGCAAGAACTCACCCTTCAAGTACTTGAAGACATTCCCTTCTGGGAAGTGGGATTGTTGGAAGACGGATTGGGTGGTCATCAGGGTGGATCACCATGACATGCTGGAGCTGCCTGACAGCCTTCCCGCCTTTGACACCGATGCTTGGGAGGTGGTACCAAAGCTATCGGAGGCATATAACCCGATCTTGACAAGGATTCGAGAGTGCATGGAAGGAGGAGTTACTCCCTTGATGGTGATCGCAAACTTCCTGACCAACCGGTGGGCTCCGCTAAAGATGGAATGGCATGCATGGGCATCCAGTTGAGAGATGGACCCATACCGGATTGATACTGGTATCGGGTCCAATTTGGATGAAATGGCTTTGAAGTTTCATCTCCCGAAGCTGCACCACAGAGCCATCAACCCCGATGATCTGACACCTCCGGCGGAGTTTCTGCCCCTGAATATGGTTCCAGAGTTCAGGAGGGAGTTGCAGAAGAAGATGCCAATGCTGGATGACTTAGGCCTCGTGGAGAGGCATAGGAGCACTCCTCCAGCAGGGATTGTGATCTCTGGAGCTCCTTGTCCCCATGGAAGCTCCTACGCTGCGCCAGTCAGCGGCAAAGGCAAGGGCCCTGCAGCTCCATCCTCCAAGGAGTTGGCCTCAAGCCGAGGCAAGGGGAAATATCCTGTCATCATCCCGAGCCACAAGCGGAAGCTCGCTAGAAGCGATGGGAGCTACGTGAGGGACGCACCGAAAGAAGCAGAAGCTGGCAGTCGTGGAGACGACTTTTGTACCGTACACCGAAGAATTAATAAAGAAGCCAAAAGGATCAAATGTCACAGCAACAGAATTATCTCGAGTTAGTGCTCGAACATAAATCAAATTTTTTATGAGGTTTGGTGAGATAAGAATATTGTTCAAATGAAGGGAAGGCGACAAGTACTTTTGACCAATTTTATGAACTGGAATTTGAGAACCATTGCCAACAACAATGTTGGTGGGATGATGTGGAGAAAAGGAGGAGGAAACAATACCAGAATCATTTTTCATGTGTGCCGTGGCACCCATGTCCATGATCCAATCACTAGCTCCGGAATATGTAGTGGGCGGTGGAACACCTTGTAGGGCCGAAAGAAGACCAGAGGAGCCGTCCGTGTAGCACCAAATGAGGAGGTGTCGACGTAGGGCGTCACTGAAGAAGTCAGTGACTCCTACTGGTTCTGATTGTCTGGCCGAGGGCCAAGAATATCGGCCTGAGAGGGACACCACATCGGCATATTCCATGCCTGTACCACACCAGTCCATGGGTTGTATGGAGACATCCATGGTGCAGGTGCACCACGGCCCATGGACGCAGAAGCAAAACCGCCAGTTGAATTGTTGGTGGTAGTCTTTTTTTGTCCATAAGTATTGTTTTTCTTGCGACGTCGATTGCCTCTATTGTTTGAAGACTATGAAGAGGCAACAAGATTTGTCGCGCTGGTTGCGAAAACAGAGGACTGAGTTGCAAATCCCAACAATGCAGTGCTGGCTTCCATCTTGGCAGTGTGAGCCTGCCGTTGCTCGTCTTGCAAGATATAACCCCGAACAAACAGCAATGATGGCAATGGCTTATGAGCAGTCAAAACCGAAATAGCATGACTGAATTTGGAGCTGAGACCGCGGAAGGCATTGATCACCATAGAGGAATCAGAGATCGGATGCTCTACATCGCGCAAGAGGTCAACCAACTCCTTGAGACGAGCAAGATAGTCAGAAACATAAAGATTTCCTTAAAAAAGACTATGAAATTCTTGTAATGCAAAAACAACACATTAGTCAGCGTTGTCCAGGAAAAGACCACAAACGGCAGACCATAGAACATATGTTGTAGGCTGCGGAACTTGAATCATCATCATAAGATTTGGGGTGATCGAATTATAAATCCAGGAGACAATACATTGATCGATTTGATTCCAGTCAGTGTCATACCACATGTTTTGAGCGTCGACAGGTCCATCAACGTGATTCGCGATCCCAAACTTGCAAAACATGGCGTCAAAAAATGTAGTTCAGAGAGAAAAATTCGAATGACCATAATCCAAAATGATCGGAACGTGCGCTCGAACATTGACATGTTGGAGTGTAGATGCGGAAATCGGTGGGTGGTGAGGCTCAGCAAAGGGATTAGAGTGATTGGATGCCGTCGAGCCGGTGAGGGAGGAAGCACCATGCGACGCCATCAGAGAAGAGGAAGGGGATCTTTGTTGGTGTC
Organism: Tuctoria greenei; assembly: GCA_036927565.1. Lineage (NCBI taxonomy): Eukaryota > Viridiplantae > Streptophyta > Magnoliopsida > Poales > Poaceae > Tuctoria > Tuctoria greenei. The sequence goes on from JAYESD010000005.1 coordinate 94,081,109, forward strand.
TGATACCATATAGAGAGAATTCAGCTTGTTTCATTGAGGGAATGGGTACATCTTATATAGACCCGCTAGTGTAGTGTGAAACCAAAGCTAAACCCTTTCACACTACACTAGCATGAAACTAATTCTAAACCTTTTCACACTACACTAATTCATATGCTAATAGGGATATGAATAGACGCAGTTATTTGTTTCTACAGCGATGAACTCAGGTTCATCTGGCGTCGAGTTCACGATTGATCGTGCTCAGTCTGCATCTTCGGCGCGGTCCCAGCAAGACTCGCGTCGAGCCTCCTCATCGAGCAGCAAGATTTGGGTCAGTATTTACGCACAACCACTCTCTGACACAGGGTATGTTTGATCCTGACTCCTCGTGCTTCTACCGCGTGCCTGGATCTGTTACTGATCACCTAACACCTATTCCTTCATTTCACCGTGGCACTCTACCAAAATTATTGTTCCCTAAGTTTGAGGGTGATAACCTAAAATTGTTGAAGTCACGTTGTGAAACATACTTCGATATGTATTCAGTAGATCCAAGTCTCTGGGTTAATATTGCAACGTTACATTGTGAGGGAGCACCTGCACGTTGGTTACAATATATTGATCACAAGTTGAAATACGTAGATTGGTCTACTTTCTGTTCACTGATGATGGAACTCTTTGGACGTGATCAACATGAAATTCTCATCAGAAAGTTGTTTCATATCAGCCAAACTAGCTCTGTCTCTGAATATATTGAGCAATTCTCTGAGTTGGTTCACCAACTTCGTGCTTATGAATCTCCTGTTTTTTGCAAGGGAATCCCTTGCAGCGATTATATTAATATAAAATAAAGGTGCAAATTTTACAAATAGGACACAATGCCTACAAAAAAAGAAAAGAACACACTGAGGATGTCCTGAGCTAGGACAAGCCTCAAAATGCCTCCAGCCACTGACCCAGCCTGATCTTGTTTGTTTCTATGTACTGACAAATCTGGTCACTTAATGAGAGAGCAAAGCATTCTTTCCATGATTGAACTGAAGGTTGTGTTGCTCTAAATATTTTCACATTCCTTTGCTTCCATATCTCCCAAGACACAATTGCAAAGACCTCCATGAAGCAAGGTTGGGGCCAATCCTGTTTTGCCCTCGCGATTGTATCAAAAAAATATAAATCATGTTCCCATTGTAATCCTAAGATCTCCCAGCAGGCTTCACTGAATGGGCATAAGAAAAACAGATGATACGTGAATTCCTCTGTATTGGATTGGCAAAGCACACATGAGTAGTCATCTCCTTCAATACTTAGATTCTTTCATTTCAAGAGATTTCTGGAGTTCAGCCTGTCTCTAAACATCAACCAAGTGAAAATTTTGATCTTCTTCACCCTTTTTGCTTTCCAAATCCATTGGAAGGGAGGTGGTGGATTGATGTGCTTGAAATAATAGAGATATCCTTTCCTTGACCAGCGGACTTCTCTATTGTTTAGGTCCATCCAGACATCACGTTGCTGTCCTCTATTGTGCACTTGATCCATGAGAAGTTGCATGCTAACAAGCTCTGCCTCTGCCTCCTCCGAAAGTGGTGTATAAAAGTTTTGTCTAACATCCTCTTGCAGGTTACATTGAGCATAGGAGATGTTTACTTTCTTAGCAAAGGTGAACAGCCTTGAGAAATCTGCACGGAAGAGGTGGCTTTCCCAAGTATCCTTCCATAGTAATATGGTATCCCCAACCCCAACTCTGATGGAGGATTGCGCCCTGAAGTCTTCCCAAAAGCTCAATACGTCCCTCCACCAAAACGAGCCTTTGCCTTTGGTGCTATGTGGAGTGTTTCGAGCTAACAAATTGTGCATTCCAGCTGGTTTCGTGCGTATCTTACTATTGCAGGAAGCACATGATGGAGGGTTGATGGGACACTTTAGTGTCAAGAAGACGGAAGACATCCTAGCAAGTCATTTCTTTTGGCCAAAGATGAGAAGAGATGTGGAGCGGTTTGTTGCTCATTACACCACCTGTCGAAAAGCTAAGTCCCATCTTAATCCAAATGGTTTATACATGCCTCTCCCTATTCCTAGTGCTCCATGGGAGGATGTTTCTAGGGATTTTGTTTTAGACTTGCCTAGAACAAAGAAGAGGAGGGATAGTATTTTTGTTGTTGTGGACAGATTTTCTAAAATGGCACACTTCATACCATGCCACAAAACTGATGATGCTACCCATATTGCTGATTTGTTCTTCCAAGAAGTTGTTCGTTTGCATGGGGTTCCAAACACTATTGTTTCAGATAGAGATGTCAAATTTCTTAGTCATTTTTGGAAAATCTTATGGGCTAAGTTGGGGACAAAAACACTCTTTTCTACCACTTGTCACCCTCAAACTGATGGACAGACTGAAGTAGTGAACCGTAGTTTATCTACCATGCTTAGGGCTGTTCTGAAACATAACATCAAATTATGGGAAGAATGTTTGCCTCATATTGAATTTGCTTACAATCGTTTGCTGCATTCTACTACTAAATTGTGCCCTTTTCAGATTGTATATGGTTTTATCCCTCGTGCTCCCATTGATCTTTTGGCTCTGCCACCTTCAAAGAAATTGAATTTTGATGCTTCTCGCCGTGCTGAATTAATTCTTAAAATGCATGAGCAAACTAAAGCAAACATTGAGAGCATGAACGCTAAGTATCGACAAGCCAGTAGGAAAGGTATAAAGCATGTTACTTTATAACCTGGTGATTTGGTTTGGGTACATTTGAGAAAGGATAGATTTCTTGATTTGAGAAAATCTAAATTGCTACCTAGAGCTGTTGGACCCTTTAAAGTGCTTCAAAAAATTAATGATAATGCATATGAACTTGAGTTGCTTGCACATTTTGGGGTTACTTCCTCTTTTAATATTGCAGATTTAAAACCATATGTGGGCGAGGAAGACACATTTGAGTCGAGGACGACTCAATTGCAAGAAGGGGAGGATGATGAGGACATCGCTACCGTTGATACAACCACAACAGCAGTCCATTCACCACTTGCAACTAATCAAGGTCCAATGACACGCGCTCGTGCACGTCAACTTAATTATCAAGTGAACTCATTCCTGGCTGTTCAAAATAATTATCCTTCAAATGGAAAACTATTAAAGCCTTGTGATGACCTTGTTATTATTAGGTGCTTGGGAATTGATCCAGCTAGGAGGAATGGAGGGATTAATGCAATGAAGGCTGCTCCACCCGAGGGGTCCTTGTAACTGCAGCAAGTACGACCTTAAAAGAGGCATAACTTTCAACTCCCAAAGTTTTTTAATGCAAATAAGTACTTGTTGGAAAGGTATCTCCGTCTACTTTCTGATCAAGAATCAAAGGCAGATGACGCTTGAGCTGCTCAGGAAAGGCCGAACAAGACTCGTGACTCGATCCTGAGTTCTAGTCTTCCTCCTCTATATAAACAACTAGCAGCCATAGGAAGAACTTGGGTTTTGTTTTCTGTAAGTTTAGCCATTGCTACTTCCTTGTAATGCAAGTGTCGACGAGACCTTCCGATTACTTGAATCAGAACCCCAACTTATCACACTCGTGAGTGTTTGCTTGTTATCTTGTTCTTGCTTGTTCTTCGATTGCTTGTAGGTTCAAGGCTGTTCTTGGCACGACAAGAACAACAACAACAGGAGCCGGTGTAACTATCGCTAAGGCGCAACACCCTTGTGGTTGTTGTAGTCAGGTAGCACAATGTCGACCTCCACCCAAATTGTAGTTACCAGGAGACGGTGTAACTGTCGATCAAGGTGCCACACCATTCTAGTTGTGGTAGTCGGGCAGCCAACGTCGGCCTCCACCAAATTTATTCACCACCAACATCTCTCATTGAAAGATAGGGCATCCCCCGTACCCGTTGGGTTTATCACGAAGTTGTGGAGCTCAGGAGGTTCTTCTTGCGAGGGCAGAGGCCAATGCCCCGAGTTCTGCCCATGATGTGGAGGATGATGAGGCATGTGATTCCCCTGTTGATGAACTGCTGCCTCCCACTAAAGATCATCTGGACCATGTGGTGCTGCCTCAACTGACATCGGATAACCCAAGACAAGTGTGTCACGATATAAACATGTTTCCAAAGAGTAGAGAGCAATACCTAGCGGGGTCAAGCACAGGGATCTGACCACCATACCCATCTCATCCACAAGGTGATCTCTTATTGCAGCTCGGAAAAGATCATAGTCCTCTTCATGCAAAACACCATCCACATCCACTGCTATAAGAAAATCTTCCCGGAGAGCGTGGTGGATGCCTGGAAGGTGAACAATAGCCCTAGGCATGCGGTCATGGCCACCATGTTGTATCTGGAAGTGTTGGTGAGGGAGAAATCTTTCCGGGTGAACTGGAAAGTTCGCCACAGCCAGCGGCAGAGCGTATAGCTTTGAGTATGGCTTCAAGCTTGAGGTGGGAGCTTCGATGTCTCTGCGGGGAGTTTTTTCCGGGAGGGGGATGGCAAGTAAGGTGGTGAAGGTCCGGTATTCGTGCTAGTGGAGGCCCCGCACCGACAGAGCTTTTTTGCATCCAAACCCTTTTGGTTGAAGCATTTTTGAAGCAGACCCTCTGGGTCGGTCCATATCCAAAGCAGAACTTGCACCGAATTTTACTATTGCATTGGATTTTCAGATGGTTGGGGCTGAGACACCTGTAACATAGTCATGCTGAGTGGGGTCGAGTGCTCAGGTAGACATCCTTCCTCGGGTTATTAAAGTATGAGTTGTCCTCCCGATGCTCATGATACTTGGGGCAATGTGAGAGAGGCACAAAACGGTCACGTCGGACGCCGACCCACTTGCTGTGATGGCGATCAGAAACTCCACTGTGACTTGAATGCGGTAGATGGGATACTCTCCCCACTGCACCGCTAGTGGGAGTTGGGTGAGCAGTGAAAATAGTCATGGTGCCAGTGCTAGAGCCAGAAGCCGTGGCCAGCCCAGGTCTACGGGCGGAGGCAATGATGCAGGCCGCGCTAGAGCTATTACTGAGATTAACATTTTAGTGCCTAGTGCAATTTTAAATTGAGGCTCTGACTGCACTATTTGCCGTCCCATCCAGACACGCGCTGCGAGATATCAACGCCGGCAAAGCCCGACCATCCTCTGCGGTAGGTCGGATAACGTCCGACCTCGAATGGAACACCATTAGAAGAGCTAGTCCGACAGTAAGAGATGAATTGCTGCTCGGGCAGAAGATCCGACCAATCCACAACCTCGGAGGAGGACGATCAACATCTCGAATGGGGGAGGGGAGGCGTAGCGACGAAGAGAACGTTACCTTCTTCCGAGCATTGAGTTTCTGCTTCTTTCTGCCCAAGACCATCATCCAACTTTACTCTTCTTCCTTATCCCATCTTCGAAGGTCTGATGCCCAGTTAGGCCCTCCTTCACGCCACAAGTGGAAGTATACATCAAAAGCTGCAGTAGTAGCCCTTCGAATGGAGTGCACCATGAGGCCGACATGCTTACTGGCCACTGAGAACCTGAAACTACGCTCCTAAACCTAACAGACATGGAAGCTGCCCGGCAATCCTCCAAGAATCGTGTGCAAAGCCCATCCAACTTCCTCCTCCGAGTGCCATAAGGTATAGCGCCAAAAGACCGCTAGAAGGAAGAACGAACCTTTTGTCAAAGAACAGGGGTGATGAACTGATGAGTTGAATTTCCAAAGGACCTCTTCCTCGAATCTTTTGCCCTTGTCGAAGTCCCATTGTTCCTTCCTTGTCGCCATTCTGTCTCCAGCCATCGCCGGAGCAGGCCGTCAGAGAAGGGCGATGAGGCGTTCACCAACGGTTGCATGGCGGGGAGGTTGAACGGGGGGTGAGAGCTTGGGCAACGGCGAGATGAGCTGGGAAGTGAGGAGCAGGGGAGTGTGTGGAAGCCATCTCTTATGAATCTCCTGTTGATCCTCTGTATTACACTACTTGTTTTATTGATGGTCTCCATGAGGATATTTGAGCTGCAGTATTGATTCATAAACCATCTGATCTTGATACAGCATGTGGTTTAGCATCTTTGCAGGAGGCGGTAGCTGAACCATACAAGAAAAAGGAGGTCAAGAAGACTGATCATTCTCAGAATTATGTAATGCCCCAACACAATTCTCTGAAGCCATCCTTCCGAGGTGCTTACGCACTTGTACCTCCCCCAAAGCCTGACAAACCTCAAAACCCTGCACCTGCACATGACAGAAGGGAACTGGATTGAAAGTTGCCTAGAGGGGGGGGGGGGTGAATAGGCTATTTGACCTGCAAATGACTCAATAAAACGAGATTAAATTGCAGGGGGCGGACTAGTCCGGTCAGGGGGCGGACTAGTCCGGTCAGCCTGCGTGAATAACCCTAAAAAGATGTTTCTAGCAAGTTTTAGGGGATTTTCTCAATGCTACGAATGAGTGTATGTTTAAGTCAAGTTGAGCAACAACCTAAACGAGAGCAAGTCAAGTTTCCACAAGTTTGTAGCAATGCGGAATATGAAACAAGACTACCAACTCTAGAACAAAGTAATCAATAGAGTAAATGCGAAGAACACAAGGAGACAAGGGTTTTATCCCGAGGTTCGATCCCACACAAGGAATCTACGTCCTCGTTGAGGAGTCCACAAAAGGACCGGGTCCAACAACCCTTCCCTCACCAAGTTTACCGCACGGGCCTAACTTGGTTCTCCACTAATCACAACGGTGATTACAAAGTTCGTTGGGGCTTCTCACAAACTGAGGCTCCCACACCACAAAGATGATCAACACAGTAAAACAAACTCAATACACAGCCCACAAAGACTCAACGAGTGCAAGAGATCAAACCGGGAGCACAAGCGCGATGTTCTTCCTCTTCTCCACCTCACTAAACCCTAATCCACTCAAGAATTAGTTTTAGAGGGAAAGTAGGCAAGAAGGAGGCTTAGGAGTGCTCCAAGTTGGCTGTGGCGGCGCTAGGGTTTGAGTTTTTCCAAGGGGTGTTTGAAATGAGGCCGGGGGTCCCCTTTTTATAGAGGTCCCAACCCCAATTTGCTGACTTCAGCAAAAGGGCGGACTAGTCCGGCCACTGGCCCGGACTAGTCCGGCCTAGGGGACCACTGACTCCTTTGTCAGGTCCCGACAGCTGACACACGATCGTCACGCTACCCGCCAAACTTCAAATTCAAACGGTCACTTCCAGAACGGACTAGTCCGGTCAACACCGGACTAGTCCGATCACACACAGAGCCTTCTGCTCCGGGTGAAAACGGACTAGTCTGAGGACCACGGACTAGTCCGGCCCCTAGGGCGGACTAGTCCGGTCCTCCCAGACTTAGCCATAGAAGCACCTTTTCTTAGCCAACCCGGACTAGTCCGGCCCCACGGGCGGACTAGTCCGTTCTCACTCAGGACCTCTTGGTCCGGTCTAAAACGGACAGGTCCGTGGTTTTGGGACTTCATCCCAAAACCCACTCACGGCTAGCCGGACTAGTCCGGTCACAAACGGACTAGTCCGATCTCAGTCAGACCCTTCTGGTCCGGCCAGAAACGGACTTGGCCGGCCTGGAACGGACTAGTCCGGCCTCCTGCACGGACTAGTCCGGCCCTACGGCCAGACCACTCAATCACTCATTTCTTTCATAGGTTTGACCTCTAAACCACTTTGAGCTCCCAAACTTGATCTCAATGCACTTGACACACACACCCTCCTATTACTACGGCTAGTCTAACTCAAACACGCTAGAAACCCTAGTTTCTACGCTTCGAGTTGACTCCGTTTCCTTCCTTTTCCTTTTTGAGGGTTTGCGTCTCCAATTGAGTCCATACCTGTGCTAAGATCACTTGAGCTCATTAGCGACTTAATTGTCGTCATCAATCATCCAAAACCCACGGGGAACCTAGATGCACTTTCAATCTCCCCCTTTTTGGTGATTGATGACAACACATTAAGTCCTTCACAAATAAGAGTATAAAGTTTGGTTTTCATAACATGTGTGCGTATGTATGACTCCCCCTCAATGTATGCAACAAGTAAAAGAGGTGGAGGAGTTCTTTCATACCCACACACGTTATGGTGGGGTGCCTACGTGATGTGCTCAACAATTGTGACAAGACATAAATGACATCAATACATTCATAAGATTGACAATAAGAGCAATATATTGATAGTAAGCAACATTAACGAGTCTTGCACAAATGTAAAAGCATAAATATGTTACAAGATAATTCCAACACCACAACACACACCCACAAAGATTAACTCCCCCTTACCTCTCCCCCTTTGGCATCAAGGCACCAAAAAGGAAAAGAAGGGAGGAGGCTAAGACCTAAGAGCTAGTCCTCATCTTCGCCACTTCCACTCTCCGTGGCCTCGGAATCTTCGACGTCGTCCTCATCATTGACATCGTCGTCGTCGTCGTCGGAGTTCCTTGCCGAGGGAGCAGCCCGAGAGGAGCTTCCATCCTCTTGGAGCTGGGCGAGCTCATCGGCGGTGAAGGTGGGGAAAGGAGTGATCTCCCCATCACTCACCTCCGGAGAGGACATCGGGACCTCCAGCTTGTCGCACACCGCCTTAAGGTACTTCTCTTGGCGCTTGTGTGCCCTCTGAGCGCGAATCTCTTGCTTCCGGCACGAGGTGAAGATGGCCTTGAAGCACTTGAAGAACGCACTCATGGACTGAGGCGGAGGCGGAGAAGGAGGTGCCACTGGGCGAGACGGAGGATCTGCATTCTTGCGACGAGGAGGCACCGGCACATTTGGCGGCTTCTGGGGGCGCAGAGGTCGGTGCGAGACATCCTTGACAAAGGACACGCCCGATACCTTCTCAATGAGGCACATGATGTAGGGGGCATACCCGCACGCCCTGTTGGGAGTATGCGAGATGTTGAAGATGTCGTCGAAGATGTAATCGACGAGGTTGAACTTTTCTTCCCCATCAATCAGAAGTAGAAGGTGCCTCAAATTCCCTTGAATCACCCCAGCATCACCATCCTTTGGTGCTATCGTCCGTCTGAGGATTCTGTTCATGATGCTGTAGAAGGGCTTGATGTTTCGAGCGAGTCCGGCATCAAACGGGAGGTGGCTTGGATACATGTAAGCCAGCTCCTCACGATCCACAGCCTTGAGATTCGAGATGACGATCTCGTGGTCCATGTGAGCCTCAAGACCAAGGATCCTTGCAAACTCAGCATAGGTGACAGAGTATTGCTCACCATGAGTCATCCAGGTTATCCTTCTGTCACCTGAGCTTGAAAAGTAGATTGTGGAGTAGAATTGAAGAATGATTTCCACATTCCAATCATATTTGAAGCCCATGATCTTCTTGAGATCATGGCGCTCGGCAGCTTCAATCACAGCATCAAAGGCAGAGTGCTCCTTCTTTGCCATGTAGTCCCAGTCCACCCACTGAGCCTCTATCACTGGCCTCTTCATTTGTTGGTAGACTAGCCTGTAATAATCACAGTGGAAGTCACACCAAAATCTGGGATCTGCCGTGCTCCTCTCATACTTGTAGACCTTTTCTTCCCTCAGCCTCCTGGCCTTTTCAGACCCCTTGCCATGAAATACATTGGCCGACAGTTCCTTCTGCCGGTTGGGATTCCTTTCTGGTGTGTGGACTTCAAGGGGGCCAATAGAGGTGGCCTTCCCCTTTTCCCTGATCACAACCCCTCCGGGTGCCTTCTTGGCTGGCACCTTGATGGAGGGCTTCTTCTTCTTCGGCTCGACTGGAGCCGGGGCTTTTCCCTTCTTTGGGTCGCGCTCGACCCTAGGGGCAGCCTCTTCTTGGACTGGCTCCTTGCCCTTAGCTTTCTCGCCAACAGTGACGAGCTTCTTTCGCTTAGGAGCGCTGGCCTCAGCAGCCCTGGAGTTGTGGGCCTCCCTATCCTCTCTTTTCTTCTTCCTCAGCTCATGGAGGGATTCCGCGGTGGCTCGAGCAATGGCTTCATCCTCATTGTAAATGCTCGCAGCCACCTTGGATGCTTCGAGTGCCTTGAGCTTTCTTTCCTCCTTGGCCTTCTGCGCCTCAATTAGCGCGGCCTTAGTCCGAGCCTCGGCAATTTGGGCCTTGGTACGCCCCTCGAGGTGGACACGCGGAGGAGAGCGCTCGGAGTTCGACATTCTGTGAAAAAGATGGAGTAAGGAAGATATGAGCCTAGGAAGAAGAAGTATTGCCGAAAAGATCTCGAGAACCAACTAGAAGTAGGGTTTGCCCTGTGCAGACCGGACTTGTCCGCCCCAGGGACGGACTAGTCCGTTGGCCGGACTTGTCCGCCTGGTGGCCGGACTAGTCCGGGTTGCACAGGAAGAACCCTAACCCTAATCAATTCATCGAAAAATTTGTGAATCAATGCGCAATACTCCTAGGCTATGATCGCAAGGATGTATGGAACAACATTAACGAAGATGTTCCTATCAAAAACTTGAAGAATCAACAATGGGGCTAGTTTTTGAGGAACGGTGAAATACCTTCAAAAATCCGCTTGATTCGTCGAAATCGGCGTGGATCTCAAAGGTGGAGCGCGGGGAAGTGATCCCTAACTCCCAAAGGCTTCGATGCGCGGATTGGAGTTGAGTTTTGGTGGTTGGAGCGCAAAATCGCCGATTTGGGGGCGGTTGTGCGCGTGTGGAAGTTTGAGAGGCAAATGAGAGGGAGAGAGAGGGGGTTTGGGCCGCCTGGGGGTTTAAGTCCCCAAGGGCCGGACTAGTCCGGTTGAGGGGCCGGACTAGTCCGGTCTCCGGACCAGACCCAGACTAGTCCGGGTCCGGACTTGTCCGGTGCAAGGCCGGACTAGTCCGGTGTGCGGACTATCCGCGGACTAGTCTGACCCGGACTTGTCCGGCCATAGGGGCGGACTAGTCCGGTTCAGCTGGGCTGAAAAAGAATGTATTTGGGTTTTGCCCATAGAGTTAAGTCCTTTTGTACGAGTATGGCATGGAAAACATGACAAGCATGATTGTGAGCTAATAAGGAACAACTTATGAACATTTTCATGAGGAAAAAAAAAGATTTCTCAACCAAATTTGAGGAGAAATCGGCATAGAGAGGAGTTTGTCGAAATGTGGCTCAAGAAAATATGAGGAATGGTGCTTTAAGCCACGTTTCGAGAATCCAACACATTGAGCTCACTTCTTAGCTCACAGAAACGCTTCTCGTCAAGAGGCTTTGTGAAAATGTCCGCAAGTTGATGTTCCGTCCTCACATGCGAAATCTCAATGTCTCCCTTCATTGAGTGATCTCGCAGGAAATGGTGTCGAATGTCTATATGTTTGGTCCTAGAGTGTTCCACCGGATTATGGGCTATCTTGATTGCACTCTCATTGTCACACAAGAGTGGAATTTTACGCAAGTTAATCCCATAGTCCCTAAGAGTTTGTCGCATCCAAAGAAGTTGTGCACAACAACTTCCGGCCGCAACATATTCCGCTTCGGCGGTGGATAGAGCAATAGAGTTTTGCTTCTTGGAGGACCAAGACACAAGAGATCGACCTAAGAATTGGCACGTACCCGATGTGCTCTTCCTATCGACTTTGCACCCCGCATAGTCCGCATCGGAATATCCAATGAGGTTAAACTTGGATCCTTTGGGGTACCAAAGTCCTAGGGTAGGTGTGTGTACAAGGTATCTCAAGATCCTTTTAACGGCGGTCAAATGACAAGCCTTGGGTGCTGCTTGAAAGCGTGCACACATACACACACTTAGCATGATATCGGGCCTAGATGCACAAAGATAGAGGAGTGATCCGATCATAGACCTATATAGCTTTTGATCCACACTTGGACCGTCCTCATTTAGGTCTAGGTGTCCATTTGTCCCCATAGGGGTTTTGATGGGTTTTGCTTTGTCCATGTCAAACTTTCTTAGAATGTCTTGAGTATACTTAGTTTGACTTATGAACGTCCCTTCTTTGAGTTGTTTCACTTGAAATCCTAGAAAGAACTTCAACTCACCCATCATGGACATTTCAAATCTCTCCGTCATTATCTTGGAAAACTCATCACAAAACACCTTATTTGTGGAACCAAATATGATGTCATCCACATATATTTGGCACACAAAAAGATCCTCATTGAAGTGTTTTGTGAAAAGGGTATAATCCGCTTTTCCTATCCTAAAACCATTTTCAACTAGAAAGTCTCTTAGGCACTCATACCAAGCTCTAGGAGCTTGCTTGAGGCCATAAAGAGCCTTTCGTAATTTGTAAACATGGTTAGGATAGTCTTGATCTTCAAACCCTGGAGGTTGCTCTACATAAACTTCTTCCTTGATTGGTCCATTAAGGAATGCACTCTTAACATCCATTTGGTAGAGTTTGAAGTCATGATGAGTAGCAAAGGCTAGTAGTATCCGAATGGACTCAAGCCTAGCTACGGGGGCAAATGTCTCATCAAAGTCCAAACCTTCAACTTGTGAGTATCCTTTTGCCACAAGTCGTGCCTTGTTCCTAGTTACCACGCCATGCTCATCTTGTTTGTTGCGAAACACCCACTTGGTTCCAACAACATTAGCTTGGGGGCGCTTGACAAGCTCCCAAACCTTGTTCCTTTCAAAGTTGTTGAGCTCCTCTTGCATGGCAACCAACCAATCCGGATCCCTTAAGGCATCTTCAACCTTATGTGGTTCCAGGGATGAGACAAAAGAGAAATGCTCACAAAAGTTTGCAACACGTGAGCGTGTTGTTACTCCTTTTGTGATATCTCCTAGAATGTTGTCAACGGGATGGTCCCGTTGAACACTTTGATGAACACGAGGATGCGGGGGTTGACCTCTTGAATTACTTGGTTCATCTTCTTCACTTTGGTCTCCCCCTTGATCCAAGCCTCCCCCTTGATCCTTATTCTCATTATCACTTTGGGGAGCTTCTAGTGGATCTTCAACTTGTCCAATGGGGATTTGACCTACTTCATAATGATGATGGTCACTTGGGCTTTGAGATGGTTCTTGTGGGCGAATATCTCCAAGTGCCATTTTCCTTAGAGCTTCTAGTGGAGGTTCCTCTTGATCAAGGGCATGTTGATCAACTTGCTCCACTTGAGAGCCATTGGTTTCGTCAAACACCACGTCACGTGCTACTTCAACAATTCCGGAGGATTTGTTGAACACACGGTACGCATGAGTGTTTGAGTCATATCCAAGCAAGAAACCCTCATCGGACTTTGAAGCAAACTTTGAAGTCCTAGGCTTCTTGTTGAGGATATAGCACTTGCTACCAAAGACCCGAAAGTAAGAAACATTGGGTTTCTTACCAATTAGAAGCTCATAAGGGGTCTTCTTGAGGAGGCGATGAAGGTACAATCGATTCACGGCATGACAAGCGGTGTTAACCGCTTCCGCCCAAAACCGGTCCGATGTTTTGTACTCATCTAGCATCGTCCTTGACATCTCAATGAGCGTCCTATTCTTTCTTTCGGCTATGCCATTTTGTTGTGGAGAATAGGGAGCGGAAAACTCATGCTTGATGCCCTCCTCATCTAGGAACTCTTCTACTTGCATGTTTTTGAATTCGGTGCCATTGTCACTCCTTATAGCCTTTATCCTTAAGGTGAACTCATTTTGAGCTCTCCTTAGGAATTTCTTGAGGACACCGGGAGTTTCACTTTTATCATGCAAGAAGAACACCCAAGTATATCTAGAGAAGTCATCAACGATGACTAGACCATACTTGCTACCACCAATGCTAATGTAAGCAATGGGGCCAAAAAGATCCATATGGAGTAACTCCAAAGGTCTAGTTGTCGTCATGACATTCTTAGAGGGGTGTTGAGCTCCTACTTGCTTTCCCGCTTGGCAAGCACTACATGGCCTATCCTTTTCAAATACTACATCCTTTAGGCCACGAACATGCTCACCTTTAAGGAGCTTTTGAAGGTTCCTCATTCCAACATGGGCTAGCCTTCTATGCCAAAGCCATCCCATGTTGGCTTTTGCCATTAAGCATGTGTCAAGTTGAGCTTTATCCGCGGTGAAATCCACAAGATAGAGCTTTCCCTTGAGCACTCCCTTAAAGGCTATCGAGTCATCACCTTCTCTAATGACATTTACTCCCTCACTAGTAAACACACATTTATATCCTCTATCACATAGTTGTGATATGGATAGGAGATTATAGTCAAGAGAATCAACATGCAACACATTCGATAAAGTATGTAATGAGGAGATAGAAATTTTACCGAAGCCAAGGATTTTCCCTTGGCTATTGTCCCCAAAGAAGATTCCTTCACTTGGGTCCTTATTCTCCTCATACTCTATGAACATGCTTCTCTCTCCGGTCATGTGGTTGGTGCATCCGCTATCCAACACCCATTTCGATCCACCGGAGGAGTATGCCTACAAAACAAGTTTATGCCTTCCTTTTAGGTACCCAAGCTGAGTTGGGTCCTTTCACGTTAGTAGTTAGGCATTTGGGCACCCACACGCAAGGCTTGGGGCTCTTGCGGAGTGGCCCAACATATCTAGCAAACACTTTGCCGTGTTTGTTCCTCTTTAGCACATAGGATGCATCAAAATCATGAAATAGAGGATGCAATTCAGATTTAGGCAATTTGTTGCTTGAGATTGAGTTCTTTTCAATTTTAGTTTGGGATGAACTCCCCTTAACAAAGACAATCATGTCTTTGCTATACTTGGAGGTTTTGGTGTTATGCCTTGCACCTCTAGTATAGCCAAGACCATCCTTGACATGGGGTGGTCTTGTGTTGGTGAATGCACTTCGTGCATATGCCACCTTTTCCTTGTCAAAGATGGCACCCTTAGGTGCTTGTTTGCCTTGTGCTAGGTTGAGTTCATCCTTAAGTTTAAGGATCAAGTTGGAGCACTTGCAAGGTGATGTTGCCTTGGATGAGGCCTTTGAGGAGGTTGAGCTCTTGAAGGAAGAGGTTACATTGTTCTTGAGTGACTCAATTTGAGTCTCAAGGATCTTGTTAGCTTTTGACAAGCTTCCAAGTTCATCCTTGAGCTCAATTGACTTCTCCTCAAGACTTGAACACGTTTTCTTGCAAAGTGCAAGTTCGTGTTCCAATGCCTTGCTCTTCTCTCTTTCGAGCTCAAGGAGCTCATCAAGCTCTTGACATCTCTCCTTCTCAAGGATGAGCATGTCCTCCTGTCTATTGATGAGATCTTCCTTCTCAAAGATCTCATCCATAAGCAACTTCATCCTACGCAAGGTGCTTTTGCTTATGTCCTTAAACATATGCTCATTTTCACTAGCACTATCAAAATCATCATGTGAGGAAGTTGGGGAGGAAGGATGAGATGTTACCTTTCTCTTTCCTTCCCTTGCCATAAGACAAGTAGGCTTGTGGTCGTTGTTGAGGTTGGGGAAGAGCTTGCCTCCCTTGAAGTTCCTCCCGATGGCTATGGTGGCCATCTTCTCTTCTTCTTCTTCGGAGGAGGACTCATCGTTAGAGTCCCACTCCTTCCCCAAATTTGCTTGTCCGGAGGACCTCTTCTTCTTGAAGAATCTCCTTTCTTGAGGCTTCCCTTCCTTCTTCTTCTTTGTTTCTTCGTGTGGGCAATCAGCGATGAAGTGCCCATACTCGCCACAGTTGTAGCAAGACCTTCTTGATTTGGGTCTTGCTCTTTCCTTTCCCTTGCCTTCATGGTTGTGCCCCCCTTTCTTCCTCCTCATCATTCTCTTGAATTTGTTGATGAAGAAGGCCTCCTCCTCATCGGTGTCGAGGCTCTCCTCATCACTTTCTTCTTGCTCCTTTGAAGAGGGCGTTGCCTTGAGTGCAACGTTCTTCATCTTGGAGGCGGTGAACTTTTGGAGGTCGTTGTAGAAGAGCGCCTCCTTCTCCATGATTTCATGGTTAATGATCCTCCCAAGGACCTCTTCCGGGGTCATTTGAGTGAACCCCGGACTTTCCCGAATCATGGAGCATAAAGAGACGTTCCTAGGCATGAATGCCCGGATCATCCTCTTCACCACCTCGTGGTCGGTCCACTTGGTGCAGCCATAAGATCGGCTCTTGTTGATCAGCACCTTTAGCCGATTGTACATGTCTTGGGGGGATTCACCATCCAAGATGGCAAATCTCCCAAGCTCTCCTTCGATGAGCTCGATCTTGGCCTCCTTGACCACTCGGTTTCCCTCATGCGCCGTCTTGAGGGTGTTCCATATGTCTTTGGCCACTTCAAGGCCATCGACACGGTTGAACTCATCTCTAGAGAGAGATGAGATGATCACACCCGCAGCTTGAGCGTTGCGGTGGATGAGGATGGCTTGTTCTTGAGTTATGTTGTCCTCATCCTTTGGAATCTCCACCCCGGTCATGACAATTTGCCACAATGCTGGGTTGAGTGACACGAGGTGGATCTTCATGTTATGTTTCCACATACCGTAATCCGTTCCATCAAATTGAGGAGGTTTCCCCAATGGGATGGACAGGTAATGGTTGTTGACGGCAAGGCGTTCATAGTTGAACCCTTGCCGGTTGTAGTTGACTCCACCACCACCGCTTGATTGGTTTGATGGATCAATCTTGGAAATGTTTAACTTCTCTCGGAGCTTCGCCTTGAGTTGGCGAGTCTCCTCATCGTCCGTTGGCTTATCTTGATAAGCCAACGTCTCCTCACGGGTCGCCTCGTAGTTGCTGCTCGATGCATCATCATTCACCACTCCGGCCATCTCTCCGAGTTGTTAGACTCTTTGTGGAGAGTCCCGCTCTGATACCAATTGAAAGTTGCCTAGAGGGGGGGGTGAATAGGCTATTTGACCTGCAAATGACTCAATAAAACGAGATTAAATTGCAGGGGGCGGACTAGTCCGGTCAGGGGGCGGACTAGTCCGGTCAGCCTGCGTGAATAACCCTAAAAAGATGTTTCTAGCAAGTTTTAGGGGATTTTCTCAATGCTACGAATGAGTGTATGTTTAAGTCAAGTTGAGCAACAACCTAAACGAGAGCAAGTCAAGTTTCCACAAGTTTGTAGCAATGCGGAATATGAAACAAGACTACCAACTCTAGAACAAAGTAATCAATAGAGTAAATGCGAAGAACACAAGGAGACAAGGGTTTTATCCCGAGGTTCGATCCCACACAAGGAATCTACGTCCTCGTTGAGGAGTCCACAAAAGGACCGGGTCCAACAACCCTTCCCTCACCAAGTTTACCGCACGGGCCTAACTTGGTTCTCCACTAATCACAACGGTGATTACAAAGTTCGTTGGGGCTTCTCACAAACTGAGGCTCCCACACCACAAAGATGATCAACACAGTAAAACAAACTCAATACACAGCCCACAAAGACTCAACGAGTGCAAGAGATCAAACCGGGAGCACAAGCGCGATGTTCTTCCTCTTCTCCACCTCACTAAACCCTAATCCACTCAAGAATTAGTTTTAGAGGGAAAGTAGGCAAGAAGGAGGCTTAGGAGTGCTCCAAGTTGGCTGTGGCGGCGCTAGGGTTTGAGTTTTTCCAAGGGGTGTTTGAAATGAGGCCGGGGGTCCCCTTTTTATAGAGGTCCCAACCCCAATTTGCTGACTTCAGCAAAAGGGCGGACTAGTCCGGCCACTGGCCCGGACTAGTCCGGCCTAGGGGACCACTGACTCCTTTGTCAGGTCCCGACAGCTGACACACGATCGTCACGCTACCCGCCAAACTTCAAATTCAAACGGTCACTTCCAGAACGGACTAGTCCGGTCAACACCGGACTAGTCCGATCACACACAGAGCCTTCTGCTCCGGGTGAAAACGGACTAGTCTGAGGACCACGGACTAGTCCGGCCCCTAGGGCGGACTAGTCCGGTCCTCCCAGACTTAGCCATAGAAGCACCTTTTCTTAGCCAACCCGGACTAGTCCGGCCCCACGGGCGGACTAGTCCGTTCTCACTCAGGACCTCTTGGTCCGGTCTAAAACGGACAGGTCCGTGGTTTTGGGACTTCATCCCAAAACCCACTCACGGCTAGCCGGACTAGTCCGGTCACAAACGGACTAGTCCGATCTCAGTCAGACCCTTCTGGTCCGGCCAGAAACGGACTTGGCCGGCCTGGAACGGACTAGTCCGGCCTCCTGCACGGACTAGTCCGGCCCTACGGCCAGACCACTCAATCACTCATTTCTTTCATAGGTTTGACCTCTAAACCACTTTGAGCTCCCAAACTTGATCTCAATGCACTTGACACACACACCCTCCTATTACTACGGCTAGTCTAACTCAAACACGCTAGAAACCCTAGTTTCTACGCTTCGAGTTGACTCCGTTTCCTTCCTTTTCCTTTTTGAGGGTTTGCGTCTCCAATTGAGTCCATACCTGTGCTAAGATCACTTGAGCTCATTAGCGACTTAATTGTCGTCATCAATCATCCAAAACCCACGGGGAACCTAGATGCACTTTCATGGATCATTCCAAGGCACCCCCAATGACAAACTAGATTCTCTAAAGGCCTACAGAATGGCTAAGGGGTTATGCAAGATATGTGCAGAAAAATGGCATAGGGGACATTGATGTTCTCCCAATGTCCAACTCCATGTGGTCCAAGTTATTGTATTTTCTGAACCCTGACAATTTTAAGTCTGAAAATCCTGAAAATGCTGGCAGCAATCATGTTTTCATGGCTCTGTCTCAAGCTGGTCATACTAGGAAGGAAACCTTCAAAACCATGAAGTTAATGGGGTCTATCCAGGGCTTAGATATATTGATTTTGCTGGATATTGAGAGTTCAACACTTTCCTTAGCTTTCATGTTTCTTCTAAATTGCAGGGCATAACTTCTTTACGTGAAGTAGTTCGATTTTCAGTTGCTAATGGAGCTAAACTTATCTGTCAGTCTGCACTTTTGAATGCCCAATGGACTCTGCAGGGTTACACATTTACTTCCAATTTTAAATCATTCCCTTACATTGCTATGATGTGATTTTAGGCATGGATTGGTTGGAGCAATTTAGTCCCATGGAAATTCATTGGGGCCAAAAATGGATGTCTATTTCTTTTGAGGATAAATCTATTTTGCTGCAGGGTATTCTTCCTGAACTTCCACCTGACACAATTATTCAGTTTCTACCCATTAACTGTACTAAAGCTCCTGTCTCTGCAGATCAGTTACCCCCTGAAATACAACAGATTCTGCAAGATTTCTCAACATTGTTTGAAGCTCCAACTCAACTGCCACCAAGCAGACCCCATGATCACTCTATACCTCTCATTGCAGGGGCAAGGCCTGCCAATATCAGACCTTATAGGTACCCTCCCAAACTGAAAGATGAAATAGACAGACAAGTCCAAGAATTGCTTAAAAGTGGTCTGATCCAATCCAGCCAAAGTGAGTTTAATTCTCATGTGCTTCTAGTGAAAAAGAAAGATCATATATGGAGGTTTTGTGTGGATTTCCAACATTTAAATGCACTGGCAGTTAAAAAGCAATTTCCCATTCCAGTGATAGAGGAAATTTTCTATGAACTTTCTGGGGCTAAATGGTTCACAAACCTAGACTTATGGGTTGGATTTATTCAAATTCTACTCAAGCCAGGGGAAGAGTATAAAACAACATTTTTTACTCATCATGGGCATTATGAATTCAGGGTACTAGCTTTTGGTTTAATTGGAGCTCCAACCACCTTTCAAGGGGCTGTCAATACTACACTCAGTCCTCTGTTGAGAAAATGCACTCTTGTCTTCTTTGATTATATATTTGTGTACAGTCCCACATATGAAAAACACTTAGTGGATTTGAGGTAAGTGTTGGAATTGTTGTTACAGGACCATTGGAAGGTTAAATTGTCCAAGTGTTCATTTGCTAAAAGACAATTATCCTATCTGGGCCATGTTATAACTGAAGCTAGACTTTCCACTGACCCTTCTAAAGTTGCTTCTATTGTTAGCTGGCGCGTACCAGCAAATGTGAAAGAACTTTGAAGTTTCTTAGGCATGGCTGGCTACTATAGGAAGTTCATTAAAAATTTTGGCATTATCTCTAAATCATTGACTAACCTTATCAGTAAAAACACACTTTATGTGTGGACAAAGGATCATGACAATTCATTTCAGGCCCTTAAAACTGCATTGTCCACTGCACCTGTTCTTGCTCTTCCAAAATTTTCCAAGACATTTTGTATTGAAACTGATGCTAGTGCCTTTGGAGTTGGTGCTGTTCTCTTGCAGGACAATCATCCTCTAGCCTATGTCAGCAAATCTTTGGACCCAAAAACCATGGGACTCTAAACCTATGAGAAGGAATATTTGGCAATCTTGATGGCTGTAGAGCATTGGAGGCCTATTTACAGTATGGTGAATTTTTTATCAGGACAGACCAAAGGAGTCTCTCACATCTCTCTGACCAACGTCTGCACACACCTTGGCAGCAACGTGTCTTCACTAAGCTTCTTGGGCTGCATACCAAAATATGTTATAAACAGAAGGCAGAAAATAGAGTACCAGACACTCTGTCAAGGAGGCCAGTTTCAGAGGGGCAAATACTTGCCATATCCTCTGGAGTTTCTGCATGGTTATCTGACATTGCAGCTGTTAGAGATATAATAGTAATATTATATTAGATGATGTATTAAGGACTTATTTGCATATTTATCATCTTTGTACATCTATTTATAGAGGCCTCCAGCCTCCTCAATAATACAAGATCCAATATTCAAAACATGGTGTAAGAGCTAGGTTATTTTTTCCTGGCGGTGGCAGCGACTCTTCTTCGGATCTGATCGATTCAGCCGCCGCCCCGCCGATCGGCATCGAGATCCAGGTTGGCGGCGTAGCTTCGTTCCGCGTCTATCACTGGCGCCATCTTTTGCCATCTTCGTGCGGATCCGGCTGCCGCGCCGCGCGCGGGGTGCATGTGGGGCTCGGCTGGAGTTGAGCTGAATGTGCCACCCCCTGTTCCAGCGCCTCTGCACCGCACGTCCGTCTGCCACCTAATATTCCAGCGTCCGTACTCGGTCTTCAAGCTCGATGGACCGTCTCGCATCAATTGCGGCCACGCGATCTTCCTTTGTGATCGTTGTTCTCTGTCTCCGAGTGGATCGGCCGAAGCTGTCCGGGTCAACGACCGCTTTTTTTGGAGTCGCCTCCACGTACTGTAGCGCCATCGGAACCGCGGCTCCTAGGCAGCATCGACCTCAGGTGATCCTCTTTGTCATCAAGTGGGGGCCATCTCCAGCCTGCTACTGGGATTTCACATTCTGGTCTTTATTGACCAGCGGCCACGCCTCTCTGCAATCGGTGTGCATCTGCGGTGCTGATGTCAGTGTGACATCAGCATGACGTCATGCTGATATCAGCATGACATCGTCTTTGCATCATCAGGGTAAAACCCTAATAAAAAAAATTGACCGCGTCAGCTCGTCTTCGGATCTGGGATGGAATTGACGTCTTTTGGGCGCCTTCATTTTGGCTGCATGTGACGTCTTGATCCATCGTTGATTCGGAAGCTTCACCTCTGCCTAAAAAAATGTTATTTGCGCCGCTTTTATTTGCGCTCTCCCCGTCGTATGCCACTACTTATTTTGCGCTCTTATCGTCGCTTGTCATCTTCTTCATGATGATTTTTTCTTCGGGCAGAATTCCAGTTGTGCGGTATTTGGTGCTTTTCAATGGCATCTTACTATGACTGGGTTACTCGTATGCGTCTACATATGTGTGGTCTACGACTTTGGGAGTTGCTCATGGGTGATCTTTAGTTGGTTCTGATCTTCGTCGTCGTGATTCACAGCGTCTTTGGGAGCTTGACTAGCTTCGTCTTCCTTCCACTGCACCTGCCAGTTTTGTCGGTTACAGTTTTGCTGCTTATCTACTTCGATGTTTTGCTCAGTGACACCACCATTTGGATCATCTTTGTGGCTCTTAGCATAATTCTTATCTCTCCAAACTCAATGTTTTTGACGCACTTTGAGTTTGAGAAGGGTGTTAGAGATATAATAGTAATATTATATTAGATGATGTATTAGGGACTTATTTGCATATTTGTCAAACTTGTACATCTATTTATAGAGGCATCCGTCCTCCTCAATAATACAAGATCCAATATTCATAACAGCAGCAAGTTATGAATCTTATACCAAATGCCAAGAGCTTCTGTCTGCACTGTCTATGGACCCCTCTGTTGTGCCTCATTTCAGTCTGAACAAGGGTATACTTCGTTATAAGGGTCGAATATGGGTTGGAAGCAACACTAATCTGCAACATAAAATCATCTCGGCATTACATGACTCGGCTCTTGGTGGACATTCTGGAGTGTATGTCACCCTCCGAAGAATTAAGCAACTTTTTGCATGGACTGGCCTTAAGTCTGCAGTTTCAGCCTTTGTTTCATCTTGTTCAACCTGCCACAAAGCCAAGCCAGACCTTGCTAAGTATCCTGAATTGTTACAACCCTTGGATATTCCCTCTGCACCATGGCAAGTTCTGTCAATGGATTTAATTGATGGTCCCCCAAAATCTGGAAATGCAAACTGCATATTGGTGGTGGTAGACAAGTTCTTCAAATACAACCACTTTTTATCTCTGCATCACCCATATACCGCATCATTTGTTGCTCAGTTGTTCATTGACAATGTATATAAGCTTCATGGCCTTCCACTAGCCATCATCTCTGATTGAGATCCAATCTTCACAAGCAAAATTTGGCTCGAGTTGTTTACCTTGGCTGGTTTTCAATTGCGAATGAGTACTACCCACCATCCACAATCGGATGGGCAGACCGAACCAGTTAATCAATGTCTCGAGACATTCTTAAGGTGTTTTGTGCATGCATGCCCCTCTAAGTTGTCTAAGTGGCTTGCTCTTGCTGAGTACTGGTATAATACGAGTGTCCATTCATCCCTCCTTTTGAAGTGTTGTATGGCCATCAACCTGTCCACTTTGGTATATCTGCTGATTCTACTTCTGCACATTCAGACATTAACACTTGGCTTCAGGCACACAAGCTCATGTTTGCATTGATGCGACAACACTTATTGCATGCACAACAACGCATGAAAAGGCATGCTGACAAGAATCGTTCTGAACGAGTTTTTGCAGTGGGTGACTTGGTCTATCTCAAGCTCCAGCCGTATGTTCAACTTTTCCTATCTGCTCGATCTTGTCACAAGATCTCTTTCAAATATTTTGGGCCTTTCATAATTCTCCAACGTATAGGATCTGATGCTTAAAAGTTGGCACTGCCAGAGTCCTCTTCTATTCATCCTGTATTCCATGTTTCTCAGTTGAAGGAAGCAACACTGAATGTGGCCTAGAGGGGAGTGAATAGACTTTTAAATTTTTCCTGCACACTTAATCAAATTGTTAAATTCCTGGTGGACCGGACTTGTCCGATGTTACTGCGGACTAGTCTACTGTGTTTGTGTGCTGTGAATTGATCAAGTGTTAGAGCAAAAATTGTATGTGTTATAGCAGCGGAATTTAAACAACTATTTAAATAAACTTGATTGAGCAATTTGTATTGCAAACTTGCATGTGGAATACAATGTTAATTGGTAGATCAATTCTAATGCCCTAGATAATGATAATTGCGAAAGTAAAAGAGTAAAGCACACGAGACACGAATTTTTACCGAGGTTCGATCTCACCAAAGAGATCTACTCCTTGTTGACGAAGCCCACATAGAGTCGAGTCTCTTCAAATCCTTTTCCCTCGTCAAGTCACCACACAAGGCCGACTTGATTCCACTATCACGGGTAATCACCGAGTTGGTGAGACAACCTCACACGTTGAAGGCTTCCACAAAAGATTACAGCAGAAAAGGATGATCTAACACACTCAAAAAGATTACAAGTAATGCAAGAGTGTAAAGAGATCAAACCCCAAAAGCTCAATGATGTGTATACAATGATCTCCCGATCCCAAATCTGAATACTCAAAGATTTTCACTTTTGAAGACCTTAGATGTGTGGGGAGATGTGTTTTTGTGCTCTTGGGACAAGTGGCGGCGCTAGGGTTTCAATTCTTGACAGTAGGATGCAAGAGTGGTATTTGTGGGGTCGTGTATATTCTATTTATAGTGTTTCTAAAAATATTACCGTTAAGGATCCCAACGGCCGGACTAGTCCGCTCGAGGGACCGGACTTGTCCGGTGTGCTGTGTGAAATTAGCATGGAATATGCAGCACACTAAAAACTCTAATATGTGTGAGGTATACAGGACTAGTTCGGTACCAGTCCAGACATGTCCGGTGCCCTGTGAATACGAACATCAGATAGTTTAAACGACTAGTCCGGTCTGTGAACGAACTTGTCCGGTGCATAGTGTTATGGAACATCGGAAAGTTTAACGGACTAGTCCAGTCCATGAACGGACTAGCCCAGTGCACTGTGAAGTGAGATTACAGAAAGTTGAACGGACTAGTCCGGTGCACTCTGAAGTGAGACATCAGACAGTTGAACGGACTGGTCCAGTTTGAAATGGACTAGTCCGGTGCTTAGTGGTTTTAAGGTTGATTTTAAGCCCTTACCCCTACGCGAAGACTTGAGCTCTTAGGTTGTGTCTCTCACACACATTCTATACAATTAAGTCTACTTTGCATTTCATTCATCAATTGGGCTTTTCTTTTTCTTCATCACTTCATTTTTCACTTTTTGAGTGCACCAAACAAGTTCATATGAGTTGACTTGTATTCATCTCAACAAGTTCATTAGGATCTCATTTGTTTGTCATCAATCGTCCAAAACTCACAAGGGAATGCCTAGGCGCACTTTCAAACACAACACCCCTCTCTGGTCACTTTCAAACTCGTGTTATTGCTCATGGTGGCACTCTGGTTCACCAAGTCTTAGTACGATCTGAATTACCTACTGAATTGGCTACTTGGGAGGATTATGATCACTTGTTGCAAGAGTGTCCTTATGCCCCTACTTGGGGACAAGCAGCTCCTTTGGGGGGGGGGGATGTTAGCCACCCACCTGCTGACGGTGCATCTCCTTCGCCTACGTGTGACGCGCCACGTAAAGCTCCTGCCTCGCCTACGTGTACCGCGCCACGTCAAGCAACAGAAGCAATGATGACTCGTCGTTCTTCCAGGCTTAGGATTCCTAACATGCACGTGTGTGGCCCTGAGTGGTGGGAGGGAAGTTAGTCGCCCACCTGCTGACGGTGCATCTCCTTCGCCTACGTGTGACACGCCACGTAAAGCTCCTGCCTCATTTGTTTGTTATCAATCGTCCAAAACTCACAAGGGAATGCCTAGGCGCACTTTCAAACACAACACCCCTCTCTGGTCACTTTCAAATTCGTGTTATTGCTCATGGTGGCACTCTGGTTCACCAAGTCTTAGTACGATCTGAATTACCTACTGAATTGGCTACTTGGGAGGATTATGATCACTTGTTGCAAGAGTGTCCTTATGCCCCTACTTGGGGACAAGCAACTTCTTTAGGCGGGAGGGATGTTAGCCGCCCACCTGCTGACGGTGCATCTCCTTCGCCTACGTGTGACGCGCCACGTAAAGCTCCTGCCTCGCCTATGTGTACCGCGCCACATCAAGCAACAGAAGCAATGATGACTCGTCGTTCTTCCAGACTTAGGATTCCTAACATGCATGTGTGTGGCCCTGAATGGTGGGAGGGATGTTAGCCGCCCACCTGCTGACGGTGCATCTCTTTCGCCTACGTGTGACGCGCCACGTAAAGCTCCTACCTCGCCTACGTGTACCTCGCCACGTCAAGCAACAGGAGCAATGATGACTCGTCGTTCTTCCAGGCTTAGGATTCCTAACATGCACTTGTGTGGCCTTGAGTGGTCCTGTAACTAAACGTAGTACTTGCCTTGGCAGCATCGGAAATAAATTCTCTACATATTGTATGCATATTTGAGGCTGTGCATACCCACCCGGATGCTTGACACGTGGCATAGCACCTATCTCAAAGCATCCAGAGCTGAGAAATGAATAAGAAGCACGGCTTGGCTCACTCCTTGCGCGCGGCTTGGCACCCTGACCTCGTTCCAATATTTTCCGGAAAATATACAAAACAGGACCAGGTTTGGGATTCGAACTCGAAACCATCAAAGCCACGATGGATATGAGCACCACTACACCACAAGCGAGCTTCTGATTATTCCATTGTTTTCCTTATAAAAATGTTGGAACCCGCTCTGCATGAAAAGTCCCGATCCTGTTGCTGCTCCTCGTATATGGTATGCATTAATATCAGAAAAAAACATATAGTTTTGTCTGCCATATAACATTTCAGTCTAAGCGGAGCACATTTTTTTGCCTATTCTCATCGAACGTGCTGGTGTCTTGACCCATGTGATAAAATATATTTATACCTTCATCGATGATATAAAAAGGTACAACATTTTCTACATAGTTATAAACGTAATTGATTATAAAAAAATTGTTGTATGCCGCATTGGACACACAGCTCCATGCAAAATGCGCAATAACCTGAACTGAGGAACCGGGAACACCTATGGTTGCCAGTTGTTGTCTGTACAACCATTTACTTTCATAATCCTTGCTTAATATATTGCCATAAGGCTTTTTTTCGAAAATAAATAGCTACATGCAAAATATGATCAATGCCTAGCTAGAAATATTGTAAGCCTTCGTGAAGCAAATATCAATCTAGCAATATGCCTATCCTGTACTTGATCTTAATAAATATTTTCCTGAAAGTTGAAGTTCAAAGTTTTTATCGGGTTTGTTTAGTATGATACCCCCTTGTGTAAGCATAAATGTTTCCTACTTGCATTCAACATTTCTCAATCCTACACTACTGGTTTGCGCAATATGCGGGCAAGCACTTCTGCTCCCACACATGTCCCTTAACAATTCCAGGTTGCATATTTGATTCTTCGAGGATTATCTTGTCAACTAGCCCCGTTAGTCTAGCCTATCCACTGGACTACTCTATACCTTACTTTAAAGTCTAATCATACATTATATCCTCTATAACTTCTTCTATGTACACTCACCTACTCTAAATTTTTCAATAAACTTTCCAATAGCTTTTCTTGTAGTCTTAGTCAAGAAATACCGGTAGTACAAGAGAACAAATAAATTGTCGTGTTATTACCCACATCGCTAAAACTCAAACCAAGCAACAAACCCACGGCAACATGGCACAGTATATGATTCGCATTGGTATCTCCTCTAAACCACTCAGGCCCTGTTTGGGAGAGTTATTTCTAACTTGTGTGTGTGTGTGCGCGGGCGTGTGAGAGAGAGAACTTTGAGGCATCTCTATTTAGAATATAATTGTTTTTTTTAAATGATACAGGATATAAGTGTTGATGCACGCATGGAACTCCAAGGCAAGCATGCTACACAGGCCTTCAAAGGAGAGCATTATCGACCATCCTAGTAAACATATTCGGTCCTTTATTCATAGAGATTGAAACATATTATCAGCTAACTAATCACACAAGAGTTCCTGCCAGGTTTCCATTTGTAGATCTTAGTATGTTGTCAAATCTCATCACCGCCGGACAGGATGTAGATCATAATGTACTCTACTCCGACGTACTGGGTGATGGTTTATTTGGTCAAGGCGTGGAGCATACTTGTCAGTAACTGACCCAGGAGTCTTCGGACTCGAAGACCCCTCTCCATAATCATCGCTAACGTGCCCAACGTACGTTGCTGCACGTTCTTCCACGTTGACATCCATGCCAGGCCTGTATGCACCATATTTCTTGTCTCCAAGAGAATGCCTAGCAACGTGATCAAGGTCCATCTCTCTGTATCCAGCATACTCCCCATCTTGATCACAGCGCGGTCTGGGTGGACCGTTCCAGTCCATCGTGTAGTCTACATGTTTCGATCTTCTAGGACGGTGAAGGGGACTATACCTTCTGCTTGTACCAAGTTCCGCCACTCCCCAGGGAGGATGACTTCTGGGATGGAACGGGGGAGTGTGCCTTCTACCATATTCAGTTCTAGTGTCTGGAGGAGAGACATGTCTTCTACTATGTCTGTATTCATCATACTCGAAATGGTTAAAATTGCCGCCGTGTGTTGTATTGTTTATATCCTCCAGTGTTCCTCGACGGGAAGAGGAACTATGCTTTCCACTAGGAACATATTCAGGACCGCACCTTCTAGCAATATCATGTTCTTGTTTTCCCAGCCTTCGACCAGCACCAAAACCAGAAGAATATTCCTGGGGATTCTGCTGCTTCCGATCAACGTAATCATAGTGGAAATAATTATTGTGGCGCTTCAGTTCATACATGTGTCTGTTGCTAATTCCACGATAGCTGTTTGGGTGGTCCATTTCTGATACTTCTGAATATCTTCTTAATCTCTTTCGTGCATTTCTATCTGCATATGTGTCTGATGAATTTGCTCTAACATCACGCATCTCATCTCTTCTATTTGGCACTGCCCTCCTTTTGGACTTGCAATCCAGAACATCTAGCTGTTTGTGATTTGCAAGACTCTTACTTTTACTGTGTCTTTCTGCATGAACAGGTCTTCTGTCTTCACAAAGATCCTTGCTTCCATTCTTGATATGACTGTATTTTCTGTTCTTGTTCAAATCTAGTTTCTTACCATCTGTAGCCTTTTCATTGGTTTCCCTTATGTTTATCAACTTATCACCTGCACTGCCTATGGTTTTCGGATCCTTATTGCACTGAGAATTGTTTCGCTCCAGTTGGCAACTATAGCTTCCGTTGACTTGTTGGTCCTCACCACATACATTCTCTGGCTTAGTATCTGTTATGTTTATAATAGTCGCCTTATCTACATGTGCATCACTGAGTGGTTTTTGTGGAGGATGATCATCAATATGATCTGGAGTCACCTTATCACTGCCTGAACCACATTTATTGCTGCCATTACTTCTGACCTTCCCTTTTCGTGATCCAGAATCTTGTTCACACGTGGAGATAACTTTTTCTTGCCCTGATACTGAGTCATGCAGAGATGCATTATCACCCCACTCCATGGCCCCCTCTTTTCCTGATTTTAGTTCACTTGCCTCCGCTTCAGAATGTTTCTCCAAAGAGAAGTTGTCAAGCGCACCATTCTGTTCACGATTTTCATGGAAATCTTTGTTAGGGGCACCATTTTCTCCTGCATAATACTTTGATGGTTTAACTATTTCAACATCATCTTTATCCCCAGCAATTCTGACCCATTCAGCATCCTTCTCCACAAGGGGGCTACTTGATACGATGTCCTGCAGGTTGACATAAAACGTGTTTTTTCAACAAAAGTGTTTACGAAATCACTTCCATAAGGTGTGTAACCCGGCCTTGTGGGCAACATAGTCTAAGGTCTGATTATGTGACTATATTTATTTTTAATGAAATAAAAAGGGCCTCCCAGTACCGAAGGCTCCAACATATTTTAGGATATAGGGAAGGGTTATTTCTAGACAGTCTTACTCCTTCTACAGAAAGGTTGGTTTTAACCCAAAACCTCAGGAAACAAGTGGAGACAGTACCACTTGTGCCAAGTCCGCCCTCAATGGAAAAGATTGTGATATTTTTAGCTCGCTCAAATTTGTGACATCATAAGATACAAATATCCAAAATTACAGTGGTAGTAAATTTACGGCCAATAATACTATATATGACATGTACACATACTAAATTAGCATGTATGCTTAATGTTAAGTTACTATGCACCAATCAGTTGCACATAAAAGTTTAAACTGATGAGAAGGGTGAACAATTAACTTATACTTCAACATTTCCCCCCACATGCAAACTCCCTCATGCTGCAAAAAATATGAACATGAGTAACTCCACAGGATTCGAACTCGAGACCTCTGACTATGATATCATGTTAAGTTACTATGCATCGACCAGTTGAAGCTAAAAACTTAATCTGCTGGAAAAGATGGATAATTCACTTATACTTCAACACTTAAAAGACCAATTCACCTTCAACTTGGTATATTCTGGTTGACATAGCATGATACGAATTGGATCGACCCGCCAATTGGAGCAGATCCAGGGCGGTGGCGCATGGATTTCGGTGGAGATCAATCCCCATGGACCTCGATGGCATCGGCGAGAGCACACCACCTTCCGTTGCCTCCACCTCCTTACCACCGAGCAGATTTTGATAGAGCAGAGCCACCAGAGCAATGCGCTTGTATTGAAGGGCGACTCCAGGCAGATCCAACCTTGACCATTGCAGATTGAATCGGCACGACTCTTCGGGACGTGAAGAGATAATCGGTGGCACGGTAGTTCGCCGGAGCTGAAGAGGAGTGGACGGGGCAGGATTCACGTCGTAGCCGATGCACAATTCGGACGGCGCCACCGTTTCGACGGTGCCCTCAACGGGGAGATCCTGCCTGAAAGTTGCGCGACGAATGACCCAGGGTTGAGGCCTGCACTAGTAGGCACGCCATAAGTGTAGCCGCCAGAGGTGGCCTTTTCCAGTAGGGCTAGACCACGATCGTATCTTTGCCGAAAGGTGAGATCCCGAGGATCTTGTTCAACGATGGCCAAGAAGGCGA
This sequence comes from Tuctoria greenei, assembly GCA_036927565.1. Taxonomy (NCBI): domain Eukaryota; kingdom Viridiplantae; phylum Streptophyta; class Magnoliopsida; order Poales; family Poaceae; genus Tuctoria; species Tuctoria greenei. The sequence continues at coordinate 94,111,422 of JAYESD010000005.1, forward strand.
TCCGCTGAGATGAATCTGATACCAATTGATGTCAACCTTGATGGGGGGAAGCCTCTTGTTGCACCTTAGGCTGCGCAGGATAGGGAGCAGCAACGAGTAGGAAGCTGAGTTGCTGCATAGAGGGTATCACAAGGTGGGAGATGTGTTACAATGCCTGATAGGGTTTGCACCGAGGAGAATTCCCCATTGTGTCTTCCCTACCTTGGTCACCATGGCTACAAACCCTAGTTGCCATCGTGATACATCTCCCACCTCGTGATACCCCTTGCGCAGAAACCCAGCTTCCTCCTCGTTGTTGCTCCCTCCCCTGCGCAGCCCAAGGCGCAGCAGAAGGCCTCCTTGCCATGAAGGTTTAAACAATTGGTATCAAATTCATCCCAGTGGATCACCTTCATGGCCGTCTCTGAACAAGATCTTAGGAATCTCACCTTTTGGTAGAGATGTCAATTGAGATTAGATCTCATTGATCATCGCCTGGCCCTACTGGAGAAGGGCTTCTCTAGCGGCTACACCGATAGCGTGCCTACTAGCACAGGCCCTTGGTCATCCGTCCCCAACTTTTGGACGAGATCTCCCAATCGAGGGCCGCCTCCGAGGGCAACGTTGGGACGGTGACGCCATCCGCATTGTGCCGACACGAATCTTGCCCCGCCGCTCCTATTCAACATAGGCGAACCAGTGCACCGCCGCCCGATTCGGGATCTCATCACAGCCGGAAGAGCCGCGACTGATTCCTCAATCTGCAACAGCTAAGGTTGGATCCGCCCGTAGTTATCCTCTAATGCGAGCGCAGTGCTCTGGTCGACTCTGCTCCATCGAAATCCACCCGTTGGTAAGGAATCGGAGGCTGCGGAAGGTGGTGGGTGCTAACCGGCACCACCGCAAACCATCGAGTTCTATGGGGATCCATCAACCTCCACTGAAATTCGCACGCCACTGCCCCAATTCGTCTGGGTTAGCTCGGATTTGCTCCAAATCAATGACCCATGGGTCGATCCAATTCGCGTCCTGACGTCCCGACATTGGTCGTTCGACTAATCGCAATCAGTCTAGCTTATCGCTCAAAGGGGCTCGATCAGGTCGTCTGACGTGACTTGGGCAATCTGAAAGCTAGTCGTTCGACCTAGGCGACTAGTCAGGCGACTAGACAACCCTGGTAATCGAATGATCTGCTGAGAGGGAAAAAATTTCGAGCCTCTGTGACTAGCGGCCCATTTGGTATAGGGTTGTATTCTCTCCGTGTCCTGTCTGCCGCTGTTACCGGTCGAAGGTGCCTTGCCTCTAGTCTTGACTACCAGAAGTCGCCGCCGCCGCTTTGCACATGGATCCACCGCTCTGTTCGCCTCTGTTGCCACGGTTGACGCTGTCCTCTAGCCGCTCCTCTCCGTCCTCCATCCCCCAGCTGCCCTCCTCTGACTGCCCCTCTCCCTCCTCCCTCAGCGCGGGAAGGGAATTGCATAGCATGAGTTCTTCGTCTGACGATGGTATGATTTTGTCCCTCCTCTGTTCCTTCTTCTTGATACTTGTTTATGTGTTGTAAGCCTGTACTGTACTGCTGTTAGCCTGTTAGTTGTCATGTTGCTTATACATGTTTTGACAATGTACATGCCCTCCTCTGTTCATGCTTTGACAATAGGTCTTAAGTTGAATATGTTCAATTGTTCATGCCCTGTAATGTTTTATTGTGCAGATGTCAGACGGCAGCAGCGTGATTTGCTCCTTCCTGAACCTTAAGGACCCAATCAGGTGGCCCAGCTGCTAAGATCAAATTATATATGTACATATAGTATCGACTAGAAATGTCATTCAAAATGCCCAAGACAACTAGGGGTTGACTAATCGCCCTAGTCGTCGACTAATCAATCTAGTCGATTATCCTAAACGGTAAACGGTAGACAGTCGGTAGAGCTCTGTTTACCGTTTAGAAGGTTTAGACGGTGTTTAAACGGATTAAACGGTGTGTATTGCAACAGTAAGAAAAATAATTTTTATTGTCCTGCTCTACGGTAGATGTTCAAATCAAGTTCAAACTCATAAATCATATAAAATTAAAGAGACGATCACAATACCACACCACCAAATAATAATATTGAGAGTGAAAAAAAGTACATGTAGTGACTTAAACAAATATTTTAAACTTCTGCTACTAATGGTTGTTTTATTATATTTTTGAAACACAAGTAATATAACTTCTGATGTGTTTAAGTGTTTAAGCGAAGCTTAGAAAATATATTGATTTTAATCAATTTGGTGATATTAATTTTAAACTTGCATTTGACTTAAAATTGTAAGTTCACTTTGCCTAAACGGTTCTAAACACGTTTAAAATCCGTTCCGTTTAGCCCGTTTAAATGGGTGTTGACCCGTTTAAACGGGTCAACCGTTTAATCTACCGTTTAGGAGCTAAACTGTGCAGCTGCCCCCTGTTTACCGTTTAAACAGACCGTTTAGGATAACACTGTCCCTTAGGCAAATAGGGTCGACTAGGCGACTAATGAACCTTGACGAGAACATCCTGCTCAAGACCATCGTCAGCGCCGCAAGACTGGACAGGTCCTCAACACCCTGCCTAACCGCCCTGCTGACTCAACTCGAGGACGAGCTGATGTTGGAGAGGGGGGAAATGATGTGGACTGGGTCCACACGGACCCAGGCGCAAGGCCCTTCTAGAAGATTAGTTTGATTAGAGAGAATAAATTTGTTAGAGACAAAAATTAGATAAATGTAATCTAGATAAGATTGTTAGAGGTGGTGCAGGGGGGTCTCCCTCAATATAATGTGGTATCCTCTCTCTGTAATCAGCATCAAGAAATAAAAGAATTTCTTAGAGGGTTGTTCCTACATCCAATCACCGAGCTGGGGATCAACATAGCCCCGGTGACACTATCCCCACTACGATTCACAATAATACCCCATCACCTAATCACATTTGTCTCCCTCCAATACGTTATCAGTTAGCAAACCTTAGCACACCCTTCCTCTCTCCTCTCTTCCTAACCGCCACCAACCTCATGGTCGACGTGTCGCCTCTCTCCGGCGCGCCACCCTTCTCTCCCTGGGCGTCCTACATTTTTCTCCCTCCAATATAGGGGGTATGGGGGTTATTTCTCGATAGTCTTACCCCTGCCTTTGCAGAGGTTGGTTCAAACCCAGGTCCTCAGAAAACAAGTGGACGAGGATACTAAATGCATAAAAATTCAATTTCGATTTCAAAGATCATGATGACCTGTCAACCAGAATATCCCAACCAAAGTTCAGCAAGTTGTTATCACAGAGTAGAGTGAGATTACCGAGTCAAATATGTTAGCATGAGCTGAAGTTCAAGCCTTCGAGGCTTAACAAAATATTTTGCAAAAATATCATACATGCTTACACGCATGTTATAGAGCCCATGGGTTTTAATCAACCTTCTTGTAAATAAGCAAGGGAAGGGCTACCTAGACAATACCTTCACCCCCCCCCCCCCCCCCCCCCGATGTGTGAGAGTTTTCAACACCGAGTACACCCTTGTTTGGCTTACACACATTAATAGAGAAGCCTAAATTGTTATCCTTCATTCATTTTGTATAAGAATAACATCCACAAGTGGTAGTGCAATGGCTCACTCTCTACGTTGTTGCACCGCTACCCACCATCATAGAGTCCCTCACAGCCTTCGTCGTACCTATCATCATGATCAGTGGCTCCGTCAGCATCTGTGATTAGTTACAACTCACGGGCGTTGACAGAACGGTGGGCGATAGACTGGATGTAGACTTCACATTATTGGACTTCCAATAGGGAGTCTCTCATGCTTTCGCTCCTTAGTACACCCCCCCCCCCCCCCCCCCCCCCCCCCCCACACACACACACACACCTGTAGCTCTTTCTTGCGATTTTCTACCACTAGTCCTTCTAGTTGACAGAGGTGGAAGCAATTGGTTGGGCATTGCATTCGATCCTTAGGGGAAACCCATGTGGTTTCCACGTTCATCTTGAAGAGTGGAACTTTCGCTTCTCGGTTGCATCCAAAGTTGTTGGGTACTAGTTCAGCCCTTGAGGAGGATCACCATGAACATCTTTGATGCAGTGCTATCCTAAACGGTAAACATTGTTTAAATGGTGGAGACCTGTTTACCATTTAGATGGTTTAGACGGTATTTAAACGGGGTTTAAACGGACTAAACGCTATGTATTGTAGCATCAAGAGAAAACATTTGTACTGCAATGCTCCATCACATATGTTCATATCAAGTTGAGAGTCATGTTTGCAAACAGAAAACAATTTAACTTCAACACCATATAAAGATTAAAGAGACAATCATAATACTTCACCGCCACATAATATTCAAATTGTGAAAAATAGGGCATCTAGCAAGCTAAACAAATATTTTAACCTCATCTACTAATGATTGTTTTATTATACTTTTGTAAAAAAACTTGCTAAGTTCACAAATCAACCCTAGCTAGATCGAGCACCGGGGCAAATCAACCATTATCTGTGCGGCATCAGATCTTGTCAGTGCGGCACGCGAATGGTCGTTGATCTGCGCACAGAAGGCAGCTCAACGGCGGTGCTCGGGCTGGGGGCGCGGGGGTGGAGTGGGGCAACTAACACCAACTCGGTTCATTGGACGCCGCCAATTTGCCGCGGGCGGCACACAACGAAGGCAACAACACGTCGTAATGGGCGCAGAAACAAGATAGGATCTGATTCTAACCGTACATTGGCTTCACGTAAACGGGTCGAAACAACGTTTAAACCTGACTCGAAATTGCTTTGTTTAGCCTATTTAGAACGTTTAAACGCCAAACGGGTCAACTGTTTACAGACCCCATTTTAGGCCCTAACTATGTCGTACCTACTCGTTTGTCGTTTACTTGTTTAGGCTCATTTAGGATAACACTGCTTTCATGTTCACTTCTTGCTCCAACAAGATGGTGGTGCCTACTGTGAGTTGGAGCATAGGATTTGGGAGGAGAGTAAGTGGCACTAGTCTCCAGGAAGAAGCTCAAGCTTAACCATGTCTCCTTTGCTTTACCGATCAAGCAACAATCACTGATTCGCAAATCAAGACCTTCCTTTGATAGCCTTTCTATCAAAATAGGTGCGTTTGTTGCCCAGTTCCTCATCCAAAACCCTCCAGATTGACTTCTTGCCTATCAACCAAAAAGCAACTTGTTTTGACCCTCAAAGTTTTTGCTTCGTTACTCATGTGCCTTAAGTCTGTCAATGACTACTTCCACAATCATTGTCTTCAAGTCAACAAAATGATCAATAGTAGATGTAATATAGAAAAACTTCGAAGGCAAAGCACGAAGCAATTTCTTCACAATATAGCTTTCTTCAACCTTTCCACCAAGGCCATAGATCTTTGTGATGATAATCATCACATGTGTGGCAAAAATCATCTATGGAGTCCCCTTCATGCGAGTCAAATCAAGCTCGTTCTGAAAAGTTGTATCATTGCTTCCATCACATGTTCCTCACCCAAGAACATGGTCTTCATCAAGTCCCAAGCGTCTTTCATCATCTCATTCATGGGAATCCGCATGAGAGTATCCTCGTTGACAGCTTGATAGATGGTTGCAAGAGTCATTTGGTCTTACCTTGCATCATCGCTACCTTTTGTATCCAAAGCTTCCCACACCTCCTGTACCTTTAAAGAAGTTTTCATCTTTATTGCCCACGCTATATAATTGGTCTTTGTTAGTAGCGATTACTATTGTAACACTTGGTTTGGTTTCTTCTCCATGACTCTGGTACCAATTATTGGAATTTCGGTGTACTAGACACCAAAAATCCATCTCTTCTCCCTGGAGATCTCCAGAAGTAGCAGAACGCCCCTCCTGGGAGCTGCAACTTGCGTCAACTCGTAGCTATTAGAAACAGATGGATTACAGGGACTTGAAGGTGATCAAGGATTACAGGGACTTGAAGCTGTTAGAAACAGATGGATTACAACAACCGGTTTAGATTTGTTGGGCTGGATTCTAGCGGCCTAGGCCCAACCCACTCGACTCCTTCCTCAGCTGTCATGAAATTCATCACCGCTATGCCCCGCCACTACACCTCGCTCTGCATGCTGCACCACGCCACGCCCCACCGCGTCATGCCCCACCACCACCCGCTCTCTGGCCGCTTCACTGTACCTAGCTTCCCTGCTGCCCACACTTCGCTCCACAAGATCGTCCCTCGCCAACCCCGAACAACCTTTCCCAAAGCCCCCAACCAAACACGCTTCCACCCTTGCCCCCCTCTCGAAAAGTTGAGGATGGTTTCCCTCAGGAGGACAGGACAAGCTCAAAGTCGACTGGAGACCGACCAGCAAGGGATCGTCAACATTGGGACGTGAGTAGAGGACGCAGATTCGAAGATCAGACGCTCTCATGCTTCAACTCGTCGGTACATCACCCTTCCTCTTCAGTTGATGCTCTTTTCTCCTCGCGGTTTTCCGTCGCTTCACCTTCCATATTAGGGAAGATTCTGTAGGGTGGGCTATCCACTCGGTTCAGGGGTTCACCAGGTGGTTTTCATTTTTGTTGGATCAAGGATCGCCATTACCATTTCTTGGTGGTGTCCAAAGATGTTGGTGGTCCACTCCCTGAGGAGAGTGACCATAAACTCTTTTAAATGGAAGGGAAAAGATTAATTCCATTAAACAGCCAAGGGGTACATATATATGGGTACAAAACTTAAGGGCCAAGGAACCCTAACTTGGGGGCCAAGGAGCCTAACAAAAAAGGACTAAACTACCCCTATAGTACCCTAATACAAGTGCAGTCTAACACCCCCCGCAGTCCCAACATCTAGCCACGGTAGATGTTGAGACTGGACCGAAACTCGGTGAACACCGTCGAAGGAGTCCCTTCGTGAAGATATCGGCGAACTGCGAGAACGTCGGAATGTGCAGGACTCGCACCTCCCCGAGAGCCACCCGCTCGCGAACGAAGTGAAGATCAATTTTCGTGTGCTGATGCTGCACCGGGTTGGTGGAGAGGTAGACGGCGCTGACGTTGTCGCAGTAGACCAACGTACTCCGGGCGAGGGGGGAGTGGAGCTCCTGAAGCAACTGCTGAAGCCAGGAGGACTCGGCCACGCCGTTGGCCACGGCGCGGTACTCCGCCTCGGCACTCAAGCGGGACACCACAAGCTGCCGCTTCGAGGACCAGGAGACGAGGTTGCCACCCAAGAAGACAGCGTAGCCGGAGGTGGACCGGCGGGTGTCCGAGCAACCCACCCAGTCAGCGTCGGTGTAGACGACCAGCTCGGAGGCAGAGTCGCGCCGCAGAAGAAGGCCGTAGTCGTGGGTGCCACGCGGGTACCGAAGGATCCGCTTCACCGCCGTGAGATGCGGCTCCCGCGGATCATGCATGTGGAGACACACCTGCTGAACCGCGTAGGAGATGTCCGGCCTGGTGAAGGTGAGGTACTGCAGGACACATGCAAGAGGTGGGGTCGGCGATCGGGGCGCCGTCGGCCCAAGACACCTTCGCCTGGGTGTCCACAGGAGTGGAGCACGGCTTGCAGTCAGCCATGCCCGCTCGCTCGAGGATATCCAGGCAGTACTGGCGCTGTTGGAGGAACAGAGCGCCCGGGCGGTGCTCGACCGCAACGCCCAGGAAGTGGTGGAGCTGGCCGAGATCCTTCATCGCGAACTCGTGCTGCAGGGCGGAGATCGTGCGTTGAAGAAGAGTCGGGATGGACGCCATGAGGACAATATTGTCCACGTACAGGAGGAGGTAGACAGTGTCACCCTCACGCTTGTAGACGAAGAGCGAGGTGTACGACTTGGCCCCGACGAAGCCGAGCGAGGCCAGGAAGGAGGCGAACCGACTATACTGTTGGAAATCCGGCGTATTAAACCCCCCTGGAACAGATCTGTCCGAACAGATTAGATCTGTACAGGTTATTTCGCCCTGGTGAAGTCGTGCAGCAGACCAGAGAGGTGCGAGATCGGTTCTGCCCCTGTTCTTGCGATCAGAACAGAGCAGAGGAACGCGGGGAAGATTAGGCGGCTCTGGTGCTGATCTAGACGAGATCAGAGAAACCAGAGACGAATTGTTTGTCTAGACAAGGTGGAGAACTTGTCTAGACGTTCTGCAGCCGTGAGGGCCTTTAGTTCTGGGTGGAAGAGTTTTTTTGAATACTAGTTTCGGTACAGCAGGGGAGGGGTGCACCCCTGTTTATATAGGGGTCGACTGGGAGAGTCCCAGTGCCTTACAACTCGATCTCTAATTTAAAAAACAGGACTCCTAATAGATTACTTCCTAATCTATATCTCTAAGAATATATTCAAAACGGGAGGAAATCTTCTAGAAAGATTATGGTTGCACCCTCTTGGTGCGCACGGGCCCCCTGGTGGGCCACAAGGCTGTCGTACCAGGGGCCAGGCCCAGGGTCACACGACATTCTCCTCCTGACCCTAGACCTGCAATATATCCAGAACACCAATTCTTCTCCCCATCTCGACGAACTTATGTCTTCCAAGCACCTTGGTCAAGATGTCCGCCATCTGGTCCTTCGTAGAGATTTGCTCAAGCACTATAACACCACTGTCTACACACTCCCGTATGTAGTGATATTTGGTGTCGATGTGCTTGCTCCTGTCATGGTGTACCAGATTTTTGCTCAAGTCTATGACAGACTTGTTGTCAACCCGTAGCACTGGCGTCTTCACCTTTTCAGCCAAGTCTTCCATCAGCCGTGCCATCCATACACCTTGACATGCCCCTTGAGCTGCTGCAATATATTCTGCTTCACACGAGGACAAGGCCACCACCTTCTGCTTGTTGGACTGCCACGAAACGGGGTTGTTTCCTAGACAAAACAGCACCCCGCTTGTGCTCTTGCGGTCCTCCACGTCTCCCGCATAGTCGCTATCCGAGTAGCCAATCAACTCCATATTGCCTCCCTTTGGATAGAAAACTCCGAAGTGGATCGTACCCGCTATATAGCGTACGATGCGCTTGACTGCAACGTAGTGTTCTTCCCTTGGTTCCTCCAAGAACCGACTCACGTACCCAACCAAGTAGGCGAGGTCGGGGCGTGTGTTCACCAAATATCGCAGCCCTCCCACCAAACTCCTGTAATTTGTTGCGTGCACCAACGGACTGTCACTTGTCTTGTAAAGCTTCAGGCCTTGCTCCATGGGGAATGCACAAGGGTTGCACTCCTCCAGGCCAGCTTTTGAGACAAGCTTAAAAGCGTAGGCCGCCTGCCCAACACTTATCCCTGCTTCAGACTGCCGCACCTCCAGGCCAAGATAATACGACAAGAGGCCCAAGTCGCTTATCTTGAACCGCTTCATCATCTCCTCCTTGAACTTCTTGATATCGCCCCCTCCTGTGATCACGAGATCGTCGACGTACACGTCGACGATGAGCTTCTCCTCTCCAGCTCCACGGAAGTAAATCCCGTGCTCGCTTGTACTCTTCTGGAAACCAAGCGATAGCAAGCTATCGTTGAGCTTGGCATTCCAGGCCCTGGGCGCTTGACGAAGTCCGTACAAAGCCTTCTTGAGTCGGTACACCTTGTGTTCGGTTCCGTCGACGATGAAGCCAGCGGGCTGAGAGACGTACACCTCCTCCATCAGATCGCCTTTCGGGAAGGCGCTTTTCACATCCATGTGGTGTACCTCCCATCCCTTGTGCGCAGCTACTGCAAGGAGCAAGCGAACAGACTCGAGACGGGCTACAGGAGCGAATACCTCGTCAAAGTCTATTCCTTGCCGCTGGACATAGCCTTTAGCCACCAATCGAGCCTTGTGCTTCACCACCTCTCCATGCTCGTCCCTCTTCACCTTGAACACCCACTTGAGACCAATGGGCTTGTGTCCTGCAGGAAGATCAACAAGTTACCACGTCTTGTTCTCTTCTATGGACTCCATCTCCTCGAGCATGGCCCGTCTCCAGCACGGGTGTTCCTCGGCATCGGCGAAGGACGTAGGCTCCTCTGCGGTGGTGAACATGAGCTCCTCCTCCTCCAGGCTCGGTGGGCGTGGCGCTCGCCCAAGAGGGGTGAGAGTTCCCAGCACGTTGCGCATCGTGCGGAACCGAAGTGCAACGTTGTCGTTGTGGTAGGTGTCGACGTTGCTGCCGACATCCGTCGGCGGCGTAGCGAAGCGGATGGGTCGTGGAGGCTGCTGGGGTTGACGAAGGTGCTGGCATCTTCAAAACTAGACCCTCCCGCTGCTGTTGACCCCTGTGCGGGGCTGTCCCAGCTCTGCTCCGTGCTGGACAGACCCTGCAGGAGCCTACGGCGAGTCGCGGGGGGTGCTGGTCGCCTACCAGCAGCTCTGGTGTGCCGCGCCGGGGCCCCTGGGGTCTGGACAGACCCTCCTGCGCCCCTCCTGAGTGCTGCAGAGGTGCTGTTCGGCCCCTTCGAGCCCTGCAGCACCTCGCCAGGTGCTGGAACAGCAGGTTCAACAGGTGCTAAACCCATGGAGTCGACGTAGAATGCGTCGTAGTCCTCTTCTTCAGCTCCTTCACCCCAGTCCCACTTGGCCGCCTCGTCGAATATCACGTCACGTGATATGTGTGTGCGCCCATCAGTCGGATTGTACATCCGGTAGCCCTTCGTCCCTGCAACATAGCCAAGAAACACCATCGGCGTACTCCGGTCTTCCAACTTTTTCAGGTGGGGGTTTGTATTTTTGACATGCCCCACACACCCAAAAGTTCGGAAGTAGTTGACGGTTGGTCGCTCCCCGTGCCAAGCTTCATATGGCATCTTCCCGTCGAGGCCGCGGGTGGGGGATCTATTTAAGATGTAGACAGCTGTCAGGACTGCCTCACCCCAAAAGAACCCGGGCATACCCTTCGCCTTCAACATGCTTCTCGCCATCCCGACCACCGTCTGGTTGCGCCGCTCCACAACCCCGTTTTGTTGCGGCGTGTATGGGGCTGTGAGCTGACGATGTACGCCGTGCTGAGCGCAGTATTCGCCGAACTCCTGTGAGGTGAACTCCCCTCCGCGATCAGTACGAAGTAGCTTCAGCCTCCTCCCGGACTCTAATTCAGCTGTCGCTTGAAATTGCTGAATTAAGTCGGGCGCCTTGTCCTTGCTTGCTAGGAGATAGAGCCACATATAGCGGCTCATGTCATCCACTAGCAACAAGAACATCTTGTTGCCGCCTGGAGTCGTCGGCATGATCGGCCCGCAGATGTCGCCGTGGACGAGGTCGAGCGCGCCCTCCGCGCGCCGACGAGCTTGCGTGGGGAAGCTGAAGCGCCTCTGCTTCTCGGCCAAGCAAGCCTCGCACAATTGATCAACATGATCAATTTGCGGAAGCCCGAGCACCATCTCCTCCTTTGCCAGCTTCCGAAGTGTTAGTAGCTGGATTTTTACTCTCATTGAAGAGAGGATGACACTAGAGAGTTGGGGCAATTTTTCTTGTCTATTCCTCACACAATGTCATGTCAACCCAAGGGGTCGAGGCTACATATTTATAGCAGCCCAAGTGCAGCCAACCAGCCAAGCATATGCCTTCTTGCTAGTCCAAGATGCCATGCAAGGTGCTGTCCTAAAGATGCTAACAACCGTCCTAAAAGCAGTCAAGATGCTGCTGTCCTAACTGCTGTCCTAAAAGCAGTCAAGATGTTGTCCTCTAGTCTAAGACGAGTACAACAAGGACCAAAGACCAAGGACTAAGGTACAACAAACTAAGGGCAAGGGTACAAGGGACTAGGGGACCAAAGACCAAATGACTACAAGACTTATTCCATCATTCTCCCCCTAAGTCTTGTACGTCGGCTTCTGGGAGGGTTGGACCATCCCGATCCTGGAGCAAAGTTCAATGAACTTGAGCCTCCCAAGGGGCTTGGTGAGCAGGTCCGCAAGCTGGTCCTTGGTGTTGATGTAGATCGCCTTGATGCTGCCTTCCTCCAAGCAGCCTCGGATGAAGTGGTACCTCACCCGGATGTGTTTGCTCCGTTCAAGGAAAACGAGGTTCTTTGCGAGGGCCAGAGCAGACACGTTGTCCACCCTGAGTTCCACCGCTCCAGTGTCTCTGCCGAGGAGATCACCAAGCAGTCGAACAAGCCAGAGCGCCTGAGTCGAAGCGGTGGAGGCCGCTATGTACTCGGCCTCGCAACTGGACATGGCCACCACCTGCTGCTTGACCGACTGCCAGCTAACGAGGCACTTGCCGAAGAAGAAGAGGATCCCGCTCATGCTCTTGCTGGTGTCGATGTCGCCGGCGTGGTCGCTGTCGCTGTACCCGACAAGGTGTGCCTCACCAGGACACCTCGAGTAGTGGAGGCCGTGATCGAGAGTCCCCGCAACATAGCGGATGATCCTCTTCACAGCCTGCTGGTGCTCCATCGTCGGTCGCTGCAGTAACCGACTAACGTAGCCGACGGAGAATGCCAAGTCCGGCCGTGTGTGGGCGAGGTAGCGAAGAATCCCCACAAGACGTCGGTACTGTGTAGCATCCACCTCTTCCGCCGTGCTGTCGCGGCTCAACTTCAGCCTCTCCTCCATCGGAGTGAGGGCTGGATTGCAGTTTGTGAGCCCAGCTAGCTCAACAATACGCCTGGCGTAGGCGGTCTGTCGAAGTGTGATCCCGGAGTCGGCCTGGTGCACCTCAATCCCTAGATAGAAGGAGAGGGATCCCAGGTCACTCATCTGGAAGGTGGCTTTCATCTCTTCCTTGAACGCTGCCACCTCCGCATCCTTGGTGTCGGTGATCACCAAGTCGTCGACGTAGACACCCACCAGTAGGGTGTTTCCCCCATTGCCCCGCCGGTAGATGGCCGCCTCATGCGGGCATTGCCCGAAGCCCATCCTCTTGAGCGTGGAATCCAACTTGGCATTCCACGCCTGTGGTGTCTGCCGCAAGCCGTAGAGGGCCTTGCGCAGGCACAACACCTTGCCCTCCTTGCCAGGGAGCGCAAACCCCGGCGGCTGGTGTACGTAGACCTCCTCCTTCAAGTCGCCGTTGAGGAACGCCGACTTGACGTCCATGTGCTGGACACGCCAGCCTTCTTGGGCAGCCAGTGCAAGAAGGAGTCGCACGGATTCCATCCGTGCCACGGGGGCAAAGGCATCGTCGAAGTCGATCCCCTCCTGTTGCACGAAGCCGCGTGCCACCAAGCGAGCCTTGTGCTTGACGATGGCGCCGGCTTCATCCCTCTTCAACTTGAACACCCACTTAAGGGTGATCGCGCGGTGACCGCGAGGGAGGTCAGCAAGCTCCCAAGTGCGGTTCGTCTCAACCGCGTCCATCTCCGACTGCATCGCAGCACGCAATGCCGCGTGTTTCTCGGCCTCCGCGAAAGATCGAGGCTCGCCGTCGTCGCACGCAAGGTGCAACTGCGCCTCCGAATCTTGATCATCCAGATCGTGAGGGGCCAGTTCCGGCACCGGCTGGTCGCCGAGAATGTTCTCCATCTTGCGATACCACAACTGCTCGCCGTCGTAGCACCTGTCGAGGCGCTCCTCATCGTGGGAGAGCGGAGTGACAAACTCCACTGGTCGTGCTCGACACAAGCTGGTGACGGAGTGGACGTGGCCGGAGGGGTGGCCGTCGGTGCTGGAGTGCGTGGGGTCGCCGACTGAGGTGGACGCTCGGGGGCTGGGGTAGACACGCTCGGTGAAGAGGAGCTGCCTACTCCCCCAGCTCCCTTGAAGTAGACGTAGTCGACGACGAATTCGTCGTTCGTCGAGGTCGAACCGTCGTCCACCGCCTTGTCCCATGCCCATCCTCGCCCTTCGTTGAACACAACGTCGCGCGTCGTGCGCACACATTGTGTCTCTGGGTCGAGAATGCGGTAGGCCTTCGAGCCCTCTGCGTAGCCGATGAACACCCCGGGGGTGCTCCTGTCGTCGAGCTTGCCGATCTGGCCAAGCTCCTTAGCGAATGCGAGGCAGCCGAAGACCCGTAGGTGAGAGACCGCCGGCTTGCGCCCATACCAAGCCTCGTACGGCGTCCTGCCGTGGAGGGCCTTGGTGGGCGAGCGGTTGAGGATGTAGACGGCGGTCACCACCGCCTCTCCCCAAAAGACAGCCGGCATTCCCCTCTGCTTGAGGAGGGCCCGAGTCATCCCCACAACCGTCTGGTTGCGCCGCTCGACGACGCCGTTCTGCTGCGGGCTGTAGGGCGCGGAGTAGTGGCGCTGAACACCCTCATCCGCGCAATACGACGCGAATTCAGCCGCCGTGAATTCGCCGCCATTGCCGGTGTGCAGTATGCGCAGCTTGCGGCCGCACTCCGCCTCCGCAGTGGCCTGCGCACGCCTGATGGCGTTCGCAGCCTCTCCCTTGCTGCCAAGGACCACCACCCACATGTAGCGGGAGAGGTCGTCGACGAGCAGCAGGAAGTAGCGTCGTCCTCCGGGTGTAGCCGGTGTCACCGGGCCACACAAGTCCCCGTGAACGAGCTCGAGCCGCTCCTTGGCTCGAAAGCTCGACTGATGGGGAAAAGGAAGCCGCCTCTGCTTCGTCACCACGCAGACGTCGCAGAGCTGCTCCACGTGGTCAAGGCATGGCATGCCTCCCACCATCTCCTTGGCACTGAGCTGCTTCAGGGCCTCGAAGTGAAGGTGCCCAAAGCGCTCGTGCCACTGCCATGCCTCGTCCTCCCGACGAGTGGCAAGGCAGACGGGCTGTGCTACCTGCACGTGAAGGACATAGAGTCGATTGGTGCCTCTAGTTACCTTGGCAAGAAGGCGACAATGGCAATCCCAAATCCTCATGACTCCGTCCTTGATCTCCACGCGCGAACCACTCTCATCCAGCTGTCCCAAGCTGATGATGGAGTTTTGCAACGCGGGGATGTAGTAGACTCCGACGAGCAGCTTGTGCTCACCGGACTTAGCGCTGAGGAGGACGGAGCCAACACCCTTGATCTCCACGCCGGAGGCGTCACCAAACCTGACGGAGCCTCGGACATTGGGATCAAGCTCGGCGAAGAACTCCCGTCGACCGATCATGTGATGGGTGGCGCCGGTGTCGAGGCACCACCCGTCAGTCTTGTCGTTGCTGGGGCCGTCGCCGAGGAGAGTGTGTGCTCTCGGCTCATCAAGATGAAAGAGAGTTGCTGCGGTCGATGCCGCTAGAGGTGGCTTGATGCTTCCATGTGCCATGAGCAAAGCTGGCTCCTCCTCCACCTGTGCGACGTGGGCCTCCTCCTCCACTTGTGCGACGTGGGCCAGACCACGTCGTGGCTGCCGACACTCCCTGGCCCAATGACCAAGCTTGCCACAGTTGTGGCAGGTGTTGTCTCGTGTCGGCTTGTGGTTGCCGACGGCACCGCCCTGGGCGCCTCCGCGGGCACGTCCTTGCGCCCCGGCCTGGGCGCCTCCGCGCCCCTTGCGCGGCTTGCCGCGCTTGCGGCCGCCTGTCAAGGAAGAGGACTCCCCCTTCTTCCGATCACCCTGGTCAGCCTCCCACTGCTCGCGAGTGAGATGAAGCTTCCCGCCAATGGTGATAGGCCCCGAGAGAGGTTGTGGTTCGTCGCTGTCGACGACCTTGAGGCGACCTATCGTCTCTTCGATCGACATCGTGGAGAGGTCCAGCAGAGACTCGATCGATCGAGCGATCTGCTTGTACTTCTCGGGGATGCAACGAAAGAGCTTCTCGACAGCTCTCTCCTCGTCGTAGGTGTCGTCGCCGAACTGCTCCAACTTCTGCAACAAAGTGTTGAGACGGAGATAAAAGTCATCGACATCCTCACCTGGCTTAAAGGCCAGGTTCTCCCACTCCTTGCGAAGCGCCTGCAGCGTGGTCTTGCGGGCGCGGTCGCTGCCGATGCGTGCCGCAGCGATGGCGTCCCAAGCCTCCTTAGCAGTCCGCTTCTTGGAAAGCGAGAACTGCATCTCGGGCGGGACTGCAGCAATGAGGGCATCCAGCGCCCGTCGATCCTCGTAGTAGTCGACGTCGCCGTACCGAACTGCTTCCCACATGTGTCGCACCTGAAGCCGCACCCTCATCACCGCAGCCCACTCGACATAGTTGGTCTTGGTGAGGGTAGGCCAGCCACCGCCGGGACCGACATCCCTGACAATGGCCTGGACCCCATGGTGTCCATGATACCGATCTGGGGAGGGAGAACCGCGCTGCCTGTAACGGCCGCGTTCTCCGTCGACTCCGCCGCCGCCGCCGGGAGCGCCACCGGCACGTCCGCGTCGGCCTGGGCTACGGCTATCACGCCCATGGGGACGCGCGGCTACTCGATGCATCTCCTGTGCTCGCGCCACTTCCCTTGCCATCCTGAGCTCATCGTCGACGCCGCCGTCAACAGAGCCGCTGGAGCTACTGCCGCGCAGAGCCTCCAGCTCTGCTGCCGCTACACGCGCTGCAGCCGCCGCCGCCGCCGCTGCTTCCACTTCCGCCCTCGCTGCTGCCAGTTCCGCCGCCATCAACCTTGCCGCTAGTGTCGCCGTCGCCGCAGCCTCTGCCGCCGCTCGCTTGCGCTCCTCCGCTGCGGCGACCTCCGTCTGCCGCGCGCTCGAGGCGACCGAACGCTGAGACTGTCCGTCGGACATCGCGCACTAGTGGGGAGCTGGTGTGTGGGGAAGAGGGATGAGCTGGGGCAGCTGGTGTTCCTGCTACCGGTTGCGGACAGAGAGAGGCGTGGGAAGGAGATGAGCAAGAGATGTTTAGGCTACAGGATAGAACGGCTCTGATACCAAGTGTTAGTAGCTGGATTTTTACTTTCATTAAAGAGAGGATGACACTAGAGAGTTGGGGCATTTTTTCTTGTCTATTCCTCACACAATGCCATGCCAACCCAAGGGGTTGAGGCTACATATTTATAGCAGCCCAAGGGCAGCCAACCAGCCAAGCATATGCCTTCTTGCTAGTCCAAGATGCCATGCAAGGTGCTGTCCTAAAGATGCTAACAACTGTCCTAAAAGCAGTCAAGATGTTGTTGTCCTAACTGTTGTCCTAAAAGCAGTCAAGATGTTGTCCTCTAGTCTAAGACGAGTACAACAAGGACCAAAGACCAAGGACTAAGGTACAACAAACTAAGGACAAGGGTACAAGGGACTAGGGTACCAAAGACCAAATGACTACAAGACTTATTCCATCACGAAGCGCCTGGAAGCCGACGTGTCCGTAACGTTCGTGCCAACGCCACGCGACGTCACCACGTCGTGCGGTCAGGCAAACTGGACGCGTGATGTTGAGCCTGACGGGGTACAACTTGTTGTCGTCGCGCCGCACTCGTGTGATGAGACGGTTCTGCTCGTCTCGAATGTGTGCATGCATAGTGACGTTGTAGCCATCCTCATCTAGCTGTCCGAGGCTGATGAGGTTGGTGGTGAGACGCGGGATGAGGTAGACACCAGTGAGTCGCCGATGCTCACCCGTGTCACAGGCGAACAGGACCGTGCCCTTCCCCTCGATCCGCACGACCGAGTTGTCGCCGAACTTGATGGTTCTGACGACGTTCTCGTCGAGCTCGGAGAAGACGGCGCGCGAACCATGTTAGTAGCTGGATTTTTACTCTCATTGAAGAGAGGATGACACTAGAGAGTTGGGGCAATTTTCTTGTCTATTCCTCACACAATGCCATACCAACCCAAGGGGTTGAGGCTACATATTTATAGCAGCCCAAGGGCAGCCAACCAGCCAAGCATATGCCTTCTTGCTAGTCCAAGATGCCATGCAAGGTGCTGTCCTAAAGATGCTAACAACCGTCCTAAAAGCAGTCAAGATGCTGCTGTCCTAACTGCTGTCCTAAAAGCAGTCAAGATGCTGTCCTCTAGTCTAAGATGAGTACAACAAGGACCAAAGACCAAAGGACTAAGGTACAACAAACTAAGGACAAGGGTACAAGGGACTAGGGGACCAAAGACCAAAGGACTACAAGACTTATTCCATCATTCTCCCCCTAAGTCTTGTACGTCGTCTTCTGGGAGGGTTGGACCATCCCGATCCTGGAGCAAAGTTCAATGAACTTGAGTCTCCCAAGGGGCTTGGTGAGCAGATCCGCAAGCTGGTCCTTGGTGTTGATGTAGATCGCCTTGATGCTACCTTCCTCCAAGCAGCCTCGGATGAAGTGGTACCTCACCCGGATGTGCTTGCTCCGTTCATGAAAAACGGGGTTCTTTGCCAGGGCCAGAGCAGACACGTTGTCCACCCTGAGCTCCACCGCTCCAGTGTCTCTGCCGAGTAGATCACCAAGCAGTCGAACAAGCCAGAGCGCCTGAGTCGAAGCGGTGGAGGCCGCTATGTACTCGGCCTCGCAGCTGGACATGGCCACCACCTGCTGCTTGACCGACTGCCAGCTAACGAGGCACTTGCCGAAGAAGAAGAGGATCCCGCTCGTGCTTTTGCTGGTGTCGATGTCGCCGGCGTGGTCGCTGTCGCTGTACCCGACAAGGTGTGCCTCTCCAGGACACCTCGAGTAGTGAAGGCCGTGATCAAGAGTCCCCGCAACGTAGCGGATGATCCTCTTCACAGCCTGCTGGTGCTTCGTCGTCGGTCGCTGCAGGAACCGACTAACGTAGCCGACGGAGAATGCCAAGTCCGGCCGTGTGTGGGCGAGGTAGCGAAGGCTCCCCACAAGACGCCGGTACTGTGTAGCGTCCACCTCCTCCGCCGTGCTGTCGCGGCTCAGCTTCAGCCTCTCCTCCATCGGAGTGAGGGCTGGGTTGCAGTTTGTGAGCCCAGCTAGCTCAACAATTCGCCTGGCGTAGGCGGTCTGTCGAAGTGTGATCCCGGAGTCGGCCTGGTGCACCTCAATTCCTAGGTAGAAGGAGAGGGATCCCAGGTCACTCATCTGGAAAGTGGCTTTCATCTCTTCCTTGAACGCTGCCACCTCTGCCTCCTTGGTGCCAGTGATCACCAAGTCGTCGACGTAGACACCCACCAGTAGGGTGTTTCCTCCATTGCCCCGCCGGTAGATGGCCGCCTCGTGTGGGCATTGCCCGAAGCCCATCCTCTTGAGCGTGGAATCCAACTTGGCATTCCACGCCCGTGGTGCCTGCCGCAAGCCATAGAGGGCCTTGCGCAGGCGCAACACCTTGCCCTCCTTGCCAGGGAGCGCAAACCCTGGCGGCTGGTGTACGTAGACCTCCTCCTTCAAGTCGCCGTTGAGGAACGCCGACTTGACGTCCATGTGCTGGACACGCCAGCCTTCTTGAGCAGCCAGCGCAAGAAGGAGTCGCACGGATTCCATCCGTGCCACGGGGGCAAAGGCATCGTCGAAGTCGATCCCCTCCTGCTGCACGAAGCCGCGTGCCACCAAGCGAGCCTTGTGCTTGACGATGGCGCCGGCTTCATCCCTCTTCAGCTTGAACACCCACTTAAGGGTGATCGCACGGTGACCGCGAGGGAGGTCAGCAAGCTCCCAAGTGCGGTTCGTCTCAACCGCATCCATCTCCGACTGCATCGCGGCACGCCATGCCGCGTGTTTCTCGGCCTCCGCGAAAGACCGAGGCTCGCCGTCGTCGCACGCAAGGTGCAACTGTGCCTCCGAATCTTGATCATCCAGATCGTGAGGGGCCAGTCCCGGCACCGGCTGGTCGCCGAGAATGTTCTCCATCTTGCGATACCACAGCTGCTCGCCGTCGTAGCACCTGTCGAGGCGCTCCTCGTCGTGGGAGAGCGGAGTGACAAACTCCACTGGGTCGTGCTCGACACAAGCTGGTGACGGAGTGGACGTGGCCGGAGGGGTGGCCGTCGGTGCTGGAGTGCGTGGGGTCGCCGGCTGAGGTGGAGGTGGACGCTCTGGGGCAGGGGTAGACACGCTCGGTGGAGAAGAGCTGCCTACTCCCCCAGCTCCCTTGGAGTAGACGTAGTCGACGATGAAGTCGTCGTTCGTCGAGGTCGAACTATCGTCCACCGCCTTGTCCCATGCCCATCCTCGCCCTTCGTTGAACACAACGTCGCGCGTCGTGCGCACACGCTGTGTCTCTGGGTCGAGAATGCGGTAGGCCTTCGAGCCCTCCGCGTAGCCAATGAACACCCCGGGGGTGCTCCTGTCGTCAAGCTTGCCGATCTGGCCAAGCTCCTTGGCGAACGCGAGGCAGCCGAATACCCGTAGATGAGAGACCGCCGGCTTGCGCCCATACCAAGCCTCGTACGGCGTCCTGCCGTGGAGGGCCTTGGTGGGCGAACGGTTGAGGATGTAGACGGCGGTCACCACCGCCTCTCCCCAAAAGACAGCCGGCATTCCCCTCTGCTTGAGGAGGGCCCGAGTCATCCCCACAACCGTCTGGTTGCGCCGCTCGACGACGCCGTTCTGCTGCGGGCTGTAGGGCGCGGAGTAGTGGCGCTGAACACCCTCATCCGCGCAATACGACGCGAATTCAGCCGCCGTGAATTCGCCGCCGTTGTCGGTGCGCAGCACGCGCAGCTTGCGGTCGCACTCCGCCTCCGCAGTGGCCTGCGCACGCCTGATGGCGTTCGCAGCCTCTCCCTTGCTGCCAAGGACCACCACCCGCATGTAGCGGGAGAGGTCGTCGACGAGCAGCAGGAAGTAGCGTCGTCCTCCTGGTGTAGCCGGTGTCACCGGGCCACACAAGTCCCCGTGAACGAGCTCGAGCCGCTCCTTGGCTCGAAAGCTCGACTGCTGGGGAAAAGGAAGCCGCCTCTGCTTCGTCACCACGCAGACGTCGCAGAGCTGCTCCACGTGGTCAAGGCATGGCATGCCTCGCACCATCTCCTTGGCACTGAGCTGCTTCAGGGCCTCGAAGTGAAGGTGCCCAAAGCGCTCGTGCCACTGCCATGCCTCGTCCTCCCGACGAGTGGCAAGACAGACAGGCTGTGCTACCTGCACGTGAAGGACATAGAGTCGATTGGTGCCTCTAGTTACCTTGGCAAGAAGGCGACAATGGCGATCCCAAATCCTCATGACTCCGTCCTTGATCTCCACGCGCGAACCACTCTCATCCAGCTGTCCCAAGCTGATGATGGAGTTTCGCAACGCGGGGATGTAGTAGACTCCGACGAGCAGCTTGTGCTCACCGGACTTAGCGCTGAGGAGGACGGAGCCAACACCCTTGATCTCCACGCCGGAGGCGTCACCAAACTTGACGGAGCCTCGGACATTGGGATCAAGCTCGGCGAAGAACTCCCGTCGACCGGTCATGTGATGGGTGGCGCCGGTGTCGAGGCACCACCCGTCAGTCTTGTCGTTGCTGGAGCCGTCGCCGAGGAGAGCGTGTGCTCTCGGCTCATCAAGATGAAAGAGAGCTGTTGCAGTCGATGCCGCTAGAGATGGCTTGATGCTTCCATGTGCCATGAGCAAAGCTGGCTCCTCCTCCACCTGGGCGACGTGGGCCTCCTCCTCCACTTGTGTGACGTGGGCCTGACCACGTCGTGGCTGTCGACACTCCCTGGCCCAATGACCAAGCTTGCCACAGTTGTGGCAGGTGTCGTCTCGTGCCGGCTTGTGGTTGCCGGCGGCACCGCCCTGGGCACCTCCGCGGGCACTTCCTTGCGCCCCGGCCTGGGCGCCTCCGCGCCCCTTGCGCGGCTTGCCGCGCTTGCGACCGCCTGTCGAGAAAGAGGACTCCCCCTTCTTCCGATCACCCTGGCTAGCCTCCCACTGCTCGCGAGTGAGATGAAGCTTCCCGCCAATGGTGATAGGCCCCGAGAGAGGCTGTGGTTCGTCGCTGTCGACGACCTTGAGGCGACCTATCGCCTCTTCGATCGACATCGTGGAGAGGTCCAGCAGAGACTCGATCGAGCGAGCGATCTGCTTGTACTTCTCGGGGATGCAACGGAAGAGCTTCTCGATAGCTCTCTCCTCGTCGTAGGTGTCGTCGCCGAACTGCTCCAACTTCTGCAACAAAGTGTTGAGACGGAGAGCAAAGTCATCGACGTCCTCACCTGGCTTAAAGGCCAGGTTCTCCCACTCCTTGCGAAGCGCCTGCAGCGTGGTCTTGCGGGCGCGGTCGCTGCCGATGCGTGCCGCAGCGATGGCGTCCCAAGCCTCCTTAGCAGTCCGCTTCTTGGAAAGCGAGAACTGCATCTCGGGCGGGACTGCAGCAATGAGGGCATCCAGCGCCCGTCGATCCTCGTAGTAGTCGACGTCGCCGTACCGAACTGCTTCCCACATGTGTCGCACCTGGAGCCGCACCCTCATCACCGCGGCCCACTCCACGTAGTTGGTCTTGGTGAGGGTAGGCCACCCACCGCCGGGACCGACATCCCTGACAATGGCCTGGACCCCATGGTGTCCATGGTACCGATCTGGGGAGGGAGAACCGCGCTGCCTGTAACGGCCGCGTTCTCCGTCGACTGTGCTGCCGCCGGGAGCGCCACCGGCACGTCCGCGCCGGCCTGGGCTGCGGCTATCGCGCCCATGGGGACGCGCGGCTACTCGATGCATCTCCTGTGCTCGCGCCACTTCCCTTGCCAACTTGAGCTCATCGTCGACGCCGTCGACAGAGCCGCTGGAGCTACTGCCGCGCAGAGCCTCCAGCTCTGCTGCCGCTGCACGCGCTACAGCCGCCGCCGCTGCTGCTTCCACTTCCGCTCTCGCTGCTGCCAATTCCGCCGCCGCCAACTTTGCCGCTAGTGCCGCCGTCGCTGCAGCCTCTGCCGCCGCTCGCTCGCGCTCCTCCGCCGCGGCGACCTCCGTCTGCCGCGCGCTCGAGGCGACCGAACGCTGAGACTGTCCGTCGGACATCGCGCACTAGTGGGGAGCTGGTGTGTGGGGAAGAGGGATGAGCTGGGGCAGCCGGTGTTCCTGCTACCGGTTGCGGACAGGGAGAGGCGCGGGAGGGAGATGAGCAAGAGATGTTTAGGCTACAGGACAGAACGGCTCTGATACCAAGTGTTAGTAGCTGGATTTTTACTCTCATTGAAGAGAGGATGACACTAGAGAGTTGGGGCAATTTTCTTGTCTATTCCTCACACAATGCCATACCAACCCAAGGGGTTGAGGCTACATATTTATAGCAGCCCAAGGGCAGCCAACCAGCCAAGCATATGCCTTCTTGCTAGTCCAAGATGCCATGCAAGGTGCTGTCCTAAAGATGCTAACAACCGTCCTAAAAGCAGTCAAGATGCTGCTGTCCTAACTGCTGTCCTAAAAGCAGTCAAGATGCTGTCCTCTAGTCTAAGATGAGTACAACAAGGACCAAAGACCAAAGGACTAAGGTACAACAAACTAAGGACAAGGGTACAAGGGACTAGGGGACCAAAGACCAAAGGACTACAAGACTTATTCCATCAAACCAGTCATGTGGTTGGTCGTGCCCGTGTCGAGGTACCAAAGGGCGTCGTCGGAGTCATCGTCGTCGTGGCCACGATGTGCGAAGACGCGTCCCTCCACTATCTCCAGTGGACGCGTGGAACGCTCGCGTACAGGCTCCTCCTGTACTGAGATAGCCCTTGTCATGAACAAGGCGCCATCCTCCTCTGCCTTTGTCACGTGCGCCTGCTGTTGCGGCTCCTCCTGCTGCTACTTCTTCGAACGACACTCCTTGGCCCAATGGCCCTTCTTACCACACTTTCTGCACTGGTCCCGCGGAATGTCCTTCCCGGAACCCTTCTTCTTGGGCGCACCTTTGCGGCCGCCCTTCTTCGAAGAACCCTCATTGCCTCGCGCCTACTTCCGCCGTGCCTCCCACTCCTCCTGAGTGAGGTACAGCTGGCTGTCGTGCACTCCTCCCTTGCGCCGCGTCGTGTCGAAGGCATTTTCGGCAGCCCTCAGCCGCCCCGTCACATCCGACAATGTGAGGGTCGACACATCTAGCAGGGTCGAGATCGCCACCACGATCTGCTCGAAGCGTTCTGGAATGCTCCGAAGGAGCTTCTCCACTGTCACATCTTCGTCGATGTGCTCCCCTAGCGTCTCGAGACAGGCTATGATGTCGCTCAGACGAAGGGAGAAGTCCTCCACGCTCTCGCCATCCTGGAACACCGCATTGTCGAACTCCCGCCTGAGTTGACGCGTCGTGCTCTTCTTCACGCGGTCGGCCCCGACCCACATAAGGGCGATCGTGTCCCACGCCTCCTTCGCCGTCTTCTTCTTCCCGATCGTCGTGATCATCTCCGGTGGGACAGCGCTGACGAGGATGTCCAGCGCCATCATGTCCTTCTGTTGCGTCGCCACGCCTTCGCAGCTCACCGCCTCCCACAACATCCGGGCTTTCAACTTGATCTCCATCATGACCGCCCACTCCGCATAGTTGGTCTTGGTGAGTAGCGGGAACTCGGTCCCCGTGTTCACCTCACGAACTACTTGAGAGGTCATCTTGATCTTGCCGGCCGCTGGTGTTGCTGGAAGGAGGGGTCTGCTGGGGTCCCGTCAACATGGCTCTGATACCAAAATTGTTGGAAATCTGGCGTGTTAAACCCCCCTGGAACAGATCTGTCCGAACAGATTAGATCTGTACAGGTTATTTCGCCCTGGTGAAGTCGTGCAGCAGACTAGAGAGGTGAGAGATCGGTTCTGCCCCTGTTCTTGCGATCAGAACAGAGCAGAGGAACGCGGGGAAGATTAGGCGGCTCTGGTGCTGATCTAGACGAGATCAGAGAAACCAGAGACGAATTGTTTGTCTAGACAAGGTGGAGAACTTGTCTAGACGTTCTGCAGCCGTGAGGGCCTTTAGTTCTGGGTGGAAGAGTTTTTTTGAATACTAGTTTCGGTACAGCGGGGGAGGGGCGCACCCCTGTTTATATAGGGGTCGGCTGGGAGAGTCCCAGGGCCTTACAACTCGATCTCTAATTTAAAAAACAGGACTCCTAATAGATTACTTCCTAATCTATATCTCTAAGAATATATTCAAAACGGGAGGAAATCTTCTAGAAAGATTCTGGTTGCACCCTCCTGGTGCGCACGGGCCCCCTGGTGGGCCACAAGGCTGTCGTACCAGGGGCCAGGCCCAGGGTCACATGACATATACCAAGCCCGAGGCGCCTGCTTCAACCCGTACAGGGACTTGTTCAACTGGCAGACCAAGTCTGGACGGGCTGAATCAACGAACCCTGTCGGCTGACGGCAGTACACTGTCTCCGTCAGCGTCCCGTGGAGGAAGGAGTTCTTGACGTCCAGCTGGTGGACAGGCCAAGAACGCGACAGAGCCAGCGACAGAACAGTGTGAACCGTCGCCGGCTTCACCACCGGGCTGAAGGTCTCGTCGTAGTCGACGCCGGGGCGCTGAGTGAAACCGCGAAGCACCTACCGTGCCTTGTACCTCTCAAGAGACCCATCCGCCTTCCTCTTATGCGTGAACACCCACTTGCCCGTGACAACATTGCAACGACCAGGTCGGGGAACCAGGTCCCAGGTCCGGTTGGAGAGTAGGGCCGCATACTCTTCATCCATAGCCCGACGCCAGTGAGGGTCGGCGAGGGCGCTACGGACAGAAGAGGGGATAGGCGAGATGGGTGATGAGGCAGGCGGCGAGGTGGTCGAGGACGATAGAACGACCCCAAAGAAGCGCTCCACCGGTCGAAGAACGCCAACGGCCCGTCGAGTCACCATGGGGTGAACGTGACGAGGGTCCCGATGGAGCAGCGGAGGGTGGTACACCGGAGGCTCGGTGCGGGAAGAAGCCGGTGCACCAAGCCGCGCTCGTCACTGATAGACGAGAACGGGCTCGGCGTACCGCGGTCCAGGGGCCGCAGGTGGTGCGGCTGACGACATCGGGGATGCCGTCGTGGACATCGGGGCCGCGCGAGGCGCGGCGGACGACGTCGGGGACGCCGGGGCTACGCGTGGTGCAGCTGACGACGTCGGGACGCCGGGGCCGCACGGGGCGCGGCTGACGACGTCAGGGACATCGAGGCCGCGTGTGGCACGGCAGGCATTGTCGGAGACGTCGGGGACGCCGGAGCCGCGCGAGGCGCAGCGGACGACGTCGGGGCCGTCGGAGGAACGGCTAGTGGCGGCAAGAACGCCGGAGCCGCGGGTGGCACGACAGGTGGTGTCTGAGACACGGTGGTCGTGTCAGGCACGGTGAGAGGAAGACCTGCAGAAGGTAAAAAACAAGGTCGCTAGACAGGAGCGGCCTCAGGGTCAGTGGAAAAAAGAGAATCCAACTCGGAGACCGAGTCAGAGGAGGACCCAACAAAAGGGAAGGAGGACTCGTCGAACACGACGTGTCGGGAGACCAAGATGCGGCGAGTGGTAAGGTCGAGACACCGGTATCCCTTATAATCAGGGGAGTACCCAAGTAAGACACACTGAGTTGAACGAGGCGCGAGCTTATGAGGGGTGGTGGCAGAGAGATTAGGGTAGCAAGCGCACCCGAAAACTCGAAGGTGGTCGTAAAGAGGAGGGGTGCCGAACAAAGCGAAATGAGAAGTGGGAGCACTAATCGCCTTAGTAGGAAGGCGATTAATGAGGTAGGTGGCGGTGTGAAGCGCCTCCGCCCAGTAGCGAGCAGGAGTAGAAGCCTGGAACATAAGGGAGCGCACGACATCGTTGGTCGTCCGAATCATGCGCTCAGCCTTGCCGTTCTAGGGAGAGGTGTACGGGCAAGACATGCGCAACTGAACACCGTGAGAAAGAAAGAAGTCACAGAACGCAAAGTTGTCAAAATCGCACCCGTTGTCGCACTAGACCGCCCTGATCGTGCGTCCAAACTGGGTGGACACCCAAGCGAAGAAGTGAGAGAGAGTGCCGAAAGTATCAGACTTCTGTCGCAAGGGAAAAGTCCACGAATAGTGTGAGAAATCATCAACGACGACCAAGTAATATTTAAGACTGGAAACACTGAGAATAGGAGATGTCCAAAGATCACAGTGAATCAGATCAAAGATGTGCTCGACACGAGTGACAGAGTGTGAAAAGGGAAGACGAACGTGGCGACCCAACTGACAAGCATGGCAAAGAGACTCGTGAGTACCCCGAGTACACGAAATCACTGAACTACCACACAACTTCGACATAGCATCAATGTCGGGGTGACCAAGCCGACGATGCCAGATGGTCGAAGAGGCTGCCGTAGTCAGGGCAAGAGGCGGAGCGGAAGCTGGAAGACACATCGTGTACAGAGGTCCCAAACTCTCACAGCGAAAAAGAACACGCCGAGTAGTAAGATCCTTCACAGATAAACCAAAAGGATCGAACTCGACGGAAACACAGTTATCAGTAGCGAAACGGCGAACGGAAAGAAGGTGTTGAATGATGTCAGGAGCAACAAGAACATCACGTAGCTGAAAAGAACCCAACGAACCCAAGTCACCTACTGAGGTGACCGGAAGAACCGACCCATTCCCAACAACGATAGATGAAGGATGAGGGGGGTGGGAAGGACGGTTAGAAGAGAGTATACCGGCGTCAAGAGTGGTGTGGTACGAGGCGCCAGAGTCCACCACCCAGTTAGGTCCAGACGGCGGGAGACCCTACAGGCAGACCGACGGTGTAGCACGGGTCGCAACATGCCACGACGATGGCGGGGCCAGGGAGGAAGGCAGCACACTCGGACCAGCGGCTGGGTTCCCCGAAACCCAGTAGGCCAGAGCGGGGGGGCGAGGCGCATGGCGGCTCAGCCCGGGAGAGGTCGTGGTCACGACTGGCGTAGCGACTCCAGCAACCGGCGGTGGGGATCTGGAATCGGGCCAGGTGGCACTGGGCCTGGACCCTGCAGCAACCGACCCGACAACGGTAGAATGAGTGCACGTAGGTCCAGCGACCAGCGTCGCGGCTCTGTCTGCCGATAGTGCGGATCCAGCAACGGGCCGCACGGATCCTGGTAGCAAGGGAGCATAGAAGCCCGAGGGCGGCGAGCAAGGGCGCGACTGCGGCGCGTAAGAACGCGGCAGCAGCCCGACAACATACTGCATAGTGGCGGCCAGGAGCGGCACTGCCGGGGCCCATGTCGGCAAGAATGGCGGTGTCGAGGCGGCGGCGGCGGGCAAGTAGCGCCAGCTGGCGGCGGCGGCGGCCACGCCGGCCAGAACGGCGGCACCGGTGTGGCAGCGGGGGAGTGGGGGACGCGCCGGACTCGGTCAGGAGAGGGGCGGCACGGCTGAGATCGGCG
The DNA here is from genome assembly GCA_036927565.1 of Tuctoria greenei. Classification (NCBI taxonomy): domain Eukaryota; kingdom Viridiplantae; phylum Streptophyta; class Magnoliopsida; order Poales; family Poaceae; genus Tuctoria; species Tuctoria greenei. The sequence goes on from JAYESD010000005.1 coordinate 94,139,298, forward strand.
GCGGCGAGGACAGAGGCGCCGACGGCGTGGGGAAGCGCGCCGAGCTCGGCCAGTAGAGGGGCGGCGCGGCCGAACCCAGTGGCAGCAAGGTCGGGGTCGCTGGCGGCGCAGAGGGAGGTGGCGCGGTCAGCAGACCCGGTTCCGGCGATGGCACAACCGAATCCAGGGGGCGGCGGGCCCAGATCCGGCGACGGCGCGGCTGAATCCAGGGGCGGCGGGCCCAGATCCAGCAACGACGGCTGCGGTCAAGGCGAGAACGACGGCGGTCGGCGCACGGACGGCGGCTGCGGTGCTCTGCGCGCAGAAGGGGGCAGCGCCGGCAGCACCAAGCGCGTAGAGGGGCGGCAGCACCGTGGGAAGAGAGAGGCCCGAGGGGAGGAGGGGGGAGCCGGGAAGAGAGGAGAGGCTATCTGATACCAAAATGGAAGGGAAAAGATTAATTCCATTAAACAGCCAAGGGGTACATATATATGGGTACAAAACTTAAGGGCCAAGGAACCCTAACTTTGGGGCCAAGGAGCCTAACACAAAAAGACTAAATTACCCCTATAGTACCCTAATACAAGTGCAGTCTAACACTTTTGACTTGTACTTCCACCTCTGCAGAGATGGTGGTCCCAATTGGGAAGGGAGAGTCTTCACTGGGCTCGGGAAGATCACGAGATTTGGACTCTCGTCACCAACAAGAAGAGGAAGGCAAGCAAGATCACGAGATTTGGACTCTCGTCACCAACAAGAAGAGGAAGGCAAGCAGGACATGGGGGAAGACTAGTGAAGTTTGCCTCTCCTATCGGTTTACCCTCTTCGATCATCAAGCACTCCCCATCGGGCCGCGCCTTCCTAGTGGGTTGCATCTTCTGTTCAGCACCCACTCGGAGGTCCTCTGCGCCTTGTTTGACCTACGCGCTGCAGTTGGTGTTTCCCAAGATTCGCCGACCTTTGGGAAGAGGGGTCCCTGTCCTCAGTGTTTTAGAATTCGGTTCCCTCTCTGGCCCCTGGCTTCCCTAGCTTGCCGCAGGGCCATGATGGCCCTACTGCTAGCCTTACGGGTGACGTTAGGGCCGCGCATGGTGCGGCTGAAGATGTCGGGGACGCGCGTGGCACGGCGGGCAGCGTCGGGGACGCTGGGGCCGCGTAGGCCGCAGCAGACGACGTCGGGGACACCGGGGCCGCGCAAGCCGCGGCAGGCGGCGTCGGGGACGCCAGGGCCGCGCGCGGCACGGCAGGCGGCATCGGGGACGTCGGGGCCGCGCATGGCGCAGCGAACAACGTCGGGGCCGTCGGAGGAACGACCAGTGGCGGCAAGAACGTCGGAGCCGCGGGAGGCACGACAGGTGGTGTCTTAGACACCGTGGTCGTGTCCAGCGCAGCTAGAAGAAGAACTGCAGAAGGTAAAAAACAAGGTCGCTGGATAGGAGCGGCCTCAGGGTCAGTGGAAAAAAGAGAATCCAACTCAGAGACCGAGTCAGAGGAGGACCCAACGAAAGTGAAGGAGGACTCGTCGAACACAACGTGTAGACCAAGATACGACGAGTGGTAAGGTCAAGACACCGGTACTCCTTATGATCGGGGGAGTACCCAAGGAAGACACACCGAATCAAACGAGACGCGAGCTTATGAGGGGCGGTGGTAGAGAGATTAGGGTAGCAAGCGCACCCGAAAACGCAAAGGTGGTCGTAAAGAGGAGGGGTGCCGAACAAAGCAAAATGAGGAGTGGGAGCACTAATCGCCTTAGTAGGAAGGCGATTAATGAGGTAGGTAGCGGTGTGAAGGGCCTCCGCCCAGTAGCGAGCAGGAGTGGAAGCCTGAAACATCAGGGAGTGCATGACATCGTTGGTGGTACGAATCATGCGCTCGGCCTTGCCATTTTGGGGGGAAGTGTAAGGGCAAGACATGCGCAATTGAACCCCATGAGAAAGCAAGAAGTGACGAAACGCGGAGTTATCAAACTGGCGCCCGTTATCGCACTGGAGAGCCCTGATCGTGCACCCAAACTGGGTGGAAACCCAAGCGAAGAAGTGAGAAAGAGTAGTGAATGTATCTGACTTCTGTCGCAAGGGAAAAGTCCACGAGTAGTGCGAAAAATCATCAACAATCATCAAGTAATATTTATAGCCAGAAACACTGAGAATAAGTGAGGTCCACAGATCACAGTGAATCAGATCACAATGGCGCTCCACATGGGTGACAGAATGGGGAAAAGGAAGCCGAACATGGCGACCCAACTGAGAAGCATGACATAAAGACTCATGAGAACCCCTGGTACACGAAATCACTGAACTACTGGAAATCTTCGACATAACATCAACACCGGGGTGGCCAAGCCGACGGTGCCAAGTAGTCGAAGGAGCTGTCGTAGTCAGGCAAAAAGGAGAGGACGAAGCGAAAGCAGGAAGTCGCATCGTGTACAGGGGCCCCGAGCTCTCACAACGGAGAAGAAGACGTTGGGTAGTAAGATCTTTCACAGACAAACCAAGAGGATCGAACTCAATAGAAACATGGTCGTCAGTTGTAAAACGACGAACAGAAAGAAGATGTTGAATGATGTCCAGAGCAACAAGAACATCACGAAGACGAAAAGAACCTAACGAACCATAGTCACCTACTGAGGTGACCGGAAGAACAGACCAATCCCCAACAACGATAGAGGAAGGAAAAGAAGTGTGGGACGGGTGGGTAGAAGAAAGTATTCCAGCGTCAGAGGTGGTGTGGTACGAAGCTCCGGAGTCCACAACCCCCTCAGGGCCAGGTGATGCGAGACTCACTGTGCTTAAGAAGGACGCGAGCGACTAGCAGCCCCAGGCCGGAGCAAAGTCAGGGTGTGGCGCCGACGACTCAGGCTGACCAACTAGGTTCCCCGAAGCCCAGTTAGCAAGAGAGGAAGGCGCGGCCGCAGAGGAGCCCGATCCGCCAGGGGGCAGGATCCACTGTCCACCAGCCGCGTAGACAGGCCCCCCGTAAGTCAAAGTGGTCACGTAGGCCGGCTGAGGGCGCAATGGGCGAAGTGCACGGAGACCCGGAGACGGCCCAGGCCACATCGAGATCTGGCCAGTCCACGGGTTGTAGGGTGTGGGCCAGGTCACACCACCCTGATCCCAACCACCACTACTACCACTAGTAGCACCACCACCGACACAGGCAGCGGCATATGCACGCTCCTGCTCCAAGGCGAGGACGAGCGCCCGTTCCCGCTCACGGGAGATGGTCAGGGCAGCTGCGACGTCGGAGACATGCGGCGAGGGGTGTCCCCCAGATCCAGTCGCGACGACGTGGTCGGCCAGGCCGGCAGCGAGCCCAGCAGGGCCGGCGGCGAGTCGAGGAGCGCCGACGAGTCCAGTGGCGCCGGCGGCAGGGCCCGGCTGCCAGGGGGCAGAGGGGCGGACAGATCCGGCCGCGCCTGTGGTGGTGGCGGCGTCCAGGGATCGTGCAGCGCCGGCGGCGGCGGGCTGCACGATCCCACCGGTAGTGGCCATGTCGGGCCATCCAAGGGTGGTTGCGGCGATGAGGGGGCCAGATCCGACCACCCCCGGCCATCATAAGGCGGCAGCGGTGGTGAGGGGGCCAGATCCGACCGCCCTCAGCCATCCCAAGGCGGCGGCGGATGGGGCGCCAGGGAGGACGGCGGCTGGGGCACCAGGGAGGACGGCCGGTGGGGGGAGGGCATCGGCCGGCAGGGCGCCAGGTAGGGCGGCCGGCGGGGCTCCAGAGAGGACGGCGGTCGGCTGGGCGACGGCCGGCGGGGCGCCAGGGAGAACGGCGGCCGGCTGGGAGGAGGCGGCCATCCATGGCGGCCACTGGGAGGGGGCGCCGGCGGCCGTGGAATCCTGCATGGCGGCGGCGGGCTGGAGAGGGGCGCCGACCGGAGCGAGCGCGGTAGCGGCGCCACTGGAGGGGCCGGCAGGCTGGAGGGGGCGTCGGCCAGAGCGGCGGCAGCGGCGCCAAGGGAGGGGCCGGCGGGCTGGAGGGGGCGCTGGCCGGAGCGGCGGCGGCGGCAGCGGCGCCACTGGAGGGGTCGACGGCTGAGAGAGGAGAGAGAAGGGGAGAGAGAAGAGGAACCCTAGTCTGATATCATATTGAAAGGGAAAGATAAGATTCCATTAATCACACAAAGGGTACATATAGGGGTACAAAACTTAAGGGCCAAGGAACCCTAACTTGGGGGCCAAGGAGCCTAATACAAAAGGACTAAACTGCCCCTATAGTACCCTAATACAAGTGCAGTCTAACAAACACAACTACACCCACTGAGATGGACACATTGATCCCAAGCACTCTTCCGTGAAACACACACATCCCTTGTACGTGACCAACATCAACACAGTCCGGGCCCACAAACCCAGTTGTGTTCTTTTCTTTCCGCTTTGTTCAGCCGAGCCCGGCCTATGCGACCTGGCCCAACCCGACCCAACCCAGCTGAGACATCCTTTTGGCCCAGCCCAACTCCTTTCCTTTGGCTTGGTCCTTCTTCTCCACTCACCAACACCCCAGCACGTAGTCTCGTGACCTACTGAATGATTTGGCCCAACCCAGCAGATCGACACCCGTCAGTCGTCTTCCCTCTTCTTCTGCTTGGTCCTTGCTCGAAGGTATGCCGGAAGCTGGAACCTCCTCCCAAACTAGCTTCTGCAAGCTGCACCAGCCGAGCGAGACCTCCGAACAGGATTTGCTCGATCTCTGCCCGAGTTTCCTCGTACTCGCGCGGCACAATTTGTCAGTGTATGCACCCAACAGAAGCTGCTCGGATCTCCTTGCCCCAAGCGGGCATTCCTCTGCTTTGAAGCCACCGAGTTCACACCGGAATCCCAAAATTTGTGGAGTCGCCGAGATTCACGTTGGAGCCACTGGATCCGTCCTCTTCCCCGGATCTGCCCCGTGATGCCGCACCCTTGGTCATCGACCTCGGATCCGCGACCTCGCATCTCCACCAAGCTCGCCAACTCACGCCGCCATGTTAGCCTCGACCCCGCTAAATCCGCCATGGATTTGTTGAGATCCTGATGGTCGCTGTCCTCCGTGGGTTTACTTCCCACCACGGTGTTCTCTCGAGGAGAGTTGTGGAGCCCCGCTCTCTTGGAGCCTCCTCGCCTGGAGCTGCGAGGCGATGTTGATGGCCACCCTCGAAAGCACGTACTCCTGTGGGCAGGATCTAAAACCTTAGCTCTAATGCCAATTGTTGGAATTCCGGACGATAAATCAACTCAAATTTTCAATGACAATGTACTTGATTTATTCTTGGATTTGCCCAGCTATATAAAGACCTCTTATAGATAAAATCAGACCCAAATCTATTTAGGACTCTGCCCAAAACACTCAAACTCTATCTCCAACTCTATCTCAACTCTTAATCTGAATTGGACTCTTCTAAATTATATTATCTTCTAGAAAACATGATTAATCCAACATCTTTCAAATGGTCAGGAAGATCAAAATCTTCACCTGGTTATTGTTCTGTGATCGTCTCAATTACAGGAATCTACTCAAACGGAAGAATTTCAAAATTGAAGGGGATGATTACTCTTACGTTCTTTGCCAGTCGCAAGTGGAAGAATTAAGATACCACTTATTCTTTTTCTGTCCTTTCAACACCTCTTGCTGGAGTCTCATTGGAATTCAGTGGAACCATGCCCTCAACTTTTCCGACACAATGACCACGGCCAAGCAACATTGGGACAAGCCTTGTTTCATGGAAGTATTCACGATTGCAGCTTGGGAAATTTGGAAGCAAGGAACGGCCGTATATTCAGAAGTACACACCCCTCAACCCTGGCTTGGAAAGAATGCTTTGTAGTGTCACTCAAGACTCAGAGCTATCGTTTTAAAGTTATTCATAGGGATGCATTACTTAGCTGGGTTGATAGCCTCTAGCGGCAGCTCCTCCCTCAGGAGCCCCCGTGAGACTATAACCCTCAGTCAAATTCCACTGTGGTCCACTTGTAATTGGCTACTTTAACCCGTTCTTATTTACATAAATACTACTGTAGGGTTCCCCTTACAGTTTCCCGTTCAAAAAAAAACCACCAGAAAACTTCAGCTCTAACAATAAACTAAAGAAAGGATTAATTTCAACATAGACAACTTGGCTAGCAAAACGTGAATACTTCAGACCATAGACTATTCTAATAGTTTTAGGAGGCAGAACATTCGTAAATACTGCCTAGCTATACTGACGTTGTACACCTAAGCATCTGTTAGCAGTTGCTGTCCTTGGTGGTAGGGAATATAGTTAATTAGAGCAATAATTCCCATTCTTAATGTGATTTGTTCAGTCATAGATCCTAAAAGCATACGTCCAACTAAAAACTGAAACAAAATTTTGAAATGAACAACCACTTTTGAGAAGCCACTACAGTGATGAACAGAGACCAAAAGTAAATATCGGCATCACAACAAGTTACAATTTGTGAATTTTCATAAGCTATCTGCCTTAGTCTTGAACAAAGTACCTGATCAGTACGACCACATATGCCCAGGGTTGAAGGCATTACACACTTCCTAGCAATACCATGGGATATCCCTGAGGATGTTTTGTTATCTGACTTGCTCACTACCCTGAAATAGAGAACAAAAGATCCCTGCCATTTGTAAGGAAGACGTTTGCAACACAGTCTCTCGCACTATGCTACAACAAAATGACTATGGTGAACAGATAAGCCAAGATGAAGTAGACAGAAATCACAGTGGCATTAAGCAGATACAAATAGTGCCAATACCAAATAAATCAACAAATTTTTTTATGTATCCGAAAGCAAAAGATAATCTGTACATTAGAGTGGACAATTGTTCAAACCAAACCATACGGTTCACAGAAATTAGAACAGAGTCAGTGAAGCACCTGTTTTTCAGTTGTGTACCCAGTGCACAGGATGTGTTCTTAGTTATACTAGGGCCTTTAGCAAACAGTAATGTGCCAAATTTCTTCTCAGGCCCTTTCACTGTTTCTAAACTGCCTGGACTAGCACCGGGCCCAACCACAGACAGTTCACATTGTGGGTCCTCTTTCAAGCACTTTGCTGCATGCTCAGGGTTTGTAGCAGTTAATTTTGGGTCTTGCTCTATTTCTTCTGTACATAACCCGTTCAGTAATTCTGTAGATTTGATTGAACGTTGATGAATAGCCATTTTCCTTTTGCCACTTGTTTTCACTTTCTTCTTGACAGGATAGTCTGTTTTGGTAACTTCTGGAATACATGGAAATTTAATATGGTTCCTTCCTGCTGTTCCAGTAGTCCTATATATTTTATGGTCCCTGTGAGATTATAGCAGAAAATCAATTACCTGGCCTGCGTGGAGGCTTTAAGAAACACTGAAAGTATATAAAAAAACTTACCAACAGTAAATCAAAATATTACCGCAAAGATCCCAAGCACGTTTGATGCGCTTGCCTTTCGATTTAAAGGAAATATTCCTATGAAATACACTATACCTCATGAGATAAGAACTGATGTACAAACCAAGCAAACGTACAAACAAATCTCGATATTGTACAGTACCCTGGCAAACATTCTCGGTGATATGACTTTGGACATCGTCTACACACTGCAAACTGCAGTGCTCTCTGGGTTCTGTCCTCCATTTTTCCACATTTAAAGCACCAATGAACAGGGCATGTAAATGACATCCCAGATATAATCCTTTTGGCAAGTTCACAAGCTCCATCATCAGGTTCCAGTAATTTTGCAACACACTTGGGGTGATAAAAGTGCCCACAAGATGAATTATTACATTTAAATACCTAAAAGAATGCACATACATAATTTAATAGGACTACAAGAGACATTAATATACGAGATACTCAAATGGATACAAACGTCAAGTGTGCCACTGGCTTTTCCTAGACAATCTAAAATTCAAAAATGTACATCAGGAAGTATCACATGGAGAAAATAAGTAGCATCCGAAACTAGAACTGTCTACAACTTAAAAATGAATACCACAGTGGCTTAGCAGCCTGTCATTCTCAATATATTGGTCCACACCTTGGCATTCGGCCCATCTGATGGCTCAAGCTCACCACATTTGAAGCATTGGTGTTGCTTATATTTGCAGTTCTGGCAAAGAAAATCACCGATCCCCTGTAAATATGTAAAAATAACATGTAAGCAGTTCCATCCAGGATGAAATTGCAGAACCAGTGACCAGAAACCTTGAAAACAACCTTTAGTTGTGCAGAAGTGTATCCAAGAGTTCTACACTTAGATTCCCTGCCATCTTCCACTCTGGGATGGAAGGACCTCTTACAATGGCCCATACAACTGCGTCGAATTATAGGGATAAGCAACACAGAATAGAGGTTCTCAGTCAATGTAGACAAGGTTTATATGCTATCAATAAATAATAAATTCTACACAACAATGAAACAGATCTAGCACGATATCAACAGCTGACGTTTGCAGCAACCATGTGTAAGATATGGAACACTAAAGTAATCTTTACAGAACATCACAATGTAGACAATAAGACCAAGTTATGGAACACATGTCAACCCTCATAAAATAAATTGCATTTAGTCTTTGGTAACCCAACAAATTAAGGAAGTGATCCTACCTAAGCAATTTTCCTCCGTCATCACATATTGCACACACCTCATCTGTACAATCATCGTTGTCAGAATCATCAGTGTCCTTGCTGCTTGAATGTGATTCAACACTAATAATGAATTGAGCTTCAGTGCTTGGAGTCTTGGGCTGTTTCAATCGCAAAGTGAAGAGAGCATCAGAGTTTAAAAATTTTACCCCCTTGAACTCTCAAGATTTGAATTTCAACATGAACTATCAATGCCTAATTCTAACTACTAAACTATGAAAGCTAATCGGAATATCCTTTCCACAAGTCTAGATTTGGCACTGATATCGCCAAATTTGGCAAGGTAGCAACTTAGAAAAAAAAAATAGAAGGTATGTCCCCCATAGCATCTCTTGTCCCTCACACTGTCCGCAAATCCACACTATTTGTAGTACTGCAGCTACTGCTGTAATCATTCAGAATTGGCACTGCCATGGTGGAGTCATCTAGAGTGTGACTTTTTGCAGTACCATATGATAAGATCAACAAACGCGTGTTAGATATTTTCTTTTAGACAAATATTTTAGATAGTATGGTGGTGCAGAGAACTCGGAAGCTACGACCGCAAATGGCAATAAGCAGTTGTCCCGAGATAATGTTTAGAAGATCTTAAAGAGCAGAGATTTATTCTGTGCTTGAAGGACATTCTAGATCTAACAAGAAGATTAACACATATACCTCTTTCATCTCCCCTGTGGTATCCTCAATAAGACTTCGCAGAATCTGCATGCGCAAAAAAAAGTATCATCACGAGACAAAATAGCCTTCAGATTTTGTAAAGTAATGAGAAGATACACTCCATGGCATTCAAGATAACAGTGCATTCCAATACACTTCTATGCAAATCATCAAATATGACAGTAATATATGAGTTCAACAGTAACATGGTAGAATAGTATCATAACAATTGCATCAATTAAACTTAAAGTACCCGCACCACTTAGCTTTTAGAGTGTCTGCATTTTAATCTGCCATCTATTCTAACAACAAAACACTAAAACTCGCAAGTGTTCTAAAAACCTATGATACTTCTTTTCTCAAAAAACACTAATCATAACTTACTAAAATTTAGTAACTTTATACCTTTGACTTCATCAAAGCTGGGTCCCTTTCTACAAAAAGCTTGATCAGAGGATGATGTTTCCTCAAGTCATCCGGAGTAGGTTTACTATCAAGTTTACTGCGAAATGTAATAATGTTGTGAAAGTTAAGGATTGCTGATAGTCCGCTGAGAACTACTATCAAAGATGAATTGAAGAGGCATGTGGATTGCATACCTGAAAATTTCATAAAGGTGATCCCAAAGTAGACCCCAAAGCCTATCTCCAGACTGCTTCTTGATAAAGTAAAGCATTTGCACCGTGATCAATATTGATCGAGCAATCTTCTCTTCATAGCATTTACGCGGCCTCAAAGTAGTAATCCAGTTGCCCTCAACAGAAAGAACAAAGATTTTCGGCTGTTCGAAGTCAAGTTCTACCCTCCATGCCACCACCCTCTTATGCACGAGATATAGGCTTTTGTCCAGAACTCCGCGCAAGTATACTTTCTTCTCAGAATCACAATTCACCACTTCTTCATTGTGATCAAAGTGGAGAGGCAAGGTACTGAAACAGACAGGCTCGTCTTCACTATGCTCAAAATAATATTCATCCACAACATTGAACCGTGGCTCCACACCATCATCGTCATCAAACAACATTGGCAAAGGTTGTTGCATTCTATCAGAGACAAAAGAAAAAATTAATTGTTTGAACACCAAGCACAATCAATAGAGAAAAGATTAAACTAGGACAGATTCATCCACCAATAGGTGGAACGGCCTTTGGAAGGTCAGTGAGAATCCAAGAGCAGCATTCAGAACGTCTTTAACACACAATTTCAGCTCATCTAACATCATGGAAACAAGATAAACACTGAGCATTTGTACCGATCAAGCAGTTAGCTAGAAACTCACAGATTACATCAAAGTTAAAGCCTTCAACAATGAAACAAAAAGGAAACTAACATAAAACCTCTTGACAGGGCAATCGAAGTTCAAAAAACTGTACTAATAACATACTTGAGCAGGCAAGTTAGATAACCAGGGAAATACAAGAACACGTAACTAAAACTGGCAAAAGAATTGTATCCGATGGTTACCATATACCATCACATGGGGCGCAAAATGTCCACAAGTTCCAATTCACCAGTGAATCAGTAGAATCTCGTCCAAACGGTGAAATAGTAGAAACGGAACCGAAAATGAACTGGGAGATCAAATCACCCAAAACGGTGTTCCTGCAGGGTGGAACTGCAGCCGCGTGCGCGAAATTACGGGGCTGCCCAATGGCACGGGTGAAAGTTTCCCCGGGAAGGTTCTCCAAACCCACGCTACTCCCGTAGAGAAGGCTACAACCCTCACCTGGAAGGTTCTAGAAAGAATAGATTGGAAGAGAAAAAAATGGAAGGAAAAAAGAAGAAAAATAAATAAAACCAAAGGGGATGACCAGAGGGTAATTTCTTTTTTTTAATATTCAACGTGATTACATAAACACAAATGAAAACAAAGAAAAACCACAAAACAATCAGGGGTAAATGGGTCAATGCACTCTTTCTCTTATTGCTATTGTTACTGAAACACAAATATTAGCCAAACAGTTCTAATGTGATTTTGTTCCATTGTGTGAAACCCGATTCTGGGTTGGAACAGAACTATTTCTGATTCTGTGTGAATCTGGAACCGTACCAAACCGGGCCTACCTCTGATCTGGGCGCAGAAGCTTCTGCTTGGTTCTGATACGGTATGGATTAGTACAGCAAAGCTTGATCGTCAAACAGAGAAGATGGAGGCCTTAGTATAGAGAGCAGAGGGTATTGAGATGATCGTGGTTGCTATTCTGTTCCTGCCATGCAGAACAGAACAGAGGTAGAGGTTGTCACCTAGAAAATAGAGGAACTAGCCGAGTTCTTCTTATGCTTGATGATCAGGCGACTTGTTTAGAGAAGCAGATGAGTTTGGGGCTAAAGTTACGGTGGATAACTTCTGTCTATTACCGATGGGACCTATTACGGAGGTTGGGGTGGTTGCTATTCCTTAGCCCCAGGTACAAGAGTTCAAAATACATATGAGACAAACTTAAACATATCTCTATCTAATTATTAACTAATGCTGGACTCTGTTCAATCTATAAACAATGTTGGTTTCGACTCAGGTGCAGTCTGGACCTCCCTGCCATTAGTCCAATCAAACTCTCTGCAGGGTCCTGGCCCCGCGCGCTAGCCTGGGGAGTCCAAGTCGAACTCCTCTGCCCAAGATTGTGCCAGCAGCTATGGATCAACCAACATTCTCCTTCTGATCCTAACGCTGGCGCACATTCAGCATCTCAGTCCTTCTTCCCATCTCGACAAACTTCTGTCTTCCAACTTTCGTGGTCAAGATGTCCATCCAAGGTTCATAAGTCGTCTAGTCGACCCTAGTCGCCTTAGGGGCGATTATGTCGACTAGGATGATTAGTCGGCGAATTAGGGCGACTAATCAATGCCTAGTCGCCCTCAAGTCGTCCTCTGATTTTTAATTGCAGTACCAAGTTGATACACGCAATCGGAGGTGGCGCACATGGAGGGGAGGTGGCGCAAAGGGGACCAAGTGGAGGCAAGCGCAAAGGGGACCATGCGGAGGCTTTGCCTGCAAACAGGGGCGGAGGCTTTGCCGACGAATGGGGGTGTCGGCGTCGCAGAGGAGAGGGGCGCCAACATCGCAGGGGAGGGGCCCATCTGCGGCGTCAGGCAGACCGACTGCGTGATATTGAGCCTAACAGAGTACAGCTTGTTGTCGTCGCACTGTACTCGTGTGAGGAGATGATTCTTCTCGTCCCGTATCTGCATCACTCCTCCATGTACAGTGATGTTTTAGTTGTCCTCATCCAGCCTGCTGCCGCTGATGAGGTTGGTGGTGAGGCGCGAGATGAAGTAGACACCGGTGAGCCTCATGCTCACCTGTCCTGGTGGCGAAGATGATTGTACCCTTCTCCTGGATCTACACGATCGAGTCGTCGCGGAACTTGATCGTCCCGACGACGTTCTCATCAAGCTCGGAGAAGACAGCGGCGAACCTGTCATGTGGTTGGTCGCGCCCGTGTCGAGGTACCATATGTGGTCGTCGAAGTTGTTATCGTTGTTGCGATGCCCGAAGACACGTCCCTCCACTATCTTCAGTGGACACGTGGGACGCTCCTCTACAGGCTCCTCTTCTGCCTCCATCATGTGAGTATGCTGTTGCGGCTCCTCCTGCTTCGACTTCAACCGACACTCCTTGGCCCAAAGGCAATCTCACACTTCTTGCATTGGTCCCGCGAAATGTCCTTCTCAAACCCTTCTTGTTCTTCTTTGGCATGCCCTTGCGGCTGCCCTTCTTTCAAAACTCGGCAGCCATCTCCTTCTCCACCTGCTTCTCCCACTCCTCCCGAGTGAGGTACAACTGGTTGTCATGAACTCCACTTCGCTACGTAGTTCGAAGGCATTTTCGGCAGCTCTGAGCTATCCCGTCACATCCGACAATGTGATGATCAACACGTCTAGCAAAGTCGTGATTGCCACCACAATCTGCTGGAAGCGTTCTGGAACGCTTCACGAGAGCTTCTGCACAACCACCGACTCCGCCAGCGGCTCCCCGAGTAAGGCAAGATGTGCCATCGTGCCGCTCAGCTAGAGGGAGAAGTCCTCGATTCTCTCACCATGCTTGAAGGCAGCGGCCACGAACTCACGCCAGAGTTGCTACGTCATCTTCACGCGATCGGCCCTGACCTGCATGAGGGCGATCATTTCCCATGCCTTATTCGCCGTCATCTTCTCCCCGATCGTCGTGATCATCTCCGGTGGGACGGCGCTGACGAGGATGTCCAGCGCCATCATGTCCTCTTGTTCGGTTGAATTGACTTTCTCCACCGCTTGCCACAGCAAGTGCGCCTTCAACTTGATCTTCATCATCACAGCCCACTTCGCGTAGTTGGTCTTGGTGAGTATGGGAAACCTGGTTCCCGTGTTCACCTCACGAACCGCCCTTGGAGGGGTCACTAGTTCCGTCGACATGTTGCTGAGTTCAACCCCAGGTCAAATCTGGCTATTGTTGGAAATCCGGTGTCTAAAACTCCACACGGGTGATTCAGCACCCTTATCTACCTCTGACTTGGGCGCAGGAGCTTCTGCTTGGTTCTGATCAGGTATGGATCAGTACAGCAAAGCTTGATCGTCCAGACAGAGAAGATGGAGACCTTAGTGTAGAGAGCATAGGGTATTGAGATGATCATGGTTGCTGTTCTGTTCCTGCCGTTCAGAACAGAACAGAGGTAGAGGTTGTCGCCTAGAAAACAGAGGAAATAGCCGAGTTCTTATGCTTGATGATTAGGCGACTTGTTTAGAGAAGCAGATGAGTTTGGGGCTAAAGTTACGGTAGGTAACTTCTGTCTATTACCGATGAGATCTATTACAGTGGTTGGGGCGGTTGCCATTTATTAGCCCCAGGTACAAGCGTCCAAAACACATATGAGACATTAAGTAGTGCTGGACTCTGTTCTATCTATAAACAACGTTGGTTTCTATTCAGGTGCAGTTTGCACCTCCCTACCGTCAGTCAAATCGGACTCTGCAGAGTCCTGGCCCCCGTGCTAGCCTGGGGAGTCCAAGTTGGACTCCTCTGCCCAGGATTGCGTCGGCGGCTATGGATCAACCAACATTCTTGTTGCGCCCATGATGGCAGCCGGCAGTGGCGTGCGGTGTTGGACGCCCCTGCACACTACAGTGATAGGCTGCAGCCCCCACACAGAGAGAGGAGTGAGATACTAGCATCCCCGTCAGTTCGTTGTCTCCTGCGCATCCACAAAAGAGGAGGCGGCGACAGTAGCATGGCTCAACCTTGACAACAATGGTGACACCAAAGTCGTGGACGAGCTGCTAGCCATCGATGGCGAAGTGAGGTGTGCTGAACGCGACGTAAGGCGAGAGTGTGGAGGTGGCCCTCTCCCCATCCCGCCGTCGCCGCGCCAAACTCCTGCTCGCTGCCCCTCTCCTGCCACACATCCTATCGCCTGGAAATCGCCTAAGCGCCTACGCGTCCCAGCGGCCGGCGGGCGCCTAGGCGTCCAGGCGCCCGTTTACAACACTGGTAATATGATGTAATATAAAATATGAGGTTATTGATATAGAGTAGAGAATAGAGTAAGATGAGTGTTGGAACACATGCCAAAGAGCAAAGAATCTTTTAGTCTGCGATTCTTTCGGAGTACGACGAGTGTGGTTAGCGTAACACTGTCAAATTACTAGGTACAGGGGAAAGGGGCGAACAAACAAGAGCAGTAAATATTATTTTGGAGTACGACGAGTGTGGTTAGCGTAACACTGTCAAATTACTAGGTACAGGGGAAAGGAGAGAAAAGAGTAAAATTATAGAACACTATGTGCCCAAAATATGCAATGTCAGTAATGGAGCAGTATTATTCAACATTTGCTACCCTAACAAATGTCTCATAATCGTTTACTCCTCTTATGAGCGACCTCCAAAATTTGCCATCTTTACAGAATTTTGCTCATGATTTTGCTCATACCGCCATGTAGGCGTGACAAATCATTTTTCTTTTAATGATGCGGCGGCCCCTAATATAATAACATTTATACCCTTGAAGCTTAGTAGCTAATTGGGTTTCCAACTCTTCTCTTACATACAAACGCATCTAGCAAACGACACTATCTCTACTTAGTGTCGTTTGGTTCATTTGCTCAGATCTATCGCAACCTTCGACGAGAAAGAGGCCAAGCTCGCCATCGCCTGCACCACCAGCGTCTTCATGTTGTCGTCGCCTCTACTTCCAGCGAGGAAAAGACGATAGGGGCCACAGATTGGATCATGGCCTCGCTCTCCCTCCACCGCGAAGCGCTAGACAATAGTTCGTACCAACAACGGTAACATCATAAACAAGAGCAAGAATGTAATTATATTAAGGGTTGCACAATATTAAATTAAAAATAATTTGGCGAGCCTACCTAGCGCTGAGATGGTAAAATTGTAAGACAAATCTCTTAAGGGTGGAAAATGCTCTCATTGAAGAGATGATGACACTAAAGGGTTGGGGCCATTTTCTTGTCTATTCCTCACACAATGCCATACCCTCCAAGGGGTTGGGGATACATATTTATAGCAGCCAAGGTGTTGCTGCCCTAGCTGCTCTAAAAGCAGTCCAAGATGCCATGCAAGCTGTTGTCCTAGAGATGCTAACAGCTGTCCTAAAAGCACTCAAGATGTTGTTGTCCTAAAGATGCTAACAGTTGTTCTAGATGTTGTCCTCTAGTCTAATATGTTGTCCTCTACCAAGGACTAAAGTACAACAAACTAAGGACAAGAGTACAAAGGAGTTGCGGACCAAAGACCAAAGGACTACAAGACTTATTCCATCATTCTCCCCCTAAGTCTTGTATGTCGTCTTCGGAAGGTTGGACCATCCCGATCCTGGAGCAAAGTTCTGTGTGCCATGAGCAAAGTTGGCTCCTCCTCCACCTGTGCAACGTGGGTCTCCTCCTCCACTTGTGCGACGTGGGTCTGGCCACGTCGTGGCTGTCGACACTCCCTAGTCCAATGACCAAGCTTGCCACAGTTGTGGCAGGTGTCGTCTCGTGCCGGCTTGTGGTTGCCGACAACACCGCCCTGGGCGCCTCCGCGGGCACGTCCTTGCGCCCCGGTCTGGGCACCTCCGCGCTTGCGACCGTCTGTCGAGGAAGAGAACTCCCCCATTTTTCGGTCACCCTGGCCAGCCTCCCACTGCTCGCGAGTCAGATGAAGCTTCCCGCCAATGGTGATAGGCCCCGAGAGAGGTTGTGGTTCGTTGCTGTCGACGACCTTGAGGCGACCTATCGCCTCTTCGATCGACATCGTGGAGAGGTCCAGCAGAGACTCGATCGAGCGAGCGATCTGCTTGTACTTCTCGGGGATGCAACGGAAGAGCTTCTCCACAGCTCTCTCCTCGTCGTAGGTGTCGTCGCCAAACTGCTCCAACTTCTGCAACAAAGTGTTGAGACGGAGGGCAAAGTCATCGACGTCATCACCTAGCTTAAAGGTCAGGTTCTCCCACTCCTTGTGAAGCGCCTGCAGTGTGGTCTTGCGGGTGTGGTCGCTGCCGATGCGTGCCGCAGCGATGGCGTCCCAAGCCTCCTTAGCAGTCCGCTTCTTGGAAAGCGGGAACTGCATCTCGGGTGGGACTGCGGCAATGAGGGCATCCAGCGCCCGTCGATCCTCGTAGTAGTCGACGTCGCCGTACCGAACTGCTTCCCACATGTGTCACACCTGGAGCCGTACCCTCATCACCGCGGCCCACTCGACGTAGTTGGTCTTGGTGAGGGTAGGTCACCCACCGCCGGAACCGACGTCCCTGACAATGGTCTGGACCCCGTGGTGTCCATGATACCTATTCGTGGAGGGAGAATTGCGCTGCCTGTAACGGCCGCATTCTCCGTCGACTCCGACGCCGCCGCCGGGAGCGCCACCGGCGCGTCCGCGCCGGTCTGGGTTGCGGCTGTCGCGCCCATGGGGACGCGCGGCTGCTCGATGCACCTCTTGTACTCGCGCCGCTCCGCTCGCCAGCCTGAGCTCATCGTCGACGCCGCCGTCGACAAAGCCGTTGGAGCTACTGACGCGTAGAGCCTCCAGCTCCGTTGCCGCTGCACGCGCTGCAACCGCCGCCGCCGCTACTTTTACTTCCGCCCTCGCTACTGCCAGTTCCGCCGCCGCCAATCTTACCGCCAGTGCCGCCGTCGCCGCAGTCTCTGCTGCCGCTCGCTCGCGCTCCTCTGCCGCGGCGACCTCCGTCTGTCACGCGCTCGAGGCGACCGAACGCTGAGACTGTCCGTCGGACATCGCGCACTAGTGGGGAGTTGGTGTGTGGGGAAGAGGGATGAGCTGGGGCAGCCGGTGTTCCTGCTACCGGTTGCGGACAGGGAGAGGCGCGGGAAGGAGATGAGCAAGAGATGTTTAGGCTACAGGATAGAACGGTTCTGATACTAAGTGTTAGTAGCTGAATTTTTACTCTCATTGAAGAGAGGATGACACTAGAGGTTTGGAGCAATTTTCTTGTCTATTCCTCATACAATGTCATACCCTCCAAGGGGTTGGGGATACATATCTATAGCAGCCAAGGTGCTGCTGCCCTAGCTGCTCTAAAAGCAGTCCAAGATGTCATGCAAGTTGTTGTCCTAGAGATGCTAACAGCTGTCCTAAAAGCAGTAAAGATGTTGCTGTCCTAAAGATGCTAACAGTTGTCCTAGATGTTGTCCTCTAGTCTAATATGTTGTCCTCTACCAAGGATTGAAGTACAACAAACTAAAGGAGTTGGGGACCAAAGACTTATTTCATCAGAAAATTATGGAAGTCGCTTGTAAGAGGGGTAAATTAGTAAATTACTATGAGACATTTGTTTTGATGGCAAATACTGAACAATGTCAAGAGCGGATTATAGCCGTTTGTTTTCTCTCTTCAGAAACAGTTATGAAATAATTGCAATCCTCCTAAACTGTACGAACCCTAACAAATTACACGAACACGTTTTAGACATCCTGCTTCCATGAATCAGGGACAGATTCAAGGCGAGAATTTATTTTGTGCAAGAACAAAAAATTCTCCAGAAGATCCACAGGAAAAGGCGATTACTCTTGTTAATCCAAACATTGACAAATTACTAGGTAGTACCGGAGTAGATAAAAAATAGGAATCCTTTACTGAAAAAAAATATATATGAGAAACAAATTTTAATCAAGAACGAAGCGCCGATCCACCGTAGATCTGTAGGAACCCTAATATATTTAAAGAACCCGTATATACATCCTGCATCCACTTGAAACAGAGTGGAGGATTTACTCCACGCAACAACGAGAGACGAGAAAAGATCTACCAAAAAACAATTTCCTGGGGGCAGGGGGGGGGGGGGGGGGGGGTGTTCCAGCGAGAAACTCCAAAGAACACAATTCGACTACATTTGCGTAGAGAAACCGCCATGAACCTATCTAAAGAGGATCACATTGCGCAAATAAAGCCCTGAGAAATCAGCAAGAAGAGTATGCGAGAGCGAACCGCTGCAATGTGGTAGGAATCGGAGTGGGGGTTCGGTAGATGGCGGCGCAGGAATCGAACCTGGGGCTTGTCTCGCCTTCCGGGCACAAAACCCCACGAAGAGAGAAGGAAAAGCAAAAAAAAAAGGAGAGAATCAAAATAATTGATTTCTCGGAGACTCGGACGTACATTCGAGGAGGGAGAAAGCGACGGGACAAAGCTGGGCCGGGCTAGTACGAGGACCGTAATTTTTGGCATGGCCCAGCCGTGCTCAGGCCAGCAACGGCCCACTCGTCGGCCGGTGTATGAGCCGGACGTGTGTGTGATAGGATTCTTTTCAAAAATATTACTATTTTATTCGAAATTTATAAAATAGGTACCATTGCAAAAATGACATAAATATGTACCTGCCGTCCAACCACTGGACGGATTATTTGATCCGTCTAATGATTATGCAGCTCATTTAAAATTTGAATGGTCCACCCAACAATCATTTTTCAAGGGTCATCTAAAAAGTGTCAAACAACATTTTTTAAACGGTCTCCCTTGCGTTGTCTGCCGACCTACTGTGTGTGTCTGCAACCAATGAGAAACTAAGCTAAAAGTATGGTGTTCAAAACAACTCCGATCGAGCGAGCTGCTATATGATTTGCTATCCTATTATTTAGCAAAAAAATGAGAAAATATATTCAATAGATGTGCTACTAGGTTTTGTTATTTTTACACTTTGCTATCCACTGCCTTCGGTGTACTAGAAGTAGCAAACGTGTCTCCTTTGGTATCGACAACTCCCACCACATTTTCCTCATACCCGCTAGCTCCATGGCACCCGACTTTCTTCGAGTCTGCCAACCTGCCTCCGCCGTAAGTGTTGATATTTCTTACGACCACAAATCATCCCCGACAATTGATGCTAGAAATGTTAGTTCACAACTAAGCTACACTAGTAAGACATCTATGGTAATGGTGCTAGAATAGCTTTATAATGTATCCTAGGATCAATGCAAGGTGATATTCGCAAGAGCGCGAAAAATACCCATGAGTATTTATAAGGTTATCGTATTTATCTCAAAGAAAGACGGTGAAGTAAAGTAAATAATATTCTTATGATTTAGATATAGAATACTAAGTAATTATCATGATAGGGGATAAGTTGGAAATATAAGGTAGTATGATACACAAAATCACCTACTCTAATAAGGTAACTTAAGCCTACACTAAATCCGACAATAAACGACGACCAGAAATATTGGTGACGGGATCGTCGTTTATAATATAATTGGTGACGGCTGAGTCCTGTTGTCATTAACAAATCAATTATTGTTGTCGTTAACAAATCAATTATTGGTGACGGTTACATTGGACCGTTGCCAATTAGGTTTATTTTCGACGGTAGGCTGCCGTTCATAACGACCCGTCGGTAACATGGCCCCATACCCGACCCACCCACCCAAGCCAGTATTGGTGATGGTGGCTCGGGTCGTCGTTTACAAAGCCCATATTGGCGATGGTAACTCTAGGTCGTCGCCAATAAATCTCGAAGTCTTATTGGAGACGGTAACCGTCATTCATCCTTGACCTAATACCGCGCGACCCAGCTCGACGGTTCACTCTCGCGCCTCACAATTCACTCACTCGCTGCTGCCGCGCGCTCGACAGTCGCCGCCGCACACGGGCTCCTCAGGTAAGCCACCCTCCTCTATCCCTCCCCCCTCCTCCACAGTGGTCGCGAGCCCCCTCCCCACTCCATGGACGTCGGTCGGTCGAGCCCCAAACCCTACCTTCGTGGCCAGCGGCCAAGCCCCCCACCCCCAGCCTCCCTCCCATGGTCGAGCCCCCCATCCTCCCTCCATGGCCGGCGGCCAAGCTCCTCCACTCTCCCTCCCATGGTCGAGCCCTCATCCTCCCTCCATGGGTTGCGGCCAAGCCCCCCCCCCCCCCACCCCCACCTCCCCGCCGCCTAACCCGAGCTCCACGGACTCGGAACCGCCCCCCCACTGCCCTCCACCGCGTGATGCAAGTTTAATTATGCAATTTTGAGATGCAAATGGAATTATGCAATTGTTGAATGTGATATGCAAATGTGAATTATGCAATGTGAATTATGCAAGTTTGAATGTGATAACTATGCAATGTTGAGATGCAAGTTTAGTTACACAATGGGAATTATGCAATGTTTAATTATGCAAGTTTAATGTGAATTATGCAATATTTAATTATGCTCTTAATGTTGAAATATGATATGCCCTCAATGTCAATCTTGAATTATGCCCTCAATGTTAGTTCATTATTATGTTGTTCATAAATTGATACTTATTATTTATTTATATTTAATGTTTTTGAGTGATTACTTAATATATGTAAGTAAACGGGTTTCGGGCCAATCTAGCCTGGCACGACGCGACCCAACACAGCACGACACACATTAAATGTGTTCGTGCTGTACATATAGTTGTAGTCCTAACGTATGCATCGAGATGGCATGGAAGCGAACGGCTATGGCAAGGACGACACAGAAGCGAACTGCGGCGGTAACCCTAGGTTGTTGCCAATAAAGCCTCGAAGTCATAATTGGTGACGGTAACCGTCGTTTGTCCACAACCGAGCTTGCGTGGATGGTGGATCCAAACGTGAAAGTGTCATCTAAGACCAACTTTCCTCTATCTCTCTCTTGTTCTTTCTTTTCTCGTAAATAATTTAAAAATGAAAAGAAAATATGTAACCTATAAAATGCCTCACCCATTTTGGATCGGCACGTATCACATGTGATAGGCATGTGAGACGCGCATGTTCGGAATTGTCCCTTTTTGGACAGCCTGAGAGGGCGTGCTTATGACGAGCTAGGTACAGTGTCTGGATCCGAATGTGATTTCGACATCATAAATCACCTTGTTGTTCTCTGCTGCACTATTTTGAGGCGTGTAATTGAAGAACAACGGGATTATGCTGCTGAATTTTGTCCGGATTCGGACCTCGTTTCTCGTCATAAGCACATTGCCTGGTCACTCTTGGGTGGGTTTAGGACATATCTGCCTAGTTTTAGAGTCGTGACGTAATATCAAAAATAAACTATAATGATTTGTCTTCTTTGAAGGTAGACCCTCAATCATGGTTGAAGTCTGCACTTGGATGTACTGGTTGGAAAAAAAGATGGGAGAGACTAAGAGGAGTTGTTCACCAAGTCAAACACAAGGAAAATCTTAAAGGTTGCGACACCTTCGTCCTTGCACACCAAGTCGAGCAAGTGTATTATCTACGTTATCCATGCAATAAGCTTAAGGCTTGGTGGGTTGTGCACAAGGTGAATCCTCGTGAGTAGTTATATATACCAAACAATGATGGGTACCTTAATGATGAGGTTGATGTTGTTTACCAAGAACAAGAGTTGCCAGACTCTTTTGTCGTCGAGCCTGGCTTAGGACCTCATGACTTAGTTGGATATGCAGAAGATGTAAAGACTAGTAAGATACGAAAATGAAAACGGGCAACAACTAGAACAGAAGATCGATGGTCCGGTTTACGGAGTAGAGTAAATGATCGTGATGTTGATGAATTTTTAAATTGAGTAAAAGTAGTGTTTCCTTCATCTCCTCTTTCCTATTGTATAGTTTCTTTTAAATTCATTAGCAATTGTTCTTTTAAACAGAATGTCGTCGAGCAGCAGCAAATGACGGGGGATGGGGTCGAGGGGCTTTCTACCCATGAGCGCCACGAGAGCTAATGAGCTCTTCTAGGGCAATTATCTTAGCAGGGGTAGACGGGCTCAGTTGCAGAGCCATCTACCAGAGTCATCACGCGAACGTGGTCACAACAAGTAAATAACATTTAATTACATATATTATATAAGTAATTCTTTAATTTATAATATGGATCTTTAAAATTGTCAGGACGACTATACGTTCAAGGACTCAGAGGTCAGGGGTCCTCTTCAGCCACCACAGGCTGACCAGGCTTTGGGGCCTGCTTCGGAGCACCCCTCGAAGCCTGCTTCAGAGCCGTCTTCAGAGCCCGCTAGCGAGCCAACACAGTCGGGGTCCCCCCTTCCGGGTCACCTGATGTGGAGCCGACTCTGAGGTGGCAGACTAGGAGGAGCCACTGCGTTGCTCCTCCTCTGGCTTCTGCAACCCAGACAATCAGATCGTTATTCGTCTGGTTGGCAATAGGTAAGTAAATCTCTAACAATTCAATTTAGATATTTTTAGACTTATATATGTACTAATTGAGAATCCTCTTTCAGATCTTGGTACAACTTCTCATTCATGGGACAGGGACACCACCAGTAGGTTAAAGGTGTCCTGGATTGTCTAATCCGTTTGCACTACCCCGGTATAGTTAACGGAGTCACTGCTACGTCTTGGGACGATTATGCTACGGCCCAGGACGTTGCTCACGGCAACCACCAGGAGACTGTGTGGCATGACTTCATGGTAAGTATGAAGAATATTTGTGTAATACAAATATATTATAGGTTAAATACATTTACTTGTATATTTATTCTTTCAGGCACGGTACCGTTTGGAGGACCCGATCCACTAGTAGGTTCACGCTCGTTTCGTCTTCCATACAAACGCCATGAAGCTCCTCACGCAGTCAATATCAAACACCTGCATTCAAGCGACCAAGGCCTACTTCAAGTTGCTTTCGGACGAGGGTGAACCAGAGCAGTACAGGGACATTCCCGACAAGTACTTGACGGAGGCGCAATACTTAGAGATAAAGTGGTTGCTTCATTATCTGATTCTATTAATAAATGCGTGCAAGTTGGCGTTGCGTGGCTTGATAGTCGTCCGGACGCGTATCGTGCCTTGTGCGCCCTTTGGGCGAGCGAGGGCTTCCAGGGCTTGTCTGTCACTTGTCGAGAGAGTCGAGAGGTGGATGGGAAACAACGGTTTGGACGGCTAGCAACGTCTCGCTAAACAGATGGTAAGTGTGACATGAATTATATTTAAGTAATTTATAATCTTCATTATGCTAACACGTATCGATAGGAGCGCGAGAGCAGTCAGGAGCCGACACCTGTGCAAGTGTGGAAGAGGGGTCACTTAGGAAGTGACCCGTCGCAGCCTGACCAGCTGTCTTCTCAAGCGGCGTCAGAGGTGTTGGTGAGTTACTTTGTTTTGAATTCCCTTTAATGGTATTGATGGCAGTCGTTTTTCTGTATTTCCAGGCAAGGTACAGGCAGGAGGCACGAAGGCTTCAAAGTGAAGACTACAATTGGCAGAGCGCGCCAATCGTCCCCGAAGCCGCGTACGCAGCCGGTGGTGGGAAAGCTTACGGAAGGTGAGCTTGAGGGAGGCACAACCTTCCTCGAGAGCCTCTTCGTCGCAAGCGGCTGGGTCCAGCAACCATGACAGTCGTGATCAAGAGCTCGAAAGTGTCCGGGAGGAGCTCCAGATGACGCAGGAAGAGTTGCATTCAACGAACGAGCGACAAGCAGCAGCATTGAGGGCTAGGGACGAGTATTGTAACTCGTTCATGCTACAGCTGCAAGCTTCCCTATAGGTAAGTTTTGACCGTTGTACTTAACAATTCTAATATCTAAATGACTTGTATATGATGATGTTTTGCTTTGTATTTGCGGGCTTTGAACCCAGGATTGCAAACAACCTTACCCCAGTGGCAGCCGCCACCGATGGAGGTGCCACAGGTGCCGCTGACTGGTGCACAGGTATAAAATCTTAATCAAACCTACTCAAACTTGCTCAAACTTGGTGAAATTTTATCAAACCTACTCAAACATAGCCAAAAATAGTCAAAATTGGTGAAATATGATAAAACTTACTCAATAATAGCCAAAAATAGTTGAACTTGCTCCGACTTAGTCAAATATGATGAAACTTACTCAAACATTGCCAAAACTAGTTGACCTTGCTCAAACTTGCTTAAACATACCCACAACTAGTAGATCTTGCTCAAACTTAGTAAAATATGGCCAAACTTACTCAAACATAGCTAGATGTAGCTTGTAATAAGCAAATTTAGTCAAATATGCATTTTAAAACTTATAATTTGTCTAGCTACATTTGCACATAACAGGGATCAGCGGCAGAGGCTCAAACTCCATCGTCGTAGGTTCTGACGCTTGGACGACGGCTCGAGGATGACTTCGCGGGCTCCGGAGGCAGCGCAAGGGGTATTGTTTAGTGTGGCGTGTGTATTAGTGTACAATGTTGGCGACAATTTTTGTTTATATGCCCTTGTGAATCTGTTTATATGTCCGTGTGAGCTGGCCATCGGGCCAATTTTGGCCTCGAAGCCAGGACAACATGTTCTATTTTTTTAAATTACCTTCCTTATTGGCGACGATTTCTGGTACTTGGTCGTCGCCAATAAGCCATAATAATTGGCGACAGCCTAGCCCATCGTCGCCAATAAACCATAATAATTGGTGATGGCCTAGCCCACCGTCGTCAATAAGCCTCACTTATTGGCGACAATCACGTGTACCATCGCCAATTAGTCGCATTGGCACGGTGAGCTAATTGGCGATGGGCTACGTTGACTGTTGCCAATTATATTATAGACGACTTCCCGTCGCCAATAGTGTTTTTATTGGCGATGGCTAGAAACCGTCGTCTATAAGCGAAAACTATCGTCTATAAGTTATAAACGACAGTTTTCGGTTGTGTTTTTGGTCGGGATTCCTGTAGTGCTAATGGGAGTTAGTCTAGAGAGGAAATTATTCATATTGTGTTTTTTGTCTACAAATGTATAGTCTAGTAGTGTACATGTGAGCATATTAGTGATGAGTGCTAGGGTTTAGTGATACAACATATTGGGTATGGGCTTACACCTGGTTTGCCAGGTAACTTCCGCCAAGAGTATGTGACATAGCCGAAAGGATTATGATGGACGGACAAGGCTATCACCCCCGACTGCCTACCCCTACAATGCGTGGGTGTACGAGACATCCAATGCTAAGTACCCAAACACCATGTTTGTGTACTAATAAGCACATACCTCAGAAATTGCAATACAAATATTAAAGGAATCAGTAACCTAAAGATCATTGAACAAATGTTGGATCTAAACGATAAAGAGTTCGTACTAATATGTTCATATGTTACACGATTAGACTGTAGTGAAGGTCTATGGTGTTTATGACAATATAATAACAACATTACTACATTATCATAATAACAACTAGTCCTACCACATATATGGAATCTACAATCAAAGAAGAAATGCTTCATCCAAACCCATGTATATGAAAAGGCTAATATCATAAGTAAAAATAAAGTGACAAATAAAAGACTTGGTAGAGCTTCTAAGTATGTCTAAGCGTGAGGGGTGAGGAGTCCTATTTATACTAGTTCCAAAGGTAGTTCTCATCATAATTTACACGGGAATCAGTCTCTATTGTTATCAGCGAGCAATAGGAAGCGGACACATGGAGGAAGATCAGATTTGGAGCAACTTCTAGTTCGATCGAACCCCTGGTTCAACCAACTGGACTTGGTCCTAGTCATCTGATTTCCCTCCGAGTGGCTGACAGGTCGGTCCCTAGGTGCCTTCTAGATTAATTCCTGTTGTACTCCATCGGATACCCCTGAAAGTGGGCCCTATGGATCCATGAACTACCATGTGTCAACTCTTGATTTGCTGAAAGTGATATTTTTAGGATTGGTCCTCTTAATTCACCTCAATTCTGTATAATTACCTCCATGTACAAATTCTCCAAGAACATGTGGAACTACGTTATTTCTAAATAGCATGCGTGTAAGAAATATCTAATCCTCCATGATTATAAGTTATATTAGCGATCAAAAATGGTACTTAATGACCGTCAACAACTCCCCTAAGTTTATCCTTTGCCGGTCCCGAAACAAAGTAAAAGACTTAGGTTGTTGATCAGGAGTTGGTATTGTGTTCTATTCTCCAAAAGTACCAAATACATAACAAAATATTCTACCTAGACTTGAACAAATTGGCCCTTGGTACTCACCCCTTACCTTAGTCATCATGAGTCTTTTGGCTTCTCCACATCTTAGATGGTTGAGAGATAGAACATGTGGTTGAGAGATAGAACGGTTTCACAAGGCACACATCTCTTATTTTCCTAAGTTCCACTTTTATCCCAGTGATTTTCAAAAGATTTTTGCAAATAAAACTCAAGCTCCTCAAATGATGTTTTCTCAATAACTCATGGTGTATGAATTTTCCTCACTAAGGCAATGTGAAAGTGCATCTAGGTCCCTTGTGGGTTTTTGATGATTAATGAAGAACAATTATAGATGTAATGTTTGATTGAGTTCTCATAGAAGTTAAGTACAATATGAAATTCGCGCATAGTTCAAGGAAAAAAGGAGAAAATATGTGGAAGGACTCATAGAAATAGGGATTTCATTTTTCTTTAATCTAGGAAACAGTGTACTATCAAGAGGGACATGACTCTTGCAAATTTAGGAAATCAAATGGGAGCTCAACCCCCTTGGGATAGTTTTTAGAAGGGTGTAATTGTGTTGGTTCGGACTTGTCCAAGTCATGGGCTCAAACATGTCTCAGATCTCTCAGAAGATCATCGGACTTGTCCGAAGTAGGTCGCACATATCCGACCTAGCAGAACTTAGAAAAACTCTAATATTCCAATGGCACTCGGAAATGTCCAAGATAGGTCAAACTTGTTCGAGACCCTTCTGCAAGAAGTCGGACTTGTCCGAAGCATGTCAAAAATGTCCGACCCCTAGTACTTGGAAAATTTCTTATGAGTGAGTGGCACCCGAAAATGTCCCAGATGAGCCACATATGTTTGAGATGCTTCTGCAAGAAGTCAGACAAGTCCAATCTACATTGGACTTGTTTGAGGTGTCGAGTCGGATAAGTCAGAGGCAAACAACAACTTGGAGCTCGAACTTGTCCGAGGTGAGTTGGACATGTCCGAAGTGGCTTTTGTGCACTAATTCAAACCAAAGTATGTGGCCGTACTGTTAGTGGGTCTTTTGGCTCGCACGTGTCCAAAACATTTTCGGACTTTTCGAAAGTGGGCTATCAACAATGGTAGAAAATACTTTTGGGCCATAAATAGAGGGTCAAATCCCTCTTTAGCCTTACCTAACCCTAGACAAACTCACCAGGGCCTCAAAACCCTCAAGAGCCCTTCTCAGCCTGTTATTCACCTTCTTGAGCCAAAATCGTTGTTTTTTTTGAAGGGTGAAGGAGTGATTCTGAGTTTTGAGTGGAAGGGGCTTCGGGGTTGAGCATTGATTTGATTCGCTGGGTTTGCTTGAGCTTTTCGTATTTGTTCTTGGGTTTCAAACCCTAGACGGTTAGGCGTCGCTCGATTGATTTTGTTTGTGATTTCTTTGTCCATTAATTTTGTATTCACCTTTTAACATAGTTGAAAAACCAAGTTTTTGACGTTTGTGGTCTCTTGGTGAGGGAATGGCTAGAGACGGCCTGATCCTTTGTGAACTCCTCAACAGGACGTAGATTCCTCCATGGAACCAAACCTCGATGAAAAATCTTGTGTCTTTCGTCTTTATTTATATTTCTGCATCACATTTACTTTTCTTGTAATCATATTAGCTAATTGTTGTTCTTCCAGTATCTTATCTTTCATATATTGTCCTTAATATAACTACTAGAACTGTTAGGTCGTTATTTAATTCAATAGAGTAGAGAATAAACTTGATTTTTATCTTCAGTCGCGCAGGAAGTCGGACATATCTGCCCCTCTATCAGGCTTGTCCGAAGTAACTCGACAAAAGTCTGACCCAAGCTCGGACATATCCAAAGTTTGGAATCATGGTAGATTTAAATTAAGTTTAAGTTTTTATATTTGCCTATTCACCCCCTCTAGGCGACTTACAATTGGTACCAGAGAAGGTTCCTCCACAAAGGGCTTAACCGCTCGGAGAAGAGATGGGGGACAAGGCTGGAAACGAGATCAACCCCACCAAGGTTCATGAAACCAACTCGACCAACCCGGAAGATCGAGGATCAAATCGTCCTCCTCCCAAGAAGGGTGAAAATCATCAACCACCACCACCACTTGATGTCTCAAGCGATGATGAAGATGAAGAGGTGATCCGTATCATGGAGCTACTCAAGAATAAGAAAGAGAAAGCTATGAGGAAGTGTTGACAATCGTTATATACCAATTTCAACCGTCAATATAACTCAAATATGTGGAGGAGTAAATATTTCTTACACACATCATAGGGGGAATTGACATAATTCCACTTGTACGTGGAGAAATAGTGCATGCAGGAGTTTTTATCACTACGTAAGAAAGGCTCATTCGAGACATGCCCAAACGAAGAAGGGAGACGTACAAATGGTGTGTCTCGATCGTCGCGTCTCGCATTACGTTGTCATCAGAGACGAGCGACAGGCGCGTCACCGATTATACTAAATGTGAGACAAGCTCAAAGAAAGTGTGTGTCCTTTCTTTGAGTCATAACAGACGGGCTTTACGAGGTCATTGGAGACGTGCAAGGCGCGCGTTGCCCATCATTGTACATGAGAGACACACTCTAATAAAGCGCGTCACAGATATGTTGACTGTTCCGAAACGGGCTTTATGATAGCCCGTCACACATTTGTTGACTGATCTGAGACGAGCTGTAAGAAAGTGTGTCTCATTTATTTAGGTAATCCAAGACATCCTCTATTACAGCGCGTCGCAGATTGTTTACAGGCAGGTTTAGTGCGGCGCTAACAGGAGATGCTCCTGCTAGTCGCGCGTCTCCTATTAGGTGCCCTCACCCCTGATTATCTTGGTTCCCAACTGCATCTTGGAGCTAGCCAGGATTCGGCAGTCGCATTGTCTGTGTCAGCAACATACACATATAGAAACATATGTATAGTCAAATGTCTCCCGTTCATCCAGTTTAACATGCAACTAATCAAATATTAACAAATATTAAGAAAGTGTACACACATTGACCAATTAAATATTAACAAAGTGTAAAGTGTGGTTACCAAGTAACTATTTATAGAGAATTCCCGTGTTCATCCAGCTTAACATGTACTACATCTGTTCCTAAATAGATGTCATTTTGGACAATGTTTCAGGATTTCGTGAATCAATGTTTCGCCACTTTGTACATCCAACAGGATGTCTTACCATTCCAGCATCCTGCTTATGCTTCTCTTTGTACCATCGCAACAATTCTAACTCCTTCTTGTTTGCAAACCAACGCTTCAAACGAGGAATGATAGGAAAGTACCAAAACACCTTTTTAGGCCCTCTTTTCATTTATTGCATTTCTCGTCATCACCGTCGTCTTTCCTACAATTGAATCTGTCCACTCCACAAATAGGGCATTTCTTGAGGTTTTCGTACTCAGGTCCACGATATAAAATACAATCATTCTTGCACGCGTATATTTTCTCCACCTCCAAACCCAGTGGACAAATTATTTGTTTTGCCTCATAAACTGTCGTAGGGACTGTGTTGCCTTGAGGGAGCGTTAACAATTCCTTAAAACTACAATCACTCCATCCGTTGCTCGCCTTCAATCGGAAAAGTTTTACCATCACAAACAGTCTGGTGTACTTAGCCGCACAACCATGATACAATGGCTTCTTCGAGTCTTCGATCATCTTCTTGTAATTTGCAATTTCACTATTACTGTACCGATCATCGTCGCCATGTCTCTCGACATTGCGTACCATCTCCTCTATGTTATGCACCTGAAACTCAATATCGTCATCGGTGAACCCTGATATATCTGGCTCGTTCACATCCTCGTCGTGATCTTCTTCGACACTGGTAGGGACCTCCCTCTCAAGATATGAATCTCTCAACTCTGCTTCATTAAGCCCCTCCTCCCCATGCTTGTTCCAACATCGATAATCCACCATGAATCCATGCGTGATCAAATGTGACCTCAACACTTCATTTGTGCGATATCTCTTCTCATTCTTGCAGTGTTTGCAAGGACAACAAATAGTCCCTCTAATGTTGTCCAACATGTATTTCTTCACGAAAGCAATAAATGCATATACCCCTTGGATATATTCATTGCAAAGGCGCGACCCATACGTCCAACTTTGATCCAACGACATCTATGCACAGAAAAGAAGAGCTAAACAAAGAAATTCGAAGCCACTGATAGTCAAGATCTAAAGGTAAAAAAATAGTAAGGAACAGGAGAGGAGGAGAGGACTAACCCTTTGTTTTAAGATCCACTGATAATCACCACAAGACTTTTAGAAGGGCACCTCCAAATAGGAAAAGAACAGAGCAAGAACAGGGCAGATCTGGTAGCCACTTGTTATGCCACAACTGGGAGGTCATAGAAGGGCAACAGAAAATCGAGACGAACCGATATAAAGCACGTCTCTCTATAGAGGGAATGGGAGATGAGCTCGCTTCCATAACAAAAGGAGACGCGCCTGACCGGTAGGTATGGGAGACGCGCCGGATTCGATTATGAAAGGAGACGAACGACAAGGAAAGTTCTTCTCAGTTACAAAACAAATATGAGCCATGCTCAATGAGAACGCGTCTCTCGTTTGTCAGAGGGGAGGGCACGTCTCGGATACCTACATAACTGAGATGTGTTGTATTGTAACGCGTCTACTTACACGTTCAACCGAGCTATGTCAGATCCTCACTGAAGTGGGCTCGTCTCTCTTAAGGTTATCAACGACGTTCTCCTTTTAGCGCGTCACCCATCTTTGTCTCCTATTTGGGTTTCTTACGTAGTGTATGCAGAAATGATGGAGAATGAGGGGAGCAATCCTAAAAAGTGCCACCCCACTCAATCACGTGACGACATGTGGCACCACATGGATCCATGATTCATTCTTAGGCGTATCTGAGGAGATTCAATAGTGTATCACCCATGAAGGGGGAAAGAACCCACCTGGAAGTCACCTTGAAGAAGCACAACCGAAGGGGGACCAGGACCAAGTCGGCCAAGCCCCCTAGTCGGTCGACTTGGCCCTGGCACCAAACACGGTCTTCTTCCATGTGTTGGCTCCTCATGGCTCCGTGAAGGCGGTGAAGACTGATTCACACACTAATTGTAGCGGGAACCGCCTCTACTCCGTGTATAAATAGGGGGGTGCCTCACTTCTCACACACACCACTCAAGCATTCACTCTTGTATTACACTAGTGCTCTTAGTCCCTTAGTGGAGGATAGGCTGTAGAGAGGAGCCTCTAGTCCCAAGTCCAAATTTGGAAAGGTATGGCTCATGTATCTTCTCTTGTATTTGTGACTTATGCATAATAATATTATCATGAGTCTTTATTTATTCTTATACTTGGATGAGACATTCCTTGTTTGGTTGTGGATTCCATACATGTGATAGGTATAGATGTCATTATGATCTAGTTACAATATTCTTGTTATTATATCATAAACATCTTGTACCTCTACTATAGTCTAATTAGGTATTAATATGCTTATGTTAATGGCAGAAACTATAGTGCAATCAAAGCTCCCATGCAATCCTACAATCAAGGGATTTGGGCCCTTGGATTCCCATCCAAAGGTAGATGCAAATTTAGCACTTAAATCCCCCCACCAGCTACACGTTTTATGCAAAAAACACCCTCTAAGCCAAGCCGATAGCGTTCTAAGCCGGCTTCTCGATCGATCGGGTTCCCAGGCCACTGCCTCGCTCATTCCCCGACTGTCTCCCTGTTCACCGTGGCCCCACCACAACCCAACCTGCTTGGCGCACTCCTCTCCTCGCTCCTCCCCCGGCGCACGCGACCACCGAAACAATCGGACGCTGCCACATCCGACTCCGCCGCCACGGTGAGGAAGGCAGTGACGGAGGCGGAGGCACGATAGCTGGTGGGGTGCGCGGTGCCGCTGTTCCGGCCGTACGTGGCGAAGCTTCCGTGGCACATCGGCGCGTGGGCGACCCCGTCGAAGCTGTCCCCACGCTACGACCATTACTACGGGCCCAACTGGTCCAGTTGCAAGGAGGCCGGCTCCGTGCTCTAGGACCATTGTGCCGTCGACCACCTCGACTTCTGCTGCTACTGCCACGACATGACCTACGACACCGACGAGTAGGCGCAACGAGTGGGTTACGACGGTTTGGGTGCGCGTACAGGCCAGTCGCGGTGGTGCGCACAAGGTGTTCAATGTTTTGGCAAAATGAGCCTTGTTTCGATAGTACAAGATAAAGAATTTGTGTTACTTTTTTGAAATCCGAACTGGAAACAATTGATTATTTACTTTTTTCGTGTGACTATTTGAAAGTTGTTTGGGATAGAATAGCTAAATACTTTGGTAGTAGATATATAATATTTTCTATGCATGTCACTGATGATCTATTGGGCTGGTTTGTATCCACAGAAGATGCAAAGTACCATACAAATGGGAGTCAAGACTATGATGCAAGAAGCCCTGAAAGTAAGGCAATCGCAAGGGGGGCAGCTGATGCTGCAATGCTATGATCTGGGAGAAGAATTGGAGTGATGCAAGCGTCAAGGAGGAAAAAAAGGCGAAAAAAGATCGCTCTGATGCTTGGTCTGGTACTGATGACGTATCGTTTCTTGAGAAGATGAGCGAAGAAGGTATCCTGGGAACTATTACAATATTTTGTCTTGTCCAGCCTTAACCCCATTGGGGATGACTATGTTTTGTAGGCAGCCATGAACATGTTAAGTGCTGCTAGATGACCGCAACTTGTAATCCCAATTCTCTGTTTTGCTATAAAAATGGAGGTTGACTGTTCCTGAATCTGTGTGCTGCCAACAATGAGCATCAATCCTTTTAAGTTCTGATAGAGATGCATGTGTGCTGCAACACGCACTATGCCTCACAAGAAAATGACTCAGAATTGTGATAAGCATGGTTATCACTGAAACAATATCACTGTAATGACTACATCAATCTTCGGAACTGTATGATGTAACCAAATGGGTCAGCACCACAAAAAATGTATTCTCGTACGAGTACATAGAGACTAACATACTAGTCAAGCGTGCATTGAAAACAAGTACGCAAGGTTTAACATAATACAATTTTCCGCTACACTAATTTTCATTGGACAATTATGAGTAGAATGCGATCCTCAAATTTCTTGTACACTAACTTTCTTTGGGCACTTACGACTATCATGACCAATATTTTTGCATGTCTTGCATTTTTGTACCCCTTGTTCTTTATTCTATCTTCTCTTACCTTTATTTGCATGTCCCAAAATTCTCTTGCACCTTCCATTTGAACGTACATCATTAGGTGGGAGTATTTGCACTTCATTTTGAATAGTACAACCAATAAATTTCACTTTTTCTTCTTGTCTAGTGCAAGGACGAGATTGAAATAACAACAACAATGACTCTAAATTCTGTAACAAAAGGTCAATGTCTTCTTCTAATGTCTTGGCTATTTGACAAATATCTTCGAATTTATTATGCACACATGACATCTTCCTTTTCATAGATTCATCCATGGAGGTTGTTGGCTTTTCCAATAATAAATTACCATATCTGAAAATTAAAAAACATAACAACACAATGATATGACATGGAAATAAAACATAACTATGATGTGATACAAAAACAAAATATTAGTCATAAATTACCTTTTATAATCTTTAGTCCATCTTTTTGTGATGTAGTGCATTGGCTATTTATTATCTTGCACCCCAAAACATTCGTATGATATGATGACATGGTATTTCTATAGACTCAAAAAACATGCACGAGCACTTGTATACCTGATCTGTACTGAAGCAAATCACCCCTCTAACTCTGTTGTGGTTATCAGTCATAATAACAATCTTTCTATCATCTATTTCATTTGTGCACTAGACATCACAATGTTCTCTTGCAGCTAAAACCTATGCCTGCAACTTTTTGAACACTTCATGTGTAAAAACAATGCCACCATGTTCTTCTATATCCCAGGAAGTAAATAAAACTGGGTTCGTATGCATAGTTGTGTTATCATGAATGAGTTCTTACCGTCGTTGGCATTTCAATGTCGTGTCAAACCGTAGCCAAAACTCCACAAGTGCAAGTTTACGACCTATAAAGCGACTGAAAAATGAATTTGCATTCTCTGACCTTGATGTTGTACGAAGAATACCTCCAAGCCAGATGTGACTAAAATATGATGGTATCCATGACTCGTGTACTTCATATATTTTTTGCAACCATTCATTATCCTCCAACTTATATTTTGTTACTATAGCTTGCCATCTGTCTTCAAATTCTTCTACTATTTTTGAACCCCATACACATGAGTTAACTCTTCTCCAGAACATATCATCTTGTAATAGCTTAGGACAATTTTTTTCTGGATTTTTTTTCATGATATGCCACATGCGCAACCTATGTATGGTGTTTGGCATAACTGTACCAATAGCAACTCTCATAATAGGATCCTCATTGGTGACAATAAGACCAGGAGCTTTACCTCCTATAGCTCGTAAAAATGTCTCAAATAACCAAATATAGCTCTCAATCTTCTCATCAGCTAAAAATCCAACACCTAAGAATATTGACTGCATATGATGGTTGACTCCAGTGAAAGGTGCAAATTTCATATCATATTGGTTTGTGCTATAAGTAGAGTCAAAAGTAACCACATCACCAAAATGAAAATAGTTATTCCTGCTAGTTGCATCTGTCCAAAAACACGAATCAACCGACCATCATTAACTTCATATTCAAAGAATTCATCCAATTCCTTAAGCCTCCCAAATTGTTCAATAAACATCTGAGCATCCGCATCTTTGATTTTCTTCCTAAAATTGGTATAGTAGTTTTGCATATCCTTTTTTGTGCAATCAACATACTCAAAACCCCCTGCACTGACATGTAGTAGCCTATATGCTTGTGATGTTCCTATGCTTGCTTTCTGACAATTAAAAAGTATTGTTTTTGCCTTCTCACAGACATGTCTTTTGGATCTAAGTAGATGAACTTTGCTAGGTGTCACAAGATCATGGTTATGCTCCTCAAAAAGTTTTGCAATTTCATACTTCCCTTCACCAGTATGCTTCACATAAATGTATGCTTCACATCCACATCCACTCTCCCTAGTAAAGCGCACATTTGAGAAATCATTGGATTTATTACTTTTTTCTGATCAAAATCCTTCTCTTGCACACAAGTACTGTTTCCATTGAACAACTCCCTTGACATCAAGCCTTTTTTGTCTAATACAAACAGAAAAACCAATATCATGTGCTTAGTCCTTGTAGAATTTCTCTGCGGATTCAACATTATTAAGTGTCATGCCTACCTGCAAATATGTATAAATTGTTTACAAATATAAATGACTGTAAATACATGAAAATTAAAGTATATCAAACACTTACTTGTAGTACATTTTTCTTCTTCTTCGGTGTACTAAAACCATCATTAATATTGGTATGTTCCATATCATTGGAGGTAGAGGAGAGTAATCAATTACTACAACATATAAACATATTGTATTAAATATTTTTGTACAACATATAGTACAATATACAAGTACGAGCTATCTTGTACCTCTTATTCATTGTGTGCTCAGGATCGTTATCACCAATTGTATAATTTAAAAGGTCAGCAGATATTTCGAATGAATCGACCACAACAAGAGACATAATGTTTTCACCTTGTTCCATTGTAAGATGATCAATGTCTACTTTCGTGTGCCAGAAGTCGTTACCTACGAATATAACGTATGTAATTGTGCAAAAAAGTTGGTGATTTTGTAGTACAAAATTTTATGCTGTACGTCTAGTACCTTTTTCAGTCTAATTTTTTGCATAACACGCATGTTCATCTGATTTGGTCTTGCATGCCTTTGACCACTGATCCTTGCCGTCTCCCTGCACAATCTACTGATGGCTAAGAAGTGATTATGAATGGCATAAATTTAACAAAACAAAAACATGAATCCTGGCGCACGCACAAAGGAGGCCTACAATGGAACTATGGTTTAGGAAAAAAGGAGCAAGCGAGTGCGTTGTTTCAGTAGATTGTGGAATCACTAGCCATCGAGGATTAAAAAAACTAATTGTCTTTAGTAGATCGAGGGATCAGACGCGATCAATTTCCGGCGATGGCAGCAATCCTTGGCGATAGATGGAACCAGTAAACGTGGAGGATCAGGCGATGTGTTGCCGAGGTCGTGGGGCAATGTCCATAGATCGATGCCTTGTCCAAATCAATACGTACACAACCCAGATCGATACGCGATGATGGCTCAGGTCGACTTGGCTCGGAGGGTGTTTTTTGCATAAAATGTGTACCGAGTGCGGGGGGGGGGGGGGGGGGGGGGGTTAAGTGCTAATTTTGATCTACCTTTGGATTGGAATCCAAGGGACCAAGTCCCTTGATTGTAGGATTGCATGAGAGCTTTGATTGCACCACAGTTGCTTCCTATGTTAATATGAGTAATGTAGTGCTTGGTTCCAACATTGGTTTCAACGATGTTTAGGTTAGTCATTGCCTTAAGATGATATTTGTACCATGGCTCTTAAGGTATTTACTTAATATGTAGCATTGGATGTCTTGTAGATCCATAGTTTGTAGGAGTAGGCAGCAGGTGGTGACAATCCTGTCTGTCTTTCGTAATCCCTCATGTTCGGCTACGCCGCATGCTCATGGCGGAAATCGTCCTGATATTCTTAGGGGTAAACCTGTGCCCGATGTGTTGGACCACTAAGCCCTAGTACTCGTAGTTAGCATAGTCATATTTACACTAGTTGACTATGTATATGAATAGCTAAAGTACAATAGGAGTAGCTCTTTCTCTCCTTAACTTATCCTCCACTAGGACATTCTTACCCCTTAGAGTAGTTTGCTTAGGTGTGTGTCAC
Organism: Tuctoria greenei; assembly: GCA_036927565.1. NCBI lineage: Eukaryota > Viridiplantae > Streptophyta > Magnoliopsida > Poales > Poaceae > Tuctoria > Tuctoria greenei. Next base: position 94,176,660 of record JAYESD010000005.1, read on the forward strand.
ACGACCCCACCAACTCATTTATCCATCCTACTGGATCCCTCACTAGGACACCCTATTCTATCCTTGACCTTGACTCTCTTCTACCTTGCATTCCTTTGGGATAAAAAATATGATACCCTAGGGAATACTCTCGAATGAAATGCTACATCGGTACCTTCTGCGCACTTGCGGAATTCATCTTGCTTGGGCTTAGGTGATCCTAGTGGCTCTGCAGAACTACCCTTGCTGCTAGGATGACCTGTAGACGTTAAGAAGTACTAACAAGCATTTCTGGCGCCGTTGCAGGGGAAGGCAAATAAGATTTTCTTGATCACGTGGTACGTAGGATTCTAGTAGGTATTTAGTAGGATAATCCTCCTTTGTTTACTCATTCTTTGATGTGAAAACAGGGTAGTGTGTGTCCGGTTTCTGTTTGCCGACTAACTACATAGAAGATCCTGAGTCACTGCTTTGAAGAGTTAGACCACATGTCGTCCCTCCTCAGGTGATCTTGTCGACTAGGAAACCCGTCACCCCTGCATCATCACGATGCAAGCCGATGGCCCAGAAGACCCTTCGTGAGTTCTCGGCTCCCTCTGCTGACAATGTGCCTATTGGGCCCAATGTCAACATGGGAGACGGTCTCCAAACTTCGAGATCAAGACTGGCCTAATCACTATGACGCAGGCTAATCCCTTCTGTGGGAAAGCCAACAAAGATGCCAGTGCTCACTTGCAACAATTCCTTGAGATTTGTAGCACTTTTAAGATAAAGGATGTGGCACCTGATGCCATTCGTCTTAGGTTGTTTCCGTTCTCCCTCCTAGGGAGAGTGAAATAGTGGTTCTATATGAACCAAAGTGCTATAAATACTTGGGAGAAATGTTCCCCAACATTCCTTGCCAAGTTCTTCCAGTTGGGCAAGACTAATGCCCTACGTAGAAGAATTTCAAGCTTCTATTAAGAGCCCAAGGAATCCGTTATCGATGCTTGGGAGAGGCTACAGGAGTACATCCTAGCCGGTCCCCACCATGTGATGGATAATTTGCTCATCATCCAAAACTTCTACAACGGACTTACTCCGTCGGCCCGTGATCATGTGGATGATGCTGCTGGAGGAGCCTTCTTCTCCCTTATGGTGTCCAACGCTAAGGAGTTAATTTAGAATATGGTTTCCAATATGGGTTGAAGCGATGAGCATCTCCAGCCCCGACAGCAAGGCATGCACACCTTGAAGGAGGTGGACATGATCGCTGTCAAACTGGACCTCCTTATGAAGAAGTTGGACTATCAAGCCGGCGACATAGTATTTGGCACCATCCAAGCCTTAGACTCTCACATGACCTGTGGGGTCTGTGGCAACGTGGGTCATATGGGGAGTGATTGCCCCAAGACTCGTGAGGATGTCTTATAGTCGGCAAACAATGGGAATTACAACAACAACAATGGCTACCGTCCAAGAAGTCAAAGGGTGGGGCCAACCATGCCCTTTCTTTCAAGGATGCTACAAAAACAACGATGGAAATGGAAAGTAGTCTCACTTGAGCGAACTTGCCATCAGCCAACTCAAAATCAATGATGCCTTATCCAAGAAGATGTCGGCTAATGACAAGACCCTAGAGAATAACAACGCTAAGGTTGGAGTCTTAGCTTCTGCCTTCAAGAACCAAGTTGAGCTTCAACAAGATGTTTGAGACCCAGTTAGCTCAACTGGCAGCTGTTGTCCCTCTATTGGAGAATATTCTGGGGAAACCCAAGGCATCCCTAGAGAATGTGAGTGCGGTGGCTACGAGAGGAGGAAAAACCACTCATGACCCACCGTACCCTACTCAAGAGGAGACAATAGTTGAAAAGAAGAAAGATGAAGTTTCTCCTAAGAAAGGGGAAAAACTTAGTGAGAGAATGGCATTGGAATTTGAGTATACTACCTTTATGCCATTCCCTCAAAGAAACCAGAAGCCAACTGTGGATGAGAAATTCAATTGCTTTGTTGAGGTCATGCAAAAGATCCACATCAATGTGCCCTTGATAGATGCAATACAAGTACTCACTTATGCTCGCTATCTCAAGGACATATTGAACAACAATCGACCTTTGCCCACCATAGAGGTTGTCAAGACTCACTGAGGATTGCAGTGATGCTATCCTCAACATGCTTCCGAAAAGGAAGAAGGATCCAGGACGCCCTACTATATCCCTACTACATTGGGTCACAACACTTTGACAAGGCCCTTTGTGACCTTAGTGCAAGTGTTAGTGTCATGCCAAAGATGGTCTTCGACTAGCTAAACTTCACCATGCTATCTCCAACAGCTATGCAGCTCCAGCTGGCCGATTCATCAGTTCTCTACCCCGCGGGTATCGCCGAAGATGTCCCCGTGAAAATACGGAACTGCTTCATACCCGTGGACTTCGTGGTGCTCGACATGGAGGTGGAGAAAGAAACCCCGCTCATTCTTGGGCGCCCTTTCCTTAGCATCGTAGATGCTCGTATTGACGTGGGAGCCGGAGAAATATGCTTCCAAATCAATAGCAAGGAGGAGAAGTTTGACTTTCGGCCAAGGAAGGGGCTATGCTCCATGATCAAAATCAAGTATGTCCAGAACGTCGAACACATTAAGGAGGTCGAAGTTACGCCACCTGAAGTGGACTCCTTCATAGCATTTATGCGGAAATTGATTTGTGAGGAGACCCCATCTTTTTGCCCACGCGACAATTTAAAAAGATGGAAAATCCTAGACCGTCCAAACGACCCAAGTCCACAAGACTACCAACGAAGGTGTGGCGGAAGAGGCAAGGTGAACCAGCCGGACCCACTTCTTCGGGGCCGGAGGCTGAAAAATGAGCGTCAAGACGACAGAGAAAAATCCATCACATTGGATTTTGGATGGGACCTCGCCAATAGGTTAATTTGGTAGTTACCCCTTTTTTATTTTTCCACCATCATTTGGATTTATTTGCATTTTTCCATAGCATATTTTGACTTTTCTTAGAGGGTTGGGTATTTTGTAGTCTCAACTTTGATTTGTTTTCATTTTTCGAAAAGTCAAAAATAAAAATATTGAATTTGGGGAAGTTTTATTTGAAAAATAATTTTCGGAGCAAATTTGTGCTTGATTCACCCAACAGCTCAAAATATAGCTGTTGGGGAGCCACCTGCCAAAAGGGGAGACAAGGGGGGCCTACCAACAGGTCGGTCGACCCCCCCTAGTTGGCCGAGTTGGGGAGAGTGTCATTTTGGCTCTCTCTCCTCCAACGGCTATATTCTTGCCTCTTATGACCGTTGGGGGGTGCTACACTATTTATACATGCCTAGGTGAGGGGTTTGATTCACACTTCACCTCATTTTCACCTCCCCAACTCACTCTCACATTTGCTCAAAAATTGTTGTGCTCTTTGTTGCAACACTTCTCCCAAGTTCAAGGCAAAAATATTTGCTTTTATTCTCATTTGCATTTTCCATTTGCATTTGCAAGTTGCTCTCAAGATAGCAAAACAATTCGTTGAGGGTTCGTTAATGTAACCCGTTTCGAGTTTGTTTTGTTTTGCTCTCAAGTTGTGCAGCCATGAAGAGCATTAAGAAGTTGTTTGGAAAGAGGAAGGAACCTTCATCAAGTTGAAGCCATGGGAGGAACTCAAGCTCACACCTCTCCCCCGAGTCTACACCAAGTCAATGGTGGGGAAGTGTGCAAGACAATGTCCTGATGGAGGAAGATGATGCTCTACTCCGCCTTCTCAATGACGACGACCTCGACTTGAGGGAAGACGTTGAACGACAAGCCTACAACATCCTTTGCGATCGTGAGTTCGCCCACACCAAGGCCTACAATCCAGCGCTACTCTCCAAAATAGGTATGGATTCCAAATTCTTTACCATTTGGCATGCAATAGGATGGGATAATTTTGCTCAAATAGATAAGGAAGGTTCACGCCTCCCCACTATTCAATTCCTATGCACCCTCAAAGTAGGATCGAAAGGTGTTTCTTTTAGGTTTTTTTGAAAAGAATACTTTATCCTATGGAAATAATTTAGTGAACTACTAGGCTTCCATAGACGTTGTTTGATAGATTTAGATGCTTTGCCTAAATTTAACAAATAAAGTTTTTGGCAAGATGTTACTAGAGAAGTAGTATGCAAGGACCATAGAAATAGCCACTTCCAAAATCCCACCGTACATTTCATGCATAGTTGGACGGCTATGACTTTGTTTCCTAGGGGGGATGCTCGGGTTGTGCGTACCGATGAATTTAGGACCCTTTATGCCATGGTTAAAAAGATTAAAATTGCTCCTGTTAAAGTTATGATGACACGATGGTTAGAAAACACTAGAATACAGGACTTATTGAATGCACTTCATTAATTACCCGTATTTCTATGAAAGTAGGGGCTTTAGAAAATGCTTTGATTGAATATATTCCAACTGCCCGCTACTTGATAGATGAAGATTTTCTAATTCAAGGGCATACCCTTATACATGGCCTAGCTGGATCTTTGTATTTTCTATCCCGGCCACATAAATGAAATTCAGTTACCTAACCCGGATTTTAATTTATATTAGTATCGGGACTAACCATCGCACTTTAGCCTGTTGAAGAGGCTCATAGGAGTAATGTTTCTGGAAGTGTCACAAGGAGCCACTTACGTAGAGCAGCTAGGGAAATGCCACCACGATACCCTCCCGCCTGTGAGTACCAAGAGGAAATGGATCGAATGGGTGATGCACCCGACTGGACCCAACATCAAACGTATGAGGCAGGAGGATCGTCGTGGCAAGAGTGGGCTACCCTCGAAGGAAGCTCAAGTTCTAGTAGCTTGCCTCCTCCATTTAAGGGTACACGACGCTCCTTTTTGGCCCGAGGTTACCGTGGACTTGGCCAAGTAATGGCAGAACTTACCCAATGGATGGGAGATCTTGAAGTTAGGATCGGCGACATCTACAACACACTTCACAACCACATCAAACGTACCTACGACTGGTAGCAACAAATTGACACACGGTTCAACAACGTCAACACCATGCCGCAACAACAACATGATGACCTCATGGCCTATTTCCGTCATCAAGGGTAAAATCCTTATCACGGAAATTAAGAAGAGCAAGCTTGGGGGAGGACCCCCGCATGAGGTAACTTGTATCACACCCCATTTGCATTCACTTATTTTATTTCTTTGTTTCCACCACCATTGCATCAATAAAAAAAGAAAAAACATAAAAATTAATAATGTAGTTTAGGTTAGGTTAATAAAATAAAAGATATGCAGTAAGAATATTTTTACCATGCATAAGTTGAAATGATGAATAGTTGCTCTGTTATTCTCTTGTCCCTTGCGTACAACTTACTATTCTCTAAGTATTGTGTTTATTGGCTTAGAATATTCTTGCCTTAAACTTAGAATTTGTGGGCAGTACAAGCCAATTCTAATTCTAGGTTGTTGTGGGATATGATATAGTGATAAGAGCTGCTATATCCTATTTAAAAGAGAAACTTAATTTCTCGAAGAATATTTAAAATAGGTTCCTCATTTGATATAAATTCCTACCAAGGTCATATGATGAATTGAATTAGATAAAACCCTATGCATATGCTATTTGTCTTCACAATGAGCCTCGTCAAACTAGTATAAACCTATGTGAGAATCTTTTCATACTTTTAAAATCAAGATTGCACAGGCACATGCTAAACTTTTACACGAGAAGTTAGCAAAATTAATCATACCATTCCACCACCATCAAAAAGATACTCCATGATTCCCTTGCACACTACTCTCTCTCCAAAATATTTGAAAAAGAAAGGAGGAGTAGAATACATGACTACAAGAAAAGAAAAAAAATGCATGCTCATATACAAGAGCATGAAAAAAAGAAAGAAAATAAGTAGCCATATTTCATCCTCACAATAAGAGAGTGCATATAAAGGACTTATCTTCATATTTCCACTCCACAAATCTTCCATCACACTTGCACAAATCTTGATCAAAAGTATGATTTATTTTCTCCTATGGCTTACTCTTTTGACTTAGCAATGAATGTGTTGCAAATATGTCTACTCTTGACCCCTACCAAGCTCCACATATAAGCCTTATTTAGATGCAGGACAAGAAAGGCATTGCCTGGTGAGGATACAAATACCACTTCCACATAGGAGTCATTGAGTGCATCATTTGAAGAACTTAAATTCAAACACCATTTGAAATTTTCCAAAAATTTGAGTTGAACTTAAACATGAGGTGATGCATGCTCACTTTATTGTTCTATCTTTCAACCACCCAAGAAATAGGATGAGGCACAAGCCCCATATTGACTAAGAAAAAGGGTGAGGTACCATAGCCAATTTATTCAATGCAAGGTAGAATATTTTGTTGTGCAGTTGGTACTTTTGAAAAATAGAACATCGTAGCAACTTCTGATCAACAACCTAAGTCCTTATCTTTGCTTCAGGATGAGCAAGGGGTAAGCTTGGAGGAGTTTGTTAACAGTCGTTATGTACAAATTTCAACCATCAATACGACTCAAATATGTGGATGAATAAATATTTCTTACACATATCATAGGTAGAATTGACATAATTCCAATTGTACTTAGAGAAATAGTGCATGCAGGAGTTTTTATGCAGAAATGATTTAGAATGAGGGGAGCTATCCTAAAGAGTGCCACCTCGGCCAATCACATGACAACACATGGCACCACATGGATCTGTGACTCATTCCCAGGCGTATCCGAGGAGATCCAACAGTGTATCACATAGGAAGGGGGAAAGGAACCACCTGGAAGTCCCCCAAAGAAGCAGAACCGAAGGGGGGCCAGGACCAAGTCAGCCCAGCCCCCTAGTCAGCCGACTTGGCCCTGGCACCAAACCCAGTCTTGTTCCACGTGTTGGCTCCTCATGGATCCCTAAAGGCGGTGAAGACTGATTCGCGCGCTAATTGTGGCGTGAACAACCTGTAATCCGTGTATAAATAGGGGGGTGCCTCACTTCTCACTCACACCACTCAAGCATTCTCTCTTGTATTACACTAGTGCTCTTAGTCCCTTAGTGGAGGATAGACTGTAGAGAGGAACCTCTAGTCCCAAGTCTAAACTGGGAACTGTATGGCTCATGTATCTTCTTTTGTATTTGTGACTTTATGCATCATAATATTATCATTAGTATTTATTTATTCTTATACTTGGATGAAGCATTCCTTGTTTGGTTATGGATTCCATACATGTGATAGATATAAATATCATTATGATATAGTTATAATATTCTTATTACTATATTATAAACATCTTGTACCTTCACTATAGTCTAATTAGGTATTAATATGCTTATGTTAATATGCGTAATGTAGTGCTTGGTTCCAACATTGGTTTCAACGATGTTTAGGTTAGTCATTGCCTTAAGATGATATTTGTATCATGGCTCTTAAGGTATTTACTTAATATGTAAGCATGGTGCTTAGATAATTAAGTAGCGTAGGATGTCTCGTAGACCCACAATTTGTAGGGGTAGGCGGCAAGTGGTGACAGCCCTGTCCGTCCTTCATAATCCCCAATGTTTGGCTATGCTGCAGGCTCGTAGCAGGAATTGTCCTGATATTCTCAGGGGTAAACTCGTGCCCAATGTGTTGGACCACTAAGCCCTAGTACTCATAGTTAGCATAGTCATATGTACACTAGTTGACTATGTATATAAATATCTAAAATACAGTAGGAGTAGCCCTTTCTCTCCTTAACTTATCCTCCACTAGGACATTCTTACCCCTAAGAGTAGTTTGCTTAGGTGTGTGTCACACGACCCCACCAACTCATTTCTTCATCCTACCAGATCCCTCACTAGAACACCCTCTTCTATCCTTGACCTTGACTCTCTTCTACCTAGCCTTCCTTTGGGATAAACAAATACGATACCCTAGGAATACTCTCGGGTGAAATGCTACAATGGTACTTTCCGTGCGCTCGTGGAATTCATCTTGCTTTGTCTTAGGTGATCCTAGTGCCTCTGCAGAACTAGCCTTGCTGCTAGGATGACCTGTAGATGTTAAGAAATACCAACAGGAAGAAGAAAGGAGTAGTCAACAAGACTACTCCTGATATCCTTTTAATTATCAGCATCTAAATTCTCATTCTTAGAGATGGCTACTGACGGGATCCATTGAACTAGTCTTAGAGAGAAGATGAGGTTCAACAACATAGTTTGAGAATAATTGTGGTTGAGTTGATCTGGAGGTCACACAACATGTTGGGTCAAGAACATTGCATATGAAGGTATCGTGAATGTTATTGGAAAGTGTTTGCATATGTGCAAGGAGTGCATGGACGTGATAACATTGTTCCAAAGGCGTGGTGAAGAGATATGGACGTGAAGATATGGCCTAAGAGGTCCAAGCAGTTGGATTATGCCCCAGGTTGCGGCTGAGGTGGTTGTGGTTCATTTATAGAAGGTTTCGAGTTAGTTTTGGTTAGATTTCATGGTGATCATGAAGTTGAGTTGTTGTAGGAATGTTTAGGACGTTCTTAAGGTGTTTGGACGTTAAGAAATACCAACAGGAAGAAGAAAGAAGAAAAGGAGAGGAGACTAAGGAGCAGTAAATAAGACTACTCCCGATATTCTTTTAATTATCAACATCTAAATTCTCATTCTAACTACTTTTCTATTCCCTTGGAAAACCACCTCTCATTTTGATTGAACTAACTATACAATGTGGAAGCATAACATGTAGTTGCATCTAATCTTCCCCAATCCAAGTCTTTGGCATGTTGTGTGCACAAATATAGATATCCCCGAGAATAATGATGAGCTTGCTCAAGAGCAAGAGCAACAAATTCACCGCAATGCTCAAGCCGCAATCGTACTCAACTCATCCTTGAGACAAGATGAGTTCAACAAAGTGGATGGGTTTAAGCTTGTAAAGGACATTTGGGACACCCTCAAGATTGCACAGGAAGGGAATCAATCTATGTAGAGGCGAAGAACGAGATGATCGAGGGAGAGCAATGAAGGTTTGCCATTGAAGATGGTAAGTGCCGGTGTTTAGGAAACTGACTAGTAAATTTGTATTGCATCACATTCATCTTCGTATGGCTAGCTGCAAAAGGTAAGATATTCGTGAAACCTATGTGCTGAATACATTGGCAATTATGTTAAAAGTGAGTGTTTACATGTAAAGTTTTGAGTATACCTGAGAAATTCACTTTGGACTGTCCGAACGTTTCCTTGTATAATGCATAGCGGTTGTTTTGACTGTCTGATCTTTCTGCGTGCTGAAATATTTGTGTGGCTGCTATGTTTTTAACTTGCAATGTTTCAAACTTGCTTTTTGGCTTATGGGAAGTTTGCATAGTATTATTTTACTAAATTGTTGATGCGTTATGGCTGATAATGGAGGATTATATCTTGCTATGTTTTGCAACGTGCTTATGTAAGGTGCTCATATAAGGTGTTGTGGTTATCAGACTAATGTGAGTCAAGTCGAGGGCTTCTGCTCGAGAGAATTAATTGTTTGTTCGTGTGCAGGTGTTGCTTGAGGTCAAGAGATGGCCACTGACGGAATCCATTGAACTAGTCTTAGAGAGAAGATGAGGTTCAACAACCAAGTTCGAGGGTAATTGTGGTTGAGTTGATCGGGAGGTCACGCAACATGTTTGGGTCAAGAACATTGTATATCAACGTATCGTGAATGTTATTGGAAAGTGTTTGCACATGTTCAAGGAGTGCATGGATATGGAAACATTGTTCCAAGGTGTGGTGAAGAGATATACGTGATGATATGGCCGAAGAGGTCCAACCGGCTGGATTATGCCTCAGGCTGCGACTGAGGTTGTTATGGTTCCTTTATGGAAGGTTTCGAGTTAGTTTTGATTAGATTTCATGATGATCACAAAGTTGTTTTTTTAGGAGTGTTTAGGACATTACTAAGGTGTTTGGAAGTCTTAAGATTGCTTCTATCTGCGTATGAAAGAGTCTTGAGCTGTTATGAAATGTTTCGATTGAAACTGAGTAGGAGTAGGAGTAGGAGTCCTAGTTTGGTTTTGGTTAGCCCGAAGGCTGGTTATATAAGCAAGGGAGGCCAGAGCTCGTGGGCAGATGACTTTGGGGTTGTTCCTCTTGTGTTTTGATCAATAAAATTCATAGTTTGCAGGAGCTTCTGTGCCTTGTCCGTCCGATTTGTTTCTGGCAAGTTTTTCTCAACGTGTTTCTAGACAACTAGATGTTGCATCGGCGTTTCAATTTTTGTGTTGTCTTCACAACTTGATTCTCTATCATCTATGAAAATTTCATGGTCATTGGTTTTCGGTGTTTGAGTTACACGAGTTTCTTTGCAATGTTGCATATCTGATTTCAACTCGGGTAGGACAGATTGACCTTTGCTCAATCTTTTGATCATAACTTGAGTTTTTCTCGACGAATTTTCGTGATTCTTGTTGTCGTGTCTTCGGGACTTGATTCTGTATAATCTATACTGGTTTTGTCACGATTGAACACATTTAGAACAGTCACACATATACGATTTCTTTATCATATTGTTTTTCTACCGAGAGGTTTTAATAGCTTCTACTAAATTTTTTTAATCTACCATTCACACTACCCTGGTAGCTTTACACATGCTTTTCGATCCTACAATTGGTATCAGAGACATGGTGCTCTATTTTTTTTGATTTGCACGTGTTTTTACTAATCAATATGGAGGAATACTCCGTAAAACCTTGTGTGTTCGATGGCGTTGATTTTCAAGTTTGAAAGGCTCATATGGAGGCCTACATACAGGCACAAGGCTTCGCCATATGGGAAAAGGTCTTCAAGCGCTTCGTCATGTCTTCATATGATGATGTTACAACTGTCAATGTGAGAGACGTCAGCAACAATAACAAGGCACACAACTTGATTATTCAAGGATTGACTCAAAGCGACTTCGACCGTGTTGCACACCTCCGATTTGGATATGACACGTGGAAATTACTATGCGACTACCACGAAGGATCCAACACGATCAAGGAGGTAAGACAAGATATGTTCACAAACGAATACATGCATTTTGAGATACAACCCGATGAGTCGATCAATGACTTCTTTTCTTGCTTTAATAAAATTCTCAAAAACTTGCATAGTGTGAATGTTAATTTTTCAGATGCTGAAAATGCTAGGCAATTGTTAGGTGCATTAGACATATCAATTTGGGAGACGAAAGTCACATCTATTCGTGAATCCATTGTCATGAGTACACTTACTTTAGATGTGTTAGATTCAAAGTTAAAGACTCGTGAACTTGACATAATATCACATAAAAATCCCAACAAGTCTCTTGCATTTGTTTCACAATGTGACATGCCTAGTTCTAGTCAATCTTCACTATGTGGTACACTTGCTTTGCTGTCTTCTCTAATCCTTGAACAAATTGAAGAGTTTCTAGAGGAGGAGCTAGCACTTCTCTCTACTCAATTCTCAAAAGCATTGCAAAATGTGAGAACTCAAAGAAGAGGAAGTTGTGGTTCTCAACGATGCTTTGAATGTGGTAAGACAAGACATTTTCGTATAGACTGTCCTAACCTTATAGGTCCTACTATCCATGATGAAAAGCAAAATAAATTTAAGTCCTCCTATGTCAACAACAAGAAAAAGAATATGTATACAAGACGGCAAGTGGCAGAACATATTCTCTCCGCACTCCTCGATAACAACTCAAGTGATGTGGACTCCAAAAGTGATGAAGATGAAGACAATTTGGCAACTATGTGTTTCATGGTGGGCAACTCAAGTTCAATTATGGAGGAGGCCGAAGGGATCAGCAACAATGATGAGTAAATCACTCATACGAAGAACTTGTTGATGGGTCTTTTTTGTGCTGCTACTATAGCTAATAAAAAGGACAAAAAACTTAGGGACAATGCTGTTAAATTGAATCACTAGAATCTGAAATTAATCGGTCAAATCTTTGATTTCTAGTGATGATTCTTGTTCCTCATGTGAATTAATATATGAACAATTGTCCTTCTTAAGACGTGCGCACACCTCCACACTTGATAAACTTGAATATGAAATTGAAAGAACAAAAAGCTTGCTGTACTTAATGATAAAAATATGGAAGATGCTAGCTGTTCTACAATAGATTTGCATTGTTATAGTTGTGATGACCTTAATAAGGAACTACATGATGCTATGAATGAATTTCTATTTTGAACAATACTTTACATTCTCATGAAGTTAAATATTGTTCTAATTGAAAACTAAAAGGAAAAACTTCATGTGAGAATTGCCTTGATCTATCTAATAAACTTGATGACATGCATAGGACACTAGAGCAATTTTGTAATACAAATAAGAACCTAAACTTGCTGCTGAATTCTTCTAAGTGTTGCAATCATAAAACTGGTCTAGGTTGTGATTCTCATGCTCATGCTAAGGGACATCCACCTAAGGTTATAAAGTCACTAGGAAATGGTTTGATTAAAACAATTCCTAAACAAAAAGAGGTGGTTTTTAAGTCTACGGGAATGTTGTCGCATTCGGTTGCTAAAAACATGTGGCTTGCTTATCTAGACATGAACACAAAGTAAATTTTCATTGTACCTATTGTGGTAGAGATGGTCATATCACAAATTTTTGTTATAGACTAGCTAAACAAGAAAAGAAGCAAATAATGCTAGCTAGATCATGTCACAACCAAGCAAAACTTGCTGCACGTGCTGAACCGAATGTTAGGATCTTGCAACCTGCTGTAATGAGTCAAAAACATGCAAAATTTGCTCCAAACCTACTGTTTTTAATACTACACAAAACACACCTGGTAGGTCAGTAGTTGGATACATGGATTCTCAAAGTTTGACTCATAAACCTGCTGTTTTATCTCAACTTTCGCATGTTATTCCCGCTGGACCTTGTGTGACTCCATACCCAATTCCTAAATGCCTTTTGACTAAACCCAGTATTGGGTCATGTACATATTATGCGTCTATGTAGGTTAGACGCTTGAGGAGTCCCCCGAGGATGACTCCCATACAATTCTTGTGAGAGCTGGAGAAGCGTCTACGGGTAAAGCACCGTATCCATATAACTACCTGCACCAGCCAGCAAGCATAAGAATGGAGCAAGCGAGCCTGCAACTATGTTTCAAGCCTTTTTTAAATGGTCCCACCCGAACCCATATTTTGGAAGTAGGTTGGAACGTGATCGGGGCCTTTGGTTGACCTGCCGGGATGACGTCGTCTTAGACTGAATCATAGTTTTAATGAAAAGATGGATCTGAGCGAATTTTGCATTCTACACATTTAATTATTTGAGAATCCCCAAAGCAATATGTTTTCCTGAAGGGAAATCCCTTACCTTTATCCAATTTGTTTTCCCAAGGGGAAATGTATTTAGCAAATACCAATAGGAATATTCTGATAGGGCTATGCGTTATTGCTTCCCCCAAATCATGGGTTCCTCCTTAAGTGCTTTCTAACCGAGCGAGGGTGCTTCCTTTTTCTTAGCTTTTGGCTTGTGGATTCAGGTTGCTCACGCCACATGACTAGTAACAAAGATTGGTTCTCCTCCCTCTCTTTTGTGTCACATGTAGATAATGTTACTTTTGCTAATAATTCTTCAACTCTTATAATTGCTAAGGGTTCGGTTAGAGTTAATAATCACTACACTTTGAAGTATGTGGCACTTGTTAAAAATTTGAAATAAAACTTGCTTTCTGTTTCACAATTACTAGACGAAAAATGTTGAAATTAGTTTCACTAAAAATAGTTGCAAGGTTGTAGATTCAAATGGTGAGTTTATGTGTAACATGCCTTGGTTTGGAAGAATTTTTAAAGATGATTTTGATATGTCAACCTCTAAGCATAGGTGTCTACTTGCTAATAAATCAAAATACTTATAATTTTGGCATCGTAGACTTGGTCACGTAGGCTTTGATCGCCTCGTGCGTGTTAGTGCTCTTGATTGCATACGTGGGCTGCCTAAGCTTAAAGGGGATAAAGAAATTGTTTGCCTTTTTGTAGACATGCTAAAATAGTTGCAGGTTCACATGCTCCACTCACAATAACCATGACAAAAGCACCGGTACAACTTTTACACATTGACACCGTAGGTCCTTCACGTGTTCAATCTTTTGGAGGTAAATGGTACATGCTTGTAATTGTTGATGCTTATTATAGATACTCTTGGGTTTACTTTATGACATCTAAGAATGAAGCTTTTAGCCCCTTTAGAAGTTTGGTTCTTAGACTTTCACTTGACCATCCAAGATCTTTAAAAGCAATTAGAAGTGACAATGGAACCGAATTTAAAAATCAATCATTTGATCACTTTTGTGCTGAAAATGAAATGGATCATCAATTTTCTTTACCATATGTACCTCAACAAAATGGTGTTGTAGAGAGAAAGAACATAATGTTAGTTGAGATGGCTAGGACTATGCTTGATGAATATGAAACTCCTAGGAATTTTGGGCTTATGTAATTGCAACCGCTTGTTATGTCTCAAATCGTGTTTTCTTGCGTGCTAAGATACAAAAAACCCCATATGATCTTCGGTTTGGACATAGGCCTAGTGTCACACACTTTAGGATATTTTGTTGCAAATGCTTTGTTAATAAACATGGTAATCTTGATAAATTTGAAGCTCGATCCGTTGATGATATGTTTCTCGGTTATCATTTCATACTAGAGGCTACTGTGTGTTTTTACTTGGCACTAACAAAATTGTGAGGAGTTGTGAAGTTTCTTTTGATGAAGCTAGCCCAAGTACTAGCTCTAATATTGCAGGTCAAGATGCATATCCGCAGGGGGAGAGTATTTTTATTAAAGATGAGGAAGAAGTGGTGCCGCTGCTTGAAAATTCAGCAGGTACTAATGTTGTTCTAGGTCCTGATTTTGATCCACAACCAATGCCAACGACTTCTACCGTTGGTCTAGATCATCCTCAAGCCACAAGCTCTTTGGTTTGTGATGAACATGAAGAACATGAAGCTTGTGAAGTGTCTACTCCCCTCCGCGTCCTCAAAAGTCACACTCCACAACAGATTATTGGAAGCTTGTACAAACGAGTCACACAGTCTAGGTTTTACGATCCAAATTCTCACTCTCATTATGCTTTTGTTTCTTCTCTTGAACGCAAAGATATATCATAGGCACTCACTGATGAATCTTGGATTATTTCCATGCAAGAAGTGTTAGAAAATTTTGAAAGAAATAATGTTTGGAAACATGTACCCCCACCTCATGATCACATATTAATTGGAACTAGATGGGTGTTTAAAAATAAATAAAGTGAGGATAGGGTTGTGGTTAGGAATAAAGCTAGGTTGGTTGCTCAAGGTTTCACACAAATTGAAGGTCTAAATTTTGATGAAACTTTTGCTCTTGTTGCTAGATTAGAAGCCATACTAACTTTATAGCATTTGCTACATCTAAAGGTTTCAAATTATATTAAATGGATGTGAAAAGTGCTTTTCTTTAATGGCTACATAGATGAGGAGGTTTATGTTAAGTAACTACCCGATTTTGAAAATTCAGATTTTCCTAATCATGTTTACAAACCGTCCTAAGATTTGTATGGTCTTAAACAAGCCCCTAGAGCATGATATGATAGGTTGAAAACATTCTTACTTGAAAAGGGATTTACCATGGGCAAAGTAGATAAAACACTTTTTGTGCTTAAGCATGGCAATGACTCACTATTCATTCAAGTGTATGTGAATAATATTATCTTTGGTTGTGTTTCTCATGATCTTGTGTCCAAGTTTTCAGCTATGACGAGTTCAAAATTTGAGATGAGTAAGATGGGAGAACTCAAATACTTTTTAGGCTGCAAATCAAGCAAACTAAGGAGAGAACTTTGTGCATCAAACTAAGTACACGGAATATCTCTTTAGGCGTTTCAACCTGGAAAACATCAAGCCTTTTCAGACACCAATGAGAACAACGACAACACTTGAACTTGATGAAGAGGGTGAACCTGTTGACCAACAAGAATATCAAAGCATGATCGGATCACCTTTGGACATCACAGCATCAAGACCAGACATACAATTTAGCGCATGTCTCATATAATCTCTTGGAAAATTCAAATGATTCGAATCTATGCTTTAAAAGATAATAAAAATTTCAACACGTGTCATGCTTTCAAGTTTTGAAATAGTTGAGACTGGGAGATCATGACTTCTTTAATTTGAAATTACACTTTATCTCTAGCATGACTTACACTACTTTATGTATCTCGTTGATGTGATAGTATAAGTTACTTGATAGTATGACTTGGATGAGCTTTGTTCTATATGTATATCTCATATTGTGCTTATAAATCAACTAAAATTTCTTATTTGAACCTACCTGAATACATTGTCAAAGGGAGAGAAATTGGTCACACATTGCACATTCACAAGTGTTTTGATTTACACGTTCTTCTCAGAGAGAGTATACATCCTTAGGGGGAGAATTTTTTATTTTATTATCATTTGATTCTTGTTTTTCAAAATGGTTGGGAAATTTTGTTTTGTCAAAACTTTTCATGAAACGTGAATGAGCCAATGTTCGATTTTGAAGTGGTGTTGACAATTCATTCATCAAGGGGGAGATTGTGAAATCTATGTGCTGAATACATTAGCAATTATGTTAAAAGTGAGTTTACATGCAAAGTTTTGAGTATACCTAAGAAATTCACTTTGAACTGTCCGAACTTTTCCTCGTATAATGCATATCAGTTGTTTTGGACTATCCGATGTTTCAACATGCTGAAATATTCGTGTGACTGCTATGTTTTTAACTTGCGATATTTCAAACTTGTTTTCTAGCTTAAGGGAAGTTTTCTTAGTATTATTTTACAAAGTTTTTGATGGGTTATGGCTGATCATGGTGGATTATATCTTGCTATGTTTTGCAACATGCTTATGCGAGGTGCTCATATAAGGTGTTGTGGTTATCAGACTAATGTGAGTCAAGTGGAGGACTTGTGCTCGAGAGAATTGGTTGTTTGTTCGTGTGCAGGTGTTGCTTGAGGTCAAGACATGGCTGGTGATGGATTCTATTGAACTAGTCTTAGAGAGAAGATGAGGTTCAACAATCAAGTTTGGGAGGAATTGTGGTTGAGTTAATCGGGAGGTCACACAACATGTTTGGGTCAAGAACATTGCATATGTAAGTATCGTGAATGTTGTTGGAAAGTGTTTACATGTGTGCAAGGGGTGCATGGACGTTGATGAGGACATCACAACAGTAGACACGCACATTGAACTAGAAGGACCAATCACAATAGCACGAGCGCAATTACTAAACCAGCAGGTGTACTCGTTCCTAACTGCCTACCCATGTGAATTTGAGAGTGGATTGCTATGTAATGATTTAATTGTTATTAGGAACCATGGAGAAGATCAACAAGTGAGGGGAGGAGGCCTTGGGAACATGGAGAACCAGCTGGCACGCCCACAAGTTGATGAAATCAGTTTACAACTTGGACTCGAGTTCAATTCTGAATCCAGAAGAAGTCCACCTTAAAACGGACGCCCAAAATGCATACAAACTCCGTTTTTTATGTTCTACATATGCACGGAAAGAGGATCAGATAAGCTTTGCAATAGATTTGGTCCCATCTCAAAATTCCTCCGGAGTAAACGAGAATCGTCGAAACAAGTCGAGTCCAGATTTCTGTCTCGTGCTGCGCCCCCGTATCGGGCCTTTGGGTGTTGTATCCCATATGAGTCCATTAGGGACACATCTAAGAGTGTTTTGGATGAACCTTCACCTAAAAACTACAGCCACCGGCCATATTCGGTGGGTTTTGATTAGATTAATAATATCGCCGTTCTAGAGTTTGTGAGACCCCAACTTCGCGATTTCAGATCGTGTCTTCTATGTTCTTGCTTGTGTTCTTGGTTGCACTTGCAGGGATTAGCATTCTTGGCAAGGTCAAGCATGTGCAGCACAGTTGATAACCAACGGAGCAGTGGTGTAGTGATTGCAGAGGTATTCGAGCTACTCGAGTGTCGTGGATCATCAACGTCGAGTTCTCCACCCCAATCGACTTAGACGTGGAAACATTATTCCAAGGTATGGTGAAGAGATATGGACGCGAAGATATGGCTAAAGAGGTCCAACCAGCTGGATTATGCCTCAGGCTACGGCTGAGGTGGTTATGTTTCGTTTATGGAAGGTTTTGATTTAGTTTTGATTAGATTTCATGGTGATCACAAAGTTGAGTTGTTTTAGGAATATTTAGGATGTTCCTAAGGTGTTTGGAAGTCTTAAAATTGCTTCGTTCTGCGCATGGAAGAGTCTTGAGCAGTTATGGAAAGTTTCGGTTGAAACTGAGCAGGAGTAGGAGTCCTAGTTTGGTTTAGGTTGGCCCGAGGGCTGGTTATATAAGCAAGCGAGGCCAGAGATCATTGGCAGACGACTTTGGGGCTGTTCCTATTTTTTTTTTGATCAATAAAGTTCATATTTTATAGGATCTTTGTGCCTTGTTCAACCAACTTGTTTTTGACAAGTTTTTCTCGTTGAGTTTCTGGACAACCAGACATTGCATCGGTGTTTCAATCACAACTCACGTTTTACTTATCCAATTGATGTGATTATTTTTGTGTTGTATTCACAACTTGATGCTCTATCATCTTTAAAAATTTCACGATCATTGGATTTGTGGTTTTTGAGTTACACAAGTTTCTTTGCAACGTTGCAGATCTGATTTCAACTCGGGTAGGACATATTGATCTTTACTCAATCTTTTGATCATAACTTGAGTTTTTCTTCATGAATTTTCGTGATTCTTATTGTCCTATATTCATGACTTGATTAATCTACAATCTATACTGGTTTTGTCACGATTGAACACATCTGAAATAGTCGCACTGACGGTTTCTTTATCAGATTGTTTTTCTACTGAGGGGTTTTTATAACTTCCGCTGAAAACATTTTTAATCTACCATTCACCCCCATCTTGTAGCTTTTCACGTGGTCTTCGATCCTACAATATTTATCCTAGTTCGGGCAAAAAAGTCCATACGTCCAGAGGGAGTCTATCCATGATTTTTGTTAGCTCTAAAGACGAAAGAACAGATTACAAGCGAGCCTTGCTCGAGTATATGAACTATAAGAAAGTAAGAACTTCTAGGAAAGTAATGCGTCAGCAAAACACACACGAACATAGGAAAAGTAAGGCACGAATGTAAGTGCATCTAAGGAAAAGAACACAAGTGCGTCAAAGGAAAAGTGCATAAGGAAACTGTTTTAGGTAAATGCGTAAGGTAAAATGCATAAGTAACACGAATACAGAGTGATTTCACTCCTTCCACGGAAGGCATTGGGGTCCTTTTATAGGGGTATGGGGCGGTCTTATCTAACTGACATTCTGCATTGTGGGGTCGGATTTGTAGTGTTCATTCTAAGTATCCGGTCCATCCGGGGTGAGAAAGCTTCAGTCTTGGCTTCTTGGTCTCTAAAGCACCATCTTGTGTGTGTGGTAACCGTCCTTCTGATGACGGATGAGAAAGATGATAGATTTATCCTACAACATACCACATTACGGCTTCACCCCCCCCCCTAACAAAATTATCGCGCCAATGCTCGTCATAAATGCTCCCAACTACCCGCCTCTCTCGGGCTCGAGCCCGGGAGGAATCTTCCACCCCACCCCTCGGGTCGGGAATTTGGCAGGCTGGATACCCTGACCTCGGCAGGTCGATGCGTTGGTAGTGAGCCCCTCCTCGAGCGGAGGATAGCTACGGTTCGTAGCCACATAGTGGTATTGAACCATTGGGTCCCGTATGTTTGGTACCCCGGGTACAAAACTCCATCAGTAGCACCCGAGCCTTCGATCGAGTCTTCGTGGAGTTGGTCGTAGGTTGAACTTATACTTGTGTTGGGGATCATTAAAAAAAAGAGTTCTCCACCCCAATCGAGCTGCTCGAGTGCCGCGGATCATCAATGTCGAGTTCTCCACCCCAATCGACTTACCTTTCGGAAGATCGGGCCTAAACTACTCATCAATTGGTATCAAATTTCCAGGTTGCCCATGAGGTGTATTTGTTTTTCTTCTATTAGATTAGTTTTGTTTCGTCCCTGGAGTCCATAGAAAAGCCACAAAAAAATCGTTTTTACCTCTTCCTAGACTAGTGCCTGCAGTTTCGTTTTCCAGTTTGCATTGTTGAGTTTGCATTCGTGTAGTCGAGTCTTGTTGCTGGTTTAGCTTTGTGTTTTGGGTCCTAGTTATCGTGCTTCATCCTTATTTTCTTGCTGTTTGACACCTATTCCACAATCCCTAAACAACAAACCGATCCACCACGTTCATCGGTTTGCCCTAACTAGCCGCCCTCCGTGAACTCCCGCATCGCCAGCACTAGATTCAGTGACATATCTTTGTGCCAGTCATCCTTGAAGCATCACACACCATCTCATCAATTGCCGTGCAGAGTGTCAATCGTTTTCATATCCGATTGCGAGATCTATTCTCAAACCGAGTTGGAATCAACATCCAAAAACCGTAACTCGGACAGTCTATCTTAAAACGGCCATAACTTTTGCATACGACCTCGAAATCGTGCGATTTTTTTTTAAACTGATCTACGCGAAACTTCACATCTGAATTTTTTTGCTGCTTTGCTGCGTCCGGAAAAATTAGATTTCTCAAATTGTCCTCGGAAGATAGGCTATCCGGCCTCTGAAGTTTCATCACGAGTTTTAAAGAATCTTCTTGATGTTCTATAGGCCGCATATTACATCTAATTGAGCTGAAAATTTGTGTGCTTCCTATTTTCGTGGTCCTGAGTAAAGAGAAAATATCAACAAAATATTACAAAAAGAAAAAAAATAGTGAAGAGCACGCATATTAAAGCAACTGGCCTATACCACTTGTGCTGTGATTGTTGGTTACATCATTCCGTCTTTCTTTTGCCTTGCTACTTCCTTATGTTGTGCTAGGACCTAGAGCACTTGGTTGACCAGCAATAGTTTCCTACATTGAATTCTTATTTAACTTTTTTTTACCTGTTAACGATTCTGCTCATTAGCCACCATATTGGGCCATCCGAGCTCCACCTTTCTCTTGAGAAGAACATGTACTTTTGCAATCACCCAACACTTCATTGGTTCATCTCACCGTCCACACCACCTGCTGTGTCGATAAGAACACTTGTAAGAGCGTGGTAAGACGCTTGAGCGAGAGAGATTGTTTTCTTCCACCTTTCACATTGTTATTGTACTTGATAGATATAACATATTTTTGTTGTCTTTTATTTCCTACTAATAATGGCAGGAGAAAACAATGATGGCGAATGTGTTCAACATGCTGAGTTACGTGATATGATGAAGGCGATGACAAATATGTTCATCAAAAACAACACATCAACAGAGGAGTCATTGGTGAACTTGACTCGCCAACTTGATGACCTTGCTCTTCGTATGAATACTCTTGAGGCTCGGTTGCCTCTCGCTCAAAGACATGAAGACAATGCTTATGATGATATGGAAAATCACAACAATCAACCACGACTTCCACTTTATCGTCGAGGTATGGGAGGTAATAATCATCATAATAATTATAATCGTCCTCCTGATGATCCTTTTGCTAAAGTGAAATTTTTTATGATGCTGAGGCTTATCTGGATTGAGAGATGACAGTAGAGCAAAAATTTAATGCACATTTTGTTCCTGAACAACATAGAGTTCGTCAAGCCACTAGTGAGTTTAAGGACTTTGCTATCATATGGTGGAATGAACTTGTTAAAACTAGAACTGATCCTCCAACCACTACAAGGATTCTGGCTTATCGCAACAAAAAATTCATCGCCATAGGTCATTTTTCATCACAATAGGTCACTGTTGCAACAAAAAAGAACGTGGCGATAGTTTTTACAAATCATTGACATAAGTTCCGTGGCGATAGGTTATTACGACGACTTGACATACGTGGCAAAATAGTATGGTATTGCAACGATTTTACATCAGTGGCAAACAATATGTTATTGCAACGATTTAACGTATTGCAACGAATAGTACAATATTGCAATGATTTCATATTTGTGGCAAATAGTATGGTATTGCAACGATTTTACATCCGTGGCAAATAGTATAGTAGTACAACGATTTAACATATTGCATCGAATAGCATGGTATTGCAATGATTACACATTCGTGGCAAAGTATGTTATTGCAACGATTTCACATTCGTGGCAAATAATATGGTATTGTAACGATTTAACGTATTGCAATGAATAGCAGGGTATTGCAATGATTTCACATTCGTGGCAATAGTATATTATTGCAACGATTTCACAGCCGTATCAAATAGTATGGTACTACAACGATTTAACGTCTTGCTACGATTTAACATATTACAACGAATATCATGGTATTGCAACGATTTCACATTCGTGGCAATAGTATGGTATTGCAACCATTTCACAGCCATGGCAAAAAGTAGGATATTGTAACGATTTAACGTATTGCGACGATTTAACGTAGTGCAACGAATATCACAGTATTGCAACTATTTCACATTCATGGCAATAGTATGGTATTGCAACAATTTCATATTCATGGCAAATAGTATGGTATTGCAACGATTACACATCCGTGGCAAATAGTATGATACTGCAACAATTTAATGTCCGTGGCCAATAGTATGCTATTGCAACGATTTCTCATCCGTGGCAAATAGTATGGTACTGCGGCGATTTATTGTTTATGGCAAAAAGTATGTTATTGCAACGATTTCACAAGTGTGGTGAATAGTACTGTATTACAATGATTTCATATCTGTGGGAAATAGTATGATACTGCAATGATTTTACATCCGTGGCGAATAGTATGGTATTGCAATGATTTCTTATCTATGGCTATAAGTTCATAATACAACGTTTCCTGATCTGTGGCAATAGGTTTGTAATACAATGTTTCCTGATCTATGGTAATAGGTTCATAATGCAACGTTTTCTGATCCGTGGCAATACGATGTAATGCAATGTTTAATGATTTGTGGCAATAGAAGTTTAATGCAACATTTTCTCATCTGTGGCAATAGTGTTGTAATGCAACATTTTCTGAGTGGTGACAATAGCAGTCTAGTGCAACGTTTTTTGAGTCGTGGCCAAATATTTTTACTGCAACATTTTGTAATTCGTGGCAATAGCTTCCTATTGCAACAATTTATCATTCGTGACAAGAAATTTGTAATGCCATGTTTATAATTAGTAGTAGTAGAATCCTAATGCACCAGGTTTGAAAATTAGTGGCAACAGAATCAATTTGTTCGCACACGATACAAATGTTGAGTTTAATAATAAACATCTATCAATTGATGCAACACACATAACAACACTCAAGAATTACTAATGCGACGTTTATGCATGTTTAAATTTGCCTAAGATGACCGGGACTAATTGGAATAGGTGCCTTTTGTTGGCCCTTTTGTGGAGTCTCCAACATTTTGCGCATTTCAGCCATCATTGAAAGGTGCATGTCCTGCATTTCCTAAGCTCTCTATTCACGATCAGCTGCTATCTGACCTTCTAAGTTCTGGACTTGAAGGTTTAACTCTTCATTCTTCTGTTTTATGCAGTCCATCTAGGTGGTTAAGCTATTATTTCTTCCTTCCAACTCCTGCACTTGGTGATTGAGGCCTGCATTTCTATCTTCTAAGTTTCAAACTTGGTCGTTGAGGTGTTCAGCCATCTGGATACGCATATGTTCATGTTCAGGACCAGTAGGGTTAGCCATATAACCACGCCTCCGAACCTGTGATCCTGCACAACCGATTGAGGATCTATAACAACGCCGCAAGATGTGGTTTCTCTCCTCATTTGGAATTGAGCCTCCCTGCTTAGCTTCCTTGTCATTCACTTGGCACGTGTCTGACTCTATATACGAAAAGAAAAATCACAGGTATATTGCAAATATTTATTTAATTGGGGATTGTTTGAAGTATTACTCACATGTACAACTTCTGCCTGCTCATTTGCCCATTCACTGTTCTTCAAATGGCTTGCCTCCCACAGTTGTATGTCATCGGGTTCTTCTCCGGTCTCTGGATCTTGCTACATAAAATACAAGTAAAATTCAACACGTAGGTATACATATTGATTGCAGCGCAAAGTAAAAGCATGATTTATTTTTCATACCTTCTCGTAACTAAGTTGAGTGTAGGATTTGGAGCCAAGCAAATGTTTTATCTTTTGTCCTCTTCGATTTTGAGAATTGGTCCTGCTTATTGACTGCAATAATTTTAAGAATTAATTCCACGAATGAATGTAGATCAAATAGTTTTTTGCAGGATGTGAAGCTATTAAAAAGTTAGCTGAGCTTGAATCGCTTAGACTCAAAATATTCTATTAGGTGCAACCACTCGGGCGTCGGTACGTCATCAGGCTTGTTTCATATATGTTCTTCATCGGTTGAATAACTCTTATAGGTGGCATGCAAAGTCGAGCGCCACCCCTTGTAGCACTCATTAGCAATTTTCAATATTTTTCTTGCGCTCTCCTATGTGTCCTCCATGTCCCAGAAATTCTGTAAATTGTATAACACGTTGTTATAAACATACGAGATGGAGATTGCAAGAAAAATATTACTTGTGTGGGGGTGTGACGATGTCTCATACTATTTCTCTCTTGTTAGTATCGCCAACCTCTGCCCACTTCCTTGCACCGCTGAGGGGTGCATGTTTTTTTTGTAAACATAAACACATCATCGACAAAGTGCCACTGATTAATACCAGCCGCAACACCCAACCTAGTGAAGAATTGAATTGGTAGCTTCACATTATCCATTCTACTAACTTGGGGTGCATAGCGTATGCTGGGAACCTTAAGTCCTTTAGCCACACCTCTTCCAAATTTCCTTCCTTCTGCTACATTGATACAAATGGTAAACGATTAAAGCAAATTACCGTCTGACCAAGTTTAGTATCATGTACAAATAGTGCAAAAAGAAGAAAAGTCTGATGTTCGTACCATCTTCAGTACGAGTGCGATAAATACGAGCGTGAGACGACCGCGTCCCAGCAACATTTTGTTCTATATTACCCCCTCCTAGTTTATATTAATTGTCATATCAGACCAACAAATGAATTGAAAATGAAGTTAGGACTGTCTGAACGATAAATATTTTGATCGAGAGGGAGTACATTGTTGACTTCTTTGTTGTTGTTCATACCCTAAAATGAGCTATCAGGTACACATGTCAGTGGCGCTACTGCAGCCGTAGTACTGCAGAGGATTTTCAGTCTAGCAGCGAAGCAGGCAAGACTGAGGGGGGCGGGCATGCAATTGGTCACGCTAGAATAGACAAACATAGGATTCTCCGATTGAGTCTCACTGACATCATCTGTAGCGCGTCTCAAAGAGAATTGGTTGCAGGGCGATGACAACAGTAGCAGGTGGAGAATACAAGACAGATAAGGCGGGCAACTTGCAAGATTGAAATCCTCTACAGTACTCCACCTGCAGTAGCTGCCACTGACATGTGGCCCCGTGAGACATCCGATCCACTTGTAAGTGGCAGCTACTGCAGGTGCAGTACTGCATAGTCCCAGCTTGCAACGCTTGACAAAGCGAGGGTTCGATCTGGTTGAGATCACCCGGAGCAACTCTCGAGGAGGATTGGTGGCAGAGTGAGTAATGGCCAGGG
Source organism: Tuctoria greenei (assembly GCA_036927565.1). Taxonomy (NCBI): domain Eukaryota; kingdom Viridiplantae; phylum Streptophyta; class Magnoliopsida; order Poales; family Poaceae; genus Tuctoria; species Tuctoria greenei. The sequence continues at coordinate 94,202,218 of JAYESD010000005.1, forward strand.
ATTTGTGAGCGGCGAGGTCATCATGACACGCGAAGGATTGGACGTGGCAATGGGCGAGGGAGATGCATTGGGGAGGACACTGAAGTGACCAGCAGCAGGGCGTGGGCGTTGGTGCGAGCCGGAGTGGCCAGCGGCGAGAGAGCATAACGCGGAGGCATAAAAAATTCACACCATCACACAAGCTGATGAACTGTTAACTATAAAGACTGGGAAAGTAGAATCTCAAGGCATGCTAAAATAATTAGTAGAGCCTAGTACATACTCCCTCTGTCCCAACTCATCTCTATTCCAAGGATTCGAACATCGCCTCAGCAAAGAATGCAAATGACCATGATACCCATCATCAATACATTTAAAGGACAGAACGTAGTCTCTTAAAATGGCACGGGAGAGAGACAGGTAGTAATGTGATGTGATATGGGTGGTTGGAAGCTACCGATAGAGTTGGAGTGGGACATTTTTTAAGCTCCAAAAGTAAAGTTACGCTGGGATAGAGGGAGTATTTCTGGTTTGTATATCTATACCTGCAGTTGGTTCATGCATCGTAGTACCAGTAAATGAAGAATCTCGGGGTTCCTGAATATCATGTGCTGCAATATTCTCTGCATACCATGCAAAGTAATTAATGTTTTTCTAAAAAAATTAATTTTGATAGTAAACACATTTATAGTCATACAGATGCTTGTTGGCCATCATGAATACTTGTAGATGACATCACGGTTTGTTGTCTTGTTCCTAAAGTAAAGAGCATAAGTATATTGTAAGTAGTCATTCCAAATAACAGTGATAACGTCAGATTACATGACCGACGTAGATTTTGGATCGGACGGTGTGGTTTCTATAAACTGACAGTGTTTGTTTGGAACGAAGGAATTAGAAATGAGGGAATAGGAAAAAACACACGATCCGAGGAAGCCACAAGAAAGAAAAAAGTGTAAAAATCGTGGGAACTGAAAATCTTAGGAATACAAATTTGTAACACAAGAATGAGAGTACAACATTTGGAGTGGTTGATTAGATAACCTGTGCGTCAATTACCTCTAAATCCAGAAATTACATACTATCTCCGGTTTTTAATATTTGTCGTTCCCGACAAGGAATTGAACTAGAAATACACTACAGTAATAAGCTGTTGGAGCGACATTTATTTCGAGACAGATGTAGTATATCCTATATATATATATATATATATAACTAAATTCGTGAAACATAAGATCACATTTCTTCTTTGTTAATTTATTTAATCTTCGTATATCAGCATGGATCATGTAGAACTTAACTATCCCAAAACTGCATGGATCGTGTAGAACCTAGCCAATATAGCTCTATAAAAAGATGGCATGGATCGTGTAGAACTTACCTAGCACAAAACTTGAGTCCGGGATGTCGTAGGGAGGTGTCGGCGATGAAGAGGTTCGGTAAAGCCTGTCAAACTTGGTCGCCCAACGTTGTAGCCACGAGTCACCACCACCAAGAGCTTCGATTCGTCACTGCGAAATCCATGGGGAAAATTTGTAAAAACTGTGGGAAATAAAAACATGAGAATTTCTTAGGAATACAAGTTTGGAACACAGGACAGAGAGTACAACACATTTGGAGTACTGCGAGATCACCGAAAGGGCGGGGCAGCGGTGTGTCGGGAACGGAGGCCAGTGTTTCCATTTATACTCATCGTGGCTAAAATAGGGTTACAAGAGGCGGGACTGACATTGGAGGCGCGGGGAGTGAAAATTGAATTGTCAAAATCTCAATTATGACGCGCCAAGAAGAACAAAAAAATTTTTGAGGGTGTGGAGAATTTGGCTCTAGTCGTGCCCTTGTGCGGCATGCAATCGTGATTAATTACATGTCATGTCGCGTTGATTACTGCACATGGTCCGTGTAGCTAGAGGGGTAGACTTCTTCGAACAACTTGCTCGCTTCTTAATTATAGTATGGCCTAGCTGCTTGCTCGTCGTGCGACCGCTAGCTCCCCTTCATCTTTGTTGCCATGCATGGAGATCAAAATCTAAAAGTAGTCATGATCTAGCTAGTGGGACATTCCAAAAATACGAACAAAAATATAAATCGCCAAATATATGTGTGCTAATGAAAATGACATGCAAATACAGAACACCCAAGTCCACGAAAGGACGATGGCAAATCCATGGTATAGTAAAAGGTAAACAATCATCTTCTGTAACATTGATCACAATGAAATGATAATATATAGTATATACTACGATTAAAAATACATTTTCACATGCGCCACAATTTTTTGTCAATGTATGAGCTATAGAAAAAAATAATCTCATTAATTATGAAATTTTACCGGATTAGTGTTACCTAGGGTTACCTGAATTTTTATCAGATTTCAGTCTTTCAGACACATGCAATATAAAGGGTCCCAAGTTACAAACAAACAGGAGATATTTTTCGATACTACATAGGGCACATTGTTCATGAACATAAAAGACATTTTTCTTAACATAAAAAGAAAACATGTATTACAAACAAGTAATACGAAAACACATAGAAAACAAGAAAAAGAAAAACTACTCCTAATCCTACTCTACTCGGAGGAAGTCTCCTCAACCTCTGCTGCCGCCACCTCTTCCTCCTCCTCCGGCACCTGAGTCTGAAGCTTCCGGGCGATGGTGTGCAAAAGGTGCTGGCGGCCCTCCACCCCATCCACCTCCGATCGTCTCGTGGAGGGTATCGAGATGAGCGGCCACAAATCTTAACCCGAACCAGTAGTGGCTGGCACTGCGAAGTCCATGCTAGTGTGGACAGGAAGGGTCCCAAGAACCAGATGTCGACACGAGCAACTACTTGAAATCGCGTCCTTGAAGAGATCATCAAAATCTTTAGAATCCGATGTGTGACAGGGATGTCACACTCTGTGGCTCCACGCATGAGAGGCAATAACTAAAATTTTATTATAGACATACACCGATGAGAATATCGGGAGCCCGATACAGTGATCAAACCCCAAACTGATAAGTGGCCACCCATCCTTAATGTTGATCCATGAGTATGTTCTCCATGAACTTTTAGTATGAAGATAGCACTAATCCAAGCCTTGGTGAAGTTTGATCACTAGATCAATCATGGGCTAAGATTATGTAAAATTGGTCACCAACGATCTTCTTTTTGGAAAGATGATGATAACAATTGCAGTACATAAACCGCCGACTACAAATGAAAAAATTGAGTGAAAGAACACAAAAGAGGAGAAACGTAGCCTCAACCACGCTCTCAATGGAGTCCCAACCAAGAATCACCGATTGTCGCAACACAATGAATTCTTGGCTAGACATTGAACGCCAGTTATCTCGCCCCCTTTTTTAGAAAGGAGTTGTTTTTTTATACTGCATAGGACGCATTGTTCATGAACAAAAAAGACATTTTTCATTAACATAAAAACAACACATATATTACAAACAAGAACTACAAAAGCACATAGAAAAAAAGAAAAAAGAAAAACTACTCCTAATACTACTCTAATCGGAGTCAGAGGAGATCTCCTCCACCTCCTTCTCCATCGCCGCTGCTGCTGCCGCTGCCTCCTCCTCTGGCAATTGAGTCCGAAGCTTCTAGACGACAGTTTGCAAAAGTTGCTGGTGGCCCTCCACCCCAGCCACCTCCCCGATCGTCTTGTGGAGGACGTCGAGACGACCGGCCACAAAGCTTAACCCGAAGTAGTGGTGGCCGGCGGTGTCCATGCTGGTGTAGACGGGAAGTTTCCCAAGACCCAGATGGTCACACGAGCGAGATGTATCGGAAAATACATCCTGCACCAATATGTCGAGCTTTTTTGCGCACCCGACAGTGATGGACAAGTGCTCAGTGGCCTCCTTTAGGTGCCAATCGAGTTCTTCGACGTGGTCTTGGAGGAGGCATACAGTCTCTTGAACCCAAATAGGGTGATGAGGTGCGGGCGCCATGGGAAGAGAAGGGGAGAGAGGAGGTGCGGGCGCCGCCTCTAGTTCCATCAGCATTGGCGGTGATGGAAACAAAGAAGAAGAAGGTTCAAAGGATGTCGATGGCTTGGAGCGCTTTGGTGCGAGGCTACCCGTGCAGCACAGAGGTGTAGAGAAAGAGCGAGAGGTGGTCGACAGTGGTGTAGCGGAGAAGCAAGAGGAGAAGTTTAGAGGCTATGATCGATGGAGTGGTGCGGCGGAGACGCAAGAGGACGGTGTGCCTTTATAGCGGGTCGTTGTCTAAGCACGAGAGTGGAGATGATCAGACGCTTTAAAAACTGTACTTTCAAACTGGTGGGTGGGTTAGAGTTATTTCAAATTGTGGTTTGCCTCCTCTAGTTATCGCAATGGCTCGACGCGTCCTATCTCGGCTTCACAGGCAGTTTTTTAATTTGACACGCAAAGGGTCCAGGGTATGCAATGGCCCACCTGTCGTACTTTGTAGGTCCGTCCTGCGATGTTTCAACTTTTTAGTTCCAGTTTTTATGTTTGACACGCAAAGGGCCCAGGGTTGCAATGTTCCAGTTTTTAGTTTGTCATGCAAAAGACCTCGATCATGTTTCATGACGTTACGTGTTTTCTCTTTTTGTTGAAATATCGTCATATATAGTTGAAAGATCATTACAAAACACAAGAAAAAAGTACAAGACACAAGAAAAGAAAAACAACAAGAGAAAACCTAAATCCTCCTCCTCCTTAGAGACAAACATCACTGAACTTTGAGCACATTCACTTGGTAACTAAATCATTCATTTGTCTAAAAAATAATCAAATCCTTCCTTATGAATTGTCATTCTTGAGAAACACTGTGAACACACCATACATTCATTCATTAACACAATATATATATATCACAAACCCTCGTTCATGTTTTTCAGTTTGACACGCAAGACCTCGATCATGCATGTTTCATGACGTTAGGTGTTTTCTCTTTTTGTTGAAATATCATCATATATATATATATATATAGTTTGAGGCTCGTTGATCATATGTTTGGGGTGTAGCATGCATGGACAACTAACATGCATGTGAGAGAGACATCGGTCATGTATGATGAGATTACGTGTGTTTTCTCTCTTTTGTTGAAAGATCGTCATGTTTGAGGCTCGTTGATCATGTTTGGAGCATAGCAAGCACGGACAAGTAGCATGCACTTGAGAGACCTCGATCATGTTTGATGACGACGTTACGTGTTTTCTGTTTTTATTAAAAGATCATCATATATAGTTTGAGGCTCGTTGATCATATTTGGGGCATAGCATATGCATGACCATTAACATGTATGTCAAAATAATGGCGGACCTAGGATATTTAACTGAAGGGTGTGCGCTTTGAAAAATATATAAAACTTTTTAATAATTTAATAAAAAATATGAAGTTTATAATTTAATACACAAGTAGTAAATAACATCATAAATTTGATAATTTTTCATGATTAAGATTGTGCAGTCTATTTTTTATCAGCATGTTAATTGTCCAAATGTTGTTCAAATTTTCCATCACAGCATTAGCTAGAATGTTTTGTTATTTTTTTGCTTCTATAAGGGAATACAATAATATTATGTCAGATATATAAACTAAATCCTTGTTGTGTTGAATATGTATTGATCAGAGGAATTCATTTGTGATAGCTACAGGAAGCAAGGATTAAATTTATTGGCTAGCTTGTTTAAGAGAACGCATGAGTATATTCAAATAAGGCACATTAATTGAGAACAAATAATATTACATGCTTAAGTTTAGAAAATATTTTAGTTCAAGGGAAAATTAGTGCCTAGCTCCTGGTTTGAAATGTTGTCACCGATTAGTTCAAAAATGAACTATTCGGTGACAAATATTTCGAACCAAGAGGGAGTATGAATTAAACAGTAAATACTATAGAAACTAAATAAATTTCTTAATGAGTGAATAAAATCTAGAGTTTGGGTAAAGGCCTTATCCATTCTATTCTTTATTGTTGTAGTTCCGTGCATTCTTGTCCTTGGCTCATCGTCTCTCTCTTCTAACGTGAGCTCCATCAAGAGCACTTGTTTCCTCAAGTCTGCATAATCAGTTCGTCTTCAAGATGCACTCACGAGTTTGATCTCCCATGTCATGCTCATACTCAAGCCATGACGTCAAGGGGCGTTTGCCGTTTCCAAGCACGAAGTTCATGGCAGGTGAGGCTGTAGCGCTCTTTGCATGGTGGATGTTTTTTCGATCGAGGGTCACGAAACCGTAGGCTACTCAGCACCATTTATTATTGTTGCATTGTCCGTGTTAGTGTTAATCCTGACTTGTTGGGCTAATGAACACCTGATGAGTTCAGGTTGTATTCGTGAGTGCGTGCACAAGAGTGGTCTGGTGCTGATTATTAGTTGCTGCATCAGAAGAGCTTGTTTGGCTCATGGACAAGAAAAATACTCACATACAAAGCAAGTTGGTCAGCGTTGCTGTTCGTACGCGAAGATGCGGCCAGGAAGTTGCTCTTGCAGGTGTATGCTAATTATGTGAGTGTTTGGTCGGGTCATGTGGCTAGTCCACTATGCACCCTAAACCCGGTGTTGAGGCTGTGTATGTGCGTACACTAGTGACATGTGACAAAGTGCTCAGTCAATTGCGTTTGACATCGAAGTTGGATTGGATAGGATCATCCATTTCTTTATGTATTGGATCATCCAAATTACCGTTTGGTTGGGTGGACTGGACGATCTAATTTTTTGTTTGGTAGGTTGGATGAAACTTGGGTGGATTGAATCTAAGTTGATAATTTTATAATATTAATTATTTATATACTAATTATCATATTACTAGCAAATATTAATGGTAATATCATAATTGTAATTATTAATCAACAAATAAATAATTTAATTATCACTAATTACATTACTAAGAAGCATAATTAGATAAGGTGGATGGACTCACCCAACCAAATTTCCTGGACCATCTCATCCAACATCTGCGAGGAATATTCCTCGAACCTGGATGACCCTGTCCATCTAATCATGAAATAAACACATGACTGGTCCATCCAATCCAAGTCAATCCATTCCAAGACAAGCAACCAAACACATATCTTTTTGGCCATGTCGTGCTCGTGCGCATGATGGATCGTGCACGCCGAGCATCGAGTAATTCGGATCACTGAGCAAATTTCGGACGTGGAGTTCGTGTGCTCCAAGCCTATAAAAGGTGCTGTACTCATTTGTTGAAATGATAGCATGAATAATATAAAAGCAGTATTCATCGCTGACCTTGTTACCCGTGAACCGAGAGTGTTTTTTGTTTCCTCTGTTATAGCTCGCTCACTCATTCGTCATTAGTTCTAACAGCCCGCCTGCTTTTCCATGCATGGGTTGCTTCATACTTTGAATTGAAACAACGTTCATCGTTTGTTCGATTATTGCGTTGTGCTCGTGCGCGCTGCAAAATTCAGGGTGTTGGCGTACGTGGCAATCATCATGGCAGGGTGGCACAGTCGCGGGGACCGTGCAGTGCGCCCTTGGCTCTATGGCTGTAAGATTCGGAGCGTGAACGTACGTGACAACCATCTGGGCAGGGTCCCACAGAGATGTTTGTGCGGCCCTACCACAAAGAATTTGGTTCCCGCACCAAGGGGTTAAAGGCAGGCCCGACTCTAGGCCTATGCTGGAGGGGCGACCGCCTAAGGCCAGGTCGGGGAGGGGCCCACAATGTCAGCTGTTAAAGAGAAAAGAAATAAAATTATTAGTATTTGCATCATGCATATGCGATGTACAATTACACGGTCTAACTTTTTATTTTCGTAATTTTTTGAAATATAATACTACGTCCTAATGTGTTTAATATTTATTATATATAATATTACCAATGTGTTAATTTTCCATATGCGATGTTTTTCGATAAAAGGAGGAGTTTTTTGTTAATGCATAGGACACATTGTTCATGAACATAAAAGACATTTTTTATTAACATAAAACAACACATATATTACAAATAAGAAAAAAAGAAAAACACATAGAAAACAAAAGAAAAAACTACTACTAACCCTACTCTACTCAGAGGAGGACTTGTCCACCTCCTCCGTCGTCGCCTCCGCCGCCGCATCCGCCAGCGGCGCCTCCGCCTCCACACAACCGCCGACGGCGCCTCCTCCAACACCAGATCGAACTTCCGACCAACGGCGTCCACCAGTTGCTCATGAAACTCCACCCCAGACTCCTCACCGATCGTCTCGTAGAGGAAGTCGAGACGAGTGGCCACAAAGCCTAACCCGAAGACGTAGTCGCCGGCGGAGTCCATGCTAGTGTGGTGGGGAAGGATCCCAAGTCCTAGACGGCGACAAGAGCGAGATGTATTGTCAAATTCATCCGCGCCATTGTATTGAGCACTCTTGCGCGCACATCGGCGACGGACAGGTCATCGGTGACCTTCTTAAGCCGGCCCTCAAGTTTGGTGATGCAGTCCTCGAAGAGGCGAACAGCCTCAACCTAGTTGGGCTGAGGAGGTGCAGGCACTGCGGGCAGAGGAGGTGCGGACGCAACGGGCGGAGACGAGGGCGGAGAAGGTGCGGGCGCCGCCTCCAGTTCCACTAGCATTGGCGGCGACGGAAATGGAAGGAGGTTCGGAGGACGTCGATGGCCTGGAGCGCTTCGGTGCGGGGCTACCCATTTGTGCAGCGATGGAGGTGCGGAGAAAGAGTGAGAGGTGGTCAATGGTGGTGTAGCAGAGAAGCAAGAGGAGAAGTTTGGAAGCTAAGATTGGTGGAGAGGTGCGGCGTAGAAGAAGAGGACAGTGTGCCTTTATTGCGGTTCGTCGTCTAAGTGCGCGAGTGGAGATGATCGGATGCTTCAAAAACTATGCTTCTAAATTGACGGTCCGAGTTACTCCAAACCGCGGTTTGCCTCCTCTCGGTTATCGCAACAACTCGACACGTCCCATCGGCCAGTTTTTTAATTTGACACGAAAAGGGCCCAGGGTATGCAATGACCCACCCACCTGGCATACTTTGTAGTTCCATCCCGCGGTGTTCGTAACATTTCGTATAAACGATTTCAACAAGGTGCGGAAGACTGACGTGAACGCGCATGGCAATCGGCCAAGAGTCCATATCTTTTTTGAAGGATCCGACCGTTGCCGATCGAGAGTCCACATCGAACCAATGATAATTGTCGTGATCATGTATGATGGTGGACATGAATATAATGCATGTGAAAGAGAGTTTGCGGTCAAGCATGTCTGATCACGTATTGAGGATTTTGCACCCCCTAGTTGAGGATCATATTAATTTGATGATGTTGAGGATTGGATGTGGCGTACGTGTTTTCACAAGTTTGTTCGTTTGTTCCTAAAATCAGAACATGAGCATGTAGTGAAGACTGTAGCATTAGGCACGAGCTGTAGGGTCTTCTGTAGTGAAGACTGTAGGATTAGGCACGAGCATGTCGTATTCTGTTGTGCGGTGTTATCCGGTATGGGCTATATATAAAATAGACTTATAAGGCTGTGATGTTGTTTGTCTTGTTTCATGATGTCATTTTTCTTATTTTGTAGTAATCTTTTATGTTGGTGAACTCAATGTTGTTTATTTGTTCCATCTGTTATTTTGTTTTCTATCTGTTTGTTTAGTGAACTATCTGTTCTATCTGTATTCTCTGTTAATGAACGATCCTCCACACCGCCGATTGCTTCTAAAGTGGCCTGTATGGTACTTTAGCTGCTGGAGGTGCCAGAGGAGATTGCCCGTAGCGGGGCCTGCAAAGTGGTCTATAAAGTCGTATACAATACTAGTACGTAGTAGCAGGAAAACACAACTGGTAGCGACGACTCGAAAGAAAAGTGGAGACAATGAATAGAGAGAAAAGAAAAAAAAGGACGAGAAAAATGTTAGAAAAAGATAGGTAGTACGTACGAATTAAGGTGAAAGAGCGTGGAGAACCAAACTGTAAAACAAGAAATTTTTGGCGCATATTACTCCAGTCTTAGGCTTTATTTGGGAACACAGTTTTTAATATCAAAGTTTTGGTAAACCACAATTTTTAAGATGTCATGACATTATGAAAGTATTTCAATACCACAGTTTTATAATACCGCAATTTCGCAATACATAAGACTGTTTGGGAGCAAAGTAGCAAGCATCAAGAGGAAGCAAGCAGAGAAAAACTTTTGTTCGGACCCAAGTTTTCTATACACCAAAAATTTTGTAATAGAAAAAACCATAGTTTTAAATACATAGTTTTTGAGTTGGTTGCCAAACACCATTTTGTAAAAAATACCATGGTAATCTCAAATACCAAAGTATTGCTTTAAGACTCCAAAAATATTGTGTTCCCAAACAAAGCCTTAATACTATCAAACATAGTATGTTATCTCTATTGATGACAAGATATTATTCTTGCCCTGATGTTGAAAACAAAGCGGTTCCATTACTTTGCGTGTCCCATCAGTGCATGCAAAGAGGCGTGGGTCTCATAGGTTGTGGTGTTCACATGTCAGCCACCCTTAATGCACTTGCAATACTGCAGAGGATGTGAATCCGCCACCGCCAGAAGCCAACCCATCACTGCACAACCCCCATTAGTACAACTCCATCGTGTTCTTCGCGCGTACTCTAAAGACACATCATCGTCTTCTCCGCACGTACTCTAGCTTCCTCTTTGTCTCCATCGCGCGTACCCTCATTGGTTCCCTTCGCAGCACGGTGATGCCGAAGCCTATGGAGTTACCGTTCACGCACGATATTGCGGTCAAGATCATGGGGCGCTTCGCCGCAAGCTCCCTGCGACCCTTGGATGACCTCTCCAGTCTACGAGCCACCTGCAAGGCCATGCATGTGGCGCGCAAGGATGGCGACCGTGGGCTGGCGCGTGGCGCTAGAGCGGGAGACCCGGAGGATGTGGCACGATCCGGGGCGCTACGAAGCCCTCGTGGAAAACCTGGCCATCATCGGCAACCCTCATGCATGCTACGTCACCGGGCTTGAGCTCGTCTTCGCGGACGATCGCACGCAGTTGGGTGCCCAGTTTCTCGCCCGGGCTGCCAGGGCCGGCCACATGGAGGCGGCCTACGTCCTTCGCCTCCTCCTCTATGACACCGACCACAAGGCCCATGATGCTGTCGAGTATATCCGACAGATCGAAGGCGAGGTCGACATCATTGAGAAAACGATCGGGTTCGTCACCATCATGAGGACCAACAATGAGTGCAGGTGTTGACGGTCCTTAAGTGCCATATTTAGACCGTCAATTCACCTTATAATGAGCATAAAAGAGAAACACAATGTAGTGGTAGGGTTAAAAACTAACCAATTCCACAAGTGTTGGTGTTTATTTGTATGCAGGTGAATTTAGACCCAAAATACCAAGACATGGAGGGAGTAATCCATAAAACTGTATTTCGACGAATCAGGTGATGCCACGTGTCACCATATGGATCAAATGGCCCACAAACATAAGTATTCGAGGCCACCCAACGGCGTTTCCCCAATATCAGTTAATGGGACCCACATGGCAGAGACCTGGGGGAAGCACACCGCCAGAGGAGCCAAGACCAGGTCGGCCGACCACCCCAGTCGGCCGACTAGGTCTTCGCGCCTTTCGCGGTCAAGCGCCACATGTTGGCTCATCCCAACTTGAAGAAGTCATGGATGACTGATTCACGCGCAATTGGTGGCGGGAACCGACCCCCCCCCCCCTCTATAAATGGAACCCCACACTTCACTTCACACACACACACTAAAAGTTGAGAATAGAACACCACTCCTAAGGTTTAGAGTAGTCCTAGAGGCTGCCAAGTAGAAGGAGAGTGTGGTGAAGAGTTTAGGAGAAGGAGGCTTGGGCTTGTCAAGTCCCTCTTCTACACTTGTACCCCTACAAAGGTGTTATTCAAATCAAGTAAGCCCTTTGTAAATTCAATTCAAGTTTGATTCTCAATTCATAGTAGTTTGCACAAGTAGTTACTTGTGGGTTCATTGCTTTAATTTATTATAGGCTCTAGTTGTGGCTTTGTGTTCGAAATAACTAGAGTTGTGATTTAGAACGTACGCGTGGTGCTTAGGTTAGGAATCACCAGTGAATATCTCGTAGACCCACGGATTGAAGAGGTAGGCAGTAGGTGGTGACAACCCTATCTGTCCTTAGTAATCCTCCATGTTCGGCTATGCCATAGGCTCTTGGCGGGAGTCATCTTTGTGTTGCTAGGGGTAAACCCATGCCCGAAGCATGCAACTACTACAAATTCTTTTGAATTAGAATCACTACTTTGAATTCCTCTCTCTTCCTTAAACAACTTTGTGTCCTTGGGTGAATTAGTTCGTAAGATCACACACACGTTCCATGGATTCAATACCCTTAGGAATACTCTCTTCAGGGGAAGTGCTACATGACAGTTTCTGTACGCTTGTGGATTTTTATTTGTGACGTAAGAAACATCAACAAGCATTTCTAGCGCCGTTGCCGGGGAATGGTTACTGTTAATCTTCGAACCCAGTTCACCCTCGTATCTATCTTCTTATCTTATCTTTCCTTTTCATAACACCACCACATATATGGAGCAACCCACCATTCTTTCATATTCTGCCCCAAAAGGCAAGTTCTGTGAGCCACCGCCATCAGCGAAACCCATTTGTTCTACTAGCTATGAACTTCGCCCTCACTTTATAGCCACGGTTCGGGAGCAATTCTTCTTAGGAACGGATTGTGAAAACCCTTACCACCATCTAAGAGAGTTCGAACAATTGTGTTCATGCCTTCTAATCAAAGGTATGACACAGGAAACTCTCATATGGAAGTTGTTTCCTTTTCCCCTCTAGGAAAAAGCCAAACAATGGTATGACCACAATGTCGGGAAGACAAACGGAAATTGGAAAGAGTTATGAGATAAATTTTGTCTTTCTTTCTTTCCAATTTCTCGAATTGTTTCCTTACGGAAGGAAGTACTATGCTTCCAGCAGATGGAGAAGGAATCCATAGGTGCAGCTTGGGATATATTTTCTCTTTTGAGAAATTCCGACCCAAATTTTTGTATCCCTGATCTGTTGCTTTTGTAACACTTCTATATGAGATTGAACAAAGAGTTTGCCCTACATCTTCACATTACAGCTGGAGGATATTTCCTCCATAAGACACCGAAAGAAGGCAAGGATCTTTAGACCGAATTCTATAAAATTCCTCCTTCATTATGGGTCTTAATGAGCCCCCTCAAGAGGAAATAGTGTCAAGATACGAGGATAAACCCATGGACAAGGAAGAACCTATCTCTTGCTTATCTCAAACCTTGCCAGATGAATCCTCTCTCGAACCAGAAATTATGAAGAAAGAGAAAATTTAACCTTGGGAGTTTCCCTTCTATTTTGAGGAAGAGATATTTGAAGGTTCTGAAAATACCTCGAAGTACTGTTGCCATAGGAAACCATCATTGCCATTAACTCCACCTGACCTACCTAATGGAGTGTTCATCCAACAGACGGTCAAAGGAGTTAACCTCTATTTTAAGCAGCGAATGGACTGCAGAAGTTGAGCAGTCACCCGAAATTCTTCGGATGACCTCACCTTTAGCAACTATTCTATGTTTTATTAGAGGGACACCAATGAAGGTCCTATACAACCCCAGTGTTTGAGCAAATCTCATTTCCGATTCTTGTGATCTCGCCATTCTGGGCGATGTGCCATTGGCACCAACATGTAAATCCTTCTGAGACTCTATCAGAAATATCCTTGAAGGATGCGGGGTTTAAGAAGTGTCTGTGAGACACAAAGATGTTAAGGCAATCCTAGATTTCCATGTGTTCGAGATTCAAGATTTTGACATTTTGATTGGGATTCCCGTTGAAAAATTTCTCATGGAAGTTCCTTGGAAGGAAGCCTCAATATCAAACTTGGAGGGAGGAAATTCTCTATTCCTATACATCATCCGCAGAATCTCCGATCCAAGATGAGCCTTTAGAGGAGGTTAGAACTCTTCAATTTTCAGCTCCCCCTAAAATTGAAGGAGAAGAAGATTTCATCCAAGAGGAGGATGAATTTCAGAAGGCAATTGAATTGCCAAAAGAAGAAATCTTTCTAGAACCTCTCGTTGAGTTAAAAATTCTACCTCCAGGCCTTTGTTATGCCTTTCTAAATGGCAATTTGGAAGCTCCTGTCATCATAAGTGACAAGTTTTCAGATGATGAGACACTCAAACTCATTCCCATGCTAAAAAAGCATAGAGTTATTTTTGGCGATTCATTAGAGGATCTCAAAGCATTATGCACCCATCGCAATTCCACTGACCCCGAGAGTGTTCCCTAATGGAAACCCCAAAGGCGATTGAATAATGTGATGCAAGAAGTTGTCAAGAAGGAAGTCTTGAAACTTGTGCATGTTGGGATTATCTACCCTGCCCCTCATAGTGAATGGGTAAGCCCAGTTCAAGTAGTGCCTAAGAAGGGAGGTATGACGGTCGTTCAAAATGAGAAGAATGAATTAATTCCTCAACGAACTGTCATGGGTTGGAGGATGTGCATAGATTACCGAAAACTTAACAAGGCTACAAGGAAGGATCATTTTCCACTGCCCTTCATCGATGAGATGTTAGAGCGGTAGGCAAAACACTCCTACTTTTGTTTCCTTGATGGTTATTCAGGTTATCATCAAATCCCAATCCTTCTCAGCGATCAAAGTAAGACCACATTCATATGTCCCTATGGAACGTATGCCTACCGGCGTATGTCCTTTGGACTGTCCAATGCTCCTGCCTCTTTTCAAAGATGCATGATGTCTATCTTTTCTGACATGATTGAGGAGATCATGGGAGTTTTCATGGACGATGTCTCTGTCTACGGGAAAACTTTCGATCATTGTCTGGAAAATAGAAAGGTCTTACAAAGATGCCAAGAGAAGGACCCCGTACTTAATTGGGAAAAGTGACATTTCATGGTCTGTGAAGGCATCGTTCTTGGACACTTAGTGTCCGAAAGAGGTATAGAGGTGGACAAAGCAAAAATTGAAGTCATTGAAAAACTTCCACCTCCTATCAATGTTAAGGGAATCCACAACTTTTTAGGTCATACGGGGTTCTACCGGCGATTCATCAAAGACTTCTCAAAAGTCGTTAGACCCCTCACTAACCTATTAGCTAAAGAAGCTCCCTTTGATTTTGATGATGATTGCCTTAAATCATTTCAAACACTCAGAAAGGCACTCATCTTAGATCCAATCATTCAACCTCTCGATTGGACGCTGCCATTCGAAATCATGTGTGATGCTAGTGACTTGGCTGTTGGTGTGGTCCTAGACCAAACCAAAGATAAAAAGCATCATGCAATAGCCTACGCTAGCAAAACTCTAACAAGAGCTCAACTCAATTATGCCACAACTGAAAAAGAGCTCTTGGCGGTAGTTTTTGCTATAAATAAGTTTAGGTCCTATTTGGTTGGAGTCAAGGTCATAGTCTATACAGACCATGCTGCCTTGAAGTATTTGCTCACCACAAAGAATGCTAAACCAAGGCTAATCCATTGGATTCTTCTACTCCAAGATTTTGACTTAGAAATCAAGGATAAGAAGGGAGTAGAGAATTCCGTGGCAAATCATCTCTCATGTATGGAAGTCACCCAAACCATGGACATTCCTATCAGTGACTTCCTACGAGGTGATATGCTTCTCAAGGTGACTGACTCTCACCCTTGGTATGCGGATATCGTGAACTTCATGGTCCCGGGATACATACTACCAGGGGAAAAGAAAAAGAAACTCATCTATGAGAGTCGTAGACACCTTTGGGATGACCCATACCTATATCGAGTTTGTGCCGATGGCCTTCTCCGAAGGTGCGTCCCATCAATTGAAGGCACCAAGATTATTGAGAAATGTCATGCTAGCCCCTATGGTGGCCATTACGGTGTTTAGTGTACCCAGGTAAAGATCTGGCAAAGTGGATTCTATTGGCCTTCTATGTATGAAGACACAAAAGAATTCATTTGCAGATGTTGGAAATGCCAAAAACATGGAGGTATCTCAGCTCGCAATGCGATCCCCCTAACCTATGATCTACAAGTGGAATTATTTGATGTGTGGGGTATTGGTTTCATGGGACCTTTCCCTAGGTCCTATGATTGCAAGTATATCCTGGTGGTTGTAGATGATGTGTCAAAATGGGTAGAAGGTTTGCCGTGCAAAAATGCTGATTCCAAGCAAGCTAGGAAAATGTTCCATGAGATCATTTTCCCATGCTTTGGCACTCCCCGTATGGTCATAAGTGATGGAGGGTCTCATTTCATAGATAAGAACTTACGAAACTTTTAGAGGGAGCTTGGTGTTCAGCATAACATTGCTACCCCATATCACCCACAAACATGTGGTCAGGCAGAAACATCTAATCAGCAAATTAAGAATATTCTGCAAAAGACCGTCTTCGAAATGGTAACGGGATGGAAGCATAAGCTACCCGACGTATTGTGGGCATATCGTACTGCCTACAAAACTCCCATCGACATGTCTCCTTTCCAACTTGTCTATGGGAAGACTTGTCATCTTCCTATAGAATTGGAACATAGAGCCTATTGGGCCATCAAGTGGTGGAACATGGACCTTCACGTAGCAGGAAAACACCGATTGAAGCAACTCTCCGAGTTGGAAGAGTGGAGAGATAAGGCGTACCATAGTGCCAAAATTTACAAGGAAATAACTAAAAGGTGGCACGATAAGAGGATTACGCCTGAAGAGTTCAAATCTGGAGATAAAGTTCTACTCTTCAACTCTAGGGTTAAACTCTTTGGACATGGGAAGCTCAGAAGTAAAGGGGAAGGACCCTTCACTGTAGTAGAAACCACATCTCATGGAGTAATCACACTCCAAGGTGATGATGATCAACTATTTAAAGTGAATGGGCACCGACTCAAATTATTTCTTGAATCCCAAGAGGAGGAGGCGGAAAAGGAAATTGACGTGATAAATCTTATTGATTTTCACGTCGTTTCTTTAAATTTTGTCTAAATTCTCTACGTCCAATTAATGGGCCCATCCACTTTGCCGCCTGAATCCTCGACACGCAAGAGGGGGAGGCTCCTCAACGCGGATGGGACCCCAACATTCCCCCGCCGTTCGGAGGAGTGCCAGACTTCGGGGGTGCCACCAACCCCTCCATTTCAGAGGCCCCCGGCTCATGCAGCGGACCCTGCCGCGGGTTTGGGGGGTTCGAACCCTCCCAACCCTTTCGGGAAGTGGTGGAACTTCAACGTCCCCTGGTAAGTGTGCATATATTTCATCTTGGACATTCTTTGACATGTGCTTACCCTGTAACATCCTTATGATTCGGGTTTGTCTATTTTCAGTGCAACCGCAGCTACTCCTCCGCCCTCGCGCCCTTTCGCTGGTGGGCATGCTGCTCCTGCTAGCTCACGGGGCTCCTCTGCAGCCTCGGACCCTGCTCGGGCGCCCCGGGCTGCTGCTGCCGAGGTGCCCCGGGCCTTCGTGCCCGAGGCCCCAACAGCGGCTGCTGAGGGGCTGCAGCGCGCGCCGGCATCTGGTGCCGCGCCCGCCAACGTCTCCGCATCCACCGGCTACTCTGCACCGGCCGATGCTACTGCGCCGACTGACACCACCACGTCGGCTGGCGCCACTGCCCCGGGTGGAGCTCCTGGAGCCGGCTTAGGAGCCTTCGACAACAGTGATAGAGCCTCCGCTGGGGAGGGGGCTCCTGGAGACGACGCGCCTGCTCCCAGGGGCGGCTCCCCCCCCCCCCCCCCCCCGCCTTCTCTGACTGGGGGAGCTCTGGTCCCTGTTTCCCCGGTGGTCCTCCCAATGGAGGACGATATTGAAGAGGTGGGGAGGCAGGGACCCGCGGCTACGGTGGAGCCCCTCCCCCTGTCTGAAGCCATGGCCGTTGCCTACTCTGGCTTTTGGCAGGCTCGGGCGGCCCTCGACTGGGAGAGGGGGAGGCTCGAGGACGAGGAGGACCGGCTCCGGGAATGAGCGAGGACCCTAGAAGGCCGGACACGGTTGGCGAAGAGCCAGGTGGCGCAGCAGGAGGCGGTCATTCGGGAGGAGATGAAAATCCTCGACCAGGAGCGCGAGCTTATCGCTTGCCTGGACGCCGTCACCCAGAAGTTGAAGGCGGACGCCGCGGTGATCCATGCTGAGGCCAGCTCCCGCCTCCAGTCCTGTGAGGAGCTCCAGCAGCTGCTATCTCGCCGAGAGGCTGCTCTTGCCGAATAGGAGCAGGAGTTGGCGGCGAAGCAGGCTGAGGTGGAGGCGACCTCCCGTTGGCTCGTCCTCCAGCAGGAAGGGGCGAGGGTCCGCACCGCCGAGCTAGACCGCCGGGATGCTGCCCTAGCTGAGGCGGAGCAAGCCCAGCTCGCCGAGCGCCAGGCCCTCCTGGACCGCGAGTTCAACGTCGCCCTCAAGGAGGGTGACTTGAGCCGCCGTGAGAGGGAGGTCAGCGAGCGCGAGAGGGCCCTGGCAGCCAAGGAGGAGCGGTTCCTGGAAGGCGGCCCCCGGGTGCTGGCAGCAGCCCAGCAGGAGGTGCAGGAGCTCCGGGCATCGCGTTCTGCTGAGGCTCGAAAGGTCTGGGAGTTCCTGGGCAGCGCCGACTCAGCTCTGGTGCCGCTCGACTTCAGCCCGGTGCGCATGGGGGAACCAGCGCAGGAGGTGAGTCAGGTGTTCCCAGCCCTTGACTCTACCAGCTCGAGGATGCATTCGCTGGGGGCCATCATCGACAACTAGCTGGAGGCAGAAGGGAGGATGCTGGTGAAGGAGGTGGCGACGCACATCCTGTCCTGCTACTGGAGCTGGTACCCTGACGTCCCTCTTTAGCCGGTCCTCGAAGGGCCCATCGCCGAGAGGGAGGAGGCCGCCAAGTCTGAAGTCTCAGATGCCATGGCGCTCATCACCTCGAGGTTCCAGCAGAGCGGCTGAGGGCTCCCCATGCGCTGCTTGTATCTTATGTTTCTTTCAGTTTTTCTTTGTAGTTGTTTGTGATGACAGACCTTTATTTTGCAACAAAAAATCTGCTTGGAGCGCCCCTCATACTTAGCATGCTTTACTTTTCAGCAATATCTTCTAGTTGCTTGTTGTTCCTTAGCTTCCAGGACCTGCCGTCCCCCGGAGTGTGGCCCCCTGGCAGGTGTGGACAGTTGTTATGGGCACACTTGTCATATACCTAGAAGTTAGGGCGGACAGTTGCAGGGGAGCTTAGGATGCGTAGGTAGCACTGCTGTCACCGAGTATGCAGGGGCGTCGACGGCTGGCCCTCTGCGGGTGCCATCGGAGCTTCGGTCCAGCGGTGCCCACCATCTCTGGTGAAAGGTCGACGGCGGGCCCCCTGGGGGTGCCACCGGAGCCTTGGTCCGGCGGTGCCCACCATCTCTGGTGAAAGGTCGACGGCGGGCCCCCTGGGGGTGCCACCGGAGCCTTGGCCTGGCGGTGCCCACCATCTTCCTTGAAGACCTGCGTATAGATAAAAAAAATAGGAGAAGTAATTCTATCCGCTGGTCATTGCTTCCCTGCTCCTTTTTTAGTGTCGCTTGACTTACGATCTTGGGCTGACTCATGGGGCTTGGGTAATTTAGTGCATCTGGACCTAGGGCTCGCTATCCATACTACTTAAGGGTGGTCCATCTGACCCCCAGTACTCAGCTGCAGTGCTGGGGAGGTAGGGCGCACAGGCTTAGGGTACGGGACCAGGCTAAGCAGGCTGTGCCCCTGGACCTCCTGCTCGGCGTAAGCTTTTCCCGGGGAGACCATCTGGAGACACAAAACCCCGAGTATGGGAACATCCGAGGCCCCAGGAACGTTGCAGGTACCTCAAGCAACCCCACCTGCAACCAAACAGCAAGGCTCCCACTATTGCTAGAGCAGGGAAAAAATGACAGCGCCCATGATAGATCACGAGCTACAGTGAACACACAACAATATCATAAAAAAATTAAAGATAATTTTTTGAATGAGAAACCCTATATAGGGCAGCACAACATTCTTTCATTGCGGTTTCCCATAAGATGGGACTTACAAGGGGAACGACCTGGCTCGGGCGACAAAGGAAGTCGAGTGCACCTACTTAGGGCTCTGGACCAGGCTAAGCGAAATGTGCACTCAGAGCCTCGTCCCCGTAGCCTTAGTTACCCTAAGTACTGTTCCTAGGCACCATGTACCTTTTACAATGAAAGAAAACTGTCCTAACACTGGTCTAGGGGTAGAACTTACAGAGGTGCTCGATGTTCCAGGGGTTGGGCAGTCGCTCTCCATCCTCCGTAGCTAGGCGGATGCACCCAGGGCGGCATACCTCCGTAACCCGGAAGGGACCCTCCCATCTGGGGGAGAGTTTGTTAGCCCCTTCCCAGGAGAGTATGCGAAGCAGCACCAAGTCGTCTACCTTTAGCTCCCTACTCCGCACAACCCTCTGGTGGTAGCGCCAAAGCGTCTGCCTGTACCGTGCATTTTGGAGAGCCGCTCTGACTCGTCCCTCATCGACGAGGTCCACGTCTTCACGCTGGAGCTGGTCCTGCGCGACTTCGTCGTACACCCGGACATGGGGGGAGCCCCTGGTAATTTCTGGGGGGAGGACGGCCTCTGCCCCATACACCAGGAGGAAAGGTGTTTCCCCTGTGGCCCAGCTGGTTGATGTCCGGCTAGCCCAAAGTGCACACGGAAGCTCATCTACCCAATTTGCACCATGCTTCTCAAGGTGTGAGAATGTGCGAGTCTTGAGGCCCTTGAGGATCTCTGTATTGGCCCTCTCGACCTGTCCATTGCTCTCTGGATGAGCAACAGATGCATAGCAGACTTGGATCCCAAGGTCCTCGCAGTATTCCTGGAACGCTGCACTTGTGAACTGGGTCCCGTTATCAGTGATGATTCTGTTCGGGACCCCGAACCGGCAGACGATCGACTTGATGAATTTGACTGTTGACTGCTTGTTGATGGTGACAACTGGGGCGGCTTCCGACCACTTGGTGAACTTGTCTATGACGACGTAGAGGTGCCGGAATCCTCCGACGGCTCTGGGAAAGGGTCCCAGGATATCCAACCCCCCTACAGCAAATGGCCATGAGGGAGGGATCATCTGTAGCGCCTGAGCAGGTGTGTGGATCTGCTTGGCATGGAACTGGCACGCCTTGCATCTCCTGACCATCTCGGCGGCATCCTGGAGTGATGTCGGTTAGTAAAAGCCATGCCGAAAGGCTTTACCGACCAGCGTGCGGGATGATGCGTGGTTCCCACACTCGCCTCCATGGATCTGTGCGAGCAAGTCGCAGCCCTCCTCCCGGGTAATGCAGCGCAACAGGATGTCATTGGCGCCATGTCGGTAGAGATCCCCTTCCACCAGCGTGTACCTCTTAGCCATGCGGACTATCCTTTCTGCCAGGACATGTTCTTCGGGAAGGATGTTGTCTTTCAAGTAGTCCCGGACCTTCGAGATCCATGCATCAGGACTTACTTGAGCCTCTGGATCTTGGGCGCCCGGTAGCTCGGAGCTCCCGGTGGCGCATACCTTGGCGGGCTCCATGGTAGCAGGGCCGCCGGGACTGCTAGCTTCGAGGTGCTGGGCTTGCCCCCTTCGCCCGGTTCGGATGCTCGGGCGGTTGGTCGCGGTAACGTCCTTGCAAAGACTCCTTCGGGCACTGGGGCCCCTGTGGAGGCCTTCGTTGACAGGTCGTCTGCGATTGAGTTGTCGGCTCGGGATACATGGCACATGTCCAAGACTTCAAAGTCCTTCTCCAGCTTCTGGACATGCAGCAAGTATGCTGCTAGCTGAGGGTCATTGCAGCTGCACTCCACTTTGTCTTGCTTGATGATTAGCTGGGAATCACCTTTAGCCAGAAGCTGACGGACATTGAGGGTTAGGGCAGTCTTTAGCCCGAAGATTAGGGCTTCGTATTCTGCCATGTTGTTAGTCGCCTTGAAGTCAAGGCGCACCATGTACTTGAACTGCTCCCCAGTCGGGGTGAGGAGCAGGACCCTGGCCCCAGCCCCCTGCTTCTGTGAGGAGTCTTCGAAGTAGAGTGTCCAGGGGGTTTTAGTGAAAACTGGGGCCTTGGGCACCGTTTCTCTGTTGTCCGAGCCCCCTGGGTTGCTTGGCGATGGAGTCCATTCTGCCAAGAAGTCTGCCAGTGCTTGGCTCTTGACTGCATGCCGAGGTAAGAACTCTAGCTTGAATTCCGCCAGTTCCGCTGCCCACTTGGCGACATTGCCAGTCGAGTTGGGGTTGTGTAGTACGGTATTTAGTGGGAAGGAGGTGACTATTGAAACCCGATGAGCCTGGAAGTAATGCCGGAGCTTCCTCGACGCTATGAGCACTGCATACAACAGTTTGTGTACCTCCAGATACCTTGTTTTTGCTTCATGGAGGACCTCACTGATGTATTAGACAGGCTGTTGGGAGGTCCGAACCCTCCCTGGGGGATCCTGAGCTCCTTGCAATGTGTCTGCATCCTGGGGAATGTGGCCCCCAGGATCTGGTCGGACCTCCGGGGGCTGGAACCCGGAGGGCTCTTGGTCACTGGAGCACACAGCAAGGGGGTCCTCTGCTGGATGCGGGCCCTGAGGCTCAGCTTCCTCCCTGGGGGCTCCCTCGGGTGCTTGCTGCGGCAGTAGCTCTCGCCGCTCTGCAACCAAGACCATGCTGACCACCTCCGTTGTTGCGGTGATGTAGAGCAAGAGTGGTTCGCCGGGTTCCGGTGCCACCATGATGGGTAGCGTCGTCAGGTGCTTCTTAAGTTCCTGGAACGCCGCTTCCGCTTCTTCGGTCCACACAAAGGGACCCTACTTCCGTAGAATCTTGAAGAAGGGGAGCACTCGCTTAGCCAGTCTTGAGATGAACCGGCTGAGGGCGCCAAACACCCTGCAAGCTTCTGCACATCCTTGATGCGGGCCGGCAGCCGCATCAGCTCTATTGCCTTGATCTTCTCTGGGTTAGCTTCAATTCCTCGGTGCGAGACCAAGAAACCAAGGAGCTTCCCTGCAGAAACCCCAAAGATGCACTTGTCAGGGTTCAACATCGTGCGTGTCGTGCGCAGCTTGCTGAAGACCTGGGCCAGGTTGTCTAATAAGGATGTGCGGGCTCTAATTTTTACCACGATGTCATCGACATACACCCCTACCAGGTCTCTAATGAGGTCCCCAAATGTCTTATGCATTGCACATACAAAGGTGGGGAGAGCATTCTTAAGTCCATAAGGCATGGAGACATAAAAATACAGGTCGTCTACTATTATGAAAGTAGTGTGTTCTTCATCTTCCCTAGACATTGGTATTTGGTTGAAACCAGAATATGCATCTAGGAAACACAGAAGATCAAAGCCTGATGTTGAGTCTACTATTTGATCTATCCTAGGAAGAGGGAATGGATCCTTTGGGCATACCTTATTGAGGTTGGTGTAGTCGATGCACATCCGGAGTTTCCCGCCAGCCTTGGGGATGACAACAGGGTTGGCCAACCACCATGGGTGGTGGACCTCCCGGATGAAACCAGCATCGAGCAGCTTCTTCATTTCTTCACGGATGAAGTTCTGCCGCTCGATGGACTATTTCCTGGGCTTCTGTTGCACCAGTCGGGCATCGGGGTAGATCTTCAGATGGTGCTCAATCACCTCCCTAGGGATCCCAAGCATTTGTGATGGTTGCCATGCAAACACATCAACATTGTCCTGGAGGAAGGTGACGAGTGAGAGTTCCTATTTGTTGTCCAGGTTCCCCACGATGCGGGTTGTCTGGGCAGCCTCGGAACAAATCCTGACGACCTTTACTGAGACGTCGTCGTCGACTGGTTGCACATGGGGTGCAGAAATGGAGGCCCGCTGCATCGGACCCTGTTCTGGTCGACTCTCCTTCGCGCCCCCTGAAGTCGGAGCCCTACCTGTTGCGAGCGCCTGGAGCTGCTCCAAGGCAGATACTGCAGCTGAGCGGTCCCCTCTGATCCTGAGGACGCCGGAAGGCATCGGCATCTTCAGGACGAGGTAGCTGAAGTGGGCTACGGCCATGAACCTATAGAGCACCGGCCCCCCGATGATTGCATTGAAGGGGAGGTCGACGTCTGCCACGTCGAACAAAACGCTCTCCGTACGATAATTCTCCGGGGTCCCAAAGGTCTCTGGGAGGTGAATGTTACCGTACGGGAGGATTTGCCCCGGTCCGACACCTGAGAATGGGCTCGAAGGTGTGAGCCGGGACATCGGCAGCTGCAGCTTCCGGAAGGCCGCCGTGGAGATGAGGTTGAGGCCTACCCCACCATCAATCAGCACGTGAAAGACCTTCACGTTGGCGATGGTCGGGGACACCAGCAGCGGGAGTACGCCTGCTCCCGCCATGTTCTTCGGGCAGTCAGAGGCGTCGAAGCTGATTGCCGTGCTCATCCACTTGTGTGGGGAGCCGGGTTTGGAGCGGGGGCCACTGCGGCCACTGCCCGTTGTAGAGTCTTCACTGAATTTCGGGACGTGGGATATGTGGCTCCCCCGTAGATGACGTGGAGAGTCTTGTGGCGCTCCTTATCGCTGCTGGAGTCGGAGTCGCCACCCTCGAAGACGGCCTTCACCGCCCTCTAGGGTTTAAGGAATCCCATCTCGCTGTCATCCTCCTTTTCGGGATCGACCTTCTGTTTGCCCTCCCTCTGGCGGGAAGGCGCGCCCTCCTGGCGCTGCTACCTCTGCTTTTGCTCGCGGAAGCGCTTTGCGAACTTCTTCACTTCCCGACACTCGCTAGCGCTATGGCTATTTGTGCGGTGCACTGGGCACTGAGGCTTCTCGGGTTCTGGTGACTGCCGAGGGCGCTTGTCTTGGCGCGGCGGCCAGGCTCCGCCGGGAGCTGCGGCTGCCACTGCATGGGCTCCGGGTTTTGGCTTTCTCCCGCCATTGCCCTTCTTCTTCTTCTTGCCGCTGCTCTTTGCAGAGGCTCCTTCCTCAGTCGGCGTGGCTTCCCTTACCTTTGAGGAAGGTTGGGAGTCCCAGTTGCGTCCCTCAGCTGCCCTAGCACATCTGTCTGCCAGGACGAACAGCTCGGAGACATCACGCACTTCATGCGTGGCTAGCTTCTCGAGCATTTTCTTGTCCCTCACACCCTGCCCGAACGCAACAATAACTGATGCGCTAGCGATATGAGGGATGGTGTTCCGTACCTGAGAGAACCGCTGGATGAATGATCGCAGCGACTCTCCAGCATGCTGTCTGACGGCGTGGAGGTCAAGCTCTGTGCCGGGGCGCTTGTAGGAACTGCCAAAGTTCGCCACGAACTGTCGGCACAGTTCATCCCAGGAGGTTATGGACCCCTGGGGCAGGTTCATGAGCCATGACCATGCTGGGCCAGTCAGGACGATAGGGAAGTAGTTGGCCATGACGGCCTCGTCGCCTCCTGCAGCTAGTATCACGATGGAGTAGATCTGCAGGAACTCACTCGGGTTGACACTCCCGTCGTACTTCTCCGGCATGTGTGGCCGAAACTTTCATGGCCAGACCACGAAATGGAGGTGAGGTGCCAGAGCCGCACACCCTTGGGTGGGGCTGGCTGGCGCCGGTCGTGGCGCTGCATACCCCTGGTGAATAGGCGGGCCTGCGTACACCTGAGGCTAGGGTGGTGCAGCATACGCCTATGGAGGTGGAGGCGCAACGTACGCCTGGTACGGAGGTGGCGTAACATACGCCGGATTCTGCAGAGGCACGGCGTGAGCCTGGGGAACAGGGCCTGGTGCACTGTAGTCCGCCTCAAGGTTGCGCCGCCACTTCCTCTGTCGCTCGATGGTAACTCGGCAGTCTTCTCCCGACCTGCGGCACTGCAGCCCGGTTCTCAGGTCTATTGCCGAGATCCTGGTCAAGCGCGAGTCTGCCATCCATCGGTCGATGGTTGGAGTCCGTGACAATGACACATGCATCGGCTGGGCATGTGTTTCCCTTGGTGGAGGTGCGTTGAGCGCAGCAGTGACGAGGTGGTCGACGTCGTTGATCCACTGCTGAGCTGCTCCCCGAGGAGCATCTCCAGCAGGTGGATTGTGGAGTAGCGCGCGCTGTGCTGCGAGCGCACTCTCTGGGCTTGCTGCCGGCGGCGCCGTAGCTGCCATCACGGCTGGAGTACGCCGTGGTGTGGCATGCCGACCTACAGCTGGCGAGGTGACAGCAGGGCGACGTGAAGGTCCCGACCTTGCTGCTCTACAGCGTGATCCCGCTCTAAAGCGAGATGACGCCTGGTCTTCAGCTACTGCCTGTCGCCGTGACTGCGGCCTGGATGTACCGACGTTGGAATGGCCATTCACCATTGCTACTGGTGGAAATCTTAACGGGGAAAAAGCCCCCTACCTGGCGCGCCAAATGTCGAAGGTCTTAAATGACACTTCCCCTAGGCTTGCTTAGAGAGCAGCCGGCAGAGGTTCTTTGGATTCACAAGGGCTAGTCCGAGGAGATTGAGCGCAGCGAGATGGTGAACACAGAGGGGTTACATGGTTCGGGCCGCCGGAGCGTAACATCCTACGTCCACGGGAGTGTAAGTGTATTGCCTTGCTTGAGCGTGTATGAGTTTTCAATCGGTCTGATGCCGTCATCTTTGAAGGTCGTCTACAGAGTCCTTTTATAGTCCAAGGACTCTACAGTCACAAGGTGGGCCTCGGGCCCTGACAGGTGGTCCCGGGGAGAGCCAAATCCTATACAAGATCTAGGATTAAATGCTATCTACTTCCCTTTGTCAGGGGCTTCAATGTGCCGTACCGCCGCGTCGTGCGCCAGGGCTACAAATAGCTGTTGATGATGGCAGGTCCCGTCCCGTCCGTCTTGTCCTCGCGGCTTACTCGTCCGCCTTGCGTCGTGGGTCTGTACCGGCTACTTTGACAAGACAGGACACTGGAGCCTTTACTTTTGCATGCGCGACTCTGCTTCGCCTGGGGAAGGCGCGCGTACTTAATGCTTGTCTGAGCGGCGCACTCTTTCCTTTACTGCGGTCTCCTACCGCATCGAGTCGGCCCACCGCCACGTGGTTGCACCGGAGCCTGCCCCTGCGGGGAGTTGAGCGCCCAGCTGTACAGGTCACGTGGCGCCTCCGGATCCCACCTCCACGGGAGAGCGGAGGTTCAGCCCTGCGGGCCACATGGTAGTCCAGGAGTCCTTCCTTGCGGGGAGACGGGCTTGGCCCTGGGGGTTCCATTGGCCAAGTGGCAGCCCTGGAGCCCGCCTCGGCGGGGAGGCGAGAGGCTGGTCCTGTCGACCACGTGGCAGCCCCGGAGCCTGCCTCGGCAGGGAGGTGAAGGTCTGGTCCTGCCGGCCACGTGGCAGCCCCGGAGCCTGCCTCGGCGGGGAGGTGAGGGTCCGGTCCTGCCAGCCACGTGGCAGCCCGAGAGCCAGCCCCAGCGGGGAGGTAGGATTTGGTCCTTCCCTCCACGACGTGGCAGCCTCGGACTCTGCCTCCAAGTAGAGGCCAAGTCCTTAGCCATTTTCTCCTTGTGCGCGGGGGTACCCGGTCTGCGGGGTACCGACAATATGATATTTGCAAGATATTATATGTGCATCTGCCTTATTCTAACCAACCAAGCCAAGCCTATGTCATTTGACAATCAGAAGCTTAAGGACATGGTTTTAGTCATATACAACTTCTTCCAAGTTCAAATCTAAGTGCAATGATAAGCCATCTCAAAAGAAGAAGTGCAATGCATGCATATTCTCTTGATCTTTTCTCAATTTATATTTGTTTATAAAAACTCAACATGTGAGTTGATTACTTGATTAATTCTTAATGATTAAAAGCACTTGTGAACATGTAACAAGTTCAAAACAGCAAGAAAGTTCGACCATGACCAGTTTTAGTGTAAATAATTATTCCAATTACTAGACATGGCAAAAACTACAAAATGTATAATACGAGTAATGTAGTAAGAACTTTCAGCATGTAAAAGGAATCACAAAGTCATATATGTATGAAATACTATGCTCATATTATTTTAATTTCAGATTCACACACAGACTTCCCAAGTTTCAAAACTCTCTCTCAATTTAAGCCATGAGGATGCTAACCCCTATTTCACTACGAATGTAACAAAAACGAGTGAAATCCAAAGGTTTTGTATAAATGTTAGCTAATTGTTGTTCGGTATCTACATGGTGAAGCACAATGTTTCCTTTTTCAACATTATCTCGGAGAAAGTGATACCTAATGTCAACGTGCTTACTTCTAGAATGTTGCACGGGGTTTTTAGCAATGCAAATGGCACTAGTGTTATTACAGAACAGTGGAACACTATCTAGATCAACCCCATAGTCCTTAAGTGTTTGAACAATCCAAAGAATTTGTGAGCAAGCACTAGCAGCAGCTACATATTCAGATTCGGCCGTGGATTGTGCAACTGAATTTTGTTTTCTAGAGGACCAAGCAACAAGTGAATTACCAAGAAAATGGCAAGCACCAGAAGTACTTTTCCTATCAATCCTACAACCTCCAAAATCAGCATCGGAAAAAGATTTCAAAGTAACGGTTGAGGAAGAAGGAAGAAAAATAATTCTTGAGTTCCATTTAAGTACCTGAGAATCCTTTTGATGGCTTGACGATGTGAAGCACGTGGGGAGGATTGAAACTGTGGACAAAGACATACGCTGAATTGTATGTCTGGTCTTGATGCCGTGAGGTACAAAAGTGATCCAATCATGCTTCTATATTCTTTTTGATCCACGGGTTCACCATCTTCATCAAGTCCAAGTGTTGTTGCTGTTCCCATTGGTGTCCGAAGAGGCTTGCTTTTGTCCATGTTGAAGCGCCTTAGGAGATCTTTTGTATACTTCGTTTGCTGCACAAAGGTACCCTCCTTAGTTTGCTTGATTTGCAGCCCCCAAAAGTAAGTGAGTTCACCCATCATACTCATTTCAAATTCGGAACTCATCATTGCTGAAAACTTGGACACGAGATCATGAGAAGCACAACCAAAGATAATATCATCCACATACACTTGAACGAATAATGAGTCATTGTCATGCTTAAGCACAAAAAGAGTTTTATCAACCTTGCCCATGGTAAACCCTTTTTCAAGTAAGAATGTTTTTAACCTATCATACCATGCTCTAGGGGCTTGTTTGAGACCGTACAAGGCTTTGGACAATTTGTAAACATGATTAGGAAAATCTAGATTTTCAAAACCCGGTGGTTGTTTCACATAAACCTCCTCATCTATGTAGCCATTAAGAAAAGCACTTTTAACATCCATTTGATATAGCTTAAAACCAATAGATGCAGCAAAAGCTAACAAAATTCTTATGGCTTCTAATCTAGCAACAGGAGCAAAAGTTTCATCAAAATCTAGACCTTCAACTTGAGTGAAACCTTGAGCAACCAACCTAGCCTTATTCCTAACCACAACCCCATCCTCACTTTGTTTATTTTAAATACCCATTTAGTTCCAATTAAAGTGTGACCTTGAGGTGGAGGTACAAGTTTTCAAACATTATTTCTTTCAAAATTTTCTAACTCTTCTTGCATGGCAATAATCCAAGATTCATTAGTGAGTGCGTGTGATATATCTTTGGGTTCAAAAGAAGCAACAAAAGCATAATGAGCATAAGAGTTTGGATCGCAAAACCTGGACCGTGTGACTCGTTCGTGCAAGCTTCCAATCATCTGTTGTGGGGGATGATCTTTGTAAAACCGTAGGGGAACAGATGTCTCACAAGCTTCTTCTTCTTCATGTTCATCACAAATTGATGAGCTTGTGACTTGAGGACGATTTGAATCAGCATTGATGGTTGTCGGTGCTGGTTGAGAATTAACATCCGGAGCTGAACCAAAGTCTTTAGCTGCTGAATTTTCGGGCAGCAGCTCCAAATCTTCCTCATCTTCAACGAAAATGCTCCCCCCTGCGGATATGGATCTGGACCTACAATGTTTGAGCTAGTACCTGGGCTAGCTTCATCAAAAGACACTTCACAAGTCTCCACAATTTTGTTAGTGTCAAGTAAAAGCACACGGTAGCCTCTAGTATGAGATGAATAACCAAGAAACATGCCATCAATGGATCTAGGTTCAAATTTATCAAGATTACCATGTTTCTTAACAAAGCATTTGCAACCAAAGACCCGAAAGTGTGTAACACTAGGCCTATGTCCAAACCGGAGCTCATATGGTGTTTTACCTAGCTTAGCACGCAAGAAAACACGATTTGAGACATAACAAGCGGTTGCTAATGCATCGGCCAAAAATTTCCTAGGAGTTTGATATTCTTCAAGCATAGTCCTAGCCATCTCAACTAAGGTTCTGTTCTTTCTTTCTACAACACCATTTTATTGAGGTACATATGGTGAAGAAAATTGATGATCTATTCTATTTTCAGCACAAAAGTGATCAAAAGATTGATTTTTAAATTCAGTTCCATTATCACTTCTATGCTTTTAAAGATCCTGGGTGATCAATTGATAATCTAAGAAATAAAGTTCTAAAGTGACTAAAAGCTTCATTCTTAGACGCCATAAAGTAAACCCAAGAGTATCTAGAATAATCATCAACAATCACAAGAACATATCATTTACCTCCGAAGGATTGAACACGTGAAGGTCCTACGGTGTCAAGATGCAAAAGTTGACATGGTTCAGTTGTCATGATCATTGTGAGAGGAGTATGTGAACCTGCAACCATCTTAGCATGTCTACAAGAAGAGCACACAATTTCTTTGTCCCCTTTAAGCTTAAGCAGCCCACGTATGCGATCAAGAGCACTAACACGCGTTAGGTGATCAAAGCCTACGTGACCAAGTCTACGATGCCAAAAATATAGGTCCTTTGAATCATTAGCAACTAGACACCTATGCTTATAGGAAGACATATCAAAATCAGCTTTAAAAAATCTTCCAAACCGAGACATGTTAAAAATAAGCTCACTATTTGAACTTACAACTTTGCAGCAGTTCTTATTGAAAATAATTTCCAGATTTTCATCTAGCAATTGAGAAACAGAAAGCAAGTTGTATGTCAAATTTTTGACAAGTGCCACATCCTTTAAAGTGTAGTGATCATTTACTCTAACCGAACCCTTAGCAATTATAGGAGTTGAAGAATTATCGGCAAAAGTAACATTCTCTACACGTGACACAAAAGAGAGGGAGGAGAACCAATCTTTGTTACCGGTCATGTGGCGTGAGCAATCTGAATCCACAATCCAAATGTTCTCCTTCCTCAAACGTGTAACCTACATAGAAGCACAATACGTCGATGACTCGATACTGGGGTTAGTCAAAAGACATTTAGGAATCCAGTACTGAGTCACGCGACGTGCAGCAGGAAAAACACGCGAAAGCTGAGACAAAACAACATGTTTATGAGTCAAAGTTTGAGATTTTTTATTCTTAACTACCGACCTATAAGGTGTTACTTGTGTAGCACAAAAATCAATAGCTCCGGAGGCAAAAATATAAGGTCCGGAGGTAAACTTTGAATGTCTTTGACTCAAAACAGTAGGTTGTACATTCGGTTCAATATGTGCAGCAAATTTTGCATGAAAGTTATGAGATCTAGCAACCATTCTTTCCCTTTTCTGTTGTTTAGCTAGTCTATAACAAAAATCTATGACATGACCATCTCTACCACAGTAGGTACAATGAAATTTAACTTTGTGTTCATGTCTAGATGAGCAAACAACATTTTTATTTGAAACCAAATGAGACAATACTCCTGCAGATTTGAAAACCACTTTCTTTTGTTTAGGAACTGCTTGAATCAAACAACTTCCTAAGGACTTTACAATTTTAGGTGGATGTGCCTTAGCATGACCATGAGAATCAAAACCTAAACCAGTTTTATCATTGCAAGACTTGGATGAATTCAGCAGCAAGTTTAGGTTCTTATTCCCATTACAAAACCGATCTAATGTCTTATGCATGTTATCAAGTTTATTGGACATATCAAGGAAATTTTCACATGAAGTTTTTCCTTTTAATTTGCAATTGGAACAATATTAGCTTCATGAGAACGTAAAGCATTGTTCAATATAGAAATTTCATTCATAGCATCTTGCAGTTTTTTATCAAGATTATCACAACTAGAACAATGCAAATCAATGGTAGAACAAGAAGCATCTTTTAAGTTTCCAATATTAAGTGCAGCAAGCTTTTTGTTCTTTTCAATTTCAAGTTCAAGTTTATCAAGTGTGGAGGTATGTGCACTTCTTAGGGAGGACAATTGTTCATATATTAAGTCACATGAGGAATAAGAATCATCACTAGGAATCAAGGATTTCAAACGATTAATTTCAGATTTTAGTGACTCAATTTTAATAGCATTGTCCCTAAGTTTTTTGTCCTTTTTTCTTAACAATAACAGTGGCACGAGAAATAGCATCACACATTTCTTCGCAAGTAGGACATACCTCTTCATTGTCACTATTGTGTTCTGCCTCCTCCATACTTGATCTTGACTTGCCCGCCATGAAGCACAAGTTTGCCAAATCATCTTCATCTTCACCACTTCCAATGTCTACGTCGCTTGAGCCAAGTTCCTAGAGTGTTGAGATAAAACTGTTCACCAGTTGGCGACCTGTAAAGCCCTTCTTTTTCTTCTTATCGTTTGTTGATGAGTGCTTTATCCTTGACTGTTTTTCTTCCCAGGAGGTAGGACCTGAAAGGTCAGGAAAATATGTACGAAAGTGTCATGTCTTACCACATTCGAAGCATCGTTGAGGTCCGGAGCTTCCTCTCCTTCTAGTTCTCACATTTTGCAATGCTTTTGAGAACCTTGTAGAGAGAAGTGCTAGCTCCTCCTCTGGAGACTCCTCAATCTGTTCAAGGGTTGGAGAGGACAACAAAGCAAGTGTACCTCAAAATGATGTTTGACTGTAACTAGGCATGTCACGTTGAGAAACAAAAGAAATAGACTTGTTGGGGTTCTTACGTGAGATTATGTCAATTTCATGAGTTTTTAACTTGGAATATAGCACATTTAAAGTAAGTGAACTCATGACAGTAGATTCACGAATAGATGTGACTTTCATCCCCCAAATTGACATATCTAATGCACTTAGCAATTGCCTAGCATTTTCAGCATCTGAAAAATTACCGGGTTGCATCTCAAAGCGCATGTATTCTTTCTTGAACATGTCTTGCCTTACCTCTTTGATCGTGTTGGATCCTTCGTGGTAGTCACAAAGTGCTTTCCACACATCGTATGTAGATCGAAGGTGTGCAACACGGTCGAAGTCGCTTTGTGTTAATCCTTGTATGATCAAGTTCTGAGCCTTGTTGTTGTTGTCGACATCTCTCAGATTTGTAGCTGTAACTTGATCGTTTGATGACACTTTGTAAGGCTTGTATACCTTCTCCCATATTGCAAAGCCTTGTGCCTGGATGAAAGCCTCCATGCGTGCCTTCCAAACCTGAAAATCAATATCAGCGAACACACAAGGTTTGACAAAGTACTTCTCCATGATGATTAGTCAAAAACACGCGCAAATCACAAAGATTAGAGCACCGTGGCTCTGATACCAATTGTAGGATCTAAGAGAACGTGAAAAGCTACCAGAGGGGGTGAATGGTAGATTTAAAAATCTTACGCAGCGGAAACAATTAAACCCCAACCCCTTCAGCAGAAAAATGATCTATTAAAGAAATCGTGTGTGAGACTAATCTAAACATGTGTCACTGTGACAAAAGTAATAGATATCAGATAGAATAAAGTAACAAAGACAACACAACAAGAATCACTCAAATCCGTCGAGAAAAACTCAAGTTCTGATCGAAAGATCAAACAAAGGTCAATCTGCCCTACCCGAGAAAAAACAGTTCTGGAACGCTGCAAAGAAACTCGTGTAGATCATAAACCACAAATCCAATGACTGTGAAATTTTGAAAGATGATGGACAATCAAGTTTGAAGACAACCCAAAAAGAATCACGTCAATTGGATCTGTAAAACTCGAGTTATGATAAAACCACCGACGAAAGGTAGTGCTGTCCAGAAACTCGACGAGTAAAACTTGTCTGGAACGAGTCGGATGAACAAGGCACAAAAGTTCCTTCAAACTACTAATTTTATTCAATAGAACACAAGAGGAACAACCCCAAAGTCTTTCACCACGAGCTCTGGGCTCCCTTGCTTATATAACCAGCTCGAATGCCAACTCAACTCAGATCAGGAACCTAATCCTACTCTATTCACGAATCGTAACTTTCCATAGCTGCTTAGGATTCTTCTATACGCAGATAGAAGCAATCTTAAGACTTCCAAACACCTTAGGAACTTATCCCACATTCCTAAACAACTCAAATTCGTGACCCACACGAAATCCTATCATAACCAACTCAAATCTTTCCATATTTGAGTCAAACCCGACTCAACCGCAGCATGAGTCCATAACCTAGTCGGTTGGACCTTTCTGACCAACTCTTTATGTCCACATCTCTTCATCACGTCTTGGAACCATGTAGCCACGTCCATGCACTTCTTGCACACGTGTAAACATCTTCCAATGACGTCCACGATACCTTCATATGCATTGTTCTTGATTCAAACATGCTGCGCAACCTTCCGATCAACTCAACCACAATTCCTCCCAAACTTGGTTGTTGAACCTCATCTTCTCCCTAAGACTAGTTCAATGGATCCTGTCACCAGCCATGTCTTGAACTCAAGCAACACCTGCACATGAATAAACAACCAATCCATACGAGCCCAAGTCCTCGACTTGACTCAAGTTAGTTCCTAACACAACACCTTACGTGAGATCCTCACATAAGCATGTTGCAAAACCACAGTAACACAATATCATCCATGTCAACCAAAAACGCACCAAAGACTTAGCAAATAAATACTAAGCAATCTTTCCAAAGATATAAAGCAAGTACGAACCATTGCAAATGAAAAACAGAAGCATTGCAGTCAAGTTCTGGACCTTGCCAGAACAACCCGGACCTTGAGTCGGAGCAAACAAAAGCTAGTAGAACCTAGCACCAGAACTTACCAAAACTTGTATAACCAAGCTCCCGCCGGAGCTTACAAAACTAGCCTGACCTTAATAAAAAGTTGTTTTGGTGATATTCAAAACTTTTATCGTCAAAGCAAGTGTATTCACTACAAGACAATGTATTCAGCACACATAGGTCTTACAAACAGGCCTTGATGGCACATTAATGGGTCTTGATGGTGCATTAACATGTCTTAATAACATGTTAATGGGTCTTGATGAAGTCTTGAAGTCGCAGTCTTTATAACGCATTAATGATGTGTTGATGGCGCGTTAATACGGTCTTGAGTGCACATGTCGCCTTCCGGAATCGCGGGATGCGCATGGCAGCTCCGTACCTCTCCTCAGCGGGGAGGCTAGGTCCGGTGTCGTCGGCACGCATGGCAGCACCGGACCTCTCCTCGGCGAGGAGGCTAGGTCCGATGTCATCCGGACGCTTGACAACACCGGACCTCTCCTTAGCAGGGAGGCTAGGTCCGGAGCTGCAAGTTGTCGGAGCCGTCTTGTCTTCCTTGTATGCGAGGGTACCCAGTCTGCAGGGTATCAACAAACTCCACCTGTGATAAAGCAGTAGGTCAATACTAATTAAACGCTATTATTTCTAATTTCTGATCAAATTTAAATAGCAGCAATTACAAATATATTCATTGCAATTCATAATTTATACATTGCAATTCATAGATCATACATCGCAAATCATCGCTTCATATATTGCAATTCATAGTGTGTACATTTGGAAAATATAGTTTGATATATAGCAATTCATAGTTTCTCTCACCTCGCATCTATAATTCATAGTTCATACATTGCAATTCATATCTTGCTCTCCCTAATATTGCAATCAATAGGAAACGGTTTTGTTCCTACGAATAGGAAATTGCCGTGTGTTCTTTAATCTAGCTCGAGCTGCAATCCGGAAGACATGATCGTTGAAGTTCCACCTCTCACTTTGTAGCATCAATGTCTTCTCCGTTTCGAGCTTGGTGTCTAATGAAAACAAAGAGGTAAGGCACTACTTCCACACTATCATAGCCATCAAGGAGGAATAGTAAATTCTCCATAGTCTTTCGAGATAAATGGTAGATTCTTCATGATTGCGTCCTCCAACCTGATACATACAATATATACATATTAATATCCAGAACATGGCTAAAGGGGGACAATATGGCTACCGAATGCACTGACCTTCACATTGATTTTAAGGGAAACATTCTCAAAATATTGGTTGCCTATATTGGAATTGGGATTGATGCATTGAGAAACTAGTTATCCATACTGGTTGTCTATACCAAGTTTAGTCTCGCACGAACTCTTAATTGTTCCTGCAAAATGAATTGCGCAACATATCTTACTGCAAGACCAAGAAGGCCAATTGTGTCTGTAACAATACAAAGAAAACAGTAACTGCACTATTACAAAGAGCAACATATCTAGCGGTATCTTACTGCACTTAGCGGCGATGCCGAGGGTGCAGACGATGCTCAACGTGGACGGCGAGGGTGAGGACGACGCTCGACGGCGATGCCGAGGGTGAGTATGGCACTCAGCATGGACGGCGACGGCAAGGGCGTGGACGATGCTCGATGGTAGCGCCGAGGGTGAGGATAGCGCTTGGCGGTTACTACGATAGTGAGGGCAAGGATAGAGAGGGTGAGGGTTTGGGGGCGGCGGGGGAGGGCTTGGCAGCAAAATGAAAATGTTAGGCTTGCGGGGCACTTTCGACACTTTATTATAGAGAAAATATTTTCCACAAGCAGCGATTTCTTAATCACCGCCTGGAAAACATTCTAAATAAATTATAAAACTAATTTCCTCAGGTGCCATAGTCTTAATAACTGCCTGAGAAGACGCTCCTATAAGAATACTATTTTCAAAGGCCTCTTTAGTCTTAATACATATCTATAATGATTTTTCACATCAACAATGTGTAACACATCCATAAAAGAAATGAATATTCCATCCACTAGTTTATGTTATTATAATACATATCTATAAATATTTTATTTGTCTTTAAGACAGCACGTTATTAGTTCTTTTTTAGTGGTTTACTGTTAGGACAACAACATTAGAACTATTTTTGCACACCAATGAACAGCATAATAAAGTTCATTACCGTAAAAACAATATATTACAAACAAGAAAACAGAAAAACACAAACTAAAAACAAGAAAAGAAAAACAACGCAACTAAAAACAAGAAAAAACTACTTCTCCTCCTCCTCCTCCTCCTCGGGCTCCTGGCAAGGCGGGGGCGCCTGGGACGCCTCCCTAGCAAAGACGGGAAGCGCAATCTCCTGGACATCTCACCGCCACTAGGTTGTCGCGGTCGGCAACGCCGAGCTCGACTGCCAGCGTGTCCCAGAGGACGTCGAGGCGACCGGCCAAGTGCGTCATGCCGAAGACGTAGTGGTTCGTGCTCCCCATTAATGTATACTCTGGAAGGCGACTGAGCCCAATAGCGCATGGAGCACGATGTATTGTCAAATGCATCGCGCGCCATCTTTCGGAGACCCCACTCTATGTCCAGGGGGAGTCCGGTCAGGGACGCTTCCCTTTGGGGTCCTTCGGCGGGCTTGACGGCGGCGTTTTCTTGTCGGCCATGATGTTCTTGGCTCAGTTTTGGGAAGAGAGGAAGAATGATTGTGCAGAGAAGACAATGGCAGGTGCGGGTGATCTTATAGCGTAGCAGCCTAGCGGTTCGTCTCTCGACGCGCACAGTAGTGGTGATGGGACGCGAAGCGGTTCAAATTGAATTCAAAGGATGCACATGCATTGTGCACGTTTAATGCACCTCGGTAACTGGCGCATACGCTCGGTGCGCCTGGTCGCATTAGCCGTCTGTATAAATTGCTACTATGCAGGCGGCTCGTCTTCCAAGGGCCGCATGTAGAAGTTGGTCAATTTACACAGGAAGCTCATATATGTGAGCCGCATGTGAAGTTACATTATCACAGATGGCTATTAACACATTCGACAATACATACATTTTTTAACGACCCGCCAGTGTAAAAAAATTGAGGCGTCTGTGAAAATACTTTTTGTAGTAGTGATCATAAACGAAAAAATATGGTGACATTATAGATGAATGGAGATTTGCGCCTGGCCGGAGATGATGATCACAGAAAGCTACTCTATATCTAGGTATTTTAGACACCAGGCCAATCAGCACAGCGGCCGTTTCAATCAGGGTTCAGTGTCCGATGTATCACAACACAACACAGGTTCAGTTGCTCACTACAGCTGGCACCTGCTCAGCTGTAGTACACCGTCCAGCCACCAACAAAAGGAAAGAAAGCACAAGGCCACTGCTTCCCCGTCCTGCCCCAATTTCCTTTCCTGGGTCAAGTGAGCGGCGCTAGTGGAGGTTACCGCTCATAGATAGGGATGTGGTCCCCTGTGCAGCGGATTCGTGCTGAACAGGTCAGGAACGTCGCCCAACGTTCATATCTGTAAGTATTCGCCGTATTCTTTGCATCTTCTATTTCCATCAACTCTTTTGTATTGTGATGATGGAGTCACGGCTGTTTCGTCAAGGCCGGTTCAGCCACCAAGGAACCAGTACCCAACCATCATGGAGGGTCTTCGGTTCCTGGAGTCTGTGGAGCACGAATTCACCGGCGAGCGCTACAAGTATGACGAGCTTGTCGAGATCTTGCGCGAGTACAGGACGCACAAGTCAGTTACGATCCTTGCACTTGTTAATTTTGCGTCCAGAAGATACAGAAAACACAGGAGTGAGCGTGACTAGTCTGGAGGGTTGGATCATTAGTGCGGTAGTTTTTATTTGTGTTCTTGGTATTAGGGATATATGGATCTATGTGAAGGAGCCTTCAAGCTAACCTTTGCAGTTATATTTGCGTCGGGATTTAGGTTGTGTCATGGGAATCAAGCTGAATGCTGATGATGGTGGCTTCTATAATTTGGTCGTCTCAACCCTCTTGTCTGCACTGACAGTCCCTCATGTGGATTATCTTGTTTTTTTTTTGACAATATAACCTTAACAGTATCTTTGTTCATTTTTGCGAAATATACCCATAAGCGTATCTGCGTCTGTGGAACAACATGTTTATGGTATCATAATATATCCTTCATTTTCTTTTGATGTCCGATTTAAAATGAACACTAAATGTAGTCAACGTCTGCTCTGACTGATGTTGTAGGAGATGAACGATTTTTTTTAAGAATTCAAGTCAAAGGGATATTTGTATAACTTCAGCCCTTTCATCATGTTCTTAAGGAAATAATTATTAACACATGCGCTAGAAGAATAGGATATGATAAGATTAAGGTTTGATCATAATCTATTTACTTAATTTCTAAAATTAAATTCTTTGCATTTTGAATTAACTGAAGCTCATTTTCAACTAACAGTGTATCTATGTGAAATTATATTGTGAGATATATGACAATCTGATCCATGCTTCTCGCCTCCTCCTGCACCCTCATGAAATCAGTCGTCTAGCAGTCTAGCTAGGGGGCTCTCACACCCATTTCATCAGATGCAAACCTTACTTTTGACAGGAATCCTCACATGCAATAATTCTGTTGCATCACAATCAATACAGAGCATTCTTTTACTGGGATTGACCGTAATCATGCCATAGGAACCGGGTGAGGATGTTCCTTCTCTGAAAAATAGTTCATAATCCGTGTTATTTTTGTGACCATGCTGCCATGTTCGATATATGGATCTATGCAATAGTGTGCTATGTAACATCTTAACAACTAAAAACAGTCATATAATTATTAACACATGCCCTAGAAGTATAGGATACGGTAAGATCAAGGTTTCATCATAACGTACGTATTTACCTTCTAAAATTAAATTATTTGCATTTTGAATTAACGGAAGCCCATTTTCAACTAACAGTGTATCTATGTGAAATTATATTGTGAGATATATGAAAATCTTATCCACGCTTCTCGCTTCCTCCTGCACCCTCATGAAGTCAGTCGTCTAGCCAGTGATCTATCACACCCATTCCATCAGATGCAAACCTTATTTTCCCCACGAATCGTCAAATGCAATAATTCTGTTGCATCACAATCAATGGAGGGCATTCCTTTACTGGGATAGACGGTAATCATGCCATAGGAACCGGGTAATGATGTTCCTTCTCTTAAAATAGTCAGAATTTCTCAGTACGGAATTTGTATATGCACATATAGTTCTTAATCCGTGTTATTTGTGTGAACGATGTTGTCATGTTCTATATATGGATCTATGCAGTAGTGTGCTATTGTGACAACTTAACTACTAAAAACAGTCATATTTCACTGGCATAGTCATTGTAGACAGTTCTTGTATATATCGTGCAATTGGCCATAAATCGGAGATGTTGGCGCAACATTGTGAATGAATCAGCATCTCAGTTATCATTATTGGGTAGAGTACAACATAAGAAACATCACTAGGATTGCCTCTGTGATCGCGTGTTGTCCACGTCTATGTCTTAGTTACCTTGGCTTATGTTCCAAGTATTTGCACTACAATCACCCACGCCCATTCCAGAAATATACTTACCGGTGATCCATTTGGATCTGGAAATACCAGTACAATATCTACCAAGCTTTGTGAGACATTGAACTGTCTAGATCAGCTGTAATAACTCATCACTCATCAGGTCAATGAAACCCACCTATCCGGAAAAGGATATGAGGAAAAGATATAAAAGTGTATGGCTAGCATTCAACAGGAGAAAACAAAATGTTGATTAATATGAATAAGATCACAGCAGAGCGTTCCATGCTATTCAATCTCAACACAATATGAGACTCGCCAGGGCAAGTTGAGATAACACAAGGCAGATAAACTGACATATAGGTTGCTACCAATGGAATCATAGTTCAAATCACCACATGAATTGTTGCATTACAGATAATTGCTTCCTAGATACTTTCATATATTTCATATCTGGATATATTTAACCACATCGAGGTCCTGTTACGATTTGTCTTCTTTGACTTACATGCAAGAGATGCCACACCAGCTGCCGCTGCGACAAAACCATCCGATTCTGCAAAATCGGGTTATATGGTTTTACGAAGGATGGGGTGCGTTAAATACCTAGTTTAGAAGTTTTTTAGGGTTAAGTAGTCACCAGACCATACACTACAGGAATCGTGCAATAGACGACGACCAGAATAAGAGACGATGGCCCCATCATCTTTTAACTAATTGATGACGGCTAAATCTAGCCGTCATCAATTATTCCGTAATTGACGATGGTTTACCTGGTACAGTCGTCAATAAATTACCGACGACGGTTGGCCGTCGTCAATAAGGGACCATCTTCAATATGGGCTGAAACCGGGCCCGCCCGAGCGGTTATCGAAGACGGCCTAACTCCATTGTCCTCAACTACGGGATTATTGACGACGGTTGACCTACACCGTCGTCGATAACAAATTTTAATGTACACCCTGCGCTCTGCCAACTCTATTCCCGCCCGCCTATGCCGCCGCC
Organism: Tuctoria greenei; assembly: GCA_036927565.1. Lineage (NCBI taxonomy): Eukaryota > Viridiplantae > Streptophyta > Magnoliopsida > Poales > Poaceae > Tuctoria > Tuctoria greenei. Next base: position 94,243,474 of record JAYESD010000005.1, read on the forward strand.
GCGCCGCACCGCCGATGACCGTCGCCGCTGCCATTCTCCGTCTCCCAGGTACACCGCCGCCTCTACCAGTCGCCCCCTCCCCGTGTATCTCCCTCCCGTCGCCCTTCCCCTGTGCCACCACCGCTGCCCCTCCCCTAGGTCGTTTCTCGCCGCCGCCGCCTCCCCTCCCATGCGCTGCCTCTTGCCACCGCCCCCTCCCCTCACCTGCGCTGCCTCTAGCCGCCGCCCCTTCCCTGCGCTGCCGCCGCAACCACCGCCCCCTCCCCTCCCTGCGCCACCCCTCCCCTCCCCTGCGCCACCACCTCCCCCCATGCGCCGCCCCTCCCCTCCCCTTGCGCTGCCGCCACCACCCCTCCCCTCCCCTCCCCTGCACCGCCCCTCCCCTGCGCCACTGTCGCCGCTCCTTCTGCTCCCCTGCGCTGCCCCTCCCCTCCCCTGCGTTGCCCCCCTCCCATTGTGTCGCCCCTCCCCTCCCCTGCGCCGCCGCCGCCACCTCCCCTTGCACTATCCCTGCCCTTGCGCCACCCCTCCTCCCCAACACCCCCTTCCCGGCGCGCCCCTCCCCACCGTGGGTGCCCCTGCAATGGGTCATGAAGCCATCATTAGGTGTGTGTTTGTTTTTGTGGAAGTCGATGCAATGACGGCATGGTCGCCGGTGGCGCTCTTGTGGACCAAGTGCAGCTCCACGGGAAACCTCTGGCCGTTGATGGTGTGCTCGAACGGCATGTGCCAGTGCATCTTCTCAAAGTTGTAAGCCTTTCAGTTCACGGTGATCATCCCAACCTTGCCCTCGAACGCCATCTGGATGTCGTGGCTGTTGTTGATGAGTGTGGCGTTGGTGGCAGCGTAGGTGCGAGTGAGCGAGTCGAGGTTGAGCATGGAGATGGCCTGCTTGGTGACGATGTTGATGGGGAACTGCCTCTTCCCCTTGTAGTGGATGCTGGTAAAGACGAGGGTGCTGCCAAGGTCCAGTTGGCCATGCCCCTGCCCTTGCACCTCCCCCTCCTCCCCAGCACATCTTCTTGGTGCCCCCCTCCCCACCGTGGGTGCCCCCACCCCCTCCCCACCATGTTGTTGCCCCCCCAACCCCATCGGGCTTGGCCCCCCTACTGTGGCTACCCTCCCACCACACCCCACCGTGTCGACCCACTCCCACCTCACCGTGATGCCCCCCGCCCCCATCGTGTCGCTTTCCGTTCGTGTGGCACGGACGCCACACTCGGCTCTAGAGGTGGCCAAATGGGCCAGGTTAGATGAGCCAGCTCGAAGCCCAATACTTTTGACCCGGCACGAGCACGGCCCAGTACGAAAGGGATCGGGCCCGGACCAGCCCGAAGCACGACTCAGGTTGTGCCTGGGCTCAGCCTCCAGCCCGTTGGGCCAGCCCAGCACGACCCAATTCCGTCGCTCGTTGCTCCAAGTATACCTTCGTCCTTGAAGCAACAACTCAATTAGCTCAGTCCTGTCCAGAGCCTGCCGGAAGGAGTATGATTTAGGACTTGGTGACTTAGTTGGAGATGCAGAAGACATAGAGACTAGTGAGATACAAAAACAAAAACAAAAACGAACAACTACCACGACAGAAGATCAATGGTCCGGTATATGTAGTAGAGTACATCGTGATGCTGATGGATTTTTAAATACAAGTAACATTTCTTTCATGTCTTCTTTTCCTTTTTATACTTTTCATTAAATTCAATAGCTAATTTTCCTTTAAACAGGATGTCGTCGACCAGCAGCAAACGAGGAGGGCCAGGGGTGCGGAGCTTTCTGCCACCGACAGTCACGAGAGGAGAGGAGGTCTTCCAGGGCAGTCAGCTTAGCGGGGAGTAGACGGTCTCAGTTGGTGAGCCATCTATTGGAGTCATCACATGGACCTGTACAGTGGTCACGACAGGTAAAGAGCATTTAATTACATAAATGATAAGTAATTCTTTATTCTATAATATGAATCTTTAAAATTGTCAGAACGATTCTATGTACGAGGACACAGAGGCTAGGGTGCCTCCTTCGGTGCCTTCTTCTTTAGTGCCTTCTGCTTCAGAGACTCCTTCTTCGGAGCCAGTACAGTCGGGTGAACCTACTTCTGGGTCACTTGCTTTGGAGCAGGTTCCACAGCGGCGGACTAGGAGGAGCCACTACGTGCCTCCTCCTCCGGCTCGTGCAAACCCAACCAATCAGATCGTTATTCGTCCGATTGGCTAACAATTCAATCTAGATACTTTTAGACTTATATATATACTAATTGAGAATCATGTATAGGGACTAGGGAGGATGCTTCGTTTACAGGCCACGGACGCCACGCGCTGGTGAACGGTATCCTGGGCCGTCTAGTCCATTTGCACTACCCTGGTGTAGTGAACGGACGGGCTGCAACGTCTTGGGATGACTACTATAGGGCCCAGGACGTTCTTCTGGGCAACCACCAGGAGGTTGTTTGGCATGACTTCATGGTAAGTATCAACAATACTTGTATAATAGAAATCTAATATAAGTTACATATAGTTACTTGTATATTTCTTTTTCAGGCACGGTATCGTTTGGAGAACGAGTTCGAGCAGACGGATCACGCTCGTCTCGTCTTCCATAACTGTGCCAGAAAGATCGTGACACGGTCACTATCGGTGACTCGCATTTAAGCAACTACCGCGTACTTCAAGTTGCATCCAAACGAGCGTGAACCGGGGAAGGAACCGGCCGACACGTACTTGACAAAGGCGCATGTCGACTGTTGGAGTCGGCAGATCCCCTGACACTACGAAAGTGTTGAAGGAGTTTGTGGTTCGGTTTGGGCGCGCGGAGACTCAAGAAGATGAAACGCGATCGGACACGAGTGACACAGTGGTTTACGTGGTTCGGGCCGCCTGAGCGTAATACCCTACTCCACGGGTGTGTGTGTGTGTTGTATTAACTTGCGAGCTCCCGAGTCTGTCCGAGAGTTTTCCCCTCCCCCCGTGTATTGTCGGTTTGTCCTTTTATAGTACAAGGACAAACCGTTACAAGTCAGCCTGGCCCGACATGTGGCCCTGGCGGTTATTAGTATTGATACACGAGATTAATTGTTGTTAATAACCCTGTAACGGCTCCGACAGTGCCGTTACAGGTGTTAAGATCGTCCGATTAAATATCATTAACGTGGAATTAATGATAATTAATCGGGTCTTGAAGTCCGCGGCTGTCCTTTGGAGATCCGGAGCCGTTACAACGTCTCCCGGGGGTTTGAAGCGGCCAGCTCCGACGTATGGACACGTGGCAGCTCCGGAGCTTGCTGGGAGAAGCGGGAAGCTCCGGGGTGGCCTGGCACGTGTCAGGTCCGGAGCTTCTCTCGGTCAGGGGTTACCTCCGGAGGTGCCGTTTCAGTACCTAGCCCGGAGCTTCTCCCTTGTGGGCAATAGCTCTAGTCTGACAGTACACGTGGCAACCTAGGGGCTAACCATGTTGGAGAAACGGGTCCGGTTACGTCTGGCGAGTGGGCCCCCGAGGGTCTTCAATTTGAGTAGATGTCCTTCCCTTGAGATCTTTGTATCCTCAGGGGGTGTATGGTTTTTAGGGTACCGACAGTGGCCCCCTGGACCTACCTCTGGGGAAGACCAACGGGATGAAGTCATTCCGCCGGAGGTGGGTCCACACTTGCGACTCTTGAACTGGGTCTTCAAGGGTCTTCGGAGGTGCCTTTGGCGGGGCTTTACGGTTAAGTCCTGACACGTGGCGCTCCTCAGGCGACAGATAGGATCTTTGGCGTGCGGATCTCTCGCAATTGAAGGTCGCCAGTTCCCGATACGAAAACCGTATCGGTTCCGCGCGCCTTGTCAGTCCGCCGCCTTTGGGTTTCCCGCCTCGTGATGAGAACTGTTCGCCTGGGTAAGAACCTCGACTTGATCGTCAGGGTGGTCCCGGGCCCTCTTGTCATCGACAGGGTTGAATTTTTGAATAGTATCCTTGACTCCCCTGCAGTTTCCATCCAAGCGTTGCGAGGGCTTACTTAAGAAGGAAAGCGCACCGTCGGGAGTTCTTTACGCTCTCGATCTGTTCTTGCGCTCAAACTCCCAACTTGTACTTTGCTCCTCTTCTCTTGCCTAACTGTGCTGCGATGGAGTTGGGTCTGCGTGAGAGTCGTTTGAAGACGGAAAGCGATCTGAAGAAGGTCCGAGCCCTCATGGGGTGGTCGTCGGACTTCTTCAACCGTTCAGTCCGCGCCGGCGGGGAGCTTCCCTTTAAAAAGGAGCACTCCGGCGAAATGGTGTACTTTTCATCATACGCCATGGTGGGGCTGATCCCACCATTTTCTTCCTTCTTCTTGATGCTGCTGGACTTCTATGGTCTGCAGCTATACCACCTTGGCCCTCACTCCATCCTCCTTGTGTCCATCTTTGTCCACTTCTGCGAGATGTGGGTGGGCATTCCTCCCTGCATCGAGCTCTTCCGGACCTTCTTCACCATCCAAACCACCGGCCGAAGCGACGAGTACCTTGGCTTCTACTACTTTGTGAAGCGCAAGAAGTGCCCGTTCAAGTACCTCCGGTCATTCCCTTCCGGGAAGTGGGATGACTGGAAGAAAGATTGGGTAGTCGTCCGGGTGGAGGAGCACGAGCGGTTGGAGTTGCCAGACGGTCTGCCCGGCATTGACACGTCGGTGTGGAGCGAAGTTCCGGTGCTGGCGGCAGCTTTCGACCCCATCCTGTCCAGGATCCGCCAATGTGTGGAGGGAGGATTGACTCCCCAGGCGGTGTTCTGCAACTTCCTGTCCAACAGGTGGGCACCGCTGAAGAGGAGGGAGAAGCTCGCCTGGGCCCTCAACATCGTGATGGACGAGGACCGGGTCGAGACCGGGTTGAAGTCCAGCATGGTGGGGAAGTCCTTGGAGTTTCACCTCAAGAAATTCCAGCACGGCATCGATGTTGACGGAGAGTACTTGACTCCGCCGCCAGCTTTCCTCCCCCTGAACGTGGAAGTGGAGTTCAGTAGGGAGCTCCGGCGGAAGATGCCCGCGCTTGACGACCTTGGCGTCGTCGAGAGAAGATCAACCGCCCGGTTGGCGATCCCCGGGTTGTCGGAAGGCGGCTCCGCCCCTGTCTCTCAGCCAAGAGCTGAGGTCACCGGCAAGGGCAAGGAGCTGGCGGAGGAGCCGAAGAGCCGGAAGAGGAAGCTGCGACATGCTGACGGAAGGTCCGTCGGGCTTGCTACTTCCCCCCCAGTTCCCCATCCTCAGGAAGGAAGATCCTCCGCCGCCGTGGCGGCTGTCCCCGTGGTGGGGTCTTTTCGGAGCGCTACTGTTCCGGCGGTGGGATCCTCCCGGAGTGCGGCTGTCCCCGTGGTGGGTCCCTCCGGAGGTGCCAGCTCCGGACAGGCGACTCCGGTACGAGAAGCGGTGAGGGCCTCCAGGTCCAGGAGTTCCTCCCGGTCAAGGAGAGCTCCGACCCGGGAAACGCCCGCGGCCACGGCAAGTCCTGGGAGTCCTTCCGGAGCCCCTACACCGACCGTGGCCAGCCCGGAACGTCCGGGAAAGAGGTTCCGCGCAAGCTGGTGCGTGAACCTCCCAAGGTAATTTTTCTTGCTTACCTCGATTAACTTTTGATTATAGCATCCGTTTTCTTAATTTCTTCATTCTTTATCTGCAGCGTTCCCAAAAAGGGGAGTGAAGCTCCGCCCTCAGCCACAGTGTCTGAGGCTGCGAGGGCTTCTGCTCCAGCCCCGGTGCCGCCCCAAGCGGAGGCTGCGACAGCTCCGGCGCCGGCTGTCGTGGTCATGGACCTCGACTCGTCTCCAGAAGTTCCCGTGGTAGCGCCGGACCACGGGATTGAAGATGCGCCAGCGGCACCCGCTCCGGAGGTTGAAGCTCCGGGCCCTGGTGCTGCAGAAGTAGATGCTCCGGCTGTTGAGTCGGAGGAAGTAGCGGTCCCGGCTTCAGAGCCGGAAAGTGCTGAAGCCCCGGCGGTTGAGCCGGAGGTAGCTAAAGCCCCGGCATGCGAGCCGGAATTTGAAGTGGTTCCGGCAATTGAGCCGGTTACTTCCGAAGCTCCGGTCGCAGAGCCGGTAACTATTGGAGCACCGGCTGCAGTGCCGGTGATTGCTGGAGCGCCGGCCACAGAGCCGGTGGTCGAAGAGGCGAGGGAGCTCGAGCCTCCCTCAGGAGAAGTGTCCCGGCCGGAGCCATTGGAGGCAACGACGTCGATGGTACCCGTGGCGGAGCCAGAGTGCCTGAATGAAGTCGCCGGCCCCCAGCCTGAGGGGGCAAACGAAGACTTGGTGGCGGGACCTTCTTCGGTGGCGACTGAGGCCATCCCGGAGGAGTGCCCTAGTGCTTTGGAAGCTCGGGGTTCCAATCTTGTAGAGTGGGACCCAATTTTTGTAAGTGAAGACCCGCTGGAACCAGCGGAGGAGACCCCAGAAGGTCCGGAGCCCATCTCGCTGTCGATGTCCATCGACAACGCTTGCTCCAGTCTACGTCAAGTCCAACTAGCCTTCTTCCACGACAGCAAGGCTCTTGAAGAGGAGCGCCAAACCCTTAGGAGGTGGCGTAATCGACTCCAATTTGAGACCAAGCTGGCGCAGTCGAGGATTGCGGATGACAAGGAATGGATCAGGCGGGAGAAGGTCCGCCTGGAGCTCTTGGGTGAGATGTTGGACGAGAGGGAGAGCATGACTCACAACCTCGACGCCCAATCCCGGGAGTACCATGACCAAGCTAAGGCTGCTAACGACGCGGCCAACGCTCGGTTTGATCAACTCGAGGCCATCAGCACCGCACTCATCAAGCGCCGAGAGGCACTTGAGGGAAGGGAAAAGCGGCTCGAGGATGAGGAGCAAAAACTCCTGGAGCTACGGGATGACGTCTTGCGACGTGAAGAAGAGCTCGCCGAGAAGACAGCTCTGGCGGACAAGGGTATCGAGGAGCGCACTAAAAAATTGGAAGAGCGTTGCCTCGAGGAAGAGGAGAAGACCTGGGTGCGGGGGCAGGAACTCTACGAGTTCGAGTGTGCCCTTGTCGCCCGGGAGAAGAAAATAGAGGCTAGGGAGAAGGACCTGGTCGACCGCCGGAACAAGATCCACCTCCGGGAGGAGGAACTCGGAAGACTTGAGAAGCGGGTTGCTGCGAAGATTCAGCAGAACGCCAAAGAAGTCGAGCGTCTTTCCCGCGAGAATTCGGAGCTGGCGGCGGCCCGGAGGTCCCTGGAAGAGATGAAGGGCCTGAGGAAGACGGACTCCCTGCAAATTTGGGAGTTCCTGAGCAAGGCCGACGATGCGCTGGCGCCGATGGGTTTCAGCCCCGTGCTCCCGGATGATCCGGAGCCGGAGCCGGACCTTGCGTTGCAAGCGTTGAGCGCTGCGGGCAGCAAGCTCTCCAAGGTGGGCGACGTCATCGCGGACCAGCTGGAGGTCGAGGGGCAATCCCTGGCTAGGAACGTCACAGAGTATGTGTTGACGTGCTACACTAGCCGGAACCCTCGATTCCCTCTGGACCCGGTGCTTGAAGGCCCCGTCGAAGGAGAAGGCGAAGCTACCCGAGCCAGCGTGTCGGAGGTCGCCCAGAAGGTCGCCGAATTCTTCCATAGGGTCTAGGACTATCTTTCTTAGCCTTTACTTGTATCTTCTCTTCTTCCTCAATTTTGTAATCCCTTGTCTCCAGATGTAATCTCCGGTCTTCAAATGAAATGAAATCCTCACTTTTTTGCGAATTTCATTTTTTTGTCTTCAACATCTTTGTCTTCACTTGGCCCCCTGGTAGATGTGCACAATTTGATTGTGGACATGTACCAAAAGGATGTTGAGTTTTGTTGAAGACAGATTTTCTTCGAACTCGTATAATTTAGGTCCGAAGTTTTATATAGTGAAGGTCCCTTGAAGTCGTCGGAGCTTAGTAGCTCCGGCACTGTCCATCGCCGGAGCTTATTAGCTCCGGCAATAGCCTCTACCAACACGTTGAGCGTCGATAGTTAATACTCCAAGGTGTCGGGGCTTCGTAGCTCCGGCAATGACCCTTGCCACGCCCAGTGATAGGGTCTTCTCACCATCTTTAAGTCAACGTCGGCGGTTGACGCCCTGATAGGAGCCGGAGCTTGGTTAGCTCCGGTTTTCTCCATTAACATAGGGTTCATTTTTCCTGCACACTTAAGCCAAGAAAAATAGTAAAATTCGTTCCTTATCTATAACTTCGTCGCGGCTTACGGTTCTCAAGAGAATTTCAAGTTGAACACGATTTTTAGTACAATTGGATGAATTGTCTTTTCTTTTAGATCCAATTGTCCATGGACCCACCTTACTTTGGCCTGCCGGGATGTAGGTAGAGTGGCGTACTTAGGGTGCTTGACCAGGCTAAGTCGATAGCGCACTCCAGCCCTAGAATGGCTTGGCGGCTTTCAGGCGAGTTGGCCACAGACGATATTTAAATCTAAAAAATCCGACAATTCAACTCAAATCGTACATAAACCGGTTAAACTAGAACTTCTTAAGAATTGCACGTTTCTGTTATAGACAAGAAAGAGAAAAATAAAAATGTCGAGCCTTATGCAAAAATGAATGCACGTGGAGTCTATTTCACATGAAGATGTCTTTCATTATAGGTCCGGGGTACATGGGAAACGAGTACACTCTTAGGGTACGGAACCAGGCTAAGTGTGTTTGGTTTCTCGTTTGACCCAGGGTGGTTAGCCACACTTCTAGTCCGGAGACTGTATCAAGTGTTGCATGAGCTTTTCAAACCTTTCGGAAAAGATTCGGCTGCTCTCCCGGAGGAACTACCCGACTCTGTACAATGACTCTATAACATACACTTCAAGTTACTTAAGACTCACCTCCGTGGAATTAAGTGTAGAACTTACGGAGGTGCTCGATGTTCCAAGGATTTGGGAGAGGTGTCCCATCCTCGGTAGCCAAGCGAACGCTTCCGGGACGGGATACTTTGATCACTCGGAAGGGCCCTTCCCAGCCGGGGGAGAGTTTGTTTTGCCCTTCTCTGGATAGTATTCTCCGTAGCACCAGATCGCCTTCCTCGAGCTGTCGGTTGTGTACATGCCGCTGGTGATAGCGCCGTAGAGCTTGGCGGTATCGGGCATTCCGAACAGCTGCTTGGCACCTTCCCTCCTCGAGGAGGTTTAGGTATTCACGCCAGAGCTGGTCCTGCGCGGCTTCGTCGAAGGTCCGGACTCGGAGGGAACCCAAGGTGATTTCCGGAGGAAGGATCGCTTCAGCTCCGTACACCAGGAAGAAGGGTGTTTCTCCGGTTGCCCGACTTGGAGAAGTCCTGTTAGCCCATAGAGTGGGCGGAAGCTCTTCGATCCAATTAGCTCCGTGCTTTTTCAAACGCTCATAAGTGCGCGTTTTGAGTCCTTTAAGGATCTCTGCGTTTGCTCTCTCGGCTTGCCCATTGCTGGCAGGATGAGCTACGGAAGCGTAGCAAACTTGTATGCCAAGGTCTTCGCAATATCCTTGAAATGCGGAGCTTGTGAACTGAGTCCCATTATCAGTGATGATCTTATTTGGGACTCCGAATCTGCTCACGATAGATTGTAGAAAATTGATTGCAGATTGTTTGTTGATCGTCACAACAGGAGTAGCTTCCGGCCACTTGGTGAACTTGTCGATGGCGACGTACAGGAACTTGTAACCTCCGACGGCTCTTGGGAAGGGTCCCAAGATGTCCATCCCCCACACAGCGAAAGGCCATGTAGGAGGTATCATTTGTAAGGACTGAGCAGGTGTATGAATTTGCTTTGCATGAAATTGGCATGCTTTGCATTTCTTCACTAGCTCAGTAGCATCCTGGAGCGTTGTAGGCCAGTAGAAGCCGTGCCGAAAGGCTTTTCCGACCAGCGTGCGGGAAGATGCGTGGTTCCCACACTCACCTCCATGGATTTCTGCGAGGAGCTCGCAGCCTTCTTCCCTTGTGATGCACCGCATTAGGATGCCGTTGGCACCACGCCGGTAGAGATCCCCTTCTACCAACGTGTATCTTTTAGCCAATCTGACTACCCGGTCAGCGGATACATCATCGTCAGGAAGGATGTTGTCTTTCAAGTAGTTCCGGATCTCCGAGATCCATGCATCGGAACTGACTTGAGCATTTGAGTCTTGCGTGCTGGGTTCCTCGGAGCTTCCGGCAGCACCTACGACCCTTGATGGCTGCCATGGTAACAGGGCCATCGGGACCGTCAGCTTCGGGATGCTGATCTCGCCCCCTTTGTTCAGTTCGGCAGGCTGAACTGTGGGTTTTGACAATCTCCGGACAAAGGTTCCGTCAGGAGCCGGAGCTCTGGTTGACGCCTTGGTCGAGAGTTCGTCAGCTTTAGCGTTGTGAGCCCGCTGAACATGGTGAAGGTCCAGGACTTCGAAGTCCTTCTGAAGCCTTTGGACTTCAAGGAGATAATCAGCCAGCTGGAGATTATTGCAGGAGCATTCACCCTTCACCTGTTTGATGACAAGTTGTGAATCTCCTTTGACCAGCAACTGCTTGACACCATATGATAGTGCCACCTTTAATCCATAGATGAGTGTTTCGTACTCTGCCATGTTGTTGGTTGCCTTGAAGTCAAGGTGCACCATGTATTTCACCTTCTCCCCGGTTGGTGCGAGGAGAAGGATTCCAGCTCCGGCTCCCTGCTTCTGCATGGAGCCGTCGAAGTAAAGGGTCCAGTGAGGCTTAGTGAAGGCTGGAACTTGTGGTTCCGTCTTCTGCTCGCTAGGGCCCCCAGGGTTTAATGGAGAGGGAGTCCATTCTGCCACGAAATCTGCCAACGCTTGACTCTTGATTGCTTGTCTTGGAATGAATTCAAGGTCAAATTCAGCCAGTTCCGCTGCCCACTTTGCAATATTCCCAGTTGAATTGGGATTATGCAGGATCGCTCGAAGTGGATATGAAGTCACCACTAAGACTTTGTGAGCTTGGAAATAATGTCGAAGCTTCCTTGAGGCAATAAGAACTGCATAGAGCAGTTTATGCACCTCTAGGTATCGAGTCTTGGCATCATGTAACACTTCACTGATGAAGTATACTGGGCGTTGAATGGTCCGGACCCTCCCGGAGGGGTCCGGAGCTTCCTCTTCATTGATCCGGACCCTGTCGGAGGGGTCCAGACTATCTTCGGGGACCTCTGGGTTCTGGGTGGAGGAACCCGGAACTTCTTCAGGAATGACCTGGATCCTATCGGAAGGATCCGGGTCCTCTGAAGTGGCTTCTTGTGGGTTCAAGTCTGGGAGCTGGGACCCAGACCCGCTTTCAGGAACCTCCGGATCCTCCCGAAGGGATCTGGATTCCTGAGTATTGGGTAGTTCCGGTCTCTCCGCAACCAGAACCATACTGACGACTTCGTCAGCTGCTGAAATGTAAAGCAATAAAGGCTCACCAGGGTTCGGAGCTACCAAGACTGGTAGGGTGGTGAGGAACTGTTTCAGCTCCTGGAATGCCTTCTCTGCTTCTTCAGACCATTGGAATGGTCCGGACTTCCTCAGTAACTTGAAGAAGGGAAGTGCCCTTTCCGCCAGTCTTGAAATGAACCGGCTGAGGGCTGCTAGACATCCAGTTAATTTTTGGACATCTTTGATGCGGGTTGGTGGCCGCATGTCTTCAATGGCTTTTATCTTCGCTGGATTAGCCTCTATGCCCCGGTGACTTACCAGGAAACCAAGAAGCTTTCCGGAACTAACCCCGAAGACGCACTTGTCTGGGTTTAGCTTCGTGCGGGTGGCTCGCAGCTTGTCGAAGACAGCCTGCAAGGTGTCCAAGAGGAACTCCTTGTTCTTGACTTTGACCACGATGTCATCGACGTACACTTCCACTATGTCTCTGATGAGTTCTTCGAAAGTTTTGTACATAGCTCGTACAAAAGTTGAAGCTGCATTCTTGAGACCAAAAGGCATGGCTGTGTAACAATACAATCCATCCACTGTGATGAATGAAGTATGTTCTTCATCTTCCCTAGACATCCGGATTTGATGATATCCTGAATATGCGTCTAGAAAACACAGTAACTCACACCCGGAGGTGGAATCCACTATCTGGTCTATTCTAGGTAGTGGGAATGGATCTTTTGGTCATGCCTTATTCAGTGTGGTGTAGTCGATGCACATCCGAAGTTTCCCGCCGGCCTTAGGCACAACGACTGGGTTTGCCAGCCATTTTGGATGGTAAACTTCTCGGATGAATCCGGCTTCGAGCAACTTCTTCACTTCTTGTCGGATGAAGTTCTGTCGCTCCACAGATTGCTTCCGAGGTTTCTGATGCACAGGCCGAGCGTCAGGGTAAATCTTCAGATTGTGCTCAATCACTTCCCTGGGGATCCCAGGCATTTGTGACGGTTGCCAAGCAAACACGTCAACGTTAGCCCGGAGGAAAGTGATGAGCGCGAGTTCCTATTTGTCGTTCAAGCCACCCGATATGCGGGTAGTTTGAGTGACATCGGAACCAATTTGGACGACTTTGACGGGAATGTCGGTGTCGCCGCTTGGCTGCACACGAGGTGCAGAGGTCGAGCCTTGTTGACGAATGCTCGGAGGTTGTGGAGCTTGCTTCTGTCTGGAGTCCTCTTCTTGCGCTGTGGTGAGCGCATGAAGTTCCTCCAGAGCAGTTACTCCGGCAGTGCAATCTCCGCGGATCCGGAGAACGCCTACTGGTGTTGGCATCTTCAACACCAGGTATCCATAATGAGCAGCTGCCATGAATTTGTACAAGGCAGGTCTACCCAAGATGGCGTTGAATGGTAAGTTGATCTGAGCAACGTCGAAGATCAACTTCTCGGTGCGATACTTCTCCCGGGTCCCGAAGGTAACAGGGAGAGTAATAGCTCCGAGTGGGGTTATGGCCCCCGGACCTACTCCGGAGAAAGGTCGAGAGGGCTGGAGGTCCGAAGGTCGGAGCTGAAGCTTAGTGAAAGCTTCGAAGCTGATGAGATTAAGCCCCGAACCTCCATCTACCAGGACATGATGGAGCTGGATGTTGTTGATGGTGGGAGATACCATCAAGGGTAACTGGCCAGCTCCGACCATGCTTTGAGGACAGTCCGAAGCATCAAAAGTGATGGGTGTGTCCATCCACTTTCGATGTGACTCCGGTCTAGCTGTAGGAGCTACAGCAGCCATATCCCGTCGCATAGTCTTGATGACACGACGAGAAGTGATGTCCCATGATCCACCAAAGATGGTGTTCATGGTTTTTCGACGCTCGTTGTCGGAGACGTCGGAGTCATCGTCGACGGAGGTGTAGACGGCTTTCAAGACCTTTTTGGGGTCCTGAAACCCTAACTCCTCTTCAGCCGGAGCTTCATCGACCTTTTGTTTTCCCTCCCTCTGTCGGAAGGGAGACCCTTCCCGGCGCTTGTGGTAGCGCTCGGCAAGGTTTTGGACCTCCCGGCAGTCCTCCAGTCTGTGGCTGCTCGTTTTGTGAATGGGGCACCACATCTTGGATTTGCCACCGTCTTCAGAAGACGGTCGAGGTCGCTTCTCGGGGCGTGGCCCCCGGCCACCAGGAGTTGCAGTGGCTGCAACGTTGGATGTGCCGACCGACGGCTTCTTCTTGCCGTTGGTCTTCTTTTTCTTCTTGCCACTCCCGGAGGTAGCGGCTTCTTCTTTGGAGGATTTTTTATGATCATCCAAGGTTGGTTTGGAGTGCATTTCACGGCCCTCCGCAGCTCTGGCACATTTGTCAGCCAGGCTGAAGAGCTCCGTGACGCTGGTGATCTCTTTGATCGCCAACTTCTCCAACATCTTCTTGTCTCGTACACCCTGTCTGAATGCCACAATGACAGAAGCGCTTGAGATAGAAGGGATTGTGTTACGTACCTGAGAAAATCTCTGGATGAACGACCGCAAAGATTCTCCTCCTTTTTGCACGACCGCAAAAAGGTCCAGTTCAGTGCCCGGACGGGTGTATGAACTCCCGAAATTGGCGGTGAACTGACGGCACAACTCCTCCCAACTGTCGATAGAGTTGGGTGGAAGGCTCATAAACCAGGACCTGGCGGTCCCAGTTAAGGCCACTGGAAAGTAATTGGCCATTACGGCCTCGTTTCCTCCAGCTGCTAGAATCGCAGTGGAGTATATCTGCAGAAATTCTACGGGATTAACAGTCCCGTCGAATTTTTCTGGCAAGTGTGGCCGGAACTTCTGTGGCCATCTAACCATGCGCAGGTGCATGGCTAGGGCGGAACAGCCTCCTCCTACTCCTTCCAGAGTAGAAAGGTCTTGAGCATCTCGTCTTTCTCGAGCTCGCTCGATGTGAACACGGCCATCCTGTTGGCGGTATCGGCGATCAAGCTCCACCCGGAGGTCGTGTGTCGAAAGCCGAGATGCGGTACGAGCGCGTCGTGCCCCAGAGGGCAACGACGTCACTTGCTGTGACGCAGCTCTTCTCCGGTTGTTGGAGACATGTGGGCCAAGTCTTCCAGACAACGTTCGTCGCTGCGACGGGGCCCGCCCTGAAGGAGGTGGACCCTGGTTGTTGAGGCGTTCGGCCGCTGCTGCGACCAAATGCTCAACATCAGCTCTCCATTGCTCCATGGCACCTTGAGATGCATCCGGAGGTGGTGGTCGCTGGAGGAGAGCACGCGCTGCATGGAGCGCGTGTTCTGGGTTGTCATGACTTGCCGGTGCAGAATGTGACGCCGGTGCACCATCATGTCGTCCGGCATGTCTTGCCGGAGAAGATGGTGGTGGTGGGAGCGTGACTCCTGCTGGAACTGAGGCTCCTGCCGGTGGCTGCATGTTGGAGGGATTGCCTCCGACAGCCTGAACAGCAGGTTGCCCGTTGGATGATCCAGCCGCAGAATTCACCATTCTTGAAGATCTCAGGCGCCCCTACCTGGCGCGCCAACTGTCGACTGTTGGAGTCGGCAGATCCCCTGACACTACGAAAGTGTTGAAGGAGTTTGTGGTTCGGTTTGGGCGCGCGGAGACTCAAGAAGATGAAACGCGATCGGACACGAGTGACACAGTGGTTTACGTGGTTCGGGCCGCCTGAGCGTAATACCCTACTCCACGGGTGTGTGTGTGTGTTGTATTAACTTGCGAGCTCCCGAGTCTGTCCGAGAGTTTTCCCCTCCCCCCGTGTATTGTCGGTTTGTCCTTTTATAGTACAAGGACAAACCGTTACAAGTCAGCCTGGCCCGACATGTGGCCCTGGCAGTTATTAGTATTGATACACGAGATTAATTGTTGTTAATAACCCTGTAACGGCTCCGACAGTGCCGTTACAGGTGTTAAGATCGTCCGATTAAATATCATTAACGTGGAATTAATGATAATTAATCGGGTCTTGAAGTCCGCGGCTGTCCTTTGGAGATCCGGAGCCGTTACAACGTCTCCCGGGGGTTTGAAGCGGCCAGCTCCGACGTATGGACACGTGGCAGCTCCGGAGCTTGCTGGGAGAAGCGGGAAGCTCCGGGGTGGCCTGGCACGTGTCAGGTCCGGAGCTTCTCTCGGTCAGGGGTTACCTCCGGAGGTGCCGTTTCAGTACCTAGCCCGGAGCTTCTCCCTTGTGGGCAATAGCTCTGGTCTGACAGTACACGTGGCAACCTAGGGGCTAACCATGATGGAGAAACGGGTCCGGTTACGTCTGGCGAGTGGGCCCCCGAGAGTCTTCAATTTGAGTAGATGTCCTTCCCTTGAGATCTTTGTATCCTCAGGGGGTGTATGGTTTTTAGGGTACCGACAGCGCAGTACACAGAGGTAAAGTTTTTAGTTTACTTTGCTTCATTATCTGATTGTGATCAATATTTTCATTCAATAATAAATTTGTGCAGGTTAGCGTAGCGTGGCTTGACAGCCGCCCGGATGCGTATCGTGGCCTTTGTGCTCTTTGGGCGAGCGAGGGCTTCCAGACACTTTCTAAAACCCGTCGAGAGAGTAGAGGGATAGAGGGAAAACATCGCTTGGGTGGGGACGGCTACATACGCCTCGCTAAACGAATGGTAAGTGCTACTCACATTCTATTAAGTAATTTTATAATTTTCATTGTGCTAACATGTATCGATAGCAGTACGGTGAGGAGGCGCAGAGGATTCAAGGCAAAGAGTTCGATTGGCAGAGCGCGCCAATTGTCGCCGAAGCCGCGTATGCAAGCGGTGGTGGGAAACCTCAAAGACGGTGAGCTTTGTTATTTTTAATTTACTGTTACCATTTTCGAGATACAAAAATTTAATAATCTTACTTCGTTGTGCAGTTTAGCCATCTTCGATGGAGTGGTCGACTCGAGGCAGGCGCGGGCTTCCTCGAGGGCTTCTTCATCGCATCATGGCGGATCTAGCAACAGCGTGTGAGCCGAGATCTGAAGCTCTAGAGTCTTTGAGAGGAGCTACAGCTCTAGAGTCTTCGAGAGGAGCTACAGAGGACTCAAGAAGCGCTCAGATCTAGAGACGAGGCGAAGAGGGCTAGGGACGAGTATCAACACTCGTTCATGCTACAGATGCAAACTTCCGTGCAGGTACATTCTAGATGTTGTACTTAACATTTTTAATATATAAATGACATGTATAATGATTTTCTTTGTGTTTGCAGGCTATGTTTCCAGGACAACCGTCTGTTTTTCTGCAATGGCACCGCCAGCGATACCGCAGCCGCAGGTGCCCAGGATAGAAGCTCAGGTACAAAATTATTCTAAATAGCTTAAACTAGTTTAACTTGTTCAAATTTATTAATATATGCATTTTTTACTTGTAACATGTCTAACCACACTTGCACATCACATGGATCGCAAACGAGGGATCAAACTCCGTCGCCTCAGATTCCGGCGCTTGGACAACTGCAGGAGGAGGAATTTCCGAACTTCGGTGGTAGCAGACGGGGTAGTGCCTGATAGTCAGGTAAGCTCCTCGCTTGAATTTTCAGTTACAATCTTTGACATTGCCTCTGGATTTTTATTTAGAATATGAAAAAAAAAGAGTAACATGCAGTGGTGGTCCATGAACTTGTGAGGGTGTGTCACATAGGTCTATGAACTTCTAAAATGCATTTTGAGGTCCCTAAACTATTTAAGTGACTCACTAGAGGTCCAAGATTGTGCTTGTTAGACTGAATAGATATGGCAGAGTTCAGACAACAGTGGATCAACTAATTGTGCTTGGATAAAAAACAATAATATTCCCTCAATACTTGTAAAGAACCCCAGACTTAGATTGTAAAGGCCTCCAAGACTTGCGAGGAGTGAAGAACGAGCCTAGACTTGGGTTTTAGAGTAATTTTTCCGCTTTTGGCACTCTTCTATG
Source organism: Tuctoria greenei (assembly GCA_036927565.1). Lineage (NCBI taxonomy): Eukaryota > Viridiplantae > Streptophyta > Magnoliopsida > Poales > Poaceae > Tuctoria > Tuctoria greenei. The sequence goes on from JAYESD010000005.1 coordinate 94,260,663, forward strand.
CAATATTGAGTCATTTTCCTGCTTTTAACACTCTTCTATGTTTTGCAGGTCTTCATATTGGCTATTGGGCAATCACGGTTGTATTTTGCTTCTTTGTTGTTGTGGTTTTAGCTCCACGAACTCGCAAAGTGTATAGTGGCATGTGTATAGTGTTTTGAAATGCTATTATTGTGATATATATGCTTGTGAATCTATTTGTTGTGTATGTCTGTGTGATCTGGCCATCAAGCCAGGGCTGGCCTCGAAGCCAGGGCAGCATTTTCTGTTAAAAAAAACAACATACCTTATCGAGGACGGTTTTAGAGCCACCGTCGTTGATACTGGCAATTTATCATCGATGGTTCTGGCAATAGCGTCGATGATAAGCTCTACCGACGATGGTTTCTGCCCGACCGTCGTCGATACTGGCAAGTTATCGTCGACGGTCACCGGAATACTGTCGATGATAATGTCCAGTATCGACGATGGCTGCCCTTAAACCGTCGTTTATAAGTGTTTTATGGACAACGGTCCGGGCCACCGTCGTTGATAAGCTCTCCCCCCCCTCCCCCGCGCTGCCACGTGGATGGAGTCTCTTATTGACGATAGCTAATTCCGGTCGTTGTCAATAATCTTATAGATGACGGTTATTGTCGTCGATAAGCTTATAAATGACTAATAGTCGTAGACGGCCGGATACCATCGTTGATAAGCATATATCGTCGTCTATAACTTATAGACGAAAATATCAACCTTATAGACGACGGTTCCCAACCGTCGTCTATTGTCGCCATTCCTGTAGTGATAGTTGAGTGGGATATGGACTTTCACCTAAGAAACATATGGCAAAATTTTGCCCAACTAGCATGCATCAACTGCTAAATTTTCAACAGACTAAATAAAACATATTGGAAATACACTAAAATGCTTGGTCAATTTCTTAATCCACATGGTAGGGTCAACATCTTACATATATGACACTAGTCCAGACACCTACTGACCCGCAATTTTTATTATCCTCATCTTTTTTTTTGAAATGAGGCAGGAGGTCTGCCTTTGTATTAAGCAGAGAAGGATTACAGCCTAGGGTAAATCGTCTAGCAGGTTACATCAAGCAGAAAAAACCTAAGGGTACAACGCCTAGCAGGTTGCAACAAGCAGAAAGAGAAATAAAAGCAGTATAATGGACGCAAAACTACTGATTCTGACAGGAGGTGGCTACTGAATGAGACCGGATATCCTCTATTGCCATGAGTAACTTGCTGGTATGGTAGTTCTTTTTGTTGAAAAATGCGCCTGTTACGTTCCTTCAAAATCTGCCATCAGAAATAAAATAGATATCCCATCGTTTTGTTCCTTCAAGTCTTGGGGCGGGAATCTATAATATATCACACACACCTTGACGCTCCGGACGAGAATACCTGAAGAAACACAGCTGGGAGTCATAGCAGTTGAGCCAGGTTATGCCACGAAGCTTCAGTAAATTTGCATTGGGCCAGTAGATGATCCGCGGTTTCCGGGAATTCGTTACAGAGTGTGCAGGTTACTTGATGAGGCCATTGTTTTTTCGCAAGATTATCCGCTTTGAGTGCCTTGTTGTGCATTACGAGCCATGCAAAGAAGCGACACCGTGGTTGGATTTTAGTGGCCCAAAGTGATGGTGACCAACTGGATGAAGCTCCTCCAATGAACTGGACATCATAGGCTGAGGCTGCAGTGTATTTTCCATTTGGTGTCCAGTGCCAAATTATAGTGTCATTTTCCCCTGTTAAGGTGACCTCGCTTAGGGCTTGAAATAGAAGGACAAATTCCTCCATTAGCTCTTCGCTGTCCAGTGACTTAAGGTTCTTAATCCTGTTAAGATTCGACAGTTTCTTGTCCACAGTTCGCTTCTTGAGCCGTGCGTGTGAAAACATGTTAGGCGCAAGAATTTTCGGAGCTTGGCAACTAAGCCAGTGTCCTTCCCAGAATGGGGTATTCTTGCTGTTACCGACCGTAATAATGGTGGAAGCAAAGAAAAGTTGTTTGTCAATGTGATCATGATGTCTAAACATTGCTTTCCACGGTCTGGCTTTCTGATCCCAACAAAACCAGAGTCATCTAAGGCGAAGAGCTCTTTTATTATCCTCATTAGAAATGGAAAATGCATTTTACACAGTTTATTCATTGAGCTAGCATGAGAAGCAACAAACCACCGACCCCCAGTAGCATCATGAGACGATCTAGATATGTTACAGAACTTTGGAGGATCATATTTAGGTGTACCATATATTGTGCTCAAGGTGTGTTTGGCATAGATATTGTGCCCATGAAACCGATATGTGCTCAGTGAAGATGCCGAACTTTAGAAGGTTTGTTCCATTTGTGGATAGATTATAAGTTTATAGCATGACTTGACTTACACAAACATTCTTTTCCTAGGAACCACTAACTGAGAGACATACGTTATATACCATTCCCTAACTTTTTTCCAATAAAAAGGAAAGAGTGTATGCAATGTAGCTACAACTTTCATCAATCATTTTCTCTTCTGATGATGGAGTCTCGGGCCGTGTGGCTGTACGATCTGTTTGGTTCGTCAAGGTGGTTCAGCCGCTGTGGATGATGGTCATGAATCCTGCCCGGCAGGGGCGTAGCCACAGGGTATGCCGGGTGGGCCCTGGCATACCCTGGGCCCAGGTCCAACAAACAAATAGGAGTATTATATATCTATTGATATCTTGCCTAATTATTGGCAACAGAAGAATACAGGTGCAAGTTAGGGCTCCCTGGACTAAACAAATCGGCGGCGGCGGCTGGTGCTTCGTGCTTGCACCTTGCCAAACGTGAGGCCATCACGTACTCCTAGGTCTTGGCTAGGCTTCTTGCGTGTCTACAGACTTGATCTCACAGCTTGCTTCTTGCGTGTCTACAGACTTGATCTCACAGCTTGCATACGCCGTGCCGGTGAACGGTGACAGAAGCCTTTCGTTTTCGTCCCTTAAGTTCAGAAGCTGGGAACCAGCAGGCTCACGCAAGACGATGCTCTTAGAGGTAGTTTTTCATATTATTTGAGACTGATAACGATTGATAATAATTTGTAATCGCTCTACGATTTTTTATTGTGATTGGATAAATTATTATTGCTCTTCTTTTTGACACATTCTTAACAATAATCTGTTTGTGTATCAGCCTATCAGGAAATAAAGTTGTCATCCATATCACAATATTAGAGATTGATCTGTCCAACATACAGATTAAAATCAAATCTTCATAACTTCGTGAGTTTTTTCTATTATCATACATAAGTTTATTATATTACAGTGTAATTATTATGGATTATGATATTCTTATAAATATTATTTTTTTTGTAACAGTTAAGTTATGAAGAGAAGCGGGGATATTATATCTCTTTTTCAGAAACATGCAGCAAAGAAGATGGCCGCTGTTGATTCAAATCCTGCTCCATCTATGGATGAAACAGTTGTGGAAGAACAAACTCAAGAGCAAGAGAGTCATAGATCAATTGAAGAAATGGTGAATCATATGTCCTCGGTCCCGTCCTCATCCCCACCAGTATCATCTACACCAATTTATGACATCAATCGTCTGCCACATGATCCAGGTGAAAGAAATTCCATTCAAAATTATCCCGTCAATGATGAAGATGCAATTCGAGGAGCTTATATTATCAAAGGTCCATTCCAACCATATGCACATGATTTTCCAAAACGGAAGATTGGAGACAGGTATCGTCAATTCAATTATGTTTGGATGTATAAATATGATTGGCTTGAATATAGTATCAAGAAGGATTACTGTTGATGGCTGGAGAAATTGGAACATAGGAGAGAAAGCGATTCTCAAACATTTGGGTTCTAAAGCACATAGTGCAGCTCAGGAGAGATACATTGGCTTTAAGAATCCCAAGATAGCAATTGATTATCAAATTGAGAAGTGGAATGATGAGGATCTCCGTCTTTACACAAAAAGGTTAACTTATTCTCTTAGATGTATCAAATTTCTTTTGCACCAAGGATTGGCATTTCGTGGACATGATGAAAGTGGAGAGTCCAGTAATAAAGGAAACTTTATTCAACTTTTGAAGTTTCTTGCTGAAAATTCTGAGAAAGTGAACAAGTATGTCTTGAACAATGCACCAGGTAATTGCACTTTAACTAGTCCAATGATACAAGTGGAAATTATTCACTGTTTTGCCATAGAAACTAGGAAAAAAATAATTGGAGAACTTGGTGATGAGCCCTATGCAATTTTATCTGATGAGTCTAGTGACATATCACATAAGGAACAACTAGCTCTTTGCTTGCGTTATGTTGATAAACTGGGAAGGCCATGCGAAAATTTTATTGGAGTTGTTCATATAGATGATACTACATCATTATCATTGAAAAATGCTATTGAAGCTTTACTTGTTAGTCATGGCTTGACTATGACTCAAATCCGTGGCCAAGGTTATGATGGGGCTAGCAACATGAAAGGAGATATTAAAGGGTTGAAAACATTGATCATGCAAGAATCATCTTCTGCTTATTATGTCCATTGTTTTGCTCATCAACTCCAACTAGTTTTGATCGCTGTTGCTAAGGGCAATACAGATTGTAATTTTTTTTTGATCAAGTATCTCTTTTGTTGAATATTGTTGGAGTTTCTTGTAAACGTCATGGTATGCTTCGAAATACAAGACTTCAGAATGTTAAGAAATCACTTGATTGTGGTGATCTTGAATCTGGGACCGGATTAAATCAAGAAATGAGTTTGCCTAGACCTGGTGAAACTCGGTGGGGATCTCATTATAAAACTGTATGCAATATCATTACTATGTATTCCACAATTCATGATGTCCTAGTTGATCTTGGTAATGATAATTCACATAAGGATGATTGGACAAAGATACATTTTGTGCTTGGAGCATTTGAGACATTTGAGCTTATTTTCTTTGCTCATTTAATGTATGTTATTCTTGGATACACAAATGAGTTATCCGAGTGTTTGCAGAGAAGATATCAAGATATTCTTAATGCAATCTCTTTAGTTAATGTGGCAAAGAAGAGAATGCAACAATTGAGGTCAGATGATTGGGATCAATTTCTTATGAAGGTCAGCTCATTTTGTATTAAACATGGTGTTGAAGATCCTTCTATGAATCATAATTATGTGCCTTATGGAAAATCGGCAAGGTATGCTCGTGCGCGAAATCAAACAAATGATGATCATTACAAAAGAGAAGTATATATTGGTGTTGTTGATCAAATTAGTCAAGAACTTGATAATCGATTTGATGATATCAATATGGAGTTGCTCTCTTGTATGTGAGTATTATATCCTTGCAACTCATTTGCTTCTTTTGATGCACAAAAGATTCGTAGATTGGCTGAGTTCTATCCTAAAGAGTTCTCGAACAATGATTTGTTGAAACTTGAATTTCAGCTTGAGAATTATATTGATGATATGAGACAAGATGATAGCTTCAAAGGTTTGAATAATATTGTTGATCTCTCAGTTAAGCTTGTTGAAACACGGAGACATAAAGTGTATGATATGGTTTACTTGCTTCTCAAATTGGTATTGCTTCCACATGTGGCAACAGTAAGTGTTGAAAGAGTGTTTTCTGCTATGACTTTAGTAAAATCAAAGTTAAGAAATAAGATGGCTGATAGTCTTTTAGATGATTGTCTTATCACGTTCATTGAGCGTGATATTTTCTTCGAAGTGGATGAACATAATATAATCAAGACATTTATGTCATTTAGGAAGCGACGAGTAAAAAGTTCTACAAAATAGTGTTGTAAGTCTTCTTTATACCTACATTTCAGAAATATCACATTATATTTGAATTATTTATATTGTCATTTGAAGAATTTAATATTTATCATGTTATTTACTATAAGCATATGAATGTATCACAAAGGGTACCATTTTTTACTGAATTGAGCAATAGTTTTGCTGAGTTATTTTTTTCGGCATACCCACCGATAAAATCCTGGCTACGCCACTGCTGCCCGGTTCCTGCAATAAGTGGAGCGGGAGTTCAATTTGTGTCTCTGCTGCATCTGCTGTCAACTGCTGCAAGTAGTTACTATTTGTGTCAATCAAGCTTCCTTTTGGTCATGTAGGAACTGTCCATTGAATTTTTATCAATGTGTTGTGTGACGCCTTGATCTTTGGACTCGTGGAGTTTGTACTCTAAACAGTGGAATAATGTATGAACTGGATCATTTTAATATGGATGCGAACATGGTTGTGAATTGCGATGTACTTTATGTGTCATGATTATTACAAATATGAGTCTTATTGACTGATATATGAGATTGTATATCTCAGTTTATGTATGTGCTGGAAATGAAAAATTAAGCAGGTTTTTTAGACTGCAAATGTAAAGTATTTTCGTGAGCTCTGGTGTGGCTCACGAAAATATGACCATTTTTATTGTCGTGTGCCACGCGTAACCCATGAAAGTATTACCATATTGTTTTGGTGAGCTAGTGCAAACCCACGAAATTACATGCCCTTATTTTCTTGAGCTGGTGGAAGATGCACGACAATATGGTTTACCTTTACCTTGAGTCGGCAGAAAGCACAAAAATATAGTAATTTTTTTCTCAGATTAAAAATTACCCACAAAAATATCTCCCCGAACAATTTTGTGTGCGTCTTTTGACATCGACAAAACTACTGTTATTTTAGACAGCTTGTTCTGGCCAATGAAATATATTTATTTTCATGAATGGCCAAAGAAAATAGGTATATTTTTGTCAAAATGTGTGTGTCGAACTGAGGTGGACGAAAATAACGACCAGGCCCACGAAAATACTTATTTTCGCGAGTTTTAAGTATAATTCGTGGGTTCTTGTCCCATGAAAATGAATTGGGTTCCTGTAGTGCTGGCAAGCGTACAAGTACGACAGAGTTCATTGAGATCTTGCTCGAGCTCCACCAAGGTAGGACAGTGACCGTCTGCGCATTCTATCTTTGGGTCTCCAACATACAGACCACAACCGCGTGACTAGACTGGAGGGTGGGACCAGCTTAATGCAGCAATTCATCTTTCTTTTCATGGTATTAGGGTTATATGGGTATATGTCAAGTTAGTTTTGTTTTTGTTATTCTGTCTCTCGTATTATTGCTTTGGAAGATGTGATCAATAGTGTGGGTCCTGTTTCATGTGCACCCTGCTCTCATTCATGGCTTCATTATATGAGTTCTTGCCAGAAGGCTACATAATTAATACTGAAGATGGAGAAGAAACCGCTTGATCGAGGTCTGGTGATTGAGAGATTTATAGAATGTTCACATCATTGTAAATCGTTAACAAATCTCTCTATACCTTTATTAATAAGTCACGGTTGGTTGTTGGTGGATTATATTTATCACCAAATTGTAATCTGTCAACTCTTCTATCTTTGTACTAAGAGATACAATTTAAGTTATGTTTCATTCAGACTTGATATATGTACACCTATCCGCTTGTGCTCAACCCCTATCTACACTAATGTTACTGTTTCTATGCACCGTGACAAAGATACAACATGAGTTTTGTGGTGCTATTCTTGCATCACTTTGTTGAATATAGTGTTTGCTAACCTATGCAATCAACGAAGAACAGGGTTTTTTGACCTCTGAAAGAGACTCGGTTTTTTACACCTTTGATAACCAATTACAAAAGTGATTACATGTTATGGTCGGTTTACAGTATAGGCGCAGAGCTAGAGATATAAGACGTCAGCAGTCTCATTAGGGTTTGATAAGAAGTATTAAGAGTTAGTTAAGTTTTAGTTGGAAATAAAGATTTGGCCAGATTCTGTTCTGCACCTAGAATCCAGTCAGAGTCATATTAGTATTAGAGTCAAGTATAGAAGTCTAGCAAGGACTCTTGATTCTGAGTCCGAGTCTAATATAGGGAGATCAGGACTCTGGGTCCTGTTTCCTTAGCTGAGTCTAAGTCTGTAACAGGGTACAAGCGGTTATATAAATCGCCTGAGATTGAGGAATAAAGGGGCAAGCGTTGTTTGGGTTTACCTCATACCTTCGGGCCTCGCTCGTTGGCGACGTTACGGCGCCGCCGGCTTGCAAGCGACCGGTTCATCGTTCCTGTACCAGACCTATGCCTTCGCATCCTTACTTCCTCCGTTCCTGCAAGAAAACAGAGAGAACCTGTCACAATTTGGTATCAGACAGTGCCAGCTATGATCCCATGGCGGACAGATTCGACATACGATTTGATGCGCTTCAAAATCAGATTGAACAGACGAACTCCTCAATCAGCAAGATTACTTCTGCAGATCAAGATGCTCCTCACTCTGACAGAAGGAATCCCTGCTATCAAAGCTGATCTCAAAGACGTTAAAGAACAACTTGCAGCTCATAATACCGCCATATCTGGTCTAGAACACCCCGATAGTATCAATAAGGATGGAGAAGATGATACAGACAGGAACACCAAGCCTTAGGGCAGCAGTGAAGGCTCTGGCCCTATTCGTAATGATGCTGACCTAATATAAGACCAACGAAATAATAACAGGGAAAATCATCAGCCGAGACGCCCTGGCAACAGTCAGCACCAGGGCAAGCGCTTCCCACAGCAACTCCACAGGATCAAATTTCCTATTTATGATGGCTCCACCGATCCCCTCCCTTGGTTAAACAAATGTCAACAATTCTTCATAGGACAGGAAATATTGGAAGAGGACAAGGTATGGTATGCCACAATGCACATAGAAGGTGCAGCACATCTGTGGTATTTTAGGCTTGCCCGTGATCACGGTCAGCCGAGTTGGTCTGACTTTGAAGAATTGGTTAATCGGCGCTTTGGACTCCCCTTACGAACCAATGCCCTAGGTGAATTAGCAAATCTGAGTCAAGTGGGGTCAGTAGCAGAATTTCAGGATCAGTTCCTGCAACTCCTTTGCTGCTGCGATTTGATGTCAGGCTCCAATGCAATGAACCTGTTTACAGCAAGGTTACGTCTGTTAAACATGGAAGCCTATATCAATATTTGATATGCTATATTGATTACCATATATGTTGGAAGTATACTTGGCATGATATATCGGCTACCATATATGTCGGGAGTATATTTGGTATGCTAGATAGACTACCATATGCATCAGTAGTATATTTGGTAGAGAATATGTTATGCATAGTAGTCTATATTTATAGATAGAAAGGAATCATCTATTCTTGGAACATATGTAACATACCGTGTATATATTTCTCTATAAATATAAGAGACCATGACCCATAGTAGTCATTCAGCGCCATACAATCTATCATGGTAACAAAGCCAAGGTTCTAACCCATACCAAAATTTTTTCTTCCGCCTCCTCCACCACTTCCTCCTCCTCTATCACGTCGGGCGCTCACAACACCACCATGGCCTCGATCCCTATTCACCAAGTTGTCACAATTCGTTTGAAGAAATCCAACTTCCGGCGCGCTCAGCTCCTGTCGTATCTCCGGAGCTCAAAGCTGATCGGGTACCCAGATGGCACCCACGCTGCACCTGAGAAGAAGGTTGCCACATCGACGGCCCCGGGTGCTAAACAAGTCCCCAACCCGGCATACGAAAGCTGGTATGATCAAGATCAACAACTATTGAGTGGTCTTCTATCGTCGATGACCGAAGAAGTTCTTCGGGATGTCGCCAATGCCACGTCTTCAAAGGAGGTCTGGGACTCCCTCCAAAAGAAGTTTGCCTCGTCTATGAAGGCGCGCACGATGCAAATCCGTGTGGAACTCACTACATCGAAGAAGCGTCATCTGTCCGCCACTGACTTCTTTCACAAGATCACGGGGCTCCCCACCGAGCTCGCTGGCGCCTCCCCTCCGCGATGAGGAGGTTCTCGCCTATCTCCTTGCAGGTCTCCCAGGCGAATATGACCCATTTGTCATCTCGATGACAACAAAGACTGAGGCGCTCTCCATCGATGACGTTTTTGCTCACTTGGTCGCATTCAAAGCCCGACAGCTCCAGCACCTGACAAAACTACAGCTAAACCATGGTGCCTCCGCAAATTATGTGGGGCGTGGCGGTACATCCCGTGGTTGCGGTCTTGGTGACCGTGGCTGCGGTGGTCGGTCTCCTGGCGGCACCCCGTCACGCGATGATCGTCGTGACAACGACCCTCGTCCTCAATGTCAGATCTGCGGCAAGCTCGACCACACCGCCATCAAGTGCTAGTATAGGACGGACAACACGTACCAGGATGAAGCCCCCTCGACAGCCTTGGTGTCCACAAACTCGTAGAAGATCGACCCCAACTGGTATAGTGACACGAGCGCCACCGATCATATTACAAATGATCTCAATTGCCTTACTATCCGTGAATGCTATCATGGAGGAGAACAAGTGCAAGTCGGCAATGGAGCAGGTTTTTAGATTATGCATGTTGGTCATTCTTCAATTAATACTGTTGCTTGCCCTCTTGCATTGCGCAATATTTTGCATGTGCCTGATAGTTCCAAGCATCTTCTTTCCGTTCATAGGTTTTCTCGTGATAATAATCTCTTCTTTTATTTCCATCCATGACATTTTTCTATTAAGGATTGAACATCGAGGAGAAGTCTTCTGGAAGGGCGATTTGAGTCTGGCCTCTATCTTGTCAAGTCATCCAATGTCGCTGCCCTCAAGCATGCCTTAGCGAGCAATTCTACTAGTCAAGCCCAATTGCGTGTCCGACTCGGTCATCCTTCATCTGAAGTAGTTTGGTCAATTTTGCATCTCAATAATATTTCATGTCCTAGAGAGTCATCTTTGTCGGTTTGTAATGCAGGTCGACTAGCTAAGAGTCATCAATTACCATACACAAGTTCTATTCATCGGTCTACATCACCCTTACAACTCATTTTCTCCGATGTCTGGGGACCTGCACCCCAATTTGTTGGCGGTTTTAAGTATTGCATCAGCTTTATTGATGATTTTAGTAAATATTCTTGGATCTATTTAATGCATGATTGTACTAACGCTCCTCGTATATTTTTACACTTCCAAGCGCATGTTGAGCATCTCCTTGATGCTAAAATTAAGTGTGGTCACAACACATTTTTTCGTTCTCTTGGCATATCTCACCGTGTTACATGTCCTCATACACATCAACAAAACGGTTCTGCTGAACGCAAACACCGTCATATTGTTGAAATCGGTCTTGCTCTCATAGCTCATGCAGACATGCCCCTTTAATTTTGGGATGAAGCTTTCCTTACAGCCACATACCTCATCATTCGCCTTCCTACTCGAGTTATTGATAACAAATGCCCTTTGGAGCATCTATTTAATACACCACCCGATTACTCACTATTAAAAGTTTTTGGGCGTGCTTGTTGGCCTCATCTTCGTCCCTATAACAAATAGAAGCTCTCTTTTCGATCCAAGTAATGAGTTTTTCTAGGCTATAGCTCTTTACATAAAGGGTATAAATGTCTTGACACTGATTCCAGTCGTGTCTATATTTCTAGAGACGTTATTTTTGACGGGAATATTTTTCCTTTCAAAAGAACTCCACCCCATCCTTCCCAAAATTTGGAATCGACACATAGTAATATTGATTTGCGCAGGTTGCATTTGGGAAACAGCAGTACTAATTTGGAAAATGATCATACATGCATTTGTGCCTGCTAACTCTTTGGATGCAGATAATCAGGAATCTCCATCTCAGAGACCTGCTCCAGATATGCTGTCGTTACCTATAGCTCCCATGCAGCATGAATCAGATTTGGGAGCACCTACCATACCTGCTGATTGCCTGCCAGTTAATGGTGTGAATAAGGATTCACTTCCTGATATTGAGGCCCAATCTAGTGTCGAGGGTGACGCACCATTCGTCCATCCGCACTGTACGCGCCTACAAAATAATATTAGACGTCCAAAGGTATGTACAGATGGTATGGTCACATATTCTGTGGTTCGGTCTTCTACTTCTGAGCCTACTTCTCATGTTGCTACTATGGAGCATCCCATGTGGTGTCAGACCATCAATGATGAATTTCATGCACTGCTTAAAAATAAAACATGGCACTTAGTACCTCCTCATACTGGTATTAATGTCATTGACTGCAAATGGGTTTTCAAGCTGAAGCAAAAGCTAGATGGGTCCATTGACTGCTAGAAAACTTGTCTGGTTGTTAAAGGTTTCAAACAACAATATGGAATTGACTATGATGATACTTACAATCCAGTTGTTAAACCAACTACTATTCGACTTTTATTGTCTCTTGTTGTTTCTCGAGGTTGGGCTATTCGACAAATAGATATCCAGAATGCTTTTCTACATGGTATTCTTCATGAAGATGTTTGTATAAAACAACCACCTGTATTTGTGGATTCTCAACATCCCAATTATCTTTGCAAGTTGGATAAATCTCTTTATGGTCTCAAACAAGCAACCACGTGCCTTATTTTCTCGCCTTAGCTCCAAACTCTTGGAGTTGGGATTTACAGCCTCAAAGGCAGACATCTCTCTTTTTATTTTTAACAAGGCTGATATTCACATTTATATTCTTATCTATGTGGATGATATTATTATAATTACCTTGTCTTCTGTGGCTACTGAGAGACTCACTACAAGGATTCCGACCTGTTGCAACGATTGTACTACAACGAATACTAAATCATTGCAGTAAGCTTGGCTTTTTGCCACGATTCACTAGTTTGTGGCACTAGGATCTATTGCCACGGAACACAATCGTTGCATTAGGATATGTTGCCACAAATTACTGGTTCGTTGCGTTACAGGATCTATCGCCACGGAACACAATCGTTGCATTAGGATCTGTTGCCACGAATCACTAGTTCGTGGCGTTATAGGATCTATCGCCACGGAACACAATCGTTGCATTAGGATATGTTGCCACAAATTACTGGTTCGTGTCGTTATAGCTTTATTGCCACGGAACACAATCGTTGCATTAGGATCTGTTGCCACGAATCAGCAAATAGTTGCATTTGGACCGTAATGCAACGAAACAGAATCGTTGCATTAGGATGTGTTGCCACGATACTCTGGTTCGTGGCGTTAGTATCAATGGACATGTACCCCAATCGTAGCAATTAGGATGTGTGGCCACGATTCAATTTTTCATGGCGTCAGGATGCTAATGCAACGAAACACAATCGTTGCATTAGGATCTGTTGCCACGAATCACTAGTTCGTGGCGTTAGGATGCTAATGCAACGGACCACAATCGTTCCATTATGATCTATTGCCATGAATTACTGGTTCGTGGCGTTACAGGATCTATCGCCACGGACCACAATCGTTGCATTATAATTTGTTGCCACAAATTACTGGTTCGTTGTTTTACAGGATCTATAGCCACGGAAAACAATCGTTGCATTAGGATCTGTTGCCACGAATCACTAGTTCGTGGCGTTACAGGATCTATCGCCACGGAACACAATAGTTGCATTAGGATATGTTGCCACAAATCACTAGTTCGTGGCATTACAGGATCTATCGCCACGGAACACAATCGTTGCATTAGGATATGTTGCCACGAATCAGCAAACAGTTGCATTTGGACCGTAATGCAAGGAAACAGAATCATTGCATTAGGATGTGTTGCCACGATACTCTGGTTCATGGCGTTAGTATCAATGGCCACGTACCCCAATCGTAGCAATTAGGATGTGTGGCCACGATTCAATTTTTCGTGGCATCAGGATGCTAATGCAATGAAACACAATCGTTGCATTAGGATCTGTTGCCACGAATCACTAGTTCATGGCGTCAGGATGCTAATGCAACGGACCACAATCGTTGCATTAGGATCTGTTGCCACGAATTACTGGTTCGTGGCACTACAGGATCTATCGCCACGGACCACAATCATTGCATTAGGATCTGTTGCCACGAATTACTGGTTTGTGGCGTTATAGCTTTATTGCCACGGAACACAATCATTGCATTAGGATGTGTTGCCACAATGCTCTAGTTCGTGGCGTTAGTATCAATGGCCACGGACCCCAATCGTAGCAATTAGGATGTGTGGCCACGATTCACTTTTTTGTGGCGTCAGGATGCTAATGCAACGAAACACAATCGTTGCATTAGGATGTCTTGCCACGATTCACTGGTTCGTGGCGTCAGGATGCTAATGCAACAGACCACAATCGTTGCATTAGGATCTGTTGCCACGAATTACTAGTTCGTGGTGTTACAGAATCTATCGCCACGAAACACAATCATTGCATTAGGATGTGTTGCCACGATACTCTGGTTCGTGGCGTTAATATCAATGGCCACGGACCCCAATCGTAGCAATTAGGATGTCTGGCCACGATTCACTTTTTCGTGGCATCAGGATACTAATGCAACGAAACACAATCGTTGCATTAGGATGTCTTGCCACAATTCACTGGTTCGTGGCATTAGGATCTATCGCCACGGGACCACAATCGTTGCTTTAGGATGTGTTGCCATGATTCACTTTTTCGTGGCGTCAGGATCTATCGCCACGGACCACAATCATTGCATTAGGATGTGTTGCCACGATTCACTGGTTCGTGGCGTTAGGATCTGTCGCCACGGACCCCAATCGTAGCAATTAGGATGTGTGGCCACGATTCACTGTTTCATGGCGTCAGGATACTAATGCAACAAAACGCAATCGTTGCATTAAGTTCTGTTGCCACAATTCAGTAGTTCATGCGCCAAAGGCACAGGGATCCAAGGCGGTCGAGGGTGCTGATGCCAAAACGATCAAGATAAGCACCCACAAATAATGCAACAGTGGGGATGTAATAAATGATTAGTCCCACATGTAATAAATGATTAATTAGTCGCACTTCCATATATTAGCCTATCGTCACAAATAGTACTCCAGTTCACAGCTCACACACGTATACATGCAGTACGTACTTAATTATACTAAAAGTCATCATCTTCGCTGTCGTCCCCCCACAATGGAGCTACATGACCATCATTGGTATATGTATTGTCGTCATCGTCGTCTTCATTTTTTGATGCAACTCCATCTACCTCAAACCGATCACCTGACGTTGTCATTATAAGAGTGGAAGCATCGCCGCTGGCTCCCTCAATGTCATTCCTAGCCCATGCGGTCGTATCCTCATTATTGATATCATCAGTAAGCAGATCATCATGAAATGTCTCAGCCTCCATCGTCTCA
Organism: Tuctoria greenei; assembly: GCA_036927565.1. Lineage (NCBI taxonomy): Eukaryota > Viridiplantae > Streptophyta > Magnoliopsida > Poales > Poaceae > Tuctoria > Tuctoria greenei. The sequence goes on from JAYESD010000005.1 coordinate 94,275,765, forward strand.
GTCACATTATTTTCACTGTCTCCAGGGGCATGGCAAAAAGGTTTCGTGGCTTCGTTTTAACAACTGTATCCCATTTAGGATGCTTCACACTTGGAACATAAAAAACTTGTTCTGCTTGGGTGGCTAGAATGTAAGGCTCATACTGGAATCGAAACAGAGTAGTGTCAATATCTATCATTCCGTATTGATCCTTTTTGTAGCCTCTGCTTTGGTTCTGACTGCTTCCAAAAGGCCGATCAAACCATTCACACTGAAATAACAGAACCTCTTGATTTTTTTCAAAATCAACAGCAATGATTTTCTTGATTACTCCAAACCAATCATGATTAGTGCCCCGAACAACAATACCACTGTTTTGGGTCCGTAAATCTTTTTCCACATCTGCAGTTCGAAAGAAGAAGCCATTGATGAATAACCAACTAAAAAAACGTGTCCGACGACCAGGTCCTCTAGATAATGCATACAGATAATCAGTTGCTTTGCCTTCATTGTGTAATGTCGTAATCTGTACACATTAGTATAACAGGGGTTATCAACGACAAACCAATTTCAGAACACATATTTGTTCAATATTGCATCAAAGTGCAAACTTGCATGTACTTACTCGTTTCTGAAACCAATCAACAAACTCATCTCTATGGTGTTTATCAACATCACGAGAATGAATCTTTTTCAGTTCTTCAATATGCTCACTGAAAAGGGTACAAAATTAAATTAGCCATCTACAATAAGCCATATATATATAGTATACAACATCCGAGTTATACGTTATTACTTGATCCATGGAGGGGCCTCTTCAATTTTAGTAATAAGATAATGCCTGATGTTATGTAGTTCCACCATAGTAAGTTGGTCCCATTTATACCCTTTTTTAGAATTATCAACTTATGTAAATATGTTAGAATTATCAACAGAAGGTTCATTTGTAGCTGCAGCTTCATGACGTTCTGGCCTATTACGCTTGGTGCTGATGTTATCCAAAAACTGACTACAAAAAGTCATACACTCTTCAGCAATATATCCCTCAGCTATAGAACCCTCCGGGTGAGCTTTGCTACGTACATACCTCTTCAATGTACCAAGGTACCTCTCAATTGGATACATCCATCTGTAAGAAATAGGTCCACCCAACCATGCTTCTTCGGCAAGATGGGTTGGAAGATGTACCATGATATCAAAGAAAGTGGGAGGAAACAACATCTCAAGCTTACAAATTGTTTCAAGAATTTGTTTGCTCATCTTGTCTAAATCTGGTTCCGCCAATTCTTTAGAACAAATTCCAGAAAAGAATGTGCTAAACTCAATTAAAGGTGCAACAACCTTTTCAGGCAATATGTTATGTATTGCAATAGGAAGGAGCTTCTGAAATATAATATGGCAGTCATGAGTTTTTAGACCCGATACCTTACATGCTTTTATGTCCACACATCTCTTGATGTTTGAGGCATAACCATCGGGCACATTCACATTCCCCAAAAACTTGCACAAGGTGGTCTTCTCATCTTTGCCCAAAGTATATAATGCTGGTGGGAATGTGTACTTGCTCTTTATGAACTTCGGATGTTGATCTGGCCGTATACCCATATCCTTCATGTCAAGACGAGCTTGTAGACTATCATTTATTTTACCATCCATAGCAAGCAATGTCCCCAATATGCTATCACAAATGTTTTTCTCAATGTGCATGACATCCAAGTTATGCCTTATTAGCAATGTCTTCCAATATGGGAGGTCAAAAAATATACTTTTCTTCTTCCAATTATGCCATCTATTTTCCTTGGTGTGCTTTCTCTTATTATTCGTCGGTCCAAAACTCACTTGATCAAAACACTCGTATTGTTGGAGTACTTTGTCACCAGAGAGTGATGTTGGAGCCTCTCTATTCTCTGCCTTGTTGTTGAAAGAACCTTTGTTTCGACGCCATCTGTGATCCTGAGGTAGGAAATGACGATGACCCATGTAACAATGCTTTCGTCCATATTTCAACCAGAAGGCGTCAGTGTTTATATGGCAGTATGGACATGCTAGCTTCCCTTTTGTGCTCCATCCACATAGCAATATGCTGGAAAATCATTTATTGTCCACAATAAAGAAGCTCGCATGACAAATGTCTCTTTCTTTAAACTGTCATATGTTTCAACACCATCAGACCATAATTTCAGTAGCTCATCAATCAAAGGCTGCAGATATACATCAATGTTGTTTCCAGGTGACTTTGGCCCAGGAATTATCATTGACATCACCCAATAAGACTGCTTCATACACAACCAAGGTGGTAGATTATAAGGGATTAGAATCACAGGCCATGTACTGTAAGAAACATTCATTACTCCAAAAGGATTGAAACCATCAGATGCTAGCCCAAGTCTTATGTTGTGAGGATCAGATGAGAAATTTGGGTGAATGCTATCAAAATGCTTCCATGCTTTCGAATCGGCGGGATGGCATAATATTCCATCATCAGCACGACCTTCTTTGTGCCAGCGCATGTTTGATGCCGTTGATTCTCCCATATAAAACCTTTGTAGACGGGGAATAAGAGGGAAGTAATGTAGAATCTTGCGTGCTACAAGCTTCTTGGATTTTCCACAAGGTAAAGCCTCTCTTGCATCCCCAGCAGTACTATTTTTCCATCTTAATTCACCACATGTTGGGCAACTATTCAGCAGAGAATAGTCCTTTCGGAATAACACACAGTCATTGACACATGCATCGATCTTTTGGTAGTGCAGCCCGAGCTCACGAACAACCTTCTGAAGTTTATCAAGTGTATTAGGAATGCAGTGGCCCTTTGGAAGCGCAAATGAAAATAGTTCAAGTAACATCTCACAAGCTACTTTGCTCATACCAGTTAAACACTTTATCTGGTAGAACCTGACAATGTAGGATAATTGGGTCAGCTGCGAACAACCTGGATACAACTCCTTTTTGGCATCAGTTAATAAGTCATAGAATTTCTTTGCATCCCCAGTTGGCTCCTGCTGGTTTATAGTATTTTCTTGATCATCAACATCTGCTGAAGTACCACCATGATCAGTGCCTCTAAGTAGACTGGACAACATATTTTGCATAGAACCATCATCAGAAATTATCTCCTCATTATTTGCTGATTCCTCAGCAATATTTTCCTGAACTCGTATTTCTCCATGGTGTATCCAACAAGTATAATCCAATAACATCCCATTTCTGAGCAGGTGTAAATGAACTCCCTTGCGTGTTGGCAAATATTACGACATCTCGTGCAAGGACAAGGCATAGTTCCTCCTTCATGAGTGCCCTAAAATGCAAAATTTAAAAATGACTTCATTCCATCCTGCCACTCCCTCGTATGCCTGTCTTTTCCCATCCACGTATTATCTTCTGACATCGCTTCCTACAATTCAATCAGCCATCAGCCTATCCGTAGGAGGATAGATGTACAAGAACACATTATGTGAGCAATTGTACCTAGCTGTTGTTACTCCACGTGCTGCGGTCGGCGGATTCTCCTACAAGCGTGGCGGCCGGCGGATGCTCCTCCAAGCGTGGCGGCCAGCGGTTGGTCCTCCAAGCTTGGCGGCTGGCGGATGCTCCTCCAAGATTGGTGGCCGTCGGATGCTCCTCCAAGCGTAGCGGCCGGCGGATGCTCCTCCAAGCGTGGCGGATGGCGAATGCTCCTCCAAGCGTGGCGGCCCGCGGATGCTCCTACAAGTGTGGCGGCCGGCAGATGCTCCTACAATCGTGGTGGCCGGCGGATGCTCCTACAAGGGCGTTATGGAGAGGGGGCCGGCGTTGCGGGTCGAAGGGTACCGTAATAAAATATTATTTTCGTTTCTTATTTTCCTTCTTCATTCGGCGTGACAAAAATTTCCCGCCGCGGGCAGGCAGGCAGGCAAGACGAAAAAGCTGGGCCGCTTGTTATTTGTGGGCTGAAACTGCGCTGATTCACTTTATATTCAAGCTGGGCCTTCGCGCATTCATGACGCTTGCACAGAGCCGAAGGCCTCGAAAGGTCCGGTCCTATCACCAGATTATCGTGAGATCCTCAAGGGATGCTACTTCAGATGTTTGGTGCATGGTCACATTGTGGCAGCGTGCCATGACCCGCCGCGTCTGGGACTGGTCGGCCCACGGGCCCTTTCACAATTAAAGTCGGCCTGCTACTTCCCTGGTCACCGCTCCAGTCGGTGCCATGTTCCCAAGGGGCCAGATGGCAAGAGGCCTCTTCATCCTCGCCTTCTTAAACCACCCCCCCCCCCCCTATTGCTTCCAGGCTCAAGTTCCCGACTGATTCCCATCCATGCTCCCGTGTGTTGCCTGAGAAGTCCTTTGCCTCTGTTGTCGCAGCGTCATGCCTCGCAACCATGTTAGACGCGAGCAGGTACCTGCAGGCTCACTGTCCCTGCGCCCTCGTGAGGGGCAATGCACGGTGGTCAACAACCGCCTCATGATGATAGAATTTATCTGTTTGCGCCGCCAAGCAGCTGTTCTGGGACCCAGAGGAGGTCGCAGCGAGGCGGCACCCATGGAGATCACCTTGGCCATCCATCACCAACTTGAAATCCCGCATTGGGCTTTCACCGTGTCCACATTTGGGGATGGTGAGTTCCTGGTGCGGTTCACCCGTGATGACTATCGGGAGCTCGCCATCGAGACGGCAATCATCTCCATGCCGGATGATAACCACTACTTCTGGCCATGGATCTTTGGTGTCGGTGTGCCGATCGTCGGGTGGTTCTTCCACGTGCAGGTTGTCAACGAGAACCTCCCTCTGCATGTCTGGTCTGCGGAGGGCATCAGACATGTTCTGGGTGACGTCTTCCTCTTTGATCACTTCGATGCTTCCACTTACCACCGGGAGCATGCTGACCTGTGCACGATCGTTGGGTGGATGAAAGACCCAATCCTCCTGCCTCGGGCCATAATGGCCACCTTCTTTGCAGGAAGTGATGGCCGGACTGGGAGTGACGGCGGGCCGCCGGTGGAACCTTTCAACCATGCCGCAGTGGTCCGGCCTGGCGGCCTCACGACGGAGCTCATCATCCACCTGGATCACTACCTCGACTATACGCCGCCGGTCCACCCCAACTCCCTGGCCTCCTCGTCATCAGGTGACTCTTCTGACGGACACTCCTCGGTGTCCTCGAACTCTTCGGTGGACACCTTCCTGCGGCCAAAGAGATTCTACTGGCGGCGTGGGGAAGTGGATGAGGCGGATAACCAGCTCTTTTAGTATGGCTACCAAAGTGTCCTAGCTCATGTGTTACGTTTCCTGTGGAAACTAAAAATCCTTTACAAATCCTATCCTTCAAAGGGAGCCTATGTTTGAGAGGATTACGACTGGATTAATTTCCGTGAAAAGATTTCCTGTTTAACATTTCGGTTGTCCTTCCTTTTTTCAAACATTTTCTTCCTCGTATTGTCTTCACTTTTTTCTTTCCAGTCCTAGCTACTGGCCTGTTTCATTTTCTTGTTACTACTACTTTATAGACCGCTTTGTGGGCCCCGCTGCAGGTGATCTCCTGGCAACGCCATCGGTTTGGGGACAAGGAGGGTTTGGCGATCGGAAAGTTCGAACTAATTTTGCACAGATAGTACATCCATGAACAAGAACACCGAGTACATTTAACTTAAAAACATTACTCCCTCCGTCCCAAAATACTTGTCCCTTTCGATGGAGGGAGTATCTCCGTCCCAAAATACTTGTCGCTTTGGATAGATGGAGTATATTACAAACACAAGAAAAGATAAACTACAACTAAAACCATGAAACGAAAAACTACAACTAAAAACATGAAACGAAAAACTACAACTAAAAACATGAAAAGAAAACACCTAAATACTACTCTACTTAGCCTCCACCTCCTCCTCCTCGGGTGGGTCCTCGGGCTCCTGACCCTCCTCTAGCGCCTCGGTCTCCGGCGGCGGAAGGTGACCTAGTCTCAAGGTCACCGCCACGACGAGTTTGCGACGACCCGCGACGCCAAGCTCGGTCGCCATCGTCTCCCAGAGGGAGTCGAGACGAGAGGCCATGTGCGAGAGGCCGAAGACGTAGTGGCCCGTGATGTCCATTCCAGTACTTTGTGGAAGGGTACCAAGCCCAAGGCATTCCATGGAGTGAGATGTATTCTTAAATACATCTCGAGCCATGTTGAACAGGAGGGTATCCTTCACGCGCGGCGGCGAGGGGGGTCCAGCCGCGGCCACTTACCGGCGGCTGGGTCCCTCGGCGGGCTCGGTGGCGGAGGGTTGCTCGAGCTCGAAAGCATTTGCTTTATACTAGATGCAGCTAGGTTTTGTGGAGAGAAGAGAGGATGTTGGAACGGTTGTGCGGAAAAGACGATGGCGCGGGTGACCATCTTATACTCCCCCTGTCCTAAGTGAACTCTATTTTTAGGATTCAAACCGCACATTAGTCAACACGTAAAATTACTCTAACACCCTTCATCAATACATATCCTCCCACTTCCCATTCAATGCCAGCAAGTTGCTACGGCGACAAAGGACAGTAGCTGAAAATGTGCAGAGCACACAGCTGACATGACCATACAGTGAAAGTAAAGTTGAGCTGGGACAAAAAAAATTGGTTGGAAATAATCTTCAGCTGGGACGGAGGTAGTAGCATTGTAGCAGTGGTCAGGGGAGGGGACGCGTCATATTTAATTCAAAGGACGCGCATGCGCTGCGCGTGTTACTTGCCTCGGTTACTGGCGCGCACGATCGCTCTGTGCACCCGGTCGCATCAGTTTCGCGAAAAGATTTCCTGTTTCACATTTCGGGTCTCCATGCTGTTATACCTTAAATCGTACACTACGTACTCCCTCCATCCCCAAAAGTATGAAGTTTTTAGAACTAGTTCTAACATTTTTGTTAGAACTATATTTTTAGAACTATATTGTTCTAACATATAGGAGTACTTCCTATATTTTTCTAACATTTTTGTCGTCCTTTCTTTTATTTTCTGGAGTTTATTGTCTCCACTTTTCTTTCCAGTCTTCACTACCGCCTGTTGCGTTTTCCAGTAGTACTACTACTTTATAGACCGCTTTGGAGTTTAGTGTCTCCACTTTTCTTTCAAGTTGTCGCTACCGACCTGTTGCATTTTCCAGTAGTACTACTTTACAGACCGCTTTGCAGGCCTGCTGCAGGCAATCTCCTGCCTCCTGGCAACTCCAGCGGCTAAAGTAGCATATAGCTGCACTTTAAAAGCCATAACTCCAGCGCTCGTATTTTGTTTAGCCCCGTTTTCATCAAAGGAAACTAACGGGACAATTTAAAGGAAAGGAATCCTCCGGAAGGGAAAGACATTCGTACGTAGTTTCGTAAGTAGCATTCCAAGCGGTGCACTTTAGAAGCCATAACCATCACTGCGCGTATGCGCACGTCTCATCGTGTTCTCGACGCGTACTAAAGACACACGTCACACACCATCCTCTTCTCCCCCCCCATACACACCACGCGTTCACATCCTCTGCAGTAACTGCCCACACACCACCATCCCTCTTCTACGCGCGTACTAAAAATCAATGGGTGTCTCATCGTCTTCTCCGCGCGTACTAATAAAGAGTAGTAAGACGACACACCATCCTCTACTCTGCCACACACACCATCCTCTTCTCCGCGTGTACTCTTCCTCTCCATCGCGCGCGCCCTCATTGGTTCCCTTCGAAGCCCATGGAGCTCCCCTGGCCGCACGATATTGCGGTCCTGATCTCTGGGTGGGTCGCCGCAACCTCCACCCAGCCCATGGACGACCTCTCCAGTCTGCGTGCCACCTGCAAGGCCATGCACGCGGCGTGCCGTGATCCCATCGTGGGCAGGCGCATGGCGCTGGAGCGGGAGAGCAACTGGGAGTGGTTCCAACGGCACGGGAACGGGAGCTACGACGCCCTCGTGGAGCGCCTGGCCAACGTGGGCAACCCTCATGCGTGCTATGTCACCGGGTTCAACCTCGTCTTCAACTACGGTCGTGCGCAGGCGCAGCGGGGCACCCAGTTCCTTGCCCGGGCAGCCGCGAACGACCACAAGGTGGCGGCCTACATCCTCGCCATGCTCCGCTACGACGCCGACCGCGGGGACCGCAAGTCCCTCGAGTATATCCGATAGGTCGAAGGCGAGGCCCACGTCGGCGACAACGCGGCCGGGTCTGTTGCAATGAAGAGGACCAACACAGAGTGCTGCCGGTGTCAGAATCAAGCCATGCAGAGGCTCGACGTTTTCGTGAGCTGGAGGTTACTGCGTAGGCCTCCTCCGGGACTGCCGCCGGTGGTGCTGCCCGACATTGACGATGACGTTTGCCGCTGCCCAATAGGGGGGAACCAGGGGCCTGCCCGCTGCGGCCGGCGAGGGTGGTACGAGTGGACCGTCTTCTGTACTGAGAATTGTAGGATTGAGCGCGAGTATGACCTATTCTGCCATAACGTGTTGTACTCTATGGGTTATATTCCCTCCATTCCCTTTTGGATGCGCTACCCCTAGTTCTCGCAACGCCAATGAAAAGTGAACAAAGGGAGTATATAAAATAGACTTGTATAAGGCATGTTGATGTGTTTCTCCTATATATGCATGCTCGTCTCTGATGAATGTTGCACTTGTTGTGTTTCCCCTATGCGCGCTCGTCTTTTGTTTAGCCCCGTTTGCATCAAAGGAAACTCACGGGGCAGTTTAAAGGAATGGATTCCTTCGGAAGTGACACATGTGCTTTGAAAAATCTAGGTTCTATAAATTTTGGCTTCACTAATAATAAAGTTGTATAAATTGCTACTTCTATATAGGTTCGTAATTAAGTATTACTAGATATAAACACAGTGATATAAACAAGGATTAAAATAAAGCATACGCATAAAATCTCTTCAACCAGCAACACAGTGATATAAACAATGATTAAATACTAGATATAAACATCAATGGAACCAAACAATATTGTTCAAAGTACCATTCCAGGCAACAAACTAATTAATTTGATAGTACTAGCTCTTACGTAATAAAAAAAACACAAAATAAACTAATCGGCACATCTAGTCCGCACCACATCTCTTCAAGCAGCACATTCAGTCCGTCAGCTAGCTCCATGCATCGTCCTGCACCACCATCTTGCTTGGGTCTACCTCCATGCATCCTGCATCACGACAACCTTGCTTGGACCACCGTCATTGTTTTCAGCAGAGATTAGTTTATGGCATCATCAAATCTGGAGTAATTTTTTTAGATCATTTGGGGCCGAAAAATAGCTAACACGCTATATATGAGGAGAAAGATTAGGATATTATATGCTACCTGCGCCGTGGACCACATATCCGACGCTTCATTATTCTGGTCGCCAGGATCATTCTGCCCCAAGTCATCTGGGGCAGCAGGCGGAGGACCTTCATCATCAGGATAAGGACCAGGCAAGACTGGTTCGTGGTAAGGTGGGGGTTGCCACTGAAAGGCGGAGGGTCCTCCTCATCAACCGGAAGGTGGTCCACAAAATCAAGACCTAGGACGTAAACTGGTTCAGTCCATGAACGTCCTTCCCCGCCGACTTCGTTGCCTCTCCTGAGAACAAGGCTTCGAGGGATGTCAAGTGGATTATCCACCATCACCAGCAGAATGACCCTAGTCGGGTTTGGATCATTTTCATCCCAATGAAGCAACTGGCCAAAACTGGAGCAGGTTTGTTCAATAAACCTTCGCTCCTTTAGATCCAGAGGATAACCAAGTAGCAAAATCCAACACCTTCTAGTAAACTGAGCACGACACATATTAAGACTTGCCTCATCATGTTTTTCAAATCTGAACTCCCGATTCCCAACCACGTGAGGATTTGCTAGGACCAAAGCATCTTTCACCAGTTTATTTCTTAACTTGTAGTACATGCCAATCCCATGGGGATGTGCACCGTAAGTAACTACGTGCATTCTTGCCTGATCTTGGATGTACACTACTATTTGGTCCATAAATTCATTACGCTGGGCAGGAGCTAGTACCTCATTTGTGACCGCAACCACATATTCCTCATTTTTCTTTGCGATTTTGCCAGATATGTGGCACACGCTTCTGGTCCTTCTCAGAGGACCACAATCCTTTGGGATCATCAGCCGCGGATAAAATCGACGGGGGTTGATGGAGAAGTTTACCATTAATGAGCGATGAGCAGCGAGAAACAAATCTGCCTGAGAGAAACAAAGGGTGTACTACTAGTATTTGGAGGTTGCGGTTTCTTGGGAGTCTCCGGAGTACTCCTATATTATAAAGCGAAACAACATGGAACCGCTGCACATCCCCTGCAGTACTGCAGGTGCAGTAGCAGGGGCTGACATGTGGGCCCCACACCTCATAGGACCCACATGTCTGCCCCTGCTACTGCACCTGCAGTACTGCAGGGGATGCCGTGACATTGTAATGATGACACCGCGTATAGGGGTAACTTTCGGCCTGTTCCAGTCCGTGCAATAATAACATCGCAAGTCTCGCGACTGTTCAGATTTTTGCAGGAAAACAACATGACAAAACGTGAAAAGAAAAAATATCAAAAAAAAACAAGAGAAACCCAACATCACGACTGGAGATGTTTTTTGATTCACGCACGAAGTGGGTTAAAGGTTAAAAATTGGCATCGTTAAAGGAGATGTTTTTCGATAAAAGGAGAATTTTTCGATAATACATCAGACACATTGTTCATGAACATAAAAGACATATTACATTAACATACTACCAACACATATATTACAAACAAGAGTAAAGAAAACATGGATGAAAAACACGTAGAAACAAGATCAAAACTACTCCTAATCCTATTCTACTCGGAGGCCTCGTCCACCTCCGCCGCCGTGCGCGCCGCGGCCGACGCATCCTCCGACGGCTCTGCCTCCGCCTCCGACGGCGACGGCGACTTCTCTTCCATCTCCACACCGAGCATACAGGCGACGCTGTGCAGAATCTTCCAGCAGCCCTGTACCCCAGCAACCTCCGCGATCGTCTCGTGGAAGGTGTCGAGACGAGTGGCCACAAAGATTAACCCGAACAATTAGTAGCAGGAGGAGTCCATGCTGGGGAGCTGGGGAAGCCTCCCAAGACCCAAACGGTGACAGATGAGAGATGTATTGTTAAATACATCCCGCGACATTGTGTCCAGCGCTCTTGCATGTTCGACGGTGGAGGACATGTCGTCTTCGACATCTTTAATCGGCGCGTTAATTCATCGATGCGGATGGTAAAGAGGCGGACAATCTCCTGTAACCAGCCGGGCTGAGGAGATGCGGGCGCCGCCATCAGTTCCACCAGCATTGTCGTCGGTGATGGAAACAGAGAAGGAGGTTCGGAGGACGTCGATGGCCTAGAGCGCTTTGGCGCGAGGCTACCCATTTGTGTGGTGACGGAGGTGCAGAGAAAGAGAGAGAGGTGGTCTACGGTGGCGGGGGGAGAATTTTGGAGGCTAGGATCTAAGGAGCGGTGCAGTGGAGAAGCAAGAGAACAGTGAGCCTTTATAGCGGGTCGTCGTCTAATAGCAGGCGTGTGGAGATGACCGGACGCTAGAGGAAACCGATTGATTATGAACTGGTCGGTGGCCCCGATTTCCTCGAAACCGGGGTTTGCATCCTCTCGGTCCTAACGGCTCGACGCGTCCCATCGGCTTTAATGGCAGTTTTTTAGGAGTAATTTCACACGCAAAGGGCCCAACGTATATAATTCACATCGACATGTACATGATCGAGGGTCGTCTTTTATGACATGTTCACATGCTATATATACGCCCCAAACATGATCATCGAGCCTCAAACAATAATATATATATATATATATATATATATATATATTATTGGATGACTATATATATCTCTCAACAAAAAAAGAAAATTAACTCTTGTTTGCATCCTCTCGGGTATCGCAACTGCGTGCTCGACGAGGGTGATGGGAGTTCTGGTAATGATGACACCGCGTATAGGGGCATAGGGCCAGTGGTAATAAGTACTTCCGGCCGGTTCCAGCCGTTGCATCACAAAACAAGAAAAGAAAAACATTAAAAACAAGAAGAGAAAAACAACATCAGGACTGGATTAATCTGCGTCAATCAATTTCCTATTTTGCAGTTTGGTTCTCCACAATCGAATGGACAGAGTCCTCCATCTTAAAGGAATATGAACTGGTCGGTTGCCCCGGCTTACTCCAAACTGCGATTTGCATCCTCTCGGTCCCAACGGCTCGACGCGTCCCATCGGCATAAGAGAAAATTAACACGTGTACGCCACACGTCCGACTATCTGAGCATTAATGCTTTGTTGTGATCATGTATGATGGCTGGACATGCATGCATGCTTTTGAAAGAGAGCCAGCGAGGCCTCCATCATGTTTCATGCATGATTGATCACTTGTTGATGAGGATTTGTGATGTTGATTTTCTTGTTTCATGATGACATTTCTCTTATTTTGTAATGTTCTATGTTACTGAACTCAATGTTGTTCGTCTATTCCATATGTTATTTTCTTCTCTATCTGTTGTCTAAGGAACTACGTACTTCGTATTTGTGTTCTATGTGTAACATGCATGTGCAAGACCTTGATCCACGATCATGTTAAATTGATGGTGTTATACAAGTGTTTTCTCTTTTTGTTGAAAAAACAATCATCATGTTTATTATTTGTATATTATTAATTAATATTGTCGGTACCCTAAAAACCATACACCCCCTGAGGATACAAAGATCTCAAGGGAAGGACATCTACTCAAATTGAAGACCCTCGGGGGCCCACTCGCCAGACGTAACCGGACCCGCTTCTCCAACATGGTTAGCCCCTAGGTTACCACGTGTACTGTTAGACCAGAGCTATTACCCGCAAGGGTGAAGCTCCGGGCTAGGTACTGAAACGGCACCTCCGGAGGTAACCCCTGACCGAGAGAAGCTCCGGACCTGACACGTGCCAGGCCACCCCGGAGCTTCCCGCTTCTCCCAGCAAGCTCCGGAGCTGCCACGTGTCCATACGTCGGAGCTGGCCGCTTCAAACCCCCGGGAGACGTTGTAACGGCTCCGGATCTCCAAAGGACAGCCGCGGACTTCAAGACCCGATTAATTATCATTAATTCCACGTTAATGATATTTAATCGGACGATCTTAACACCTGTAATGGCACTGTCGGAGCCGTTACAGGGTTATTAACAACAATTAATCTCGTGTATCAATACTAATAACCGCCAGGGCCACATGTCGGGCCAGGCTGACTTGTAACGGTTTGTCCTTGTACTATAAAAGGACAAACCGACGATACACGAGGGGGACTCGAAAGCTCTCGAACACTCTGAAGCTGACAAGTTAATACAACACACACACACACCCGTGGAGTAGGGTATTACGCTCAGGCGGCCCGAACCACGTAAACCACTGTGTCTCTCGTGTCCGATCGCGTTTCATCTTCTTGAGTCTCCGCGCGCCCAAACCGAACCACAAACTCCTTCAACACATTCGTAGTGTCAGGGGATCTGCCGACTCCAATAGTCGACAGTTGGCGCGCCAGGTAGGGGCGCCTGAGATCTTCAAGAATTGTGAATTCTGCGGCTGGATCATCCAACGGGCAACCTGCTGTTCAGGCTGTCGGAGGCAATCCCTCCAACATGCAGCCACCGGCAGGAGCCTCAGTTCCAGCAGGAGTCACACTCCCACCACCACCATCTTCTCCGGCAAGGCATGCCGGACGACATGATGGTGCACCGGCGTCACATTCTGCGCCGGCGAGTCGTGACAACCCAGAACACGCGCTCCATGCAGCGCGTGCTCTCCTCCAGCGACCACCACCTCCGGATGCATCTCAGGGTGCCATGGAGCAATGGAGAGCTGATGTTGAGCATTTGGTCGCAGCAGCGGCCGAACGCCTCAACAACCAGGGTCCACCTCCTTCAGGGCGGGCCCCGTCGCAGCGACGAACGTTGTCTGGAAGACTTGGCCCACATGTCTCCAACAACCGGAGAAGAGCTGCGTCACAGCAAGTGACGTCGTTGCCCTCTGGGGCACGACGTGCCCATACTGCATCTCGGCTTTCGACACACGACCTCCGGGCGGAGCTTGATCGCCGATACCGCCAACAGGATGGCCGTGTTCACATCGAGCGAGCTCGAGAAAGACGAGATGCTCAAGACCTTTCTACTCTGGAAGGAGTAGGAGGAGGCTGTTCCGCCCTAGCCATGCACCTGCGCATGGTTAGATGGCCACAGAAGTTCCGGCCACACTTGCCGGAAAAATTCGACGGGACTGTTAATCCCGTAGAATTTCTGCAGATATACTCCACTGCGATTCTAGCAGCTGGAGGAAACGAGGCCGTAATGGCCAATTACTTTCCAGTGGCCTTAACTGGGACCGCCAGGTCCTGGTTTATGAGCCTTCCACCCAACTCTATCGACAGTTGGGAGGAGCTGTGCCGTCAGTTCACCGCCAATTTCGGGAGTTCATACACCCGTCCGGGCACTGAACTGGACCTTTTTGCGGTCGTGCAAAAAGGAGGAAAATCTTTGCGGTCGTTCATCCAGAGATTTTCTCAGGTACGTAACACAATCCCTTCTATCTCAAGCGCTTTTGTCATTGTGGCATTCAGACAGGGTGTACGAGACATGAAGATGTTGGAGAAGCTGGCGATCAAAGAGATCACCAGCGTCACAGAGCTCTTCAGCCTGGCTGACAAATGTGCCAGAGCTGCGGAGGGCCGTGAAATGCACTCCAAACCAGCCTTGGAGGATCATAAAAAATCCTCCAAAGAAGAAGTCGCTACCTCCGGGAGTGGCAAGAAGAAAAAGAAGACCAACGGCAAGAAGAAGCCGTCGGCCGGCACATCCAACGTTGCAGCCATTGCAACTCCTGGTGGCCGGGGGCCACGCCCCGAGAAGCAACCTCGACCGTCTTCTGAAGACGGTGGCAAATCCAAGATGTGGTGCCCCATTCACAAAACGGGCAGCCACAGGTTGGAAGACTGCCGGGAGGTCCAAAACCTTGCCGAGCGCTACCACAAGCGCCGGGAAGGGTCTCCCTTCCGACAGAGGGAGGGAAAACAAAAGGTCGATGAAGCTCCGGCTGAAGAGGAGTTAGGGTTTCAGGACCCCAAAAAGGTCTTGAAAGCCGTCTACACCTCCGTCGACGATGACTCCGATGTCTCTGACAACGAGCGTCGAAAAACCATGAACACCATCTTTGGTGGATCATGGGACATCACTTCTCGTCGTGTCATCAAGACTATGCGACGGGATATGGCTGCTGTAGCTCCTACAGCTAGACCGGAGCCACATCGAAAGTGGATGGACACACCCATCACTTTTGATGCTTCGGACTGTCCTCAAAGCATGGTCGGAGCTGGCCAATTACCCTTGATGGTATCTCCCACCATCAACAACATCCAGCTCCATCATGTCCTGGTAGACGGAGGTTCGGGGCTTAACCTCATCAGCTTTGAAGCTTTCACTAAGCTTCAGCTCCGACCATCGGACCTCCAGCCCTCTCGACCTTTCTCCGGCGTAGGTCCGGGGGCCATCACTCCACTCGGAGCTATTACTCTCCCCGTTACCTTCGGGACCCGGGAGAAGTACCGCACCGAGAAGTTGGTCTTCGATGTCGCTCAGATCAACTTACCATTCAACGCCATCTTGGGTAGACCTGCCTTGTACAAATTCATGGCAGCTGCTCATTATGGATACCTGGTGTTGAAGATGCCAACACCAGTAGGCGTTCTCCGGATCCGCGGAGATCGCACTGCCGGAGTAACTGCTCTGGAGGAACTCCACGCACTCACCACAGCGCAGGAGGAGGACTCCAGACAGAAGCAAGCTCCACAACCTCCGAGCATTCGTCAACGAGGCTCGACCTCTGCACCTCGTGTGCAGCCAAGCGGCGACACCGACATTCCCGTCAAAGTCGTCCAAATTGGTTCCGATATCACTCAAACTACCCGCATATCGGGTGGCTTGAACGACAAATAGGAACTCGCGCTCATCACTTTCCTCCGGGCTAACGTTGACGTGTTTGCTTGGCAACCGTCACAAATGCCAGGGATCCCCAGGGAAGTGATTGAGCACAATCTGAAGATTTACCCCGACGCTCGGCCTGTGCATCAGAAACCTCGGAAGCAATCTGTGGAGCGACAGAACTTCATCCGACAAGAAGTGAAGAAGTTGCTCGAAGCCGGATTCATCCGAGAAGTCTACCACCCAAAATGGCTGGCAAACCCAGTCGTTGTGCCTAAGGCCGGCGGGAAACTTCGGATGTGCATCGACTACACCACACTGAATAAGGCATGTCCAAAAGATCCATTCCCACTACCTAGAATAGACCAGATAGTGGATTCCACCTCCGGGTGTGAGTTACTGTGTTTTCTAGACGCATATTCTGGATATCATCAAATCAGGATGTCTAGGGAAGATGAAGAACATACTTCATTCATCACAGTGGATGGATTGTATTGTTACACAGCCATGCCTTTTGGTCTCAAGAATGCAGCTTCAACTTTTGTACGAGCTATGTACAAGACTTTCGAAGAACTCATCAGAGACATAGTGGAAGTGTACGTCGATGACATCGTGGTCAAAGTCAAGAACAAGGAGTCCCTCTTGGACACCTTGCAGGCTGTCTTCGATAAGCTGCGGGCCACCCGCACGAAGCTAAACCCAGACAAGTGCGTCTTCGGGGTTAGTTCCGGAAAGCTTCTTGGTTTCCTGGTAAGTCATCGGGGCATAAAGGCTAATCCGGCGAAGATAAAAGCCATTGAAGACATGCGGCCACCAACCCGCATCAAAGACGTCCAAAAATTAATTGGATGTCTAGCAGCCCTCAGCCGGTTCATTTCAAGACTGGCGGAAAGGGCACTTCCCTTCTTCAAGTTACTGAGGAAGTCCGGACCATTTCAATGGTCTGAAGAAGCAGAGAAGGCATTCCAGGAGCTAAAACAGTTCCTCACCACCCTACCAGTCTTGGTAGCTCCGAACCCTGGTGAGCCTTTATTGCTTTACATTTCAGCAGCTGACGAAGTCGTCAGTATGGTTCTGGTTGCGGAGAGACCGGAACTACCCAATACTCAGGAATCCAGATCCCTTCGGGAGGATCCGGAGGTTCCTGAAAGCGGGTCTGGGTCCCAGCTCCCAGACTTGAACCCACAAGAAGCCACTTCAGAGGACCCGGATCCTTCCGATAGGATCCAGGTCATTCCTGAAGAAGCTCCGGGTTCCTCCACCCAGAACCCGGAGGTCCCCGAAGATAGTCTGGACCCCTCCGACAGGGTCCGGATCAATGAAGAGGAAGCTCCGGACCCCTCCGGGAGGGTCCGGACCATTCAATGCCCAGTATACTTCATCAGTGAAGTGTTACATGATGCCAAGACTCGATACCTAGAGGTGCATAAACTGCTCTATGCAGTTCTTATTGCCTCAAGGAAGCTTCGACATTATTTCCAAGCTCACAAAGTCTCAGTGGTGACTTCATATCCACTTCGAGCGATCCTGCATAATCCCAATTCAACTGGGAATATTGCAAAGTGGGCAGCGGAACTGGCTGAATTTGACCTTGAATTCATTCCAAGACAAGCAATCAAGAGTCAAGCGTTGGCAGATTTCGTGGCAGAATGGACTCCCTCTCCATTAAACCCTGGGGGCCCCAGCGAGCAGAAGACGGAACCACAAGTTCCAGCCTTCACTAAGCCTCACTGGACCCTTTACTTCGACGGCTCCATGCAGAAGCAGGGAGCCGAAGCTGGAATCCTTCTCCTCGCACCAACCGGGGAGAAGGTGAAATACATGGTGCACCTTGACTTCAAGGCAACCAACAACATGGCGGAGTACGAAGCACTCATCTATGGATTAAAGGTGGCACTATCATATGGTGTCAAGCAGTTGCTGGTCAAAGGAGATTCACAACTTGTCATCAAACAGGTGAAGGGTGAATGCTCCTGCAATAATCTCCAGCTGGCTGCTTATCTCCTTGAAGTCCAGAGGCTTCAGAAGGACTTCGAAGTCCTCGACCTTCACCATGTTCAGCGGGCTCACAACGCTGAAGCTGACGAACTCTCGACCAAGGCGTCAACCGGAGCTCCAGCTCCTGACGGTACCTTTGTCCGGAGATTGTCAAAACCCACAGTTCAGCCTGCCGAACTGAACGAAGGGGGCGAGATCAGCATCCCAAAGCTGACGGTCCCGATGGCCCTGTTACCATGGCAGCCATCAAGGGTCGTAGGTGCTGCCGGAAGCTCCGAGCAACCCAGCACGCAAGACTCAAATGCTCAAGTCAGTTCCGATGCATGGATCTCGAAGATCCGGAACTACTTGAAAGACAACATCCTTCCTGACGATGATGTATCCGCTGACCGGGTAGTCAGATTGGCTAAAAGATACACGTTGGTAGAAGGGGATCTCTACCGGCGCGGTGCCAACGGCATCCTAATGCGGTGCATCACAAGGGAAGAAGGCTGCAAGCTCCTCGCAGAAATCCATGGAGGCGAGTGTGGGAATCACGCATCTTCCCGCACGCTGGTCGGAAAAGCCTTTCGGCACAGCTTCTACTGGCCTACAGCGCTCCAGGATGCCACTGAGCTAGTGAAGAAATGCAAAGCATGCCAATTTCATGCAAAGCAAATTCATACACCTGCTCAGTCCTTACAAATGATACCTCCTACATGGCCTTTCGCTGTGTGGGGGATGGACATCTTGGGACCCTTCCCAAGAGCCGTCGGAGGTTACAAGTTCCTGTACGTCGCCATCGACAAGTTCACCAAGTGGCCGGAAGCTACTCCTGTTGTGACGATCAACAAACAATCTGCGATCAATTTTCTACAATCTATCGTGAGCAGATTCGGAGTCCCAAATAAGATCATCACTGATAATGGGACTCAGTTCACAAGCTCCGCATTTCAAGGATATTGCGAAGACCTTGGCATACAAGTTTGCTACGCTTCCGTAGCTCATCCTGCCAGCAATGGGCAAGCCGAGAGAGCAAACGCAGAGATCCTTAAAGGACTCAAAACGCGCACTTATGAGCGTTTGAAAAAGCACGGGGCTAATTGGATCGAAGAGCTTCCGCCCACTCTATGGGCCAACAGGACTTCTCCAAGTCGGGCAACCGGAGAAACACCCTTCTTCCTGGTGTACGGAGCTGAAGCGATCCTTCCTCCGGAAATCACCTTGGGTTCCCTCCGAGTCCGGACCTTCGACGAAGCCTCGCAGGACCAGCTCCGGCGTGAAGACCTAGACCTCCTCGAGGAGGGAAGGTGCCAAGCAGCTGTTCGGAATGCCCGATACCGCCAAGCTCTACGGCGCTATCATCAGCGGCATGTACGCAACCGACAGCTCGAGGAAGGCGATCTGGTGCTACGGAGAATACTATCCAGAGAAGGGCAAAACAAACTCTCCCCCGGCTGGGAAGGGCCCTTCCGAGTGATCAAAGTATCCCGTCCCGGAAGCGTTCGCTTGGCTACCGAGGATGGGACACCTCTCCAAAATCCTTGGAACATCGAGCACCTCCGTAAGTTCTACACTTAATTCCACGGAGGTGAGTCTTAAGTAACTTGAAGTGTATGTTATAGAGTCATTGTACAGAGTCGGGTAGTTCCTCCGGGAGAACAGCCGGACCTTTCCCGAAAGGTTTGAAGAGCTCATGCAACACTTGATACAGTCTCCGGACTAGAAGTGTGGCTAACTACCCAGGGTCAAACGAGAAACCAAACACACTTAGCCTGGTTCCATACCCTAAGAGTGTACTCGTTTCCCATGTACCCCGGACCTATAATGAAAGACATCTTCATGTGAAATAGACTCCACGTGCATTCATTTTTGCATAAGGCTCGACATTTTTATTTTTCTCTTTCTTGTCTATAACAGAAACGTGCAATTCTTAAGAAGTTCTAGTTTAACCGGTTTATGTACGATTTGAGTTGAATTGTCGGATTTTTTAGATTTAAATATCGTCTGTGGCCAACTCGCCTGAAAGCCGCCAAGCCATTCTAGGGCCGGAGTGCGCTATCGACTTAGCCTGGTCAAGCACCCTAAGTACGCCACTCTACCTACATCCCGGCAGGCCAAAGTAAGGTGGGTCCATGGACAATTGGATCTAAAAGAAAAGACAATTCATCCAATTGTACTAAAAATCGTGTTCAACTTGAAATTCTCTTGAGAACCGTAAGCCGCGACGAAGTTATAGATAAGGAACGAATTTTACTTGTTTATCTTGGCTTAAGTGTGCAGGAAAAATGAACCCTATGTTAATGGAGAAGACCGGAGCTAACCAAGCTCCGGCTCCTATCAGGGCGTCAACCGTCGACGTTGACTTAAAGATGGTAAGAAGACCCTATCACTGGGAGTGGCAAGGGTCATTGCCGGAGCTACAAATCTCCGACACCTTGAAGTATTAACTATCGACACTCAACGTGTTGGTAGAGGCTATTGCCGGAGCTACTAAGCTCCGACGATGAACAGTGCCGGAGCTTCTAAGCTCCGACGACTTCAAGGGACCTTCACTATCGAAAACTTCGGACCTAAATTATACGAGTTCGAAGCAAATTTGTCTTCAACAAAGCTCAACATCCTTTTGGTACATGTCCACAATCAAACTGTGCACATCTACCAGGGGGCCAAGTGAAGATAAAGATGTTGAAGACAAAAAAATGAAATTCGCAAAAAAAGTGAGGATTTCATTTCATTTGAAGACCGGAGATTACATCTGGAGACAAGGGATTACAAAATTGAGAAAGAAGAGAAGATACAAGTAAAGGCTAAGAGAGATGGTCCTAGACCCTATGGAAGAACTCGGCGACCTTCTGGGCGACCTCCGACACGCTGGCTCGGGTAGCTTCGCTTTCTCCTTCGACGGGGCCTTCAAGCACCGGGTCCAGAGGGAACCGAGGGTTCCGGCTAGTGTAGCACGTCAACACATACTTTGTGACGTTCCTAGCCAGGGATTGCCCCTCGACCTCTAGCTGGTCCGCGATGACGTCGCCCACCTTGGAGAGCTTGCTGCCCGCAGCGCTCAACGCTTGCAACGCAAGGTCCGGCTCCGGCTCCGGATCATCCGGGAGCACGGGGCTGAAACCCATCGGCGCCAGCGCATCGTCGGCCTTGCTCAGGAACTCCCAAATTTGCAGGGAGTCCGTCTTCCTCAGGCCCTTCATCTCTTCCAGGGACCTCCGGGCCGCCGCCAGCTCCGAATTCTCGCGGGAAAGACGCTCGACTTCTTTGGCGTTCTGCTGAATCTTCGCAGCAACCCGCTTCTCAAGTCTTCCGAGCTCCTCCTCCCGGAGGTGGATCTTGTTCCGGCGGTCGACCAGGTCTTTCTCCCTAGCCTCTATTTTCTTCTCCCGGGCGACAAGGGCACACTCGTACTCGTAGAGTTCCTGCCCCCGCACCCAGGTCTTCTCCTCTTCCTCGAGGCAGCGCTCTTCCAATTTTTTAGTGCGCTCCTCGATACCCTTGTCCGCCAGAGCTGTCTTCTCGGCGAGCTCTTCTTCACGTCGCAAGACGTCATCCCGTAGCTCCAGGAGTTTTTGCTCCTCATCCTCGAGCCGCTTTTCCCTTCCCTCAAGTGCCTCTCGGCGCTTGATGAGTGCGGTGCTGATGGCCTCGAGTTGATCAAACCGAGCGTTGGCCGCGTCGTTAGCAGACTTAGCTTGGTCATGGTACTCCCGGGATTGGGCGTCGAGGTTGTGAGTCATGCTCTCCCTCTCGTCCAGCATCTCACCCCAGAGCTCCAGGCGGACCTTCTCCCGCCTGATCCATTCCTTGTCATCCGCAATCCTCGACTGCGCCAGCTTGGTCTCCAATTGGAGTCGATTACGCCACCTCCTAAGGGTTTGGCGCTCCTCTTCAAGAGCCTTGCTGTCGTGGAAGAAGGCTAGTTGGACTTGACGTAGACTGGAGCAAGCGTTGTCGATGGACATCGACAGCGAGATGGGCTCCGGACCTTCTGGGGTCTCCTCCGCTGGTTCCAGCGGGTCTTCACTTGCAAAAATTGGGTCCCACTCTACAAGAGCGGAACCCCGAGCTTCCAAGGCACTAGGGCACTCCTCCGGGATGGCCTCAGTCGCCACCGAAGAAGGTCCTGCCACCAAGCCTTCATTTGCCCCCTCAGGCTGGGGGCCGGCGACTTCGTTCAGGCACTCTGGCTCCGCCACGGGTACCATCGACGTCGTCGCCTCCAATGGCTCCGGCCGGGACACTTCTTCTGAGGGAGGCTCAAGCTCCCTCACCTCTTCGACCACCGGCTCTGCGGCCGGCGCTCCAGCAATCACCGGCTCTGCGGCCGGCGCCTCCACAACCACCGGCTCTGCAGCCGGCTCTCCAATAATTACCGGCTCTGCGACCGGAGCTTCGGAAGTAACCGGCTCAATTGCCGGAACCACTTCAACTTCCGGCTCGCATGCCGGGGCTTCAGCACTTTCCGGCTCTGAAGCCGGGACCGCTACTTCCTCCGGCTCGACAGCCGGAGCTTCTACTTCTGCAGCACCAGGACCCGGAGCATCAACCTTCGGAACGGGTGCCGCTGGCGCATCTTCAATCCCGTGGTCCGGCGCTACCACGGGAACTTCTGGAGACGAGTCGAGGTCCATGACCACGACAGCCGGCGCCGGAGCTGTCGCAGCCTCCGCTTGGGGCGGCACCGGAGCTGGAGCAGAAGCCCCTGCAGCCTCAGACACTATGGCCGAGGGCGGAGCTTCACTCCCCTTCTTGGGAACGCTGCAGATAAAGAACGAAGAAATTGAGCAAACAGATGCTATAATTAAAAGTTAATTGAGGTAAGCAAGAGAAATTACCTTGGGAGGCTCACGCACCAGCTTGCGCGGAACCTCTTTCCCGGACGTTCCGGGCTGGCCACGGTCGGTGTAGGAGCTCCGGGAGGACTTCCAAGACTTGCCGTGGCCGCGGGCGTTTCCCGGGTCGGAGCTCTCCTTGATCGGGAGGAACTCCTGGACCTGGAGGCCCTCACCGCTTCTCGTGCTGGAGTCGCCTGCCCGGAGCTGGCACCCCCGGAGGGACCCACCACGGGGACAGCCGCACTCTGGGAGGATCCCACTGTCGGAACAGTAGCGCTCCGAAAAGACCCCACCACGGGGACAGCCGCCACGGCGGCGGAGGATCTTCCTTCCTGAGGATGGGGAACTGGGGGGGAAGTAGCAAGCCCGACGGACCTTCCGTCAGCATGTCGCAGCTTCCTCTTCCGGCTCTCCGGCTCCTCCGCCAGCTCCTTGCCCTTGCCGGTGACCTCAACTCTTGGCTGAGAGACAGGGGCGGAGCCGCCTTCCGACAACCCGGGGATCGCCAACCGGGCGGTTGATCTTCTCTCGACGACACCAAGGTCGTCAAGCGCGGGCATCTTCCGCCGGAGCTCCCTACTGAACTCCACTTCCACGTTCAGGGGGAGGAAAGCTGGCGGCGGAGTCAAGTACTCTCTGTCAACATCGATGCCGTGCTGGAATTTCTTGAGGTGAAACTCCAAGGACTTCCCCACCATGCTGGACTTCAACCCGGTCTCGACCCGGTCCTCGTCCATCACGCTGTTGAGGGCCCAGGCGAGCTTCTCCCTCCTCTTCAGCGGTGCCCACCTGTTGGACAGGAAGTTGCAGAACACCGCCTGGGGAGTCAATCCTCCCTCCACACATTGGCGGATCCTGGACAGGATGGGGTCGAAAGCTGCCGCCAGCACCGGAACTTCGCTCCACACCGACGTGTCAATGCCGGGCAGACCGTCTGGCAACTCCAACCGCTCGTGCTCCTCCACCCGGACGACTACCCAATCTTTCTTCCAGTCATCCCACTTCCCGGAAGGGAATGACCGGAGGTACTTGAACGGGCACTTCTTGCGCTTCACAAAGTAGTAGAAGCCAAGGTACTCGTCGCTTCGGCCGGTGGTTTGGACGGTGAAGAAGGTTCGGAAAAGCTCGATGCAGGGAGGAATGCCCACCCACATCTCGCAGAAGTGGACAAAGATGGACACAAGGAGGATGGAGTGAGGGCCAAGGTGGTATAGCTGCAGACCATAGAAGTCCAGCAGCATCAAGAAGAAGGAAGAAAACGGTGGGATCAGCCCCACCATGGCGTACGATGAAAAGTACACCATCTCGCCGGAGTGCTCCTTTTTAAAGGGAAGCTCTCCGCCGGCGCGAACCGAACGGTTGAAGAAGTCCGACGACCACCCCATGAGGGCTCGGACCTTCTTCAGATCGCTCTCCGTCTTCAAACGACTCTCACGCAGACCCAACTCCATCGCAGCACAGCTAGGCAAGAGAAGAGGAGCAAAGCACGAGTTGGGAGTTTGAGCGCAAGAACAGATGGAAAGCGTAAAGAACTCCCGACGGTGCGCTTTCGTTCTTAAGTAGGCCCTCGCAACGCTTGGATGGAAACTGCAGGGGAGTCAAGGATACTACTCAAGAATTCAACCCAGCCGATGACAAGAGGGCCCGGGACCACCCTGACGATCAAGTCGAGGTTCTTACCCAGGCGAACAGTTGTCATCACGAGGCGGGAAACCCAAAGGCGGCGGACTGACAAGGCGCGCGGAACCGATACGGTTTTCGTATCGGGAACTGGCGACCTTCAATTGCGAGAGATCCGCACGCCAAAGATCCTATCTGTCGCCTGAGGTGCGCCATGCGTCGGCACTTAACCGTAAAGCCCCGCCAAAGGCACCTCCGAAAACCCTTGAGGACCCAGTTCAAGAGTCGCAAGTGTGGACCCACCTCCGGCGGAATGACTTCATCCCGTTGGCCTTCCCCGGAGGTAGGTCCAGGGGGCCACTGTCGGTACCCTAAAAACCATACACCCCCTGAGGATACAAAGATCTCAAGGGAAGGACATCTACTCAAATTGAAGACCCTCGGGGGCCCACTCGCCAGACGTAACCGGACCCGCTTCTCCAACATGGTTAGCCCCTAGGTTACCACGTGTACTGTCAGACCAGAGCTATTACCCGCAAGGGTGAAGCTCCGGGCTAGGTACTGAAACGGCACCTCCGGAGGTAACCCCTGACCGAGAGAAGCTCCGGACCTGACACGTGCCAGGCCACCCCGGAGCTTCCCGCTTCTCCCAGCAAGCTCCGGAGCTGCCACGTGTCCATACGTCGGAGCTGGCCGCTTCAAACCCCCGGGAGACGTTGTAACGGCTCCGGATCTCCAAAGGACAGCCGCGGACTTCAAGACCCGATTAATTATCATTAATTCCACGTTAATGATATTTAATCGGACGATCTTAACACCTGTAACGGCACTGTCGGAGCCGTTACAGGGTTATTAACAACAATTAATCTCGTGTATCAATACTAATAACCGCCAGGGCCACATGTCGGGCCAGGCTAACTTGTAACGGTTTGTCCTTGTACTATAAAAGGACAAACCGACGATACACGAGGGGGACTCGAAAGCTCTCGAACACTCTGAAGCTGACAAGTTAATACAACAAACACACACACCCGTGGAGTAGGGTATTACGCTCAGGCGGCCCGAACCACGTAAACCACTGTGTCTCTCGTGTCCGATCGCGTTTCATCTTCTTGAGTCTCCGCGCGCCCAAACCGAACCACAAACTCCTTCAACACTTTCGTAGTGTCAGGGGATCTGCCGACTCCAACAGTCGACAAATATACATTAGTAAAATAAAGAATTAATATATAAATAAATATTATCATATGAAATATCAACATGGATGGTCCAATCCAACCTACCAAACAAAAACTTTTTGATCGTCCAGTACATCCAATGAAACATCAACTAGCATGGATCGACATCCAGTATACAAAAACATGGATGATCCTATCGAATCCAACTTTGACAACAAAAAAATGCATGTACGCAACGGTCGTTCATTAACAGATAATATAAATATATAGAACCGATAGTTCATTAAATAACAGACAGAAAACAAAATAACAGATGGAACAGAGGAACAATGATATTGAGTTCATTAACATAAAACAATACTACAAAACAAGAAAAACAACATCACGAAACAAGAAAACCAACATCACAGATCCTTTCTTCCTCCTCGGGCCGATGGCGTGCGCGCGGCGCGGCCGTGGCGGGGCTCGCCGAAGATCTCGCCGCTGGCCTTTCCAGTGCGCCAAGCTTCGCCAATCTTGCCGCTTGGGGGTATTTCACCACGCGGAGCACGTCGGTGTTGCCCCCGGGGCTTGCCGACGGCTGGAAACGGCGGTGCGATGGCGGCGGCGGTGGCCACAGCTCCGGCAGGGTAGAACTCCCTTATCTCTAGCTCAAATGACTTGATTTCTCCTCCAAAAGCTTTCTTGTGCCTTGAGGATCATGAACCAGGACTAGTAAATTAAGGAGAAAAACGGCTGGAAACTAGGAGCTCAACGGTGAATCGCGGCTTTCTCACAGGCGGCAACCAAAACTCAGCTATCTCGATCGGTCATCACTTGTCGATGGTTTTCAAATCTTTTTGATCCGGAGTGTTTGTAGGGAGATAGGTAAACTATCCCCTAACTATGGTCAAGAATTATTAGATGTGTAAAATGAATTAAATCCATGACCTAGAGACATAGGTATGAACTATCATCAGGGAAACTGGCAATAAAGACGCTACAAGGCATGGCATGGCTTGAAACTTGGTGAGCATGCTTAAGGCGCGATAACACACCTTTCCCTTATAGAAGTCGGGGGCTGTAGAGGCTTCCTCCGGCTTGTCGACGGTGGAGTAGGGGCGGGTCTCGGCAGCTTCACCTGCGGTCGTCGGGAAACTGCGAAATACCGCCCAACCGGTTGAGGAAACACCGAAACAAAAGGTTGAGAAGGTGCGCAAGCAAGTTGTGAACAACTTTGCTAAAGGACTCCCGATCGATCCTTGCCTAGTTGGCAAGCTATCATTGGAGTTCCAAGGTGAGGTCGGCGGCGCACGAGCGGGGCAGAAAACGCGAAAGAGAAGAGAGGAACCGAGCTAGCTAGAGTTGTACTAATTCCTCTTTTTGATGTGTACTAATTCCTCTTTTTGAAGTTGGATATCGTCTAGAGTTGTAGGCTCCTTGATCATGCATGTTTGGGGCGTAGCATACATCGGCAAGGCCTCATACTCTAACGATATCCATCATCAAAACGAGAAATTAAACACATATTAATTGGTTGAACATGTTTGGGGTGCATGCAAGTTAGACATAGAAAAGACCTCAGTCACGTTTGACAAAATTAACATGCATACCTCAAACAAGACGATCTTTCAACAAAAAGAGAAAACACACGTATAAGCGGGCATGTGGGGATGATCGGACGCTAGAGGAAACCGCACTTATGAACTGGTCGGTGGCCCCGGTTTACTCCAAACCGCGGTTTGCATCCTCTCGGTCCCAACAGCTCGACGCGTCCCATCGACATAAGAGAAAATTAACACGTGTATGCCACACCTCCGACTATCCGAGCATTAATGCTTTGTCGTGATCATGTATGATGGTCGGACATGAATGCATGCTTTTGAAAGAGAGTCAGCGAGGTCTCCATCATGTTTCATGCATGATTGATCACTTGTTGATGAGGATTTGTGATGTTGATTTTCTTGTTTCATGATGACATTTCACTTGTTTTGTAATGTTCTATGTTACTGAACTCAATGTTGTTCGTCTATTCCATATGTTATTTTCTTCTCTGTCCGTTGTCTAATGAACTACGCACTCCGTAATGATGTTCTATGTGTAACATGCATGTGCAAGACCTCGATCCACGATCATGTTAAATTGATAGTGTTATACAAGTATTTTCTCTTTTTGTTGAAAAAACGATCGTCATATTTATTATTTGTATATTATTAATATACATTAGTAAAATAAAAAATTAATATATAAATAAATATTATCATATGAAATATCAACATGGATGGTCCAATCCAACCTACGAAACAAAAACTTTTTGATCGTCCAGTACATCCAATGAAACATCAACTAGCATGGATCGAGATCCAGTATACAAAGACATGGATGATCCTATCGAATCCAACTTTGACAACAAAAAAACGCACGTACGCGATGGTCGTTCATTAACAGAGAATACAAATATATAGAACCGATAGTTCATTAAATAACAGATAGAAAACAAAATAACAGATGGAACAGAGGAACAATGACATTGAATTCATTAACATAAAACAATACTACAAAACAAGAAAAACAACATCACGAAACAAGAAAACCAACATCACAGACCCTTTCTTCCTCCTTGCACCAAGGGCGCGCGCGCGGCGCCGCCGTGTCGGGGCTCACCGGAGATCTCGCCGCTGCCCTTTCCAGTGCGCCAAGTAACTGATGCTCTGCACGAGGTCTGCGGAGAAGTTAAGAAGCCATGGTGTAGGGACGCGTGTGCGACGTTGCACATGGATACAAGAGATACGGAAGTATCTCTGAAGATCGTCTTCCACAGTGGTTTAATTGCGCTGCACGAGGTTTGCAAAGAGTTCAATGCACGGGAAACGAACCGCTCCCTCGTCTACTCCGCACAGGCCATATATAAGGCAAGTCGTCGGTTATGTAAAAGTACAGAACTTTTGCACTCCTTTCTTCTTCTTCCATCGTTCCACCTCCTAGCCCGGCGCCGGCGAACCACCACGACCATGGCCAACCTTCCGCCTCCTAGCCCGCCAAGGCAGCCACCCTGCAAGCGGATATGCTGCAGCTCCCCCGAGAGGGTGAACGACGACAAGCGCCTCATTATGGCGCGAGAGGCGTACAACAGTACGTCTCGGGCCTTGGACGCTTTGGGTCTTGGTACCCTTCCTGAGTTTCCGGGAATGGATACCACCGGCCACTACCTCTACGCCCTCACGGGTGTGGCCGATCGCCTGAACATCTTGTCCAGGACGATGGCCCAGGAGCTCGACGCCGAGGGCCGTAGTGCCCTAGTGGCGATGACGGAGAGGAACTTCCATCGCGGCGGGGTTCCACCGCTGGTGCAGCCGGAGCCACCGGTGCAGCCGGAGCAATCGGCTCAGCCAGAGCAGCCGCCCCACTCTCCTGCTGCATCGTCGCCGAAGGAGGAGGAGGAGGAGGAGGAGGAGGAGGAGGAGGAGGAGGAGGAGGAGGAGGAGGAGGAGGAGGAGGAGGAGGAGGAGGACGACGACGACGACGACGGCGGCGGCGGCGGCGGACACCACCACCACCACGACGACAACGACGACGAGGAGGAGGAGGAGGACCACTTGTCGTGGTTTGAGAAGTTGGGGGAGAGGGCGGAAGAGGCGGGGCCAGCAGAGTAGTTTTAGGAGTTCTTGTACATATTTGTTTTGTAGTTTTAGGAGTTCTTGTACATGTTTAGCTTCAATTCTGTTCTTGTACATATTTCTTGTGTTTTGTAATATATATGTGTTCATTCGTGTCAATGAATACTGGTGTGTTAGAATTTCTGGATTTCAATCAAGTGAATGTGCTCTAAGTTTAGTGATGTGTTAATCTGTCACAAGTGAACCGAGCAAATTGGACAAAAACAAAAGATCTTAGGGTTTGAAGCTCGTCTCGATTTGTAATTGCAAAGCTAAAGGAGACAAACAATGACTTAAAGTGCGTCTAGCATCACTTTGTGATCGATGGACATCCGATCTGTCGCCCATCGTTGTCTCCTATTTGGGTTTCTTACGTAGTGTAATTGGTTGATCATGTTTGCGGTCCATGCATGTTAGACATAGCTATAATTAAAACACCTCGGTCATGTTTAACAACACTAACATGCATGCATATATATATATACCTCAAACAGTACATGACAATCTTTCAACAAAAAGAGAAAACACACATATAACATCATGAAATATGATCGTGGATCGAGGTCGCACATGCATGTTGAACATATAACAGAAATAGTATTAGACAACAGACAACGAAGAAAAGAACATATGGAACACGTGCGAAGGATTAGTCCCACCACGGAAAGATGAGGTCAGTGCACCGACGTTATAAGGCATGGCGCACAATTGCAGTTAAAAATCCGAATGAAAGTAATGCGTGCAGGACTAGGCCCATGTTCGCTGCAAGGCGTCCGCTGGCACTGACGCGCGGCCACGAAGTTGGCTTAGGCGTATACGAACGGATTTTTTTTATATAATGAAATTTTTTTTCCCCGCATGTAAATTTACTTCTAAAAAACTGCCACTGAAGCCGATGGGACGCGTAGAGCCGTTGGAACCGAGAGGATGCAAACCGCGGTTTCGAGGAAACCGGGGCCACCGACCGGTTCATAATTAAGCGTGGTTTCCTCTAGCATCCGATCATCTGGACACGCCCGCTTAGATGACGACCCGCTATAAAGGCTTACCGTCCTCTTGCTTCTCCGCCGCACCACTTATTAGATCCTAGCCTCTAAACTTCTCCCCCCGCCACCGTCAACCACCTCTCGCTCTTTCTCCGCACCTTTGTCCCCACACAAATGGGTAGCCCCGCGCCGAAGCGCTCTAGGCCATCGACGTCCTCCGAACCTCCTTCTCCATTTCCTTCGCCACCGGCAATGCCGGTGGAACTGATGGCGGCGCCCGCATCTCCGCCCGCGGCGCCTACACTTCCTCATCCCGGTTGGGTTGAGCAGACTCTCAGCCTCCTCACCGACCGCATCGACGAACTCGATTGGCGCCTTAAGGTGGCCACTGACGCCAAGTCCGCCGCCGCTCATAGCGCACTAGCGCTCAACGCAGTGGCGCGGAAGGTCTTTTCCGACACAGATTGCTCGTGTCATCATCTGGGTCTTGGGACCCTTCCCCTCCACACGAGCATGGACACCGCGGGCCACTACTGCTACGGGTTCATGACTGTGGCCGGTCGTCTCGACTCCCTCCACGAGACGATCGCGGAGGTTGCTGGGGTAGAGGGCCTCCTGAAGATTATGCACCGCGTCGCCGGGAAGCTTTGGACTGTGACGGAGGTTGAGGAGTATGAGGCGGCATGGGCAGCGGCGGCAGCGGAGGAGGCGGAGCAGGAGGCGTCTCTTGAGGCGGAGGTGGACGCGGATATGGAGGCGGCGGCAGCAGCGGAGGAGGAGCAGGAGGAGGCGGCAGCGGCGGCGGAGGAGGAGGCGGCAGCAGCGGCAGAGGAGGAGGAGGAGGAGGCGGCACCGGCGGCGAAGGCGGAGGAGGCGGCAGCGGTGGAGGAGGAGGATGTGGTTTTCTCCTAGTAGAGTAGTATTAGGAGTGGTTTATCTATTTCGTGATCTCTGAGTAGAGTAGTATTAGGTGTAGTTTATCTTGTTCTTGCTGTCTACTACGTGTTTTCCTATTACTTGTTTGTTAATGAAATATGTCTTTATGTTCATGAACAATGTGTCTATATATGCAGTATCGAAAAACTTCTTTTATCGAAAACATCTCCTATATGTTTGTAACTTGGGACCGTCTATATTTCATGTGGCTGAATGAATGAAACCGGTAAACATTATCCTTACAAGTAATAGAACTAACAACAGACATGATGCATAATTAACTTGATTAGGAAATTACGTCATCTAAATTGCTAACTAGTCCATCGCCTGATGAGACAGGTGCATGAAAAGTACTTTATCCGTTGTAACTAATATCTGATGACATTGTTGATATATATATCGTATGTACCTGTGATACTCGTATCACATGCGGCTTTGGATCGACGACCTGGAGATTAGACATCACAGGGGAAAATGTTTTTTTTTTTGTAGTAGTAGTATATACTCTGTATATGTTATCATTTCATTGCGATGAATGTTATATATAAAATGCTGATTGTTTACCTTTTACTAGACCATGGATTTGCCGTCCTCCTTTCGTGGACTTGGGTGTTCTGTATTTGCATGTCGTTTGCATTAGCACAATGATACATTTGGCGATTCATATTTTTGTTCGTATTTTTTTTGGAATGTCCCACTACCACATGACTGCTTTTACATCTTCATGAAAACAAAGATGAACGGCAGGTAGTGGTCCCACGGCGAGGCAGCAGTACAAAGAGGTCTACCCCTCTAGCTCTAGGTAGACGTACCGGTGAAGAGTAAAACCATGTGCAGGAATCGTCGCGACATTACATGAATTTAATCACGATTGCATGCATGCAGAGGGGCACGGCGCCAAATTCTGCACGCCCTGGAAAAAAATTTTCATTCTTCTTGGCGCGCACAATTGAGATTTTCACAATTGAAACTTCACTCCGTGCGTCCAAAATTCCAGTCCCGCCCATTTGTAGCTAGCCACGACGAATATAAATGTGCGTCTCCCTCTAATCCCGCAGTGGCTTCGGTTCCCGGCACACATGTTCTCCTCTTAGTGCTGTGTTCAAAACTTGCATTCCTAAGATATTCCCGTGTGAGTGGTGGTGGCGACTGTGGGTACAACGTCTAGCGACCAAGTTTGATGGGCTCTACCGAACCTCTTCATCGCTGACCCCGCCCTGCGAGATCCCGGACTCCAGTTTTGTGCTACGTAAGTTCTACACGATCCATGCCGTCTTTTTATAGAGCTACTCCCTCCTTATCACTTTAGTTGTCGTCCCAACAGCTGCAGCCAGGTCAATCCTAGTTGTTGTCCCAACTCCTTATATGCTCTTATGTTTCATGAATGTCTAGTATAAAATCTGATTAATGGTGCAATCGTGCAATCAACTATCCTCAATCGTTAGATCTGCATCCTACAGTCGATTCATCTTTTTATTTTACCCTAGCATCTGATTGCATTCTACTTGTTTCCATATATAAAATACACTACACCTCTGTCCCGAAATAAATGTCGCTCCGACAGTTTATGGTAGTGTATTTCTAGTACATTTCCATGTCAGGAAAGATAACTATTAAAAACCGCATACTATGTAATTTCTTGATTTAGAAGTAAATGATGCCAGGGTTATCTTATCAACCACTCCCAATGTTGTACTCTCATTCGTGTGTTCCAAACTTGTATTCCTAAGATTTTCAGTTCCCACGGTTTATACACGTTTTTCTTGTTTTTCTTTCTTGGATTGTACGGTTTTTTTCCTACTCCTTCATTTCTAATTCCTCCGTTCAAAACAAACATTTTCAGTTCATAGCAACCACACCACCCGATCTAAAATACACATCCTCATGTAATCTGACGTTATGACTGTTACTTACTATATATACTCTTTACTTTAGGAACAAGACACCAAATCGTCATGTCGTCTACAAGTAATCGTGATGGGCAATAAGCACCTGGTATAACTATAAATGTGTTTACTATCAAAATACACATATTTATAACACGTTAATTCCTTTACATCGTATGCAGAGAATATTGCAGCACCTGATGCTCAGGAACCCCGAGATTCGTCATCCCATGCTTGTACTACGAGTATAAATATGTACCAGGCTCTACTAAATATTTTAGCATTGCGATTGTAGTTTCCTAGTCCCAGTTAATAGTTAATCAGTATATGTGATGGCGTGATTTATTGATACCTACACACGCACGATGGGCTCTCTCGCCGCCGGCCACTCCGGCACCAGCGACCACACCCTGCTGCTGCTCACTTCAGTGTCCTCCCCGACGCGTCTCCCTCCACAATCGCCACGTCCCATCCTTCAAGTGTCATGATGACCCCGCCGCCCGCAAACCTCTGTCGCCGCCGGTCACTCTGGCACCGGCCGGAGCCCATGCCCTGCTGGTGAGTATATGTGATGGCGTCATTTATTGATGCCTACACGTGCACGCTGGGCTCTCTCGCCGCCGCCACTCCGGCACCGGCGACCACGCCCTGCTGCTGCTCACTTCAGTATCCTCAGAAACGCGTCTCCCTCGACCATCGCCACGTCCCATCCTTCGCGTGTCATGATGACCCTGCCGCCCGCAAACCCATGTAGCCGCCGGTCACTCCGGCACCGGCCGGCGCCCACGCCCTGCTGGTGGTCACTTCACTGTCCTCCCCGATGCGTCTCCCTCCATCTCTATGTCCCATCGTTCGCGTGCCATGATGACCCCGCCGCCCGCAAACCCCTGGCCATTACAGCGTACCTACATGCTATGCCCCATATGACATGGCATACCCTGGAAAAAATAGTCCAATATCATTAACCCCTGTCCACTAAGAAATGTTAGTATCATATAGTTTTGAGATGCATGTAGATGAGGGTTCATTGCTGCTTATATGATCTCAATTCCATTTTTTACACTGCCAAATGTGTTGCTGATGTCTGGTAATTAACGCAAGATTATATTCATGTATCCGTTCTAGCACTTTAGGGCGAGATGCTAACATGCAGAGCAAAATATCAGTATGCAATCCACCTAAATTTAATTCCTAGATCCGCCACACTGTCCTCCTAGCCTCGAGACTTGCTCCAGGGTGATATCAATGGACGCAGATCACCTGACTTATACGTTTTTACTGCACACGATGCAGTAAAGATCCAACGGAATCATACCGTTGGATCTTTACTGCATCGCCTACAGTAAAAACGTAAGTCACGTGAGATCGCCGGTGTGATCTGGACGTCGATCCTCTGACTTAAATGTGGTCACTGCACTGCCAGACCGAACCCTAGCTTTGTTAAACGTCGCAAGCTGCCCGCCTCATCTGTCTTGCATCCTCTACCTGCTAACACTGCTGACGTCCATGACTCGCCCTACCACCAATTCGCCTCGAGACGTGCTCCTGCTGATGTCGGTCAGACCGAACCGGCAGTACTGCAGAGGATGAGCACCCGACGAACCCTCTCTTTCTCTAGCACCGCTAGCTACTGTCTTGCCTGCTTCGCAGCTGGACTGAAAATCCCCTGCAGTACTACGGGTGCTGTAGCACCACTGACTACTGCCTGATGCCTGATCAGGGTATGAACAGCAACAAAGAAGTCAACAAGTTGATGCATCGCCCAAGATGGAGCAAAATGCTGTTGCGACGTGGTGTTCCCACGCTCGTATTTGCCGCACTCGCCCTAAAGATGGTAAAACATCAGACTTCTTCTTCTTTCACACTGTTTGTACATGATACTAGGCCTAGTAAGTTGCTAATTTGCTTTAAACATTTACCGTTTAAATGACACTAACAGAAGGAAAGAAGTTTGGAAGAGGGGTGGCTAAAGGACTTAAGGTTGCTAAATTGCGCTATCAAGCATATGCAAATAGAACAAATGATCAGAATCGGAAGCTACAAATTCAGTGGTCCGATAGGTTGGGTGCTGCGGTTGGTCCTAACCAGCGGCACTTTGTCGATGATGTGGTTATTACAACAAAAAAATGCACCCCTCGCTGGTGTAAGGAAGTGGGCAGAGGTTGGTGATACTTCGAAGAGCGATATAGTGAGAG
Organism: Tuctoria greenei; assembly: GCA_036927565.1. Taxonomy (NCBI): domain Eukaryota; kingdom Viridiplantae; phylum Streptophyta; class Magnoliopsida; order Poales; family Poaceae; genus Tuctoria; species Tuctoria greenei. Next base: position 94,310,920 of record JAYESD010000005.1, read on the forward strand.
ACATTCTGGTTAGTGTTGTGACACCCCACATAAGTATTTTTTTCTAGCGACCTCCATCTTGTACGTTTATAACAGTGTGATATACAATGTACAGAATGCCTGGGACTTGGAGGACACAGATGATACTAGAAGAAAAATATTGAAGATTGCTGGTGAGCGCTACAAGGGGTGGCGATCAACATTGCATGCCACCTATAAGAAGTATTCGACCGATGAAGAACGTATACAAAACAAGCCTGTTGACGTAGCATATTCCGATTGGTTGGCGCTTATGGACTATTTTGGGTCCGAGCGATTCAAGGTCAGCTAGCTTTCTAATACCTTCATATCCTACAAAAACTATTTGATAACACCCATTCATGAAATTAATTCTTAAAATTGCAGTCAATAAGCAAAACCAAATCACAAAATCGAAGTACTCAAAAGACAAAACACTTGCTTGGCTCAAAATCCTACGCCCAACTTAGTTACGAGAAGCTATGAAAACTAAATCATGCTTTTACTTTGCACTGCAATCATTCAATCAAATTTTACTTGTATTTGATGTAGCGAGACCCAGAGACCGGAAAAGAACCCGATGACATAGAACTGTGGGAGGCAAGCCATGTGAAGAACGATCAATGGGCAAATGAGCAGGCAGAAGCTGTACATGTGAGAAACACTTCAAACAGTCCCTATTTAAATAAATATTTGCAATGTACATGTGACTTTTCTTTTTGTATATAGACCCAGGCACATGCCCAAATAATCGTCAAGGAAGCTGAGCTGGGAGTCCCAACCCTAGATGAGGAAAGAAACAACATCTTCTAGCTTACTTATATATCCGCAACCGGTTCTGGAGGATCACAGTTTCGGGGGCGTGGTTATATGGCTAAACCTAATGTTTCTGAAAGACTGTGTATCCAGATGTCTGACCAGCTCGGCCAGCAAGTTCGATCCTTGCAAAATAGAAATGAAGACCTCAACTCTCAGGTGCAAGAGTTGCAAGGAAGAAATGATCATATGACCTCCTAGATGGATGGCTTCGTCCAGGCAAATGAACAGCTCAACCAGGAAGTCTGGGCTTTACATGATCAGATGGCAGCCAATTCTGCACGGCAAGAAAAGGAGCTAGCAGACATGCGCAGAATGATGGAGAGCTTGCAAAATCAACAAAAGCTAGCAGCAACTCCACAAAAGGCTCCTGCTCGCACCAAGTCGAAGCCGGATGTTCAAGAAACTATTCCTAATACTACAACTCGTCGCGGTGCTATTTTAATGGGTGCAATGTTGCAAACTGAAAAAACTGTAAAGAACATCGTCTCGCAACGACGCAAGGGACCTTGAGCATTGCATCAATTGCTGGATGTTTGTTGTTAAGTTGACAGACGTATCGTGTGCGAATAAATTGATTCTGTTGCCACTAATTTTCAAACCTGGTGCATTAGGATTCTAGTGCCGCTAATTATAAAACGTGGCATTAACAAATTATTGCGACAAAAATAAAGTGTTGCAATAGGAAGCTAGCTATTGCCACAAATTATAAAACATTGCACTACAAACATTTGGCTACAACCAAAAAAGCGTTGCACTAGACTGCTATTGCCACCACCCAGAGAACGTTGCATTACGAACCTGTTGCAACAGATTTGAATATGTTGCATTACGAACCTATTGCCACACATCAGAAATCGTTGCAATACAATAATGTTGCCACGGTTTTGAAATCGTTGCAATACCGTACTATTTGACATGAACGTGAAATCGTTGCAATACCATATTATTGGCCACGGCTGTGAAATCGTCGCGATACCATATTATTCGCCACGAGTGTGAAATCGTCGCGATACCGTACTATTCGCCACGAAAGTGAAATCATTGCAACATCGTAGTATTCGCCATGAATGTGAAAATGTCACGATACGATATTATTCGCCACGAGTGTGAAATCGTTGTGATACCGTACTATTCACCGCGGATGTTAAAACGTCGTGATACCATATTATTCGCCACGAGTGTGAAATCGTCGCGATACCGTACTATTCGCCACGGATGTGAAATCGTTGCAACACGATACTATTCGCCACGAATGTAAAAACGTTGCCATACCGTACTATTCGCTACGGATGTGAAATCGTTGCAACAACATACTATTCACCGCGAATGTGAAAATGTCATGATACCATACTATTCGCCACGAGTATGAAATCGTCCCGATACCGTACTTATCGCCACAGATGTGAAATCGTTGCAAATAACTTACTATTCGTTGCAATACGTTAAATCGTCGCAATACGTTAAACCGTTGCAATACCATACTATTTGCCACGAACGTGGAGTCGTTGCAATACCATACTTTTTGCCACAAATGTGGCATCGTTGCAACACCGTTATTTTCGTTGCAATACGTTAAATCATCGCAATATGTTAAACCGTTGCAATACCATACTATTTGCCACAAACGTGGAGTCGTTGCAATACCATACTTTTTTCCACGAATGTGGCATCGTTGCAACACCGTTATTTTTGTTGCAATACATTAAATCGTCACAATACATTAAACCGTTGCAATACCATACTATTTGCAATGAACGTGGAGTCGTTGCAGTACCATACTTTTTGCCACGAATGTGACATCGTTGCAACACCGATATTTTCGTCGCAATACGTTAAATCACCGTAATACGTTAAACCGTTGCAATACCATACTATTTGCCACCAACGTGGAGTCGTCGCAATACCATACTATTTGCCACAGATGTGAAGTCGTCGCAATAACCTATTGCCACGGCTGTTATCGCCACGAGTCGAAAAAACTATCGCGACGTTCTATTTCGTTGCGACAACAACCTATCGCGACGAATTTCGACCTATTGCAATGATTTTTTCGTCGCAATAAACCAGAATCCTGGTAGTGACTCCTTACACAACTTAAGGCTGATTTTGCAGTAAAAGATCTTGGTAGACTCAGTTTTTTTTGGGTTTGAAGTATGTCATTCCTCTCATGGTCTCATTCTGACACAACACAAATACATACAAGATTTATAATCCCGAACTAATATGCTCACCTCCAAAGGTGTGTCCACTCCTATGGTTCCTACTTAGAAGTTTGGACTAGATATGGGTGAAAAGCTCTCGTCTGAAGATACTACAAGATATCAAAGTGTTGTTGGTGCCCTCCAATATCTATCATTAACAAGGCCTTATATTTATTTCTGTGTCAACAGGGTCTGCCAATTTCTATCAACTCCAACTACAGTACATTGGGCGGCGATCAAAAGGATTCTAAGGTATCTTCATGAAACTATTGATATGGGATTATGCTTCACCAAGTCTGGCTCTTCACTGCTTAGTGCCTTCTCAGATGCAGATTGAGCTGGGAATCCTGATGAACGTCGAAGCACTGGTGGATATGCCATATTTTTTTGTGGCGATCTCATTTCCTGGAGTTCACGCAAACAGCCAACAATGTCTCGTTCAAGTACAGAGGCTGAATATAAGGCAGTTGCTGATGCTACCGCAAAATTGATTTGGATTCAGGTGCTTTTGCGTAAGCTTGGGATTTCGCAGTCATGAGCACCCAGTCTTTGCTGCGATAATATTAGTGCCACCTATTTATCTGCCAATCCAATTTTTCATCGGCGGACGAAGCATGTTGAGGTTGATTATCACTTCGTTCATGAACGAGTATCATCTTGTCAACTTGATGTGAGATTTATATAATCTAAACATCAGCTCGCGGACATTATGACCAAGCCATTACCAGTCTCCTCCTTCAATAATTTTCTACGCAATCTAAACTTAGTATCACAGCATCCAGATTGAGGGGCGGTGTTAAACATGGAAGCCTATATCAATATTTGGTATGCTATATTGATTACCATATATGTCGGAAGTATATTTGGCATGATATATTGGCTACCATATATGTCGGGAGTATATTTGGTATGCTAGATAGACTACCATATGCATCTGTCGAAGTGTTAGTGCGACACTTTCCCTGGATCTGCTAAGGAGCAGCCCGTGGAGGTTCTTGTTCGGCGGGGCTTAGGCCTCAAACTAGTGTTCTAGCAGAAGAGTATGTGATACGGTGGTTTTACATGGTTCGGGCCGCAAGGAGCGTAACACCCTACTCCACGGTGGATTGTATTGCTGGTGAGTGTGTATGCGTGTGTGTGTATCGGGGATTCTGAGTCTGGTCTTTGTATCGGTGGCGGTTTGGGCCTTTTATAGTCAAGGTCAGATGCCTTACAAGTGGGGTCCCGGGGCCCTACAAGTGGTCTCGGGGCGATCTTATCCTAAAGATCTAAGGCTTCTTCTATAAGCTTCCTCTGACCGTGGGCCTCAGGACTCGCCATCTTGCTACCCGGGTTGTTAGTACCCCACACGTCATTGCTGATAATGGCAAGAAATGTCCCATCCAACTGTCTCTGGCACCGTAAGCTACCCACTTGGCAGAGTGGGATAAGCATGCGGCGCCTTCACTGTGATGCAATTAGCCGTAGCGGTACCTGACATTATGCGTGTGCAGCGCCATGCATCTGGGGAAGTTGCGATCTTCAAGGCTTAATGGAGACAAGGCGCACCGCCCTCTTAACTTCTGCACTATCTGCTCAGGGCAAGTGGACTGACCATGTGGTCGTTGGGGAGCTCTCCACCATGATGGAGGCCACGCCTGTCTTGCGGGCCACGTGGCACCTCGGGAGCTCACCTCCATGGGGGGGGCCAGGTCTCGCCCCGCAGACCACGCGACATCTCGAGTGCTTGCCTCCACTGGGGAGATCGAGTCTCGACTTCGTGGGCCACCTGGCAGCTTGGGAGCCCACTTCTGCGGAGGAATTCAGACCTCGTCCTACTGGACACGTGGCTGCCTGGGAGCTTATCGTCAAGGTGGAGCTGAGCTCCCTCTTTTTGATGTCTTGTGGGCACCCCGGACTTCCCATTTGAGGCTGGTGGGTCCGGGTTTCTTTGGACATGTGGCGCCCTCGGACCCTGTCCCTTTTGGGAGGCGAGGTACCTCGGCGGCTCTAGCTTGTGCGCGAGGGTACCCAATATGCCGGGTAGTGATAGTGGCCTGTGGTTCCACCTTGGGGTGAGGCAACGAGCCCGAGGGTGGGGCCTTATACTGCTTTCCCGCACGGTCTTTTAATTTTGTCTTGATCAGTCGAAGCGGTGCACTCTTCTGCTGTTGTGACCATGCATCCCTCTCTGGTTGAGGGGTCGTGGCGACAAGATCTTTGCTTGCTGTGACATTATCGCGACGGTTCCCAAGGCATCTGCTGCACTTCTGCTGCTTTCACTTCCGTCTTTATGGGAACTGTCGGGTTTCCTTCTCTGGCAGAGAACTGCTTGGGCCAACTTTTCTGACGAGGGACCTGGGCCCACTCATCATGGACGCCGTGGTACGAGCCATTGATTTGAAGCCCGCTCAAATTTGCACGGAGCACCCAAACGCCACTAGGGTACTTTAAAAAGGTACCTTTGTGGGCAATGGAAGTTCCTTTCTTCTGCGTGCCCCAAGCATTCGAGCCTTTGACTCCCTCCTTATGTGTCTGCCCATCCTTGAGGTTCTCGACTCGTGCTCCAATGGACTCAACTCGACCTTCTTCCCGAATAGAGGATGTCTCACCTGTGAGGTGGCTTTTCGGCTAGGAGGACAAGGAATGACGGGATCAGATCCGTCCTGACTCCTTACCACTGGAGTTGGGGGGGGGGGGGGAGATCGTCTTCTTCGAGGCGTATGAATACTCCGGGTTCGTCCCTCCTGTTTCCTCCTTCCTGGTGACACTCCTGGAAGTCCTTGGGCTCCAGCTTCATCACCTGTCGTTGAACTCTCTGGTGATGGCGACAGTGTTCTCGCATTTCTGCGAGATGTTCGTCGAGGTGTGCCCATGCGTGCTGGTGTTCTGGTAGTTCTTCGTGCTGAGGCGAAGCTGGAAGAAGAACAAAGCCAACTTCCTCGTCGGATTCTGCTTCTAGCGTCGGGCCAACAACCTCTTCAAGTACATTGCTCCGCTCTCATGGGCGAAGTGGCCTGACTAGAGGAGTGACTGGGTGGTCGTACATGCCAATGCTCACGATCGCATGGTCCTACCCACCAACTCCCGGCGATTAGGAAGGCGGCCTGGGAGGAACAGCCGGAGCTCGAGGCGGCATACACATTGGTGATGGAGAGGATTCGATTCCTGGCGGAGCACGGCCTGTCAGAGCTGTCGGTGATGGCCGACTTCGTTCGTTGCTGTCTGTCCCCTCGCCAGCATCGTTGCCGCCCTGCATGGCTCTACTTCGGGCTCCAAGAGGGTACCAGGTTGCTGAGGGGTCACGACACGGAGACAACCCCGCAGGAGGTGTTTGAAGCAATGTCCAAGGTGTGCGACGACCTGCTGTCGGACGACGTCTTCAAACTTCCGCAGGCTTGCCCACCGTTTTGCACGGATCGGGACCTTCGAACGAAGGTTCTGAAGGAGATGCCCAACCTGGACGCGATTGGTCTTGCCCCGCGGCATGTTGGCGATGAGAGCTGGGGCCTGGCCATCGTCGACTCTTCGGAGGATTCCGCACCTTCTTCAGGTTCTGAAGCCTCCAGGGCAGAGGAGGCGCCCGCTGCTGGGGGGAAGGGCAAGGCACTGGTTCCTGACATAAGGGGAAGGCACCGGTCCCCAACGTAGGCAATGGGAAGGCCTTGGTGGTCGAGGTCGTGAAGGAGAAATGCCCTCGTCGCCGCCGAGGGCGCCGCCACAGGTTGCCTTCGCTCCAAGCTAGCATCCACCGGCGCGTCCCTCTTCAGTACTGGGCGTTAGTGGTTCTTTGGGGGGAGGTTCGGTCCGTAAAGCGGCGGCTCTGCCGTCGTCGGCGGTTGGCACGTCATGCGGCATCCCTGTTCCCTGCGCGGTCCAGGGTGCCATAGAGGACTCCGGCAGCATCACACCTCCGGAGCCTCAGGCAAAAAGGCCTCGAGCCGTCGTCATCGTCAGCTCGAGGTTTGGCTCTGTCAGGGTTGGTGGAAGCACACCGATGCAGTGCAGTGGCACTGCTGATGGTTTTGGCAGATGCCTTGCTGGTATAGCATCGCCTATTATGCCATCGCGAGGGACCGCGGCTTCAGGGTCACCGAAAAGTGGAGGCTCGCTGGAGCTTCTGGGGACATCGGTAAGGCATTCTTTCCAACGCTTGCTCTATTTTCTCGACTGCCTTTATTGATTGGTCAAGGCTTGATCTTGATTTGCATAGCTACGTCAGCTGTTGTGAGGCCCTTACCGCCGGGGGTAGTGCCCGGGAGCATTTTGAAGGTGGCTGAGGATGCTACGGCTGTGCTGGCGGGGTAGCCTGCCAAGCTTGCCCAGGGGAGCACTGCTCTGGTGTTTGTGCCTGGCGTGGGTGGTGAGGCATCTCCGGCTGCATCTCGAGCTATCGCATCAGAGGCACCTCCAGTCGTCGGACCAGAGGCACCTCCGATAATTGTGGCAGAGGCACTTCCTGCCATTGTGGCGGAGGCCATGTCGGAGCTGACCCAGAGGGTTGAAGGTTTGTCCTCCACTGCTCCTGATTTGGCGGGCAGCTCTCTAAACCATGGTGGCTCCGCTGCTTCAGGTGGCATCGCAAGTCCTGCTTAGTCTCCGGGACAATATCCCCAGTGCTGGTGGCCTCGTCTTCACCGATACGGGAGGAAGAGGTCCCCAACATAATCACCAGACGGCCTTCCCTGACTTCGACGCAGCTGGAGCACCTCTCTGATGTCATGTACTTGACGTAATCAAGTATCCTTTAGGTGCAATCCAACCTCCGCCGGGCGCAAGAGGCTCTTGCTGTGGAGTGGGAGAAGCTGCGTGCCGAGGGCGAGCGCCTCTGAGGCTGGGAGGGTCTCTTGAGCTCCAGGATCACCGAGGCAAAGGCAAAGTACCACAAGGAGAGCAAGGAACTGGAGGTGAGACACCGCTTGGTGAGGGCCTCAAATGCCTTGACCCAGAAGATTCTGGCTGATGCCAAGGCAGCCAACGACGTTGCTGACGCCCGCCTGCACGCTCTTTCTGATGGTCGACAGGCCCTGAGTCGCCAAGAAGCCATCATTGCTAAGAGGGAAACTGATGTCACCGATCAAGAGGTGGTAGTGCAGGCGATGATGGCCCGTATTGAGGCCGATCGGGACAAGATGCAGTCCCGCCTCAAAGACCTTGAGCTTTGGGAGAGCAATTTGGCGTGGGATCGGGCGCAACACCTAGCTGAGCGTCAGGAACTCCTGCTGCACGATCTGGACGTCCAAGCCCGAGAGCAGGCAGCAGAGCGCCGCGGCCGGGAGCTTGATCTGCGGGAGCATGAGCTGGCTTAGCTTCTACAAGCCGAGGGTATGGCGGCAGCGGAGATTGTGGCATCCCTGTATTGGTGTGCTACTGGAGCCGGTACCCTGATCTACTACTGGAGCTTGTTTTTTGTATTCGGGGTTCACCCCCCCCCTTTTAAAGAATTCCTTAATGAATTCGAATATCTGTTCGACTTCATGCATTGTCACTGTGCTTCTCAACTGTTGTTCTGAGTCTATAGCTGCGTAAGGGTTTGCAGAACCTTTGTTGAGCTCGTTGGCTTCTCAAGGCCAACAATTTGCACAATTGATATGGCCGAAGTGTCGCCCGTTGATTTTCTGCATGTGGATCCCCTTTGAGGCCCCTTGGTAGATGTGGTTAGTTGGCTAAGCACATCTACCACTTGATCGTAGAATGTCTTGAATTAGCCCCCCAGTGGAGTGGGGGAGTTGGAGTGTCGTAGTGCCACCATTTGCCAGAGCTGGATGCTCCGGCGTTGTCTAGCATCGTCGTAGGGTCGTCAACGGCAGGCCCCGTGGGAGGTGTCGGAGCTGAGCGCTCCAGCATCACCCACTGTCGTCATTGAGTCGTGGACGGCAGGCCCCTTGGGAGGTGCCGGAGCTGGATGCTCCGACATCGTCCACCAGCGTCATGGAGACGTCGATGGCAGACCCCTTGGGAGGTGCCGTAGCTGGATGCTCCGGCACCGTCCACCATCGTCGTAGAGTCTTCGACGATAGGCCCTTATCCCCACTTGGTGTTGTCGTTGATGTTCTGGGACGTCGACGGCAGGCCCCTTGGGGATGCCGGAGCTAGATGCTCTGGCGTCGTCCACCATCGTCGTGGAGACATCGACAGCAGGCCCCTTGGGAGGTGCCGGAGCTGGATGCTTCGGCGTCATCCACCATCATCGTGGAGACATCGACGGCAGACCCCTTGGGAGGTGCTGAAGCTGGTGGCTCCGGCGTCATCCACCATCATCATTGAGACGTCGACGGCAGGCCCCTTGGGAGGTGCCAGAGCTGGATGCTCCAGCGTCATCCACCATCGTCGTGGAGACATCGACAGCAGGCCCCTTGGGAGGTGCCAGAGCTGGATGCTCTGGCGTCGTCCACCATCGTCTTAGAGTCACCGACGGCAGGCCCCTGGTTTACAGGCTATCACAAGGGAACCTTGTTAGCAACAAGAGCGGAGCAGGAGAGTTTACTCACTTATCCACGCTTGGTGCTGTCGTTGACGTTCTGGGACGTCGACGGCAGGCCCCTTGGGGGGTGCCGGAGCTAGATGCTCCAGCGTCGTCCACCATCGTTGTGGAGGCGTCGACAGCAGGCCCCTTGGGAGGTGCCGGAGCTGGATGCTCCAGCGTCATCCGCCATCGTCGTGGAGACGTCGACGACAGGCCCCTTGGGAGGTGCCGGAGCTGGATGCTCTGGCATCGTCCATCATCGTCGTAGAGTCACCAACGGCAGGCCCCTGGTTTACAGGCTATCGCAAGGGAACCTTGTTAGCAACAAGAGCGGGGCAGGAGAGTTTACAGGCTATCGCAAGGGAACCTTGGCATCACTTTTCATGTTGTTGAAGGCTGCCATCATAGCTTCATGTTTTCTAACCTGGACATTGTCACTCATATGCAGCATCTCTTTGTCTTCAGTCCCATTGAGATTTTGTTAGCTTCGACACACCCTTCACTTGTAACTGCCATTAACATGTCTGATGAGGAGCTTTTGTTATTGATAAATCTATGCTTGAAAGATTAAGGTCAAATTCCTATGAAAAGGGTAAAAACGAGTTTGTGATTGAAGTTGTTCGCTTCGTCACTTGTGTGAAGCACTAAGAGAGATGGTACTGATTTGTAGTCAATATATTCAGCCATTAGAACTGATAAAGTAGCATTTTCGTAAGTTTTTAAAATGGAGAGAAGAGAAAGAAATATTTCATGCCTTGTTTAGGTGTACTCAATATAATTGGATTGAAGTGGATTGAAGTGAAGAATGAACTAATTTTCTCCTCAATCCACCTCAAACCACTTATATTGAAGTGGATCCACTCCTATCCAAACAAGCCCTCAAATGGATGGCAAATATCGTGAGACTTCAATTGAAGCTTTTAACAATCCAAATGATGAGTCTCGGGTGTTACATGCATCTATAAGAGCTTGCTGTGAAGGGATTAGCTTGACAGGAGCTTCAAGAGTTGTGCTTCTAGATGTTGTTTGGAACTAAGCTGTTGGAAGGCAAGACTGATCATCATAGGCCAGAAGAAATTTATATACACATACAATTTGATAACTTGTGGAACAGGTGAAGGTGATAAATACAATAATTTAGTAATGTTTGAAACAGAAGTTGAATTTAATAATGTTCGAAACATGCTATCTAAAGCTGAAATAGAGCATTGTTCTAAGTTCATTTCAGAGGATACAGATATATACAATATATATCATACATTTTTTCCAGCATTGACATCTTCTCGCATATAGGGTTTCAAATCCTTTTTAATGCTTCTCTCTACGTGCTTGATGTTTTCTAGTTCAGTGAAAAGGTACATCTCTTCATACTGATTATATTACTCTTCATTATCTCCCACATTCTCAACCCCAACAATATTTTGCTTTCTAGAAACAACTACGTGCATCTTCTCAGTTTCTGGATCTTGAACATAAAAAACTTGTGCAACATTATCGGCGAGAACCCACAGGTCATCTTTATAACCCACTTTATTCAAGTCTACCAGTGTCAGCCCGTAATTGTCCACTTTCACACCGTCGGGATGTTTGACCCATTGGCACTTAAATACCGGTGTTACCATTCTTTCGCCATAATCGAGTTTCCATATTTCCTCTATGAACTCGAAGTATGTGGTTTTTTGCCCTTGTGAATCATAAGCCTCAATACGAACACCACTATTTTGTGCAACACTCTTACCATCTTTTTCTTTAGTGTAAAATGTGTAACCATTGATGTTATGCTTGCCATGATGTCACCAAAGCAGATGGGCCAGAAGCTAACTTCTTCATTGTTTCCTCTTATATAGTGTTTCCGCATGGTATATTTTTGTCCATTAACCATTCAGTGAAACATCTTCTGTGCTCTTTCATGATCCAGTCCTCTCTGCGGTCTTGGTTTTTTTCACGAAGCTCAATTTGGTGTTCTTCGATGTACGACTCAGCTATTGTGAGCTGTTGTAGTACACCAAATTGTGCACGGTGTACATTCTTGTAATCTTGAACGATAAAAGTTTTCTTACCCACTTTGCCTCTCCCACGTAGTGTGCCCTCATGTACTGGTATAGGCACACCTATCGGTTTTCCATCTTTGATGTAATCAGCGCAACCCTCAATCACTTCTTCAGTGGTGTATCCTTCCATAATTGAACCCTCTGGGTGAGCACGGTTCCACAGATAACCTTTTAATACTCCTAAATATCTCTCCAACGAAAACATATGATGTAAATATAGTGGACCCAATGCTTTTATCTAATCAACAAGATGTATGATTAGGTGTACTTGCATATCAAAAAAGGATGGTGGGAAACACATCTCAAGCTTGCACATAGTCTCGACGATGTATGTTTTCAGATAGTCTAAATCTTCACGTGCTATCACCTTTTGCGATAATGTATTGAAGAAGTAACACAAACGTGTGATGACAACTTTTATATGCTCAAGTTTGATGACTCTTATTACAATGGCAAGGAACACTGTCATCATCACGTGACAGTCGTGAGAATTATAACCGAATAAAGACAAGTCTTTCATCGAGACTAGTTTGCGGATATTGGATGAGAAACTCGTGGGCACTTTGATCCCATGAAGCATTCGCAAATTGTTTTTTTTCTCTTCTAGTGTCAAGTTGTAGCTGGCTGGGGGAAGGTAATGCTTCCCGTTTGCCTTTTCTACTGGATGAAGCTCTGGTCTCAAATCAAGATTTACTAGGTCCATACGTGAATTTAATCCGTCCTTTGTTTTCCTCGGCATGTCTAGCAAGGTCCCAATGATGATGTCAAATACATTCTTTGTAACGTGCATCAAATCAATACTATGGCAAAATTCCATATTCTTCCAATACGGAAGATACTTGAAAAAAATTGATTGTTTCTTGAAAGCCATGTCAGTTGTATCATCAGAAGATGTACTTTTCTTTCTCTTGATTCCTTTACATTTTTTGCCCTTACCAAAATCAATATGAATGTTCTTGACCATTTCGAACACAAGTTTTCCACTGTAAGGTTTTGGTGCAGTATCTTTTTCGATTTTGTTATCAAATTGTTCTTTCATCTTCCTATACTTGTGGGTATCTGTCAAGAACCGTCGGTGTTTCATGTACACCGTCTTTCTGGATGAAGTGAGGTATAGAAATCCAGTTCTATCCACGCACCTTATACAACCTTTCTTCCCTTTCATTTGTGCCGATAATGTAAACAGTCCGGGGTAATCATGCACGGTAACAAATATCATTGCTCTTAGCGTAAAATACTCCCGCTTGTACTCATCCCATGTACGTACCCTTTCATTCCACAATTTTGCCATATCTTCCACTAAAGGTTCCAAGAACACATCAGTTTTGATGCCGGGTTGTTTCGGACCTTGGATAAGAACAGATAACAAGATATATTTCCTTTTGTTACACAACCACGTCGGTAGGTTGTACATCGTTAAGACCACGGGCCATGCGTTGTGTATGCTCATTTTTTCACCAAACGGATTCATTCCTTCTGTACTCAAGGCAAACCTCACATTTCTGATTTCCTTTGCTAATTTTGGATACTAAATATCCAAATTTTTCCACTGCGTTGCATCACCAGGGTGTCGAATATGTTTTTCATTCTTCTTGGGTTGCTTGGAATGCCAAGGCATAAGTTCAGCCTCCCTAGGGTTTGAGAACAAACGCTTCAAGCGATCAATTATCGGAAGGTACCACATCACCAAGGCAAGAATTTTTCTCTTATTCTTCCCGTTTGCATCGCCAGAAGTATCATCATCATCACCTTCAAGACCAATTATAAACTTCTTATTCTTCTGAGACTTTTTCATGTTGGTAACATACTGGTGATTGTAGTCCTTCTTATATCTACTGACATCACAGATGGGGCATCTAGTTGCGAGCTCATGCTCTTTGCGATACAGAATACAATGGTTCACACAAGCGTGTATTTTTGTCACACCTAGTGCCATCGGGCAAAGAAGTTTCTTTGCTTTATAAGTGCTTCTGGGCAGTTTATTTGGTTTGGAAGAATTTCTGCCATAAGATTCAAAAGATCAGAGAAACTACAATCGGACCATCCTTGTGTGACTTTCAACTTTAGTAGTTCTAAGACTGCACGCAATGTAGTAAACTCTTTATCACAACCGTTTGATTCATCATATAAAATATCTGTCGCCGCATTCTTCAATGTCTCCATTTTACTTAAACCTTTACTTGCTCCCATAGAAGTCAATACATATGGTTCAATGTGAGGCAACATCTCCTCACAATCGAACTCATCATCATCACCACCATCTTGATTGTCACTACCATCATCGATATGAACATTATCGTCATCTGAATCTCTCTCATCATCTTTATCCACATCATGTGTATCTAACTCACCATGCTCTGTCCATATTGTGTATTTTTTATGAAACCTTTTTTCACAAAATGAGATTGGATTACTATAGTATCCGTCCAAGCAATCTTATTTTCGCAGTCGATACATGGACAAAATATGTCATCTATCTTTTGCAACTTCGCATATCTCTTGGATGCTTCGATAAAATTTGCAAAATTATGAATGTACATAGGATCGGGTCTTGGCATGTTATACATCCATGCTCGATGGTCTATGCTTCAATAATAGAATTTTTGTAAGATTTACAAAATTTGGCCACAAATATTCCCTAAAGGTCTTCTATAAAATGAATTTACAGAGACATAACAATACTAGTATCATGTAGGCCTGTTCATAAGGGTTCCAAAAAAAATTGTTTCATAATTTTCTCGGCTTTCTAGTGGCCACATGGTTCACAAGTCGTCTAATCGACCCTAGTCACCTAAGAGGCGATTAGGTCGACAAGGACGATTAGTCGTTGATTAGGGCGACTAATCAACCCTAATCGATGGATAATCGATGTCCGGTCGTCCTCAAGGTTTTTATGATACCAAGTCGATACAAAGTTGTAGAGAGAGGTGGCACGTAGGAGAGCGGCGGTAACGTCAAATAAGACTCTAAGATCGGTGTTATAAGCAGGAATCTTTGGCGGCGCTCGTACCTTGCGAGGTAATGGAGATCGGCAGTGGCGGCGATAGACAGGAGGCGTCAGCGGTGGTAGACAGGAGGTGTCGGCGACGAACAGAAAGCGCAGCAGACGGGAGGCGGCGGCGTCGAACGAAGTCTGGAGGAGACGGGCGACGTCTTGAGGCGGACAGAGTCAAAGGCGTCGGGCGCAGCAAGCGGGGGGTGAAGGATTGAAGTCGTGGGGCAAATAGGCCCAGTCGAATGGGCTAGGTCTGGGTGGGATCCGGTCCGTTATATCTTGACGTCAGATCCCATTCAACGATGGTAACTAAATGGGCGAGTTATAAAACCATCTCCCTAGAAAGCTAACCCTAATCACTCCTTCGAAATATATGCAAGCAGGAGGTACACACACACAAGTAACATATTGAAAAGGAAAACACATAAAACTACAATTACAAGTTCGGGTAAACTTCATGCATCTTATATATATGACAATATCATCTGTTCATTAAACATCATATTCATGTCACATAATAGGTACAAACTACAATAAACTTATTAAAATATAGTCCATACATCAATATCTAAAAGACCAAACCTCCAAATTATTGAGTCCAAACGCATATGTACACACATGCAAAGGACACAATCCATATACCAGAACACATAAAACTAGCAGCTTATCAGCTAGTTATGAAAATATACAAAGAAAAAGTAAGGAAACTACATGCGTAAGGACACTAAGAACTGATATGGAAAAATAAAAGTAGCATTGCATAGTATGAGAATTTATTAGGTACCTTGTACTCTGTGGTGCGGGGCGTCAGCACGGTGGGGCGGCGATGCGGGGTTTGGTAGAGGCGTGCCTCTGCGGGGCTGGGTGGAGACGTGGCGGTGCCGGGCTGGGCGGCGGCACGACAGTGTGGGGCGGCAGTGCGGGCTGGGCGACGGCGCGGCGGCGTGACGGTGTAGGGGCTAGGTGCTGGCTCAGCGGTGAAAAATTTCGGCAGCCTTGCAGCGTCGATGGAAAATCTCCAGGGTTATGTTTTCTGTGGTGCCCGAGGGGTCTTTATATAAGCGTCCGTTATCGCAGGCGGTTTTTAACTGCTTCTCAGGCGGTTGGTGCTTAATAACCGCCTGAGAAAAAGATTATCTCAAGCGGGTATTACTTACCAACCGCCCGAGATAATTGCGTGAGCCTCTTCAGTTTCCTTTTCCCTTGCTTCTTTTTTATTTAGATTCCAATATAAATACTCAAACATATATAGATTCTGCAAATTGAATCCAAACCTGATGATTCTTTCTTCTATAATTTTCAAAAATTAACATCTTCCACCTGAATAAAATATTTTAAAACTTGTATAGCTGACATTGTAATGTTTTGGTAAGTATCAAATTAATTTATACTCACATATTATTCACATTTATGTATCTCCTAAAAAAAAGACCTTCACTGAAATTTGTTTGTATGAACATATTTGTATTATTTATACATGTATGAATTTTGTTAATTTTTTTAAAGCATTCCAACATGTCAAAATTCAAATTATCCATCATTCTAACTAAATGCTCATATACATATGAGACATTCATCAAATTTTGAACACACATTGATTCAAAAAAATCTGAAAAAATTCATAGAGGTTGGTATGATGACTAAAAATGTCCATTGAAAAAATAGATGAAAAATCTTTAAATTCATCAAGATAGAAAAATGAAAAATAACAATTGTTATATGTTTTTTATGTTCTGACCAATTTCAAAGGCTTTATGAAGTTAAATTTAATGGTAACTTTTACTAATCAATAATATTACAAGAAACTGGAATTTGGGCTTTTTAAAGGCCCCACATTTAATCATGAATATTAATTAAGAAGAAGTAAAGTTCTTCTCAGACGGTTGGTACTAAATAGCTGCCTGAGAAAATCTTATCTTAGGCGGGTATTTCTTACCAACCGCCTGAGATAATTGCCCGAGCCTGTTCTTCAGTTTCCTTTGCCCTTGCTTCTTTTTTATTTAGATTCCAATATAAATACTCAAACATGTATAGATTCTGCAAATCGAGTCCAAATTCGATGATTCTTTCTTTAATAATTTTCAAAAATTAACATCTACCATCTGAACCAAATATTTTAAAACTTGTATAGCTGACATTGTAATGTTTTGGTAAATATAAAATTAATCTATACTCACATATTATTCATATTTGTGTATCTCCTAAAAAAGGATCATTCACTGAAATTTGTTTTTATGAACATATTTGTATTATTTATACATGTATGAATTTTGTCAATTTTTTTAAAGCATTCCAACATGTCAAAATTCAAATTATCCATCATTCTAACTAAATGCTCATATACATACACTATAGGATACTCGACGATTTGCGACGGCCAGGGCCATCGCAAATAAGCCAAATGTTGTCGCAAATAAGCAATTTGCGACGGCTTTCCTTATTTGCGACATTTTTTTGGCCGTCGCAAATAAGTCGTCACAATTAAGCTTATTTGCGACGGCCACCGTCGCAATTAAGCTTAATTGCGATGGCTAGCAGCGGCCATCACAAGTTACTGCCGGGGGCCAGTGGACCCCGTGACTATATTTGCGATGGTCGGGCCGTCGCAATTAAAGCTTATTTGCGATGGCCAGGCCGTCACAAATAAGTTCAGCCGGCAGGGCCCACATGTCCTCCTCCGGGACCCACAAAACTATTTGCGACGGCCTAGCCATGGCAATTAATGTTTATTTGCGACAGTCAGGCCATCGCAAATAACAGTGGCTTAATTGCTACGGCCCGGAGCCTTATTTGCGACAGTACTGTATAAAAAACCGTCGCAAATAAGGTTTTTTATTTTTTTTAAAAAACTAAAAATACTAATCGACTCGATGGCCAGAATCACAGAACAGGCAATATTCATTACAACACATCACAACAGTTTCAAAACACATCACACACATCGTCCAAACATCGCATCAACTTGGGCTCACTCACCCATCTCACCTTCATATCCACCTCCGGATCCACCTCAAAAGTCGAAGTCGTCGTCGCGTCTCATTCCAGGTGGTGGTAGCGACGACGATGGCGTTTGTGCAGCCGTCGCAGATCCCTGCAATTAATGAAATGTAGAGTTAGAATATAAATGCATCAACATCTCTCTCCCTCCCTTCCTCTCCCTCTATCTTCATCTAGATCCCCCTCTCTTCCTCTCTCTTTTCATTTCTCTCTTTGTCTCTGACTCCATCTTTCTCTCTCACTCTATCTCTCTATTGCTTTCCTTTTCCCTCTATCTTCCTCCCTCTATCTCCATCTACATCTCCCCCCCTCTATCTTCCCCTCTCTCTATCTCCATCTACATCTTACTCTCTTTCTTCATTTCCCTCCTACTCTATCTAACTATCTTTCACTCTTTCTTCTGTCTCTCTCTTTCTTCTATCTCGATCCTTTTCTTCTATCTAACTATCTTCCTCTTTCTTCTATCTCAATCTATTTACGCCGAAGAAGAAGAAGGATTACATAGAAAATTACCTGACCCGCAGAAGAAGGATCGCCTGGAAGGACCGGAGGTAGTACTGGTAGCTGGATCCCCAGACCTTGCGCCCAAGCCAAATGAGTCCTCCTCGTCTTCCGCGTCTGCTGGGGCACCATGTCAGGTGACCCAGACGGCTCCTCACGAGCCGAGTCAAGAGCCTCAGGAATAGAAGGATCGCCAACCGGGGGCTGGCTGGCCGAGGGCTGGCTCGCCAAGGGCTGGCTGGCTGAGGGCTGGCTGGCCGAGGGCTGGCTGGTCGAGGGTTGGCTCACCGAAGGGTAGCCAAGGTCAACTGGCACTGCAACCTCTGAGTCAGCTAGCGAGGACTACAACATTCAAATGATTCATAAATTAGTTTAATGTGGAATTGAATTTAAAAAATTTGTCAAAAACGAATGAAATTTACATGTGACGAAGCTCTAGAGCTGGTCTGAACGTGCTGCAGCAGCTGAGAGCGTCTACTGCCAGTCGACAAGGCACCAACGAAAGCGTCCTCAGGTCTAGAGGGGTAGAACCCCCTCGTCGGCGGCACCTTCTTACCCTTCTTTGACGTCATCTTGTTTTAATTAGATAATCAATAAATATGCAAATAAAATATACAAAATTCATGTTACTATCTTCAAGAAAATATTACTTGTAGTCACTTTCAAAATTCATCAACATCATTGTCATGTGCCTGTGCCCTACTCCTTAAACCAGCCCAACGATCTTCCATCGTGGCCTATTCTAATTTTCGTTTTCACATATCATCTGCCTCTACATCTTCAACGTCTTCAACATCTCCAACTAATTGATCGAGTCCTGCACCAAGCTCGACGATAAAAGTGCCTGGCAACTCTTCTTCTTGGTACACTTCTTCAACGTCTTCGCTATCATGGTAACCATCATCTATAACCGCTCACGAGGATTCACCTTATATACCACCCACCAAGCACTGAGCTTCGTGCATGGATAAGGTAGATAATACACTTGTTCAACTTGATGTGCAAGAACAAATGTATCGTAACCTCGTAGTCGGTCCTTATGTTTCACTTCCACCATTCCAAATTTGTTTTCTCGAGTTCCATGAGTACGATCAAACCAGTCACAGTCAAAGAAGACAACTTGAAGGGTTTTATTTTTGTTAAAAGTAAATTCAAGGATTTTGTTAATGATTCCATAATAATCGGTTAAATTCCCTTGAGTGTCCATTGCTCTCGTCACAACACCGGAAATTGATGTTTCCGCGACTGGACGAAGAGCTTCAAAATGAGTTGTACGGAATCGGAAGCCATTTGCTTCATATCGACCATAGCTTCTAACATTCACCAATCCATAAGATAGCTGCTGTAAATCTTCATGGACATTGTGAGTCTGACACTGTCATAAATGATCGTGAGTTAAAATAATACTTCTTTAATAATAGTAATTTATAATACATAGAAGACGAGAGAATATTACATAATCTCGAAACCAGGATAGGAAACTCTGCCCCCCATTTATTCCTTCTTTTCGCATCGCTTCTACTTGTTTGGCCGTAGGTTGATGCCTATGTGGCCAACATTGTCTGTGGAACTCGCTGAACATGAAAAGACATCTTTTAGAGTACATGTGTAGCAAAATATGTCGATTAGCATAAATGTAGGACAAACACTTACTCGAAGTATTCCTGCATGCCTTCTATATTTGCGTACATGTAGAGTAAAGCAACAGTCGTTTCATGTTCCGATAGCACGTAGGTCGTGTAGCTACCAACAGTGGTGCCTCTCATTTGAAAAATGGAAAGGTCGCTTAGAGGGGGTGTTTCGTCCACATTGTACCGCATCGCCGAAGTATTGATATTGTTTTCTTCCGCAAAGTAGACACTTGAAAAGTATCCTACTTCCTTAAGAGCATATGCTTTAGCGATGCACCCTTCCACCCTTTCCCTATTGCCAACCATTGGTTTCAGATATCGTAGCGCTCTTTCAATGTGATACATCCACCTATATTGCACAGGACCGCCAACTTTAGCTTTGAATGGAAGATGGATAAGCAGATGTTGCATTGGATTGAAGAAACCCGGTGGAAATTTTTTTTCCATCTTACATAAAAGTATGGGTATCTCCTTCTCTAACTTATCCATCATCCCAATCTTCATTTCATTAGCACAAAGCTGTCTATAGAAATAGCTGAGCTCGGCTAAAACCTTCCACACCGCATCATCTAGATAGCCTCGAAACATAACAGGTAAGAGTCTTTACATTATAATGTGATAAGCATGACTCTTCAACCCAGTGAGGTTTCATGTGTTAACATTTACGGCTCATTTCAGGCTAGCTGCGTAACCATATGGGAATTTCAAAGTTTTCATCCATTTCATAACTTCTTTCTTTTCTTTCGATCGAAGACAGAAAGAAGCACGTGGCTTTCCACCACTTTCAGAGATTTCAAGAGTTGGACGGTGACACATGTCTACCAAATCTAGTCTAGCTTTATAGTTGTCTTTCGTTTTGCCAGGCATATCCATGCAAGTGCTTATGATACTTTCGCTCATGTTATGCTCCTGATGCATGACATCAATGTTGTGCATTAGAATCAACGACTTCACATACAGTAGCTCCCAAAGTCCACATATGTGAGTCCAATTGTGTTCCTCTTCATAACCTACAAAAATATCTAGGACGACTTTCATCAGGCACCAGTTTATCCAACATATCAGAAATTTCTGACCCATTGTGACGCTTCGGTGGTCCTTTAGTGACAACAGTGTTCTTTCGAAAGACATGCCTCTGCTGCCTAAATATATGATTCGAGGGCAGCCAACATCTGTGACAATCGAAGTAAGATATTTTGTCTCCATGAGTTAGTCGAAAGCAATCCGTTCTGAAGCACATATCGGACACGTCAGATGACCGTGAGTGCTCCATCCGGAAAACATGCCGTATGCCGACAAATCATGGACGGACCACAAATAAGCAGCTCGAAGGTTGAATTTCTACTTCTTGTAACTGTCGTACGCTTCGACTCCTGTCCACAAGACTTTCAATTCTTCGATCAGCGGTTTTAACATCACGTTGAGATGTGACCCGAGATGATCAGGTCCAGGTACAATGAGGCTGAGAAACATGAACTCATTCTTCGCACAAAAAGCAGGTGGCAGGTTGTACAGAATGACAAAGACGGGCCAACATGAGTATGGCGTGGCGTTCGTACTGAACGGTGAGAATCCATCTGTCGCTAATCCGATGCGAACATTCCTCGCATCACGAGAAAAGTCTGGATCGAAACGGTCTAGCGCCTTCCATGCATCACCGTCGGACGGATGTGTCAAGAATTCTTTGTTCTCATGTTTACCTTATTTGTGCCATCTCATGTGTCTTGCAGTTCTTTTTGAAAGAAACATCCGCTTCAACCGAGGTGTCACAAGCAAGTAACGAAGCTGCTTATGTGTGACATCTGTCATCACATTATCGCCATCGTCATTAACAACTTCGACATACCTCGATTTACCACATTTCAAGCACATCTTCTCATTGGTGTGCTCTTTCCAGAATAGCATGCAGTTGTCTGGGCACACATCGATTTTCTCATACATCATACCGAGACAAGATATCTTGATCTTTGAATGGTACATATCTGCCGGCGCATTGTGAGGTTGTGGAAAGATATCGTAGATCAATTTCATGAGATCATTGTAGCAGTTGATGGGAAAAAAGTACTTGGACTTAATTGCCATAAATCTGGTCAAGAAAGCAAGTACGGTCACAACCGTGTGTTCATGCAATGGCTCTTGTGATTTCTTCAGCTCCTCGAAGAACTTCTCTGCCTCATTTGTAAGAGGATCCTCCACTTCTAGAGCTTCTAGCATCTCATCCATCCTATCAACCTCTGTTATATCATCATCCTCATCCACTTCGGCTATGACTCGAGAATTAGTCTTGCCGTGAAAGGTCCACACTTCATAATGTGGAGTGAAACCGTTTCGACATAAGTGAAACGAAAGCTCCAATCTTTTCAAAAACTTGGTGTTCCGACATTTTGTACATGGGCACCGCACTATATCTTCCATTGACAACAAAAATGCTCGATCCAAAAATTGATCTAACTTGATAAACCACTAATCAGAGTGACCACTAGTTCTGCTCTTCCAGCCAGTATACATCCAACTGCGGTCTTCACCCATGTTTGGCTCTGCAGTTTAACGTGAAAGAAATTGTCGTTAATGTATTGTTATGTTATGTCACGTCCCTACAACCTAGGCAGATAGATCCTAAACCCACCCAAGAGTGACTGAGCAGAGCATGCTCATGACGAGACGCGTGATCCGGATTCAAACGAAATTTCGGCAGCATAACCCCGTTGTTCTCCACTGCACGCCCAAAAATGGTGCAACAGAGAACAACAGGGTTATGCCACAGAAATCTCGTCCAAATCCGGACCCGCGTCTCGTCACAAGCCACGCCCCCTCGGTCACTCCGAGGCTGTCCAAAAAGGGACAATTCCGAGCCTGCACGTCTCACATGCCAATGGCATGTGAGACGTGCCGATCCGAAACGGGTAATACATTGCTATAGGTTACGTTGCTCATTTTCATTTTGAGGTCATTTAAGAGAGAGGAAAGAACTAGAGAAAGAGTGAGAGGAAATTGGTCTTAGATGACAATTCCACATCCATTTCCACCGTCCACGCAATCGCGGGTCATTGACATCCTTACCAACCCGTTCGCTTCCGTGTCGACTTGACGCATACGGTACCACTACAATGGTCTACACGCACAATCACACTTATTACGTGTCGTGCCCTTCCGGGTTGGTCTGAGTCGGCCCAAAACCCCTTTATTTATATATATTAAGTAGTCACTAAAATACATTATATGAATGCACTAAAGTCCAAACATACACTAAACAGAATAGGAATTCAGAATGACATACCAAGCTACAGACAAAAAACATATAAAGCATATACAAAATCTAATTATGCATTTACTACAAAATCTGAACAAAAAACATATTAGCCACAATGGACAATTGTGAAATCACAAGTGTAATACAAGACCAGACTGGAGCAGGATGAAATCACAAGTGTAATACAAGTGTAATACAAATCTAATCAGGCGCGGAGGGCGCAGGGGCAGGACGGCATGGGAGGGGGCGTCGCGGTGCCGCTAGGGCGGCCCTTCAAACTGGTTAGTGTCCATGCATGATTACATTTTATTTTTTAAAATTTTACTTGTAAAGTGTTGAACCATCTTTCACTTGAGCAGCGTTCAGAAAGGCGCTGGGAGGCGCTCGCCTCCGCACGCTGGGGCGCTAGGCTCTCAGCGATGATCACTGAGCTCACCGCCATACTCTCAACGGGAGTCGAAAGTACTGCCGCTAGCTCGGGCCCCAGGCCGCGCGAGCAGCCTCGCTCCTACTACCACCCACAAAAGGCCATGACGACGACGACGCGGTACAACGCACGCACGGACAACCTCCGCGTCCCATCAACCCCGGGTGCATTGCAGTCTGCAGGGTCCGCGTGCCTTCCCCGTCTTGTTTCGTTTCATTCACCCCGGTCGGCAAATGAGACAACTTCTCAACTTCCCATGAACTTTATCAAGTTATATGCTAAAACCCATACTACGCAGGCAACGAACTGTTTGCAACGCACAAACATCGCACGACATAAGCTGGAAAATTGACTCAAGTTGGGATGGAGCGGAAATTGTGGTCAACAAGATCCTGTCTGAACATCGCACAAATCACAATGCAAGTCATGCCGCTTATTAGCTTATTAGGAATGGCTGCCACTTTTTCTCCATTATATTTTTTTTCAAATAACTATATTCTCTATTATACACTATGTACATTACCATACCATATAGAAGTACTCCATTACAATACCATATAGCACTAGTACAAATTGAATTTTAGTTCCTCCATCTATTGAATTTTATTTCCCAAAAAAACTATGAGAGTGACACAACAATTGACTGAATAAGTACAAAAATGCAAGCTAGGGGCCGGGGCTTACCTGAATAGCCGGCGGCGGGGGCGTAGGGGCGGCGGGGCTGGAGCCGAGCCGGCAGCGGGGGCGCGGGGGCCGGGGGCGGGCCGGCAGCGGCAGCCCAGGTGCGGCGGGGCCGGGCGGCGGCTGGGGCGCGGAGGCGCGCCTGGAGCCGGGGCCGCAGGGGCGACGGGGTCGGGGGCGGCCTGGGCGCGGCGGGCCGGCGGCGGAGCCGGGGGCGCGGCGGGGGCGCGGCAAGGCGACGGGGGCGCGGCAGGCGGCGGTGGTGGAGTCACGGGTGAATGAAGAGTCGGGGCTGGAGGGTCCTGATATTAGCCCTAATTTGCGATAGCCGCCTTAATTGTGACGGCCTTACCTTACAGCCATCGCAATTAAAGCCTATTTGCAACGGCCTTGGACTGGTCGTCGCAAATAAGTCTTTATTTACGATGGCTCCATAATTTGCGAAGGCCCTAGGGTTGGCCATCGCAAATAAACGCTTATTTGCGACGGCCAGTCGGAAGGCCATCGCAAATAAGGATTTATTCGCGATGGTAGTGTTATTTGCAACGGCCGGAGGCGGGTCGTCGCAATTTAAGCTATTTGCGATGGCTGGCAGTCACAAATAAATCCAGCCGTCGCAAATGATCGCGTTTCCTGTAGTGATATGAAACATTCATCAAATTTTGAACACACATTGATTCAAAAAAATTTTAAAAAAATCTGAAAAGATTCATAGAGGTTGGTATGATGACTAAAAATGTCCATGGAAAAAATAAATGAAAAAATAAGTATATTCATCAAGACAGAAAAATGAAAAATAGCAATTGTTATATGTTTTTTATGTTCTGACCAATTTCAAAGGCTTTATGAAGTGAAATTTAATAGTAACCTTTACTAATCAATCATATTACAAGAAAGTGGGATTTGGGCTTTTTAAAGGCCCCACATTTAATCAAGAATATTAATTAAGAAGAAGTAAATTTCTTCTCAGACGGTTGGTACGTAATAACCGCCTGATAAAAATGTTATCTCACGCGGGTATTACTTACCAACCGCCCGAGGTAATTGCCCGAGCCTATTCTTCAGTTTCCTTTTCCCTTGCTTCTTTTTTATTTACATTCCAATATAAATACTCAAACATGTATAGATTATGCAAATTGAGTCCAAATTCGATTATTCTTTCTTCTATAATTTTCAAAAATTAACATCTACCACCTGAATCAAATATTTTAAAACTTGTATAGCTAACATTGTAATGTTTTGGTAAATATCAAATTAATTTATACTCACATATTATTCACATTTGTGTATCTCCTAAAAAAAGACCCTTCACTGAAATTTGTTTGTATGAACATATTTGTATTATTTATACATGTATGAATTTTGTTACTTTTTTTAAATCATTCCAACATGTCAAAATTCAAATTATCGATCATTCTAACTAAATGCACATATACATACGAGACATTCATTAAATTTTGAACACACATTGATTCAAAAAAATTTTAAAAAATCTGAAAAAATTCATAGAGGTTGGTATAATGACTAAAAATGTCTATTGTAAAAATAAATAAATAAAATCATTATCTCATCAAGATAGAAAAATGAAAAATAGCAATTGTTATATGTTTTTTATGTTCTGACCAATTTCAAAGGCTTTATGAAGTGAAATTTAATGGTAACCTTTACTGATCAATCATATTATAATAAAGTGGAATTTGGGCTTTTTAAAGACCCCACATTTAATCATGAATATTAATTAAGAAGAAGTAAAGTTCTTCTCAGGCGGTTGGTACTTAATAACCGTCTGAGAAAATGTTATCTCAGGCGTGTATTACTTACCAACCACCTGAGATAATTGCCCGAGCCTGTTCTTCAGTTTCCTTTTCTCTTGCTTCTTTTTATTTAGATTCCAATATAAATACTCAAACATGTATAGATTCTGCAAATTGAGTCCAAATTCGATGATTCTTTCTTCTATAATTTTTCAAAAATTAACATCTACCACCTAAATCAAATATTTTAAAACTTGTATAGTTGACATTGTAATGTTTGGTAAATATAAAATTAATTTATACTCACATATTATTCACATTTGTGTATCTCCTAAAAAAAGGATCTTTCACTGAAATTTGTTTGTATGAACATATTTGTATTATTTATATATGTATGAATTTTGTTAATTTTTTTAAAGCATTCCAACATGTCAAAATTCAATTTATCCATCATTCTAACTAAATGCTCATATACATATGAGACATTCATCAAATTTTGAACACACATTTATTCAAAAAAATTTTAAAAAATCTGAAAAATTCATAGAGGTTGGTATGATGACTAAAAATGTCCATTGAAAAAATAAATGAAAAAATCATTATATTCATGAAGATAGAAAAATGAAACATAGCAATTGTTATATGTTTTTTATGTTCTGACCAATTTCAAAGGCTTTATAAAGTGAAATTTAATGGTAACCTTTACTAATCAATCATATTACAAGAAAGTAGAATTGGGCTTTTTAAAGGCCCCACATTTAATCAAGAATATTAATTAAGAAGAAGTAAATTTCTTCTCAAGCGGTTGGTACTTAATAACCGTCTGAGAAAAATGTTATGTCACGCGGGTATTACTTACCAACCGCCTGAGGTAATTGCCCGAGCCTATTCTTCAATTTCCTTTTCCCTTGCTTGTTTTTTATTTAGATTCCAATATAAATACTCAAACATGTATAGATTCTGCAAATTGAGTCTAAATTCGATGATTCTTCCTTCTATAATTTTCAAAAATTAACATCTACCTCCTGAACCAAATATTTTAAAACTTGTATAGCTAACATTGTAATGTTTTGGTAAATATCAAATTAATTTATACTCACATATTATTCATATGTGTGTATCTCCTAAAAAAAGATCTTTCACTGAAATTTGTTTGTATGAACATATTTGTATTATTTATACATGTATGAATTTTGTTAATTTTTTAAAGCATTCCAACATGTCAAAATTCAAATTATCCATCATTCTAACTAAATGCTCATATACATATGAGGCATTCATCAAATTTTGAACACACATTGATTCAAAAAAAATAAAAAAATATGAAAAAATTGATAGAGGTTGGTATGATGACTAAAAATGTCCATTGAAAAAATAAATGAAAAAATCATTATATTCATCAAGAAAGAAAAATGAAAAATAGCAATTGTTATATGTTTTTTATGTTCTAACCAATTTGAAAGGCTTTATGAAGTGAAATTTAATGGTAACCTTTACTAATCAATCATATTACAAGAAAGTGGAATTTGGACGTTTTAAAGGCCCCACATTTAATCAAGAATATTAATTAAGAAGAAGTAAAGATTTTCTCAGACGGTTGGTACTTAATAACCATCTGAGAAAAAGAATATTAATATATGAAAAGAATATTAATTAAGCTTACGTAAAGATCTTCTCAGGCGGTTGGTACTGAATAACCACCTGAGAAAAAGATTATCTCAGACGGGTTTTACTTACCAACTGCCTCAGATAATTGAATTTTCGCAGACGGTTGGTAAGTAAAACCCGCCTGAGATAACCATCTTCTCAGGCGATCGGTACTTAAAATCCGCCTCAGAAAATAGGCATCTATATATACCCCTCGGCTGCGTTGGAAAAACCTAGCCCGGGCAAAATCACTTAGACGCCGTCGGGCTGCCAAAATTTTGTTTGCCGCCAAGTCTTCGCCGCTCTCGTCGCCGAGCTTTGCCGTCGCCGCCGAGCTTCTCGTCACATCCAAGCTTCGTTGTTGTCCATTTGCTTCACCCTCGTCACTTCCAGGTATGCCGAGCGAAGCCATTGCCATCACTGCCGAGTTTCATGATAAACCCTAAACCCTTCGACCTTCCCTCCTCCGTCCCCATGCCGCCTCCCTCCTCGCCCTCGCCACCGACTGAGTCAAATGATGCCTTGCATAGATTTCCTTGGTTAGGGTTCGGGACTTCAAAAAGGGTAGGCATCCTGGTGGTGGTGGTGTTGGACCACAACGTTAATGCACAACACCTCTGACGCATTCGTTTGGTTCCATGTACTGGACGCAATTTGTTGATCGTGTTTTGGTGCAAATGCGGGTCATAGTATTAGGGTTCGGACATGATAAACTTTTTGATTAACGATCAGGCCTTCTGTTTAAGTTTTCATTATGCTAGATATATAGTTATTGTGTATTACTCATTCAGAAGGGTCATTGCCCATTGCCCTGGGTCTTATTGATATTTAGTACCATGCTAGATGATTCTAAAACATAAGGCATATATATGGTAGGATGAGGCATTCTTTCTGTGAAAGAAACATGGCATATAAAGGATGCCTAGTGACAGGCACTGGGCATTGTTCTTTATTTGCTTATTTGCCACAATATTTGAGGGATGTAACATGGATTGTAGTTTCCATGCCTTTTTGTTCTTTCTCCATAGTAGGATAAAATGTGAATATAGCATGACATTGATAATTCTGGTCTGAACTGTAACTGCTATATGGTTTTAGACAAGCTTGCAAGGGGATTTTAATAGTTACTAATATAGGCGGTAATCCATTTTGGGGATAGAATGGATTTTAATATCACAGCAATGCATGTTGCACTCAAGGGTGTCATGTTTATTTATCCTTCCAAGCAGTTAGAAATTGTTGTTTTTCTATATATGCTTCATAGAATGAATTTATTTTTTAATAGCGTCTGTAGTAAAACAAAAGCCACCAGAATACGTGATGAATTAAAACCTTACCCTTTTTTGCTATTTGACTTGTGTGACATGTCTGAACTACCGGTGGTAACATGAGTGGATCATAGCATCGGTACTGAAAATAGAGTGTAGCTGCCCCGCACTTCATCTCACAGGGTTGTGCTCCTTCGAGATCGGTGTCGCTATCCTTTGCCAAACAAAGCAATGTGCTCGCATACGGCTATTGAACATCGCTTGTGCTCAGAACACAGATACAAGTAACTTCCTATTTAGAATAAGAAGATAAAATTGCCCTTGCTGGTGAGCAACTTTAACATGCTTGTCACCCTCGCAATGTATATGAACCTTTTGGTTAGTCGTCTTAAACCCTAGAATGCCTTATCAAATCCTAGAATGCTTCCATCCTTTTCTTCATGCAACACTTCATGTATAGTTAATATGTCATTCACTATATTTTTTTGTCTTATTAGTTCTAGCATGGAAAGCCTTAAGAAGACTGTGCTGGTAGTAACAATAAAGAAGACAACATGGAGTTTACTGACTCCAGCAGTTCAGGCTCCTTTCACAGTCCATCGGATCCTTTTCTGAATATAAAAATTAAAAAGACTTCAGAGGATCTAGACCCAGAATATGATCCTGCCGACGAGGTATGGATCACGAATCTTAACTTCAACAGTTCAAGTTAATGTTGGTTGTCAAGTATACGAAGTCTTATAATTCTTTTCTACCTAGATTAATCGCGAAGACAATGAGGTGACTTCGGCGCCTAAAACCGCAGATGGTTCACCAATGGATGAATCCTCAAGTTCACTCAAGCAGAAACGAGGGCAACGAGGTCCCAATAAGGGTCCATTGGACCACATCATGTACATAACAAGGGTCGGTCTAGGTGGGCTTCCCCAAGAACCACTAGATTCACTTACCAAGTAAGGTAATGCATGCGGTTTTCTTGTTAGAGAGCTCGTGCCGATCACATTCGAGAATTGGAGGAAATTACCTGAGGAGACCAAGAATGAGTTGTGGGAAAGGATAAAGAATCGCCTCCGGCAGCCCGTCCGCGGTGCCCCCCATCCGCGGTGCACCCCATCCGCGATGTCCCCGCCCGCGGCACCCCTCCATCCGTGATGCATTG
The DNA here is from genome assembly GCA_036927565.1 of Tuctoria greenei. Classification (NCBI taxonomy): domain Eukaryota; kingdom Viridiplantae; phylum Streptophyta; class Magnoliopsida; order Poales; family Poaceae; genus Tuctoria; species Tuctoria greenei. The sequence continues at coordinate 94,340,743 of JAYESD010000005.1, forward strand.
TCGATTTGCTGCTAAGGTAACCTTTGTACATTTAGGTCGTACATTTGAGCTCTATGCATGTGTGATCTCGTCTGGTTCGTGAGTTTGTATATGTGATGTTGTATGTGTGAGCTTGATTCATAGCTAATGTGTATGTGTAAGCTTAATTAATAGTTAAGCTTCAAATCACATGCAAATTTACATGTTTAACTTGTATACGTGAGCATGATTAATATTTTATCGTAATTTAACTTGTATGAATAGGTAATTTAACTTGTATGTATATGTGAGCATGTTTAGCTTTTAATAGTCTCTAAATATGTGTGACTTGTTAGTGTGAATAGCTATAAGCTGAAAAATGAGTGACGATCATAAAATGATGTATGATGGATGAAGTTCAAATGGTGTGTACACTTTGGAATGGGCTCATATTGCTAATATGTTCATGAACCAAGAATTTCCTAGTGGTGCTCGTTTTGTGAAGTGTCCGTGTTGCAAGTGCCAAAATCATTGGCGTCTGGAGAAGTCTGAAATAATGGTGCACCTTTGCAAGCACAGATTTATGCCGCACTACCTAGTGTGGCGTGAGCATGGGGAGATGGATCGTGCTAGTGAGTCGAACGGAAATGAGAATGAAGATCGGATGGATGAAATGATGGCGTACGTTGGTTGAGAGTACGAAGAGCAGTCATTGCCGAAGGAGGTCAAGAAGTTTTATAAGTTTCTTGCCACCTCGGATGAAAATGTGTATGAGGGCACCAATGTGACCATTTTGCAAGCGGTCACACGACTTATGGGGTTGAAGTCTAAGTACAATTTTGCTAACAATTGCTACAATGGGATCATGAAGTTGATCAATGATCTCCTTCTGTCAAATCATAAGACGTCAACAGACATATATCTGTCTAAGAAGCTTTTGGCTGGTCCGGGCGTGAGTTATGAGAAGATTGCTGCGTGCAAGAATAATTGCATGTTTTTTGAAAGGAACACAAGAATGATACTCATTGTATACATTGCAAAGCATCTAGACATGTGAAGGTTCTGAATGATGGTGGAGAGGAAATAAGTACAAAAGTACTGATCAAACAGCTTTGGTACATGCCTATCACGTCCAGGCTTAAACAATTGTTTCTATCCCAAGAAATAGCAAAGCAAATGAGGTGGCATTCAGAAGGGATAAGTGAGAGCGATGACAATGATATTATGGTGCATCCTTCGGATGGCGCGGCATGGAAAACTCTAGACCGTTTTGATCCGGAGTTTGGTAGAGATCCAAGAAATGTCCGTCTTGGGTTGTCAACAGATGGTTTCACTCCTTTCAGCACCAGTAACAATCCATATTCTTGTTGGCCTATTTTTATCATGCCTTATAATCTCCCTCCCAACATGTGCATGAAAGAAGGATACATATTCCTTGCGGCCATCATTCCTGGTCCTAAACATCCTGGGATGAAAATCAATGTGTTTATGCAACCGTTGATTGAGGAGTTGAAAGAGCTATGACAACGTGTAAAGGCATATGACAGTCATCTGAAATGTGAATTTACTGTATGTGTCGTGTATCTATGGTCTATACATGATTTGTTGGCATATGCCATTTGGGTCGGTTGGTGTTTCCATGAACAATTGTGTTGCCCCATATGTATGGCTGACACCAATGCCATCAGGTTGAAGTATGGAAGAAAAATTAACTTCTTTGATTGCCATTAACGATTCCTTCCTTCAAATTATCCTTTCAGTAGTGATACATGATCATTCTGAAAAGGTAGAAGGGTTACAGAAGGACCACTTTGTCGATTGACAAGCAAACAAAAAATAGCATGACATGCAAAGTTAAAAGAGTCTACATAAAGTGTTTTTGAAGGATATGGTAAAGAATACAACTGGACTCATATTTCTTTTCTTTGGGAGCTCCCATACGCAAAGGCACTGCTGTTACCACTTAACATAGATTTGATGCACCAGGAGCGTAATGTCGCTGAAAGCATCATAAGCATGTGTTTTGATTTTATCGGTCAAACCAAAAATAATTTCAGTGCGAGGAAAGACGTAGCTGATATTTGTGACCGTCCTGGGATTGAGGTTATAACAAATGCAAGTGGAAATGAAAGTAGGCCACGAGCTCCATACTGTGTCAGGCCAGAAGAAAGAAAGCAAATACTTAGTTGGTTGAAAACATTGAAGTTTCTAGACCGTTATGCAGCTACCATAAAATGATGTGTTAATCTCAACACCGGTGAACATAATGGGTTGAAGAGCCATGATTACCATATTATAATGGAGAGACTTATACCGATAATGTTTCATGGCTGCTTCAAACCTAATTTGTGGAAGATGTTTATCGAACTTAGCTACTTTTATAGACAGATTTGTGCTAAGGAAGTGTCAAAAAAGATGATGCAGATGTGGGAGAATAAAATTGTTGTGCTTGTCTGTAAGGTGGAAAAAATGTTCCCTTCTGGATTAATGAACATTATGCAACATTTTCTGGTGCATTTACCTTATGAAGCATTGGTAGCAGGTCCTACACAATTCAGATGGATGTATAGCCAAGAAGGAGAATTGAAGAAACTTAGAGCTACAGTGCACAACAAGGCAAGAGTTGAGGGTTGTATTGGAGAAGCATTTGCAGCTAAAGAGATTACTGACTTCTCTAGCAAATATTTTTCACGTGCCAACAACGTTAATGCATTTATCACACGTTATCATAATGTAGAAGAGCAATCTACGAGTGAGTTTAAGATTTTTCATTAGAAGGGTAAAGGTGTTGGGGCTGCTACTTCTCATTATATTTCGGCACAAGAGAGGAACTACACCATGCTTTACATATTTTCCAACATGGAGGAGGTGTTACCATATTTTGAAATGTTTGACAAGTTGTATTGGACATCTTCACGAAGACCTACACAAAGTCAATTGGATAATCTACCCCACGGATGGTGGCTGCAGCCTGCAGATAATGAAATTTTAAATCAGTTCAATGGGTCAAATAAATTTTGCCGATTTATCATATGCCATATAGAAAATAAATTTGATAGGCAAACACCATGCAGGCTAGCCAATCATTTTTTTCAATTCAGCCAAGTATACCGTAGATGCTAACCAATTAGTTCAGTGGATCATTTGTTCGCAAAATGTAACTAACCCTTGAATTTGCTTTCCTATACTTTAGGTCGACTAAATCATTTTTTTTATTTTGCAATCTACTAATAATCAGGATCCACACTAATGTTATGGTTTCTATGCACTGTATCTAACATACAATTTATAGTGATATTCTTGCATCACTTTGTGTGATAAATTGCTGAATCTGTGGCGTATACAAGAATGAAAATATTAAAATGGTGATGACATGTGTGTAATTAGTCGACCTTTGTTTGAGGAGCTCAGGAGCAGCTGCCACTCAACATATTTATCGGGTACGGTAGGTTGTGCTTTATTTATACACTAGTCTGCAAGTCTACTCGCACAAATGGAAGGCGTGAACACAACAGAGCGAGAACATAAGATAGCGGCGACCTTTGTGATAAGCAGGACAGTTTTTCTGGCCAACAAAACTCTTCACATTGTCCTCATACTATTCTCCCTTATTTGTAGCACCATCTTCTACTGTCAAATGGATTTTCAGTTTCTTGCTTTGCAGCTAGATTAGAAGTCTTGTCATATTAATTAATTAGCAGTTTCTTTCATTAGTCAGCCTAATTGCAAAAAGCTTAGGAGACGCTGGCGCACTATATATTTTCTCTGGTACGTATGCTCTCTACTACACAAGGGCATGAACACTTAAGACCTAAAGGTAGGGATGGAAACGGATGGATATGGATGGATAAAATGCTTTTTCATATCCATATCCACATAATAATTCCAGAAACGGATTCGGATTGGATGTTGTCGGAAACGGATTTTGTATCAAATATGTCAGATGTATAGGAAACAGATTCATCGGAGCGAAAACTTATGGGTTGTGCTGATGGATCTGCTCACGGGGCAGCGGCCAATCGGGTCAGAGTACGGCAAGAGCCAGAACATCGTGGGGTGGATCAGGGATCAGAACGGCTGCGTAGCAACAGTGGGGTGGTGTAGCTGCTCGACGCGAGCATCGGCGGCTGAGTGGACTATGTCCAGGAGGAGATGATGCTGGTGCTGCCCATCGCTGTGCTGTGCACGGCCAAATCCCCCAAGGACCAGCCCATGACATGGTGACCATGCTCAGCGAGGCCAAGCCGCTGCGGAAGAGAAGCAGCGCCACAGTGGCTGCCGGCAGACAGGCATTGGGGGCGTGGAGCAATGGCGGCGGAGCGGTGACAGCGTGGCGTCGTTCCACGGTGGGGCAGCAACGGTGTGGCGGCCTCATGCCCTCACGGGACGGGAGTCGCGAGGAGATGACAGAGGCTGGAACGAGAATTGGGTTAGGTTTAGGGACTTGATTCGGTTGGGGCCAGACCACCAGACAAGTTAGATTGGGCCAAAAAATTCATATATTATTCGGATTTCAATTCGGATATATCCGACGGAACATGGATATCCGATCATTCGGACAGATATTAAGCTGTATCATTTCCGATCCGATATCCGAATTCAAATATCCGATTAAGATCCGATGAAAACGGATGTGGACCAGATATTTTTGGATTTGATACCCCGACGGATCGGAAAATATCCGATCTGTATTAATACCTGCCTAAAGGTGGTAACGGTTTGGTTTCAAAGCGGTTCCAATGGATTGGTTTTATTTTAGTTCTGCAACGGTCTGGATGGAAATGGGTTGATTAAGCTAATGGCCTGGTTTGCGTTGGTTTCTCAGACTAAATGGTTTGGGTTCTAATGGTTAGATTTCAGTTTGAGTCAGCACCGCCGCGAAATGGGGCCCTGCTTGAAGGAGAAGACGGACACGGGGGGGGGCACTACTACAAAATGCTTCATCGCAGGCGGTTCTAAACATATTATCGCATACGGTTTTAAAAACCGCCTGTGACGAAGAGCCTGTGAAAATGATCCATTAACACAGGCGGTGGCATAATCCGCCTGTGAAACTACATTTTCACAGGCGCTTTTTAATAAAAAACCGCCTGTGAAAATGCATTTTCACAGGCGGTCGGTAATAAAAAACCGCCTGTGAAAATAGATTTTCACAGGCGGTTTTTAATTAAAAACTGCCTGTAAAAATACATTTTCACAGGCGGTTTTAAATTAAAAACCGCCTGTAAAAATGGCTAGTGAAACAAAAAAAATTCACATGTGCCGCCGGGAGTCAGAAGAGGCCGCGCCGCCTGGAGGCCGCCGCGTTGCCGGGAGCCGGAAGAGCGCCGCCAAGTGTTGAAGGAGGTCGCACCGCCGAGAGCCGGAGGAGCCGTGTCGCCCGAAGCCTGATGAGGCCGTGCCGCTTGGAGCCGGAAGAGCCGCGCCGTCGAGAGCCCGAGGTAGACCACGCCACCGGGTGCCCGAGGTAGACCGCGCCGGATCTGTGCCCGCGCTCACGCCGGCAGGGCGCGCGCTCGCCGGGAGGCGCGCCAGAGCCGCGCCGCCGGGAGCCCGAGGTAGACTGTTCCAGATCCGTGTTCGTGCTCGCGTCGACGGGCCTCGCGCTCGTCGGGAGGCCGCGCCGGAGCCGTCGAGGTCCGGAGCAACCGAAGTCGCACCTTAGTCGCGCCTTGAGAGAGGCCGCCAGCAGCCGCGCCACCGGGAGCCCGAGGTAGACTGTGCCAGATCCGCGCCCGTGCTCGCGTCGGCATGGCTCGCACTCATCGGGAGGCCGCGCCGGAGCCGCCGAGGTCTGGAGCAACCGAAGTCGCGCCTTGAGAGAGGTCGCCGGTAGCCGCGCCTTGGGAGATGCCGCCGGAAGCCGTACCTTGGGAGGCTGACGGAGGATCATGGACTGAACCGTGGCTGCTGCTGTTATAGACACATCTTTCGTGCGGCTTCTAAACTGAGTCATTGGATCGATAAGCAGCGGACAGTGGAGATACGAAGTCCAAGAGTGATCCGTGGGATGAAGCAGCGGACCAATGAGGAGCCATCATTGTCACATACGGTTTTTATGTTACAAACCGCCTGTGAAAATCATTATATTTTCATAGGCGGTTGTTTGTTACGGACCGCCTGTGAAAATTAATACATTTTCATAGGCGTTTGTTTGTTACGGACCACCTGTGATATTCTATTATCACATGCGGTTATTAACTCATCTAACATCACAGACGACACTTTTAATGGATCGTCTGTAGAAAAAATATAGAAGCGCCTGTAAAAATGTTTTTTGCAGTAGTGGGGTGGGGGGGTTGGGGGGGGGGGGGGGGGAACAGCACCGCCTCGAAGCCCGACCTCATCGGGCGGGGCGTGGAAGGAGTAGCTGCAGCGTTGCCACAGAAGGCATTGGGGAGGGGGGGCCAAGCAGCGCCACTGTGAAGCCTGGCCTCGCTGGGCGGTTCAGGGAGGAGGAGCCGCCATGGTGGGAGAGAGGGGTTGCCGCAAGGGTGGGCAGCAGGGGGCGCCGCCTCGAAGCCTGCCGAGTGGGGGTGGGGATGATGAGGAGCTGCCGGGGGGTGGGTGCTGAGCAGCGCCGGCGAGAAGCCAGGCTTCGCCGGCTGGGGTGGGGAGGCGGAGCCTGACGTCGCCGTGCGGTGCTGGGGGGGGGGGGGGGGAGGGGGAACCGTGTTGCCATGGGGGCAGATTGGAGGCGTCGTTTTTCAAGGGTCGGGCGGTAGGCGGAGGCCGCAAGTGCAGTGGGCTGAAGTGGTGGTTTGGGCTCAAACGGTAACAAAATGGGATGTAACCGATTTGGATTGGAACTGGCTGGGTTGGGTTGGGTTAATTCCTTATTTGGTTTGATTCGGTTTGGTTTACATGAGACTGTTAGTAGGCTGGTTTAGGCTGCGATTTTATGTAAAAGTATAGTTTTTTGGTTTCAGTTTTGGGCCAGTTGCTAACCCATTAACAGGTTTATTAAGAGTGAACAGGATCAGAATGGCTAGCAGAGGCCAGTCCGCAATATTTTTTTGTGGCCAGTCAAACCTTTTATACTGGCATCGTACTTACATCTTTTATTTGAAGCACCATCTATAGTATCGTCCCTTCTATACCCATACCGCGAAGGTCACTACTAGAAAGACATTTTCTGAGGCACTGTTACAGCCCAAATTTTAAGTAAAGCTAAAAATCACTCCGAATTAAAATTTTGAACAAGTCGTGAGCAAACATAAATCGTCAATAGAAAATCAGGGCGAACGGGTGTACAAGTATGAACATATACACATGTAAAGGTAAGCTCACCACTAAATCAAACTAGGCCGGTAAAGAAGAACAGTTTATTGAAAAAGTACCATAGAGTTTTACGGTGATTCAAAACCTACAACGGAAACCAATAAAACATGAACTCAACTCAAATTACATGCTTAAGGTATAGGGATTAAAATAAAAGTGACCAAATAAATGTAGCTAGGAAACCCTAATTCACAAGATGAGGAGACAGGTTGAGTTTAAACCAAATTCAAATAAAAAGGTCTAGTTAAGCGCAAACCTAACCAGAATATATTTTAAAACGAGGGGCAGTAATTAAATTATATATATATATATATATATACATACATATGTGCACTAAATAAACATTTTAATGAACAAATCAGATTAGAATATATCCAGCAAGAACCGGAATTTAAATTACCCAAACTGGATTCAAATTCAAAATCAAATTAAACTAGAAAACCAAAAAGGAAATTCAATTCCCCTCTGAGTGTGGCCCGTCTCCCTCTGCTCGGCCCACTCCTCCCATCCTTTTTCTCAACCAGTGTGGCCCATTTTCCTTCCTTCACCGCCGGCCCAGCTTTTTTTTCATGCGCGCGGCCCGCTCCATTTTCTTTGGCGCGGCCCAGCAGCGAACCGGCATCGTCTTCCTCCTCCCGTTCCCGTTCGAGGCCGACAGAGACTCCGAGAAATCCTCCATGGGACGTTGCGGGGAGGCCACCTGCTCCACTATGTTGCGCCATCATCATGACGGCGACCATACCGCCAGCTAACAAGCATCCACGAAATGCACACGCTAAGGAAACGAGGACAGCCGCACACCATGAAAAGCAGCACCACCGCCTCTGCCACGAACCGCCTCGCCGGACTATAAATTGAGAACCCCCATATCCATTCTCGTGCGCAGAAGCCATATCCACCTTTTCCCTCATCCGCTTGAGCAAAAAGGCAACCCCTCCGAGCCTCCCTTCGCCACCATTCCAACGCTTCTGTTTCTTCCCAACTTCTGTCGTCGCCCGATTCCACCGCCGGCAAGCCACCATCCTGCGTACGTGATCACGCACCAACTCACCAGCCGATCGCGTGCCTATTGGTGTAAGAAGCCGGGCCAAAGGAGCCTTCTTTGCCGCGAATTGCGGACTTCCTCTGTTCTTCCACGGCAACAGCAGGGCACCCGTTCCCACGTTGGTGAGCCACTGTGATCTAATTCCCTTCATGTAAATTTTTCTTGCTTTGTTAAGTATATAGAATGAGCATTGGTTAGGAGATTAGCGCGCCATAGCTCAGATTATCCGTGACCCTAGCTGTGCCCATCGTGCGCCACTGCCCACTGCTGTTGTACACTGCTATCAACCACATAGGCAACCCTTCCGGCACGCTTGTGTTGCCAAACAACTTAGCCTAGGGCGCCACCATGACCAAACCAAGGATGCCAATAGCTTCCACGCGCAATCGCATGCCTGCCCGATGCACTAGTTTGGTGCGGAACTCCGCGCGCGTGAGATTCCCCGAGCGCTGCCGCCGCCACTATCTCCGATGCATCGCACCGCCTCTCTGACCGCCGCCTCGGCCTGCCACCACAGCCGCGAACTCCCATAGTCTGGGAGAGCGTGCCTTTGTGTCCCATCGGTGATTGGCGCCGAAGGTAGGATTCCAGCGAACTGTCAGCATCCCTCCGCCGTGCGTCCTGCCGGACACTGTCGCTCCTAGGGATGGCAGTTACACCCGCGGGTGCGGGTACCCGACGGGTATTGTACCCAACAGGTGCAGATACGGGTGGACTTTTTAACCCGCGGGTACAACCCGCCCGACCCGATGTTTTGCGGGTATGGGTGCGGGTTTTACATTCTACCCGCGGGTACCCATCAAGTTACCTGAAACATGCAAAATGCTAAAGGATGCAAATCAGCACAGTCCAACAACCCCCACCCGACTCGCGTCTGTCAACCCTAATCGCGTCGCATCTCCCCGATTCCCATCCTTCTGTCGCTCGCCGTTGTCGGTCGCTGCCAGTCGCATCGCGTATCTGCAGAGCAGAGGCGCATCATCGGACGACATAACAGAGCGCGAGGTGGAGGCAGAAGTGGAGGCACGTCGCCGACGTCCATAGGTGACGAAGTTGTCGGGCGGCAGCCGACGGGTGTCTTGGAAGCAGGGCAGAGGTGGAGGCTAGTCGCCAGCGTTGATTGGTGGCGGAGGCTAGTGTTACGTCCCGTGGACCGAAGGTCGTCGGGCCTCCGGCGTGAGATGCGACAGCGGCGACGCCACAGCGGAAGCCGCGGGCGCGCGGACGACGACACAGGATACACGCGAGGTGATTTCTCCAGATTCTTCGATGTCTTCTCCTCAACGAGTTTCGGTTACATATTGGGATGCCCTGACAGTGGGCCCCACACCGACACCTTGACCCCACACATCAGTACGACTCCCCTTAACTCTCCTCCCACCGACACCCGGACTCACACACGCCAGATGCTTCCCGAACCACCCACTCAATCCTCCGCTGATTTCGCTTCCAGCCATAGCTCCTCCGCCGCGCCCAGCTCCACCGTGGATCTTCCTCCTGCTCTTGCCACTGTACCATCCGCCGGATCCACTGCCGTAACATCTCCCCCTGCCTGAGAATCGACTTGTCCCCAAGTCGCTATCTCTGGAAACTTGTGCCGCAGCACCGTCCAGTCCTCTCAGCTTTCGGCCTCCTCTGGTAAGGACCATAGCACGCGCACTTGAACAATTCCCTTGTTCCCCTTCTTCACCATTCTCCTCTCCAAGATTATCACCGGCTTGAGCTCCCCTGCAGAGAAATCGGCTACCCGAGGCAGATCTGCGAACACCAGTGCATAGTTTGGAGTAAACGGCTTCAGCTGAGATGTGTGGAACACCGGGTGCACCGACGCCCCCGCCGGCAGCTCCAGACGGTACGCCTCCCTGCCCACTTTCTCCAAGACCTTGAACGGCCCTTAGAACTTGAACGCCAGCTTTGGATAGGGTCTGTTGACCACTGACGATTGAGCATAGGGTTGTAGATTCAGTAACACTTGTTCTCTCACTCCAAAGATTCGGTTTTTGCGCTTCTTGTCCGCTTGTTGCTTCATCCGATTCTGCGCCATTGCCAGTTTGTCCTTAAGCATGCTAAGATGGGTGGCTCTCTCTGCTAACAATTCTTGTGTTGTCTTGTCCTCGGTGTGAGATACAATTGGAGCCAAAAGAGGATTTGGAAGATACCCGTACAGTGCTTGGAAGGGTGAGCATCCCAGAGCTGAATGCCTAGAAGTGTTGTACCAATACTCCGCCAAAGGTAACCAAGCCTTCCATTTTGTTGGGGTCTCCTGTACTGCACACCTCAGGTATGCCTCTAAACATTGATTTACTCTTTCTGTCTGCCCATCTGTCTGGGGATGGTATGAGGTACTCATTAGTAGTTTAATTCCCATGCTCTTTAATATCTGCTTCCATACTGTACTAGCAAATACTCTGTCTCTGTCTGTGACCATGGTCTTGGGAATCCCATGTAGCTTGATCACCTGGTCCAGTAACACATTTGCTACTTGCAGAGCTGTGTAGGGGTGCTTTAACGGTATAAAGTGACTGTATTTGGAGAACCTATCCACCACCACCAGTATGGTGTCGAACCCCTCTGATCTGGGTAGCCCCTCCACAAAGTCCATTGTAATTTCTTGCCAGGGGGCCTTGGGAACTTCCAATGGCTGTAACAACCCTGTCGGCAAGCTCCTCTCACTCTTAGCCTGCTAGCATATCTGACATTGCTTCACCCACTCTTCCACTTCTCCCTTCATCCCCTTCCAAGCAAACATTCTCTTCACCCTTTGATATGTGTTTTGGATGCCTGAGTGGCCCCCCACTGCACTGTTGTGGCATGCTGCAATCAGCTTTGCTCTTAAGGCTGAGTTCTCTCCTACCCAGATCCTTCCATGCTTCCTTATCACTCCATTCTGGACAGTGAATCCCTGCTCATTCGGACTGACCACCAGCAGTTCAGTCAACAGCTCTTGGGCTGCCAGGTCTGTCTCATAAGAGTTCCTCACCTCCTGTACCCACAATGGAGTGATCTCCTACACCACCTCCACTTCCATCACCTGCTCTACCCGGGACAAAGCATCAGCAACCACATTTTCCTTCCCTTTCTTATAGACAATCTTAAAGTCCAACCCCATCAGCTTGGCCATAGCCTTCCTCTGCAAGTCAGATTGAAGCACTTGCTCATCCAAAAACGTGAGGCTCTTGTGATCCGTCCGAATCAGGAACGTAGTTCGTTCCAGATACTGTCTCCATCTATCTACAGCCAGAAATTCCTTTTCATATATCGACCAATACCTGTATTTCTCAGCGATGGCCTTGCTCAGATAAGCCACGGGCCTCTCCTTTTGCATCAACGCTACACCAACCCCATTCTCACATGCATCGGTCTCTACTACGAAGGGCTCATTAAAATCCGGTAGGGCTAACACCAGAGTGCTGCTCATCGCCTCCTTCAGCCTCTCAAACGCCTTTTGAGCCTCCTCCGACCAAGCAAACCCCTTCTGTCTCAGCAGGCTAGTTAGTGGTTTCGCCAACACTCCATACCCCTTCACAAACCTTCTGTAGTACCCAGTAAGTCCCAGAAATGCCCTAAGCTGGGTGAAGGACGTGGGTACCGGATAATCCCTCATGGCCTGCACCTTCTGCTCTTCTGTCTTCACTCCCTCCGCTGAAATGACATGCCCTAGGTATACTAGCTCCTTTTGTGCGAAACTGCACTTAGCTCTCTTCAAGAAGAATCTGTTCTCCCTTAGTACCTCCAGAACCGCCCTCAAGTGCTGCAGGTGTTCCTCCCAAGTCAAACTGTACACCAAAAGGTCATCTATGAACACCAGAACGAACTTCCGGAGATACGGGCCCAGAATTGAATTCATCGCACATTGGAACGAGGTCGGGGCGTTAGTTAACCCAAACGGCATGACCCTAAACTGGTAGTGCCCACTGTGCGTCTTGAAGGCGGTCTTGAACTCCTCACCTTCCTTCATCCTCAGCTGATGGTACCCCGACGTCAGATCCAGGCTAGTAAAGAACCGAGCTCCTGCTAATTCATCTAGAATCTCCTCCACCAACGGCATAGGGAAACGATTCTTGATGGTGAGGTCGTTTAGGCAGCGGCAATCCACACAGAACCGCCAACTCCCGTCCTTCTTCTTTACTAGCAGGACCGGCGCCGCGAAGGGGCTAACGCTGTGCTCTATCAACCCCACTTCCAAGAGCTCTGCCACCTGCCTCTCTATCTCGTTCTTGTGGAGGGAAGAGTACTTGTACGGCCTTGCGTTCACCGGCACTGCTCCTGGCACCAGGGGAATAGCATGGTCAAACGGTCTGGTTGGAGGTAACTCCTTCGGGTTATTGAAAACATCTTGAAATTGCTCCAGCAACAACTCGATGTCTCCCTTCTCAACCCTTTCCCCATCTCCTGAGGACATTTCTCCTAGGTTCTCCACCAACACCATTGCCCAGACTTCCTCCCCTTTGAACCACCTGGCAAGTTGGTCCAGCGACATTCCAGATACTTCCTCCCTCGTCTCCCAATCCCCCTTCAACTCCACCTCTTTTTCTTGGACAGTGAACTGTATGACATTGTTCCACCAGTCACACTTCATAGGACTAAACTTCATTAGCCAGTCGTACCCCAGCAAGACATCATAAGCCCCCATGGTCAAAACCCTCATGTCTCCTTTGAACGTCTGTCCTCCACACCACCACTCAAAGTCTTTCACCACCCTATCACTCTTCATCTTCTCTCCTGATGCCACCTTCACTTCTAGGGGGGAGCAGCTCCTAGTCCTCAGCCCCAACCTCTCCACAAAGGTTGCATTCACAAATGACATCGAACTCCCCGAATCCACTAGCATCACACACACCTTGTTTTGCACGATGCTTCTCAACCTCATGCTGTTCTGCCCCTGAGTACCCGCCATAGCATGAACCGAGATGTGCAGGCACTCGTCTGCTTCCTCTTCCTCCTTCTTCAACCGGATCAAGATATCATCAGTCAACTCTACTTCCCCTTCATTAACCACCACTGCATTCACCTGCGCCATGGTCCTCTTGGGACATCTCTGCTGATGCGCCGGTTCATACCTCTCTCCACAGGCGTAACATAGTCCATTCAGTCTACGAAAGTCTCTCAGTTGCCTCTCTTTGGTCAAGTCTGTATGGGTTGTTCCTGCCCGGACCTCTGGAGTCCGCCAACCTCCTCCTCTGCCTCCCAACACACCTCTACTTGCCTTCATCTTCCCCTTCTCCTGCACCTCCTTCTGTAACACCATGGCTCGATTCACCGTAGCAGGAATCTGGGATTTCACCAGACCTTGCAACTCCAGCTTCAAGCCCTTCATGAATTGGGTCACGTAGAACACCTCATCTAGCTCCGGGTTGTGCATCGAAGTGGTGTATCTCGCCTCCTCAAACCCCGTGATGTACTCCTCTAGATCCCCTGTCTGCCTCAGATGAATCAGGTCGTGCAACGCCTGCGGATACTCGTACTCCCCGAACTTCTCCTCCAGTGCACCGACAAAATCCCTCCATGAACGCAACCCCGCGGTCGTCTTGTACATCTGCAACCACTTAGCAGCCTTCCCATCCATGTGAATGCTTGCAGCACGCACCCATACTCCCTCTGGCACGTTGAAGATGGTGAAATAGTCTTCGCACTTGTCGATCCAGATAGTCGGATTCTCGCCTGAGAATCAGGGAAAGGTCAACTTCAATAACGATTTGTCGCCTCCCGACCCCCGAGGTCCTGCTCCTCCTTCCCCTCCGCTTTCCTCCATCCTTCTTCCTTCCCCGATCTGCACCGCAACCCTTCTCTCGTTATCCTCCACCTGCTTCACCAGACGATCGTGCTCCTGGGCCATTTGCTCCACCATTAACATCATCAGGGTCTGTTGGCCCCGCAACTCCTTCTGAACTTGCGTCAACTCATCCAACACCTGGAACACCTTTTCCCAACGCTCCTCTTCCACCCTCACACTCTCCTCCATCACCTGCAACACAAACTTTGTCTGCACTGAAGGTTTAGCGGGCGCCGTCGTGCCTCCCCTAGAACTCCCAATCTCCTCCCAATCTCCACCGCTACTCCCGATTCCCTCCATGAGAAATACTGAGAAGAGCGAGATAGAGAGGAATGGCTCTGATACCAGCTGTTACGTCCCATGGACCGAAGGTCGTCTGGCCTCCGGCGTGAGATGCGACAGCGGCGACGCCACAGCGGAAGCCGCGGGCGCGCGGACAACGACACGGGATACAGGCGAGGTGATTTCTCCAGATTCTTCGATGTGTTCTCCTCAACGAGTTTCAGTTACATATTGTGATGCCCTGACAGTGGGCCCCACACCGACACCTTGACCCCACACGTCAGTACAACTCCCCTTAACTCTCCTCCCACCGACACCCGGACTCACGCACGCCAGATGCTTCCCGAACCACCCACTCAATCCTTCGCCGATTCAGCTTCCAGCCTTGGCTCCTCCGCCGCGCCCAGCTCTGTCGTGGGTCTTCCTCCTGCTCTTGCCGCTGTACCACCCGCCGGATCCACTTCCGTAACATCGCCAGCAACGATTGGTGGCCAAGTTGCTCGGGCGGCTGCTGCTTGGGAGCGGGGCGTTGGCGCACTGTGAAGGCTTGAAGGAGCACATCGGGAGCCTGAGCATCGGGGTGTTAGGGATTACGGTTCCCTGTTCCTGTGTTGCTATGGGCCTGATGTGTGACGGTGTAGTGGGTGGGCCGTGGGTTGGGTTTTTTTTTTAGTCGCGGGAGTACTAGAGTAGGGAGCACAACAGTGACAGAAATTTAAACTCACATCGGGAATGCAGACTCAACGTTCAGGTAGACGTGTGAATAAAAGGAGGTCGAGATTCTTGCTTCAGCTCAAATGTGTTGAGTTATTACGGGTACCTGTCGGAAAGCAGAAACCCGCTTAAAACCCGTTGGGTTTGGGTTCAGGTACAACTTTTTACCCGCCGGTGCAGGTTCGGGTAAAAAAAATTTACCCGCACATTTTTTAAATAGGGTCAGGTTTTTACTCTACCCGACCCGTTGCCTTCCCTAGTCGCTCCTTTGACTCGGTCCATGTGGCCGCCACCTGAGCGCCACCTCACCACACCAAGCCGCCCAGTCAGCGCCACATCGGCGCTGTTGGAGGCTTGATCCGGTAGTTCTCCTCGTACTACCGTTGGTAGCCCGCGGAGTTTATAGTTCGATATTGGGCGCTCATAGATTCAAAAGACGATGCCAAATGGACACAAGGATTTACGTCGTTCGGGCCGCCTGAGCATAATACCCTACTCCACGGGGTGTGTAGTTGTTGTATTACGTATCAAAGCTGTCTCTGAGAGGGTTCAAGAGAGCCAAGAGCCGTCCCTTGTGTATCGTCGACCAGTCCTTTTATAGTACAAGGACCGGTCGTTACACCTTTAGCCTGGCCCGACATGTGGCCCTGGCGGTTCCTGATGCTTAATACACAATTAATGAGATTAATTGCCCTTAATGGCATGGTAACGAGCTTGACAATGCCATTACCAGTATTAAGGGCCTTCTGATCGTGTGTCACTAACATGGTATTAATGACACTTAATCGGGTCTTGAAGTCTTTGATTACCCCTTGAAGGTCCAAGCCGTTGGGGGTCCACCAGTCTGATTGTTGAGGCTGAAGGTCTGGCGGTTGGACATGTGGCAGCATTGGAGCTTTCCATCTGGGACGGGTAGGTCCGGTGTAGATGTACACGTGTCAGTACCAGAGCTTCCCTCTGTCGGGGGTTAGGTCCGGGGGTGCCACACAAGTGTTTAGCCTGGAGCTATCCCATGTGTGGGATGTAGATTCAGTTGCAGTATACACGTGGTAGCACCAGGACTAACCATAGATGGGAGGCAGATCCGGTCCCGTATGACACGTGGGGCCTTCGCAGGTCTTCAACTTATACAGGTGAAGTTCCTTTGGTCTTTTTGTAGTCCCAAGGGGTATATGGTATGCAGGGTACCGACAGTGGCCCCGTGGGCCCACCTCTGGGAGAGACCTTTTGGATGAAGTCGTTCTGCCGGAGGTGGGTCCATCCTTCGGTTTTTGAGTCGCGCCTTCAAGGGTCTTCGGATGTGCTGTTGGCGGTAGTTCGCAGTTAAACCAATGCCGCATGGCATATCCAGGATGCGGCAGGTGAGATCTGGGCGTGCGGATCTCACGCAATTGAAGGTCGCCAGTTCCCGATACAAATATCGTATCGGTTCCGCACGCCCCGTCAGGCTGCCGCCTTCGGGCTTCCCGCCTTTCATGATGACAACAGTTCGCCTGGGGTAAGGGCCTCGACTTGATTGTCGGGGTGGCCCCGGGCCCCCTTGTCATTGGTAGGGTGAAGTTTTTGAATTGTATCGTCGGGTCCTCCGCAGTTTCCATCCAAGCGTTGCGGGGGCTTACTTAAGAAGGAAAGCGCGCACCGTTTGGGGATTCTTTACGCTTTCATTCGAACTCGTGCTCAAATCCTCCAACATTTCGCTTGCTTTTCATCTCTCGCCCCGCTGTGCTGCGATGGAGTTGGGTCTCCGCAAGAGCCGACTGAAGATAGACGGTGAGTTGAAGAAGGTTTGGGCCCTCATGGGGTGGTCCAGTGACTTCTTCAACCATCAGGTTTGCGTCGGCAAGCTTCCGTTCAAGAAGGAACACGTCGGCAACATGGTGTACTTCTCCGCGTACGCCATGGTGGGAATGATCCCACCCTTCTCCACTTTTCTCTTGATGCTGCTAGACTTCTATGGTCTGCAGCTGTACCACCTCGGTCCCCACTCCATTCTTCTGGTGTCCATTTTTGTCCACTTCTGCGAGATGTGGGTGGGCATTCCCCCATGCATCGAGCTCTTCCGCACCTTCTTCACCATCCATACCACCGGCAAAAGTGACGAGTACCTTGGCTTCTATTATTTTGTGAAGCACAAGAAGTGCCCATACAAGTACTTGCGGTCGTTCCCTTCTGGGAAGTGGGACGACTAAAAGAAGGATTCGATCGTCATCAGGGTGGAGGAGCATGAGAAGCTGGAGCTACCCGAAGGCCTTCCCAACGTCGACACTGAAGCTTGGAGCGAAGTTTTGGTGTTATTGGACGCCTTCAACCCGGCTCTGACCAGGATCTGCCAATGCGTGGAAGGAGGGGTGACTCCTCAGGCGGTATTTTGCAACTTCCTGGTTAACATATGGGCTCCGCTGAAGAAGAGGGAGAAGCTTGCCTGGGACCTCAACAGTGTGATGGATGACGACCGGATCAAGACCGGTTTGAAATCCAACATGGAGGGCGCAACTTTGGAGTTTCACCTCAAGAAGTTCCAGCACGGCATCAACGTCGAGGGTGACAACTTGACTCCGCCGGCGGTTTCCTCCCTCTGAACATGGAGGCGGAGTTCAACAGGGAGCTCCGGCGGAAGATGCCGGTGCTTGACGACCTTGGTGAAGTCGAGAGGCGTCCGACCACCGGGTTGGCGATCCCCGAAGCTTCCGAGGGTGGTCCCCCTTCCGCCCCGAGACAGAGAGTTGAAGTCGTGGGTAAGGGCAAGTAGTTGGCCGAGCCCTCGAGCCATAAAAGGAAGCTGAAGCACTCTGACGGGAGGTCCGTCAGACCTGCTCCTTCCACAACGGCTCCTTCTCCCCAGAGGGGAAGGTCTTCAACAGCGGCAACTACTCCAGCATCAGCATCTCCCCGGGGTGCTAGCTCCGGTCATGCGGCTCCAGTACCAGGGCCAGCTGAGGGCTCTAGGTCCAGAGGTCCTTCCCGGTCGAGGGGGGCCTCAACCAAAGTGACGCCGGCAGCAGCAGCGAGCTCCGGAGAACCTTACGGAGCTGGCATGCCAGGGGCGACAGGGTCCAGCGCCGAGCGTCCGGAGAAGAGGTTTCGCGCTAGCTGGAGTAGAAGCCTTCTGAGGTAAGTTTTGTTTTTTACCTCAGTTGGTTGTTTTTTCGCTGTAATTGCGTCTTGAGTTTCTTCGTCCTTCATCTGCAGTGTCCCCAAGAGAAGGACTGAAGCTCCGGCTCCTACGACAGCAACTGATGCGGTGGAGACGAAAGCTCCGGCTCCGATTCTAGCGCCGCCCCAAGAGGTGGCTAAGGTTGCGGCAGCTCCGGCACCGGCTGTCGAGGTCCTGGACCTCGACTCATCCCCAGAAGCTCCCGTGGTAGTGCCGAACCACGGGAATGAAGATGTACTAGCGGCACCAGCCCCGGAGGTTGAAGATCCGGGTTTGGATGTTGACATGACGGACACTCCTGCTTTAGAGACGGAGGTAGCCGTGATTCCGACCCTAGAGCCGAATGTTGTTGAAGCCCCGGCAGCAGAGCCGGTGGTTGATGAAGTCCCGGCGGTAGAGCCGGTGGCTTATGAAGTTCCGGCGCCTGAGCCGGTCGCTACAGAGGTGCCGGCGTTCGATCCCCAAATGATCGAAGCACCAGCGCCTGAGCCGGTGGCGGAGTAGGCGCCAGCGTCGGAGCCGGAAGTGGCTTCAGCTCCGGCAGGATCTTCAATGACTGCCCCGGAGGCAGTGGTCCTAGAGGTGCCTGTGCCTGAGCCAGGGTGCCAAGATGAAGCTGCCGCCCCCCCCCCCCCCCCCCCCCCGCCCGAGGGGCCAGTTTTTGATGACCTGGCAGCGGGACCTTCGGAGCCAACTCCGGAGGTTGAAACTTTTGTCGCAGGACCTTCCTCCGGCGATGGTCGAGGTTATCCTGGAGGACAACCCTAGTACCGTGGAAGCTCATGGGACCGCTCTTGTAGAGTGGGACCCAATTTTTGTCACGGAGGACCCGCTAGAGCCAGCGGAAAGGACCCTGACAGGTCCGGATCCAATCCCTCTGTTGTTGTCTATTGACAACGCCTGCTCCAGCCTTCGTCAAGTCCGTCTGGCTTTCTACCACGACGGCAAGGCTCTTGAGGAGGAGCGCCAAACTCTTAGGAGGTGGCGCAACCGGCTTCAATTCCAGACCAACCTGGTGCAGTCGAGGCTGGCTGACGACAAGGAGTGGGTGAAGAAGGAGAAGGCCCGGTTGGAGTACTAGGGTAAGCTGATGGACGAGAGGGAAAGCATGGTGCAATCCCTCGACAACCAGTCCCAGGCCATCCATGAACAGGCCATAGCTGCCAATAATGCAGCAAATGATCACGGGGAGAAGCTCAGCGCTATCCACGACAGCCTCGTCAAGTGCCGGGAGGCCCTTGAGGAGTGGGAGAAAAAGCTCGAAGATGAAGAGCAAAAACTCCTGGAGCTGCGGGATGACCTCGTGAAGAGGGAAGAAGAGCTTACTCAGAGGCTAACTCTGGGTGACAAGAGTCTCGTGGAGTGCACCAAGAAGTTGGATGAGCGCTGCGAGAAAGAGGAGAAGAAGGCCTGGCAGCGAGGACAGGACATCCACAAGAGGAAGGATGAAATTGCTGCCAGGAAGAAGAAAGTGCGGGGCCAGGAGAAGGACCTGGTCGACCGCCGGATCAAGATCCACTTCCGGGAGGAGGAGCTCAACATACTCGAAAGGCAGGTTGCTGAAAAGATTCAGCGGAACACCAAAGAAGTCGAGCGCCTCGCCCGGGAAAATTCGGAGCTTGCATCGGCCAGAAGATCCTTGGAGGAGATGCGCAGCTCGAGGGCTGTGGAGTCCCAACAAGTTTGGGACTTCTTGCGAAAGCCAACGACGCGCTGATGCCCATGGATTTTAGTTCCGTGCGTCCGGATGACCCGGAGCTGGAGCTAGACCAGGCGTTGCAGGCGTTGCAGGCGTTGAGTACGGCAGACAACAAGCTCACCAAGATGGGCGATGTCATCGCGGACAGGCTGGAAACCGAGGGGCAATCCCTGGCAAAGAGTGTCGCAGAATTCATGCTGACGTGCTACACAAGCCGGGACCCTCAATTCCCCCTGGACCTGGTGCTTGAAGGCCCCATCGATGGAGAGGGAGAAGCCGCCCAAGCCAGCGTGTCACAGGTTGCCCAGAAGGTCGCCTCGTTCTTCCATAGGGTCTAGGACTCTCTCTTTGTAGCTCCCGCTTGCATTCTCTCTTCTTTTTCTCCAATTTTGTAATCTCTTGTCTCTAGATGAATGAAATTCAATTTTTTATGAATTTCATTTTTTGTCTTCAAAACCTTTGTCCCACTTGGCCCCCTGGTAGATGTACACAATTTGATTGCGAACATGTACCAAGAGGATGTAACAGTTGTTGAAGACTTGTGTGCTTCGAACTTGTAGAACGTAGGTCCGAAGTCTTCGATAGTGAAGGCCCCCTGAGGTTGTCAGAGCTTAGTAGCTCCAGTAGCAGTCTCCATCAACGCGTAGAGCATCAACGGTTAGTCCTCTGGGGTGTTGGAGCTTGGTAGCTCCGGCAGTGACCTCTGTCAACTCGTGGTGTGTCCACAGCAGACCCTACTATAGAGTCTTCCCACCATCTTTTGTTCACGTTGACGGCTGCCCCCCTAGATCTGCCAGAACTTTGTAGCTTCGGTAATGCCTACTATCGATGTTTGGAACATCGACAGCAGACCATTTTGGGGGGTGTCGGAGCTGTGGTAGCTCTGACTTTATCCACCATCATCATGGAACCTTTATTTTTCCTGCACACTGAAGCCAAGAAAAATAGTAAAATCCATTTCCTATCTATAACTCAACTGCGACTTACTATTCCCGAGAAAGTTTTAGGTCGAACACAATTCTAAATACAATCAAGTGTGCTGCCTTGTTTCCTTCAGGTCCGATCGTTTCTGGACTCGGCTTACTTCGGCCTGTCGGGGTGTAGGTAGAGTGGCGTACTTAGGGTGAATGACCAGGCTAAGTCGATAGCACACTCCGGCCCTAGATTGGCTTGTCGGCATTCAGACGAGTAGACCATTAACAATGTTTGGACCCGGAAGAATAGACAATGCAACTCGAGTTGTACATGAACTAGTCAAGCTAAAGTTTCTTAAGAGTTGCACAACTTTGCTATAGACAAGAAAGAGAAAAATAAAAAATATTGAGCCTGTACAAAATAAATGCACGTGGAGTCTGTTTTCACACAATGATGTCTTTCATTATAGGTCCGGGGTACAGGGGAAACAAGTACACTCTTTGGGTACGGAACTAGGCTAAGTGTGTTTTGCTTCTCGTTTGACCCAAGGTAGCTAGCCACACTTTTAGTTCAGAGACTATGACAAGTGTTGCCTTAACTTTGCGGACCTTCCAGGGAAGGTCCGGCTGTTCTCCCGGAGGAGCTACCTGACTCTGTACAATGACTCTATAACATACATCATATGTAACTACAGACTCACCTCTGTGAAGTTAAGTGTAGAACTTACGGAGGTGCTCAATGTTCCAAGGATTTGGGACAGGTGTTCCATCCTCATTTGCCAAGCGAACGCATTTGGGACAGGATACTTTTATCACTCGAAACGGTCCTTCCCAACTGGGGGAAAGTTTGTTTAACCCTTCTCTGGATTGTATTCTCCATACCACCAGATCGCCTTCCTCATGTTGTCGGCTGTGAACATGCCATTGGTGATAGTGTCGAAGAGCTTGGCGGTATCAGGCATTCTGAACAGCTGCTCGGCACCTTCCCTCTTCAAGGAGGTCAAGGTCTTCACGCTGGAGTTGCTCCTACGTGGCATCGTCGAAGGTCTAGACCTGGAGCGACCCCAAGGTGATTTCCGGAGGAAGGACTGCTTCGTCTCCGTACACTAGGAAGAAGGGTGTCTCTCCAGTTGACCGGTTTGGAGTTGTCCTGTTGGTCCACAGTGTGGGCGGAAGCTCTTCAATCCAGTTGGCTCCATGTTTTTTTAGGCACTCATATGTGCGCGTCTTGAGTCCTTTTAGGATTTCTGCATTTGCTCTCTCGGCCTGGCCATTGCTCACCGGGTGAGCTACGGAAGCGTAGCTGACTTGGATGCTGAGGTCTTTGCAATATCCTTGGAATGCAGAGCTTGTGAATTGAGTCCCATTATCAGTTATGATCTTGCTTGGGACTCCAAATCTGCATACGATGGACTGCAAGAAGTTGATAGCTTATTGCTTGTTTATTGTCACAACTGGAGTTGCTTCCGACCATTTGGTGAATTTGTCAATGGCAATGTACAGTAACTTGTAACCTTCGACGGTTCTTGGGAAAGGTCCCAAGATATTCATCCTCCACACAGCGAATGGCCATGTAGGAGGTATCATTTGTAGAGGCTGATCCGGTGTGTTTATTTGCATTGCATGGAACTGGCATGCTTCACATTTCTTCACTAGCTCAGTTGCATCCTGGAGCATTGTAGGTCGGTAGAAGCCATGCCGGAAGGCTTTACCAACCAGCGTGCGAGAAGACGCGTGGTTCCCACACTCGCCTCCATGGATTTCCGCGAGGAGCTCACAACCTTCTTCCCTTGTAATGCACCGCATTAGGACGCCGTTGGCACCCCGCCGGTAGAATCCCCTTCTACAAGTGTGTATCTTTTAGCCAATCTGACTATCCGGTCAGCGGATACATTATCTTCAAGAAGGAAATTGTCTTTCAAGTAGCTCCGGATCTCTGAGATCCATGCATCAGAACTAGCCTGAGGATTTGAGTCTTGCGTGCTGGGTTCCTTGGAGCTTCCTGCAGCACCTACGACCCTTGATGGGTGCCATGGTAACAGGGCCATTGGGACCGCCAACTTCGAGGTGTTGGTCTTGCCCCCTTCGCTCAGTTCGGCAGGCTGAGTTGTAGGTTTAGACAACCTCCGGACGAAGGTTCCATCGGGAGCCAGAGCCCCGGTTGAAGCTTTCGTCGAGAGTTCGTCAGCTTCAGCGTTGTTGAGATGCTGAACATGGCAAAGATCAAGGACGTCGAAGTCCTTCTGAAGCTTCTGGACCTCAAGTAGGTATGCCGCTAGTAGAGGGTTGTTACAGCAACATTCACCTTTGACTTGTTTTACAACAAGTTGTGAATCACCCTGTACCAACAGCTGCTTGACACCATACGATAGTGCCACCTTGAGTCCATAAATTAGTGCTTCATACTTTGCCATGTTGTTGGTCGCCTTGAAGTCAAGGTGCACCATGTATTTAACCTTCTCCCCGGTCGGAATGAGGAGAAGGACTCCAGCTCCGGCCCCCTGCTTCTGCACGGAGCCGTCGAAGTATAGAGTCCAGTGAGGCTCAGTAAAGACCGGAACCTTGGGTTCCGACTTCTGCTCACTGGGGCCCCCAGGATTTGATGGAGAGGGGGTCCATTCCGCCACGAAGTCCGCCAGAGCTTGACTCTTGATCGCTTGTCTTGGGACGAATTCCAGATCGAAGTCGAACAGTTCTGCCGCCCACTTTGCAATATTCCTTGTAGAGTTGGGATTATGCAAGATTGCACACAGTGGATAAGAAGTTACCACTGAGATGTTGTGTGCTTGGAAGTAGTGTCGAAGCTTCCTGGAGGCAATAAGAAATGCGTAGAGCAGCTTATGCACCTCCAGATACTAAGTCTTGGCGTCATAGAGTACTTCGTTGATAAAGTACACTGGGCTTTGGACCATCCAGACCCTCCCGAAGGGGTCCGGAGCTTCCTCCTCATCTACCCGGACCCTCCCAGAAGGGTTCAGACCTTGTTCGGGGACCTCCGGGTGCCGGTTGGAGGTACCCAGAGCTTATTGTGAAGTGACCCGGACCTTCCCGGAGGGTCCAGATCTTGTTGCTCAGCAGCAGTGACTCCTTCATTTGAAGGAGAGGGATCCTCCGGAGTCTCTCCTTGAGGATCTGGGTCTCGGAGCTGGGACCCAGACTCGACTTCAGGTAGCTCCAGACCCTCCCGAAGGGGTCTGGATCCCTGAACTGGAGATGGTTCTGGCCTTTCTGCAACCAGGATCTTGCTGACAACTTCACCAGTTGCCGAAATGTAAAGCAGGAGTGGCACCAGGGTTCAGCGCTACCAAGGTTGGTAGGGTGGTGAGGAGCTGCTTCAGCTCCTGGAATGCCTTCTCTGCTTCTTCAAACCATTGGAATGGTCTAGACTTCCTCAATAGCTTGAAGAAGGGTAGCGCCCGTTCCGCCAGTCTTGAAATGAACCGGCTAAGGGTAGCTAGACATCCAGTCAGCTTCTGGACGTCCTTGATGCGGGTTGGTGGTCGCATGTCTTCAATAGCTTTTATCTTCACCGGATTTGCTTCTATTCCTCGGTGATTTACCAATAAACAAAGAAGTTTTCCGGAGCTAACCCCGAAGACACACTTGTCCGGGTTCAGCTTTGTACGAGTGACTCGCAGCTTGTCAAAGACAGCTTGCAAGGTGTCAAGGAATGACTCCTTGTTCTTGATCTTGACGACAATGTCATTGACATACACTTCCACTATGTCTCTGATGAGCTCTCCAAAAGTTTTGTACATAGCTCGTACAAATGTTGAAGCAGCATTCTTGAGACCAAATGGCATGGCAGTATAGCAATATAATCCATCTACTGTGATGAATGAGGTATGCTCTTCATCTTCCCTGGACATTCTGATTTGATGATATCCAGAATATGTGTATAGGAAACACAGTAATTCACACCCGGAGGTGGAATCCACTATCTGATCTATTATAGGTAGTGGGAATGGTCTTTTGGACATGCCCTTATTCAGTGTAGTGTAGTCGATACACATCCGAAGCTTCCCACCGACCCTAGGTACGACGACTGGGTTTGCTAGCCATTTTGGGTGGAAGACTTCTTGGATGAATCCAGCTTCAAGCATCTTCTTGACTTCTTGATGTATGAAGTTCTGTCGCTCTACTGATTGCTTCCGAGGCTTCTGATGTACAGGCCGAGCGTCAGGATAGATCTTCAGATTATGCTCGATCACTTCCCTAGGGATCCCAGGCATTTGCGACGGTTGCCAGGCAAGCATGTCGACGTTAGCCTAAAGGAAAGTGATGAGCGCGAGTTCCTATTTGTCATTCAGACCTCCCGATATACGGGTGGTCTGAGCGGCGTCGGAACCGATTTGGACGACTTTGACGACAATGTCAGTGTCACCGCGTGGTTGCATGCAAGGTGCGGAGGTTGAGCCTCGATGACGAATGCTCGGGGCTTTCAGAGCTTGCTCCTTTCCGGATTCTTCCTCCTGCGCCGTAGCAAGCGCGTGGAGTTCTTCCACAGCTGTCACTCCGGCGATGCGATCTCCCCAGATTCGGAGAACACCAGCTGGTGTTGACATCTTCAACACCAAGTAGCCATAGTGAGCAGCAGCCATGAACTTGTATAAGGTTGGTCTGCCCAAAATGGCGTTGAAGGGTAAGTTGATCTTGCCACGTCGAAGACCAACTTCTTAGTGCGGTAATTCTCCTGGGTCTCGAAGGTCACCGGAAGAGTAATTGCATCCAGTGGGGTTATGGCCCCTGGACCTACTTCAAAGAAAGGTCGAGAGGGGCGAAGGTCTGAAGGTTGGGGCTGAAGCTTGACAAAAGCTTTGAAGCTTATGAGGTTCAGCCCCGAACCTCCGTCCACAATCACATGGTGGAGTTGAATTTTGTTGATGGTCGGAGATACCATCAATGGGAGTTGGCCAGTTCCAATCATATTCCAGTCTGAAGCATCGAAAGTGATGGCAGTGTCCATCCACTTCTGGTGCGGCTCCGCCCTGGCGATGGGAGCTACTGAGGCCATGTCCCGCCGCATGGTCTTGAGGACTCGGCAGGAGGTGATGTCCCACGAACCACCAAAGATGGTGTTCATGGTTTTTCAACATTCATTGTCGGAGACGTCAGAATCGTCGTCGACGGAGGTGTAAACAACCTTCAAGACTTTTTTAGGGTCCTGAAAGCCTAACTCCTCTTTAGCTGGAGCTTCGTCGACTTTCTGTTTTCCTTCCCTTTGACGGAAAGGAACTTCTTCCCGATGCTTGTTGTAGCGCTCGGTAAGGTTCGGAACCTCACAGCAGCCTTCCATGTTGTGGCTATTTGACTTGTGTATAGGACACCACATCTTGGAGCTGCCTCCGTCTTCAGGTGATGGCCGAGGTCATTTTTCGGGGCGTGGCCCCCGACCACCTGGAGCTGCAGCAGCTGCAGCTGTAGGTGTGCCGCCTGACGGCTTCTTCTTGCCGTTGGACTTTTTCTTCTTCTTACCACTCCTGGAGGTAGTGGCTTCACCCTTGGAGGACTTTTTGTTATCCTCCAGAGGTGGTTGGGAGTGCATTTCACGGCCCTCTGCAGCTTTGGCGCATTTGTCTGCCAAGCTGAAGAGCTTCGTGATGCTGGTGATCTCCTTGGTCGCCAGCTTCTCTAGCATCTTCTTGTCTCGTACGCCCTGTCTAAATGCCACAATAACAGAGGTGCTGGAGATAGAAGGAATAGTGTTTCGTACCTGGGAGAACCTCTGGATGAAGGATCGCATGGATTCTCCCCCCATCTGCTTGACAGCAAAAAGGTCCAGTTCAGTGTCTGGTCAGGTGTATGAACTCTCGAAATTGGCGGTGAACTGTTGGCACAATTCTGCCCAACTGTTGATGGAGTCGGGCGGAAGGCTCATGAACCAGGACCTGGTGGTCCTAGTCAAAGCCACGGGAAAGTAGTTGGCCATTACGGCCTCGTTGCCTCCGGCCACAAGAATTATGGTGGAGTAAATCTGGAGAAACTCGGCGGGATTGACAGTCCCGTCAAATTTCTCCGACAGGTGAGGTCGGAACTTTTGTGGCCATCTGACCATGCGTAGGTGCATGGCCAGAGCAGAACAACCTCCTCCTACTCCCTCAGGAGCAGGACTGTCTCGAGCCTCTCGCCTTTCACAAGCACACTCGATATGGACGCGGTCGTCCTGTTGGCGGTAATGGCGATCAAGCTCTGCCCTGGAGGTCGTGAGTTGAAAGCCTGGTTACCGTATGAGTGCGTCGCACCCCGGAAGGTAGCGACGTCACTTGTTGCGATGCAGCACGCCTCCTATGTTGGGAAGCGTGCGGACCAAGTCTACCCAACACAGTCCGATGCTGCGATGGGACCCACCCCGAGGGGGGAGGACCTTTGTTGCTGATGCGATCGGCTGTTGTTGCAACCAAATGTTCCCCATCAGCCCTCCACTGATCCATTGCACCCTGGGATGCGCCTGGAGGTGGTGGGCATTGGAGAAGAGCACACGCGGCTTGGAGCGCGTGTTCAGGGTTGTTATTCACTGATGCCGTGACCGACGCAGATGCCCCGTCCCGCTGTCCAGCTTGATTTGCCGGTGCGGATGGCGGCGACGGAGGCATGACTCCTGCTGGAGCCACAACACCTGCTCGCTGCTGCACATTGGAGCGATTGCCCCCAGCAGGTTGCACTGCAGGGTTGACGTTGGACGATCTAGCAGCAGAGTTCATCATCTTCAAATCTCGGGCGCCTCTATCTGGCGCGCCAGCTGTCGGAGGCTTGATCTAGCAGTTCTCCCGGTACTATCGTTGGTAGCCCGCAGATTTTATAGTTCGATATTGGGCACGCAGAGATTCAAAAGACGATGCCAAATGGACACAAGGATTTACGTTGTTCGGGCCGCCTGAGCGTAATACCCTACTCCACGGGGTGTGTAGTTGTTGTATTGGGTATCAAAGCTGTCTCTGAGAGGGTTCAAGAGAGCCAAGAGCCGTCCCATGTGTATCGTCGACCAGTCCTTTTATAGTACAAGGACCGGTCGTTACACCGTTAGCCTGGCCCGACATGTGGCCCTGGCGGTTCCTGATGCTTAATACACAATTAATGAGATTAATTACCTTTAATGGCATGGTAACGGGCTTGACAATTCCATTACCAGTATTAAGGGCCTTCCGATCATGTGTCATTAATATGGTATTAATGACACTTAATCGGGTCTTGAAGTCTTTGATTACTCCTTAAAAGTCCGAGCCGTTGGGGGTCCACCAGTCTGATTGTTGAGGCTGAAGGTACGGCGATTGGACACGTGGCAGCATCAGAGCTTTCTGTCTGGGATGGGTAGGTCCCGTGTAGATGTACACGTGTCGGTACTGGAGCTTCCCTCTGTCGGGGGTTAGGTCCGGGGGTGCCACACAAGTGTTTAGCTTGGAGCTATCCTATGTGTGGGATGTAGGTCCGGTTGCAGTATACACATGGCAGCACCAGGACTAACCATAGATGGGAGGCAGGTCCAGTCCCGTATGAACGTGGGGCCTTTGCAGGTCTTCAACTCAGACAGGTGAAGTTCCTTTGGTCTTTTTTAGTCCCAAGAGGTATACGGTACACAGTGTACCGAAAGGTGCCACACGCGTGCGCATGCTGAGCTCCTTCGCATTGGCTAGGTCCACATGGACCCGACCCTTAGTTAGGCGCCAGGCCCTTGGTTCACAGCACCGCACATTGTTGAGCAACTGAATCCTGGTCCCCGGTCCTTAGTGACCCAGCACACCCTCACTGCTAGATGCACCCGCACATGTACACGGACAGTGGTTGTCCCACATCACAGCCTCTGGTCTTGCGCAGAAACTGCTAGATCCACATGGCTAGTGGACACAGGACTTAACAAACCTCATTTAAAATATAGTAAAAATCCAGATAATTCCATATTCACTTATGAAACATATTAGTAATGATAAATGGACTACATAAATTATGGGAACAAGTAGACTATTTAGAGATTATTAAAAAAATCATGTAATAAACTAGGAAAATTGGGAAAATCTATATTTAGCCTCCAAATTTAACAATCCCTTCACAAATAATAGTCTAAGGAGTACTATATATATTAATGAACATTGATAATATCATAACAAGTATTATTCAACCAATATAGGATATGGAGTAGTAAATAATTATCATTCCTATGGGAAATTAGTTAAATTACCAACAGTTAGAAGAAAGTCATATGTAAACTTTAGATGGGCTGACTTCCTAACAAATAATTATCAATAATTCCTTAGAATATAATGCTCAACATATATAATATAATTCAAGTGGTATTTGGCTAATACAAATTGTGGGATAAAGAATTAATTATCACTCCTATAGGAAAATCATGTAAATATGCATAATTAGTAAAATGCACATAGAAGCTTTCCATTTAATCGCTTCACAAAAGACCATCCAAATACTTCTAAAAATATATTATTATAACTTATAGAATAATACTCAGCTAAAATAAACTATGGGATAGTGAATTAATTATCATCATCATAAAGAAACAATTAGAGAGCTATTAAATGAAGAAACTCCACGAGAGCTCTAAATAAATAAGGATCCTCACTAGTAATCTTCTAAGAATCTCAATGGTCATATGCTAGAGAGAAACCAATCCATGTTCATGATCTTTGGAACATATTAACAAAATAACAGATTAAGAAGTTGAATAAATTAATGAGTCGGACATAGGCCTTTGTAAAGATATTCATTTAGCTCCAAAAATGTTAGAACATATGCTTTTGTGTCTAAAATATTTGAGATCTACATTAATAGAACCTCACTAAATATACTAAGATGATTATAGAATAATTATAATGAAAGTATGGTTGACTCATTCACCATAATATAAGTAATTTATAGTACAAACTAGTGAGTTCACATCAATTTGTCATAAACCATGTAAATGATTAGAAGCTTGAAGAAAACCATGTTAAACCTCAAGCTTGGAAGTCATGTCAACATAACTACATAAATATATTAGCATAAAACTATAACGTGATAAACTTAAGATTTTGGCAACTAAACTAATAAGATCGATAAAACCATTATAGCCTTTCGACGACCATTTAGATGACCAATAAAATAGTAATGTTTCCAAATAAGCCACTAGGGGAGTGTTGTAAGTCTTCTAAGAAACATAGCAACTGCATTATTGAATAAATGCTTGTATTTATTGAAGTTTCATTTGGATTCCTTGGATATTTATCGATGAATCATATTCTATTCGCGTAGCCACATACTTTGTAATCAAAGAGTTTGTGAAGCAGATATTCGAGACTTAGATCACAAAGAACTGGACAAAGACTTTGGTAAACATTGTAAAGGCAAGCTCTAACTCCTTGATCATGTTTCACCTATGTTTTACAATCGCACCTATTGCCTGTTTTCATTGCATGACTGGATGTCTATTTTAGAACGTTGATATGCTATGAACCACTTGAAATGTGGTAGCATGAGCTATGTCGATGACCGAGTATCGGTCTTAGCTACTAGCCAACGAGAAACAGTAACACGATAGTTGCTCACTATCAACAGCTTGAAACAAGACACTGCATCAGTTACGATAATAGCAGTGACTAACACAATCCCCTCCTTGACCTTGACAACACAACCCCTTGACAACCTAACAGCTTCATCACTGCACTATAGCAATGATGTGAGCACCTTCTTATTACTATTATGCTTAGGAACCTCTGCGATATATGTTCACATCGTGAATCACTACACACTATATACATGATTGTGAAATGTGTTAAAAGGTGTTTTGTGGTGTGAGTTGGGATATGGGTAGGTGATTAATGAACTTTGTGTGGAAGAGGGAGGGTGGTTGAGGCGGATATGGTGATGGGATGCTGAGTGCTCCCTAAGAGGTATACCAGCCGCGGCTGCATATTCAGTGTAACACACCGATTGATGTTGAGTGCTTCAGTAATAGTCCAATGACCATGTTTTCTGGACTAGCCTTATGCTAAGTACTTTAGTTTAATTCGGTGTTGTGTGATCTGGGCTAGTCCTTCTACCAAGGACGGATGAAGCCGCCTCACCAATATAAGGACTGGTTCATTTGACCTCAACAAGTGATTTCGTACAACCAAAAACCACAGAACCTGTATGGGCAGGACTCCCTCGACCTTTCTTGTGACTACCACATGAGACACCTAGAGAGCCATGGAGGGCACGGTGGACCAGGAAATGGCACGAGGTCCTAGGACCATTCGATGTTTGGCTAGGTAGTGAATACCCAAATAGTCCCTGCATCAGGCTGAGGTGTGATTGTAGGGTTACTCGGGGAAGATGAGATGAGCGTCATGTCGCACTGCAGTGGGCATGACATGTGAGTAAAGTGTACAAACTCTGCAGAGTTGTAATCTATCTGGATAGTTGCTCTCACAGTCTTGGCGCACTATGATCTGGGCTTCTTATGATTAGCATTAGTGCATCTCCATGAAGAGTGTGTGTGGGTGGGTGGGTGGCCGAGGCCACCGTGTTTTCAGAAAGTTTTGGCATGCGTGCCGGAGTCGTGAGGGCCAGGGGTCCGAAGACTCATCTAAAAGTGAGGGAACTGGCGGGATGGTCTGAAACTCCTCTAGAGCCTGCCAACTATAATAATACTGATTCAACTACTTCTCCTTCTTATTGCAAAACTCTTTTCAAAGATAACCTTGCATAAAATGCTTTTTGGCAAAACTAAGCTGTATGGCCTCTCCTTGCTACAAGTCCTAATGCATGAAACACTTCCCCTTGAGTAGTGTTAGGGCTTGTAGAGTACCTTATGTACTCAATCTTTCTTTATATGTGGTTTATCAGAAGATGAAGAAGTTGAAGCGTGTGAGGTTGACGCTTAGGTCTAGTCCTACTTCCCAAGTCTGCCTATTGAGCATGGCACCATTTTGCTCTGCTAGTTTTGAGGATTTATCTATTTCGATGGTCATCCCCGACCATGTCCAACGTAATCTAGATCATGTTTGTAGGACTTATATTGATTATTAATAAAGAATCATTGTATTGATCTTGATCTATTCTGTTGTGTGTCTAACTATTGATCCAAGGATTGGTACGAGAAGCACAAGTGGACCCTCTGAAGGTGGGTCTTGATGGGCACTTGGCTTTTTTTACTCAGGCGGTCCATTAAAAAATACGTATGTAATGTCCAATGACTAATAGCCGCCTGTGATGATAAAGCATTACAGGCGGCTCAAAATCTAAACTGCTGGTGTAAACATATCCCTTTTTATAGGTGGTCTGTTTGAAGAAGCAACCTGTGATCTTCGCGATTAATACAAGCATATCTCTTGAAGTATCGCTCGTGATATTCAATTACTTCTCGCAGTCGATTGCTAATAAAGCGATGGGGCGTGCGACCTTTGTGATTACCGAGGGGAACGCACAGAGATCGTGCATGCGCCATTTGAATTCAATTTGAAGCATCCCATTAGTGCACGCCGAGAGGCGAACCACCAGCGAGACGATGATATAAAGACACCTCACACATTTCTCTTCTTCGCACACCATTGATTGTCTTCTCTGCACAACTGTAGTACTACTCTTGCCCTCCTTTCTCCTCCGTCCCCATCGACCTCCACACCAAATGGCAGACAACCAGATGCCGCCGCTAAGCCCGTCGAGGGAGCCAACGGCAAAGTGGCTTCGATCCCCACCCTTGAGCTCCAAGAAAATGGAGGACGAGCGTCACGACATGGTGCGAGATGTATTTAATAGTAGATATCGCTCCATGCAACATTTGGGTCTCGGTACTCTTCCAGAACATATTGTAATGTGCACCATGGGCCACTACTTGTTCGGACACACAAAAGTGGTCAGTCATCTCGACGCTCTGTGGGAGACGATGGCTCAGGAGCTTGGGGTCAACGGCAGCAGGAATCTGGTGGCGACGATGGCCAGGAGACTAGGTTTCCTGGTTACAACGCCAGAGGTGTGCCAGGAGTCCCAGAAGACCGAGGAGGAGGAGGATGAGGAATAGAATTAGTTGTTTTCCTTTTCTTGTTTTTAATTGATATTGTTTATCTTTTTTGTTTTTTAATGTTTTTAAGTTAATCAACTTAATTTTGTTGATCTATGTGTGCTCTGTTGTTCATTGGTGTGCTATTTGTTGTGTCGTTAATTAACTTAGTTCTAATTGCTGATCATCGAATGCATGTGTTTCTAATATTCGATCATCGAATGGACATGTTATATATATAAATTAATGGACTATATATTACCATCAACTAATGGAATATATATCGCATTAATGGATGTGTTACACACTATTGATGTGGTAAAGTTTATTCACATATGTATCGCATCAGTTGATCACAAAGTGTTATAAGTTTTCATATACGGTTCTTAACTAAAAGATGCCTATGATAATAATATTTATAAATATCCTGGTGCGACTCTTCAGCTTCCTAGGTGGTGTTTAACTAGCCGTTGTCCGAGAAAATTGTATTTATAAATTGTTTAAAACATTTTCACATGCAGGGATTACTAGATGGGTCGCTTGTAATACTAAACATCTATAAATTAAGTGTCGACCGCATCCCGCAAAACTAAGTCTGTGAAAACTTTCATTTTGCTGCCAAGCCCTCCCTCACCACCGTCGCCGCCGAGCGTCATCCTCACCCTCGCCGTCCTAGCCCTCGATGCGGTCGCTCTCGTCACTATCACCACCAAGCGCCGTCCTCGCCCTCCCCATGGTCGCTCTCGCCGTTGTCACCGCAGAGTGTCGCCGTCAACCTCGCTCTCAAAGTATTGATTTTCTGCTCCTTGTATTGTTACTGTGTATAGATTTTCCATATATGTATATGTCGGTACCCTACGTATCGGATACCCCTTGGGACTACGAAGAGTGCAAAGGAACTCCACCAATCTGAGTTGAAGACCTTCAAAGGCCCCACGTGTCATACGGAACCAGACCTGCCTCCCTTCTATGGTTAGTCCCAGTGCTGCCACGTGTATCATAAACCGGAGCTACATTCCATACATGGGATAGCTCTGGACTAGATACCTGTGTGGCACCCCCGGACCTAACCCCCAACAGAGGGAAGCTCTGGTACTGACACGTGTACAACATCACCGGACCTACTCGTCCAAGACAGTAAGCTTCGGAGCTACCACACGTCCAACCCCCGGACCTTCAACTCCAACAGACAGATTGGTGGACCTCCAACGGCTCGGACCTTCAAGGAACAATTAAAGCTTCAAGACCCGATTATGTGTCATTAATGCTATCTTAATGACAAATGATCGGAGGACCCTTAATACCAGTAACGCCGCCATCAAGGCCCGTTATCACACTGTTAAGGGTAATTAAGTACATTAACTGTGTATTAAGCATCAGTAACCGCCAGGGCCACATGTCGGGCCAGGCTGACGATGCAACGGCAAGTCCTTGTACTATAAAAGGACTGGCCGAGTGATACACGGGGGGGCACATGCACCTGAGGATCTCACACGTGCCTAAGACTTCCAGACACTCCGGCCTCTCACACTTAAGCACTCAGACACTCAATACAACAACAACACACACCCGTGGAGTAGGGTATTATGCTCAGGCGGCCCGAACCACGTAAATACCTGTGTCAAATTGCCACCTTCTTTTGAATCTTCGCGCGCCCTAACCAAACTACAAAACTCTGCGTGCTACCAACGGTAGTACTGGGAGAATTGCCGGAATCAGACTCCGACAGTTGGCGCTCCAGGTAGGGGCGCCTGAGATTTAAAGATGGTGAATTCTGCTGTTGGATCGTCCAATGACAATCATGTTGCGCAACCTGCTGGGGGCAATCCCTCCAACACGCACCAGCCAGCAGGTGCTGTGGCTCCAGCAGGAGTCATGCCACAACCGCCACCATCTGCCTCGGTTAATCAAGCTGGACAGCGAGACAGGGCGACCGCGTCGATCACTGCATCGACAAACAACAACCCTGAACATGCGCTTCATGCTGCGCATGCTCTTCTCCAACATCCACCGCCTCCAGGAGCATCCCAGGGTGCAATGGAGCAGTAGAGAGATGATATGGATCATTTGGTTGCAGCAGCAGCCGATCGCATCAGCAATCAAGGTCCTCCCCCCTCGGGGCGGGCCCAATCGCAGCATCGAACCTTGTCGGGTACACTCAGTCCGCACGCTTCGCAGCACAGGAGGCATGCTGCATCTCAAAAGGCGACGTCGCTGCCTTCCGGGGCGCGACGTACTCACACGATAACGAGGCTTTCGACTCATGACCACTGAGTGGAGCTCGATCGTCGTTATCGGCAACAGGACGACCGCGTCCACATCGAGCGCGCTCGCGAGAGGCGAGAGGCTTGAGATAGTCCTACTCCTGAGGGAGTAGGAGGAGGTTGTTCTGCATTGGCCATGCACTTACGCATGGTCAGATGGCCGCAGAAGTTTCGGCCTCACCTGCCAGAGAAATTTGATGGGACTGTGAATCCCGCTGATTTTTTCCAAATCTACTCCATTGCAATCCTTGTGGCTGGGGGCAATGAGGCCGTAATGGCCAATTATTTCCCTGTGGCTTTAACTGGGACAATCAGGTATTGGTTCATGAGCCTCCCGCTTGTCTCCGTCAATAGTTGGGTGGAGTTGTGCCAACAGTTCACTGCCAATTTTGGGAGCTCATACACCCGACCAGGCACAAAACTGGATCTTTTTGCCATCAAGCAAAAAGGGGGAGAATCCTTGCGATCTTTCATCCAAAGGTTCTCCCAGGTATGAAATACCATTCCTTCTATCTCAAGCGCTTCTGTTATTGTAGCATTCAGGCAGGGCGTTTGAGATAAGAAGATGTTGCAGAAGCTAGCGACCAAGGAAGTCACCAGCATCACAGAACTCTTCAGCTTGGCAGACAAGTGTGCCAAGGCTGCTGAGGGCTGTGAAATGCACTCCCAACCACCTCCGGAGGCTAATAAAATGTCCTCCAAGGGTGAAGCCACTACCTCCGAGAGTGGCAAGAAGAAGAAAAAGTCCAACGGCAAGAAGAAGCTGTCGGCCGGCACACCTACTGCTGCAGCTGCTGCAGCTCCGGGTGGCTGGGGGCCACGCCCCGAGAAATGACCTCAGCTGTCGTCTGAAGACGATGACAGCTCCAAGATTTGGTGTCCCATACACAAGCCAAATAGCCACAACCTAGAAGGCTGCCGAGAGGTCCAGAACCTCGCCGAGCGCTACAACAAGATACGAGAAGAAGATCCTTTCTGTCAAAGGGAAGGAAAACAAAAGATCGATGAAGCTCCGGTTGAAGAGGAGTTAGGCTTTCAGGACCCCAAAAAGGTCTTGAAGGCTGTTTACACCTCCGTTGACGACGACTCCGACGTCTCCAACAATGAGCATCGGAAGACCATGAACACCATCTTTGGTGGTTTGTGGGACATCACCTCCCGTCGTGTCCTCAAGATAATGCGGCAGGACATGGCCTCTGTAGCTCCCACTGCCAGGGCGGAGCCTCATCGGAAGTGGATGGATACAGCCATCACCTTCGATGCTTCGGACTGCCCTCGGAACATGATCGGAGCTGACCAACTTCCACTGATGGTATTTCTGACCATCAATAACGTCCATCTCCACCATGTAATGGTGGACGGAGGCTCGGGGCTGAACCTCATAAGCTTCGAAGCCTTCGTCAAGCTTTAGCTCCGACCTTTGGATCTTCGCCCCTCTCGACCTTTCTCTAGAGTAGGTTCGGGGGCCACAACTCCACTCGGTGCCATTACTCTCCCGGTGACCTTCGGGACTCGAGAGAATTACAGGACCGAGAAGTTGGTCTTCGACGTGGCGCAGTTCAACTTGCCTTTCAATGCCATCTTGGGCAGGCCAGACTTGTACAAATTCATGGCTGCTGCTCATTATGGCTACTTGGTGTTGAAGATGCCAACGCCCTCAGGCGTTCTCCGGATCCACGAAGACCGCACCACTGGAGTTACTGCTCTGGAAGAACTTCATGCGCTTGCTACAGCGCAGGAGGAAGAACGCGGAAAGGAACAAGCTCTGAAGCCTCGGAGCATTCGTCATCGAGGCTCAACCTCCGCACCTCGTGTGCCACCAAGCGGCGACACCGACATTCCAGTCAAAGTCGTCCAAATTGGTTCCGACGCTGCTCAGACCACTCATATATCGGGAGGTCTGAACGACAAATAGGAACTCGCGCTCATCACTTTCCTCCAAGCTAATGTCGACGTGTTTGCCTGGCAACCGTCACAAATGCCTGGGATCCCTAGAGAAGTGATTGAGCACAATCTGAAGATTTATCCCGATGCTCAGCCTGTACATCAGAAGCCTCGAAAGCAATCAGTAGAGCGATAGAACTTCATACGTCAAGAAGTGAAAAAGTTGCTCGAAGCTGGATTCATCCGGGAAGTCTTCCACCCAAAATGGTTGGCAAACCCAGTCGTTGTACCTAAGGCCGGTTGGAAGCTTCAGATGTGTATCGATACACTACACTGAATAAGGCATGTCCAAAGGATCCATTCCCACTACCTAGAATAGATCAGATAGTGGATTCCACCTCCGGGTGTGAATTATTGTTTCCTAGACGCATATTCTTGATATCATCAAATCAGAATGTCTAGGGAAGATGAAAAGCATACTTCCTTCATCACAGTAGATGGATTGTACTGTTACACTTCCATGCCATTCGGTCTCAAAAATGCTGCTTCAACGTTTGTATGAGCTATGTACAAAACTTTTGGAGAGCTTATCAGAGATGTAGTGGAAGTGTACGTCGATGACATCATCATCAAGATCAAGAACAAGGAGTCATTTCTTGACACCTTGCAAGCTGTCTTCGACAAGTTGCGAATCACACGCACAAAGCTAAACCCAGACAAGTGTGTCTTTGGAGTTAGCTCTAGAAAGCTTCTTGGATTCTTGGTGAACCACCGAGGAATAGAGGCTAATCTGGCGAAGATTAAAGCTATTGAAGACATGCGACCACCACCCTGCATCAAGGATGTCCAGAAGCTGACTGGATGTCTAGCTGCCCTCAGCCGGTTCATCTCAAGCTTGGCGGAATGGGCGCTACCCTTCTTCAAATTATTGAGGAAGTCCGTACCCTTCCAATGGTTTGAAGAAGCCGAAAAGGCATTCCGAGATCTAAAGCAGCTCCTCACCACTCTACCAACTTTGGTAGCTCCGGATCCTGGTGATCCACTTTTGCTTGACATTTCAGCAACTAACGAAGTTGTTAGCATGGTCCTGGTTGCGGAAAGACTAGAACCATCTCTAGTTCAGAAATCTAGACCCCTCTGGGAAGGTTCGGAACTACCTGAAGGCGAGTCTGGGTCCCAGCCCCCAGACCCGGATCCTCGAGGTGACACGCCAGAGGATCAACCTCCTTCAAATGAAGGAGTTACTGTTGCTGAACTACAAGATCCGAATCCTTCAAGGAAGGTCCGGGTCACTTCAGAAGAAACTTCGGGTTCCTCTAGCAAGAACCTGGAGGTCCCCGAAGAAGGTCCGAACCCCTCCGGGAGGGTCCAGGTTGATGAAGAAGAAGCATCGGGCCCCTCCGGGAGGGTCCGGACAGTCCAGCGCCCAGTGTACTTCATCACTGAAGTACTCCATGATACCAAGACTTTGTACCGAGAGGTGCATAAGCTGCTCTACGCATATCTTATCACCTCTAGGAAGCTTCGCCATTACTTCCAAGCTCACAAAATTTTAGTGGTAACCTCTTATCCACTACGTGCAATCTTGCATAACCCCAACTCTACTGGGAATATTGCAAAGTGGGCAGCGGAATTGGCCGAGTTCGATCTTGAATTCATCCCAAGACAAGCAATCAAGAGTCAAGCATTGGCCGACTTTGTGGCAGAATGGACCCCTTCTCCATCGAATCTTGGGGGCCCTAGTGAGCAGAAGCCAGAACCCAAGGTTCCGGTCTTCACTGAGCCTCACTGGACTCTTTACTTCGACGGCTCCGTGCAGAAGCAGGGGGTCAAAGATGGAATCCTTCTCCTCGCTCTGACCGAGGAGAAGGTGAAATACATGGTTCACCTTGACTTCAAGGCGACCAACAACATGGCGGAGTATGAAGCACTAATTTATGGGCTCAAGGTAGCACTATCATATGGTGTCAAGCAGCTGTTGGTAAAGGGTGATTCGCAGCTCATAATAAAACAAGTCAAAGGTGAATGCTGCTGCAACAACCCTCAACTAGCTGCATATCTACTTGAAGTCCAGAAGCTTCAGAAGGACTTCGAAGTCCTGGATCTTTGCCATGTCCAGCGTCTCAACAATGCTAAAGATGACGAACTCTCAACGAAAGCTTCAACCGGAGCTTCAGTTCCCGACGGAACCTTCGTCCGGAGATTGTCAAGACCAACAGCTCAGCCTGCCGAACTGAGCGAAGGGGGCGAGACCAGCACCTCGAAGCTGGCGGTCCCGATGGCCCTGTTACCATGGCGTCCATCAAGGGTCGTAGGTGCTGCAGGAAGCTTCGAGCAACCCATCACGCAAGACTCAGAAGCTCAAGTTAGCTCCGATGCATGGATCTCGGAGATCCGGAGCTACTTGAAAGACAACATCCTTCCTGAAGATAATGTATTTACTGACCGGATTATCAGATTGGCTAAAAGATACACACTGGTAGAAGGGGATCTCTACTGGTGTGGTGCCAACGGCGTCCTAATGCGGTGCATTACAAGGGAAGAAGGCCGTGAGCTTCTCGCGGAAATCCATGGAGGCAAGTGTGGGAACCACGCGTCTTCCTGCACGTTGGTCGGTAAAGCCTTCCGGCATGGTTTTTACTGGCCTACAGCACTCCAGGATGCAACCGAGCTAGTGAAGAAATGCGAAGCATGTCAGTTTCATGCGAAGCAAATTCACACACTAGCTCAACCCCTACAAATGATACCTCCTACATGGCCATTCGCTGTGTGGGGGATGGATATCTTGGGACCTTTCCCAAGAGCCGTCGGAGGTTACAAGTTCCTGTACATCGCCATCAACAAGTTCACTATGTGGCTGGAAGCAACTCCAGTTGTGACAATAAACAAGCAATCAGCTATCAATTTCGTGCAGTCCATAGTATGCAAATTTCGAGTCCCAAACAAGATCATAACTGACAGCGGGACCCAATTCACAAGCTCTGCATTTCAAGGATATTGCTAAGACCTCGACATTCAAGTTAGCTACGCTTCCGTAGCTCACCCGGCAAAGCAATGGCCAAGCTGAGAGAGCAAATGCAGAAATCCTAAAAGTACTCAAGATGCGCACATATGAGCGCCTGAAAGAACATGGATCCAACTGGATTGAAGAGCTTCTGCCCACCTTGTGGGCAAATAGGACAATTCCAAACCTGTCAACTGGAGAGACACCCTTCTTCCTGGTGTACGGAGCAGAAGCAGTCCTTCCTCCGTAAATCACCTTAGGGTCGCTCCGGGTTTGGACCTTCGATGAAGCCATGCAGGACCAGCTCTGGCGTGAAGACCTTGACCTCATTGAAGAGGGAAGGTGCCGAGCAGCTGTACGAAATGCACGATACCGCCAAGCGCTCCGGCGCTATCACCAAAGGCATGTGCATAACCGATAGCTCGAGGAAGGCGAGCTGGTGCTACAGAGAATACAAACTCGAGAAGGGTTAAACAAACTTTCCCCCAGCTGGGAAGGACCCTTCCGAGTGATCAAAGTATCCCGTCCCGGATGCGTTCGCTTGGCAACCAAGGATAGGACACCTCTCCCTAATCCTTGGAACATTGAGCACATCTGTAAGTTCTACGCTTAATATCACGGAGGTGAGTCTGTAATTGCATGTGATGTATGTTATAGCGTCATTATAAAGAGTCGGGTAACCCCTCCGGGGGGACAGCCAGACCTTTCCCGAAAGGTCCGCAAAGTTCAAGCAACACTTGACACAGTCTCAGAACTAAAAGTGTAGCTAGTTACCCTAGGTCAAACAAGAAATGTAACATACTTAGACTGGTTTTGTACCCTAAGAGTGTACTTGTTTCCCCTGTACCCCGGACCTATAATGAAAGACATCATTATGTGAAAACAGACTCCACGTGCATTTATTTTGTACAGGCTCATTATTTTTTTATTTTTCTCTTTCTTGTCTATAACAAAGTTGTGCAATTCTCAAGAAGCTTTAGCTAGAACAATTCATATATAATTCAAGTTGCATTGTTAATTCTCTCGGGTCTTAACATTGTTGAATGGCCTAATCGTCTGAATGCCAAGCCAATCTAGGTCCGGAGTGTGCTATCGACTTAGCTTGGTCCTGCACCCTAAGTACGCCACTCTACCTACACCCTGGCAGGCCTGAGTAAGGTGGGTCCAGAAAATGATCAGACCTGGAGAAAACAAACAAATGCACTTGATTATATATAGAATTGTGGTTGACCTACAAATTTCTTTCGGGAATAGTAAGCCGCAAATGAGTTATAGATAAGAAACGAATTTTACTGTTTTTCGTGACTTCAGTGTGCAGGAAAAATAAAAAAATCATGATGATGGTGGATGATGCCAGAGCTATCAAAGCTTCGACATCCCCTAAGGTGGCCTGCTGTCGATGTTTTAAACATTGATAGTAGGCAACGTCAGAGCTATCAAGTTCCGACAAATCTAGGGAGCCAGCCGTCAACGTGAAGAAAAGACGGTAGAAGGACACGCCAATGGGGTCTACTATCGAGGCTATACGTGTTGATAGTGGTCGCTGCCGGAGCTACTAAGCTCTGACAACCCCAGAGGGCCAACTGTTTACGCTTTACGTGTTGACAATGGTCGCTGCCAGAGCTACTAAGCTCCGACAACCTCAGGAGGCCCTGCTATCGACGACTTCGGACCTACACTCTACAAGTTCGAAGCACGCGAGTCTTCAACAAAATGCTGCATCCTCTTGGTACATGTTCGCAATCAAATTGTGTACATCTACCAGGGGGCCAACTGAGGCAAAGGTTGAAGAAAAAAAATGAAATTCATAAATTTCTTGGATTTCATTCATCTGAGGACAAGAGATTACAAAATCGTAGAAAATAAGAGAAGATACAAGTGGGAGCTACCAGGAGAAAGTCCTAGATCCTACGGAAGAACGAGGCAACCTCTGACACGTTGGCCTTGGCGGCATCTCCCTCTCTGTCGATGGGACCTTCAAGCATCGGGTCTAGTGGGAAGTGAGGATCCTGACTTGTGTAGAACGTTAGCATGTACTCTGCGATGTTTTGTGCAAGGTATTTTTCTTCTGTTTCCAACTGATCTGCGATGACATCACCCATCTTGGTGAGTTTGTTGCCCGCCGAGCTCAACGCCTTCAACGCCTGGTCCAGCTCCGGCTTCGGATCGTCCGGACGCACAGAACTAAAGTCCAGCGGCGTCAGCGCATCATTGGCTTTGGCCAAGAAGTCCCATACTTGTTGGGACTCCACGGCCCTTGAGCCTCGCACCTCTTCCAAGGACCTTTCGGTCGCCGCAAGCTCCGAACCCTCCCGGGAAGGCGCTCAACCTCTTTGGCATGCTGTTGAATCCTTTCAGCAACTTGCTTTTCGATGTTGGCAAGCTCCTCTTCCCGGACGTGGATATTGTTCTGGCAGTCAACCAGGTCTCTCTCCCGGCCTGCACTTTCTTCTCCCTGGCAGCAACTTTGTTCTCCCTCTTGGTGAGGTCCTGTCCCCGCTGCAAGACCTTCTTCTCCTCGCACTTGCAGAGCTCTTCCAGCTTCTTGGTGCGCTCTGCGAGGCTCTTGTCACCCAAAGCCAGCCTCTGGGAGAGCTCCTC
Organism: Tuctoria greenei; assembly: GCA_036927565.1. Taxonomy (NCBI): domain Eukaryota; kingdom Viridiplantae; phylum Streptophyta; class Magnoliopsida; order Poales; family Poaceae; genus Tuctoria; species Tuctoria greenei. The sequence goes on from JAYESD010000005.1 coordinate 94,383,284, forward strand.
ATCGCTCTTCACGAGGTCATCCCGCAGCTCCAGAAGTTTTTGCTCTTCATCTTCGAGCTTTTTCTTCCGCTCTTCAAGAGCCTCCCGACGCTTGACGAGGCTGTCGTGGATCGCACTTAGCTTCACCTGGCAATCATTTGCTGCTTCATTAGCAGCCACTGCTTGTTCTTGGATAGCCCGGGACTGGTTGTCGAGGGATCCCACCATGCTTTCCCTCTCGTCCAGCAGCTGGTCCCAGTACTCCATCGGGCCTTCTCCCTCTTGACCCACTCCTTGTTGTCGGTCAGTCTTGTTTGCGCCAGCTTGGTCTCGAATTGGAGTCGGTTGTGCCACCTCCTAAGGGTTTGGAGCTCCTCCTCGAGGGCCTTGCTGTCCTAATAAAAGGCCAGCTGAACCTGACGAAGGCTGGAGCAGGCGTTGTCGATGGATAATGATAAGGGGATTGGCTTCGGACCTGCCGGGGTCCTCTCCACTAGCTCCAGCGGGTTCTCCATAACAAAAATCGGGTCCCACTCTACAAGAGCGGTCCCCTGAGCTTCTGCGGCACTAGGGCCACCCTACGGGGTAGCCTCGATTGCTGCCGAGGAAGGTACGACAATGGGAGCTTCTATCTCTGGAGTTGGCTCTAAAGGTCCTGCCGCCAAGTCATCAGTAGCTAATCCCTCAAGCAGAGGACCGACCGCTTCATCTTAGCACCCTGGCTCAGGCGCGGGAATCTCTGGAATTACCTTCTCTGGGACAAGCATTGAAGATTCGGCCGGAGCTGAGGCCACTACCGGCTCCGATGCGGGTGCCTCCTCCCCTGCCGGTTCAGGCGCCGCCGCTTCGACCTCCCCTAGTTCGGGAGCTGGCACCTCCACGACAACCGGCTCAGGCGCCAGAACTTCATCAACCACCGGCTCCGCCGCTGGGGCTTCAATAACATCCGGCTCTAAAGCTAAAACTGCAGCTACCTCTGGCTCTGAGGCCGGAGCGTCCATCATCACAACATCCAAAATCGGAGCTTCAACCTCTGGAGCTGGTGCGCTGGTACATCCTCATTCCCGTGGTCCGGCGCTACCACGTGAGCTTCAGGAGATGAGTCGAGGTCAAGGACCACGACAGCTAGCGCCAGAGCTGCCGCGACCTCAACCACCACCTGGGGCGGCACTAAAACTGGAGCCAGAGCCTCCTCCTGCATAGCATCAGCTGCTGTCATAGGAACTAGAGCTTCAGCCCCTTTTTTGGATACCCTGTGGATGAAGGACGAAGAAACTCAAAACATGATTACATCAAAAACAATCAACTGAGGTAAAAAAACAAATTTACCTTGGAAGACTTCCACTCCAGCTAGCGCGGAACCTCTTCACCGGACGCTTAGAGCCCGACCCAGTCACAACTGGGGTAGAAGCTTTGGAAGGCCCTCTGGAGCTTGATGCTGCCGCCAGCGACGTCTTGGTTGAGGCCCCCCTCGACTAAGAAGGACCCTCGGACCTAGAGCCCTTCGCTGGCTCCGGCGCCGGAATCACCTGGGCAGAGCTGGCACTCCGGGGAGACGCTGATGCTGGAGTGGTTGTCGCCGTCGAAGACCTCCCCCGCCGAGGAGGAGGAGTTGTTGTGGAAGGAGCAGGTCTGACGAGCCTCCCGTCAGAGTGCTTCAACTTCCTCTTTCGGCTCGAGGGCTCGGACAACTCTTTGCCCTTGCCTACGACTTCAACTCTTTGTCTCGGGGCAGGAGTAGGGCCACTGTCGGAAGCTCTGGGGATCGCTAGCTTGGTGGTCGGACTCCTCTCAACTTCACCGAGGTCGTCAAGCACTGGCATCTTCTGTCGGAGCTCCCTGCTGAACTCCGCCTCCATGTTCAGAGGGAGGAAAGCCGCTGGCGGAGTCAAGCCATCACCCTCGACATCGATGCCATGTTGGAACTTCTTGAGATGAAGCTCCAAAGCGGCACCCTCCAAATTGGACTTCAGACCGGTTTCAATCCGGTCATCGTCCATCACACTGTTGAGGGCCCAGGGGAGCTTCTCCCTCTACTTAAGAAGAGCCCACCTGTTGACCAGGAAGTTGTAGAAGACCGACTGGGGGGTCACCCCTCCTTCCACACATTGGTGGATCCTGGTCAAAGCAGGGTTGAAGGCCTCTGACAGCACCGGAACTTCACTCTAGGCTTTAGTGTCAACGTTGGGAAGGCCTTCGGGCAGCTCCAGCTTCTCTTGCTCCTTTGCCATGATGACAATCCAATCTTTCTTCCTGTCGTCCCACTTGCCAGAAGGGAACAACCTCAAGTACTTATACGGGCATTTCTTGCGCTTCACAAAATAGTAGAAGCCAAGGTACTCGTCACTCTTGCGGTTGGGGTGGATGGTGAAGAAGGTACGGAAAAACTCGATGCAGGGGGAATACCCACCACATCTCGCAGAAGTGGATGAAGGTCGACACAAGAAGAATGGAGTGGGGGCCAAGGTGGTACAACTGCATACCATAGAAGTCTAACAACATCAAGAGAAAAGTGGGATCCGTCCCACCATGGCGTACGCGAAAAAGTACACCATGTCGTTGGCGCGCTCCTTCTTGAACGGGAGCTTGCCGGTGCGGACCAGGTGGTTGAAGGAGTCGCTGGACCACCCCATGTAGGTCTGGACCTTCTTCAATTGGCCGTCGGTCGTGAGATGGCTCTTGCGGAGACCCAACTCCATCGCAGCACGGCGGGATGAGAGAGGAAAAGCAGGCAAAAGTTTGGAGGATTCGAGCGCACGTTCAAATGAAGGCGTAAGAAATCACCAAATGGTGTGCACTTTTCTTCTTAAGTAAACCCCCACAACGCTTGGATGGAAACCGCAGAGGGGCCAAGGATACAGTTTAAAAACTTCACCCTACCGATGACAAGGGGGCCCGGGGCCACCCCGACGATCAAGTCGAGGTCCTTACCCCAGGCGAACAGTTGTCATAATGAGAGGCGGGAAACCCGAGGGCGGCGGCCTGACAGGGCGCGCGGAACTGATACGGTTTTCGTATTGGGAAACGGCGACTTTCAATTGCGTGAGATGCGCATGCGCAGATCTCACCTGCCGCATCCTGAAGATGCCACGCGGCGATGGTTTAACTGCGAACCACCACCTCAATGGCACATCCAAAGACCTTTGAAGACACGGCGCAGAAATCGAAAGATGGACCCACCTCCGGCATAATGACTTAATCCAAAAAGTCTCTCCCAGAGGTGGACCCAGGGGGCCATTGTAGGTACCCTGTGTACCGGATACCCCTTGGGACTGCGAAGAGTGCAAAGGAACTCCACCTATCTGAGTTGAAGACCTTCGAAGGCCCCACGTGTCATACGGAACCATACCTGCCTCCCTTCTATGGTTAGTCCCAGTGCCGCCACGTGTATCATAAACCGGAGCTACATTCCATACATGGGATAGCTCCGGACTAGATACCTGTGTGGCACCCCCGGACCTAACTCCCGACAGAGGGAAGCTCTGGTACCGACACGTGTACAACAGCACCGAACCTACTCGTCCAAGACAGTAAGCTCTGGAGGTGCCACGCGTCCAACCGTCGGACCTTCAACTTCAACAGACAGATTGGTGGACCTCCAACGGCTCGGACCTTCAAGGAACAATTAAAGCTTCAAGACCCGATTATGTGTCATTAATGCTATCTTAATGACACACGCTCGGAGGACCCTTAATACCAGTAATGCCACCATCAAGGCGCGTTATCATGCTGTTAAGGGTAATTAAGTAAATTAACTGTGTATTAAGCATCAGTAACCGCCGGGGCCACATGTCGGGCCAGGCTGACGATGTAATAGCCAGTCCTTGTACTATAAAAGGACTGGCCGAGCGATACACTAGGGGACACATGCACCTGAGGCTTTCACACGTGCCTAAGACTCCCAGACACTCTGGCCTCTCACACTTAAGCGCTCAGACGCTCAATACAACAACAACACACACCCGTGGAGTAGGGTATTACGCTCAGGTGGCCCGAACCACGTAAATACCTGTGTCAAATCACCACCTTCTTCTTAATCTCCACGCGCCCTAACCGAACTACAAAACTCTGTGGGCTACCAACGGTAGTACCGGGAGAATTGTCGGAATCAGACTCCGACAATATCAAAGTTATGGTCATATTTGCCTTTATCCATGTGGTTTCTATGACATTTTTGAGTTTGCATATCATTTGAATAGCTCTAAACTTGAGGACCTAGGTAACCTGTGCCCAAAATATGACATTGTTACTTTTGATGAATTAGGTTATGTGTGATGTGCCATTGCATACACACCATGTTAGATGGAAGAGTTCTTGATGGTTATGATAGTGTGAAAGTAGTGCCTTCCCTTTTTGTCCTAGCATTCAATTCATTTGGAGAACTCAGATTGCAGTTTGGAAAGCTTGGTGAAATGATTGCAGCTCGATCTGGATCAAAGGAACACAACATTTGATCACTACTACTCCCTGATGTGAGTGCCTCAGTAGCTTCAACTTAGTACTTCATTTGTATGCTTTATATACTATTTATGAATAGTAATTTGATAGGTGCTTAAAGAAAGCAACAATGACTCAGAGCCTAAGCTGATGTCATGTCACATCTTAATAGCTAAAAACTTCACTGAATTTGACGGTAGAGTACTGCAGGCTTCTAAGGTTGGTTATAATTATTTATTTTTAGATATTTTTCTAGTTATACACTGTGGTTACAAAACATTGATGCTACAAATCTGATTATATCTTCTTTTTAAGGCTTAAAGCTAGAAATGGAAAAGACATTTTCCCTCAAAGTGGAAGGCAAAACTTTAACAATAAGGTCAGAGTATATCGAGTGTGTATTCACAGTTTGTACTAGTCCTTCATGGTAGGTAACTTATGTTTGAGATCATGTCCTCCAGAGTTTGATTCGAACCAGCACTGTCAAGGACCGTCATGACTCAAATTACGTTTTGGAAAGCTTGGTGAAATGATTGTAGCTCGATCATTAAAGGAACACAACCGTTTCCTATTCATTGCAATGTTAGGGAGAGCAAGCTCGACAATACAGTGTATATTCCATAAGAGTCTTAGAGAAACTATGAATTGCAATGTATCAACAATGAATTGCTATATAAACTATATATTGCAATGTAGAAACTATGATTTGCTGTGCATCAACTATGAATTGCAAGGTATAAACTATAAATTGCATTAAATATATTATGATTGCTATTATTCCAATTTAAGCAGGAAAGAAATAATAGTGTTTAATTAGTTATGTATAGATTCATACCTTATCACATGCGGACGTTGTACATAAGGAACCACCTGTGAGAATGCTTTATCACAGGCGGCACATTATATGTAAAGAAGCGACTGTGGAAAATCATTAGCACAAGCGGTTTGTAGCAGCCGCCTGTGAAAATGGCATATTTTCACATACGCATTGTTACTCGCGGATTTGAAAACCGCTTGTGATAATATATATGTTTAGAGATGTCTAAGATATAGCTTTTTGTAGTATTGGGTACTAAACAGTGATTATTTGGTTCCAATCCTGAGGCTAAAAGGCATCCAAGCTTGAACCTCTGGAAATGTTGTGCAAAAATAACAATTACTATAAAAACATTAGTCCGAGAATAAAAAAGGATATAGAATTTAGAATATAGAACCTTGACCTGTGCATGTGTTTGAAATTGAGTGTTCCCATTTCCTTTGTTTCAAATATAAAAACAATAAATGGCCCCTAGAACATAATACAAGCCTTGATTAATCAAAATAAATTATAGAAATTGCTAAATAAATATAGTCTTCCCACATGCATAAAATTTATCCCCAAAATAGAAAATTACCTATGTAAGTTTAAAATAATTATTTTCTTCACCAGCAATCGATAAAAAAGTGTTAATTTATTACAATGGAGTTCTATCAGGATTTTAGGGGGATTTATATTTGGGTAGTTACTTATTAGCTGCAGTTGCATACCGTAACAAAATAGAAGAGTTTGGGGAAGAACCTGAGGACCGAATTACTTGGAAGAACTCAATAATAAGTGTGAAGGCAAGCTCTAACTTTTTTACTATATTATACGTACATTTTATCGCACCCACTCAATTTGTTTTTATATATATGCATATATATGTTGTCGTCGCTTTTATTCTTGCCGTCGGCTTCTGTTCTTGCTCTGACGCATTTAGTTGTAGACGTCGGCCTTTTGGTGACAAACCGTCGGCCATAACCCTATGTCCGTCGAGTGCCATAAACTGACAGTTTTACTGTTGTTACAGTTGACGGCCCCGACGCTTCTATTTACCCCTGACACCCTATTGATCGTTTCTTGTAGTGATACAATTAACACAATTTTGATAAATTTTTTACCTTCATAACTTAATATGACATCATACTGGTTGCAAGTGATGTGCTTCCTTCCTGTTAGACAAGTGCTTTAGTAAAATTGTTTTACAAAACTTTTTGGTTTCCCTTTTTCCTACCCATTGCCGCTAAGGGCCATCTTATCTCTCTTGTTCGCACTTTCCTCTTCGTCTACCTCGTGCAGCCACCGATCCAAAGGATACATCCACTAGTACAAAAAGCTTCATCGCAGGCGGCTCTAAACATATTATCACAAGCGGATTTAAAAATGGCATGAACCAAAAAGCTTGTGAAAATAGGCCTTTTTCTCGGGCTGCTCTAGAAACTGTCTATGCTAATGAATTCCCACATGCGGTTTTTTACGTACAACGTGCCATCTGTGATGATGCATTATCTCAGGCGGGTCCTAACATACGACTCTCTCGAAGCGTCTAAACGACACTTCCCTCGGACCTACTAAGGAGCAGCCAGCGGAGGTTCTTTTTTGGAGGGGCGAATTTCTTGGAACGACAAGCTAGACGAACACGGATGATTTACGCGGTTCGGGCTGCCGGGAGGCATAATACCCTACATCCACGGGGGGTTGTGTTGTATTGTATGAGCGAGGTGTGTGGGAGCGATATGTGAGATTCCTCCTCTAATTCGTGGTTGCTCGGTTCTTTTATTGGTCAAGGTCCGGCAGCGTACATTATGAGTGGGTCTCGACAGGTAGTCTCGGGTTAATTAGTCATGAGAGTACATTAACAGGCCTTGATGGCACGTTAATGGGTCTTGATGATGCATTAACATGTATTAATAACATGTTAATGGGTCTTGATGAAGTCTTGAAGTCGCGGTCTTGACAACACATTAATGATGTGTTGATGGCGCGTTAATACGGTCTTGAGTGCACACGTCGCCTTCCGGAATCGCGGGATGCACGTGGCAGCTCTGGACCTCTCCTCAGCGCGGAGTCTAGGTCTGGAGTGCTGGAGATGTGTGGCAGCACCGGACCTCTCCTCAGTGGGGAGGCTAGGTCCGGTGTCGTCGAGACGCGTGGCAGCACCGGACCTCTCCTGGATGGGGAGGCTAGGTCCGGTGTCGTCGGGACGCGTGACAGCACCGGACCTCTCCTCAGCGGGGAGGCTAGGTCCAGAGCTGCAAGTTGTCGGAGCCGTCTTGTCTTCCTTGTATGCGAGGGTACCCGGTCTGTAGGGTATCGACAGTGGCTCCCGGGCCCACCTCGGGAGAGGTGACGGGCCACCATCATCAATGTCAATGGCAGGCCCCCTGAGATGTGTCGGTGTCGGAGCTTGAGGTCCAACGGCGGATCTTGGCAATGGTGCGGGAGCGTCTACCATCAATGCTAAGAATGTCGACGGCGGGCCCCCTTGGAAGGTGCTGGTGCCGGAGGTTGAGGTCCGATGGCAGAGCCCGAAGAAGGGTGAATTCCTGCATAAGAATGACAACAGAAAGAGTAATAGTGCTCATTGGTTATAATCTTCCTGCCCTTAATTTTGTTGTGGCTTACGATCCTTAGTCGAGCTACGGGACATGAGTAATTCAATGCGATAGTATTCGGGTACTGATTGCCATCTTACTCAGGAACATGTGTTGTTCGGACCTGCCTTACTGTGACGCAACACCAAAATAGGTAGATTGGCGTACTTAGGGTGCTGGACTAGGCTAAGTCTTTAGCTGACTCCGGACCTATCATTGGTGTTGGTATTCAGGTGAGTAGGCCATTCAGCAGACATGAGATCCCAAATGAGAAAACCACCAGAAATATCCAAACACATCACAGGTACTACAGGTTGTCCGTCTGTAGCAGGGTAGCACAACTCCCATTATGGGCAAACTGAAAGATGTAACAGAGAAAAAAAAGGAAACAATATGCATAATATTTATACATAATTATGTGAACATGGTGACAATATCTGAATTTTGATTATTGCTTTGTCCAGGAGCATGTGCCTTTCAGTATCCGGTACTGAACCGCAGTGCTAGGGAGGAAGAGTGTGTTGGCTTAGGGTCACAGGGCACGACTTTGGGTGCACAACCAGGCTAAGCAGTTTGTACACTCTTGACCTCCTGCTGACATTAGTCTTTTGGGAGACGTCCGACCCCCAGTACTCAGCCATAGCGTTGGAAAGGTAGAGTGTGCATACTTAGGGTGCAGGACCAGGCTAAGGAGGTAGCACACTCTGGACCCCTAGTATTCAGCCGCAAGAAAGGTAGAGTGCGCATACTTAGGGTGTAGGACCAGGCTAAGTAGACAGCGCACTCCGCACCCTCTGTTGGCATTAGCCTTTCGTGGGAGTGACTGTTCAGCAACATGGGACTCCGAAGAAAATAACCAAGGACACCGGATATGTCACAGTTACCTGGTGGCATCATTGCCGTCGTGGTCGCAGGTAGTCACCCTATGGTGGCGGAGGTAGCCATGAGGCAAAGTGTACAGTCTTAGAGTCACGGGGCACTTGCGGAGAGTGCAAGACCAGGCTAAGCAGGCTATATACTTTGGACCTCCTACTGGCGGCGGTGGCGGTAGAAAGTTGTCGTGTGGTGACAGCAGTAGCCACTGCTGGGTCAGCCCGCTATGGAGCGGGAAGTGGAGCCGTCTTCCTTGCTCCCTTCATGGTGCGAGGGTCGAGAAGAGCCGGCGATGGGCTGAAGATTCACCATCGAGGTGAGGCTCGTCGATCCAAAAAAGTGCCCCCCTACCTGGCGCGCCAAATGTCGAAGCGTCCGAATGACACTTCCCCAGGACCTGCTAAGGAGCAGCTCGCGGAGGTTCTTTTTTGGAGGGGCGAATTTCTTTGAACGACAAGCTAGACAAACACGGATGATTTACGTGGTTCGGGCTGCCAGGAGGCATAATACCCTACATCCACAGGGGGGTTGTGTTGTGTTGTATGAGCGAGGTGTGTGAGAGCGAGATGTGAGATTCCTCCCATAATTCGTGGTTGGTCGGTCCTTTTATAGGTCAAGGTCCGGCAGCGTACATTATGACCTGGGCCCGAGAGGTGGCCCCGGGTTAATTAGTCATGAGAGTACATTAAAAGGCCTTGATGGCACGTTAATGGGTCTTGATGGTGCATTAACATGTCTTAATAACATGTTAATGGGTCTTGATGAAGTCTTGGAGTCGCGGTCTTGATAACGCATTAATGATGTGTTGATGGCGCGTTAATACGGTCTTGAGTGCACACATCGCCTTCCGGAATCGCGGGATGCGCGTGGCAGCTCCAGACCTCTCCTTAGCGGGGAGGCTAGGTCCGGAGTCCTGGAGACGCGTGGCAGCACCGGACCTCTCCTCAGCGGGGAGGCTAGGTCCCGTGTCGTCGGGATGCGTTGCAGCAACGAACCTCTCCTCGGCGGGGAGGCTAGGCCCGGTTTCATCGGGACACGTGACAGCACCGGACCTCTCCTCAGCGGGGAGGCTAGATCCGGAGCTGCAAGTTGTCAGAGTCGTCTTGTCTTCCTTGTATGCGAGGGTACCCGGTCTGCAGGGTATCAACAAAATTCACCTGTGATAAAGCAATAGGACAATACTAATTAAACACTATTATTTCTAATTTCCTGATCAAATTTAAATAAAAGCAATCAAAATATATTCATTGCAATTCATAGTTTATACATTGCAAGTCATAGATCATACATCGCAAATCATCGCTTCATACATTGCAATTCATAGTGTGTACATTTAAAAAATATAGTTTGATATATAGCGATTCATAGTTTCTCTCACCTCACATCTATAATTCATAGTTCATACATTGCGATTCATATCTTGCTCTCCGTAATATTGCAATCAATAGGAAACGATTTTGTTCCTATGAATAGGAAACTGCCGTGTATTCTTTAATCTAGCTCGAGCTGCAATCCGGAAGATATGATTGTTGAAGTTCCACCTCTCACTTTGTAGCATCAATGTCTTCTCCATTTCGAGCTTGGTGTCTAATGAAGACAAAGAGGTAAGACACTACTTCCACACTATCATAGCCGTCAAGGAGGAATAGTAAATTATCCATAGTCTTTCAAGATGAATGGTAGATTCTTCATGATTGCGTCCTCCAACCTGATACATACAATATATACATATTAATATCCAGAACAGACAAAGAACATGGCTAAAGGGGGACAACATGGCTACTGAATGCACTGACCTTCACATTGATTTTAAGGGCAACATTTTGAAAATATTGGTTGCCTATATTGGAATTGGGATTGATGCATTGAGAAACTAGTTGTACATACTGGTTGTCTATACCAAGTTTAGTCTCGCACGGACTCTTAATTGTTCCTGCAAAATGAATTGCGCAACATATCTTACTGCAAGACCAAGAAGGCCAATTGTGGCTGTAACAATACAAAGAAAACAGTAACCGCACTATTACAAAGAGCAACATATCTAGCGGTATCTTACTGCACTCAGCGGCGATGCCGAGGGTGCAGACGGCGCTCGGCGTGGACGGCGAGGGTAAGGACGACGCTCGACGGTGATGCCGAGGGTGAGGATAGCACTTGGCTGTTACTATGACAGTGAGGGCAAGGACGGCGAGGGTAAGGGTTTGGGTGTGGCAGGGGAGGGCTCGGCGGCAAAATGAAAATGTTAGGCTTGCGGGGCGCTTCCGATGCTTCATTTATAGAGAAAATATTTTCCACAGGCAGCGATTTCTTAATCACCGCCTGGGAAAACATTTTAAATAAATTATAAAACTAATTTTCTCAGGTGGCATAGTCTTAATAACCGCCTGAGAAGACGCTCCTATAAGAATACTATTTTCATCGGCCTCTTTAGTCTTAATACATATCTATAATGATTTTCTACATCAACAATGTGTAACACATCCATGAAAGAAATAAATAGTCCACTAGTTTATGTTCTTATAATACATATCTATAAATATTTTATTTGTCTTTAAGACAGCACGTTATTAGTTCATTTCTAGTGGTTTACCGTTAGGACAGCAACATTAGAACTATTTTTGCACACCAATGAACAGCATAATAAAGTTCATTACCCTAAAAACAATATATTACAAACAAGAAAACAGAAAAACACAAACTAAAAACAAGAAAAGAAAAACAATGCAACTAAAAACAAGAAAAAAAACTACTTCTTCTTCTTCTCCTCCTCCTCCTCCTCCTCCTCCTCCTCCTCGGGATCCTGGCAGGGCGGGGGCGCCTGGGACGCCTCCCTAGCAAAGACGGGAAGCGCAGTCTCCTGGACATCACCGCCACCAGGTTGTCGCGGTCGGCAGCGCCGAGCTCGACTGTCAGCGTGTCCTAGAGGACGTCAAGGCAACCGGCCAAGTGCGTCATGTCGAAGACGTAGTGGTCTGTGCTCCCCATTAATGTATACTCTGGAAGGCGACCGAGCCCAAGGTGGCGCATGGAGCGCGATGTATTGTCAAATGCATCGCGCGCCATCTTCCGGAGAGCCCACTCTATGTCCAGGGGGAGTCCGGTCGGGGACGCTTCCCTTTGGGGTCCTTCGGAGGGCTTGGCGGTGGCGTTTTCTTGTCAGCCATGATGTTCTTAGCTCAGTTTTGGGAAGAGAGGAAGAATGACTGTGCAGAGAAGACAATGGCGGGCGTTGGTGATCTTATAGCGTAGCAGCCTAGCGGTTCGTCTCTCGACGCGCACAGTAGTGGTGATGGGACGTGGAGTAGTTCGAATTGAATTCAAAGGATGCACATGCGTTGCGCGCGTTTAATGCACCTCGGTAACTGGCGCACACGCTCGGTGCGCCTGGTCGCATCAGCCGTCTGTATAAATTGCTACTATGCAGGCGGCTCGTCTTCCAAGGGCCGCCTGTAGAAGTTGGTCAATTTACACAGACGGATCATATACGTGAGCCGCCTGTGAAGTTACATTATCACAGATGGCTATTAACGCATTCGACAGTACAGACATATTTTTTAACGACCCACCAGTGTAAAAAAATCGAGACGCCTGTGAAAATACTTTTTTAGTAGTGATCATAAACGAAAAAAATATGGTGACATTACAGATGAATGGAGATTTGCGCCTGGCTGGAGATGATGATCACAGAAAGCTACTCTATATCTAGGTATTTTAGACATGAGGCCAATCAGCACAACGGCCGTTTCAATCAGGGTTCAGTGTCCGATGTATCTGTACACAACACAACACAGGTCCAGTTGCTCACTACAGCTGGCACCTGCTCAGCTGTGGTACACCGTCCAGCCACCAACAAAAGGAAAGGAAGCACAAGGCCACTGCTTCCCCGTCCTGCCCCAATTTCCTTTCCTGGGTAAGTGAGCGGCGCTAGTGGAGGTTACCGCTCATAGACAGGGATGTGGTCCCCTGGGCAGCGGATTCGTGCTGAACAGGTCAGGAACGTCGCCCAACGTTCAGATCTGTAAGTATTCGCCGTATTCTTTGCATCTTCTATTTTCATCAACTCTTTTGTATTGTGATGATGGAGTCACGTCTGTTTCGTCAAGGCCGGTTCAGCCACCAAGGAACCAGTACCCAACGATCATGGAGGGTCTTCGGTTCCTGGAGTTTGTGGAGCACGAATTCACCGGCGAGCGCTACAAGTATGACGAGCTTGTCGAAATCTTGCGCGAGTACAGGACGCACAGGTCAGTTACGATCCTTGCACTTGTTAATTTTGCGTCCGGAAGATACAGAAAACACAGGAGTGAGCGTGACTACTCTGGAGGGTTGGATCATTAGTGCGGTAGTTTTTATTTGTGTTCTTGGTATTAGGGATATATGGATCTATGTGAAGGAGCCTTTAAGCTAACCTTTGCAGTTATATTTGTGTCTTGCAGGCTAGATGCCGCCGGGGTTGCCAGTTGCGTGGCGGTCCTGTTCGATGGTCATCCAAATCTCATCGTGGCCTTCAATGTCTTCCTGCCACTGGAACACCGGATCGAGATTTAGGATGGAGAGCAACTGTTGCGTCCAGTGGCGGAGCTAGAAATTTTTTGCCAATGGGTTCGCTTAAAAATATATGTGTGGATTAAGTATGAGTCACCTGAATCTAATGGGTTCAAACTAGTAGCAATTAGTCAATCATGCTTGCTTTACAAAATTTTATTGGGTTAATCTGAACCCAATGGTATAATTGCAGCTCCGCCACTGGCTGCGTCGGGATTTAGGTTGTGTCATGGGAATCAAGCTGAATGCTGATGATGGTGGCTTCTATAATTTGGTCGTCTCAACCCTCTTATCTGCACTGACAGTCATGTGGATTATCTTTTTTTTTTTACAATATAACCTTAACAGTATCTTTGTACCTTTTGCGAAGCATATCTGCGTCTGTGGAACAACATGTTTATAGTATCATAATATATCCTTCATTTTCTTTTGATGTCTGATTTAAAATGAACACTAAATGTCGTCGACGTCTGCTCTGACTGATGTTGTAGGAGATGAACGATTTTTTGTAAGAATTCTAGTCAAAGGGATATTTGTATAACTTCAGCCCTTTCATCATGTTCTTAAGGAATAATTATTAACACATGCGCTAGAAGAATAGGATATGACAAGATTAAGGTTTGATCATAATCTATTTACTTAATTTCTAAAATTAAATTCTTTGCATTTTGAATTAACTGAAGCTCATTTTCAACTAACAGTGTATCTACGTGAAATTATATTGTGACATATATGACAATCTGATACATGCTTCTCGCCTCCTCCGGCACCCTCATGAAATCAGTCGTCTAGCAGTCTAGCTAGAGGCTCTCACACCCATTTCATCAGATGCAAACCTTAGTTTTCACAGGAATCCTCACATGCAATAATTCTGTTGCATCACAATCAATACAGGGCATTCTTTTACTGGGATTGACAGTAATCATGCCATAGGAACCGGGTGAGGATGTTCCTTCTCTGAAAAATAGTCAAAATTAATTCTCAGGTAGGAATTTGTATATGCAAATATAGTTCATAATCCGTGTTATTTGTGTGACCATGCTGCCATGTTCGATATATGGATCTATGCAATAGTGTGCTATGTAACATCTTAACAACAAAAAACAGTCATATAATTATTAACACATGCCCTAGAAGTATAGGATACGGTAAGATCAAGGTTTCATCATAACGTATTTACCTTCTAAAATTAAATTATTTGCATTTTGAATTAACGGAAGCCCATTTTCAACTAACAGTGTATCTATGTGAAATTATATTGTGAGATATATGAAAATCTTATCCACGCTTCTCGCTTCCTCCTGCACCCTCATGAAGTCAGTCGTCTAGCCAGTGATCTATCACACCCATTCCATCAGATGCAAACCTTATTTTCCCCACGAATCGTCAAATGCAATAATTATGTTGCATCACAATCAATGGAGGGCATTCCTTTACTGGGATTGACGGTAATCATGCCATAGGAACCGGGTAAGGATGTTCCTTCTCTTAAAAATAGTCAGAATTTCTCAGTACGGAATTTGTATATGCACATATAGTTCTTAATCCGTGTTATTTGTGTGAACGATGTTGTCATGTTCTATATATGGATCTATGCAGTAGTGTGCTATTGTGACAACTTAACTACTAAAAACAGTCATATTTCACTGGCATAGTCATTGTAGACAGTTCTTGTATATATCGTGCAATTGGCCATAAATCGGAGATGTGTTGGCGCAACATTGTGAATGAATCAGCATCTCAGTTATCATTATTGGGTAGAGTACAACATAAGAAACATCACTAGGATTGCCTCTGTGATCGCGTGTTGTCCACGTCTATGTCTTAATTACCTTGGCTTATGTTCCAAGTATTTGCACTACAATCACCCACGCCCATTCCAGAAATATACTTACCGGTGATCCATTTGGATCTGGAAATACCAGTACAATATCTACCAAGCTTTCTGAGACATGGAACTGTCTAGATCAGCTGTAACTCATCAGGTCAATGAAACCCACCTATCCGGAAAAGGATATGAAGAAAAGATATAAAAGTGTATGGCTAGCATTCAACAGGAGAAAACAAAATGTTGATTAATATGAATAAGATCACAGCAGAGCGTTCCATGCTATTCAATCTCAACACAATATGAGACCCAGGGCAAGTTGAGATAACACAGGGCAGATAAACTGACATATAGGTTGCTACCAATGGAATCATAGTTCAAATCACCACATGAATTGTTGCATTACAGACAATTGGTTCCTAGATACTTTCATATATTTCATATCTGGATATATTTAACCACATCGAGGTCCTGTTACGATTTGTCTTCTTTGACTTACATGCAAGAGATGCCACACCAGCTGCCACTGTGACAAAACCATCCGATCCTGCAAAATCGGGTTATATGGTTTTACGAAGGATGGGGTGCGTTAAATACCTAGTTTAGAAGTTTTTTAGGGTTAAGTAGTCACCAGACCATACACTACAGGAATCGCGCAATAGACGACGACCAGAATAAGAGACGATGGCCCCGTCGTCTTTTAACTAATTGACGACGGCTAAATCCAGCTGTCATCAATTATTCCGTAATTGACGATGGTTTACCTGGTACCGTCGTTAATAAATTACCGACGACGGTTGGCCGTTGTCAATAAGGGACCATCTTCAATATGGGCTGAAACCGGGCCCACCCGAGCGGTTATCGAAGACGGCCTAACTCCACTGTCCTCAACTACAGGATTATCGACGACGGTTGACCTACACTGTCATCAATAACAAATTTTAATGTACACCCTGTGCCCTGCCAACTCTATTCCCGCCTGCCTCCACCGCCTACGCCGCCGGTGCCGTTCTCCGTCTCCCAGGTACGCCGCCGCCTCTCCCCGTCGCCCCCTCCCCGTGTATCTCCCTCCCGTCGCCCTTCCCCTGCGCCACCACCGCCGCCCCTCCCCTAGGCCGTTTCTCGCCGCCGCCGCCTCCCCTCCCATGCGCCGCCTCTCGCCACCGCCCCCTCCCCTCACCTGCGCTGCCTCTAGCCGCCGCCCCTTCCCCTCCCTGTGCCACCCCTCCCCTCCCCTGCGCCACCACCTCCCCCCTTGCGCCGCCCCTCCCCTCCCCTTGTGTTGCCGCCACCACCCCTCCCCTCCCCTGCACCGCCCCTCTCCTGCGCCACCGCTGCCGCTCCTTCCACTCCCCTGCGCCGCCCCTCCCCTCTCCTGCGCTGCACCCCTCCCATTGTGTCGCCCCTCCCTCCCCTGCGTCACCGCCGCCACCTCCCCTTGCACCATCCCTGCCCTTGCGCCACCCCCTCCTCCCCAACACACCCTTCCCGGCACGCCCCTCCCCACCGTGGGTGCCCCTGCGATGTGTCATCAAGCCATCGTTACGTGTGTGTTTGTGTTTGTAGTAGTCGATGCAATGACGGCGAGGTTGCCGGTGGCGCTCTTGTGGACCAAGTGCAGTTCCACGGGAAACCTCTGGCCGTTGATGGTGTGCTGGGATGGCATGTGCCAGTGCAGCTTCTCAAAGTTGTAAGCCTTGCCGTTCACGGTGATCGTCCCAACCTTGCACTCGAACGCCATTTGGATGTCATGGCTGTTGTTGATGAGTGTGGCATTGGTGGCAGCGTAGGTGCGAGTGAGCGAGTCGAGGTTGGGCGTGGAGATGGCCTGCTTGGTGACGATGTTGAAGGGGGGCTGCCTCTTCCCCTTGCAGTGGATGCCAGTAAAGACGAGGGTGCTTCCAAGGTCCAGTTGTCCATGCCGCTGCCCTTGCACCTCCCCCTCCTCCCTAGCACATCTTCCCGCACCCCCCTCCCCACCGTGGGTGCCCCCACCCCCTCCACACCATGCGGCTGCCCCCCCCCCCCCCCCCAACCCCACCGGGCTTGGCCCCCCACTGTGCCTACCCTCCCACCACACCCCACCGTATCAACCCCCTCCCACCCCACTGTGATGGCCCGCTGCCCCCATCATGGTGCTTTCCGTTCGTGCGGCACGGACGCAACACTCGGCTCTAGAGGTGGCCAAATGGGCCGGGTTAGATGAGCCAGCCCAAAGCCCAATACTTTTGGCCCGGCACGAGCACAGCCCGGTACGAAAGGGATCGGGCCCAGACCAGCCCAAAGCACGACTCAGTTTGTGCCTGGGCTCAGCCTCCAGCCTGTTGGGCCAGCCCAGCACGGTCCAATTCCGTCGCTCATTGCTCCAAGTATACCTTCGTCCTTGAAGCAGCAACTCAATTAGCTCAGTCCTGTACAGAACCTGCTGGAAGGAGTCTGATTTAGGACTTGGTGACTTAGTTGGAGATGCATAAGACATAGAGACTAGTGAGATACAAAAATGAAAACAAAAACGGACAACTACCACGCTAGAAGATCGATGGTCCGGTATATATATAGTAGAGTACATCGTGATGCTGATGGATTTTTAAATACAAGTAACATTTATTTCATGTCTTCTTTTCTTTTTTATATGTTTCATTAAATTCAATAGCTAATGTTCCTTCAAACAGGATGTCGTCGACCAGCAGCAGACGAGGAGGTCCAGGTGCACGGAGCTTTTTGCCACCAACAGTCACGAGAGGAGAGGAGGTCTTCCAGGGTAGTCAGCTTAGCGGGGGGTAGACGGTCTCAGTTGGTGAGCCATCTATTGGAGTCGTCACAGGGACCTATACAGTGGTCACGACAGGTAAAGAACATTTAATTACATAAATGATATAAGTAATTCTTTATTCTATAATATCAATCTTTAAAATTGTCAGGACGACTCTATGTCTGAGGACACAGAGGCTAGGGTGCCTCCTTCGGTGCCTTCTTCTTCGGTGCCTTCTGCTTTGGAGCCCTCTTCTTCCACTGCTACAATAAGCCTCATCACAGGCGGCTCCAAACCTATTATCACAGACGGCTTTTAAAACCGCCTGAAACGAAGAGTCTGTGATAATCCGCAATTTCACAGGCGGAGAAGTGAAACCGCCTGTGAAGACTAATTATCATAGGCGGTTCTTCACTAAGGATAGCCGCCTGTGAAGACCGATTATCATAGGCGGTTCTTTACTTAGGCTAGCCGTCTGTGAAAATACTTTATCACAGACGGGTCGTGCAGCATATATAACCGTCTGTGATAATCGTCTTATCACAGACGGTTATTGAAGAATAACTAACCGCCTATGATAAGAAGTCTTCACAGGCGGGTATTGAAGCATAACTAACCGCCAATGATAATTTGTCTTCACAGGCGGATTTTGAAGCATAACTAACCGCCTATGATAATGAGTCTTCACAGTCGGGTATTGAAGCATAACTAACCGCCTATGATAATGTGTATTCACAGGCGGATTTTGAAGCATAACTAACCGCCTATGATAATATGTCTTCACAGGCGGGTTTTGAAGCATAACTAACCGTCAATGATAATGTGTCTTTACAGACGGTTATTGAAGCATAACTAACCCGTCTATGATAATGGTGTTATCACAGACGGAGTTTACCTATATCAGCCGTCTGTGAAGACCCTTTAACGCAGCCGGTTTCTACCATAACAGACACCGCCTGTGAAAATTAGGTTATCACAGATGTTTCTTTACTTGTATCTAGCCGCCTGTGATAATTGTTTTTCACAGTCATGCAGTACTACTGCTGTTATTTCTAATTTCCAGGTCAATTCAATATAATCAC
Source organism: Tuctoria greenei (assembly GCA_036927565.1). NCBI lineage: Eukaryota > Viridiplantae > Streptophyta > Magnoliopsida > Poales > Poaceae > Tuctoria > Tuctoria greenei. The sequence goes on from JAYESD010000005.1 coordinate 94,402,173, forward strand.
AGAACAAAAAACAACAATCATCACAGAACAAAAGACAACAATATTATCATCACAGAAGTCAATTTCACTAAAACAATATACATATGTACAAGTTACAAATACAATTTCATCTCAAAGTTTACAAGTTTTCACTAAAAACTGTTTAGATTGGTATAGTCGCAAAGTTCTGGCACATCAGCTGCTGAACCTCTCTTATCAAAGAACTTCCCCGTTTTGTGCAAAATTTCGCGACGAATGAACTGACAGAGTTCAGAAGCAATCCTGTCGGCTCCTCCATCAGGAATACTTCTACAAACCGGCCATTCTTCGTTCAGATTCTTCTTGTGCTGCAATATAACACATAACAAGGTTTAGAATGTGTTGGTTTGAACAATCTCAAAGTATAGATCAAAGTGAGAGTATACAAGAATTTAGTAGGTATTTTTGGAGCAGTTGTACTATGAGCAATTGAATTTTGAAGTTGGAATCAAAATATGAAAATAATGTTTCTGGTAATATTGAACAGCAGAGAATATAAGCATTAAACTATGCTAGTTACAATGAAAATGAAACACAAAAGTAAGAAAATAAGGTATCGACATTAAGGATAACTTACATCCTCACGATTGACTCTATATACGGCGGCGGTCCGAAGATGCTCGCATACATAATACCCGCATAAGACACTCCCAGCAGGCTGCTTCGGACAAGCATAATACGTTTTAATGTCCAATGCATTCGTATTAGGAGGTCTCTGACCGCCAAGCTGTTCCGCGTAAAACCGCCAAGCGCTGTAATACAAGAAATGTCATATAAAACTTGTCAACACATTCTAAATGTGCGTAAATTAAAATTATTGAATAAACGTACTTTTTCAAAATGGAAAGGAAATCTTTGTAACGATCTGGTGGGTAATCGGCCGAGTCCAAGACTGTTGCCATTCCCTGCGTTGGCTTGATGAAGATCATTATGTAGTGATTACTGCAAACATACAAACACACGTGTTAACAATTACCAATAATTGCTATTTCAATGCCATGTGTCGAACTTACTCGAAGTGGTACGGAGCCTTTACGAGGTCCTGGCCGTCTCTGACAAAGTTAAACATCGCATGTCCTATGTAAGCTGCAACTTCTGCCTTTCTATCCTTCTTAAGTTTTGCAATTGCTCTTTCAAAATCTTTTTTTTCATGTGTTTGTACTGGCTTGATTCTCGATTTGCCTGGACGTCGAATAGCGACTTTGCAATCCTAGTAGGGTCAAGGATACCTGTCTTGTGCGCCAACTTTTCATTATCCATGTATTGCATCCTATTGAAGAAGTCCAGAATTGTTATAATCTCATGAAATGCGTATGCGTGTAGTAAGAAAAGCAAATACAAAATATTAGAGCACTTACAAGCACCAGACGAGCAGCAGGTTGATTTCGAGCATGCCCCGATGGAAAAGGGAAAGCAGCTCTTCAAATAAAATGACTCGTTTATCTACTCCAGTGCTCCAGAATGCTTCTTTTGGAATACGAAATGTGACGCACTGAAGACCATATTTTGTGCTGGCAGTGATGTACCACTCATGCATTCTTCTGAGCGCGACGGGTTGTTTGCTAAGTTGTACGGATGTCATTAACAGCTTCCCATTCTCAAATTTAGGAGGAACATCCTCAAGCTTGTATATTGGAACTCCTGGTTTAACTAAAGCCGTCCGCCGATTATACATGACACCGTCTTCTTCCCACTCCTCGATATCTTCTAATGCTGGCTCATGAGAAGAACGAGATGCACTCGATTTTCTAATATTTTCCTTCATAGCTTCCAAATACTTTGTCACTTCTGATGAAGGTTTCTTATTTTCGTATGAGCTAACTTTGACAGGCACTGATGATCGAGGAGTAGTCGTCGGAAGTTGGACACTGGCTTGTTGTTGAACCTGTTGTTCAACTGATTGCTCTTTACTCCCAGCAGCTGGCTCTAGTACTACTTCAAGCTGTTGCTCAACTAGTTGCTCTTTACTAGCAACAGCTTGCTCTGGTACTGCTTGAAGTTGTTGTCCAACTTGTTGCTCTTGGATATCATCATCCTTGCTCAGACATAGGGGGAGTGGATCTTCCCGGACTGGGAGTGGATCTTCATGCACTTTCGCCTTAGAAGATGGGGTTGCAGTATTTGGAGATGCAACGGGGCTAGAAATTGGCTCATCGTCCAACACGATATCGCGTCGGTGCCAAAGGATTAATTGGTTGACAGCCTGCCTCAGAGTCGCGATCCCCTCAGGTGTGACGTGGTCTATTTCATAATCTTCATAATCATTATCAATGATCTGAAGAACTTGCACCACAGAATAATACAACGGAAGTGGACTCCCGTTGAAGTCACGATCAGGCTTTGCCATAGCAGTGGCAACCTGTTTGGTTTTGTTCCCTGCTCTGCCTATCGGGACAAGAAGACGACAAGATTTGTCGTTAGCAATATCATCGACAGGGAACTTATGGGCTGACCCTGAGCCTGGCACGGAACCAACGCTGCTAGGGTAGGCAGTTGGAGATACTAATTGCTCCTTTTGCACCGGAACCATCATTGTACTCGGTGCCACTAATTGTCCTGATTGTCTAAGTTGTTCCATAATTTCTTGCATATTTTCTTTGACCTTTTGAGCAATTGTTTCATCAAGTGTTTTCTTAAACTTCTCACGTCTTCTATATGTGTCTTTATCTTTAGGGAAACCATCTAGCCAAGACATTTGAGAAGAGACCGCTCGAACCCGTCCGCTGTGTTCAGGGTTTCCCAAGATAGCGGTAAGTTGGTCATTCTCCCTCTTCGGCTTGAAGAGACCCTTCTGTTGCTTTTCAATTACTTCTTTCATTTTATCCTCTACTTCATTCAGAGAGTCGGGCTTTTCAAGTTTGCCCTCGCTGGTCAAACCTGACCGAGCAAAGACCCAGCGTTGAGTTCGCTCATCGCACCCTTCTAATGGGTGAGGATTGCCCTTACTAAGAATGTCGTCTATTATCTTATTCCATTTCTGGACTTTGGGGCCATATCCGGCAGACCCCAAGCGATGATGGTATTTGTTCTTTTTTGCAAGCTCTGACCTAGTTGCACTTAGAGCTTTAGCATCAGGTGTGCTCTTTTGACGAACAAACTCTTGCCACTGAGCTTGTGTGATTTTTCCCATCTTCCTCGGGCTAGGGACCTTATTGGCCTTAACATAAGCATTCATTTCACTCTTCCAGCATCGAAACTTCTTGCCGCAAGAGACCAATGTTGCTTTCTTTACAGCTTCTTCTGTGCCTTTCGGGAACTTGAATTGTTTCTTTATCTTTTCCCACAACTCATTCTTGGTCTGCTCGGGTAATTTCCTCCAATTCTCGGTTGTGATCGGCACAACCTCCCTAACAAGAAAACCGCATGCATTACGGTACTTGGTAACTGAATCCAGTGGTTCTTGGGGAAGCCCACTTGGACCGACCCTTGTTATGTACATGATGCGGTCCAATAGACCCTTATTGGGACCTCGCTGCCCTCGTTTCCGCTTGAGTGAAGCTGAGGATTCATCCATTGGTGAACCTTCTGCGGTTTTAGGAGCCGATGTCACCTCATTGTCTTCGAGATTAATCTAGGTAGAAAAAAATTATAAGACTTCGTATACTTGACAACCAACATTAACTTGAACTGCTGAAGTTAAGATTCGTGATCCATACCTCGTCGGCAGGATCATATTCCGGGTCTAGATCCACTGAAGTCTTTTTAATTTTTATATTCGGAAAAGGATCCGAAGGACTGTGATAGGAGCCTGAACTGCTGGAGTCAGTAAACTCCATATTGTCTTCTTTGTTGTTACAATCAGGACCAGTCTTCTTAGGGCTTTCCATGCTAGATCTAATAAGACAAAAAATCTAATAAATGGCATAACTAAATTTGGTCATATTTAAAACAAATTTTCTCAATTTTGGCTCAATTAAGTAAATTTAGCCAAAACACATTTTGAAGTTATATAGGTCTAACTAAATTCTTGTATCATAGAGATCGGCATCATATGCTCAGACTCCATCGCCACACCTAGTGTTACCTAGATATGGGCGTGAGGATGCTCCTGGCATCACAAATGAGTTGGCCAGCAACTTTTGTTTGGCTTCAGAGCTACATATAGCATAACTTTGGTAGCTCAGATTAGGTACAATTGCTAAAATGAAGCTGATGGAGCCACAAGTGCAGACATCTTTGGTAGCACAGATTAGCTACAATTGCTCAAATGAAACTTAGAGAAATAAAAGCAAACTTAGCCAAACTTAGTCTAGCATAGCTAACTCTAAGCAAAAGTAGCCAAATATAGCTAAATATAGCATAACTTAGTCAAAATTAGTCAAGTATAACTATATCTAATGTAACTTAGCCAAAATTAGCCAAATTTGGTCAACTTAACCAAATATAGCTAAATCTTGCCCCTAATAGAGAATTATGTGGCATATGCAAGGCCGATGACAGAAATAGGGAATATACTGCTGTTACTAGAGTCTAGAATCATGTTTACCACTAATGTGTCGGAACAGTTTCAGACACACAGAACCAACTACCAATTTATCGTGATATAACCATCCACATAAATCTTGCCCCACCGAACCCTAACCAAAGATGCCACCGAACTTGACAGTTTTTCGAATTCCACCGAACCCTAACCAAGGATGCCTACCATTATCTAATTCCCGAACCCTAACCAAGGATATGCAAGGCGGCAGCGAGGGCGGGGAGGGAGGCGGCACGGCGAAGGAGGATGGAAGGTCGAAGGGTTTAGGGTTTACCTTGAAGCTCGGCGGTGACGGAAATGGCTTCGCTCGGCGTACCTGGAAGTGAGGAGGGCGAAGCTCGGCGGCGACGGCGAAGCTCGGCGACGACGGCGAAGCTCGGCGACGGCGAAGCTCGGCGGCGTACCTGGAAGTGACGAGGGGGAACACTTGGCGGCAAACGAAATTTTGGCAGCCTAACGGCGTCTAAGTGTTTCGCCCGGGTTAGGTTTTTCCAATGCTGCCGAGGGGTATATATAGACTCACATTTTCTCAGGCGGATTTTAAGTACCGACCGTCAGGGAAGACTGTTATCTCAGTCGGATTTTACTTACCAACCGCCTGAGAAGATACAATTATCTCAGGCGGTTGGTTAGTAACACCCGTCTGAGAAGAAACAATTATCTCAGGCGGTTGGTTAGTAACACCCGCCTGAGTTAAACATGAAGATATTTACTTCTTCTTAATTTGATGAACGCCTACATAAAGACCCCTCACCAACCGGGATGAGGATCCCCTGACTTAATCAGCGGTCACTGACATGTGGACCCGGTCCCACACGTCAGTGACCATGTCACGCGTGCGCGACCTTTCTTTTCCCCGAGGTGCGACCTTTCTTTTCCACTCCGCGCGGCCTTAAAGACCCAACACCACTATGGCTCACAAGCGCATCGCTCACTTTGAATCCTCTTGTTTTCTTCGTCTTCCTCCGCTCCGACGACCCAACACCACTATGGCCGACCTTCCGCCGCCAAGCCCTCCGAGGGAGCCACCTTGCAAGAAACAATGTTGCAGCTCCCCCGAGAAGATCAACGCCGAGCAGCGCCTCCTCATGGCGCGAGAGGCGTACAACAATACGTCTCGCGCCATGAGTGCCTTGGGGCTGGGTACCCTTCCAGAGTATACTGGAATGGGTACCTTGGGCCACTACCTCTACGCCCTCGTGGGGGTGGCTGATCGTCTCGACATTCTGTTCGCGACGATGGCCCAGGTTCTTGGCCCCGAGGGCCGTAGAACGCTGGTGGAGGCGACGGCTAGCAACCTCGGGGTTGCACCGCCGGTGCAGCCGGTGCAGCCGGTGCAGCCGGTGCCGGAGTCGCCGCCGGAGGACGAGGAGGAGGAGATGGAAGAGGAGTAGGAGTAGGATTTAATTAGTTTTTCTTTTTGTTGTTTTTAGTTGCTTCTGTTTTGTAAATATTGTTAATGAATGAAATCTATCTTTTTTCATCTATGTGATTGAATATTACTTGTGTATCTTTTGTGTTCTTGTGTGTTCTTGTGTAAATATTGTGCATCTTGTGTGTTCTTTTGTGAGATGTGCATATTGTTAATGAATGAGTATCTTGTGTGTTCTTGAACTGTGTGAATGATTGAATATTGTTAATGGATGTAGTGTGTTCATCGTTAATTAAAATTTCACGTCTGAGAAGAAATTAATTTGATATTTACCAAAACATTACAATGTCAGCTATACAAGTTTTAAAAATATTTTGTCCAGGTGGTAGATGTTAATTTTATACAAATGTAGAAGAAAGAATCATCGAATTTGGACACAATTTGCAGAATCTAAACATGTTTGAGTATTTATATTGGAATCTAAATAAAAAAGAAGCAAGGGATGAGGGAACTGAAGAACAGTATCGGGCATTATCTCAGGCGGTTGTTAAGCAATAACCGCCTGTGAAGATATTTACTTCTTCTTATTTAATATTCTTGATTAAATGTGGTCCTTTAAAAAGGCAAAAATCCACCTTCTTGTAATATTATTGATAAGTAAAGGTTAACATTAAATTTCACTTCATAAATCCTTTTAAAATTGTCAGAACATAAAAAACATACAACAAATGCTATTTTTCATTTTTCTATCTTGATGAATATAATGCTTTTTTCATTTATTTTTTCAGTGGACATTTTTAATCATCATACCAACATCTAGGAATTTTTTCATATTTTTTTTAAATTTTTTGGAATCAATGTGTGTTCATAATTTGATGAATGCCTCATATGAATATGAGCATTTAGTTAGAATGGTGGATAATTTGAAGTTTGACATGTTGGAATGCTTTTAAAAAAATTAAAAAATTCATACATGTATAAATTATACAAATATGTTCATACCAACAATTTTGAGTGAAGGAACCTTTTTTTTTATGAGATACACAAATGTGAATAATATGTGAGTAGAAATTAATTTGATATTTACCAAAACATTACAATGTCAGCTATACAAGTTTTAAAAATATTTTGTTCATGTGGTAGATGTTAATTTTATACAAATGTAGAAGAAAGAATCATCGAATTTGGACACAATTTGCAGAATCTAAACATGTTTGAGTATTTATATTGGAATCTAAATAAAAAAGAAGCAAGGGATAAGGGAACTGAAGAACAGTATCGGGCATTATCTCAGGCGGTTGTTAAGCAATAACCGCCTGTGAAGATATTTACTTCTTCTTATTTAATATTCTTGATTAAATGTGGTCCTTTAAAAAGGCAAAAATCCACCTTCTTGTAATATTATTGATAAGTAAAGGTTAACATTAAATTTCACTTCATAAATCCTTTTAAAATTGTCAGAACATAAAAAACATACAACAAATGCTATTTTTCATTTTTCTATCTTGATGAATATAATGCTTTTTTCATTTATTTTTTCAGTGGACATTTTTAATCATCATACCAACATCTAGGAATTTTTTCATATTTTTTTAAATTTTTTGGAATCAATGTGTGTTCATAATTTGATGAATGCCTCATATGAATATGAGCATTTAGTTAGAATGGTGGATAATTTGAAGTTTGACATGTTGGAATGCTTTTAAAAAAATTAAAAAAATTCATACATGTATAAATTATACAAATATGTTCATACCAACAATTTTGAGTGAAGGAACCTTTTTTTTATGAGATACACAAATGTGAATAATATGTGAGTAGAAATTAATTTGATATTTACCAAAACATTACAATGTCAGCTATACAAGTTTTAAAAATATTTTGTTCATGTGGTAGATGTTAATTTTATACAAATGTAGAAGAAAGAATCATCGAATTTGGACACAATTTGCAGAATCTAAACATGTTTGAGTATTTATATTGGAATCTAAATAAAAAAGAAGCAAGGGATAAGGAAACTGAAGAACAGTATCGGGCATTATCTCAGGCGGTTGTTAAGCAATAACCGCCTGTGAAGATATTTACTTCTTCTTATTTAATATTCTTGATTAAATGTGGTCCTTTAAAAACAAGCACAATATGAGTTTAACTATCGTCCTCCTATTAATAAATTTCTTTTGCAGACTGAATGGGAAGATGGTTACTACCCCCTGACAATCTCCTTCTCTGAGGACTATCCCTTGGTGCCTCCAAGATGCTCCTTTCCAATTGGGTTCTTCCACCCAAATGTCCATCGTTCGGGAGCACTCTGCATCGGGATTCTTGATCAAGAGACTGTAAGATAGACCTATTTTGTTCATGTAATTATTACTTATAATTTTTGTCGAACTTATTTGAACTGCTGGTTTCTTATATTGCTTAAATTATATTTCGTAGGGGTGGTGCAGTGCTTTTACAATCAAAACTATACTACTTGAAGTTCAGCGTTTGCTGCATCAGCCAAATGTGCCTGATGTTGAAAATGATTGCTATAATCTACTTATCAAGGTTAGATGACACTTTGACTTAGTGACCAATGTAGGTTATTCATTCCTCCTTCGACATTTGTTAATATAAATAATGTCAATATTTTCAGGATCCAGCGGAATATAAGAGACGTGTTCGGGAGCAAGCAGGACGGTACAATTTAGATTGATCGATGGGAGCTTCATCGTCGATCTACAATGAATGTAGCATGATTTTTGTTCAGTGTGTAAAGAAATTATCTTTGAACAATTGTAAAACCTCTAATGGTGTATTATCACAATTAAGCCAGCCTCACTGGTGATCGAGCATTTCCTATAATGCATTACTGTACTAGTATCCGCTAGCTCATCTGTGTTTTTTTCCTGATACAATTTTGCCTGCACGACTACATGCGGCTGTGATATATAATTGCAACTACATCCCTGTAATTTCAATGAAAACCGCTTATGATAATTAAACAATGATCGCCACTGAAAATACATGATCTTCTTAGGCCGTTGTTAATCAAGAACCGGCTATGAAGTTCATTGCATTACAGACGGTTATTAATTAAGAACCGCCAACGAAGATCATGTATTTACTCAGACGGTTGTTCCTTAAAATCCATCTGTGAAGTTCATTGCATTACAGACGGTTATTAATCAAGAACCGCCAACGAAGATCATGTATTTACCCAGACGGTTGTTTCTTAAAATCCGTCTGTGAAGTTCATGGCATTGCAGCCGGTTAATAATTAATAACCGTCTGTGAAGATCATGTATTTACCCAGACGGTTGTTTCTTAAAATCCGTCTGTGAAGTTCGTTGCATTACAGGCGGTTCTTAATTAAGAACCGATTCTGAAGATCATGTATTTACCCAGACGGTTGTTCTTTAAAATCCGCCTGTGTTGTTCTTTCATCACAGACGGTTATTATATCATTCGTCATCACAGTCGCATATTTTTAAGGACCGCCTGTGTTTGAAAAATTGAGGCGCCTGTAAAAATGCTTTTTGTAGTAGTGTTCGGAGCCAGTACAGTCGGGTGACCCTACTTCTGGGTCACTTGCTTTGAAGCAGGTTCCATAACGGTGGACTAGGAGGAGCCACTACGTGCCTCCTCCTCCTCTGGCTCCTGCAAACCCAACCAATCGGATCATTATTCTTCCGATTGGCTAACAATTCAATTTAGATACTTTTAGACTTATATATATACTAATTGAGAATCATGTATCAGGACTTGGGAGGATGCTTCGTTTACAGGCCACGGACGCCACGTGCTGGTGAATGGTATCATGGGCCGTCTAGTCCGTTTGCACTACCCCGGTGTAGTGAACGGACGAGCTGCAACGTCTTGGGATGACTACTATAGGGCCCAGGATGTTCTTCAGGGCAACCACCAGGAGGCTGTTTGGCATGACTTCATGGTAAGTATCAACAATACTTGTGTAATACAAATCTAATATAAGTTACATATATTTACTTGTATATTTCTTTTTCAGGCACGATATCGTTTGTAGAACGAGGTCGAGCAGACAGATCATGCTCGTCTCGTCTTCCATAACTGCGCCAGAAAGACCGTGACACAGTCACTATCATCAGCTCGCATTCAAGCAACGACCGCGTACTTCAAGTTGCATCCAAACGAGCATGGGCCGGGGAAGGAACTAGTCGACACGTACTTGACGAAGGCGCAGTACACAGAGGTAAAGTTTTTAGTTTACTTTGCTTCATTATCTGCTTGTGATCAATATTTTCATTCAATAATAAATTTGTGCAGGTCAGCGTAGTGTGGCTTGACAGCCGCCCGGACGCGTACCGTGGCCTCCGTGCTCTTTGGGTGAGCGACGGCTTCCACACACTTTCTAAACTCGTCGAGAGGTAGAGGGACGGAGGGAAAACATCGCTTGGGTGGGGACGGCTACATACGCCTCGCTAAACAGATGGTAAGTGCTACTCGCATTCTATTAAGTAATTTTATAATATTCATTGTGCTAACATGTATCGATAGGAGCACGAGAGCAGTCAACAGCCGACACCTATCGAGGTGTGGAAGAGGGGTCACTTGGGAAGTGACCCGTCTCAGCCTGACCAGCTATCTTCTCAAATGGCGACACAAACTTTGGTGAGTTATTTTTTCAACTTAATTGAATTCTCTTTAATGGTTCTAATGACGTCATTTTTCTGTATTTTCAGGCAAAGTAAGGTGAGGAGGTGCATAGGATTCAAGGCAAAGAGTTCGATTGGCAGAGAGCGCTCCAATTGTCCCCGAAGCCGTGTATGCAAGCGTTGGTGTGGGAAACCTCACGGACGGTGAGCTTTGTTATTTTTAATTTACTGTTACCAACTTTTAGATACAAAATTTAATAATCTTACTTCGTTGTGCAGTTTAGCCATCTTCGACGGAGTGGTCGACTCGAGGCAGGCGCGGGCTTCCTCGAGGGCTTCTTCATTGCATCATGGCGGATCCAACAACAACGGGTGAGCCGAGATCTGGAGCTCTAGAGTCTTCGAGAGGAGCTACAGAGGACTCAAGAAGCGCTCAGAGCTAGAGACGAGGTGAAGAGGGCTAGGGACGAGTATCAACACTCGTTCATGCTTCAGATGCAAACTGCCATGCAGGTACATTCTAGATGTTGTACTTAACATTTTTAATATATAAATAACATGTATAATGATTTGCTTTGTGTTTGCAGGCTATGTTTTCAGGACAACCATCTGTTCTTCCGCAATGGGCACAACTAGTGATACCACAGCCGCAGGTGCCGACGACAGCAGCTCAGGTACAAAATTATTCAAAATAGTTTAAACTAGTTAAACTTGTTCAAATTTAGTAATATATGCATTTTTTACTTGTAACATGTCTAACCACACTTGCACATCACAGGGATCGCAAACGAAGGATCAAACTCCGTCGCCTCAGATTCCGGTGGTTGGACAACTGTAGGAGGAGGAATTTCCGAACTCTGGTGGTAGCGGACGGGGTAGCGTCTGATAGTCAGGTAAGCTCCTCGCTTGAATTTTTAGAGTCATTTTTAGAGTCATTTTCTGCTTTTGGCACTCTTCTATGCAATATTGAGTCATTTTCCTGCTTTTAACACTCTTCTATGTTTTGCAGGTCTTCATATTGGCTATTGGGCAATTACGGTTGTATTTTGCTTCTTCGTCGTTGTGGTTTTGGCTCCACGAACTCGCAAAGTGTGTAGTGGCGTGTGTATAGTGTTTTGAAATGCTATTATTATGATATATATGCTTGTGAATCTATTTGTTGTGTATGTCTATGTGATCTGGCCATCCAGCCAGGGCTGGCCTCGAAGCTAGGGCATCATTTTCTGTTAAAAAAAAAGCATAACTTATCAACGACGGTTTTAGGGCCACCGTCGTTTATACTAGCAATTTATCATTGATGGTTCTGGCAATACCGTCGATGATAAGCTCTATCGACGATGGTTTCCGCCCGGCCGTCGTCGATACTGGCAAGTTATCGTCGATGGTCACCAGAATACCGTCGACGATAACGTTCAGTATCGACGATGGCTGCCTTTAAACCATCATCTATAAGTGTTTTATGGACAACGGTCCGGGCCACTGTCGTTGATAAGCTCCCCCCCTCCCCCGCGCTGCCACATGGATGGAGTCCCTTATTGACGATAGCTAATTTTGACCGTCGTCAATAATCTTATAGATGACTGTTACTGTCGTTGATAAGCTTATAGATGACTAATAGTCGTAGACGGCCGGATACCGTCGTTGATAAGCATATACCGTCGTCTATAACTTATAGACGACGATATCAACCTTATAGACGACGGTTCCCAATCGTCGTCTATTGTCGCGATTCGTGTAGTGATAGTTGAGTTGGATATGGACTTTCACCTAAGAAACATATGGCAAAATTTTGCCCAACTAGCATGCATCAACTGCTAAATTTTCAACAGACTAAATAAAACATATCGGAAATACACTAAAATGCTTGGTCAATTTCTTAATCCACATGGTAGGGTCAACATCTTACATATATGACACTAGTCCAGACACCTACTGACCCGCAATTTTTATTATCCTCATCTTTTTTTTTGAAAGGAGGCAGGAGGTCTGCCTTTGTATTAAGCAGAGAAGGATTACAGCCTAGGGGTACATCGTCTAGCAGGTTACGTCAACAGAAAAAACCTAAGGGTACAACGCCTAGCAGGTTGCAACAAGCAGAAAGAGAAATAAAAGCAGTCTAATGGACGCAAAACTACTGATTCTGACAGGAGGTGGCTACTGAATGATAGTTCTTTCCATGAAATAAAAGCTACTATGAAATAAAAGCTACTGAATGATAGTTCTTTCCAGAAATAAAAGCAGTCTAATGGATATCCTCTATTGCCATGAGTAACTTGCTGGTATGGTAGTTCTTTTTGTTGAAAAATGCGCCTGTTACGTTCCTTTAAAATCTGCCACCAGAAATAAAATAGATATCCCATCGTTTTGTTCCTTCATGTCTTGGGGAAGGAATCTATAATATATCGCACACACCCTGACGCTCCGGACAAGAATACCTGAAGAAACACAGCTGGGAGTCGTAGCAGTTGAGCCAGGTTATGCCACGAAGCTTCAGTAAACTTGCATTGGGCCAGTAGATGATCCGTGGTTTCCGGGAATTCGTTACAGAGTGTGCAGGTTACTTGATGAGGCCATTGTTTTTTCGCAAGATTATACGCTTCGAGCGCCTTGTTGTGCATTACGAGCCATGCAAAGAAGTGACACCATGGTTGGATTTTAGCGGCCCAAAGTGATGGTGACCAACTGGATGAAGCTCCTCCAATGAACTGGACATCATAGGCTGAGGCTGCAGTGTATTTTCCATTTGGTGTCCAGTGCCAAATTATAGTGTCATTTTCCCCTGTTAAGGTGACCTCGCTTAGGGCTTGAAATAGAAGGACAAATTCCTCCATTAGCTCTTCGCTGTCCAGGGACTTAAGGTTCTTAATCCTGTTAAGATTCGACAGTTTCTTGTCCACACTTCGCTTCTTGAGCCATGCCTGTGAAAACATGTTAGGCGCAAGAATTTTCGGAGCTTGGCCATTAAGCCAGCGTCCTTCCCAGAACGGGGTATTCTTGCCGTTACCGACCGTAATAATGGTGAAAGCAAAGAAAAGTTGTTTGTCAATGTGATCATGATGTCTAAACATCGCTTTCCACGGTCTGGCTTTCTGATCCCAACAAAACCAGAGCCATCTAAGGCGAAGAGCTCTTTTATTATCCTCATTAGAAATGGAAAATGCATTTTACACAGTTTATTCATTGAGCTAGCATGAGAAGCAACAAACCACCGACCCCCAGTAGCATCATGAGATGATCTAGACATGTTACAGAACTTTGGAGGATCATATTTAGGTGTACCATATATTGTGCTCGAGAGGTGTGTTTGGCATAGATATTGTGCCCATGAAACCGATATGTGCTCAGTGAAGATGCCGGACTTTAGAAGGTTTCTTCCATTTGTGGATAGATTATAAGTTTATAGCATGACTTGACTTACACAAACATTCTTTTCCTAGGAACCACTAACTGAGAGACATACGTTATATACCATTCCCAAACTTTTTTCCGATAAAAAGGAAAGAGTGTATGCAATGTAGCTACGACTTTCATCAATCATTTTCTCTTCTGATGATGGAGTCTCGGGCCGTATGGCTGTATGATCTGTTTGCTTCATCAAGGTGGTTCAGCCGCTGTGGATGATGGTCATGAATCCTGCCCGGTTCCTGCAGTAAGTGGAGCGGGAGTTCAATTTGTGTCTCCGCTGCCTCTGCTGTCAACTGCTGCAAGTAGTTGCTATCTGTGTCAATCAAGCTTCCTTTTGGTCATGTAGGAACTGTCCATTGAATTTTTATCAATGTGTTGTGTGATGCCTTGATCTTTGGACTCGTGGAGTTTGTACTCTAAACATTGGAATAATGTATGAACTGGGTCATTTCAATATGGATGCGAACATGGTTGTGAATTGCGATGTACTTTATGTGTCATGATTATTACAAATATGAGTCTTATTGACTGATATATGAGATCGTATATTTCAGTTTATGTATGTGCTGGAAATGAAAAATTAAGCAGGTTTTTTAGACTGCAAATGTAAAGTATTTTCGTGAGCTCTGGTGTGGCTCATGAAAATATGACCATTTTATTGTCGTGTGGCACGTGTAACCCATGAAAGTATTACCATATTGTTTTGGTGAGCTAGCGCAAACCCACGAAATTACATGCCCTTATTTTCTTGAGCCGGTGGAAGATGCACGACAATATGGTTTAACTTTACCGTGAGTCGGCAGAAAGCACAATGTAGGATCGAAGAGCACATGAAAAGCTACCGGAGAGGGGTGAATGGTAGATTTAAAAATCTTACGCAGCGAAAACAATTAAACCCCAACCCCTTCGGCAGAAAAATGATATGTTAAAGAGATCATGTGTGAGACTAATCTAAACGTGTTTTACCGTGACAAAAGTGATAGATATCATAGAGAATCAAGTCACGAAGACAACACAACAATAATCACTCAAATCCGTCGAGAAAAACTCAAGTTATGATCGAAAGATCAAACAAAGGTCAATCTGCCCTACCCAAAAAAACAGTTCTGGAACGCTGCAAAGAAACTCGTGTAGATTATAGACCACAAATCCAATGACCGTGAAATTTTTACAGATGATAGATAATCAAGTTTTGAAGACATTCCAAAAAGAATCACGTCAATTGGATCTGTAAAACTCGAGTTATGATAAAACCACCGATGAAAGGTAGTGCTGTCCAGAAACTCGATGAGTAAAACTTGTCTGGAACAAGTCTGATGAACAAGGCACAAAAGTTCGTTCAAACTAAGAATTTTATTCAATAGAAAACAAGAGGAACAATTCCAAAGTCGTGCACCACGAGCTCTGGGCTCCCTTGCTTATATAACCAGCTCGAAAGCCAACTCAACTCAGATCAGGAACCTAATCCTACTCTGTTCACGAATCGTAACTTTCCATAACCGCTTAGGATTCTTCTATACGCAGATAGAAGCAATCTTAAGACTTCCAAAAACCTTAGGAATGTATCCCACATTCCTAAACAACTCAAATTCGTGACTCACACGAAATCCTATCATAACCAACACAAATATTTCCATATTTGAGTCAAACCCGACTCAGCCTCAGCCTGAGTCCATAACCTAGTCGGTTGGATCTTTCTGACCAATTTTCTTTACGTCCACATCTCTTCATCACGTCTCGAAACCATGTAGCCACGTCCATGCACTCCTTGGACACGTGCAAACATCTTCCAATGACGTCCACGATACCTTCACATGCATTGTTCTTGATTTAATCATGTTGCGCAACCTCCTGATCAGCTCAACCACAATTCCTCCAGAATTTGGTTGTTGGAACCTCATCTCCTCCCTGAGACTAGTCCAATGGATCCCAACACCAGTCATGTATTGAATTCAAGCAACACCTGCACATGAATAAACAACCAATCTATACGAGCCCAAGTCCTCGACTTGAATCAAGTTAGTTCCGAACACCTTACGTGAGAACCTCACATAAGCATGTTGCAAAACCACAGTAACACGATATCATTCATGTCAACCGAAGACGCACCAAAGACTTAGCAAATGAATACTAAGCAATCTTTCCAGAGATGTAAAGCAAGTAAGAAACATTGCAAATGAAAAACAGAAGCATTGCGGTCAAGTTCCGGACCTTGCCAGAGCAACCCGGACCTTGAGCCGGAGCTAACAAAAATATGTCGGAGCTATCAAAGAAATGCCGGAGCTAAAGACAAAACTTCACGGGAGCTGACCAAAGCTAGTCGGACCTTGCTGTAGCTCGGAGCTAGAGTCGGACCTTGATAAAAAGGTGTTTTGGTGATATTCAAAACTTTTATCATCAAAGCCAAGTGTATTCACTACAAGCCAATGTATTCAGCACACATAGGTCTTACAATCTCCCCCTTGATGAATGCATTGGCAACACCATTTAAAATCTGAACATTGGCTTATTCACATAAAAGTTTTGAAGACAATTTCTCCCCCTTTGAAAATCAAAAGTAAAATGAGAAGAAAATCCAAAAATTATCCCATATTATCTCTTCCCCTTTATTATCTCTCCTTATGCACATATTCTCTTTCTCTTCATGCTTATCTCTCCCCCTTTGACAATGTATTCAGCAAGTCATGAGCATATAAACAAATTATCTCTCCCCCTTTAGTTGTTATGAGCATATTATAACATATACATATAAACAAAGCTCATCCATGTCATACTATCAAGTACCTTACATTATCACATCAATGAAATACATAAAGTAGTGTAAGCCATGCTAGAGATCAAATGTAATTTTCAATTTAAGTAAGTCATGATCTCACAAACTTAACTATTTTAAAACCTGAAATCATGACACTAGTTGCTGCATTTTATTATTTTTCAAAACATAAATTTAGATCATATGATATTTGCAAGTGATTATATGTGCATCTGCCTTATTCTAACCAACCAAGCCAAGCCTATGTCATTTGATAATCAGAAGCTTAAGGACATGGTTTTAGTCATACACAACTTCTTCCAAGTTCCTATCTAAGTGCAATGATAAGCCATCTAAAAAGAAGAAGTGCGATGCATGCATATTCTCTTGATCTTTTCTCAATTTATATTTGTTCATAAAAAATCAATATCTGAGTTGATTACTTGATTAATTCTTAATGATTAAAAGCATCTGTGAACATGTAACAAGTTCAAAACAGCAAGAAAGTTCGACCATGACCAGTTTTAGTGTAAGTAATTAGTTCAATTACTAGACATGGCAAAAACAACAAAATGTATAACACGAGTAATGTAGTAAGAACTTTCAGTATATAAAAGGAATCACAAAGTCATATATGTATGAAATACTATGCTCATATTATTTTAATTTCAGATTCACACATAGACTTCCCTAGTTTCAAAACTCCCCCTCAATTTAAGCCATGAGGATGCATAACCCCTATTTCACTACGAATGTAACAAAAACGAGTGAAATCCAAAGGTTTTGTAAAAATGTCAGCCAATTGTTGTTCGGTATCTACATGGTGAAGCACAATATTTCCTTTTTCAACATTATCTCGGAGAAAGTGATACCTAATGTCAATGTGCTTAGTTCTAGAATGTTGCACGGGGTTTTTAGCAATGCAAATGGCACTAGTGTTATCACAGAACAGTGGAACACTATCTAGATCAACCCCATAGTCCTTAAGTGTTTGAGCAATCCAAAGAATTTGTGAGCAAGCACTAGCAGCAGCTACATATTCAGATTCGACTGTGGATTGTGCAACTGAATTTTGTTTTCTAGAGGACCAAGCAATAAGAGAATTACCAAGAAAATGACAAGCACCGGAAGTACTTTTCCTATCAATCCTACAACCCCCAAAATCAGCATCCGAAAAAGCTTTCAAAGTAACAGTTGAGGAAGAAGGAAGAAAAATTCCAAATTCTTGAGTTCCATGTAAGTACCTGAGAACCCTTTTGACGGCTTGATGATGTGAAGCACGTGGGGAGGCTTGAAACTGTGCACAAAGACATACGCTGAATTGTATGTCTGGTCTTGATGTCGTGAGGTACCAAAGTGATCCGATCATGCTTCTATATTCTTTTTGATCCACAGGTTCACCATCTTCATCAAGTCCAAGTGTTGTTGCTGTTCCCATTGGTGTCCGAAGAGGCTTGCTTTTGTCCATGTTGAAGCGCCTTAGGAGATCTTTTGTATACTTTGTTTGATGCACAATGGTACCCTCCTTAGTTTGCTTGATTTGCAGCCCCAAAAAGTAAGTGAGTTCACCAATCATACTCATTTTGAATTCGGAACTCATCATTGCTGAAAACATGGACACAAGATCATGAGAAGCACAACCAAAAATAATATCATCCACATACACTTGAACGAATAATGAGTCATTGCCATGCTTAAGCACAGAAAGAGTTTTATCAACCTTGCCCATGGTAAACCATTTTTCAAGTAAGAATGTTTTTAACCTATCATACCATGCTCTAGGGGCTTGTTTGAGACCGTACAAGGCTTTGGACAGTTTGTAAACATGATTAGGAAAATCTGGATTCTCAAAACCCGGGGGTTGTTTCACATAAACCTCCTCATCTATGTAGCCATTAAGAAAAACACTTTTAACATCCATTTGATATAGCTTAAAACCAATAGATGCAGCAAAAGCTAACAAAATTCTTATGGCTTCTAATCTAGCAACAGGAGCAAAAGTTTCATCAAAATCTAGACCTTCAACTTGAGTGAAACCTTGAGCAACCAACCTAGCCTTATTCCTAACCACAACCCCATCCTCACTTTGTTTATTTTTAAATACCCATTTAGTTCCAATTAAAGTGTGACCTTGAGGTGGAGGTACAAGTTTCCAAACATTATTTCTTTCAAAATTTTCTAACTCTCCTTGCATGGTAATAATCCAAGATTTATTAGTGAGTGCGTGTGATATATCTTTGGGTTCAAAATAAGCAACAAAAGCAGAATGAGCATAAGAGTTTGGATCGCAAAACCTGGACCGTGTGACTCGTTCGTGCAAGCTTCCAATCATCTGTTGTGGGGGATGATCTTTGTAAAACTGTAGGGGAACAGATGTCTCACAAGCTTCTTCTTCTTAATGTTCATCACAAATCGATGAGCTTGTGACTTGAGGATGATTTGAATCAGCATTGATGGTTGTCGGTGTTGGTTGAGAATTAACATACGGAGTTGAACCAAAGTCTTTAGCTGCTGAATTTTCGGGCAGCAACTCCAATTCTTCCTCATCTTCAACAAAAATGCTCCCCCCTGCGGATATGGATCTGGACCTGCAATGTTTGAGCTAGTACCTGGGCTAGCTTCATCAAAAGACACTTCACAAGTCTCCACAATTTTGTTAGTGTCAAGTAAAAGCACACGGTAGCCTCTAGTATGAGATGGATAACCAAGAAACATGTCATCAATGGATCTAGGTTCAAATTTATCAAGATTACCATGTTTCTTAACGAAGCATTTGCAACCAAAGACCCGAAAGTGTGTAACACTAGGCCTATGTCCAAACCGGAGCTCATATGGTGGTTTACATAGCTTAGCACGCAAGAAAACACGATTTGAGACATAACAAGCGGTTGCTAACGCATCAGCCCAAAATTTCCTAGGAGTTTGATATTCATCAAGCATAGTCCTAGCCATCTCAACTAAGGTTTTGTTCTTTCTTTCTACAACACCGTCTTGTAGAGGTACATATGTTGAAGAAAATTGATGATCTATTCTATTTTCAGCACAAAAGTGATCAAAAGATTGATTTTTAAATTCAGTTCCATTATCACTCCTAATTGCTTTTAAAGATCCTGGGTAATCAATTGATAATCTAAGAAATAAAGTTCTAAAGTGACTAAAAACTTCATTCTTAGACGCCATAAAGTAAACCAAAGAGTATCTAGAATAATCATCAACAATCACAAGTACATATCGTTTACCTCCGAAGGATTGAACACGTGAAGGTCCTACGGTGTCAAGATGCAAAAGTTGACATGGTTCAGTTGTCATGATATTGTGAGAGGAGTATGTGAACCTGCAACCATCTTAGCATGTCTACTAGAAGAGCACACAATTTCTTTGTCCCCTTTAAGCTTAGGCAGCCCACGTATGCGATCAAGAGCACTAACACGCGTTAGGTGATCAAAGCCTACGTGACCAAGTCTACGATGCCAAAAATATAGGTCCTTTGAATCATTAGCAACTAGACACCTATGCTTAGAGGAAGAGATATCAAAATCAGCTTTAAAAACTCTTTCAAACCGAGACATGTTAAAAATAAGCTCACTATTTGAACTTACAACTTTGCAGCAGTTTTTATTGAAAATAATTTCCAGATTTTCATCTAGCAATTGTGAAACAGAAAGCAAGTTGTATTTCAAATTTTTGACAAGTGTCACATCCTTCAAAGTGTAGTGATCATTTACTCTAACCGAACCCTTAGCAATTATAGGAGTTGAAGAATTATCGGCAAAAGTAACATTCTCTATACATGACACAAAAGAGAGGGAGGAGAACCAATCTTTGTTACCGATCATGTGGCGTGAGCAACCTGAATCCACAATCCAAATGTTCTCCTTCCTCAAACGTGTAACCTACATAGAAGCACAATACGTCGATGACTCAATACTGGGGTTAGTCAAAAGGCATTTAGGAATCCAGTACTGAGTCACGCGACGTGCGGCAGGAAAAACACGCGAAAGCTGAGACAAAACAGCAGGTTTATGAGTCAAAGTTTGAGATTTTTTATTCTTAACTACTGACCTATAAGGTGTCACTTGTGTAGCACAAAAATCAGTAGCTCCGGAGGCAAAAACAGAAGGTCCAGAGGTAAATTTTGAATGTTTTTTACTCAAAACAGCAGGCTGTACATTCGGTTCAATATGTGCAGCAAATTTTGCATGAAAGTTATGAGATCTAGCAACCATTCTTTCCCTTTTCTGTTGTTTAGCTAGTCTATAACAAAAATCTATGACATGACCATCTCTACCACAGTAGGTACAATGAAATTTAACTTTGTGTTCATGTCTAGATGAGCAAACAACATTTTTATTTGAAATCGAATGAGACAATACTCCTGCGGATTTGAAACCACTTCTTTTTGTTTAGGAATTGTTTGAATCAAACCACTTCCTAATGACTTTACAATTTTAGGTGGATGTGCCTTAGCATGAGCATGAGAATCAAAACCTAAACCAGTTTTATCATTGCAAGACTTGGATGAATTCAGCAGCAAGTTAAGGTTCTTATTCCCATTACAAAACCGATCAAATGTCTTATGCATGTTATCAAGTTTATTGGACAGATCAAGGCAATTTTCACATGAAGTTTTTCCTTTTAATTTGCAATTGGAATAATATTTAACTTCATGACAACGTAAAACATTGTTCAATATAGAGATTTCATTCATAGCATCTTGCAGTTTCTTATCAAGATCATCACGACTAGAACAATGCAAATCAATTGTAAAACAAGAAGCATCTTTTAAGTTTTCAATATTAAGTGCAGGAAGCTTTTTGTTCTTTTCAATTTCAAGTTCAAGTTTATCAAGTGTGGAGGTATGTGCACTTCTTAGGGAGGACAATTGTTCATATATTAAGTCACATGAGGAACAAGAATCATCACTAGGAATCAAGGATTTCAAACGATTAATTTCAGATTCTAGTGACTCAATTTTAAAAGCATTGTCCCTAAGCTTTTTGTCCTTTTTCTTAACAATAACAGTGGCACGAGAAATAGCATCACACATTTCTTCGCAAGTAGGACATACCTCTTCATTGTCGCTGTTGTGTTCTGCCTCCTCCATACTTGATCTTGACTTGCCCGCCATGAAGCACAAGTTTGCCAAATCATCTTCATCTTTATCACTTCCAATGTCCATGTCGCTTGAGCCAAGTTCCTGGAGTGCTGAGATAAAACTGCTCACCAATTGACGTCCTGTAAAACCCTTCTTTTTCTTCGTATCTTTTGCAGAGTGCTTCGTTCTTGTTTTCTTTTCATCCCGTGAAGTAGGACCTGAAAGATTAGGGCAATCTGAACGAAAATGTCCTATCTTACCACATTCAAAGCATCGTTGAGGTCCGGAGCTTCCTCTCCTTCTAGTTCTCACATTTTGCAATGCTTTTGAGAACCGGGTAGAGATGAGCGCTAGCTCCTCCTCTGGAAACTCCTCAATCTGTGCAAGGGTTAGAGAGGACAGCAAAGCAAGTGCACCACAAGATGATGTTTGATCGGAACTAGGCATGTCACGTTGAGAAACAAAAGCAATAGACTTGTTGGGGTTCTTATGTGAGATTATCTCAGTTTCATGAGTGTTTAGCTTGGAATATAGCACATCTAAAGTAAGTGAACTCATGACAGTAGATTCACGAATAGATGTGACTTTCATCTCCCAAATTGACATATCTAATGCACTTAGCAATTGCCTTGCATTTTCAGCATCTGAAAAATTAACATTGACACTACGCAAGTTGCTGAGAATCTTATTAAAGCGAGCCAAAAGGTCATCAATAGACTCACCGGGTTGCATCTTGAAGCGCATGTATTCTTTCTTGAACATGTCTTGCCTTACCTCTTTGATGGTGTTGGATCCTTCGTGGTAGTCACAAAGTGCTTTCCACACATCGTATGCAGATTGGAGGTGTGCAACACGGTCGAAGTCGCTTTGTGTTAATCCTTGTATGATCAAGTTCCGAGCCTTGTTGTTGTTGTCGATATCTCTCAGATTTGTAGCTGTAACTTGATCGTTTGATGGCACTTCGTAAGGCTTGTATACCTTCTCCCATATTGCAAAGCCTTGTGCCTGGATGAAAGCCTCCATGCGTGCCTTCCAAACCTGAAAATCAATACCAGCGAACACACAAGGTTTGGCAGAGTACTTCTCCACGATGATTAGTCAAAAACATCCGCAAATAAAAAGATTAGAGCACCGTGGCTGTGATTCCAATTGTAGGATCGAAGAGCACGTGAAAAGCTACCAGAGGGGGGTGAATGGTAGATTTAAAAATCTTACGCAGTAGAAACAATTAAACCCCAACCCCTTCGGCAGAAAAATGATCTGTTAAAGAGATCGTGTGTGAGACTAATCTAAATGTGTTTCACCGTGACAAAAGTGATAGATATCAGAGAGAATCAAGTCACGAAGATAACACAACAATAATCACTCAAATACGTCGAGAAAAACTCAAGTTATGATCGAAAGATCAAACAAAGGTCAATCTGCCCTACCCAAAAAAAAAACAGTTCTGGAACGCTGCAACGAAACTCGTGTAGATTATAGACCACAAATCCAATGACCGTGAAATTTTTATATATGATAGATAATCAAGTTGTGAAGACAACCAAAAAAGAATCACGTCAATTAGATCTGTAAAACTCGAGTTATGATAAAACCACCGATGAAAGGTAGTGCTGTCCAGAAACTCGATGAGTAAAACTTGTCTGGAACAAGTCCGATGAACAAGGCACAAAACTTTCTTCAAACTACTAATTTTATTCAATAGAACACAAGAGGAACAACCCCAAAGTCGTGCACCACGAGCTCTTGGCTCCCTTGCTTATGTAACCAGCTCGAAAGCCAACTCAACTCAGATCAGGAACCTAATCCTACTCTGTTCACGAATCGTAACTTTCCATAACCGCTTAGGATTCTTCTATACGCAGATAGAAGAAATCTTAAGACTTCCAAACACCTTAGGAATGTATCCCACATTCCTAAACAACTCAAATTCGTGACTCACACGAAATCCTATCATAACCAACACAAATCTTTCCATATTTGAGTCAAACCCGACTCAGCCGCAGCCTGAGTCCATAACCTAGTCGGTTGGACCTTTCCGACCAATTCTTTATGTCCACATCTCTTCATCACGTCTCGGAACCATGTAGCCACGTCCATGCACTCCTTGCACATGTGCAAACATCTTCCAATGACGTCCACGATACCTTCACATGCATTATTCTTGATTCAATCATGCTGCGCAACCTCCTGATCAGCTCAACCACAATTCCTCCTGAATTTGGTTGTTGGAACCTCATCTCCTCCTTGAGACTAGTCCAATGGATCCCATCACCAGCCATGTCTTGAATTCAAGCAACACCTGCACATGAATAAACAACCAATCCATACGAGCCCAAGTCCTCGACTTGAATCAAGTTAGTTCCGAACACCTTACGTGAGAACCTGACATGAGCATGTTGCAAAACCACAGTAACACGATATCATCCATGTCAACCAAAAACGCACCAAAGACTTAGCAAATGAATACTAAGCAATCTTTCCAGAGATGTAAAGCAAGTACGAAACATTGCAAATGAAAAACAGAAGCATTGCGGTCAAGTTCCGGACCTTGCCAGAGCAACCCAGACCTTGAGCCGGAGCTAACAAAAACATGTCAGAGCTATCAAAGAAATGTCGGAGCTAAAGACAAAACTTCACGGGAGCTGACCAAAGCTAGTCGGACCTTGCTGTAGCTCGGAGCTAGAGTCGGACCTTGATAAAAAGGTGTTTTGGTGATATTCAAAACTTTTATCATCAAAGCCAATTGTATTCACTACAAGCAAATGTATTCAGCACACATAGGTCTTACACACAAAAAATATAGTAATTTTTTCTCAGATTAAAAATGACCCACGACAATATCTCCCCGAACAATTTTGTGTGCGTCTTTTGACATCGACAAAACTACTGTTATTTTAGACAGCTTGTTCTGGCCAATGAAATATATTTATTTTCACGGACGGCCAAAGAAAATAGGTATATTTTTGTCAAAATGTGTGTGTCGACCTGAGGCGGACGAAAATAACGACCAGTCCCACGAAAATACTTATTTTTTCGAGTTTTAAGTACAATTCGTGGGTTCTTGTCCCATGAAAATAAATTGGGTTCCTGTAGTGCTGGCAAGCGTACAAGTACGACAGAGTTCATCGAGATCTTGCTCGAGCTCCACCAAGGTAGGACAGTGACCATCTGTGCATTCTATCTTTGGGTCTCCAACATACAGACCACAACCGCGTGACTAGACTGGAGGGTGGGACCAGCTTAATGCAGCAATTCATCTTTCTTTTCATGGTATTAGGGTTATATGGGTATATGTCTTGGATGGTCAAGTTAGTTTTGTTTTGGAAGATGGTCAAGTTAGTTTTGTTTCATGTGCACCCTGCTCTCATTCATGGCTTCAATATATGAGTTCTTGCCAGAAGGCTACATAATTAATACTGAAGATGGAGAAGAAACCGCTTGATCGAGGTCTGGTGATTTAGAGATTTATAGAATGTTTACATCATTGTAAATCGTTAACAAATCTTTCTATACCTTTATTAATAAGTCACGGTTGGTTGTTGGTGGATTATATTTATCACCAAATTGTAATCTGTCAACTCTTCTGTCTTTGTACTAAGAGATACAATTTAAGTTATATTTCATTCAAACTTCATATATGTACCCCTATCCGCTTGTGCTCAACCCCTATCTACACTAATGTTACTGTTTCTATGCACCATAACAAAGATACAACATGAGTTTTGTGGTGCTATTCTTGCATCACTTTGTTGAATATAGTGTTTGCTAACCTATGCGATCAACGAAGAACAGGGTTTTTTGACCTCTGAAAGAGACTCGGTTTTTTACACCTTTGATAACCAATTACAGAAGTGATTACATGTTATGGTCGGTTTACAGTATAGGCGCAGAGCTAGAGATATAAGACATCCGCAGTCTCATTAGGGTTTGATAAGAGGTATTAAGAGTTAGTTAAGTTTTAGTTGGAAATAAAGATTCGGCCAGATTCTGTTCTGCTCCTAGAGTCCAGTCAGAGTCATATTAGTATTAGAGTCAAGTATAGAAGTCTAGCAAGGACTCTTGATTCTGAGTCCGAGTCTAATAGAGGGAGATCAGGACTCTGGGTCCTGTTTCCTGAGTTGAGTCTAGGTCTGTAACAGGGTACAAGCGGTTATATAAATCGCCTGAGATTGAGGAATAAAGTGGCAAGCGTTGTTTGGGTTTACCTCATACCTCCGGGCCTCGCTCGTTGGCGACGTTACGGCGCCGCCGGCTTGCAAGCGACCAGTTCATCATTCCCGTACCAGACCTACACCTTCGCATCCTTACTTCCTCCGTTCCTGCAAGAAAACAGAGAGAACCTGTCATAATTTGGTATCAGACAGCACTAGCTACGATCCCATGGCGGACATATTCGACATACGATTTGATGCGCTTCAAAATCAGATTGAACAGACGAACTCCTCAATCAGCAAGATTAGTTCTGCAGATCAAGATGCTCCTCACTCTGACAGAAGGAATCCCTGCTATCAAAGCTGATCTCAAAGACGTTAAAGAACAACTTGCAGCTCATAATATCGCCATATCTCGTCTAGAACACCCCGATAGTATCAATAAGGATGGAGAAGATGATACAGACAAGAACATCAAGCCTTAGGGCAGCAGTGAAGGCTCTGGCCCTATTGGTAATGATGCTGACCTAATATAAGACCAACGAGATAATAACAGGGAAAATCATCAGCCGAGACGCCCTGGCAACAATCAGCATCAGGGCAAGCGCTTCCCACAGCAACTCCATAGGATCAAATTTCCTATTTATGATGGCTCCACCGACCCCCTCCCTTGGTTAAACAAATGTCAACAATTCTTCATAGGACAGGAAATATTGGAAGAGGACAAGGTATGGTATGCCACAATGCACATAGAAGGTGCAGCACATCTGTGGTATTTTAGGCTTGCCCGTGATCATGGTCAGCCGAGTTGGTCTGACTTTGAAGAATTGGTTAATCTGCGCTTTGGACTCCCCTTACGAACCAATTCCCTAGGTGAATTTGCAAATCTGAGTCAAGCGGGGTCAGTAGCAGAATTTCAGGATCAGTTCCTGCAACTCCTTTGCTGCTGCGATTTGAAGTCAGACTCCAATGCAATGAACCTGTTTACAGCAAGGTTACATTGTTAAACATAGAAGCCTATATCAATATTTGGTATGCTATATTGATTACCATATATGGTTGGAAGTATACTTAGCATATTGGCTACCATATATGTCGGGAGTATATTTGCTATGCTAGATAGACTACCATATGCATCAGTAGTATATTTGGTAGAGAATATGTTATGCATAGTAGTCTATATTTATAGATAGAAAGGAATCATCTATTCTTGGAACATATGTAACATACCGTGTATATATTTCTCTATAAATATAAGAGACCATGACCCATAGTAGTCATTCAGCGCCATACAATCTATCATGGTAACAGAGGCAAGGTTCTAACCCATACCACAATTTTTTCTTCCGCCTCCTCCACCACTTCCTCCTCCTCTATCACGTCAGGCGCTCACAACACCACCATGGCCTCGATCCCTATTCACCAAGTTGTCACCATTCGTTTGACAAAATCCAACTTCCTCCTATGGCGTGCTCAGCTCCTGTCGTATCTCCAGAGCTCAAAGCTGATCGGGTACCCAGATGGCACCCACGCCGCACCTAAGAAGAAGGTTGTCGCATCGACGACCCCGGGTGCTAAACAAGTCCCCAACCTGGCATACGAACGCTGGTATGATCAAGATCAACAACTATTGAGTGATCTTCTATCGTCGACGACCAAAGAAGTTCTTTGAGGTGTCGTCAATGCCATGTCTTCAAAGGAGGTCTGGGACTCCCTCAAAAGAAGTTTGCCTCATCTATGAAGGCGCGCACGGTGCAAATCTGTGTGGAACTTGCTATATCAAAGAAACACGATCTGTCCGCCGCTGACTTCTTCTACAAGATCACGGGACTCCCCACCGAGCCCGCTGCCGCCTCCCCTCTGCGATGAGAAGGTTCTCGCCTATCTCCTTGCAGGTCTCCCACGCGAATACGACCCATTCGTCACATAGATGACGACAAAGACTGAGGCATTCTCCCTTGATGATTTTTTCGCTCACTTGGTCGCATTCGAAGCCTGACAGCTCCAGCACCTGACGAAACTACAGCTAAACCATGGTGCCTTCGCAAATTACGTGGGGCGTGGCAGTACATCCCGTGGTCGCGGTCGTCGTGACTATGGCCGTGGTGGTCGATCTCATGGTGGCACCCCGTCGCGCGGTGATTGTCGTGACAACGACCCTCGTCCTCAATGTCAGATTTGTGGCAAGCTCGGCCACACCGCCATCAAGTACTGGTATAGGATGGACAACACGTACCAGGATGAAGCCCCCTCGACAGCCTTGGCGTCCACAAACTCGTACAAGATCGACCCCAACTGGTATAGTGACACGGGCGCCACCGATCATATTACAAATGATCTCGATCGCCTTTCTGTTCGTGAACACTATCATGGAGGCAAACAAGTGCAAGTCGGCAATAGAGCAGGTTTGCAGATTATTCATGTTGGTCATTCTTCAATTAATACTGATGCTTGCCCTCTTGCATTACGTAATATTTTGCATGTGCCTGATATTTACAAGCATCTTCTTTCCGTTCATAAATTTTCTTGTGATAATAATGTCTTCTTTGAATTCCATCCATGGCATTTTTCTATTAAGGATTGAACATCGAGGAGAAGTCTTCCGGAATGGTGATGTGAGTCTGGCATCTATCCTATCAAGTCATCCGATGTCGCTGCCCTCAAGCATGCCCTAGCGAGCAATTCTACTAGTCAAGCCCAATGACATGCCTGACTCGGTCATCCTTCATGTAAAGTAGTCCGGTCAATTTTGCATCTCAATAATATTTAATATCCTAGAGAGTCATCTTTGTCGGTTTGTAATGCATGACGACTAACTAAGAGTCATCAATTACCATACACAAGTTCTATTCATCGGTCTACATCACCCTTAGAACTCATTTTCTCCGATGTTTGGGGACCTGCACCCCAATCTGTTGGCAGTTTTAAGTATTACATCAGCTTTATTGATGATTTTAGTAAATTTTCTTGGATCTATTTAATGCATGATCGTACTAACGCTTCTCGTATATTTTTACAGTTCCAAGCGCATGTTGAGCGTCTCCTTGATGCTAAAATTAAGTGTAGTCAATCTGATTGGGGTGGGGAGTACCAGAAAATTCACAACATATTTTTTCGTTCTCTTGGCATATCTCACCGTAAGCTACCCACTTGGCAGAGTGGGATAGCCCTGCGGCACCTTCACTGTGATGCGATTAGTCGTAGCGGTACCTGACATTAGGCGTGCGCTGCGCCATGCATTTGGGGAAGCCGCGTATCTTCAAGGTTTGATGGAGACAAGGCGCACCGCCCTCTTAACTTCCTCACTATCTGCTCAGGGCAAGTGGACTGACCATGTGGCTGCAGGGGAGCTCTCCACCATGGTGGAGGCCATGCCTGTCTTGCAGGCCACATGGCAGCTCGGGAGCTCACCTCCGTGGGGGAGGCCAGGTCTCGCCCCGCGGACCACGTGGCATCTCGGGTGCTCGCCTCTGCTGGGGAGATCGGGTCTCGACTTCGTGGGCCACGTGGCAGCTTGGGAGCCTACTTCTGTGGAGGAAGTCGGGTCCCGTCCTGCTGGACACATGGCTGCCTGGGAGCTTGTCGTCAAGGTGGAGCTGAGCTCCCCCTTTTTGATGTCTTGTGGGCACCCCGGACTTCCCATCTGAGGTCGGTGGGTCTGGGTTTCTTTGGACACGTGGTGCCCTTGGACCCTGTCCCTGCTGGGAGGCGAGGTACCTAGGCGGCTCTAGCTTGTGCGCGAGGGTACCCGGTATGCCGGGTACCGACAGTGGCCCCTGGGTCCACCTTGGGGTGAGGCAACGAGCTCGAGGGTGGGGCCTTATCCTGCTTTCCCGCGCGGTCTTTTAATTTTGTCTTAATCAGTCGAAGCGGTGCAGTCTTCTGCTGCTGTGACCACGTGTCCCTCTCTGGTTGAGGGGTCGTGGTGATTGGATCTTTGCTTGCTGTGACATTATCGCGATGGTTCCCAAGGCATCTGCTGCACTTTTGCTACTTTCACTTCTGTCTTTATGGGAACTGTCGGGTTGCCTTCTCTGGCGGGGAACTGCTCGGGCCAGCTTTTCTGACGAGGGACCTGGGCCTGCTCATCATGGATGCCGTGGTATGAGCCGTTGATTTGGAGCGCACTCAAATTTGCACGGTTCGCCCAAAGGCCACTAGGGTACTTTAAAAAGGTACCTTTGTGGGCAATGGAGGTTCCTTTCTTCCGCACGCCCCAAGCATTCGAGCCTTCGACTCCCTCCTTGTGTGTCTACCCATCCTTGAGGTTCTCGACCCCTGCTCCAATGGACTCAGCTCTGCCTTCTTCCCGGATAGAGGATGTCTCACCCGTGAGGCAGCTTTTCGGCTGGGAGGACAAGGAACGACGGGACCTAATCTGTCTTGGCTCCTTGCCACTGGAGTTAGGGGGGGGGGAAGAGATCATCTTCTTCCAGGCGTATGCGTACTCTGGGTTCGTCCCTCCTGTTTCCTCCTTCCTGGTGACACTCCTGGAAGTCCTTGGGCTCCAGCTTCATCACCTGTCGCCGAACTCTCTGGTGGTGGCGACAGTGTTCTCGCATTTCTGTGAGATGTTCGTCGGGGTGTGCCCATGCGTGCTGGTGTTCTGGCAGTTCTTCGTGCTGAGGCGGAGCTGGAAGAAGAACAAAGCCAACTTCCTCGGCGACTTCTGCTTCCAGCTTTGGGCCAACAACCTCTTCATGTACATTACTCCGCTCTCCTCGGCGAAGTGGCTCGATTGGAGGAGCGACTGGGTGGTCGTACATGCCGATGCTCACGATCGCATGGTCGGGCCCACCGACTGCTGGCGATTAGGAAGGCGGCCTGGGAGGAACGCCTGGAGCTCGAGGCGGCGTACACGCTGATGATGGAGAGGATCCGATTCCTGGCGGAGCACGGCCTGTCGGAGCTGTCGCTGATGGTCGACTTCGTTCGTCGTCGTCTGGCCCCTCGCGAGCACCGTTGCCACCCTGCATGGCTCTACTTAGGGCTCCAAGATGGAGGGGTTGCGACACGGAGACGACCCCGTAGGAGGTGTTTGAAGCAATTTCCAAGGTGTGCGACGACCTGCTGTCGGATGATGTCTTCAACCTTCGCAGGCTTGCCCACCGTTTTGCATGGATCGGGACCTTCGAATGAAGGTTCTGAAGGAGATGCCCAACCTGGACGCGATTGGTCTTGCACCGCAGTAGGTTGGCAATGAGAGTCGGGGCCTAGCCATCATTGACTTTTCGGTGGAGTCTGCACCTTCTTCAGGCTCCAAAGCCTCCAGGGCGGAGGAGTGCCCGCTGCTGGGGGAAGGGCAAGGCGCTGGTGCCTAACATAAGTAAGGGGAAGGCACCGGTCCCCAACATAGGCAAGGGGAAGGCCTTGGTGGTTGAGGTCGTGAAGGAGAAACGCCCTCGGTCACCACCGAGGGCGCCGCCGCAGGTGGCCTTCGCTCCAAGCCAGCATCCACCGGTGTGTCCCTCTTTAGTACTGGGCATTGGCAGTTCTTCGGGGGGAGGTTCGGTCCGTCAAGCGGCGGCTCCGCCGTCATAGGCGGTCGGCACGTCATGCAGCATCCCCGTAACCTGCACGGTCTAGGGTGCCATAGGGGACTTCAGCAACATCACACCTCCAGAGCCTCAGGCAAAAAGGCCTCGAGCCGACGTCGTCATTAGCTCGGGTTTTGGCTCTGTTGGGGTTGGTGGAAACACACCGGCGCAGTGCGGCGACACTGCTGGTGGTTTTGGCAGATGCCTTGCCACGATGGCATCACCTGTTATGCCATCTCCAGGGACTGCGGCTTCAGGGTCGCCGAAAGTGGAGGCTCGCTGGAGCTTCCGGGGACGTCGGTAAGGCATTCTTGCCAACTCTTGCTCTATTGTCTCGCCTGCCTTTGTTGATTGGTCAGAGCTTGATCTTGATTTGTAGAGCTACTTCAGCTGTTGTGAGGCCCTTACCGCGGGGGGTAGTGCCCGGGAGCATTTTGAAGGCGACCGAGGATGCTACGGCTGTGATGGCAGGGAGCCTGCCAAGCTTGCCCAAGGGAGCACTACTCCGGTGTTTGTGCCCGGCGTGGGTGGTGAGGCATCTCCGGCTGCATCTCCAGCTGTCGTTTCGGAGGCACCTCCAGTCGTCGGACCAGAGGGACCTTCGACAGTTGTGGCAAAGGCACCTCCTGCCGTTGTGCATGTCGGAGCTGACCCCAGGGGTTGAAGGTCTGTCCTCCACTACTGCTGATTTGGCGGGTGGCTCTCTGAGAGATGGTGGCTCCGCTACTTCAGGTGGCACCGCAACTCCTACTCAGTCTCTGGGGGCAAGATCCCCATTGCTGGTGGCCTCGTCTTCACCGCTTCGGGAAGAAGAGGTCCCCAAGATGATCACCAGACGGCCTTCCCTGACTTTGACGCATCCAGAGCGCCTCTCCACATCATGGACTTGACGCAATCCAGTATCCTTCAGGTGCAATCCAACCTCCGCCGAGCGCAAAAAGCTCTTGCCGCGGAGTGGGAGAAGCTGCGTGCCGAGGGCAAGTGCCTCCGAGGCTAGGAGAGTCTCCTGAGCTCCTGGATCGCCGAGGCAAAGGCGAAGTACCAAAAGGAGAGCAAGGAACTGGAGGTGAGGCACCGCTTGGTGAGGGCCTCAAACGCCTTGACCCAGAAGATTCTGGCCGACACTAAGGCAGCCAACGACGATGTTGACGCCCGCCTGCACGCTCTTGCTATCGTTTGAGAGGCCCTGAGTCACCAAGAAGCCGTCGTTGCTAAGAGGGAAGCTAATGTCGTCGATCAAGAGGTGGCAGTGCAGGCGATGATGGCTCGGGCTGAGGCCGATCGAGACAGGATGCAGTCCCGCCTCGAAGACTTTGAGCTCCGGGAGATAAATTCGGCGGGATCGGGCGAAGCACCTAGCTGAGCTTCAGGAACTCCTCCTGCACGATCTTGATGTCCAAGACCGGGAGCAGGCAGCAGAGCGCCGCGGCCGGGAGCTTGATCTGCGGGAGCTCAGGTGGCTCAACGTCTGGAAGCCGAGGGTAGGGTGGCGGCGGAGATGGTGGCATCCCTGTCTTGGTGTGCTACTAGAGCCGGTACTCTGATCTGCCATTGGAGCCAGTTTTTGAAGCCCTGTTGAGGAACGTGAGGCGACAGAAGCGACGGAGGTTAAGGAAGCCACCAAACATGTCGTAGCGCAATTCAATTGGGGCTGAGGCTGGTAGCTTTTTTTTAATTCGAGGTTCACCCCCCCCCCCCTTAAAGAATTCCTTAATGAATTCGAATTTGTGTTCGGCTTCATGCATTGTCACTGTGCTTCTCAACTATTGCTCTGAGAATATACCTGCGTAAGGGTTTGCAGAACCTTTGTTGAGCTCGTTGGTTTCTCAAGGCCAACAGTTTGCACAATTGATATGGCCGAAGTGTCGCCCGTTGATTTTCTTCATGTGGATCCCCTTTGAGGCCCCTTGGTAGATGTGGTTAGTCGGCTAAGCACATCTACCACTTGATCGCAGAATGTATTGAATTGGCCCCCTAATGAAGTGGGGGAGTCGGAGTGTCGTAGCGCCACCATTTGCTAGAGCTGGATGCTCTGGCGTCGTCCACCATCGTCGTAGGGTCGTCGACGGCAGGCCCCTTGGGATGTGCCGGAGCTGGGTGCTCCAGCATCGCCCGCCATCGTTTTTGAGTCATGGACGGCAGGCCCCTTGGGAGGTGCCGGAGATGGATGCTCCGGCGTCGTCCACCATCATCGTGGAGACGTCGATGGCAGGCCCCTTGGGAGGTGCCGTAGCTGGATGCTCCGACGTCATCCACCATCATCGTAGAGTCCTCGCCAGCAGGCCCTTATGCGCGCTTGGTGTTGTCATTGATGTTCTGGGACATCGACGGCAGGCCCCTTGGGGGATGCCGGAGCTGGATGCTTCGGCGTCGTCCACCATCATTGTGGAGACATCCACAGCAGGCCCCTTGTAAGGTGCCGGAGCTGGATGCTCTGGCGTCATCCCCCATCGTCGTGGAGATGTCGACGGCAGACCCCTTGGGAGGTGCCGAAGCTGGATGCTCCAGCATCGTCCACCATCGTCGTAGAGTCACCGACGGCAGGCCCCTGGTTTACAGGCTATTGCAAGGGAACCTTGTTAGCAACAAGAGTGGGGCAGGAGAGTTTACTCACTTATCCACACTTGGTGATGTCATTAACGTTCTGGGACATTGACGACAGGCTCCTTGGGGGTGCCAGAGCTGGATGCTCCGGCGTCGTCCACCATTGTCATGGAGACGTCGACGGTAGGCCCCTTGAGAGGTGCTGGAGCTGGATGCTCTAGCGTCGTCCACCATCGTTGTAGAGTCACCAATGGCAGGCCCCTGGTTTACAGGCTATTGCAAGGGAACCTTGTTAGCAAAAAGAGCGGGGAAGGAGAGTTTACTCACTTATCCGTGCTTGGTGCTATCGTTGACGTTCTGGGACGTCGACGGCAGGACCCTTGGGCGGTGCCGGAGCTGGATGCTCCAGCGTCATCCACCATCGTCATGGAGACATCGACGGCAGGCCCCTTGGGAGGTGCCGGAGCTGGATGCTCTGGCGTCATCCACCATCATCGTGGAGACATCGACACAGTCCCCTTAGGAGGTGCCAGAGCTAGATGCTCCGGTGTCATCCACCATCGTTGTGGAGACATCGACGGCAGGCCCCTGGTTTATAGGCTATCGCGAGGGAACCTTTTTAGAAACAAGAGTGGGGTAGGAGAGTTTCTCACTTATCCGCGCTTGGTTCTATTATTGACGTCCTGGGACGTCGACGGCGGGCCCCTTGGGGGGTGCCAGAGCTGGATGCTCTGACGTCGTACGCCATCATCATAGAGACGTCGACGGCAGGCCCCTTGGGAGGTGTTAGAACTGGATGCTTCGACGTCATCCACCATCGTCATGGAGACATCGACGGCAGGCCCCTTGGGAGGTGCCGGAGCTAGATGCTCCAGCGTCGTCTACCCACGTCGTGGAGACATCGACGGCGGGCCCCTCGGGAGGTGTCGGAGCTGAATGCTTCGGCGTCATCCACCATTGTCGTGGATACATCGATGGCAGGCCCCTTGGAAGGTGTCGGAGCTGGATGTTCTGGTGTTGTCCACCGTCATCATGGAGACGTCAACAACGGGCTTCTGGTTTACAAGCTATCGCAAGGGAACCTTGTTAGCAACAAGAGTGGGGCAGGGGAGTTTACTCACTTATTCGCGCTTGGTGCTGTCGTTGACGTTCTGGGACGTCGACAGTAGGCCCCTTGGGAGGTGCCGGAGCTGGATGCTCCAGCGTCATCCAACATCGTCGTGGAGACGTCGACGGCACGCCCTTGGTTTATAGGCTATCGCAAGGGAACCTTGTTAGCAACAAGAGCGGGGCAGGAGAGTTTACTCACTTATCCGCGCTTGGTGATGTCTTTGACGTTCTGGGACGTTGACGGTAGGCCCCTTGTGAGGTGCCGGAGCTGGATGCTCTGGAGTCGTCCACCATCATCGTAGGGTCGTCAACGGCAGGCCCCTTGGGAGGTGCCGGGGCGGGGTGTTCTGCACATATGATAGAAGCAAGGTGGACTAGTTTGCTCGTTGATTTACATGTAGCTCTCCCTTAGCTCCGTCATGTGTTACTGTCTTGGGCTTATTTGCGGGGCCTGGGTAATTCAGTGCGTTGGTGCTCCGGGGCCCAGCTCCTGTTGTCCTTAGGGTGTGAGCTTTCTGGCTCTCAATACTTGGTTGTAGCGCTGGGAGGCAGGGTGTGTACGCTTAGGGTATAGGACCAGACTAAGCAGTTACACCCCTTGGACCTCCTGCTCGGCATAGGCCTTTCCTGGGGAACCTTCTGGCGTCACAGGGCCCTAATGATGAGAGGGGCAGAAGAACCCCTCATACACCGCATGTACCTCAAGCAGACCCGCCAGCATTAGGACTGCATGACTCCTGCATGGGTGAGTTACAGAGTATACAATCGCGCATATACAATATTACGCAATAAACGAGTCTTAGTGTGGCATGTTCATAAACTTAATGCGTAAGTAAATGGACAAAGTTTATAAGAAGCCTTTAAGTAAAATAGTGTTTTTATAGGGTTTCATAGCGGGAGACAAGCTTTTACAAAAGAGGGCAACTGCTTGCCTCCGGATGATGAGAGTGGCAGGGTGCACAGGCTTTAGAGTTCGGAACCAAGCTAAGCTGGCTGCACACTCTGGACCTAACCCTCCCAGTGCTTTGTTGTCCTTAGTGCTGCTCCTAAGCCCTACGAAATCCTTTACACTGTTATACTAAGACTAGTATTTACAAAAGGGGTGCCCACTGCCCCATGGGTAGCTGGGATGGTTGACCAGCAACCTTGCTGTCAACAGCTACTTAGAGGGGTGATGAGCGAGCATCCCTATTTCCTGCCTTGACCGCCCATCTTGCGAGTGGTCCGAGCAGAGTTGGGACTGGGCTTGGCAGCATTGACGAAGGTGTCGATGCTGCCGAAGGGCTACAGCTGAGGGGCGGCGGGTGCTCTGCGCTGTCGTCAGCTTGGCGGGGGTCGACTTGATGCAGCACCAATTGGGACAGGTATTGGGTCCGCTGTGAGTGCTTGGAGCTGCTCCAAGGCTAACACTGCAGCGGTACGATCTCTGCGGATCCTGAGGACGCCGGAGGGGGTTGGCATCTTTAGGACGAGGTAGCCGTAGTGGTCTACAACCATGAACTGGTATAGGGCAGGCCCGCCGATGATGGCTTTGAAGGGGAGGCTGACATCGGCGACGTTGAAGAGGATGCTCTCTGTCTGGTAGTTGTCAGGTGTCCCGTAGGTGTATGTTGCCGTATGGGATGATGCTCCCAGGTCCCATCCTCAAAAATGGGCTCGAGGGGGCTAGCTTGGACACCAGGATCTGCAGTTGCTCAAAGGCTACACGGCTAAGGAGGTTGAGGTCGGCCCCGCCAGCTATCAAGACGTAGTGGAGTTTGAGTTGGCTATGGTGGGGGAGACCAGGAGAGGTAGGACCCCTGCCCCGACCATGTTCCTGGGGCAGTCAGAGGCATCGAAGCTGATCGACGTCTCCTTCTAGCGGTGATGCTGCGCCGGAGTGGGTACAGGGGCTATCGAAGCCACCGCACGATGAAGGGTATTGACCACGTTCCGGGACGCGGGATCCCAAGACCCTCCGAAGATGACATGGAGGGTCTTTTGATGCTCATTGTCGCTGTTGGCGTCGGAGTCCTCATCTTGGTGGACCACTTTGACGGCCCACTCTTGCTTCTGGTACTCTAGCTCCTCATCATTGTCGACCTTGGGTTCGACCTTCTGCTTGCCCTCCCGTAGGCGGAAGGGGGCACTGTCCGAGCGCTGCTGCACCCGCTCTTGGTAGCGTTTGACGCACATTTTTATCTCCCAGCACTCACTCGCGGTGTGTTCGCGAGTATTGTACACCGGGCAGGGCTCGACGTCTTCATCAATGGCAGGTGGCTGACAAGGGTGTTTCTCCGGGCGTGGGGGTTTGCATCCTCCGGTTGCGGCTGCTGCCGCGACGGGCGATCCATGCAGCGGCTTGTTCTGACCGCCACCCCGATTCCTGTTCTTCTTTTTGCCGCTACCTGGGGTAGCGGCTCCTTCTCCAGTATGGCCGGCCCGCCCGCTCCGGGGGCGGGCTGAGCGTGCCAGTCGCGGCCTTCTGTCGCCCTACCGCACCGATCGACGATGGAGAAGAGCTCGGAGACGTCTTGCACGTTGTGCGTAGCTAACTTCTCGAGCATCTTGCGGCACGCACTCCCGGGCGAAATGTCACTATGACAGAGGCATTTGGGATGTTGGGGATGGAGTTGCGTACCTGGGAGAAATGTTGGATGAATGATCACATCATCTCCTTGGGTTGCTGTTGCACGGCATGGAGGTCAAGCTCGGTGTCACGATGCGTGTATGAGCTGCTAAAGTTCGCCGTGAACTTCTGGCACAACTCATCCCAAGAGGTTATAGACCCCTCCGGAAGGTTCATTAGCCACGAGCGGGCTGATCCAGCCAGGGCGACTGGGAAGTAGTTCACCAGGGTGGTCTCATCCTCTCCTGCAGCAAGGAGCCCATTCAAGTACCTCCGGTCGTTCCCTTCCGGGAAGTGGGATGACTGGAAGAAAGATTGGATAGTTGTCAGGGTGGAGGAGCATGAGCGGTTGGAACTGCCAGACAGTCTGCCCGGCATCGACACGTCGATATGGAGTGAAGTTCCGGTGCTGGCGGAAGTTTTTGATCTTGTCCTGACCAGGATCCGCCGATGTGTGGAGGGAGGATTGACTCCCCAGGCGGTGTTCTGCAATTTCCTGACCAACAGGTGGGCGCCGCTGAAGAGGAGGGAGAAGCTCGCCTGGGCCCTCAACAGCGTGATGGACGAGGACCGGGTTGAGACCGGGTTGAAGTCCAACATGGTGGGGAAGACCTTGGAGTTCCACCTCAAGAAGTTCCAGCACGGCATCGACGTCGACGGGGATTACTTGACTCCGCCGTCGGCCTTTCTTCCTCTGAACGTGGAAGTGGAGTTCAGCAGAGAGCTCCGGCGGAAGATGCCAGCGCTTGACGACCTTGGTGTCGTCGAGAGAAGACCAACCACCCAGGTGGCAATCCCTGGGGTGCCCGAAGATGGCTCGGTCCCTGCTCCACAGCCGAGGGTTGAAGTCATCGGCAAAGGCAAGGAGCTGGCGGAGGATCCGGAGAGTCGGAAGAGGAAGCTACGGCATGCCGACGGAAGGTCCGTCATGCCCGCTGCTTCCACCTTGGCTCCTTCTCCCCAGGGGGGAAGATCTTCTACTGCCGTGGCGACTGTCCCCGTGGTGGGGTCCTCCCGGAACGAGACTGTTCCTGCGGTGGGATCCTCCCGGAGCGCGTCTGTCTCCGTGGTAGAGCCCTCTGGTGGTGCTAGATCCGGGTGTACGACTCCGGCCCTCAGGGCAGTTGGAGCCTCCAGGTCCAGGGGTTCCTCCCGATCGAGGAGAGCCTCGACCCGGGAATCTACCATGGCTGCAGCGAGTTCTGGAGGGCCTCCTGGAGCTCCTACGCCAACCATGGCCAGCCCGGAACGTCCGGGAAAAAGGTTCCGCGCAAGCTGGTGCGGGAGCCTTCCAAGGTAATTTCTGATGTTTACCCTGCTTAACTTTTTAGTTGTAGCGATTGTTTGTTAATTCTCTTTATCCATCCTCTGCAGCGTCCCTAAGAAGGGGAGTGAAGCTCCACCCTCGGCCACGACTTCTGAGGCCGTGGGAGCTTCTGCTCCTGTCCCAGCTCCGCCCCAGGTGGTGGCTGAAGCTGCGACAGCTCCGGCGCCGGCTGTCGTGGTCATGAACCTCGACTCGTCCCCAAAACTTCCCGTGGTAGCGCCGGACCACGGGAGTGAAGACACGCCAACGGCACTTGTCTTGGAGGTTGAAGCTCCGGGTCCTGGTGCTGCCATAATGGAAGCTCCGGTTGCAGAGCCGGAAGAAGAAGTAGTAGTCCCGGCCTCGGAGCCGGAACTCGTTGAAGCCCTGGCGATTGAACCGGAGGTGACGGGAGCTCCGGCATGCGAGCCAGAAGTTGAGTCAGTTCCGGTAGTGGAGTCGGTTACCTCCGAAGCACTGGTCGCTGAGCCGGTTGTTGTTGGAGCGCCGGTCAAGGAGCCGGCGGTTGAAGAGGCGAGGGAGCTCGAGTCTCCCTCAGAAGAGGTTCTCCGGTCGGGGCTAGTAGTAGCTCCTGCTCCGGAAGCGACGACGTCGATGGTACCTGTGGCAGAGCCAGAGTGCCTAAGCGAAGTCGCCGGCCCCCTGCCTGAGGGGGCGAATGAAGACTTGGCGGCGGGGCCTTCTTCGATGGCGACTGAGGCCATCCCGGAGGACGGCCCTAGCGCCTTGGAGGCTCAGGGTTCCGCTCTCGTAGAGCGGGACCCAATTTTTGTATGTGAAGACCCGCTGGAACCAGCGGAGGAGACCTCAGCAGGTCCGAAGCCCATCCCGCTGTCGATGTCTATCGACAACGCCTACTCCATTCTACGTCAGGTCCAACTAGCCTTCTTCCATGACAGCAAGGCTCTTAAAGAGGAGCGCCAAACCCTTAGGTGGTGGCGTAATCGGCTCCACTTCGAGACTAAGCTGGCGCAGTCGAGGCTAGCGGATGACAAGGAGTGGATCCAGCGGGAGAAGATCCGCCTGGAGTATTGGGAGAAGCTGTTGGATGAGAGGGAGAGCATGACCCATGCCCTCGACGCTCATTCCCGGGAGTTCCACGATCAGGCCAAGGCTGCCAACGACGCGGCCAATGCTCGGTTCGAGCAGCTTGAGGCCATCAACGCAGCGCTCATCAAGCGCCGAGAGGCACTTGAAGGGAGGGAGAGACGGCTCGAAGACGAAGAGCAAAAACTCCTGGAGCTGCGGGATGACGTCCTGAGAAGGGAAGAGGAGCTCGCCGAGAAAACAGCTCTGGCTGATAAGGGCTTCGAGGAGCGCACTAAGAAGTTGGAAGAGCGCTGCCTCGAGGAAGAGGAGAAGACCTGGGTGCGAGGGCAGGAACTCTACGAATACGAGTGTGCCCTTGTTGCCTAGGAGAAGAAAGTGGAGGCTAGGGAGAAGGACCTGGTCGATCGTCGGAACAAGATCCACCTCCGGGAGGAGGAGCTCGGAAGACTTGAGAGGTGGGTTGCTGCAAAAATTCAGCAAAACGCCAAAGAAGTTGAGCGCCTCGCCCGTGTGAATTCTGAACTGACGGCGGCCAAGAGATCCTTGGAAGAGGTGAAGAGCCTGAGGACGGCGGACTCCCTGCAGATTTGGGAGTTCCTGGGCAAGGCCAACGATGCGCTGACGCCGATGGGTTTCAGCCCCGTGCGCCCGGATGATCCGGAGCCGGAGCCGGACCTTGCGCTGCAAGCGTTGAGCGCAGCAGGCAGCAAGCTCTCCAAGGTGGGTGTCGACTGTTGGAGTCGGCAGATCTCCTGACACTGCTAAAGTGTTGAAGGAGTTCGTAGTTCGGTGTGGGCGCGCGGAGACTCAAGAAGGTGAATTGCGATTTAACACGGGAGACACTAGGATTTACGTGGTTCGGGCCGCCTGAGCGTAATACCCTACTCCACGGGTGTGTTGGTATTGTATTAGCTTATCACGTATGATCTCCACGTCTGTGTGTGTGTGTTCCTATGTGTATCGTCAGCCTGTCCTTTTATAGTACAAAGACAGGCCGTTACAAGCTGCCTGGCCCGACATGTGGCCCCGGCGGTTACTAGTATTGATACACGATTAATTGTTGTTAATGATCCTGTAACGGGCTTTGACAGTGCCGTTACAGGTGTTAAGATCGTCCATTTAAGTGTCATTAATATGGCATTAATGACATTTAAACGGGTCTTGAAGTCCTTGGCTCTACTTTGAAGATTCGGAGCCGTTACAAGGTCTCCCGGAGGTTAGAGGTTGCTAGCTCCGATGTTTAGATACGTGGCAGCTCCGGAGCTTGCTGTGGGAAGCAGGAAGCTCCGGGGCTACCTGACACGTATCAGTTCCGGAGCTTCTCTCGGTTAGGGGTTAGGTCCGGAGGTGCCATTTCGGTACTTGGTCCGGAGCCTCCCCCTTGTGGGCGGTAGCTCCGGTTTGGCTGTACACGTGGCGACCTAGGGATTAACCATGTTGGAGAAGCAGGTCCGGTCATGTCTGACAAGTGGGCCTCCGAGGGTCTTCAATTCATGTAGTCGTCCTTCCCACGAGATCTTCGTAATCTCAGGGGGTGTACGGTTTTTAGGGTACCAACAGTGGCCCCCTGGACCTACCTCCGAGGAAGGTCACTGGGGTGAAGTCGTTCCATCGGAGGTGGGTCCATCTTTGCGACTCTTGAACTGGGTCTTCAAGGGTCTTCGGAGGTGCCGTTGGCAGGATTTTACAGTTAAATCCCGACGCGTGGCGCACCTCAGGCGGCAGATAAGATCTTTGACGTGCGGATCTCACGCAATTGAAGGTCGCCGGTTCCCGATACGAAAACCGTATCGGTTCCGCGCGCCTTGTCAGGCTGCCGCCTTTGGGTTTCCCGCCTCGTGATGACAACCGTTCGCCTGGGTGAGAACCTCGACTTGATCGTCAGGGTGGTCCCGGGCCCTCTTGTCATCGGCTGGGTTGAACTCTTGAGTAGTATTTTTGACTCCCCTGCAGTTTCCATCCAAGTGTTGCGAGGGCTTACTTAAGAAGGAAAGCGCGCACCGTCGGGAGTTCTTTACGCCTCCCATCTGATCTTGCGCTCAAACTCCTGACTCGTACTTTGCTCCTCCTCTCTTGCCTAGCTGTGCTGCGATGGAGTTGGGTCTGCGCGAGAGTCGCCTGAAGACCGACAACGATTTGAAGAAGGTCCGGGCCCTTATGGGGTGGTCCTCGGACTTCTTCAGCCGCTCGGTCCGTGCCGGCGGAGAGCTCCCCTTTGAGAAGGAGCGCGCTGGCGAGATGGTGTACTTTTCTTCGTACGCCATGGTGGGGCTGATCCCGCCGTTTTCATCTTTTTTCTTGATGCTGCTAGACTTCTATGGTCTGCAGCTATACCACCTTGGCCCTCACTCCATTCTCCTCGTGTCCATCTTTGTCCACTTCTGCGAGATGTGGGTGGGCATCCCCCCCTGCGTCGAGCTCTTCCGAACCTTCTTCACCGTTCACACCACCGGCCGGAGCAATGAGTACCTTGGCTTCTACTACTTCGTGAAGCGCAAGAAGTGCCCATTCAAGTACCTCCGGTCGTTCCCTTCCGGGAAGTGGGATGACTGGAAGAAAGATTGGATAGTCGTCATGGTGGAGGAGCATGAGCGGTTGGAACTGCCAGACAGTCTGCCCGGCATCGACACGTCGATATGGAGTGAAGTTCCGGTGCTGGCGGAAGTTTTTGATCCTGTCCTGACCAGGATCCGCCGATGTGTGGAGGGAGGATTGACTCCCCAGGCGGTGTTCTGCAATTTCCTGACCAACAGGTGGGCGCCGCTGAAGAGGAGGGAGAAGCTCGCCTGGGCCCTCAACAGCGTGATGGACGAGGACCGGGTTGAGACCGGGTTGAAGTCCAACATGGTGGGGAAGACCTTGGAGTTCCACCTCAAGAAGTTCCAGCACGGCATCGACGTCGACGGGGATTACTTGACTCCGCCGTCGGCCTTTCTTCCTCTGAACGTGGAAGTGGAGTTCAGCAGAGAGCTCCGGCGGAAGATGCCAGCGCTTGACGACCTTGGTGTCGTCGAGAGAAGACCAACCACCCGGGTGGCAATCCCTGGGGTGCCCGAAGATGGCTCGGTCCCTGCTCCACAGCCGAGGGTTGAAGTCATCGGCAAAGGCAAGGAGCTGGCGGAGGAGCCGGAGAGTCGGAAGAGGAAGCTACGGCATGCCGACGGAAGGTCGAGCCTGCACAAAATGAATGCACGTGGAGTCTATTTCACATGAAGATGTCTTTCATTATAGGTCCGGGGTACAGGGGAAACAAGTACACTCTTAGGGTACGGGACCAGGCTAAGTGTGCTTGGTTTCTCGTTTGACCCAGGGTAGTTAGCCACGCTTTTAGTCCGAAGACTGTGACAAGTGCTGCTTGAGCTTTGCAGACCTTTCGGAAAAGGTCCGGCTGCTCCCCCGGAGGAACTACCCGACTCTGTACAATGACTCTGTAACATACATCTTCAAGTTACTCAAGACTCACCTCCGTGGAATTAAGTGTAGAACTTACG
Source organism: Tuctoria greenei (assembly GCA_036927565.1). NCBI lineage: Eukaryota > Viridiplantae > Streptophyta > Magnoliopsida > Poales > Poaceae > Tuctoria > Tuctoria greenei. The sequence continues at coordinate 94,445,729 of JAYESD010000005.1, forward strand.
GAGGTGCTCGATGTTCCAAGGATTTGGGAGAGGTGTCCCATCCTCAGTAGCCAAGCGAACGCTTCCGGGACGGGATACTTTGATCACTCGGAAGGGCCCCTCCCAGCCGGGGGAAAGTTTGTTTAGCCCTTCTCTGTATAGTATTCTCCGTAGCACCAGATCGCCTTCCTCGAGCTGTCGGTTGTGTACATGCCTCTGGTGATAACGCCGTAGAGCTTGGCGATATCGGGCATTCCGAACAGCTGCTTGGCACCTTCCCTCCTCGAGGAGGTCCAGGTCTTCACGCCGGAGCTGGTCCTGCGCGGCTTCGTCGAAGGTCCGGACCCGGAGCGAACCCAAGGTGATTTCCGGAGGAAGGATTGCTTTAGCTCCATACAGCAGAAAGAAGGGTGTTTCTCCGGTTGACCGGTTTGGAGAAGTCCTGTTGGCCCATAGAGTGGGCGGAAGCTCTTCGATCCAATTGGCTCCGTGCTTTTTTAAACGCTCATAGGTGCGCGTTTTGAGTCCTTTAAGGATTTCTGCATTTGATCTCTCAGATTGGCCATTGCTGGCGGGATGAGCTACAGAAGCGTAGCAAACCTGTATGCCGAGGTCTTCGCAATACCCTTGGAATGCGGAGCTTGTGAATTGAGTCCCATTATCAGTGATGATCTTGTTTGGGACTCCGAATCTGCTTACAATGGATTGCAGAAAGTTGATAGCAGATTGCTTGTTGATCGTCACAACTGGAGTTGCTTCCGGCCACTTGGTGAACTTGTCGATGGCGACGTACAGGAACTTGTAACCTCCGACGGCTCTTGGGAAGGGTCCCAAGATGTCCATCCCCCACACAGCGAAGGGCCATGTAGGAGGTATCATTTGTAAGGGCTGAGCAGGTGTATGAATTTGCTTTGCATGAAATTGGCATGCTTCGCATTTCTTCACCAGCTCAGTGGCATCCTGGAGCGCTGTAGGCCAGTAGAAGCCATGCCGAAAGGCTTTTCCGACCAGCGTGCGGGAAGATGCATGGTTCCCACACTCGCCTCCATGGATTTCTGCGAGAAGCTCGCAGCCTTCTTCCCTTGTGATGCACCGCATTAGAATGTCGTTGGCACCGCGCCGGTAGAGATCCCCTTCTACCAGCGTGTATCTTTTAGCCAATCTGACTACTCGGTCAGCGGATACATCATCATCAGGAAGGATGTTTTCTTTCAAGTAGTTCCGGATCTCCGAGATCCATGCATCGGAACTGACTTGAGCATTTGAGTCTTGCGTGCTGGGTTGCTCGGAGCTTCCGGCAGCACCTACGAACCTTGATGGCTGCCATGGTAATAGGGCCATCGGGACCGTCAGCTTCGGGATGCTGATCTCGCCCCCTTCGTTCAGTTCGGCGGGCTGAACTGTGGGTTTTGACAACCTCCGGACAAAGATTCCGTCAGGAGCCAGAGCTCCGGTTGACGCTTTGGTCGAGAGTTCGTCAGCTTCAGCGTTGTGGGCACGCTGAACATGGTGGAGATCTAGGACTTCAAAGTCCTTCTGAAGCCTCTGGACTTCAAGGAGGTAAGCAGCTAGCTGGAGATTATTGCACGAGCATTCACCCTTCACCTGCTTGATGATGAGCTGTGAATCTCCTTTGACCAGCAGTTGCTTGACACCGTATGACAGTGCCACCTTTAGCCCGCAGATGAGTGCTTCATACTCCGCCATGTTGTTGGTTGCCTTGAAGTCAAGGTGTACCATGTATTTTACCTTCTCCCCAGTCGGTGCGAGGAGAAGGATTCCAGCTCCGGCCCCCTGCTTCTGCATGGAGCCATCGAAGTAAAGGGTCCAGTGAGGCTCGGTGAAGGTTGGAACTTGATGTTCCGTCTTCTGCTCGCTGGGGCCCCCAGGGTTTGATGGAGAGGGAGTCCATTCCGCTACGAAATCTGCCAACGCTTGACTCTTGATTGCTTGTCTCGAAATGAATTCGAGATCGAATTCAGCCAATTCCGCTGCCCACTTTGCAATATTCCCAGTTGAATTGGAATTATGCAAGATTGCTCGAAGTGGATAGGAGGTCACCACGAGACTTTGTGAGCTTGGAAGTAGTGTCGAAGCATCCTGGAGGCAATAAGAATTGCATAAAGCAGCTTATGTACCTCTAGGTATCGAGTCTTGGCATCATGTAATACTTCACTAATCATGTATACCGGGCATTGAATGGTCCGGACCCTCCCGGAGGGGTCCGGAGCTTCCTCTCTATTGATCCGGACCCTGTCGGAGGAGTCCAGATTCTCTTTGGGGACCTCCGGGTTCTGGCTGGAGGAACCCGGAGCTTCTTCAGAAATGACCTGGACCCTCTCGGAGGGATCTGAGTCTTCTGAAGTGACTTCTTGGGGATTTGAGTCTGGGAGCTGGGACCCGGACTCACTTTCAGGGATCTCCGGACCCCCCTGGAGGGGTCTGGATTCCTGAGTATGGGGTAGTTCTAGTCTCTCCGCAACCAGAACCATACTGACAACTTCGTCAGTAGCTGAAATGTAAAGCAACAAAGGCTCACCAGGGTTTGGAGCTACCAGAATTGGTAGGGTGGTGAGGAACTGTTTCATCTCCTGGAATGCCTTCTCTGCTTCTTCGGACCATTGGAATGGTCCGGACTTCCTCAACAACTTGAAGAAGGGGAGTGCCCGTTCCGCCAGTCTTGATATGAACTGGCTGAGGGCTGCTAGACACCCAGTTAACTTTTGGACGTCTTTGATGCGGGTTGGTGGCCGCATGTCTTCAATGGCTTTTATCTTCGCCGGATTAGCTTCTATGCCCCGGTGACTTACCAGGAATCCCAGAAGTTTTCCGAAGCTAACCCCGAAGACACACTTGTCTGGGTTTAGCTTCGTGCGGGTGGCCCGCAGCTTGTCGAAGACAGCCTGCAAGGTGTCCAAGAGGGACTCCTTGTTCTTGACCTTGACCACGATGTCATCGACGTACACTTCTACTATGTCTCTGATGAGTTCTTCAAAAGTTTTGTACATAGCTCGTACAAAAGTTGAAGCTGCATTCTTAAGACCAAATGGCATGGCTGTGTAACAATACAATCCATCTACTGTGATGAATGAAGTATGCTCTTCATCCTCGCTAGACATCCTGATTTGATGATACCCAGAATATGCGTCTAGGAAACACAGTAACTCACACCCGGAGGTGGAATCCACTATCTGATCTATTCTAGGTAGTGGAAATGGATCTTTTGGATATGCCTTATTCGATGTGGTGTAGTCGATGCACATCCGAAGCTTCCCGCCGGCCTTGGGCACAACGACTGGGTTCGCCAGCCATTTTGGATGGAAGACTTCTCGAATGAATCCGGCTTCGGGCAACTTCTTCACTTCTTGTCTGATGAAGTTCTGCCGCTCTACGAATTGCTTCCGAGGCTTCTGATGCACAAGCCGAGCATCGGGGTAAATCTTCAGATTGTGCTCAATCACTTCCCTGGGGATCCCAGGCATTTGTGACGGTTGCCAGGCAAACACGTCAACATTAGCCCGGAGGAAAGTGATGAGCGCGAGTTCCTATTTGCCATTCAACCCTCCCGATATACAGGTGGTTTGAGTGGCATCGGAACCAATTTGGACGACCTTGACGGGAATGTCGGTGTCGCCGCTTGGCTGCACACGGGGTGCAGAGGTTGAGCCCCGTTGACGAATGCTTGGGGGTTTCGGAGCTTGCTCCTGTATGGAGTCCTCTTCTTGCGCCGTGGTGAGTGCATGGAGCTCCTCCAGAGCAGTTACTCCGGCAGTGCGATCTCCGCGGATTCGGAGAACGCCTACTGGTGTTGGCATCTTCAACACCAGGTATCCATAATGAGCGGCTGCCATAAATTTGTATAGGGCAGGTCTACCCAAGATGGCGTTGAAGGGTAAGTTGATCTGAGCGACGTCGAAGACCAACTTTTCGGTGCGATACTTCTCCCGTGTCCCGAAGGTAACAGGGAGAGTTATAGCTCCGAGTGGAGTAATGGCCCCCGGACCTACTCCGGAGAAAGGTCGAGAGGGCTGGAGATCCAAAGGTCGGAGCTGAAGCTTGGTAAAAGCTTCAAAGCTTATGAGGTTCAGCCCCGAACCTCCGTCCACCATAACATGATGGAGCTGGATGTTATTGATGGTGGGAGATACCATCAAAGGTAACTGTCCAGCTCCGACCATGCTTCGAGGACAGTCTGAAGCATCAAAAGTGATGGATGTGTCCATCCACTTTCGATGTGGCTCTAGCCTAGCTGTAGGAGCTACAGCGGCCATATCCCGTCGCATAGTCTTGATGAAGCGACGGGAGGTGATGTCCCATGATCCACCAAAAATGGTGTTCATGGTTTTTCGACGCTCGTTGTCAAAGACGTCAGAGTCGTTGTCGACGGAGGTGTAGACGGCCTTCAGGACCTTTTTGGGATCTTGAAACCCTAACTCCTCTTCAGCCGGAGCTTCGCCGACCTTCTGTTTTCCTTCTCTCTGTCGGAAAGGAGACCCTTCCCGGCGCTTGCTGTAGCGCTCGGCAAGGTTTTGGACCTCTCGGCAGTCTTCCAAACCATGGCTGCCCGTTTTGTGAATGGGACACCACACTTTGGGTTTGCCACCATCTTCGGAAGACGGTCGAGGTCGCTTCTCGGGGCGTGGCCCCCGGCCACCAGGAGTTGCAGCAGCTGCAACGTTGGATGTACCAGCCGACGGCTTCTTCTTGCCGTGGGTCTTCTTTTTCTTCTTGCCACCCTCGGAGGTAGCGGCTTCTTCTTTGGAGGATTTCTTGTGATCCTTCGAAGCTGGTTTGGAGTGCATTTCACGGCCCTCCGCAGCTCTGGCACATTTATCTGTCAGGCTGAAGAGTTCCGTGACGCTGGTGATCTCTTTGATCGCCAGCTTCTCCAACATCTTCTTGTCCCGTACGCCCTGTCTGAATGCCACAATGACAGAAGTGCTTGAGATAGAAGGGATTGTATTGCGTACCTAAGAGAACCTCTGGATGAAGGACCGCAAAGATTCTCCCCCTTTGTGCACGACCGCAAAAAGGTCCAGTTCAGTGCCTGGTCGGGTGTATGAACTCCCGAAGTTGGCAGTGAACTGACGGCACAGCTCTTCCCAACTGTTGATAGAGTTGGGTGGAAGGCTCATAAACCAGGACCTGGCGGTCCCGGTTAAGGCCACTGGGAAGTAATTGGCCATTACGGCCTCGTTTCCTCCAGCTGCCAAGATTGCAGTGGAGTATATCTGAAGGAATTCAGCGGGGTTGACAGTCCCGTCGAATTTTTCCGGCAGGTGTGGCCGGAACTTCTGTGGCCATCTAACCATACGCAGGTGCATGGCTAGGGCTGAACAACCTCCTCCTACTCCTTCCAGAGTAGAAAGGTCCTGAGCTTCCCGTCTTTCACGAGCACGCTCGATATGGACACGGCCATCTTGTTGGCGGTATCGGCGATCAAGCTCCGCCCGAAGGTCATGAGTCGAAAGCCTGGATACCGTATGGGTACGTCGTGCCCCAGAGGGCAACGATGTCACCTGCTGTGACGCAGACCGTCTCCTGTTGTTGGAAACGTGCGGACCAAGTCTCCCAGACAAAGTCCGTCGCTGCGACGGGCTCGTCCCGAAGGAGGAGGACCCTGGTTGTTGAGGCGTTCGGCCGCTGCTGCGACCAAATGCTCCACATCGGCCCTCCACTGCTCCATTGCATCTCAAGATGCGTCCGAAGGTGGTGGTCGTTGGAGAAGAGCACGCGCTGCATGGGGCACGTGTTCCGGGTTGTCATGACTTGCTGACGCAGTCAGTGACGCCGGAGCACCATCACGTTGTCCAGCACGATTTGCCGGAGAAGATGGTGGTGGTGGGAGAGTGGCTCCTGCTGGTGCCGAGGCTCCTGCTGGTGGCTGCCTGTTGGAGGGATTGCCCCCAACAACCTGAGCAGCAGGTTGGCCGTTGGATGATCCAGCCGCAGAGTTCACCATTCTTGAAAATCTCAGGCGCCCCTACCTGGCGCGCCAACTGTCGACTGTTGGAGTCGGCAGATCTCCTGACACTACTAAAGTGTTGAAGGAGTTCGTAGTTCGGTGTGGGCGCGCGGAGACTCAAGAAGGTGAATTGCGGTTTAACACGGGAGACACTAGGATTTACGTGGTTCGGGCCGCCTGAGCGTAATACCCTACTCCACGGGTGTGTTGGTGTTGTATTAGCTTATCACGTATGATCTCCACGTCTGTGTGTGTGTCCTATGTGTATCGTCGGCCTATCCTTTTATAGTACAAAGACAGGCCGTTACAAGCTGCCTGGCCCGACATGTGGCCCCGGCGGTTACTAATATTGATACACGATTAATTGTTGTTAATGATCCTGTAACGGGCTTCGACAGTGCCATTACAGGTGTTAAGATCGTCCGTTTAAGTGTCATTAATATGGCATTAATGACATTTAAACAGGTCTTGAAGTCCTTGGCTCTCCTTTGAAGATCCGGAGCCGTTACAAGGTCTCCCGGAGGTTAGAGGCTGCCAGCTCCGATGTTTAGATACGTGGCAGCTCCGGAGCTTGCTGTGGGAAGCAGGAAGCTCCGGGGCTACCTGACACGTGTCAGTTCCGGAGCTTCTCTCGGTCAGGGGTTAGGTCCGGAGGTGCCATTTCGGTACTTGGTCCGGAGCCTCCCCCTTGTGGGCGGTAGCTCCGGTTTGGCTGTACACATGGCGACCAAGGGATTAACCATGTTGGAGAAGCAGGTCCGGTCATGTCTGACAAGTGGGCCTCCGAGGGTCTTCAATTCAAGTAGTCGTCCTTCCCACGAGATCTTCGTAATCTCAGGGGGGTGTACGGTTTTTAGGGTACCGACACTGGTCTTTGTATCGGTGGCGGTCCGGGCCTCTTATAGTCAAGGTCAGACGCCTTACAAGTGCGGTCCCGGGGCCCGACAGGTGGTCCCAGGGCGATCTTATCCTAAAGATCTAAGGCTTCTTTTGTAAGCTTCCTCTGACCGCGGACATGAGGACTCGCCGTCTTGCCGCCCGGGTTGTTAGTAGCCCACGCGCCGTTGCCGACAATGGCAGGGAATGTCCCATCCAATTGTCTCTGGTGCCATAAGCTACCCACTCGGCGGAGTGGGATAGGCTTGCGGCGCCTTCACTGTGATGCGATTAGTCGTAGCGGTACCTAACATTAGGCGTGCGCCGCGCCATCCGTCTGGGGAAGCCGCGTATCTTCAAGGCTTGATGGAGACAAGGCGCAGCGCCCTCTTAACTTCCTCACTATCTGCTCAGGCAAGTGGACTGACCATGCGACCGCTGAGGAGCTCTCCGCCATGGTGGAGGCCACGCCCGTCTTGCGGTCCACGTGGCAGCTCGGGAGCTCACCTCCGTGGGGGGGGGGGGGGGGGGGGGGGGCAGGTCTCGCCCCGCGGACCACGTGGCAGCTCGAGTGCTCGCCTCCGCTAGGTAGATCGGGTCTCGACTTAGTGGTCCACGTGGCAGCTTGGGAGCCCATCTCTGTGGAGGAGGTCGGGTCCCGTCCTGCTGGACACGTGGCTAACTGGGAGCTTGTCGTCAAGGTGGAGCTGAGCTCCCCCTTTTGGATGTCTCATGGGCACCCCGGACTTCCCATCTGAGGCCCGTGGGTCCGAGTTTCTTTGGACACATGGTGCCCTCAGACTCTGTCCCTGCTGGGAGGCGAGGTACCTAGGCGGCTCTAGCTTGTGCGCGAGGGTACCCGGTATGTCAGGTACCGACATCATCAGTAGTATATTTGGTAGAGAGTATGTTATGCATAGTAGTCTATATTTTTAGATAGAAAGAAATCATCTATTCTTGGAACATATATAACATACCATGTATATATTTCTCTATAAATATAAGAGACCATGACCCATGGTCATTCAGCGCCATACAATCTATCAACGTCAACTGCTTCGGACAGACGTGGAACTGCAGCCACCAGCAACTTTGGAAGAAGCCATGAGCTTAGCCCGAGGATATGAAAGGTGCAACACTTTCAAACCTGATTTTAGAACACGTTCTATCCGTCCTCCTATACCAACTAGAGACAAGACTGACCTGCCTAACAGCACGAGTCTGGCACTTGGGACAGGGTCTTCCCGGCGTACTGTTAAGTTTTTATCCCGGGATGAGTTGGCAGATCAACGGGCAAAAGGGTTGTGTTACAACTGCGACGAAAAATTCTCTATGGAACATAAGAAACAATGCCCCAGGTTATTCCACATTGCACTGGACTACGAGGGTGGCAGCGATCAATACGAGCTTGATGATGATGGTGAAATTCCGAAGATCTCCTTATATGCTATCACTGGAATCAAATATAGGGACTCTATTCGTATTCCAGTAAGAATTGGGGGGAAAGTTTTCACTGCTCTCATTGATTCGGGTTCTACACATAATTTCATATCAGAAGGTGCTGCCCAACAGGCCAAACTGCAGAAATCAATACAACATGGCTTAAAAATAGCATTGGCCAATGGGGACAGAGTAGACTGCTCAGGAGTATGCAGAGAAGTGGCGTTACAAATCAACAACAATAACTTTTCAGTGGACTTTTTGTTGTTATCTTGGGTGATCATGATATAGTTTTGGGAGTACGGTGGCTGAAAACTCTAGGACCCATCCAGTGGGATTTTGACACTATGAAGATGACCCTTTGGCTGCATAATCAGAAGGTGACGTGGGAAGGACTCCTGGAAAAAAGGTGCTACCAGCATATGCCAAAAATCTGTTCAGTAAATCTTCTCATGGAATCCTTGCTGTCCGAGTTTGAAGATATATTTTCTTCACCAGAAGGGTTGCCACCACCTAGGAGCTGTGACCATCGCATACATCTACTACCCGGAACAGCACCCGTGGTCATTAGGCCATATCGCTGTCCCCCAATACAAAAAAAATGAATTGGAAAAACAATGTGCAGAGATGCTTGCACAGGGTCTGATTCGCAGAAGCTCCTCAGCATACTCATCTCCAGTGCTTCTTGTAAAGAAGAGGGATGGATCTTGCCGTCTATGTATTGACTATCGGGCTCTCAACTAAAAAACAATCAAAGATAAATTTCCGATTCCAGTAGTAGAATAATTACTGGACGAGCTGAAAGAAAGTTGCTTCTTCACTAAATTGGACCTCCGCTCAGGTTATTACCAAGTGCACATGTTTGTTGGGGATACTGAGAAAACAGCCTTCCGCACTCACGAAGGTCTATTTGAATTTTTGGTGATGCCTTTTGGACTCACAAACGTGCCAGCTACTTTCCAGTCTTTGATGAATTCAGTGCTGCAGCCTTATTTGTGCAAATTTGTTCTAGTCTTCTTCGACGATATATTAATATACAGCAAGTCTTGGTCAGACCACCTGAGACATGTTAGACTGGTTTTTCTTCTCTTAAGAAAGCATCAGTTATATCTAAAAAATCAAAATGTTCGTTTGGAGAAGAAAAGGTTGCTTATCTGGGCCATATGATTTCAAAGGAGGGCGTTGCTATGGACACATCCAAGATACAAGCAGTTTAGTCATGGCCTCTCAACTCAAATCTGTTCGGGCTTTGCACGGATTTTTGGGCCTTGCGGCATACTATCACAAATTTATCAAGAATTTTGGTATAATTGCAGTACCATTAACTAAGCTCTTATTGTTAGAATGCGGCCCAGCCCGTCACGCAGACGGGTCCCTGCTGCCAGCCCAGATCGCAACGGGCCTGCTACACAAACAGGCCCAATCGGAGCACCAACCAAGGTCTTGGGCCACCTCAACCCAAAAGACTGGCCTGATAGGTGAGGTTCCCTCTACCTTATATATTGGGCTCCCCCATCATCAATATCCAATGTGGGATTAAACCTAACAATATCCTCCTTCATCACACATCGGGTGGTCCTACTCCTCTTCACACTCGGGTGGACACTACTCCGACAGCTCGATTTCATGTGGCCCGGGAGATCTCTCCGACGGCCCGATATACGTGTGTGGCCCGGGAGAAGTTACCGGTTTCCAACCTGGCTTTGATAGCACTTGTTAGAAAATAGGCACGTGGAAGCGACAATGGATCTCCAGAGGCATCAATGAAAAATCACAGACCACACGCGAGGCACGATATTTTTAACGAGGTTCAGTTGAGGCCTACATCCCCGGGGCATGACTACGGGCGCTCCTCCCCAATATGTTGTCTTCGTCGTGGTTACAACAGCGGCTCTCCCCTCATATTTATAAGGAGGTCGGTTGAAGAGTCCAACACAAACTCTACACCCCACCGCTAATACAACTCAAAGTCCTATCGTAATCAACTCGTACATAATATTCGACACATATCCAACAAACTCCACCTTGGCGAATATTACACCACCTTGAAGTCATCATGCGCGAATCTCTATGTACCCCGGACTTGAGTTGTCAACTTTGTAGCTCACGGAGAGCCACCCGACAAGTCCAATGCCTTAGACTCGCCGTCCGAAGAGAACACCGCTATCTCCGCAACTCCATCTTCCATGACTCCACCTGCAACAAAACACACTTGTAACTTGTACAAATTTGATGCCTCTCTCTCTCCTATGATCACAGTCTCATCTCCATTCATGACTTTCATTGTCTTTCCATCCGGCTCAGCACGGAATAATAGATCATCATGATGTAGAGCCCCAAGCGAAATTAGATTCCTTTGCAGCTTCGGTACATGCTTAACACCTTGAAGCACGTGCTCACCTCCGTCTTCTGTCTTGATTTTGATCTTGCCTATTCCAATAACAGGGTGTCCCCTATCATCTCCTAAATAAGCTTTGCCAAAATCACCTGACTTGTACGAAGAGTACCACTCCCTTTTGTGTGTCGCGTGAAAAGAGCTTGCTGAATCTAACATCCATGCTTGAGTCGACTGTATTTCAATACCCACTGAGAGAACATCACCGTCGCTATCCGAGTCACTCTTAAGAATTACCACATTAGCACTTGAACCCTTCACTTTTGTTGGACAATCCCTTTTAATATGTCCCCACTCCTTGCAGAAATAGCACTGCACCTTTTTCTTCTTCTTGCTCTTAGCCTCCACCTTCTCCTTCGCATTCTCACCTCTGATCAGCAAACTTTCAGCTTAAGGTTCGTCCACTACATTGTTCTTCCTTCTTTGCTCTTGAGCGAGTAACGCCGCAGTACATCCTCAATTTTGATGGAATCCTTGCCAAATGTAAGAGTCGTGACCGTTTGCTCATAAGATGGTGGTAACGAGCATAAAAGAATTATTGCCTTGTCTTCATCATCAATTTTCACATCTAGCTATCCTAGATCCGTGACCCTTTGATTGAAGATATTTATGTGCTCTGCAAGATCAGACACTTCCTGCATCTTCAGCCTATATAATTTTTGCTTCAAATACAGCTTGGTCGTCAAAGTCTTCGACATGAACTGATTTTCCAGCTTATCCCAGATTTCTTTTGGTGTAGTCAACCCGATGACATGATACATGATATTGTCGAACAGACACAGCCGTATGGTTGCAGCTGCTTGCATCTGTTTCTCCTCCCACTCGTCATCCTCCATCTTGACCGGCTTTTTTGCCTTCAGAACGGACAAAAGACTTTGTTGCGCCAACAAATCTTTCACCCTTATCTGCCACAAGCCGAAGTTGCCGCTGCCATCAAACTTCACCATATCAAATCTTGTACCCGTCGGCGCCATCCTGCCAACACACAGTTTACCGGCTCTTTTCCACCGGTCTTACCGTATGATCCGCTTGCCTTGTTGACTGCAATAGCAGGCGAATCAATCCCCTCCGTCTTGCACGACCAAGTTTTGTTCCTTGATCGCAAGACTGCCGATGTTGATCTCACGATCACTTTCCGCACCACGCACCAGCGCATCTGCCTTGCAACAATTTGAGCTTGTCGTACGCCTTTTCTCCTTCTGCACAAAAAAAACCCAATCGATGCTTCGATTTGAACTGCAGTCTAGATGGGTACGTGCTTGCTCCAATTGTTCTGTGTTGCTTGACCCGAGCTCTGATTTCTTTTATAAGCACTGCACGCCCTTCTATCATATCAAAGTCAGATACGGAGTCATGACCCGAGTTTGCATGTGGTCTAGTCAAACTCGGTCTCCATGTCCAATCAAAAGAAAAAACAAAACGGACTCCATCCAAACATGCCTTTTTTCTTCTGATTACATCTCTACAACTCAGGCTCACGTGATTGCTGTCCTCCAGACCACCACGCACAAGCTTGCTTGCACACCCCCACGAATCACGAGTCTGATGTGATTACTGTCCATCGCGCAAGGTTTTTTCCTGGCTGCTTGTGCATAAACGCATTTGGACGGCTGATCGTCTCTTAGCAAGGGAGTGGCCAAACACATACTTTTGTCCCCTATGCCGTCGGAACCTGGAGACTTGTTGGCACCTCTTTGTTGAATGCCCCTTTTCGCAAGACATCTGGCGCGGGGTGTCGGATTGGCTTCGTGCCCCTTCGCTGTTGCCCTGTGATTCGATGCTGCAACAGGATATCATCACTTGGCTTGCTGGAAAAGCAGTGGGCAAGTCAGGCGCAAAGGACTCCGAACGATGGTAATTCTAGTTTGTTGGGAAATTTGGAAAGAGCGAAACAAGCGCATCTTCGACACGGCTGAGCGCCCGAGGCATGAACTTATGGAAGCCATCAAACAGCAGGCTACACTATAGCGACGCGCTGGAGCTTCCCATCTATCGACGATCCTGCCAACTGACCAGCTGTTAGGATCATAGAAATTGTAACATCTACTGTGTACTCATATCACTCCTCGGTTGTGGTCACATCTTGTGACTTGTAACAAACTTCACCCTTCTTAATATATTTTCCCCTGGGGGGTTTTCTAAAAAAAAAAAAACTGTCCATCGCGCACAAACTTGCATTGCAGTCCCGGCCAATCACGAGTCTACCTGCATGCTGGTTCCGCATCCGACTCCCTTTCTGGTTCCGCATCCGACTCCCTTTCTGATACTTTTACGAGCGCTTGATGCAACTGAAAAATCAAATAACGACTCCAAGCTCCCGCAACCACGATGACTGCATAAACGACGGTACAAGAGCCAGCCTCGTATCGCGCCTCCTAACTCTGCTGCACCATCGTGATCGTCTAGTCAACTATCATCCTTTGTGTACTGCTCCAACTCCGAGTCTTGCGCCTGTCAGCACATCACCAAGACTTGCTGCAGCATCACGCCCTCATGCATCCCTTTGCACGTGTATGTCGCACCATGGCCACTCGTATCGTCGATACAATCTGCTTGCGTATCGCGACACTGCCTTTGTGCAACACTGGGTACACCGCCTTGTCGTGATGTTCCCACGCTTCGATCTCTCCAACTTTTGCCACGTCTAGCCGTTGGTCTCATCGCAAGCCGAAGCCGTCGCCATCATCGCGACGTCTTCAACGGTCACCGTACCGGTTTGATCTCCACGTCTGGATGATCCTCGCCGGTTGCAGCCCATCGGACGGTCTAGATCACCTGCCTGGAGTGTCCGACAACACCGATCAAATGCCGATCGCCGCTATGCTCCACCTCGCACCGCATCAAGCAGTTTCACGGTGCCCGTCGAGCATGATCCTCGCACCTCCACGATGATCTTCCGCATCACCTCTAGATCCAATCCAACCTTAGCTCTGATTACCACCTGGTAGAACGCGGCCCAGCCCGTCACGCAGACGGGTCCCTACCGCCAGCCCAGATCGCAACGGGTCTACTACACAAACAGGACCAACAGGAGCACCAACCAAGGTCCTGGGCCACCTCAACCCAAAAGACTAGCCTGATAGGTGAGGTTCTCTCCACCTTATATATTGGACTCCCTCATCATCAATATTCGATGTGGGATTAAACCTAACGCTTATCAAAACAAGGATTCTCCTGCTCTCAAGAAGCAGCAACCGCATTTTCCGCTCTTAAAACTGCTCTCACATCAGCTCCGGTCTTGCAATTACCAGATTTTACATCTAAATTCATAGTAGAGTGTGATGCTTCAGGGTCTGGGTTCGGAGCTGTCCTTCACCAAGGAGACGGTCCACTGGCATTTTTCAGCAAGCCTATATTACAAAGACGCGCTAAGCTAGCGGCCTATGAACCTGAACTCATTGGACTTGTTTATGCCATATGGTATTGGAGGCCTTATTTACAGGGAAGAAGCTTTGTGGTATGTACGGATCACTTAAGTCTGAATTTTTTGCTGGATCAGTGTTTATCTACTATACCTCAGCACCATTGGGTCAGCAAACTTTTTGGATACGACTTCATGGTGGAATTTGTTAAGGATATAATGGTCATATTATATTAGATGATGTATTAAGGACTTATTTGCATATTTATAATCCTTTGTACATCTATTTATAGAAGCATCCGACCTCCTCAATAATAGAAGATCTAATATTCATAATATGGTATAGAGAGCTAGGGTTTAATAGTCCCCATCATACTAAACAATTTTTTCTAGCGGTGGTCGGCGCCTTGATGTTGGCCGCCGCCGGACGACCTGCAGCCGCCATCAACGTTCTCTTCTTCCGCCACCGCCGACACCGGGTCCTTTGTTTCCTCCCGTATGAGGGCAGGCTTCGATCTGGTGCCCAGGCCGCGCCTCCATCCGACGCTGAGGCCACGCGCCTTCATCCGGCGTTAAGGCGCCTCGATCTGGCGCCCAGGCCATGCCTCCACCCGGCGTTGAGACCCGCTCGGGTCTCTGCTCCTTGCTTCCGTTGGCTCCGTCTCGATCCAGATTGGATCTGGTCTGCCCCTCACGTGAAAGCTTACTCCACAACTCCTCCTGGTACCACTAGCACGGAGGCTGCGCGATGGAACTCGCGGAACCTGCGGTGGAATCACGGGGAGGAGATGAAGCGGCACCAGATCTTGCAGGCAAGGGAGGTGCGGACGAGGGCTCCGGGTTCTCAACGGACGGCGTCGACTGCGATGGGGCAGACGTTCAATTTCCTCAGCGCGCTGGGCGATGTAGCGTTCGCGTACGCCGGCCACAACGTGGATCTGGAGATCCAGGCCACCATCCCCTCGACGCCCGAGAAGCCGTCCAAGAAGCCCATGTGGCTCGGCGTCCTCGTCGCCTACTTGGTCGTGGCCATCTATTCTCTGGTGCAGATCTGCACCTTGGTTCCGCCGCCGCCCTGTCCAGGTCACGAACGGGGCCCTCGAGGAGGCGAGGAGGAGGCCAAGGAAATCAGCGCCTGGAGTTTCTCTGGATCAACAGCGTGGCAGCCGGCCTCGACGTGCGCCCGACGTGCGGATGCTGTTTTGCTGATGTCATCATAACGTCAGCAGCACCAATAAGGCTTCTGTTTTCCGCCACCACTGAAATCAGCGCCTGGCTCCATCAACAGACAGCCGTCTCTTTTGCCCTGCTTGCACTTTTTTAGCTGCTTCTCATGCGTTAGGGTTTGAACTAAAAAAATGACGGGCTGTTGGATCTGGGATGGAATTGACGTCTTTTAGCCATCTTCATTTTGGTTGCCGTGATGTCATGATCCGTCATTGATTCGAAAGCTTCGTCTCTCTCGCAACATTAAAAAAAACCTTGCTGCTTGCGCCGCTTTTCTTTGCGCTCTCTCCGTTGCCTACTGCTGCATATTTTGCGCTCTTGCCGTTTTTTGGTCATCTTCGTCATGATGACTTTTTCATCTTCGGCCAGAATTTCTATTGTGCGATGTCTGATGCTTTTCAATGGCATCAATTACCGCGACTGGTTCCTCGTATGTGTCTACATATGTGTGGTTCATGACTTTGGGAGTTGCTCATGGACGATCTCTGGTTGTTACTGGCCCTCGTCGTCATGATTCACAGCATCTTTGGGAACTTAACTGGCTTCGTCTTTCTTTCGCTGCGCCTACCAGTTTTATCGGCTCCAATTTTGCTGCTTCATCTATTTCGACGTTCTGCTCAGTAACACCACCCTTTGGATCATCTTTGTGGCTTCAGCATGTTTTTATATCTTCAAACTCAATGTACTTGATGCACCTTGAGTTTGAGGGGGTGTTAAGGATATAATGGTCATATTATATTAGATGATGTATTAGGGACTTATTTGCATATTTGTAATCCCTTGTACATCTATTTATAGAGGCCTCCGACCTCCTCAATAATAGAAGATCCAATATTCATAACAGAATTTAAGCCAGGGCACCAAAATAGAGTGGATGATGCACTGTCTAGGCGAGATTCTGAAACTAAAGATATTTCGGACCTCATGACTGTTTCTGGACCGCGTTTTGATCTCATGGAAGAGCTTCACAAAGAGGTAACAAACAATTCAGAACTGGTCGCATTGCAGAACAAGATAGCAGCAGGAGATATGGGATAAGAATGGTCTTTATGTGACGGACTCATTCTACATAAAAGACGTATTAACTTACATCAGAATTCACCAGCAATATCAACCATATTACAGTCGGCACGTAAAGATAAACATGAGGGAATTGAGAAAACCTTGCACCGCATTAAACAAGATTTTTCTTGGTCAGGTATCAGAAGAACAGTAGAAGACTATGTAGGGTCTTGCACTATTTGTCAGCAGAATAAACTTTCTAATCAGCATCCGGTCGGATTACTTCAGCCACTACCAATTCCGCCGCACGTTTGGGAGGATGTGGTCATGGATTCTGTTGAATCTTTACCTAAAGTTTATGGCAAGTCAGTCATCCTAACAGTAGTAGACAGCTTCTCAAAATACTCATATTTTATACCTCTATCACATCCATATACAGCTGAATCTGTGGCTAGATGTTTCTTCACAGAAATAGTCTGATTACGTGGTCTCCCTTCCACAATTGTTTCGTATAGGGACACAATTTTCACGAGTAAGTTCTGGCAGGAATTGTTCCGGTTACAGGGAGTCCAGCTATTACTAAGCATGACATTTCATCCGCAAACCGATGGACAATCAGAAGCTGTCAACAAAGCTATTGCTACGTTCTTAAGGTGCATGACAGGAGACAAACCAAGGCAATGGGTTCAATGGCTACCATGGGCTGAATATTGTTACAATACGTCATACCATTCGTCCTTAAAAACCACACCCTTCCATGTTATTTATGGACGTGACCCACCGGCCATTCTTCACTCTCATGATTATCGATCAGCAAAGGTACAAGCAGTGGAAGAAATATTAAGTGAAAGAGATATATTCATAAAGGAAGTTCAGGAACGGCTTCATCAAGCACAACAATATAGTAAACAATACTATGATGAGAAACACAGGGACCTTCAGTTTGAAGTTGGGTAGTGGGTCTGGCTACGTCTTAATCACCGAGCTGCAGCAGCCTTAAAACGTGGTCCTCAGGGAAAACTTTCTGCTGGTTTTTATGGAACTTACAAAATCATTGAAAGGATTGGTGAGGTAGCCTATAAGTTGGAACTGTGCGCGCTCGCCTCCATCCAGTTTTCCAAATTGGATTGCTCAAAAGATTTATAGGCACATACCGCCTAGTGCACCATCGGCATTACCAGCTTTGCAAGAAGGCTGAGTGGTTCCTAAACCAATTTCAGCACTTCACTCACGCCTGAACAGAGGAAATTGGGAAGTCTTGATCCAATGGGAACATCAACCTCCATCGGAAGAATCATGAGAAAATGTCTCTGATTTTAGAAAGAAATATCCAACATTTCAGCTCGAGAACGAGCTCTTTCCCGAGGGGGGAGAGATGTTATTGTCGGTTTACATTATAGGCACAGAGCTAGAGATATAAGACGTCAGCAGTCTCATTAGGGTTTGATAAGAAGTATTATGAGTTAGCTAAGTTTTAGTTGGAAATAAAGATTCGGCCAGATTATGTTCTGCACCTAGAATCCAGTGAGAGTCATATTAGTATTAGAGTCAAGTATAGACCTCTAGCAAGGACTCTTGATTCCGAGTCCGAGTCTGTAATAGAGGGAGATCAGGACTCTGGGTCGTGTTTCCTGAGCTGTCTGTAACAGGGTACAAGCAGTTATATAAATCACCTGAGATTGAGGAATAAAGGAGCAAGCGTTGTTTGGGTTTACCTCATACCTCTGGGCCTTGCTCCTTGGCGACGTTACGGCGCCACCGGCTTGCAAGCGACCGGTACCAGACCTACGCCTTCACATCCTTACTTCCTCCGTTCCTGCAAGAAAACAGAGAGAACCTGTCACGTTACAAGATCTGCTTAAATAGGAAAATAAACATGACTCCGTGCTCACTCTTGATCCACAAAAACTGGACATAAACTCGGGCTACTCCCGTCCGTTATTTGACCCACGCACACTCAACGTTGTGCATGACACGGTCTGTTGCATGATCTTTGGCACTAATATCTTCTCACCAACTGAAACTACCAAGTCACGACACCAGGATTAGTTCCAACACACTTTTTTGTGATAAATTGCTGAATCTGTGGCATATACAAGAACTAAAATAATAAAATGTTGACGTCTCATGAGTAATTAGTCGGCTAAAGTTTGAAATGCTCAGGTGCAGCTGTCACTCAACATATTTATCTGGTACGGAAGGTTGTGCATTATTTATCCACAAGTCTGCAAGCCTGCTAGCACAAATGAAGGGCATGAACACAACATAGCAAGAGCATATGATAGCGGCATGCTTTGTTATAAGGACAGTGTTGTAAACTTCACAGTTGCCTCCTACTATTCTCGCTTATTTGTAGCACCATCTTATCAAAAAGCTTAGGAGGTGCTGGCGCACTATATATTTTATCTGGTACAATATATATATATATATATATATATATATTATATACCTAGCTACAGAATTCATCATTTTGTGGCCAGTTCGCTTCATAGGTACAGCCCAGCCCATGAACATTCCTCTCAAGCTGATTTTTTTTCATCACACGTCCGTGTATCTGTTCGCAATGTTTTTTTGTCCGAACCCCCGTTGTCGCTCGCCACGATCTACCCACAACCGCTGAACCCCCACGACCGCCGCCGCCACCACCGATCCACCCCCACGATCTCTAGTTCCTCGCCATGGATCCACCATCCCACGACCTCTTGCAGGCTCCAGATTGCTTCGTCTCTGGTTTCGGGGGCGCACACTCACGGCAGCCGAAGATCTGAGTGCTCGATCGTGACGGTCTCCTCCTTCTCCTTCTCCATGCCCGCTGCCGTCTCTTGGGGGAGCAGCGCCGCCTCTTACTTCAGCTTTGCCACCTTGCAGCTCGCCGACCTCAGCCTCGGTGTCTCCCTCTCCAAGGCTAGTTCCCTCCTCCCCAAGCAGTCGCAGATCTAGCCGTTCCTTGATAGACGAGCGGAGTAGGAAGGCTGAGCTGGAGATCAGAGTGCTCGATCGTGACGGTCTCCTCCTTCTCCTTCTCCATGCCCGCCGCCGTCTCTCGGGGGAGCAGCGCCGCCTCTTACTTCGGCTTTGCCACCTTGCAGCTCGCCGGCCTCAGCCTTGGTGTCTCCCTCTCCGCAGCCAGCCCCCTCCTTCCCAAGCAGCAGCAGATCTAGCAGTGCCTTGGAAGACGAGCGGAGGAGGAAGGCTGATCCGCTGCTGCCGACCCATCGCAGCTGCTGTCGGAGTACCCATCAGGTTCTGATTTCTTGCCGCCCCATTCCCCGTTTCTCTCCACGACCATCCTTGCCTCCTCTAACAATGGTGTGCATCACCACAGGAGCTCTATCGACGGTAATGACATCTGGCTCACAGGTGCATCTGGATCCATAAATTATTTGCTTCCAGGATTAGTTCATTTTAGCAGTAGCAATGTGTGCACTTGGTACACGACCTTTGATTATGACATTGTAGCAGAATCAGGCCACATGAGTTTAGCAGAACAAAATATAAAACTAAACCGCCTACTACTGGGTACATAAGCATACTTTGGCGATGCATACTCTGTTCAATTTTTGAACATGGAGATGACCAATTTTTTTTGTGCACGGTAGATATTTGTGGAAACGATCTTTGTTAGGGAGCATTAGAACAATTGCAACACCATGCATATCAATTTCACCTCAATATGGGTATATTTTTTGATAATTTCACACTTCTTCTTGGTACAAAAGCATGCATTGGCCGTGTCGTATTTTCTTTACGCCTGGTAAATGCTTATGCATATGAGTATTCAAATGCAACTTCTGATGGACTAGCTGCACCTTTTGATGATTAGCTGCACTTTTACCCTTTTTTTCTTCGTTGAGACTATGAAACTATGTCAAAGTTAATTTGTATCTTTATTGTCACCGTTTCTGTTGATTTTACTTGTCGACATACTTTGTTCAATATCAGCACTGTTTTTTTTTTCAGGATCATGTAGTTAACCTTTGCCATCTAATTGTACTGCATGTGTTTTTTAAATTCTTTTTTTTTCACATGTTTGTACTAGTGGATTCTGTTTTAGACGTGTCTGCTAAAGATTGTGCTCTAAATATTTGTCTTGTAGCTGGAACCATGGAACTGGATTGTGTGATATGAATATCTTGAGGTCACTAATGTTACAGTTTACTACTATTCTCATAGTAATTATCAAAGACTCTTTTCTGAAGTTAGTCTTTCTGAGCACATCATCGGGGTCAGATGTACAAGCTTCACTAGCAGCAACCCACCAGCTCTATTCAGAGAGTGAAATTTTTACTGCCTTTTCCTTTCTCAAAGAAAAGAATTTTCTGGTTAGTATTTGTGAACTTATGTTTTCCTTGATATATCTGTTCTCTTTTATTTGGTCATGTTAGGTCTCCTGAACCATAATAGGTCTTGAGCTTGGCACATTGAGTACAATAAATTAATGGACACTATCATTCTGAATTACTAACAACATTTGGCTAAATTAGGATTTTGCTTCAGAAGAACCCATTTGGACTTGCAGATGACAACGAGCTGCATGTTGTTACAAGGCTTGGATGTGGAGCTGTGGCAGGAACTTTTGGCCAGACTGTTGCATACACTCTTGATGTTATCAGGAGAAGAATGCAGATGGTTTGCTGGAACCATGCAGATTCTATTGTTACTGGACAGGGAAAAGAGGCACTACAGTACAATGGTATGATTGATGCCTTCAGGAAAACTGTTTGTCATGAAGTTGTTGGCGCTCTGTACAAGGGTCTTGTGCCAATGTTTCGTCTCGACTTACAATGCCAAAACCATGGCTTGGTTGTGGCATTTACCCCTCCCCCAGATACACCATAATTTTATTCACATACTTCATTTGGTGATTACACATAGCTTAAAAGTATCTGCTCAAAGATGATTAAACATTCTCTATGATTTCACCATGTTCAAGTTGTCTTCTGCTTTCCAAAATTATTCCTTACATGCATGACCTACAAATTAAATGATTGGATTTGATATTTGCTATCATAAGAAATTGATAAGCATTTCTGAATTAAACACTTCTGTGATGCTCAGAGGATGCTCAGCTTACTCCAGTTTTACACCTTGGAGCTGGAGCTTGTGATGATATCATAGCCATGTCTTTTACTTACTCGATGGATATTGTCAGGAGTAGGATTACTGTTCAGGTACTGTACTGTTTTATTGCATTCAATGCGCGCTATCAACCTCTTTAACTGTCTTCAAGCTGCTATAAGCCTTTGCTGTGTTTCATTTGCTATTTTCTTCTGTGAAATGAAATCACACCTGCAGGCAGACAAGTCTCCCTACCAGTACCGTGGCATGTTACATGCACTTGGTACAATCTACCGTGAACAAGGCTTTTGTGCTTTGTACAGAGGGTGGCTTCCATCTGTAATTGGAGTTGTATGTTCCTTGTAGCTATATATCTTAGTTATACTCTTGTGCCTTCGACCTTGCTGATGAGTACTTAACATTGTATGCTTTATTGTCTTTATGCAGGTTCCAAATGTTGGTCTCAATTTTTCTGTATACGAGTCCCTCAAGGATTGGCTACTCCAGAAAAACCCATTTGGACTTCCAGATGTCAACGAGCTGCATTTTGTTACAAGGCTTGGATGTGGAGCTGTGGCAGGAACTATTGGCCAGACTGTTGCATACCCTCTTGATGTTATCAGGAGAAGAATGCAGATGGTTGGCTGGAACCATGCAGATTCTATTGTTACTGGACAGGGCAAAGAGGCACTACAGTACAATGGTATGTTGATGCATTCAGGAAAAGTGTTCGTCATGAAGTTGTTGGTGCTCTGTACAAGGGTCTTGTCCCAATGTTTAGCTTGGCAGGCTGTAAATCTGGAATATATAATATTATTCTTTTTTCTTCTTTAACTTGATGTGATCTACATTTATTTAGGTTTGCTCCATACTGTCATAACTACATGCATTTATGCTTATGTCCTAATTTCAGTATTACTTTTCCCTGTGGTATTAACAGTGGAGCCACATTTAATAATCTCTTACGAGTTTATCATTTTTCGTGCTTTTGGCAACAATGTGAAGATTAGTTTTTTTCTTTACCCTGCTATGGTGTTAATGTTTTCTAAAAATGGCCGTGTAATGCATTCTTACACGCAAAACCAATTGAAACCTAAAAAACAGCATTCTTTCGAAGCGCAAGGCTTCGAGCTCCCCTGCGTCCGCCATGAGCGGTAGCAACAGTGAGTAATATTACCACGAGATGCGCTTGTGTCTCAAGCAGCAACAACAGCAGTCTGAGCAGCACGGTCAGCCGCGACGACGACGTGATGTGTGAAGGCGGTGCGATTGACGTCGGCGGGGTGTTCAAGCCGGACTTCGCCACACTGGCATCTGACGAACTTGTTTCTTGGATGATCAAGTCGATGTTCGGCCAGTTCCCGTCGCAAAGTACTCCCTCCTTCCTTAGATACGGATCGAGGGAGTAGATAACAGTTAGTTTGAGCTCCTTAGTACCATCTTGGTTCATGGATCAAATAGCTAGTTCACGTTGATGAGGCACTGTTTGCATCTCCTCCTTTGCATGCCTGACTGATTCCTTCACAATATGATAGTTAGGTCTACTGCTAATTGGTGCCTGCGGTACAGATTACACACTCTGTGAAGCCTGTTTTATCTGTGCTACGTACGGCCCTAGTAGCAATTCTCAGTTGATAAGCAAGACGCTGTACTCTTTAGCGCCGTCCTGCCTAATGCTGTACGTCGTCGGAGAAGAAACAAGTGTCATGTACTCATGTCCGGTGTACCGTGTACGTGTGTGTGCTGTGCTGTGTGCGGTCGTCCAGGAAGATGATTCCGCCACCGAATGCAAAGCTTTGATATCACGGGGCCCAGTACCAGCTATGCAAAATTGCATGATAATTTCGGGCGCATACCTTAACACGACAGCGAAGTTTAAACCAATAGCTTTGCAAACCAAAAGAGGGATAAAGATATTACCAAGAGTGTTTAGAATTTCTATTATAAAAGTGATCCTTTAGCTGTCTTATGAACAATGAATCTACAGCTGTATAAAATCCAATATAAAATCAACCGAAAGAATGGTGAAAAGTGGTGCTACAGAACAGCAAACACATCTATTTTAGCTCTATCCGTCAATTCAAATAAGTTGCATTACATCATCTCTATACAATTGCAGAAAGGATAAGGAAATATCGGTTGACGGTTTTGAGTCAAAACTGTTGTCCATGTAACACCTTCCAAACCTGTCATGCAATTCTGATAAGCCAAAACAGCTGCAATGATCAAATCAACCTTGCACTTTGTCGCCCAATAAATAATCTTCTCTTTCAGATGCATTGATGTTTACCATCATTTCTGTTGCAGGACAAGTATATGCAACAACTAAGGAACAGATGAACATTCCCGCATGTACGTCTTAACCTGCATCATCTCTACCTGCATTGAGAACCAAAATACATCCTGAGTGCTGACAATTTTTATGCTGCTACATGTTTTGAATAAGAAAATATAAATTAAATTATGCATACTAGCCAAAACTGTTCATGTAGCCATAATAGTAATGCTGGAATCAAGTGCCACGTTCAATAGTAAGCTCCTGTAGGAACTACAACAAAGAAAGCACAAACTCCTATACAAATAGACACCATAGAGAACATGACTTCAGGTGCCTCCAAATACAAATGAGGTCCAATATTTTTGAACTCATGTCAGTGTAAGGTGAAGCTGTCATGGGCTAGGTTTGGTTTCACCTAGAAATGTATGGTCCTGAGACTAGGCAGCATGTCCTGCCTGCAAAAGGAAGAAAGACCACAGCGGCAGGGGTGGAGACTGCAGTAGTGCTAGCTGGATTGGTATATGTATTTCCAAAAGCAAAGGATTATTATAGCAAAACCAATCTAATCCCAAGTGAAGAATTGGGTCAAATCCAAATTTTAAAAGAAATAACTTATAACCAAAAGTTAAGGAAATAAGAAGGCTTGTCACCCCATATTATATATAGAAGGTGTGCTAACGAGGACAAAGTGCTGACATGATTAAAACGCCAAACAGATAGTGAAGAATTGTTGGCTCAGAATTGTAACAACTTGCGGACAGAGGTACAGGGGACTGATACTAGATAGTTTGGTCTTTTGTTTCGTTAAATAATGGAAGCCCATTGCCACTTAAATAGGTAACTCATCACCCCGACAAACACATGTAATTTCATCTCTGAGAAATTGAATCAAAATACACTAAATACGGTCAAATATAGAAGAAGTAGCTGAACTCTATTAGGTCCCGTTTTCTGTTTGTCTAGAGGGATGGGACAATTCCTATTTCTTGTTTGTTTTGTGGGATGGTGTGGGACGGAATGGTCCTGTCTCTTGTTTGAATGAAAGGATGAGACAGAGACATGTGAGTATGAGTACTTCTGGAAGGCCGCGCACCTGTCTCCACGGAGGTGGGACGGATCCGTCCTCATGTTTTCAGTGGGATGGTTTCATCCCGCATCTGGGTGGAATATTCTCTTTTGAGGGATGACTCCATCCCACATGTCTCCAAACCAAACAACAGAAAAGTGAGATCGTCCCGTCCCGTCCCACTATATCCCTCGAACCAAACACACCCTTAATAAATGCTTAACCCATGCTACTGGAATTGAAGTGACTGAAGAATACTACCTAAACCATGCTACAGCAATTTCTGAAATTGATGGATGGATAGACAAATGAATCCATCTTTCAATTCACTGTCACTGTGTTTAACATCAAAATGCTGCAGAATGTCATTTGTCAGTACCACTGAGAATGTTCGTGAACCGTCCATACCTAAGGGGAAGGATAAATGGTGAAACCAAGTTTAGACTTCTTGCTGTAATCAACGGAGAGACACTTCACCCAAAATACTAGAAGGACAGCCCTTCATCAGCGATTGAGGATTAGGTTCAGCTGAAGTACCAACTATGCAGGAGGCTCGAACTCACCTGAGTCGCAGGCGGCAGGGGCGGGTGCGCCGGATGATGGGTCCCCGTAGTCATCTGCCTGGGTGGCGGCTGGGGCGCCGGCGGCGGGGGCGCAAGCTGCTGGGGCGCTGGGGGATGGGATGTAGGCGGCGGGGCGCCAGTGGCGGTGGCGTCTGCGGCTGTGGCGTCGCCGACGGGGGTTCCGGAGGCTAGAGCGCCGTATTCGTCCATGGCGGTCGGCGTCGTACACGAAGTTGCGTCCTTCGATACACTCTGCGATTGACAGCTGCCGGCACTCTGCCTACCGGGGGTACCTCATGATACCGCAAGAAACACTAAGGAGTTCCACTTGTCTGAGTTGAAGACCTCCGAAGGCTGCATGTGTTACACAACACTGGACCTGCATCCCTCGTTTGGTTAGCTCCGGCATTGCCACGTGTAACCAAGGCTGGACCTAACCCCCTTTATAGGGAAGCTCCGGTCTTGCCACGTGTCCAGTGACCCCTGGCCTAACCCCCAGTAGAGGGAAGCTCCAGTGCTGCCACGTATATAGTGGCTCCGGACCTGCCTCCCCATGATGGGAAGCTTCGGGGCCGTCATGTGTCGAGCCTCCAGACCTGAGATAGCAACGAAGGGACTCGCATATCTCCAACGGTGCAGACATTCAAGGGACAGTTAAAGCTACAGTTACAAGACCTGATTACGTGTCATTAATGTCATATTAATGACACACGATTAGAGGATCCTTAATACCGGTAATGCCGCCATTAAGGCGCGTTATGATATTTTTAATTACGCTTAATATTCACAAATTGTGTATTAGCCATTTAACTACGCCAGGGCCACCTGTTGGGCTAGGCCGACAATGTAACGACTAGTCTTTAGACTATAAAAGGGTTGCGTCGTACGATACAGAGAGAACTAAGCTCACATGCTCACAAGCGCCATACACTCATACATACAACACATCCCGTGGAGTAGGGTGCTACGCTCAGGCGGCCCGAACCAAGTAAAATTCCTCGTGTCACTGTCTTGTTCATAATCTCACGCGCGCCCCAACCAATCAAGAACCTCCGCGGGCTACGATCTAGTAGTACCGGGGGAAGTGTCGATCACACACTTCGACATTGGCGCGCCAGGTAGGGGTTGCGGCCTTGAGATTTCAAGATGGTGAACTCCGCCGCAGGATCATCCAACGACAATGCTGTGCAACCTGCTAGATGGAATCCCTCCAATGTGCAATAGCTAACGGGTGTTGTTGTTCCGGTGGGCCTCGTACCACCACCACCACCATCTGCTCTAGCTAACAATGTCGGGCAGCAGGATGGGGTCATGGCATCGGTCACTGCATCGACGCACAACAACTCTGAAAATGTGCTAATTGTTGCACGTACCCTTCTCCAACATCCACTGCCGCCAGGAGCACCTCAAATGCGATGGAGCAGTGGCATGATGATGTGAAACATCTGGTTGTAGCCATAGCCGATAGCCTCAGCAACCAAGGTCCTCCTTCAGGGCAGGCACCATCTCAGCGTTGGATCTTGTTTGGAAGACTTGGTCCACAGCACCAGAGATGTTATGTGTCTCAGCACATGATGTTGCTGCCCTATGGGGCGCGTCACACTCACACCGCATCAAGGCTCTCGACACATGATTTGTGGTCGGAGCTTGACCACCGCTACACACAGCAGGACGACCGTGTCCACATCGAGCATGCTCGCGAAAGGCAAGGGGCTCAGGAAAACCCTCCTCCTTTGGGAGTAGGGGGCGACTACTCAGCCCTAGCCATGCACCTGCACATGGTTCGTTGGCCTCAGAAGTTTCAGCCTCATCTGCCAGAAAAATTCGATGGGTCTATCAACCCCGTCGAGTTTCTCCAGATACTGCCATTCTCGCGGCGGGTGGCAATGAGGATGTGATGGCCAATTACATTCCTGTGGCTCTAACTGGGACAGCTAGGTCCTGGTTCATGAGTCTACCGTCTGGCTCCATCAATAGTTGGGTGGAGCTATGCAATCGGTTCATCGCCAACTTCGGGAGTTCTTACACCCGACCCAGCACAGAACTAGATCTTTTTGCTATACAGCAAAAGTCGGGAGAATCACTGCGATCCTTCATCCAATGATTTTCTCAGATATGAAACACCATCCCTTCTATCTCCAACGTTTCTGCACCATCCCTTCTATCTCCAACGTTTCTGTCATTGTGGCATTCAGACAGGGTGTCAGAGACAAGAAGATGCTGACAAGTGCGCCCGAGCTGCAGAGGGTCGGGAAATGCATTCCAAGCCAGCTCCCGGAGACTAACAAAAAGTCCTCTAAAGCTGAAGCCACTACCTCCGGTAGTGGAAAGAAGAAGAAAAAGTCCAACAACAAGAAGAAGTCGTCGGCCGCCACACCTACTGCTGTGTCAGCTACACCTCTGGGTGGCCGCGGGCCACGCCCAGAAAAGTGACCTCGACCTTCGTCAGAAGACGGCGACGATCCGAAGATGTGGTTTCCTATCCACAAAATAGACAAACACAGTTTGGAAGATTGTCAGGAGGTCCAAAATCTTGTCAGCACTATAACAAGCGCTGGGAAGAAGCCCCTTTTCGCCAACAGGAAGGAAAACAAAAGGTCGACGAAGCTCCGGATGATACTGAGCTAGGCTTCCAGGACCCCAAGAAGGTCTTGAAGGCTGTGTACAACACAGTCGACGATGATTTTGACGTCTTCGACAACGAGCGTCGGAAGACCCTCAACACCATATATGGAGGGTCCTGGGATATCACTTCTCGCCGCGTCCTCAAGACTATGCGGGGATAGATGGCTGCCGCAACTCCTACCTCCAAGGCATAACCATATCGGAAGTGGATGGACACTCCCATCACTTTTGATGCTACAGACTGCCCCAGGAACATGATAGGAGCTGGCAAGCTTCCATTGATGGTGTCTCCAACCATCAACAACGTCCAGCTCTACCATGTATTGGTAGATGGAGGGGCGGTGCTCAACCTCCTAAGCTATGAAGCGTTCGTGAAGATCCAGCTCCGACTCTCGGACCTTCGCCCCTCACGTCCATTCTCCGGGGTAAGTCCGGGGGCCATCAGACCTCTCAGATCCATTACACTCCCAGTGACCTTCGGGACTCGAGAGAACTACGAGACCGAGAAGCTGATCTTTGACGTCGTGCACATCAGCTTGCCCTTCAACACCATCTTAGGCAGGCCTGCCCTGTATAGGTTCATGGCCGCAGCTCACTACGGCTATTTGGTGTTGAAGATGCCGACACCTTCAGGCGTTCTCTGGATCTGTGGAGATCGCACTGCGGGAGTCACTGTGCAAGAAGAACTCCATGCGCTTGCAAAGGCGCAGGAGGAAGCATCCGGCAAGGATCTAGCTACTCAACCTCCGAGCACTCGTCGCCGAGGCCCAACCTCTGCACCACACGTGCAGCAAAGCAACGACATCGACGTTCCCGTCAAAGTCATCAAAATTGGTTCCAATGCTGTCCAGACTACACGTATATCGGGAGGTCTGAAGAACAAATAGGAACTCATGCTCACCACTTTCCTCCAGGCGAATGTTGACGTGTTTGACTAGCAACCGTCACAAATGCCTGGGATCCCCAGGGAGGTGATTGAGCACAGCCTAAAGATTTATCCCGACGCACGACCAGTACACCAGAAGCACCGGAAGCATCAGTCGAGCGGCAAAACTTCATCCGACAAGAAATCAATAAGCTGCTCGAAGCTGGTTTCATCTGGGAGGTTCATCATCCAAGATGGCTGGCGAACCCAGTTGTTGTACCCAAGGCCGGCGGGAAGCTTTGGATGTATATCGACTACACCACCTTGAATAAGGCATGTCCAAAAGATACATTTCCACTACCTAGAATAGATCAGATAGTGAAATCCACCTCCGGGTGAGCTATTGTGTTTCCTAGATGCATATTCTGGTTACCATCAGATCCAAATGTCTAGGGAAGATGAAGAGCACACTGCCTTCATAACAGTAGATAGATTGTATTGTTATACTGCCATGCCTTTTGGTCTTAAAAACGCTGCTTCAACCTTTTGTGCGAGCTATGCACAAAACATTTGGAGAGCTCATCAGGGACTTGGTGGAGGTTTACGTCGATGACATCATCATGAAGGTGAAGAACAAGGAGTCACTCCTTGACAACATGCAAGCCGACAAGCTGCGCATCGCGCGCACTAAGCTAAACTCGGATAAATGTGTCTTCGGAGTTAGCTCCGGGAAGCTCCTTGGATTTTTGGTGACTCACCGAGGAATTGAGGCAAACCCGGCAAAGATCAAGGCCATTGAAGACATGCGGCCCCCAGCCCGCATCAAGGATGTCCAGAAGCTAACTGGATGTCTAGCTGCGCTCATCTGGTTCGTTTCAAGACTGGCAGAGCGGGCGCTACCCTTATTCAAACTCTTGAGGAAGTCCGGGCCATTCCATTTGTCCGAAGAAGCAGAAAAGGCATTCCAAGAGCTCAAGCAGCTCCTCACCACACTACCAATCCTGGTAGCTCCGAACCCTGGTGAGCCTCTACTTCTTTACATTTCTACAATACGGAGGTTGTCAGCATGGTCCTGGTCGCGGAAAGACCGGAGCCATCTACAGTTCAGGAGCCCAGACCCCTCTGGGAGGGTTCGGAGCTACCTGAAGGCGAGTTTGGATCCCAGCTCCCAGGCACGGATCTTCTAGGCCAAATGCTAGATGATCAACCTCTCTCATCTGAGGAAGTTCACATGGCTGATCAAGAACATCCGGACCCCTCTGGGAGAGTCCGGGTTGAACAAAAAGAAGTTCCAGACCCCTCTGGGTGGGTTCGGGAAGCTCAACAAGAAGGTTCGGATCCCTCCGGGGGGTCCGGATTGATGAAGAAGAAGCTCTAGGTCCCTTCGGCAGGGTTCGGACTGTCCAACGACCAGTATAATTCATCAGTGAAGTACTTCACAACGCCAAGACTCGATATATTGAGGTGCATAAGCTGCTTTACGCAGTCCTTATTGCCTCAAGGAAGCTACGTCACTACTTCCAAGCCCACAAGATATCAGTGGTAACATCCTATCCACTATGCGCTATACTGCATAACCCCAATTCTAGTGGGAACATTGCAAATGGGCAAATGAGCTAGCAGAATTCGGTCTCGAATTCCTGCCTCGACAAGCTATCAAGAGTCAAGCATTGGCGGACTTTGTAGCGGAGTGGACACCTTCTCCATCAAATACTGGGGGCCCCAGTGAGCAGAAGCCGGAACCCAAGGTTCTGGTCTTTACTGAGCCTCACTGGACTCTCTACTTCGACAACTCAATGCAGAAGCACGGGGCCATAGCTGGAATCCTTCTCCTTGCTCTGATCGGGGAGAAGGTCAAATACATGGTGCACCTTGATTTCAAGGCGACCAACAACATGGCGGAGTATGAAGCTCTCATCTACGGGCGCAAGGTGGCGCTTTCATACGGCGTCAAGTAGATGCTGGTGAAGGGTTATTCGTAGCTCATTATCAAGCAAGTCAAAGGCAAATGTAGCTACAACAACTCCCAACTCGCTACTTACCTCCTTGAAGTCCAGAAGCTCCATAAGGAATTCCACGTCTTGGACCTCTGTCATGTCCAGCGTCTCAATAATGCTGAAGCTGACGAACTCTCGACGAAGGCTTCAACAAGAGCTCCGACTCTTGATGGAGTTTTTGTCCGGAGATTGTTAAGACCAACCGCTCAACCAACCAAACTGAGCGAAGGGGGCGAGACTAGCACCTCGAAGCTAGCAGTCTCGGTGGCCCTATTACCATGGCGTCCACCAAGAGTCGTGGTGCTAAAGGAAGTTCTGAACAACCCAACACGCAAGGCTCAGAAGCTCAAGTTAGCTTCAATTCATGGATCTCAGAGATCTGGAGCTACTTGAAAGAAAACATCCTTCCTGAAGACAGTGTATCCGCTGACCGGATCGTCAGATTGGCTAAAAGATACACGCTGGTAGAAGGGTATCTCTACCGGCGCGGTGCCAACAGCGTCCTAATGCAGTGCATCTCAAGGGAAGAAGGCCACGAGCTCCTCACGGAAATCCATGGAGGCGAGAGCGGGAATCATGCGTCTTCCCGCACGTTGGTCGGTAAAGCCTTTCGACATGGCTTCTACTAGCCTACAACACTCGAAGATGCAGTTGAGCTGGTAAAAAAGTGTGAAGTGTGCCAGTTCCATGCAAAACAAATTCACACTCCGGCTCAGTCACTGCAAATGATACCTCCTACATGGCCATTCGCTGTGTGGGTGTTGGACATTTTGGGACCTTTCCCAAAAATTGTCAGAGGTTACAGGTTCCTGTATGTCGCCGTCAACAAGTTCACCAAGTGGTCAAAAGATACTCCAGTTATGACAATCAACAAGCAGTTAGCTATCAAGTTCTTGAAGTCCATAGTTTGCATATTTGGAGTTTTGAACAGATTCATCACTAAACGGAACCCAATTCACAAGTGCAGCATTCCAAGAATATTGTGAAGACCTCAGCATTCAAGTTAGCTGCGCATCAGTAGCTCACCTGGAAAGTAATGGCCAAGTCGAGAGAGCAAATACGGAAATATTGAAAGGACTCAAGACATGCACATATGAGCGCATGAGGAAACATGGAGCCAACTAGATAGAGGAGCTTCCGTCCGCATTGTGGGCGAGCATGATAACACCTAGCCGATCAATTGGAGAGACACCCTTCTTCCTGGTGTATGGAGATGAAGCAGTCCTTCCTCTGTAATCACCATGGGGTTGCTCCGGGTTCGGACCTTTGACGAAGCCGCACAGGACCAACTCCAACATGAAGACCTTGACCTCATCGACGAGGGGAAGTGCCAAGCAGCTGTTCAGAATGAACATTATTGCGAGGCGCTCCAGCGCTATCATCAAAGGCATGTGCGCAACCGACAGCTTGAGGAAGGCGATCTGGTGCTGCGAAGAATACTAACTCGTGAAGGGATGAACAAACTTTCCCCCAGCTGGGAAGGTCCCTTCCGAGTGATCAAAGTATCCCGACCCGGATGCGTTGTCTTGGCAACTAAGGATGGGACTCTGCTTCCCAATCCATGGAACATCGAGCACCTCCGTAAGTTTCATACTTAGTTTCACGGAGCTCAATCTGTAATTACACACAATGTAAGTTATAGAGTCTATACACAGAGTCGGGTAGGTCCTCCGGGAGAACATCCGGACCCCTCCGGGAGGGTCCGGGCAGTTCAAGCAACATTTAAATTGCTTCCTATACTGATAGTGTGGCTTACCTACCATGGGTTAGAACAATATGAATATCACACTTGGCCTAGTTCCGAACCCTAAGTGTGTCCTTGTCTCCCTGTAATCCGGACCTATAGTGAAAGACATTGTTGTGTAAAAGCAGACTCCACGTGCATTAATTTTGTACAGGCTCATTTTCTTTTATTATCCTTTTCCTTCTTGTCTATAACAAAGTTGTGCAATTCTTTTTGAGCTTTAGTCCAAAGTTATTCATATGTTCTACAAGTGATATTGTCAATTTTTTCGGATCTTAGCATTGCTAGACGGTCTACTCGCCTGAACGCCAAAGCTATTGTCAGGTTCGGAGTGTTGCTATCAACTTAGCTTGGTCAAGCATCCTAAGTACGCCACTCTACCTACATTCTAGCAGGCCTCAGTAGGGCTGGTCCTGAAGGCATTCAAATCTCGAGAGATTGCATTAATGTACTTGTTATCATATTGAGTTCTTTTGGATCTAAAATTCAAATAAGAACAGTAAGTCGCAAAAGAGTTATAGACGAGAGGACAAATTTTACTGTTTTTCTTGCCTTTAATGCGCATGAAAAATGGTAAACTCATGGCGATGGTGGAAGATGACGAAGCTACTAAGCTCTGACATCCCCCAAAGGGGGCCCGCCATTGACATTTCTAAGTTGAAAGTGGGCATCTTTGGAGCTAACAAGCTCCAATAACTCCCATGGGGGCCAGCCGTCGACGTGAAGCATAATGATGATTCAAGCGAAGATGGTGAAAAAATCATCCCGAGGGGATTCCCCGTCGATGTATTCTACGTTGATGGTGGATATCATCGAAGCCGGGAAGCACCGACGATCCCAGGAGCTCGCCGTCGATGTTTCTATCCGTTGACATTGGGCACCATCAGACCTACCAAGCTCCGACAACCCCTGGGGGCCCACCGTCGACGTTTTTATGCATTAAAAGTGGCGCCGTCAAATCTACCAAGATCCGACAACCCCAGGGTTCCACCGTCGACGTTTCTATGCATTGACAGTGGGCACCATCATACCTACCAAGCTCCGACAACCCCAGGGGGCCCGCCATCGACGTTCTACGCATTGATAGTGGGTGCCGTCAAAGTACCAAGCTCTGACAACCCCAAGGGGCCCGCCGTCGATGTTTCTATGCGTTGACAATGGGTGTCGTCGAAGACACCAAGATCCGACAACCTCAGGGGCCTCCGTCGATGTTCTATGCGTTGACGGTGGGTGGCGTCGTTGCAATGAAGCTCTGACAACTCCCATGCGGCCCGCCGTCAACGCAACAAAGGGTCCCCA
This sequence comes from Tuctoria greenei, assembly GCA_036927565.1. Taxonomy (NCBI): domain Eukaryota; kingdom Viridiplantae; phylum Streptophyta; class Magnoliopsida; order Poales; family Poaceae; genus Tuctoria; species Tuctoria greenei. The sequence continues at coordinate 94,479,469 of JAYESD010000005.1, forward strand.
ATGGTGTCGGAGGTAAACTTTAGACCTAAATGCTAAACATGTTGACTACAAGTTTGAAGCTTTCAAGTCGTCAACACATTGTCAAAACCTCTTGGTACATGTTCGTAATCAAATTGTGTACATCTACCAGAGGGCCAACAATATAAAAGACAATGCATTGAACAAACACAAAATGGAGTTCATTCATTTGAGAAGAGAGGATTTCATTCATTGAAAGGACTGGATTACAGTAAAAGGCAAAAGGCAAAGGTCCTAGCTACTGGAGGTTCTAAGTCCTGTGAAAAAATGAGGCAACCTTCTCGTCAGCTTCTTGGACGCTGGCCCTGGCGACATCCTCCTCTTCGACAATGGGTCCTTCGAAGACCGGATCTAGAGAAAGTTGGGGGTCTCAGCTCTTGTAACACGCCAAAACATATTCGACGACATTCTTGGCCAAATATTTCCCATCTGTCTCAAGTTGGTCGATGATGACGTGACCCATTGTGTCGAGTTTGCTGCTAGTAGAGCTAAGAGCTAGCAGCACGTGGTCCAGCTCTGGTGCTGAGTTCTTCGGACGTACCAGACTGAAGTCGAGTGGTACCAAAGCTCTGTTGGCATGCCCCAAGAAGTCCCGGACCCGCTGAGACTCAGTCGCCCTTACATTCCTCAGTTCCTCCAGTGATTGCCTCATGGCCGCAAGTTCCAGACTCCCCCGGGCGATGCGCTCAACCTATTTGGCATGTTGCTGAATGCTTTCAGCCACTTGCCTTTCGCAGTCAGCGAGCTCTGTCTTCCAGAGGTGGATGCGGTTCTGCTGTTCAGCCAGGTCTTTCTCCCTACCTCTCACCTTCCCCTCTCTGGTGGCAACATCATCTCCTCTTTTGGAGAGCTCTTGCCCCAGCTTCCAGTGCTTCTCCTCCTCCTGCTTGCACTGCTAATCAATTTTCTTGGTGCGGTCTGCCAAGTTTTGCTCACCCAGAGACAGTTTCTTGGCGAGCTACCCCTCTCTTTTCAAGATATCCTCCTGCATCTCCATCAGCTTCTCTTCCCTCTCATCGAGGTTCGCTCGGCGCTTCAGGAGAATCTTGCTGAATGTAGTTTAGAGGGGGGGATGAATAGGCTATTTCAACTTTCGTCAAATCTTGAAACACTTAACAACTTGATCAAATACAGAGAAATTGGACTAGTCCGGTATGGTGCGGACTAGTCCGGTGTGTGCGGACTAGAACGATCAAGTTTGATCAAAGAATTCACATCAAGTACTCTATGCAACGAAAAGTAAGTTGTAATTTGGATGTATCATGATAATGAAACTATGTATGGCACAAATTAACTTTGATTTCAATGTTTTAACATAAGTTATCCAAGATTGAGTATACCCTAGAATATGATAAACAAAAAGTATGCAACACAAGATTTTTATCCCGTGGTTCGATTCCATAGAGGAAATCTACATCCACGTTGAGGAGTCCATGGAGGATCGGGTCTTCACCAACCCTACCCTCGTCGAATCACCACAGAGGCCGATTCTCTTCCACTAACCACAAAGGGGCAAATAACTGTGTTCAAGGGGCTTTCTCAAAAGTTGAGAGTTCCCCAAGATTTACAATGATGAACACCACCAACACACTCGAAAGATGTACAATAAAGAACAAGAGTGTGCGAGAGAATCAAACCCAAGAGCTCAAGATCGTGTGGAACAAGTCTCTTCTTTTGATCAATGCTAATCCTCAAAGATTTGATCTTTCTAGGGTTAGAATGTGTGGAGAGATGTGTATTTTTGGGCTCTTGGAAGGTGTGACAGCGCAGGGGGTCGAGAGAGTTGGTTGTAGGGCCGTACACCTCTATTTATACTAGGGTTTCCAAGAGTTACCGTTAGGGTTTGCGATGTCCGGACTAGTCTGTGGTGGACTCCGGACTAGTCCGGTGTGCGGCGTGTGGGAAACCCTAAGTGTTCTGATATATCGGACTTGTCCTAAAATGAGCGGACTAGTCTGATTTGATCTCTGGAAGTGTTCAGACTAGTCCAGTAAATATCGGACTAGTCCGGTGTGGTGAACCTCATGTAGAATTGAGGACAAGTCCGTAGTTGGAGGACTTGTCCAATTTTAGTCAGAGAGTTTTCAGACTAGTCCTTGGTGATATCGGACTTGTCCGGTGTCGTGAAAAATTGTGAGGTCCTGAGGACAAGTCTAGGGCAGACTTGTCCGCTTTTAGTCAGAAAGATATCGGACTAGTCCGTAGTGATATCGGACTTGTCTATTTTTGTGCAGATGTGAAGTGCTGAGGACTAGTCCGCACTAGGGGGGACTAGTCCGATCTTAGTCAGAGAGATATCGTACTAGTCCGGCGAATATCAGACTAGTATGGATTTGTGAAATTTTGTGCAATGAGGGTGATTTCTTTTGCTTGAGCTCTTGGGGTGTGTTTCTCCAACACACTCCATACACAACAAAGTATTCTATTCAGCTTTTGAGCTCTTTTCTATATAGATTCATTCATTCTCCTTTCTTTTTGCACTTTCTTCATAATTTCATTAAAATCTGCGCTCATCTCAACAATTTTGTTAGGATCTCATTTGTTTGTCATAAATCAACCAAAACCCACAAGGGATGCCTAGATGCACTTTCAATCTCCCCATTTTTGGTGATTGATGACAAACAATTGAGATTCCACAAATATGATAAAAGTCCAGATTTTCATAAGGTGTGCACATATGAGCTTGGAACAAATTAAGCAATGAAAACATAAGACATATGTGCACTCTTTATGGTGGGGTGCTAAACTATATGTGTGCGAGCAATAACTGTGATGAGAATGAGGTAAATGACATAATCATATCGACATCAAGCATTTATGCCAATTTCAGAGCATAAACATAGATCATTTCAAAGCATCATCACAAACTTCATAAACATGACTAGAAACATAATAAGAGTCTTACAACACCAAAAGCAGTCTTACAGCACCAAAAGCATAACAAAGCGCAAAAGATACAAATAGAGCTCGCATCTCTCATCTACTGCTACAACCTAATGACTCCCCCTCAATCTCTCCCCTTTTGGCATCAAAGCACCAAAAAGGAGAAGAAGGATCTACTAGTCATCGCCAACTCACTCCTCGCTGTCGGTCCTCTTGTCGTCTTCATCATCAGGCTGAGGAGGAAGAGGATGAGGATGAGAACCACTCGTCGTGCCCCCAACGCCGAAGTATGCAAGCTCGAAAGGAGATAAATGTGGAAGCTTCGAGAAGTCAGAAGGGGAGTCCTCGAAGATAACTGGAGATCCAATAGGCTCAATCTCCAGCTTTTGACATATGGCCTTGACATTGTCCTTCATGTATCTCATATCCTCCTTTCTTGCCCTGTTCAACTTGTGAAGCTTCACTTCAGCTTCTCCCTCTACTTAAGAAGAGCCCACCTGTTGACCAGGAAGTTGTAGAAGACCGACTGGGGGGTCACCCCTCCTTCCACACATTGGTGGATCCTGGTCAAAGCAGGGTTGAAGGCCTCTGACAGCACCGGAACTTCACTCTAGGCTTCAGTGTCAACGTTGGGAAGGCCTTCGGGCAGCTCCAGCTTCTCGTGCTCCTTTGCCGTGATGACAATCCAATCTTTCTTCCTGTCGTCCCACTTGCCAGAAGGGAACAACCTCAAGTACTTATACGGGCATTTCTTGCGCTTCACAAAATAGTAGAAGCCAAGGTACTCGTCACTCTTGCGGTTGGGGTGGATGGTGAAGAAGGTACGGAAAAGCTCGATGCAGGGGGAATACCCACCACATCTCGCAGAAGTGGATGAAGGTCGACACAAGAAGAATGGAGTGGGGGCCAAGGTGGTACAACTGCAGACCATAGAAGTCTAACAACATCAAGAGAAAAGTGGGATCCGTCCCACCATGGCGTACGCGAAAAAGTACACCATGTCGTTGGCGCGCTCCTTCTTGAACGGGAGCTTGCCGGTGCGGACCAGGTGGTTGAAGGAGTCGCTGGACCACCCCATGTAGGTCTGGACCTTCTTCAATTCGCAGTCGGTCGTGAGACGGCTCTTGCGGAGACCCAACTCCATCGCAGCACGGCGGGATGAGAGAGGAAAAGCAGGCAAAAGTTTGGAGGATTCGAGCGCACGTTCAAATGAAGGCATAAGGAATCACCAAATGGTGTGCACTTTTCTTCTTAAGTAAAACCCCACAACGCTTGGATGGAAACCGCAGAGGGGCCAAGGATACAGTTTAAAAACTTCACCCTACCGATGACAAGGGGGCCCGTGTCCACCCCGACGATCAAGTCGAGGTCCTTACCCCAGGCGAACAATTGTCATAATGAGAGGCGGGAAACCCGAGGGCGGCGGCCTGACAGGGCGCGCGGAACTGATACGGTTTTCGTATTGGGAAACGGCGACTTTCAATTGCGTGAGATGCGCATGCGCAGATCTCACCTGCCGCATCCTGAAGATGCCACGCGGCGATGGTTTAACTGCGAACCACCACCTCAATGGCACATCCAAAGACCTTTGAAGACACGGCGCAGAAATCGAAAGATGGACCCACCTCCGGCATAATGACTTAATCCAAAAAGTCTCTCCCAGAGGTGGACCCAGGGGGCCATTGTAGGTACCCTGTGTACCGGATACCCCTTGGGACTGCGAAGAGTGCAAAGGAACTCCACCTATCTGAGTTGAAGACCTTCGAAGGCCCCACGTGTCATACGGAACCATACCTGCCTCCCTTCTATGGTTAGTCCCAGTGCCGCCACGTGTATCATAAACCGGAGCTACATTCCATACATGGGATAGCTCCGGACTAGATACCTGTGTGGCACCCCCGGACCTAACTCCCGACAGAGGGAAGCTCTGGTACCGACATGTGTACAACAGCACCGAACCTACTCGTCCAAGACAGTAAGCTCTGGAGCTGCCACGCGTCCAACCGTCGGACCTTCAACTTCAACAGACAGATTGGTGGACCTCCAACGGCTCGGACCTTCAAGGAACAATTAAAGCTTCAAGACCCGATTATGTGTCATTAATGCTATCTTAATAACACACGATCGGAGGACCCTTAATACCAGTAAAGCCACCATCAAGGCGCGTTATCACGCTGTTAAGGGTAATTAAGTAAATTAACTGTGTATTAAGCATCAGTAACCGCCGGGGCCACATGTCGGGCCAGGCTGACGATGTAATAGCCAGTCCTTGTACTATAAAAGGACTGGCCGAGCGATACACTAGGGGACACATGCACCTGAGGCTTTCACACGTGCCTAAGACTCCCAGACACTCTGGCCTCTCACACTTAAGCGCTCAGACGCTCAATACAACAACAACACACACCCGTGGAGTAGGGTATTACGCTCAGGTGGCCCGAACCACGTAAATACCTGTGTCAAATCACCACCTTATTCTTAATCTCCACGCGCCCTAACCGAACTACAAAACTCTGTGGGCTACCAACGGTAGTACCGGGAGAATTGTCGGAATCAGACTCCGACAATATCAAAGTTATGGTCATATTTGCCTTTATCCATGTGGTTTCTATGACATTTTTGAGTTTGCATATCATTTGAATAGCTCTAAACTTGAGGACCTAGGTAACCTGTGCCCAAAATATGACATTGTTACTTTTGATGAATTAGGTTATGTGTGATGTGCCATTGCATACACACCATGTTAGATGGAAGAGTTCTTGATGGTTATGATAGTGTGAAAGTAGTGCCTTCCCTTTTTGTCCTAGCATTCAATTCATTTGGAGAACTCAGATTGCAGTTTGGAAAGCTTGGTGAAATGATTGCAGCTCGATCTGGATCAAAGGAACACAACATTTGATCACTACTACTCCCTGATGTGAGTGCCTCAGTAGATTCAACTTAGTACTTCATTTGTATGCTTTATATACTATTTATGAATAGTAATTTGATAGGTGCTTAAAGAAAGCAACAATGACTCAGAGCCTAAGCTGATGTCATGTCACATCTTAATAGCTAAAAACTTCACTGAATTTGACGGTAGAGTACTGCAGGCTTCTAAGGTTGGTTATAATTATTTATTTTTAGATATTTTTCTAGTTATACACTGTGGTTACAAAACATTGATGCTACAAATCTGATTATATCTTCTTTTTAAGGCTTAAAGCTAGAAATGGAAAAGACATTTTCCCTCAAAGTGGAAGGCAAAACTTTAACAATAAGGTCAAAGTATATCGAGTGTGTATTCACAGTTTGTACTAGTCCTTCATGGTAGGTAACTTATGTTTGAGATCATGTCCTCCAGAGTTTGATTCGAACCAGCACTGTCAAGGACCGTCATGACTCAAATTACGTTTTGGAAAGCTTGGTGAAATGATTGTAGCTCGATCATTAAAGGAACACAACCGTTTCCTATTCATTGCAATGTTAGGGAGAGCAAGCTCGACGATACAGTGTATATTTGATAAGAGTCTTAGAGAAACTATGAATTGCAATGTATCAACAATGAATTGCTATATAAACTATATATTGCAATGTAGAAACTATGATTTGCTGTGCATCAACTATGAATTGCAAGGTATAAACTATGAATTGCATTAAATATATTATGATTGCTATTATTCCAATTTAAGCAGGAAAGAAATAATAGTGTTTAATTAGTTCTGTATAGATTCATACCTTATCACATGCGGACGTTGTACATAAGGAACCACCCGTGAGAATGCTTTATCACAGGCGGCACATTATATGTAAAGAAGCGACTGTGGAAAATCATTAGCACAAGCGGTTTGTAGCAGCCGCCTGTGAAAATGGCCTATTTTCACATACGCATTGTTACTCGCGGATTTGAAAACCTCTTGTGATAATATATATGTTTAGAGATGTCTAAGATATAGCTTTTTGTAGTATTGGGTACTAAACAGTGATTATTTGGTTCCAATCCTGAGGCTAAAAGGCATCCAAGCTTGAACCTCTGGAAATGTTGTGCAAAAATAACAATTACTATAAAAACATTAGTCCGAGAATAAAAAAGGATATAGAATTTAGAATATAGAACCTTGACCTGTGCATGTGTTTGAAATTGAGTGTTCCCATTTCCTTTGTTTCAAATATAAAAACAATAAATGGCCCCTAGAACATAATACAAGCCTTGATTAATCAAAATAAATTATAGAAATTGCTAAATAAATATAGTCTTCCCACATGCATAAAATTTATCCCCAAAATAGAAAATTACCTATGTAAGTTTAAAATAATTATTTTCTTCACCAGCAATCGATAAAAAAGTGTTAATTTATTACAATGGAGTTCTATCAGGATTTTAGGGGGATTTATATTTGGGTAGTTACTTATTAGCTGCAGTTGCATACCGTAGCAAAATAGAAGAGTTTGGGGAAGAACCTGAGGACCGAATTACTTGGAAGAACTCAATAATAAGTGTGAAGGCAAGCTCTAACTTTTTTACTATATTATACGTACATTTTATCGCACCCACTCAATTTGTTTTTATATATATGCATATATATGTTGTCGTCGCTTTTATTCTTGCCGTCGGCTTCTGTTCTTGCTCTGACGCATTTAGTTGTAGACGTCGGCCTTTTGGTGACAAACCGTCGGCCATAACCCTATGTCCGTCGAGTGCCATAAACTGACAGTTTTACTGTTGTTACAGTTGACGGCCCCAACGCTTCTATTTACCCCTGACACCCTATTGATCGTTTCTTGTAGTGATACAATTAACACAATTTTGATAAATTTTTTACCTTCATAACTTAATATGACATCATACTGGTTGCAAGTGATGTGCTTCCTTCCTGTTAGACAAGTGCTTTAGTAAAATTGTTTTACAAAACTTTTTGGTTTCCCCTTTTCCTACCCATTGCCGCTAAGGGCCATCTTATCTCTCTTGTTCGCACTTTCCTCTTCGTCTACCTCGTGCAGCCACCGATCCAAAGGATACATCCACTAGTACAAAAAGCTTCATCGCAGGCGGCTCTAAACATATTATCACAAGCGGATTTAAAAATGGCATGAACCAAAAAGCTTGTGAAAATAGGCCTTTTTCTCGGGCTGCTCTAGAAACTGTCTATGCTAATGAATTCCCACATGCGGTTTTTTACGTACAACGTGCCATCTGTGATGATGCATTATCTCAGGCGGGTCCTAACATACGACTCTCTCGAAGCGTCTAAACGACACTTCCCTCGGACCTACTAAGGAGCAGCCAGCGGAGGTTCTTTTTTGGAGGGGCGAATTTCTTGGAACGACAAGCTAGACGAACACGGATGATTTACGCGGTTCGGGCTGCCGGGAGGCATAATACCCTACATCCACGGGGGGTTGTGTTGTATTGTATGAGCGAGGTGTGTGGGAGCGATATGTGAGATTCCTCCTCTAATTCGTGGTTGCTCGGTTCTTTTATAGGTCAAGGTCCGGCAGCGTACATTATGACTGGGTCTCGACAGGTAGTCTCGGGTTAATTAGTCATGAGAGTACATTAACAGGCCTTGATGGCACGTTAATGGGTCTTGATGATGCATTAACATGTATTAATAACATGTTAATGGGTCTTGATGAAGTCTTGAAGTCGCGGTCTTGACAACACATTAATGATGTGTTGATGGCGCGTTAATACGGTCTTGAGTGCACACGTCGCCTTCCGGAATCGCGGGATGCACGTGGCAGCTCTGGACCTCTCCTCAGCGGGGAATCTAGGTCTGGAGTGCTGGAGATGTGTGGCAGCACCGGACCTCTCCTCAGTGGGGAGGCTAGGTCCGGTGTCGTCGAGACGCGTGGCAGCACCGGACCTCTCCTGGATGGGGAGGCTAGGTCCGGTGTCGTCGGGACGCGTGACAGCACCGGACCTCTCCTCAGCGGGGAGGCTAGGTCCAGAGCTGCAAGTTGTCAGAGCCGTCTTGTCTTCCTTGTATGCGAGGGTACCCGGTCTGTAGGGTATCGACAGTGGCTCCCGGGCCCACCTCGGGAGAGGTGGCGGGCCACCATCATCAATGTCAACGGCAGGCCCCCTGAGATGTGTCGGTGTCGGAGCTTGAGGTCCAACGGCGGATCTTGGCAATGGTGCGGGAGCGTCTACCATCGATGCTAAGAATGTCGACGGCGGGCCCCCTTGGAAGGTGCTGGTGCCGGAGGTTGAGGTCCGATGGCAGAGCCCGAAGAAGGGTGAATTCCTGCATAAGAATGACAACAGAAAGAGTAATAGTGCTCATTGGTTATAATCTTCCTGCCCTTAATTTTGTTGTGGCTTACGATCCTTATTCGAGCTACGGGACATGAGTAATTCAATGCGATAGTATTTGGGTACTGATTGCCATCTTACTCAGGAACATGTGTTGTTCGGACCTGCCTTACTGTGACGCAACACCAAAATAGGTAGATTGGCGTACTTAGGGTGCTGGACTAGGCTAAGTCTTTAGCTGACTCCGGACCTATCATTGGTGTTGGTATTCAGGTGAGTAGGCCATTCAGCAGACATGAGATCCCAAATGAGAAAACCACCAGAAATATCCAAACACATCACAGGTACTACAGGTTGTCCGTCTGTAGCAGGGTAGCACAACTCCCATTATGGGCAAACTGAAAGATGTAACAGAGAAAAAAAAGGAAACAATATGCATAATATTTATACATAATTATGTGAACATGGTGACAATATCTGAATTTTGATTATTGCTTTGTCCAAGAGCATGTGCCTTTCAGTATCCGGTACTAAACCGCAGTGCTAGGGAGGAAGAGTGTGTTGGCTTAGGGTCACAGGGCACGACTTTGGGTGCACAACCAGGCTAAGCAGTTTGTACACTCTTGACCTCCCGCTGACATTAGTCTTTTGGGAGACGTCCGACCCCCAGTACTCAGCCATAGCGTTGGAAAGGTAGAGTGTGCATACTTAGGGTGCAGGACCAGGCTAAGGAGGTAGCACACTCTGGACCCCTAGTATTCAGCCGCAAGAAAGGTAGAGTGCGCATACTTAGGGTGTAGGACCAGGCTAAGTAGACAGCGCACTCCGCACCCTCTGTTGGCATTAGCCTTTCGTGGGAGTGACTGTTCAGCAACATGGGACTCCGAAGAAAATAACCAAGGACACCGGATATGTCACAGTTACCTGGTGGCATCATTGCCGTCGTGGTTGCAGGTAGTCACCCTATGGTGGCGGAGGTAGCCATGAGGCAAAGTGTACAGTCTTAGAGTCACGGGGCACTTGCGGAGAGTGCAAGACCAGGCTAAGCAGGCTATATACTTTGGACCTCCTACTGGCGGCGGTGGCGGTAGAAAGTTGTCGTGTGGTGACAGTAGTAGCCACTGCTGGGTCAGCCCGCTATGGAGCGGGAAGTGGAGCCGTCTTCCTTGCTCCCTTCATGGTGCGAGGGTCGAGAAGAGCCGGCGATGGGCTGAAGATTCACCATCGAGGTGAGGCTCGTCGATCCAAAAAAGTGCCCCCCTACCTGGCGCGCCAAATGTCGAAGCGTCCGAATGACACTTCCCCAGGACCTGCTAAGGAGCAGCTCGCGGAGGTTCTTTTTTGGAGGGGCGAATTTCTTTGAACGACAAGCTAGACAAACACGGATGATTTACGTGGTTCGGGCTGCCAGGAGGCATAATACCCTACATCCACAGGGGGGTTGTGTTGTGTTGTATGAGCGAGGTGTGTGAGAGCGAGATGTGAGATTCCTCCCATAATTCGTGGTTGGTCGGTCCTTTTATAGGTCAAGGTCCGGCAGCGTACATTATGACCTGGGCCCGAGAGGTGGCCCCGGGTTAATTAGTCATGAGAGTACATTAACAGGCCTTGATGGCACGTTAATGGGTCTTGATGGTGCATTAACATGTCTTAATAACATGTTAATGGGTCTTGATGAAGTCTTGAAGTCGCGGTCTTGATAACGCATTAATGATGTGTTGATGGCGCGTTAATACGGTCTTGAGTGCACACATCGCCTTCCGGAATCGCGGGATGCGCGTGGCAGCTCCAGACCTCTCCTCAGCGGGGAGGCTAGGTCCGGAGTCCTGGAGACGCGTGGCAGCACCGGACCTCTCCTCAGCGGGGAGGCTAGGTCCCGTGTCGTCGGGATGCGTTGCAGCACCGAACCTCTCCTCGGCGGGGAGGCTAGGCCCGGTTTCATCGGGACACGTGACAGCACCGGACCTCTCCTCAGCGGGGAGGCTAGGTCCGGAGCTGCAAGTTGTCAGAGCCGTCTTGTCTTCCTTGTATGCGAGGGTACCCGGTCTGCAGGGTATCAACAAAATTCACCTGTGATAAAGCAATAGGACAATACTAATTAAACAATATTATTTCTAATTTCCTGATCAAATTTAAATAAAAGCAATCAAAATATATTCATTGCAATTCATAGTTTATACATTGCAAGTCATAGATCATACATCGCAAGTCATCGCTTCATACATTGCAATTCATAGTGTGTACATTTAAAAAATATAGTTTGATATATAACGATTCATAGTTTCTCTCACCTCACATCTATAATTCATAGTTCATACATTGCGATTCATATCTTGCTCTCCGTAATATTGCAATCAATAGGAAACGATTTTGTTCCTATGAATAGGAAACTGCTGTGTATTCTTTAATCTAGCTCGAGCTGCAATCCGGAAGATATGATTGTTGAAGTTCCACCTCTCACTTTGTAGCATCAATGTCTTCTCCATTTCGAGCTTGATGTCTAATGAAGACAAAGAGGTAAGACACTACTTCCACACTATCATAGCCGTCAAGGAGGAATAGTAAATTATCCATAGTCTTTCAAGATGAATGGTAGATTCTTCATGATTGCGTCCTCCAACCTGATACATACAATATATACATATTAATATCCAGAACAGACAAAGAACATGGCTAAAGGGGGACAACATGGCTACTGAATGCACTGACCTTCACATTGATTTTAAGGGCAACATTTTGAAAATATTGGTTGCCTATATTGGAATTGGGATTGATGCATTGAGAAACTAGTTGTACATACTGGTTGTCTATACCAAGTTTAGTCTCGCACGGACTCTTAATTGTTCCTGCAAAATGAATTGCGCAACATATCTTACTGCAAGACCAAGAAGGCCAATTGTGGCTGTAACAATACAAAGAAAACAGTAACCGCACTATTACAAAGAGCAACATATCTAGCGGTATCTTACTGCACTCAGCGGCGATGCCGAGGGTGCAGACGGCGCTCGGCGTGGACGGCGAGGGTAAGGACGACGCTCGACGGTGATGCCGAGGGTGAGGATAGCACTTGGCTGTTACTATGACAGTGAGGGCAAGGACGGCGAGGGTAAGGGTTTGGGTGTGGCAGGGGAGGGCTCGGCGGCAAAATGAAAATGTTAGGCTTGTGGGGCGCTTCCGATGCTTCATTTATAGAGAAAATATTTTCCACGGGCAGCGATTTCTTAATCACCGCCTGGGAAAACATTTTAAATAAATTATAAAACTAATTTTCTCAGGTGGCATAGTCTTAATAACCGCCTGAGAAGACGCTCCTATAAGAATACTATTTTCATCGGCCTCTTTAGTCTTAATACATATCTATAATGATTTTCTACATCAACAATGTGTAACACATCCATGAAAGAAATAAATAGTCCACTAGTTTATGTTCTTATAATACATATCTATAAATATTTTATTTGTCTTTAAGACAGCACGTTATTAGTTCATTTCTAGTGGTTTACCGTTAGGACAGCAACATTAGAACTATTTTTGCACACCAATGAACAACATAATAAAGTTCATTACCCTAAAAACAATATATTACAAACAAGAAAACAGAAAAACACAAACTAAAAACAAGAAAAGAAAAACAATGCAACTAAAAACAAGAAAAAAAAACTACTTCTTCTTCTTCTCCTCCTCCTCCTCCTCCTCCTCGGGATCCTGGCAGGGCGGGGGCGCCTGGGACGCCTCCCTAGCAAAGACGGGAAGCGCAGTCTCCTGGACATCACCGCCACCAGGTTGTCGCGGTCGGCAGCGCCGAGCTCGACTGTCAGCGTGTCCTAGAGGACGTCAAGGCAACCGGCCAAGTGCATCATGTCGAAGACGTAGTGGTCTGTGCTCCCCATTAATGTATACTCTGGAAGGCGACCGAGCCCAAGGTGGCGCATGGAGCGCGATGTATTGTCAAATGCATCGCGCGCCATCTTCCGGAGAGCCCACTCTATGTCCAGGGGGAGTCCGGTCGGGGACGCTTCCCTTTGGGGTCCTTCGGAGGGCTTGGCGGTGGCGTTTTCTTGTCAGCCATGATGTTCTTAGCTCAGTTTTGGGAAGAGAGGAAGAATGACTGTGCAGAGAAGACAATGGCGGGCGTTGGTGATCTTATAGCGTAGCAGCCTAGCGGTTCGTCTCTCGACGCGCGCAGTAGTGGTGATGGGACGTGGAGTAGTTCGAATTGAATTCAAAGGATGCACATGCGTTGCGCGCGTTTAATGCACCTCGGTAACTGGCGCACACGCTCGGTGCGCCTGGTCGCATCAGCCGTCTGTATAAATTGCTACTATGCAGGCGGCTCGTCTTCCAAGGGCTGCCTGTAGAAGTTGGTCAATTTACACAGGCGGATCATATACGTGAGCCGCCTGTGAAGTTACATTATCACAGATGGCTATTAACGCATTCGACAGTACAAACATATTTTTTAACGACCCACCAGTGTAAAAAAATCGAGACGCCTGTGAAAATACTTTTTTAGTAGTGATCATAGACGAAAAAAATATGGTGACATTACAGATGAATGGAGATTTGCGCCTGGCTGGAGATGATGATCACAGAAAGCTACTCTATATCTAGGTATTTTAGACACGAGGCCAATCAGCACAACGGCCGTTTCAATCAGGGTTCAGTGTCCGATGTATCTGTACACAACACAACACAGGTCCAGTTGCTCACTACAGCTGGCACCTGCTCAGCTGTGGTACACCGTCCAGCCACCAACAAAAGGAAAGGAAGCACAAGGCCACTGCTTCCCCGTCCTGCCCCAATTTCCTTTCCTGGGTAAGTGAGCGGCGCTAGTGGAGGTTACCGCTCATAGACAGGGATGTGGTCCCCTGGGCAGCGGATTCGTGCTGAACAGGTCAGGAACGTCGCCCAACGTTCAGATCTGTAAGTATTCGCCGTATTCTTTGCATCTTCTATTTTCATCAACTCTTTTGTATTGTGATGATGGAGTCACGTCTGTTTCGTCAAGGCCGGTTCAGCCACCAAGGAACCAGTACCCAACGATCATGGAGGGTCTTCGCTTCCTGGAGTTTGTGGAGCACGAATTCACCGGCGAGCGCTACAAGTATGACGAGCTTGTCGAAATCTTGCGCGAGTACAGGACGCACAGGTCAGTTACGATCCTTGCACTTGTTAATTTTGCGTCCGGAAGATACAGAAAACACAGGAGTGAGCGTGACTACTCTGGAGGGTTGGATCATTAGTGCGGTAGTTTTTATTTGTGTTCTTGGTATTAGGGATATATGGATCTATGTGAAGGAGCCTTTAAGCTAACCTTTGCAGTTATATTTGTGTCTTGCAGGCTAGATGCCGCCGGGGTTGCCAGTTGCGTGGCGGTCCTGTTCGATGGTCATCCAAATCTCATCGTGGCCTTCAATGTCTTCCTGCCACTGGAACACCGGATCGAGATTTAGGATGGAGAGCAACTGTTGCGTCCAGTGGCGGAGCTAGAAATTTTTTGCCAATGGATTCGCTTAAAAATATATGTATGGATTAAGTATGAGTCACCTGAATCTAATGGGTTCAAACTAGTAGCAATTAGTCAATCATGCTTGCTTTACAAAATTTTATTGGGTTAATCTGAACCCAATGGTATAATTGCAGCTCCGCCACTGGCTGCGTCGGGATTTAGGTTGTGTCATGGGAATCAAGCTGAATGCTGATGATGGTGGCTTCTATAATTTGGTCGTCTCAACCCTCTTATCTGCACTGACAGTCCCTCATGTGGATTATCTTTTTTTTTTACAATATAACCTTAACAGTATCTTTGTACCTTTTTGCGAAGCATATCTGCGTCTGTGGAACAACATGTTTATAGTATCATAATATATCCTTCATTTTCTTTTGATGTCTGATTTAAAATGAACACTAAATGTCGTCGACGTCTGCTCTGACTGATGTTGTAGGAGATGAACGATTTTTTTTAAGAATTCAAGTCAAAGGGATATTTGTATAACTTCAGCCCTTTCATCATGTTCTTAAGGAATAATTATTAACACATGCGCTAGAAGAATAGGATATGACAAGATTAAGGTTTGATCATAATCTATTTACTTAATTTCTAAAATTAAATTCTTTGCATTTTGAATTAACTGAAGCTCATTTTCAACTAACAGTGTATCTACGTGAAATTATATTGTGACATATATGACAATCTGATCCATGCTTCTCGCCTCCTCCGGCACCCTCATGAAATCAGTCGTCTAGCAGTCTAGCTAGAGGCTCTCACACCCATTTCATCAGATGCAAACCTTAGTTTTCACAGGAATCCTCACATGCAATAATTCTGTTGCATCACAATCAATACAGGGCATTCTTTTACTGGGATTGACAGTAATCATGCCATAGGAACCGGGTGAGGATGTTCCTTCTCTGAAAAATAGTCAAAATTAATTCTCAGGTAGGAATTTGTATATGCAAATATAGTTCATAATTCGTGTTATTTGTGTGACCATGCTGCCATGTTCGATATATGGATCTATGCAATAGTGTGCTATGTAACATCTTAACAACAAAAAACAGTCATATAATTATTAACACATGCCCTAGAAGTATAGGATACGGTAAGATCAAGGTTTCATCATAACGTATTTACCTTCTAAATTTAAATTATTTGCATTTTGAATTAACGGAAGCCCATTTTCAACTAACAGTGTATCTATGTGAAATTATATTGTGAGATATATGAAAATCTTATCCACGCTTCTCGCTTCCTCCTGCACCCTCATGAAGTCAGTCGTCTAGCCAGTGATCTATCACACCCATTCCATCAGATGCAAACCTTATTTTCCCCACGAATCGTCAAATGCAATAATTATGTTGCATCACAATCAATGGAGGGCATTCCTTTACTGGGATTGACGGTAATCATGCCATAGGAACCGGGTAAGGATGTTCCTTCTCTTAAAAATAGTCAGAATTTCTCAGTACGGAATTTGTATATGCACATATAGTTCTTAATCCGTGTTATTTGTGTGAACGATGTTGTCATGTTCTATATATGGATCTATGCAGTAGTGTGCTACTGTGACAACTTAACTACTAAAAACAGTCATATTTCACTGGCATAGTCATTGTAGACAGTTCTTGTATATATCGTGCAATTGGCCATAAATCGGAGATGTGTTGGCGCAACATTGTGAATGAATCAGCATCTCAGTTATCATTATTGGGTAGAGTACAACATAAGAAACATCACTAGGATTGCCTCTGTGATCGCGTGTTGTCCACGTCTATGTCTTAATTACCTTGGCTTATGTTCCAAGTATTTGCACTACAATCACCCACGCCCATTCCAGAAATATACTTACCGGTGATCCATTTGGATCTGGAAATACCAGTACAATATCTACCAAGCTTTCTGAGACATGGAACTGTCTAGATCAGCTGTAACTCATCAGGTCAATGAAACCCACCTATCCGGAAAAGGATATGAAGAAAAGATATAAAAGTGTATGGCTAGCATTCAACAGGAGAAAACAAAATGTTGATTAATATGAATAAGATCACAGCAGAGCGTTCCATGCTATTCAATCTCAACACAATATGAGACTCGCCAGGGCAAGTTGAGATAACACAGGGCAGATAAACTGACATATAGGTTGCTACCAATGGAATCATAGTTCAAATCACCACATGAATTGTTGCATTACAGACAATTGGTTCCTAGATACTTTCATATATTTCATATCTGGATATATTTAACCACATCGAGGTCCTGTTACGATTTGTCTTCTTTGACTTACATGCAAGAGATGCCACACCAGCTGCCACTGTGACAAAACCATCCGATCCTGCAAAATCGGGTTATATGGTTTTACGAAGGATGGGGTGCGTTAAATACCTAGTTTAGAAGTTTTTTAGGGTTAAGTAGTCACCAGATCATACACTACAGGAATCGCGCAATAGACGACGACCAGAATAAGAGACGATGGCCCCGTCGTCTTTTAACTAATTGACGACGGCTAAATCCAGCCGTCATCAATTATTCCGTAATTGACGATGGTTTACCTGGTACCGTCGTTAATAAATTACCGACGACGGTTGGCCGTTGTCAATAAGGGACCATCTTCAATATGGGCTGAAACCGGGCCCACCCGAGCGGTTATCGAAGACGGCCTAACTCCACTGTCCTCAACTACAGGATTATCGACGACGGTTGACCTACACTGTCATCAATAACAAATTTTAATGTACACCCTGTGCCCTGCCAACTCTATTCCCGCCCGCCTCCACCGCCTACGCCGCCGGTGCCGTTCTCCGTCTCCCAGGTACGCCGCCGCCTCTCCCCGTCGCCCCCTCCCCGTGTATCTCCCTCCCGTCGCCCTTCCCCTGCGCCACCACCGCCGCCCCTCCCCTAGGCCGTTTCTCGCCGCCGCCGCCTCCCCTCCCATGCGCCGCCTCTCACCACCGCCCCCTCCCCTCACCTGCGCTGCCTCTAGCCGCCGCCCCTTCCCCTCCCTGTGCCACCCCTCCCCTCCCCTGCGCCACCACCTCCCCCCTTGCGCCGCCCCTCCCCTCCCCTTGTGTTGCCGCCACCACCCCTCCCCTCCCCTGCACCGCCCCTCCCCTGCGCCACCGCTGCCGCTCCTTCCACTCCCCTGCGCTGCCCCTCCCCTCCCCTGCGCTGCACCCCTCCCATTGTGTCGCCCCTCCCTCCCGTGCGTCACCGCCGCCACCTCCCCTTGCACCATCCCTGCCCTTGCGCCACCCCCTCCTCCCCAACACACCCTTCCCGGCACGCCCCTCCCCACCGTGGGTGCCCCTGCGATGGGTCATCAAGCCATCGTTACGTGTGTGTTTGTGTTTGTAGTAGTCGATGCAATGACGGCGAGGTTGCCGGTGGCGCTCTTGTGGACCAAGTGCAGTTCCACGGGAAACCTCTGGCCGTTGATGGTGTGCTGGGATGGCATGTGCCAGTGCAGCTTCTCAAAGTTGTAAGCCTTGCCGTTCACGGTGATCGTCCCAACCTTGCACTCGAACGCCATTTGGATGTCATGGCTGTTGTTGATGAGTGTGGCATTGGTGGCAGCGTAGGTGCGAGTGAGCGAGTCGAGGTTGGGCGTGGAGATGGCCTGCTTGGTGACGATGTTGAAGGGGGGCTGCCTCTTCCCCTTGCAGTGGATGCCAGTAAAGACGAGGGTGCTTCCAAGGTCCAGTTGTCCATGCCGCTGCCCTTGCACCTCCCCCTCCTCCCTAGCACATCTTCCCGCACCCCCCTCCCCACCGTGGGTGCCCCCCACCCCCTCCACACCATGCGGCTGCCCCCCCCCCCACCCCCCAACCCCACCGGGCTCGGCCCCCCACTGTGCCTACCCTCCCACCACACCCCACCGTATCAACCCCCTCCCACCCCACTGTGATGGCCCGCTGCCCCCATCGTGGTGCTTTCCGTTCGTGCGGCACGGACGCAACACTCGGCTCTAGAGGTGGCCAAATGGGCCGGGTTAGATGAGCCAGCCCAAAGCCCAATACTTTTGGCCCGGCACGAGCACAGCCCGGTACGAAAGGGATCGGGCCCAGACCAGCCCAAAGCACGACTCAGGTTGTGCCTGGGCTCAGCCTCCAGCCTGTTGGGCCAGCCCAGCACGGTCCAATTCCGTCGCTCATTGCTCCAAGTATACCTTCGTCCTTGAAGCAGCAACTCAATTAGCTCAGTCCTGTACAGAACCTGCTGGAAGGAGTCTGATTTAGGACTTGGTGACTTAGTTGGAGATGCATAAGACATAGAGACTAGTGAGATACAAAATGAAAACAAAAACGGACAACTACCACGCTAGAAGATCGATGGTCCGGTATATATATAGTAGAGTACATCGTGATGCTGATGGATTTTTAAATACAAGTAACATTTATTTCATGTCTTCTTTTCTTTTTTATATGTTTCATTAAATTCAATAGCTAATGTTCCTTCAAACAGGATGTCGTCGACCAGCAGCAGACGAGGAGGTCCAGGTGCACGGAGCTTTTTGCCACCAACAGTCACGAGAGGAGAGGAGGTCTTCCAGGGTAGTCAGCTTAGCGGGGGGTAGACGGTCTCAGTTGGTGAGCCATCTATTGGAGTCGTCACAGGGACCTATACAGTGGTCACGACAGGTAAAGAACATTTAATTACATAAATGATATAAGTAATTCTTTATTCTATAATATCAATCTTTAAAATTGTCAGGACGACTCTATGTCTGAGGACACAGAGGCTAGGGTGCCTCCTTCGGTGCCTTCTTCTTCGGTGCCTTCTGCTTTGGAGCCCTCTTCTTCGGAGCCAGTACAGTCGGGTGACCCTACTTCTGGGTCACTTGCTTTGAAGCAGGTTCCATAACGGTGGACTAGGAGGAGCCACTACGTGCCTCCTCCTCCTCTGGCTCCTGCAAACCCAACCAATCGGATCATTATTCTTCCGATTGGCTAACAATTCAATTTAGATACTTTTAGACTTATATATATACTAATTGAGAATCATGTATCAGGACTTGGGAGGATGCTTCATTTACAGGCCACGGACGCCACGTGCTGGTGAATGGTATCATGGGCCGTCTAGTCCGTTTGCACTACCCCGGTGTAGTGAACGGACGAGCTGCAACGTCTTGGGATGACTACTATAGGGCCCAGGATGTTCTTCAGGGCAACCACCAGGAGGCTGTTTGGCATGACTTCATGGTAAGTATCAACAATACTTGTGTAATACAAATCTAATATAAGTTACATATATTTACTTGTATATTTCTTTTTCAGGCACGATATCGTTTGTAGAACGAGGTCGAGCAGACAGATCATGCTCGTCTCGTCTTCCATAACTGCGCCAGAAAGACCGTGACACAGTCACTATCATCAGCTCGCATTCAAGCAACGACCGCGTACTTCAAGTTGCATCCAAACGAGCATGGGCCGGGGAAGGAACTAGTCAACACGTACTTGACGAAGGCGCAGTACACAGAGGTAAAGTTTTTAGTTTACTTTGCTTCATTATCTGCTTGTGATCAATATTTTCATTCAATAATAAATTTGTGCAGGTCAGCGTAGTGTGGCTTGACAGCCGCCCGGACGCGTACCGTGGCCTCCGTGCTCTTTGGGTGAGCGACGGCTTCCAGACACTTTCTAAACTCGTCGAGAGGTAGAGGGACGGAGGGAAAACATCGCTTGGGTGGGGACGGCTACATACGCCTCGCTAAACAGATGGTAAGTGCTACTCGCATTCTATTAAGTAATTTTATAATATTCATTGTGCTAACATGTATCGATAGGAGCACGAGAGCAGTCAACAGCCGACACCTATCGAGGTGTGGAAGAGGGGTCACTTGGGAAGTGACCCGTCTCAGCCTGACCAGCTATCTTCTCAAATGGCGACACAAACTTTGGTGAGTTATTTTTTCAACTTAATTGAATTCTCTTTAATGGTTCTAATGACATCATTTTTCTGTATTTTCAGGCAAAGTAAGGTGAGGAGGTGCATAGGATTCAAGGCAAAGAGTTCGATTGGCAGAGAGCGCTCCAATTGTCCCTGAAGCCGTGTATGCAAGCGTTGGTGTGGGAAACCTCACGGACGGTGAGCTTTGTTATTTTTAATTTACTGTTACCAACTTTTAGATACAAAATTTAATAATCTTACTTCGTTGTGCAGTTTAGCCATCTTCGACGGAGTGGTCGACTCGAGGCAGGCGCGGGCTTCCTCGAGGGCTTCTTCATTGCATCATGGCGGATCCAACAACAACGGGTGAGCCGAGATCTGGAGCTCTAGAGTCTTCGAGAGGAGCTACAAAGGACTCAAGAAGCGCTCAGAGCTAGAGACGAGGTGAAGAGGGCTAGGGACGAGTATCAACACTCGTTCATGCTTCAGATGCAAACTGCCATGCAGGTACATTCTAGATGTTGTACTTAACATTTTTAATATATAAATGACATGTATAATGATTTGCTTTGTGTTTGCAGGCTATGTTTTCAGGACAACCATCTGTTCTTCCGCAATGGGCACAACTAGTGATACCACAGCCGCAGGTGCCGACGACAGCAGCTCAGGTACAAAATTATTCAAAATAGTTTAAACTAGTTAAACTTGTTCAAATTTAGTAATATATGCATTTTTTACTTGTAACATGTCTAACCACACTTGCACATCACAGGGATCGCAAACGAAGGATCAAACTCCATCGCCTCAGATTCCGGCGGTTGGACAACTGCAGGAGGAGGAATTTCCGAACTCTGGTGGTAGCGAACGGGGTAGCGTCTGATAGTCAGGTAAGCTCCTCGCTTGAATTTTTAGAGTCATTTTTAGAGTCATTTTTCTGCTTTTGGCACTCTTCTATGCAATATTGAGTCATTTTCCTGCTTTTAACACTCTTCTATGTTTTGCAGGTCTTCATATTGGCTATTGGGCAATTACGGTTGTATTTTGCTTCTTCGTCGTTGTGGTTTTGGCTCCACGAACTCGCAAAGTGTGTAGTGGCGTGTGTATAGTGTTTTGAAATGCTATTATTATGATATATATGCTTGTGAATCTATTTGTTGTGTATGTCTATGTGATCTGGCCATCCAGCCAGGGCTGGCCTCGAAGCTAGGGCATCATTTTCTGTTAAAAAAAAAGCATAACTTATCGACGACGGTTTTAGGGCCACCGTCGTTTATACTAGCAATTTATCATTGATGGTTCTGGCAATACCGTCGATGATAAGCTCTATCGACGATGGTTTCCGCCCGGCCGTCGTCGATACTGGCAAGTTATCGTCGACGGTCACCAGAATACCGTCGACGATAACGTCCAGTATCGACGATGGCTGCCCTTAAACCATCATCTATAAGTGTTTTATGGACAACGGTCCGGGCCACTGTCGTTGATAAGCTCCCCCCCTCCCCCGCGCTGCCACATGGATGGAGTCCCTTATTGACGATAGCTAATTTTGACCGTCGTCAATAATCTTATAGATGACTGTTACTGTCGTTGATAAGCTTATAGATGACTAATAGTCGTAGACGGCCGGATACCGTCGTTGATAAGCATATACCGTCGTCTATAACTTATAGACGACGATATCAACCTTATAGACGACGGTTCCCAATCGTCGTCTATTGTCGCGATTCGTGTAGTGATAGTTGAGTGGGATATGGACTTTCACCTAAGAAACATATGGCAAAATTTTGCCCAACTAGCATGCATCAACTGCTAAATTTTCAACAGACTAAATAAAACATATCGGAAATACACTAAAATGCTTGGTCAATTTCTTAATCCACATGGTAGGGTCAACATCTTACATATATGACACTAGTCCAGACACCTACTGACCCGCAATTTTTATTATCCTCATCTTTTTTTTTGAAAGGAGGCAGGAGGTCTGCCTTTGTATTAAGCAGAGAAGGATTACAGCCTAGGGGTACATCGTCTAGCAGGTTACGTCAACAGAAAAAACCTAAGGGTACAACGCCTAGCAGGTTGCAACAAGCAGAAAGAGAAATAAAAGCAGTCTAATGGACGCAAAACTACTGATTCTGACAGGAGGTGGCTACTGAATGATAGTTCTTTCCATGAAATAAAAGCTACTATGAAATAAAAGCTACTGAATGATAGTTCTTTCCAGAAATAAAAGCAGTCTAATGGATATCCTCTATTGCCATGAGTAACTTGCTGGTATGGTAGTTCTTTTTGTTGAAAAATGCGCCTGTTACGTTCCTTTAAAATCTGCCACCAGAAATAAAATAGATATCCCATCGTTTTGTTCCTTCATGTCTTGGGGAAGGAATCTATAATATATCGCACACACCCTGACGCTCCGGACAAGAATACCTGAAGAAACACAGCTGGGAGTCGTAGCAGTTGAGCCAGGTTATGCCACGAAGCTTCAGTAAACTTGCATTGGGCCAGTAGATGATCCGCGGTTTCCGGGAATTCGTTACAGAGTGTGCAGGTTACTTGATGAGGCCATTGTTTTTTCGCAAGATTATACGCTTCGAGCGCCTTGTTGTGCATTACGAGCCATGCAAAGAAGTGACACCATGCTTGGATTTTAGCGGCCCAAAGTGATGGTGACCAACTGGATGAAGCTCCTCCAATGAACTGGACATCATAGGCTGAGGCTGCAGTGTATTTTCCATTTGGTGTCCAGTGCCAAATTATAGTGTCATTTTCCCCTGTTAAGGTGACCTCGCTTAGGGCTTGAAATAGAAGGACAAATTCCTCCATTAGCTCTTCGCTGTCCAGGGACTTAAGGTTCTTAATCCTGTTAAGATTCGACAGTTTCTTGTCCACACTTCGCTTCTTGAGCCATGCCTGTGAAAACATGTTAGGCGCAAGAATTTTCGGAGCTTGGCCATTAAGCCAGCGTCCTTCCCAGAACGGGGTATTCTTGCCGTTACCGACCGTAATAATGGTGAAAGCAAAGAAAAGTTGTTTGTCAATGTGATCATGATGTCTAAACATCGCTTTCCACGGTCTGGCTTTCTGATCCCAACAAAACCAGAGCCATCTAAGGCGAAGAGCTCTTTTATTATCCTCATTAGAAATGGAAAATGCATTTTACACAGTTTATTCATTGAGCTAGCATGAGAAGCAACAAACCACCGACCCCCAGTAGCATCATGAGACGATCTAGACATGTTACAGAACTTTGGAGGATCATATTTAGGTGTACCATATATTGTGCTCGAGAGGTGTGTTTGGCATAGATATTGTGCCCATGAAACCGATATGTGCTCAGTGAAGATGCCGGACTTTAGAAGGTTTCTTCCATTTGTGGATAGATTATAAGTTTATAGCATGACTTGACTTACACAAACATTCTTTTCCTAGGAACCACTAACTGAGAGACATACGTTATATACCATTCCCAAACTTTTTTCCGATAAAAAGGAAAGAGTGTATGCAATGTAGCTACGACTTTCATCAATCATTTTCTCTTCTGATGATGGAGTCTCGGGCCGTATGGCTGTATGATCTGTTTGCTTCATCAAGGTGGTTCAGCCGCTGTGGATGATGGTCATGAATCCTGCCCGGTTCCTGCAGTAAGTGGAGCGGGAGTTCAATTTGTGTCTCCGCTGCCTCTGCTGTCAACTGCTGCAAGTAGTTGCTATCTGTGTCAATCAAGCTTCCTTTTGGTCATGTAGGAACTGTCCATTGAATTTTTATCAATGTGTTGTGTGATGCCTTGATCTTTGGACTCGTGGAGTTTGTACTCTAAACATTGGAATAATGTATGAACTGGATCATTTCAATATGGATGCGAACATGGTTGTGAATTGCGATGTACTTTATGTGTCATGATTATTACAAATATGAGTCTTATTGACTGATATATGAGATCGTATATTTCAGTTTATGTATGTGCTGGAAATGAAAAATTAAGCAGGTTTTTTAGACTGCAAATGTAAAGTATTTTCGTGAGCTCTGGTGTGGCTCATGAAAATATGACCATTTTATTGTCGTGTGGCACGTGTAACCCATGAAAGTATTACCATATTGTTTTGGTGAGCTAGCGCAAACCCACGAAATTACATGCCCTTATTTTCTTGAGCCGGTGGAAGATGCACGACAATATGGTTTAACTTTACCGTGAGTCGGCAGAAAGCACAATGTAGGATCGAAGAGCACATGAAAAGCTACCGGAGAGGGGTGAATGGTAGATTTAAAAATCTTACGCAGCGAAAACAATTAAACCCCAACCCCTTCGGCAGAAAAATGATCTGTTAAAGAGATCATGTGTGAGACTAATCTAAACGTGTTTTACCGTGACAAAAGTGATAGATATCATAGAGAATCAAGTCACGAAGACAACACAACAATAATCACTCAAATCCGTCGAGAAAAACACAAGTTATGATCGAAAGATCAAACAAAGGTCAATCTGCCCTACCCAAAAAAACAGTTCTGGAACGCTGCAAAGAAACTCGTGTAGATTATAGACCACAAATCCAATGACCGTGAAATTTTTACAGATGATAGATAATCAAGTTTTGAAGACATCCCAAAAAGAATCACGTCAATTGGATCTGTAAAACTCGAGTTATGATAAAACCACCGATGAAAGGTAGTGCTGTCCAGAAACTCGATGAGTAAAACTTGTCTGGAACAAGTCTGATGAACAAGGCACAAAAGTTCGTTCAAACTAAGAATTTTATTCAATAGAAAACAAGAGGAACAATTCCAAAGTCGTGCACCACGAGCTCTGGGCTCCCTTGCTTATATAACCAGCTCGAAAGCCAACTCAACTCAGATCAGGAACCTAATCCTACTCTGTTCACGAATCGTAACTTTCCATAACCGCTTAGGATTCTTCTATACGCAGATAGAAGCAATCTTAAGACTTCCAAAAACCTTAGGAATGTATCCCACATTCCTAAACAACTCAAATTCGTGACTCACACGAAATCCTATCATAACCAACACAAATATTTCCATATTTGAGTCAAACCTGACTCAGCCTCAGCCTGAGTCCATAACCTAGTCGGTTGGATCTTTCTGACCAATTCTTTACGTCCACATCTCTTCATCACGTCTCGAAACCATGTAGCCACGTCCATGCACTCCTTGGACACGTGCAAACATCTTCCAATGACGTCCACGATACCTTCACATGCATTGTTCTTGATTTAATCATGTTGCGCAACCTCCTGATCAGCTCAACCACAATTCCTCCAGAATTTGGTTGTTGGAACCTCATCTCCTCCCTGAGACTAGTCCAATGGATCCCAACACCAGTCATGTATTGAATTCAAGCAACACCTGCACATGAATAAACAACCAATCTATACGAGCCCAAGTCCTCGACTTGAATCAAGTTAGTTCCGAACACCTTACGTGAGAACCTCACATAAGCATGTTGCAAAACCACAGTAACACGATATCATTCATGTCAACCGAAGACGCACCAAAGACTTAGCAAATGAATACTAAGCAATCTTTCCAGAGATGTAAAGCAAGTAAGAAACATTGCAAATGAAAAACAGAAGCATTGTGGTCAAGTTCCGGACCTTGCCAGAGCAACCCGGACCTTGAGCCGGAGCTAACAAAAATATGTCGGAGCTATCAAAGAAATGCCGGAGCTAAAGACAAAACTTCACGGGAGCTGACCAAAGCTAGTCGGACCTTGCTGTAGCTCGGAGCTAGAGTCGGACCTTGATAAAAAGGTGTTTTGGTGATATTCAAAACTTTTATCATCAAAGCCAAGTGTATTCACTACAAGCCAATGTATTCAGCACACATAGGTCTTACAATCTCCCCCTTGATGAATGCATTGGCAACACCATTTAAAATCTGAACATTGGCTTATTCACATAAAAGTTTTGAAGACAATTTCTCCCCCTTTGAAAATCAAAAGTAAAATGAGAAGAAAATCCAAAAATTATCCCATATTATCTCTTCCCCTTTATTATCTCTCCTTATGCACATATTCTCTTTCTCTTCATGCTTATCTCTCCCCCTTTGACAATGTATTCAGCAAGTCATGAGCATATAAACAAATTATCTCTCCACCTTTAGTTGTTATGAGCATATTATAACATATACATATAAACAAAGCTCATCCATGTCATACTATCAAGTACCTTACATTATCACATCAATGAAATACATAAAGTAGTGTAAGCCATGCTAGAGATCAAATGTAATTTTCAATTTAAGTAAGTCATGATCTCACAAACTTAACTATTTTAAAACCTGAAATCATGACACTAGTTGCTGCATTTTATTATTTTTCAAAACATAAATTTAGATCATATGATATTTGCAAGTGATTATATGTGCATCTGCCTTATTCTAACTAACCAAGCCAAGCCTATGTCATTTGATAATCAGAAGCTTAAGGACATGGTTTTAGTCATACACAACTTCTTCCAAGTTCCTATCTAAGTGCAATGATAAGCCATCTAAAAAGAAGAAGTGCGATGCATGCATATTCTCTTGATCTTTTCTCAATTTATATTTGTTCATAAAAACTCAATATCTGAGTTGATTACTTGATTAATTCTTAATGATTAAAAGCATCTGTGAACATGTAACAAGTTCAAAACAACAAGAAAGTTCGACCATGACCAGTTTTAGTGTAAGTAATTATTTCAATTACTAGACATGGCAAAAACAACAAAATGTATAACACGAGTAATGTAGTAAGAACTTTCAGTATATAAAAGGAATCACAAAGTCATATATGTATGAAATACTATGCTCATATTATTTTAATTTCAGATTCATACATAGACTTCCCTAGTTTCAAAACTCCCCCTCAATTTAAGCCATGAGGATGCATAACCCCTATTTCACTACGAATGTAACAAAAACGAGTGAAATCCAAAGGTTTTGTAAAAATGTCAGCCAATTGTTGTTCGGTATCTACATGGTGAAGCACAATATTTCCTTTTTCAACATTATCTCGGAGAAAGTGATACCTAATGTCAATGTGCTTAGTTCTAGAATGTTGCACGGGGTTTTTAGCAATGCAAATGGCACTAGTGTTATCACAGAACAGTGGAACACTATCTAGATCAACCCCATAGTCCTTAAGTGTTTGAGCAATCCAAAGAATTTGTGAGCAAGCACTAGCAGCAGCTACATATTCAGATTCGACTGTGGATTGTGCAACTGAATTTTGTTTTCTAGAGGACCAAGCAATAAGAGAATTACCAAGAAAATGACAAGCACCGGAAGTACTTTTCCTATCAATCCTACAACCCCCAAAATCAGCATCCGAAAAAGCTTTCAAAGTAACAGTTGAGGAAGAAGGAAGAAAAATTCCAAATTCTTGAGTTCCATGTAAGTACCTGAGAACCCTTTTGACGGCTTGATGATGTGAAGCACGTGGGGAGGCTTGAAACTGTGCACAAAGACATACGCTGAATTGTATGTCTGGTCTTGATGTCGTGAGGTACCAAAGTGATCCGATCATGCTTCTATATTCTTTTTGATCCATAGGTTCACCATCTTCATCAAGTCCAAGTGTTGTTGCTGTTCCCATTGGTGTCCGAAGAGGCTTGCTTTTGTCCATGTTGAAGCGCCTTAGGAGATCTTTTGTATACTTTGTTTGATGCACAAAGGTACCCTCCTTAGTTTGCTTGATTTGCAGCCCCAAAAAGTAAGTGAGTTCACCAATCATACTCATTTCGAATTCGGAACTCATCATTGCTGAAAACATGGACACAAGATCATGAGAAGCACAACCAAAAATAATATCATCCACATACACTTGAACGAATAATGAGTCATTGCCATGCTTAAGCACAGAAAGAGTTTTATCAACCTTGCCCATGGTAAACCATTTTTCAAGTAAGAATGTTTTTAACCTATCATACCATGCTCTAGGGGCTTGTTTGAGACCGTACAAGGCTTTGGACAGTTTGTAAACATGATTAGGAAAATCTGGATTCTCAAAACCCGGGGGTTGTTTCACATAAACCTCCTCATCTATGTAGCCATTAAGAAAAGCACTTTTAACATCCATTTGATATAGCTTAAAACCAATAGATGCAGCAAAAGCTAACAAAATTCTTATGGCTTCTAATCTAGCAACAGGAGCAAAAGTTTCATCAAAATCGAGACCTTCAACTTGAGTGAAACCTTGAGTAACCAACCTAGCCTTATTCCTAACCACAACCCCATCCTCACTTTGTTTATTTTTAAATACCCATTTAGTTCCAATTAAAGTGTGACCTTGAGGTGGAGGTACAAGTTTCCAAACATTATTTCTTTCAAAATTTTCTAACTCTTCTTGCATGGTAATAATCCAAGATTTATTAGTGAGTGCGTGTGATATATCTTTGGGTTCAAAATAAGCAACAAAAGCAGAATGAGCATAAGAGTTTGGATCGCAAAACCTGGACCGTGTGACTCGTTCGTGCAAGCTTCCAATCATCTGTTGTGGGGGATGATCTTTGTAAAACTGTAGGGGAACAGATGTCTCACAAGCTTCTTCTTCTTAATGTTCATCACAAATCGATGAGCTTGTGACTTGAGGATGATTTGAATCAGCATTGATGGTTGTCGGTGTTGGTTGAGAATTAACATACGGAGTTGAACCAAAGTCTTTAGCTGCTGAATTTTCGGGCAGCAACTCCAATTCTTCCTCATCTTCAACAAAAATGCTCCCCCCTGCGGATATGGATCTGGACCTGCAATGTTTGAGCTAGTACCTGGGCTAGCTTCATCAAAAGACACTTCACAAGTCTCCACAATTTTGTTAGTGTCAAGTAAAAGCACACGGTAGCCTCTAGTATGAGATGGATAACCAAGAAACATGTCATCAATGGATCTAGGTTCAAATTTATCAAGATTACCATGTTTCTTAACGAAGCATTTGCAACCAAAGACCCGAAAGTGTGTAACACTAGGCCTATGTCCAAACCGGAGCTCATATGGTGGTTTACATAGCTTAGCACGCAAGAAAACACGATTTGAGACATAACAAGCGGTTGCTAACGCATCAGCCCAAAATTTCCTAGGAGTTTGATATTCATCAAGCATAGTCCTAGCCATCTCAACTAAGGTTTTGTTCTTTCTTTCTACAACACCGTCTTGTAGAGGTGCATATGTTGAAGAAAATTGATGATCTATTCTATTTTCAGCACAAAAGTGATCAAAAGATTGATTTTTAAATTCAGTTCCATTATCACTCCTAATTGCTTTTAAAGATCCTGGGTAATCAATTGATAATCTAAGAAATAAAGTTCTAAAGTGACTAAAAACTTCATTCTTAGACGCCATAAAGTAAACCCAAGAGTATCTAGAATAATCATCAACAATCACAAGTACATATCGTTTACCTCCGAAGGATTGAACACGTGAAGGTCCTACGGTGTCAAGATGCAAAAGTTGACATGGTTCAGTTGTCATGATATTGTGAGAGGAGTATGTGAACCTGCAACCATCTTAGCATGTATACTAGAAGAGCACACAATTTCTTTGTCCCCTTTAAGCTTAGGCAGCCCACGTATGCGATCAAGAGCACTAACACGCGTTAGGTGATCAAAGCCTACGTGACCAAGTCTACGATGCCAAAAATATAGGTCCTTTGAATCATTAGCAACTAGACACCTATGCTTAGAGGAAGAGATATCAAAATCAGCTTTAAAAACTCTTTCAAACCGAGACATGTTAAAAATAAGCTCACTATTTGAACTTACAACTTTGCAGCAGTTTTTATTGAAAATAATTTCCAGATTTTCATCTAGCAATTGTGAAACAGAAAGCAAGTTGTATTTCAAATTTTTGACAAGTGTCACATCCTTCAAAGTGTAGTGATCATTTACTCTAACCGAACCCTTAGCAATTATAGGAGTTGAAGAATTATCGGCAAAAGTAACATTCTCTATACATGACACAAAAGAGAGGGAGGAGAACCAATCTTTGTTACCGATCATGTGGCGTGAGCAACCTGAATCCACAATCCAAATGTTCTCCTTCCTCAAACGTGTAACCTACATAGAAGCACAATACGTCGATGACTCAATACTGGGGTTAGTCAAAAGGCATTTAGGAATCCAGTACTGAGTCACGCGACGTGCGGCAGGAAAAACACGCGAAAGCTGAGACAAAACAGCAGGTTTATGAGTCAAAGTTTGAGATTTTTTATTCTTAACTACTGACCTATAAGGTGTCACTTGTGTAGCACAAAAATCAGTAGCTCCGGAGGCAAAAACAGAAGGTCCGGAGGTAAATTTTGAATGTTTTTTACTCAAAACAGCAGGTTGTACATTCGGTTCAATATGTGCAGCAAATTTTGCATGAAAGTTATGAGATCTAGCAACCATTCTTTCCCTTTTCTGTTGTTTAGCTAGTCTATAACAAAAATCTATGACATGACCATCTCTACCACAGTAGGTACAATAAAATTTAACTTTGTGTTCATGTCTAGATGAGCAAACAACATTTTTATTTGAAATCGAATGAGACAATACTCCTGCGGAATTGAAACCACTTCTTTTTGTTTAGGAATTGTTTGAATCAAACCACTTCCTAATGACTTTACAATTTTAGGTGGATGTGCCTTAGCATGAGCATGAGAATCAAAACCTAAACCAGTTTTATCATTGCAAGACTTGGATGAATTCAGCAGCAAGTTAAGGTTCTTATTCCCATTACAAAACCGATCAAATGTCTTATGCATGTTATCAAGTTTATTGGACAGATCAAGGCAATTTTCACATGAAGTTTTTCCTTTTAATTTGCAATTGGAATAATATTTAACTTCATGACAACGTAAAACATTGTTCAATATAGAGATTTCATTCATAGCATCTTGCAGTTTCTTATCAAGATCATCACAACTAGAACAATGCAAATCAATTGTAAAACAAGAAGCATCTTTTAAGTTTTTAATATTAAGTGCAGGAAGCTTTTTGTTCTTTTCAATTTCAAGTTCAAGTTTATCAAGTGTGGAGGTATGTGCACTTCTTAGGGAGGACAATTGTTCATATATTAAGTCACATGAGGAACAAGAATCATCACTAGGAATCAAGGATTTCAAACGATTAATTTCAGATTCTAGTGACTCAATTTTAACAGCATTGTCCCTAAGCTTTTTGTCCTTTTTCTTAACAATAACAGTGGCATGAGAAATAGCATCACACATTTCTTCGCAAGTAGGACATACCTCTTCATTGTCGCTGTTGTGTTCTGCCTCCTCCATACTTGATCTTGACTTGCCCGCCATGAAGCACAAGTTTGCCAAATCATCTTCATCTTTATCACTTCCAATGTCCATGTCGCTTGAGCCAAGTTCCTGGAGTGCTGAGATAAAACTGCTCACCAATTGACGTCCTGTAAAACCCTTCTTTTTCTTCGTATCTTTTGCAGAGTGCTTCGTTCTTGTTTTCTTTTCATCCCGGGAAGTAGGACCTGAAAGATTAGGGCAATCTGAACGAAAATGTCCTATCTTACCACATTCAAAGCATCGTTGAGGTCCGGAGCTTCCTCTCCTTCTAGTTCTCACATTTTGCAATGCTTTTGAGAACCGGGTAGAGATGAGCGCTAGCTCCTCCTCTGAAAACTCCTCAATCTGTGCAAGGGTTAGAGAGGACAGCAAAACAAGTGCACCACAAGATGATGTTTGATCGGAACTAGGCATGTCACGTTGAGAAACAAAAGCAATAGACTTGTTGGGGTTCTTATGTGAGATTATCTCAGTTTCATGAGTGTTTAGCTTGGAATATAGCACATCTAAAGTAAGTGAACTCATGACAGTAGATTCACGAATAGATGTGACTTTCATCTCCCAAATTGACATATCTAATGCACTTAGCAATTGCCTTGCATTTTCAGCATCTAAAAAATTAACATTGACACTACGCAAGTTGCTGAGAATCTTATTAAAGCGAGCCAAAAGGTCCTCAATAGACTCACCGGGTTGCATCTTGAAGCGCATGTATTCTTTCTTGAACATGTCTTGCCGTACCTCTTTGATGGTGTTGGATCCTTCGTGGTAGTCACAAAGTGCTTTCCACACATCGTATGCAGATTGGAGGTGTGCAACACGGTCGAAGTCGCTTTGTGTTAATCCTTGTATGATCAAGTTCCGAGCCTTGTTGTTGTTGTCGATATCTCTCAGATTTGTAGCTGTAACTTGATCGTTTGATGGCACTTCGTAAGGCTTGTATACCTTCTCCCATATTGCAAAGCCTTGTGCCTGGATGAAAGCCTCCATGCGTGCCTTCCAAACCTGAAAATCAATACCAGCGAACACACAAGGTTTGGCAGAGTACTTCTCCACGATGATTAGTCAAAAACATCCGCAAATAAAAAGATTAGAGCACCGTGGCTGTGATTCAATTGTAGGATCGAAGAGCACGTGAAAAGCTACCAGAGGGGGGTGAATGGTAGATTTAAAAATCTTACGCAGTAGAAACAATTAAACCCCAACCCCTTCGGCAGAAAAATGATCTGTTAAAGAGATCGTGTGTGAGACTAATCTAAATGTGTTTCACCGTGACAAAAGTGATAGATATCAGAGAGAATCAAGTCACGAAGATAACACAACAATAATCACTCAAATACGTCGAGAAAAACTCAAGTTATGATCGAAAGATCAAACAAAGGTCAATCTGCCCTACCCAAAAAAAAAACAGTTCTGGAACGCTGCAACGAAACTCGTGTAGATTATAGACCACAAATCCAATGACCGTGAAATTTTTATATATGATAGATAATCAAGTTGTGAAGACAACCCAAAAAGAATCACGTCAATTAGATCTGTAAAACTCGAGTTATGATAAAACCACCGATGAAAGGTAGTGCTGTCCAGAAACTCGATGAGTAAAACTTGTCTGGAACAAGTCCGATGAACAAGGCACAAAACTTTCTTCAAACTACTAATTTTATTAAATAGAACACAAGAGGAACAACCCCAAAGTCGTGCACCACGAGCTCTTGGCTCCCTTGCTTATGTAACCAGCTCGAAAGCCAACTCAACTCAGATCAGGAACCTAATCCTACTCTGTTCACGAATCGTAACTTTCCATAACCCTTAGGATTCTTCTATACGCAGATAGAAGAAATCTTAAGACTTCCAAACACCTTAGGAATGTATCCCACATTCCTAAACAACTCAAATTCGTGACTCACACGAAATCCTATCATAACCAACACAAATATTTCCATATTTGAGTCAAACCCGACTCAGCCGCAGCCTGAGTCCATAACCTAGTCGGTTGGACCTTTCCGACCAATTCTTTATGTCCACATCTCTTCATCACGTCTCGGAACCATGTAGCCACGTCCATGCACTCCTTGCACATGTGCAAACATCTTCCAATGACGTCCATGATACCTTCACATGCATTGTTCTTGATTCAATCATGCTGCGCAACCTCCTGATCAGCTCAACCACAATTCCTCCTGAATTTGGTTGTTGGAACCTCATCTCCTCCTTGAGACTAGTCCAATGGATCCCATCACCAGCCATGTCTTGAATTCAAGCAACACCTGCACATGAATAAACAACCAATCCATACGAGCCCAAGTCCTCGACTTGAATCAAGTTAGTTCCGAACACCTTACGTGAGAACCTGACATGAGCATGTTGCAAAATCACAGTAACACGATATCATCCATGTCAACCAAAAACGCACCAAAGACTTAGCAAATGAATACTAAGCAATCTTTCCAGAGATGTAAAGCAAGTACGAAACATTGCAAATGAAAAACAGAAGCATTGCGGTCAAGTTCCGGACCTTGCCAGAGCAACCCAGACCTTGAGCCGGAGCTAACAAAAACATGTCAGAGCTATCAAAGAAATGTCGGAGCTAAAGACAAAACTTCACGGGAGCTGACCAAAGCTAGTCGGACCTTGCTGTAGCTCGGAGCTAGAGTCGGACCTTGATAAAAAGGTGTTTTTGGTGATATTCAAAACTTTTATCATCAAAGCCAATTGTATTCACTACAAGCAAATGTATTCAGCACACATAGGTCTTACACACAAAAAATATAGTAATTTTTTCTCAGATTATAAATGACCCACGAAAATATCTCCCCGAACAATTTTGTGTGCGTCTTTTGACATCGACAAAACTACTGTTATTTTAGACAGCTTGTTCTGGCCAATGAAATATATTTATTTTCACGGACGGCCAAAGAAAATAGGTATATTTTTGTCAAAATGTGTGTGTCGACCTGAGGCGGACGAAAATAACGACCAGTCCCACGAAAATACTTATTTTTTCGAGTTTTAAGTATAATTCGTGGGTTCTTGTCCCATGAAAATAAATTGGGTTCCTGTAGTGCTGGCAAGCGTACAAGTACGACAGAGTTCATCGAGATCTTGCTCGAGCTCCACCAAGGTAGGACAGTGACCATCTGTGCATTCTATCTTTGGGTCTCCAACATACAGACCACAACCGCGTGACTAGACTGGAGGGTGGGACCAGCTTAATGCAGCAATTCATCTTTCTTTTCATGGTATTAGGGTTATATGGGTATATGTCTTGGATGGTCAAGTTAGTTTTGTTTTGGAAGATGGTCAAGTTAGTTTTGTTTCATGTGCACCCTGCTCTCATTCATGGCTTCAATATATGAGTTCTTGCCAGAAGGCTACATAATTAATACTGAAGATGGAGAAGAAACCGCTTGATCGAGGTCTGGTGATTTAGAGATTTATAGAATGTTTACATCATTGTAAATCGTTAACAAATCTTTCTATACCTTTATTAATAAGTCACGGTTGGTTGTTGGTGGATTATATTTATCACCAAATTGTAATCTGTCAACTCTTCTGTCTTTGTACTAAGAGATACAATTTAAGTTATATTTCATTCAAACTTCATATATGTACCCCTATCCGCTTGTGCTCAACCCCTATCTACACTAATGTTACTGTTTCTATGCACCATAACAAAGATACAACATGAGTTTTGTGGTGCTATTCTTGCATCACTTTGTTGAATATAGTGTTTGCTAACCTATGCGATCAACGAAGAACAGGGTTTTTTGACCTCTGAAAGAGACTCGGTTTTTTACACCTTTGATAACCAATTACAGAAGTGATTACATGTTATGGTCGGTTTACAGTATAGGCGCAGAGCTAGAGATATAAGACATCCGCAGTCTCATTAGGGTTTGATAAGAGGTATTAAGAGTTAGTTAAGTTTTAGTTGGAAATAAAGATTCGGCCAGATTCTGTTCTGCTCCTAGAGTCCAGTCAGAGTCATATTAGTATTAGAGTCAAGTATAGAAGTCTAGCAAGGACTCTTGATTCTGAGTCCGAGTCTAATAGAGGGAGATCAGGACTCTGGGTCCTGTTTCCTGAGTTGAGTCTAGGTCTGTAACAGGGTACAAGCGGTTATATAAATCGCCTGAGATTGAGGAATAAAGTGGCAAGCGTTGTTTGGGTTTACCTCATACCTCCGGGCCTCGCTCGTTGGCGACGTTACGGCGCCGCCGGCTTGCAAGCGACCAGTTCATCATTCCCGTACCAGACCTACACCTTCGCATCCTTACTTCCTCCGTTCCTGCAAGAAAACAGAGAGAACCTGTCATAATTTGGTATCAGACAGCACCAGCTACGATCCCATGGCGGACATATTCGACATACGATTTGATGCGCTTCAAAATCAGATTGAACAGACGAACTCCTCAATCAGCAAGATTAGTTCTGCAGATCAAGATGCTCCTCACTCTGACAGAAGGAATCCCTGCTATCAAAGCTGATCTTTAAGACGTTAAAGAACAACTTGCAGCTCATAATATCGCCATATCTCGTCTAGAACACCCCGATAGTATCAATAAGGATGGAGAAGATGATACAGACAAGAACATCAAGCCTTAGGGCAGCAGTGAAGGCTCTGGCCCTATTGGTAATGATGCTGACCTAATATAAGACCAACGAGATAATAACAGGGAAAATCATCAGCCGAGACGCCCTGGCAACAATCAGCATCAGGGCAAGCGCTTCCCACAGCAACTGCATAGGATCAAATTTCCTATTTATGATGGCTCCACCGACCCCCTCCCTTGGTTAAACAAATGTCAACAATTCTTCATAGGACAGGAAATATTGGAAGAGGACAAGGTATGGTATGCCACAACGCACATAGAAGGTGCAGCACATCTGTGGTATTTTAGGCTTGCCCGTGATCATGGTCAGCCGAGTTGGTCTGACTTTGAAGAATTGGTTAATCTGCGCTTTGGACTCCCCTTACGAACCAATTCCCTAGGTGAATTTGCAAATCTGAGTCAAGCGGGGTCAGTAGCAGAATTTCAGGATCAGTTCCTGCAACTCCTTTGCTGCTGCGATTTGAAGTCAGACTCCAATGCAATGAACCTGTTTACAGCAAGGTTACATTGTTAAACATAGAAGCCTATATCAATATTTGGTATGCTATATTGATTACCATATATGGTTGGAAGTATACTTAGCATATTGGCTACCATATATGTCGGGAGTATATTTGCTATGCTAGATAGACTACCATATGCATCAGTAGTATATTTGGTAGAGAATATGTTATGCATAGTAGTCTATATTTATAGATAGAAAGGAATCATCTATTCTTGGAACATATGTAACATACCGTGTATATATTTCTCTATAAATATAAGAGACCATGACCCATAGTAGTCATTCAGCGCCATACAATCTATCATGGTAACAGAGCCAAGGTTCTAACCCATACCACAATTTTTTCTTCCGCCTCCTCCACCACTTCCTCCTCCTCTATCATGTCAGGCACTCACAACACCACCATGGCCTCGATCCCTATTCACCAAGTTGTCACCATTCGTTTGACAAAATCCAACTTCCTCCTATGGCGTGCTCAGCTCCTGTCGTATCTCCGGAGCTCAAAGCTGATCGGGTACCCAGATGGCACCCACGCCGCACCTAAGAAGAAGGTTGTCGCATCGACGACCCCGGGTGCTAAACAAGTCCCCAACCTGGCATACGAATGCTGGTATGATCAAGATCAACAACTATTGAGTGATCTTCTATCGTCGACGACCAAAGAAGTTCTTTGAGGTGTCGTCAATGCCACGTCTTCAAAGGAGGTATGGGACTCCCTCAAAAGAAGTTTGCCTCATCTATGAAGGCGCGCACGGTGCAAATCTGTGTGGAACTTGCTATATCAAAGAAACACGATATGTCCGCCGCTGACTTCTTCTACAAGATCACGGGGCTCCCCACCGAGCCCGCTGCCGCCTCCCCTCTGCGATGAGAAGGTTCTCGCCTATCTCCTTGCAGGTCTCCCACGCGAATACGACCCATTCGTCACGTAGATGACGACAAAGACTGAGGCATTCTCCCTTGATGATGTTTTCGCTCACTTGGTCGCATTCGAAGCCTGACAGCTCCAGCACCTGACGAAACTACAGCTAAACCATGGTGCCTTCGCAAATTACGTGGGGCGTGGCAGTACATCCCGTGGTCGCGGTCGTCGTGACTATGGCCGTGGTGGTCGGTCTCGTGGTGGCACCCCGTCGCGCGGTGATTGTCGTGACAACGACCCTCGTCCTCAATGTCAGATTTGTGGCAAGCTCGGCCACACCGCCATCAAGTGCTGGTATAGGATGGACAACACGTACCAGGATGAAGCCCCCTCGACAGCCTTGGCGTCCACAAACTCGTACAAGATCGACCCCAACTGGTATAGTGACACGGGCGCCACCGATCATATTACAAATGATCTCGATCGCCTTTCTGTTCGTGAACACTATCATGGAGGCAAACAAGTGCAAGTCGGCAATAGAGCAGGTTTGCAGATTATTCATGTTGGTCATTCTTCAATTAATACTGTTGCTTGCCCTCTTGCATTATGTAATATTTTGCATGTGCCTGATATTTACAAGCATCTTCTTTCCGTTCATAAATTTTCTTGTGATAATAATGTCTTCTTTGAATTCCATCCATGGCATTTTTCTATTAAGGATTGAACATCGAGGAGAAGTCTTCCGGAATGGTGATGTGAGTCTGGCATCTATCCTATCAAGTCATCCGATGTCGCTGCCCTCAAGCATGCCTTAGCGAGCAATTCTACTAGTCAAGCCCAATGACATGCCTGACTCGGTCATCCTTCATGTAAAGTAGTCCGGTCAATTTTGCATCTCAATAATATTTAATATCCTAGAGAGTCATCTTTGTCGGTTTGTAATGCATGACGACTAACTAAGAGTCATCAATTACCATACACAAGTTCTATTCATCGGTCTACATCACCCTTAGAACTCATTTTCTCCGATGTTTGGGGACCTGCACCCCAATCTGTTGGCAGTTTTAAGTATTACATCAGCTTTATTGATGATTTTAGTAAATTTTCTTGGATCTATTTAATGCATGATCGTACTAACGCTTCTCGTATATTTTTACAGTTCCAAGCGCATGTTGAGCGTCTCCTTGATGCTAAAATTAAGTGTAGTCAATCTGATTGGGGTGGGGAGTACCAGAAAATTCACAACATATTTTTTCATTCTCTTGGCATATCTCACCGTAAGCTACCCACTTGGCAGAGTGGGATAGCCCTGCGGCACCTTCACTGTGATGCGATTAGTCGTAGCGGTACCTGACATTAGGCGTGCGCTGCGCCATGCATTTGGGGAAGCCGCGTATCTTCAAGGTTTGATGGAGACAAGGCGCAC
Source organism: Tuctoria greenei (assembly GCA_036927565.1). NCBI lineage: Eukaryota > Viridiplantae > Streptophyta > Magnoliopsida > Poales > Poaceae > Tuctoria > Tuctoria greenei. The sequence continues at coordinate 94,518,672 of JAYESD010000005.1, forward strand.
CGCCCTCTTAACTTCCTCACTATCTGCTCAGGGCAAGTGGACTGACCATGTGGCCGCAGGGGAGCTCTCCACCATGGTGGAGGCCATGCCTGTCTTGCAGGCCACATGGCAGCTCGGGAGCTCACCTCCGTGGGGGAGGCCAGGTCTCGCCCCGCGGACCACGTGGCATCTCGGGTGCTCGCCTCTGCTGGGGAGATCGGGTCTCGACTTCGTGGGCCACGTGGCAGCTTGGGAGCCTACTTCTGTGGAGGAAGTCAGGTCCCGTCCTGCTGGACACATGGCTGCCTGGGAGCTTGTCGTCAAGGTGGAGTTGAGCTCCCCCTTTTTGATGTCTTGTGGGCACCCCGGACTTCCCATCTGAGGTCGGTGGGTCTGGGTTTCTTTGGACACGTGGTGCCCTTGGACCCTGTCCCTGCTGGGAGGCGAGGTACCTAGGCGGCTCTAGCTTGTGCGCGAGGGTACCCGGTATGCCGGGTACCGACAGTGGCCCCTGGGTCCACCTTGGGGTGAGGCAACGAGCTCGAGGGTGGGGCCTTATCCTGCTTTCCCGCGCGGTCTTTTAATTTTGTCTTAATCAGTCGAAGCGGTGCAGTCTTCTGCTGCTGTGACCACGTGTCCCTCTCTGGTTGAGGGGTCGTGGTGATTGGATCTTTGCTTGCTGTGACATTATCGCGATGGTTCCCAAGGCATCTGCTGCACTTTTGCTACTTTCACTTCTGTCTTTATGGGAACTGTCGGGTTGCCTTCTCTGGCGGGGAACTGCTCGGGCCAGCTTTTCTGACGAGGGACCTGGGCCTGCTCATCATGGATGCCGTGGTATGAGCCGTTGATTTGGAGCGCACTCAAATTTGCACGGTTCGCCCAAAGGCCACTAGGGTACTTTAAAAAGGTACCTTTGTGGGCAATGGAGGTTCCTTTCTTCCGCACGCCCCAAGCATTCGAGCCTTCGACTCCCTCCTTGTGTGTCTACCCATCCTTGAGGTTCTCGACCCCTGCTCCAATGGACTCAGCTCTGCCTTCTTCCCGGATAGAGGATGTCTCACCCGTGAGGCAGCTTTTCGGCTGGGAGGACAAGGAACGACGGGACCTGATCTGTCTTGGCTCCTTGCCACTGGAGTTGGGGGGGGGGGAAGAGATCATCTTCTTCCAGGCGTATGCGTACTCTGGGTTCGTCCCTCCTGTTTCCTCCTTCCTGGTGACACTCCTGGAAGTCCTTGGGCTCCAGCTTCATCACCTGTCGCCGAACTCTCTGGTGGTGGCGACAGTGTTCTCGCATTTCTGTGAGATGTTCGTCGGGGTGTGCCCATGCGTGCTGGTGTTCTGGCAGTTCTTCGTGCTGAGGCGGAGCTGGAAGAAGAACAAAGCCAACTTCCTCGGCGACTTCTGCTTCCAGCTTTGGGCCAACAACCTCTTCATGTACATTACTCCGCTCTCCTCGGCGAAGTGGCTCGATTGGAGGAGCGACTGGGTGGTCGTACATGCCGATGCTCACGATCGCATGGTCGGGCCCACCGACTACTGGCGATTAGGAAGGCGGCCTGGGAGGAACGCCTGGAGCTCGAGGCGGCGTACACGCTGATGATGGAGAGGATCCGATTCCTGGCGGAGCACGGCCTGTCAGAGCTGTCGCTGATGGTCGACATCGTTCGTCGTCGTCTGGCCCCTCGCGAGCACCGTTGCCACCCTGCATGGCTCTACTTAGGGCTCCAAGATGGAGGGGTTGCGACACGGAGACGACCCCGTAGGAGGTGTTTGAAGCAATTTCCAAGGCGTGCGACGACCTGCTGTCGGATGATGTCTTCAACCTTCGCAGGCTTGCCCACCGTTTTGCACGGATCGGGACCTTCGAATGAAGGTTCTGAAGGAGATGCCCAACCTGGACGCGATTGGTCTTGCACCGCAGTAGGTTGGCAATGAGAGTCGGGGCCTAGCCATCATTGACTTTTCGGAGGAGTCTGCACCTTCTTCAGGCTCCAAAGCCTCCAGGGCGGAGGAGTGCCCGCTGCTGGGGGAAGGGCAAGGCGCTGGTGCCTAACATAAGTAAGGGGAAGGCACCGGTCCCCAACATAGGCAAGGGGAAGGCCTTGGTGGTTGAGGTCGTGAAGGAGAAACGCCCTCGGTCACCACCGAGGGCGCCGCCGCAGGTGGCCTTCGCTCCAAGCCAGCATCCACTGGTGTGTCCCTCTTTAGTACTGGGCATTGGCAGTTCTTCGGGGGGAGGTTCGGTCCGTCAAGCGGCGGCTCCGCCGTCATAGGCGGTCGACACGTCATGCAGCATCCCCGTAACCTGCACGGTCTAGGGTGCCATAGGGGACTTCAGCAACATCACACCTCCAGAGCCTCAGGCAAAAAGGCCTCGAGCCGACGTCGTCATTAGCTCGGGTTTTGGCTCTGTTGGGGTTGGTGGAAACACACCGGCGCAGTGCGGCGACACTGCTGGTGGTTTTGGCAGATGCCTTCCCACGATGGCATCACCTGTTATGCCATCTCCAGGGACTGCGGCTTCAGGGTCGCCGAAAGTGGAGGCTCGCTGGAGCTTCCGGGGACGTCGGTAAGGCATTCTTGCCAACGCTTGCTCTATTGTCTCGCCTGCCTTTGTTGATTGGTCAGAGCTTGATCTTGATTTGTAGAGCTACTTCAGCTGTTGTGAGGCCCTTACCGCGAGGGGTAGTGCCCGGGAGCATTTTGAAGGCGACTGAGGATGCTACGGCTGTGATGGCAGGGAGCCTGCCAAGCTTGCCCAAGGGAGCACTACTCCGGTGTTTGTGCCCGGCGTGGGTGGTGAGGCATCTCCGGCTGCATCTCCAGCTGTCGTGTCGGAGGCACCTCCAGTCGTCGGACCAGAGGGACCTTCGACAGTTGTGGCAAAGGCACCTCCTGCCGTTGTGCATGTCGGAGCTGACCCCAGGGGTTGAAGGTATGTCCTCCACTACTGCTGATTTGGCGGGTGGCTCTCTGAGCGATGGTGGCTCCGCTACTTCAGGTGGCACCGCAACTCCTACTCAGTCTCTGGGGGCAAGATCCCCATTGCTGGTGGCCTCGTCTTCACCGCTTCGGGAAGAAGAGGTCCCCAAGATGATCACCAGACGGCCTTCCCTGACTTTGACGCATCCAGAGCGCCTCTCCACATCATGGACTTGACGCAATCCAGTATCCTTCAGGTGCAATCCAACCTCCGCCGAGTGCAAAAAGCTCTTGCCGCGGAGTGGGAGAAGCTGCGTGCCGAGGGCAAGTGCCTCCGAGGCTAGGAGAGTCTCCTGAGCTCCTGGATCGCCGAGGCAAAGGCGAAGTACCAAAAGGAGAGCAAGGAACTAGAGGTGAGGCACCGCTTGGTGAGGGCCTCAAACGCCTTGACCCAGAAGATTCTGGCCGACACTAAGGCAGCCAACGACGATGTTGACGCCCGCCTGCACGCTCTTGCTATCGTTTGAGAGGCCCTGAGTCACCAAGAAGCCGTCGTTGCTAAGAGGGAAGCTAATGTCGTCGATCAAGAGGTGGCAGTGCAGGCGATGATGGCTCGGGCTGAGGCCGATCGAGACAGGATGCAGTCCCGCCTCGAAGACTTTGAGCTCCGGGAGATAAATTCGGCGGGATCGGGCGAAGCACCTAGCTGAGCTTCAGGAACTCCTCCTGTACGATCTTGATGTCCAAGACCGGGAGCAGGCAGCAGAGCGCCGCGGCCGGGAGCTTGATCTGCGGGAGCTCAGGTGGCTCAACGTCTGGAAGCCGAGGGTAGGGTGGCGGCGGAGATGGTGGCATCCCTGTCTTGGTGTGCTACTAGAGCCGGTACTCTGATCTGCCATTGGAGCCAGTTTTTGAAGCCCTGTTGAGGAACGCGAGGCGACAGAAGCGACGGAGGTTAAGGAAGCCACCAAACATGTCGTAGCGCAATTCAATTGGGGCTGAGGCTGGTAGCTTTTTTTTAATTCGAGGTTCACCCCCCCCCTTAAAGAATTCCTTAATGAATTCGAATTTGTGTTCGGCTTCATGCATTGTCACTGTGCTTCTCAACTATTGCTCTGAGAATATACCTGCATAAGGGTTTGCAGAACCTTTGTTGAGCTCGTTGGTTTCTCAAGGCCAACAGTTTGCACAATTGATATGGCCGAAGTGTCGCCCGTTGATTTTCTTCATGTGGATCCCCTTTGAGGCCCCTTGGTAGATGTGGTTAGTCGGCTAAGCACATCTACCACTTGATCGCAGAATGTATTGAATTCGCCCCCTAATGAAGTGGGGGAGTCGGAGTGTCGTAGCGCCACCATTTGCTAGAGCTGGATGCTCTGGCGTCGTCCACCATCGTCGTAGGGTCGTCGACGGCAGGCCCCTTGGGATGTGCCGGAGCTGGGTGCTCCAGCATCGCCCGCCATCGTTTTTGAGTCATGGACGGCAGGCCCCTTGGGAGGTGCCGGAGATGGATGCTCCGGCGTCGTCCACCATCATCGTGGAGACGTCGATGGCAGGCCCCTTGGGAGGTGCCGTAGCTGGATGCTCCGGCGTCATCCACCATCATCGTAGAGTCCTCGCCAGCAGGCCCTTATGCGCGCTTGGTGTTGTCATTGATGTTCTGGGACATCGACGGCAGGCCCCTTGGGGGATGCCAGAGCTGGATGCTTCGGCGTCGTCCACCATCATTGTGGAGACATCCACAGCAGGCCCCTTGTAAGGTGCCAGAGCTGGATGCTCTGGCGTCATCCCCCATCGTCGTGGAGATGTCGACGGCAGACCCCTTGGGAGGTGCCGAAGCTGGATGCTCCAGCATCGTCCACCATCGTCGTAGAGTCACCGACAGCAGGCCCCTGGTTTACAGGCTATTGCAAGGGAACCTTGTTAGCAACAAGAGTGGGGCAGGAGAGTTTACTCACTTATCCACACTTGGTGATGTCATTAACGTTCTGGGACATTGACGACAGGCTCCTTGGGGGGTGCCAGAGCTGGATGCTCCGGCGTCGTCCACCATTGTCATGGAGACGTCGACGGCAGGCCCCTTGAGAGGTGCTGGAGCTGGATGCTCTAGCGTCGTCCACCATCGTTGTAGAGTCACCAACGGCAGGCCCCTGGTTTACAGGCTATCGCAAGGGAACCTTGTTAGCAAAAAGAGCGGGGAAGGAGAGTTTACTTACTTATCCGTGCTTGGTGCTATCGTTGACGTTCTGGGACGTCGACGGCAGGACCCTTGGGCGGTGCCGGAGCTGGATGCTCCAGCGTCATCCACCATCGTCATGGAGACATCGACGGCAGGCCCCTTGGGAGGTGCCGGAGCTGGATGCTCTGGCGTCATCCACCATCATCGTGGAGACATCGACACAGTCCCCTTAGGAGGTGCCAGAGCTAGATGCTCCGGTGTCATCCACCATCGTTGTGGAGACATCGACGGCAGGCCCCTGGTTTATAGGCTATCGCGAGGGAACCTTTTTAGAAACAAGAGTGGGGTAGGAGAGTTTCTCACTGTAGGATCGAAGAGCACGTGAAAAGCTACCAGAGGGGGGGGTGAATGGTAGATTTAAAAATCTTACGCAGCGGAAACAATAAAACCCTAATCCCTTCGGTAGAAAAACGATCTGTTTAAAGAAATCGTATATGAGACTAATCTAAACGTGTTTCACCGTGACAAAAGTGATATATATCAGAGATAATCAAGTCACGAAGAGAACACAAAAAGAATTACTCAAATCCGTCGAGAACAACTCAAGTTATGATCAAAAGATCAAACACTGGTCAATCTGACCTACCCGAGAAAAACAGTTTCTGGAGTGCTGCAAATAAACTCGTGTAGATCAAAAACCACAAATCCAATGACTGTGAAATTTTGACATATGATAGACAATCAAGTTGTGAAGACAACCCAAAAAGAATCACGTCAATTGAATGTGTAAAACTCGAGTTATGATAAAACCACCGACGAAAGGTAGTGCTGTCCAGAAACTCGACGAGTAAAACTTGTCTGGAACAAGTCGGACGAACAAGGCACAAAAGTTCCTTCAAACTACGAATTTTATTCAATAGAACACAAGAGGAACAGCCCCAAAGTCGTCTCTACCGAGCTTTGGCCTTCCCTTGCTTATATAACCAGCCCTTAGGCCATCCCAATACAACTAGGACTCTAATCCTAATCCGATCACAATCGGAACCTACCATAACTGCTCAAGATTCTTCTACACGCAGATAGAAGCAATCTTAAGACTTCCAAACACCTTAGGAACGTATCCCACATTCCTAAACAACTCAATTTCGTGACACACATGAAATCCTAACATAACCTAACTCGATACTTCCCATACCGAGCCATAACCGACTCTGCCGCAGCCAAAGTCTTCAACCGATACGATCCGATCCTTCCGATCAGATCTTCCTTCCATAATCCGTCTCTAGAAGCATATTGCCACGTCATGCACCTCATGCATACGTGCGAACACCTTCCTTCGACCTTCATATGCACTGCCCTTGATTCAATCATCCTGCGCGACCTCCTGACCCGCTCAACCACAGTTCCTCCCGAACTTGGTTGTTGGAACCTCATCTCCTCCTGAGACTAGTCCAATGGATCCTGTCACCAGCCATGACTTGAACTCAAGCAACACCTGCACATGAACAAACAACCAATCCATACGAGCCCAAGTCCTCGACTTGACTCATGTTAGTTTCGAACACAACACCTTACGTGAGAACCTCACATAAGCATGTTGCAAAGCATAGCAAAACGATATCAGCCGTATCATCCAAAACGCACCAAAAACTTAGCAAATGAATACTAAGCAATCTTTCCTAACAAGTAAAGCAAATACGAAATATTGCAAATGAAAGGCAGAAGCACTTCAGTCAAGTTCCGGACCTTGCCAGAGCAACCCGGAGCTTGAGCCGGAGCTAACAAGAAACACTGCAGTCAAGTTCCGGACCTTGCCAGAGCAACCCGGAGCTTGAGCCGGAGCTAACAAGAGCTAGTAGAAAGAAGCACCTGCCGGAGCTTACCAAAACTAGTACAAAGAAGCACCTGCCGGAGCTTACCAAAACTAGTACTAAGAAGCACCTGCCGGAGCTTACCAAAACTAGTAGATCCTGGATCCGGAGCTTATCAAAACTAGTGGGAACTAGTCAACCCAAAAACCGGAGCTAGACAAAGTACGTCGGAGCTTAGCAAAGGCATGCCGGAGCTAACGAAAATATGTCGGAGCTATCAAATATATGCCGGAGCTATCAGATAAAGCTCACCGGAGCTAACCAAAGCTAGTCGGACCTTACTAAGATGCCGGACCATAGCCGGAGCTACCCAAAACAAGCCGGACCTATCGTCGGACCTTGCTGTAGCTCGGAGCTAGAGTCGGACCTTGATAAAAAGGTGTTTTGGTGATATTAAAAACTTTTATCATCAAAGCCAAGTGTATTCACTACAAGCCAATGTATTCAGCACACATAGGTCTTACAATCTCCCCCTTGATGAATGCATTGGCAACACCATTTAAAATTCCGAACATTGGCTTATTCAAATAAAAGTTTTGAAAACAATTTCTCCCCTTTTTGTTTAACAAACGTAAATGAAAATCTCTCCCCCTTTATTATCTCTTTTTTTTTTAATGTGTGATTAATCTCTCCCCCTTTGACAATGTATTCAGCAAGCTAAAAGAGAAATTTTAATTGTTATGAGATATAAACAAATTATCTCTCCCTCTTTAGTTGTTATGAGCATATTATAACATATACATATAAACAAAGCTCACCCAAGTCATACTATCAAGTAACTTACACTATCACATCAATGAGATACATAATGTAGTGTAAGCCATGCTAGAAAGCAAGTGTGATTTTCAATTTCAGCAGGTCATGATCTCACAAACTCAACTATTTCAAAACCTGAAAGCATGACATTTGTTGCTGCATTTTATTATTTTTCAAAGCATAAATTTAGATAATATGATATTTGCAAGAGATTATATGCTCATCTGCCTTATTCTAACCAACCAAGCCAAGCCTATATCATTTGACAATCAGAAGCTTAAGGACATGGTTTTAGTCATACACAACTTCTTCCAAGTTCATATCTAAGTGCAATGACAAGCCATCTCGAAAGAAGAAGTGCGATGCATGCATATTCTCTTGATCTTTTCTCAATTTATATTTGTTCAGAAAAACTCAACATGTGAGTTGATTACTTGATAAATTCTTATGATTAAAAGCATTTGTGAGCATGCAACAAGTTCAAAACAGCAAGAAAGTTCGACCATGACCAGATTTAGTGTAAGTAATTATTCCAATTACTAGACATGGCAAAAACTACAAAAAGTATAACACGAGTAATGTAGTAAGAACTTTCAGCATGTAAAAGGAATCACAAAGTCATATATGTATGAAATAATATGCTCATATTATTTTAATTTCAGATTCACACATAGACTTCCTAAGTTTCAAAAACTCCCCCTCAATTTAAGCCATGAGGATGCATAACCCCTATTTCACTACGAATGTAACAAAAACGAGTGAAATCCAAAGGTTTTGTAAAAATGTCAGCCAATTGTTGTTCGGTATCTACATGGTGAAGCACAATGTTTCCTTTTTCAACATTATCACGGAGAAAGTGATACCTAATGTCAATGTGCTTAGTTCTAGAATGTTGCACGGGGTTTTTAGCAATGCAAATAGCACTAGTGTTATCACAGAATAGTGGAACACTATTTAGATCAACCCCATAGTCCTTAAGTGTTTGAACAATCCAAAGAATTTGTGAACAAGCACTAGCAGCAGCTACATACTCAGATTCGGCTGTGGATTGTGCAACTGAACTTTGTTTTCTAGAGGACCAAGCAACAAGAGAATTACCAAGAAAATGACAAGCACCGGAAGTACTTTTCCTATCAATCCTACAACCCCCAAAATCAGCATCCGAAAAAGCTTTCAAAGAAACGATTGAGGAAGAAGGAAGAAAAATGCCAAATTCTTGAGTTCCATGTAAGTACCTGAGAATCCTTTTGACGGCTTGACGATGTGAAACACGTGGGGAAGCTTGAAACCGTGCACAAAGACATACGCTGAATTGTATATCCGGTCTTGATGCTGTAAGGTACAAAAGTGATCCGATCATACTTCTATATTCTTTTTGATCCACGGATTCACCATCTTCATCAAGTTCAAGTGTTGTTGCTGTTCCCATTGGTGTCCGAAGAGGCTTGCTTTTGTCCATGTTGAAGCGCCTTAGGAGATCTTTGGTATACTTTGTTTGATGCACAAAGGTACCCTCCTTGGTTTGCTTGATTTGCAGCCCCAAGAAGTAAGTGAGTTCACCCATCATACTCATTTCAAATTCGGAACTCATCATTGCTGAAAACTTGGACACAAGATCATGAGATGCACAACCAAAGATAATATCATCCACATACACTTGAACGAATAATGAGTCATTGCCATGATTAAGCACAAAAAGAGTTTTATCAACCTTTCCCATTGTAAACCCCTTTTCAAGTAAGAATGTTTTTAACCTATCATACCATGCTCTAGGGGCTTGTTTGAGACCATATAAGGCTTTGGACAGTTTGTAAACATGATTAGGAAAATCTGGATTTTCAAAACCTGGTGGTTGTTTGACATAAACCTCCTCATCTATGTAGCCATTAAGAAAAGCACTTTTAACATCCATTTGATATAGCTTAAAACCTTTAGATGCTGCGAAAGCTAACAAAATTCTTATGGCTTCTAATCTAGTGACAGGAGCAAAAGTTTCATCAAAATCTAGACCTTCAACTTGAGTGAAACCTTGAGCAACCAACCTAGCCTTATTCCTAATCACAACCCCATCCTCACTTTGTTTATTTTTATATACCCATTTAGTTCCAATTAAAGTGTGGCCTTGAGGTGGAGGTACAAGTTTCCAAACATTATTTCTTTCAAAATTTTCTAACTCTTCTTGCATGGCAATAATCCAAGATTCATTAGTGAGTGCGTGTGATATATCTTTGGGTTCAAAAGAAGCAACAAAAGCAGAATGAGCATGAGAGTTTGGATCGCAAAACCTGGACCGTGTGACTGGTTCATGCAAGCTTCCAATCATCTGTTGTGGGGGATGATCTTTGTAAAAACGTAGGGGAACAGATGTCTCACAAGCTTCTTTTTCATTAAGTTCATTGTAGATTGATGAGCTTGTGATTTGTGGATGATCAGGACCAGCAGAGGTGACAGCCGGAGCTTGTTCAATGTCCGGAGCTGGACACGTGTCAACTTCGGAACTACCAGGCAGTATCACCGGCTCTTCTTCATCTTCGAAAATACCCTCCCCCTGAGGATATGAATCTGGTCCTGCAACACCGGAGCTAGTACCTGGGCTAGCTTCATCAAAAGACACTTCACAAGTCTCCACAATTTTGTTAGTGTCAAGTAAAAGCACACGGTAGCCTCTAGTATGAGATGGATAACCAAGAAACATGCCATCATTGGATCTAGGTTCAAATTTATCAAGATTACCATGTTTCTTAACAAAGCATTTGCAACCAAAGACCCTAAAGTGTGTAACACTAGGCCTATGTCCAAACCGGAGCTCATATGGTGTTTTACCTAGCTTAGCACGCAAGAAAACACGATTTGAGACATAACAAGCGGTTGCTAATGCATCTGCCCAAAATTTCCTAGGGGTTTGATATTCATCAAGCATAGTCCTAGCCATCTCAACTAGGGTTCTGTTCTTTCTTTCTACAACACCGTTTTGTTGAGGTACATATGGTGAAGAAAATTGATGATCTATTCTATTTTCAGCACAAAAGTGATCAAAGAATTGATTTTTAAATTCAGTTCCATTATCACTTCTAATTGCTTTTAATGATCCTGGGTGATCAATTGATAATCTAAGAAATAAAGTTCTAAAGTGACTAAAGACTTCATTCTTAGACGCCATAAAATACACCCAAGAATATCTAGAATAATCATCAACAATAACAAGAGCATACCATTTACCTCCGAAGGATTGAACACGTGAAGGTCCTACGGTGTCAAGATGCAAAAGTTGACATGGTTCAGTTGTCATGATCATTGTGAGAGGAGTATGTGAACCTGCAACCATCTTAGCATGTCTACAAGAAGAGCACACAATTTCTTTGTCCCCTTTTAGCTTAGGCAGCCCACGTATGCGATCAAGAGTACTAACACGCGTTAGGTGATCAAAGCCTACGTGACCAAGTCTACGATGCCAGAAATATAAATCCTTTGAATCATTAGCAACTAGACACCTATGCTTAGAAGAAGACATATCAAAGTCAGCTTTAAAAACTCTTCCAAACCGAGACATGTTAAAAATAAGCTCACTATTTGAATCTACAACTTTGCAGCAGTTTTTATTGAAAGTAATTTCTAGATTTTCATCTAGCATTTGTGAAACAGAAAGCAAGTTATATTTCAAATTTTTTACAAGTGCCACATCCTTCAAAGTGTAGTGATTATTTACTCTAACCGAACCCTTAGCAATTATAGGAGTTGAAGAATTATCGGCAAAAGTAACATTCTCTACACGTGACACAAAGGTGAGGGAGGAGAACCAATCTTTGTTACCGGTCATGTGGCGTGAGCAACCTGAATCCACAATCCAAATATTCTCCTTCCTCAAGCGTGTAACCTACATAGAAGCACAATTCGTCGATGACTCAATACTGGGGTTAGTCAAAAGGCATTTAGGAATCCAGTACTGAGTCACGCGACGTGCACCAGGAAAAACACGCGAATGCTGAGATAAAACAGCAGGTTTATGAGTCAAAGATTGAGGTTTTCTTTTCTTAACAGTTGATTTAGAAGTTGTTACTTGTTTAGAGTGAAAACCGGTAGCTCCGGAGGTAAAAGCAGAAGGTCCGGAGGCAAAAACTGAAGCTCCGGAGGGAACAACAGAAGATCCGGGAGCTCTCGGAGCTATCGGAACTATCGGAGCTGCTTTTGCTGATTTCTTACCAGAAGGTCCGGAAGCTACCTTTTCAAATTTCTGACTCACTAAAGCAGGTTGTGTTTTTTTAATTGCATGAAAGTTATAAGATCTAGCAATTTTTCTTTCCTTTTTCTGTTGTTTAGCTAGTCTATAACAAAAATCTATGACATGACCATCTCTACCACAGAAGGTACAATGAAATTTAACTTTGTGTTCATGTCTAGATGAGCAAGCAATATTTTTATTTGAAACCGAATGAAGCAACACTCCTGCAGATTTGAAAACCACTTCTTTTTGTTTAGGAACTGTTTGAATCAAACCACTTCCTAATGACCTTACAATTTTAGGTGGATGTGCCTTAGCATGAACATGAGAATCAAAACCTAAACCAGTTTTATCTTTGCTAGACTTGGAAGAATTCAGCAGCAAGTTTAGATTCTTATCCCCATTACAAAACCGTCCTAGTGTCCTATTCATGTCATCAAGTTTCTTGGACAAGTCTAGGCAGTTTTCACATGAAGTTTTTCCTTTTAGTTTGCAATTGGAACAGAATTTAACTTCATGAGAACATAAAGCATTGTTCAGCATAGAAATTTCATTCATAGCATCTTGCAGTTTCTTATCAAGATTTTCACATGCAGAACAATGCAAGTCAATTGTAGAACAACTAGCATCTTTCAAGTTTTTATCATTAAGTGCAGCAAGCTCTTTGTTCTTTTTAATTTCTTCATCAAGTTTATCTAGAGTGGAGGAGTGTGCACTTCTTAATGTGGACAATTGTTCATAGATTAAGTCACATGAGGGACATGCATCATCACTAGGAATCAAGGTTTTTAAACGGTTAATTTCAGATTCTAGTGATTCAATTTTAGCAGCACTATCCCTAAGCTTTTTGTCCTTTTTCTTGACAATAATAGTTGCACAAGAAATAGCATCACACATTTCATTGCAGGTAGAACATACCTCATCATCGTCACTGTTGTGTTCTGCTTCCTCCTGACTTGATCTTGATCTTGCTTTGCCCGCCATGAAGCATAAGTTGGCCAGATCATCATTATCTTCATCACTTTCAAAGTCTACATCACTTGAACTGAGCTCTTGAAGCGCGGTGATGAAGCTGTTGATCATCTTGCGTCCTATGGTACCTTTCTTCTTCTTGTTGGAATTTCCAGAGGAGGTCCGGATCTTGCTTTGTTTTTCTTCCCGGGTGGTCGGACCTGAAAGGTTAGGGCATTCTGTACGAAAGTGTCCTGTTTTACCACATTCAAAACAGCGTTGAGGTCCGGAGCTTCCTCTCCTTCTAGTTCTCACATTTTGCAATGCTTTTGAGAATCTAGTAGAGATGAGTGCTAACTCCTCTTCTGGAATTTCTTCGATCTGCTCCAGGGTTAGTGAGGACAACAAAGCAAGAGTATTGCAGGATGATGATTGGCCGGAGCTAGACATATCATGTTGTGAGACAAATGCAATAGACTTGTTTGGGTTCTTACGTGCTAGGATGTCAATTTCATGAGTTTTTAGTTTAGAATAAAGTACATCTAATGTAAGAGAACTCATGACAGTTGATTCACGAATGGATGTTACTTTCATCTCCCAAACTGACATGTCTAATGCACTAAGAAGTTGTCTAGCATTCTCAGCATCAGAAAAATTAACATTGACACTACGTAAGTTGCTGAGAATTTTATTGAAACGAGCAAAGAGGTCATCGATAGACTCACCTGGTTGCATCTCAAAACGCATATACTCCTTTTTGAACATATCTTGTTTTACCTCCTTGATTGTGTTGGAGCCTTCATGATAATCACAGAGAGCTCTCCAAACATCGTATGCTGACCGGAGGTGTGCGACACGATCAAAGTCGCTCTGAGTGAGTCCTTGGATGATCAAGTTTCGGGCTTTGTTGTTGTTGTCGACGTCCCGGAGGTTCGTGGCCGTGACTTGATCATTGGGTGGCACTTCATAAGGCTTATACACCTTCTCCCATATTGCAAAGCCTTGTGCCTGGATAAAAGCCTCCATGCGTGCCTTCCAAACCTGAAAATCAATACCAGCAAACACACAAGGTTTGACGGAGTACTTCTCCATGATGATTAGTCAAAAACACGTGCAAATCTCAAAGATTGGAGCAACCTGGCTCTGATACCAATTGTAGGATCGAAGAGCACGTGAAAAGCTACCAGAGGGGGGGGGGTGAATGGTAGATTTAAAAATCTTACGCAGCGGAAACAATAAAACCCTAATCCCTTCGGTAGAAAAACGATCTGTTTAAAGAAATCGTATATGAGACTAATCTAAACGTGTTTCACCGTGACAAAAGTGATATATATCAGAGATAATCAAGTCACGAAGAGAACACAAAAAGAATTACTCAAATCCGTCGAGAACAACTCAAGTTATGATCAAAAGATCAAACACTGGTCAATCTGACCTACCCGAGAAAAACAGTTTCTGGAGTGCTGCAAATAAACTCGTGTAGATCAAAAACCACAAATCCAATGACCGTGAAATTTTGACATATGATAGACAATCAAGTTGTGAAGACAACCCAAAAAGAATCACGTCAATTGAATGTGTAAAACTCGAGTTATGATAAAACCACCGACGAAAGGTAGTGCTGTCCAGAAACTCGACGAGTAAAACTTGTCTGGAACAAGTCGGACGAACAAGGCACAAAAGTTCCTTCAAACTACGAATTTTATTCAATAGAACACAAGAGGAACAGCCCCAAAGTCGTCTCTACCGAGCTTTGGCCTTCCCTTGCTTATATAACCAGCCCTTAGGCCATCCCAATACAACTAGGACTCTAATCCTAATCCGATCACAATCGGAACCTACCATAACTGCTCAAGATTCTTCTACACGCAGATAGAAGCAATCTTAAGACTTCCAAACACCTTAGGAACGTATCCCACATTCCTAAACAACTCAATTTCGTGACACACACGAAATCCTAACATAACCTAACTCGATACTTCCCATACCGAGCCATAACCGACTCTGCCGCAGCCAAAGTCTTCAACCGATACGATCCGATCCTTCCGATCAGATCTTCCTTCCATAATCCGTCTCTAGAAGCATATTGCCACGTCATGCACCTCATGCATACGTGCGAACACCTTCCTTCGACCTTCATAGGCACTGCCCTTGATTCAATCATCCTGCGCGACCTCCTGACCCGCTCAACCACAGTTCCTCCCGAACTTGGTTGTTGGAACCTCATCTCCTCCTGAGACTAGTCCAATGGATCCTGTCACCAGCCATGACTTGAACTCAAGCAACACCTGCACATGAACAAACAACCAATCCATACGAGCCCAAGTCCTCGACTTGACTCATGTTAGTTTCGAACACAACACCTTACGTGAGAACCTCACATAAGCATGTTGCAAAGCATAGCAAAACGATATCAGCCGTATCATCCAAAACGCACCAAAAACATAGCAAATGAATACTAAGCAATCTTTCCTAACAAGTAAAGCAAGTACGAAATATTGCAAATGAAAGGCAGAAGCACTTCAGTCAAGTTCCGGACCTTGCCAGAGCAACCCGGAGCTTGAGCCGGAGCTAACAAGAAACACTGCAGTCAAGTTCCGGACCTTGCCAGAGCAACCCGGAGCTTGAGCCGGAGCTAACAAGAGCTAGTAGAAAGAAGCACCTGCCGGAGCTTACCAAAACTAGTACAAAGAAGCACCTGCCGGAGCTTACCAAAACTAGTACTAAGAAGCACCTGCCGGAGCTTACCAAAACTAGTAGATCCTGGATCCGGAGCTTATCAAAACTAGTGGGAACTAGTCAACCCAAAAACCGGAGCTAGACAAAGTACGTCGGAGCTTAGCAAAGGCATGCCGGAGCTAACGAAAATATGTCGGAGCTATCAAATATATGCCGGAGCTATCAGATAAAGCTCACCGGAGCTAACCAAAGCTAGTCGGACCTTACTAAGATGCCGGACCATAGCCGGAGCTACCCAAAACAAGCCGGACCTATCGTCGGACCTTGCTGTAGCTCGGAGCTAGAGTCGGACCTTGATAAAAAGGTGTTTTGGTGATATTAAAAACTTTTATCATCAAAGCCAAGTGTATTCACTACAAGCCAATGTATTCAGCACACATAGGTCTTACACTCACTTATCCGCGCTTGGTTCTATTATTGACGTCTTGGGACGTCGACGGCGGGCCCCTTGGGGGGTGCCAGAGCTGGATGCTCTGACGTCGTCCGCCATCATCATAGAGACGTCGACGGCAGGCCCCTTGGGAGGTGTTAGAACTGGATGCTTCGACGTCATCCACCATCGTCATGGAGACATCGACGGTAGGCCCCTTGGGAGGTGCCGGAGCTAGATGCTCCAGCGTCGTCTACCCTCGTCGTGGAGACATCGACGGCGGGCCCCTCGGGAGGTGTCGGAGCTGAATGCTTCGGCGTCATCCACCATTGTCGTGGATACATCGACGGCAGGCCCCTTGGAAGGTGTCGGAGCTGGATGTTCTGGTGTTGTCCACCGTCATCATGGAGACGTCAACAACGGGCTTCTGGTTTACAAGCTATCGCAAGGGAACCTTGTTAGCAACAAGAGTGGGGCAGGGGAGTTTACTCACTTATTCGCGCTTGGTGCTGTCGTTGACGTTCTGGGACGTCGACTGTAGGACCCTTGGGAGGTGCCGGAGCTGGATGCTCCAGCGTCATCCAACATCGTCGTGGAGACGTCGACAGAACGCCCTTGGTTTATAGGCTATCGCAAGGGAACCTTGTTAGCAACAAGAGCGGGGCAGGAGAGTTTACTCACTTATCCGCGCTTGGTGATGTCGTTGACGTTCTGGGACGTCGACGGTAGGCCCCTTGTGAGGTGCCGGAGCTGGATGCTCTGGAGTCGTCCACCATCATCGTAGGGTCGTCAACGGCAGGCCCCTTGGGAGGTGCCGGGGCGGGGTGTTCTGCACATATGATAGAAGCAAGGTGGACTAGTTTGCTCGTTGATTTACCTGTAGCTCTCCCTTAGCTCCGTCATGTGTTACTGTCTTGGGCTTATTTGCGGGGCCTGGGTAATTCAGTGCGTTGGTGCTCCGGGGCCCAGCTCCTGTTGTCCTTAGGGTGTGAGCTTTCTGGCTCTCAATACTTGGTTGTAGCGCTGGGAGGCAGGGTGTGTACGCTTAGGGTATAGGACCAGACTAAGCAGTTACACCCCTTGGACCTCCTGCTCGGCATAGGCCTTTCCTGGGGAACCTTCTGGCGTCACAGGGCCCTAATGATGAGAGGGGCAGAAGAACCCCTCATACACCGCATGTACCTCAAGCAGACCCGCCAGCATTAGGACTGCATGACTCCTGCATGGGTGAGTTACAGAGTATACAATCGCGCATATACAATATTACGCAATAAACGAGTCTTAGTGTGGCATGTTCATAAACTTAATGCGTAAGTAAATGGACAAAGTTTATAAGAAGCCTTTAAGTAAAATAGTGTTTTTATAGGGTTTCATAGCGGGAGACAAGCTTTTACAAAAGAGGGCAACTGCTTGCCTCCGGATGATGAGAGTGGCAGGGTGCACAGGCTTTAGAGTTCGGAACCAAGCTAAGCTGGCTGCACACTCTGGACCTGACCCTCCCAGTGCTTCGTTGTCCTTAGTGCTGCTCCTAAGCCCTACGAAATCCTTTACACTGTTATACTAAGACTAGTATTTACAAAAGGGGTGCCCACTGCCCCATGGGTAGCTGGGATGGTTGACCAGCAACCTTGCTGTCAACAGCTACTTAGAGGGGTGATGAGCGAGCATCCCTATTTCCTGCCTTGACCGCCCATCTTGCGAGTGGTCCGAGCAGAGTCGGGACTGGGCTTGGCAGCATCGACGGAGGTGTCGATGCTGCCGGAGGGCTACAGCTGAGGGGCGGCGGGTGCTCTGCGCTGTCGTCAGCTTGGCGGGGGTCGACTTGATGCAGCACCAATTGGGACAGGTATTGGGTCCGCTGTGAGTGCTTGGAGCTGCTCCAAGGCTAACACTGCAGCGGTACGATCTCTGCGGATCCTGAGGACGCCGGAGGGGGTTGGCATCTTTAGGACGAGGTAGCCGTAGTGGTCTACAACCATGAACTGGTATAGGGCAGGCCCGCCGATGATGGCTTTGAAGGGGAGGCTGACATCGGCGACGTTGAAGAGGATGCTCTCTGTCTGGTAGTTGTCAGGTGTCCCGTAGGTGTATGTTGCCGTATGGGATGATGCTCCCAGGTCCCATCCTCAAAAATGGGCTCGAGGGGGCTAGCTTGGACACCAGGATCTGCAGTTGCTCAAAGGCTACACGGCTAAGGAGGTTGAGGTCGGCCCCGCCAGCTATCAAGACGTAGTGGAGTTTGAGTTGGCTATGGTGGGGGAGACCAGGAGAGGTAGGACCCCTGCCCCGACCATGTTCCTGGGGCAGTCAGAGGCATCGAAGCTGATCGACGTCTCCTTCTAGCGGTGATGCTGCGCCGGAGTGGGTACAGGGGCTATCGAAGCCACCGCACGATGAAGGGTCTTGACCACGTTCCGGGACGCGAGATCCCAAGACCCTCCGAAGATGACATGGAGGGTCTTTTGATGCTCATTGTCGCTGTTGGCGTCGGAGTCCTCATCTTGGTGGACCACTTTGACGGCCCACTCTTGCTTCTGGTACTCCAGCTCCTCATCATTGTCGACCTTGGGTTCGACCTTCTGCTTGCCCTCCCGTAGGCGGAAGGGGGCACTGTCCGAGCGCTGCTGCACCCGCTCTTGGTAGCGTTTGACGCACATTTTTATCTCCCAGCACTCACTCGTGGTGTGTTCGCGAGTCTTGTACACCGGGCAGGGCTCGACGTCTTCATCAATGGCAGGTGGCTGACAAGGGTGTTTCTCCGGGCGTGGGGGTTTGCATCCTCCGGTTGCGGCTGCTGCCGCGACGGGCGATCCATGCAGCGGCTTGTTCTGACCGCCACCCCGATTCCTGTTCTTCTTTTTGCCGCTACCTGGGGTAGCGGCTCCTTCTCCAGTATGGCTGGCCCGCCCGCTCCGGGGGCGGGCTGAGCGTGCCAGTCGCGGCCTTCTGTCGCCCTACCGCACCGATCGACGATGGAGAAGAGCTCGGAGACGTCTTGCACGTTGTGCGTAGCTAACTTCTCGAGCATCTTGCGGCACGCACTCCCGGGCGAAATGTCACTATGACAGAGGCATTTGGGATGTTGGGGATGGAGTTGCGTACCTGGGAGAAATGTTGGATGAATGATCACATCATCTCCTTGGGTTGCTGTCGCACGGCATGGAGGTCAAGCTCGGTGTCACGGTGCGTGTATGAGCTGCTAAAGTTCGCCGTGAACTTCTGGCACAACTCATCCCAAGAGGTTATAGACCCCTCCGGAAGGTTCATTAGCCACGAGCGGGCTGATCCAGCCAGGGCGACTGGAAAGTAGTTCACCAGGGTGGTCTCATCCTCTCCTGCAGCAAGGAGCGTCGCGGTGTAGATCTGTAGGAACTCTGCCGGGTTCATGCTTCCGTCGAATCTCTCCGGGATATGTGGCCAGAACTTGCGTGGCCACATTGCAAAGCGGAGGTGCAGAGCTAACGCCGAGCAGCCTCTCACGGGCTTCGTCAGAGAGGCAGATGGGACAGCATACCCCAAGGGGTCTGCTGCACGACGTGTGGCACTTGCTGGACCTACAGTTGTGGCACTGGTTGTGCCATGCGTTGCTGCAATGGTACTGGCTGTGCCAAGTACTGTTGCTGCACATCTTGCTGCATCGAGTACTGCAGGGGAGCTGTCGAGCCGACATACTCCCGGTCAGGTGGTGGAGGGTTTACCTGCAGTGCACCTTGGACGGAGGACATGTCGTGAACAGGGCATTGAGGGCCATATTCCACGTCGAGGTTGCGCCGCCTCTCTCGCTGCCGCTCGATGATGACACGACCGTCCATGTGAGCTTGACGACGGGCAAGCGCAACCCTGGGGTCCTCTGTGGGGAGCCGACCAATACTCATAGGCTGGGAGGAGTGGGAGTTGACAGTGTGATGGTCGATGGACGGCGTGCGTGATAGGGACACGAGGCGCCTTCCCATGTTGGGGGAGTTTATGGATGTGATGACGAGGTGGTCGATGTCTTGGACCCACAGCTGGGCCGCCCCCTGAGAGGCGTTCAACGACGGTGGGTGGTGGAGGAGAGCTCTAGCCACTGCCAAAGCGCTCCCCGGGCTCGCTGTTGTGGAGGTTGATGGAGACGACTGGGCTGGGGTGAGTCCCGACGTGCCATTTTGGCCAGCCGTACATGCACGGGGGCGAGACAGACCAGAGAGTGCCACTCGAGCGACGGATCTGGTCACCGGACGACGGCCCCGAAAACCGCCTTCCACGGGCCTGATGAACACCATGGTGGTGAAAGCGCTACCACCTTTTTGAGGGAAAAAGGCCCTTCCTGGCATGCCAAATGTCAAAGTGTTAGTGCGACACTTCCCTCGGATATGCTAAGGAGCAGCTCGCGGAGTTTCTTCTTCGGCGGGGCTTAGGCCTCAAACTAGTGTTCTAGCGGAAGAGTATGTGACATGATGGTTTTTACGTGCTTCGGGCCGCAAGGAGCATAACACCCTACTCCACGGTGGATTGTATTGTTGGTGAGTATGTATGCGTGTGTGTGTGTATCGGGGATTCTGAGTCTGGTTGTCGACTGTTGGAGTCGGCAGATCTCCTGACACTGCTAAAGTGTTGAAGGAGTTCGTAGTTCGCTGTGGGCGCGCGGAGACTCAAGAAGGTGAATTGCGGTTTAACACGGGAGACACTAGGATTTACGTGGTTCGGGCCGCCTGAGCGTAATACCCTACTCCACGGGTGTGTTGGTGTTGTATTAGCTTATCACGTATGATCTCCACGTCTGTGTGTGTGTGTGTCCTATGTGTATCGTCGGCCTGTCCTTTTATAGTACAAAGACAGGCCATTACAAGCTTCCTGGCCCGACATGTGGCCCCGGCGGTTACTAGTATTGATACACGATTAATTGTTGTTAATGATCCTGTAACGGGCTTCGACAGTGCCGTTACAGGTGTTAAGATCGTCCGTTTAAGTGTCATTAATATGGCATTAATGAAATTTAAACGGGTCTTGAAGTCCTTGGCTCTCCTTTGAAGATCCGAAGCCGTTACAAGGTCTCCCGGAGGTTAGAGGCTGCCAGCTCCGATGTTTAGATACGTGGCAGCTCCGGAGCTTGCTGTGGGAAGCAGGAAGCTCCGGGGCTACCTGACACGTGTCAGTTCTGGAGCTTCTCTCGGTCAGGGGTTAGGTCCGGAGGTGCCATTTCGGTACTTGGTCCGGAGCCTCCCCCTTGTGGGCGGTAGCTCTGGTTTGGCTGTACACGTGGCGACCTAGGGATTAACCATGTTGGAGAAGCAGGTCCGGTCATGTCTGAAAAGTGGGCCTCCGAGGGTCTTCAATTCAAGTAGTCGTCCTTCCCACGAGATCTTCGTAATCTCAGGGGGTGTACGGTTTTTAGGGTACCGACAGTGGCCCCCTGGACCTACCTCCGAGGAAGGTCACTGGGGTGAAGTCGTTCCATCGGAGGTGGGTCCATCTTTGCGACTCTTGAACTGGGTCTTCAAGGGTCTTCGGAGGTGCCGTTGGCAGGATTTTACAGTTAAATCCCGACGCGTGATGCACCTCAGGCGGCAGATAAGATCTTTGACGTGCGGATCTCACGCAATTGATGGTCGCCGGTTCCTGATACGAAAACCGTATCGGTTCCGTGCGCCTTGTCAGGCCACCGCCTTTGGGTTTCCCGCCTCGTGATGACAACCGTTCGCCTGGGTGAGAACCTCGACTTGATCGTCGGGGTGGTCCCGGGCCCTCTTGTCATCGGCTGGGTTGAACTCTTGAGTAGTATTTTCGACTCCCCTGCAGTTTCCATCCAAGCGTTGCGAGGGCTTACTTAAGAAGGAAAGCGCGCACCGTCGGGAGTTCTTTACGCCTCCCATCTGATCTTGCGCTCAAACTCCTGACTCGTACTTTGCTCCTCCTCTCTTGCCTAGCTGTGCTGCGATGGAGTTGGGTCTGCGCGAGAGTCGCCTGAAGACCGACAACGATTTGAAGAAGGTCCGGGCCCTTATGGGGTGGTCCTCGGACTTCTTCAGCCGCTCGGTCCGTGCCGGCGGAGAGCTCCCCTTTGAGAAGGAGCGCGCTGGCGAGATGGTGTACTTTTCTTCGTACGCCATGGTGGGGCTGATCCCGCCGTTTTCTTCTTTTTCTTGATGCTGCTAGACTTCTATGGTCTGCAGCTATACCACCTTGGCCCTCACTCCATTCTCCTCGTGTCCATCTTTGTCCACTTCTGCGAGATGTGGGTGGGCATCCCCCCCTGCGTCGAGCTCTTCCGGACCTTCTTCACCGTTCACACCACCGGCCGGAGCAATGAGTACCTTGGCTTCTACTACTTCGTGAAGCGCAAGAAGTGCCCATTCAAGTACCTCCGGTCGTTCCCTTCCGGGAAGTGGGATGACTGGAAGAAAGATTGGATAGTCGTCAGGGTGGAGGAGCATGAGCGGTTGGAACTACCAGACAGTCTGCCCGGCATCGACACGTCGATATGGAGTGAAGTTCCGGTGCTGGCGGAAGTTTTTGATCTTGTCCTGACCAGGATCCGCCGATGTGTGGAGGGAGGATTGACTCCCCAGGCGGTGTTCTGCAATTTCCTGACCAACAGGTGGGCGCCGCTGAAGAGGAGGGAGAAGCTCGCCTGGGCCCTCAACAGCGTGATGGACGAGGACCGGGTTGAGACCGGGTTGAAGTCCAACATGGTGGGGAAGACCTTGGAGTTCCACCTCAAGAAGTTCCAGCACGGCATCGACGTCTACGGGGATTACTTGACTCCGCCATCGGCCTTTCTTCCTCTGAACGTGGAAGTGGAGTTCAGCAGAGAGCTCCGGCGGAAGATGCCAGCGCTTGACGACCTTGGTGTCGTCGAGAGAAGACCAACCACCCGGGTGGCAATCCCTGGGGTGCCCGAAGATGGCTCGGTCCCTGCTCCACAGCCGAGGGTTGAAGTCATCGGCAAAGGCAAGGAGCTGGCGGAGGAGCCGGAGAGTCGGAAGAGGAAGCTACGGCATGCCGACGGAAGGTCCGTCATGCCCGCTACTTCCACCTTGGCTCCTTCTCCCCAGGGGGAAGATCTTCTACTGCCGTGGCGACTGTCCCCGTGGTGGGGTCCTCCCGGAACGAGACTGTTCTTGCAGTGGGATCCTCCCGGAGCGCGTCTGTCTCCGTGGTAGAGCCCTCTGGTGGTGCTAGATCCGGGTGTACGACTCCGGCCCTCAGGGCAGTTGGAGCCTCCAGGTCCAGGGGTTCCTCCCGATCGAGGAGAGCCTCGACCCGGGAATCTACCATGGCTGCAGCGAGTTCTGGAGGGCCTCCTGGAGCTCCTACGCCAACCATGGCCAGCCCGGAACGTCCAGGAAAAAGGTTCCGCGCAAGCTGGTGCGGGAGCCTTCCAAGGTAATTTCTGATGTTTACCCTGCTTAACTTTTTAGTTGTAGTGATTGTTTGTTAATTCTCTTTATCCATCCTCTGCAGCGTCCCTAAGAAGGGGAGTGAAGCTCCACCCTCGTCCACGACTTCTGAGGCCGTGGGAGCTTCTGCTCCTGTCCCAGCTCCGCCCCAGGTGGTGGCTGAAGCTGCGACAGCTCCGGCGCCGGCTGTCGTGGTCATGAACCTCGACTCGTCCCCAAAACTTCCCGTGGTAGCGCCGGACCACGGGAGTGAAGACACGCCAGCGGCACTTGTCTTGGAGGTTGAAGCTCCAGGTCCTGGTGCTGCCATAATGGAAGCTCCGGTTGCAGAGCCGGAAGAAGAAGTAGTAGTCCCGGCCTCGGAGCCGGAACTCGTTGAAGCCCTGGCGATTGAACCGGAGGTGACGGGAGCTCCGGCATGCGAGCCAGAAGTTGAGTCAGTTCCGGTAGTGGAGCCGGTTACCTCCGAAGCACTGGTCGCTGAGCCGGTTGTTGTTGGAGCGCCGGTCAAGGAGCCGGCGGTTGAAGAGGCGAGGGAGCTCGAGTCTCCCTCAGAAGAGGTTCTCCGGTCGGGGCCAGTAGTAGCTCCTGCTCCGGAAGCGACGACGTCGATGGTACCTGTGGCAGAGCCAGAGTGCCTAAGCGAAGTCGCCGGCCCCCTGCCTGAGGGGGCGAATGAAGACTTGGCGGCGGGGCCTTCTTCGATGGCGACTGAGGCCATCCCAGAGGACGGCCCTAGTGCCTTGGAGGCTCAGGGTTCCGCTCTCGTAGAGTGGGACCCAATTTTTGTATGTGAAGACCCGCTGGAACCAGCGGAGGAGACCCCAGCAGGTCCGGAGCCCATCCCGCTGTCGATGTCTATCGACAACGCCTACTCCATTCTACGTCAGGTCCAACTGGCCTTCTTCCATGACAGCAAGGCTCTTAAAGAGGAGCGCCAAACCCTTAGGTGGTGGCGTAATCGGCTCCACTTCGAGACTAAGCTGGCGCAGTCGAGGCTAGCGGATGACATGGAGTGGATCCAGCGGGAGAAGATCCGCCTGGAGTATTGGGAGAAGCTGTTGGATGAGAGGGAGAGCATGACCCATGCCCTCGACGCTCATTCCCGGGAGTTCCACGATCAGGCTAAGGCTGCCAACGACGCGGCCAATGCTCGGTTCGAGTAGCTTGAGGCCATCAACGCAGCGCTCATCAAGCGCCGAGAGGCACTTGAAGGGAGGGAGAGACGGCTCGAAGACGAAGAGCAAAAACTCCTGGAGCTGCGGGATGACGTCCTGAGAAGGGAAGAGGAGCTCGCCGAGAAAACAGCTCTGGCTGATAAGGGCTTCGAGGAGCGCACTAAGAAGTTGGAAGAGCGCTGCCTCGAGGAAGAGGAGAAGACCTGGGTGCGAGGGCAGGAACTCTACGAATACGAGTGTGCCCTTGTTGCCTAGGAGAAGAAAGTGGAGGCTAGGGAGAAGGACCTGGTCGATCGTCGGAACAAGATCCACCTCCGGGAGGAGGAGCTCGGAAGACTTGAGAGGTGGGTTGCTGCAAAAATTCAGCAAAACGCCAAAGAAGTTGAGCGCCTCGCCCGTGTGAATTCTGAACTGACGGCGGCCAAGAGATCCTTGGAAGAGGTGAAGAGCCTGAGGACGGCGGACTCCCTGCAGATTTGGGAGTTCCTGGGCAAGGCCAACGATGCGCTGACGCCGATGGGTTTCAGCCCCGTGCGCCCGGATGATCCGGAGTCGGAGCCGGACCTTGCGCTGCAAGCGTTGAGCGCAGCAGGCAGCAAGCTCTCCAAGGTGGGTGTCGACTGTTGGAGTCGGCAGATCTCCTGACACTGCTAAAGTGTTGAAGGAGTTCGTAGTTCGGTGTGGGCGCGCGGAGACTCAAGAAGGTGAATTGCGATTTAACACGGGAGACACTAGGATTTACGTGGTTCGGGCCGCCTGAGCGTAATACCCTACTCCACGGGTGTGTTGGTATTGTATTAGCTTATCACGTATGATCTCCACGTCTGTGTGTGTGTGTTCCTATGTGTATCGTCAGCCTGTCCTTTTATAGTACAAAGACAAGCCGTTACAAGCTGCCTGGCCCGACATGTGGCCCCGGCGGTTACTAGTATTGATACATGATTAATTGTTGTTAATGATCCTGTAACGGGCTTTGATAGTGCCGTTACAGGTGTTAAGATCGTCCATTTAAGTGTCATTAATATGGCATTAATGACATTTAAACGGGTCTTGAAGTCCTTGGCTCTCCTTTGAAGATTCGGAGCCGTTACAAGGTCTCCCGGAGGTTAGAGGTTGCTAGCTCCGATGTTTAGATACGTGGCAGCTCCGGAGCTTGCTGTGGGAAGCAGGAAGCTCCGGGGCTACCTGACACGTATCAGTTCCGGAGCTTCTCTCGGTTAGGGGTTAGGTCCGGAGGTGCCATTTCGGTACTTGGTCCGGAGCCTCCCCCTTGTGGGCGGTAGCTCCGGTTTGGCTGTACACGTGGCGACCTAGGGATTAACCATGTTGGAGAAGCAGGTCCGGTCATGTCTGACAAGTGGGCCTTCGAGGGTCTTCAATTCAAGTAGTCGTCCTTCCCACGAGATCTTCGTAATCTCAGGGGGTGTACGGTTTTTAGGGTACCGACAGTGTCCCCCTGGACCTACCTCCGAGGAAGGTCACTGGGGTGAAGTTGTTCCATCGGAGGTGGGTCCATCTTTGCGACTCTTGAACTGGGTCTTCAAGGGTCTTCAGAGGTGCCGTTGGCAGGATTTTACAGTTAAATCCCGACGCGTGGCGCACCTCAGGCGGCAGATAAGATCTTTGACGTGCGGATCTCACGCAATTGAAGGTCGCCGGTTCCCGATACGAAAACCGTATCGGTTCCGCGCGCCTTGTCAGGCTGCCGCCTTTGGGTTTCCCGCCTCGTGATGACAACCGTTCGCCTGGGTGAGAACCTCGACTTGATCGTCGGGGTGGTCCCGGGCCCTCTTGTCATCGGCTGGGTTGAACTCTTGAGTAGTATTTTCGACTCCCCTGCAGTTTCCATCCAAGTGTTGCGAGGGCTTACTTAAGAAGGAAAGCGCGCACCGTCGGGAGTTCTTTACGCCTCCCATCTGATCTTGCGCTCAAACTCCTGACTCGTACTTTGCTCCTCCTCTCTTGCCTAGCTGTGCTGCGATGGAGTTGGGTCTGCGCGAGAGTCGCCTGAAGACCGACAACGATTTGAAGAAGGTCCGGGCCCTTATGGGGTGGTCCTCGGACTTCTTCAGCCGCTCGGTCCGTGCCGGCGGAGAGCTCCCCTTTGAGAAGGAGCGCGCTGGCGAGATGGTGTACTTTTCTTCGTACGCCATGGTGGGGTTGATCCCGCCGTTTTCTTCTTTTTTCTTGATGCTGCTAGACTTCTATGGTCTGCAGCTATACCACCTTGGCCCTCACTCCATTCTCCTCGTGTCCATCTTTGTCCACTTCTGCGAGATGTGGGTGGGCATCCCCCCCTGCGTCGAGCTCTTCCGAACCTTCTTCACCGTTCACACCACCGGCCGGAGCAATGAGTACCTTGGCTTCTACTACTTCGTGAAGCGCAAGAAGTGCCCATTCAAGTACCTCCGGTCGTTCCCTTGCGGGAAGTGGGATGGCTGGAAGAAAGATTGGATAGTCGTCAGGGTGGAGGAGCATGAGCGGTTGGAACTGCCAGACAGTCTGCCCGGCATCGACACGTCGATATGGAGTGAAGTTCCGGTGCTGGCGGAAGTTTTTGATCCTGTCCTGACCAGGATCCGCCGATGTGTGGAGGGAGGATTGACTCCCCAGGCGGTGTTCTGCAATTTCCTGACCAACAGGTGGGCGCCGTTGAAGAGGAGGGAGAAGCTCGCCTGGGCCCTCAACAGCGTGATGGACGAGGACCGGGTTGAGACTGGGTTGAAGTCCAACATGGTGGGGAAGACCTTGGAGTTCCACCTCAAGAAGTTCCAGCACGGCATCGACGTCGACGGGGATTACTTGACTCCGCCGTCGGCCTTTCTTCCTCTGAACGTGGAAGTGGAGTTCAGCAGAGAGCTCCGGCGGAAGATGCCAGCGCTTGACGACCTTGGTGTCGTCGAGAGAAGACCAACCACCCGGGTGGCAATCCCTGGGGTGCCCGAAGATGGCTCGGTCCCTGCTCCACAGCCGAGGGTTGAAGTCATCGGCAAAGGCAAGGAGCTGGCGGAGGAGCCGGAGAGTCGGAAGAGGAAGCTACGGCATGCCGACGGAAGGTCGAGCCTGCACAAAATGAATGCACGTGGAGTCTATTTCACATGAAGATGTCTTTCATTATAGGTCCGGGGTACAGGGGAAACAAGTACACTCTTAGGGTACGGGACCAGGCTAAGTGTGCTTGGTTTCTCGTTTGACCCAGGGTAGTTAGCCACGCTTTTAGTCCGAAGACTATGACAAGTGCTGCTTGAGCTTTGCAGACCTTTCGGAAAAGGTCCGGCTGCTCCCCCGGAGGAACTACCCGACTCTGTACAATGACTCTGTAACATACATCTTCAAGTTACTCAAGACTCACCTCCGTGGAATTAAGTGTAGAACTTACGGAGGTGCTCGATGTTCCAAGGATTTGGGAGAGGTGTCCCATCCTCAGTAGCCAAGCGAACGCTTCCGGGACGGGATACTTTGATCACTCGGAAGGGCCCCTCCCAGCCGGGGGAAAGTTTGTTTAGCCCTTCTCTGTATAGTATTCTCCATAGCACCAGATCGCCTTCCTCGAGCTGTCGGTTGTGTACATGCCGCTGGTGATAACGCCGTAGAGCTTGGCGATATCGGGCATTCCGAACAGCTGCTTGGCACCTTCCCTCCTCGAGGAGGTCAAGGTCTTCACGCCGGAGCTGGTCCTGCGCGGCTTCGTCGAAGGTCCGGACCCGGAGCGAACCCAAGGTGATTTCCGGAGGAAGGATTGCTTCAGCTCCATACAGCAGAAAGAAGGGTGTTTCTCCGGTTGACCGGTTTGGAGAAGTCCTGTTGGCCCATAGAGTGGGCGGAAGCTCTTCGATCCAATTGGCTCCGTGCTTTTTTAAACGCTCATAGGTGCGCGTTTTGAGTCCTTTAAGGATTTCTGCATTTGCTCTCTCAGATTGGCCATTGCTGGCGGGATGAGCTACAGAAGCGTAGCAAACCTGTATGCCGAGGTCTTCGCAATACCCTTGGAATGCGGAGCTTGTGAATTGAGTCCCATTATCAGTGATGATCTTGTTTGGGACTCCGAATCTGCTTACAATGGATTGCAGAAAGTTGATAGCAGATTGCTTGTTGATCATCACAACTGGAGTTGCTTCTGGCCACTTGGTGAACTTGTCGATGGCGACGTACAGGAACTTGTAACCTCCGACGGCTCTTGGGAAGGGTCCCAAGATGTCCATCCCCCACACAGCGAAGGGCCATGTAGGAGGTATCATTTGTAAGGGCTGAGCAGGTGTATGAATTTGCTTTGCATGAAATTGGCATGCTTCGCATTTCTTCACTAGCTCAGTGGCATCCTGGAGCGCTGTAGGCCAGTAGAAGCCATGCCGAAAGGCTTTTCCGACCAGCGTGTGGGAAGATGCATGGTTCCCACACTCGCCTCCATGGATTTCTGCGAGAAGCTCGCAGCCTTCTTCCCTTGTGATGCACCGCATTAGAATGTCGTTGGCACCGCGCCGGTAGAGATCCCCTTCTACCAGCGTGTATCTTTTAGCCAATCTGACTACTCGGTCAGCGGATACATCATCATCAGGAAGGATGTTGTCTTTCAAGTAGTTCCAGATCTCCGAGATCCATGCATCGGAACTGACTTGAGCATTTGAGTCTTGCGTGCTGGGTTGCTCGGAGCTTCCGGCAGCACCTACGAACCTTGATGGCTGCCATGGTAATAGGGCCATCGGGACCGTCAGCTTCGGGATGCTGATCTCGCCCCCTTTGTTCAGTTCGGCAGGCTGAACTGTGGGTTTTGACAACCTCCGGACAAAGATTCCGTCAGGAGCCAGAGCTCCGGTTGACGCTTTGGTCGAGAGTTCGTCAGCTTCAGCGTTGTGGGCACGCTGAACATGGTGGAGATCTAGGACTTCAAAGTCCTTCTGAAGCCTCTGGACTTCAAGGAGGTAAGCAGCTAGCTGGAGATTATTGCACGAGCATTCACCCTTCACCTGCTTGATGATGAGCTGTGAATCTCCTTTGACCAGCAGTTGCTTGACACCGTATGACAGTGCCACCTTTAGCCCGCAGATGAGTGCTTCATACTCCGCCATGTTGTTGGTTGCCTTGAAGTCAAGGTGTACCATGTATTTTACCTTCTCCCCAGTCGGTGCGAGGAGAAGGATTCCAGCTCCGGCCCCCTTCTTCTGCATGGAGCCATCGAAGTAAAGGGTCCAGTGAGGCTCGGTGAAGGTTGGAACTTGATGTTCCGTCTTCTGCTCGCTGGGGCCCCCAGGGTTTGATGGAGAGGGAGTCCATTCCGCTACGAAATCTGCCAACGCTTGACTCTTGATTGCTTGTCTCGAAATGAATTCGAGATCGAATTCAGCCAATTCCGCTGCCCACTTTGCAATATTCCCAGTTGAATTGGGATTATGCAAGATTGCTCGAAGTGGATAGGAGGTCACCACCGAGACTTTGTGAGCTTGGAAGTAGTGTCGGAGCTTCCTGGAGGCAATAAGAATTGCATAAAGCAGCTTATGTACCTCTAGGTATCGAGTCTTGGCATCATGTAATACTTCACTGATGATGTATACCGGGCGTTGAATGGTCCGGACCCTCCCGGAGGGGTCCGGAGCTTCCTCTCTATTGATCCGGACCCTGTCGGAGGAGTCCAGATTCTCTTTGGGGACCTCCGGGTTCTGGCTGGAGGAACCCGGAGCTTCTTCAGAAATGACCTGGACCCTCTCGGAGGGATCTGAGTCTTCTGAAGTGACTTCTTAGGGATTTGAGTCTGGGAGCTGGGACCCGGACTCACTTTCAGGGACCTCCGGACCCCCCTGGAGGGGTCTGGATTCCTGAGTATGGGGTAGTTCTAGTCTCTCCGCAACCAGAACCATACTGACAACTTCGTCAGTAGCTGAAATGTAAAGCAACAAAGGCTCACCAGGGTTTGGAGCTACCAGAATTGGTAGGGTGGTGAGGAACTGTTTCAGCTCCTGGAATGCCTTCTCTGCTTCTTCGGACCATTGGAATGGTCCGGACTTCCTCAACAACTTGAAGAAGGGGAGTGCCCGTTCCGCCAGTCTTGATATGAACTGGCTGAGGGCTGCTAGACACCCAGTTAACTTTTGGACGTCTTTGATGCGGGTTGGTGGCCGCATGTCTTCAATGGCTTTTATCTTCGCCGGATTAGCTTCTATGCCCCGGTGACTTACCAGGAATCCCAGAAGTTTTCCGGAGCTAACCCCGAAGACACACTTGTCTGGGTTTAGCTTCGTGCGGGTGGCCCGCAACTTGTCGAAGACAGCCTGCAAGGTGTCCAAGAGGGACTCCTTGTTCTTGACCTTGACCACGATGTCATCGACGTACACTTCTACTATGTCTCTGATGAGTTCTTCAAAAGTTTTGTACATAGCTCGTACAAAAGTTGAAGCTGCATTCTTAAGACCAAATGGCATGGCTGTGTAACAATACAATCCATCTACTGTGATGAATGAAGTATGCTCTTCATCCTCCCTAGACATCCTGATTTGATGATACCCAGAATATGCGTCTAGGAAACACAGTAACTCACACCCGGAGGTGGAATCCACTATCTGATCTATTCTAGGTAGTGGAAATGGATCTTTTGGACATGCCTTATTCGATGTGGTGTAGTCGATGCACATCCGAAGCTTCCCGCCGGCCTTGGGCACAACGACTGGGTTCGCCAGCCATTTTGGATGGAAGACTTCTCGAATGAATCCGGCTTCGGGCAACTTCTTCACTTCTTGTCTGATGAAGTTCTGCCGCTCTACGAATTGCTTCCGAGGCTTCTGATGCACAAGCCGAGCATCGGGGTAAATCTTTAGATTGTGCTCAATCACTTCCCTGGGGATCCCAGGCATTTGTGACGGTTGCCAGGCAAACACGTCAACATTAGCCCGGAGGAAAGTGATGAGCGCGAGTTCCTATTTGCCATTCAACCCTCCCGATATACAGGTGGTTTGAGTGGCATCGGAACCAATTTGGACGACCTTGACGGGAATGTCGGTGTCGCCGCTTGGCTGCACACGGGGTGCAGAGGTTGAGCCCCGTTGACGAATGCTTGGGGGTTTCGGAGCTTGCTCCTGTCTGGAGTCCTCTTATTGCGCCGTGGTGAGTGCATGGAGCTCCTCCAGAGCAGTTACTCCGGCAGTGCGATCTCCGCGGATTCGGAGAACGCCTACTGGTGTTGGCATCTTCAACACCAGGTATCCATAATGAGCGGCTGCCATAAATTTGTATAGGGCAGGTCTACCCAAGATGGCGTTGAAGGGTAAGTTGATCTGAGCGACGTCGAAGACCAACTTTTCGGTGCGATACTTCTCCCGTGTCCCGAAGGTAACAGGGAGAGTTATAGCTCCGAGTGGAGTAATGGCCCCCGGACCTACTCCGGAGAAAGGTCGAGAGGGCTGGAGATCCGAAGGCCGGAGCTGAAGCTTGGTAAAAGCTTCAAAGCTTATGAGGTTCAGCCCCGAACCTCTGTCCACCATAACATGATGGAGCTGGATGTTATTGATGGTGGGAGATACCATCAAAGGTAACTGTCCAGCTCCGACCATGCTTCGAGGACAGTCTGAAGCATCAAAAGTGATGGATGTGTCCATCCACTTTCGATGTGGCTCTAGCCTAGCTGTAGGAGCTACAGCGGCCATATCCCGTCGCATAGTCTTGATGAAGCGACGGGAGGTGATGTCCCATGATCCACCAAAAATGGTGTTCATGGTTTTTCGACGCTCGTTGTCAAAGACGTCAGAGTCGTTGTCGACGGAGGTGTAGACGGCCTTCAGGACCTCTTTGGGATCTTGAAACCCTAACTCCTCTTCAGCCGGAGCTTCGCCGACCTTCTGTTTTCCTTCTCTCTGTCGGAAAGGAGACCCTTCCCGGCGCTTGCTGTAGCGCTCGGCAAGGTTTTGGACCTCTCGGCAGTCTTCCAAACCATGGCTGCCCGTTTTGTGAATGGGACACCACACTTTGGGTTTGCCACCGTCTTCGGAAGACGGTCGAGGTCGCTTCTCGGGGCGTGGCCCCCGGCCACCAGGAGTTGCAGCAGCTGCAACGTTGGATGTACCAGCCGACGGCTTCTTCTTGCCGTGGGTCTTCTTTTTCTTCTTGCCACCCTCGGAGGTAGTGGCTTCTTCTTTGGAGGATTTCTTGTGATCCTTCGAAGCTGGTTTGGAGTGCATTTCATGGCCCTCCGCAGCTCTGGCACATTTATCTGTCAGGCTGAAGAGTTCCGTGACGCTGGTGATCTCTTTGATCGCCAGCTTCTCCAACATCTTCTTGTCCCGTACGCCCTGTCTGAATGCCACAATGACAGAAGTGCTTGAGATAGAAGGGATTGTATTGCGTACCTAAGAGAACCTCTGGATGAAGGACCGCAAAGATTCTCCCCCTTTTTGCACGACCGCAAAAAGGTCCAGTTCAGTGCCTGGTCGGGTGTATGAACTCCCGAAGTTGGCAGTGAACTGACGGCACAGCTCTTCCCAACTGTTGATAGAGTTGGGTGGAAGGCTCATAAACCAGGACCTAGCGGTCCCGGTTAAGGCCACTGGGAAGTAATTGGCCATTACGGCCTCGTTTCCTCCAGCTGCCAATATTGCAGTGGAGTATATCTGAAGGAATTCAGCGGGGTTGACAGTCCCGTCGAATTTTTCCGGCAGGTGTGGCCGGAACTTCTGTGGCCATCTAACCATACGCAGGTGCATGGCTAGGGCTGAACAACCTCCTCCTACTCCTTCCAGAGTAGAAAGGTCCTGAGCTTCCCGTCTTTCACGAGCACGCTCGATATGGACACGGCCATCTTGTTGGCGGTATCGGCGATCAAGCTCCGCCCGAAGGTCATGAGTCGAAAGCCTGGATACCGTTTGGGTACGTCGTGCCCCAGAGGGCAACGATGTCACCTGCTGTGACGCAGACCGTCTCCTGTTGTTGGAAACATGCGGACCAAGTCTCCCAGACAAAGTCCGTCGCTGCGACGGGCTCGTCCCGAAGGAGGAGGACCCTGGTTGTTGAGGCGTTCGGCCGCTGCTGCGACCAAATGCTCCACATCGGCCCTCCACTGCTCCATTGCATCTCAAGATGCGTCCGAAGGTGGTGGTCGTTGGAGAAGAGCACGCGCTGCATGGAGCGCGTGTTCCGGGTTGTCATGACTTGCTGACGCAGTCAGTGACGCCGGAGCACCATCACGTTGTCCAGCACGATTTGCCGGAGAAGATGGTGGTGGTGGGAGAGTGGCTCCTGCTGGTGCCGAGGCTCCTGCTGGTGGCTGCCTGTTGGAGGGATTGCCCCCAACAACCTGAGCAGCAGGTTGGCCGTTGGATGATCCAGCCGCAGAGTTCACCATTCTTGAAAATCTCAGGCGCCCCTACCTGGCGCGCCAACTGTCGACTATTGGAGTCGGCAGATCTCCTGACACTACTAAAGTGTTGAAGGAGTTCGTAGTTCGGTGTCGGCGCGCGGAGACTCAAGAAGGTGAATTGCGGTTTAACACGGGAGACACTAGGATTTACGTGGTTCGGGCCGCCTGAGCGTAATACCCTACTCCACGGGTGTGTTGGTGTTGTATTAGCTTATCACGTATGATCTCCACGTCTGTGTGTGTGTCCTATGTGTATCGTCGGCCTATCCTTTTATAGTACAAAGACAGGCCGTTACAAGCTGCCTGGCCCGACATGTGGCCCCGGCGGTTACTAGTATTGATACACGATTAATTGTTGTTAATGATCCTGTAACGGGCTTCGACAGTGCCGTTACAGGTGTTAAGATCGTCCGTTTAAGTGTCATTAATATGGCATTAATGACATTTAAACGGGTCTTGAAGTCCTTGGCTCTCCTTTGAAGATCCGGAGCCGTTACAAGGTCTCCCGGAGGTTAGAGGCTGCCAGCTCCGATGTTTAGATACGTGGCAGCTTCGGAGCTTGCTGTGGGAAGCAGGAAGCTCCGGGGCTACCTGACACGTGTCAGTTCCGGAGCTTCTCTCGGTCAGGGGTTAGGTCCGGAGGTGCCATTTCGGTACTTGGTCCGGAGCCTCCCCCTTGTGGGCGGTAGCTCCGGTTTGGCTGTACACGTGGCGACCTAGGGATTAACCATGTTGGAGAAGCAGGTCCGGTCATGTCTGACAAGTGGGCCTCCGAGGGTCTTCAATTCAAGTAGTCGTCCTTCCCACGAGATCTTCGTAATCTCAGGGGGTGTACGGTTTTTAGGGTACCGACACTGGTCTTTGTATCGGTGGCGGTCCGGGCCTCTTATAGTCAAGGTCAGACGCCTTACAAGTGCGGTCCCGGGGCCCGACAGGTGGTCCCAGGGCGATCTTATCCTAAAGATCTAAGGCTTCTTTTGTAAGGTTCCTCTGACCGCGGACATGAGGACTCGCCGTCTTGCCGCCCGGGTTGTTAGTAGCCCACGCGCCGTTGCTGACAATGGCAGGGAATGTCCCATCCAATTGTCTCTGGTGCCATAAGCTACCCACTCGGCGGAGTGGGATAGGCTTGCGGCGCCTTCACTGTGATGCGATTAGTCGTAGCGGTACCTGACATTAGGCGTGCGCCGCGCCATCCGTCTAGGGAAGCCGCGTATCTTCAAGGCTTGATGGAGACAAGGCGCAGCGCCCTCTTAACTTCCTCACTATCTGCTCAGGCAAGTGGACTGACCATGCGACCGCTGAGGAGCTCTCCGCCATGGTGGAGGCCACGCCCGTCTTGCGGTCCACGTGGCAGCTCGGGAGCTCACCTCCGTGGGGGGGGGGGGGGGGGGGGGGGGGGGGGCAGGTCTCGCCCCGCGGACCACGTGGCAGCTCGAGTGCTCGCCTCCGCTAGGTAGATCGGGTCTCGACTTAGTGGTCCACGTGGCAGCTTGGGAGCCCATCTCTGTGGAGGAGGTCGGGTCCCGTCCTGTTGGACACGTGGCTAACTGGGAGCTTGTCGTCAAGGTGGAGCTGAGCTCCCCCTTTTGGATGTCTCATGGGCACCCCGGACTTCCCATCTGAGGCCCGTGGGTCCGAGTTTCTTTGGACACATGGTGCCCTCAGACTCTGTCCCTGCTGGGAGGCGAGGTACCTAGGCGGCTCTAGCTTGTGCGCGAGGGTACCCGGTATGTCAGGTACCGACATCATCAGTAGTATATTTGGTAGAGAGTATGTTATGCATAGTAGTCTATATTTTTAGATAGAAAGGAATCATCTATTCTTGGAACATATATAACATACCATGTATATATTTCTCTATAAATATAAGAGACCATGACCCATGGTCATTCAGCGCCATACAATCTATCAACGTCAACTGCTTCGGACAGACGTGGAACTGCAGCCACCAGCAACTTTGGAAGAAGCCATGAGCTTAGCCCGAGGATATGAAAGGTGCAACACTTTCAAACCTGATTTTAGAACACGTTCTATCCGTCCTCCTATACCAACTAGAGACAAGACTGACCTGCCTAACAGCACGAGTCTGGCACTTGGGACAGGGTCTTCCCGGCGTACTGTTAAGTTTTTATCCCGGGATGAGTTGGCAGATCAACGGGCAAAAGGGTTGTGTTACAACTGCGACGAAAAATTCTCTATGGAACATAAGAAACAATGCCCCAGGTTATTCCACATTGCACTGGACTACGAGGGTGGCAGCGATCAATACGAGCTTGATGATGATGGTGAAATTCCGAAGATCTCCTTATATGCTATCACTGGAATCAAATATAGGGACTCTATTCGTATTCCAGTAAGAATTGGGGGGAAAGTTTTCACTGCTCTCATTGATTCGGGTTCTACACATAATTTCATATCAGAAGGTGCTGCCCAACAGGCCAAACTGCAGAAATCAATACAACATGGCTTAAAAATAGCATTGGCCAATGGGGACAGAGTAGACTGCTCAGGAGTATGCAGAGAAGTGGCGTTACAAATCAACAACAATAACTTTTCAGTGAACTTTTTGTTGTTATCTTGGGTGATCATGATATAGTTTTGGGAGTACGGTGGCTGAAAACTCTAGGACCCATCCAGTGGGATTTTGACACTATGAAGATGACCCTTTGGCTGCATAATCAGAAGGTGACGTGGGAAGGACTCCTGGAAAAAAGGTGCTACCAGCATATGCCAAAAATCTGTTCAGTAAATCTTCTCATGGAATCCTTGCTGTCCGAGTTTGAAGATATATTTTCTTCACCAGAAGGGTTGCCACCACCTAGGAGCTGTGACCATCGCATACATCTACTACCCGGAACAGCACCCGTGGTCATTAGGCCATATCGCTGTCCCCCAATACAAAAAAAAATGAATTGGAAAAACAATGTGCAGAGATGCTTGCACAGGGTCTGATTCGCAGAAGCTCCTCAGCATACTCATCTCCAGTGCTTCTTGTAAAGAAGAGGGATGGATCTTGCCGTCTATGTATTGACTATCGGGCTCTCAACTAAAAAACAATCAAAGATAAATTTCCGATTCCAGTAGTAGAATAATTACTGGACGAGCTGAAAGAAAGTTGCTTCTTCACTAAATTGGACCTCCGCTCAGGTTATTACCAAGTGCACATGTTTGTTGGGGATACTGAGAAAACAGCCTTCCGCACTCACGAAGGTCTATTTGAATTTTTGGTGATGCCTTTTGGACTCACAAACGTGCCAGCTACTTTCCAGTCTTTGATGAATTCAGTGCTGCAGCCTTATTTGTGCAAATTTGTTCTAGTCTTCTTCGACGATATATTAATATACAGCAAGTCTTGGTCAGACCACCTGAGACATGTTAGACTGGTTTTTCTTCTCTTAAGAAAGCATCAGTTATATCTAAAAAATCAAAATGTTCGTTTGGAGAAGAAAAGGTTGCTTATCTGGGCCATATGATTTCAAAGGAGGGCGTTGCTATGGACACATCCAAGATACAAGCAGTTTAGTCATGGCCTCTCAACTCAAATCTGTTCGGGCTTTGCACGGATTTTTGGGCCTTGCGGCATACTATCACAAATTTATTATCAAGAATTTTGGTATAATTGCAGTACCATTAACTAAGCTCTTATTGTTAGAATGCGGCCCAGCCCGTCACGCAGACGGGTCCCTGCTGCCAGCCCAGATCGCAACGGGCCTGCTACACAAACAGGCCCAATCGGAGCACCAACCAAGGTCTTGGGCCACCTCAACCCAAAAGACTGGTCTGATAGGTGAGGTTCCCTCTACCTTATATATTGGGCTCCCCCATCATCAATATCCAATGTGGGATTAAACCTAACAATATCCTCCTTCATCACACATCGGGTGGTCCTACTCCTCTTCACACTCGGGTGGACACTACTCCGACAGCCCGATTTCATGTGGCCCGGGAGATCTCTCCGACGGCCCGATATACGTGTGTGGCCCGGGAGAAGTTACTGGTTTCCAACCTGGCTTTGATACCACTTGTTAGAAAATAGGCACGTGGAAGCGACAATGGATCTCCAGAGGCATCAATGAAAAATCACAGACCACACGCGAGGCACGATATTTTTAACGAGGTTCAGTTGAGGCCTACATCCCCGGGGCATGACTACGGGCGCTCCTCCCCAATATGTTGTCTTCGTCGTGGTTACAACAGCGGCTCTCCCCTCATATTTATAAGGAGGTCGGTTGAAGAGTCCAACACAAACTCTACACCCCGCCGCTAATACAACTCAAAGTCCTATCGTAATCAACTCGTACATAATATTCGACACATATCCAACAAACTCCACCTTGGCGAATATTACACCACCTTGAAGTCATCATGCGCGAATCTCTATGTACCCGGACTTGAGTTGTCAACTTTGTAGCTCACGGAGAGCCACCCGACGAGTCCAATGCCTTAGACTCGCCGTCCGAAGAGAACACCGCTATCTCCGCAACTCCATCTTTCATGACTCCACCTGCAACAAAACACACTTGTAACTTGTACAAATTTGATGCCTCTCTCTCTCCTATGATCACAGTCTCATCTCCATTCATGACTTTCATTGTCTTTCCATCCGGCTCAGCACGGAATAATAGATCATCATGATGTAGAGCCCCAAGCGAAATTAGATTCCTTTGCAGCTTCGGTACATGCTTAACACCTTGAAGCACGTGCTCACCTCCGTCTTCTGTCTTGATTTTGATCTCGCCTATTCCAATAACAGGGTGTCCCCTATCATCTCCTAAATAAGCTTTGCCAAAATCACCTGACTTGTACGAAGAGTACCACTCCCTTTTGTGTGTCGCGTGAAAAGAGCTTGCTGAATCTAACATCCATGCTTGAGTCGACTGTATTTCAATACCCACTGAGAGAACATCACCGTCGCTATCCGAGTCACTCTTAAGAATTACCACATTAGCACTTGAACCCTTCACTTTTGTTGGACAATCCCTTTTAATATGTCCCCACTCCTTGCAGAAATAGCACTGCACCTTTTTCTTCTTCTTGCTCTTAGCCTCCACCTTCTCCTTCGCATTCTCACCTCTGATCAGCAAACTTTCAGCTTAAGGTTCGTCCACTACATTGTTCTTCCTTCTTTGCTCTTGAGCGAGTAACGCCGCAGTACATCCTCAATTTTGATGGAATCCTTGCCAAATGTAAGAGTCGTGACCGTTTGCTCATAAGATGGTGGTAACGAGCATAAAAGAATTATTGCCTTGTCTTCATCATCAATTTTCACATCTAGCTATCCTAGATCCGTGACCCTTTGATTGAAGATATTTATGTGCTCTGCAAGATCAGACACTTCCTGCATCTTCAGCCTATATAATTTTTGCTTCAAATACAGCTTGGTCGTCAAAGTCTTCGACGTGAACTGATTTTCCAGTTTATCCCAGATTTCTTTTGGTGTAGTCAACCCGATGACATGATACATGATATTGTCGGACAGACACAGCCGTATGGTTGCAGCTGCTTGCATCTGTTTCTCCTCCCACTCGTCATCCTCCATCTTGACCGGCTTTTTTGCCTTCAGAACGGACAAAAGACTTTGTTGCGCCAACAAATCTTTCACCCTTATCTGCCACAAGCCGAAGTTGCCGCTGCCATCAAACTTCACCATATCAAATCTTGTACCCGTCGGCGCCATCCCGCCAACACACAGTTTACCGGCTCTTTTCCACCGGTCTTACCGTATGATCCGCTTGCCTTGTTGACTGCAATAGCAGGCGAATCAATCCCCTCCGTCTTGCACGACCAAGTTTTGTTCCTTGATCGCAAGACTGCCGATGTTGATCTCACGATCACTTTCCGCACCACGCACCAGCGCATCTGCCTTGCAACAATTTGAGCTTGTCGTACGCCTTTTCTCCTTCTGCACAAAAAAAAACCCAATCGATGCTTCGATTTGAACTGCAGTCTAGATGGGTACGTGCTTGCTCCAATTGTTCTGTGTTGCTTGACCCGAGCTCTGATTTCTTTTATAAGCACTGCACGCCCTTCTATCATATCAAAGTCAGATACGGAGTCATGACCCGAGTTTGCATGTGGTCTAGTCAAACTCGGTCTCCATGTCCAATCAAAAGAAAAAACAAAACGGACTCCATCCAAACATGCCTTTTTTCTTCTGATTACATCTCTACAACTCAGGCTCACGTGATTGCTGTCCTCCAGACCACCACACACAAGCTTGCTTGCACACCCCCACGAATCACGAGTCTGATGTGATTACTGTCCATCGCGCAAGGTTTTTTCCTGGCTGCTTGTGCATAAACGCATTTGGACGGCTGATCGTCTCTTAGCAAGGGAGTGGCCAAACACATACTTTTGTCCCCTATGCCGTCGGAACCTGGAGACTTGTTGGCACCTCTTTGTTGAATGCCCCTTTTCGCAAGGCATCTGGCGCGGGGTGTCGGATTGGCTTCGTGCCCCTTCGCTGTTGCCCTGTGATTCGATGCTGCAACAGGATATCATCACTTGGCTTGCTGGAAAAGCAGTGGGCAAGTCAGGCGCAAAGGACTCCGAACGATGGTAATTCTAGTTTGTTGGGAAATTTGGAAAGAGCGAAACAAGCGCATCTTCGACACGACTGAGCGCCCGAGGCATGAACTTATGGAAGCCATCAAACAGCAGGCTACACTATAGCGACGCGTTGGAGCTTCCCATCTATCGACGATCCTGCCAACTGACCAGCTGTTAGGATCATAGAAATTGTAACATCTACTGTGTACTCATATCACTCCTCGGTTGTGGTCACATCTTGTGACTTGTAACAAACTTCACCCTTCTTAATATATTTTCCCCTGGGGGGTTTTCTAAAAAAAAAACTGTCCATCGCGCACAAACTTGCCTTGCAGTCCCGGCCAATCACGAGTCTACCTGCATGCTGGTTCCGCATCCGACTCCCTTTCTGGTTCCGCATCCGACTCCCTTTCTCATACTTTTACGAGCGCTTGATGCAACTGAAAAATCAAATAACGACTCCAAGCTCCCGCAACCACGATGACTGCATAAACGACGGTACAAGAGCCAGCCTCGTATCGCGCCTCCTAACTCTGCTGCACCATCGTGATCGTCTAGTCAACTATCATCCTTTGTGTACTGCTCCAACTCCGAGTCTTGCGCCTGTCAGCACATCACCAAGACTTGCTGCAGCATCACGCCCTCATGCATCCCTTTGCACGTGTATGTCGCACCATGGCCACTCGTATCGTCGATACAATCTGCTTGCGTATCGCGACACTGCCTTTGTGCAACACTGGGTACACCGCCTTGTCGTGATGTTCCCACGCTTTGATCTCTCCAACTTTTGCCACGTCTAGCCGTTGGTCTCATCGCAAGCCGAAGCCGTCGCCATCATCGCGACGTCTTCAACGGTCACCGTACCGGTTTGATCTCCACGTCTGGATGATCCTCGCCGGTTGCAGCCCATCGGACGGTCTAGATCACCTGCCTGGAGTGTCCGACAACACCGATCAAATCGCCGATCGCCGCTATGCTCCACCTCGCACCGCATCAAGCAGTTTCACGGTGCCCGTCGAGCATGATCCTCGCACCTCCACGATGATCTTCCGCATCACCTCTAGATCCAATCCAACCTTAGCTCTGATTACCACCTGGTAGAACGCGGCCCAGCCCGTCACGCAGACGGGTCCCTACCGCCAGCCCAGATCGCAACGGGTCTACTACACAAACAGGACCAACAGGAGCACCAACCAAGGTCCTGGGCCACCTCAACCCAAAAGACTAGCCTGATAGGTGAGGTTCTCTCCACCTTATATATTGGACTCCCCCATCATCAATATTCGATGTGGGATTAAACCTAACGCTTATCAAAACAAGGATTCTCCTGCTCTCAAGAAGCAGCAACCGCATTTTCCGCTCTTAAAACTGCTCTCACATCAGCTCCGGTCTTGCAATTACCAGATTTTACATCTAAATTCATAGTAGAGTGTGATGCTTCAGGGTCTGGGTTCGGAGCTGTCCTTCACCAAGGAGACGGTCCACTGGCATTTTTCAGCAAGCCTATATTACAAAGACGCGCTAAGCTAGCGGCCTATGAACCTGAACTCATGGGACTTGTTTATGCCATATGGTATTGGAGGCCTTATTTACAGGGAAGAAGCTTTGTGGTATGTACGGATCACTTAAGTCTGAATTTTTTGCTGGATCAGTGTTTATCTACTATACCTCAGCACCATTGGGTCAGCAAACTTCTTGGATACGACTTCATGGTGGAATTTGTTAAGGATATAATGGTCATATTATATTAGATGATGTATTAGGGACTTATTTGCATATTTATAATCCTTTGTACATCTATTTATAGAAGCATCCGACCTCCTCAATAATAGAAGATCTAATATTCATAATATGGTATAGAGAGCTAGGGTTTAATAGTCCCCATCATACTAAACAATTTTTTCTAGCAGTGGTCGACGCCTTGATGTTGGCCGCCGCCGGACGACCTGCAGCCGCCATCAACGTTCTCTTCTTCCGCCACCGCCGACACCGGGTCCTTTGTTTCCTCCCGTATGAGGGCAGGCTTCGATCTGGTGCCCAGGCCGCGCCTCCATCCGACACTGAGGCCACGCGCCTTCATCCGGCGTTAAGGCGCCTCGATCTGGCGCCCAGGCCATGCCTCCACCCGGCGTTGAGACCCGCTCGGGTCTCTGCTCCTTGCTTCCGTTGGCTCCGTCTCGATCCAGATTGGATCTGGTCTGCCCCTCACGTGAAAGCTTACTCCACAACTCCTCCTGGTACCACTAGCACGGAGGCTGCGCGATGGAACTCGCGGAACCTGCGGTGGAATCACGGGGAGGAGATGAAGCGGCACCAGATCTTGCAGGCGAGGGAGGTGCGGACGAGGGCTCCGGGTTCTCAACGGACGGCGTCGACTGCGATGGGGCAGACGTTCAATTTCCTCAGCGCGCTGGGCGATGTAGCGTTCGCGTACGCCGGCCACAACGTGGATCTGGAGATCCAGGCCACCATCCCCTCGACGCCCGAGAAGCCGTCCAAGAAGCCCATGTGGCTCGGCGTCCTCGTCGCCTACTTGGTCGTGGCCATCTATTCTCTGGTGCAGATCTGCACCTTGGTTCCGCCGCCGCCCTGTCCAGGTCACGAACGGGGCCCTCGAGGAGGCGAGGAGGAGGCCAAGGAAATCAGCGCCTGGAGTTTCTCTGGATCAACAGCGTGGCAGCCGGCCTCGACGTGCGCCCGACGTGCGGATGCTGTTTTGCTGATGTCATCATAACGTCAGCAGCACCAATAAGGCTTCTGTTTTCCGCCACCACTGAAATCAGCGCCTGGCTCCATCAACAGACAGCCGTCTCTTTTGCCCTGCTTGCACTTTTTTAGCTGCTTCTCATGCGTTAGGGTTTGAACTAAAAAAATGACGGGCTGTTGGATCTGGGATGGAATTGACGTCTTTTAGCCATCTTCATTTTGGTTGCCGTGATGTCATGATCCGTCATTGATTCGAAAGCTTCGTCTCTCTCGCAACATTAAAAAAAACCTTGCTGCTTGCGCCGCTTTTCTTTGCGCTCTCTCCGTTGCCTACTGCTGCATATTTTGCGCTCTTGCCGTTTTTTGGTCATCTTCGTCATGATGACTTTTTCATCTTCGGCCAGAATTTCTATTGTGCGATGTCTGATGCTTTTCAATGGCATCAATTACCGCGACTGGTTCCTCGTATGTGTCTACATATGTGTGGTTCATGACTTTGGGAGTTGCTCATGGACGATCTCTGGTTGTTACTGGCCCTCGTCGTCATGATTCACAGCATCTTTGGGAACTTAACTGGCTTCGTCTTTCTTTCGCTGCGCCTACCAGTTTTATCGGCTCCAATTTTGCTGCTTCATCTATTTCGACGTTCTGCTCAGTAACACCACCCTTTGGATCATCTTTGTGGCTTCAGCATGTTTTTATGTCTTCAAACTCAATGTACTTGATGCACTTTGAGTTTGAGGGGGTGTTAAGGATATAATGGTCATATTATATTAGATGATGTATTAGGGACTTATTTGCATATTTGTAATCCCTTGTACATCTATTTATAGAGGCCTCCGACCTCCTCAATAATAGAAGATTCAATATTCATAACAGAATTTAAGCCAGGGCACCAAAATAGAGTGGATGATGCACTGTCTAGGCGAGATTCTGAAACTAAAGATATTTCGGACCTCATGACTGTTTCTGGACCGCGTTTTGATCTCATGGAAGAGCTTCACAAAGAGGTAACAAACAATTCAGAACTGGTCGCATTGCAGAACAAGATAGCAGCAGGAGATATGGGATAAGAATGGTCTTTATGTGACGGACTCATTCTACATAAAAGACGTATTAA
Source organism: Tuctoria greenei (assembly GCA_036927565.1). Classification (NCBI taxonomy): domain Eukaryota; kingdom Viridiplantae; phylum Streptophyta; class Magnoliopsida; order Poales; family Poaceae; genus Tuctoria; species Tuctoria greenei. The sequence continues at coordinate 94,562,933 of JAYESD010000005.1, forward strand.
CTTACATCAGAATTCACCAGCAATATCAACCATATTACAGTCGGCACGTAAAGATAAACATGAGGGAATTGAGAAAACCTTGCACCGCATTAAACAAGATTTTTCTTGGTCAGGTATCAGAAGAACAGTAGAAGACTATGTAGGGTCTTGCACTATTTGTCAGCAGAATAAACTTTCTAATCAGCATCCGGTCGGATTACTTCAGCCACTACCAATTCCGCCGCACGTTTGGGAGGATGTGGTCATGGATTCTGTTGAATCTTTACCTAAAGTTTATGGCAAGTCAGTCATCCTAACAGTAGTAGACAGCTTCTCAAAATACTCATATTTTATACCTCTATCACATCCATATACAGCTGAATCTGTGGCTAGATGTTTCTTCACAGAAATAGTCTGATTACGTGGTCTCCCTTCCACAATTGTTTCGTATAGGGACACAATTTTCACGAGTAAGTTCTAGCAGGAATTGTTCCGGTTACAGGGAGTCCAGCTATTACTAAGCATGACATTTCATCCGCAAACCGATGGACAATCAGAAGCTGTCAACAAAGCTATTGCTACGTTCTTAAGGTGCATGACAGGAGACAAACCAAGGCAATGGGTTCAATGGCTACCATGGGCTGAATATTGTTACAATACGTCATACCATTCGTCCTTAAAAACCACACCCTTCCATGTTATTTATGGACGTGACCCACCGGCCATTCTTCACTCTCATGATTATCGATCAGCAAAGGTACAAGCAGTGGAAGAAATATTAAGTGAAAGAGATATATTCATAAAGGAAGTTCAGGAACGGCTTCATCAAGCACAACAATATAGTAAACAATACTATGATGAGAAACACAGGGACCTTCAGTTTGAAGTTGGGTAGTGGGTCTGGCTACGTCTTAATCACCGAGCTGCAGCAGCCTTAAAACGTGGTCCTCAGGGAAAACTTTCTGCTGGTTTTTATGGAACTTACAAAATCATTGAAAGGATTGGTGAGGTAGCCTAAAAGTTGGAACTGTGCGCGCTCGCCTCCATCCAGTTTTCCAAATTGGATTGCTCAAAAGATTTATAGGCACACACCGCCTAGTGCACCATCGGCATTACCAGCTTTGCAAGAAGGCTGAGTGGTTCCTAAACCAATTTCAGCACTTCACTCACGCCTGAACAGAGGAAATTGGGAAGTCTTGATCCAATGGGAACATCAACCTCCATCGGAAGAATCATGAGAAAATGTCTCTGATTTTAGAAAGAAATATCCAACATTTCAGCTCGAGAACGAGCTCTTTCCCGAGGGGGGAGAGATGTTATTGTCGGTTTACATTATAGGCACAGAGCTAGAGATATAAGACGTCAGCAGTCTCATTAGGGTTTGATAAGAAGTATTATGAGTTAGCTAAGTTTTAGTTGGAAATAAAGATTCGGCCAGATTATGTTCTGCACCTAGAATCCAGTGAGAGTCATATTAGTATTAGAGTCAAGTATAGACCTCTAGCAAGGACTCTTGATTCCGAGTCCGAGTCTGTAATAGAGGGAGATCAGGACTCTGGGTCGTGTTTCCTGAGCTGTCTGTAACAGGGTACAAGCAGTTATATAAATCACCTGAGATTGAGGAATAAAGGAGCAAGCGTTGTTTGGGTTTACCTCATACCTCTGGGCCTTGCTCCTTGGCGACGTTACGGCGCCACCGGCTTGCAAGCGACCGGTACCAGACCTACGCCTTCACATCCTTACTTCCTCCGTTCCTGCAAGAAAACAGAGAGAACCTGTCACGTTACAAGATCTGCTTAAATAGGAAAATAAACATGACTCCGTGCTCACTCTTGATCCACAAAAACTGGACATAAACTCGGGCTACTCCCGTCCGTTATTTGACCCACGCACACTCAACGTTGTGCATGACACGGTCTGTTGCATGATCTTTGGCACTAATATCTTCTCACCAACTGAAACTACCAAGTCACGACACCAGGATTAGTTCCAACACACTTTTTTGTGATAAATTGCTGAATCTGTGGCATATACAAGAACTAAAATAATAAAATGTTGACGTCTCATGAGTAATTAGTCGGCTAAAGTTTGAAATGCTCAGGTGCAGCTGTCACTCAACATATTTATCTGGTACGGAAGGTTGTGCATTATTTATCCACAAGTCTGCAAGCCTGCTAGCACAAATGAAGGGCATGAACACAACATAGCAAGAGCATATGATAGCGGCATGCTTTGTTATAAGGACAGTGTTGTAAACTTCACAGTTGCCTCCTACTATTCTCCCTTATTTGTAGCACCATCTTATCAAAAAGCTTAGGAGGTGCTGGCGCACTATATATTTTCTCTGGTACAATATATATATATATATATATATATATATATATATATTATATACCTAGCTACAGAATTCATCATTTTGTGGCCAGTTCGCTTCATAGGTACAGCCCAGCCCATGAACATTCCTCTCAAGCTGATTTTTTTTCATCACACGTCCGTGTATCTGTTCGCAATGTTTTTTTGTCCGAACCCCCGTTGTCGCTCGCCACGATCTACCCACAACCGCTGAACCCCCACGACCGCCGCCGCCACCACCGATCCACCCCCACGATCTCTAGTTCCTCGCCATGGATCCACCATCCCACGACCTCTTGCAGGCTCCAGATTGCTTCGTCTCTGGTTTCGGGGGCGCACACTCACGGCAGCCGAAGATCTGAGTGCTCGATCGTGACGGTCTCCTCCTTCTCCTTCTCCATGCCCGCTGCCGTCTCTTGGGGGAGCAGCGCTGCCTCTTACTTCAGCTTTGCCACCTTGCAGCTCGCCGACCTCAGCCTCGGTGTCTCCCTCTCCAAGGCTAGTTCCCTCCTCCCCAAGCAGTCGCAGATCTAGCCGTTCCTTGATAGACGAGCGGAGTAGGAAGGCTGAGCTGGAGATCAGAGTGCTCGATCGTGACGGTCTCCTCCTTCTCCTTCTCCATGCCCGCCGCCGTCTCTCGGGGGAGCAGCGCTGCCTCTTACTTCGGCTTTGCCACCTTGCAGCTCGCCGGCCTCAGCCTTGGTGTCTCCCTCTCCGCAGCCAGCCCCCTCCTTCCCAAGCAGCAGCAGATCTAGCAGTGCCTTGGAAGACGAGCGGAGGAGGAAGGCTGATCCGCTGCTGCCGACCCATCGCAGCTGCTGTCGGAGTACCCATCAGGTTCTGATTTCTTGCCGCCCCATTCCCCGTTTCTCTCCACGACCATCCTTGCCTCCTCTAACAATGGTGTGCATCACCACAGGAGCTCTATCGACGGTAATGACATCTGGCTCACAGGTGCATCTGGATCCATAAATTATTTGCTTCCAGGATTAGTTCATTTAAGCAGTAGCAATGTGTGCACTTGGTACACGACCTTTGATTATGACATTGTAGCAGAATCAGGCCACATGAGTTTAGCAGAACAAAATACAAAACTAAACCGCCTACTACTGGGTACATAAGCATACTTTGGCGATGCATACTCTGTTCAATTTTTGAACATGGAGATGACCAATTTTTTTTGTGCACGGTAGATATTTGTGGAAACGATCTTTGTTAGGGAGCATAAGAACAATTGCAACACCATGCATATCAATTTCACCTCAATATGGGTATATTTTTTGATAATTTCACACTTCTTCTTGGTACAAAAGCATGCATTGGCCGTGTCATATTTTCTTTACGCCTGGTAAATGCTTATGCATATGAGTATTCAAATGCAACTTCTGATGGACTAGCTGCACCTTTTGATGATTAGCTGCACTTTTACCCTTTTTTTCTTCGTTGAGACTATGAAACTATGTCAAAGTTAATTTGTATCTTTATTGTCACCGTTTCTGTTGATTTTACTTGTCGACATACTTTGTTCAATATCAGCACTGTTTTTTTTTTCAGGATCATGTAGTTAACCTTTGCCATCTAATTGTACTGCATGTGTTTTTTAAATTCTTTTTTTTCACATGTTTGTACTAGTGGATTCTGTTTTAGACGTGTCTGCTAAAGATTGTGCTCTAAATATTTGTCTTGTAGCTGGAACCATGGAACTGGATTGTGTGATATGAATATCTTGAGGTCACTAATGTTACAGTTTACTACTATTCTCATAGTAATTATCAAAGACTCTTTTCTGAAGTTAGTCTTTCTGAGCACATCATCGGGGTCAGATGTACAAGCTTCACTAGCAGCAACCCACCAGCTCTATTCAGAGAGTGAAATTTTTACTGCCTTTTCCTTTCTCAAAGAAAAGAATTTTCTGGTTAGTATTTGTGAACTTATGTTTTCCTTGATATATCTGTTCTCTTTTATTTGGTCATGTTAGGTCTCCTGAACCATAATAGGTCTTGAGCTTGGCACATTGAGTACAATAAATTAATGGACACTATCATTCTGAATTACTAACAACATTTGGCTAAATTAGGATTTTGCTTCAGAAGAACCCATTTGGACTTGCAGATGACAACGAGCTGCATGTTGTTACAAGGCTTGGATGTGGAGCTGTGGCAGGAACTTTTGGCCAGACTGTTGCATACACTCTTGATGTTATCAGGAGAAGAATGCAGATGGTTTGCTGGAACCATGCAGATTCTATTGTTACTGGACAGGGAAAAGAGGCACTACAGTACAATGGTATGATTGATGCCTTCAGGAAAACTGTTTGTCATGAAGTTGTTGGCGCTCTGTACAAGGGTCTCGTGCCAATGTTTCGTCTCGACTTACAATGCCAAAACCATGGCTTGGTTGTGGCATTTACCCCTCCCCCAGATACACCATAATTTTATTCACATACTTCATTTGGTGATTACACATAGCTTAAAAGTATCTGCTCAAAGATGATTAAACATTCTCTATGATTTCACCATGTTCAAGTTGTCTTCTGCTTTCCAAAATTATTCCTTACATGCATGACCTACAAATTAAATGATTGGATTTGATATTTGCTATCATAAGAAATTGATAAGCATTTCTGAATTAAACACTTCTGTGATGCTCAGAGGATGCTCAGCTTACTCCAGTTTTACACCTTGGAGCTGGAGCTTGTGATGATATCATAGCCATGTCTTTTACTTACTCGATGGATATTGTCAGGAGTAGGATTACTGTTCAGGTACTGTACTGTTTTATTGCATTCAATGCGCGCTATCAACCTCTTTAAGTGTCTTCAAGCTGCTATAAGCCTTTGCTGTGTTTCATTTGCTATTTTCTTCTGTGAAATGAAATCACACCTGCAGGCAGACAACTCTCCCTACCAGTACCGTGGCATGTTACATGCACTTGGTACAATCTACGGTGAACAAGGCTTTTGTGCTTTGTACAGAGGGTGGCTTCCATCTGTAATTGGAGTTGTATGTTCCTTGTAGCTATATATCTTAGTTATACTCTTGTGCCTTCGACCTTGCTGATGAGTACTTAACATTGTATGCTTTATTGTCTTTATGCAGGTTCCAAATGTTGGTCTCAATTTTTCTGTATACGAGTCCCTCAAGGATTGGCTACTCCAGAAGAACCCATTTGGACTTCCAGATGTCAACGAGCTGCATTTTGTTACAAGGCTTGGATGTGGAGCTGTGGCAGGAACTATTGGCCAGACTGTTGCATACCCTCTTGATGTTATCAGGAGAAGAATGCAGATGGTTGGCTGGAACCATGCAGATTCTATTGTTACTGGACAGGGCAAAGAGGCACTACAGTACAATGGTATGTTGATGCATTCAGGAAAAGTGTTCGCCATGAAGTTGTTGGTGCTCTGTACAAGGGTCTTGTCCCAATGTTTAGCTTGGCAGGCTGTAAATCTGGAATATATAATATTATTCTTTTTTCTTCTTTAACTTGATGTGATCTACATTTATTTAGGTTTGCTCCATACTGTCATAACTACATGCATTTATGCTTATGTCCTAATTTCAGTATTACTTTTCCCTGTGGTATTAACAGTGGAGCCACATTTAATAATCTCTTACGAGTTTATCATTTTTCGTGCTTTTGGCAACAATGTGAAGATTAGTTTTTTTCTTTACCCTGCTATGGTGTTAATGTTTTCTAAAAATGACCGTGTAATGCATTCTTACACGCAAAACCAATTGAAACCTAAAAAACAGCATTCTTTCGAAGCGCAAGGCTTCGAGCTCCCCTGCGTCCGCCATGAGCGGTAGCAACAGTGAGTAATATTACCACGAGATGCGCTTGTGTCTCAAGCAGCAACAACAGCAGTCTGAGCAGCACGGTCAGCCGCGACGACGACGTGAAGTGTGAAGGCGGTGCGATTGACGTCGGCGGGGTGTTCAAGCCGGACTTCGCCACACTGGCATCTGAGGAACTTGTTTCTTGGATGATCAAGTCGATGTTCGGCCAGTTCCCGTCGCAAAGTACTCCCTCCTTCCTTAGATACGGATCGAGGGAGTAGATAACAGTTAGTTTGAGCTCCTTAGTACCATCTTGGTTCATGGATCAAATAGCTAGTTCACGTTGATGAGGCACTGTTTGCATCTCCTCCTTTGCATGCCTGACTGATTCCTTCACAATATGATAGTTAGGTCTACTGCTAATTGGTGCCTGCGGTACAGATTACACACTCTGTGAAGCCTGTTTTATCTGTGCTACGTACGGCCCTAGTAGCAATTCTCAGTTGATAAGCAAGACGCTGTACTCTTTAGCGCCGTCCTGCCTAATGCTGTACGTCGTCGGAGAAGAAACAAGTGTCATGTACTCATGTCCGGTGTACCGTGTACGTGTGTGTGCTGTGCTGTGTGCGGTCGTCCAGGAAGATGATTCCGCCACCGAATGCAAAGCTTTGATATCACGGGGCCCAGTACCAGCTATGCAAAATTGCATGATAATTTCGGGCGCATACCTTAACACGACAGCGAAGTTTAAACCAATAGCTTTGCAAACCAAAAGAGGGATAAAGATATTACCAAGAGTGTTTAGAATTTCTATTATAAAAGTGTAACACCCATATTTTTTTATAAATTAAAAGAAAAGAGCATAATCTAATTAAATGAAAAAAAAAGAAGAAGAAAAAGAAAAGAGCAAAACCCTCACTTGGGCCGAAAACCCTCCCGGCCCATTTCTCCCTTACCCCTCTTTTTCTCTTCTCTCCCGCTGGCCCAACTCGCAGCCTCGGCCCAAGCCCACCCGCTCCCCTTCCTCCCTTCTCCCCCTCACTTCCACACGGGCCCCACTAGCCAGCGCCTCCTTCTTCCCCAACCGCCGCCCCAACCGCGCCATGCCCATGATCTCCGCTCACCCCACCGCACCGGGCAACCACCGCACCCTCCCCCGCTATTAATCGGCGTCCCCCGAGTCTCCCCCCCCCCCCCCATTACCCACGTCTCCCGAGCTCTCCCTCCTCGCCCCGCGCGCGCTAGCCGCGAAACCCTAGCCTCAAAGGGCCGCCGCCGTTAGCGCTACTGCTGGGAGCTCAGTACCCGCGAGGAGGAGCCCTCCCGGCCTTCACCAACGGTTTGCCGAGGATCCCCACGCCCCTACACCCGCGCAGGACCCCAAAGGGACGAGAACCACCGACCGAGGCCCGTCCCCGACGGCACCAAAGTCCGACCGCTGCACCTCACCATCGCGTGACCATCTCTGGTCATTTTCGACTCCGATAGACCACCACGGTGAGTTCCCCATGTTCTCCTCTCCATTTTGAACCAATTACCGTCAAGTTTGGAGTACCGGACGCCATTCTGGCGAAGTCCGGCGATGGTCCGGCGAGGGCACCGCCGCCTGGCTCCCTGCCGGCCGCCGTCGGCCACCCGATCCCCTCCCTGACCGTTGGATCCAATTCCACGGCCAGGATTAAAACAACCGAAGGGGTATGGTCCAGGTCCACCGTGGACCCATGGACCGCACCTCCTCCCCTGGTCCATGGCCCTGTAGCCCTATTCTATGGCTTTTCCCTTAAAAAATAAATCACGAAAGAAATAGAAAATACATAATTGCGGCTAAGTCCCTGGACCTTTATAAATAATTGCGCATAAGCCCCTGTTTTAACAAAAACAACCCTGACCTTCATATTAATTATGTAATATTCTTTAAATAGATGAAATTAATAATATAATCATTGGATAATTTGTAAATTACATTTTAAGCCACTGTTCTATTAGGGAGAATTATAAAACAGCCCCTGAACTTTATGGAAATTAGTTTATACTTTATATTATTATTACTGTTTTAATAGGAAAATCCCAGTAAATAGAATTAAATTGTAGAAAAATATATTTAATGCCTAGAAAAATGTTTTAAGTGATAAAATAAATATAGAAAATATAGGAAACTGGTTATAAATCTTTTATACTAAAATAAAATTGTAGAATTCATATAAAATATATTTTTGACAATAGAAAATTTTATAAAAATGCTTTTAGCTATAAATAAATATTGAAAATAGAGAATAAATATGAAAATAATAGGAAAAGTATTTATAAAATGTTTTATGCTGAAATAAAATTTATAAAATGCATATAAAGTATATGTTGACTATAGAAAACTCATTAAAGATGTTTTTAACCTGTAAATAAATAGTAAAAATAGGAAATGAATGATAAATGCATTTCCTTGGCTATGAAAAATAATAAGTCACTCATAACTTTGATTTAAATTATAATTGTAGCATAATCTATGATAGCATTTGTATAATTTGTATGGTGTACTGCTAGTGATTGCTTTTATTACTCTGTTGTCGGTAGTTTATACGCACTCGTATTTCTACGATCAAGAAGCTACATGAAGATGTGAAGATCAAGAGTTCAATGAAGAAGAGACTGAGCAACTATTCAATGAAAGGCAAGTGCCCTTGACCATTTTGCTCCAGTTCTAGGGATGTAGATAGATGCATGCTAATTAAATTGATGTCCTATTCATGTCTACATGCCCTGTTCCATATAATTCCTTGTTACCTGAATTGGGTTGGGAAGTAGATAGGTCATAGTTATGCTTAGCCATGCTTAAATATTGGGATTGGGATTTCATACAATTGTGCTACATTAAACTTTATTGGTTACTTGAACTTGTGGTGAATATACTATTGTAGTGGATAGGAATCTGGTGGTTGGTTAGTATTGGTATGGTGCAGTTTGCACGAGACCCGAGATTGGAGTTTGCTACCACCGGATTCTAAGGACCGGTTTATGGAGGAAGCCACTAAGCTTTATAGTACCACCACGAGACTGAGATGGGGCAGCATGGTCAATTAATTAGGTTTCTCCCGATGAAATGCTAGTGGTTGGATGGTGCGGGGAATGATGCGGGTGATCTGCTCTGGGATCCGCAAGGCTCAAGAGGGGGCTCTGGGGCGGAGGGTTACTCCGAGAATTCCCAGTGGTGGAAACCTTAAGAGGGCTAGCACTAGTCGGGAGTACCTTTGTAAAGACCATGTAGTGATCTCCGGGCCACACACCTACGGAAGTGTGAGATGTGGTTGATCACCACGGGCTACATGGAGGTTTACTCAAGTCCACCTGGCAACAGGGGATGGAATCACTGCTTGTGGGGAAAGGGTACACTCTCTGCAGAGATTTGGTAAAACTGTCATGACAGCCGTGCTCACGGACAAGAGCGGCTTGGTGTCCAATTCATAATTAGACGATGGTTGGGATGATGGTTGAGATGATGGTTTGGGAATGATGTTGGTATTGATTCATTATTATTGTTATTCTATAATGATTGAGAATATACACTTAGGTGTAGGTGCTAATGAAAGCTAAGGTTAGGTTTAATGCATAGTGCTTAAACCATTATCAGCCTTTCCTTTTTGATTGGCCTACATGTGATTTATTTCCCACACTTGCGGAGTACCACGGGATGGTACTCACACTTGCTTTGTTGTACTTTTGATATGCTGCTCAGTAAAGAGAAGATCTAATGAAGACAGTGACAAGTGAAGACGGTGCATAGGTCGCATTGCTGCCAGTCAATTTGTCTGTGGTTGCTATAGAGTTTTTCCTCTTCCGCTGCTATTCAAAACACCTTGGAAAGGTATAAATGTTGTTTTCATGCGATATAGAACTGTTTATCACTACTTGTCATACATGTATGGTGAAACTGATCCTGACATACATGTATTTTGCAGCTGGTTTTATGCTTAATAAAATCGGGTGTGACAAAGTGGTATCAGAGCTGTAGGTTGACTTTAGGCACGTGACCTTAGTTAGAATGGACCTCTTAGACACTCCTTTAACTTTTCTCATGAAGACGAAGTTTCGTATCGACGGACAGGAGCATGAAGATCGACGTATGAGGACAACGCGAAGGAAGAAGACTCTTAAAGATTACCATACATCACTTGCTTAGTTCCCCTTTGTTTAGCAAGTGAAGTCCATGCCTTCTTCACAGCGAATTAGAACACGTTGCTTGATGCATTGCATAAGATTAATAATAACAACAATAAAATTATAGCATTTGTCTGTTTAAGGGGGGTAGCCGACCCACTTAACCCTCATAATTACAAAAAAAATAATAATAAATATAGTAATCATGACAATGCATTTTAAATGGAAGACTTTAAAATTTAAGCCATAATGCACATTTAAGCCAAGTTCAAAATAATAATAATAAGAAGAGTAAGAGTGTAGAAGAACATAAAAATAAGGTGTGAGTTGTTGTGCGATAGTACTTTAAATTTAACTAACTTAACATATTTTATCATAATTGCTTATTTGTGAAAAATGCAAATTCCAACTTTTAAAGAATAAGTTTGAATTCAAATGAAATTAAGGCATGACAAAGAAAATTTAATCAGGACTCATAACACTCTTTTAAAAATTACAATAGCATTAAAAACGATCTCTACATAGAAAATAATAATAGTAAGAATGATAATAATAGAATAAGATGTAAATTTGTGTGTGGTGATCGAAGATTCTAAATCAATTTAGGACAAAAACGAATATTTTTATGTATTCCACCGTATGCACTCCTAAACTTATAAAAGTGTTACAACATCATTGTAATTAAAATAAGAATTAAATTATTTTCAAAATAATAATCATAATAATTTATTGATGAGTAAAAAAAAATAATAATCCTATTATTTACCTAACCTTGAATCTCGAGAGCGAGATTCCTTGTAAGTGGGATGAAATTGTAACACCTAGAGAAAAATAATAATTATATAATAATAATTAAAAAATTAACAGGAACAACATAATATATAAATAAATAAATCTTGGCAAATAAACAAATAAATAAATAAATAAAACCAGAATGAGGAAAATAAAAATTAATGTGTTGTATCAAATGCTAATTAATTAGAACTAATCTATTGAGGTGCTTTGGTTGGAAAGCAAAATTTTCAATTGCTGAAGAAGACTTTTAAATTCAAATAAAATGAACCAACGTTCAAGCCCTTGCATCTTTCATTCAAACAATAGTAAGAAGAATAATGATAGTAAAGTGAGAAACTAAACACAATAAAGAGGAAGAAGAAATAAGACTTTAGTGTACAAATTTTCATGGTGTTGAAAGTTAGTTTTCCTTAAAATTAATTCAAACTAAATTATTGCATGGTATTTGTACATCTGTGTAACATTTTGTAACTTCCAAAATAACTTAAGATCAAAATTTGAAATTGAAATAAAAATGTATAATAATATTTTCAAAAGAAGAAATTGGTAATTAATTAATTCAGCTAAAAATCCTGTCCTAAACTTTACGCGACGTAGAATCTCGGGGCGAGATTCCGTTTAAGGGGGGTAGAATTGTAACACCCATATTTTTTTATAAATTAAAAGAAAAGAGCATAATCTAATTAAATGAAAAAAAAGAAGAAGAAAAAGAAAAGAGCAAAACCCTCACTTGGGCCGAAAACCCTCCCGGCCCATTTCTCCCTTACCCCTCTTTTTCTCTTCTCTCCCGCTGGCCCAACTCGCAGCCTCGGCCCAAGCCCACCCGCTCCCCTTCCTCCCTTCTCCCCCTCACTTCCACACGGGCCCCACTAGCCAGCGCCTCCTTCTTCCCCAACCGCCGCCCCAACCGCGCCATGCCCATGATCTCCGCTCACCCCACCGCACCGGGCAACCACCGCACCCTCCCCCGCTATTAATCGGCGTCCCCCGAGTCTCCCCCCCCCCCCCCATTACCCACGTCTCCCGAGCTCTCCCTCCTCGCCCCGCGCGCGCTAGCCGCGAAACCCTAGCCTCAAAGGGCCGCCGCCGTTAGCGCAACTGCTGGGAGCTCAGTACCCGCGAGGAGGAGCCCTCCCGGCCTTCACCAACGGTTTGCCGAGGATCCCCACGCCCCTACGCCCGCGCAGGACCCCAAAGGGATGAGAACCACCGACCGAAGCTCGTCCCCGACGGCACCAAAGTCCGACCGCTGCACCTCACCATCGCGTGACCATCTCTGGTCATTTTCGACTCCGATAGACCACCACGGTGAGTTCCCCATGTTCTCCTCTCCATTTTGAACCAATTACCGTCAAGTTTGGAGTACCGGACGCCATTCTGGCGAAGTCCGGCGATGGTCCGGCGAGGGCACCGCCGCCTGGCTCCCTGCCGGCCGCCGTCGGCCACCCGATCCCCTCCCTGGCCGTTGGATCCAATTCCACGGCCAGGATTAAAACAACCGAAGGGGTATGGTCCAGGTCCACCGTGGACCCATGGACCGCACCTCCTCCCCTGGTCCATGGCCCTGTAGCCCTATTCTATGGCTTTTCCCTTAGAAAAATAAATCACGAAAGAAATAGAAAATACATAATTGCGGCTAAGTCCCTGGACCTTTATAAATAATTGCGCATAAGCCCCTGTTTTAACAAAAACAACCCTGACCTTCATATTAATTATGTAATATTCTTTAAATAGATGAAATTAATAATATAATCATTGGATAATTTGTAAATTACATTTTAAGCCACTGTTCTATTAGGGAGAATTATAAAACAGCCCCTGAACTTTATGGAAATTAGTTTATACTTTATATTATTATTACTGTTTTAATAGGAAAATCCCAGTAAATAGAATTAAATTGTAGAAAAATATATTTAATGCCTAGAAAAATGTTTTAAGTGATAAAATAAATATAGAAAATATAGGAAACTGGTTATAAATCTTTTATACTAAAATAAAATTGTAGAATTCATATAAAATATATTTTTGACAATAGAAAATTTTATAAAAATGCTTTTAGCTATAAATAAATATTGAAAATAGAGAATAAATATGAAAATAATAGGAAAAGTATTTATAAAATGTTTTATGCTGAAATAAAATTTATAAAATGCATATAAAGTATATGTTGACTATAGAAAACTCATTAAAGATGTTTTTAACCTGTAAATAAATAGTAAAAATAGGAAATGAATGATAAATGCATTTCCTTGGCTATGAAAAATAATAAGTCACTCATAACTTTGATTTAAATTATAATTGTAGCATAATCTATGATAGCATTTGTATAATTTGTATGGTGTACTGCTAGTGATTGCTTTTATTACTCTGTTGTCGGTAGTTTATACGCACTCGTATTTCTACGATCAAGAAGCTACATGAAGATGTGAAGATCAAGAGTTCAATGAAGAAGAGACTGAGCAACTATTCAATGAAAGGCAAGTGCCCTTGACCATTTTGCTCCAGTTCTAGGGATGTAGATAGATGCATGCTAATTAAATTGATGTCCTATTCATGTCTACATGCCCTGTTCCATATAATTCCTTGTTACCTGAATTGGGTTGGGAAGTAGATAGGTCATAGTTATGCTTAGCCATGCTTAAATATTGGGATTGGGATTTCATACAATTGTGCTACATTAAACTTTATTGGTTACTTGAACTTGTGGTGAATATACTATTGTAGTGGATAGGAATCTGGTGGTTGGTTAGTATTGGTATGGTGCAGTTTGCACGAGACCCGAGATTGGAGTTTGCTACCACCGGATTCTAAGGACCGGTTTATGGAGGAAGCCACTAAGCTTTATAGTACCACCACGAGACTGAGATGGGGCAGCATGGTCAATTAATTAGGTTTCTCCCGATGAAATGCTAGTGGTTGGATGGTGCGGGGAATGATGCGGGTGATCTGCTCTGGGATCCGCAAGGCTCAAGAGGGGGCTCTGGGGCGGAGGGTTACTCCGAGAATTCCCAGTGGTGGAAACCTTAGAGGGCTAGCACTAGTCGGGAGTACCTTTGTAAAGACCATGTAGTGATCTCCGGGCCACACACCTACGGAAGTGTGAAATGTGGTTGATCACCACGGGCTACATGGAGGTTTACTCAAGTCCACCTGGCAACAGGGGATGGAATCACTGCTTGTGGGGAAAGGGTACACTCTCTGCAGAGATTTGGTAAAACTGTCATGACAGCCGTGCTCACGGACAAGAGCGGCTTGGTGTCCAATTCATAATTAGACGATGGTTGGGATGATGGTTGAGATGATGGTTTGGGAATGATGTTGGTATTGATTCATTATTATTGTTATTCTATAATGATTGAGAATATACACTTAGGTGTAGGTGCTAATGAAAGCTAAGGTTAGGTTTAATGCATAGTGCTTAAACCATTATCAGCCTTTCCTTTTTGATTGGCCTACATGTGATTTATTTCCCACACTTGCGGAGTACCACGGGATGGTACTCACACTTGCTTTGTTGTACTTTTGATATGCTGCTCAGTAAAGAGAAGATCTAATGAAGACAGTGATAAGTGAAGACGGTGCATAGGTCGCGTTGCTGCCAGTCAATTTGCCTGTGGTTGCTATAGAGTTTTTCCTCTTCCGCTGCTATTCAAAACACCTTGGAAAGGTATAAATGTTGTTTTCATGCGATATAGAACTGTTTATCACTACTTGTCATACATGTATGGTGAAACTGATCCTGGCATACATGTATTTTGCAGCTGGTTTTATGCTTAATAAAATCGGGTGTGACAAAAAGTGATCCTTTAGCTGTCTTATGAACAATGAATCTACAGCTGTATAAAATCCAATATAAAATCAACCGAAAGAATGGTGAAAAGTGGTGCTACAGAACAGCAAACACATCTATTTTAGCTCTATCCGTCAATTCAAATAAGTTGCATTACATCATCTCTATACAATTGCAGAAAGGATAAGGAAATATCGGTTGACGGTTTTGAGTCAAAACTGTTGTCCATGTAACACCTTCCAAACCTGTCATGCAATTCTGATAAGCCAAAACAGCTGCAATGATCAAATCAACCTTGCACTTTGTCGCCCAATAAATAATCTTCTCTTTCAGATGCATTGATGTTTACCATCATTTCTGTTGCAGGACAAGTATATGCAACAACTAAGGAACAGATGAACATTCCCGCATGTACGTCTTAACCTGCATCATCTCTACCTGCATTGAGAACCAAAATACATCCTGAGTGCTGACAATTTTTATGCTGCTACATGTTTTGAATAAGAAAATATAAATTAAATTATGCATACTAGCCAAAACTGTTCATGTAGCCATAATAGTAATGCTGGAATCAAGTGCCACGTTCAATAGTAAGCTCCTGTAGGAACTACAACAAAGAAAGCACAAACTCCTATACAAATAGACACCATAGAGAACATGACTTCAGGTGCCTCCAAATACAAATGAGGTCCAATATTTTTGAACTCATGTCAGTGTAAGGTGAAGCTGTCATGGGCTAGGTTTGGTTTCACCTAGAAATGTATGGTCCTGAGACTAGGCAGCATGTCCTGCCTGCAAAAGGAAGAAAGACCACAGCGGCAGGGGTGGAGACTGCAGTAGTGCTAGCTGGATTGGTATATGTATTTCCAAAAGCAAAGGATTATTATAGCAAAACCAATCTAATCCCAAGTGAAGAATTGGGTCAAATCCAAATTTTAAAAGAAATAACTTATAACCAAAAGTTAAGGAAATAAGAAGGCTTGTCACCCCATATTATATATAGAAGGTGTGCTAACGAGGACAAAGTGCTGACATGATTAAAACGCCAAACAGATAGTGAAGAATTGTTGGCTCAGAATTGTAACAACTTGCGGACAGAGGTACAGGGGACTGATACTAGATAGTTTGGTCTTTTGTTTCGTTAAATAATGGAAGCCCATTGCCACTTAAATAGGTAACTCATCACCCCGACAAACACATGTAATTTCATCTCTGAGAAATTGAATCAAAATACACTAAATACGGTCAAATATAGAAGAAGTAGCTGAACTCTATTAGGTCCCGTTTTCTGTTTGTCTAGAGGGATGGGACAATTCCTATTTCTTGTTTGTTTTGTGGGATGGTGTGGGACGGAATGGTCCTGTCTCTTGTTTGAATGAAAGGATGAGACAGGGACATGTGAGTATGAGTACTTCTGGAAGGCCGCGCGCCTGTCTCCACGGAGGTGGGACGGATCCGTCCCCATGTTTTCAGTGGGATGGTTTCATCCCGCATCTGGGTGGAATATTCTCTTTTGAGGGATGACTCCATCCCACATGTCTCCAAACCAAACAACAGAAAAGTGAGATCGTCCCGTCCCGTCCCACTATATCCCTCGAACCAAACACACCCTTAATAAATGCTTAACCCATGCTACTGGAATTGAAGTGACTGAAGAATACTACCTAAACCATGCTACAGCAATTTCTGAAATTGATGGATGGATAGACAAATGAATCCATCTTTCAATTCACTGTCACTGTGTTTAACATCAAAATGCTGCAGAATGTCATTTGTCAGTACCACTGCAGAATGTTCGTGAACCGTCCATACCTAAGGGGAAGGATAAATGGTGAAACCAAGTTTAGACTTCTTGCTGTAATCAACGGAGAGACACTTCACCCAAAATACTAGAAGGACAGCCCTTCATCAGCGATTGAGGATTAGGTTCAGCTGAAGTCCCAACTATGCAGGAGGCTCGAACTCACCTGAGTCGCAGGCGGCAGGGGCGGGTGCGCCGGATGATGGGTCCCCGTAGTCATCTGCCTGGGTGGCGGCTGGGGCGCCGGCGGCGGGGGCGCAAGCTGCTGGGGCGCTGGGGGATGCGATGTAGGCGGCGGGGCGCCAGTGGCGGTGGCGTCTGCGGTCGTGGCGTCGCCGACGGGGGTTCCGGAGGCTAGAGCGCCGTATTCGTCCATGGCGGTCGGCGTCGTACACGAAGTTGCGTCCTTCGATACACTCTGCGATTGACAGCTGCCGACACTCTGCCTACCGGGGGTACCTCATGATACCGCAAGAAACACTAAGGAGTTCCACTTGTCTGAGTTGAAGACCTCCGAAGGCTGCATGTGTTACACAACACTGGACCTGCATCCCTCGTTTGGTTAGCTCCGGCATTGCCACGTGTAACCAAGGCTGGACCTAACCCCCTTTATAGGGAAGCTCCGGTCTTGCCACGTGTCCAGTGACCCCTGGCCTAACCCCCAGTAGAGGGAAGCTCCAGTGCTGCCACGTATATAGTGGCTCCGGACCTGCCTCCCCATGATGGGAAGCTTCGGGGCCGTCATGTGTCGAGCCTCCGGACCTGAGATAGCAACGAAGGGACTCGCATATCTCCAACGGTGCAGACATTCAAGGGACAGTTAAAGCTACAGTTACAAGACCTGATTATGTGTCATTAATGTCATATTAATGACACATGATTAGAGGATCCTTAACACCGGTAATGCCGCCATTAAGGCGCGTTATGATATTTTTAATTACGCTTAATATTCACAAATTGTGTATTAGGCATTTAACTACGCCAGGGCCACCTGTTGGGCTAGGCCGACAATGTAACGACTAGTCTTTAGACTATAAAAGGGTTGCGTCGTACGATACAGAGAGAACTAAGCTCACATGCTCACAAGCGCCATACACTCATACATACAACACATCCCGTGGAGTAGGGTGCTACGCTCAGGCGGCCCGAACCAAGTAAAATTCCTCGTGTCACTGTCTTGTTCATAATCTCACGCGCGCCCCAACCAATCAAGAACCTCCGCGGGCTACGATCTAGTAGTACCGGGGGAAGTGTCGATCGCACACTTCGACATTGGCGCGCCAGGTAGGGGTTGCGGCCTTGAGATTTCAAGATGGTGAACTCCGCCGCAGGATCATCCAACGACAATGCTGTGCAACCTGCTAGATGGAATCCCTCCAATGTGCAATAGCTAACGGGTGTTGTTGTTCCGGTGGGCCTCGTACCACCACCACCACCATCTGCTCTAGCTAACAATGTCGGGCAGCAGGATGGGGTCATGGCATCGGTCACTGCATCGACGCACAACAACTCTGAAAATGTGCTAATTGTTGCACGTACCCTTCTCCAACATCCACTGCCGCCAGGAGCACCTCAAATGCGATGGAGCAGTGGCATGATGATGTGAAACATCTGGTTGTAGCCATAGCCGATAGCCTCAGCAACCAAGGTCCTCCTTCAGGGCAGGCACCATCTCAGCGTTGGATCTTGTTTGGAAGACTTGGTCCACAGCACCAGAGATGTTATGTGTCTCAGCACGTGATGTTGCTGCCCTATGGGGCGCGTCCCACTCACACCGCATCAAGGCTCTCGACACATGATTTGTAGTCGGAGCTTGACCACCGCTACACACAACAGGACGACCGTGTCCACATCGAGCATGCTCGCGAAAGGCAAGAGGCTCAGGAAAACCCTCCTCCTTTGGGAGTAGGGGGCGACTACTCAGCCCTAGCCATGCACCTGCACATGGTTCGTTGGCCTCAGAAGTTTCAGCCTCATCTGCCAGAAAAATTCGATGGGTCTATCAACCCCGTCGAGTTTCTCCAGATACTGCCATTCTCGCGGCGGGTGGCAATGAGGATGTGATGGCCAATTACATTCCTGTGGCTCTGACTGGGACAGCTAGGTCCTGGTTCATGAGTCTACCGCCTGGCTCCATCAATAGTTGGGTGGAGCTATGCAACCGGTTCATCGCCAACTTCGGGAGTTCTTACACCCGACCCAGCACAGAACTAGATCTTTTTCCTATACAGCAAAAGTCGGGAGAATCACTGCGATCCTTCATCCAATGATTTTCTCAGATATGAAACACCATCCCTTCTATCTCCAACGTTTCTGCACCATCCCTTCTATCTCCAACGTTTCTGTCATTGTGGCATTCAGACAGGGTGTCAGAGACAAGAAGATGCTGACAAGTGCGCCCGAGCTGCAGAGGGTCGGGAAATGCATTCCAAGCCAGCTCCCGGAGACTAACAAAAAGTCCTCTAAAGCTGAAGCCACTACCTCCGGTAGTGGAAAGAAGAAGAAAAAGTCCAACAACAAGAAGAAGCCGTCGGCCGCCACACCTACTGCTGTGTCAGCTACACCTCTGGGTGGCCGCGGGCCACGCCCAGAAAAGTGACCTCGACCTTCGTCAGAAGACGGCGACGATCCGAAGATGTGGTTTCCTATCCACAAAATAGACAAACACAGTTTGGAAGATTGTCAGGAGGTCCAAAATCTTGTCAGCACTATAACAAGCGCTGGGAAGAAGCCCCTTTTCGCCAACAGGAAGGAAAACAAAAGGTCGACGAAGCTCCGGATGATACTGAGCTAGGCTTCCAGGACCCCAAGAAGGTCTTGAAGGCTGTGTACAACACAGTCGACGATGATTTTGACGTCTTCGACAACGAGCGTCGGAAGACCCTCAACACCATATATGGAGGGTCCTGGGATATCACTTCTCGCCGCGTCCTCAAGACTATGCGGGGATAGATGGCTGCCGCAACTCCTACCTCCAAGGCATAACCATATCGGAAGTGGATGGACACTCCCATCACTTTTGATGCTACAGACTGCCCCAGGAACATGATAGGAGCTGGCAAGCTGCCATTGATGGTGTCTCCAACCATCAACAACGTCCAGCTCTACCATGTATTGGTAGATGGAGGGGCGGTGCTCAACCTCCTAAGCTATGAAGCGTTCGTGAAGATCCAGCTCCGACTCTCGGACCTTCGCCCCTCACGTCCATTCTCCGGGGTAAGTCCGGGGGCCATCAGACCTCTCAGATCCATTACACTCCCAGTGACCTTCGGGACTCGAGAGAACTACAGGACCGAGAAGCTGATCTTTGACGTCGTGCACATCAGCTTGCCCTTCAACACCATCTTAGGCAGGCCTGCCCTGTATAGGTTCATGGCCGCAGCTCACTACGGCTATTTGGTGTTGAAGATGCCGACACCTTCAGGCGTTCTCTGGATCTGTGGAGATCGCACTGCGGGAGTCACTGTGCAAGAAGAACTCCATGCGCTTGCAAAGGCGCAGGAGGAAGCATCCGGCAAGGATCTAGCTACTCAACCTCCGAGCACTCGTCGCCGAGGCCCAACCTCTGCACCACACGTGCAGCAAAGCAACGACATCGACGTTCCCGTCAAAGTCATCAAAATTGGTTCCAATGCTGTCCAGACTACACGTATATCGGGAGGTCTGAAGAACAAATAGGAACTCATGCTCACCACTTTCCTCCAGGCGAATGTTGATGACTAGCAACCGTCACAAATGCCTGGGATCCCCAGGGAGGTGATTGAGCACAGCCTAAAGATTTATCCCGACGCACGACCAGTACACCAGAAGCACCGGAAGCATCAGTCGAGCGGCAAAACTTCATCCGACAAGAAATCAATAAGCTGCTCGAAGCTGGTTTCATCTGGGAGGTTCATCATCCAAGATGGCTGGCGAACCCAGTTGTTGTACCCAAGGCCGGCGGGAAGCTTTGGATGTATATCGACTACACTACCTTGAATAAGGCATGTCCAAAAGATACATTTCCACTACCTAGAATAGATCAGATAGTGAAATCCACCTCCGGGTGAGCTATTGTGTTTCCTAGATGCATATTCTGGTTACCATCAGATCCAAATGTCTAGGGAAGATGAAGAGCACACTGCCTTCATAACAGTAGATAGATTGTATTGTTATACTGCCATGCCTTTTGGTCTTAAAAACGCTGCTTCAACCTTTTGTGCGAGCTATGCACAAAACATTTGGAGAGCTCATCAGGGACTTGGTGGAGGTTTACGTCGATGACATCATCATGAAGGTGAAGAACAAGGAGTCACTCCTTGACAACATGCAAGACGACAAGCTGCGCATCGCGCGCACTAAGCTGAACTCGGATAAATGTGTCTTCGGAGTTAGCTCCGGGAAGCTCCTTGGATTTTTGGTGACTCACCAAGGAATTGAGGCAAACCCGGCAAAGATCAAGGCCATTGAAGACATGCGGCCCCCAGCCCGCATCAAGGATGTCCAGAAGCTAACTGGATGTCTAGCTACGCTCATCTGGTTCGTTTCAAGACTGGCAGAGCGGGCGCTACCCTTATTCAAACTCTTGAGGAAGTCCGGGCCATTCCATTTGTCCGAAGAAGCAGAAAAGGCATTCCAAGAGCTCAAGCAGCTCCTCACCACACTACCAATCCTGGTAGCTCCGAACCCTGGTGAGCCTCTACTTCTTTACATTTCTACAATACGGAGGTTGTCAGCATGGTCCTGGTCGCGGAAAGACCGGAGCCATCTACAGTTCAGGAGCCCAGACCCCTCTGGGAGGGTTCGGAGCTACCTGAAGGCGAGTTTGGATCCCAGCTCCCAGGCACGGATCTTCTAGGCCAAATGCTAGATGATCAACCTCTCTCATCTGAGGAAGTTCACATGGCTGATCAAGAACATCCGGACCCCTCTGGGAGAGTCCGGGTTGAACAAAAAGAAGTTCCAGACCCCTCTGGGTGGGTTCGGGAAGCTCAACAAGAAGGTTCGGATCCCTCCGGGGGGTCCGGATTGATGAAGAAGAAGCTCTAGGTCCCTTCGGCAGGGTCCGGACTGTCCAACGACCAGTATAATTCATCAGTGAAGTACTTCACAATGCCAAGACTCGATATATTGAGGTGCATAAGCTGCTTTACGCAGTCCTTATTGCCTCAAGGAAGCTACGTCACTACTTCCAAGCCCACAAGATATCAGTGGTAACATCCTATCCACTATGCGATATACTGCATAACCCCAATTCTAGTGGGAACATTGCAAATGGGCAAATGAGCTAGCAGAATTCGGTCTCGAATTCCTGCCTCGACAAGCTATCAAGAGTCAAGCATTGGCGGACTTTGTAGCGGAGTGGACACCTTCTCCATCAAATACTGGGGGCCCCAGTGAGCAGAAGCTGGAACCCAAGGTTCTGGTCTTTACTGAGCCTCACTGGACTCTCTACTTCGACAACTCAATGCAGAAGCACGGGGCCGTAGCTGGAATCCTTCTCCTTGCTCTGATCGGGGAGAAGGTCAAATACATGGTGCACCTTGATTTCAAGGCGACCAACAACATGGCGGAGTATGAAGCTCTCATCTACGGGCGCAAGGTGGCGCTTTCATACGGCGTCAAGTAGATGCTGGTGAAGGGTGATTCGTAGCTCATTATCAAGCAAGTCAAAGGCAAATGTAGCTAAAACAACTCCCAACTCGCTACTTACCTCCTTGAAGTCCAGAAGCTCCATAAGGAATTCCACGTCTTGGACCTCTGTCATGTCCAGCGTCTCAATAATGCTGAAGCTGATGAACTCTCGACGAAGGCTTCAACAAGAGCTCCGACTCTTGATGGAGTTTTTGTCCGGAGATTGTTAAGACCAACCGCTCAACCAACCAAACTGAGCGAAGGGGGCGAGACTAGCACCTCGAAGCTAGCAGTCTCGGTGGCCCTATTACCATGGCGTCCACCAAGAGTCGTGGTGCTAAAGGAAGTTCTGAACAACCCAACACGCAAGGCTCAGAAGCTCAAGTTAGCTTCAATTCATGGATCTCAGAGATCTGGAGCTACTTGAAAGAAAACATCCTTCCTGAAGACAGTGTATCCGCTGACCGGATCATCAGATTGGCTAAAAGATACACGCTGGTAGAAGGGTATCTCTACCGGCGCGGTGCCAATAGCGTCCTAATGCAGTGCATCTCAAGGGAAGAAGGCCACGAGCTCCTCACGGAAATCCATGGAGGCGAGAGCGGGAATCATGCGTCTTCCCGCACGTTGGTCGGTAAAGCCTTTCGACATGGCTTCTACTAGCCTACAACACTCGAAGATGCAGTTGAGCTGGTAAAAAAGTGTGAAGTGTGCCAGTTCCATGCAAAACAAATTCACACTCCGACTCAGTCACTGCAAATGATACCTCCTACATGGCCATTCGCTGTGTGGGTGTTGGACATTTTGGGACCTTTCCCAAAAATTGTCAGAGGTTACAGGTTCCTGTATGTCGCCATCAACAAGTTCACCAAGTGGTCAGAAGATACTCCAGTTATGACAATCAACAAGCAGTTAGCTATCAAGTTCTTGAAGTCCATAGTTTGCATATTTGGAGTTTTGAACAGATTCATCACTAAACGGAACCCAATTCACAAGTGCAGCATTCCAAGAATATTGTGAAGACCTCAGCATTCAAGTTAGCTGTGCATCAGTAGCTCACCTGGAAAGTAATGGCCAAGTCGAGAGAGCAAATGCGGAAATATTGAAAGGACTCAAGACATGCACATATGAGCGC
Source organism: Tuctoria greenei (assembly GCA_036927565.1). NCBI lineage: Eukaryota > Viridiplantae > Streptophyta > Magnoliopsida > Poales > Poaceae > Tuctoria > Tuctoria greenei. The sequence continues at coordinate 94,586,326 of JAYESD010000005.1, forward strand.
ATGAGGAAACATGGAGCCAACTAGATAGAGGAGCTTCCGTCCGCATTGTGGGCGAGCATGATAACACCTAGCCGATCAATTGGAGAGACACCCTTCTTCCTGGTGTATGGAGATGAAGCAGTCCTTCCTCTGTAATCACCATGGGGTTGCTCCGGGTTCGGACCTTTGACGAAGCCGCACAGGACCAACTCCAACATGAAGACCTTGACCTCATCGACGAGGGGAAGTGCCAAGCAGCTGTTCAGAATGAACATTATTGCGAGGCGCTCCAGCGCTATCATCAAAGGCATGTGCGCAACCGACAACTTGAGGAAGGCGATCTGGTGCTGCGAAGAATACTAACTCGTGAAGGGATGAACAAACTTTCCCCCAGCTGGGAAGGTCCCTTCCGAGTGATCAAAGTATCCCGACCCGGATGCGTTGTCTTGGCAACTAAGGATGGGACTCTGCTTCCCAATCCATGGAACATCGAGCACCTCCGTAAGTTTCATACTTAGTTTCACGGAGCTCAATCTGTAATTACACACAATGTAAGTTATAGAGTCTATACACAGAGTCGGGTAGGTCCTCCGGGAGAACATCCGGACCCCTCCAGGAGGGTCCGGGCAGTTCAAGCAACATTTAAATTGCTTCCTATACTGATAGTGTGGCTTACCTACCATGGGTTAGAACAATATGAATATCACACTTGGCCTAGTTCCGAACCCTAAGTGTGTCCTTGTCTCCCTGTAATCCGGACCTATAGTGAAAGACATTGTTGTGTAAAAGCAGACTCCACGTGCATTAATTTTGTACAGGCTCATTTTCTTTTATTATCCTTTTCCTTCTTGTCTATAACAAAGTTGTGCAATTCTTTTTGAGCTTTAGTCCAAAGTTATTCATATGTTCTACAAGTGATATTGTCAATTTTTTCGGATCTTAGCATTGCTAGACGGTCTACTCGCCTGAACGCCAAAGCTATTGTCAGGTTCGGAGTGTTGCTATCAACTTAGCTTGGTCAAGCATCCTAAGTACGCCACTCTACCTACATTCTAGCAGGCCTCAGTAGGGCGGGTCCTGAAGGCATTCAAATCTCGAGAGATTGCATTAATGTACTTGTTATCATATTGAGTTCTTTTGGATCTAAAATTCAAATAAGAACAGTAAGTCGCAAAAGAGTTATAGACGAGAGGACAAATTTTACTATTTTTCTTGCCTTTAATGCACATGAAAAATGGGAAACTCATGGCGATGGTGGAAGATGACGAAGCTACTAAGCTCTGACATCCCCCAAAGGGGGCCCGCCATCGACATTTCTAAGTTGAAAGTGGGCATCTTTGGAGCTAACAAGCTCCAATAACTCCCATGGGGGCCAGCCGTCGACGTGAAGCATAATGATGATTCAAGCGAAGATGGTGAAAAAATCATCCCGAGGGGATTCCCCGTCGATGTATTCTACGTTGATGGTGGATATCATCGAAGCCGGGAAGCACCGACGATCCCAGGAGCTCGCCGTCGATGTTTCTATCCGTTGACATTGGGCACCATCAGACCTACCAAGCTCCGACAACCCCTGGGGGCCCACCGTCGACGTTTTTATGCATTAAAAGTGGCGCCGTCAAATCTACCAAGATCCGACAACCCCAGGGTTCCACCGTCGACGTTTCTATGCATTGACAGTGGGCACCATCATACCTACCAAGCTCCGACAACCCCAGGGGGCCCGCCATCGACGTTCTACGCATTGATAGTGGGTGCCGTCAAAGTACCAAGCTCTGGCAACCCCAAGGGGCCCGCCGTCGATGTTTCTATGCGTTGACAATGGGTGTCGTCGAAGACACCAAGATCCGACAACCTCAGGGGCCTCCGTCGATGTTCTATGCGTTGACGGTGGGTGGCGTCGTTGCAATGAAGCTCTGACAACTCCCATGCGGCCCGCCGTCAACGCAACAAAGGGTCCCCAATGGTGTCGGAGGTAAACTTCAGACCTAAATGCTAAACATGTTGACTACAAGTTTGAAACTTTCAAGTCGTCAACACATTGTCAAAACCTCTTGGTACATGTTCGTAATCAAATTGTGTACATCTACCAGAGGGCCAACAATATAAAAGACAATGCATTGAACAAACACAAAATGGAGTTCATTCATTTGAGAAGAGAGGATTTCATTCATTGAAAGGACTGGATTACAGTAAAAGGCAAAAGGCAAAGGTCCTAGCTACTGGAGGTTCTAAGTCCTGTGGAAAAATGAGGCAACCTTCTCGTCAGCTTCTTGGATGCTGGCCCTGGCGACATCCTCCTCTTCGACAATGGGTCCTTCGAAGACCGGATCTAGAGAAAGTTGGGGGTCTCAGCTCTTGTAACACGCCAGAACATATTCGACGACATTCTTGGCCAAATATTTCCCATCTGTCTCAAGTTGGTCGATGATGACGTGACCCATTGTGTCGAGTTTGCTGCTAGTAGAGCTAAGAGCTAGCAGCACGTGGTCCAGCTCTGGTGCTGAGTTCTTCGGACGTACCAGACTGAAGTCGAGTGGTACCAAAGCTCTGTTGGCATGCCCCAAGAAGTCCCGGACCCGCTGAGACTCAGTCGCCCTTACATTCCTCAGTTCCTCCAGTGATTGCCTCATGGCCGCAAGTTCCAGACTCCCCCGGGCGATGCGCTCAACCTCTTTGGCATGTTGCTAAATGCTTTCAGCCACTTGCCTTTCGCAGTCAGCGAGCTCTGTCTTCCAGAGGTGGATGCGGTTCTGCTGTTCAGCCAGGTCTTTCTCCCTACCTCTCACCTTCCCCTCTCTGGTGGCAACATCATCTCCTCTTTTGGAGAGCTCTTGCCCCAGCTTCCAGTGCTTCTCCTCCTCCTGCTTGCACTGCTAATCAATTTTCTTGGTGCGGTCTGCCAAGTTTTGCTCACCCAGAGACAGTTTCTTGGCGAGCTACCCCTCTCTTTTCAAGGTATCCTCCTGCATCTCCATCAGCTTCTCTTCCCTCTCATCGAGGTTCGCTCGGCGCTTCAGGAGAATCTTGCTGAATGTAGTTTAGAGGGGGGATGAATAGGCTATTTCAACTTTCATCAGATCTTGAAACACTTAACAACTTGATCAAATACAGAGAAATTGGACTAGTCCGGTATGGTGCGGACTAGTCCGGTGTGTGCGGACTAGAACGATCAAGTTTCATCAAAGAATTCACATCAAGTACTCTATGCAACGAAAAGTAAGTTGTAATTTGGATGTATCATGATAATGAAACTATGTATGGCACAAATTAACTTTGATTTCAATGTTTTAACATAAGTTATCCAAGATTGAGTATACCCTAGAATATGATAAACAAAAAGTATGCAACACAAGATTTTTATCCCGTGGTTCGATTCCATAGAGGAAATCTACATCCACGTTGAGGAGTCCATGGAGGATCGGGTCTTCACCAACCCTACCCTCGTCGAATCACCACAGAGGCCGATTCTCTTCCACTAACCACAAAGGGGCAAATAACCGTGTTCAAGGGGCTTTCTCAAAAGTTGAGAGTTCCCCAAGATTTACAATGATGAACACCACCAACACACTCGAAAGATGTACAATAAAGAACAAGAGTGTGCGAGAGAATCAAACCCAAGAGCTCAAGATCGTGTGGAACAAGTCTCTTCTTTAGATCAATGCTAATCCTCAAAGATTTGATCTTTCTATGGTTAGAATGTGTGGAGAGATGTGTATTTTTGGGCTCTTGGAAGGTGTGACGGCGCAGGGGGTCGAGAGAGTTGGTTGTAGGGCCGTACACCTCTATTTATACTAGGGTTTCCAAGAGTTACCGTTAGGGTTTGCGATGTCCGGACTAGTCTGTGGTGGACTCCGGACTAGTCCGGTGTGCGGCGTGTGGGAAACCCTAAGTGTTCTGATATATCGGACTTGTCCTAAAATGAGCGGACTAGTCTGATTTGATCTCTGGAAGTGTTCAGACTAGTCCAGCAAATATCGGACTAGTCCGGTGTGGTGAACCTCATGTAGAATTGAGGACAAGTCCGTAGTTGGAGGACTTGTCCAATTTTAGTCAGATAGTTTTCAGACTAGTCCTTGGTGATATCGGACTTGTCCGGTGTCGTGAAAAATTGTGAGGTCCTGAGGACAAGTCTAGGGCAGACTTGTCCGCTTTTAGTCAGAAAGATATCGGACTAGTCCGTAGTGATATCGGACTTGTCTATTTTTGTGCAGATGTGAAGTGCTGAGGACTAGTCCGCACTAGGGGGGACTAGTCCGATCTTAGTCAGAGAGATATCGTACTAGTCCGGCGAATATCAGACTAGTATGGATTTGTGAAATTTTGTGCAATGAGGGTGATTTCTTTTGCTTGAGCTCTTGGGGTGTGTTTCTCCAACACACTCCATACACAACAAAGTATTCTATTCAGCTTTTGAGCTCTTTTCTATATAGATTCATTCATTCTCCTTTCTTTTTGCACTTTCTTCATAATTTCATTAAAACCTGCGCTCATCTCAACAATTTTGTTAGGATCTCATTTGTTTGTCATAAATCAACCAAAACCCACAAGGGATGCCTAGATGCACTTTCAATCTCCCCATTTTTGGTGATTGATGACAAACAATTGAGATTCCACAAATATGATAAAACTCCAGATTTTCATAAGGTGTGCACATATGAGCTTGGAACAAATTAAGCAATGAAAACATAAGACATATGTGCACTCTTTATGGTGGGGTGCTAAACTATATGTGTGCGAGCAATAACTGTGATGAGAATGAGGTAAATGACATAATCATATCGACATCAAGCATTTATGCCAATTTCAGAGCATAAACATAGATCATTTCAAAGCATCATCACAAACTTCATAAACATGACTAGAAACATAATAAGAGTCTTACAACACCAAAAGCAGTCTTACAGCACCAAAAGCATAACAAAGCGCAAAAGATACAAATAGAGCTCGCATCTCTCATCTACTGCTACAACCTAATGACTCCCCCTCAATCTCTCCCCTTTTGGCATCAAAGCACCAAAAAGGAGAAGAAGGATCTACTAGTCATCGCCAACTCACTCCTCGCTGTCAGTCCTCTTGTCGTCTTCATCATCAGGCTGAGGAGGAAGAGGATGAGGATGAGAACCACTCGTCGTTCCCCCAACGCCGAAGTATGCAAGCTCGAAAGGAGATAAATGTGGAAGCTCCGAGAAGTCAGAAGGGGAGTCCTCGAAGATAACTGGAGATCCAATAGGCTCAATCTCCAGCTTTTGACATATGGCCTTGACATTGTCCTTCATGTATCTCATATCCTCCTTTCTTGCCCTGTTCAACTTGTGAAGCTTCACTTCAGCTTTTCTGCAAGAGCCAAAGATGGCGGCCAAGTACTTCATAATGCCACTAGGAGACCCTTTGTGAGGAGGGGCCCTAGTGTTAGAAGCAGGCCTTGCATCTCCTTGAGCTCTCCTCGGAGCCTCTTCACTTGAAACAGGAGATGGAGCAGTTGGAAGAGAGGCTTGCGGAGGCTTCTACGGCCTTAGAGGAGTGTGCTCTACATCTTTCACGAACTCAATTCTTGTGACTTTTTCAATCATAAACATAGAGTATGGTGCATAGCCACAGGAGTGGTTCGGTGTGCAGGAGATGTTTACCATATCATTCCAGATGTAGTCAAAGATGTCAAACTTTCTCTTCCTGCTAATGACTTTCATCAAGGTTCTTAAGTAACCTTGGACACTCCCTGCATCTCCATCCATTGGAGCAATGGTCTTCCGGAGCACTCTATTGATAACCATGAAGAAGGGCTTCATGTTCTTGGTTGATGGAGGATTGTACTTCAGGCGAGTATCATAGAGGAACTCCATCTTATCCTTCTCCAAGACACCGATGTTGTGAATGATGAGCTCATTACTGCTAGTGTCCTCAAGATGCAGCAGTCTTGCAAAATCATCATAAGTCACTGTATACTTGGATCCGTGTTTCATCCAAGTCACTCTCTCTTCTTCATCGCTGGCAAAGTAGCAAGTTGCATAGAATTGAGCGATGACCTCATCATTCCAATTATATTTGAAAGCAAACAAGTCCTTGAGGCCATGTCTCTCCACAGCTTCTATCACTTCATCAAAGGCTTGACAACTCTTTCTTTCAAAGTGTGCCCAGTCGATCCATTGGCTGCAGACCACTGGAGTCTTCATCGGGAGATACACGATACTATAGTAGTCTGTGTGAAAGTTGCTCCAGAATCTTGGATCAACTGCCTTCTTAGCACTGCCATAAGCATCAATCATCCTCAGCTTTGAAGCTACATCGCTCCCTTTGCCATTGAACTTCTCTTATGAGGGGTTTCTGTTCCCCTGTCTTGGAGCAGTCATCTCCAAGGGACCGATCGGGCCAGAGGCAAGCCCCTTTCCCTTGCCCTTGGTTTGGCGTGGAGCCGCCGAGCTAGAACTAGCCATATCTTTTGCTTTAGAAGCTGGTTTCTTGGCTGCAACCTTCCGCCGCACCCTAGGTGGAGTAGGCGAAGGCTCGGCAGCACCGCTCTTGCCTTTTGTTGGCGCGAGACTCCGAGACTCGCGGCAACACATTTTGATACATCTCGTCTTCAAAGTCGGAGATGTTTTCATTCTACATTGTCTTCACAAGGAGGTTATATATGACATAGATAAGGATTGATGGGAAGGGAATGCATTGAGTAGAAGGAAATTAGAGTTGTGTCCAGTCAAAAATCGGACTTGTCCGGTGCTCAAGAGCGGGCTATTCCAGAGTACCGGACTTGTCCGCACAGAGAATGGACTAGTCCGATATACGGCCGTTTGAACCCTAACTAGCAGAGCAATGGTGTTTCTCAATGCAAAAGTGGCTCAATGTAGTTGTAATACAACAAGGAATCATGTATTAACATGATGAACTAAGCTATTTGAGCAAAAACAAGAGAAATCGAAAGTTCTAGGGTTTGGAGAGAAATTTTACCAAATCCTTCGGTTCGCGGAGTTAAAGGGTTTCTTTATGCGGACAAGTCCGGGGTCCTCGATCCCCTTGCGATGAAGAATGTTTCCCACAGAGATTTGGTGGGGAAATCGCCAAATCACCTTGGAGGCACTTGAGTGAGAAGAGAGAATGTGAGGTGTGTTGTGAGGATGAAGAAGATTAGGTTTTGGCGGCCCTAGGGTTATGGAGTCGAAAAATCGAACTAGTCTGGGCTACTGGAACTCTGCAGACTAGTCTGCATTGTGCGGACTAGTCCGGGTAACCACGGACTAGCCTGTGGTCACAAGAACAAAAATTGTTAGACCATTCGTATATATTCGAAGGTGCTTACAAAGAAAATAGGGGGCAAAGCACATAAATAATCTTGATGAATATGATCAGTAAACATACAACAATCAAGCTATAACCATAATTCACCAAGATCAAGTAATTAACATAGATTTTCGGAGAAAATAGAGAGAGATGATTTTCATAACACAATCAATAGATCTTGAAGATGGCATACAAGTATGCAAGTTTTCAAGCCACGTTCTGAGCATCAAGGATATTTAGTTCATTTTGGAGCTCACAAAAACATTTTTCATCAAGTGGCTTGGTAAAGATATCGGCTAGTTTTTTTCAGTGTTGACATGTGAAATGGCTATGTCTCCTTTCATTGAGTGATCTCTCAAAAAGTAATGTCGGATGTCTATGTGTTTGGTCCTAGAATGCTCAACGGGGTTATGGGCAATTTTAATTGCACTCTCATTATCACAAAGGAGTGGAATACGGTTCATATTGTAATCATATTCCCCTAAAGTTTGTCGCATCCAAAGGACTTGTGTACAACAACTCCCGGCTGCAACATACTCCGCTCCGGCCATGGATAAGGCAATGAAGTTTTGTTTCTTGGAGAACCAAAAAACTAGGAATCTACCTAGGAATTGGCAAGTACTGGAGGTACTTTTTCTATCTACTTTGCATCCGGCATAATCTGCATCAGAGTATCCCATGAGATTTAACTTTGAACCTTTAGGATACCAAAGTCCTAGGTTGAGTGTATGAACTAAATATCGCAAGATCCTTTTTACGGCTGTCAAATGACATTCCTTAGGATTGGCTTGAAATCTTGCACACAAAAATACACTCAACATAATATCAGCCCTAGATGCACATAAATAAAGTAAGGAGCCTATCACAAAGTGATATACCTCTTGATCCACGTTTGGTCCATCTTCATTGAGATCCAAGTGTTCATTTGTCGCCATGGGAGTCTTTATGGGATTTGCTTTGTCCATGCCCAATTTCTTGAGGATGTCTTGAGTGTACTTTGTTTGGCTTATGAACGTCCCTTCCTTTTGTTGCTTCACTTGGAATCCCAGAAAGTATCTCAACTCTCCAATCATGGACCTATCGAATCTATCTATCATAATCTTACTAAATTCTTGACGAAAAGATTTGTTAGTTGAATAAAAAATGATATCATCAACATAGATTTGGCAAAAGAATAGATCATTATCAAAATGCTTAGTAAATAGGGTGTAATCAGCTATTCCAATCATAAAACCATTTTCAATAAAAAAATCTCTAAGGCACTCATACCAAGCTCTAGGAGCTTGTTTGAGACCATAGTGAGCCTTACGCAGTTTGAACACATGGTCGGAGAACTCTTGATCTTCGAACCTGGGGGGTTGCTCCACGTACACCTCCTCCTTGATCGGTCCATTGAGGAAAGCGCTTTTCACATCCATTTGATAAAGCTTGAAATCATGGTGAGTAGCATATGCAAGTAATATTTGAATTGATTCAAGCCTAGCTACGGGAGCAAAAGTCTCGTCGAAATCCAAACCTTCGACTTGTGAATACCCTTTGGCCACAAGTTGTGCCTTGTTCCTTGTCACCACTCTGTGTTCGTCTTGCTTGTTGCAGAAGACCCATTTAGTGCTGACGACATTGAACTTGGGTATTTTAACAAGTTCCCACACTTTGTTCCTTTTGAAGTTGTTCAGTTCTTCTTGTATTGCCACCACCCAAAGCGGATCCTTTAATGCATCTTCAACCCTGTGCGGTTCCAAAGAGGATACAAACGAGTAATGTTCACAAAAATTAGCTATATGAGATCGAGTTGTTACTCCCTGTTGGATGTCACCGATTATGTTGTCAGCGGGGTCATCTCTTTGGACGCATTGATGTACTCTTGGGTGTGGCACTTGTGGTCTTGAATCTTCACTATCATCTTCTTCTCCCCCAGATAGTTGCCCTCATTGACATGTTGATCACCTTGATCTTCATGAGGTTGATCTTATGTAGAATCTCCCCCTTGATCATTTTACTCCACTTGTGGTTCATCTTCCTCATTTGCATTTGGAGGTGGTGCTTGTGGTCGAATATCGCCCAACGCCATTCTTCTCAACACTTGACATGGCGCTTCTTCTTTATCTAGCACACATTCATCAACTTGCTCTCCTTGAGAGCTGTTAGTTTCATCGAACACTACGTCACGTGCTACTTCAACAATCCCGGAGACCTTGTTGAAGACACGATAGGCATAAGAGTTCAAATCATAGCCAAGCAAGAAACCTTCATCGGACTTCGAAGCGAACTTTGAAGTCCTAGGCTTCTTGTTATAGATATAACATTTAGAACCAAAAACTTGAAAGTATTAAATATTTGGCTTGTTACCTGTGAGTAGTTCATACAATGTTTTCTTGAGTAGGCGATGAAGATATTGCCGGTTTATGGCGTGACAGGCGGTGTTAACCGCTTCAGCCCAAAACCAGTCCGAAATCTTGTATTCATCGAGCATTGTCCTCACCATCTCAATGAGTGTTCGATTCTTCCTTTCGACTACTTCGTTTTGTTGAGGAGAATAAGGTGTTGAAAACTCGTGCTTTATCCCTTCTTCGTCTAGATACTCCTCAACTTAGGTACTCTTGAACTCTGTTTCGTTGTCACTTCGTATGTTCTTGATCGTCAACGAAAATTCATTTTGAGATCGCTTGAGAAACTTCTTGAGGGTTTCTTGAGTTTCTGTCTTATCATGCAAAAAGAAAAGCCACGTGAAGCGCGAAAAATCATCAACAATTACTAAACTGTATTTGTTACCGCCGATGCTTATGTAAGCAATTGGACCAAATAGGTCCATATGAAGTAGCTCGAGCAGTCTCGTTGTTGTCATGACATTTTTTGCGGGATGGGGTGCTCCTACTTGCTTCCTGGCTTGGCACGCGCTACAAGGCCTGTCTTTCTAAAAAATAACATCCTTCAAACCTCGGATGTGATCGCCTTTAAGGAGTTTTTGAAGATTTCTCATACCAACAGCAAACCCATGTTGGTTTTTGCAACCAAGCATGTGTCAAGTTCGGCTTTATCTTTGTTGAAGTCAACTAGATAAATCTTTCGCTTTAACGCACCCTTGAATGCAACCGAGTTATCACTCCTTCTAGAGACGGTCACACCCTCATTAGTGAATAAGCAATTATAACCTTTGTCACATAATTGAGATATGGACAAAAGGTTATAATCCAAGGAATCAACGTGTAAAACATGAGAAAGAGTATGTTTTGATGAAATTGCAATTTTACCGGTACCAAGCACCCTTCCTTGACTATTAATGCCAAAGTAAATGCCTTCGCTTGGATCTTCATTTTCTTCATATTCCGCAAACATTCTTCTTTCTTCGTTCATGTGATTTGTGCATCCACTATCTAGCACCCATTTAGCTCCACCGGAGGAATAAGCCTACAAAAACAAATTACGCCTTGGTCTTAGGTACCCAAGCTTGCTTGGGTCCTTTGAGGTTAGTCATAAGTGATTTGGGCACCCACACATGAGATTTGGTATTCCCATGGTGTGGCCCAACATATTTGGCATAAAATCTTCCGATATTACTTTTCGCAAGTACATATGAAGCATCAAATGTCTTAAACAAAACTTGTTGTTCATGTGAGTTCACATTGTTATACTTATCAACATTATTAAGTTTTCTAACTTGAGAAGAGTGTACCTTGACAAAGACAATGTGTTCTTTGTTATTCTTGTGGCTTCTAGCATTTTGGTTTTCACCATAAGAATATCCAAGGCCATATTTGCCATTTGAATGTCTTGAGACCAAGTATGCACTACGTGCATATTTGACCTTCTGCTTGTCAAATATGCCACTGTGGTAAGGTTGTTTGTCCTTCGTCAAGGTTGGATTTTCTTTCAAGTTAGTGTCAATTTTAGCACATGTATAAGCAATAGTAGTTTTAGATTTTAGATGTTGAGAAGGTGAGCTTGAAGAGGATGAAGAGCCACTTTGCTTGAGTGACTCAACTTGTACCTCAAGGATCTTGTTAACTTTGGTTAAGTTAGCAAGTTAATCCTTGATGATGACATTTGAGTCGCTTAACTTCAAGCAAGCTTCCCTGCTTGAGTCTAACTCAAGTTCTAGTGATTTGATTTGCTCCTTTTCATGTTCAAGTAGCTTTTTTATCTTAAGATATTCCTCCTTTTGGAAGATGATCATATCTTCTTGACGATCAACTAGCTCCTCCTTATAAACAAGCTTATCCATTAAAAATTTCATCTTAGCAGCAATTTTCTTATCTGAACCACTAAGCAAGTATTCATTTTCATCACAACTATCATCCTCACTAGAATTATCACTATCACTAGCAAAGGAATACGAGGAGGAAGATTTAGTTGTTACCTTTCTTTTACCTTCCTTTGCCATTAGACATGTGTTGTCGTTGTCCTTCCATGCGCTCATGGTTGGGAAGAGGGTGGATTTCTTGGTTGTCTTCTTGATGGCTATGGTAGCCATCTCCTTTTACTCTTCGAATGAAGACTCATTATTGGAGTCCCACTCCTTCCCTAGATGCGCCTGTACGAATTGCTTCTTCTTCTTGAACATCTTCTTGGTTTGAGGCTTGTTGTCCTTGGACTTTCTCTTGTTTTCTTCATGAGGACAATCAACTATGAAATGGTCGTATTCTCCACAGTTATAGCAAGTGCGCCTCATTTTCGGTCTTGGTTTGTCTCTATGTCTTCCTTTATTTGGTCTACCACCTTGTCTTTTTCTCATCATTTTCTTGAATTTCTTCATGACTAGGATCATATCTTCTTCATCTATATCATTGCTTTCATCGTCGCTGACGTCTTCTTCTTGAGCTTCTCGAGCTTCTTTTGACATAGGTTTACAGGTGGACTTCAAAGCAACTCCTTTCTTCTTTGTCGAGGTATGGTCGGCAATATCTTTGACGTGTTTTGCTTGTTTCTCCATCATCTCAAAAATGATAATCTTCCCAAGAAGTTTGTCGGGGGTCATTCTCCGATACCCTGGGCTTTCTCTAATCATCGAGCATAGGGTTACGTTGTGAGGCATGAAAGCTCTAAGAATTAGCTTTACGACCTCGTGATCATTCCACTTATTGCTTCCATATGCTCGAACTTTGTTGATGAGATTCTTCAATCGATTGTACATATCTTGCGGTGACTCATCTTCTTCTATAGCGAATCTTCCCAATTCGCCTTCAATCATTTCAATCTTGGCTTCTCGCACATGACGATCACCTTCATGTGCGGTTTGTAAAGTGTCCCATATCTATTTTGCAATTTCGAGTCCATCCACCTTAATGAACTCGTCTCGGCTCAGTGACGATGTTATGACAACTGCAGCTTGAGCGTTCCGATGAATAGCTTGTTCTTGGCTTGGTGTGAGCTCTTCATCATCATTCGGGATATCTATCCTTGTACACACTATATGCCATAAGATGGGGTTAAGTGATATTAGATGCATTTTCATATTTTGTCTCCCATATAATAATCATTGCCACCGAAGAAAGGTTCTTTCCCTAGAGCAATTGACAAGTAATGATTATTGTTTCAATTTAACCGATCATAGTTAAAAGGACATCGAAAGTAGTCGGTGTGACTACTCCCCTTCTTCTTCTTTTCATCCTCGATCTTCATCTTCCCTTTTGGGGGTAGTGCCTTCTTCCTTAGGAGTGCCTTTAGTTCTAGCATCTCCTCATCATCATCCTTGCAGTCTTGAATGGCGTCGAGGAGCTTCTCCAGCTTCTGAGTCTTTTCATCGTCACCCTTCTCTTGGTTGAAGTTCTTGTGTACATCCTTAATGTCCGACATCTTCTCTTCGAGCGGTGAGTCTCTTTTGAAGAGTCCTCGCTCTGATAACAATTGAATGTAGCCTAGAGCGGGAGGTGAATAGGCTATTTGAACTTTCGTCGGATCCTGAAACACTTCACAACTTCATCAAATACAGAGAAATCAGACTAGTCCGGTATGGTGCGGACTAGTCTGGTGTGTGCAGACTAGAACGATCAAGTTTGATCGAAGAATTCACGTCAAGTACTCTATGCAGCAGAAAGTAAGTTGTAATTTGGATGTATCACAACAATGAAACTATGTGTGGCCCAAATTAACTTTGATTTCAATGTTTAACCTAAGTTATCCAAGATTGAGTAAATCATAGAATATGATAAAGAATAAGAACAAAAGTATGCGACACAAGATTTTTATCCTGTGGTTCGATTCCATAGAGGAAATTACATCCACGTTGAGGAGTCCACAGAGGATCGGGCCTTCACCAATCCTACTCTCGTCGAATCGCCACGTAGGTCGATTCTCTTCCACTAACAACAAAGGGGCAAATAACCGTGTTCAAGGGGCTTTCTCACAAGTTGAGAGCTCCCAAGATTTACAATGATGAACACCACCAACACACTCGAAAGATGTACAATAAAGAACAAGAGTGCGCGAGAGAATCAAACCCAAGAGCCAAGATCGTGTAGAACAAGTCTCTCCTTTTGATCAATGCTAATCCTCAAAGATTTGATCTTTCTAGGGTTAGAATGTGTGGAGAGATGTGTATTTTTGGGCTCTTAGAAGGTGTGACGGCGCAGGGGGTCGAGAGAGTTGGTTGTAGGGCCGTATACCTCTATTTATACTAGGGTTTCCAAAAGTTACTGTTACGGTTTGTGATGTCCGGACTAGTCCGTGGTGGACTCTGGACTAGTCCGGTGTGCGGCGTATGGGAAATCCTAAGTGTTTTGATATATTGGACTTGTACAGATATGAGTGCGTTAGTCCGATTTGGTCTCTGGAAGTGTTCAGACTAGTCCAACAAATATTAGACAAGTCCGGTGTGGTGAACCTCATGTAGAATTGAGGACAAGTCCGCAGTTGGAGGACTTGTCCGATTTTAGTCACATAGATTTTGGACTAGTACGTGGTGATATCGGACTTGTCCGGTGTCATGAAAAATTGTGAGGTCCTGAGGACAAGTCTGCACTGGGGCAGACATGTCCGTTTTTAGTAAGAAAGATATCAGACTAGTCCGTGGTGATATCAGACTTGTCCGTTTTTGTGCAGATGTGAAGTGCTGAGGACTAGTCCGCACTAGGGGTGACTAGTCCGATCTTAGCTAGAGCGATATCGGACTAGTCCGGTGAATATCAGACTAGTCTGGATTTGTGAAATTTTGTGCAGTGAGGGTGATTTCTTTTGCTTGAGTTCTTGGGGCGTGTTTCTCCAACGCACTCCATACACAACAAAGTATTATATTCAGCTCTTGAGCTCTTTTCCATATAGATTCCTCATTCTCCTTTCTTTTTGCGCTTTCTTCATAATTTCATTAAAACATGCGCTCATCTCAACAATTTTGTTAGGATCTCATTTGTTTGTCATAAATCAACCAAAACCCACAAGAGATGCTTAGATGCACTTTCACTCGTTCAACGTGTTGAGGCTGTCTTGACATTCATCAGCAATATCATTGCTCCTTATGGCATGCTCGAGAATTTCCCGAGACTTAGCGTCGAGGGCCCTGATGGAGGCCTCCCTCTCCTCCAGCAACTGGTGGCAATATTCCATCCAAGCCTTCTCCTTCTCGACCCACTCCCTTTGGCCGGCAAGCCTTGTGTGCGTCAGCTTGGTTTCGAAATGAAGTCTATTGCGCCAATGCCTTAAGGTGTGACACTCTTCTTCGAGGACCTTGTTGTCGGGGTCGAAGGCGAACTGGACTTGATGGAGACTGGAGCAGGCGTTGTCGATAGACAACACCAAAGGGATAGGCTCCGGACCTGCCGGTGTCATCTCCGCCGGCTCCAAGGGGTCTTCAAGTACAAAAATTGGGTCCCACACCACAAGCGTGGTCCCCTGCGGTCCTGCGGCACTAGGGCCACCCTCCAAAGCTCTTCTACTTCTGTCGACGCCGAAGAGGGTCCTACCGAGGTAACTCCAACCTTCGGGGCTAACGCCGAAGGTCCCCCCACCGGATCTTCAACCGACGGCTCTGTAGGTTGAGGGCCCACCACCGACTCCTCTGGGTGCTCCGACTCGGACATGGGCGCCTCCGGAGTAATCTCCCCCGGGGCGGACGTTGGAGCTTCATCTGGAGCCCACACAACCATCGGCTCAGGCGCTGGCACTTCCACTGCATGTGTCTCAGGTGCCGGAGCTTCAATGATCTCCAGCACAAAGGCCGGAACTTCGGGTACTTCTGGCACAACTATCGGATCTTCAACAACACCCGGCACAGGTACCGGAGCTTGGGTTACCTCCGGCTCAGACGCCGAAGCTTCCACCATCTCCGTCTCCTGCACCAGAGCTTCAGCTGTCGGCGCTGTGGCCACTCGCGCATCTTCATCAACTTCTCCCCCGTGGTCTGGCACTACCACGAGACTTTCTAGCGTCTCCTCTGGATCCAAGTCCACGACAGCTGTCGCCGGAGCTGTTGTGTCTTCTGCCACCACTTGGGGAGGCTCAGGGGTTGAAGTCGGAACTTTCGCATGCTCAGACTCAGTCGCCGCAGCAGGTGCCGAAGACTCAGACTTCTTTCTTGACACCCTAAACAGAAAGATCGGGAAAATTAAAGACATGATAAAGACAAGATTAGAACCTCAAGGTGAGATCACAATGTTTACCTGGGGATGCTACCGCCCCAGTCGTCATGGAATTTCTTCTTTTGAGGCGCGGAGTCAGAGCCCACCATATTGGTGAGGCAAAAACCTCGGACCTCGGCTGGGAGCTAGCCGCAACAGCTGGAGTCTTCTCAGCCGGGACCTCCCTCGGTTGGGAAGGACCTCTAGACCTAGAGCCCGCAACTGGCGCCAGAGTTGGAGTAGATTTGCCGGAGCTTGTGTTCCTCGAGGATGCCGACACCGAAGGAGGCGTGGCCGCCGAAGATCTGCTTTGCTAGGGAAAAGGGGCTGTTGAAGATGGAGCTGACCTGACGGAGCTTCCATCAGCATGCCTCAACTTCCTCTTCCAACTGGAAGATTCGGCAGGCTCCTTGCCATTGCCCTTTCC
The DNA here is from genome assembly GCA_036927565.1 of Tuctoria greenei. NCBI lineage: Eukaryota > Viridiplantae > Streptophyta > Magnoliopsida > Poales > Poaceae > Tuctoria > Tuctoria greenei. The sequence continues at coordinate 94,602,559 of JAYESD010000005.1, forward strand.
AGCGTCATCATCCTTCTGGCTTGGAGCAGTGGGACCCACCCTCTCTAAAGCTCAAGGGATTGCAACCCGAAGGTCTGGTGCCTCTCGACCATGCTGAGGTCTTCTAGTGTTGGCATTCTCCTCCGGAGCTCCCTACTAAACTCTGGAACCATGTTCAGAGGAAGAAAGGCAACCGGTGGAGCCAAGGCTTCACGAGAGATAACTCCATTCTGAAATTTCTTGAGATGGATCTTCAAAGCTTCATCATCCAAGTTGGTATTCAAACATACTTCAATACGGTTATGATCCATCTCACTATAGAAAGCTCATGCAAGCCACTCCCTAGTCTTCAGCGGAGCCCACCTGTTCACCAGGAAATTGTCGTAAACCATTTGAGGGGTCACTCCACCGTCCACGCATTCCTGGATCCTTGTCAGGATGGGCTTGTACGCTTCTGATAGCTCCGGAACTACATTCTAGGTGTCGGTGTTGACATTGGAGAGACCCTTGGGTAGCTCCAACCTCTCGTGCTCATCCACTGTGATGATCACCCAGTATTACTTCCAGTCGTCCCACTTGCCGGAAGGGAAGGTCTTCAAGTACTTGAAAGGGCAATTCTTGCGCTTCACGAAGTAGTACAAGCCAATCAACTATGTCCCCTTTCCGGTGGTCTGGACCGTGAAGATGGTCTGGAACAGCTCAATGCACGGAGGCACGCCCACCCACATCTCGCAGAAGTGGACAAAGGTCGCCACCAACAAGAGGAATGGGGGCCGAGAGGATGAAGCTGGAGGCCGTAGAAATCCAACAGCATCAAAAGAAAGCTCGAAAAAGGTGGGATCATACCCACGATGGCGTACGCTGAGAAGTACACCATCTCTCTGGTGCACTCCTTCCTGAAGGGGAGCTTGCTGAAGCAGATATCCTTGTTGCAGGAGTCGTTGGACCATCCAAAGTAGGTCTGGACCCTCAACATCTCTTTGTTGGTCTTGATCTTGCTGCGGGGAAGACCCAACTCCATCGCGACAAAGTGGAGCGAAAGTTGGAAAGGCTATGCGAAGGTTAGGAGGCTCTGAGCGCAAGTTTGATTGAAAGCGGAATAGCATGGGGGACAGGGGATCACCCTGTCTCACCCCCCCAGGCGTGAAATATTCTGTTACCCGGTTGCCCATTAAGGAGAAATGTGGACGAGGAAGTACCCCAAAGGGCTGAGATCCAACTTCGCCATCTTGTGCCAAAACCTAAATGAGACATTGTATCTAGAAGATATGCCCAATTTACCGTATCAAAGGCCTTTGATATGTCTAGCTTCACAAACAATGATGGAGTCTTGTCCTTATGAAGGATGTTGATCGCTTGGTGGACCATCATAAAGTTGTCATGAATACATCTCTTTTCGATAAAAGCATTTTGGTTAAGTGAGATAATGTTCTCAAGCTCCGAAGAGAGCCTGCTGGCTAGGATCTTTGAAACAACTTTGGCGAAAATGTGAATGAGGCTAATAGGCCTATAATCATTGACTCCTCTCTGATCAGCTTTTTTAGGTAGGAGGACGACTGAAGAACGATTTAGGAGCTGTAGGCCTTGCTGATTTACGTTGCTAAATTGCTCAATGGACTTGAGAAATCTGGCGCAACAATATTCCAGCAGGAGGACAAGAAAAGGCCGGTGAACCCATCAGGTCCCGGGGCCTTTTCCGGAGGCATGGAATGGATGGCTGCACGTACTTCCTCCTCATCTAGTGGCTCGTCTAGGTGCCTGAGGTCCTGAGGCTGCCAGGGGAGGTGTGATAGGTTAAGTGCTATGCCTCGGGGACGATGTGTGCCCAGGTGGTTAGCAAAGTTTTTGAAATTGAGTTTGTGTTTGCCCTCGTTTGATGTAATCACTTCCTGGTCCCGTGTAAGGCTATGAATAAATTTTCTCCTTTCTCTGATCTTGGCCATATTGTGAAAGTAACTAGTATTTGAATCCCCTTGGCGTATCCATGTCAGTTGTGACTTTTGCCTTGCTCTGGACCTTTCTATGGCCGCAATTCCCAGAATGTGTTGTTTCAGAAGTTTTTTCAGCTCACGTTCGTCATCAGACAGGAGCCGAGCTTCCATTGTTGTCTCTAGCCTGTTAATCACCTCCCTGCAGATAGCAAGGGCCAATCGCCCCTGTTGGATGAGCGTCCTAGCCCACAATCTCAAAGCCTTGGCTGTACGGCTAAGCTTGATGTGGAGGATCATCATAGGGCTCTGGGTTTGGTGTATAGGCTTGGACCAGACCTGCTGCACGCACTCTTTGAAACCTGGCATGTTAACCCAGTGGGTCTCAAACTTAAAGGATTTAGGCTTATGTGGGGGCGCTAGATGCTGCAATAAAATGGGACTGTGGTCTGAGATTGAAGATGACAGTGGCTGGAGAATTGGGTTTATACAGGTGTCTTCCCAAGGCACTGTGACAAATGCTCTGTCTATCCTGGTTAACGTGGGGTGATTTTTGTCATTCGTCCAAGTAAACCCCCTGTCTAATAATGCCACTTCTTTGACCTCAATATGATTCATAGTTCTACGAAACCTTGACATCATGCGTCTGTTAAGTCTATCATTGCTCTTGTCTTCTATTTGGTATATTAGGTTGAGATCTCCGATAATCAACCATGCTGGTTTCATTGTTAGCTTGATCTACTTGAGTTCCAAGAGGAAGAGTCTCTTTTCCATGTCCGATTGGGGTCCATATACCGCCGTAATTGTTGAAGCGGTCGGGGATCTGCTATCTGTAGCAGTGGCAGAGATAGTGTATGAGGTCGTACTAAAGCCTGTCAACTGTAGGAGATTGTTGTTGCATGCTAGGATAATCCCTCCCCTGGTCCCTTGCGCGGGTAGAAAACCAAAATTGTCCTCATACTGTGCACCCAATGTATTACGGACGAGGTGTCTGTTCACATTCTCCAGTTTCGTCTCTTGCAGACAAATTACCATCAAATTATGTAATTGCATGACTTGCTTCACTTCCGCTTGTTTAGCTATGGTGTTTAAACCGCGGACATTCCAGGATAGAACTGAATAGTGAGTAATAGGTTCAATCATTGGAGAAAACATTCCACTGCAAGCTAATCCATACTTGGGCGCTCCTATTTCTCCCCACTGGAGTACAACCAGGGAAGAAGAAAAATGAAGGAACACTAAGGTTCAAGATCAGCATGGACAACAGATGGGAGGAAGTAAGGCGAAGTTGGGCACAATAACATAAAACTTCTGCAGACATCTGATGAAAGGAGGGTTCATGACCTCTCATAAGAAACTTGAACTAAACATGAGTAGACCACCAGCAATACAACTTGGACACAATTAAAACAAGGCACCAAGCACACCGCAAAGTGGGGGACACCCCTACTAAAACAGACTGGTAGCAAGGTGTCGATGCCCACTACTAGCAAAATATGCATGGCTGATATGCAGGCTTTCATCTTCAGGTGTTGTAGAGCTTCCATCAGGTCTTGTGCTTGTCCACCTTCTTCGCCTTCTTAGTCTTTTTGGGACCTAAGACAGCACACTTATGCTCTTTCTCTTTGCGCTTCTTCTTCCTTGTTGCTACTGCTGTAAGTACTGAGATAGCCTCGATTCCTTCTGGGACAGTGGCTTTTTATAGGTGTTAAGATACTGGCGCAACATCTGGTCATCGAAGGATTGGTCCTTCTCTAATATTCCCCACTTCTTTGCTAAATGTTCTTGAGCAAGTTGGATTACTGGCTTTTGCTTTTTAAATTTTTCCTTGAGTCGTGGGCTATGACGTTGTGGGTTAGTAGGTGTTGTAGTTTTAAAAGGAGTAGGAGGTATTCCCTTGGGGGCTTCAAGAAGAAAAGGTGCCACTGGTTGTGTGATGGAGGTGATGAAGTTAGTTAAACTAGAATGGGTACCAGTAGCTAGCGAGTTGTCTTGATGTTCTATTGGGGCTCCAGTCTCTTGTTCTACGGATGTCACTTCGTCCATCCTCTGATGGCCACTTGGATTTGGGGAAATGGGTCGATCTTCATTTGCATTTGTGTCCAGCAGCTACACACCAGGAGGCTGTATGTCCCAGGATAGCTGTGAGGTGTTGAACATCGGAGCTTCCTTGCATGTGTTCCTAACCCTAGGATCATCCCTCTGTGGGTGATCAGCCAACACTGGAGGCACAAAGGAGCTAATGTGCTTGGGCGTCTCCATCTCCGACAGCACCGAGGTAAGGGGGATAACAATGGCGTTCGAGTTGGCGAAAGAAGAGAGGGTTGTCGCTGGTGAGCTCTCAGAGACTGATAGAGTAGTGGTGATCTCAATAGCATCCTGGATGTGAACCACAAATTGCTCACTACCGGGACTGGAGAAACCTAGATCACATGCCACCCCAGAGTGACTTTGTTAGAAACCAAGAGAGAGCCCAAAGATCAAATAGCCACTAAATCATCTCGAATTACATAGAGAAATCTGAATACAAGATCAACACCAAGTGCTATCTCTCAAATAGCACAAGAACACTTCTAGTACCTTCTCCTCCATCTTTGTTGTTGCTTGTCGATGCGGCCATCGAGCCAACAAGGCGAGGCCGCAAGAAGAACGACAGCGAGAGGCGTTTCCCCTTGTTCTCCTCTTGGTATGTTGATCGGATTCCGAGTGGATTAGAGTGTTCAAGTGTATATGAGTGTATGCATTGGCATTCTTTGATCATACACTTGACCCTCTTCTTATGTTGACCAAGAGACACAAGAGGGGGCCTCCCACCCTTAGGAATTATTGAGTCTCCCGATCAGAGACTCAAAATTCGGTGGGTTGTGTCCTTTCAATTAGAACACATGTCAATTTCGAGTTCAAACTGACAGTTACTGAGAAATCGGACTAGTCCGTATAGGGTCCGGACTAGTCCGGTTACCCTTACTGGATAAAATCGGACTAGTCATATAAGGGTCCGGACTAGTCCGGTTACCCTTACTGGACAAAACCGGACTAGTCCGGTCTTTACTGGACAAGTCCGGTACTCCCAACATTCTCCCCCTTGAACTCGAATCTGAAACTTACGAACTTACTTAATACTAAACTTAGTGTTCATTTTCTCATGCTTGACATGTAGGGCACGACGCATCACAACAACCATTTACGTATTGTTGGACTCGAAGACCACAATACATCTCACACTTGAAAATGAACCTTACTCTTACTTGGCCCCTAAATATCCAGTGATCATAGGTTCTCCCTTAAACCCATGCCGGCTACGTGTTCAGTGAACACGCTGGGTGGAAGAACTTTTGTTAGCGGATCCGCAAGCACACGCTTGGTACTTATATGCTCAAGACTTATGGTATGATCCTGGATTCGATCTTTCACAACATAAAACCTAATGTCGATGTGTTTAGTAGCACCACTCGACTTATTGTTTTGAGAGTAAAATATTGCGGGCTCATTATCGCAGTATAACTTAAGTGGCTTTTCAATGCTGTCGACCACTCTAAGACCGGGTAAAAATTTCTTAAGCCAAACAGCCTGCCCGGTGGCCTCATAACATGCAACAAACTCGACATGCATTGTGGACGATGCAGTGACGGTTTGTTTGTAGCTTTTCCATGAAATGGCTCCATTCGCCAGGGTGAATATATAACCTGACGTGGATTTCTTAGTATCCACACATCCCGCGAAATCTGAATCTGAATATCCCACTACTTCAAGTGGGTCTGACTTACTATACGTTAACATGAGGCCTTTTGTGCCTTTCACATATCTTAATGCTTTCTTAACTGCCTTCCAGTGATCAATCCCTGGATTGGCCTGATACCTGCCAAGTATTCCGGGCACATAAGCTAAGTCAGGGCGAGTACAGACTTGAGCATACATAAGGCTTCCGACAGCAGAAGCATATGGAACCAACTTCATTTGATCGATCTCATATTGGTTCTTGGGACACTGAAAGTTCCCAAACTTATCGCCCTTGACAATCGGAGCAGGCGAAAGCTTACTCTTATGCATACTGTACTTTCTCAGTACATTCTCTAAGTATGCCCTTTGTGATAAGTCTAATACCCTCTTATTTCTATCTCGGTGAATTTCTATGCCCAATACATAGGATGCTTCACCAAGATCTTTCATATCAAATTAGAGGACAAAAACTTCTTAGTTTCTGATAGTAGATTGACATCACTACTTGCAAGTAGTATATCATCTACATAAAACACGAGGAAAATAAATTTCCCACTCTTAAACTTAGCATAAATGCAATTGTCCTCCTCATTTTGTTTAAACCCAAACTTTCTTATTGTCTCATCGAACTTGAGATACCACTGCCTTGATGCTTGTTTAAGTCCATAGATGGACTTTCTTAAGTGGCATCCCATATGTTCCTTACCCTTAACAACAAAACCTTTCGTTCGTGTCATATAGACGTTCTCATATAGATCACCATTGAGAAACGCCGTCTTTACATCCATCTGATGTAATTCTAAATTGTAATGTGCAACTAATGCTATAATGATTCTGAACGAATCCTTACTTGAGACAGGTGAAAATGTCTCATTATAATCAATCCCTTCTCTTTGAGTGAAGCCTTTTGCAACAAGTCTGGCTTTAAACTTATCAATATTCCCTTTGGAGTCACATTTAATTTTGTAGACCCATTTACAACCTACTGTTTTGGCTCCATTAGGAATCTCAACTAAATCCCAGACTTTGTTTGTTTCCATAGACCTCATTTCATCCTCCATGGCTTTACGCCATTCAGATGATTGAGGACTTCTCATAGCTTCTTCAAATGTGGTGGGATCACCCTCCATTTGAATTGCCTCACTCAAATAGATCTCATAATCGTCCGAAATGGCCGATTTCTTTGTCGTTGAGATCTTCATTATCCTCATTTTGAGGCTGTTGTTGCTCTTCATTATTAGTGACAACGGGCTGAAAATGCTCAACCTCTCTTAATAATTTCGTTGTCAATGGAGAACTAACAACAAGTGTTGAATCATTATCAATAGGCACTGATGATTCAACAGCAGTAGGTAATGAGAAATATGGTTCTTGAATCATAGGAGTTGGTACATAAACCCGCTTCTCTTCAAGATTAATTTCTCATCTTACCGTACTCCCCCTGATCATGGCATCCTCTAGAAAGACGGCATGCCTTGTTTCTACAAATTTAGTATATCGTTCTGGACAATAGAAACGATATCCCTTACTCTTTTCTGCATAGCCAATAAAATGGCAACTTACTGTCTTAGAATCCAACTTACCAATGTTTGGGTTAAACAATTTTGCCTCAGCGGGACAGCCCCATATATGCATATAATTTAATGAGGGCTTACGTCCTGTCCACAAGTCATACGGTGTTTTAGGCACCGACTTAGTAGGAACCCGATTTAGCACATGAATGGCGGTTTTTAATGCCTCCATCCATAAGCTAACCGGCAAATCTGATTGACTTAACATGGATCTAACCATATCCATTAGCGTACGGTTGCGCCGTTCCGCTACTCCATTTTGCTGAGGCTCGCCCGTTGTGGAATACTAGGCAACTATGCTATTTTCCTGTAGGAACCGAGCAAATGGTCCAGGAACTTGGCCATACGGGGTATGACGACCGTAGTACTCACCACCACGATCAGATCTTACCACTTTAATCTTAATATTGTGCTGATTTTCAACTTCAGCCTTAAATATCTTAAATTTATCCAACGCTTCAGAGCATTCTTTAATTAGATAAATATAGTCATAGCAAGAATAGTCATCCGTGAAGGTTATGAACGAATCGAAACCATCAACAGATACTACGGGAAATGGACCACAAATGTCCGTATGGATCAATTCCAAAATTCCCGCACTGCGTATGACACCTTTCTTATTTTTCTTAACAAATTTTCCCTTAATGCAGTCTATGCATTCTTTTGAATCCGAAAAATCCAAATGGGGAAGAATCGATTGTGAAATCAATTGTTCAATTCTCCCCCTCGAAATATGGCCTAAGCGACAATGCCATAATTTCGAAGACATTCCGGAATCGATTCTCTTACGCTTACCCTGATGTGAGGAAAACTGATTGTCGCTTACAACATTAACATCATCATGCATAGATAATAAGTATAGCATGCCTTGTCTTATAGCAACACCAACCATCTTATTATCATACTTAATTACACATCTGTCTTTGCCAAACTGGCAAACATAACCATCATCATCTAAGCATGACACTGAGATGAGATTTCTACTTAAAGAGGGTACATATACTACATCCTGAAGTGTAAGTACAAAGTCATTTTTTAATACTAATGGATAATCTCCAATGGCTTTCACTTTAGCTTCATGGCCATCAGCAACATTAATGGCCCTTTCCCCTCTTTCTAGGGTCCTCCTCATATTTAACCCCAGTAACGAATTGCAAACGTGCACAGTGGCACCTGAGTCGATCCACCAAGAAGATGGTGTATAATATAAAAGCAGGGATTCATCAACAAAGGTCACAAAGTCATTACCATTTTTGCAACACCATTTAAGGAAGCCAATGCAATCCTTCTGATGGTGACCTTTGTCTAAACAAAAGCGACACTGATCTTTATCCACTCTCACATCCTTATTGTAAGGATGGATTTGTGGAAACTTACCCTTATCTTTATCATGGTGAGAAGAACCACGATACTTAAAAGATTTCTTAGAAGAATAATTCTTCTTAGCCTTACCTTTTCCCTTCACGTAATTAGTAGCATCATAACCGTGAAGGGACTTAATCCTCTCTTCTTCCTGAACACACATAGCCATGAGTTTTTCTATGTTCCATAGTTCAGGTTGAGAGTTGTAGTTGATTACAAAAGTCTCAAATTCCTTAGTAAGTGAGGCAATGATGAGATGCACAATGAACTCATCTTTAATCCTCAAATCCATAGGCTTAAGCTTTGCAGCCATATTTGTCACCCTTAAGATGTGCTCACGCACGCCACCTCCATGATACTTTTCAGTAACAAGCCTCTTGATAAGAGTGCTTGCAGTGGCCTTAGAAGATCCAGTAAACTGATTCTCTATCCTTTGGAGGTACTCAACAACAGTTTCACATTCAGGGATTGCTCCCCGAATGGCCTCAGTGATAGTGCCCTTAATAAGCATCAAACATTTCCTGTTTGATTTCTTCCACTTATAACAATCAATGTCATAAGCCAATAACTCAGTAGTATATTCCTTTGTCCTCATAGCAAAGGCTTCTTGAGTTTCATCAGCATCTCTTACTGGTTCAACCGGTGCAACCGGATATGGAGTAGTGAGAGCCAAGTCTATCTTAGAGACTGCCAAAGCAATCTCCAACTTCTCTCGCCATCTCCCATAATTGCTTCCATTGAGTGGATCAATAGAAGCGATGAAACTCAGTGTTGAATTAGCATTGGAGGAACCTTCATAATCAAAAACCAAAATCAAGAAGAATGCATAGATGTTAACCACAAGAAAATGATGAGTTTTATCTTTCACTTTGGTTACTCGACCAAAACTCAACATTTGAGAATAACTGAAAATCAACATAGTAATTTATCTTTCGCTTTGGTTACTCGACCAAATTACTATGTTCTTACAAAAAGAATGTCATTAATGCCTTTCACTTTGGTTACTTAGCCAATAATGACATTAAAACTGAACATTGAAGAACAACTGTACATAGTAATATATCTTTCGCTTTGGTTACTCGACCAAATTACTATGTACTTAGAAAGGAAAATGTCATTAATGCATTTTGCTTTGGTTACTCGGCCAATAATGACATTAATATAACTTAAAATCACAACAATTCTATTTTTCACTTTGGTTACTCAATAGAATTCCATGCAACTTAAATTGACATAGTAATTTATCTTTCACTTTGGTTACTCGACCAAATTGCTATGAAAATAAACTTAATTCACAGCGGAAGCTTATTAAATAAACAAACTTAATTGTATAACACGGACTAGTCTGCACATGGCCAGACTAGTCCGAACTCTTACAGTACGGTTTTCGGACTAGTCCGGTCCATACGCCGGACAAGTCCGGTCCCATCAAAAACATTTGATCCGTTCTTTATTGAACTTTTCGAGTTTGGTCCGTACTATTCCGGACTAGTACGACCAACCTCGGAAAATTTTCATATAAAAAACTGGAAAAATGTCAAAATACCCAAAAGGGAATCTTAATCTTACCATCTTACCAAATCAACTTAATTTTCACAATGGATTTCAATCTAAAGTGCTTAATCGGTTTTCAATTAGATGAACGCGTCATACCGCCCTGATCCGAAAACCTAACCACTTAATTGTGGCACACCGGACTAGTACGGCCCTTAGACCGGACAAGTCCGGACCTTTAAAACTTTTAGCAAAAAACGTCGTTCAAAACTCAATTCGAAATTATTAATAGTCTAAATTTCTCTGATACCAATGTTAGAAATCAAGAGAGAGCCCAAAGATCAAATAGCCACTAAATCATCTCTGATTACATAGAGAAATGTGAATACAAGATCAACACCAAGTGCTATCTCTCAAATAACACAAGAACACTTCTAGTACCTTCTCCTCCATATTTGTTGTTGCTTGTCGATGCGGCCATCGAGCCAACAAGGCGAGGCCGCAAGAAGAACGAGGGCGAGAGGCGTTTCCCCTTGTTCTCCTCTTGGTATGTTGATCAGATTCTGAGTGGATTAGAGTGTTCAAGTGTGTATGAGTGTATGCATTGGCATTCTTTGATCATACACTTGACCCTCTTCTTATAGTTGACCAAGAGACACAAGAGGGGGCCTCCCACCCTTAGGAATTATTGAGTCTTCCGATCAGAGACTCAAAATTCGGTGGGTTGTGTCCTTTCAATTAGAACACATGTCAATTTCGAGTTCAAACTGACAGTTACTGAGAAATCGGACTAGTAAATATAGGGTCCGGACTAGTCCAGTTACCCTTACTGGACAAAATCGGACTAGTCCTATAAGGGTTCGTACTAGTCCGGTTACCCTTACTGGACAAAACCGGACTAGTTCGGTCTTTACCGGACAAGTCCGATACTCCCAACAGACTTTTCTTCCCCTGTTGCGTAGATTTGACCCGCCATAAGCTTCTAATAGCACGCCTTTCAATCGAGGGGTCAACTGTTCCGCTTGGAGGTGAATAGCTTCTACATGAATGCTATCGGCGCCTTGAGGATTTTCCACGATAGTGTTCCCACAGTTGCTTCTGTCCGTTGAGCGGCCACAGTCAGTAGGCCTACCATCAAGCCAACACGACACCCTAGACAGGAGAGGGCGCGGTCGGACCCGACGATCTCCATCTCCAGAGTCATCATCATCTCTAGGGAAATGTCCCCGATGTAGCATTGGACGGCAAAATTGAGCCGACCTGGTAGTATCATCTTGCACAACTTCTTCGTCCATATAGCCATAATGCCATCTGAATTCTCTAATTTGAACTTTTCTGTCAGCCTGGAGCTCTTCCGGTGGGTAATGGTAAAATATTAGATCTTCAATATAGTCAATATGTATGAGCACCTTGTAGACATTTCCTTTCTGCAAGGCTCTGGGTCTTGTAAATTGAACTTGAGGTTCCTGCCCAGGCTTCCCCGGTCACTTGGTTAGAGTGAGGAAGACTGCTTTGGGAATCCGGTTGGGGTCTAGGCAGAACGTCCAACAGACAAAGTAGCGCAAGTCTTCTCGTTGTCTTGATGGAAGAGCAACATGATGTATGGCACAACAATCACATAGTATCTTGGCAGCTATCTCCTCCGATCATGCATGATGAGGGATTCCCTCCAAGCTGAGTTTAACATGATATGGAATGGCACATCTATCCCCATGCGCATCTGTATCCCATGAATGAAAATGGAACTCAAAGGGACCTTCAATGATTCTACCACGTGCAAAGATGATGTCTCTAACAGCAGTACCATTGAACAAAACCAGGAATGACTCTGGATCGCTACGAAAGATGTGGAATTCATATTCCCTCAATTCAAAATGATGCATGAGAGCATCTTTGAGCTCCTCTCTAGAGCTTCTATAATTTGGTCGTACATGCTGATTTTATATTTCTACATATTGTGGAGCCTATGTATTTTTGATCGGTAGTCTGTCTCAACCCTCTTATCTGCACTGACAATCCCCCATGTGGATTACCTTGTTTTTTGACAATATAACCTTAACAGTATCTTTGTTTCTTTTTGCGAAACATACCCATAAGCGTATATTCGTCTGTGGAACATGTTTATACCAAAGCTCATTGTATCATAATATATCCTTCGTTTTCTTTTGATGTATGATTTAAAATGAACACTAAATGTCGTCGACGTCTGCTCTGACTGATGTTGTAGGAGATGAACGATTTTTTTAAGAATTCAAGTCAAAGGGATATTTGTATAACTTCAGCCCTTTCATCATGTTCTTAAGGAATAATTATTAACACATGCGCTAGAAGAATAGGATATGATAAGTTAAGGTTTGATCATAATCTATTTACTTAATTTGTAAAATAAATTATTTGCATTTTGAATTAACTGAAGCTCATTTTCAACTAACAGTGTATCTAGGTGAAATTATATTGTGAGATATATGACAATCTGATCCATGCTTCTCGCCTCCTCCTGCACCCTTATGAAACCAGTCATCTAGCAGTCTAGCTAGTGGGCTCATCAGATGCAGACCTTATTTTCCACAGGAATCCTCACATGCAATAATTCTGTTGCATCACAATCAATACAGGGCATTCTTTTACTGGGATTGACCGTAATCATGGCATAGGAACCGGGTGAGGATGTTCATTCTCTGAAAAATAGTCAAGATTCCACAGGTAGGAATTTGTATATGCAAATATAGTTCATAATCTGTGTTATTTGTGTGACCATGCATGCTGCCATGTCCGATATATGGATCTATGCAATAGTGTGCTATGTAACATCTTAACAACTAAAAATAGTCATATAATTATTAACACATGCCCTAGAAGTATAGGATACGGTAAGATCAAGGTTTCATCATAACGTATTTACCTTCTAAAATTAAATTATTTGCATTTTGAATTAACGGAAGCCCATTTTCAACTAACAGTGTATCTATGTGAAATCGTATTGTGAGATATATGAAAATCACTAGTCCAGACACCTACTGACCCGCAACTTTCTATTATCCTCATCTTTTTTTTTTTACAGGAGGCAAGAGGTCTGCCTTTGTATTAAGCAGAGAAGGATTACTGCCTAGGGGTACATCGTTTAGCAGGTTACATCAAGCAGAAAAAAACTAAGAGTACAACGCCTAGCAGGTTGCAACAAGCAGAAAGAGAAATAAAAGCAGTCTAATGGACGCAAAACAACTGATTCTGACAGGAGGTGGCTACTGAATGAGACCGGACATCCTCTATTGCCATGAGTAACTTGCTGGTACAGTAGTTCTTTTTGTTGAAAAATGCGTCTGTTACGTTCCTTCAAAATCTACCACCAGAAAAAAAATATCCCAGCGTTTTGTTCCATTGAGTCTTGGGGCAGGAATCTATAATATATATCGCACTCACCCTGACGCTCTGAACGAGAATACCTGAAGAAACGCAGCTGGGAGTCGTAGCAGTTGAGCCAGGTTATGCCACGAAGCTTCAATAAACTTGCATTGGGCCAGTAGATGATCCGCGATTTCCGGGAATTCGTTACAGAGTGTGCAGGTTACTTGATGAGGCCATTGTTTTTTCGCAAGATTATCCGCTGTGAGCGCCTTGTTGTGCATTACAAGCCATGCAAAGAAGCGACACCTGGTTGGGTTTTAGCGGCCCAAAGTGATGGTGACCAACTGGATGAAGCTCCTCCAATGAACTGGACATCATAGGCTAAGGCTGCAGTGTATTTTCCAATTGGTGTCCAGCGCCAAATTATAGTGTCATTTCCCCCTGTTAAGGTGACCTCGCTTAGGGCTTGAAATAGAAGGACAAATTCCTCCATTAGCTCTTCGCTGTCCAGGGACTTAAGGTTCTTAATCCTGTTAAGATTCTGACAGTTTCTTGTCCACGGTTCGCTTCTTGAGCCGTGCCTGTGAAAACATGTTAGTCGCAAGAATTTTCGGAGCTTGGCCATTAAGCCAGCATCCTTCCCAGAACGGGGTATTCTTGCCGTTACCGACCGTAATAATGGTGGAAGCAAAGAAAAGTTGTTTGTCAATGTGATCATGATGTCTAAACATCGCTTTCCACGGTCTGGCTTTCTGATTCCAACAAAACCAGGGCCATCTAACGCGAAGAGCTCTTTTATTATCCTCATCAGAAATGGAAAATGCATTTTACACAGTTTATCCATTGAGCTAGCATGAGAAGCAACAAACCACCGACCCCCAGTAGCATCATGAGACGATCTAGACATGTTACAGAACTTTGGAGGATCATATTTAGGTGTACCATATATAGTGCTCGAGGTGTGTTTGGCATAGATATTGTGCCCATGAAGCCGATATGTGCTCAGTGAAGATGCTGAACTTTAGAAGGTTTGTTCCATTTGTGGATAGATTATAAGTTTATAGCATGACTTGACTTACTCAAACATTCTTTTCCCAGGAACCACTAACCACTACAGGAAACGATGAATAAGGTGTTGAGTTAATTAGAGGCATCGGCCCCGACGCATTTAACGTGACTAAAAGTGTTGGTTTAAGGGAACCGACACCCATAACATAAATGTGTCGGTTCCTGTAAACAAACCGATACACATATAAAATGCGTCGGCCAAACCAAAGCTTCTATTAAATGTGTTGGTTCAACCAACACTTATACGGCAGGCCTGGCTGGCTCAGACTCTAAGAGCGTCGGCCAGGCCCAAACCGAAGCTCTTAAGTTGGCCCCACTCGAAAACCTAAACACTTCGACTCTTCTCTACCGCGCGTGCACAATTCACATTGACCTTGCCTTCTCGCTTGCGCCCCAGCCCGCCCCAAGCCCGCGGCTAGCTGCTCCCAGCCCGCCGCCTCGTCAGCGCCCCTGCCTGCTGGTGCCCTTGTTCGAACGGCGCCCCCCCCCCCCCCCCCCCCCCCCCGCCTCCACCGTCTGGTCCCCTGTCGGCGCCCCCGTGCGCCTCGCCCCCGCTGTCAGCACCCCGCGCCTCTGTCGGCAGCCACTGGTCGGCGCCCCTGTCCACCCCTCTGTTGACGTCCCCTTGCGGCCGGCGCCCCCGTTAGCCCCCCGCTCCTCCCATCCGATTCAACCGATTCTAAGTGAAGGTAAAATATTTGCTAATTTGTAGGTGCATTGCAAATATGTGATTAGAGTTGAATGTGATTCATATGATATGATTGCTAACTCGTGAAATGAATGCTTTATCATTATGCAAATTCATATCATGTGATTAGAGTTGAATGTGATTCATATCCATTAAGCTATATAAATTGAATGTGATTCATATCATGTTCAAGTTCAGATCATGTGATTACTTCTTTTAGATATGAATTAAAAAGGCTTATAGTTTTTTCATCTAAATGAACTAAAAGTTTGTATCATGCATGTGATTGCTCCTTTTTGGCATTTGTGATATGATGACTAATTATATGTTTATAATATAGTACACATCTTTATAAAGCCGAAGGGTACGAAGTGTTGGGTCGATCTTGGTTGGAGTGGTAAGGGGCATCGACGAGTTGTTAACATTGAGTCAGGAAACGCCATCCGGTTTTGCTATCCCAGGATGGTTTTAGTGGATGGTCAAAGGATTGCAACGCATAATTGGGATCACTATGCGCTTCAAGAGTACGGCGATTCGGGTACATGCCAGGACGGAGTTTGGGAGATCTTCTGAGTAAGTTTGTTTTGATTGTTTTCATTACATTGCATCTAATTTTGGTTGACATTAATTGTTACTTGTATGCAGGGTATGTTTCATTTGGCGGAGGGTGTGAGTCAAGAATATGCTTGTTCAGGTTTTCATAATGCAGAAAAAAGACGTGTCAAGGACTCCTTCTCTAAGGCACGGATCAAAGTTGTGACCGTATACTACATGACGGTGATGTTCCAGCCCATGACAAACAAGGAAGTAGCCAAAATTCACCTAACTAGGGAGGAGTACTTGTAGAGTCATGTGGACTGGATTTGTGCAAATATGGAGGCTTGGGAGTGGTTATGTGGGTATTGGGGTTCAGCTGAGTTCAGAAATATTTCTGATAGACACCGAAAAAACTGGAAGAGCAAGCCAGGAAAGCACTTCTTCGGGCTGGATGGTTATGTGTGGATGGGACAAAGGATGGTATGAATTCTTACATTCATACTTAGATTGCTTCAATTAATTGTATTGATTAAATTGTTGAATTTTGATATTGCAGATAGCTAAAATTGGTACGCCTCCTACATTTTTCGAGGTTTATATTAAAGGGCACAAAGTTCTAGACCCAAATCGCCCGGAGGTGTTGATCAATGCAGAAATTGGTGCGTATATTGATTGTTTGTTGCATTTATCCATCAACTCAATTTATCTTGTATTACATTAATCTGTCTACTAAATGAATCACAACAAAAGTATGTTGAGTGTTTTAAGAACCATAAACCTGATTCAGACTATTTGAGAGAGCCGTTGGATGTTGATGTGTTGGCCCCGACGCACTTACAAGTTAAAGGCATTCAAACTATTTTGTCGGCTAAGTGCGCCGGTTGACCGACGCTTTTAGCTTATGGGTGTCGGTTTCTATAGGCAATCGACGCTCATATGGCCGACGCCCTATTGACGAATTCCTGTAGTGAACTGAGACATACGTTATATACCATCCCTTAACTTTTTTCCAATAAAAACACTACTACAAAAAGTATTTTCACAGGCGCCTCTATTTTTCAAACACAGGTGGTCCATAAAAGAATGTGATTGTGATGACGAATGATACAATAACCGCCTGTGATGACATAACATCACAGGCGGATTTTAAGAAACAACCGCTTGGGTAAATACAATATTTTCTCACGCGGTTATTAATTAAGAACCGCATGTGATGTAGCAAACATCACATGCAGTTCTTAATTAACCAACGCTCGACGGTCCATGCTTCAATAACAGATTTTTGTAAGATTTACAAAATTTGGCCATATCTATGACCTAAAGGTCTTCTATAAAATGAATTTACAGAGACATAACAAGCATGTATCATATGAGTGTATAATGGTATCATGTAGGTCTGTTCATAAGGGTTCCAAAAAAAATTGTTTCATAATTTTTTAAGCTTCCTAGTGGCCATAATTGATTTTTGAAGTTAGGCTTATTTATTGAAACATTTCATCGAACACGTGATGTGCTTGTGTTCATCTTCAACCTTTAATCCTTCAAATCTACTTCTTGTTCTGTAAAATTCATGGGTGAGCTTAAGGGGAGACTAAACTACATCATTCAACCTTTAATCATTCAAATCTACTACAAATCTCAAGTGGTTGGGGGGGGGGGGGGGGGGGGGCTGGACGCATATGCAAACACAACAAAACCAAAACTGTGGAAAAAGAACAAATAAAAACATGATAGTGAATAAGAAGTCTCTTTTAACCTTTTTTCTGTTCGAAGATTGATCAATTGATGAATGCAGTATCGGTCGGCGCACGGTGGAAAATTTTGGCAGCCTGGCGGCGTCGATGGAAAATCTCCAAGGTTAGGTTTTCTGTGGTGCACGAGGGGTCTTTATATAGGCGTCCGTTTTCATAGACGACTTTTAACTGCTTCTCAGGCGGTTGACACTTAATAACCGCCTGAGAAAAAAATTATCTTAGGCGGGTATTACTTACCAACCGTCTGAGATAATTCTCCAAGCCTGTTCTTCAGTTTTCTTTTCCCTTGCTTCTTTTTTATTTAGATTCCAATCTAAATACTCAAACATGTATAGATTCTGCAAATTGAGTCCAAATTTGATGATTCTTTCTTCTATATTTTTCAAAAATTAACATCTACCACCTGGACCAAATATTTTAAAACTTGTATAGCTCACATTGTAATGTTTTAGTAAATATCAAATTAATTTATACTCACATATTATTCACATTTGTATATCTCCTAATAAAAAGGATCCTTCATTGAAATTGGTTTGTATGAACATATTTATATTATATATACATGTATGAATTTTGTTAATTTTTTTAAAGCATTCCAACATGTCAAAATTCAAATTATCCATCATTCTAACTAAATTTTCATATACATATGAGGCATTCATCGAATTTTGAACACACATTGACTCAAAAAAATTAAAAAAAAAATCTGAAAAATTCATAGAGGTTGGTATGATGACTATAAATGTCCATTAAAAACACAAATGTAAAATCATTATATTTATCAAGATAGAAAAATGAAAAATAGCAATTGTTATATGTTTATTATGTTCTGACCAATTTCAAATGCTTTATGAAGTGAAATTTAATGGTAACCTTTAGTAATCAATCATATTACAAGAAAGTGGAATTTGGGCTTTTGAAAGGCCCCACATTTAATCAAGAATATTAATCAAGAAGAAGTAAAAATCTTCTCAGGCGGTTGGTACTGAATAACCGTCTGAGAAAAATGTTATCTCAGGAGGGTATTACTTACCAACCATCTGAGATAATTGCCCGAGCTTGTTCTTCAGTTTTATTTTCCCTTGCTTTTTTATTTAGATTCCAATATAAATATTCATACATGTATAGATTCTGCAAATTGAGTCCAATTCGATGATTCTTTCTTCTATATTTTTCAAAAATTAACATCTACCACCTAGACTAAATATTTTAAAACTTGTATAGCTGCCATTGTAATGTTTTGGTAAATATCAAATTAATTTATAGTCACATATTATCACATTTGTATATCTCCTAAAAAATGGGATCCTTCACTGAAATTGGTTTGTATGAACATATTTCTATTATTTATACATGTATGGATTTTGTTAATTTTTTTTAAAGCATTCCAACATGTCAAAATTCAAATTATCCATCATTATATGAAAGTGCGACTAATTAATCATTTATTACATGTGGGACTAATCATTTATTACATCCCCACTGTTGCATTAATTTGTGGGTGCTTATCTCGATCGTCTGGCATCAGCACCCTCAACCGCCTTGGATCCCTTTGCCTTTGGCGCACGAACTACTGAATCGTGGCAACAGAACTTAATGCAATGATTGCATTTCGTTGCATTAGTATCCTGATGCCATGAAACAGTGAATCGTGGCCACACATCCTAATTGCTACGATTGGGGCCCGTGGCGACAGATCCTAACGCCACGAACCAGTGAATCGTGGCAACACATCCTAATGCAACGATTGTGATCCGTGGCGATAGATCCTGATGCCACAAAAAGTGAATCGTGGCAACACATCCTAATGCAACGATTGTGGTCCCATGGCGATAGATCCTAACGCCACGAACCAGTGAATCATGGCAAGACATCCTAATGCAACGATTGTGTTTCGTTGCATTAGTATCCTGACGCCACGAAAAAGTGAATCGTGGCCACACATCTTAATTGCTAAGATTGGGGTCCGTGGCCATTGATACTAACGCCACAAACCAGAGTATCGTGGCAACACATCCTAATGCAACGATTGTGGTCTGTTGCATTAGCATCCTGACGCCACGAACCAGTGAATCGTGGCAAGACATCCTAATGCAACGATTGTGTTTCGTTGCATTAGCATCTTGACGCCACAAAAAAGTGAATCGTGGCCACACATCCTAATTGCCACGATTTGGGGTCCGTGGCCATTGATACTAACGCCACGAACCAGAGTATCGTGGCAACACATCCTAATGCAACGATTATGTTCGGTGGCAATAAAGCTGTAACGCCATGAACCAGTAATTCGTGGCACCATATTCTAATGCAATGATTGTGTTCCGTGGCAATAAAGCTGTAACGCCATGAACCAATAATTCGTGGCAACATATCCTAATGCAACGATTGTGGTCCGTGGCGATAGATCCTGTAACGCCACGAACCAGAAATTCGTGGCAACAGATCCTAATGCAACGATTGTGGTCTGTTGCATTAGCATCCTGACGTCACGAACTAGTGATTCGTGGCAACAGATCCTAATGCAACGATTGTGTTTCGTTGAATTAGCATCCTGACGCCACGAAAAATTGAATCGTGGCCACACATCCTAATTGCTACGATTGGGGTCCGTGGCCATTGATACTAACGCCACGAACCAGAGTATCATGGCAACACATCCTAATACAACGATTCTGTTTTGTTGCATTACAGTCCAAATGCAACTGTTTGCTGATTTGTGGCAACATATCCTAATGCAACGATTGTGTTCCGTGGCAATAAAGCTGTAACGCCACAAACCAGTAATTCGTGGCAACATATCCTAATGCAATGATTGTGTTCCATGGCGATAGATAATGTAACGCCACGAACTAGTGATTCGTGGCAACAGATCCTAATGCAACGATTGTGTTCCTTGGCGATAGATCCTGTAACGCAACGAACCAGTAATTCGTGGCAACAGATCCTAATGCAACGATTGTGTTCCATGGCGATAGATCCTAGTGCCACGAACTAGTGAATCGTGGCAAAAAACCAAGCTTACTGCAACGATTTAGTATTCGTTGCAGTACAATTGTTGCAACAGGTCGGAATCCTTGTAGTGGTTGTCACACCCGGTTTTGTTAGAAATAAAACCAGCTACAAAATACATGTATGCCAGGATCAGTTTCACCATACATGTATGACAAAAAGTGGTAAGCAGTTCTATATCGCTTGCAAACAACATTTATACCTTCAAAAGAGTTTTGAAGTAGCAGCGGAAGAGGAAAAACTTCATGGCAACCACAGACAAATTGACTGGCAGCAACGCAACCTATACACCGTACTTACTTGTCACTGTACTCATTAGATCTTTTCTTCACTGAGCAGCATATCAAAAATACAACAAAGCAAGTGTGAGTACCATCTCGTGGTACTCAGCAAGTGTGGGAAATAAATGACATGAAGACCGAATCAGAGGAAAGGCTGATAGTGGTTTAAGCACTATGCATTAAACCTAACCTTAGCTTTCATTAGCAACCTACATCTAGGTGAATAATCCCAACCATAATAGGATAACAAATAAAGAACCAATCCCAATGTCCATTTCCAACCACCATTCCAACCATTGACTAATTATGAATTCAACACCAAGCCGCTCTTGTCCGTGAGCACGGCTGTCATGACATGTTCCCAATCTCTGCAGAGAATGTATCCTTTACCCACAAGTCGTGATTCCATCCCCTATTGCCAGGTGGACTAAGTAAACCTCCCTGATGCCAGTGGTGCACAACCCTTATTACACACTTCTGTAGGTGTGTGGCCAGGAGATCACTACGAGGTCTATACAAAGGTCCTCCCAACTAGTAACTGGTCCTTTGAGGTTTCACCGCTCCGGCTCCTAGAGTCCATTTTACCTCCACCAGGAGAAGCCCCCTCTTGAGCCATGCGGATCCCAAGGCAGATACGCTGAACCAATTCCCCGCACCATCTAATTACCATCACTAAGCCGAAAGAGGCCTAATTAATTGACCAAGCTGCCCCATACTTAGTTTTGGGGCGATACTGTATAGCTTAGTGGCTACTCCATAAACCGGTCCTTAGAATCCGGCAAGGTTCAAACCCCAATCCCGGGTCTTGTGCGTACTACACCATACCAATCAAATCAACCCGCCATATTCCTATTCACTACAATTCATTTTCCAGAATCATAATAGTAATCATAATTCATAAGTAATAAATGTGATCAATGTTTTCCCACCCATCTAATATGCATGGCTAAGCTTAAAGTAATCCCCAAGTACCACCCTTCCATAACCCAAGCGACAAGGTAATAAGGTAAAACAACAGGGCATAGCATATGATTCATATTAATTAGCATGCAACTAACTAAACCCTTAAAAAGGTGCAAGATGGTCAAGGGCATATTAAATAACTACTCAGTCTCTTGATTGAACTTTTGTCTTCATATCTTCATGTTGCTTCTCCATCGCAATACGAAAGCGTGTGTAAACTACCGATAAAAGAGAAATAAAAACATTCAAGAACAATACACCAAAACATACACATAAGCATAGAATCCTATATTAATACATCCCTACGAAGTATTTATTATTTTTCTTAGTCAAAGAAATGCATTTACTATTTATTTTCCATTTTTATAATTTATTTGCAAGCTAAAAATATTTTTAAAGAGTTTTCCATAGCCAAAATATATTTTATATGCATTTTATAATTTTATTTTAGCTTAAATGGTTTGATTAGTAATTTTCCTACTTCTTTTACATTTATTCTCCATTTTAAGTATTTATTTATTAGTAAAAATATATTTTTATTAAATTTTCCAAGGTCAAAATATATTTTATATACATCTACAATTTTACTTTAGCCTAAAATGATTTATGATATATTTTTCTACATTTTCTATATTTATTCTATGTATTAATTATATTTTTATGCAATTTAATTCTATTTACTGGTATTTTCAAATAAAACAAAAAATAATATGAAGTCTAAATTAAATTATATAAGGTCCAAGGCTGTTTTGGTAATTTTTCCTAATGAAACAGAGGTTAAAAGTAATATTTTATAAAGTTTTAGGGGCCTAAATAATTAATCCCTTGATTTAACCTAATTCCAGAGAAGTTCAGGGGTATATTCATAAAGGTGAGGACCTATTTGTAATTTCTTAAAAAGGTGCAGGGACCTAACAACAAACTCTATTTTCCTTTTCTTATCGTATTTATTTTTCTATGGAAAATTTGGTGAACCGAGCCTATGGACCGAGGGCTAGGCGCTGGTCTATGGGTCCACGGTGGACCAAGGGCGTACCCCTTCGGGAGGGCCTAATCTTGGCCGTTGGGCAAGAATGGGCGGCGCAGGAGTGGCCACGTAGCCTCCTTTGAAGTGGGCGGCGCAGGAAGAGGCCAAGGCGGCGGCGCCTTCGCCAGAACTTCGCCGGAGTTGACGAATCTTGGCTAGGATGCACCAAAATTGATGGGAAATGAACGGGGAGAAAGAGGGGAAGATGGGGAAACTCACTGAGAGATCACGTGCGTGCGAGGAGGGCTGGAGAGAGGCGCGCATCAATAGAGGGCGTCGGTCTACCATCGGTGATGTTGGGGAGGTGGAACGAGTGTCTATTTCCCTCACGATTTGCTCCTGCGGAGGCGGTGTGGCATATTGATGCATGGCGGCGTGATGGAGAGGGGCGGGGCGGCCTTCTTACGGCGGAACAAGAAGCTCCGTCGGCGGCGCCCATGGCGGCTAGGGTTTGGAGGTAGGGAGGAATTTAGGAGTGGGGGAAGGGAAATGGGGCGCGACCATGAATTTGTAGGGGAAGGCGGTTGGTAGGGCAGAGGGGCGCGACGGTTGCACACGCGCGGCGTGCACGGGCTTGGAGGAGGCGGCATCGCGGGCACATGCGCGGTTCGGATGGCGGTTGGGGAAGATGGAGGAGCTGACAAGTGGAGCCCACGTGCCAGAGAGAGGGGAGTAAAGGGCACGGCTGGGCCTTGGGCCGACGGGAGAAAAAGAAAAGGAGAGGGACTTGGGCTGGCAGAGGGAAGGGGCTGGGCTGCAGAGTGAAGTATTGGCCCAATTAAGGTTTTATTTCCTTTTCTTTCTCTTTTCATTTTTTTTCTCTTTTCTTTTGTTTCTTTTTGTTTCAATTTTTTTTTCAGATTCAGTTGAATTCTCTAGTGATTTGAAATTCATATTTTTAAACATGAATCCATGATCATGCCGATGAATTTAATATTTTTTTGTGATAATATAATTATGATTTTAAGAAGAACATGATTACTTAAAAGGAAATAATAAGCAAACAAGATTTTGATTTGCGTAATTTGCTTTAAATTTTTCACATCCCCAAAATTTCAATTTTGGGGTGTGACAAACTACCCCCTTTAAATGGAATCTCGCCCCCAGATTCTATTGGTTGGAAAGCTAAGTACTAGGTTTTCGGTTTTCGTAAATCGCCAAGTTACCCAATTAGATTATATTTCTAAATCAAATTTTATTCTGAACATTTATTCCAAAACTTTTCGAAGTTTAGAACAACACACATCTAAGAGTAAAATATATGAAAGTGTCCCAAATAATAAATTTTTTAAGGAAAACTTTCTTTACCACTCAATTATGTGCGTTATTTATTATATTTTTTTATTATTGATTTTATTATAAATATTGTTATTGTTTGAACCGGTGTTATAAAGCCTGCTATTATATTCTTTGTTCTTTTCTTTATTCTATTTGAATCCAAATGAGTTCTCTAGCAATTTCAATTATTATTTTTAACGCATAATCACTCATGGTAAAATATATCTATTTTAATTAATTTAAAAATTCAATCACACCTGAACACACATTTTTTTACTTCTATTCTCTAGTTTGAATTTGATCAAAATTTCTACTATGGTTTTAACTTTACAATCTTTCAATTATGTTAATTAACATGATGAATGTATTTTTTTAGAGACACGGGCTTTACAATCCCACTCCCTTACAAGGAATCTCGCCCTCGAGATTCAGAGTTAGGTAAAAGGATGGGAATGGGTTTTTACCCATCAACAAGTTATTATGATTATTATTTTGAAAATAATTTATTTCTTTTATTTATCATGATCTTATAACACTTTTATAAGTTGAGGAGTGCACAAAGCCGAATACATAAAAACATTTGTTTTTATCCTAAATTGATTTAAGAAAACTTATATTACCACACACAAATTTACATTCCAATATTATTATTATTTTTATTATTATTATTATTATTATTATTATTATTATTATTATTATTATTATTATTATATGTAGACTTCATTATCAGTGTTATTGAAATTTTTAACAGAGTGTTATGAAGTCTTGACTGAATTATCTTTGTCATGCCTAAATTTCATTTGGATTCAAACGTATTCTTTAAAAATTAAAATTTGCATTTTTCACAAATAGGCAATTATGATAAAATATGTTGATTTAGTTAAATTTAAAGTATTATCACACAACAACACACAATTCTTTTATGTTCTTCTACATTCTTCTTCTTCTTCTTCTTCTTCTTCTTCTTCTTCTTCTTCTTATTATTATTATTATTATTATTATTATTATTATTATTATTATTATTATTATTATTATTATTATTATTATTATTATTATTATTATTATTATTTTGAACTTGGCTTAAATGTACACTGAGGTTTAATTTTAAAGACTTACATTTCAAATGCATTGTCATGATTACTATATTTATTATTATTATTATTTCTCTTTCCTTTTTATATAAATGAGGGTCATGATCCCACCCACCTTACAAATAATCTCACCCTCGAGATTCAAGTGGGTCAGCTACCCCCTTAAACAGATAAATGCTATAATTTATTTTTGTTATTATTATTAATCTATTGTAATACATCAAGCAATGTGTTCTAATTCGCTGTGAGGAAGGCGTATGCTTCACTTGCTAACCAAAGGGGACCTAAGCAAGTGATGTATGGTAATCGCTAAGAGTTTTCTTCTTTTGCGTTGTCCTCCTACGTTCATGTTCCCGTTAGTCGAATCGAAGTTTCTTCTTCATGAGCAAGGTCAAAGGAGAGTCTAAGAGATCCATTCTAACTATGGTCACGTGCCTAGAGTCAACATATAGCTCTGGTACCACTTTGTCACACCCGGTTTTATTAGAAATAAAACCAGCTGCAAAATACATGTATGCCAGGATCAGTTTCACCATACTTGTATGACAAAAAGTGATAAGCAGTTCTATATTGCATGCACACAACATTTATACCTTCAAAAGAGTTTTAAAGTAGCAGCGGAAGAGGAAAAACTTCATGGCAACCACAAACAAATTGACTGGCAACAACGCGACCTATACACTATCCTCACTTGTCACTATCCTCATTAGATCTTTTATTCACTGAGCAGCATATCAAAAATACAACAAAACAAGTGTGAGTACCATCTCGTGGTACTCAGCAAGTGTGGGAAATAAATGACATGAAGACCAAATCAGAGGAAAGGCTGATAGTGGTTTAAGGTCTATGCATGAAACCTAACCTTAGCTTTCATTAGCAACCTACATCTAGGTGAATAATCCCGACCATAACAGGATAATAAATAAAGAACCAATCCCAATGTCCATTTCCAACCAACATTCCAACCATTGACTAATTATGAATTCGACACCAAGCTGCTTTTGTCCGTGAGCACAGCTGTCATGACAGTTTCCCAATCTCTGCAGAGAATGTATCCTTTACCCAGAAGTCGTGATTCCATCCCCTGTTGCCAGGTGGACTAAGTAAACCTCCCTGATGCCAGTGGTGCGCAACCCACATTACACACTTCCATAGGTGTGTGGCCAGGAGATCACTACGAGGTCTTTACAAAGGTCCCCCCGGCTAGTAACTGGCCCTCTGAGATTTCACCGCTCCGACTCCTAGAGTCCATTTTACCCTCGCCAGGAGAAGCCCCCTCTTGAGCCATGCGGATCCCAAGGAAGATACGCTGAACCAATTCCCCGCACCGTCCAATTACCAGTACCAAGCTGAGAAAGGCCTAATTAATTGACCAAGCTGCCCCATACTCAGTCTTGTGGTGATACTGTATAGCTTAGTGGCTACTCCATAAACCGGTCCTTAGAATCCGGCAAGGTTCAAACCCCAATCCCGGGTCTCGTGCGTACTACACCATACCAATCAAATCAACCCGCCAGATTCCGAATCACTACAATTCATTTTCCAGCATCATAATAGTAATCATAATTCATAAGTAATAAATGTGATCAATGTTTTCCCACCCATCTAATATGCATGGCTAAGCGTAAAGTAATCCCCAAGTACCACCTTTCCATAACCCAAGCGACAAGGTAATAAGGTAAAACAATAGGGCATAGCATAGGATTCATATCAATTAGCATGCAACTAACTAAACCCTTAAAAAGGTGCAAGATGGTCAAGGGCACTTGCCTTTTATTAAATAACTGCTCAGTCTCTTGATTGAACTTTTTTCTTCATATCTTCATGTTGCTTCTCCATCGCAATACGAAAGCGTGTGTAAACTACTGATAAAAGAGAAATAAAAACATTCAAGAACAATACACCAAAACATAGACATAAGCATAGAATCCTATATTAATACATCCCTACGAAGTATTTATTATTTTTCTTAGTCAAAGAAATGCATTTACTATTTATTTTCCATTTTTAGAATTTATTTGCAAGCTAAAAATATTTTTAAAGAGTTTTCCATAGCAAAAATATATTTTATATGCCTTTTATAATTTTATTTTAGCTTAAATAGTTTTATTAATAATTTTCCTACTTCTTTTACATTTATTCTCCATTTTAAGTATTTATTTATTAGTAAAAATATATTTTTATTAAATTTTCCAATGTCAAAATATATTTTATATACATCTACAGTTTTACTTCAGTCTAAAATGATTTATGATATATTTTTCTACATTTTCTATATTTATTCTATGTATTAATTATATTTTTATGCAATTTAATTCTATTTACTGGTATTTTCAAATAAAATAGAAAATAATATGAAGTCTACATTAAATTATATAAGGTCCAGGGTTGTTTTGGTAATTTTTCCTAATGAAACAGAGGTTAAAAGTAATATTTTATAAAGTTTTAGGGGCCTAAATATTAATCCCTTGATTTAACCTAATTCCAGAGAAGTTCAGGGGTATATTCATAAAAGGTGAGGACCTATTTGTAATTTCTTAAAAGGTGCAGGGACCTAACAGCAAACCCTATTTTCCTTTTCTTATCGTATTTATTTTTCTATGGAAAATTTGGTGAACCGAGCCTATGGACCGAGGGCTAGGCGCTGGTCTATGGGTCCACGGTGGACCAAGGGCGTACCCCTTCGGGAGGGCCTAATCTTGGCCGTTGGGCAAGAATGGGCGGCGCGGGAGTGGCCACGTAGCCTCCGTTGAAGTGGGCGGCGCAGGAAGAGGCCAAGGCGGTGGCGCCTTCGCCAGAACTTCGCCGGAGTTGACGAATCTTGGCTAGGATGCACCAAAATTGATGGGAAATGAATGGGGAGAAAGAGGGGAAGATGGGGAAACTCACTGAGAGATCACGTGCGTGCGAGGAGGGCTGGAGAGAGGCGCGCATCAACAGAGGGCGCCGGTCTACCATCGGTGATGTTGGGGAGGTGGAACGAGTGTCTATTTCCCTCACGATTTGCTCCTGCGGAGGCGGTGTGGCATATTGATGCATGGCGGCGTGATGGAGAGGGGCGGGGCGGCCTTCTTACGGCGGAACAAGAAGCTCCGTCGGCGGCGCCCATGGCGGCTTGGGTTTGGAGGTAGGGAGGAATTTAGGAGTGGGGGAAGGGAAATGGGGCGCGACCATGAATATGTAGGGGAAGGTGGTTGGTAGGGCAGAGGGGAGCGGCGGTTGCACACGCGCGGCGCGCAGGGGCGTGGAGGAGGCAACATCGTGGGCACGTGCGCAGTTGGGACGGCGGTTGGGGAAGATGGAGGAGCTGACAAGTGGAGCCCGCGTGCCAGAGAGAGAGGGGAGTAAAGGGCACGGCTGGGCCTTGGGCCGGCAGGAGAAAAAGAAAAGGAGAGGGACTTGGGCTGGCAGAGGGAAGGGGCTGGGCTGCAGAGTGAAGTATTGGCCCAATTAAGGTTTTATTTCCTTTTCTTTCTCTTTTCAATTTTCTTTTCTCTTTTCTTTTGTTTCTTTTTGTTGCAAATTTTTTTTTCAGATTCAGTTGAATTCTCTAGGGATTTGAAATTCATATTTTTAAACATGAATCCATGATCATGCCGATGAATTTAATATTTTTTTGTGATAATATAATTATGATTTTAAGAAGAACATGATTACTTAAAAGGAAATAATAAGCAAATAATATTTTGATTTGCGTAATTTGCTTTAAATTTTTCACATCCCCAAAATTGAAATTTTGGGGTGTGACACAAGTCTTGCATCTGCCCACAATGGAGGGGTGGTGTACTCGGCGCAGATGATCACATGGCTACGCCAAAGCCGTGCGCGTCGGTGTGGAGACGCATTTCAGCGCCAATTGCATCGTCTGACTCTCAGTAGATTTTTGACATGGGCAACGCCAAGGCTGCCACTCTGGACCCTTCGGTTCCAAATGCTGGCGCTTTCTCGGCTCGTGTCGCTCCTACTGGGCACAATCATGTGCTAGCACCACCTCAATGCAAATCTTTATGGAGACGTTTATCAGCACTGACTGCACCTTCCTACTCCATGCGAAGGACTTGTGGGGGCAACGGTGAGGTTGTCTCTTGAGAACCGTTGGTTCTGAATGATGGCACCTCCTCGGCCTATAAACGCCCTATTCGTCGAAATAACAACCTCTCCTGGAAGCAAAACAGGGCTGGACCACTGAACACGGTGTGGAGACGTATCTCAGCGCCATCTGATAAGCTAAAGTGTGACACCAATAAGGCTACTGATACACCCGCCATCGTTGAGCCGCAGCAGGCCCCTGAACATCGAGGATGTCGCCATCGTTGGCCACGTCAGAGGCGTCCCCTAGCTCACGGTTCTCGCTCTTCCTCGCCAATGGACTTTGAGGGCAACGGTGAGGCTGCCTCTTCGGAGCCAATGGTTCTGGATGATGGCGCCTCCTGGGTGCGCGGTCCACCATGTATTATTGACTAGTCTGACTAGCTGGAAAGGGCAGAAGCTGATCTCCGCAAAGCACTTCTTGTCATAGTGATTGAGCCTACTGATGAAGTCAAATTGATAATAGCAAACAGATTTGACTTGCCTCTGGACTCTCTAGTCCTCCGGTGCTCTGGTTCTGGTACATATATTATGTTTGTTCAAGATGAGCACACCGCTACAAGGTTGGCTAATTCGGTACCACCTTCGGGGTCTTCTGCCCCTCGTTTTCACTTTCGTCGATGGACAAGACATGCCTCAGTCACAGGTGCTGCTCTACAAGTTTTGGTTGATATTGATTTGCGTGGTATTCCAGCTCATGCATGGGAGATGTCCACGGCAGAACATTTGTTGAATCCTTATGCATGGCCTCATGTCCTCCACTTGGATTTTAGAAATAGGGAAGATTGTACTACCTTCCGCCTCTCGTCATGGTGCTTTAAACTGGAGGATATTCCAAATTCACGAGATCTTCACATAGTGGAGCCCCCGATCGAGGAAATTGAGGTGCCACTGGGTAAGCCAACATTGGAATATCATATTGACATTGCATTGTTGGCGACCACTTATCCAGCGTCCGGCGGTGATCACCTTTCCTCCTCAGAGGGTGACGACAGTGACACCCATCCTCGTCGGAGGCAAAGACGCCAAGATTCTTCCACCACTCTGCGAACGGTTCAGCATGCTCAGCAAGGTGTTAGGATCAATTCAGCCATAGCAGCTCCAGTGCATCAACACTTGGAAATTCCAACCCCCGGTGGGCAAAACATGACTGCTGCTCAGGCAGAGAATCCTTCATCTTGTGGGCTGCTAACACTTGAGGGAGTCACCCTTGATGGAGTCAACACACTGGAGAGTTCTCCCAGCTCTCCCCAAGCTCCTGCTCCTGTGGCAGAGATATCACCAACACTGTCACAACTACCCACTGCTACCCTGGAACCACCCAATAGTCTTGCAATAGTACCATATTACCCGCAGTCGAGGTTGCATGGGGTGGAAGAGTCTTCTCTGGCATCTCTCATTTCAGCAGGAATAATATCCTTAATGGTCTCACTACGGGAGGTGACTATCACCCGAACAACAGAGAATGATTCAGAGGTCTGTCTCAGTCCTCCGTCCCTAGGAAAGATGACACTGCCGATAGTGTCAAATAATATTGCACCAACAAGGAGCGTAACACATGTCGTGGCTAACTCTCTCATTCCTATGCAGATAAAGTCCCCGACAGTGTTGCTACAATGACCTTCTGACATCGTCAACAGTGCTCCGGCTGATGCTGAGTTGGGGCTGCACTTTGCTTCCCCACCCAGGATAACACTACCGGCAGTGGTGCAGCACCCTCACGCCCTAAATCTGCCTCCCAACCCCAGGAAAAGGCTGGCGGTAATGAAACATCATCTACAACAGGTTCAATTACAAGGGTTTATACCAAAAGGGTGACGACAACTCAAACACCGTCATCACCCAAGACTCTCTTCCTGTCCAAGATATCTAAGCCAGTAGTGGGGATTTTGCAGGCTCCAGTAGTTCCAAAAAGGCAAAATAAGGTGATACCACTACGTAAGAAAGGCTCATCCGAGATGTGCCCAAACGAAGAAGGAAGACAAACAAATCGTGCGTCTCCGTCGTCACGTCTCGCATTACGTTGTCATCAAAGACGAGCAACTGGCACGTCACTGATCAGCCTAAGTGCAAGACAAGCTCAAAGATAGCGCATCTCCTTTCTCTGAGTCATAACATGTGTGCTTACGGGGTCATTGGAGACGTGAGTGATGCGCATTGCCCATCAGCATACATGCGAGACAAGCTCTAATATAGCGCGTTGCAGATTTATTGTTTCATCTGAGACGAGCTTTATTTGTTGATTGATTTGAGACGCGCTTTAAGGAAGCTTGTCTCCTTTATTTAATTAATCCGAGGCGATCTCTGTTACAGCTCGTCATGGATTGTTTACAGGCAGGGTCTCCTATTAGGTGCCCCACCCCTGATTATCCTGGTTGCCAGCTGCATACTGGAGCTAGCCAGGATTTGACAGCCGCATTACCAGTGTCAGCAACATACACATACAGGAGCATATGTATAGCCAAAAATATCACACATTAAATTATATTGACCAATCAAATATTAATAAAGTGTCAATCATGGTTATTAAGTATACTAATTACACAAAGAATGCCCCTATATCATCATAATTACACCCATCATAACTGTCATCATCTAATCCTGTATACCGTAATGAAAATTCTCCTTATCAATGACTTCATTAACGATGAGCCTTCATAGCCTCTAATGCTCCGACTGAGATATCCTCAAATTTAATAAAATCACTGAAATCATATAAAACATTATCAAATTATAGTCACATTCACTTAAACGGTCACATAAGGGAGCAAATATCTGAGGTTTAGGAACAAATTGGTATACAATTGTAATAAACACATGAACTATTAGTGAATGGAGAACCGAGCTTACTTGCAGCACTAGCGGTTGGTGAGCATCTGCAAAGCATCAGTAGAGAAATTGTTTTCATCATAAAGGACATGGTAGTGAGCTTGTGTGCTTGTCCCCTGAAAAAACAAACAATTTACATTCCACTGATGCATTAATAGTCTGATATCAAAAACTCGTGAGAGAAACACCAATTATCGAATAGGTACCTTGATTCCAGCACGGCTGCAGAGATAGAAATCAAACTCACTGGGATGGCAAATGGTAGTGTCAACCACAGTTCCTGCAATTTCAAGGGTTTGCAAATCAGAATTCATTATATACATTGATAGTCAGAACAAATACATTACTTCTTCATTGGACATAAACAAGAAAGATGAATGTATACTGTAATGAAAATTCTTCCTTTGGATCAATGACTTTATTAACGATGAGCCTTCATTGGAAATTCTCAAATTCAATAAAATCACTGAAATGCACGCTCTGAAGGCAAGATCGAGGCGGTGGCGTGCTCCGGGACGAGCTAGTAGAGGCGTCGAAGCGGCGGTTCCTCAACTCATTGATGACAGCAGGCCAGCGTGCTCGGGGGACAGGGAGAACATTTCCACTAATGTGAAGGCGGTGACGTGCTCATACCGATTACTGAGGTTGGGGTCGAGGAGGCGGCGTGCTCCAGGGACAGGGGATGAGGTGACGTGCTCCAGCGTTGTAACACCCTCATTTTCATGCATCATGCCCTATGTACATTCATATACATGTGTAACATTAACCCACATAAAGAGGAACGAGTTTAAAATTGATTTGGAACAAAACTGCACTTACAATAATGAAAAGTGCGGACTAGTCCGATTTCTCTCTAACTAAAAACGGACTTGTCCATTTTTGCTGCGGACTAGTCCGATTTTGCTGCGGACTAGTCCAATTTTGCCTTTGGAAACTTTTGGACTTGTCTGATTTTTTGCGGACTAGTCCAATATTCCAAGAATCCTTGAAAATTTGCTAAGTCCCTGGACTTGTCTGAACTAGTCCGATGTTCCAGCGGACTTGTCCGTTCTCCTCTCTGACTAAAGTCGGACTTGTCCGATTTTAGGCCAGACTTGTCCGATTTTCTCTCTGGACATTTTCGGACTAGTCGGTCCTTTTCGGACTTGTCCGATATTTCGCGACTCTGAGTTGATCTTTTGTTTTACGACTTGTTTCTTGGGGTTCATGTTAAGTGGGCCTAGGGACGTCGTGCCTAACTCTTTTAAAGCCCATGTGGGACTCTAAACCGGCCTCTACTCCTCTCAAACTCGAAATCCATCTAACCCAAGCCTCCACCTCTATATAAACAACCCCACCCCTTGGCTTGACATCTATTTGCCACTTTTCCACCCCACCCAAACCCTAGTTCATGGAGAGCCACCACCAAGGAGGGAGGAGGAGATCCCAAGCAAGAAGAAGAAGAGGAGGAAACTAAAGAGGTTCAAGATCTCCATCAAGTTTCGTTCTTCATCACCAATTCATCTCCAAGTTCATCCCCAACCCTAGATCATCAAGATCCAAGTGTTACCTCCAAGTTTCTTGACTCATTGGAGTTCTAAACACCTGGTATACCTTCTATTCTCTTTTCCTTACGTGAATTCGACCCCTAATCTCCAAATTTACATCGATCTAGAAAACCCTATGTCGACTGTTGGAGTCGGCAGATCTCCTGACACTCCTAAAGTGTTGAAGGAGTTCGTAGTTCGGTGTGGGCACGCGGAGACTCAAGAAGGTGAATTGCGGTTTAACATGGGAGACACTAGGATTTACGTGGTTCGGGCCGCCTGAGCGTAATACCCTACTCCACGGGTGTGTTGGTGTTGTATTAGCTTATCACGTATGATCTCCACGTCTGTGTGTGTGTTCCTATGTGTATCGTCGGCCTGTCCTTTTATAGTACAAAGACAGGCCGTTACAAGCTGCCTGGCCCGACATGTGGCCCCGGCGATTACTAGTATTGATACATGATTAATTGTTGTTAATGATCCTGTAACGGGCTTCGACAGTGCCGTTACAGGTGTTAAGATCGTCCGTTTAAGTGTCATTAATATGGCATTAATGACATTTAAATGGGTCTTGAAGTCCTTGGCCCTCCTTTGAAGATCCGGAGCCGTTACAAGGTCTCCCGGAGGTTAGAGGCTGCCAGCTCCGATGTTTAGATACGTGGCAGCTCCGGAGCTTGCTGTGGGAAGCAAGAAGCTCCGGGGCTACCTGACACGTGTCAGTTCCGGAGCTTCTCTCGGTCAGGGGTTAGGTCCGGAGGTGCCATTTCGGTACTTGGTCCGGAGCCTCCCCCTTGTGGGCGGTAGCTCCGGTTTGGCTGTACACGTGGCGACCTAGGGATTAACCATGTTGGAGAAGCATGTCCGGTCATGTCTGACAAGTGGGCCTCCGAGGGTCTTCAATTCAAGTAGTCGTCCTTCCCACGAGATCTTCGTAATCTCAGGGGCTGTACGGTTTTTAGGGTACCGACAGTGACCCCCTGGACCTACCTCCGAGGAAGGTCACTGGGGTGAAGTCGTTCCATCGGAGGTGGGTCCATCTTTGCGACTCTTGAACTGGGTCTTCAAGGGTCTTCGGAGGTGCCGTTGGCAGGATTTTACAGTTAAATCCCGACGCGTGGCGCACCTCAGGCGGCAGATAAGATCTTTGACGTGCGGATCTCACGCAATTGAAGGTCGCCGGTTCCCGATACGAAAACTGTATCAGTTCCGCGCGCCTTGTCAGGCCGCCGCCTTTGGGTTTCCCGCCTCGTGATGACAACCGTTCGCCTGGGTGAGAACCTCGACTTGATCGTCGGGGTGGTCCCGAGCCCTCTTGTCATCGGCTGGGTTGAACTCTTGAGTAGTATTTTCGACTCCCCTGCAGTTTCCATCCAAGCGTTGTGAGGGCTTACTTAAGAAGGAAAGCGCGCACCGTCGGGAGTTCTTTACGCCTCCCATCTGATCTTGCGCTCAAACTCCCGACTCGTACTTTGCTCCTCCTCTCTTGCCTAGCTGTGTTGCGATGGAGTTGGGTCTGCGCGAGAGTTGCCTGAAGACCGACAACGATTTGAAGAAGGTCCGGGCCCTTATGGGGTGGTCCTCGGACTTCTTCAGCCGCTCGGTCCGTGCCGGCGGAGAGCTCCCCTTTGAGAAGGAGCGAGCTGGCGAGATGGTGTACTTTTCTTCGTACGCCATGGTGGGGCTGATCCCGCCGTTTTCTTCTTTTCTCTTGATGCTGCTAGACTTCTATGGTCTGCAGCTATACCACCTTGGCCCTCACTCCATTCTCCTCGTGTCCATCTTTGTCCACTTCTGCAAGATGTGGGTGGGCATCCCCCCTGCGTCGAGCTCTTCCGGACCTTCTTCACCGTTCACACCACCGGCCGGAGCAATGAGTACCTTGGCTTCTACTACTTCGTGAAGCGCAAGAAGTGCCCATTCAAGTACCTCCGGTCGTTCCCTTCCGGGAAGTGGGATGACTGGAAGAAAGATTGGATAGTCGTCAGGGTGGAGGAGCATGAGCGGTTGGAACTGCCAGACAGTCTACCCGGCATCGACACGTCGATATGGAGTGAAGTTCCGGTGCTGGCGGAAGTTTTTGATCCTGTCCTGACCAGGATCCGCCGATGTGTGGAGGGAGGATTGACTCCCCAGGCGGTGTTCTGCAATTTCCTGACCAACAGGTGGGCGCCGCTGAAGAGGAGGGAGAAGCTCGCCTGAGCCCTCAACAGCGTGATGGACGAGGACCGGGTTGAGAACGGGTTGAAGTCCAACATGGTGGGGAAGACCTTGGAGTTCCACCTCAAGAAGTTCCAGCACGGCATCGACGTCAACGGGGATTACTTGACTCCGCCGTCGGCCTTTCTTCCTCTGAACGTGGAAGTGGAGTTCAGCAGAGAGCTCCGGCGGAAGATGCCAGCGCTTGATGACCTTGGTGTCGTCGAGAGAAGACCAACCACCCGGGTGGCAATCCCTGGGGTGCCCGAAGATGGCTCGGTCCCTGCTCCACAGCCAAGGGT
This sequence comes from Tuctoria greenei, assembly GCA_036927565.1. Taxonomy (NCBI): domain Eukaryota; kingdom Viridiplantae; phylum Streptophyta; class Magnoliopsida; order Poales; family Poaceae; genus Tuctoria; species Tuctoria greenei. The sequence continues at coordinate 94,638,596 of JAYESD010000005.1, forward strand.
TGAAGTCATCGGCAAAGGCAAGGAGCTGGCGGAGGAGTCGGAGAGTCGGAAGAGGAAGCTACGGCATGCCGACGGAAGGTCCGTCATGCCCGCTGCTTCCACCTTGGCTCCTTCTCCCCAGGGGGGAAGATCTTCTGCTGCCGTGGCGACTGTCCCCGTGGTGGGGTCCTCCTGGAATGAGACTGTTCCTGCAGTGGGATCCTCCCGGAGCGCGTCTGTCTCCGTGGTAGAGCCCTCCGGTGGTGCTAGCTCCGGGTGTACGACTCCGGACCTCGAGGCAGTTGGAGCCTCCAGGTCCAGGGGTTCCTCCCGATCGAGGAGAGCCTCAACCCGGGAATCTCCCGTGGCTGCGGCGAGTTCTGGAGGGCCTCCTGGAGCTCCTACGCCGACCATGGCCAGCCCGGAACGTCCGGGAAAAAGGTTCCGCGCAAGCTGGTGCGGGAGCCTTCCAAGGTAATTTCTGATGTTTACCCTAGTTAACTTTTTAGTTGTAGCGATTGTTTGTTAATTCTCTTTATCCATCCTCTGCAGCGTCCCTAAGATGGGGAGTGAAGCTCCACCCTCGGCCACGACTTCTGAGGCCGTGGGAGCTTCTGCTCCTGTCCCAGCTCCGCCCCAGGTGGTGGCTGAAGCTGCGACAGCTCTGGCGCTGGCTGTCGTGGTCATGAACCTCGACTCGTCCCCAGAACTTCCCGTGGTAGCGTCGGACCACGGGAGTGAAGACATGCCAGCGGCACTTGTCTCGGAGGTTGAAGCTCCGGGTCCTGGTGCTGCCATAATGGAAGCTCCGGTTGCAGAGCCGGAAGAAGAAGTAGTAGTCCCGGCCTCGGAGCCGGAACTCGTTGAAGCCCTGGCGATTGAACCGGAGGTGACGGGAGCTCCGGCATGCGAGCTGGAAGTTGAGGCAGTTCCGGCAGTGGAGCCGGTTAGCTCCGAAGCACCGGTCGCTGAGCCGGTTGTTGTTGGAGCGCCGGTCACGGAGCCGGCGGTTGAAGAGGCGAGGGAGCTCGAGTCTCCCTCAGAAGAGGTTCTCCGGTCGGGGCCAGTAGTAGCTCCTGCTCCGGAAGCGATGACGTCAATGGTACCTGTGGCAGAGCCAGAGTGCCTAAGCGAAGTCGCCGGCCCCCTGCCTGAGGGGGCGAATGAAGACTTGGCGGCGGGGCCTTCTTCGATGGTGACTGAGGCCATCTAGGAGGACGGCCCTAGCGCCTTGGAGGCTCAGGGTTCCGCTCTCGTAGAGTGGGACCCAATTTTTGTATGTGAAGACCCGCTGGAACCAGCGGAGGAGACCCCAGCAGGTCCGGAGCCCATCCCGCTGTCGATGTCTATCGACAACGCCTGCTCCAGTCTATGTCAGGTCCAACTGGCCTTCTTCCACGACAGCAAGGCTCTTGAAGAGGAGCGCCAAACCCTTAGGCGATGGCGTAATCGGCTCCACTTCGAGACTAAGCTAGCGCAGTCGAGGCTAGCGGATGACAAGGAGTGGATCCAGCGGGAGAAGATCCGCCTGGAGTATTGGGAGAAGCTGTTGGATGAGAGGGAGAGCATGACCCATGCCCTCGACACTCATTCCCGGGAGTTCCACGATCACGCCAAGGCTGCCAACGACGCGGCCAATGCTCGGTTCGAGCAGCTTGAGGCCATCAACGCAGCGCTCATCAAGCGCCGAGAGGCACTTGAAGGGAGGGAGAGACGGCTCGAAGACGAAGAGCAAAAACTCCTAGAGCTGCGGGATGACGTCCTGAGAAGGGAAGAGGAGCTCGCCGAGAAAATAGCTCTGGCTGATAAGGGCCTCGAGGAGCGCACTAAGAAGTTGGAAGAGCGCTGCCTCGAGGAAGAGGAGAAGACCTGGGTGCGAGGGCAGGAACTCTACGAATACGAGTGTGCCCTTGTTGCCCGGGAGAAGAAAGTGGAGGCTAGGGAGAAGGACCTGGTCGATCGTCGGAACAAGATCCACCTCCGGGAGGAGGAGCTCGGAAGACTTGAGAGGCGGGTTGCTGCAAAAATTCAGCAAAACGCCAAAGAAGTTGAGCGCCTCGCCCGTGAGAATTCCGAACTGACGGCGGCCAAGAGATCCTTGGAAGAGGTGAAGAGCCTGAGGACGGCGGACTCCCTGCAGATTTGGGAGTTCCTGGGCAAGGCCAACGATGCGCTGACGCCGATGGGTTTCAGCCCCATGCGCTCGGATGATCCGGAGCCGGAACAGGACCTTGCGCTGCAAGCGTTGAGCGCAGCAGGCAGCAAGCTCTCCAAGGTGGGCGACGTCATCGTGGACCAACTGGAGGTCGAGGGGCAATCTCTGGCGAGGAACGTCACAGAATATGTGCTGATGTGCTACACCAGCCGGAACCCTCAATTTCCTCTAGACCCGGTGCTTGAAGGCCCCGTCGAAGGAGAAGGCGAAGCTACCCAAGCCAGCGTATCGGAGGTCGCCTAGAAGGTTGTCGAGTTCTTCCACAGGGTCTAGGACTATCTCTTTAGCTCTCTCTTGTATTTTCTCTTCTTCCTCAATTTTGTACTCCCTTGTCTCCAGATGTAATCTCCTGTCTCCAGATGAATGAAATCCCATTTTTGCGAATTTCATTTTTTGTCTTCAACATCTTTATCTTCTCTTGGCCCCCTGGTAGATGTACACAATTTGATTGTGAACATGTACCAAAAGGATACTGAGTTTTGTTGAAGACGAATTTGCTTCGAACTTGTAGAATTTAGGTCCGAAGTCTTTGATAGTGAAGGTCCCCTGAAGTTGTCGGAGCTTAGAAGCTCCGGTACTGTCCATCGCTGGAGCTTAGTAGCTCCGGCAATAGCCTCTATCAACACGTAGAGCGCTGATAGTTAGTACTCCAAGGTGTCGGAGCTTAGTAGCTCCGGCAATGACCTTTGCCAACACTTGGTTAGTTGGCAACAGACTCCGTGTACGGGGTCTTCTCACCATCTTTTACTCAGTGCCGACGGTTGACCCCCTTGGGGGGGTCGGAGCTTGGTTAGCTCCGGCTTTTCTCCATCAATGTAGAGTTTATTTTTCCTGCACACTTAAGCCAAGAAAAACAGTAAAATTTGTTCCTTGTCTATAATTTCGTCGCGGCTTATGATTCTCGAGAAAATTTTAAGTTGAACGCGATTTTAAATACAACTGGATGCGTTGTCTTTTCTCTTAGATCTAATTGTCCACGGACCCGCCTTACTTTGGCCTGTCGGGGTGTAGGTAGAGTGGCGTACTTAGGGTGCTTGACCAGGCTAAGTCGATAGCGCACTCCGGCCCTAGATTAACTTGGCGGCTTTCAAGCGAGTTGGCCATGAACGATATTAAAATCCAAGAGATCTGACAATTCAACTCGAGTCGTATATAAACCGGTCAAACTAAAATTTCTTAAGAATTGCACGTTTCTGTTATAGACAAGAAAGAGAAAAATAAAAATGTCGAGCCTGCACAAAATGAATGCACGTGGAGTCTATTTCACATGAAGATGTCTTTCATTATAGGTCCGGGGTAGAGGGGAAACAAGTACACTCTTAGGGTACGGGACCAGGCTAAGTGTGCTTGGTTTCTCGTTTGACCCAGGGTAGTTAGCCATGCTTTTAGTCCGGAGACTGTGACAAGTGCTGCTTGAGCTTTGCAGACCTTTCGGAAAAGGTCCGGCTGCTCCCCCGGAGGAACTACCCGACTCTGTACAATGACTCTATAACATACATCTTCAAGTTACTCAAGACTCACCTCCGTGGAATTAAGTGTAGAACTTACGGAGGTGCTCGATGTTCCAAGGATTTGGGAGAGGTGTCCCATCCTCAGTAGCCAAGCGAACGCTTCCGGGACGGGATACTTTGATCACTCGGAAGGGCCCCTCCCAGCCGAGGGAAAGTTTGTTTAGCCCTTCTCTGGATAGTATTCTCCGTAGCACCAGATCGCCTTCCTCGAGCTGTCGGTTGTGTACATGCCGCTGGTGATAACGCCGTAGAGCTTGGCGATATCGGGCATTCCAAACAGCTGCTTGGCACCTTCCCTCCTCGAGGAGGTCCAGGTCTTCACGCCGGAGCTGGTCCTGCGCGGCTTCGTCGAAGGTCCGGACCCGGAGCGAACCCAAGGTGATTTCCGGAGGAAGGATTGCTTCAGCTCCATACACCAGAAAGAAGGGTGTTTCTCCGGTTGGCCGGTTTGGAGAAGTCCTGTTGGCCCATAGAGTGGGCGGAAGCTCTTCGATCCAATTGGCTCCGTGCTTTTTTAAACGCTCATAGGTGCGCGTTTTGAGTCCTTTAAGGATTTCTGCATTTGCTCTCTCAGCTTGGCCATTGCTGGCGGGATGAGCTACAGAAGCGTAGCAAACCTGTATGCCGAGGTCTTCGCAATACCCTTGGAATGCGGAGCTTGTGAATTGAGTCCCATTATCAGTGATGATCTTGTTTGGGACTCCGAATCTGCTTACAATGGATTGCAGAAAGTTGATAGCAGATTGCTTGTTGATTGTCACAACTGGAGTTGCTTCCGGCCACTTGGTGAACTTGTCGATGGCGACGTACAGGAACTTGTAACCTCCGATGGCTCTTGGGAAGGGTCCCAAGATGTCCATCCCCCACACAGCGAAGGGCCATGTAGGAGGTATCATTTGTAAGGGCTGAGCAGGTGTATGAATTTGCTTTGCATGAAATTGGCATGCTTCACATTTCTTCACCAGCTCAGTGGCATCCTGGAGCGCTGTAGGCCAGTAGAAGCCATGCCGAAAGGCTTTTCCGACCAGCGTGCGGGAAGATGCGTGGTTCCCACACTCGCCTCCATGGATTTCTGCGAGAAGCTCGCAGCCTTATTCCCTTGTGATGCACCGCATTAGAATGCCGTTGGCACCGCGCCGGTAGAGATCCCATTCTACCAGCTTGTATCTTTTAGCCAATCTGACTACTCGGTCAGCGGATACATCATCGTCAGGAAGGATGTTGTCTTTCAAGTAGTTCCAGATCTCCGAGATCCATGCATCGGAACTGACTTGAGCATTTGAGTCTTGCGTGCTGGGTTGCTCGAAGCTTCCGGCAGCACCTACGACCCTTGATGGCTGCCATGGTAATAGGGCCATCGGGACCGTCAGCTTCGGGATGCTGATCTCGCCCCCTTCGTTCAGTTCGGCAGGCTGAACTGTGGGTTTTGACAACCTCCAGACAAAGATTCCGTCAGGAGCCAGAGCTCCGGTTGACGCTTTGGTCGAGAGTTCGTCAGCTTCAGCGTTGTTGGCACGCTGAACATGGTGGAGATCTAGGACTTCAAAGTCCTTCTGAAGCCTCTGGACTTCAAGGAGGTAAGCAGCTAGCTGGAGATTATTGCAGGAGCATTCACCCTTCACCTGCTTGATGATGAGCTGTGAATCTCCTTTGACCAGCAGTTGCTTGACACCGTATGACAGCGCCACCTTTAGCCCGCAGATGAGTGCTTCATACTCCGCCATGTTGTTGGTTGCCTTGAAGTCAAGGTGTACCATGTATTTTACCTTCTCCCCAGTCAGTGCGAGGAGAAGGATTCTAGCTCCGGCCCCCTGCTTCTGCATGGAGCCATCGAAGTAAAGGGTCCAGTGAGGCTCGGTGAAGGTTGGAACTTGATGTTCCGTCTTCTGCTCGTTGGGGCCCCCAGGGTTTGATGGAGAGGGAGTCCATTCCGCTACGAAATCTGCCAACGCTTGACTCTTGATTGCTTGTCTCGAAATGAATTCGAGATCGAATTCAGCCAATTCCGCTGCCCACTTTGCAATATTCCCAGTTGAATTGGGATTATGCAAGATTGCTCGAAGTGGATAGGAGGTCACCACCGAGACTTTGTGAGCTTGGAAGTAGTGTCAGAGCTTCCTGGAGGCAATAAGAACTGCATAAAGCAGCTTATGTACCTCTAGGTATCGAGTCTTGGCATCATGTAATACTTCACTGATGAAGTATACCGGGCGTTGAATGGTCCGGACCCTCCCGGAGGGGTCCGGAGCTTCCTCTCTATTGATCCGGACCCTGTCGGAGGAGTCCAGATTCTCTTCGGGGACCTCCGGGTTCTGGCTGGAGGAACGCGAAGCTTCTTCAGAAATGACCTGGACCCTCTCGGAGGGGTCTGAGTCTTCTGAAGTGACTTCTTGGGGATTTGAGTCTGGGAGCTGGGACCTGGACTCACTTTTAGGGATCTCCGGACCCCCCTGGAGGGGTCTGGATTCCTGAGTATGGGGTAGTTCTGGTCTCTCCGCAACCAGAACCATACTGACAACTTCGTCAGTAGCTGAAATGTAAAGCAACAAAGGCTCACCAGGGTTTGGAGCTACCAGAATTGGTAGGGTGGTGAGGAACTGTTTTAGCTCCTGGAATGCCTTCTCTACTTCTTCGGACCATTGGAATGGTCCGGACTTCCTCAACAACTTGAAGAAGGGGAGTGCCCGTTCCGCCAGTCTTGATATGAACCGGCTGAGGGCTGCTAGACACCCAGTTAACTTTTGGACGTCTTTGATGCGGGTTGGTGGCCGCATGTCTTCAATGGCTTTTATCTTCGCCGGATTAGCTTCTATGCCCCGGTGACTTACCAGGAATCCCAGAAGTTTTCCGGAGCTAACCCCGAAGACACACTTGTCTGGGTTTAGCTTCGTGCGGGTGGCCCGCAGCTTGTCGAAGACAGCCTGCAAGGTGTCCAAGAGGGACTCCTTGTTCTTGACCTTGACCACGATGTCATCGACGTACACTTCTACTATGTCTCTGATGAGTTCTTCAAAAGTTTTGTACATACATCGTACAAAAGTTGAAGCTGCATTCTTAAGACCAAATGGCATGGCTGTGTAACAATACAATCCATCTACTGTGATGAATGAAGTATGCTCTTCATCCTCCCTAGACATCCTGATTTGATGATATCCAGAATATGCATCTAGGAAACACAGTAACTCACACCCGGAGGTGGAATCCACTATATGATCTATTCTAGGTAGTGGAAATGGATCTTTTGGACATGCCTTATTTGGTGTGGTGTAGTCGATGCACACCCGAAGCTTCCCGCCGGCCTTGGGCACAACGACTGGGTTCGCCAGCCATTTTGGATGGAAGACTTCTCGAATGAATCCGGCTTCGAGCAACTTCTTCACTTCTTGTCTGATGAAGTTCTGCCGCTCTACGGATTGCTTCCAAGGCTTCTGATGCACAGGCCGAGCATCGGGGTAAATCTTCAGATTGTGCTCAATCACTTCCCTGGGGATCCCAGGCATTTGTGACGGTTGCCAGGCAAACACGTCAACATTAGCCCGGAGGAAAGTGATGAGCGCGAGTTCCTATTTGCCATTCAACCCTCCCGATATACGGGTGGTTTGAGTGGCATCGGAACCAATTTGGACGACCTTGACGGGAATGTCGGTGTCGCCGCTTGGCTGCACACGGGGTGCAGAGGTTGAGCCCCGTTGATGAATGCTTGGGGGTTTCGGAGCTTGCTCCTGTCTGGAGTCCTCTTCTTGCGCCGTGGTGAGTGCATGGAGCTCCTCCAGAGCAGTTACTCCGACAGTGCGATCTCCGCGGATTCGGAGAACGCCTACTGGTGTTGGCATCTTCAACACCAGGTATCCATAATGAGCGGCTGCCATAAATTTGTATAGGGCAGGTCTACCCAAGATGGCGTTGAAGGGTAAGTTGATCTGAGCGACGTCGAAGACCAACTTTTCGGTGCGATACTTCTCCCGTGTCCCGAAGGTAACAGGGAGAGTTATAGCTCCGAGTGGAGTAATGGCCCCCGGACCTACTCTGGAGAAAGGTCGAGAGGGCTGGAGATCCGAAGGCCAGAGCTGAAGCTTGGTAAAAGTTTCAAAGCTTATGAGGTTCAGCCCCGAACCTCCGTCCACCATAACATGATGGAGCTGGATGTTATTGATGGTGGGAGATACCATCAAAGGTAACTGTCCAGCTCCGACCATGCTTCGAGGACAGTCAGAAGCATCAAAAGTGATGGATGTGTCCATCCACTTTCGATGTGGCTCCGGCCTAGCTGTAGGAGCTACAACAGCCATATCCCGCCGCATAGTCTTGATGACGCGACGGGAGGTGATGTCCCATGATCCACCAAAAATGGTGTTCATGGTTTTTCGACGCTCGTTGTCAGAGACGTCAGAGTCGTTGTCGACGGAGGTGTAGACGGCCTTCAGGACCTTTTTGGGATCTTGAAACCCTAACTCCTCTTCAGCCGGAGCTTCGTCGACCTTCTGTTTTCCTTCTCTCTGTCGGAAAGGAGACCCTTCCCGGCGCTTGCTGTAGCGCTCGGCAAGGTTTTGGACCTCTCGGCAGTCTTCCAAACCATGGCTGCCCGTTTGTGAATGGGACACCACACTTTGGGTTTGCCACCGTCTTCGGAAGACGGTCGAGGTCGCTTCTCGGAGCGTGGCCCCCGACCACCAGGAGTTGCAGCAGCTGCAATGTTGGATGTACCGGCCGACGGCTTCTTCTTGCCGTGGGTCTTCTTTTTCTTCTTGCCACCCTCGGAGGTAGCGGCTTCTTCTTTGGAGGATTTCTTGTGATCCTCCGAAGCTGGTTTGGAGTGCATTTCACGGCCCTCCGTAGCTCTGGCACATTTATCTGCCAGGCTGAAGAGTTCCGTGACGTTGGTGATCTCTTTGATCGCCAGCTTCTCCAACATCTTCTTGTCCCGTACGCCCTGTCTGAATGCCACAATGACAGAAGCGCTTGAGATAGAAGGGATTGTATTGCGTACCTGAGAGAACCTCTGGATGAAGGACCGCAAAGATTCTCCCCCTTTTTGCACGACCGCAAAAAGGTCCAGTTCAGTGCCTGGTCGGGTGTATGAACTCCCGAAGTTGGCAGTGAACTGACAGCACAACTCTTCCCAACTGTTGATAGAGTTGGGTGGAAGGCTCATAAACCAGGACCTGGCGGTCCCGGTTAAGGCCACTGGGAAGTAATTGGCCATTACAGCCTCGTTTCCTCCAGCTGCCAAGATTGCAGTGGAGTATATCTAAAGGAATTCAGCGGGGTTGACAGTCCTGTCGAATTTTTCCGGCAGGTGTGGCCGGAACTTCTGTGGCCATCTAACCATACGCAGGTGCATGGCTAGGGCTGAACAGCCTCCTCCTACTCCTTCCAGAGTAGAAAGGTCCTGAGCTTCCCGTCTTTCACGAGCACGCTCGATATGGACACGACCATCTTGTTGGCGGTATCGGCGATCAAGCTCCGCCTGAAGGTCATGAGTCGAAAGCCTGGATACCGTATGGGTACATCGTGCCCCAGAGGGCAACGATGTCACCTGCTGTGACGCAGACCGTCTCCTGTTGTTGGAAACGTGCGGACCAAGTCTCCCAGACAAAGTCCGTCGCTGCGACGGGGCTCGTCCCGAAGGAGGAGGACCCTGGTTGTTGAGGCGTTCGGCCGCTGCTGCGACCAAATGCTCCACATCGGCCCTCCACTGCTCCATTGCATCTCGAGATGCGTCCGGAGGTGGTGGTCGTTGGAGAAGAGCACGCGCTGCATGGAGCGCGTGTTCCGGGTTGTCATGACTTGCTGACGCAGTCAGTGACGCCGGAGCACCATCACGTTGTCCAGCACGATTTGCCGGAGAAGATGGGGGTGGTGGGAGAGTGGCTCCTGCTGGTGCCGAGGCTCCTGCTGGTGGCTGCCTGTTGGAGGGATTGCCCCCAACAACCTGAGCAGCAGGTTGGCCGTTGGATGATCCAGCCGCAGAGTTCACCATTCTTGAAAATCTCAGGCGCCCCTACCTGGCGCGCCAACTGTCGACTGTTGGAGTCGGTAGATCTCCTGACACTGCTAAAGTGTTGAAGGAGTTCGTAGTTCGGTGTGGGCGCGCGGAGACTCAAGAAGGTGAATTGCGGTTTAACACGGGAGACACTAGGATTTACGTTGTTCGGGCCGCCTGAGCGTAATACCCTACTCCACGGGTGTGTTGGTGTTGTATTAGCTTATCACGTATGATCTCCACGTCTGTGTGTGTGTGTTCCTATGTGTATCGTCGGCCTGTCCTTTTATAGTACAAAGACAGGCCGTTACAAGCTGCCTGGCCCGACATGTGGCCCCGGCGGTTACTAGTATTGATACACGATTAATTGTTGTTAATGATCCTGTAACGGGCTTCGACAGTGCCGTTACAGGTGTTAAGATCGTACGTTTAAGTGTCATAAATATGGCATTAATGACATTTAAACGGGTCTTGAAGTCCTTGGCTCTCCTTTGAAGATCCGGAGCCGTTACAAGGTCTCCCGGAGGTTAGAGGCTGCCAGCTCCGATGTTTAGATACGTGGCAGCTCCGGAGCTTGCTATGGGAAGCAGGAAGCTCCGGGGCTACCTGACATGTGTCAGTTCCGGAGCTTCTCTTGGTCAGGGGTTAGGTCCAGAGGTGCCATTTCGGTACTTGGTCCGGAGCCTCCCCCTTGTGGGCGGTAGCTCCTGTTTGGCTGTACACGTGGCGACCTAGGGATTAACCATGTTGGAGAAGCAGGTCCGGTCATGTCTGACAAGTGGGCCTCCGAGGGTCTTCAATTCAAGTAGTCGTCCTTCCCACGAGATCTTCGTAATCTTAGGGGGTGTACGGTTTTTAGGGTACTGACACCCTAGTTCACTAGTTCTGCGAAGTGCGGACTAGTCCGGCCTTCTGCAGACTAGTCCGATTTTCCTGGTTAAATTGTGTTGAATTGATTCTAAAATTTGATCTAATCAACTCAAAACCTGTATAAACTTGTTAAAATCTATTAGAACTAGTTAGTGATCATTAAAAGAAATCTATTAACAAGTTCTACCTTGCATTTGCATCAACCATGCATGTCATGTCATATTGAGTAATATTTGTGCACTCTTTGATTGTATTTCTTGTCTTGTATGTTTATTGTGTGGATTAGACAGATTTGCGCTAGAGAGTGCCGCGGAGGATCTACAACACCAAGAGTTTGAAGGCTTTGACCCTAATCAACCGCAAGAGCAAGGCAAGTGTCCTTGAAGCATATTGATCCTATTTTCAAATAAATGTTTTGTTTGCAAACTGCATGCTTGTGTCAATTTGATGGGAAATCCTATGTTAGGAAGTTTACTAGCTTTGTTTAACCACCCTTGTCACCTGGTAGAGAGTCGGGAAGGGCTTTTTACCTTTTTTGCTTCGTTTAATCAACTGGGATGGGAAAACAACTATACCACTCAATTTAATTATGTATGGATGAGATTATAGTTTAACATGAACTGGTTAATATGATATGGTAATGGGTGATCTAAGCAAGCCTGGTATGTGGATGGTTTGGATGTTATGGTGGTTTTGCTTGCTTTAGATCTAAGGACCGGTTCGTGGAGCGACCATCCAGGATTTACAGTGCCACCATGAGGCCAAGTATGGGTGCAGTGTAGCTGATTAATTAGGGCTTTGCCAGTGCTATTTGGACCATTAAGGATGCTCGGGGAAGGGGTAGTCGGATTGGGTTTGTTGATGATTGCTGGGACTACCCTGGGATCTGAATGGCTCAAGAGGGGGCCCTTGGTTGAAGATGTGCTCAGTTGGAGACATCGCCACCGGTGAAACCTCAGTGGGGTCTAAATAGGCTTGTAATCCCTTTGTAAAGGCTATTTTGTGATCTCTTGGCCACACACCTATGGAAGTGTGAGACGGCATAATTGAGATTCTATAGTCATCGAATGGTGATGAAATCACAAACACGTGGGTAAAGCGGTACAACCTCTGCAGAGTGTGTCTAAAACTATCATGATAGCCGTGCTCCCAGTTATGAGCAACCTGGACCCTCACATGATTAGAGGAAAATTGGGATTTTGGGATGGTTATGGTTTGGTAATGGTTATGGATGGTTATGAATTAATTTCTGGTATTGAATATGGATGTTGGTATATGATGATGGATATGGAATATGGACTGGTATTATGATAACTACATGGCTTATGATGGGTTTATTTCATATACATGTAATATATTGCACCCCCCCCAACAGTTGCACATCAGGACTGGGAGTTTAATGGCGATAATGTGGAGTTCTAGGCCATGTCTACCGTCAGCTTTGCCTGTGGTGTTGATTGGAGCTGCGCTATGCCCTATCGCTTATGCTGCCCAGCCGTTTAGTGTGCTTATTTAGTTTATTTCCGCTGCATTAGTTGAACTTGTCATTAATACTCATTAGAACTTGTATTCGAGGATAATATGGTCTGTGTAATAAAATTTAGTTAATTAATCTTGTTCTGTGGTAATTTTCTGTATACTCTTTTGTGAATGCACTCGTGTATGTGTGTTGAACATCCTGAGCACACATGCGTTCACTTGGTTCATTTTCGGAACCGGGTGTCACAAATTGGTATCAGAGCCACGGGTTGACCATAGGACGCAACCTAGATAGAATGGACACTTTAGAGCACATAGAAACACTAAGGAATTGATGTGTTCTTCCTTGGTGTGCTGCTTGCTATATATATTGGTTGCTTGTGTGTTTAATAGAGGATTTTGGGATGCTTTAGCATTGCCATGTCCACGTAGGCTAGTTAGTTGTTTAGTTTCATATCCCTTGATGCATATAGTTGGGGACGTTTCTAAATTCTTATCTTTTCTTTCCTTCAGATGGTGAGGACTCAAAACCAGAGGGATGCTAATGATGAGGAAGAGAACCACGGAGTACCTCAGAACAACAATGGACAAGACCTGCCCAATGAGCTATTAATATTGAGTATCTTTTGGCTATGCAGAACCAGCTTATGCAGACCATGATACAAACTATGGGACAGTTGCAGGCTGGCAACATCAACAATTAGACTCACATGCCTCCACCGCCACCCCCGCCTCCTCATAACCGGTTGGGAGAGTTTATGAGGACTAGGCCACCAACCTTTGCTCAAGATGACGACCCTATGGATGCGGACGATTGGCTCAAGTCCGTGGAGAAGAAACTTGCTATTGTCCAATGCAGTGACCAGGAGAAGGTACTATTTGCTTCTCATCAACTCGTTGGAGCAGCTGCTGATTGGTGGGATTCTTATTGCAATGCTCATGAGAACCAAGAGAGAATTACTTGGGCCGAATTCAAAGAGAGCTTTCGTTCTCATTATGTGCCGAGGGTGTTATGATTTTGAAGAGGCAAGAATTTGAGAACTTAAGGCAAGGAAGATCAAGCGTGAGTGAATATCTTAATAAGTTCACTTAACTCTCAAGGTATGCGCCTGAGGATGTGAGTCGGGACAGCCAGAAACAATACTTGTTCATGAGGGGCTTGAACAATGAGATTCAAGTGCAATTGCTCAATTGTGACTATGCAAATTTCCAGAAGCTTGTGGACAAAGAAATTATGGTTGAGAACAAGATTCGTGAGATGGAGCAAGACAACAAGAGGAAGGCGCCATATCAAGGACAACAACAAGGAAGTAATGTGCGCCCTCGCTTTGCGCTATCCAATGTGCCTTATTACAGCTCTTCTGTTCCTGTGCAATGCCCTGGTTATACACCACGCCCAACTCAGTTTGTGCAGCAACACCCTGTTATGCAAGGACCTAGGCCTCCAATGCCTTATGCGCCTCGTGCTAATTTTCCTAGTGCAAATGCTCAAAACCAAGCTCGTCCCAATAATTCTGGTGGAGTTAAGAAGTGCTATACTTGTGGAGAAGCTGGACACTTTGCGCACCAATGTCCTAAGTTAGGCCTTCGTCAAGGAAGTAATGCACCGAGGCAAAACCCAAGACCCAATGGAGGACAGCCACAAGGGAACCGTGGACAGCAGAATTTTGCTCGTGGCAACGTGAACCATGTCTCCACGGAGGATGCTCAACAAGAGGATGACGTGGTCATTGGTATGTTTCTCGCCAACTCCAACCCCGCGACTATGTTGTTTGATTCTGGAGCATCTCATTCATTCATTGCATCGAAGTATGTCACCAAGTATAGTTTGTCTATCTCTCATATGAAGTTTACTCTATTGGTTAAGTCTCCTGGAGGAGAGATGAGGACAAATATAGTATGTCCTAAAGTAAGCCTTAGCATAAGGGGGGTAGACTTCTCCGCCAACCTCATTGTTTTGGATTCTCAAGGATTGGACATTATACTTGGTATGGACCGGTTGAGGAAGCACAATGGAGTTATTGAGTGTGCCACGAAGACGATGAAGTTGACTAATGAGAAAGGGATCACCGTAGAATTTGAAGCATCTCAAACCACACCGAAGCGATTGGAGCTGAATCATATGGATGGTGTCGCAATTGAGAAGATTCCGGTGGTGTGTGAATTTTTGGATGTTTTTCCGGACGAGTTGCCAGGTATGCCACCTAACCGAGATATTGAGTTTGTTATTGATTTAATACCTGGAACTGCACCTATAGCTAAGAGGTCGTATAGGATGCCTCCTATGGAACTCGGAGCTCAAGAAGCAGATTCAAGAGCAACTAGAGAAAGTTTTCATTCGCCCTAGCTCTTCACCTTGGGGAGCGCCCGTTCTATTTGTGGACAAGAAGGATGGAACCCAAAGGATGTGTGTGGATTACCGAGCTCTCAACAAGGTGACAATCAAGAACAAGTACACCTTGCCACGCATAGAGGACTTGTTTGATCAGATGAAGGGTGCTTGTGTCTTCTCTAAAATTGATTTGAGGTCGAGATACATTCAAATGAAGATTAGACCATCAAACATACCCAAGACAACTTTTAGGACACGGTATGGATCTTATGAGTACACCGTGATGTCTTTTGGATTCGCAACTGCCTACTTTATGTACCTCATGAATAAGGTCTTCATGGAGTACTTGGATAAGTTCGTTGTGGTGTTTATTGATGACATTATGATCTACTCGAAGGATGAGAAGGAACATGAGGAACACTTGAGGCTTGCGCTGCAGAAATTGAGGGAGCATCAATTGTATGCCAAGTTCAACAAGTGTCAGTTTTGGTTGGAAGAGGTGTCGTTTTTCGGTCATATCATCTCAGGAGGAGGAGTATCGGTTGACCCCGGAAAAGTGAGAGACGTGTTGATGTGGGAACCGTCACAAAATGTCAAGGAAATAAGAAGTTTTCTTGGAATGGCTAGATATTACCTTCGGTTCATCAGGGACTTCTCCAAGATAGCGAAGCCAATGACGGAATTGCTAATGAAGAGAAAGGTTTTCCAATGGACTCAAGCTTGTCAAAACAATTTTGAGGAGCTGAATAAGAGGTTGACAACAGCCCCAGTTTTGGTACTGCCAGATGTAAGCAAGAGTTTTGACATATATTGCAACGCCTCGAGACAAGGACTTGGATGTGTGCTCATGCAAGAAGGTCAAGTGGTCGCCTATGCATCAAGACAATTGAAGAAACATGAGCAGAATTACCCAACGCATGATTTGGAACTTGCAGCCGTGGTACATGCATTGAAGATTTGGAGACACTATATCCTTGGACATAGGTGTGAAATTTATACGGATCACAAGAGTCTTAAGTATATCTTCACACAAATAGATCTGAACTTGAGGCAATGAAGATGGTTGGAGCTCATCAAAGATTATGATTTGGGGATCAACTATCATCTGGGAAAAGCCAATGTAGTGGTCGACGCTTTGAGTAGAAAAGGAGTAAGTCATCAACTCACAGTTCGAGAGTTACCATTCGAGTTATGTAAGGAGTTTGAAAGGTTGAACCTTGGATTTGTAAATGAGATGGAGATGATGGAATTAAACCCAACCTTGGAGCAAGAAATTCGAGAGGCACAAACCAAGGATGAGGAAATTCGAGAAATCAAGGAAAGGACCCAAGAAGAGAGAGAATTCAGATTTGATGAGGATGAACATGGTACCTTATGGCTGGGAAAAAGGATTGTCGTGCCTAATGTAAAGCATATTCAGGAGACGATATAAAAAGAGGCAAATGACTCACCATACTCAATTCATCCTGGTTGTACAAAGATGTACAAAGACTTGAAGACGTGCTATTGGTGGGATAGCATGAAAAAGGACATAGCTGAATATGTAGAATTGTGTGATGTGTGTCAACGAGTCAAGGCGTGTGACACACGGTTCCGAAAATGAACCAAGTGCAGTATATGTGTGCCCAGGATGTTCAACACACATATACAAGTGATTCACAAATGATAAACAGAGAATTACCACAGAGCAAGTAATTAACCAAATTCTATTACTCAATTCATATTATCCTCGAATACAAGCTCTAATGAATATTAATGACAAGTTCAACTAATGCAGCGAAAATACTCTAATTAAGCAACTAAGCAAAAGGGATAGTGCAGCTCCAATAACACCACAGGCAAAGCTGACAGTAGACATGGCCTAGAACTCCACATTATCCCCATTAAACTCATATAATACTGACCTGCAACTGTTGGGGGGGGGGATTGCAAGAGTGAGTACATGTCGTACTCAGCAAGTGTGGAAAGTATGACATGTGGCTAATTCAAATGACATATGTAATAAAGGCTAAGTGCTGAAAAGTACAGTAAAACATTTGAAAAGCAATGTATCATGTTTATGTGAAGTAAACCCATCATAAACCATGTAACCATCATAATACCATTCCATAATTCACCATTACCAATAACCATAATCAATGTCATAAACCATGATTCCATCCCATAACCATAACCATAACCATAATATCAACCATAACCATTACTAAATCATAACCATCCCAAATCCCAATTTCCCTCTAATCATGTAGGTCATCTAGGTGCTCTTAACCGAGAGCACGACTATCATGATAGTTTTAATACTCTGCAGAGTTTGTACCACTTTACCCACGTGTTTGTGATTTCATCACCCGTCAGCGACTAGAGAACCTCCCTTTTGCCAGTTACACTTCCTTTGGTGTATGGCCAAGAGATCACAAAATAGCCTTTACAACGGGATTACTAGTCTCTTCAGACCCCACTGAGGTTTCACCGGTGGCGATGTCTCCAACTGAGCACATCTTCAACCATGGGCCCCCTCTTGAGCCATTCAGATCCCAGGGTAGTCCCGCCAATCATCAACAAACCCAATCCAACTACCCCTTCCCCGAGCATCCTTAATGGTCCAAATAGCACTCGCAAAGCCCTAATTAATCAGATATGCCGCACCCATACTTGGCCTCGTGGTGGCACTGTAGTCCTGGCCTATTCTCGCATGAACCGGTCCTTAGATCTAAGGAAAGCAAACCACCATGACATCCAACCCATCCACATACCGGGCTTGCTTAGATCACCCATTACCATATCATATTGACCAGTTCACATTAACCAAAATATCATTAATGCATAATTAACTGTGTAGTGTTGTTTTGCCATCCCAATTAATTAAGCGAAGCAAAAAGGTAAAAACCCTTCTCGACTCTCTATCATATGTCCCAGGTGACAAGGGTGGTTAACCAAAGCTAGTAAACTTCCTATCATAGGATTTCCCATCAAATTTACACAAGCATGTAGTCTGCAAACAAAACATTTATTTTAAAACAGGATCAATATGCTTCAAGGACACTTGCCTTTATATCCCGCAATTGTGATGGTCGATAAACTCAAAGTCTTGCACTCGAAGATCCACGCATACTCGTTTCTCGATCATAACCACTTGAGCAAACCGTCTACTCGCAATCAACCACATACACAAGCA
Source organism: Tuctoria greenei (assembly GCA_036927565.1). Taxonomy (NCBI): domain Eukaryota; kingdom Viridiplantae; phylum Streptophyta; class Magnoliopsida; order Poales; family Poaceae; genus Tuctoria; species Tuctoria greenei. The sequence continues at coordinate 94,656,140 of JAYESD010000005.1, forward strand.
AACATACATAATAAATGCATTGCAACCACTAATCAATATGAAAAATATGGATGCATGCAGAAAATATGTTCGTATTAATGTTATATAAATTTCCATGGCTCTTTAATAATTTTTGATAATGATTTCCTATTTAATTGATCAAGTTTGGAATTAATTACAATTAATTCAGAGGCAAAATAGTTATTTTATAACATTAAATATGCTGAAAATGTTAATAATAACTTACTAGAATTTATTCTAAATTTTTAGGAATTTTTCTAGATTTAATTTGACACTTCACGAATTAACTAGGCTTTAATCTTATTTATTAAATCTGAAAAACAGAATAAATATTACTGAAAATATAAATTTTGCCAAATCACAATATCGTATTGATCTTGTATGGTTTAACCTAACTTGTGCGTTCCAAGTGATTTTTAAGATGATCAGACAATAATTAATGATCACTCAAATAAAACACGTTCTACACGTGATCTAATTCATATACTAGAATCAAAATAATTGTTTAGATCTAGACCGTAATACCTACCTTATGCACATCTATTCCCGACGGTCGTGGAACGGCGGTGCGACGTGTGTCTCCGAGATTTAGAGTTTCGTTGATGAAGATGACGGCGGCCTGACATAGACGAAGTAGGTGGCGCAGCGGTCCTCCGACGGCACGATGACGCGACGATTTTCAGCGGACGATGATTTCTTCCCCCTTTTATTCTTCTTCTCCTCTTTTTTTTCCTCTCTTTTTCTCTCTGGCGGCGCAGCTCTGGTCTCCTCTCTTTTTCTTACGACACTAGGGCTTCTGGATGGCCCCCCGACCCTTTTTATAGCCGGGGCGCGGGAGCCCTCTGGGCCACGGCCGACTCGGCCTCTGGCCAACGCGCAGCGCATGGACCCCTCGGACGCGGGTGCTCAGTCCTGCTCGGCCCCGTGGCCTGGCGCGTGCTTGTGCATCACCGGAGTCCCTGGTGGACTCGGTTCCTGGAGCAACCGGCTGAGGGCGTTAACCTTTTTTTTTGCGGACAGTATGTGCGGTCAGGGTGTGGCTACGGTTGACTTTTCCTTTTTTTTATCTTTGGTATGCGGCTAAGCTCCTTGCCAGCAGGTTCCTTGTTATTTGTTTTCTTTTTCCTCTTTGGTTGATGCGGTCAGGACTGTACGGCCAAAGTTTGAACCTTGGTTAACTTCTTTTTCTCTTTTTGTTTTGTTTTGTTTTTGTTTCTTTTCATATTATTTCTTTATTTTCCTTAATTAATTTTTATTTATTAATTCTTTCTTTTTATTTATTTTTTTCTTCTATAATATATTTTCTTTCCTAATTACTTTTTTATTGTATAAAATTTCTAATTTGATTTTAATATATATCTAGTAACTTAGTGAATGCATATGCATAGACGATTTAGTTTATTTCATTATTCTTGTTAACTATTGTTTCTTCTTCCATATTCGTTATGCTAATTTAATTTCTTTTAATGTACTTACTCTGGTAAATAGATTTCTTTTAGCTTATTTATTTGGTAATAAATTTTCAATAGATGAGGATGAATGCAAAATGTAAAATGCAATATGAGATGCATATATTTTATATTTTTATTTATAAAAACAATTTCCTCCCATTATTAACTCTAAATTCCCATTTAAAATTTTAATTTTGTCGAAACTTGAAAATCGAGGTGTTACAATTCTACCCCCCTTAAAACGAATCTCGCCCTCGAGATTCGGATAGGTTGAAGAAGAGATTTGGAAACAAAAAATTTAAAATCCCTTTCATATTTAAATTAGCCAAGTTTGAAAATTTTGGGATGTTACAAATCTACGCCCCTTAAAGGAATCTCGCCCTCAAGATTCGAACGGATTAAAGAAGAGATGAGAAAACCCTTGATAACATCTTCACGCTTCCATGTAGCTTCATCCGGGGTTATGAATCTTCTTGTAGTGCCAATCTTCCACGGAAGTAGAGACAGGAATTAAGATAGAAGGAATCCCAACATATATGCATGCATCAAGGGATATGAAACTAACCACCTAACTATACTAGCCTATATGGACATGGCAATGCTAAAGCATCCCAAAATCCTCTATTAAGCACACAAGCAAACAATATATATAGCAAACAACACTCCAAGCAAAAACACATCGATTCCTAAGTGCTCTTATGTGCTCTGAAGTGTTCATTCTATCTAGGCTGCGTCCTACGGTCAACCTGTGGCTCTGATACCAATCTGTTACACCCTGTTCCAAAAATGAACCAAGTGTAGTATATGTGTGCCTAGGATGTTCAACACACATATACAAGTGATTCACAAATGATAAACAGAGAATTACCACAGGGCAAGATTAATTAACCAAATTCTATTACACAATTCATATTATCCTCGAATACAAGCTCTAATGAATATTAATGACAAGTTCAACTAATGCAGCGGAAATACTCTAATTAAGCAACTAAGAAAAAGGGATAGCACAGCTCCAATAACACCACAGGCAAAGCTGACGGTAGACATGGCCTAGAACTCCGCATTCGCCATTAAACTCACAATCCTAACCTGCAACTGTTGGGGGGGGGGGTGATTGCAAGAGTGAGTACATGTTGTACTCAGCAAGTGTGGAAAGTATGACATGTGGCTGATTCAAATGACGAATGTAATAAAGGCTAAGTGCTGAAAAGTACAGTAAAACATTTGAAAAGCAATGTATCATGTTTATGTGAAGTAAACCCATCATAAACCATGTAACCATCATAATACCAATCCATAATTCACCATTACCAATAACCATAATCAATGTCATAAACCATGATTCCATCCCATAACCATAACCATAACCATAATATCAACCATAACCATTACCAAATCATAACCATCCCAAATCCCAATTTCCCTCTAATCATGTACGTCATCCAGGTGCTCTTAACCGGGAGCATGGCTATCATGAAAGTTTTAATACTCTGCAGAGTCTGTACCACTTTACCCATGTGTTTGTGATTTCATCACCCGTCAGCGACTAGAGAACCTCCCTTTTGCCAATTACACTTCCTTTGGTGTATGGCCAAGAGATCACAAAATAGCCTTTACAAAGGTATTACTAGTCTATTCAGACCCCACTGAGGTTTCACCGGTGGTGATGTCTCCAACTGAGCACATCTTCAACCATGGCCCCCTCTTGAGCCATTCGGATCCCAAGGTAGTCCCGCCAATCATCAACAAACCCAATCCGACTACCCCTTCCCCGAGGATCCTTAATGGTCCAAATAGCACTAGCAAAGCCCTAATTAATCAGCTATGCTGCACCCATACTTGGCCTTGTGGTGGCACTGTAGTCCTGGCCTATTCTCGAATGAACCGGTCTTTAGATCTAAAGCAAGCAAACCACCATGACATCCAACCCATCCACATACCGGGCTTGCTTAGATCACCCACTACCATATCATATTGACCAGTTCACATTAACCAAAATATCCTTAATGCATAATTAAATGTGTAGTGTTGTTTTCCCATCGCAATTAATTAAGCGAAGCAAAAAGGTAAAAACCCTTCCCGACTCTCTATCATATGTCCCAGGTGACAAAGGTGGTTAAACAAAGCTAGTAAACATCCTATCATAGGATTTCCCATCAAATTGACACAAGCATGAAGTTTGCAAACAAAACATTTATTTTTAAACAGGATCAATATGCTTCAAGTACACTTGCCTTTATATCCCGCAATTATGATGGTCAATCAACTCAAAGTCTTGCACTCGAAGATCCATGCATACTCGTTTCTCGATCATAACCACTTGAGCAAACCGTCTACTCGCAATCAACCATATACACAAGCAAACATACATAATAAATGCATTGCAACCACTAATCAATATGAAAAATATGGATGCATGCAGAAAATATGTTCGTATTAATGTTATATAAATTTCCATGGCTTTTTAATAATTTTCGATAATGATTTCCTATTTAATTGATCAAGTTTGGAATTAATTACAATTAATTCAGAGGCAAAATAGTTATTTCAGAACATTAAATATGCTGAAAATATTATTAATAACTCAATAGAATTTATTCTAAATTTTTAGGAATTATTCTTGTTTTAATTTGACACTTTACGAATTAACTAGGCTTTAATCTTATTTATTAAATCTGAAAACAGATTAAATATTACTGAAAATATAAATTTTGCCAAATCTAAAATATCATATTGATCTTGTATGATTTAATCTAACTTGTGTGTTCCAAGTGATTTTTAAGATGATCAGACAATAATTAACGATCACTCAAATAAAACACGTTCTACACGTGATCTAATTCATGTACTAGAACCAAAATAATTGTTTAGATCTAGACCGTAATACCTACCTTATGCGCATCTAGTCCTGACGGTCGTGGAACGGCGCACGAACTGTGTCTCAGAGATTTAGAGTTTTGTTGATGAAGATGACGGCGGCCTGATGTAGACGAAATAGGTGGCGTAGCGGTCCTCCGGCGTCACAACGACGCGACGATCTCCGGCGGACGATGATTTCTTCCCCCTTTTCTTCTTCTTCCCCTCTTTTTTTCCTCTCTTTTTCTCTCTGGCGGCACAGCTCTGGTCTCCTCTCTTTTTCCTACGGTGCTAGGGCTTCTGGATGGCCCCCCAGTCCTTTTTATAGCCGGGGTGCGGGAGCCCTCTGGGCCACGGCCGACTCGGCCTCTGGCCAATGCGCGGCGCGTGGACCCCTCAGACTCGGGCGCTCGGTCCTGCTCGGCCCCGTGGCCTGGCGCGTGCGTGTGCATCGCCGAAGTCCCTGTTGGACTCGGTTCCTGGAGCAACCGGCTGAGGGCGTTAACCTTTTTTTTTTGGCGGACAGTATGTGCGGTCAGGGTGTGGCTACGGTTGACTTTTCCTTTTTTTTTTAATCTTTGGTATGCGGCTAAGCTCCTTGCCAGCAGGTTCCTTGTTATTTGTTTTCTTTTTCCTCTTTGGTTGATGCGGTCAGGACTGTACGGCCAAAGTTTGAGCCTTGGTTAACTTCTTTTTCTCTTTTTGTTTTGTTTTGTTTTTATTTCTTTTCATATTATTTCTTTATTTTCCTTAATTAATTTTTATTTATTATTTCTTTCTTTCTTTTTATTTATTTATTTTTCTTCTATAATAAATTTTCTTTCCTAATTACTTTTCTATTGTATAAAATTTCTAATTTGATTTTAATATATATCTAGTAACTTAGTATATGCCTAAATGTGAATGCATATGCATAGATGATTTAGTTTATTTCATTATTCTTGTTAACGGTTGTTTTTTCTTCCATATTGGTTATGCTAATTTAATTTCTTTTAATGTACTTACTCTGGTAAATAAATTTCTTTTAGCTTATTTATTTTGGTAATAAATTTTCAATAGATGAGGATTGATGCAAAATGCAAAATGCAATATGAGATGCATATATTTTATATTTTTATTTATAAAAACAATTTCCTCCCATTATTAACTCTAAGTTCCCATTTAAATTTTTAATTTTGCTGAAATTCGAAAATCAGGGTGTTACAAGGCGGAACATCAAAGGCCAGCTGGACTATTACAACCATTAAAGATCTCGGAATGGAAGTGGGAAGAGATCGGTATGGACTTCATAGTTTGTTTGCCACGTACTCAGTCCGATTACCACTCAATTTGGGTAATTGTGGATCGGTTAACTAAGTCAGCCCACTTTATTCCCGTCAAGACCACCTATAATGGAGAGAAATTGGCAGAACTGTATATGGGAAGACTAGTATGTTTACATGGAGTTCCTAAGAAGATAGTCTCGGATAGATGTTCACAATTCACTTCCAGGTTTTGGCAAAAATTGCATGAAGCTTTGGGAATGAGGTTGAATTTTAGTTCAGCGTATCACCCTCAAACGGATGGACAAACCGAGAGGACCAATCAGATTTTAGAGGACATGTTAAGATCTTGTGCTTTAAAGCATGGGAAAAGTTGGGACAAGAGCTTGCCATATGTAGAATTTTCATACAACAATAGTTACCAAGCAAGCTTGAAAATGTCACCATATGAAGCGCTTTATGGAAGGAAGTGTAGGACACCTTTATTCTGGAATGAGGTAGAAGAAACTCAAGTATTTGGTCCGGATGTGTTCCAAGAAGCCAAAAAGCAAGTCCAAATAATTCGTGAAAACCTGAGGGCTGCCCAATCAAGGCAAAAGGTTTATGCGGACAATAGGAGGAGGAAATTAGCCTTTGAAGTGGGAGATTTTGTTTACCTCAAGGTGTCACCGATGAGGGGTCATAAGAGGTTTAACATAAGAGGCAAGCTAGCACCTCGCTATATTGGACCATTCAAGATTTTGGACAAAAGTGGAGAAGTAGCGTATAATTTGGAGATGCCAACTCATCTTTGAGACGTACATGATGTCTTTCATGTTTCCGAACTCAAGAAATGCTTGAGAGTACCGGAAGAACAAGTGCCCATGGAAGGATTGGAACTAGTGGAAGATTTGACTTATGCCGAACAACCAGTCAAAATCTTGGAAACCAAGGAGAGAGTCACAAGGAAAAAGGTTATTAGATGGTGTAAAGTTCAATGGAAGCACCACACAGAAAAAGAAGCAATGTGGGAATCGGAGGATGACCTCAAGAAGGAATTTCCCTATCTCTTCTCTTCCGTGTCGAATCTTGAGGGCAAGATTCACTTTAAGGGGGGTAGGTTTGTAACTCCCTCATTTTCATGCATCATGCCCTACATACATTCATATACATGTTTAACATTAACCCACATAATGAGGAACGAGTTTAAAATTGATTTGGAACATTTAAAATTGATTTGGAATATTTAAAATTGATTTGGAACAAAATAGCACTTAAAATGCTAAAAAGTGCGGACTAGTCCAATTTTAGTGAGGACTAGTCCGATTTCTCTCTGACTAAAAACGGACTTGTCCGTTTTTGCTGCGGACTAGTCGATTTTGCCTCTGGAAACTTTCGGACTTGTCCGATTTTGTGCGGACTAGTCCGATATGCCAAGAATCCTTGAAAATTTGCTAAGTCCCTGGACTTGTCTGGACTATTCCGGTGTTCCAGCAGACTTGTCCGTTTTCCTCTCTGACTAAAGTCGGACTTGTCCGATTTTAGGCCAGACTTGTCTGATTTTCTCTCTGGACATTTTTGGACTAGTCCTGTCCTTTTCAGACTTGTCTGATATTTCGCGACTCTAAGTTGATCTTTTGTTTTACGACTTGTTTCTTGGGGTCATGTTAAGTGGGCCTAGGGACGTCGTGTCTAACTCTTTTAGAGCCCATGTGGGACTCTAAACCGGCCTCTACTCCTCTCAAACTCGAAATCCATCTAACCCTATCCTCCACCCCTTGGCTTGACATCTATTTGCCACTTTTCCACCCCACCCAAACCCTAGTTCGTGGAGAGCCACCACCAAGGAGGGAGGAGGAGATCCCAAGCAAGAAGAAGAAGAGGAGGAAACGAAAGAGGATCAAGATCTCCATCAAGTTTCGTTCTTCATCACCAACTCATCTCCAAGTTCATCCCCAACCCTAGATCATCAAGATCCAAGTGTTACCTCCAAGTTTCTTGATTCATTGGAGTTCTAAACACCTGGTATACCTTCTATTCTCTTTTCCTTACGTGAATTCGACCTCTAATCTCCAAATTTACGTCGATCTAGAAAACCCTAGTTTGCTAGTTCTGCGAAGTGCGGACTAGTCCGTCCTTCTGCAGACTAGTCCGATTTTCCTAGTTAAATTGTGTTGAATTGATTCTAAAATTTGATCTAATCAACTCCAAACCTGTATAAACTTGTTAAAATCTATTAGAACTAGTTAGTGATCATTAAAATCAATATATTAACAAGTTCTACCTTGCATTTGCATCAACCATGCATGTCATGTCATATTGAGTAATATTTGTGGACTCTTTGATTGTGTTTCTTGTCTTGTATGTTTATTGTGTGGATTAGACAGATTTGCGCTAGAGAGTGTCGCGGAGGATCTACAACACCAAGAGTTTGAAGGCTTTGACCCTAATCAACCGCAAGAGCAAGGCAAGTGTCCTTGAAGCATATTGATCCTGTTTTCAAATAAATGTTTTGTTTGCAAACTGCATGCTTGTGTCAATTTGATGGCAAATCCTATGCTAGGAAGTTTACTAGCTTTGTTTAACCACCCTTGTCACCTGGAATATATGGTAGAGAGTCAGGAAGGACTTTTTATCTTTTTTGCTTCGTTTAATCAACTGGGATGGGAAAAAAACTATACCACTCAATTTAATTATGCATGGATGAGATTATAGTTAAACATGAACTGGTTAATATGATATGGTAATGGGTGATCTAAGCAAGCCTGGTATGTGGATGGGTTGGATGTTATGGTGGTTTTGCTTGCTTTAGATCTAAGGACCGGTTCGTGGAGCGACTATCCAGGATTTACAGTGCCACCATGAGGCCTATATGGGTGCGGCGTAGCTGATTAATTATGTTGCCAGTGCTATTTGGACCATTAAGGATGCTCGGGGAAGGGGTAGTCGGATTGGGTTTGTTGATGATTGGTGGGACTACCCTGGGATCCAAATGGCTCAAGAGGGGGCCCTTGGTTGAAGATATGCTCAGTTGGAGACATCACCACCGGTGAAACCTCAGTGGTGTCTAAATAGGCTAGTAATCCCTTTGTAAAGGCTATTTTGTGATCTCTTGGCCACACACCTATGGAAGTGTGAGACGGCATAATTGAGATTCTATAGTCATCGAAAGGTGATGAAATCACAAACACGTGGGTAAAGCGGTACAACCTCTGCAGAGTGTGTCTAAAACTATCATGATAGCCGTGCTCCCGGTTATGAGCAACCTGGACCCTCACATGATTAGAGGAAAATTGGGATTTTGGGATGGTTATGGTTTGGTAATGGTTATGGATGGTTATGAATTAATTTCTGGTATTGAATATGGATGTTGGTATATGATGGTGGATATGGAATATGGATTGGTATTATGATAACTACATGGCTTATGATGGGTTTATTTCATATACATGTAATATATTGCTTTTCAAGTGTTTTAATGTACTTTTCAGCACTCAACCATTAATATATTTGTCATTTGAATCAGCCACATGTCATACTTTTTACACTTCCTGAGTACGACATGTACTCACTCTTGCAATCCCCCCCCCCCCAAAGTTGCATGTCAGGATTGGGAGTTTAGTGGCGATAATGCAGAGTTCTAGGCCGTGTCTACTGTCAGCTTTGCTTGTGGTGTTGATTGGAGCTGTGCTATGCCCTATCGCTTATGCTGCCTAGCCGTTTAGTGTGTTTATTTAGTTTATTTCCGCTGCATTAGTGTAACTTGTCATTAATACTCATTAGAACTTATATTCGAGGATAATATGGTTTGTGTAATAAAATTTAGTTAATTAATCTTGTTCTGTGGTAATTTTCTGTATACTCTTTTGTGAATGCACTCGTGTATGTGTGTTGAACATCCTGGGCACACATATGCGTTCACTTGTTTCATTTTCGGAACCGGGTGTCACAAGCATGCTCAACTCTCTGATGACGAAGGTCGGGGTCGACGGCGGGGTCAGGGTCGACGACAGTGCGATAATGACGAGCGAGTTGAGGAAGAGGGATGACGACTGCGTGCTCAGGAGTTGCGGTTTCTAGGTCGAGATAGCGCGCGAGAGCTAAAATTTTTTGCCAAGTGTTGGGAAAGAGCGCGTGAGAGATAAAAATAGCAAAACTCGGAGACGGGCCTCTACAATACCCATCTCTCATTTGAGCCCCTCCCTTTGGTCGAGAGAGCGCAAGTAAGTTTTGCACGAAATTTTTTTCAGAGAGCACCCGAGAGCTAAAAATAGGTCAAAAATCGGAGACGCACAGATATAATGCACGTATCGCATTATTTTGTGGCCAAACGGGCACGCCGTATGCAGAGATGCGCCACGGTGTGCTGAAGCCGGGAACAACATCTTTGCGTATGGGCATGTCCAACTGGCAACTCTGATCAATGCCTTATATGATCGTTGCAACGCGCTCAACTTTCTGTGGTGGGACAAAAGATCTTCGGCATGAATCGGAGACGAGCTCAGTGAGGCGTGTCTCGCATTATTTTGCGGCCGAATGGGCACCCCATATGCCAAATTTTATCCACGGTGTGCTGAAGCCAGGAACAACATCTTTAGCATCCGAGCATGTCCAACTGACAACTGTGCGCAATACCTTATATGGTCGTTGCAACACACTCATCTTTCCGTGGTGGGACAAAAGATCTTTGGCATGAATCGGAGACGTGCCCGAGTAAGGCTCATCTCCCTTTTGTCGAAGGTCAAAAATCAGAGACGCACCTTTTTAAAGTGTGTCTCTCATGTGCTCTTTCAGGGATAAACTCATAAACAAAAGCAAGACAATGCAATTCAGGGATATATAACGCTCGTCTCGCATTATTTTGTGGACAAGCGGGCACAATGTATGCTAAAGATGCGCCACGGTGTGCTGAAGCCAGGAACACCATCCACGCATACGGTCATGTCCAACTGGCAACTTTGCACAATGCCTTATATGATCATTGCAACACGCTTAGCTTTACGTGGTGGGACAAAAGATCTTCGGCATGAATCAGAGATGTGTCCAGGTAAGGAGTGTCTTGCATTAGCTCGTCTCCCACGGGCCTTAAAATAGCGCGTCTCTCATGTGCTCGTCTCCCTTTTGCCACTCGCACAACATTGTGAGCGTCCGTTGCCACTTGCACGCAGAGTTAACATCGTGAGCGTCCGTTGCAGGAATAAACAAATGCAATGACATTGCAATTAAGGGATATAATTGGAATTCTTGGATAAACAAACGCAATGACATTGCAATTTAGAGATAATTTGCAACTAAATAAATTTTATAGTTCATACACATTGTGTGCCTTCTAAACTATACATTTTGATTCTAAACATATTCCTATCAAGCTCCCATCGATCAATCTAAACTGTACCATCCAGGTTGCTCCCGAACACGTCTCTTATATTCTCCTGGATCCTAAAAATATTGACATTCTTTCAATTAACAAATGTTGAATCAGGAATGAATAACCTACGATGGTCACTAACACAAAGTTACTAACCTTGATAAGTAGATTATTGCAATCATTTTCAACATAAGAATTTGGCTGATGAAGCAAACACTGAACTTCAAGTAGTATAGTTTTGATCGTAAAATCAGTCCACCACCCCTACGAAATATCAATTTAAGCAACATAAGAAACCAATTCAAATAAGTTCGGCAACAATTACTAATTACTTGAGCAAAATAAGTCTATCTTATAGTCTCTTGATCAAGAACCCCAAGGCAGAGTGCTCCTGAGCGATGGACATTTGGGTGGAAGAAACCACATGGAAAGGCGCATCTTGGAGGCACCAACGGATAGTCCTCCGATATGGAGATTGGCAGGGGGTAGTAACCTCCTTCCTAGTCAGTCTACAAAGGAAATTCATTAATAAGAGGACGATGGTTATACTCATATGATTGTGCTTGTTCTTCATGACTTACCCCTTCTTTACCATGGATGATGCACTGCCACTTCAATAAATCTCCCGACTCATACTTTGCAGAGAAACCCTACGCAGAGAAATTGGAAATATCAAAAACAAACAAGAGGGAAAAATAACATCAGTCCATTGTAGAGCTACATATATAGAACCATGCAACCGGTGTGCCATATGTACATGCATGGAGATGGTTCTTGTGCCACGCCGAGCGCTCCTCCTTTAGTCGGCTACACGCGAAGCCGATATCTAACCCAGACATGAATAGTGGCAACGACGACGAGGACGGCGGTGACAACGATGATGGTGATGGCGAACAGAGGCGGCAGTCGCACTGGAGTTGGTCGATTATTAAAGGAGCATTAGTCGATTCGTAAAGGAGCACTTGAGGCAAATAGATGAGCGAGATAAACGTGAGACGTGCGAGACTAAAGCGAGACTCACGAGATATGAAAGTGCGTCTTCCACTGTTGAAAGAGAGACGCGCGGCACGAGGACTGCGAATAAATTAATTTCGGCGACGGTGGTGCAGAGACGCGTGCGACCGGCGTTCGCAACCATTCGTTTCCCAGAGGCGGTATCGATGCGTCCCATCGTTCCATCAATGCGCGAGAAACCAATAGCTCCACTATCGACTTCGCACAGACCTTATGTAAGACACGCCATCACCCGTCAGTTCTCTACAAGTTGGTCGCTCATTTTGCATCCGTTTCTTCTTCTTCGTCTTCTCTGTGCTGATGACCCACCACCACCATGGCCAACGTTCCGCCTCCAAGCCCGCTGAGGGAGCCACCCTGCAAGAAATTGTACTGCAGCTCCCCCGAGTGGCACAACACCGAGCAGCGCCTCCTTATGGCGCAAGAGGCATACAATAATACATCTCGCGCCATGAGTTCCTTGGGTCTGGGTACCCTTCCACGGTTTACTAGAATGGGTACCATCGACCACTACTTCTACGCCCTCACAGGGGTGGCCAATCATCTCGACATTTTGTTCGAGACAATGGCCCGGGTGCTCGGTGCCGAGGGCTGTAGAAACTTGGTGATGGCGACGGAGAGCAACCTCAGTCTCAGGGTTGCACTACCGGTGCAGCCGGAGCAACCGATGCAGCCGGCCCAGGCTCCTGTCGCACCGGCGCTGGAGTCACCCCGCCAGAGGAGGAGGAGCAGGAGGAGGAGGAGGAGGAGGAGGAGGAGGAAGAGGAGGAGTAGGATTTAGTAGTTCTTTGTTGTTTTTAGTTGATCTTTTTCTTTTCTTGTGTCTTCTTGTACTTTTTTCTTGTGTTTTGTAATATATTGTGTTAATGAATGAAATTTATCTATGTTCAACTTTGTGTTCCACTGTTGTGAATGAATATTTTCTTATGTGTTCAACTGTGTGAATGAATGAATGTGTGGTGTGTTCATTGTGTGGACAGTGAACTGTGTGAAAGCAATTGCAAACATAAAGGATTTGATTATTTTATGGACAAGTGAATGATTTAATTATCAAGTGAATGTTCTCTAAGTTCAGTGATGTGTGATTCAACAGTGAACTGAAGGAAAATGGAGAAAATCACAAAACTAAAGGATATGTGGGGAATAGGAGACGCGCTTTTCATAAGAGTGCATCTCCCTTTTACCAAAGGAGAGGGAGACGTCCAACATAGGAAACGAACTTCATTGCTAGAGTGTCTCCATTTTGCGTCTCAGCACAGGCCTTATATAAGGCGCCATCAGTCTCTCCTCTTCTCTTCATTCGTCTTCTCCGCACATACAACCCACCATGGCCAACATTCCACCACCAAGCCCGTCGAGGGAGGCACCCTGCAAGAAACAGTGTTGCCGCTCCCCCGAGAGGCTCAACAACAAGCTGCTCGAGATGTTGTTCGACAGGCTATTCGACCGATTCTAGAGGCTGCTCGAGACGATGGTCGAGGTGCTCGGCGCCGAGGGCCGCAATTACCTAGTGGCAGCGATTGCAAGGAACCTAAGTCGCGAGGTTGCACCGCCAGATTGGGACCAGCCAGAGCAGCCGGCCAGGGCTCTTGTTGCACCAGCGCCGGATGACCGCCGAAGGAGGAGGAGGGGGAGGAGGAGTAGGATTTACGTTTTCTTTTGTTGTTTTTTAGTTGATGTTATTTTTCTTTTCTTGTGTGTTATATACTTTTTCTTGTGTTTTGTAATATATTGTTAATGAGTGAATGTGTTATCTATGTTCATTTGTGTGATGAATATTATCTTGTGTGTTCAACTATGAATGAATGAATGTGTTCATCATTCAGCGACATGTTCATGTCTGTTTGCAACCGAAGACAAAGGAGACGTGCTTTCTGTAAAGTTCATCTCATTTCTTTTGATAATAGGAGACGTGCTTTGTTAGATGCATGTCTCCTGTTTGTCAGAGAGGAGGACGCGACTCAGATTCCTACTTAACTAAGACGGGCTGTATTGTAACATGTCTCCTTGTACGTTCAACCGAGCCATGTCAGATCCTCGCTAAAGCGGGCTCGTCTCGCTTAACCTTATCAGAGACGCACGACTTTGAGGACGTCGCCCATCTTTGTCTCCTCTTTGGGTTTCTTACCTAGGGTACCTTCTGACATAAAGCTACGAAGGAGCCGCCGAATGGAAAAATTACGTCCTGAGGTTGATACCAGTGTGGGGACAATAGTTCATTGCCAATTTGGTTTCCAGGATCAAGTTGACAGCCACGGGCCTTCTTTCTTGGAAAAATATTCTCAGGTGTTTGATCAGCCACTTTGTCGTGCGCATATTATGGCACTTGCCGCTCTTTTTGGGTGGAAAGTTCCTGCAGATGATGAGGTCAGGTCGACAGATTTTGTCTGTCAACTAAAATGGCTGGCTGATCGTCATTTTACCAGAGTTTTTTTTCTAATGGCTAAGAACAATGTCTTGATATGGAACGTGCGCGGTCTGAATTGGAGAGCGCGGTGTGATATGGTTCATAAGGTAGTGGACGCTAGTCAACCTGCTGTAATTTGTATCCAAGAAAGCAAGCTAGCTCACATTTCGGAAAGGGACATTCTTTTTATTTTGGGACAAGATTTCAGCTCCTTTGTATACCACCCAGCCCAACAGACCAGAGGAGGCATCTTGGTGGCATGGAACAATTATTTCTCTACAACTCTCTCTCATTGTGTGCATCGACACTCCATCTCGATTAATTTGCAATCTGAAGGTGAGCCGCCACCATGGTGGTTTACGGGTGTCTGTGGTCCACACATACACTGCAAGGATTCCGTTTATCGCAATGAAAAAATTCGTCGCAATAGGTCACTATTGCAACGAAAAAGAGCGTGGCGATAGTTTTTACGAATCGTCATAATAATTCCCGTGGTGATAGGTTATTGCGACGCCTTGACATCCATGGCAAATAGTATGATATTGCAACAATTTCACATCCGTGGCAAATAGTACGCTACTGCCATGATTTCATGTATTGCGGCGATTTAAAGTATTGCAACAAATAGTACGGTATTGCAATGAGTTCACGATCATGGCAAATAATACGGTATTGGAACGATTTCATATTCATGGCAAATAGTATATTATTATAGCGATTTAGCATATTGCAATGATTTAACGTATTGCAACGAATAGCATGGTATTGCAACGATTTCACATTCGTGGTAATTGTTTGTGATTGCAACGATTTCACAGTCGTGGCAATAGTATGGTATTGCAATGATTTCACATCCGTGGCAAATAGTATGTTATTGCAACGATTTAGCGTATTGCGACGATTTAAAGTATTGCAACGATTTCACATTCGTGGTAATAGTATATGATTGTAATGATTTCTCATTCGTGGCAAATACTACAGTATTGCAACGATTTCACAGCCGTGGCAAATAGTACGTTATTGCAACAATTTATGGTATTGCGACGATTTATGGTATTGCAACGAATATCATAGTATTGCAACAATTTCACATTCGTGGCAAATAGTATGGTACTGCAACAATGTCACAGCTGTGGCAATAGTATGGTACTGTGACAATTTAACGCCTGTGGCAAATAGTATGTTATTGCAACGAGTGCACAAACGTGGCGAATAGTAGTGTATTGCAATGATTTCAGATCCATGGGGAATAGTATGGTACTGCAATGATTTCACATCTGTGGCGAATAGTTGGGTATTGCAACGATATCTTATTTGTGGCAACATATTCGTAATGCAACATTTCCTGATCTGTGGCAATAGGTTTCTAATGCAACGTTTCCTGATCTGTAGCAATAGGTTCGTAATGCAACATTTTCTGATCTTTAGCAGTACGGTTGTAATACAACGTTTAATGATTTGTGGTGATAGAGGTGTAATGCAACATTTTCTCATCCGTGGCAATAGTGTTGTAATGCAACATTTTCTCCGTGGTGGCATAGCAGTCTAGTGCAACATTTTTTGAGTCGTGGCGAAATATTTATACTGTAACGTGGCAATAGCTTCCTATTGCAACAATTTATCATTCGTGACAAGAAATCTGTAATGCCACACTTTATAATTAGCGGCAGTAGAATCCTAATGCACCAGGTTTGAAAATTAGTGGCAACAGGACTACGAGTTTAACAATAAACATCCACCAATTGATATTGCAACACGCATAACAACACTCAAGTATTATGGTCACGACGTGTTTGGATGTATGTTTGCCTAAGCTGACCGAGACTAATTGTTGCAGCAGGTGGCTTTTGGTGGTTCCTTGGTTGGACCTTTTGTGGAGTGGTCTCCATCATCATTTTGTGCATTTTAGCCATTGAGACGCACATGTCCTGCATTTCCTTAGCTGTCTGTTCATGATTAGTAGCTATCTGACCTTGTAAGTTCTGGACTTGAACGTTTAACTCTTCATTCTTCTGGTTAATGCAGTTAATCTAGGTGGTTAAGCTATTGTTTCTTCCTTCCAACTCTTGCACTATGTGATTGAGGCCTACATTTCTATCTTCTAAGTTTCGAACTTGGTCATTGAGGTGTTCAGACATCTGGATACGCATACGTTCACGTTCAGGACCAGTTGGGTTAGCCATATAACCACGCCCTCGAACCTGTGATCCTGCACAACCGATTGAGGATCTATAACAACGTTGGAAGATGTGATTTCTCTCCTCATTTGGAATTGGGCCTTCCTGCTCAGCTTCCGTGTCGTCCACTTGGGCATGTGCCTGGATCTATATACGAAAAGAGAAGTCACAGGTAAATTGCAAATATTTATTTAATTGGGGATTGTTTGAAGTGTTACTTACATGTACAACTTTTGCCTGCTTGTTTGCCCAGTCACCGTTCTTCAACAAATGGCTTGCCTCCCACATTTGTATGTCATCAGGTTCTTCTCCAGTCTCTGGGTCTCGCTACATAAAATACAAGTAAAATTCAACATGCCGATATACATATTGTTTGCAGCGCAAAGTAAAAGCGTGATGTATTTTTCGTACCTTCTCGTAACTAAGTTGGGCGTAGGAGTTAGAGCCAAGCAAGTGACTCACCTTTTGTCTCTTCGATTTTTAGAATTGGTCCTGCTTATTGACTGCAATAATTTTAATAATTAATTCCACAAATGAATGTAAATCAAATATTTTTTGTATGATGCGAAGCTATTAAAAAGTTAGCTGACCTTGAATCGCTCAGACCCAAAATATTCTATTAGTTGCAACCACTCGGGCGCCGTTACGTTAGCAGGCCTGTTTCGTATACGTTCTTCATCGGTAGAATAACTCTTATAGGTGGCATGCAAAGTCGAGCACCACTCCTTGTAGCGCTCACCAACAATTTTCAAAAATTTTCTTGTGCTCTCCGGTGTGTCCTCCATGTCCCAGGAATCATGTACATTGTATAACAAGTTGCTATAAATGTACAAGATGGAGATTGCAAGAAAAAATACTTGTGTGGGGGTATGACAACACTAACCAGAATGTCTCGTACTATATCTCTCTTGTTACTATGGCCAACCTCTGCCCACTTCCTTGCATTGTTGAGGGATGCATGTCTTTTTGTAAACATAACCACATCATCAACAAAGTACCGCTGGTTAATACCAACCGCAGTACCCAACCTAGTGGAGAACTGAATTGGTAGCTTCACATGCTCCGTTCTACTAACTTGGGATGCATAGCGTATTCTGGCAACATTAAGTCCTTTAGCCACACTTCTTCCAAACTTCTTTCCTTCTGCTACATTGATTCAAACGGTAAACGATTAAAGCAAATTACCGCCTGACCAAATTTTGTATCATGTACAAATAGTTTGAAAAGAAGAAAAGTCTGATGTTTGTACCATCTTTAGGATGAGTGCGGCAAATACGAGCGTGGGAGGACTTCGTCCCAACAACATTTTGTTCTGTATTACTCCCTCCTGGTTTATATTAATTGTCATATTAGACCAACAAATGAATTAAAAATGAACTAGTTAGGATTGTCTGAATGACAACTATTTTGATCGGAGGGAGTATATTGTTGACTTCTTTGTTGTACATACCCTAAAATGAGCCATTAGGTACACATGTCAGTGGTGGTACTGCCCTCGTAGTACATTAGAGGATTTTCAGTCCAGCAGTGAAGCATGCAATACTGAGAGGGAGCGGGCATGCAGCTGGGGATGCTAGACTAGACAAAGATAGGATTTGTCGGTTCGGTCTGACTGACATCAGCCGGAGCGCGTCTCGAAGAGAATTATTAGTTGCAGGGCAAGTAATGAACGCCAATGGTAGCAGGTGGTGAATGCAAGACAGATAAGGCAGGCAGCTTGTGCGATTGAAATCCTCTGCAGTACTGCACCTGCATTAGCTGCCACTGACGTGTGGGCCCATGAGACATCGGGTCCACTTGTCAGTGGCGGCTACTGTAGGTGCGGTACTGCATAGTCCCAGCTTGCGATGCTTAACAAAGCAAGGGTTCAATCCGGCTGAGATCACTAGCAGCAACTCTCGAGGAGGATTGGTGGCAGGGCGAGTAATGGCCAGAGATTTGCGGGCGACAGGGTCATCATGGCATGCGAAGGATGGGTTGTGACGATGGGCGAGGGAGACGCGTCGGGGAGGACACTGAAGTGACCAGCAGTAGGGTGTGGGCGCCGGTGCCGGCCGGAGTGGCCGGCAGCGAGAGAGCACAGCGTGGAGGCATAAAAAAATCACGCCATCACACAGGCTGATGAACTGTTAACTATAAAGACTACTAAGAAAGTAAAATCGCAAGGCATGCTAAAACAATTAGTAGATCCTAGGAAAGAATGAAAATGACCATGATACACCCATCATCAATACATCTAAAAGACAGAACGTAGTCTCTTAAAATGCTCCAAATTCAATGCCATGGAGTAAAAAACTAACACGCTCTACCAAAACAAATGGCACGATAGAGAGGCGGGTAGTAATGTGATGTGATATGGGTAGTTGGAAGCTACCGATAGAGTTGGAGTGAGACATTTCTTAAGCTCCAAAAGTAAAGTTACGATGGGGCGGAAGGAGTATTTCTTGTTTGTATATCTATACCTATTTGTTTGTTCATGCATCGTAGTACCACAAAGAGAAGAATCTCGGGGTTCCTGAATATCATGTGCTGCAATATTCTCTGCATACCATGCAAAGGATTTAATGTTTTCTAATTTTTTTAATTTTGATATTAAACACATTTATAGTTATACCAGGTGCTTGTTGGTCACCATGAATGCTTGTAGACGACATCGCGGTTTGATGTCTTGTTCCTAATGTAAAGAGCATTATAAGTAGTCATTCCAAATAACAGTGACAACGTCAGATTACATGACCGACGTAGATTTTGGATCGAACAGTGTGGTTTCTATAAACTGCAGTGTTTGTTTCGAACGGGGGAATTAGAAATGAAGGAATAGAAAAAAAAACATACGATCTGAGAAAGCCACGAGAAAGAAAAAAGTGTAAAAACCGAGGGAACTGGAAATCTTAGGAATACAAAATTATAAAACAGGAATGAGAGTACAACATTTGGAGTGGTTGATTAGATAATCCGTTCATCCTTTACTTCTAAATCCAGAAATTACATACTACCTCCGGTTTTTTGTATTTGTCGTTCCCGGCCAGGAATTGAACTAGAAATACACTACCATAATAAGCTGTCGGAGCGACATTTATTTCGGGACAGATGTAGTATATATATATATATATATATATATATATATATATATATATATATATATATATATATATATATATATATAGCTAAATTCATAAAATAGAGGATCGCATTTCTTCTTTGTTAATTTATTTAATCTTCTTATATCCGGATAGATCGTGTAGAACTTAACTAGCCCAAAACTGCATGGATCATGTAGAACCAAGCCAATATAGCTCTATAAAAAGACGGCATGGATCGTGTAGTTTACCTAGCACAAAACAGGAGTCCAGAATGTGATGTCGCAAGGAGGTGTCGGCGACGAAGAGGTTCGGTAGAGCCCATCAAACTTGGTCGCTCGGCGTTGTACCCAAGAGTCAACACCACCAAGAGCATCGATGCGTCATTGCGAGATCCATGGGGAAAAAATTGTAAAACCCATGGGAAATGAAAACACGAGAATTTCTTAGAAATACAAGTGTGGAACACAGGACAGAGAGACAACACATTTGGAGTACTGCTAGATCACCGGAAGGGTGGGGCAGCAGTGTGTCGGGAACAGAGGCCAGTGTTTCCATTTATACTCATCGTTGCTGAAACAGGGTTACAATAGGCGGGACTGAAATTGGAGGTGCAGGGAGTGAAAACTGAATTGTCAAAATCTCAATTGTGGCGTGCCAAGAAGAACGAAAAAATTTTCGCGGCCGTGGAGAATTTGATGCTAGCTGTGCCCTTGTGCACGCAAGCAATCGTGATTAATTACATGTCATGTCGCGTCGATTCCTGCACATGGTGCGTGTTGCTAGAGGGGTAGATTTCTTTGACAACTTGCTCGCTTCTTAATTCATCTTTGTGGCCATGCATGGAGATCAAAATATAAAAGCAGTCATCTGCTAGCTAGTGGGACATTCAAAAAAATACGAACAAAAATATGAATCGCCAAATGTATATGTGCTAATGCAAACCATATGCAAATACAGAACACCCAAGTCCACGAAAGTACGATGGCAAACAATCACCATTCTGTAACATTAATCACAATGAAATGATAACATGTAGTATATACTACTACTAAAAATACATTTTCACATGCGCCGACTACAAATGAAAAAAATTGAGTGAAAGAACACAAAAGAGGAGAAACGCAGCCTCAACCACGATCTCAATGGAGTTTCAACCAAGAGTTGTCGATTGTCTCAACACAACAAATTCTTGGCTAGACATTGAACAACAGTTATCTTGCCCCTTTTTCAGAAAGGAGTTGTTTTTCGATACTGCATAGGATGCATTGTTCATGAATAGAAAAGACATTTATCATTAAAATAAAGACAACACATATATTACAAACAAGAACTACGAAAGCACATAGAAAACAAGAAAAAGACAGACTACAAATACTACTCTAGTAGGAGTCGGAGGAGATCTCCTCCACCTCCTCCGTCGCCGCCGCCTCCTCCTCCTCCGCCGCTGCCGCCGCCGCCTCCTCCACTGCCGCCTCCTTCGGCGATTGAGTCCGAAGCTTCTAGGCGATGATCTGCAAAAGATGTTGGTGGCCCTCCACCCCAGTCACATCCCCGATCGTCTCGTAGAGGATGTTGAGACGACCAGCCACAAACCCTAACCCAAAGCAGTAGTGGCGGGCAGTGTCCATGCTGGTGCAGACGGGAAGTTTCCCAAGACCCGGATGGTCACACGAGCGAGATGCATCGGAAAATATATCCCACACCAATTTGTCAAGCTTTTTTGTGCGCCCGGCGGTGGCGGAAAGGTGCTCGGTGGCCTCCTTCAGGCGCCGATCGAGTTCATCGAAGCGGTGTTCGACAAGGTGGACAGTGTCCTGAACCCAAATGGGATCAGGAGGTGCAGGCGCCGCGGGGTGGGGGGGGAGTGGATGGAGGAGGTGCGGGCACCGCCTCCAGTTCCAGCGGCATTGGCTGCGACGGAAACGAAGAAGAAGGAGGTTCGGAGGACGTCGACGGCCTGGAGCACTTCGGTGCGGGGCTACCCATTTGTGCAGCGACAGAGGTGTGGAGAAAGAGCGAGAGGTGGTCGGCGATGGTGCAGCGGTGAAGCAAGAGAAGTTTGGAGGCTACGATCGATGGAGTGGTATGGCGGAGGCGCAAGAGGATGGGTGTGCCTTTATAGCGGGTCGTCGTCTAAGCGCGCGAGTGGAGATGATCGAACGCTTTGAAAACTGCGCTTTCGAACTGGTGGGTGGGTCGAAGTTAATCCAAACCGCGGTTTGCCTCCTCTAGGTTATTGCAACGGCTCGACGCGTCCCATCTCAGCTTCACATGCAGTTTTTTAATTTGACACACAAAGGGTCCAGGGTATGCAGTGGCCCACCTGGCATACTTTGTATGTCCGTCCGGCGGTGTTTCAGTTTTTCAGTTTCAGTTCTTAAGTTTGACACGCAAAGGGCCCACCGGCCCAAGGTATATGCAATGTTCTAGTTTTTTCAGTTTGTCACGCAAAAGACCTCGATCATGTTTCATGACATTATATGTTTTCTCTTTTTGTTGAAATATTTTCATATATAGTTGAAAGATCATCACAAAACACAAGGAAAAAGTACAAGACGATGAAAACACTACACATTCGTTCATTAACACACACAAATATATATATATATATATATATATATATATATATATATATATATATATATATATATATATCACAAACCCTCATTCATGTTTTTCTCAGTTTGACACGCAAAAGACCTCAATCATGCATGTTTGATGACATTAGGTGTTTTCTAATTTTGTTGAAAGATCGTCATATTTGAGGCTCGTTGATCATGTTTGGGGTGTAGCAAGCATGGACAAGTAACATGCACTTGAAAACCTCACGATCATGTTTGATGACAATATTATTACGTGTTTTCTCTGCCTTTTGTAGAAACATCATCATATATAGTTTGAGGCTCGTTGATCATGTTTGGGGCGTGACAACTAACATGTTATATATATAGTTTTCTCTTTTTGTTGAAAGATCGTCATATATATATAGTTTGAGGCTCGTTGATCATATCTTTGGGGTGTAGTGCAGCATGCATGGACAACTATAACATGCATGTGAGAGAGACGTCAATGATCATATATGATGACATTACGCATGTTTTTTCTCTTTTTGTTGAAAGATCGTCATATATGCTAATTGCGTGAGTGTTTGGGCGGGTCATGTGGTTAGTCCACGATGCACCCTAAACCCGGTGTTGAGGCCGTGTATTTGTGCGTACACTCTAGTGACATGTGACAAAGTGCTCAGTCATCAATTGTGTTTGGCTTGACGTCGAAGTTGGATCGGAGATATAGGATCATCCATTTCTTTATGTATTGGATCATCAAAATTATTGTTTGGATGGATGGACTGGACGATCCAATTTTTTGTTTGGTAGGTTGGATGAAACTTGGGCGGATTATTGAATCATCTAAGTTGATAATTGCATAATATTAATTATTTATATACTAATTATTATATTACTAGCAAATATTAATGTTAATATCATAATTGTAATTATTAATCAATAATAAACAAGTTAATTATCACTAATTACAATACTAAGAAGCATAATTAGATAAGGTGGATGGACTCACATCCAATGAAATATCCTGGACCATCTCATCCAGCATCTGCGAGGAATATTTTATATTCCTCGAACCTGGATCACCCTGTCCATCTGACTGTGAAACAAATAACACATGATTGGACTATCCAATTAATCCAAGTCAATTTAATCCAAGACAAGCAACCAAACACAGATCTTTTTGGCCGCGTCGTGCTTGTGCGCATGATGATGAATCGTGC
This sequence comes from Tuctoria greenei, assembly GCA_036927565.1. NCBI lineage: Eukaryota > Viridiplantae > Streptophyta > Magnoliopsida > Poales > Poaceae > Tuctoria > Tuctoria greenei. Next base: position 94,679,524 of record JAYESD010000005.1, read on the forward strand.
ACGTCGAGCGTCGAGTTATTCGGATTGCTGAGCAAATTTCGAGCGTGGAGTTCGTGTGCCCGTGTGTGCTGCAAGATTCAGTGCATTCGTGTACGTGGCAATCATCAGGGTAGTGTGGCACAGTCGCGGGAACCATGCAGTGCGCCCTTGGCTGTATGGCTGTAAGATTCGGAGCGTGAACGTACGTGGCAACCATCTGGGCAGGGTCGCACAGAGACGGCTGTGTGGTAGGGCCGCAGAGAATTCGATTTCCGCACCAAGGGGTTAAGAGATAAGACCATCTGATCCGCAGGCAGCAGTCCAGTAAGCTTCACCATGAACCACTGCGGATGGTCTTAAAGGCAGGCCCGACTCTGGGCCTAGGCGAGAGGGGCTACTACCTAGGGCCAGGCCGATTGGGGGGGGGGCACGATGACAGCTGGTAAAGAGAAAAGAAATTAAATTAATTAGTATTTGCATCATCCGGGTGCGATGTACAGTTACACGGTCTAGCTTTTTATTTTCGTAATTTTTTGAAATACAATACTACTACGTACGTCCTAATGTGTTTAATATTTATTCGATATAATATTACTAATGTGTTAATTTTCCATATGCGACGTTTTTTGATAAAAGGAGCAGTTTGTTGTTAATGCATGTATTGTAGGACATATTGTTCATGAACGTAAAAGACATTATCATTAACATAAAAAACACATATATTGCAAACAAGAAAAAAACACATGGAAAACAAAAGAAAAAACTACTAATCCTACTCTACTCGAAGGAGGACTTGTCCACCTCCTCCGCCGCCGCCTCCGCATCCGCCGGCGGTGCCTCCGCCTTCGCTGCAACCGACGGCGGAGCATCCTCCAACACTAGATCGAACTTCCAGTCGATGATGTTCACTAGTTGCTCGCGAAACTCCACCCCAGCTTCCTCACCCATCGTCTCATAGAGGCAATCGAGACGAGCGGCCACAAAGCCTAACCCGAAGAGTAGTAGCCGGCGGAGTCCATGCTGGTGTGGTGGGGAAGGATCCCAAGTCCCAATCGGCAACAGGAGTGAGATGTATTGTCAAATACATCCTGCGCCATTTTGTCGAGCACTTTTGCTTGCTCGTCGGCGGCGAACAGGTTCCCGGTGACCTCCTTAAGCTTGTCGTCGAGTTTGTCGATGCGTTTCTCGCTGAGGCAGACAGTCTCAACATAGTCGGACGGAAGAGGTGCGGGTGTCGCGGGCGGAGACGGGGTGAAGGAGGTGCGGGTGCCGCCTCCAGTTCCACCGGCATTGGCAGTGACAAAAACAAAGAAGGAGGTTCGGAGGACGTCGATGACTAGAGCGCTTCAGTGTGGGGCTACCCATTTGTGCGGTGACGGAGGTGCGAATAAAGAGAGAGAGGTGGTCGACGGTGGTGCGGCGGAGAAGCAAGAGGAGAAGTTTGGAGGCTAAAATCGATCGAGAGGTGCGGCGGAGAAGAAGAGGATGGTGTGCCTTTATAGCGGGTCATCGTAAGTGTGTGAGTGGAGATGATCGGATTCTTCAAAAATTGTGCTTTTGAATCGACGGTCAGAGTTACTCCATACCGCAGTTTGCCTCCTCTCAGTTATCGCAACGGCTCGACACGTCCCATCGGCCAGCTTTTTAATTTGACACACAAAGGGCCCAGGATATGCAATGGCCCACCTCGCATACTTTGTAGGTCTATCCACGGTGTTCGTGACATTTTGTGTGAATGATTTCAACGAGGTGTGGAGATTGACGTGAACGCGCATGGCAATCGACCAAGAGTCCATATCTTTTTTTTGAAGATCCGACCGTTGCCGACCGAGAGTCCATATTGAACCGATGATAATTGTCGTGATCATGTATGATGGTGGACATGAATATAGTGCGTGTGAAAGAGACTCGTGATCAAGCATGTTTGGTCTCACGTGTTGAGGATTTTTGTGCCCCCTTGTTGAGGAACATGTTAATTTGATGACGTTGAGGATCGGATGTGGCGTACTCCCTCCATCCCTGAAAGCTTGTCACTTTGTAGTTCTTTTTGAACTACAAAGGGACAAGCTTTCGGGGACGGAGGGAGTACGTGTTTTCACAAGTTTGTTCATTTGTTCCTAAAATAAGAACACGTAGAGGCTAGCGCCTATGTGTGTCGTTTCTTCAAAAGACGAGTGCAATGATACATAATGGCAGCATACGATCATTAATTTGATGAACCACGTACGTAGTGAGGGTTGTGTGCTTATTAGACGATGGTAGTCCACATTCTATCCTCGTACCGTCGAGGGAACATCCTTGTGTCAAATTTGTTATCTCTATTGATGACAGGATAATATTCTTCATTAGTGTGTAGATAGACTGCCATATAGGTTGAGAGCATACACATGCATGGTTGAGAATATGATAAATATAGAAATATATACATGGTAGGAAATATTCTATTCTTGGAATATATGTTTGGGGCGTAGCATGCATAAGTACGTCTAGCATCCATGTGAAAGACCTCGATCATGTTTGATGAGGTTACGTGTTTTCTCTTTTTGTTGAGAGGTCGTCATGTTTGAGGCTCGTTGATCATGTTTGGGGCGTAGCATGCATGGACAACTAACATGCATGTGAAAGACATCGATGCATGTGAAATAACATGCATGTTTTTAAAAAGCAAGATATAGTGTTTCCTCAAGAAAAAATAATTTTATGAGGGATTGGGCACACAAGCAGAAAAGCTAGAACTTGAGTGTTGCACCTGCGAATTCCATGTCGGGATGATCAACGACAGCCGATATGCAAACTTGGTGGTTAGATCAGTAGTCACTGGAGAGCAGCTTGCGGCCGACCTCAAAGGAGACGAAGATGTCGATGCACGCATAGCTGATCTGCTCGCCAGAGAGATTGTACGCGTCCCAGTAGCTCGTCCTCACCCGGTAAGGCTTCTCCATGTAGGTGACCATCACGGCGCTCGCAATGACCTTCAACCCCGCGCGGTGGAGGCTCGGGTGATCCATCTCCTCCGCCACGAGCTCAGCCAGGTCCATCGTTTTGGCCACCTTCAGGTGCCAGTCTCCTTCCAAAGTCTGTTGGCGTCACCCTCCACGCCCATGCCGACGAAGGGGTAGTCGGAATCGCCGAGGAAATCTTCCAGCTTGTCGGGGAAGTAGTCAGCGTGGATGACCTGGAAGATGAAGCAGCGATGGCCGACGCAGAGCTAAAGAACGGTCATAGAGTTCTGGTCGGCAGAGTAGTTGGGGCGCCACTCAATGTCGAGCCCGACGACGAGCTTGTGAAGGCACCGACAGTGGACGAAGAGGACCTCGTCAAGCCAGTCCTCCACGGCCTCGCCGAAGGATGTCACGATGGTCGTGATCACGTCTTCCTCGAACGTCACATTGTACACCTGAGTCCCCGCCATTGGGTCCTCTCTCCTTGTCGTCCCTACGGTTGTCGTCCATGGCAGCGCGGCGCAACTTCTCTCTTGTGCAAACCTTCGTCTACACTTTCAGTTTGGATTTTAATTGGAAACGGGTCTGGATATATAACTGATACAGTTACGATATGAGCGGAGGAGTTCCCAAATTTGACGGGCCCGAGCCCGGAGTAAAGAGAGTAATGAAGATTTTTGAATCTGATATAATCTTTCTAATTTTTAATTCTTATCGTTATGACCACAAGTTGCATTGTCTCAACCAAACACCACGTACAACAACAACATTTCTCAGGGGCCCACCCACTGGGTATGCCGGGTGGGCCATGGGATACCCTGGGTCCAGCCACCAGAGAGTAGCTAGTGTGAATGCATGCTGGAGAGACCAGCGGAATCCAAAACTGGCCAATGAAGATGGAAGTCAGCAGTCTCACGGTTCATGAAACACGTGCCATCCTTTTTCTTCTTCCCTTTTTTCTTATACGTATTATTTTTCCACCAATCTTCTAGCCCTCCTTTATTTGAAGTTGTACAGTTGGATCAAGATACGTGGTCGGCCTGAGGCAAGAGCCGTGTGTGCAACACCAGGCGGAACATCATAGAGAGACATTGTCCCCCTTGTTGAATTCGATGACGTTGAGGATCGGATGTGGCGTATGTGTTTTCACAAGTATGTTCATTTGTTCCTAGAATCTGAACACGTAGCGGCTAGTGCCTACGGCTGTCATTTCTTGAAAGGGCGAGTACAGCATGGTTGGAAATTATATTGTACTGTGCAAGGCATGCGATTAATTTGATGAACCGCGTATGTAGTGAGTTGTTCCTAGATGGTATTATATCCTCAAACCCTCGAGAGAACATTCTTCATGTCAAACATGCACGATGAGATTGAGGACAACGCTCAGTGGATGGCGCTTTGTTAATCTGGGCTAAAGTTTTTTTAGATAATAGAAATAATTAAACCGGGCAACGACTGTTGTGCAATATGGACTCTTATGCAAGCGTGCAATCCGCAAATCTCAGCCATTTGATGGACATCCAAGGGTGGCTGACATTTTACACATAAATCCTTCCACCTGCCTGTGTAAAAGGAAGGATCTATGTGTAAAATGGTAGCCATCTTTATATGTTTATCCAATGGCTGGGATTCACGGATTGCACGCTTGCACAGAAGTTCAGATGGCATAGCACTCGTTGCCATTAAACCGACCTTTTCCTCAGTACAGAGTACGGCCACACTGATACACCAAGTTGTGAAGATCAACAACAAAAGACTCAACCCGTCACACTAGTGAAAGTAAAACACCCGATACATTTTATTAATATGGATATCTATAACGAAGACTCAATCCCAATCAGGCAAAAACTTTGATGACCCTGACTTCTAGTATGTCTTTGCAAGCCATGCGAATCAAGTCTTTTTTGTCTTCACCCTTTTGTAATGATGCCTACGAGCATTTAATCTAGGCTAAAGTTGCTACTCCATAAACTGTTGTAGCGTCTTTTGTGATTTACTATGTACTTTGCTGTTTGATTTCTCATTATGCTGGATCCGTGTTGGGTTTGAACATAGAGAGTGGGAACAGGGTGAGGGAGAAGGTTCTCCCTGCTGGTGCTGTCAGATAAACTAGGTGGTAGTCACTTTCTGGATCTCCAACTCAGTAGAGTTGGAAGTGAAAATATATTCCATTCTAAAAAATAAAAGAGATAAATAGTGCACTAGTTTATCGTTAGAACAACAACACTAGAACTTTTTTTGCGCACCAATGAACATCAAAATAAAGTTTATTACCTTAAGATGATACATTACAAACAAGAAAAAAGAAAAACACAAACTACAAACAAAAAAAGAAAAACAACACAACTAAGAACAAGAAAAAAAATACTTCTCCTCCACCTCCACCTACTCCTCCTCCTCCTCCTCCTCCTCCTTCTTGGGCTCCTGGCAGCGCGAGGGCGCCTCCCGTGACGGAGACAAGAAGGCCAGTTTCCTAGACATTGCCGCCACCAGGTTGTCGCAGTCGGCGACGTCGAGCTCGTCCGCCAGCGTGTCCCAGAGGACGTCGAGGCGACCGGCCAAGTGCGTCATGCCGAAGACGTAGTGGCCCATGGTCCCCATTGTAGTATACTCTGGAAGGGGACCAAGCCCAAGGCGACGTATGGAGCGCGATGTATTGTCAAATACATCGCGCTCCATCTTCCAGAGAGCCCACTACTTGTCCGGGGGCGGAGACCGGTCAGGGACGCTTCCCCTTGGCGTCCTTCGGCAGGCTTGGTGGCGGCTTCTTGTCAGCCATGGTGTTCTGGGCGCGGTTTCTGGAAGAGAGGAAGAGTGGCTGTGCGGAGAAGACGATGGCGTGCCCGGGTGATCTTATAGCGTAGTAGCAGCCTGGTCGTTCGTCTCTCGACGCGCGCAGTAGTGGTAATGGGATGTGGAGCAGTTCCAATTGTATTCAACGATGCGCATGCGCTGCGCGGGTTTAAGGCGCCTCTATAACTGGCGCGCACGTAAGCTCGGTCTGCCCGGTCGCATCAACCACCTGTACAAATGGCTACGGCTTCAAGGACCAAACCTTATGCGGCAAACAACAACATATAATATTTCCTCTGCCCCAACTCAACTCTATTTCTGCTTTGGTCAAACTTACCTTTGACCAATGCTTTATTTGGAATTTATTAACTTCAATAACATGTACTAGATTGTATATTATGGAAATATTTTCATGGTGAATCTAAAAGTACAATTCTTGTATTGTTAAAACAGATCAAAATTACTTAAATCATTGGTCAAAGATAGATTTGATGAAACCTAAGGCTCTCTTTGGATAAGGAATTGAAAAACACAGGAATAGGAAAAACGTAGGAATTGTTGAAATTGTATGTTTTTGCAATCCTATAGGAATTGAGATGAGAAGCCATTTGGCAGCATCATAGAAAAAACAAAGGAACCTACAACATGAGCTAGGAAAGAAAAAAGAGGTCCAAGCTCATGTTATGTTTCCTACAAAATTTAGCAAATGAATCCATTCCTATAGAAACTACCCTTATTTTTCCTGTGAGCCAAATGGTCATGTAGACAAAAATCCTTTACAAATCCTATGCTTCAAAATTCCTTTGTCATTCCTTCAATCCAAAGGGAAACTAAAAATAGAGTTGACATGGGACGCACGACGGAGGTTATGGTGCATCGGCACACCCGGACCGTACGTGTACCTGACCAGCCGTGTAGCTTCATTTTATATTTTATTCCCAAGGCTTAAAAGTTTCCTCATCCTCCCTGTTTGCTCTTCCCTAGGCTTAAAAGTTTTATATTTTACAATATTTTTACATATGTAATATGCACATAGGATATATCACTTGATAGTTTTGCAAAAAAAACATGGAGGAGAAATATGTATATCCCATGGGCAACTACGTAAATCCATCCGAATTAATTAGCTAGTTAATTTTTAAGATGATAAAAATTATTATCTTTTTCTAAGTGAGGTGGCTGGGGTAGATGATGTGGCATAATAGCTTATGTGGCATGCCAATGTGCATGTCCAACTCAAACTAAGGCTGAAAGTGAAATGGTTGTGTGAAGTCGAGGGACTAAATAATTGACTCATTTGAAAGTTCAAGGACCAAAAACTAAGTTTTGATTGAAAGTTTGAGGATGAAGTTGGGTATTGTGCCAATTCTAAACGAGCCAAGAGCTTGCGAGCTTGATGAGCACCGTCATTGTTTTGAGCAGCAATTAGTTTATGGCATCTTCCAATCTGGAGTAATTTTTCTAGATCATTTGGGGCCGAAAAATTAGTTAACACGCTATAAATGAGGAGAAAGATTAGGATATGCTACCTTTTGCTTGTGTTGAATAACCCTGTGCTGTGGACAACATATCCGACACTTCGTTTTGGTCGTCAGGATCATTCTGCCCCAAGTCATCTGGGGCAGTAGGCAGAGAACCTTGATCATCAGGATAAGGACCAGACAAAAAATCATTGGTCAAAGGTAAGTTTGACCAAATCTAAAAATAGAGTTCAATTGGGATGAGTTGGGATGGAGGGAGTACTTTACAGACCGCTTTGCAGGCCCCGCTGCAAGCGATCTCCTGCCTCCTGGCAACTCCAGCGGCTAAAGTAGCGCACAGCTGCACTTTAGAAGCCATTACTCCAGTGCTCGTCTTTTGTTTAGCCCAGTTTGCATCAAAGGAAACTCATGGGAAAGTTTAAAAGAATTGAATCCTCTGGAAGGGAAAGACATTCATACGTAGTTTAGAAGCTATAACCATCACTACGTGTCTGTGCGCGTATCATCGTCTTCTCTATGCGTACTAAAGACACACCATCCTCTTCTCCGCAACACACATCGGCCATCCTCTTCTCCACGCATACTCTTCATCTCCATCGCGCGCGTCCTCATTGGTTCCATTCGAAGCCCATGGAGTTCCCCTTGCCGCACGATATTGTGGTCCTGATCGCGGGGTGGGTCGCCGCAACCTCCCCGCAGCCCATGGACGACCTCTCCAGTCTACGCGCCACCTGCAGAACCATGCAAGTGGCATGCCGGGATCGCGCCGTGGGCAGGCGCGTGGTGCTGGAGCGGGAGAGCATCTGCAAGGGGAGCTACGATGCCCTCGTGGAGTGCCTGGCAATCGTCGGCAACCCTCATGCGTGCTACGTCACCAGGTTCGACCTCGTCTTCAAGGACAGTCGTGCACAGCCAGGCACCGAGTTCCTTCCCCGGGCGGTCGCGAACGGCCACATGGTGGCGGCCTACATCCGCGCCATGCTCCTCTACGACGCCGACCGCGGGGCCCGTGATGCCCTCGAGTATATACGGCAGGTGGAAGTTGAGGCCCACATCGGCTACAACGTGGTCGGGTCCGTCGCGATGAAGTGGACCAACACAGAGTGACACCAGTGTCAGGATGAAGCCATGGAGAGTGTCTGTGGTGTTGCCTGGACGTTCCTGGGCAGGCCTCCTCCATGGCACCACACAATAGGGGGGACCAGGGAATTGCCCGCTGCGGTAGGCAAGGGTGGGAGGAGTGGAGAGTCTTTTGTACTGAGAACTGTAGGATTAAGCACGAGCATAACCTGTTCTGCCATCAGGCGTTGTACTATTTGGGTTATATTCCCTCCATTCCCTTTTGGATATGATGCACCCCTAGTTCTCCCAGCGCAAATTAAAAGAGAACAAATGGAGTATATAAAATTGACTAAGGCATGTTGATGTGTTTCCCCTATGCGCGCTCGTCTCTGGTGAATGTTGCACTTGTTGTGTTTACCCTATGTGCGCTCGTCTTTTGTTTAGCCCCGATTGCATCAAAGGAAACTCACGTGACAATTTAAAGAAATGGATTCCTCCAGAGTGAAATACATTCAATCAAGTGTGGAACAAAGGAAATCAGTGTTCCCTTCTGAAGGAAATACATTCAGCATATTCCTCATTTTTCTTCGCGATTTCGCCAGATATGTGGCACAGCGGACCACCATCTTCTAGGATCATCAGCTGCGGACAAAACCAACAGGGGTCGATGGAGAAGTTTGCCATTAATGAGCGACGAGCTGCAAAGAAACAAATTTGCCTGAGAGGAACAAAGGGTTATTTGGAGGTTGCGGTTTCTTGGGAGTCTCCGGAGTATTATATTATAAAGCGACACAACATGGATACTGGATGCACCTGGGGCAAGTGCATACCGTTCTCAGATGGTGCCACCTGTTTCTGGCAGTTCGATCTACCATCCATGATCCTCAATAGTGCGCTTTTGAGCTCAAACAGAAGCTAAAATATCTCAACTGCCACGATCAGGGAACGACGATTGAAGACACAAAGGAAGTATGTGCGCCATCTGACAACGGTATGCACTTGCTCTCCGGTACATACCGTATCTAGAAATTTTTTCTCCCACAGCATGAGTAGTGGTAGCTAGAGGTGACACCGTATGGAACTGCCGTGTATAGGAGTAGTGGTAATGATGACACCGCGTATAGGGGCATAGGGCCAGTGGTAAAACATCCGGCCTGTTCCAGTCCTTGCAATAATAACATCGCGACTGTTCAGATTTTGGCAGGAAAACAACATGACAAAACGTGAAAAGAAAAAACATCAAAAAACAACAACAGAAACACAACATCATGACTTGGATTAATCTGCGACAATCAATTTCCTGTTTTACAGTTTTGTTCTCCGGGCTCTTTCACCTTAAATATCGTACATCGTACCTATTTTTTTCTAACATTTTTCTTCCTTTCTTTTCTTTTCTGGAGTTCATTGTCTCCACTTTTCTTTTCTTTTCTGGAGTTCATTGTCTCAACTCTAGAGGCCCCCCGTGCTGAGGGTCACACAATTCGATTCACGCACGAAGTGGGTTAGAGAGTAAAATTTGGCATCGTTAAAGGAGTGTTTTTCGATAAACGGAGAAATTTTTAATTTTACATGCAAAGGTCCCAGGGTATGTGGGGAAAACAATTTATACTTATAAAAAACCGTGGTTTGCATCCCTCTCGGCTATCGCAACGGCTCGACCCGTCCCATCAGCTTCACTGGCAGTTTTTTAATTTGACACGGAAAGGGCCCATGGCTTATATAAAAAACATCCGCCCCGTACATGCCTCATCCACGTTTCATTCGACAGTGTCCGCATGCTGTCGAACAGAGAGGGGCCGAGTCTTGTACGACATCTTTTTCAATCGGATGTGTAACTACAATAGAGCGTGTTGCCTTATATTCTCGTTGCAACGAGCTCAACTTTCTGAGGTGGGACAAATCATTCACACCTTGTCAAAATTGCTCGCACGAATTCGTTACGGACACTGCGCGCGGGGGCAGACGTAGGGAATATGCAAGGTGACAAGTGCATAACCTGGGCCCAGGTACCAACATGAAAGTGACGAGGATACGATTCCTGGAATTAATCCTGGCATTATCCCAGTTATATACGACCATCATACGACCTCGTTTGGATGGAAGTGGATCCACTTTAATCTAAGTGGATATATTGGAGAGTATTGAGATAAAAATTAGTTCATTTTCCACTTCAATCCACTCCAATACAAGTGGGTTGAAGTTACCCAAACAAAGCCTACATGATCATCACGACAAATAATGCAATTATGCTCGGATGTGTCGTACACGTCTTAATTTTCTCTTATATATTATTGTTTGAGGCTCGATGATCATGTTTTGGGGCGTATAGCAAGTGCATGGACAACTTGTAGAGTATGAAATACCTCAATCATGTATGTTTCATTTCGATGTGAATTATATCCTCAATCATGTATGTGTAATTTCTCTTTTTGATGTTGGATATCGTCTAGAGTTGTAGGCTCGTTGATCATGCATCGCTGGGGCGTAGCATGCATGGACAAGGCCTCAAACTCTGACGATATCCATCATCAAAAAGACAAAACACGTACGTATTGGTTGATCATGTTTGGGGTGCATGCATGTTAGACATAGAAAAGCCCTCGGTCATGTTGTACAAAACTAACATGCATACATCATCTATGATATGTACATATGTATGATTAACTAACATGCATACCTCATCTATGATATACCGGGGTAGATGATATAGCTTATGTGGCATGCCAATGTGGATGTCCAACTCAGACTAAGGATGAAAGTGAAACGGTTGTTTGAAGTTGATGGACTAAATAATTGACCCATTTAAAAGTTTAAGGACCAAAGTGAGTTTTGATTGAAAGTTTGAGGATGAAGTTGAGTATTGTGCCAATTCTAAATGAGCCAAGCTTGAGCTTGCCATCTTGGTGAGCTCAAGCTAAAAAAGTTCGAGTAAGCTCATTTATTGTTGTCATCTAGGATATGCGTACCTATTTTTTCTAACATTTTTCTCTTCCTTTTTTTTCTTTTCTGGAGTTCATTGTCTCCCCTTTTCTTTTCTTTTCTTTTCTGGAGTTCATTGTCTCCACTCTAGAGGCCCCCGGTGTGGAGGGTCACACAATTTGATTCACGCACGAAGTGGGTTCAAGGGGAAAATTTGGCGTCATTAAAGGAGATGTTTTTCGATAAAAGGAGAAATTTTTAATTTCACGACGAAGGGCCCAGCGTATGTGGGGAAAAATAATTTATTTTTATAAAAACCACGGTCTGCATCCCTCTCAGTTATTGCAACGACTCGATGCGTCCCATCTGCTTCAGTGGTAGTTTTTTAATTTGACACGGAAAGGGCCCAAGGCTTATATAAAAAACATCTGCCCCCGTACACGCATCCTCCACGTTCCTTTCGACAGTGTCCGCACGTTGTCGAACGGGGCGGGGTCGCTTCTTGTACGACATCTTTTTTCAATCGGATGTGTAACTACAATAGCACGTGTTGCCTTATATTCTCGTTGCCACGAGCTCAACTTTCCGAGGTGGGACAAATCATTCACACCTTGTCCAAATCGCTCACACGAATTCGTTACGGACACCGCGCACGGGGACAGACGTAGGGAATATGCCAGGTGACCAGTGCACAACCTGGGCCTAGGTACCAGCATGAAAGTGACGAGGATACGATTCCTGGAATTAATCCTGGCATTATCCCAGTCATGTCTGGCCATCATACGACCTCGTTTGGATAGGAGTGGGTCCACTTCAATCAAAGTGGATTGGAGCGTATTGAGATAAAAATTAGTTCATTTACCACTTCAATCCACTCCAATACAAGTGGATTGAACTTACCCAAAATATGCCTACATGATTATCACGACAAATAATGCAATTATGCTCAGATGTGTCGTACACATCATAATTTTCTCTTATATATTTGTTTGAGGCTCGAGCTAAGCTGAAGGAAAAGGCTGAATGCCATAGGAAGTTCTGATCATGTTTTGGGGCGTATAGAATGTGCATGGACAACTAGCATAGTATGAAAGACCTCGATCATGTATGTTTCATGTCGATGTGAATTATATACTACGTGTAATTTCTCTTTTTGATGTTGGATATCGTCTAGAGTTGTAGGCTCATTGATCATGCATCGTTGGGGTGTAGCATGCTTGGACAAGGCCCCGAACTCTGATGATATCCATCATAAAAAATACAAAACACATACGTATTGGTTGATCATGTTTGGGGTGCATGCATGTTAGACATAGAAAAGCCCTCAGTCATGTTGTACAAAACTAACATGCATACCTCATCTATGATATGTACGTACGTATGGTTAACTAACATGCATACCTCATCTATGATATATCGGATGATATAGCTTATGTGGCATGCAATGTGGATGTCCAACTCAGACTAAGGATGAAAGTGAAATGGTTGTTTGAAGTTGATGGACTAAATAATTAACCCATTTGAAAGTTCAAGGACCAAATTGAGTTTTGATTGAAAGTTTGAGGATGAAGTTGAGTATTGTGCCAATTCTAAATGAGCCAAGCTTGAGCTTGCCAGCTTGATGAGCTCAAGCTCAAAAAGTTCGAGTAAGCTCATTTATTGTTGTCATCTATGATATGTGTACTTATTTTTTTCTAACATTTTCTCTTCCTTTCTTTTCTTTTCAGGAGTTCATTGTCTCCACTTTTCTTTTCTTTTCTGGAGTTCATTGTCTCCATTCTAGAATCCCCCAGTGTGGAGGGTCATACAATTCGATTCACGCCTCGAAGTGGGTTAAATGGGAAAATTTGGCGTCATTAAAGGAGACATTTTTTGATAAAAGGAGAATTTTTAATTTCACACGCAAAGGGCCCAGCGTATGCGGGGAAAACAATTTATTCTTATAAAAAACTATGGTTTGTATTCCCCTCGATTATCACAACAGCTCGACGCGTCCCATTGGCTTCACTGGCAGTTTTTTAATTTGACACGGAAAGGGCCCAGGGCAGCAGGGCTTATATAAAAAACATCCGCCCCGTACACGCCTCCTCCACGTTCCGTTCGACAGCATCCGCACACTGTCGAATGGAGCGAGGCCGAGTCTTGTAAAACATATTTTTTTAGTTGGATGTGTAACTACAATAGCGTGTGTTGCCTTATATTCTCATTCCAATGGGCTCAACTTTCTGAGGTGGGACAAATCATTCACACCTTGTCAAAATTGCTCGCACTAGTTCGTTACGGACACCGCGCGCGGGGGCAAACGTAGGGAATATGCCAGGTGACCAGTGCACAACCTGGGCCCAGGTACTAGAATGAAAGTGATGAGTATACGATTTCTGGAATTAATCCTAGCGTTATCCCAGTCATGTTCGGCCATCATACGACCACGTTGGGATAGGAGTGGATCCACTTCAATCAAAGTGGATTGGAGAGTATTGAGATAAAAATTAGTTCATTTTTCACTTCAATCCACTCCAATACAAGTGGATTGAAGTTACCCAAAAAAAGCCTACTAGATCATCACGATAAATAATGCAATTATGCTCAGATGTGTCGTACACGTCTTAATTTTCTCTTATATATTATTGTTTGAGGCTCAATGATCATGTTTTGGGGGGTATAGCATGTGCATGGACAACTAGCAGAGTATGAAAGACCACGATCATGTATGTTTCATGTCGATGTGAATTATATACTACGTGTAATTTCTCTTTTTGTTATTGGATATCGTCTAGAGTTGTAGGCTCGTTGATCATGCATCGTTGGGGCGTAGTATGCATGTACAAGGCCTCAAACTCTAACGATATCCATCATAAAAAAGACAAAACACGTACGTTTGATCATGTTTAGGGTGCATGCATGTTAGACATAGAAAAGCCCTCAGTCATGTTGTACAAAACTAACATGCATACCTCATCTATGATATGTACGTACATATGATTAACTAATATACATACCTCATCTATGATATACCGGGGTAGATGATATAGCTTATGTGGCATGCCAATGTGGATGTCCAACTCAGGCTATGGATGAAAGTGAAACGGTTGTTTGAAGTTGATGGACTAAATAATTGACCCATTTGAAAGTTCAAGGACCAAACTAAGTTTTGATTGAAAGTTTGAGGATGAAGTTGAGTATTGTGCCAATTCTAAACGAGCCGAGCTTGATCGTGCTAACTTGATGAGCTCAAGCTCAAAAAGTTCATCCGTTGGATCTACATCTTATGGTTATTACATCTTTTCATTTAACCCCTTCCACCACCACCACCACCCCTCCACCTGGTGGAGGGGGTTAAATAAAAAATTTCAACGATCGTATGTAGATCGATCCAACGGTTGAAGATGGTTGATTGCATGATTGCACCAAATATCTAATTACATTCTGGTTGAATCCAACTTTAAATCAGGAAATCTTTTGACACAGATTAATCCTGTCATGATGTTTTTCTCTTCTTGTTTTTGTGATGTTTTATTTTTTTCTTGTTTTGTGATGTTGTTTTCATGTTTTGTACTCCCTCCTTCCCGTATTACTTGCCGTTAATAATTAGGACAAGTTTTCTAGTTCAAATATGAACTAAAAAACTTGTTCTAATAACGACAAGTAATATAGGAAGGAGGGAGTAATGTTTTATGATAATGAACTCAATGTTATTTGTCTGTTCCATCTATTATTTTGTTTTCTATCTGCATTTTAGTTAACTATCTGTTCTATTTGTATTCTCTGTTAATGAACGACCCTCCACACCATCGGTGACCTCTAAAGTGGCATGTACGATACTTTAGCTGTTGGACGTGCCAGGAGATCGCTCACAACGGGGTCTGCAAAGCGGTCTGTAAAGTAGTATACAATACTAACAAGAAAACACAACAGGTAGCGATCACTGCATGAAGGGAAGTGTTGCGGACTAGATGTGCCGATTAGTTTCTTTTGTGTTTATTGGGGATTATGTAACAGCTAGTTCTATCGATTAGTTTGTTGTCTGGAATGGTACATTGAACACTACTGTTTGGTTCCATTGATATTTATATCTACTGTAGTATTTAATCCTTGTTTATATCACTATGTTGCTGCGGTTCAAGAGACTTTATGCGTGTGCTTTTTTATCGGAATACCACCCTCATTGCTACATTAACTTATTTAGATAACAAATTTCCATAGCCGGACATGCGCCCGCAGATGGGCACACGCGTCATGGGGACGAACACCAAGCGTCCCAGCGCAGTTTCGGCCCACGAATACAAAGTGACTCAGTGTAGTTTTAGCCCACGAATAACAAGCATCCTAGCACAGTGTTGGGCCTACTCTGATAGCTTCACATACGCTTTGTCCTGGCTGCCTGCCCGCGGGACCCTTTGATCCACAACGGCCCCTCTCCCGACTGTACGAAATGCGCTTGGAGGAGCATCCGCCGGCCGCCACGCTCTTGGAGGAGCATCCGCCAGCCGCCCCCCTCTTGGAGGAGCATCCGCCGGCCGCCACGCTCTTGGAGGAGCATCCACCGGCCGTTGGCGTGGAGGAGCATCTGCCGGACGCCTCACGTGGAGGAGCAATAGCGCTGGGTACAATTGCTCACATAATGCTATTGTAGTTCTATTCTCTTACGGATATGCTGATCGAATTGTAGGAAGCGATGTCAGAAGATAAGACATGGATGGGAAAAGACATGCGTACGAAGGAGTGGCAGGATGGAATGAAGTCATTTTTAAATTTAGCATTCTAGGGCACTCGTGAAGAAGAAACTAAGCCTGGTCCTTGCACAAGATGTCATAATATTTGCCACGAGACACGCAAGGAAGTTCATCTTCACTTGCTTCGTAATGGGATGTCATTTGATTATACTTGTTGGGTACATCATGGAGAAATACGAGTTGAGAAAAATATTGCTGAGCAATCAGCAAATAATGAGGAGATAATTTATGATGTTGCTGCTATGGAAAATATGTTGTCCAGTCTACTTAGAGGCACTGATCATGGTGGTACTTCAGGAGATGTTGATGATCCAGAAAATGCTATAAACCAGCAGGAGCCAACTGGGTGTGCAAAGGCATTCTATGACTTGTTAAATGATGCCAAAAAGGAGTTGTATCCAGGTTGTGAGAAGGTGACCCAATTATCCTTCATTATCAGGTTGTACCAGATAAAGTGTTTAACTGGTTTGAGCAAAAAAACGTATGAGTTGATCCTTGAACTATTCTCATATGTGCTTCCAGAGGGCCATTGCATTCCTAATACACTTGATAAAGTTCAGAAGGTTGTTCGTGACCTCAGGCTGAGCTACGAAAAGATCGATGCATATGTCAATGACTATGTGTTATTCCTGAAGGACTATTCTCTGCTGGATCGATGCCCAAAATGTGGTGAATTAAGATGGAAAAATAGTACTGGTGGGGATGCAAGAGAGGCTTTACCTTGTGGAAAAACCAAGAAGCTTGTAGCACGCAAAATTCTATGATTCTTCCCTCTTATTCCCCATCTTCAAAGGTTTTATATGGCAGAATCAACAGCATCAAACACGCACTGGCACAAAGAAGAACGTATTGATGATGGAATATTACGCCATCCTGCAGATTCGAAAGCATGGAAGCATTTTGATAGCATTCACCAAAATTTCTCATCTGATCCTCGCAACATAATACTTGGGCTAGCATCAGATGGTTTCAATCCTTTTGGAGTAATGAATGTTTCTTACAGTACATGGCCTGCGATTCTAATCCCTTGTAATCTACCACCTTGGTTGTGTATGAAGCAGTCTTATTGGTTGATGTCAATGATAATTCCTGGGCCAAAGTCACTTGAAAACAACATTGATGTGTATCTATAACTTTTGATTGATGAGCTACTAAAATTATGGCTTGATGGTGTTGAAACATACGACAGTTCAAAGACAGGGACATTTCTCAGCGAGCTTTTATATTGTTGACAATAAATGATTTTCCAGCATATGCAATGCTATGTGGATGGAGCACAAAAGGTAAGCTAGCATGTCCATACTGCCATGTAAACACTAACGCCTTGTGGTTGAAACATGGATGAAAGTATTGCTACATGGGTCATCGTCGTTTCCTACCTCAAAATCACAGGTGGCGTCGAGACAAAGCTTCTTTCAACAACAAGATAGAGAATAGAAAGGCTCCAACATCACTCTCTAGTCATGAAGTACCCAAACAATACAAGACTTTTGATCAAGTGAGTTTTGGACAGTCGAATAATAAGAGAAAGCGCACTGAGGAAGATAGGTGGCATAGTTGGAAGAAGAAAAGTATATTTTTTCAACTCCTGTATTGGAAGACATTGCTAATAAGGCATAACTTGGATGTCATGCACATTGAGAAAAACATTTGTGATAGCATATTGGAGACATTGCTTAATATGAATGGTAAAACAAAAGATAGTCTACAAGCTCGTCTTGATATGCAGGAAATGGGTATACGGCCAAAGCAACATCCGGTGGGTATGAAAGAGAAGAATGATTGTCCATCAGCATCATATACTTTGCATAAAG
Source organism: Tuctoria greenei (assembly GCA_036927565.1). Taxonomy (NCBI): domain Eukaryota; kingdom Viridiplantae; phylum Streptophyta; class Magnoliopsida; order Poales; family Poaceae; genus Tuctoria; species Tuctoria greenei. Next base: position 94,697,247 of record JAYESD010000005.1, read on the forward strand.
ATCAGAAAACCACCTTGTGCAAGTTTTTGGGGGATGTGAAGATGCCCGATGGTTATGCCTCAAACATCAAGAGATGTGTCGATATAACACCACGTAAGGTATCAGGTGTAAAAACTCATGACTGCCATATTGTATTTTAGAAGCTCCTTCCTATAGCAATACGTGACATATTGCCTGAAAAGGTTGTTGAACCTTTAATTGAGTTTAGCATATTCTTTTCTGGAATTTGTTCTAAAGAATTGGCAAATCAGATTTGGATAAGATGATCAAACAATTTCCTGAAACAATTTGTAAGCTTGAGATGTTGCTTCCTCCTGCTTTATTTGATATCATGGTACATCTTCAAATCCATCTTGCTGAAGAAGCTCGCTTGGGTGGACCTGTTTCTTACAAATGGATGTATCCAATTGAGAGGTACCATGGTACATTGAAGAGGTATGTACGTAACAGAGCTCACCCGGAGGGTTCTATAGATATATTATGGAAGAGTGTATGACTTTTTGTAGTCAGTTTTTGGATAACATCAGCACCAAACTTAATAGGCCAGAACATCATGAAGCTGAAGCTAGGAATGAACCTTCTCTCGAGTCTAATATATTTACAGAAGTTGATAATTCTAAAAAAATGGTTTAAATGGAGCCAACTTACTATGGTGGAACTACATAATATCAGGCATTATATTATTCTAATGTTGAAGAGGCCCCTCCATGGATCAAGTACGTATAACTCAGATGTTCTATACTATATTGGATCATGCTTATTGTAGATGGCTAATTTAATTTTGTACCCTTTTCAGTGAGCAATTTGAAGAGCTGAAAAAGATTCATTCTCGTGATGTTAAAAAACGCCATAGATATGAGTTTGTTTATTGATTTCAGAAATGAGTAAGTACATGCAAGTTTTTACTTTGATGAAATATTGAACAAATATGTGTTCTGAAGTTGGTTTATCGATGACCCCTTTTATACTAATGTGTACAGATTACAACATTACACAAAGAACGCAAAGTAACCGATTATTTGTATGCATTATCTAGAGGACCTGATCGTCGGGCACATTTTTTTAGTCGATCATTCATAAATGGCTTCTTCTTCGAACAGCAGAGGTGGAAAAATATTTACGAGAGCAAAACAGTGGTGTTGTTGTTCGGGATGGTGATCATGAGTACTATGGAGTAATCAAGAAAATGATTTCTGTTGATTTTGAAAAAAAAATCAAGAGGTTTTGTTATTTGAATGTGACTGTTTTGGCCTCGTTTCGGTCAGAGCCAAAGCAGAGGCTACAAAATGGATCGATATGAAATGATAGATGTTGACACTACTCTTTCTCAATTTAAGTATGAGCCTTACATTCTAGCCACCCAAGTAGAACAAGTTTTTTACGTTCGAAGTGTGAAGCAACCTAAATGGGCTACATTTGTTAAAATGAAGCCACGAAATGAGGATAGGACGGCATGGGATAGGAATGACATTGAGGTAGCAATCGTTGATGCTTCCGCTCTTCAAATGAGAACATGTGATCAGTTTGAGATACATAGATTTCCATCAAAAAATGAAGATGACGACGACGACGATGATACATATATCAATGATGGTATTATACCTCCAATATTGGAGGAGGGGGACAACGAAGATGATGATTTTTTTATATAAGTACTGTGTGAGCTAGCTGTACGAGAACTATATGATTTTTTTTTTGAAAAGATAGAAGCCGCTATTCTATTTAGCAGCAAGCTTAGAAGCAAGCCGATATTGAATCGTTGCAAAAGTTCCTAATGCAACGATTGTGTTCCGTGACGATAGATCCTAACGCCACAAACTGGTGAATCATTGCAAAATTTCGTAATGCAACGATTGTGTTCTGTGACGATAGATCCTAACGCCATGAACTAGTGAATCATGGCGAAAGTTCTTAATGCAACGATTGTGTTCTGTGACGATATATCCTAACGCCACGAACTGGTGAATCATGGCGAAAGTTGAATGCAATGATTGTGTTCCATGGCGATAGATCCTAACGCCACAAACCGGTAATTTGTGGCAACATATCCTAATGCAACGATTGTGTTTCATGGCAATAGATCCTATCGCCACGAACTGGTGAATCATGGCAAAAGTTCCTAATGCAACGATTTTGTTTTTTTTTTGGCGATAGATCCTAATGCCACGAACTGGTGAATCATGGCAACAGATCCTAATGCAACGATTCTGTTTAGTGGCGATAGATCCTAACGCCATGAACTGGTGAAGCGTGGCAAAAGTTCCTAATGCAACGATCATGTTTCATGACGATAGATCCTAACGCCATAAACTGGTGAATCGTGGCAAAAGTTCCTAATGCAACGATTCTGGTCTGTGGCGATAGATCCTAACGCCACGAACCGGTAATTCATGGCAACAGATCCTAATGCAATTATTGTGTTTTGTGGTGATAGATCCTATCGCCATGAACTGGTGAATCGTGGCAAAAGTTCCTAATGCAACATTTGTGTTTTGTGGCGATAGATCCTAACGCCACGAACTGGTGAATTGTGGCAAAAGTTCCTAATGCAACGATTCTATTCTGTGGCAATAGATCCTAACGCCACAAACCAGTATTTTGTGGCAACAAATCCTAATGCAACGATTGTGTTTCGTGGCGATAGATCCTATCGCCACGAACTGGTGAGGCGTGGCAAAAGTTCCTAATGCAACGATTGTGTTCCGTAGAGATAGATGCTAACGCTACGAACTAGTGAATCATGGCAACAGATCCTAATGCAACGATCGTGTTCCATGGCGATAAATGCTAATGCCACGAACTAGTGAATCATGGCAACAGATCTTAATGCAACGATCATGTCTCGTGGCGATAGATGATAATGCCACGAACTAGTGAATCGTGGCAACAGATTCATGGTAATAGATCCTAATGCCACGAACTATTGAATCGTAGCAACAGATCCTAATGCAATGATCATGTTCCGTGTCGATAGATGCTAATGCCACGAACTAGTGAATCGTGGCAACATATTTGTGGCGATAGATCCTTGCCACGAACTAGTGAATCGTGGCAACAAATCCTAATGCAACAATCGTGTTCCGTGGCGATAGATGCTAATGCCACGAACTAGTGAATCGTGGTAAAAGACCAAGCTTACTGCAATGATTTAGTATTCGTTGCAGTACAATCATTGCAACAGGGTGGAATCCTTGTACTGAAAGATGCTGAGAAGCCATCCTTTCTTATTGAGTTAAGAGAGGTCAGAAGTGTCACACCCGATTTTATTAAGCATAAAACCAGCTGCAAAATACATGTATGCCAGGATCAGTTTCACCATACATGTACGACAAGTAGTGATAAACAGTTCTATATCGCATGCAAACAACATTTATACCTTGAAAAGTGTTTTGAAACAGCAGCAGAAGAAAAAAACTCTAGGGCGACCACAGGCAAATCGACTGGCAGCAACGCGACCTATGCACCGTCTTCACTTGTCACTGTCTTCATTAGATCTTCTCTTCACTGAGCAGCATATCAAAAGTACAACGAAGCAAGTGTGAGTACCATCCCGTGGTACCCCGCAAGTGTGGGAAATAAATGACATGAAGGTCAATCAAAAAGGAAAGGCTAATAATGGTTTAAGCACTATGCATTAAACCTATCCTTAGCTTTCATTAGCACCTACATCTAGGTGTATATTCCCAATCATTATAGAATAAAAATAATAATGAATCAATACCAACATTATTCCCAAACCATCATCCCAACCATCGTCTAATTATGAATTGGACACCAAGCCGCTCTTGTCCGTGAGCACGGCTGTCATGACAGTTTTACCAAATCTCTGCAGAGAGTGTACCCTTTACCCACAAGCAGTGATTTCATCCCCTGTTACCAGGTGGACTGAGTAAACCTCCCTGATGCCAGTGGCGGCCAACCACATTTCACACTTCCATAGGTGTGTGGCCAGGAGATCACTACATGGTCTTTACAAAGGTTCTCCCGACTAGTGCTAGCCCTCTAAGGTTTCTACCACTGAGGCATTCCCGGAGTAACCCTCCGCCTCAGAGCCCCCTCTTGAGCCTTGCGGTTCCCAGAGCAGTACCCCTGCATCATTCCCCGCACCATCCAACTACTAGCATTTCATCAGGAGAAACCTAATTATTTGACCAAGCCGCCCCATCTCAGTCTCGTGGTGGTACTATAAATCTTAGTGGCTTCCTCCATAAACCGGTCCTTAGAATCCGGCAAGGTTCAATCCCCGATTCCCGGGTCTTGTGCGTACTGCACCATACCAATCAAACCAACCCGCCAGATTCCTATTTACTACAATCCATTTCCAACATCATAATCATAATCATAATAATAAGTCATGAGTAATAAATATGGTCAATGTTTTCCCACCCAACTATTATGCGTGGCTAAGCGTAAAGTAATCCCCAAGTACCACCTTTCCCATAACCCAAACGACAAGGTAATAAGGTAAAACAACAGGGCATAACATAGGATTCATATTAATTAGCATGCGACTAGCTAAACCCTTAAAAAGGTGCAAGATGGTCAAGGGCACTTGCCTTTGTATAAATAGCTGCTCAGTTCTTCTTCATTGAACTCTTGATCTTCACATCTTCATGTAGCTTCTTGATCGTAGAAATACGAGTGCGTATAAACTACCGACAAAAGAGTAATACAAGCAATCACTAGCAGTACACCATACAAATTATACAAATGCTATCATAGATTATGCTACAATTATAATTTAAATCAAGGTTATGAGTGACTTATTATTTTTCATAGCCAAGGAAATGCATTTATCATCTATTTCCTATTTTTAATATTTATTTATAGGCTAAAACATTTTTAGTGTATTTTTCATAGTCAAAAATATATTTTATATGTACTTTATAATTTTATTTCAGCTTCAAAGTTTTTATAAATATTTTTCCTACAATTTCTATATTTATTCTACATTTTTAGCATTTATTTGTTGCTAAAAACATTTTTAATAAATTTTCTACGATCAAAATATATTTTATATTCATCTAAAATTTTATTCCAGCCCAAAATGATTTATTACTAATTTTATACTATTTCTATATTTATTTTATCATATACATAAATATTCTCTATTCACTAAATACACTTTTAATCAATATTCAACAATTATAATTAACTTCAGGGGCTGTTCGGTAAATTTCCCTTAACTGGTCAGATACTAAAAGTAATATTTAATAATGTTTCAGGGGCCTACATCAATAATTTCATATTTTAACCCATTTTCAGATAAGTATAGGGGCTTTATCGATAAAACAGAGGCTAAAACAATATTATCCTAAAGTCTAGGGGCTAGACCGTAAGATTCCAAGGGCTAGACTGCAAAAATACGAAGGGGTAAGGCTGATCTAATTGGAGCCGTTGGATTCAAAATGGGCGCACTGGATTTTATGAACGAAGAGGTATGCACATGATCTAATCGTGACCCTTGAAAGACGATCGGACGGCTAGGGACAAAATGAAGCCAAGGGCTTCTTCTTCCTCCAGCCAACATGGCTGCACCACCATGGATGACATCCATAGCTCGCTGGAGTTGGCTATATTGGTTCTACAGTGATCAAACTCGACGGGATTTAATGGAAAATAGAGAGGAGCTCGTGGAGAACTCACCAAGGGGCTTTGCATGGCTCGAAACGATGCAGAGGCTTGTCAGCCATGAGGAGGCGCCATGGGCTATGGCGGTGCTCGATAAACTCGACGTCAAGATGGCTAAAACTTCGAGGCAACTTGCCTGGCAGATTCCCAGTGGCATGGAACACGCGTGAAGGCACGAAGGAAGGAGAGATTTGAAGCAAATCAACGGGAACGCCGCGGCTCACCCGTGCAACGGTTCTATGGTTTGGCGTTCAGAAAATGAATGGGGAATGGGGGGAGAGAGTGGAGCGCGCTCATGGCTATATAGGGGAGGCGGTTGCATAAAGAGTGGTGGCCAGGGGCGCGAGATGGGAGGGAATCGACACGACGGTTGGCGAAGCGCGACTCGCACACGATCTGTTCGATGAAATACCCACGAGGCTTGCGGTTGGAGGAAGAAAGGACTGACAACTCGAGCCCGCACGTAGTGAGAGAGAGAGAAAGGGAGGGAGGAAAATAACGAATGTTACAATTCTACCCCCCTTAAACGGAATCTCGCCCCGAGATTCTAGAAGGTTGGACTAAGAAGAAGATTTGAGATTTTGTGTTAATCGAAGAGGTACCCCATTAGAAAGTATTTTTTTAATTCTATTTCTTATTTGGTTTTTGAAAACTTTATTCTAAATCTTTCAAAGTTTAATATCTCACACAAATTTATATCTTATTTTACTATCATTATTATTATTTTATATGTAGAGTTCATTATCAATGCTATTGTAATTTTTAACAGTATGTTATGAGTATGAGTCCTGATTGAATTTTCTTTGTCATGCCTTAATTTCATTTGAATTCAAACGTATTCTTTAAAAAAAATTGAAATTTGCATTTTTCACAAATAAGCGATTATGATGTATATGTTGATTTAGTTAGATTTAAGGCATTATCACACGTACAACAACACACATTATTTTTGTATTCTTCTACATTCTTATTCTCCGTTTTATTATTATTATTCTGAACTTGGCTTAAGTGTGCACTATGATTTTAATTTGAAATTTTTCATTTCAACTGCATTGTAATGATTACTGTATTTATTATAATTATTTCTTTTCCTTTTTATATATATGACGGTCACAATCCCACCCACCTTACAAGGAATCTCGCCCACGAGATTCAAGTGGGTCGGCTACCCCCTTTAAACAGACAAATGCTATAATTTTATTATTGTTGTTATTATTAATCTATTGCAATACATCAATCAACGTGTTCTAATTCGCTGTGAAGAAGACATGGACTTCATTTACTAAATAAGGGGAACTAAGCAAGTGGTGTATGCTAATCTCTAAGAGTCTTCTTCTTTTGCATTGTCCTCCTATGTTGATCTTCATATTCCGATCGATGGAGTCGAAGCTTCGTCTTCATTAGCAAAGTTAAAGGAGTATCTAAGAGGTCCATTCTAACTAAGGTCACGTGCCTAGAGTCAACATACAGCTCTGATACCACTTTGTCACACCCGGTTTTATTAAGCATAAAACCAGCTGCAAAATACATGTATGCTAGGATCAGTTTCACCATACATGTACGACAAGTAGTGATAAACAGTTCTATATCGCATGCAAACAACATTTATACCTTGAAAAGTGTTTTGAAACAGCAGCAGAAGAAAAAAAACTCTAGGGCGACCACAGGCAAATCGACTGGCAGCAACGCGACCTATGCACCGTCTTCACTTGTCACTGTCTTCATTAGATCTTCTCTTCACTGAGCAGCATATCAAAAGTACAACGAAGCAAGTGTGAGTACCATCCCGTGGTACTCCGCAAGTGTGGGAAATAAATGACATGAAGGTCAATCAAAAAGGAAAGGCTAATAATGGTTTAAGCACTATGCATTAAACCTATCCTTAGCTTTCATTAGCACCTACATCTAGGTGTATATTCCCAATCATTATAGAATAACAATAATAATGAATCAATACCAACATTATTCCCAAACCATCATCCCAACCATCGTCTAATTATGAATTGGACACCAAGCCGCTCTTGTCCGTGAGCACGGTTGTCATGACAGTTTTACCAAATCTCTACAGAGAGTGTACCCTTTACCCACAAGCAGTGATTTCATCCCCTGTTACCAGGTGGACTGAGTAAACCTCCCTGATGCCAGTGGCGGCCAACCACATTTCACACTTCCATAGGTGCGTGGCCAGGAGATCACTACATGGTCTTTACAAAGGTTCTCCCGACTAGTGCTAGCCCTCTAAGGTTTCTACCACCGAGGCATTCCCGGAGTAACCCTCCGCCTCAGAGCCTCCTCTTGAGCCTTGCGGTTCCCAGAGCAGTACCCTTGCATCATTCCCCGCACCATCCAACTACTAGCATTTCATCAGGAGAAACCTAATTATTTGACCAAGCCGCCCCATCTCAGTCTCGTGGTGGTACTATAAAGCTTAGTGGCTTCCTCCATAAACCGGTCCTTAGAATCCGGCAAGGTTCAATCCCTGATTCCCGGGTCTCGTGCGTACTGCACCATACCAAACCATCCAACCGCCAGATTCATACCAATTACTTCATCATTTTCAATGTAACATAATGATCATAATTCATAATGTAATCATGTGTCCAGATTTCCATCCCAACTAATAAGCATGGCTAAGCGTGATTGAAATACCCAAAACCACCCAATTCAACCCGGGCGACAAGGAATTACATGGAACGGTAAATAAAATAGGATCCACATTAATTAAGCATGCAACTAGCTAACATCCTAAAATTGGTACAAGATGGTCAAGGGCACTTGCCTTTGTATAAATAGCTGCTCAGTTCTTCTTCATTGAACTCTTGATCTTCACATCTTCATGTAGCTTCTTGATCGTAGAAATACGAGTGCGTATAAACTACCGACAAAAGAGTAATACAAGCAATCACTAGCAATACACCATACAAATTATACAAATGCTATCATATATTATGCTACAATTATAATTTAAATCAAGGTTATGAGTGACTTATTATTTTTCATAGCCAAGGAAATGCATTTATCATCTATTTCCTATTTTTAATATTTATTTATAGGCTAAAACATTTTTATTGTATTTTTCATAGTCAAAAATATATTTTATATGTACTTTATAATTTTATTTCAGCTTCAAAGTTTTTATAAATATTTTTCCTACATTTTCTATATTTATTCTCCATTTTTAGCATTTATTTGTTGCTAAAAACATTTTTAATAAATTTTCTACGATCAAAATATATTTTATATTCATCTAAAATTTTATTCCAGCCCAAAATGATTTATTACTAATTTTATACTATTTCTATATTTATTTTATCATATACATAAATATTCTCTATTCACTAAATACACTTTTAATCAATATTCAACAATTATAATTAACTTCAGGGGTTGTTCGGTAAATTTCCCTTAACTGGTCAGATACTAAAAGTAATATTTAATAATGTTTCAGGGGCCTACATCAATAATTTCATATTTTAACCCATTTTCAGATAAGTATAGGGGGTTTATCGATAAAAAAGAGGCTAAAACAATATTATCCTAAAGTCTAGGGGCTAGACCGTAAGATTCCAAGGGCTAGACTGCAAAAATACGAAGGGGTAAGGCTGATCTAATTGGAGCCGTTGGATTCAAAATGGGCGCACCGGATTTTATGAACGAAGAGGTATGCACATGATCTAATCGTGACCCTTGAAAGACGATCGAACGGCTAGGGACAAAATGAAGCCAAGGGCTTCTTCTTCCTCCAGCCAACATGGCTGCACCACCATGGATGACATCCATAGCTCGCTGGAGTTGGCTATATTGGTTCTACAGTGATCAAACTCGACGGGATTTAATGGAAAATAGAGAGGAGCTCGTGGAGAACTCACCAAGGGGCTTTGCATGGCTCGAAACGATGCAGAGGCTTGTCAGCCATGAGGAGGCGCCATGGGATATGGCGGTGCTCGATAAACTCGACGTCAAGATGGCTAAAACTTCGAGGCAACTTGCCTGGCAGATTCCCAGTGGCATGGAACACGCGTGAAGGCACGAAGGAAGGAGAGATTTGAAGCAAATCAACAGGAACGCCTCAGCTCACCCGTGCAACGGTTCTATGGTTTGGCGTTCAGAAAATGAATGGGGAATGGGGGGAGAGAGTGGAGCGCGCTCATGGCTATATAGGGGAGGCGGTTGCATAAAGAGTGGTGGCCAGGGGCGCGAGATGGGAGGGAATCGACACGACGGTTGGCGAAGCGCGACTCGCACACGATCTGTTCGATGAAATACCCACGAGGCTTGCGGTTGGAGGAAGAAAGGACTGACAACTCGGGCCCGCACATAGTGAGAGAGAGAGAAAGGGAGGGAGGAAAATAACGAATGTTACAATTCTACCCCCCTTAAACAGAATCTCGCCCCGAGATTCTAGAAGGTTGGACTAAGAAGAAGATTTGAGATTTTGTGTTAATCGAAGAGGTACCCCATTAGAAAGTATTTTTTAATTCTATTTCTTATTTGGTTTTTGAAAACTTTATTCTAAATCTTTCAAAGTTTAATATCTCACACAAATTTATATCTTATTTTATTATCATTATTATTATTTTATATGTAGAGTTCATTATCAATGCTATTGTAATTTTTAACAGTGTGTTATGAGTATGAGTCCTGATTGAATTTTCTTTGTCATGCCTTAATTTCATTTGAATTCAAACGTATTCTTTAAAAAAAATTGAAATTTGCATTTTTCACAAATAAGCGATTATGATGTATATGTTGATTTAGTTAGATTTAAGGCATTATCACACGTACAACAACACACATTATTTTTGTATTCTTCTACATTCTTATTCTCCGTTTTATTATTATTATTCTGAACTTGGCTTAAGTGTGCACTATGATTTTAATTTGAAGTTTTTCATTTCAACTGCATTGTAATGATTACTGTATTTATTATAATTATTTATTTTCCTTTTTATATATATGACGGTCACAATCGTGCCCTTGACCATCTTGCACCTTTTTAAGGGTTTAGCTAGTCGCATGCTAATTAATATGAATCCTATGTTATGCCCTGTTGTTTTACCTTATTACCTTGTCGTTTGGGTTATGGGAAAGGTGGTACTTGGGGATTACTTTACGCTTAGCCACGCATAATAGTTGGGTGGGAAAACATTGACCATATTTATTACTCATGACTTATTATTATGATTATGATTATGATGTTGGAAATGGATTGTAGTAAATAGGAATCTGGCGGGTTGGTTTGATTGGTATGGTGCAGTACGCACGAGACCCGGGAATCGGGGATTGAACCTTGCCGGATTCTAAGGACCGGTTTATGGAGGAAGCCACTAAGCTTTATAGTACCACCACGAGACTGAGATGGGGCGACTTGGTCAAATAATTAGGTTTCTCCTGATGAAATGCTAGTAGTTGGATGGTGCGGGGAATGATGCAGGGGTACTGCTCTGGGAACCGCAAGGCTCAAGAGGGGGCTCTGAGGCGGAGGGTTACTCCGGGAATGCCTCAGTGGTAGAAATCTTAGAGGGCTAGCACTAGTCGGGAGAACCTTTGTAAAGACCATGTAGTGATCTCCTGGCCACGCACCTATGGAAGTGTGAAATGTGGTTGGCCGCCACTGGCATCAGGGAGGTTTACTCAGTCCACCTGGTAACAGGGGATGAAATCACTGCTTGTGGGTAAAGGGTACACTCTCTGCAGAGATTTGGTAAAACTGTCATGACAGCCGTGCTCACGGACAAGAGCGGCTTGGTGTCCAATTCATAATTAGACGATGGTTGGGATGATGGTTTGGGAATAATGTTGGTATTGATTCATTATTATTGTTATTCTATAATGATTGGGAATATACACCTAGATGTAGGTGCTAATGAAAGCTAAGGATAGGTTTAATGCATAGTGCTTAAACCATTATTAGCCTTTCCTTTTTGATTGACCTTCATGTCATTTATTTCCCACACTTGCGGAGTACTACGGGATGGTACTCACACTTGCTTCGTTGTACTTTTGATATGCTGCTCAGTGAAGAGAAGATCTAATGAAGACAGTGACAAGTGAAGACGGTGCATAGGTCGCGTTGCTGCCAGTCGATTTGCCTGTGGTCGCCCTAGAGTTTTTTTTTCTTCTGCTGCTGTTTCAAAACACTTTTCAAGGTATAAATGTTGTTTGCATGCGATATAGAACTGTTTATCACTACTTGTCGTACATGTATGGTGAAACTGATCCTGGCATACATGTATTTTGCAGCTGGTTTTATGCTTAATAAAACCGGGTGTGACAAGAAGCTACTGTTCTGGTCCGTGGTTGGTGGTGGGGGATTTTAACATTTTTTATAGCTAAGATGACAAAACGATGATAATATTAATCAAACATTTATGGGATGTTTCCATCGTTTTGTCAATGATCTTGAACTGAAGGAGGTCCCACTTAGGTATATCTGGTCGAATGAGAGAGAAGAACCTACACTTGTGAATCTAGATCGAGTTCTCTGTACGTCAGACTGGGAGGGATTATATCCAAACTGTATCCTACAAAGCTATGCCTTAGAGATGTTAAATCACTGTCCTCTGATCTTGGGACTCAAAGATGGGGTCGGTGGGACAAAGCACTTCCATTTTGAATGTTTTTTGACTAGACTTCCAGACTTCCAAGATACAGTAGCAGGTTTGTGGAACAAGCATGTGTCATGTCTTTGTCCTATGGAGCGCAATTCCACCAAGTTGAAAAGACTAACAAGAGAGCTTCAATCTTGGAGTGCTAAGCAAGTAGGACATGTGAAATCTTAGCTTGTCGTGGCACGTGAAGTGTTGCACCGTCTAGAAGTGGCGCAGGACCAGCAACCATTGAGCACAGTGGAGGACTGGCTTAGGAGAAAACTTAAGCGACATTATCTCCCTCTTGCTTCCCTCGAGAGAACAACGGCGCGACTCATGTCCAGAGTCCGTTATCAAAAGGATGTCGATGCAAACACCTCTTTCCTTTATCCCGATGTTGATGGATCATGACCGTATTGCTACAACATAGGAAGAGAGGCAACAATCATGTTCCAATATTTTGAGAATCTCATAGGCACTGCAATCCAACGACCGATAACTTTTGGTCCGTCATACTTCCATAGAGCTGGCTTGGACCTAGCTTATTTGGATGTTCCAATCACCAAGGAAGAAGTATGACAACTATTAAGGGGCTGCCAGCAGATAGGGCACCAGGACCAGACGGTTACACCAGTCATTTTTATAAAGTCTGCTGGTCCATAATGAAATATCATTACATGGTTGCTATTGTTTCCTTACAACATGGAGATGTGAGGAAATTTGGGCTCCTGAATTCATCATATAGTACTCTCATTCTAAAGAAGGCAAAAGCAGTACTAGCCAAGGATTTTCGCCCAATAAGCTTAATACATAGTTTTGCAAAACTGATTGCCAATATTAGCGAATTGATTGGCGCCCCTACTCGACTCTATGATTTCTGCAAACCAAAGTGCTTTTGTCTATGGAAGATGCATCCACGACAACTTCATATTGGTGCAACAGACGGTCAAGTGGCTGCACCATTGGAATATGTCTAGCCTTTTCCTAAAATTGGATATATCCAAAGATATTGATACTGTCTCAAGGCCTTTCCTGCTGGAAGTGCTCACCCGCCTCGACTTTGGTACTTCATGGCATAACATCATCTCCAGTTTACTTTCCACAACAACTACATGTATCCTAGTAGATGGTGAACAAGGGGAAACTATTCAACATAGGCCAGGACTGCACCAAGGGGATCCTCTATCCCTCATGCCGTTTATCATGGTCATGGATGTGTTAAATAGTCTATTTGACAAAGCTGCTGATATTGGACTATTGCAACCCCTGGAACACCATGTGGGACAACGGATGTCACTTTATGCTGACGATGTTGCTTCATTTATACATCTAGAGCAAGGGGAGCTGTAGATTACTACAGCATTACTCAATATCTTTGGAGAAGTTTCTGGCCTGCAGACCAACTTGCATTAAAGTACCATCATTCCAATAAGATGTGGTGAAGAACTTCTATCGACAGTAACTGATGTTTTGCATTGTGTTGCATCCCAGTTCCCGTGCAACTATCTGGGGCTTCCGCTTTCTCACAAGAAACTAAAAATGAGAGATTTGAAGCCATGGGTTGAGAAAGTGGCGGACAAACTGCCGCGATGGAAGGCATCTTTAATGAATAGGGTTGGTCAAGCCACTCTAGTCCACTTTGTCATCTCAGCCATGTCGATACACTTGTTGATTGCTATACGAATTCCAAAATGGTTTATCAAGGCCATCGACAAACTCCGAAAAGGCTTCTTGTGGCAAGGAAGAGAACAACCCAATGGTGACTGCTGTTTAGTTCAGTGGGCCAAGGTAACCAGACCCATTGATCTTGGGGGGTTAGGTATTCCTAACCTGGAAATCATGGCATGGGCCTTGCAATTGCGATGGCGCTGGTTCAAAAAAATCAGAGCTGATCGGCCTTTTGACCGAGCTTGAACTCCCATCACATCCAAGCACACTTGCGCTGCTTGCTGTTGCCATGACCACTCAAGTAGGGGATGGAACAAACACTCTATTCTAGACAGACCGTTGGCTGCATGGAGCGACTATAGCTGAGTTGTCTCCGCTTGCGTTCCAACACGTGCCAGCAAGAATACGGCAACACAGAACAGTGGCTAAAGCTTTACATGAGAATGCTTGGGTGTGCAATATCTCTGGGGGCTTAAGTTTGGATGCTTTAACAGAATATTTTCATTTGTGGTCAAGTATCCAAAATGTGACATTATCAGTGGAAGAAGATCAACACCTATGGCGCTTCGAGGCCTCTGGGCATTACTCTTTCAAATCTGCTTATCGAGCTTATTTTGCTAGTGCCATCATTTTTTCACCGTGGCTTCATTTATGGACATCTTGGGCTCATGCAACATGTAAGTTCTTTTTGCGGCTGGTGCTCCATAACAAATGTTGGGCAGCGACCGCCTCTCTAGACGCGGACTGCCACACCCTGAGAAGTGTCCCTTATGCGACCAAGAGGAGGAGACCATCCAACATATTCTTTTGACGTGTGTGTATGTGAGGCGGATTTGGTTCAGAATGCTATTGCTGATTCACATGTCACATGTTGTACCAACGACAACTGAGAGGTCCTTTGGGGACTGGTGGGGTCGCACTATTAGTAAAGTTCCAAGGGAGTAAATTCTTTAATCATCTTAGCTGCCTGGCTCATCTAGAAGCGGCAATTAAAACGCTTCTATTTTCGACGGTGTGTCTCCCTCCATCAGTGAGGTCATGAGAACCTTCTCAGATGAATACAAGTTATGGTGCTTTGTTGGAGCCAAAAAGCTCCAAGCCCTCAACTTGCAGCAAGTGTTAGGAATCTAATCCATCTTTAGGTGGGAAAGTTTATTTTAATATTCTTTACTGTGTATTGAGCCTCTCATACCTGGACCCCATATGAGATGGCTTTGCTGTAACGGGGTCCGCTTCTTTCTTCTTTTAATACAAAGATGCGCATCTCTCTTGCGTATTCGAAAAAAAAAAGAGGGAGGTTCAACCAGGACAGGAGGAGACAGTTTTAGTCTTTCATGTTCACTGGACAACAACTGTCGAAGTACCAGAGATAGAGAATGGAAATGAACAATATTCTCCATCATCACCCAGGACTCCTTCGTTTACTCCAAAAGCTTCACCTCCAGCAGGAATTCATTGGGTGACTCCACCTACAGGACAAAAGGTAGACTCAGAAGGTTCAACCAGGACATGGAAGATGTGGTGAGTGCAAGTCATCCAGTTATAGACCTTGAGTACTCCGGTCTGTGTCTATTTTTTTTTCCCGAAAACCCTTAAGGGTGTTATATATTAAGAAGATGCAGCAAATGTTACATGTACATGGTCACATTAGAGGACATCAGCACGATGTTTGAGAACAATACAAGTTATGAAGGTCCTCACTGTACTACTGATCACTATTTGGACAGGCTTGAGAGTTTTGAGGCACCACCTGAGCGAGATGTTTTGCTCCCGCCATGCACCATAGGGTAGCTTCGTCCCTGACAGCAGAGATAATGTCAAGGCTAGAGCGTTCAACTCCACGGAAGATCCGATTATTACGCTCTTGCCAAATTATCCAGACAACAACAATGACCAAAGAGCGTAGGGCTTTGATGTTGTTTACTGGCACACCTGACAGCAAGTTCTGGAGCCACATTTCCATTGGCACATTACCTTTCCAGGTCGATGGGTGCAGACGCGGCTCCTTACACCAGGCACTAATTGCAGACCATATTTGCTGAGCCAACGGGCATTCAGAGAAGACATGTATCACGTCTCTAAACTGCGATAGCAAAGGGCACAAAAGTAGTTGTTAGGCCATTCGCGCTGCAACAGTCGATCTGATGTCCAAATGCAATTTTGCAATAACAGCCAGGTGAAGGTCTTGCATTTTGTTGGTGGCCATGGCTTCCAGATCAAGACAGGGAAGGGAGAGCAAGAGCTTCCCTCAAATTGCATTTGATAGGCTGATTTTGCTGAGAAGGTCCCTGATGCCGTCCCCTTCCACTCAATTTCATCATCCGGTACTAGCAGAATGCTAGCATCATCAATCATAGTCCAAAGCTGAATATATTTCAATATCACCTGGACATCAGTTATCAGTCGCAGGTCTCGAATCCACCGGTGGTCTTGAAGAGCATCTGCCACGGTTCTATTCTTTCCTCTGCTGATTTTATATAATTCGGGAAATAAGTGACCCGACGCCATTCCATGGAGCCAACTATCATGCCAAAATGTCGCAGTTTGCCCGCCGTGAATGGCGACTCTTGTGGCCGCTGCAAAAAATGCACGGTCGACGTTGTCAACCGGAAGCTCCATGCCATGCCATGGCCGTCTCGACCGAGCCCAGCTGAGCCACAACCATCGAAGGCGTAATGTGCGACTGAAGCGTTGCACGTCAACTACGGACCACTTAACCTTGCACTTATCTCCGGTCAGATGTTGTGCACCCGCCCAAAGGAATTTGCGCCTGGCTTTATCAAATGTTCTGAAGAACCTTTTTGGTAGTTTCAGGGCTGTCATTAAATAAGTCGGCAATGAACTAAGAACCGAGTGAACAAGCTTACGTCGGCCACCGAAACTGAGGAGGTTACCCTGCCACCCAGCAAGCTTAGCAAGGGCTTTGTCTTGAATAATTTGCAGATGTTCCACGCGAAGGCGCCCCAAGGTGATCGATAAACCAAGGTAAGTCAAAGGGAAAGTAACCTGCTGGCCGCTGAAGTTGCAGAGTAGATTGTTCAGATCAATTCCTTCGCATCTGATCGGCACAACAGAGCTCTTCCTTTCATTTATTTTTAGACCAGTAGCATCGCCAAAGAATCGTAGGATCGCCAAGGTGTTGTTCATGTCTGCTTGTGTAGGATTGATGAAGATGGCCACATCATCGGCGTACATTGAAACACATACCCCTGCATGTCTTCCCCTGATCGGTGTGAGCGTGCCATCCTCTGTTACTAGCCGAAAAAGTTGCTGGAGCGTGTCAATAGCCAGTATGAATAAATATGGTGATAATGGATCGCCTTGACGCAATCCTCGCCAGTGCTTAATGTAAGGACCCTGGACACCATTTAGTTTGACAGATGAGGTTGCCGTCGTGAACAATAATGCTAACGAGTCACGCCAACAGTTCGGAAAACCGATGTACTCCATGAGCTCAAACAGATATTTCCAAGAAACTGAGTCAAAAGCCTTTGTAATATCAAGTTTGAGAAGAAGCACCGGTGTCTTGAAACGATTGAAGGTTCTAGCCATATTCCGTACCAGCAGAAAATTCTCATGAATGCTCTGCTTTTTCAAGAAAGCACTCTGCAGTATAGCAATAATCTTTCCAATCTCTTTCGCCAGACACTGAGCTAGAATCTTGGAGAGAAGCTTTGCAAAAGAATGCACTAAGCTAATCGATCAATAGTCGCTCGGAGTTTCTGCTTCTTCTTTTTTTTGACAGCAGGGTTATCGCCGCACGATTCAGGAGTCGCCGCGGTCCAGCGTTCAGGTTGTAGAAGCATTGCAGCGGAGCCAGTAGGTCGTGCTTGATAACCGGCCAACACCGCTTGTAGAACGCACTTGTGAATCCGTCGGGGCCAGGTGCCTTTTCAGATGGACTATCAGATATTGCCGCCCAAATCTCTTCTTCGGCAAATGGGGCGTCAAGTGCATTTGCTTGCAATCCAGGCATCGCCAGAGCTGCCCAGTTGAAAGCACGTTGTCGTTGCCATCTGGAACCAATCAAAGAAGAAAAATGGTTCTTAAGGACCTCCTCCTTCTCGCTGTGTGTCCATACCAGCACCCCATTTCCATTCTTAAGACATGTGATGTGATTCTTCCTAGAGCGAGCATTGGCCTTGGAGTGAAAAATTTTTGTAGACGCGTCTCCTTCACGCAGCCAGGTTATCCTGGAGGCTTGCTGCCTCCTCGATCGCTCGATAGCGGCGAGGCCAAGGACCCGAATCTTTAGTTCCTTCCGCAGCTGAAAATAGTCTACAGAAAGTTGTCGATCCTCTTCAGCCAAGTCGAGATGGTGTACCACCTCATTTGCAATATGCAGTTGTAATCTGGCCCCTCCAAATAATGTTTTACTCCATGCCCGAAGTGACTTTGCTGTCCTTTGTAATTTGAGGTGGAGGATGGTCATGGCAGATGCAGTCCGAGTCTCCTGAGATCATGCTTCCTCCACAACGCGCATGAAGCTCGGCATTCTCAACCAAAAGTTCTCAAATTTGAATAAGGATTGCTTCCTCGGCTTGTCCAATGGTGATAGAAAAATAGGAGAATGATCCGATTGTGAGGAGGAGAGTGCGTTCAGGCCATACCCCGAGTATGTTAGGTCCCATGCGTTGTTGCAAAAGGCTCTGTCCAGATACACCAGGGTTGGGCTGATGCGCTCATTACTCCACATAAAGCGCCGATTTTGTAGCCTGATCTCTAGGAGTTCTGCATTGTCAAGTGCCCGTCGGAAAGATCCCATTAGGCGTCTATTGAAATTGGCATTGTTCTTATCTTGTGCCTCATAAATGAGATTAAAATCACCCACACAACACCAAGGTACCGTTGACGCTAGTCTGCAGGCTTGCAGCTCTTGCAGAAAAACCAATTTATCGGCCTCCCCTGTTGGACCATAGACCGTGGTGAGTGACGATGAGACATTCGATAGTTGATGCAAGATGGACAATGTGAGGGTGAAGTCTCGCATGACAGGGTTGGAGGCCTCCACACAATCTGTACTCCAGGCCAACAGCAGTCCACCTCGGGTGCCTCTTGCCTGAAGGTGGAAATAGGAATAGCCTGGTCTCAGAAATTGAACTACCAATTGATCATCTAGTTGTTGTAACTTTGTTTCTTGAATGCAAATAACAAAAGGTTTCACTGCAATTAGGGGCAACGACTGCTGTGCAATCTGAACTTATGTGCAAGCGTGCAATCTGCGAATCTCAGCCGTTTAATGGACATCCAAGAGTGGCTGCACCTTTTACATATAAATGTGTAAAAAGTGCGCAAGCAGGTGGAGGGATCTATGTGTAAAAACTACGACACTCTTGGATGTATATCACACGGCTGAGATTCGCGAATTGCACGCTTGTACAGGAGCCCAGATTGCACAGCAGTCGTTGCTTCAATTAGGAGCTCCCGTACCGCCTCGTGGCGAGCTGGCGAGTTTAACCCCCTCACATTCCAACTGAACACACTGAAGTTTGAGTACATGTTTGACATATAAACAACTTATGAACTCCCAGCTACGCAGGAACCCATGCCCCAATCTATGCAGTCACAATCAGCAGCGCCATTTCGCCCGCAGCCAACGATGCAGCTGCTGCCTGAGAATCACCATTCGTTAGCCCTGTGAGTGTTCTGATTGCTGCTATGGCCTTGGCTTGTAACGGCTGCTTGTACATTTTTGTATACGTCTTTAGCCTGCTATCATCAATGGAATCCTTTGCCCCGATCATGTCAAGTTGCCGCATGAGGCGAAGGGTAGCTCGCTGTGCTACCGGAATGGCAGATGGCATCTTCGCTTGCCGTGCACTACGTCTGGAAGGCTCTGCTGAAGCAGAGCGAACGCGCGGCAGGCGCTTCCAGGGTGCTGAGGCTGGTAGCGGCAGCTGGGCGGGAGCCGGCGTTTTGAAGACTCGATCGATGAAAGCGTCACTCGTCTTTGGAACAAGTGAAGCACCTTCGGCACGAGCTTGGTAGCCCAGGCCCAGTTGATCCTGGCCCAGCTGGTTCTGGCCGAGGGACATATCGCACAACTCCACAGTACCAGCCTCTTGGCTCTCCAAGGGACCATAGGTGATACCTAGAGGTTGTGCCTGCCCAGCAGAGTCCTGAACGGCGTGGCTCTGCAGCAACTGACAAGAGGCTACCTCGAAGACCGGCAGGCTACCAGGGACCGAAGCAAGACCACCACAGGGATGTGCGACACAGTGGCAAAGCTAGAGAAAATTTGATGGTGGTGCACAATGCACAAGGCAAGCCTAATTTGCAAGTAAATTATTTATTTTAGCTGGTCAAAAATAAGGTCTTAAGTAGTAGTTTTTCCTCATACTCTGGTGCCGGTGCACCAGGGAAGCTCAACGTGGCTTCGCCACTGGTGCGACAGGCGACAAACCACGCGAAGCTTTGCCCGAAGGTCTCAGTGCGGACTCGTGAAGCATGGGGTCAAGGGCTTGCCTGAAGCAGACACTGTCCATCTGCAAGGTACTGGACCCAAGGTCCGACATTATAACAGAATTACAAGGGATCCTGTTTTTGCCCTCCCTTACCAGAGGGTCACCCCCAGGTTGCAGATGGGGGCTCTGTAGGGTTATGTCCCTATCAGACACAGACACATTGTAACACCCACAATTTCATGTACAAAATTTGCTCAAACCCTTGATCATTCTTGTATGCATTTTTGGGTGATTTTTGAGATTCAAACGTGTAGCAAACGATTTAAATTTGAATTTGAATTCAAAATCAAAAGAAAAGAAATGAAAAAGAAAAAGAAAAAGAAATAAACCCCACCCTGGGCCGATTTCCCCCCAAGGCCCATTTCCCCCAGCCCAGCCGAACCCACTCCCCCTCCTCTCTCCCGCTGCCACCCCGGGCCCACCTGTCGGCGCTCCCTCCCTCCCCTTTCTTCTTCCGCGCGCAACCGCCACCCCGCGCCGCGCCACGCCGTGCCCACTCCGTGCCCCCCCCCCTCCAACTGCCTCGCCCACACACGGATCACCCCTGGGTAAACTTCCCTCGCGCGCGCCAGCAACCGCCGCGCCCATCCCCGCTATAAATTCCACCTCTTCCCCTCTGTTCTCTCTTCCCCGCGCGAAAACTCTAGCCTCGCCGTTGCAAGGTCCGTCGCCCTCGTTCCCGACTCCTCGACGGTTGCCTTGCTCTCCCCTTAGCCCTAACCTCTTCGCCGTGTCGCCAGGAACACACCGGACACGTTGGAGCGAAGAGATCGCCAGGGATTTGCCAAGCTCGACGAGCACTGACGCCACCGCCGCCATTCCTCGTCGCCGACCATCCTCCAACTGATTTCGTGCCCCAACACTCCCCTAGGTGAGTTCCCCTACTCCTGCTCTCTCGGTTCATGCTCGTGGCGCGTAGAATCGACGTAGGAATCGCCGTTTGGGCCAGCTCCGGTGAGATCGCCGCCGTCGGCCGTCGGGCACCGCCGCGCGCCGCTCTGGCGCCGGTTAGAGCCGACGTGGCTCAACCTGGGCCGTCCATTCCCGGCCAACAGCTGAGATTATAACATCATACCGATTCGTTTGATTAAATCTCGTGCGTCCATTTTAAAACCGACGGCCCACATTGAATCCCCTTTTTCTCGCCGCCGGAATTGCACCCAGGCCCCTGGAACCTTGCTTGCTACCCCCTACACTTCTCTGGAATTCAATTCTAGCCCCTGGAAATTGCAGACTAGCCCCTGGAACCCTAAAAATTGGATTTAATCATTTAAATAAGCCATCTAACCCCTGTAAATTTGTAGAATCATGTATTTAACCCCTGTGCAGTTTAGGAAACTATTTAATTAGTCACTAGACTTTTATTTATTTGCTGAATATGGTTTTTTTAGGTGTATTGGAGGTGTAGAAAATAGATAAAAATGGTAATTAAGTGTAGAAATGTTAGGAAAAATTGGTATAAATTATTTTATGCTGTGAATAAATTGTAGAGTTCATATAAAATACATTTTGTCCATGGAATATTTATTATAAATGTTTAAAAATACATTTTGGCCATAGAAAATTCAATAAAAATGGTTTTAGGCTATATTTAATTCTCAAAAATGTAGGATAAATCTAAAATGCATACTTGGCCATGTTAAGTAATAAATACTTCGTAGGGACGCATTAGTAGATGATTTTATGCCTATGTGTATGTTGTGATGTACTGTTTTGCGTGCTCTTTACTTATTTAGCTTTATTTTATTCTTGCCATGCTTGGGCAATATACCTAGAGTCGTTCTACGACCCTAATCTTAACCTCCAAGACCAAGACTTCACCAACACTCAAGTCTTCAACGAAGGCAAGTGCCCTTGACCATCTTGTACCAATTCTAGGGATTTAGATAGATGCATGCTAATTAAATTGATGTCCTATTTCATGTTTGCATGCCCTGTTCCACATAATTCCTTGTTACCTGAAATGGGTTGGGAAGTAGATAGGTCTTATTTATGCTTAGCCATGCTTAGATATTGGGATTGGGATTTCATACAATTGTGCTATGTTAAACTTTATGGTTATTGGAACTTGTGGTGATTACACAATTGTAGTGGATAGGAATCTGGTGGTCGGTTAGTATTGGTATGGTGCAGTTTGCACGAGACCCGGGATTGGGGTTTGTTACCACCGGATTCTAAGGACCGGTTTATGGAGGAAGCCACTAAGCTTTATAGTACCACCACGAGACTGAGATGGGGCAGCTTGGTCAATTAATTAGGTTTCTCCCGATGAAATACTAGTAGTTGGATGGTGCGGGGAATGATGCGGGTGATCTGCTCTGAGAACCGCAAGGCTCAAGAGGGGGCTCTGGGGCGGAGGGTTACTCCGAGAATCCCCAGTGGTGGAAACCTTAGAGGGCTAGCACTAGTCGGGAGTACCTTTGTAAAGACCATGTAGTGATCTCCTGGCCTCACACCAAAGAAAGTGTGAAATGTGGTTGGCTACCACGAGCAATCGGGGAGGTTCACTCAGTCCACCTGGCGACAGGGGATGAAATCACTGCTTGTGGGTAAAGGGTACACTCTCTGCAGAGATTTGGTAAAACTGTCATGATAGTCGTGCTCACGGACAAGAGCGGCTTGGGGCCAGTTCATAATTAGTCTATGGTTGGGAAATGGTGGTTAATTATGATTCAAGTTACATTCATTATCATTACTCATGTGTTGATTACTTCTTCAATTATGATATTGATAAATGGAAGCTAAGGTTAGGTTCTAAGCATAGTGCTAAGCCATATTTGGCCTTTCCTTGCTTTAGCCAATCATGTCATCTCTTCCCGCACTTGCTGAGTACTCTATGTACTCAAGCGGTTAATTTTCCTTTAGAATATGAAGAAGAAGAAGCGGCACTGGAAGACTTCTTCGTCAATCCGGAGGACTTGGACTAGGCTGGTGACCATGCGCGCAACTGCTGCCTGTGGAGATGGAGCTTCTCTTACCTATTAGTCTTCTGCTATAGTTTGAACTTTGTTAACATTGTTGTTGATGTAAATAGTTGTGGTGTGTATTTGTAGACCTTCGGGTCGTACTGTAAGACTATTTATGTATTCGAACATGGCAATGTAATGATATTTCACTTTCGTCGACGCATGTACGATTCAACTGATCCTGGCGTACATGTGATTAGCGTCTGTTCATCTTTATGATGACCGGGCGTGACAAAGTGGTATCAGAGCCGTGTTGCCCGTAGGACGCAAGCCTAGTTAGAAATGGCTGAAAATTAATGACTATACTACTTTCTTATAAAATAGTATTATCAAAACTTTGTGCTCTCCACCTCAACCCTTGTGCTTCTTATCTTGCTGTGCTATTTGCTTTATTCTAATTTAATTTATTGATTATTGATCTTACTCTCTTCTTTTCAAATGTTTGTAGATGGCGCGAACCAAGCAGACGGCTCGTAAGTCGACTGGGGGTCGTGTTCCTTACCACGCCCTAGCCAGTCGCTCCGCACCTCACACCCCCAGGAGAGAGACGACGTTGTTCTCCACTGGGAGTGCTGCTTCGTGGATGCATGTCTGTCTTCGCTCTCTTCTTCGTGTTGCGGGGTACCGTGAGTACCGTGTTCGCCTAGTCTACCACACCACTAGGGTCTTTGCACCCTATACTGGTGGATTGGAGTGGACCTCTCAGCTGGTCGTCTACTATGACTCGGAGTTGCTGCACTCACACTTCTCTCCGGCCTGGAGGAGCTCCCAGCATGCGGCTGAGGAGGACGCCACGTGGGAGGCGACTACCTACTGGAGTCACGCCCACAGGTTCCGCCTTGGGTGCACGGAGCACGCGTACACCCCTCAGCGCCCTAGTGGCACGGCCGACTTCACTGGACGTGACGTCGAGGGGCCTTTGACCCACCCTCTGTGCGAGAGGCTGGTGGACGACGTGGTGGAGTTGTCTTCGCGACTCCAGCATTGTCAGCAGGAGCTACAGGACAGCAGGGACCTGGTTGACCGCTACGAGCGACTTCGCCGACGCTACGCGAGGATCACTACAGCTGATCCTAACTCTCCTCAGTACACTTCGGACGTTGAGCCTTGGGACCCGAACTCTCCAGATCGTCGCATGAACTCCCCCCAGGAATCAAGAGAGGACTCGGAAGAAGAAGACCCGGAGATGGAGGTTGAGGAGGACTCCGATGAGTAGGAGTGGACTTGCTTCCCCGTTGGACGACTCAGGGCAGTTATCCTTAGTGTGTAGCAGCGTGTAGCTACGCCCTCTTTGGTCTTGAGTTGTGTTATTTATGATGTTATGCTATTAGTTTGCTTTATGTTGTGTGTGTGTGTTTGTGTGTGACGTGAGTTGTGGAATGCTTCGGCATCCTGTCCACATCCATGTCATTTGTATATAGGCTTGTTAGTGTGTCGTGCGAGTTGTGGAATGCATTAGCATCTTGTCCACATCCGCACTAGTTGATTAATGAATTTGCTTGCTTTATATATATGTTCCCCTTGATGCATGTAGTTGGGACCGTTTGTCATAGTGTACCCTTCTATATTTCATCTATTGTCCTAAAGTTTCAATTATTCCCTATATAGATGTCTGGAAGAGGTAGAGGTAGAGGTCGTGGAAGGGGTGTTGTGCCCCAAGATGAAGGACTTGGAGGTGTGCCAGGATGGAATGGTAGGGGTGCCTGAGGAGCCCCAGCAGCGCAGCAAATGCAGCAGATGATGGCCATCCAAACCCAGCTGCTTAACAACCTTACTCAGATTGTCACCAACCTACAGCAAGCCCCACCCCCACCACCACCAAATTACAACCTTCCGCCACCACCACCTTTTTCACCTAGGTCCTTCCTAAGGGACTTCCTGAACACTCATCCACCCACTTTTGCCACAGTCACCGAACCCATGGACGCCGATGATTGGCTCCGTACAGTTGAAAGCAAGTTGAGGCTCATCCACTGTGAAAGAAGAGAGAAAGTACTATTAGCCTCCCATCAACTCCAAGGACCGGCAGGCGACTGGTGGACTGCCTTTACTGAAGCTCACCAGGACCCAGAAAACATTACCTGGGAAGAATTCAGGACCAACTTCCGCAATCACTTTGTGCCTGAGGGAGAAATACAAGCAAGATGTGAAGAGGTCCTTATGTTGAAGCAGGGCCGTATGACTGCGAGGGCCTATTTGAATGCATTCACCCAGTTGTCCCGCTATGCTCCAACCGATGTGGATACTGACTCCAAGAAACAATTCCGTTTCAAGAATGGACTTGATAAGGAGTTGAAGTTTGCCATGTCTTCCAATGACTACAGCGACTTTCAGAAGCTGGTTGACAAAGCCTTTGAAGTGGAGAGGACTAAAAAGGAACTGGATGATGAGGAAAGAAAAAGGAAGTTCACTATAGCACATGCCTCTAGCAGCAATGTACGCCCCCGTCTTAACCCTCCGCCTGCAAACCAGATGACTCGTCCTATGAACTACTCGGGACAGAGATTTCCAAACTCCAACTACAGGCCACCCACTCCCTACAACCAGCAAATGCGCCAGCAGCAGCAACAGCCACCACGCCAGCCCATGCAACCCCCACGTCAGCAGATGCAGCCACCCCGCCCTTCAGCTCCAGCTAACCGTCCAAATGGCCAACCCCCAATAAACCAATCAGGAGGCAACAAGGGCCAAAGCAATGCTGCGGGAGTACAATGTTACAAGTGCGGAGAATGGGGACACTACGCCAGCAGTTGTCCAAAGAAGCAACAAAACCCATCTAGTTGTGTCAACCATGTGACACTGGAGCAAGCACAGGAAGCGCCTGATGTGGTGATCGGTATGTTTTCTGTTAACTCCCACCCTGCCACCGTATTGTTTGATTCGGGTGCTACACATTCATTTATATCCAAGGATTTCATAAAGAAGCATGACATGGTAGTTACATTCTTGAATCGGTCACTGTTGATAAACTCGCCTGGAGGAGAGATGGTGGCAAGGCATCTATGTCGAAAAGTGAGTATAAACATAAGGGGGGTAGTCTTTTGGGCCAACCTAATAGTGCTGGGCTCACAAGGATTAGATATCATTCTGGGAATGGACTGGTTGACGAAGAATCAAGGAGTAATTTATTGTGCAACTAGGACAGTTTGCTTAACACACTCGGATGGCACTATAGTGGAGTTCAAGCCAGATCAGACACAAGAGGCAGTAGTACAACTCAACCATCTTGAGAGTACCGAAGACATCAGGGTTGTGAAGGAATTTCCAGATGTGTTCCCAGACGACTTACCAGGTATGCCCCCTGATCGAGAGATTGAATTTGTCATTGAGTTAGTACCTGGGACGGCCCCAATATATAAGAGGCCATATAGAATGGATGCTAAACAGTTAGCTGAACTAAAGGATCATATTGAGGAGTTATTGGCAAAAGGATATATTCGTCCTAGCTCATCACCTTGGGGAGCACCAGTTATATTTGTACCTAAGAAGGATGGAACTCAAAGGTTGTGTGTGGATTATCGTGCCTTAAATGAGGTAACAATCAAGAATAAATATCCACTACCAAGGATTGAAGATTTGTTTGATCAATTGAGAGGAGCATGTGTGTTCTCCAAGATTGATCTTCGTTCAGGCTATCACCAACTGAAGATTAGACCCTCAGACATTCCCAAGACTGCATTTGTCACCCGATATGGACTATACGAGTATACAGTTATGTCATTTGGATTGACCAATGCTCCTGCATATTTTATGTATCTGATGAACAAGGTATTCATGGAGTACTTGGACATGTTTGTAGGGGTATTCATCGATGACATACGTATCTACTCCAAGATCGAAGAAGAGCATGAGGAGCACCTCAGGATGGCCCTACAGAAGCTTCGCCAACATCAACTGTATGCCAAGCTTAGTAAGTGTGAGTTCTGGCTAAAAGAGGTATCATTTTTAGGGCATGTCATATCGGAAGGAGGTATAGCAGTGGATCCAGGCAAAGTCGCAGATGTTCTTAAGTGGGAAACACCCGAGAGTGTGCACGATATACGAAGATTCTTAGGCATGGCTGGTTATTACCGCAGATTCATCGAGGGATTTTCAAAGATCTCTCGACCCCTAACCAAGTTACTTGAGAAAGGAGTTGCTTTCAAATGGACCCCCGAATGTGAAGCGAGCTTGCCGAATTGAAGAAGAGGTTGACTAGTGCACCGGTATTGGTGATGCCTGATATGCAGAAGGAATTTATAGTTTATTGTGATGCATCCGGTCATGGTTTGGGATGTGTCTTAATGCAAGGAGGACATGTTGTGGCCTACGCTTCAAGACAACTACGAAAACACGAGAGGAACTATCCAACTCACGATTTAGAATTGGCAGCTGTTGTTCATGCATTGAAGATATGGAGACACTACTTAATGGGAAAAAGAACTGAGATATACACAGATCACAAGAGCTTGAAGTACATATTCACACAACCGGATCTTAATCTCAGACAACGTCGTTGGTTGGAATTAATAAATGATTTTGATGTGGGAATCAACTACCAGCCAGGAAAGGCTAATGTGGTCGTTGATGCTCTAAGCAGGAAGGGACAATGTAATAACTTGTCAGTGCAAGCTCTTCAGCCCCAGTTATGCGAAGAGTTTGCAAGGTTAAACCTATGTCTAGTGTCTAGCACTGAAGCAGATGCTATGGAAGTAGACTCAACCCTTGAACGTGATATACGAGAAGGACAAAAGAATGATGAGAAGGTCAAGGAGATCAAGCAGTTGATGAAGAAAGGGAAAGCTCCGAACTTTAGAGAAGATGAACAAGGAACCTTATGGCTTGGAAAGAGAATTTGTGTTCCAGATATCAAGGAGATTAAATAGTTGATACTAAGGGAAGCTCATGACTCATCATACTCTATTCATCCCGGAAGCACAAAGATGTATCAAGACCTTAAAGACCGATATTGGTGGCATGGAATGAAACGCGATGTAGCAGAATATGTGGCCATATGTGATACATGTCAATTGATTAAGGCGGAACATCAAAGACCAGCAGGGTTATTGCAACCAATCAAAGTGCCAGAATGGAAGTGGGAAGAAATTAGTATGGATTTCATTGTGGGACTGCCAAGAACACAGTCTGGATATGATTCTATATGGGTTATTGTGGACCGTTTGACTAAAGTTGCTCACTTTATTCCCATGAAAGAAACATACAATGGCCCCAAGTTGGCGGAACTGTACATCTCTAGGATTGTATGTTTACATGGAGTTCCTAAGAAGATCATCTCAGACAGAGGCACTCAATTCACCTCAAGATTCTGGCAGAAGTTGCATGAATCAATGGATACCCGTCTAAATTTTAGTTTGGCGTATCATCCTCAGACTGATGGTCAAACTGAACACACCAACCAGATATTAGAAGACATGTTGAGGGCGTGTGCTTTAAAGAATAGCAAAAGTTGGGACAAGAATCTGCCATATGCCGAATTCTCTTACAACAACAGTTATCAAGCCAGTTTGAAGATGTCTCCTTTTGAAGCATTGTATGGGCAAAAATGTAGGACACCGTTGTTTTGGAATCAAATTGGGGAAAGTCAAGTCTTTGGGCCTGACGTATTACAAGAGGCTGAAAGACAAGTACAAGAAATTTGGAAGAATCTAAAGGTAGCTCAAACAAGACAGAAGAGTTATGCGGATACTCGAAGACGTGATCTCACATTTGAAGTTGGTGACTATGTGTACTTGAAGGTGTTACCTATGAGAGGATTGAGAAGATTTAAAGTAAGAGGCAAGTTGTCACCCCGCTATATTGGCCCGTTCAAAATACTGGAACGACGAGGTGAAGTGGCATATCAGCTGGAACTTCCGCCGCACTTGTCAGATGTGCATAATGTGTTCCATATATCGCAGCTTAAGAAGTGCTTAAGAGTGCCTGAGGAGCAATTGCCTATGGAAGCAGTGGATGTACAGGAAGACTTGTCTTATGTGGAGCAGCCTGTCAAGATACTTGAGACACTGGAAAAGATCACAAGAAACAAAGTCATTCGCATGTGTAAAGTGCAATAGAAGCATCACTCGGAGGCAGAAGCAACATGGGAAAGAGAAGAAACCCTCAAGGCCGATTTCCCTCATCTTTTCCCTTAGAACGTTCGAATCTCGAGGGCGAGATTCCTTTTAAGGGGGGTAGAGTTGTAACACCCATAATTTCATGTACAAAATTTGCTCAAACCCTTGATCATTCTTGTATGCATTTTTGGGTGGTTTTTGAGATTCAAACGTGTAGCAAACGATTTAAATTTGAATTTGAATTCAAAATCAAAAGAAATGAAATGAAAAAGAAATAAACCCCACCCTGGGCCGATTTCCCCCCCAAGGCCCATTTCCCCCAGCCCAGTCGAACCCACTCCCTCTCCTCTCTCCCGCTGCCACCCCGGGCCCACCTGTCGGTGCTCCCTCCCTCCCCTTTCTTCTTCCGCGCGCAACCGCCACCCCGCGCCGCACCGCGCCGCGCCCACTCCGCGCGCCCCCCCCTCCAACTGCCTCGCCCACACACGGATCACCCCTGGGAGAACTTCCCTCGCGCGCGCCAGCAACCGCCGCGCCCATCCCCGCTATAAATTCCACCTCTTCCCCTCTGTTCTCTCTTCCCCGCGCGAAAACCCTAGCCTCACCGTTGCAAGGTCCGTCGCCCTCGTTCCCGACTCCTCGACGGTTGCCTTGCTCTCCCCTTAGCCCTAACCTCTTCGCCGTGTCGCCAGGAACACGCCGGACACGTTGGAGCGAAGAGATCGCCGGGGATTTGCCAAGCTCGACGAGCACCGACGCCACCGCCGCCATTCCTCGTCGCCGACCATCCTCCGACTGATTTCGTGCCCCAACACTCCCCTAGGTGAGTTCCCCTACTCCTCCTCTCTCGGTTCATGCTCGTGGCGCGTAGAATCAACATAGGAATCGCCGTTTGGGCCAGCTCCGGCGAGATCACCGTCGTCGGCCGTCGGGCGCCGCCGCGCGCCACTCTGGCGCCGGTTAGAGCCGACGTGGCTCAACCTGGGCCGTCCATTCCCGGCCAACGGCTGAGATTATAACATCATACCGATTCGTTTGATTAAATCTCGTGCGTCCATTTTAAAACCGACGGCCCACATTGAATCCCCTTTTTCCCGCCGCCGGAATTGCACCCAGGCCCCTGGAACCTTGCTTGCTACCCCCTACACTTCTCTGGAATTCAATTCTAGCCCCTGGAAATTGCAGACTAGCCCCTGGAACCCTAAAAATTGGATTTAATCATTTAAATAAGCCATCTAACCCCTGTAAATTTGTAGAATCATGTATTTAACCCCTGTGCAGTTTAGAAAACTATTTAATTAGTCCCTGGACTTTTATTTATTTGCTAAATATGGTTTTTTTAGGTGTATTGGAGGTGTAGAAAATAGATAAAAATGGTAATTAAGTGTAGAAATGTTAGGAAAAATTGGTATAAATTATTTTATGCTGTGAATAAATTGTAGAGTTCATATAAAATACATTTTGTCCATGGAATATTTATTATAAATGTTTAAAAATACATTTTGGCCATAGAAAATTCAATAAAAATGGTTTTAGGCTATATTTAATTCTCAAAAATGTAGGATAAATCTAAAATGCATACTTGGCCATGTTAAGTAATAAATACTTCGTAGGGACGCATTAGTAGATGATTTTATGCCTATGTGTATGTTGTGATGTACTGTTTTGCGTGCTCTTTACTTATTTAGCTTTATTTTATTCTTGCCATGCTTGGGCAATATACCTAGAGTCGTTCTACGACCCTAATCTTAACCTCCAAGACCAAGACTTCACCAACACTCAAGTCTTCAACGAAGGCAAGTGCCCTTGACCATCTTGTACCAATTCTAGGGATTTAGATAGATGCATGCTAATTAAATTGATGTCCTATTTCATGTTTGCATGCCCTGTTCCACATAATTCCTTGTTACCTGAAATGGGTTGGGAAGTAGATAGGTCTTATTTATGCTTAGCCATGCTTAGATATTGGGATTGGGATTTCATACAATTGTGCTATGTTAAACTTTATGGTTACTGGAACTTGTGGTGATTACACAATTGTAGTGGATAGGAATCTGGTGGTCGGTTAGTATTGGTATGGTGCAGTTTGCACGAGACCCGGGATTGGGGTTTGTTACCACCGGATTCTAAGGATCGGTTTATGGAGGAAGCCACTAAGCTTTATAGTACCACCACGAGACTGAGATGGGGCAGCTTGGTCAATTAAATTAGGTTTCTCCCGATGAAATGCTAGTAGTTGGATGGTGCGGGGAATGATGCGGGTGATCTGCTCTGAGATCCGCAAGGCTCAAGAGGGGGCTCTGGGGCGGAGGGTTACTCCGAGAATCCCCAGTGGTGGAAACCTTAGAGGGCTAGCACTAGTCGGGAGTACCTTTGTAAAGACCATGTAGTGATCTCTTGGCCTCACACCAAAGGAAGTGTGAACTGTGGTTGGCTACCACGGGCAATCGGGGAGGTTCACTCAGTCCACCTGGCGACAGGGGATGAAATCACTGCTTGTGGGTAAAGGGTACACTCTCTGCAGAGATTTGGTAAAACTGTCATGACTGCCGTGCTCACGGACAAGAGCGGCTTGGGGCCAGTTCATAATTAGTCTATGGTTGGGAAATGGTGGTTAATTATGATTCAAGTTACATTCATTATCATTACTCATGTGTTGATTACTTCTTGAATTATGATATTGATAAATGGAAGCTAAGGTTAGGTTCTAAGCATAGTGCTAAGTCATATTTGGCCTTTCCTTGCTTTAGCCAATCATGTCATCTCTTCCTGCACTTGCTGAGTACTCTATGTACTCAAGCGGTTAATTTTCCTTTAGAATATGAAGAAGAAGAAGCGGCACCGGAAGACTTCTTCGTCAATCCGGAGGACTTGGACTAGGCTGGCGACCATGCGCACAACTGCTGCCTGTGGAGATGGAGCTTCTCTTACCTATTAGTCTTCTGCTATAGTTTGAACTTTGTTAACATTGTTGTTGATGTAAATAGTTGTGTGGTGTGTATTTGTAGACCTTCGGGTCGTACTGTAAGACTATTTATGTATTCGAACATGGCAATGTAATGATATTTCACTTTCGTCGACGCATGTACGATTCAACTGATCCTGGCGTACATGTGATTAGCGTCTGTTCATCTTTACGATGACCGGGCGTGACACACATAGCCCTCCTTGTTTGCTTCTTCAAGCATTGGGTCCAGAGGGGCATTGAATGGGCATGAGCCAAGCCTGACAGTTGTTAAAGTTGCACCCACGAGGCACTCCAATAGCGGGTCTGAGGGCGACATAGTGGTGGCCACCGGGATGGTCGAAGCAGCCTTGAACATAATATTTGAGGAAGCCAACCGGTGATCAGGAGTATCCATAGGACCAGTATGTGTTGATGCCTCGCTAACCACTTGAGGGACCATCGAGGTAGTAGGCCTTAGGACGCCCTGCTTCCTCGTCGGGGAGGAGGGCGAGGAACTTTCCGTTGCTGCCTCTCTTCGGATCGGCTGAGCGAGCGTCCTCGCACCTCTGTAGACAACATCCTGTAATAACCCTCTCCACTAGGTCCATCAGGTGCGAGGCCCTTGCCATGCCTTTGACCAGGGCCCGGTTGCTCACGCTGCCAAGTTCAGCTTGACGGTCACAAGTGGATGGGTTGATAGGGCGCCCTCTCGGAGGACGACCGTCATCCTCAGGGTCACGATTCCCCCCGTAGTGGCCGGGAGCATGTGCACCGGCCCCCGGAAGGCGCTGTTGACGTTGTAATGTTCTCCAAACGGCATCTTTTTTCCCCAAGACCCAGTCGAAACGATGAAATCATAGGAATGGCTCGTCATTTGAATTGGAGGAAATGGATGAGAGGCCGCCTCGAGAGCCGCTTCTTCCACCAGAGCTACAGGAACGCGGTTCCGTCGGGGAGTAGTCCCAGTAGCGGTCCAGGTGGATGAGCAGGTGGACTACTTCGCCTTCCGGATGGGAGATAGGCGAACCGTCCGGTGCAGGTCCATTACTTCGGTTGGGACGACCCAGCGCCTCGTGGAAAGAAGGTGGTCTTCACTTCCAATGGAAGATCATCCGGATTAAGCATCCAGCCAACAAATCCAAACAGTTCTGTGTCACCTTGGGAGAAAGATTGAACATCCAAGTGATCGAAGACGCAAATATCCCCAAGGATATGACGAACGCCATCAGCTGACCAAGAATGAAGGGGCAAGCGCTCCACAAAGATCCTGACCTGGAAAAACCACCTGGTGCTGACCGTGTGTAGCTCTGGCTGCCATGGTTGCACCATAAAACCATTCTTATCAATTGTGAAGGTCTTCCGATGAAGAGCACGATCCCTTTGCTCAGGCAAATCAAAGCGAGCAAGATACCCTCCGGCTCGTGCTTTGACACCACAATATGCCACCGTGGAATATTGAATGCCGGCTCATGGCTATGGTTAGTTTCCCCGCGCCAGCACCATGATTGCTGTTGAGAGCAATGATCACCAGCGACTTATGATGTAGGTTACGGAGCTCCAACTCCATGGCCTTATTCGCGACAACGGTCGCCTGTCCACGAACAGGTCGCTGATTTGCTATGCCCGTCACATAGTCTTCAGGACCAACTGCCATAGGATGGGTCATCTTCAAGCCTGATGTAACACCCAAATTTTCGAAAATTTAAAAACAAAAGAAATATACTAGGGATGCATCATGTATGTTTGCATTTGAGTGAAAATTCAATTTCAAAATGCGCTAGAATTCGTTTGAATTTGAAAAAAAAACATTTCAAATTTGGCAAAAGAATGAAAAAGGAAAAAGAAAACAAAAAGAAAAAGAAAAGGGAACCCACCCTGGGCCTTAACCCAGCCCCAGCCCACTTCTCCCCTCCCCTTTTCTTTCCCTCCCGCCGGCCCAACTCCCCTGTCCCAGCTCGGCCCCGCGCCTCCCTCTCTCTCTCTCTGCGCGTGGACCCCGCCGGTCAGCCTCTCCCCTCCCCTTTCCTTCTTCCTCCCGACACCACGCCCGACACCGCCGAAAACGCCGCCCCGTTCGAAATGCTGGCAAGAAATCCTCGCCCATCAATGCCCCTGTCGCCTTCCATCGCCGGGGATCCCTTTCCCCTCTTCACCGCCCCCGATTCCCCTATAAAAACCCGGCCGGCGCCCCCATTTCCCTTTCCCCCGAAGCTCCGAACCCTAGCCGCCACGCCGAGGTTTGTCGCCGCCGTTCCCGACGCTCCGGCCGATTTCCTCCCTCGATCTCTTGCTCACCGTGTTCTCCGTGACGCTAGGAACCCGCCGGACATCGTCGCTCGGGGAATTGGCCGCCGCTTCACCAATCTCGACGAGCACCGCCGGAGTCTGCCGCCTCCCGACGTCGCCGACGTCCCTCCGCCGATTTCAAGGCCCGAAACCCCCCTAGGTGAGTGCGCCATGCCCCCCTCTCCCGTTTGACGTGTAGAGCGCCCGAGATCGACGCCGAATTGGCCATTCCGGCCAACTCCGGCGACCCCCGCCGCTGTGCGCCGTCGGGACCGGCGCGCGCGCCGCCTCTGTCGCCCTCGGGGCGACGTGGCTTCATCTCGGCCGCCCAACCAGGGCCAACGGCCGAGATTAGAAGGGGCGTACCCCTTCGACCACTTTAAATCTGGGCCGCCCCCTTTAGATCCAACGGCCCAGATTCAATTTAGTTTAAACGTTGGCCGTTTTGCGCGTAGCCCCCTGCGCTTATTTTAAGTAATTGCAGATAGGTCCTGGAATTTAGTATTTGGCCCCTGGACTTTTATTTATTTATGTCAGCACTGTTAAATTGATTAAATAAATCATTTTAGCCCCTTTTTTTACCATAAATTATATTTTTAGCCTCTGTAAATTATGATTAAACCCCTGGTGATGTTATAAAATATTTCTAGGCCACTGATCATGTCTGTTTTGTACAAAAACCCCTGCATTCATGTTTATTTACATAAAATCATAGAATTTACACTCTCTTTTGCATAAATTAATTAGGGAAATTACTTGGCCTTTATTTATTAATTTGTTTACATTAAAGTAATTTATTTAATACTATTGTGGACCACTTCATTACTTTATTATTCAAATTTAGCTAAGGAAAATTGTAGCAAACCCATGCAATGCTCTAAAATAAAGATAAAAACCATAAATTGTCAATCAACCCCACCTCAACCCTAAAAACCAAATCTCCACCCACACCTCTAATTAAAACTTCATCTAAGGACATTGTGTTAGCAACGGAACTGCATAGGTTTTCTTTTGTGTTTACTTGTTTGTGGTGTGCCCTACTTTCTTGTCTCTTATTGTGTGTTACTACTTTCCGTTCCGCATGCGTTGGCGTATTTAGAGTCGGTTCCCGAGCCGACCTACAACCTTTAGGACTATCAGTTCACCGACCCACCCTCCGAAGAAGGCAAGTTCCTTGACCATTTTGCACCTGTTTTATTAAGTTTTAGTTAGCTGCATGTTTAATAAATTGAATCCTATTTACTGTACCCTTCCATATAATTCCTTGTCCCCAGGTTGGCTTGGGTAGATGTTAATATTTCTTTACGCTTAGCCATGCTTAGTCTTTGGGAGGGAATTATCTCTACATTACATGTACTATCATTAATTATTGTGATTTATTTGTTGAGATATGATGAATTGAATTGTAGTGGATAGGAATCTGGCGGGTTGGTTTTGCTTGGTATGGTGCAGTACGCACGAGACCCGGGTTTTGGGGTATGAACCTTGCCGGATTCTAAGGACCGGTTTATGGAGAAAGCCACTAAGCCTTATAGTATCGCCACAAGACTGAGTATGGGGCAGCTTGGTCAATTAATTAGGCCTCTCCCGACGTAGTATTAGTGGTTGGATAGTGCGGGGAATTGGTTCAGGGTGTACTGCCTTGGGATCCGCATGGCTCAAGAGGGGGCAACTGGGGTGTTGAGTCGTGGTGTAACGGCTCACACTTTTGTACAGGGGTGAAACCTCAGAGGGCTAGTATGCGTCGGGAGAATCCTTTGTAAAGACCTCGTAGTGATCTCCTGGCCTCACACCAAAGGAAGTGTGCAATGTGGTTCGCGACCACGGGCATCAGGGAGGTTTCCTTAGTCCACCTGGTAACAGGGGATGAAATCACGGCTTGTGGGTAAAGGGTACATTCTCTGCAGAGATTTAGAAACTGTCATGACAGCCGTGCTCACGGACAAGAGCGGCTTGGTGTCTAATTCATAATTAGCCAATGTCTGGGAATGGTGGTTTGGATTGGATTGGTTGGTTGGGACTTGGTTTACCAATGGGTTATGGTTGGGTTCATACACTTAGTAGTAGGTGCTTATGAAAGCTAAGGATAGGATGTAATACTATAGTGCTTAACCCAAATTTGGCCTTCCTTTCTGAATACCCTCATGTCATCTCTTTCCCACTTGCTGAGTACCGTTGGTACTCAAACTTGCTTGTTGCTTATCTTTCCTCAGTCTACAATGGAGAAGAGGTGGAGAATGAAGACTTCTTCGCTGATCCGGAGGAGACATTCTAGGCTGGCGCAACCCCCGGGCAACGCCTGTGCATGGAGCCACACTAGTTTACTTTTACCGTTGTTTTGCTCTGTAATCTTGTTTTAGACCTACGGGTCATTATTGTAAGACATTTATGTACTCGAACATGGCTTGTAATAAATGATATTACACTTTCGTCTACACATGTATGATGAGAATCGATCCTGGCATACATGTGGAAGCCATCCGGTTGTCTTGTTGGGACCGGGTGTGACAAAGTGGTATCAGAGCCGTGTTGCCCGTATGACGCAAGCCTAGTTAGAAAGGGATGACTTAAGGACCCTATTATATTCTAAAAAGTAATTTATAAAATTGCTTTGTACTTCCTACCTTGTCTACTTGTTTTATTTACTCATTTATTTATATGTTTTGTTACTAACACTCTCCTGTTTTCAAAATTTGTAGATGGCCCGCACCAAGACGACCCCCCGTAAGTCGACCGATGGACTTGTGCCCCCGCGTAGGCTGGCCGGTCGCTCTGCAGCCGTCGACCCCCGTCACCCCGTGGTGATCCGTTCTGACGGCAAGGCCGCAGGACGACTGCGACTCCGCCTTCGGGCCATACTCCGTGAGGCTGGCTACCGTCACCACAGCCTCCCGCTCTCCTACCACACCACTGGAGTGCAGCGCCCCGGCATGACGGAGTGGAGCTGCAAGATCTACATTTACTATGGTGATGAGCTGGTGAAGACTCACAGCAGTCCTGCCTGGAGGAGCTCCCGCCGATACGCGGAGCAGGACACTAGCTGGGAAGCAGCCACTTTTTGGAGTCACGCCCGCCGTTTTCGTCTGGAGGACACGGTGCACGCCTTCGTTCCGCAGCGTCCCAGTGGCACTGCGGGCTTTGTCTCCAGGCACGTGGAGAGACCCCTGGACCTCCCGCAGTCTCGTCAGACTGTTGGCGACGTGGCCGAGCTCAGTGCCCGACTTCAGAGGGCACAGCAGGAGATTCAGGATGGACGTGACCTCGCCCTGCGCCACGAGGCAGTGATCAGGAGGTATCGTCGGATCACCGACGAGGACCCTGACGACTACACGTCCGACACCTCGACGTGGACCCCGGACTCTCCAGACCGCCGTGGCGGCCAGCGTGAGTCGTCTTCTGAGGAGTCCTCTGACGAGGAGCCTTCCAGTGTGGCGTCTGCCGCACCACCACCGCCTGCTGCCTCACCACCTCAGGACCTCGCGGACGACGACGACGACGACGACGACGACGAGGACCCGGAGGAGTTCCCGCTTGACGATGAGTATTCCTCGACCTTTGCCACGACTCAAGGATAGGCACACCCTCATTAGTTAAATAAGAGCGACGTAGACGTACTTGTGTGACCTTGAGTTGTGTTATTTCTCTTTATGATTTTTGTCTGGATGTGTGGTGTGAGTTGTGGAACGCCTTGGCGACTTGTCCACAACCGCACCTTTTTGATACTTCTCTAATTAGTGAGCTTTTAATAAAGAATTTTCATTTATATGCATGTTTGCTGTGATTGTTGCATATAGTAAGGGTATCGCATAGTAGTCTTCCACTAGTTATAGTAGAATCTAAGACTCTACTCTCTTCGTACTCAGATGGCAGGCAGGGGAAGAGGCCGTGGTCGTGGCCGTGGCATGCCCCTTGGTGATGATGAAGCTGGATTCCAGCTACCTCAATGGAATGGGAGAGGTGCCCGTGGAGCACCTGCGATGAATCACATGCAGCAGATGATGGCCATGCAGATGCAAATGATGCAGAATTTAACACAAGTGGTGGCCAACCTGCAGCAAGCCCAGCAAGCCCCTCCACCCCCACCAAATCAGCCCCACCCACAGCCAGCACCAGGACCCCGATCCCGCATGAGAGACTTCCTCAACACCCATCCACCCACCTTTGCTACTGCTAGTGAGCCCATGGAGGCCGACGATTGGCTGAGAACCATTGAGGGCAAGCTGAGAATTGTCCAATGTGAAGGACGAGAGAAGGTGCTGCTAGCCTCGCACCAACTTCAGGGACCTACGGCCGATTGGTGGACTGCCTTCATTGAAGCCCATCAGGACCCGGATAATATCACATGGGACGAGTTCAAGAATTACTTTCGCAGTCATTTCGTGCCCGAAGGAGAGATCTAGGCGAGACGTGAAGAATTTCTCATGCTAAAGCAAGGCCGCATGAGTGTGCGAGAGTATCTGAACAAATTCACACAATTGTCCCGCTATGCACCGGAAGATGTGGACACGGACTCGAAGAAACAGTTTCGATTTAAGAAGGGCCTTGACAAGGAGCTGAAGTTCGCGATGGTCTCCAGTGACTACAACAGTTTCCATAAGTTGGTGGACAAGGCCTTTGAAGTGGAAAGGACCAAGAAGGAGTTGGACGATGATGATAGGAAGAGGAAGCTGGCTCAAGCACACAGTTCTGGGAGTAATGTGCGCCCTCGGTATGCCCCTCAGCCTACGGCACCTATGGCTCGCCCTATGAACCCTCACTCGGGACAAAGGTACCCAAACTCCTCCTACAGGCCACCCACACCATACAACCAGCAGATGCGCCAACCACCACAGCCTCCACGCCAACCAATGCAACCCCCTCGCCCAGCAGCTCCAGCACCCCGCCCTAATGGCCAGCCGCAACAGAACCCTCAAGGAGGTAACAGATCCCAAGGTAACAACGCGGCGGTGCAGTGTTATAACTGTGGTGAGATGGGACATTTCGCCAACCGTTGCCCGAAGAAGCAGCTGCAGCAACCCACACGTGGGAGAGTCAACCACGTGGCACTTGAGGAGGCACACAATGCACCAGATGTGGTTGTTGGTACGTTCCCTGCCGACTCTCATCTAGCTACAGTGTTGTTTGATTCTGGTGCTACACATTCGTTCATATCTAAGGAATTCATGAGGAGGCATGACATGGTAGTGCATTTAATGACTCACCAACTTATAGTTCACTCCCCTGGGGGAGAAATGATAACCCGGCAAGTATGCCCTAATGTAAGGCTAGACATAAGGGGGGTAGTGTTCCCAGCAAACCTGATTGTTCTGGAATCTCAAGGGCTAGATATTATCCTGGGAATGGATTGGTTAACAAAGTACCATGGGGTGATCCACTGCGCCACAAGAACAGTCTCCTTGACCCACCCCGATGGTACCAAGGTGGAGTTCTCTCCAGATCAAGCTCCAACACAGAGGATCAGGCTAAATCAAACTGAGGTCACCGAAGAGATCCGTGTTGTCAGTGAATTCCCAGACGTGTTCCCCGAAGAGTTACCGGGTATGCCCCCTGACCGTGAAATTGAATTTATCATTGACCTAGTGCCTGGAACGGCCCCGATATATAAGAGGCCATATAGAATGGACGCTAACCAGTTAGCCGAGCTAAAGGATCACATCAACGAGTTGTTGGAGAAAGGATACATTCGCCCCAGTTCATCGCCTTGGGGTGCTCCTGTCATTTTCGTGCCTAAGAAGGATGGCACTCAAAGGTTGTGTGTGGATTATCGTGCATTGAATGCAGTGACCATCAAGAATAAGTATCCACTGCCAAGGATTGAAGATTTGTTTGATCAGCTACGAGGAGCATGTGTATTCTCTAAGATCGACCTTCGTTCGGGTTATCACCAGTTGAAGATTCGACCATCGGACATTCCCAAGACTGCATTCGTCTCTCGATATGGTCTTTATGAGTATACTGTTATGTCTTTCGGGTTGACTAATGCTCCAGCTTACTTCATGTACCTTATGAACAAAGTATTTATGGAGTATCTGGATAAATTTGTGGTCGTATTCATTGACGATATCCTGATATTCTCCAAGAGTGAAGAAGAGCATGAGGAACACCTGAGGTTGGCACTAAAGAAACTTAGAGAACACCAACTGTATGCTAAATTCAGTAAGTGTGAGTTTTGGTTGAAGCAGGTATCATTCTTGGGACACGTCATATCAGAAGGAGGAATATCAGTGGATCCTGGTAAAGTGGCAGATGTTCTCAAGTGGGAGACGCCGGAAAATGTGGGACACATCAGAAGCTTTCTGGGAATGGCTGGTTATTATCGACGATTTATTGAGGGGTTTTCAAAGATCTCTCGGCCACTAACCAAGCTACTCGAGAAGGGAGCTACATTCAAGTGGACACCGGAGTGTGAAGCAAGCTTTGTCGAATTAAAGAAGAGGTTGACCACTGCCCCAGTGCTGGTCATGCCAGATATGCAAAAGGAGTTCTCAGTCTATTGTGATGCTTCCGGACAGGGACTGGGATGTGTGTTGATGCAAGCAGGACATGTGGTGGCTTACGCCTCGAGACAACTCAAGAAGCATGAGAAGAATTATCCAACCCATGATCTGGAATTAGCGGCTGTGGTTCACGCATTGAAGATATGGAGGCACTACCTGATCGGAAAAAGGACAGAGATCTACACCGACCACAAAATCTTGAAGTACATTTTCACTCAGCCAGACCTTAACCTTCGCCAACGAAGGTGGTTAGAGCTCATTAATGACTTCGATGTCGGGATCAACTATCACCCTGGAAAGGCGAATGTGGTCGCAGATGCTTTGAGTAGGAAAACACAATGTAACAGCATGACGATCCAGGCTTATCAACCGCAACTATGTGAAGAGTTTGCAAGATTAAACCTGTGCATAGTGGCTAATGCAGATGCAGTAGTTATGGAAGTGGACTCCACGTTGGAACAAGACATTAGAGAAGGCCAAAAAGAGGATAAGAAGATCCAAAAACTTAAGAAGCTGATGAAGGCTGGAAAAGCTCCGGACTTCAGGGAAGATGAACATGGAACCCTGTGGTTAGGAAAGAGGATATGCGTGCCGAATGTTAAGGGGATCCGAGAATTGATATTGAGAGAAGCCCACGACTCGTACTACTCTATCCATCCTGGGAGTACCAAGATGTACCAAGACCTTAAGGATAGATATTGGTGGCTTGGTATGAAGCGTGATGTGGCCGAATACGTGGCTTTGTGTGACACGTGTCAGTTGGTTAAGGCGGAACATCAGAGACCTGCTGGACTACTTCAACCACTCAAGATACCCGAGTGGAAATGGGAAGAGATAAGTATGGACTTTATCGTGGGATTGCCAAGGACACAGTCAGGATACGACTCCATATGGGTTGTTGTGGATCGGTTGACCAAGGTCGCTCACTTCATTCCGGTCAAGGAAAGTTACAATGGTTCGCGGTTGGCAGAATTATACATGGCAAGAATTGTATGTTTACACGGTGTTCCAAAGAAAATAGTGTCTGATCGAGGTACCCAGTTCACCTCAAGGTTCTGGCAGAAGCTGCATGAGTCAATGGACACTCGTCTGAACTTCAGCTCAACGTATCACCCGCAAACAGATGGTCAGACAGAACGCACCAATCAAATCTTGGAAGATATGTTGCGAGCATGTGCCTTGAAGAATAGTAAGATTTGGGACAAAAACTTGCCTTACGCGGAATTCTCTTATAACAACAGCTACCAAGCTAGTCTCAAGATGTCCCCGTTCGAGGCACTTTATGGGCGAAAATGCAGAACACCCTTATTTTGGAATCAGACTGGGGAAGGTCAAGTGTTTGGACCGGAGATACTCCGAGAAGCCGAACGACAAGTACAAGAGATCCGGAATAATTTGAAAACGGCGCAGTCAAGACAGAAGAGTTACGCAGATGCTCGACGTCGTGACCTAACTTTTGAGGTCGGAGACTTTGTGTATCTCAAAGTATCACCAGTAAGAGGTCTAAGACGGTTCAAAGTAAAGGGAAAACTAGCACCCCATTATATTGGTCCGTTCAAGATATTGGAGAGAAGAGGAGAAGTGGCCTACCGTCTCGAGCTACCTTCTCAACTGTCGGATGTGCATGATGTGTTTCACGTGTCGCAACTAAAGAAATGCTTAAGAGTACCAGAGGAACAGTTACCCATGGAAGCTGTGGATTTGCAAGAGGATCTGTCCTACGCAGAACGACCAGTCAGGATTCTAGAAACATCAGAACGTGTCATGAGAAACAAGACGATTCGCATGTGCAAAGTGCAGTGGAAACATCACTCGGAGGCAGAAGCAACATGGGAGAGAGAAGAAGACCTCAAGGCCGAGTTTCCCGATCTCTTCTCTTAGGACGTCCGAATCTCGGGGCGAGATTCCTTTTAAGGGGGGTAGAGTTGTAACACCCAAATTTTCGAAAATTTAAAAACAAAAGAAATATACTAGGGATGCATCATGTATGTTTGCATTTGAGTGAAAATTCAATTTCAAAATGCGCTAGAATTCGTTTGAATTTGAAAAAAACAATTCAAATTTGGCAAAAGAATGAAAAAGGAAAAAGTAAACAAAAAGAAAAAGAAAAGGGAACCCACCCTGGGCCTTAACCAAGCCCCAGCCCACTTCTCCCCTCCCCTTTTCTTTCCCTCCCGCCGGCCCAACTCCCCTGTCCCAGCTCGGCCCCGCGCCTCCCTCTCTCTCTCTCTGCGCGTGGACCCCGCCGATCAGCCTCTCCCCTCCCCTTTCCTTCTTCCTCCCGACACCGCGCCCGACACCACCGAAAACGCCGCCCCGTTCGAAATGCCGGCAAGAAATCCCCGCCCATCAATGCCCCTGTCGCCTTCCATCACCGGGGATCCCTTTCCCCTCTTCACCGCCCCCGATTCCCCTATAAAAACCCGGCCGTCGCCCCCATTTCCCTTTCCCCCGAAGCTCCGAACCCTAGCCGCCGCGCCGAGGTTTGTCGCCGCCGTTCCCGACGCTCCGGCCGATTTCCTCCCTCGATCTCTTGCTCACCGTGTTCTCCGTGACGCTAGGAACCCGCCGGACATCGTCGCTCGGGGAATTGGCCGCCGCTTCACCAATCCCGACGAGCACCGCCGGAGTCCGCCGCCTCCCGACGTCGTCGACGTCCCTCCGCTGATTTCAAGGCCCGAAACCCCCCTAGGTGAGTGCGCCATGCCCCCTCTCCCGTTTGACGTGTAGAGCGCCCGAGATCGACGCCGAATTGGCCATTCCGGCCAACTCCGGCGACCCCCGCCGCCGTGCGCCGCCGGGACCGGCGTGCGCGCCGCCTCTTTCGCCCTCGGGGCGACGTGGCTTCATCTCGGCCGCCCAACGAGGGACAACGGCCGAGATTAGAAGGGGCGTACCCCTTCGACCACTTTAAATCTGGGCCGCCCCCTTTAGATCCAACGGCCCAGATTCAATTTAGTTTAAACGTTGGCCGTTTTGCGCGTAGCCCCCTGCGCTTATTTTAAGTAATTGCAGATAGGTCCTGGAATTTAGGATTTGGCCTCTGGACTTTTATTTATTTATGTCAGCACTGTTAAATTGATTAAATAAATCATTTTAGCCCCTGTTTTCACCATAAATTATATTTTTAGCCTCTGTAAATTATGATTAAACCCCTGGTGATGTTATAAAATATTTCTAGGCCACTGATCATGTCTGTTTTGCACAAAAACCCCTGCATTCATGTTTATTTACATAAAATCATAGAATTTACACTCTCTTTTGCATAAATTAATTAGGGAAATTACTTGGCCTTTATTTATTAATTTGTTTACATTAAAGTAATTTATTTAATACTGTTGTGGACCACTTCATTACTTTATTATTCAAATTTAGCTAAGGAAAATTGTAGCAAACCCATGCAATGCTCTAAAATAAAGATAAAAACCATAAATTGTCAATCAACCCCACCTCAACCCTAAAAACCAAATCTCCACCCACACCTCTAATTAAAACTTCATCTAAGGACATTGTGTTAGCAACGGAATTTCGTAGGTTTTCTTTTGTGTTTACTTGTTTGTGGTGTTCCCTACTTTCTTGTCTCTTATTGTGTGTTACTACTTTCC
Organism: Tuctoria greenei; assembly: GCA_036927565.1. Taxonomy (NCBI): domain Eukaryota; kingdom Viridiplantae; phylum Streptophyta; class Magnoliopsida; order Poales; family Poaceae; genus Tuctoria; species Tuctoria greenei. The sequence goes on from JAYESD010000005.1 coordinate 94,741,954, forward strand.
GTTCCGCATGCGACGGCGTATTTAGAGTCAGTTCCCGAGCCGACCTACAACCTTCAGGACTATCACTTCACCGACCCACCCTCCGAAGAAGGCAAGTTCCTTGACCATTTTGCACCTGTTTTATTAAGTTTTAGTTAGCTGCATGTTTAATAAATTGAATCCTATTTACTGTACCCTTCCATATAATTCCTTGTCCCCGGGTTGGCTTGGGTAGATGTTAATATTTCTTTACGCTTAGCCATGCTTAGTCTTTGGGAGGGAATTATCTCTACATTACATGTACTATCATTAATTATTGTGATTTATTTGTTGAGATATGATGAATTGAATTGTAGTGGATAGGAATCTGGTGGGTTTGTTTTGCTTGGTATGGTGCAGTACGCACGAGACCCGGGTTTTGGGGTATGATCCTTGCCGGATTCTAAGGACCGGTTTATGGAGAAAGCCACTAAGCCTTATAGTATCGCCACAAGACTGAGTATGGGGCAGCTTGGTCAATTAATTAGGCCTCTCCCGGCGTAGTATTAGTGGTTGGATAGTGCGGGGAATTGGTTCAAGGTGTACTGCCTTGGGATCCGCATGGCTCAAGAGGGGGCAACTGGGGTGTTGAGTCGTGGTGTAACGGCTCACACTTTTGTACAGGGGTGAAACCTCAGAGGGCTAGTACGCGTCGGGAGAATCCTTTGTAAAGACCTGGTAGTGATCTCCTGGCCTCACACCAAAGGAAGTGTGCAATGTGGTTCGCGACCACGGGCATCAGGGAGGTTTCCTTAGTCCACCTGGTAACAGGGGATGAAATCACGGCTTGTGGGTAAAGGGTACATTCTCTGCAGAGATTTAGAAACTGTCATGACAGTCGTGCTCACGGACAAAAGCGGCTTGGTGTCCAATTCATAATTAGCCAATGTCTGGGAATGGTGGTTTGGATTGGATTGGTTGGTTGGGACTTGGTTTACCAATGGGTTATGGTTGGGTTCATACACTTAGTAGTAGGTGCTTATGAAAGCTAAGGATAGAATGTAATGCTATAGTGCTTAACCCAAATTTGGCCTTCCTTTCTGTATACCCTCATGTCATCTCTTTCCCACTTGCTGAGTACCGTTGGTACTCAAACTTGCTTGTTGCTTATCTTTCCTCAGTCTACAATGGAGAAGAGGTGGAGAATGAAGACTTCTTCGCTGATCCGGAGGAGACGTTCTAGGCTGGCGCAACCCCCGGGCAACGCCTGTGCATGGAGCCACACTAGTTTACTTTTACCGTTGTTTTGCTCTGTAATCTTGTTTTAGACCTACGGGTCATTATTGTAAGACATTTATGTACTCGAACATGGCTTGTAATAAATGATATTACACTTTCGTCTACACATGTATGATGAGAATCGATCCTGGCATACATGTGGAAGCCATCCGGTTGTCTTGTTGGGACCGGGTGTGACACCTGAGCGACCCCTTCCTGCTACCACAGCAGCAAAGGAGAGGTCGGAGCGTACCGAGCGGCTGGGTGGGACAAGTGGTGGGAAGACCAGCCGGCTGTGAATATTCGGTGTTGACAATAAGCGAGGGTGGATATGGCGAGTGCCGTCGGGACCCGGAGGCTCTTTGCAATGGCGTAGGTGGTGACCAGGATGAAGACGAGTCAGGCAGCGGAGAGGTTCCCTGCAGTAGGCTATGCGATGATCCCTGGCAAGACACCGGAAGCACCTCCCGCGCAAGGCTTTTATAATCGCGGAAGAGTTCTCCGTCCTTCCCGGTGCTTCAACGTTGCCAGGCAGCTTCAAGCGGCCAAACTTGCTCACTGATGCTGAGTGAATCCTCTAAGGACGCTGGTGTCCGGTCTGCTTCAGGTTACCTGTACGACGTCGAGACCTCGACTGGACTAGCTTCCATTCCAGTGAATGTCCCAGAGTAACTCCGTCGCCGCACCCACCGCAGTTAAGAGGAACCAGCGCTGCTCCGTGTGACCCCTGATCCAGCCGACTAGGCTGTGAATGTTTGCTCCCAGGCGAAGTCTTGACTCCTTCGCATGAAACAGGAGATTCCTCAGCTGATCCAGCAGTAGCACTTAAACACCTTGTTTCGTCCTTGTGGAAGACCGTGAGGAGGTCGGCTGCTTTGGCATGGCTTCCACCCATAGCGTGGCCATCAACTTCTGCAAGCCATAAGTGAGGGAGCAGGGGCGTTGGCCATCAAAGTCGGAGCTGGAGGTCGCAATCGCTTTCCACTGCCTCCAGATGCCAGCTGACCGTCAACAGTTGATGGCAAGGAGCCTGGCGACATTGCAAGTGTCATGTTGCTAGAGCAGCCACCGGCTTCCCGAACTTCCTTCAAAGTCGGGGATCCAATGGAGGACAAGCCAGTAATCTCCAGGCTCACCACAGTCTGATCACCAGACAAAATTGGCATGGCCGTCACCACCGGGTTAAGAGGGAGGGTGACGTGCCAGGATCTACATGAATTTGGAGAACCATGAAATCCGGCAGTGTCTTCAATGTCAGGCTGGCCGAGGACCGTCGGGACCAACCATCTTCAGAGTCCGAGATTCCCTCCTGTAGGATTGGCAGCAATGAGTACGCACCTTCAGCTTGAGTGTCGCTGCTTCCTCCGAAAGCTGACTCAACCTCCCTGGTGTCTTGAGTGAGGAGAACGGTGTACAAAGCAGATCTGGGGAACTGGCCGGGATAGGGGAGGAGGGCGGCTAGAAATCGCGGAGAGAAGGGTGTCAATGGTGGATACCAAGACCGGAGTGGTCGACGGCATAAGAGGGCCTACCGAGGTGAGGGCGGGGTGCCAGTCACGATCGACGGAGGTGGACGCCGAGGCCGGAGTGGCCATCAGCGGTGGTGGAGGAGCTCCGCGAGAGGAGCTCCTGGTAATGTGTGACCCACACAACAAATCTTTGAAGTATATGTCATCAAGAATGGATAGAACAATGGGAGAACCGGAGGCCATTATTGAAGCACTGAACGAAATAATTACTCAACAGCACAATAATCTCAATATAATGAATGAAAGGTTGAGCACCGAAGAAAGAAAGGGGGCATCTTTAGAGCGAGAGCGAGATCAACTATGCTCTGAGGTGGCTGTCCTGTGGTCTTGTGTTCTGTGTCTATTGACAGCTCAGGAACCATCATGTTTGGAGCAGGCCTTGCAAGATCACAACTGGAGAAAAGTCATGATAGAAGAATTGAAGGCTACAAAAAAAAAAACAAGACCTGGGTACTTGAGGACCTGCCATTAGGGTGCAATGCAATAGGCCTCAAGTGGCTTTTCAAAGTCAAAAAAGACCACTCTGGAAGCTAGGTTGGTGGTGAAGGGGTATGTTCAAGTTCAGGGGATGGATTTCGAAGAGGTATATGCACCTGTGATCAGACTTGAGTCAGTAAGAATATTGTTGGCTATCTCTGCTAGAAAGAATTGAGAGGTGCATCACATGAATGTTAAATCAGCTATTATAAAAGGGGAGTTGTAGGAAATTGTCTTTGTTAGCCACCCCCCTGGTTTTAAAGATGATAAACATCCAAGCAAAGTGCTGAGACTCAGAAGGCACTATATGATCTTAGAGAAACCCCATGAGCTTGGAATACAGGATTAGACAGGGAGTTATATTCACTGGGTTTCAGCAAATGTGAATCAGATCATGCCTTTACAGAAAAGGTAAGGGTGATGATCTTCTCCTAGTTGGGGTATATGTTCATGACTTGAGTATATGTGGACCAACCATGGAGAAAATTGAAGGATTCAAGTCTGAAACGATGAAGACTTTCCAAATGAGTGACTTGGGAAGACTAAGTTACTACCTTGGTATTGAAGTAAAGCAAAGTCAAGGTGATATATCTCTATGTCGGATAGCCTACACACTGAAGATACTTAAAATGACAGGGATGCTTAACTGCAATCCTTGTGACACACCCATGGAGAACAGGTCATTTTAGCAAATCTGATGGAATCAAACTTGTTGATATAAGCAAGTTCAGAAGCATTATTGGCTGCCTCAGGTACTTGGTCAACACTAGACTTGATATTGCATTTTCTGTTGGTTTAGTTAGTAGGTACATGCAGTCACCATCTAAGATGCACTGGGCTGCTACCAAACGTATACAGAGATATCTTGCAGGTACTAATAACTTTGGTTGCAGATACATCGGAGGGAAGACTTTGAACATTACTGGTTTCAGTGATAGTGACTTGGCAGGTGAATTAGATGATAGAAAAAACACTACACGGGGTGGTTTATTTTCTTGGTAGAAATTGGTAACATGGAGCTCCAACAAGCAACGTGTAGTGGCATTGTCATCTTGGGAAGCTGAGTATATAGCAGCAACCACAGGTATGTGTCAGAGAGTATGGATCAGTCGGCTGCTTGCTGAAATATTTGATGCGGAGCCAAGGAAGTTTAAACTTCGGGTGGATAACAGAGCAGCAATATAATTGAGCAAGAAACATAAGTTTCATGATAGAGTGAAGCACATCGATACAAAGTTTCATTATATCTGAGACAGTTGAAGCTGGAAAGGTATAACTAAACCACGTCAGTACAGGTGAACAACTCGCAGATGTACTGACGAAGGCACTTCCAAAATTAGGTTTTGTGGAGATTCAGTAGAAGCTGAATGTTGCACCAATACAACAAGATTAAGGGCTTGTTTGGCAGCCCGAAATCCCTCTGGGATTCCGGTCCATTCACTGGCCTAAAAAACCCGGGCCGAATTCTCCCCTTACCTCGTTTAGACTACTCGCACTCATCGCCATCTATATCGGACCTCTATATCACATTTTTCTATGACCTCTAAAAGATTATCAGCTGATAATCTTTACGATTTCATTTTCCGCACTCGTTCACCTCTAAATCGGACCTCTATACTTTTTTTCCTCTCTTCTTCCTTTATTCTATCATTTTTTCTTCTCTTTTCTATTCTTTTCTCTCTCTTCCTCTCTTCGCTTTTGTTTACCGGGCTCGCTATCTGTAACGTGTACTGTAGAAACCGGCATTTCAGAGATGGCTTTACAGGCTTCGCTGCGGCAGTCTTCCGAGTGCTTCGGCCGCTAAAATGCCGTGTGGAGCCCTTTACAGGGCACTGCTGCGAGCGGTCTTAGACTACTTGCACTCGTTCACCTCTATATTCCACCTCCATATCTCACCTTTAAAAAGATTCTTCCTTTACAATTTGTTTTCCCCCACTCGTTCACCTCTAAGTCAGACCTCTATACTATTTTCCATCTATTTTATTTCTTTCTCCTCCCTTTATTTCTTTTTTTCCCTTCTTTCTTTCTCCTCTCTTCCTTTATTTCTCTGCATATCGTTGCCTCCAAATATGGCGCGGCGCTGTAGCTCTCACTACTTTAGCGTCGTGTTTGGTGGCACCGCTGCATGTGCGATCGACTGGTAAATGGCGATAGTGGTGCCTTTCATGGCACCGTTGCGGCCAGCCTTAGTAACTTGTTTTCCCGGTTCAATCCTAGGGAAATCACGGGCCTTTCCAGCCCGACGTCAAGAGGTGGGGTAGGAAAACCCTACCGCCTGGCGCCGCTCCTCTCCCAACTACAACCGCCCCAGAATCGCCGCTCCTCTCCCACCGCTCGGCGCCGCCCAGCCCTGTCACGACCGGGAGTACGAGTGGCCCTATGTAGGGTGCCGTTTATTACTATTCTTGTAAGCGTGGTTAAACTGTGAAAGTGTAGGTTGATTGTAATTAAGTGTGTGTCACACCTGGTCCCAACAAGCTAACCAGATGCATTCCACATGTATGCCAGGATCAGTTCATTCATACATGTGTAGACGAAAAGTAAATAGTATCATATTACAAGCCATGTTCAAAATACAAATAGGTCTTACAGCAACGACCCGTAGGTCTCAAATAAACAACAATAAAGCAAATACATAGGTAAGTAAGAAGATGGCAGCAGCGTGACACTTTCTCCAATCCACAGGAAGTTGCGCGAGGGTACGCCCGCCTAGAACATCTCCTCCGGATCGGCGTAGAACTCTTCGTTTACTGCTTCTTCTTCTTCATAGTCTGGAGGGGGAGAGGGGGAATCGCTTTGAGTACATGGAGTACTCAACAAGTGTGGGAAGAGAGATGAAATGAAGGCTACAACAAGGAAGGCTCATAATGGCTGTTAGCACTAAGCATTACCTATACCTTAGCTTTCATTAAGCAACCTATAGCTAGGTGATTCCACCCAATCAAGATTATAGTAAAAATAATGAGTAAACAAGTAATAGCACATGAGTATTTCCAATCCATAAATCCCACCATAAACCCAACCATATACTAATTATGAAATCGACACCAAGCCGCTCTTGTCCGTGAGCACGGCTGTCATGACAGTTTCCCAATCTCTGTAGAGAATGTATCCTTTACCCACAAGCCATGATTTCATCCCCTGTTGCCAGGTGGACTAAACAAACCTCCCTGATGCCTGTGACCCGTTGGTCACATTACACACTTCCGTAGGTGTGCGGCCAGGAGATCACTACGAGGTCTTTACAAAGGTCCTCCCGACTAGTAACCGGCCCTCTGAGGTTTCACCGCTCCGGCACCTAGAGTCCATTTTACCTCCGCCAGGAGAAGCCCCCCTCTTGAGCCATGCGGATCACAAGGCAGATACGCTGAACCAATTCCCCGCACTTTCCAACTACCAGCACTAAATCGGGAGAGGCCTAATTAATTGATCAAGCTATCCCATTCTCAGTCTTGTGGCAACACTGTATGGCTTAGTGGCTACCCCATAAACCGGTCCTTAGAATCCGGCAAGGTTCAATCCCCAAATCCCGGGTCTCGTGCGTACTGCACCATACCATTCAAACCAACCCGCCAGATTCCTACTTACTACGATCAATTTCCAACATCATATTCATCATCATAATAGTAAGTCATGAATAATAAGTGTGGTCAATGTTCTCCCACCCAACTAGTATGCATGGCTAAGCGTAAAGTAATCCCATAACCACCCTTCCATAACCCAAGCGACAAGGTAAAAAGGTAATACAACAGGGCATAGCATAAGATTCATATTAATTAACATGCAACTAACTAAACCCTTAAAAGGTACAAGATGGTTAAGGACACTTGCCTCTTTCGAAGTGGTTGTCGAACTGGAGTTCTTGGAAGTTGGTCTCCGGCTTGGGAACCGGGTCTACTCGAAGAGAAATAACATGTAATAAGTACTACATACAATGCTAAACATACACATGCACACAATCACAAAAGTCTACGCAAACGTGCCTACGAGGGATTTAATGTGTATGTGCATTAGTTCAATTATTGATATTCATTAAAGGTGAATTTTATGTGTTGGAAATGTGATATACCATTTTATAACACTTTTATAATTATTTTTATGCTTAATACACATATTTGGGGATTTTCCTATATGTAAATATGTTTATTTGTGATTATTATATTATTTCAGATTAAAATAATGCATGGAATAATTTTTAATGTTGTGTGATATTTATTTCTAGGCTTAAAATGATTTTATATGATTTATCCTCAATTAAGTATATTTTCTATAACATTTCTAGTGGCCAAAATGTATTTTAAACATTTTTAATAAAGTTCCCATGGTCGAAATATATTCTATTTGCACTATACAAATTAATTACAGCATAAAAATATTCTATACAATTTTTCCTACTGCTTTTACATTTATTTACCATTTTTATCTATTTTCTACACATCAAATACTCCTATAAAAAATATTCAGCAATTAAATAAAATACCAGGGGCTAGCAGATAAGTTTTCCATACTGTACAGGGGTAAAACCATAATTCTATAAATTTCCAGGGGCTAGATTGGTTAATTCACTGATTAAATCCATTTTCAGAAAGTCTAGGGGTTAGATATGTATTACAGCAAAGTCCAGGGGTAGCTGGTAATTTTCCGAGGGCCTGGGTGTAACCTGGTGAGCGCGCGCGATGTCATTTAAATGCCGACCGTTGGATCCCATTTGGGCGGCCCAGATTTAATGTACCCCGAAGGGGTACGTTGATCTAATCGTGGCCGTTGGCCCCCACCGAGGGCCAGGATGGGGCCACGTCGACCCTGGCCAGCGCCAGCGTGCTGCGCGGCGGCGATCTCGCCGGACTTCACAAGATTAAGCGAAATTCACCCTAATTCCTGAATCTAGGTGCGGGAAAACGGACTAGGGGGCATCGCGGACTCACCGGTGACGTCGACGGAGCTTGGGAAGGAGCAGAGGGCGTCGGCGTCGAGGGAGGGCGGCGGAGCCCGTCGGTGAGTGGCGGAATCAACGGCGCAAAGGCGAATTCTCCGAGCTAGGCTGTCTGGTGTGCTCCTGGTGATGCGGCAAACAAGTTAGGACAATAAGGGTGGAGAATAGGAGGCATAATTGTCGGGAACGCGGGGAACGGCGGCAACTTACCGGCGGCAATGGCGCTAGGGTTGGGGAAAGCTCGGGGGAGGGGGAAAATGGGGGGGGGGGCGACGGTGGTTTATAATTGCGGCGGGGTCGGCAGTTGTGGCGCGCGTGCGGGCTCAAATTTTTGGGCGCGGATCCGAGGGGCGAGGGATCGTGGGCGCGGGCGATGATTGTGGCGCGGCGTCGGTTGCACGCGGGTAAGAAGGAAGGGGGTGGGACGGGAGCGCCGACAGGCGGGCTCAGGTGGCCAGAGAGAGAGGAGAGAAGGGGAAGGCGCGGTTGGGCCGGCGATGAAGGAGTTGGGCCGCGGCCAGATTCGGCCCAGGCGCTGTCTTCTCTTTTTATTTTTCTTTTCTTTTTCTTTTTCGATTTGATTTGATTTGAATTTCAAATTCATTCAAAGTCTACATGTTTGAATTCAAATTTTCACACCAAAATGCACATTCAAATGCACCCTAATATATTTGAGAGGTTGATTACAAATTTTGAAAATTTTAGGGTGTTACAACTCTACCCCCCTAAAAAGGAATCTCGCCCTCGAGATTCGGACGTCCTAAGAGAAGAGATAGGGAAATTCGCTTTTTAGGTCTTCTTCTTTCTCCCAAGTTGCTTCTGCCTCCGAGTGATGTTTCCACTGCACTTTGCACATCCGGGTGACCTTGTTCCTTGTAACTCGTTCTGATGTATTGAGAATCCGTACCGGTTGTTCCGCGTATGAGAGATCCTCTTGCACATCTATAGCTTCCATGAGTAACTGTTCTTCAGGCACTCTTAGGCATTTCTTGATTTGTGACACATGAAACACATCGTGTACATCCGAAAGTTGAGACGGTAGCTCGAGACGATAAGCTACCTCTCCTCTTCTTTCTAGTATCTTGTACGGACCAATGTAACGGGGTGCTAGCTTTCCCTTCACTTTGAACCGTCTTAGGCCTCTTACTGGTGATAGCTTAAGATACACGAAATCTCCAACCTCAAAAGTTAGATCACGACGTCGAGCATCTGCATAGCTCTTCTGCCTTGACTGTGCTGTCTTCAGATTGTTCCGGATCTCTTGCACTTGTCTTTCGGCTTCCCTTAGTATCTCCGGTCCAAACACTTGACCTTCTCCTGTCTGATTCCAGAACAAGGGCGTTCTACACTTTCGCCCATACAATGCCTGGAATGGGGACATCTTGAGACTAGCTTGATAACTGTTGTTGTAAGAGAATTCCGCATAAGGCAAGTTCTTGTCCCAACTCTTGCTATTCTTCAAGGCACAGGCACGCAACATATCCTCCAAGATTTGATTTGTCCGTTCTGTTTGACCATCCGTCTGGGGGTGATACGCTGAGCTGAAATTGAGTCGAGTGTCCATTGATTCATGTAACTTCTGCCAAAATCTTGAAGTGAACTGGGTACCTCGATCAGACACTATCTTCTTCGGGACACCATGCAAGCATACAATCCTTGCCATGTATAGTTCTGCCAACTTTGAGCCATTGTAGTTTTCCTTGACCGGTATGAAATGAGCAACTTTAGTTAAACGATCCACGATGACCCATATGGAGTCGTATCCTGACTGGGTCCTTGGTAACCCCACAACAAAGTCCATGCTTATCTCTTCCCATTTCCATTCGGGTATCTTGAGTGGCTGAAGTAGTCCAGCAAGTCTTTGATGTTCTTCCTTGACCAACTGGCAAGTGTCACACAGAGCCACATACTCGGCCACATCACGTTTCATGCCAAGCCACCAATATCGATCCTTAAGGTCTTGGTACATCTTGGTACTCCTAGGATGAATAGAATAGGACGAATCATGTGCTTCTCTCAATATTAGTTCTCGGATCTCCTTGACATTCGGCACACATATCCTCTTTCCCAACCATAAGGTCCCGTGTTCGTCTTCCCTAAAATCTGGGGCTTTACCAATCTTCATCAGCTTCTTGAGCTTCTGGATCCTTTTATCTTCCTTTTGGCCTTCTCTAATGTCTCGTTCCAACGTGGAATCCACTTCCATAGCTACCGCATCTGTGTTAGACACTATGCATAGGTTCAGTCTTGCAAACTCCTCACATAACTGCGGTTGATGGGATTGTATAGCCATACTGTTGCATTGTGGATTCCTACTTAAAGCATCCGCGACCACATTCGCCTTTCCAGGGTGATAGTTGATCCCAACGTCAAAATCATTAATGAGCTTGAGCCATCTTCGTTGTCAGAGATTAAGGTCGGGTTGAGTGAAGATGTACTTCAAGCTCTTGTGGTCGGTGTAGATCTCTGTTCTTTTCCCCATCAAGTAGTGTCTCCATAGCTTCAATGCATGAACGATAGCTGCTAACTCCAGGTCATGGGTAGGGTAATTCTTTTCATGCTTTTTGAGCTGTCTTGAAGCATATGCCACCACATGTCCTTCTTGCATCAAAACACATCCCAGTCCTTTTCCGGAAGCATCACAATAGACCGAGAACTCCTTTTGCATATTGGGCATAACCAACACTGGAGCAGTAGTCAACCTCTTCTTTAGTTCAGCGAAACTTGCTTCACATTTCGGTGTCCACTTGAATTTAGCTTCCTTTTCGAGTAGCTTGGTTAGCGGACGTGCGATCTTTGAGAATCCCTCAATGAATCATCGATAGTAACCAGCCATTCCCAAGAAACTTCAGATTTCTCCCACATTTTCTGGCGTTCCCCACTTGAGAATACCTGCCACTTTACCTGGATCTACTGCTACTCCTCCTTCTGATACAACGTGTCCCAAGAATGATACTTGTTTCAACCAGAACTCACACTTGCTGAACTTAGCGTACAATTGGTGCCGTCGAAGCTTCTGTAATGCCAACCTCAGATGTTCTTCATGCTCTTCTTCATTCTTGGAAAATATGAAAATATCATCAATGAATACCACCACAAACTTGTCCAAGTATTCCATAAATACCTTGTTCATGAGGTACATGAAATAGGCAGGAGCATTGGTCAACCCAAATGACATAACCGTGTACTCATAAAGACCGTATCAAGAGAAGAATGCAGTCTTGGGAATGTCTGAGGGTCAAATCTTCAACTGGTGGTAACCCGAACGAAGATTAATCTTGGAGAACACACATGCTCCTCGCAACTGATCGAACAAATCTTCAATCCTCGGCAGTGGGTATTTATTCTTGATGGTCAATGCATTCAATGCACGATAATCCACACACAATCTTTGTGTGCCATCCTTCTTAGGTACAAAGATAACCGGTGCTCCCCATGGCGACGAGCTAGGTCGGATGTAACCTTTCTCCAATAACTCCTCGATGTGATCCTTCAGTTCCGCTAGCTGTTTGTCATCCATTCGGTACGGCCTCTTATATATCGGAGCCGTCCCAGGTATAAGCTCGATAATAAACTCAATCTCCCGATCAGGTGGCATACTAGGTAGCTCTTCAGGGAATACATCTGGAAACTCCCTAACCACTTTGATTTCTTCTACTCCTTCAACTTGATTAACCTGAACCCTTGTCACTGGCATTGGATCAGGACTGAACTCAACCTTGGTGCCATCTGGATGTGTCAAACAAACCATCCTGGTTGCACAATGGATCACCCCATTGTATTTTGCCAACCAGTCCATTCCCAAGATAATGTCCAACCCCTGAGATTCAAGGACTATGAGGTTCGCTGAGAAGGCTACCCCCCTTATGTCTAACCTTACATTAGGGCATACTTGCCTTGTTATCATTTCTCCTCCAGTGGAGTTGACTATAAGTTGATGAGTCATTAAATGCACTACCATGTCATGCCTTCTTATAAATTCTCTAGATATGAATGAATGGGTGGCACCAGAATCAAACAACACTGTAGCTATATGAGAATCGGCAGGGAACGTACCAACAACCACGTCTGGCGCCTCATTAGCTTCCTCAATTGCCACATGATTGACCCTTCCACGTGTAGCTTGCTGCTGTGATGGCTTCTTTGGGCAACGAGTGGAGTAGTGCCCTACCTCTCCACAGATGTAGCATGTAACCCCTGCATTGTTACCTTGGGCTTTATTACCCCCGTGCTGGTTCTGCTGCTGTTGGCCTGCAGGGCGAGATGCTGGAGCTGCGGGGCGGGGGGGCTGCATTGTTTGGTGTGGAGGTTGTGGTGGCTGGCACATCTGCTGGTTGTAGGGCGTGGGTGGCCTGTAAGTGGGGTTTTGGAACCTCTGGCCTGTGTGAGAGCTCATAGCACGAGTCATAGGTACCATATGCTGAGGGGCGAAGCGGGGGCGCACATTACTGCCAGAAGCATGCCCTTGAGCTAGCTTTCTCTTCCTGTCATCCTCGTCCAACTCTTTCTTGGTTCTTTCCACTTCGAAGGCCTTGTCAACCAACTTCTGGAAGTTATTGTAATCACAGGAGGACATGTCAAACTTCAACTCTTTGTCAAGGCCCTTCTTGAAACGGAACTGTTTCTTTGAGTCTGTGTCCACATCAGTGGGTGCATAACGAGACAACTGGGTGAACTTGTTCAAGTAGTCTCGCACACTCATGCGGCCCTGTTTCAGCATGAGAAACTCCTCACATCTTGCCTGGATCTCTCCCTCAGGCACAAAGTGGTTGCGAAAGTTAGTCTTGAACTCATCCCAAGTGATAGTTTCTGGGTTCTGATGGGCCTCAGTGTAGGCAACCCACCAATCAGCTGCATGCCCTTGAAGTTGGTGAGAGGCTAACAATACTTTCTCTCCTCCTTCACATTGCATGATCCTCAGCTTGCTCTCGACTGACCTTAGCCAGTCGTCAGCATCCATTGGCTCAGTAGGGGTGGCAAATGTGGGTGTTAAGGAAGTCTCTCAGATGGCATCTGGGTCCAGGGGGTGGTGGTGGTGGTGGAGCTTGCTGCATGTTGGCTACTAATTGGGTTAGGTTGTTGAGCAGTTGGGTCTGTATAGCCATCATCTGCTGCATCTGCTGCGCTGCTGGTGCTCCTCGAGCACCTCTACCGTTCCATCCTGGAAAACCCTCAAGTGCCTCATCGTTGGGTGGAATACCCCTTCCACGGCCTCTGCCTCTACCGGCCATCTGTACGGGAAATAACTGAAGCTTTTAGGGTAATAGACACGATATAGAAGAGTCTACTATGGTAAATGGTGCCAACTACATGCATCAAGGAGAATATCCATACAGAAAGCAAATCCATGAACAACTAACGTGGATGTGGACAAGATGCCTAAGGCATTCCACAACTCGCGTCCCACACAAACACACTATGAAGTAACTAACTCAAACATAAACATAGATACACGACTGAAGACTGGAGAGGGCGCAGCTACATGCTCCTACAAACTAAGGGTAGGTGTCTTAAGTCATCGGTGCAGCTGAGGAGTACTCTCACTCCTCGGGGTCCTCGTCCATGTACTCCTCCGGGTCCTCGTCACTGCTACCAGGAGTGCTGCCCACTGACTCACTGCTGAAGATCTCGACAACAGGTACTGCTGGAGCAGGCGGTGGAGCAACTGGTGGTGACACAGGAGCTGGGGAAGAGGCTGGGGGTGCCACGGGAACAGGTGGTGCGGCTAGCGGAGAGGCTGGTGGTGTGACGTGGGCGGGTGATCCAGGAGCTGGCGAAGCAGGCGGGGAAGGTGGAGCTAGTAGAACTGGCGAAGCTGGTGGGGCTGGTGGGGCTGGTGGAGAAGGTGGAGCGGCTGGAGCTGGTGGAGAAGGTGGTGCGGGTGGTGCTGGTGGAGAGGGTGGTGCTGGTGGTGCCGGTGGAGAAGGTGGAGCTGCTGGAGCTGGTGGAGAAGGTGGAGCTGGTGGCGCAGGTGGTGCCGGTGGAGCTGGTGGCGCTGGTGGCGCAGGTGGTGCCGGTGGAGCTGGTGAAGCTGGTGGTGACCCAGGCGTGGTCGCCCTTGGGTAGTGCTGAGGGTCACGGCGGTCAGGGGAGTCGGGGCACCAAGGCTCACCGTCGGAGGCGTAGCAAGGCAGGTCAGTGTCACGGTGGGTGATCCTCCGGTAACACCGGATGATCTGGTCCTTCCGGTCGTTAAGGTCCCGGAAGTCCTGTAACTCCTGCTGGCAGCGGTTGTACCGCACAGACAGCTCGACCGCGTCGTCCACCAAACGCTCAGACTGGTAGAGGCTAAGTGGACTCTCCACAGCACGTCCCACAAAGTCAGCGTTCCCGCTCGGGCGCTGGGGCGTGTAGGCGTGCGAGGAGTGCTCGAGACTAAGGCGGTGCGCGTGACTCCAGAAGGTTGTAGCCTCCCAAGTCGCGTCCTCCTCTGCTGAACGATGGGAGCTCCTCCAAGCTGGCGAGTAGTGAACCCTCAACAGCTCACTATCGTAGTAGATGGCCAGCTGGCAGGCCCACTCGGTCAAAAGGGGGCTGCTGACCCTAGTGGTGGTGTAGCGCAGGTCAATACGAGGGTGTCAGTATCCGGCGGCGTGAAGTAGCGAACGAAGTCATCAGCGCAGGTCACCAGCAGCCTGCCCGGTGGAGCAGGTCACCGCCTCGCGGTGAGGGGAAAACGGGACAGAGCGGCTAGCCATCGCGTGTCGGGGCACCCGACCTCCAGTGGACTTACGCGCCGTCTGCTTGCAGCGCGCCATCTACAAAATTTGAAATAGAAGAGTGTAAGAACTCCAACAAATCAAAACAATGTAAGAAAAAGTAGTACAATAAAGGAAGAAGCACGAAGAAGTTTTATAAAATAGTTTTTAGAGAAAATAGTATAGTCCTTAATACGTCCATTTCTAACTAGGCTTGCGTCCTACGGGCAACAAGGCTCTGATACCACTTTCGTCACACCTGGTCCCAACAAGCTAACCAGATGCATTCCACATGTATGCCAGGATCAGTTCATTCATACATGTGTAGACGAAAAGTAAATAGTATCATATTACAAGCCATGTTCGAAATACAAATAGGTCTTACAGCAACGACCCGTAGGTCTCAAATAAACAACAATAAAGCAAATACATAGGTAAGTAAGAAGATGGCAGCAGCATGACACTTTCTCCAATCCACAGGCAGTTGCGCGAGGGTACGCCCGCCTAGAACATCTCTTCTGAATCGGCGTAGAACTCTTCGTTTACTGCTTCTTCTTCTTCATAGTCTGGAGAGGGAGAGGGGGAATCGCTTTGAGTACATGGAGTACTCAACAAGTGTGGGAAGAGAGATGAAATGAAGGCAACAACAAGGAAGGCTCATAATGGCTGTTAGCACTAAGCATTACCTATACCTTAGCTTTCATTAAGCAACCTATAACTAGGTGATTCCACCCAATCAAGATTATAGTAAAAATAATGAGTAAACAAGTAATAGCACATGAGTATTTCCACTCCATAAATCCCACCATAAACCCAACCATATACTAATTATGAAATCGACACCAAGCCGCTCTTGTCCGTGAGCACGGCTGTCATGATAGTTTCCCAATCTCTGCAGAGAATGTATCCTTTACCCACAAGCTGTGATTTCATCCCCTGTTGCCAGGTGGACTAAACAAACCTCCCTGATGTCCGGGACCCATCGGTCACATTACACACTTCCGTAGGTGTGCGGCCAAGAGATCACTACGAGGTCTTTACAAAGGTCCTCCCGACTAGTAACCGGCCCTCTGAGGTTTCACCGCTCCGGCACCTAGAGTCCATTTTACCTCCGCCAGGAGAAGCCCCCTCTTGAGCCATGCGGATCACAAGGCAGATACGCTGAACCAATTCCCCGCACTTTCCAACTACTAGCACTAAATCAGGAGAGGCCTAATTAATTAACCAAGCTGCTCCATTCTCAGTCTTGTGGCGACACTGTATGGCTTAGTGGCTACCCCATAAACCGGTCCTTAGAATCCGGCAAGGTTCAATCCCCAAATCCCGGGTCTCGTGCGTACTGCACCATACCATTCAAACCAACCCACCAGATTCCTACTTACTACGATCCATTTCCAACATCATATTCATCATCATAATAGTAAGTCATGAATAATAAGTGTGGTCAATGTTCTCCCACCCAACTAGTATGCATGGCTAAGCGTAAAGTAATCCCATAACCACCCTTCCATAACCCAAGCGACAACGTAAAAAGGTAATACAACAGGGCATATCATAGGATTCATATTAATTAACATGCAACTAACTAAACCCTTAAAAGGTGCGAGATGGTCAAGGACACTTGCCTCTTTCGAAGTGGTTGTCAAACTGGAGTTCTTGGAAGTTGGTCTCTGGCTCGGGAACCGGGTCTACTCGAAGAGAAATAACATGCAATAAGTACTACATACAATGCTAAACATACACATGCACACAATCACAAAAGTCTATGCAAACGTGCCTATGAGGGATTTAATGTGTATGTGTATTAGTTCAATTATTGATATTCATTAAAGCTGAAATTTATGTGTTGGAAATGTGATATACCATTTTATAACACTTTTATAATTATTTTTATGCTTAATACACATTTTGGGGGTTTTCCTATATGTAAATATGTTTATTTGTGATTATTATATTATTTATGATTAAAATAATGCATGAAATAATTTTTAATGTTGTGTGATATTTATTTCTAGGCTTAAAATGATTTTATATGATTTATCCTCAATTAAGTATATTTTCTATAACATTTCTAGTGGCCAAAATGTATTTTAAACATTTTTAGTAAATTTTCCATGGTCAAAATATATTCTATTTGCACTCTACAAATTAATTGCAGCATAAAAATATTCTATACAATTTTTCCTATTGTTTTTACATTTATTTACCATTTTTATCTATTTTCTACACATCAAATACTCCTATAAACAATATTCAGCAATTAAATAAAATATCAGGGGCTAGCTGATAAGTTTTCCATACTGTACAGGGGGTAAAACCATAATTCTATAAATTTCTAGGGGCTAGATTGGTTAATTTACTGATTAAATCCATTTTCAGAAAGTCCAGGGGTTAGATTGTTGAATCCAGGGGTTAGATATGCATTACAGCAAAGTCCAGGGGGTAGCTGGTAATTTTCCGAGGGCCTGGGTGTAAACTGGCGAGCGCGCGCAATGTCATTTAAATGCCGACCGTTGGATGCCATTTGGGCGGCCCAGATTTAATGTACCCCGAAGGGGTACGTTGATCTAATCGTGGCTGTTGGCCCCCAACTGAGGGCTAGGATGGGGCCTCATCGCCCCTGGCCGGCGCCAGCGCGCTGCTCTGCGGCGCGCAGCGGCGCACGGCGGCGATCTCGCCGGACTTCACAAGATTAAGCGAAATTCACCCTAATTCCTGAATCTAGGTGCGGGAAAACGGACTAGGGGGCATCGCGGACTCACTGGTGACGTCGACGGAGCTTGGGAAGGAGCAGAGGGCGTCGGCGTCGAGGGAGGGCGGCGGAGCTCGTCGGTGAGCGGCGGAATCAACGGCGCGAAGGCTAATTCTCCGTGCTAGGCTGTCCGGCGTGCTCCTGGTGATGCGGCGAACAAGTTAGGCCAACAAGGGTGGAGAATAGGAGGCAGAATTGTCGGGAGCGCGGGGAACGGCGGCAACTTACCGGCAGCAATGGCGCTAGGGTTGGGGAAAGCTTGGGGGAGGGGGGAAATGGGGGGGGGGGGGGCGACGGTGGTTTATAGTTGCGGCGAGGTCGACATTTGTGGCGCGCGTGCCGGCTCGAATTTTTGGTCGCGGATCCGAGGGGCGAGGGATCGTGGGCGCGGGCGATGATCGTGGCACGGCGTCGGTTGCGCGTGGGGAAGAAGGAAGGGGGTGGGCGAGAGTGCCGACAGGCGGGCCCGGGTGGCCAGAGAGAGAGAGGAGAGAAGGGGAAGGCGCGGCTGGGCCGGCGGGGAAGGAGTTGGGCCGCGGCCAGATTCGGCCCAGGCGCTGTCTTCTCTTTTTATTTTTCTTTTCTTTTTCTTTTTCGATTTGATTTGATTTGAATTTCAAATTCATTCGAAGTCTACACGTTTGAATTCAAATTTTCACACCAAAATGCACATTCAAATGCACCCTAATGTATTTGAGAGGTTGATTACAAATTTTGAAAATTTTAGGGTGTTATAGTGTGGGACCACTGGGGCTGTGTTCCCTGGACTATAAGTGGCTAGACATTCTCTGATGGAAAGGCAACAACCCAGAAAACAGAACAACAAACTTTGAGGACGGTCCTCCACAGCCCTAATGCCACTGGCAACGTTGCCAAATGGGCAGCCGAGCTAGCATAGTTCGAAATCGAGTTCCTTCCTCGGCATGCGGTCAAAAGCCAGACTTTGGTAGACTTTCTAGCTGAATGGACTCCGTCACCCGACAACCCTGGAAGCCCAGTCAGTAGGGATACACTGTCCAGGGCACCGACTTTCACTGAAACCCCGTGGCTACTTTACTTTGATGGTTTTGCCCGGAAGCAGGGGGCCAGGGCTGGTGCGGTGCTCATAGCCCCAACGGAGGAACAATTCAAATATATGGTGCGTCTTGGCTTCAAAGCCACCAAAAACATGGCAAAGTACGAGGCCCTTATCTACGGGCTGAAGATGGCACTGGCCCTCAACGTCCGCCAACTCCTTGCCAAGGGTGACTCCCAGTTAGTCGTCAAGTAGGTCAAAGGGGAGTGCAGTTGCAATGACCCCCAATTGGCAGCGTACCTCATGCACGTCAGGAAGCTGGAAAAAGATTTCTAGGTCTTAGACCTATGCCATGTGCCCTGAGCTGAGAACTCAGTTGCGGACAACCTGTCAACAAAGGCTTCTACAGAGGCACCAGTGCCTGCAGGAGTCTTTGCAAGGATGTTATTGCGACCAACCGCCCGAGTTGCCGAACCGGGCGAGGGGGGTGAAGTTAGCACCTCGAAGCTAGCAACCCCGGCGGCACTATAGCCGTGGTGCCCACCAAGGTTCCTATGCGCCTCCAGCAGCTCCGAGCAGCTGGGCGCCCAAGAACTAGAAGCGCAAGAAGGTCCTGATGCATGGATCTCGGAGGTCTGGGACTACTTGAAGGACAACTACCTTCCCGAAGAGCATGCCCTGGTAGAAAGGATTGTGCGGATGGCTAAAAGATACACATTGGTAGAAGGGGATCTCTACCGGCGTGGCGCCAATGGCATCCTACTGCGCTGCATTACCCGGGAGGAGGGCTGCGACTTGCTTGCAGAAATCCAAGGAGGTGAGTCCGGGAACCACGCATTGGTCCGCACGCTGGTCGGTAAAGCCTTTCGGCATGGCTTCTACTGGCCCACAGCACTCCAGGACGCCGTTGACATGGTTAGGAGATGCAAGGCATGCCAGTTCCATGCCAAGCAGATCCACACACCAGCTCAAGCACTGCAGATGATCCCTCCCTCCTAGCCATTCGCCGTGTGGGGACTGGACATCCTGGGACCCTTCCCGAGAGCCGTCGGAGGATTCCGACACCTCTATGTCGCCGTAGATAAGTTCACCAAATGGCCAGAAGCCACCCCAGTCGTCACCATCAACAAACAGTCCGCAGTGAAGTTCATCAAGTCGATTGTCTGCAGGTTTGGAGTCCCAAACAGAACCATCACTGATAACGGGACCCAATTCACGAGTGCGGCATTTCAAGAATATTGTGAGGACCTTGGTATCCAAGTTTGTTACGCCTCTGTCGCCCATCCCAAGAGCAATGGGCAGGTAGAGAGAGCAAACACCGAAATTCTCAAGGGCCTCCGGACTCGTACATACTCAAGCCTCGAGAAGCATGGTGCAAAATGGGTGGATGAGCTGCCATACGCACTGTGGGCTAGACGGACATCAACAAGCCGAGCTACGAGAGAAACGCCCTACTTTCTGGTGTACGGGGCGGAGGCCGTCCTTCCCCCAGAGATCACCATGGGCTCCCCCCGTGTCCAGATGTACGATGAAGTCGCGCAGGACCAGTTCCTGCGCGAAGATATTGACCTCGTCGATGAGGGCCGCATACGGGCTACCCTCCAGAATGCACGGTACAGGCAAGCGCTCCGGCGCTACCACCAGCGGACCGTGCGCAGTAGGGAGCTCAAGGTGAACGACCTGGTTCTGCGACGTCTGCTTTCCCGTGAAGGGACAAAAAACTCTCCCCCAAGTGGGAGGGTCCTTTCTGGGTTACAGAGGTTTGTCGCCCAGGGTGTGTTCTCCTAGCCACGGAGGATGGACAACTGGTACCCAACCCATGGAACATCAAACACCTCAGTAAGTTCTATCCATAACCAAGGTCGTTCCTCATGTAAAGCCTGTTCTTAACCATGATAAGTTATAATGAAAAAGTTGTTTGCCATACCCTGGAATGCCTTGTCCATTCGAAATTATCTTTAGTTCTTATGAATGATGTCAAACAATTACCTTTAGCTCTACACCTAGCATGGGTGTAGTCAATCTTTCCTTTGTCTCTACAATAGTGGGAGCTTTGCTGTCCGTCTACTGGCAGGCCGATTTAAGTACTTGCTCAAGCCTCCACAATGGCAGCGGAACGTGAGACAAGCGACACTAATAGAGCGTAGGTAAAAGATTGACTCGAGAGCGGAATTACCTTTCTGTCTATCATATGTGCAGGTCCCTACCGTACAAACCCTAAGCCCCTGGGCTCCACCAGTTGCCGGGGACATAGCGTCGACGTCCTACCGATATTATGGGTGTTGCCGGAGCCCCTAAAAGCTCTAACAACCCCAGAGGGGCTAGGCGGTATGCCACGTCTCCTATGAAGGTTCGGCCCGGCAGGGGCCCCGACGATTTAGGCGGTGTGCCACGTCTCCTACGAAGGTCCGGCCCTGTTGGAGCTCCTAAGCTCTGATGCCACGTCTCCTACGAAGGTCCGGCCCGGCAGGGGGCCTGGCGGTTCAGGTGTGCCACGTCTCCTACGAAGGTCTGGCCCTGCCAGAGCTCCTAAGCTCCGACAACCCCTGGGGCTAGACAGTGGCACCCCCATTGAGAACGTGAATGTTACCCAAGCTCCTAAACTCTGGCAACTTAGGGGGGCCGATGTTCCTGAAGCAAGTCCTAGTCCCCCTTGGTACGAGTACATGATCAGAGTTGCATGCATATAACAGGGAGTAGGACACAAAAATATCACAACCAAAGATCAAGAGGACTACATTCAATTAAAAGATTTTCTTACAAAAGTTGGAAGCATACAAGAGGGAGCGAGAGAGGAGAGACCTAAGTTCTACGGATAGCTAAGGCGACAGCTTTGGCGGCCTCCTGAACGCCCTCCCGGGCAGTGTCCAGCTCTGCCGCGATCGGTCCTTCGACTGCTGGACTCAGGGGGAAGAGGGGTCCCGGCTCCGGTAGCATGCCAGCACGTACTCAGCGACAGTCTTGGTCAGGGACCTCCTCTCTGCCTCTAGCTGGTCGGCAACGACGTCAATCACTGCATCAAGCTTGCGGCCAATAGAGCCAAGAGTTGACAACGCATCGTGTAGATCTGGCGCCAGGTGGGCCGAACGTACAGGGCTGAGACCAAACTGTGCCAGCGCTCCGTTCGCACGCTCCAGGAAGTCTCACACATGCTGGGACTCGGACGCCCTTGAGCCTTGCAACTCTTCATGAGCCCTCATGGTGGCTGCCAGCTCTGCACGCTCCTTTGCGTGGCGCTCGGCCTCCTTGCCATGTTGCTGGATGCTCTTGGCGAGTTGCCGCTCGCGGTCGGTGAGCTCCGATTCCTTGGCAAGGATACGGTTCCGAAGCTCCACCAAGTCTTCCTCCTGGCCCCGGGCAGTGGCTTCTCTGGCAGAGATGTCGGTCTCTCACGCATTGAGGCCTTGCCCCCGCTCCCAGAGCCTGTCAGCCTCGAGCTTGTACCGCACTTCAAGTTGTTCGCGGTGGTCCGCCAAGCTCTGCTCGCCCACCGACAACTTCCGGGAGAGCTCCTCTTCTCTCTTAGTCAGGTCCTCCAGCTCCTCGACGAGCTTGGACTCACCCAAGTCGTGCTCCTGCTGGCGCTTCTAGAGGGTCTCGTGCCAAGCGGTTAGACCACCTTGGCGCTGGTCCGCAGTCCTGTGGCATTCCATAGCTTCCTCAAAAATCTCCTAGGCCTTCTAATCAAGAGCCTCGAGGGTAGCCTCCCTCGCGTCGAGAAGCCCTCTTTGTTCAGCTAGCCGGGTTTCCTCACCCTTGACCAGTTCTTCACAATCATGGAGCCCCTTACGCTCCTCCTCCAGAGCCTTGAGGCAGTGCTCAAAAGACGCGACGACTTGACGAAAACTAGAGTGAGCGTTGTCAATGGCCAGCTCCAGAGGAATGGGCGCTGGACCGGATAGGGGCACTCCAGCCCCCGTCTCCATCAAGTTGCCCACCGTCAACCGGGAGGGACTACCTTGTGAAGGCGGCGACACTTGTGGGCTCAAAACGCCTGGGGCCTCTACCGGACCCTCCGGTACAACCGCAGACGCTTCTGGCTCCACCCCCATTTCTTGAAAAGCGAGGCGTGTGCCCGGAGCCTCTGTGGCTGGAAACACGTCCACAGGCACGATGGGTGCCACTGTTGGAGGCACTGGGGTGGGAGCCGATACTCCGACCACCACCGGGACATCCTCCCCAGTTGTTGCAGCGGTAGGTAGGGGGCCGACTCCTCTACCGCCCCCGACACGCTGGCCGGAACCTCCTCAGCACCTGACAAGGGGGTCGACCCCTGAGCTATGTCCCATTGAGACGTCGGGACCCCCTCAGGAGACAGCGCAGGAGCTGACTCCTCAATGGCACCCGACACCAAGGGATCAGATACCGACGACTCCCGGTACAGCTGGAGCTCCGGGACCCCCTCGGAAGATGGCGTGGGAACCATCTGCTCGGTGGCCCTCGGCACCGAGAGTGAAGTTTCTGCCAACTCTGGAGCAGGGCCGACGTTTAGCATCTCCACTCTACAGGAGCCTCAGGGGCCACTGGCTCCGCCGCTGGAGCATCGTTCGCCACCACATCAACAGTCGAAACCTCTGGATCAGCCGCAGCCGCGCTTAGGGTTGGAACGACCCTTGTCTCGGCCGGGGCCACCGCTGTCACCTGGCAGAGCAGGAGTAGGAGCTGAAGCACCTACCTGCTCGACCCCCTGTGATGCTGGGGGTACGGCGGTTGCCTCGCCATCCTTGGAAGCACTGCACAAAACGTTTAATGGAAGACCTTGACCTGAAGAGGGTTCGAAGCGGGGAGCCCGGTTGCTCTCGGGAAACCCCAGGTGCCGCGGAGATGGAGCCGTTTTGGGGCAGGGCCGGAGCCAGTGCCTAGAGGACATGATGTGGCCAGAGCCTCAGGCCTCTCAGGAGCATGACTCGGAGCCGGAGCTGGGACCTCCCTAGCCGGAGCAGCCCCTATTTGAAGGGAGCCTCCGGACTTTGGTCTTGTACTTTGCACCATGGCAGGAGGTGCCCCCCCCCCCCCCCCCGGAGCTGGAGCTTGCAGGAGGGCCCGGAGCCGGATGGGGTAGCTCACCGGAGGTACCAACGTGACTTCCGTCACCCCGCACCAGTTTCCTCTTGCAGCTGGAAGGCTCCTCCGAAGCCTCGCCCATGCTGGAGCTGACGACTCCGCCCCCCTGGGCAGAGGGAACTGGGGCTGGACCCCTGGAGGTCCCCGGGGCGCTGGTTGCTGGAGGGGTTCTCCTAGCCGCGATCCCTATGTCATCCAGCCTTGGCAGCAGTTTCAAGAGCTCCCGATAGGAATCAGGAACCGTGTTCAGAGGTGGATAGGATGTTGGAGGCTCAAGAGACTCGAGTGAGATACTGGGCTTGCTCTGGAACTTCTTTAGCAAGTCCTTCAGTGATTCGTCTTTTACCTGGGCGCTCACATCTTGCGGTGTGAATGTCCACCCCATCCGTTCCCTAAACTTCAGTGGCGCCCACCTGTTCCTCAGGAAGTTCCCAAAGACCATCTGGGGGGTTACTCCACCATCTACACGGCCCTCAATCCTAGCCACAACGGGCTTGTATGCCGACGGCAGCTCTGGGACCTTGTTCTAGAGGTCCATGTCCACGTTTAGAAGGCCCTCAGGCATCTCCAGCTTCTCATGCCAGTCCACGGTGATGATCACCCACTCCTTCTTCCACTCATCCCATTTACCGGAGGAAAAGGTGTCCAAGTACTTGAAAGGGGTCCGCTTCCGCTTCACGAAGTAGTACATCCCGATCAACTCGTTCACCTTCCCGGTAGTCTGCAGAGTGAAGATATTTCGGAAGAGCTCCAAACTGGGCCGTACCCCCGCCCACATTTCACAGATGTGGGTAAATATAGTGACCAACAGGATGGAGTGGGGCCTGAGGAAGTGTAGTTGGATGCTGTAGAACTCCAGCAAGTTCATCAAGAAAGATGAAAAGGGGGAAGCAGGCTGACCATGGCGTACCCCTGGAAGAAGACCATGTCGCCGGCATTCTTCTTCTCGAAAGGGAGTTCGCTGGTGCGGATCCTGCCGTCAAAGGACTCATGGGACCATCCCATGTAGGATCGGAACTTCTTCAGCCCCTTCTCGGTCTTGATCTTGCTAGCGGGAAGACCCAACTCCATGGCGGCAAGTTGGAGGTCGGAAAGGTTGGATGGGTAGAAAGCTAGGGTTCGAAGCTGTAGGATGTGAGAGGGCAACAAGGGCTCAAAGTGCGGGTGCAAATAGACGGGTGAAGAGTATGAGACTTGTGCTAGTCTCTTCTTAAGTACGGGCCCGTGGCCTTGGCAAGGAAACCGCTGACACCAAGGTATTGGGGCTACCCGCCTTATGACTGGTGGACCAAGAGCCTGAACCGGCAGGGAGGCCAAGCGGCCGCCTCAAGGTAGCTATTTTCGTAGGGGAGAGTTCAAAACTCTAGCACGGAGATGTAATGGGCGCATGGAACCGAAACGAATTTTGTATTGGGAACCAGCACCTGTCAGTGGAGCAATATCCGCAGACAAATATTTTGTCCGCCGCATTGAAGGAAGTCCTTAAAGCCGTAGCACGGGGATTCTGAATGGCCCCACCACGGGTACAACTACCTCTCCAGGGAAGTTCCTCCCTGAGGTTGGCCCGGGGGCCACTGTTGGTGCCTGACAAACCGGGTATCCCTGGGTACAGGGACAAAAGAACACTGGGCCCACCGCCCACCGGGGCGAAGCCTGACATGGGCCCAGAGCGCTACGTGGCAAGTGGAATAGTAGCGTCTTCCGTCGAGGGAAAGTCCAGTGCCTCCACGCTGACCGCACCCCTGGGCCCACCACCTCGCTGGGGAATGATCCATCGAGGCCGCTAGAACGGTGGCTCCGGACCTCCCCACCTGGGAAAAGGGTCTGATACTGCGACAATCCCGACAGCTCCGGATCCAACCTCCTAGACCTGGACGTCCTTTTGAGGGTCCGATGCTGCCAGCTTCCGGAGCTCCGGACCCAACCTCCCAGAACTAGGCATCCTGCTTAGGTAAGGTCCGAGAGGTGCCTCGTGTCAGGTGGCACCGAGCCTGAGCTTTCCCACGGAAGGCTCAGAGAAGGGAGGTGTGCCTGAGACGCCAAATCTAGGACGCGCGTGTTCCCTAGGCAAGCAGGACATCACACTCATAAGTCAAGTGGACTGTGGCCAGTCTTGTCATGACTGGTCAGAGCCGAACTACTACGTACGGCGGACCAATTAGAAGCCCCGACGGGACAGACAAGACATGGCCAACCATGATGAGGGGACTATTCGTAGCCCCGCAGCAGGGTATGGGCAGGCAGCACATTGAAGCCGTTGTCATGGGAGAACATTTACTCCTAGATCTTAGGGAGGATTCAGTATACCTGGGGCCACTTGTCGGGCCTCGGGCCCCATCTGTAAGCCGCTCAACCTTAGACTATAAAAGGACCGAGCGGCCACCGACTTAGACAAGTCCGCTCAGGCTAAGATACAGACTCAAGGAATACAACACACAAACCACCGTGGAGTAGGGTATTACGCTCAGGCGACCTGAACCACATAAATCCCTCGTGTTTATCATCCATTGTGTTTGATCTTGCTAGGACTAGCCCCCGGATAACACATCAAACCTCCGCGGATCACTCCCAAGTAGGTCCAGAGGAGGTGTCAATTAGACACCTCGACATTGGCCCATAGGGTTATAGTATCCATTCTCTGATTCTTTCTTTGTTTTGTCAGCTATTGCTATGAATATAGTAACCCATTCCTTGTTGTGTGCTTGTGTTGCGTGAAGGTTTTTGGTGTCCGCAATGCTTGTGATATGCTAGTTGTTGCGTTAGTGATGTATATGCCAAATAAGCTGATTAACGCGGCATATTGTCCCTCTAAAATTGAGAGCTAGGTAGCAGTCATTGGTGGAGTTGGACTGCATGCTTGACTTGAGCTAGCATTTGGGCGAGGCCTTCTTTTTGCAGTGTGCTAATCTATTGTCACATTCAGCTTTCATGCTTCCGTTACCACTTTTCTTTTGCTAAGAAACTCCTAGTAAATCTCGCACCTTGTGAAGAGTATGAGAGTTAAAGGTTCCTCAAATTGGTGCTCTTGTTTCAAATTGTGTGTTCTTTGTTTCGGATGAGTACAGGATAATGGTGTGGTTTCTCATCCCTGACTTTTTTTTTTCCGAATTGCGGGTGTGTTCTTGTTTTGAACTGAAGATGCAATATATAACACAAAGGAGTATTTAATGATTCATGTTGAGATTACAGCGAAGGAAAGCTAGACGGTAAATAAACTAGCGCTAAATCAAGGATGTATGTAGTGAAAACTCCCAAAAAGCAGGGTCAGAAATAACTTAAGCATTCCATATTTTGCTGAAGATGGTTTGCAGTCTGTTAGTGGATAGTTTCTTAACAATCTTCTTGGCATCGAAATCACCAGAGTCGAGTCTTCTTTGAGGCTGCTGAAATTCTCGGATGTCACGATCTTCTTCCTTCCACTATTTAGCTGCTGAAGGAGTTTGTAATACCTATTTCTCGTTAGAGTATCCTGTAGAGTTTGCTATATGTGTACTATTTAGTTTCTGAATCAACCGTACCTGCATGCATTTTGTAGAGTTTTGCCATATTTTGCTATAAATTATCTGTGTCGTTCTTTTCGTTTGTTTGATTCTCATGTACATGATATCTCTTTCTTTGTAAAACATCAGTTTTTTTGGCCCCATGTGATAGTGGAGGATTAGTGGTTGCAAGAATCAAGAATAAGTTCTTGTGAGCCTCTGGAGTAAAATTTAGTGGAAATTGAGGTGCATAATGTTGGAGAAATCAACCACTTGATTGGAACACTGCATATCTGTTTTACGTTGTTAAGTCACTGTCAAACACCCTGGAACACTGCAAAGGTGTGAATGTTTAGTTGGATAAAGGATACGAATCATTAATAGTTCATTCATATAAATAGTAATCATGAAACTAGTGTTAAAGGCCAGCCTGTATACTTATGATACGTGATAGGGTAGGGGTGGCACCGATTGAGGAGAAGCTATTCCAACATCGCCTTTGGTGGTTTGGGCATATCCAACAGAAACCTCCAGAAGCACCGGTTAACAGTAGGATTATAAGGAATAGAGAAAATCTTAGGAGAGGTAGATGTCGACCAAGATTGACATGACAGGAGGCGGTGAAACGAGACTTAAAGGAGTGGGACATACCTAGAGATTTGACTCATGATAAGACTGCATAGAAATTAGCAATTCATGTGTCAGAATCTTAGTTTTATTCGAATTTTGTTACTCTTATCTTCTTTCTTATTATCCATTTCTAAAATAAATAAAATGTAGAATCTTATTTTATTTGTATTTTTTATTTTTATTTTTTACTGTCATCTTATTTTCTTTTACTGTTGGGATTTCATTTCTAGCCGACCCCAACTTGTTTGGGATAAAGGTTTGGTTGTTGTTGTTGTAAATTTTACTCTTTTCTTTGCTGAGTATATGCTGCAACAACTTCTTTGTTAAAGTGTAACTAAGGTTAGATTGTATCTGTCTTATGTTGTGTTTGTTAACATTTGTGTTGTTTCAGATCATCCGTAACTCTATACTCATGAAAAGGGACTATTTTTTGCATAGTTGGTTGACTTGCTGCAGTTCTATGAAGCCTCTGAGATTAATGATCATTCTGAAACACAGCTTAGTGATGATGATGTCTTGCAAGCTCACTGTTTCGGTTTCAGACTTCTCAGTTGTTGTTATTTAAACAAGTGTATTTGTTCAACATATATGTACCTGTGAAGTGTTGTAACCTTGCATGTCCACATTGAAACTTTAGGCCCCCTTTGGTACAGCTTCACGGAGCTGATTCTCTGGATTCACTTCTGATTCTCTGATGAAGCGACTTTGTGACTGAAAGTGATTCTTTATGATTTCCTAAAATAAACTCTCAGAATCAGGACAGAGAATTGCTTCACAGAATTAGGAGAAGCTACATTTTTTCAGCTCCCAGCCCCTTAGTTCATTTCGGAGAATCACTTCTCAGAATCAAACAAGAATCACTTCTTCTGAAAAACAATGTTTGGTACAGCTTCCCTGATTCTCCTTGAGAATCAGCTCTGTGAAGCTCTACCAAAGGGGGCCTTATTCGTGTACTTGTCAAAACGATACATGTAATGTTGGATCTAAAACGTGTCTTATGATATTATAGTTCTTATTATCGCTACAAATATGGATGTTACAAGTCTTTCATGTTGCATATTTTTTTTCAGATTTTTTGTTTTTATTGTCCTTTTTGAATTTCAGGATCTATTTTTGAGTTTTCTAAATACTTTGAGAATTTTGTGAATTTTTAGTTTTATGAAAATGTAAAACTGCATATTTTTTGAGTTTTCTGAAAACGTAAAAGTGCATTTTTGGACTTTCTAAACATTTTGAGCATTTTTTGACTTTTTTTTTAAATCTGGGAATTTCTCCCCTAACCTGCCAAATAAACCTTTCACCTTAGGGGAGGACAGCCCCTGGGAAGCAAGGGGGGAAGATGAAAAAAGAGTTTTACTTTCCTGGTTTTTCCTTCCCTTGCTGTCAAAACATACTGGATACACTATTTCGCAGTGTAATTTAGAGTAGGTACTGTAAAAGTAGAAGGAGAATAATGTATAGAATATGTTTTAGAGGGTGCTGGTGCAGATAGCTTAAGGGGGTGTAATGTTGGAATAATCTTGTTTTCTAGATGTTGTCTTGCGCATTTCTTTGTTATTCTCCATAGTAGTTTGCATTCAGTTTGTGGGTCTGTAACAAACTGAAGCCTGGTGTAACTGACTGAAGCTCGATCTTGCATGTTGCCCGGTTCTGGCACAGAGTCAGGCAAGGGTGTTGTGCGTCGATCATGGATCGCCGGTATGGTGATCGCGTAGTAGGCATTGTGTGCATTATGTGCATCGTGTGTGCGCGCTTCTAACTAATATAAATAGCACTGATTAATGAAAGAATAAAGCGCCACTTTCGTAAGTGTTCAGTCCACGTTCACACACTCTGTTCCTCTTCATAAGCGGCAACTCCACATTCTGGCGAGGCCCCGGCGCTCCTGACCTCGGGGCTGATCGCAGTGTTCTGCTTCTACAATATGAACTGTATCTATAACTTGTTATATCTAATTTTGAGGTGGACTTTGAAAGCTAGTGTGTCTGATAATATGCATTGCTTCCCTCTCGTCCATGAATAGTTGTTTCATTAAGAAATATGACATGTAGTGTTGAGTCTAAAAAGGGTCAATTGTCAAGACCTGCTCCGAATCAGAGTTTGGGTGCTCCTTTGAGATTATTATCCTTTTTCTATTCATGATCAATGTCTGACTCGGTTGGTTTTTTCTATTGGGTTTATTTGAGTCAGCCTTCACGATTGAGGGATTTTGTAAGGCTCTAGGAAAACTTCGGTTGGGATGGATTGTTGATGTGAACCAATATTTGCCAGAGCAGCAGCTTCTACATTGCTATTTCTGATGACATGATGTAGCTCAAATGCATCAATTTTATTTTCTAAAAGATGAATCGTGTGACGATACATGATCATCTTATCGTCTTTTATATCCTATACCTTCATAATTTTTTATAACCAGATTCGATTCTGGATAGAACATGAGCCGATTTACCCCAAGGGTGGCAGTGATACGCAATCACACAATACTCAACGATGTTGTTGGAAGCTTTGAAGTGGATCTAGAGCACAAACTTCATCGTGTCCCCTTTAGTTCTAATAAGGATGATTCCAACCACCTCTCCTTTGATTATGTTTTATACATCAAAATACATGATCCATGTACTGACTAATCAGGTGGTCACGGGGTGTGGGCCTTGACCCACATGGTGATGAAATTTGCCCCGTACGTGACTTGATCGCCTTTCGCAGTTCATTCAAATGTATAATAGCAATAGTATGATACTCCACTTATTGACTATCCCGTGGATTCTAGGTTGTTGATTATGTCTGACAGCAGTGCATATCTCTACACTTGGTCAATCTGGCTACACGAAGTTGAGTGATCTCTTCCCCAACAGCTCTATATTTTTTTCTCGAAGAATCATCACAAATTTTCTTTGATAGATTTAATACCTAGATAAATGTTGAGCACGTGTTTCATGAGTTCCATTGGCAAACATGGCTTATCAGAAGTTTTACATGCCAATATGTTCTTGTTTCTGGATGAACTCTACGACTTCTTCTTCTTGTTCATTATGATCGGCCAGTTTTACTGGGATCAGTTCGATGAATCAAACCTCCTTTGTATTTTTGTTCAGCTTTGATAGCTCGTTCTACAACTTGCCTTTGGATGGAAGATGGCAAGTTAGTGTTAGTAAATATTTCGAATCCTATAATTCTTCTTCCATGCTATGAGGACTAGCTTCACTGGAGTCCACGTGTGCTTCTCATACCAATCCTTAGATCATTAGTTGGTACACACAACAGAATAGAACGATACATAGAACGAATATTCATTAAAAACCATACAGGTTTTACATATATGTTCTAGATTACATTCAATGTGGCCACAATATGGCCACCAAAATAGCAAAATTCTTGAAAACAGTGGAGTGAATCGGTACCATGCCCACTAGATAGACTTTGGCATATGGCTAAACTTAATTGTCATCTTCACAGACTTCAACTTCTTCATCTTCCAATGATCCACATGTAAAGTAAAAGTGAGTACGGAAGGTACTCGACAAGACCTAACACTACTCAAGGGAGATCTTTCATGCATGAGAGCTTTAGAAAGGAGAGGCCATAAGACTTCGTTTTACCGAAAATAAATTTGTGCAAGGTGCTCTTTAAAAAGAGTTTTGCGATAAGAGAGATAGTTGGATAATTATTTAAGTTGGTTGGACCTAAGAATGTTTTTTTTTTTGCAAAGGGCAGTAGGGGAAGCCCCGACTATGTTATATTAATGTATATAGTGAACGGTAAAAGAGTTACAACTGAGTGCGTGTATTGGGTCCGGAAGAGCTTGGCATTCCTGAGCTAGGAACGGAGAAGTTCAGGTTGGACCTAGGAATGTTACACTGCATCCCGAGAATTCCCTAAATTTTAGATTAGTCTTTAGACCAATGGACCTAATGACTCTATCATACATCCACCACTTTCCAAAACATGGCAACCACTACCACACACATGTCAAGAAGATCTATTATTGCTAATCTTCTAAAGCCATAGCATGTCAAGACTGTGACAACGACTATCCGGATATATTAACACTCTTATTGTTTGTACATTTTACCCATGGTCTATGTAATCCTTGCCAGAGAGTGACATAACAGTCATCTCACAACCCCACAATCACATCTGTGGATGCACCCAGGAGTCATCTTGACACTCACTACCTACCAAGATCGTGGTTAAGCACTCTTCGTGACTTTTCCTGGTCTCTTGTTCCCTACTGGCCTACGAGATCTCATGTGAAGTCACCAAGAAGGTGGAGAGAGTCATGTCCATACACGTTATGTGGTCGTACGATATCACTAGGATGAGATCAAATGAACTGGTCCTTATATTGGTGAGGCAACTCTATCACGGAAGGTGGACTACACTGAAGCACACAACTACCCATTCAGAACATTCCTCCTCAACCACACCATCCCACTTTACTCACACCAGTTGATAGACCAGACACCCATCCTACTTCCTAAGTCACACCACCAACCACAATTCACACTTTTCATAAATACAGTGAGTAATGTGTAACTACTCACTATGCAGACATCACACGGGAGTTCCTAAGCATTCTTCGAGTAAGGAGATGCCCACATCACCACTATAGGGATGTCATGGAGTTGTTCAGTTATCAAGGTGGTTGTGTCAACAAGGTCAAGGAGAGATAGTCAACACTATTATCGAATAACTTATATGGTATCTTATTTCAAACCGTTGATAGCGAGTAATTGATAGCAATATAGTGCTACTTTTTATAGTTGGCTAGTAGCTAAAACCATTATCAATCTATCGTTAGATCTTGTGCTACCAACATGCAAGTAGGTCATAACCATCTCAATCTCTAAAATTGAAGCACAATCATGCAACAAAAAACAAACGAATAGGTGCATTATAGAAAACATAGGTGCAATATGACCAAGGAGTTAGAGCTTGCCTTCATAATTTCCGTCAAGCTTTTCTTTGTAATCCGAGTCTTCATACTCCTCTTCGACCTTTTAGTATACTACATGACATAATAATAAAAAATGTAATAAAGCCAAATAAACCCCAAGAGTCCAAGTGAAACTTGCAAGAAATCAATACATCTCCAATATTATGTATTGATATTAAAAGTATTAGTGAATAAATTATTTTATTTCAAGCCTGCATTTGAATGTAATTTATGGCTATTTAAATGATATTTGTGGGACTACAATTAATTTAGAAACCTAAATATATTTGATTTGACTAGGTATCTTCTGGAGATAAAATATTATTTTTGTCAATTTTCCTGCAATTTTTATAATTACTGGTGAAAAAGGTTATTATATTTGGAGCCTGAATATGAGTTTTTCAAATTTTTCTCTAATTAGGAAATGTTTGACAAATTATAAAGGATTTGTAATATTCTATAATTTATGTACACTATAACTCACTGCTAGAATGTCATAAGAGTCAAAATTTATTTTTAAGATTTTCCATAATTTATACACTAAGAAATGAATTGTCTAAGTTTTTGTGTACACTGATTGGTAGATTTAGCGAATATTGCTTGCAAACATGAGGGCAAGTGTGCACATGTGTGTGTACTTAGCAATTGTGCATTTGAACAAAGACTAGTTAGTGGGGCCGAAGGTTGCAGGCTTTGGGGTACTGTGGCTAGCGGGTCACTAGTTCATGTGAACCAAGTGCAACCATGCGTTCCACACGTTGTGCACCTGTGTGGCTGAGTTGATGCACTCGTGGTGCCGATTCAGCTGCCATGTGCGGGCGTCATGCTGGCGTGGCTGCTAGTGTGGCTGCCACATGAGATGGCCAGCCAGCTAGCTCAGTGTGGCGGGGGCTAGCCAGGAAAACTTCTTCCTTTTCTCAACGTGTGGAGTGTGGCTGAGAAGATCGTTTTACAGACGTCGACGGCTCGCCAGAGTTTCCGCAGTGGAGGCATCTCGAGGAATGTTGCGCGCAAGCACTTCTACAAGAGTTTTGTCACTCCTAGGTGCACACAGGAACTAAGGAAGCATGTGGGTGCGCACGGATGGACCAGGGAGGTCCTCTCGGTGGCCAGTGACTACTCACTGGTTCGATGGTGCGATCTTTCTACGGTGATTCCTGCCTAAAAATGGAACATGGTTTAGATAGTGGGGAAGCTACTAATGCTAGACGTGAAAAGAATTGGAGGGCGGTCACTCACCGGTGTGAAGCAGTGGTTTGGACAGACTAGGGGAAGAGAGAGGGAGATTGCAAAATTCCCACTCGGCTTGGATTGCTTTGGCTTGGTTGAGGCTCTAACAGCTGCTGCAAGAGGTGTTAGAGGTGGTGCGCTCAAAATTATAGCCCGGGAGGTCGATTCCATGGAAGGTGATTCCCATGGTGTATGTCAGTTCAGCGGCCAGGTTGGCGCTCGAATCAGAGGTGGCAGCACACAAGGCGGGGAGAGACGATTGCTAAAACTTGACGTGTGTCCTCTGTGCTTGGAGGAATCTGGTGGCATGAGCAAAAGACGGAGAGGACAGGGGCACCGGTTTATTTTCTGGAAGACAACAGCTGGAGGTAGAAGACAAATTTGTGGCTGGGGCAGTGCACAACGGGCCCAATCTGGCCGGGCTGCAGGGTAAAAAGGAGAATATCTTGTTAGCTGCATGCAAGGGAATAGGGAGCTGGGCTGCGGATGGTAAGAGAAAAAGAGGGAGCTGGTTGGGCCGCGAGAAAGAAGGGGAGGTGGGCTATGCGGGAGTGGAGGGAAATGGAGGTGCGCCGGCCTAGGAAATGAAGAGGGGAAGGGAAAGAGATGGGTTGGGCCCAGGGAATTGTTTTCTCAATTTGTTTTTTAAATTTAGGTTTGGAAGTGATTTGTAGTTAAACTATTTGTTAGTCATTTGATTTAATATTGTCATATTGAATTTTTTTTGTGGGTTTACATTAATGGTTGACACATAGAGATGAATACATACACACATCAGTCTTTATATTTTTCTTTTAGGTTTAATTATTGTGAATAGATTTGTAGGTTGAGTTGTATATGTATATATATTGTTATCCCTTTGAATGAGATCTGGTTGGACATTTTTAAAACTCATTCAATTAACAGCACAACTCCGTCTATGTTGTAATGACATAGCCGGTCCCAAGCCCTGGTAAAGGAGGAGGGGTTGTGATAGGCTTGGCGAGCCAGCAACTAAACTTAGACATTCTCATGGAAATGAAACGCATTGGAAATTTTTTGGGACGTAACTCTCTTAGCAATGCGCCATACCGGAACCCAGGTATGGTGTTAAGTGGGCGAGGGTCGGGTCGCCACCACCTTATTGACGCGCCATATCGGAACCCGAATGTGGTGTTAAATGAGCAAGGGCCGGATTGCCACCACCTTAGTGGCGCGCTACATCATCGCCCGAATGTAGTGTTAAGTGAGCAAGGGTCTTTGCATCTTCCTCGACGGATGCGAAGGGTAAGGAAGCTAGCCGAGAAAACTAGGTTTTGGGTGGGTAGTTGGACTGTAGGATCCTTGACGGGAAAGCTACGAGAGTTAGTGGACGTTGTGATTAGGAGGCGTGTAAATATCCTTTGTGTACAAGAGACTAGATGGGCAGGTCAAAAGGCGAGAGAGGTTGAGAATACCGGTTTCAAGCTTTGGTATTCTGGCTCGACTGGAACTAGGAATAGCGTAGGCATCCTAATAGATCAGAGCCTCAAGGATGGAGTAGTGGATGTCCGTAGACGAGGGGATAGGATCATCCTAGTCAAGGTAGTTGTGGGGGACCTTATCTTGAATGTCATTAGTGCTTATGCCCCACAAGTTGGGCTCGGCATGAGCACCAAGAGACAATTTTGGGAGGACTTGGAGGATATGGTTAGTAGTGTACCGGTAACCGAGAATCTCTTCATAGGAGGAGATATCAATGGTCATGTGAGTACAACTAACGTAGGTTTTGAGGGGGTATACGGAGGTTTTGGGTGTGGCGATAGAAACCAGGAGGGTAAGGATATCCTAGACTTTGGCGTAGCCTATGACCTATTGGTAGCTAACACCCTCTTTAAGAAGAGGCTATCTCACTTAGTGACCTTTACTAGTGCCCAACATTCTAGTCAAATCGACTATATCCTCACCAGGAGAAGGGAGAGAGGGGCATGTTTAGATTGTAAGGTGATTTCTGGAGAATGTGTTGTTCCATAACATAAACTTGTGGTAGCCGACTTTCGTTTCCACGTGCGTGTGTCACGAGACAAAGGTGTTAAAACCGCAAGAACAAAGTGGTGGAAGTTGAAGGATGAAGCGCAACCGTCATTCAAAAGGAGGATGATCGCGGAAGGACCTTGGAGCGAAGAGGAAGATGCAGATAGTATGTGGGTGAAGATGGCGACTTACATTAGGAAGGCAACTAGGGAGGTGCTTGGGTGGACAAAAAAAGGTAAGAAACTTGTAGAAAAGACACTTGGTGGTGGAATGAAGATGTACAAAAAGCTATTAAGGCGAAGAAGGAGTCTTATAAGAGCTGGAATCATGAGAGAAGCACAAGTAACATGGCGAAGTATAAAGAGGCTAAGAAAAATGCAAGGCGTGTTGTGAGTAAAGCAAGGGGGCAGGCCTATGATGCGCTATATGAGAGGCTAGGGACAAAAGAAGGCGAAAAGGATATATACAAGATGGCGAAACTTCACGAGAGAAAGGTGAGAGATCTCAACCAAGTCAAATGCATTAAGGATGAGGCAAACCAAATTCTATTGAAGGAGGAAGAAATTAGGAACAGATGGCGGGACTACTTCAATGGACTATTCAATGACGGGAATGAGAGTATTAGGTTCGAGTTGGATGACTCATTTGATGACACCAGCAGACAATTTGTGCGGAGGATACAAGAGTCTAAGGTTAGAGAGGCCCTAAAAAGGATGAAAGGAGGAAAGGCCCGCGACCCCCGTGATGTCCCCATTGAGGTGTGGAGATGTCTGGGGGATGTAGCAATAGTATGGCTCACTAAACTATTCAACCGCATTTTTCAGTCAAACAAAATGCCTGAAGAGTGGCCAAAAAGTATTTTAGTACCCATCTACAAAAATAAAGGAGATGTTCAAAGTTGTACTAATTATCGAGGAATTAAGCTCATGAGTCATACTATGAAGCTTTGGGAGAGAGTGATTGAACACTGCTTGAGGAAAGTGACCAATGTCACTAAAAACCAGTTTGGTTTTATGCCTGGGAGGTCTACTATGGAGGCGATTTTCTTACTCTGTCAGCTTATAGAGAGGTATAGGGAGCAAAAGAAGGATCTACATATGGTATTCATTGACTTGGAGAAGGCTTACGATAAGGTACCAAGACCGGTCATGTGGTGGGCATTAGAGAAACACAAAGTCCCAACAAAGTAAATTAACCTTCTCAAGGATATGTACGATAATGTGGTGACAAGTGTGCGCGTAAGAGATAGTGAGACCGACACTTTTCCTATCACAATAGGGTTACAGCAAGGATCAGCCTGAAGTCCTTACATCTTTTCCTTAGTGATGGATGAGGTGTCGAAGGATATACAAGGGGATATCCCTTGGTGTATGCTCTTTGCTGATGATATAGTGTTGGTAGATGAAACTAGGGATGGTGTTGATAGAAAATTGGAGCTATGGAGGCAGATCTTAGAGTCTAAGGGGTTTAGACTTAGTAGAACCAAGACCGAGCATATGAGATGTGACTTTAGTGATGTCGGGTGCGAGGATGGTAATATTAGTTTACAAGGACAAGTAGTACCTAGGAGAGACACATTTCGATATTTAGGATCAATGTTACAAAGCAATGGTGATATCGACAAAAATGTTTGCCACAGGATCAAGATCAGGTGGATGAAGTGGCGACAAGCATCTGAAATCTTATGTGATAAGAAAGTTCCACAAAAATTGAAAGGAAAATTTATAGGACGGTGATCAGACCTACGATGCTGTATAGAGCAGAATGTTAGCCAACTAAAAGGCAACATGTCCAACAAATGAGTGTTGCGGAGATGCGCATGCTACAGTGGATGTGCGGTCACACAAGAAGAGACAAAATTAGGAACGAGGTGATACATGATAGGGTAGGGGTGGCACCGATTGAGAGAAGCTAGTCCAACATCGTCTACGGTGGTTTGGGCATATCCAGCGGAGACCTCAAGAAGCACCGGTTAACAGTGAGATTATAAAGAGTAGAGAAAATCTTAGGAGGGGTAGAGGTCAACCAAGGTTGACATGGCAGGAGGCGGTGAAACGAGACTTAAAGGAGTGGGACATACCTAGAGATTTGGCTCATGATAGGACTGCATGGAAATTAGCAATTCATGTGCCAAAATCTTAGTTTATTCGTAATTTGTTACTCTTTTCTACTTTCTTATTAACCCATTTCTAAAATAAATAAAATGTAGAATCTTATTTTATTATTATTATTATTTTACTTTCATCTTATTTTCTATTACTTTTCTTCAAAATTGTTGGGTTTCATTTCTAGCCGACCCCAACTTGTTTGGGACAAAGGTTTGGTTGTTGTTGTTGTATTCAATTAACAGCACACTCATGTTTATTTGTTTGTGAATAAATTTTATGGCTGAGACACACGTGTATATGTATATGCATCTCATCAACTCTATTAGTAAATTATTTTTTTTGTCAAGATTGCTAAAAAATTATTTAGATGGATTTTTTCTTATTTAAGTTTCGGGTTGTGACACATGCCGAAGAATCTGGAGACTTCCCCAAGCTCATTCTCAGAAACATTGGATTTTTTATAAGCTTCTAGAATTTGTGACAATACCTCTAGGTTTTGGCATTTTGAGCTTGAGGTAGTCATAGCAGGGTCGAGTTATGAACTTGGCAAAGCCGGGTAGTACTACAAAAAATATTATCTGTGTCGGGTCATAATTGTTTATCTCACTACAGGAATCCTGATCATAAACGACGGTCAAAAATTGTCGTTTATAACTTATAGACGCCGGTTTTAGTCTATTGGCGATGGTTTCCGATCGTCTCCAGTAATTTGTCATTTATAACACCACTGGTGACGGAAACTGTCGTTTACAATATAATTGGCGACGGCCACCGCTGCCCATCGCCAATTAGTTCAACACGCCACATGGCGGCAAGGGAGACTAATTGATGACGGTACTTCTGGATATCACCAATAAGTGAGACTTATTGGCGACGGTGGGCCAGGCTGTCGCCAATTATTATGACTTATTGGCGACAGTGGGCCTGGCCATCGTCAATTATTATGGCTTATTGGCGACCGCCAAGTACCAAAAACCGTTGCCAATAAACAAGGTAATTTTTTAAAAAAATAGAAAATGTTGTCCTGGCTTTGAGGCCAGCCCTAGCTCGATGGCCAGCTCAGACAGGCAAAACAAAAACAAATATATATCATCACAGGCATAGCAAAAAAACTATTTCACAAAACATTACACACATGTACACCCGCCACACTAAACACTATTGCGTTCGCTGCCTCCGGAGCTCGCGAAGTCATCCACGAGCCGTTGTCCAAGTGTCGGAACCTACAACGATGGAGTTTGAGCCTCAATCACCGATCCCTGTGAAGTACAAATGTAGTTAGACAAGTTATAAGTTTCAAAATGCATATTTGACTAAATTTGCTTATTACAAGCTACATTTGGCTATGTTTGAGTGAGTTTGATCATATTTTACTAAGGTTGAGCAAGATCTACTAGTTTTGGCTACGTTTAAGCAAGTTTGAGCAAGTTCAACTAGTTATGGCTATGTTTAAGTAAGTTTCATCGTATTTGACTAAGTTGGATCAAGTTCAGCTATTTTTGGCTATGTTCCTTGCCACTCGTTCTTCGAACGCAGCTCTTCCTGCATCCTTTGGAGCTCCTCCCGGACACTCTAGAGCTCCTGATCACGGCTGCCACGGCTGCTAGACCTAGCCGCCTATGATGAAGAGACTCTCGAGGAAGGCCGCGCCTCCATTGAATTGACCACTCCATCATAGATGGCTAACCTACACAAAGAAGTAAGATTGTTAAATTTTCATATTCAAAGTTCACGATAGTAAATTAAAAATAACAAAACTTACCTTCTGTGAGGTTTCCCACCACCGGCTGCGTACGCGGCTTCGGGGACATTTATCGCACACTGACAATCGTAGTCTTCACCTCAAAGTGTTTGCACCTCCTGCTCGTACCTTGCCTAGAAATACAAAAAATGACCGTCATCAACACTATTAAAGAGAATTCAATTATCTTAACAAAATAAGTCACCAACGCCTCCGATGCCACCTGAGAAGACAGCTGATCAGGATGCAACGGGTCACTTCCCAAGTGACCCCTCTTCCACACCTGCATAGGTGTCGGATCGTGACCGCTCTCTCGCTCCTATCGATACGTGTTAGCACAATGAATTCAAGTCACACTTACCATCCATTTAGCGAGTCGTAGATAGCCATGTGCACCAAACCGGTGTTTCCTGTCTGTCCCTCGACTCTCTCGATGGGTGACTGTCGAAGTGTTGGATACGACACTTCCCCCGAACCTGCTAAGAAGCAGCCTGTGGAGGTTCTTTTGTGGTTGGGGCACGTAGAGATCAATATCAAGATGGTGAACTCAGAGATTTACGTGGTTCGGGCCGCCTGAGCATAACACCCTACTCCACGGGGTTTGTGTAATTGTATTGAGGGAGTGCGTTCGCTAGGGTCAGGTCGCAATAGCCCGGATCCGAATGTCCCCATGTTCGTGCGGTGCAGCCCTTTTATAGTTCTAAGGACTGACTGTTACAAAGCTAGCCTGGCCAGATATGTGGCCCTGGCGTGCTTAATGACCTAATACACTGTCTAAATATTTTTAAGTACAACTAATAGTGTGGTAATGTGCCTTCATGGCAGCGTTACCCCTATTAACGGTGCACTGACCGTGTGTCATTAATATGACATTAATGACACATTATCAGACCTTGTAACTGCCGCTTTAATCATCCTTGAATGTCTGTAATGGTCATGATCGGCCTGTATTTCTGTTGGTGACGAAGGTCCGGGGGCTCCACACATGGCAGATCTGGAGCTTTCCCTTGCGGGGTGGGGTAGGTCCTGGGTTGTTGTACACGTGTCGGTAACGGAGCTCCTCTCTGACGGGGGCTAGGTCCGGGGCTTTTATACACGTGTCGTCACCAGAGCTTCCCTTGGTTGGGAGTTTTGTTCCGGTCTTACTTTACAAGTGTTAACCAGGGAGCCATCAATGTGAGGGGAGCGGGTCAGGTGCAACGTTCCATGTGGGACCTGCGAGAGCCTTCGATTCTGACGGGTGGAACTTTCTTGCACTTCTCGCGGTATCGTGGGGTACCCGGTACATAGGGTACTGACAGTGGCCCCCGGGCTCACCTCTGGGAGAAACCCCTTGGGTTTAGTTGTTCTGCTGGAGGTGGGGCCATTCTCGATTCCCGCGCTTCGATTTTCAAAAGTCCTCTGATGCGCCGATAGAGTGATGGTCCGGGAGTGAACCTTCAACGCGTGGCTTGTTATGAATATGGTAGATGAGATTTTTGAGTGCGGATCTCAAGCAATTGAAGGTCGTCGGTTCCCAATAGGAAAACCGTATCGGTTCCGTGTGCCCTGTCAAAGCGCCGACTTTGGGTTTCCCGCCACTCATCATAGCAACGGTTGGCCTTGGGTAAGTACCTCAATCTCTTCGTCATGGTGGCCCCAGGCCCGCTCGTCATAGACAGGGTAGATTTTTGAAAAGCACCCTTGATCTCATTGTGGTTCCCATCCAAGTGTCGCAAGGCTTACGTAAGAAGGAAAGTGCGCACGGGTTGAGGGATCTTTACGCCTTTATTCATCTTTGCACTCAGAGCCTCCCAAACTCCTCCTAACTTTCCATCCTTTGCTCCACTTTGTCGCAATGGAGTCGGGTCTCCCCAAGAGCCGCCTCAAGAGCGATGATGATCTAAAGAACGTTCGGACCTACATGGGGTGGTCCAGTGACTCCTTCAACCATCTGGTCTGCGCCGACAAGCTCCCGTTCAAGAAGGAGCGCAACGGCGACATGGTGTACTTCTCAGCGTACGCCATGGTGGGGCTGATCCCACCTTTCTCGACTTTCCTTTTGATGCTGCTGGACTTCTATGGTCTGCAGCTGTACCACCTTGGCCCCCACTCTCTTCTTCTTGTGGCGACAGTCGTCCACTTCTGGGAGATGTGGGTGGGTATTCCCCTCTGTGTCGAGCTTTTCCGCACCTTCTTCACCATCCGCACCACCGTCAAGGGGTCCGAGTTTCTTGGCTTCTACTATTTTGTGAAGCGCAAGAAATGATGCTACAAATACTTGAGGTCGTTTCCTTATGGCAAGTGGGACGACTGAAGAAGGATTGGATCATCGTCACGACAGAGGAGCACGAGAAATTGGATCTGCCCGAAGGTCTCCCCAATGTTGACACTGACGCATGGAGTGTGGTTCCGGTGCTGTCAGAGGCCTTCAACCTTGTCTTGACCAGGATCCGTGAATGCGTGGAAGGTGGATTGACCCCCCATATGGTCTTCTGCAACTTCCTGGTCAACAGGTGGGCTCCGCTAAAGAAGAGGGAGAAGCAAGCATGGGCCCTCAACAGTGTGATGGATGACGACCGGACTGAAACTGGCCTGAGATCCAACTTGGATGGCGCAGCTTTGGAGCTTCATCTCAAGAAGTTCCTGCATGGAATTTACATCGAAGGCAACGACTTAACTCCGCCAGCGGCTTTCTTCCCTCTAAACATGGAGGCGCAATTCAGCAGGGAGCTCCGGAGGAGTATGTCGATGCTTGAAGACCTTGGTGAGGTGGAAAGGCTTCCGACCACCAGATTGGCGATCCCCGGAGCTTCCGAGGGTGGTCCTGCCCACACCCCAAGCCAAAAGACTGAAGACGTCGACAAGGGCAAGGGCAAAGAACCAGCTGAGCCTTCCAGCCGGAAGAGGAAGTTGAAGCACGCTGATGGGAGGTCTGCCAGGCCTGCTCCTTCCACGACGGCTGCTTCTCCCCTGAGGGGGAGGTCTTCTATTGCTACTCCTGCTCTGGTGCAAATTTCTTCAAAAGTCGCAAGCTCTGGGCAGGCGACCCCGGCTTCAGTGCCGGCTAGAAGCTCCAAGTCCGGGAGTTCTTCCCGGCGAAGGGAAGCTCCGGCCGAAAGAACTCCAGCGGTTGCGAGTGTTCCTCAACTGAGGTCCGGAGCAGTTGTCTCACCGGATTTGGTGGGCTCTAGCTCCCGGCCTCAGAAGAAGAGGCTCCGAGGTGACTGGGGTGGTAGCATCCCGAGGTAAGCATTGATGGCTCACCCTAAAATGCTAGTCTTGTTTTTGATGTGTTCCTAATCTTCTTTTCCCTTTGTTTCCAGGGTGTCAAAGAAAGGACCAGGAACTTCAACGGCTGTTGCAACGGCTGGGGCTACACCTGTCGAAGCTCCGACTTCGATCACTGTGCCTCCTCGTCAAGCGAAGGCGGAAGTCGCGACAGCTCTGGCACCAGCTGTCGTGAGCTTGGACTCGGAGTCCTCACCTGAACCTCTTGTGGTAGCGCCGGACCGCAGGAGGGAAGTTGAAGATGTGCCCCTGGTGGCAGAGGCTGATGCTCCAGCACCGACGACGGCAGAAGTTCCGGCTTCCGAGCCGGAAGTTGCCAAAGCCCTGGCTACTGAGCCAGAAGTAACTGAAGCCCTGGCTATTGAGCCGAAGATCACCCAAGCTCCAGCCCTTGTGCCGGAAACGGTTGACAATCCGGTGGCAGAGCCGGAAGTGGTAGAGGGTCCGGCTGCTGAGCCGGAGGTGGTTGGAGGTCTGCTGTAGGTGTCGGAGGTGGTCGCCACGCTGGAGCCTAAGCCAGCGGCGGTTGAGGCCCCAGTTGAAGCTCCAGCTGCTGCTCCAGAATTGGTGGTCCCGGAGGTACCAGGGCCAGAGCCAGAGCAGCTTGTAGAACTGGTGATAGGTCCTTCAACGTCAGAGCCGTCGACTGAAGACCCGAAGGTGACACCTTCAACTGCGCCGGAGGTGGAAGTTCCTCCCGTGGGTTCTTCTGCTGCTGCTGAAGGGATCCAGGAGAATGGCCCTAGCATTGCAGGAGTCCAGGGAACCACTATTGTAGAGTGGGACCCAATTTTTGTGACGGAGAACCCGTTTGAGCCTGCGGAACTGATCCCGATGGGCCCAGAACCTATCCATCTAGCGTTGTCCATAGACAATGCCTGCTCAAGCCTCCGGTAGGTCCAACTTGCCTTCGATCATGAGAGCAAAGCCTTGGAGGTGGAGTGCAACACCTTGAGGCGTTG
Organism: Tuctoria greenei; assembly: GCA_036927565.1. Taxonomy (NCBI): domain Eukaryota; kingdom Viridiplantae; phylum Streptophyta; class Magnoliopsida; order Poales; family Poaceae; genus Tuctoria; species Tuctoria greenei. Next base: position 94,786,006 of record JAYESD010000005.1, read on the forward strand.
GCGCAACAAACTCCATTTTGAGACCAAGCTTCCTCAGATGAGGCTGGCTGACCAGAAGGAGTGGATAAAGGGGGAGAAGGCCCGGTTAGAATACTGGGATAAGTTGATGGAGGAGAAGGAGGCCGCCATCAGGGTGCTCGATGCTAACTCCAGGGAAATTCTAGAGCAAGCCAAGGAGAGACGTGACGCTGCTGACGAGCGTTATGAAAAGCTCTCAGAGTTGAATTAAACTCTCCTAAAGTGTCAAGCAGACCTGGAGGCGAGGGAGGAAAAACTCCTGGGGTAGCAGGAGGATGTGGTGAGAAAAGAGGCGGAGGTCACCCAGAAGTTAACTCTGGGTGAGAAAAATTTGGCAGATCACATCAAAAAGCTGGATCTATGGAAGGAGGAAGAAGAACTGGAAGGTGGGGCAAGAGCTCTCGAAAAGAGAGTCTGACATTGCCGCTAGGGAGGAGAGAGAGTCAAGGGTAGGGAGAAGGACCTAGCTGAGAGGCGGAACCGCATCCACCTCTAGGAGACGGAGCTGGCCGACCAGGATAAGCAGGTTGCTGAGATCATGCAGCAGCATGCTAGGTTGGCTGAGTGACTTGCTCGTGAAGGTTCAGAGCTTGCGGTCGTCTGGAGGTCACTGGAGGAGCTACGGAGCTCAAAGGCAACTGAGTCCCTGATGGTATGGGACTTCCTGGGGCGTGCGGACAGGGACCTCGTGCCTCTTGGTTTCAGTCCAGTACGCCCAGTGAACCCGGCGCAGGAGCTGCACCAGACGCTGGCGGCACTTGGCTCTGCTGGCAGAAAACTCGACGCGATGGGTGATGTCATCGCCGATCAACTGGAGACGGAGGTTAAATCCTTGGCCAAGAACATCGTCGAGTATGTCTTGGCAAGTTACCGGAGCCGAGACCCCCAATTCTCCCTTGATCCGGTCTTTGAAGGAATCATCGCAGAGGAGGAGGATGTCGCTAGGGCTAGTGTCCAAGAAGCTGCTGAGAAGGTTGCTTCGTTTTTCCACACGACCTAGATCCTCCAGTAGCTAGGACTTTTCTCCCTTTGTCCCTTGTAATCTCAATTTTGTAATCCAGTTCTTCTGATTAATGATTCCTACTTTTTGCCTTGAATTTCGCTTTGTCTTCAATATACTGTGTCGTTTCTTGTTGGCCCCTGGTACATGTGTACAGTTGAGGTGTGTACATGTACCAAAGGTTATGACAGTATGTTGATGACTTGGTTTCTTCGCACTTGTAGATTTTAAGTCTGAAGTCTTCAATTTTGAAGCGTTGAAGACAGGTCCCCTTGAATGGTCGGAGCTTGGTAGCTCCGGTGCCAACATATTAGGTGTTGATGGCGGACCTATCTTGGGAGATGTCGGAGCTTAGTAGCTCCGGCGTCGTCCACCACCGCTATGAATTTTTTCTTTTCCTGCACATTAAAAGCAAGAGAGAAAGTAAAATTCATTGTCTTGTCTATAAATTGGCTGTGACTTATTATTCTTATTTGGACTTTTAGATCCGAAAAAACTCAACATGATTACAATCATTTTGATAGAATCTTCCTAGATCTACACGCCTTTTTAGTACTCACCCTACTGAGGCCTGCCGGGGTGTAGGTAGAGTGGCGTACTTAGGGTGCAAGACCAGGCTAAGTCGATAGCACACTCCGGACCTATGTTGGCTTGGTGTCCAGGCAAGTAGATTATGTAGCAGTGTTAAGATCCAAAAAGACTATCAATAAGGCTTGTAATGCATGTGAATTACTTGGAACAAAGCTCAAAAATATTTGCACAACTTCATTATAGACAAATGGGGTAAAAATAATTTGATATATTGAGCCTTGTACAAAAAGTAAATGCACGTGGAGTCTGTTTTCACACAACAATGCCTTTCATTATAGGTCCGGATTACAGGGGAGACAAGGACACACTTAGGGTGCTAGACCTAGCTAAATGTGCTATACATCTTGTGCTAGCCCAGAGCAAGTAGTTACACTTTTAGTGCTGCGACTATTTCAAGTGTTACTTGAACTTCACGAACCCTCCCAGAGGGGTCCGGATGATCTCCCGGAGGACTTGCTCGACTCTTTATAATGACTCTACAACATGCATTGTGTGTAATTACAGACTCACCTCCATGATTCTAAGCATAAAACTTACGGAGGTGTTGGATGTTCCATGGATTGGGAAGTGGGGTCCCATCCTTAGTTGCCAAGCGAACGCACCCTGGTCAGGATACTTTAATGACTCAGAAGGGACCTTCCCAGCTGGGGGAAAATTTGTTCATCCCTTCATGGCTTAGTATCTTCCGGAGCACCAGGTCGCGTTCTTCAAGATGTCGATCACGCACATGCCTTTGATGGTAGCGCCAGAGCGCTTGGTGATAACGTGCATTCCGAACAGCTGCTTGGCACCTTCCCTCGTCGACGAGGTCAAGGTCTTCACGCCAGAACTGGTCCTGCGTGGCTTCGTCGAAGGTTCGGACCCGGAGGGACCCCAAGGTGATCTCCGGAGGAAGGACTGCTTCAGCTCCGTACACCAAGAAGAATGGAGTCTCCCCAGCTGACCGGTTAGGTGTTGTCCTATTCGGCCATAACGTGGACGGAAGCTCTTCAATCCAGTTAGCTCTGTGCTTTTTCAAGCGCGCATATGTGCGCGTCTTGAGTCCTTTTAAGATTTCTGCATTTGCTCTCTCGGCTTGGCCATTGCTTGCTGGATGGGCTACTAAAGCGTAGCTAAGTTGAATACCGAGGTCTTCACAATATTCTTGGAATGCAACACTTGTAAATTGAGTTCCGTTGTTAGTTATGACTTTGTTTAGAACTCTAAATCTGCATATAATGGACTTCAAGAACTTGATTGCTGATTGTTTGTTGATTGTTACTACTGGAGTTATTTTCGGCCACTTGGTGAACTTGTCGATGGCGACATATAGGAACCTGTAACCTCCGACGGCTTTTGGAAAAGGTCCCAAGATATCCATGCCCCACACAATGAATGACCATGTAGGAGGTATCATTTGTAGTGATTGAGCCGGTGTGTGAATCTGTTTTGCATGGAACTGACATGCTTCACATTTCTTCACTAGCTCAACCGCATCCTGGAGTGCTGTAGGCCAGTAAAAGCCATGCCAGAAGGCTTTACCAACCAGCGTGCGAGAAGATGCGTGGTTCCCGCACTCGCCTCCATGGATTTCCGCGAGGAGATCGCGGCCTTCTTCCCTTGCAATGCACCGCATTAGGATGCCATTGGAACCGTGTCGGTAGAGATCCCCTTCTACTAACGTGTATCTTTTAGCCAATCTGACAATCCGGTCACCAGATACATTGTCTTCAGGAAGGATATTGTCTTTCAAGTAGCTCCGGATCTCCGAGATCCATGGATCGGAGCTAACTTGAGCTTCTGAGTCTTGCGTGATGGGTTGCTCGGAGCTTCCGACAACACCTATGACACTTGGTGAACGCCATGGTAACAGGGCCACCAGGACCGTCAGCTTCGATGTGCTGGTCTCGCCCCCTTCGCTCAGTTCGGTAGGCTGAGCTGTTGGTTTTGACAACCTCCGGACGAAGATTCCGTCAGGAGCCAGAGCTCCGGTTGAGGCTTTCGTCGAGAGTTCATCGGCTTCAGAGTTATGAAGGCGTTGAATATGATGGAGATCCAGGACTTTGAAGTCCTTCTGAAGCCTCTGTACTTCAAGGAGATAAGCAGCTAATTGAGAATTGTTACAGGAGCATTCACCTTTCACTTGTTTGATGATGAGTTGTGAATCTCCCATCACCAACAGCTGTTTTACACCATAAGATAGTGCCACCTTGAGTCCTTAGATGAGGGCTTCATACTCCGCCATATTGTTGGTTGCCTTGAAATCAAGGTGTACCATGTACTTGACCTTCTCTCCGGTTGGAGCCAGCAGAAGGATTCCAGCTCCGGCCCCCTGCTTCTGCATGGAGCCATCGAAGTAGAGGGTCCAGTGAGGCTCAGTGAATACCGGAACTTTGAGCTCTGGTTTCTGCTCACTGTGGCCCCCAAGATTTGACGAAGAGGGAGTCCACTCCGCCACAAAGTCCGCCAATGCTTGACTTTTAATTGCTTGTCTTGACACGAATTCTAGATTGAATTCTGCCAACTCTGCTGCCCACTTTGCAATATTCCTAGTAAAATTAGGGTTTTGCAAAATTGCACGCAGTGGAAAAGAGGTTACCACTGATATTTTGTGGGCTCAGAAGTAATGACGAATCTTTCTTGAGGCGATAGGAACTGCGTAAAGCAGTTTATGGACCTCAATGTATCTTGTCTTAGCATCGTGGAGTACTTCACTGATGAAGTACACAGGGCGTTGGACTGTCCGGACCCTCCCGGAGGGGCCCGAAGCTTCCTCCTCATCAACCCGGACCCTTCTGGAGGGGTCCGGACCTTCTTCTGGGATTTCCTGGTCCCTACCGAAGGAACCCGAAGCTTCTTCTGGAGTGACCCGAACCCTCCCAGAGAGGTATGGATCTTCTTGTTCAGCAGCAGTTACTCCTTTGTTTAAAGGAGGTTGATCCTCCAGCATCTCGCCTTGAGGATGCGTGCCTGAGGGTTGGTACCTAGACTTGCCTTCAGGTAGCTCCGGACCCTCCCGGAAGGGTCTAGACTCCTGAATTGGGGATGGCTCCAGTCTTTCTGCGACCAGGACCATACTAACAACCTCTGTAGTTGCCAAAATGTAAAGCGGTAAAGGCTTACCAGGGTTCGGAGCTACCAGGATTGGTAGTGTGGTGAGGAGTTGTTTCAGCTCTCGAAATGCCTTTTCTGCTTCTTCAGACCAATGAAATGGTCTGGACTTCCTCAAGAGTTTGAAGAAGGGTAGCGCCCATTCTGCCAGTCTTGATATAAACAGACTGAGCGGAGCTAGACATCCGGTCAACTTTTGGACATCTTTAATGTGGGCTGGGGGCCACATTTCTTCTATAGCCTTGATCTTTGCCGGATTTGCTTTGATTCCTCGATGAGTCACCAGGAACCCCAGAAGCTTTCCGGAGCTAACCCCGAAGACACATTTGTCTGGGTTCAGCTTGGTGCGCGTAGTGCGCAGCTTGTCGAAGACAGCTTGTAAGTTGTCAAGGAGTGACTCCTTGTTTTTGATCTTCACGACGATGTCATCAACATACACCTCCACGAAGTCTCTAATTAGCTCTCCAAATGTTTTGTACATAGCTCGCCCAAATGTTGAAGCGGCATTTTTAAGACCAAATGGCATGACAGTATAACAATACAATCCATCTACTGTTATGAAGGCAGTATGCTCTTCATCTTCCTTAGACATTTGGATTTGATGATATCTAGAATATGCATCTAAGAAACATAGTAGTTCACACCCGGAGGTGGAGTCCACTATCTGATCTATTCTAGGTAGTGGAAATGGATCTTTTGGACATGCCTTATTTAAGGTGGTGTTGTCGATACACATCCAAAGCTTCCCACCGGCCTTGGGTACAACAACTGGGTTTGCCAGCCATTTTGGATGGAAGACTTCCCGGATGAATCCAGCTTCGAGCAACTTCTTAATTTCCTATCGGATGAAGTTTTGCCGCTCGATTGATTGCTTCCGGGGCTTCTGGTGTACAAGGCAAGCGTTTGGGTAAATCTTCAGATTGTGCTCAATCACTTCCCTAGGTATCCCATGCATTTGTGACGGTTGCCAGGCAAACACGTCGACATTAGCCCGCAGGATAGTGATGAGCACGAGTTCCTATTTATTGTTTGGGCCTCCTGATATACGGGTAGTCTGAGCAGCATCGGAACCATTTGGACGACTTTGCTGGGAATGTCGGCGTCGTCGCTTGGTTGCACACGAGGTGCGGAGGTAGAGCCTTTGTGACGAATGCTTGGAGGATTCGCAGCTGGCTCCTTACCGGATGCTTCCTCTTGCGTTGTGGTAAGCTCATAGAGTTCTTCTAGTGCTGTGACTCCTGCGATACTGTCGGAGGCTTGATCCGGCAGTTCTCCCGGTACTACCGTTGGTAGCTCACGGAGTTTATAGTTCGGTATTGGGCGCACAGAGATTCAAAAGACGATGCCAAATGGACACAAGGATTTACGTGGTTCAGGCCGCCTGAGCGTAATACCCGACTCCACGGGGTGTGTAGTTGTTGTATTGGGTATCAAAGCTGTCTCTGAGAGGGTTCAAGAGAGCCAAGAGCTGTCCCTTGTGTATCGTCGACCAGTCCTTTTATAGTACAAGGACCGGTCGTTACACTGTTAGCCTGGCCCGACATGTGGCCCTGGCGGTTCCTGATGCTTAATATATAATTAATGAGATTAATTGCCCTTAATGGCATGGTAACGCACTTGACAATGCCATTACCAGTATTAAGGGCCTTCTGATTGTGTGTCATTAATATAGTATTAATGACACTTAATCAGGTCTTGAAGTCTTTGATTACCCCTTGAAGGTCCGAGCCGGTGGGGGTCCACCAATCTGATTGTTGAGGCTGAAGGTCTAGCGGTTGGACACGTGGCAGCATCGGAGCTTTCCGTCTGGGACGGGTAGGTCCAGTGTAGATGTACATGTGTCGGTATCGGAGCTTCCCTCTGTCGGGGGTTAGGTCCAGGGGTGCCGCACAAGTGTTTAGCTTGGAGCTATCCCATGTGTGGGATGTAGGTCCGGTTGCAGTATACACGTGGTAGCACCAGGACTAACCATAGATGGGAGGTAGGTCCGGTCCCGTATGACACGTGGGGCCTTCGCAGGTCTTCAACTCAGATAGGTGAAGTTCCTTTGGTCTTTTTGTAGTCCCAAGGGGTATACGATACGCAGGGTACCGATATTGGCCCACTGGGCCCACCTCTGGGAGAGGCCTTTCGGATGAAGTCGTTCTGCCGGAGGTGGGTCCATCCTTCAGTTTTTGTGCCGCGTCTTCAAGGCTCTTCGGATGTGCCGTTGGCGGTAGTTCGCAGTTAAACCAACGCTGCGTGGCATATCCAGGATGCAGCAAGTGAGATTTGGTCATTCGGATCTCACGCAATTGAAGGTCGCCAGTTCTCAATACATAAATCGTATCGGTTCCGCGCGCCCCGTCAGGCCGCTGCCTTTGGGCTTCCCGCCTTTCATGATGACAACTGTTCGCCTGGGGTAAGGGCCTTGACTTGACCGTCGGGGTGGCCCTTGGCCCCCTTGTCATTGGCAGGGTGAAGTTTTTGAATTGTATCGTCGGGTCCTCCGCAATTTCCATCCAAGCATTGCGGGGGCTTACTTAAGAAGTAAAGCGCGCACCGTTTGGCAATTCTTTACGCTTTCATTCGAACTTGTGCTCAAATCCTCCAAACTTTTGCTTGCTTTTCATCTCTCACCCCGCTGTGCTGCGATGGAGTTGGGTCTCCGCAAGAGCCGACTGATGACCGACGGTGAGTTGAAGAAGGTTCGGGCCCTCATGGGGTGGTCCAGTGACTTCTTCAACCATCAGGTCCGCATGGGCAAGCTTCCGTTCAAGAAGGAACACGCCGGCGACATGGTGTACTTCTCTGTGTACGCCATGGTGGGACTTATCCTACCCTTCTCCACTTTTCTCTTGATGCTACTAGACTTCTATGGTCTGCAGTTGTACCACCTTGGTCCCCACTCCATTCTTCTAGTGTCGATTTTTGTCCACTTCTTCGAGATGTGGGTGGGCATTCCCCCCCTGCGTCGAGCTGTTCCGCACCTTCTTCACCATCCATACCACCAACAAGAGTGACGAGTACCTTGGCTTCTATTATTTTGTGAAGTGCAAGAAGTGCCCATACAAGTACTTGCGGTCGTTCTCTTCTGGGATGTGGGACAACTGGAAGAAGGATTGGATCGTCATCAGGGTGGAGGAGCATGAGAATCTGGAGCTACCCGAAGGCCTCCCCAACATTGACACTGAAGCTTGGAGCGAAGTTCTGGTGTTATCGAACGCCTTCAACCCGGCTCTGACGAGGATCCGCCAATGCATGGAAGGATGGGTGACTCCTCAGGCGGTATTTTGCAACTTCCTGGTTAACAGATGGGCTCCGCTGAAGAAGAGGGAGAAGCTTGTCTAGGCCCTCAATAGTGTGATGGATGACGACCGGATCGAGACCGGTTTGAAATCCAACATGGAGGGCACAACTTTGGAGTTTCACCTCAAGAAGTTCCAGCACGGCATCGACGTCGAAGGTGATGACTTGAATCTGCCGACAGCTTTCCTCCCTCTGAACATGGAGGCAGAGTTCAGCAGGGAGCTCCAGCGGAAGATGCCGGTGCTTGATGACCTTGGTGAAGTCGAGAGGCGTCCGACCACCGGGTTGGCAATCCCCGGAGCTTCTGAGGGTGGTCCCTCTTCCGCCCCGAGACAGAGAGTTGAAGTCGTGGGCAAGGGCAAGGAGTTGGCCGAGCCCTCGAGCCGTAAAAGGAAGTTGAAGCACTCTGACGGGAGGTCCGTTAGACTTGCTCCTTCCACAGCGGCTCCTTCTCCCCGGAGGAGAAGGTCTTCAATGGCGACAACTACTCCAGCATCAGCATCTCCCCAGGGTGCTAGCTCCGGTCATACGGCTCCAGTACCAGGGCCAGCTGAGGGATCTGGGTCCGGAGGTCCTTCCCGGTCGAGTGGGGCCTCAACCAAAGTGACGCCGACAGCAGCAGCGAGCTCCAGAGAACCTACCAGAGCTGGCACGCCAGGGGCGACAGGGTTTGCCGCCGAGCATGCGGAGAAGAGGTTTCGCGCTAGCTGGAGTAGAAGACTTTCGAGGTAAGTTTTGTTTTTTTACCTCAGTTGGTTGTTTTTTGGTTCTAACTGCGTCTTGAGTTTCTTCGTCCTTCATCTGCAGTGTCCCCAAGAGAAGGACTGAAGCTCCGGCTCCCGCGACAGCAACTGATATTGTGGAGACGGAAGCTCCAGCTCCAATTCCAGTGCCGCCCGGCTGAGGTTGCGGCAGCTCCAGCGCCAACTGTCGTGGTCCTGGACCTCGACTCATCACCAGAAGCTCCCGTGGTAGCACCGAACCACGGGAATGAAGATGTACCAGCAGCACCAGCCCCAAAGGTTGAAGCTTCGGGTTTGGATGTTGAGATGACAGACGCTCCTGCTTTAGAGCCAGAGGTAGCTGCGATTCCGGCTCTAGAGCCGGATGTTGTTGAAGCCCCAGCAGCAGAGTCGGTGGTTGACGAAGTCCCAGCGGTAGAGCCAGTGGCTGATGAAGTTCCGGCGCTCAAACTGGTCATCGAAGAAGTTCTGGCGCTTGAGCCGATTGCTGCAGAGGTGCCGGCATTCGAGCCCCTGATGGTCAAAGCGCCAGCGCTTGAGCTGGTGCGGAGGAGGCGCCAGCGTCGGAGCCGGAAGTGGCTTTAGCTTCGGTAGGATCTTCAACGCCTGCCCCGGAGGCAGTGGTCCTGGAGGTGCCTGCGCATGAGCCAGGGTGCCAAAATAAAGCTGCTGGCCCCCCGCCTGAGGGGCGAGTTGTTGATGACCTGGTGGCGAGACCTTCAGAGCCAACTCTAGAGGTTGAAACTTCTATCGCAGGACCTTCCTCGGCGGCGGCCAAGGTTATCCCAGAGGACAACCCTAGTGCCGTGGAAGCTCAGGGGACTGCTCTTGTAGAGTGGGACCCGAATTTTGTCACGGAGGACTCGCTGGAGCCAGCAAAGAGAACCCCGGCAGGTCCGGACCCAATCCCTCTGTTGTTGTCTATTGACAACGCCTGATCCATCCTTCATCAAGTCCAGCTGGCTTTCTACAACGACAGCAAGGCTCTTGAGGAGGAGCGCCAAACTCTTAGGAGGTGGCGCAACCAGCTTCAATTCGAGACCAAGCTGGCGCAGTCGAGGCTGGCTGACAACAAGGAGTGGTTGAAGAAGGAGAAGGTCCAGTTGGAGTACTAGGGTAAGCTGCTGGACGAGAGGGAAAGCATGGTGCGATCCCTCGACAACCAGTCCCGGGCCATCCACGAACAGGCCATAGCTGCCAATAACGCAGCGAATGATCGCAGGGAGAAGCTCAGCGCTATCCACGACAGCCTCGTCAAGCGCCAGAAGGCCCTTGAGGAGCAGGAGAAAAAGCTCGAAGATGAAGAGCAAAAACTCCTGGAGCTACGGGATGACCTCGTGAAGAGGGAAGAAGAGCTTACTCAGAGGCTAACTCTGGGTGACAAGAGTTCGCGGAGCGCACCAAGAAGTTGGATGAGTGCTGCGAGAAAGAGGAGAAGAAGGCCTGGCAGCGAGAACAGGACCTCAACAAGAGGGAGGATGAAATTGCTGCCAGGGAGAAGAAAGTGTGGCTCCGGGAGAAGGAACTGGTCGACCGCCGGAACAAGATCCACCTCCGGGAGGAGGAGCTCAACAAACTCGAAAGGCAGGTTGCTGAAAAGATTCAGCAGAACGCCAAAGAGGTCGAGCGCCTCACCCAGGAAAATTCGGAACTTGCATCGGCCAGAAGATCCCTGGAGGAGATGCGAAGCTCGAGGGCTGTGGAGTCCCAACAAGTTTGGGACTTCCTGGGCAAAGCCAACGACGCGCTGACGCCCATGGGTTTTAGTCCCGTGCGTCCGGATGACCCGGAGCCAGAGCTGGTCCAGGCGTTGCAGGTGTTGAGTATGGCAGGCAACAAGCTCACCAAGATGGGCGATGTCATCGCGGACCAGCTGGAAACCGAGGGGCAATCCCTGACAAAGAGCGTCACAGAATTCGTGCTGATGTGCTACACAAGCCAGGACCCTCAATTCCCTCTGGACCCGGTGCTTGAAGGCCCCATCGACGGAGAGGGAGAAACTTCCCAAGCCAGCGTGTCAGAAGTTGCCCAGATGGTCGCCTCGTTCTTCCATAGGGTCTAGGACTCTCTCTTTGTAGCTCCCGCTTGTATTCTCTCTTCTTTTTCTCCAATTTTGTAATCTCTTGTCTCCAGATGAATGAAATCCAAACTTTTATGAATTTCATTTTTTTTCTTCAACACCTTTGTCCCACTTGGCCCCCTGGTAGATGCACACAATTTGATTATGAACATGTACCAAGAGGATGTAATAGTTGTTGAAGACTTGTGTGCTTCGAACTTGTAGAACGTAGGTTCGAAGTCTTTGATAGTGAAGGCCCCCTGAGGTTGTCGGAGCTTAGCAGGTCCGGCATTGACCATCATCGGATCTTAGTAGGTCCGATAGCAGTCTCCATCAACGCGTAGAGCATCGACGGTTAGTCCTCTTGGGGTGTCGGAGCTTGGTAGCTCCGGCAGTGACCTCTGTCAACTCGCGGTGTGTCGACAGCAGACCCTACTGTAGAGTCTTCCCACCATCTTTTGTTCACGTTGACGGCTGGCCCCCTGGATCTGCCAGAACTTTGTAGCTCCGGCAATGCCTACTATCAATGTTTGGAACATCGACAGCAGACCATCTTGGGGGGTGTCGGAGCTTTGGTAGCTCCGGCTTTATCCACAATCATCATGGAACCTTTATTTTTCTTGCACACTGAAGCCAAGAAAAATACTAAAATCCATTTCCTATCTATAACTCAACTGCGACTTACTATTCCTGAGAAAGTTTTAGGTCGAACACAATTCTAAATACAATCAAGTGCGCTGCCTTGTTTCCTTCAGGTTCAATCGTTTCTGGACTCGCCTTACTTCGGCTTGCCGGGGTGTAGGTAGAGTGGCGTACTTAGGGTGCATGACCAGACTAAGTCGATAGCACACTCCGGCCCTAGATTGGCTTGGCGGCATTCATATGAGTAGACCATTAACAATGTTTGGACCCAGAAGAATAGATGATGCAACTCGAATTGTACATGAACTGGTCGAGCTAAAGTTTCTTAAGAATTGCACAACTTTGTTATAGACAAGAAAGAGAAAAATAAAAAATATTGAGCCTATACAAAATAAATGCACGTGGAGTCTGTTTTCACACAATGATGTCTTTCATTATAGGTCCGGGGTACAGGGGAAACAAGTACACTCTTAGGGTATGAAACCAAGCTAAGTGTGTTTTGTTTCTCGTTTGACCAAACGTAGGTAGCCACACTTTTAGTTCTGAGTCTGTGACAAGTGTTGCCTGAACTTTGCAGACCTTCTGGGGAAGGTCCAGCTGTTCTCCCGAAGGAGCTACCTGACTCTGTATAATGACTCTATAACATACAACATATGTAACTACAGACTCACCTCCGTGATATTAAGTGTAGAATTACGGAGGTGCTCAACGTTCCAAGGATTTGGGAGAGGTGTCCCATCCTCAGTTGCCAAGCGAATGCATCCAGGACAGGATACTTTGATCACTCGGAAGGGTCCTTCCCAGCTGGGGGAAAGTTTGTTTAACCCTTCTCTGGATTGTATTCTCCGTAGCACCAGATCGCCTTCCTCGAGCTGTCGGTTGTGAACATGCCGTTGATGATAGCGCCGAAGAGCTTGGCGGTATCGGGCATTCTGAACAGCTGCTCGGCACCTTCCCTCTTCAAGGAGGTCAAGGTCTTCATACCGGAGCTGCTCCTGCGTGGCACCATCGAAGGTCCAGAACCGGAGCGACCCAAGGTGATTTTCGGAGGAAGGACTGCTTCGGCTCCGTACACCAGGAAGAAGGGTGTCTCTCCAGTTGACTGGTTTGGAGTTGTCCTGTTGGCCCACAGTGTGGGCGGAAGCTCTTCAATCCAGTTGGCTCCATGTTTTTTTAGGCGCTCATATGTGCGCGTCTTGTGTCCTTTTAGGATTTCTTCATTTGCTCTCTCGGCCTGGCCATTGCTTGCTAGGTGAGCTACAGAAGCGTAGCTGACTTGGTTGCCGAGGTCTTCGCAATATTCTTGGAATGCAGAGCTTGTGAATTGGGTCCCATTATCAGTTATGATCTTGCTTGGGACTCCAAATCTACATACGATGGACTACAAGAAGTTGATAGCTGATTGCTTGTTTATTGTCACAACTAGAGTTGCTTCCGACCATTTGGTGAATTTGTCAATGGCATCGTACAGGAACTTGTAACCTCCAATGGTTCTTGGGAAAGGTCCCAAGATATCCATCCCCCACACAACGAATGGCCATGTAGGAGGTATCATTTGTAGAGGCTGAGCCGGTGTGTGAGTTTGCTTTGCATGGAACTGGCATGCTTTGCATTTCTTCACTAGCTCAGTTGCATCCTAGAGCGCTGTAGGCCAGCAGAAGCCATGCTGGAAGGCTTTACCAACCAGCGTGCGGGAAGACGGGTGGTTCCCACACTCGCCTCCATGGATTTCCGCGAGGTGCTCGCAGCCTTCTTCCCATAATGCACCGCATTAGGATGCCGTTTGCACCACGCCGGTAGAGATCCCCTTCTACCAGTGTGTATCTTTTAGCCAATCTGACTATCCGGTCAGCGGATACATTATCTTCAGGAAGGAAATTGTCTTTCAAGTAGCTCTGGATCTCCAAGATCCATGCATTGGAACTAGCTTGAGGATTGATTCTTGCGTGCTGGGTTGCTCGGAGCTTCCTACAGCACCTACGACCCTTGATGGGCGCCATGGTAACAGGGCCATCAGGACCGCCAGCTTCGAGGTGCTGGTCTCGCCCCCTTCGCTCAGTTCGGCAGGTTGAGCTGTAGGTTTAGACAACCTCCAGACGAAGGTTCCGTCTGGAGCCGGAGCCCCGGTTGAAGCTTTCGTCGAGAGTTCTTCAGCTTCAGCATTGTTGAGATGCTGGACATGGCAAAGATCAAGGACGTCGAAGTCCTTCTGAAGCTTCTGGACCTCAAGTAGGTATGCCGCTAGTTGAGGGTTGTTACAAAAACATTCACCTTTGACTTGTTTTACAACAAGTTGTGAATCACCCTTTACCAACAGCTGCTTGACACCATACGATAGTGCCACCTTGAGTCCATAAATTAGTGCTTCATACTCCACCATGTTGTTGGTTACCTCGAAGTCGAGGTGCACCATGTATTTAACCTTCTCCCCGGTCGGAGCGAGGAGAAGGACTCCAGCTTCGGCCCCCTGCTTCTGCACGGAGCTGTCGAAGTATAGAGTCCAGTGAGGCTCGGTGAAGACCGGAACCTTGGGTGCTGACTTCTTCTCACTGGGGCCCCCATGATTTGATGGAGAGGGGGTCCATTCCGCCACGAAGTCCGCCAGAGCTTGAATCTTGATCGCTTGTCTTGGGATGAATTCTAGATCGAACTCGGCCAGTTCTGCCGCCCACTTTGCAATATTCCCTGTAGAGTTGGGATTATGCAAGATTGCACGCAGTGGATAAGAAGTTACCACTAAGATCTTGTGAGCTTGGAAGTAGTGTCGAAGCTTCCTGGAGGCAATAAGAACTGCGTAGAGCAGCTTATGCACCTCCAGATACCGAGTCTTGGCATCATGGAGTACTTTGCTGATAAAGTACACTGGGCGCTGGACCATCCGGACCCTCCCGAAGGGGTCCGGAGCTTCCTCCTCATCTACCCGGACCCTCCCATAAGGGTCCGGACCTTGTTTCGGGGACCTCCGGGTGCCCGTTGGAGGTACCCGGAGCTTCTTGTGAAGTGACCCGAACCTTCCCGGATAGGTCCGAATCTTGTTGCTCAGCAGTAGTGACTCCATCATTTGAAGGAGAGGGATCCTCTGGAGTCTCTCCTTGAGGATCTGGGTCTGGGAGCTGGGACCCAGACTCGACATCAGGTAGCTTCGGACCCTCCCGAAGGGGTCTGGATCCCTAAACAGGAGATGGTTCTGGCCTTTCAGGACCATGCTGACAACTTCACCAGTTGCCAAAATGTAAAGCAGGAGTTGCTCACCAGGGTTCAGACCTACGAAGGTTGGTAGGGTGGTGAGGAGCTGCTTTAGCTCCTGGAATGCCTTATCTGCTTCTTCAGACCATTGGAATGGTCCAGACTTCCTCAACAGCTTGAAGAAGGGTAGCGCCCGTTCCGCCAGTCTTGAGATGAACCGGCTAAGGGAAGCTAGACATCCAGTCAGCTTCTGGATGTCCTTGATGCGGTCTGGTGGCCGCATGCCTTCAAAAGCTTTTATCTTCGCCAGATTTGCTTCTATTCCTCGGTCATTTACCAAGAAACCAAGAAGTTTTCCGAAGCTAACCCCGAAGACACACTTGTCCGGGTTCATCTTTGTGCGAGTGACTCGCAGCTTGTCAAAGACAGCTTGCAAGGTGTCAAGGAATGACTCCTTGTTCTTGATCTTGATGACAATGTCATCGACATACACTTCCACTACGTCTCTGATGAGCTCTCCAAAAGTTTTGTACATAGCTCGTACAAATGTTGAAGCAGCATTCTTGAGACCAAATGGCATGGCAGTATAGCAATATAATCCATCTACTGTGATGAATGAGGTATGCTCTTCATCTTCCCTGGACATTCTGATTTGATGATACCCAGAATATGCGTCCAGGAAACACAGTAATTCGCACCCGGAGGTGGAATCCACTGTCTGATCTATTCTAGGTAGTGGGAATGGGTCTTTTGGACATGCTTTATTCAGTGTAGTGTAGTCGATACACATCCGAAGCTTCCCACCGGCCTTTAGTACAACGACTGGGTTTGCTAGCCATTTCTTGACATATGAATCCAGCTTCAAGCAACTTCTTCACTTCTTGACATATGAAGTTTTGTCGCTCTACTGATTGCTTCCGAGGCTTCTGATGTATAGGCCAAGCGTCAAGATAGATCTTCAGATTATGCTCGATCACTTCCCTAGGGATCCCAGGCATTTGCGACCTCTGCCAGGCAAACATGTCGATGTTAGCCTGAAGGAAAGTGATGAGCGTGAGTTCCTATTTGTCGTTCAGACCTCCCGATATACGTGTGGTCTGAGCGGCGTCAGAACCAATTTGGATGACTTTGACTGGAATGTCGGTGTTGCCGCTTGGTTGCACGCGAGGTGCGGAGGTTGAGCCTCGATGACGAATGCTCGGGGGTTTCGAAGCTTGCTCCTTTCCGGATTCTTCCTCCTGCGCCGTAGCAAGCGCTTGGAGTTCTTCCAGAGTTGTCACTCCGGCGGTGTGATCTCCACGGATTCGGAGAACACCGCCTGGTGTTGGCATCTTCAACACCAAATAGCCATAGTGAGCAGCAGCCATGAACTTGTATAAGGCTGGTCTGCCCAGAATGGCGTTGAAGGGTAAGTTGATCTGCGCCACGTCGAAGACCAACTTCTCAGTGCGGTAATTCTCCCGGGTCCCGAAGGTCACCGGAAGAGTAATTGCACCGAGTGGGGTTATGGCCCCCGGACCTACTCCGAAGAAAGATCGAGAGGGGCGAAGGTCTGAAGGTCGGAGCTGAAGCTTGACAAAAGCTTTGAAGCTTATGAGGTTCAGACCCGAACCTCCATCCACCATTACATGGTGGAGTTGAATGTTGTTGATGGTCGGAGATACCATCAATGGGAGTTGGCCAGCTCCGATCATATTCCGAGGGTAGTCCGAAGCATCGAAAGTGATGGCAGTGTCCATCCACTTCCGGTGCGGCTCCGCCCTGGCGGTGGGAGCTACTGAGGCCATGTCCCGCCGCCTGGTCTTGAGGACTCGGTGGGAGGTGATGTCCCACGAACCACCAAAGATGGTGTTCATGGTTTTTCGACGTTCGTTGTCAGAGACGTCAAAATCATCATCGATGGAGGTGTAAACAGCTTTCAAGACTTTTTAGAGTCCTGAAAACCTAACTCCTCTTCAGCCGGAGCTTCGTCGACTTTCTGTTTCCCTTCCCTTTGACGGAAAGGAACTTCTTCCCGACGCTTGTTGTAGTGCTCCGTAAGGTTCTGGACCTCACGACAGCCTTCCAAGTTGTGGTTGTTTGACTTCTGTATAGGACACCACATCTTGGAGCTGCCTTCGTCTTCAGGCGACGTCCGAGGTCGTTTTTTGGGGCGTGGCCCTCAGCCACCTGGAGCTGCAGCAGCTGCGGCTATAGGTGTGCCGGCCGATGGCTTCTTCTTGCCGTTGGACTTTTTCTTCTTCTTACCACTCCCAGAGGTAGTGGCTTCACCTTTGGAGGACTTTTTGTGGTCCTCTGGAGGTGGTTGGGAGTGCATTCACGGCCCTCCGCAGCTTTGGCGCATTTGCATGCCAAGCTGAAGAGCTCCATGATGCTGGTGATCTCCTTGGTCGCAACCTTCTCTAGCATCTTCTTGTCTCGTACGCCCTATCTAAATGCCACAATAACACAGGCGCTGGAGATAGAAGGAATAATGTTTTGTACCTGGGAGAACCTCTGGATGAAGGATCGTAGGGATTCTCCCCCCTTCCGCTTCACAGCAAAAAGGTCCAGTTATGTGCCTGGTCGGGTGTATGAACTCCTGAAATTGGTGGTGAACTGTTCGCACAATTCTGCCCAACTGTTGATGGAGTCGGGTGGAAGGATCATGAACCAGGACCTGGTGGTCCCAGTCAAAGCCACGGGGAAGTAGTTGGCCATTACGGTCTCGTTACCTCTGACTGCAAGAATTGCGGTGGAGTAAATCTGGAGAAACTCGGTGGGATTGACAGTCCCGTCAAATTTCTCCGGCAGGTGAGGTCGGAATTTTGTGGCCATCTGACCATGCGTAGGTGCAATGCCAGAGCAGAACAACCTCCTCCTACTCCCCCGGGAGTAGGATTGTCTCGATCCTCTCGCCTTTCACGAGCACGCTCGATATGGACGCGACCGTCCTGTTGGCGGTAACGGCGATCAAGCTCTGCTCAGAGGTCGTGAGTTGAAAGTCTGGTTATCGTATGAGTGCATCGCACCCCGGAAGGCAGCGACGTCACTTGTTGAGATGCAGCACGCCTCCTATGTTGGGAAGCGTGCGGACCAAGTCTACCCGACACAGTCCGATGTTGCGATGGGGCCCGCCCTGAGGGGGGAGGACCTTGGTTGCTGATGCGATCGGCTGCTGCTGCAACCAAATGATCCACATCAGCCCTCCACTGCTCCATTGCACCCTGGGATGCACCTGGAGGTGGTGGGCGTTGGAGAAGAGCACACACGGCTTGGAGTACGTGTTCAGGGTTGTTATTCGCCGATGCTGTGACCGACGCAGATGCCCCGTCCCGCTGTCCAGCTTGATTTGCGGGTGCGGATGACGGCGGCGGAGGCATGACTCCTGCTAGAGCCACAACACCTGTTGGCTGCTGCACATTAGAGGGATTGCCCCCAACAGGTTGCACTGCAGGGTTGCCGTTGGACGATCCAGCAGCAGAGTTCACCATCTTCGAATCTCGGGCGCCCCTACCTAGCGCGCCAGCTGTCGGAGGCTTGATTCGGCAGTTCTCCCAGTACTACCATTGGTAGCCCGCAGAGTTTATAGTTCGGTATTGGGCGCACAGAGACTCAAAAGAAGATGCCAAATGGACACGAGGATTTACGTGGTTCGGGCCGCTTGAGCGTAATACCCTACTCCATGGGGTATGTAGTTTTTGTATTGGGTATCAAAGCTGTCTCTAAGAGGGTTCAAGAGATCCAAGAGTCGTCCCTTGTGTATCGTCAACCAGTCCTTTTATAGTACAAGGATCGGTCGTTACACCGTTAGCCTGGCCCGACATGTGGCCCTAGCGGTTCCTGATGCTTAATACACAAATAATGAGATTAATTACCCTTAATGGCATGGTAACGGGCTTGACAATGCCATTACTAGTATTAAGGGCCTTCTGATCATGTGTCATTAATATGGTATTAATGACACTTAATCGGGTCTTGAAGTATTTGATTACCCCTTGATGGTCCGAGCCGTTGGGGTTCACCAGTCTGATTGTTGAGGCTGAAGACATGTGGCAGCATCGGAGCTTTCAGTCTGGGACGGGTAGGTCTGGTGTAGATGTACACGTGTCGGTACCGGAGCTTCCCTCTGTCGGGGGTTAGGTCCGGGGGTGCCGCACAAGTGTTTAGCCTGGAGCTATCCCATGTGTGGGATGTAGGTCCGGTTGCAGTATACACGTGGCAGCACCAGGACCAACCATAGATGGGAGGCAGGTCCGGTCCCGTATGACACGTGGGGCCTTCGCAGGTCTTCAACTCAGACAGGTGAAGTTCCTTTGGTCTTTTTGTAGTCCCAAGAGGTATACGGTATGCAGGGTACCGACAGGTACGATCTCCACGGATCCGGAGAACGCCTTTGGGTGTTGGCATTTTCAACACCAAGTAACAATAATGGGCAGTAGCCGTAAACTTGTATAAAGCTGGTCTACCCAAAATGGCATTGAAGGGCAGACTTATCTGCGCAACGTCGAAAACTAGTTTCTTGGTTCTGTAGTTCTCCGGGGTCCCGAAGGTCACTGGGAGTGTAATGGAACCAAAAGGAGTAATGGTTTCGGGACCTACTCTAGAGAAAGGTCGGGATGGGTGAAGGTCCGAAGGCCAGAGCTGAAGCTTAACGAAAGCTTCGAAGCTTATGAGGTTTAGCTCGGAACCTCCATCGACCATTACATGGTGGATTTGAATATTGTTAATGGTGGGCAACACCATCAATGGTAGTTGACCAGCCCCGATCATGTTTCAGCGGTAGTCCGAAGCATAAAAAATGATAGGTGTATCCACCCACTTCCGATGTGGTTCTGCCTTAGCAGCAGGAGCTACCATGGCCATGTCACGCCGCATTGTCTTGAGGATGCGACAAGATGTGATGTCCCAAGAACCACCATAGGTTGTGTTCAAGGTCTACCGACGTTCGTTGTCAGAGGCGTTGGAGTCGTCGTCGACAGTGTTGTAAACGACTTTCAAGACCTTTTTAGGGTCCTGGAAACCTAGCTCCTCTTCAGTCGGAGCATCATCAACTTTTTGTTTTCCTTCCCTTTGTCGGAAAGGAGCTTCTTCCCAGCGCTTGTTGTAGCGCTCGGCAAGGTTCTGTACCTCCTGACACTCTTCCAAGCTGTGTCGATTCATCTTGTGAATTGGACACCATGCTTTGGAACTGTTGTCGTCCTCTGATGAAGGTCGAGGTCGCTTCTCGGGGTGTGGCCCCCGGCTTCCAGGGGCTGCAGCAGCAGCGGCTGGAGGGCCAGTCGATGACTTCTTTTTGCCATTGGGCTTCTTCTTCTTTTTACCACTACTGGAGGTAGCATCTTCTATTTTGGAGGACTTCTGATTGGCCCCCGGAGCTGGCTTAGAGTGCATTTCACGGCCCTCCGCAGCTCTAGCGCATTTGTCGGCTAGGCTGAAGAGTTTTGTGGCGCTGGTGACTTCTTTAATAGCCAGCTTCTCTAGCATCTTCTTATCTCGAACTCCCTATCTGAATGCAATGATAACAGAAGAGCTCAATATAGATAGAATGGTATTTCATACCTGAGAGAATCGCTGGATGAAGGACCATAGCGACTCCCCCGACGTTTGCTTTACAGCAAACAAGTCCAATTCAGTGTCGGGTCGGGTGTAGGAGCTCTCGAAGTTGGCAGTGAATTGCTGGCATAGTTCCGCCCAACTATTGATAGAGTCAGGTGGAAGACTCATGAACCAGGACCTTGCAGTCCCAGTTAAGGCCACCGGAAAGTAATTGACCAATACAGCCTCATCACCTCCCACTGCCAATATGGCGGTTGAGTAGATTTGACGAAATTCGACGGGGTTGACTGTCCCATCGAATTTTTTCGGCAAGTGAGGCCGGAACTTCTGTGGCCATCTGACCATACATAAGTGCATGGCCAGGGCAAAACAACCTCCTCCTACTCCTTGAGGAGTAGGGTTGTCCCGAGCCTCCCGCCTTTCGCGAGCATGCTCAATATGGACATGACTGTCCTGTTGCCGGTATTGGCGATCCAGTTCCAACCACAGGTCATGAGTCGAAATCTTGGTAATTGTGTGGGTGCGTCGTGCCCCGAGAGGCAACAAAGTCACCTGTTGGGAGGCGGCACGCCTCCTTTGTTGAGAGGCTTGTGGACCAAGCCGGCCGGACAGGGTCCGTCGTTGTGAAGGTACTCGCCCAGAAGGGGGAGGACTTTGGTTACTGATGCCTGCAGCCGCAGCTGTGACCAAATGGTCGACATCAGCCCTCTACTGCTCCATAGCACCCTGGGGTGCACCTGGAGGTGGTGGATGTTACAGAAGAGCTCGCGCAGCAATGAGCGCGTGCTCGGGGTTGTTGTTTGCCGATGCGGTCATCGACGCAAATGCCCCATCCCGTTGACCGGCATTGTTTGCTAGAGCAGATGGTGCTACAGTGCCTGTCGGAGCATTGGCACCTGCTGGTTGCTGAACGTTTGAGAGGTTGCCTCCAGCAGGTTGTTCAGCATGATTGCCATTGGATGATCTAGTAGCTGAATTCACCATCTTGTGATCTCGGGATTGCCTTGCCCCTAATTGGCTCGCCAAATGTTGAAGTGTTGGATACGACACTTCCCCGGGACCCGCTGAGAAGCAGCCCACGGAGGTTCTTTTGTGGTTGGGGCACGCAAAGATCAATATCAAGATGGTGAACTCAGAGATTTACGTGGTTCGGGCCGCCTGAGAGTAACACCCTACTCCACGGGGTTTGTATAATTGTATTGAGCGAGTGCGTTCGCTAGGGTCAGGTCGCAATAGACCAGATCCGAGTGTCCCCATGTTCGTGCGGTGTAGCCCTTTTATAGTTCTAAGGACTCATCGTTACAAAGATAGCATGACCCGACATGTGGCCCTAGCGTTCTTAATGACCTAATGCACTATCTAAAGAGTATTAAGTACAATTAATAGTGCGGTAACGTGCCTTCATGGCAGCGTTACCCCTATTAATAGTGCACTGATCGTGTGTCATTAATATGGCATTAATGACACATTATCAGACCTTGTAACTGCCGCTTTAACCATCCTTGAATGTCTGTAAAGGTCATGATCGTCCTGTATTTCTGTTGGTGACGAAGGTCCGGGGGCTCCGCACGTGGCAGATCCGGAGCTTTCCTTTGCGGGAGGGTAGGACCGGGGTTGCTGTACACGTGTCAGTACTGGAGCTCCTCTCTGATGGGGGCTAGGTCCGGGGCTGTTATACACGTGTAGTCACTGGAGCTTCCCTTGGTTGGGAGTTCTGTTCCGGTCTTACTTTACACGTGTTAACTCGGGAGCCAGCAATGTGAGGGGAGCGGGTCCGGTGCAACGTGCCATGTGGGACCTGCGAGAGCCTTCGATTCTGACGGGTGGAACTTTCTTGCACTTCTCGCGGTATCGTGGTGTACCCGGTACATAGGGTACCGATAGTGATAGACAATCCCTGGAAGCCCTCGCTCGCCCAATGGATGCACAGGGCAGAGTACGCGTCCGGGTGGTTGTCAAGCCACATTACGCCGACATGCACACATTTATTATTGGTTTAGAAGATTGTTAACAAAATCGGATAATGAAGCAGCCACTTTACCTCTAAGTACTGCGCCTCCCTCAAGTACTTGTCGGCAATGTCCCTGTACTACCCCAGCTCACCCTTGTCCGGATGCAACATGAAGTACGCTTGGTCGCTTGAATGCGGGCATTTGATATTGACTGTGTGAGGAGCTTCCTGGCGTTCAAATCGAAGATGGAACGAGCGTGATCCAACTGTTGGACCTCATCCTCCAAACGGTATCGTGCATGGAAGAAGAAATATATAAGTAAATGTATTTAACCTATAACAGATTTGTATTACACAAATATTCTTCATACTTACCATGAAGTCGTGCCAGACAGCCTCCCGATAGTTGTTGTGAACAACGTCCTGGGCCGGAGCATAGTCGTGCCAAGACGTAGCAGTGGATCCGTTCTCTACACCAGGGTACTGCACACGGACCAGACGACCCAAGACAATGTTCAGCTGCTGGTGGTGTCCCTATTCCATAAACGAGAAGTCTTCCCAAGACCTGATAGATGATTCTAAATTAGTACATATGTAAGTCTAAAAATATCTAAATTGAATTGTTAGAGATTTACTTACTTATCGCTAATCTGACTAATAATGATCCGATCGACTGGGTTTGTAGGAGCTGGAGGAGGAGCATTGCAGTGGCTCCTCCTAGTCCGCCGTCTCGTAGCCGGCTCCACATCAGGTGACCCAAAAGAGGGGTCACCCAATTGCGTTGGCTCGCCAGCAGGCCCCGAAGACGGCTCCGAAGCCTGGTCAGCCTGCAGTGGCTAAAGAGGACCTCTGGCCTCTGCGTCCTTAGACGTATACTGGTCCTAACAATTTTAAAGATTCATATTATAAATTAAAGAATTACTTATATAATCCATGTAATTAAATGTTTTTTACCTGTCATGACCGCTGTGACCGTTGTACAGGTCTCTGTGATGACTCTGGTAGACTCTGGTAAACAATTTTAAGTAGCCCTGGAAGACCTCGTCACCTCTCGTGACGCACGTGGGCAGAAAGCTCCGCGGCCCCCCCCCCCCCCACCCCGTTGTTTGCTACTGCTCAACGGCATCTTGTGTCCTGAATGACGTATGCTTCGGCGATGCATCCTACGACTCTTGCTCGATTGTGAACCATAGGTTTAAGACATTTGAGCACTCTTTCAACATGATACATCCACCTATATTGCACATGACCGCCCACTTTAGCTTCATATGGAAGATGGATTAGGAGATGTTGCATTGTACTGGAGAACCCTAGAGGGAAAACTTTTTCCATCTTACATAAAATCACTGATATCTCCCTTTCCAACTTCTCCATCATCTCTCTTCTGATTTCTTTAGCACAGCTGTCTATAAAAGTAGCTAAGCTCGGCGAACACCTTCCACACTGCATCGTCAAGGTAGCCCCAAAACATAATTGACAAAAGCCTTTCCATGATTATGTGATAATCATGACTCTTCAACCCCGTTGGATTTCCAGTCTTGACATTTATGGCTCGTCTCAGGCTAGTAGCATAAACTTCTGGGAATTTCAACCACTCAAGACTTTTTTTCTTTTGTCGAAGATAGAAAGAAGCATGCGGTTTGCCACCAACTTCGAAGAGCTCAAGAGTTGGACGATTACAAGTGTCTGCCAAATCCTTCCGAGCCTTTATATTGTCCTTTGTTTTGCCCGTCATATCCAAGCATGTGCTTGTGATGCATTCATCCATGTTACGTTCCTAGTGCATGACATCAATGTTATGCATTTGGATTAAGGACTACACATACGGTAGCTCACATAGTGCACATATATGAGTCCAATTGTGGTTCTCTCCGTAACCAACAAAATATTCAGGACGACCTTCATCTGCCACAAGGTTGTTCAACTGTTCAGCAATCTCTGACACGGATAGACATTGCGGTGGTCCTTTTTTGACAACATGTCCTTCCTAAAGGCATTTCTTTGATGCCTAAATACGTGATTGGGTGAGAACCAGTGTCTGCGGTAATCAATGTAGAAAATCTTGCCACCATGATTTAGACTAAAACATTTCGTGTCCAAAGCACATATCAGACATGTCAAACGACCATGAGTGCTCCAGCCAGAAACCATGTCGTAAGCTGGGAAATCATAGATAGACCACAAGTATGCAGCTCAAAGGTTGAATTTCTGTTTTTTTGTAACAGTCGTACGCTTCGATTCCTGTCCATAACATTTTCAACTCTTTAATCAACGGCTTCAACATCACATTTAGTCGTGAACCAGAATGATCAGGTCCAGGTACAATAAGGCAAAGGAACATGAACTCATACTTCATACAAAGATATGGTGGTAAGTTGTATGGAAAAGCAAACACGGGCCAACAAGAGTATGGTGTTGCGTTTGTACTGAATGGTGAGAAGCCATCAGTCGCCAACCCGATCGAATATTTCTCGTGTCATTGGTGAAATCTGGATCGAAGCTATCAAGCGCTTTCTATGCCTCGCCATCGGATGGGTGCACCATCATTCCGTCGTTCTCACGTACACCTTCTTTGTTCCACCTCATGTGTTTGGCTATTTTTTTAGAGAAACAAGAACTTCAACCTAGGTGTGACAAGCAAGTAGCGAAGCTACTTCTGTGCGACTCCAGTTATTACTTTTGTACCGTCTTCGTTAACAACTTTGACAAATCTTGCTTTATCACATTTTAAGCACTTGTTCTCGTTGGTGATCTTTCCAGAAAAGCATGCAGTTGTCTGGGAACATATAAATCTTCTCATAGTTCATACCAAGAACAAAAATCAATTTATTAGACTGATAAATATCTTTAGGCAATGTATTGGGCCGCAGAAGGACATCGCTGACTAATTTAATGAGATTGTTGTAGCAGTTGTTGGAGAAGAAATACTTAGACTTAATTGCCATAAATCTAGTCATGAAATTGAGGATTGTCAATTTGGTGTGTTCATGCAATGGCTGCTTTGATGCATCGAGAAGCTCGAAGAACTTATTTGCCTCCATTGTAGGAGGACCCTCTGCCAATTCAGGATTTATGGCTTCAGGCATCTCGTCCATCCTATCGATCCCCATGCTGTCAGCCTCATCTCGATCTTCTACGGCTTGCGAAGCTGTCTCGCCGTGAAAGGTCCACAACTCATAATATAGCATGAACTATTTTGACACAAGTGAAACACCATCGTCAAATTATCGAAACACTTGGCATTCTGACATTTGGTACATGGGCACCGTACCTTACCGTTGTTTAACAAAAGCTCATTGTATAAAAGCATCCGTCTTGATGAACCACTCCTCTGAGTGTCTCCCCTCCTTTTCCAACCAATATACATCCAAGTGCGATCTTCAGCCATGTTTGAGGGTATACCTTCAAAGAAGAGAAATCATTATTAGTTTATTTTTGATATTATGTCACGACCCTAAAACTAAGTAGATAGGTCATGAATCAACCGAAGAGTGACCAAGGCAACATGCTTATGACGAGACACGAGGTCCGAATCCGGACAAAATTTCGGCAGCATAACCCCGCTGTTATCCAACTGCATGCCTAAAAATGGTGTAGTAGAGAACAACAGGGTTATGCTGCCGAAATCATGTCTGGATCCAGACCCCGTACCTTGGTCGTCATAAGCGCACCGTCGATCACTTCCAGGCTATTCAAAAAGGGACAATTCCGAATCTGCACGTCTCACATGCCTATCACATGTGATACGTGCCGATCCGAAACGGGTGACGCATTTCTATAGGTTACGTATTTTCTTTTCATTTTTAAGTCATTTATGAGAAAGGAAGAAACAAGAGAGAGATAGAGGAAAGTTGGTCTTAGATAACACTTCCACGTCCGGATCCACCGTCCATGCAAGCTTGGTTGTGGACAAACGATTACCGTCTCCATCTATAGCTCTGAGATTTTATTGGCGACGACCTAGGGTTACCGTTGCAGTTCGCTTTCGTGCCGTCATCGCCATCGCCGTTCGCTTCTGTGTTGTCTCGACGCATATATTACGAATACAACATATATACGGCATGACACGCATTTAATTGCGTTGTGTCGGGTTGGGGCGTGCTGAGACGGGCAGCCAGAAACCCGTTTACTTTAAGTAATCACTCAAACACATTAAATATAAACAAAACCATAAGTAAAAATTAATGAATAACATAATAAACTAACTATAAACAATTATCCTAAACATAATAAATAATATAATATAAAAAAGCATTGTAAATTCAATTACATAATCAACAATATAATACAAAAAATAGTGTATTGCATAATCAATAATTCAATTGCATTTCTAAATTCAATTGCATTTCTAAATTCAGTTGCAAAATCAACAATTCAATCACATTTATAAAATCAATTGCATTTCAACATTCGATGGCATAATCAACAATTCAATTGCATTCAAAATTCAATTGCATTTAAATCACAATTCAATTCCAATCAAAATTCAATTGCATTTCAATTCAATTGCATGGGAGGGGCGTCTCGGGTGGGGGAGGAGGGTGGGTTGGCCGCCGGCCATGGAGGGAGGATAAAGGGGGGCGGGGCGCTCAGACATGGGAGGGTGAGGGAGGGTGGGGAGGAGGCTCGGTCATGGGAGGGAGCTTGCGGCCGCTGTGGAGGAGGGGGGAGGGAGAGAGCAGGCTGTCATGGCTTATCTGAGCCAGTGCAGGGCGGCGGCGACGAGCTCCGGAGGCGGTGGTGACTTCAAGAGCGGTGTCGGCGACGAGCTCTGGAGGCAACGGCAACTTCGAGCGCGGCGGCGCCGATGAGCTTCTCGGGCGGGGCGGCAGCGCATGCACGAGTGATGCGCGGGCAGGAGTGAACCGATCCGTCGGGCTCGCGCCTGTTTTAATTCAGGGGTAAACGATGGTAACCGTCGTTTATAAGGTTATTGGCGATGACCTAGGTCTACTGTCGCTAACAAGGTCCGTATAAATGACGGCCCAATGCCACCGTCACCAATATTGGCTCGGGTGGGTCGGGTATGGGCCATTTTTTTTTTGACCTGGAAAAGCTGCAAGGGAGAACCCCGGCAGCAGGTATGGGCCATGTTACCGACGACCCGGTATTAGCGATGGCCCACTGTTGTTTATAAATTTATTGGCGACGGTCCTAGTGTCACCTTTGCTAATATGGACCGTGTAAACGATGACCAGATTTAGCCGTCGTCAATTAAGTTATAAACGACAGCCCCGTAGCCAATAACTCTGGCCGCCGTTTATCATCGGGATTCATGTAGTGTCTGTTATAGTTTCAAAACATATAAGTAATACCTATAATAAGTGCTATAAGAACCATTCTTGAACTGGAAGATATTTTCAGAATCGGTTCAGCCAATGAACTGGTATTGATAATTCTGTTATCATCATCCATTCCAATTACGAACCAGGACTGAAGACTAGTATCTGTTCCAGTTACGAACCAGAATTAATAAATCAATTATCTGAAGCGGTTCCTGTTATAAACACATGATGATCACTTGATATTCGAACTGGTTCATGATACAAACCGATGATGATACGACTTATTCAAACTGGTTCATGTTACAAACCCATGCTGATTAGTTGACTCATCTGAATCCAAACCGGATCGTGTTATAAAGCGATGCTGACCTTTTGACTTTATCCGATCGAACCGGTTCTATTTATAAACTGATGCTGGTATGTTGACTTAACAGATGCTGATCAGTAGCTGGTGGACTGATCAGTAGTTACAAACCGGAACAGAAATGTAGATCTTTCTTGCTCATCAGTAGCTGGTGGACTGATCTTTTTATTATGGGCACTGGTTCTAATAATGTATGAGTTCAACACGTAGGTGAAAATTGACCACCACAAACTGCTTCTATTTGTCCACTATAAACTGCTTGTATTTGTCTTTTCCATTATTCTCGGCTGCAAGAAGCATCATGTCCAATTTAAAGTTTCATCAACAGTATGAAGATCATTTAATCCAGGGAATTGATCAGTAGTAGCATTGAAAGACACTGCTACAATAAGCTTTATCTCAGACGGCTCCGAACGTATTATCACACGCGATTTTCAAAACCATCTGAAACGAAGAGTTTGTGATAATCTGCAATTTTACAGGCGAAAAAATAAAACCGCCTATGATAATGGATTTATCACAGCCGATATATTTATATACTTACATGTTATTTATGTACCAGGTTTCCTAGTATCGGACTGTTCTAATGTCTACCAATCTCAGTATTGGTTCCGAACGGGTGCAAATAGTCAGCCTAGTACTAAAACCAGTTGCATAACAAATCAAATTTCATTACTACTGATAACAGTAACTGTTTCAGTTATGAATGGGTATGGAAAGTATCCTAGTTCTAAAACCGGTTGTAGTACCACTACTACAAAAAGCATTTTCATAGGCGCCTAGATTTTTTAAACACAGGCGGTTCGTAAAAAAATGTGACTGTGATGATGAATAATACAATAACCGCATATGATGACAGAACATCACAGGCGGATTTTAAGAAACAACCGCCCGTGGAAATCATGTATTTTCTCAGGCGGTTATTAATTAAGAACCGCCTGTGATGTTATCTACATCACAGGCGGTTCTTAATTAATAACCGCCTGAGAAAATACATGATTTCCACGGGCGGTCATTGTTTAAGAACCGCATGTGATGCTGCTAAGCTCCTGTCAAGCTATTCCCTGCACAACAAGCTCTTGTAGATGCAAGTAAGACATGTGGCTCTGTTAGAAAATAGGAGGCAATTTACTGAACAATTATGGAAAAACACATGAAAACAGCAGCGATCAATACCGACAGACAGACGGGACGAGAAATATCGCGTACCGATTTGAAGCCGTTGAACCGTTATAGATCTGACGGTGAACTGTCGCTACAGACGTTGGTGACGACGTTGGGCCGCAGTGCCTGATCTCCTCGGTAGACGACCCGTGGTGAAGAACGTGAGCAATCGCGTGGAGCGCTTCCCAAAAACCCTATTCGCCCTCTCCAGGTGCAGGATCGCAAGGGTGAGCGGTTCCGGAGACCTGCTCTCCCGATCGTTAGTGCACGCCGGCGCTCGGGATGGAGTAGAGTAGAAGGCGGCGCAAGGAACTCGAATGTGGGAAATGATCTGATCGTGGGATGTTCTCTGCCATACCGCACACGCCCGTATTTATAGAGTCCCACGGAGGCGGTTCGTGTGCGATCCAGAGGATCCGGATCCGAACTGACTCCACAGTCGTAGACGCGTCCGTCTCCAACGACTTGGACCCTGTCTCGATAGCCCCAAAAATTCGGAGGCCCAAAAACCCAAAGCCCAATTTAGTTTTCTGCAAAAATATAAAATCTGGGCTCAACTCGAATTCACATGAACACACAAGCGAGCGCGCGCGTGTGCGGTGCGGGGCGAGGCGAGGCGTGGCGAGGCGAGCGAGCGAGGAGGAGGAGCACGCATGGGCCACCCCTCTCTTCCTCTCTTCTCTCTCACTCAAGGAGTGGAAGAGCAGCCTCCCTTTTATGTAGGGGTTGCTCCACTTCCACTTTCCATGTGGGACTAATCATTTAGTACCACTCCCTCTTGCCCTAATGGGCCTTTGAGATTTATTGGGAATTAATTCAGAATATTAGATGGTCCTAGCCCATTTATTCCAACAATCCCCCACCAGATCTCAAAACCATTA
Source organism: Tuctoria greenei (assembly GCA_036927565.1). NCBI lineage: Eukaryota > Viridiplantae > Streptophyta > Magnoliopsida > Poales > Poaceae > Tuctoria > Tuctoria greenei. The sequence continues at coordinate 94,815,806 of JAYESD010000005.1, forward strand.
GGAGAGAGGTCATTCTGGTTCCTTGTTTGATATACTAGTGTTTTGGCAGAGACTGTTAAGTTGAACTTCTGCCTAGATCCTCAAGTTTCATCAGGTCACAACTTGAACAATAGACTACGCCTTGAATTGCAATATTTGTGTGAACTGACTTCACCCAAAGTACATTACCAGTACTTGACTACCAGTAGTCTACCCTGCGGGTGGAGCGTATGCGTCGTACTCCCTGGTCTTTTCATGAGCTTTCCGGAGATCACCCAAATCTCACAGGCTGTGATGTTAGACAGTCGGAGCTCATATAGGTGTATTTCTTTCAAGATTGCCCTGTAGGACGGCATCATTGCTACACACAGCCATCGGAAACACATTAAGGCAAATTGCCAACCTGCCTTACAGTTTGAGAGTACAAGCGTGCACCTTCACATAGAGAGGGTATAAAGGAAGTACTCTCCTTGGTGATCCACTAGCTTGTTTTTCCATGCCCTAATTCACGGATCTCCGATCATATAGGCTGGGTTACTACTATGGTGTCACATCAATGGGTATCAAACCCATCTCTCTCGATGCACTTTCTATCACATTACGTGATAGACCCTTCGTGAAGGGATCTGCCAGGTTTTTGTCTGTTTGTGAAACAGTAATAACTCCGGAGTTTCTCATTTTCCTGACAGATTTTAAACGTCTCTTGACGTGTCTTGATGATTTTGCATTATCCTTAGAACTGGTTACTTTGGCACTCACCGTCTGATTGTCACAGTTCATAAGGATTGCCGGCAATGGTTTCTCAACTACAGGCAAATCCATCAAGAGCTCTCTCAACCATTCTGCCTCTGCAGTTGTTGTCTCTAAAGCAGTGAGTTCTGCTTCCATGGTTGACCTCGTCAAAATGGTCTGTTTGCAAGACCTCCATGATATAGCGCCACCAGCTAGAGTGAACACATATCCACTCGTGGCATAGAGTTCATCAACATCAGAGATCCAGTTCGAATCACTATAACCCTCAGGCATGGCCGGATGCTCAGTATAGTGAATTCCATAACTCATTGTACCTCTCAAGTAGCGCATAACCCTTTCAAGTGCATGCCAATGATCTATACCCGGGTTTGATATGAACCTGCTCAGTTTGCTCACAGCAAATGAGATATCAGGACGGGTTGCGCTCGCTAAGTACATGAGTGAACCGATCATCTGAGAATATTTAAGTTGATCTCTCGACTCTTTCTTGTTCTTTCTGAGTATAATGATGGGATCATAAGGCGTTGGAGAAATCTTGCTATCCATAAAGCTGAACCGGCTCAAGATTTTCTCAACATAGTGAGTTTGACTTAAAGTAATCCCACTCTCATCCTTATTCAGCTTAATGTTCAGTATAACATTAGCTTCTCCCAAATCTTTCATATCAAAACACTTTGATAGAAAAGACTTGACCTCAGAAATTATATCAATACTTGTACCAAAAATAAGTATATCATCCACATACAAGCATAATATAATGCTATCGCCCCCACCATGGCGATAGTACACACACCGACCAACCTCATTAATGACAAAGCCCGCAGACGTCAAAGTACCGTCGAACTTCTCATGCCATTGCTTAGGTGCTTGTTTGAGGCCATACAAGGATTTCAAAATATTTGCACACCTTTGTCTCTTCACCTTTTACTACGAACCCATCAGGCTGTTCCATATAAATCTCCTCTTCCAACTCTCCGTTCAGGAAAGCTGTCTTTACATCCATTTGATTGATGATTAGACCATAAGAGGCAGCCAAAGAAAGTAGTACACGAATTGTCTTCATTCTAGCGGCAGGTGAATAGGTGTCAAAATAGTCTTCACCTTCCTTTTGAGTATAGCCCTTTGCAACTAGCCTTGCCTTGTACTTTTCAATAGTACCATCAGGCGTGAGCTTCTTGAACACCCACTTGCAGCCTACTGGTTTGCACCCATACGGCCGTTCAGTTAACTCCCAGGTTCCATTGGAAAGAATTGAGTCCATCTCACTATGAACTCCTTCTTTCTAGTCATCTGCATCAGGCGATGCATATGCCTCTGCTATGGATCTAGGAGTATCGTCCACAAGGTACACAATGAAATCATCACCGAAGGATTTTGTAATTCGTGATCTCTTACTCGACTGAGTTATTTCATTGTGTTCCTCCTTTGGGACACTCTCAAATGGTATATCAAGAAACTCGCTAGTTGTGGTGGATTCAGGACAAATTTCAAAAGAGATCCTAACAGTGCTATGCATATCTTTCATAGGAAAATATTCTCAAAAAATGTTGCATCACGAGATTCCATAGTAGTATCAACATGCATATCAGGTACCTCAGATTTAACTGCTAAAAATCTATATGCGATGCTCTGATGAGCGTAGCCTAGAAAGACACAATCCACTGTCTTTGGTCCCAGCTTGTGTTTCTTGGTAATTGGAACATTGACCTTTGTCAAACATCCCCAAGTACGCAAGTATGAAAGTGATGGTTTTCTCCCAACCCACTCCTCATAAGGGGTCTTCTCTTTATTCTTGTTTGGAACGCGGTTTAGGACATGACATGAAGTCAATAGAGCCTCCCCCACCGTGCCTTAGATAAACCGGACATGTCTAACATGGCATTCACCAAGTCACACAATGTGCGATTTTTCCTCTCGGCTACCCCGTTTGATTGGGTTGAATAGGGAGGCATCCTCTCATGTATAATACCGTGTTCCGCACAAAAATCATCAAATATTTTGCGAAAATACTCACCACCACGATCTGACCTAAGATGTTTGATATTTCTCTTTAATTGAGTTTCTACTTCAGATTTATAGATTTTAAGGTAGTCTAAAGCTTCATCTTTAGTTTGCAACAAGTAAATATAGCAGAATCTAGTAGAACCGTCTATTAATGTCATCAAATATTTCTTTCCACCTTTTGTCAACACACCATTCATCTCGCATAGATTAGAATGTATAAGTTCTAATGGTGCCAAGTTTCTCCCCTCGACTGCCTTGTGAGGCTTTCGAGGTTGCTTTGACTGCACACAATTATGGCACTTAGAACCTTTGACAATGGTGAATTCCAGAATTAATTTGAGACTAGATAGCCAATTCCTTAAACCAAAATTAGTGTCACATAAACGAGAATGCCAAACACTTGCATCATCATTAATACCACCACAAATATTGTTTATTGACTTATTATTAAACTCCAAAAGAGAAAAGTGGAACAGGCCTCCGCATTCATAGCCTTTACCAATAAATTGTCCATGCTTGGACACAACTATTTTATTGGACTCCAAAACTACTTTAAACCCATCTCTGCATAGAAGAGTCACTAACAAGATTCTTGTTCATAGTAGGGACATGCTGCACATTCTTCAGCTGGACAATCTTTCCCGAAGTGAACTTCAGATCGACCGTGCCAACACCACGAATAGAAGCATGTGACCCATTCCCCATTAGGACGACGAAATCCCGGAACTAGTAAGAAGTAAACATGGACATGTTAGAACATACATGACATTAGCACATGTATCAAACCACCAAGATGATGTTTGAGAAACATAAAGAATAGTAAAAGAATTACTGTACACATCTGCATTGCTAGACGTCACTATGTTGACATTCTTTTTCCCTCTGCGATCTGCCCTCTCAGGAGAGTCCTTGGAAAAATGTCCCTGCTCCCCACATGTGTAGCAGCAGCCATCATTGGCTTTGTTTGACTTCTTCTTCTTATTGAAAGCAGTAGTTTTGTTTGGCTTGAATTGAGACTTGTTCCCTTTGTTCTTTCTACACCATATTAGCATTGGCGCTAGATTGACCCTCGCCTCCTTTCTCAGTAGCGTCCTTAGCCCGAGCCTTCTCCTCAACATCAAGAGATGCTATCAGGTTTTCAACTGATATTTCCTGTCTCTTGTGTTTGAGAGCTGTGGTGAAGTTCCTCCACGATGGAGGTAACTTTGCAATAATGCACCCAGCCACAAAATTGTCGGGTAAAGGACACTTAAGGAGATTGAGCTCTCTCGCAAGGCACTATATTTCACGAGCTTGTTCAAATATGGGATGGTTGTTAACCATCTTGTAGTCATGAAAATTATCCATGATATACAGTTCACCGCCTGCATCGGTTGCACCATACTTGGCATTAAGTGCATCCCAGAGCTCCTTACCATATGTGACTGTCAGATAGACATCAAAGAGTTTATTGTCAAGAACACTTAAGATGCATCCTCTCAGGGCAGAATTGGCTTCCTCGAACTTTGTCTGTTCTTCAACAGACAAAGGACCTTGAGGCCTTCCCTCTGTTACCCAGAAGATCTTAAGAGATTGGAGCCAGAGCGTGGCCTTAACTTGCCACCTCTTGAATTGCACGCCAGAGAATTTCTCCGTCCTCAGTGCATCGGCAAAAGTCATCATATTCAACTCAGGAAATTGCTTAATAAGGTTTTTGGATTGTTAGAAAATAGGAGGAAATTTACTGAACAATTCCGGAAAACACACGAAAACAGCAGCTATCAATACCAACAGACAGACGGGACGAGAAATATCACGTACCGATTTGAAGCTGGTTGAAACGTTGTAGATCTGACGGCGAACTGTCGCTGCAGACTTTGGTGACAACGTTGGGCCGCAGCACCCGATTTCTTCAGTAGACGACCCGTGGTGAAGAATGCGAGCAGTCGCACGGAGCACTTCCCAAAAACCTTATTCGCCCTCTCCCGGTGCAGGATTACAAGGGCGAGCGGTTTCGGAGACCTGCTCTCCCAATTGTTGGTGCACGCCGGCGCTTGAGATGGAGTAGAGTAGAAGGTGGTGCAAGGAATTCGAACATGGGAAACGATCTGATCGTGGGATGTTCTCTGCCATACCGCGCGCACCCGTATTTATAGAGCCCGACAGAGGTGGTTTGTGTGCGATCCAAGGAATCGGGATCTGATCTGACTCTGCAGTCATAGACGCGTCCATCTCCAACAACTTGGACTCTGTTTCGGTAGCCCCAAAAATTCGAAGGCCCAAAAGCCCAAAGCCCAATTTAATTTTCTGCAAAAATATAAAATATGGGCTCGGCTCGAGGCTCGAATTCACACGAACACGCGCGCGCACGTGCGCGGGTCGGGGCGGGGCGAGGCGAGGCGAGGCGAGGCGTGGCGTGGCGTGGCGAGGCAAGCGAGCGAGGTGGAGGAGGAGGAGGAGCGCGCGTGGGCCACCCCTCTCTTCATCTCTTCTCTCTCACTCAAGGAGTGGAAGAGCAACCTCCCTTTTATGTAGGGGTTGCTCCACTTCCACTTCCCATGTGGGACTAATCATTTAGCACCACTCCCTCTTGCCCTAATGGGCCTTTGATATTTATTGGGAATTAATTCTGAATATTATATGAGCCTAGCCCATTTATTCCAATAGGCTTATCATTTGGATTGTTGAAAGCGTCAATTTGAAGCCTGACGATCCTTGGAAGAATTTTCTCATCCATTTGAAGGATTTCTTTCCCTCCTGTCCATTTGAAAACTTAGGAAGATGCTCCTTCTCAGTTTTAATGCCTAAATATATTGACTAAAAATCAGTACCTACTTTCTTAGTGCTTCACACAAGCGAGTAAGCGAACAACTTCAATCACAAATATTGTTTTTACACTTTCATAGGGATTTAACCTTAATCTTTCAAGCATAGATTTATCAAATAAGTGAAGCTTTCGTATCACACATGTTAATTGCAGTTATAAGTGAAGGATGTGTCGAAGCTAATGAAATCTGAATTGGACTAAAGATAAAGAGATCCTGCATATGAGTGGCAATGTCTAGGTTAAACTGCGTGAAGCTATGATGACAACCTTCAACAACATGAAAAGTGATGCCAAGGTTATGCTTGCATCAACCAAGACATGTTGTGAGAGTATAACACTTGTTGGGGCAAGCATAACCTTGGCATCACTTTTCATGTTGTTGAAGGTTGTCACCATAGCTTCACGCTGTTTAACCTAGACATTGTCACTCATATGCAGCATCTCTTTGTCTTTAGTCCTGTTGAGATTTTGTTAGCTTCGACACACCCTTCACTTGTAATTGCCATTAACCTGTCTGATGAGGAAGCTTCAATTATTGATAAATCTATGCTTGAAAGATTAAGGTCAAATTCCTATGAAAATGGTAAAAACAACATTTATGATTGAAGTTGTACACTTCGTCCCTTATGTGAAGCACTAAGAGAGATGATACTAATTTATAGTCAATATATTCAACCATTAGAACTGATAAAGTAGCATCTTCGTAAGTTTTTAAAATGGAGAGAAGAGAATGAAATCTTTCAGGGCTTGTTTGGGTGTACTCAACCTAATTGGATTGAAGTGGATTGAAGTGAAGAATGAACTAATTTTCTTCTCAATCCACCTCAAACCACTTATATTGAAGTGGATCCACTCCTATCCAAACAAGCCCTCAAATGGACGGGAAGTATCGTCAGACTTCAATTGAAGCTTTTAACAATCCAAATGATGAGTCTCGGGTGTTACTTGCATCTACAAGAGCTTGCTGTGAAGGGATTAGCTTGACATGAGCTTCAAGAGTTGTGCTTCTAGATGTTGTTTGGAACCGAGCTGTTGGAAGGCAAGCCTGATCATCATAGGTCAGAAGAAATTTATATACACATACTGAATTTAATAATGTTCAAAACAGAAGCTGAATTTAATAATGTTCGGAACATGCTATCTAAAGATGAAATAGAGCATTGTTCTAAGTTGATTTCAGAAGATACAAATATATACAATATATATCATACATTTTTTCCAGCATTGACATCTTCTCGCATATAGGGTTTCAAATTCTTTTTAATGCTTCTCTCTACGCGCTTGATGTTTTCTGGTTCAGTGAAAAGGTACATCTCTTCATACTGATTATATTCCTCTTCATTATCTCCCACACTCTCAACCCCAACAATATTTTGCTTTCCAGAAACAACTACGTGCATCTTCTTAGTTTCTGGATCTTGAACATAAAAAACTTGTGCAACACTATCGGCGAGAACCCACAGGTCATCTTTATAACCCACTTTATTCAAGTCTACCAGTGTCAGCCCGTAATTGTCCACTTTCACACCATCAGAATGTTTGACCCATTGGCACTTAAATACGGGCATTACCATTCTTTCGCCATAATCGAGTTGCCATATTTCCTCTATGAACCCGAAGTATGTGGTATTTTGCCCTTGTGAATCATAAGCATCAATACGAACACCACTATTTTGTGCAACACTCTTACCATCTTTTTTTAGTGTAAATTGTGTAACTATTGATGTCATATGCTTGCCATGATGTCACCAAAGCAGATGGGCCAGAAGCTAATTTCTTCATTGTTGTCTCTTCTATAGTGTTTCTGTATGGTATATTTTTGTCCATTAACCATTCAGTGAAACATCTTCTGTGCTCTTTCATGATCCAGTCCTCTGTGCAGTCTTGGTTTTTATCACGAAGCCTAATTTGGTGTTCCTCGATATATGACTCAGCTATTGTGAGCTGTTGTAGTACACCAAAATGTGCACGGTGTACATTCTTGTAATCTTGAATGATAAAAGTTTTCTTACCCACTTTGCCTCTCCCACGTAGTCTACACTCATGTACTGGTATAGGCACACCTATCGATTTTCCATCTTTGATGTAATCAGCGCAACCCTCAATCACTTCTTCAGTGGTATATCCTTCCATAATTGAACCATCTGGGTGAGCACGGTTCCGCACATAACCTTTTAATACTCCTAAATATCTCTCCAACGAAAACATATGATGTAAATATAGTGGCCCCAATGCTTTTATCTGATCAACAAGATGTATGATTAGGTGTACTTGCATATCAAAGAAGGATGGTGGGAAACACATCTCAAGCTTGCACATAGTCTCGACGATGTATGTTTTTAGATAGTATAAATCTTCGCATGCTATCACCTTTTGCGATACTGCACTAAAGAAGTAACACAAACGTGTGATGACAACTTTTATATGCTCAGGTTTGATGACTCTTATTGCAATGGCAAGGAACACTGTCATCATCATGTGACAGTCGTGAGAATTATAACCGAATAAAGACAAGTCTTTCATCGAGACTAGTTTGCGGATACTGGATGAGAAACTTGTGTGCACTTTGATCCCATGCAAGCATTCGCAAATTGCTTTTTTCTCTTCTAGCATCGAGTTGTAGCTGGCTGGGGGAAGGTAATGCTCCCCGTTCGCCTTTTCTACTGGATGAAGCTCGGGTCTCAAATCAAGATTTACTAGGTCCATATGTGAATTTAATCCATCCTTTGTTTTCCTCGGCATGTCTATCAAGGTACCAATGATGCTGTCAAGTACATTCTTTGTAATGTGCATCAAATCAATACTATGGCAAAATTCCAGATTCTTCCAATACGGAAGATACTTGAAAAAAATTGATTGTTTCATGAAAGCCATGTCAGTTGTATCATCCAAAGATGTACTTTTCTTTCTCTTAATTCCTTTACATTTTTTGCCCTTACCGAAAGCAATATGAATGTTCTTGACCATTTCGAACACAAGTTTCCACTGTAAGGTTTTGGTGTAGTATCTTTTTTAATTTTGTTATCAAATTGTTCTTTCATCTTCCAATACTTGTGTGTATCTGTCAAGAACTGTCGGTGTCTCATGTACACTGTCTTTCTGGATGAAGTGAGGTATAGAAATCCAGTTCTATCCACGCACCTTACGCAACATTTCTTCCCTTTCATTTGTCCTGATAATGTAAACAGTCTGGGATAATCATGCACGGTAACGAATATCATTGCTCTTAGTGTGAAATACTCCCGCTTGTACTCATCCCATGTACATACCCCTTCATTCCACAATTTCACCATATCTTCCATTAAAGGTTCCAAGAACACATCAATTTCGATGCAGAGTTGTTTTGGACCTTGGATAAGAACAAATAACAAGATATATTTCCTTTTGTGACACAACCACGTCGGTAGGTTGTACATCTTTAAGACCATGGGTCATGTGCTATGTATGCCCCTTTTTTCACCAAACGGATTCATTCCGTCTGTACCCAAGGCAAACCTCATATTTCTGATTTCCTTTGCAAATTCTGGATACTGAATATCAAAATTTTTCCACTGCGTTGCATCACCAGGGTGTCGAATATGTTTTTCATTCTTCTTGCGCTGCTCGGAATGCCAACGCATAAGTTCAGCCTCCCTAGGGTTTGAGAACAAACGCTTCAAGCGATCATTTACCGGAAGGTACCACATCACCAAGGCAGGAATTTTTCTCTTATTCTTCTCGTCTGCATCGCCAGAAGTATCATCATCGTCACCTTCAGGACCAATAATAAACTTCTTATTTTTCTTAGACTTTTTTCATGTTGGTAATATACTAGTGATTGTAGTCCTTCTTATATCTACTGACACCACAAATGGGGCATCTAGTTGCGAGCTCATGCTCTTTGCGATACAGAATACAATGGTTCACACAAGCGTGTATTTTTGTCACTCCTAGAGCCATATGGCAAAGAAGTTTATTCGCTTTATAAGTGCTTCTGGGTAGTTTATTTGGATTTGGAAGAATTTCTGCCATAAGATTCAAAAGATCAGAGGAACTACAATCGGACCATCCATGTGTAGCTTTCGACATTAGTAGTTCTAAGACTGCACACAATGTAGTAAACTCTTTATCACAACCATTTGATTCATCATATAAAAGCCCCGTTACCGCATTCAGCAATGTCTCCATTTTACTTAAACCTTTGCTTGCTCCCATAGAAGTCAATACATATGGTTCAATGTGACGCAACATCTCCTCACAATCGAACTCATCATCATCACCATCTTGATTGTCACTACCATCATCGATATGAACGTTATCATCATCTGAACCTCTCTCATCATCTTTATCCACATCATGTGTGTCTAACTCACCATGCTCTGTCCATATTTTGTAGTTTTGTTTTGAAACCTCTTTTCACCAAATGAGATTGGATTACTATAGTATTCATCCAAGCAATCTTATTTTCGCAGTCGATACATGGACATAATATGTTATCTATCTTTTGCAACTTCGCAAGTCTCTTGGATGCTTCAATAAAATTTGCAACATTATGAATGTACGTAGGATCGGGTCTTGGCATGTTATACATCCACGCTCGACGGTCCATGCTTCAATAATAGAGTTTTTGTAAGACTTACAAAATTTGGCCACAAATATTCCCTAAAGGTCTTCTATAAAATGAATTTACAGAGACATAACCATATTGTATCATATGAGTGAATACTAGTATAATGTAGGTTTGCTCATTAGGGCGACTAATCGACCCTAGTCGATGGCTAATCGATGTCCGGTCGTCCTCAAGGTTTTTACAGTAATACCAAGTCGATACAGAGTTGTAGAGAGAGGTGGCACGTAGGAGAGCGGCGGCAACGTCAAATAGGACTCTAAGATCGGCGTTATAAGCAAGGATCTTTGGCGGCGCTCGTACCTTGCGAGGTAATGGAGATTGACAGTGGCGGCGACAGACAGGAGGCATCAGCGACGGTAGGTAGGAGGCGCCGGTGACGAACAAAAAGTGTGGCGGACAGGAGGCGACGGCGTCGAGCAGAGTCTGGAGGAGACGGGCGACGTCTTGAGGCGGACGGAGTCGAAGGCATCGGGCGCAGCAAGCGCGGGTGAAGGATTGAAGTCATGGGGCAAACAGGCCCAGTAGCATGGGCTAGGTCTGGGTGGGATCAGTTCCATTATATCTTGACGTCAGATCCCGTCCAACGATGGTAACTAAATAGGTGAGTTATAAAACCATCTCCCTAGAAAGCTAACCCTAATCACTCCTTCGAAATATATGCAAGCAGGAGGTACGCACACACAAGTAACATATTGAAAAGGAAAACACATAAAACTACAATTACAAGTTCAGGTAATATTCATGCATTTTATATATATTACAATATCATCTGTTAATTAAACATCATATTCATGTCACATAATAGGTAAAAACTACAATAAGCTTATTGCAATATAGTCCATACATCAATATCTAAAAGACCAAACTTCCAAATTATTGAGTCCAAACGCATATGTACACACATGCAAAAGGACACAATCCATATACCATAACACACAAAACTAGCAGCTTATCAGCTAATAAAAATATACAAAGAAAAAGTAAGGAAACTACATGCGTAAGGAAAAATAAAGGTAGCATTGCATAGTAGGGAAACTATGAGAATTTACTAGGTACCTTGTGGTGCGGGGCGTCAGCACGGATGGGCGGCAATGTGGGGCTGGGTAGAGGCGTGCCTCCGCGGGGCTGGGTGGAGACATGGCAGTGCCGGGCTCGGCGGCGGCGAGGCGGTGCCGGGCTCGTCGGCGGCGCGGCAGTGCGGGCTGGGCGGCGGCACGACAGTGCGGGCTCGGCGGCGGCGCGGCGGTGGGAAATTTCGGCAGCCTTGCGGCGTCGATGGAAATTCTCCAGGTTACGTTTAAACTGTGGTCAGGGGTCTTTATATAGGCGTCCATTTTTCACAGGCGGTTTTTAACTTTTTCTCAGGCGGTTGGTGCTTAATAACCGCCTGAGGAAAAGATTATCTCAGGCGGTTATTACTTACCAACCGCCTGAGATAATTGCCCGAGCATCTTCAATTTCCTTATCCCTTGCTTTTTTTTATTTAGATTCCAATATAAATACTCAAACATGTATAGATTCTGCAAATTGAGTCCAAATTCGATGATTCTTTCTTCTATATTTTTAAAAAATTAACATCTACCACCTGAACCATATTTTAAAGCTTGTATAGCTAACATTGTAATGTTTTGGAAAATATCAAATTAATTTCTACTCACATATTATTCACATTTGTGTATCTCCTAAGAAAAAGGATCCTTCACTGAAATTTGTTTGTATGAACATATTTGTATTATTTATACATGTATGAATTTTGTTAATTTTTTAAAGCATTCCAACATGTCAAAATTAAAATTATTCATCATTCTAACAAAATGCTCATATACATATGAGACATTCATCAAATTATGAACACACATTGATTCAAAAAAATTGAAAAAACCTGATAAAAATCAGAGAGGTTGGTATGATGACTAAAAATGTCCATTGAAAAAATAAATGAAAAATCATTATGTTCATCAAGATAGAAAAATGAAAAATATCAATTGTTATATGTTTTCTGACCAATTTCAAAGGATTTATGAAGTGAAATTTAATGATAACCTTTACTAATCAATAATATTACAAAAAAGTGGAATTTGACCTTTTTAAAGTCCCCACATTTAATCAAGAATATTAATTAAGAAGAAGTAAAGATCTTCTCAGGCGGTTGGTACTTAATAACTGCCTGAGAAAATGTTATCTCAGGCGGGTATTACTTACCAATCGCTTGAGATAATGCCTGAGCCTGTTCTTCAGTTTCCTTTTCTCTTGCTTCTTTTTTATTCAGATTCCAATATAAATACTCAAACATGTATAGATTCTGCAAATTGAGTCCAAATTCAATGATTCTTTCTTCTATAATTTTCAAAAATTAACATCTACCACCTGAACCAAATATTTTAAAACTTGTATGGCTGACATTGTAATGTTTTTGTAAATATCAAATTAATTTCTACTCACATATTATTCATATTTGTGTATCTCATAAAAAAAAAGGATCCTTCACTGAAATTTGTTTGTATGAACATATTTGTATTATTTATACATGTATGAATTTTCTTAAATTTTCTAAAGCATTCCAACATGTCAAAATTCAAATTATCCATCATTCTAACTAAATGCTCATATAGATATGAGACATTCATCAAATTATGAACACACATTGATTCAAAAAAAATTTAAAAAATATGAAAAATTTCATAGAGGTTGGTATGATGAATAAAAATGTCCATTGAAAAAATCATTATATTCATCAAGACTGAAAAATGAAAAATAGCAATTGTTATATGTTTTTTATGTTCTGATCAATTTTAAAGGATTTATGAAGTGAAATTTAATGGTAACCTTTACTAATCAATAATATTACAAGAAAGTGGAATTTGGCCTTTTTAAGGGCCCAACATTTAATCAAGAATATTAATTAAGAAGAAGTAATGATCTTCTCAGGCGTTTGGTACTTAATAACCGCCTGAGAAAATGAATATTAATATATGAAAAGAATATTAATTAAGCTTACGTAAAGATCTTCTCAAGCGGTTGTTACTGAATAACCGACTAAGAAGATGTTTATCTCAGGTGGGTTTTACTTACCAACCGCCTGAGATAATTGAATCTTCACAGGTGGTTGGTAAGTAAAACTCATCTTAGATAACCATCTTCTCAGGCGGTCGGTACTTAAAATCCGTCTGAGAAATTAGGCGTCTATATATACCCCTCGGCTGCGTTGGAAAAACCTAACCCGGGCGAAACACTTAGACGCCGTCAGGCTGCCAAAATTTCGTTTGCCGCCAAGTGTTCGCCGCTCTCGTCGGCGAGCTTCGCCATCGCCGCCAAGCTTCGCCGTCGCCGCCGAGCTTCGCGGTTGTCCGTTTGCTTCGCCCTCGTCACTTCCAGGTATGCCGAGCGAAGCCATTGTCGTCTCTCCTCCGCCGAGCTTCATGGTAAACCCTAAACCCTTCAACCTTCCCTCCTCCGTCCCCGTGCCGCCTCCCTCCCCGCCCTCGCCGCCGGCCGAGTCAAATGATGCCTTGCATATATTTCCTTGGTTTGGGTTCGGGAATTCGAAAAGTGTAGGCATCCTTGGTTAGCCTTCTGTAGCGAGTCCTCTACATCTTTTCTATTGAACTCAGGGTCAGAATCCTCATGAAACTCGAGAAAAGACTCGAAGTTCCAACCTCTATCAAATCTGAACACCTAGCGGACAGTTTTGTATACAGTCACGATTTCGACCATAACTCTTGGTAGAATGGTCGAATAGCTTCGTGTAATACATTTCCGGAAACATTGCAACCTGTATAATAAGTTTGTAATGTAACTTGTTGTCAAGTTGTGATGTTATCTGTTTGAAAATCAAGGATCAAACCAGCCACAAATAAAGTAAATTTTGTCAAATTCACTTCTGAAATCTGGTAGCAGTGTCCAACTTTAAAAATCCATATCTCTTCAACCTGAAGGGCTATGGAAGCAAATGAATACTTTTTGGAAATCTCTTGAAGTATTCTGTATGTTTTCTATTGACCTTCAAGCTGATAGACCGTCCTAAGGTGATGAAAATCTTCTCTAACTAAATCAGCTGCTGTTCTGAAACTGTATGAATAAGTATCTGAATTTTTGCCATAATTATCTGTAGAAAGATCTTCTAGTCTATTGTGATACATTTTTTTGAAGGGGAAGAGCTATTCTACAAATTTTCTATTCAATGATACCTCAAATTCGGTTTAGAACTAATTAGAAACTGAAGTTGAAGTTAGTACATGTGTACAGTGCTATCTGAAACAGCCAGAAAATTTCTGAACTTTGAATAGCCATAATTCTTAAATTAGAAAAGCAACCTATGCATATCTATACATGTCTGGAAAGCTTAAAGAGTCCCCTATCAATTTACTATTCAATTCTAAGGCTAAAACACACAATAACTAGGTCTAAATTGAAGTATCGTTTAAGGTGTCATAACAGTCTAGAATTTGGACATTTATGTATTCAGTTGTTGTTTGGATCGTAATTTGTAGTAGGATCATCAAAAGACTTAATAATTTACATTTATGGAATCCTTAGGATGTGTGTAACAAGTTTGTAATATATTGTTTCTGCAAATATCAATGTTCTCTATTTGAACATTGTGGACAAAATCAGCAACATACAAAGGAAGCTTTGCATAACTTCAGTTAAAAATCTGGGAACTTAGTGGTAACATGAGTGGATAATAGCATATGTACTGAAAATAGAGTGTAGCCGCCCCGCACTTCATCTCATAGGGTTGTGCTCCTTCGAGATTGTTGTCGCTATCCTCTTGCCAAACAAAGCAATGTTCTCGCATACGGCTATTGAACATCGTTTGTGCTTAGAACGTAGATACAAGTAACTGCCTATTTAGAATATGAAGATAAAATGCCATTGCTGGTGAGCAACTTTAATATGCTTGTCACCCTCGCAATATATAGGAACCTTTTGGTCAGTCACCTTAAACCCTAGAATGCCTTATCAAATCCTAGAATGCTTCCATCTTTTTCTTCATGCAACACTTCATGTAGAGATAATATGCCATTCATTATATTTTTTGTCTTATTAGTTCTAGCATGGAAAGCCCTAAGAAGACTGGTGCTGGTAGTAACAATAAAGAAGACAATATGGAGTTTACCGACTCTAGCAGTTCAGGCTCCCTTCACAGTTCATCAGATCCTTTCCAAAATATAAAAGTTAAAAAGACTTCAGAGGATCTCGACCCAGAATATGATCCTGCAGACGAGGTATGGATCATGAATCTTAACTTCAGCAGTTCAAGTTAATGTTGGTTGTCAATTATACGAAGTCTTATAATTCTTTTCTACCTAGATTAATTGCGAAGACAACGAGATGACTTCGGCTCCTAAAACCGTAGAAGGTTCTCCAATGGATGAATCCTCAACTTCACTCAAGTGGAAACGAGGGCAACGAGGTCCCAATAAGGGTCCATTGGACCGCATCATGTACATAACAAGGGTCGGTCCAGGTGGGCTTCCCCAAGAACTACTGGATTCAGTTACCAAGTACCGTAATGCATGCGGTTTTCTTGTTAGGGATCTCGTGCCGATCACAACCAAGAATTGGAGGGAATTACCCGAGGAGACCAAGAATGAGTTGTGGGAAAAGATAAAGAAACAATTCAAGTTCCCGAAAGGCACGGAAGAAGCTGTAAAGAAAGCAACATTGGTCTCTTACGGCAAGAAGTTTCGTGGCTGGAAGAGTGAAATGAATGATTATGTTAAGGCCGATAAGGTCCCTAGCCCGAGGAAGATGGGAAAAATCACACAAGCTCAGTGGCAAGAGTTTGTTCGTCAAAAGACCACACCTGATGCTAAAGCTCTAAGTGCAACTAGGTCAGAGCTTGCCAAAAAGAACAATTACCATCATCGCTTGGGGTCTGCCGGATATGCCCCCAAAGTCCAAAAATGGAATAAGATATTAGACGAAATTATTAGTAAGGGTAATCCTCACCCATTAGAAGGCTGTGATGAGAGAACTCAGCGGTGGGTTTTTGCTCGGTCAGGTTTGACCAGCGATGGCAAACTTGAAAAGCCCGACTCTGTGAATGAAGTAGAGGATAAAATGAAAGAAGTAATTGAAAAGCAACAGAAGGGTCTCTTCAAGCCGAGGAGGGAGAATGACCAACTTACCGATATCTTAGGAAACCCTGAACACAGCGGACAGGTTCGAGCAGTCTCTTCTCAAATTTCTTGACTAGATGGTTTCCCTAAAGATAAAGACACATATAGAAGACGTGAGAAGTTTAAGAAAACACTTGATGAACAATTGCTCAAAAGGTCAAAGAAAATATGCAAGAAATAATGGAACAACTTAGACAATCGGGACAATTAGTGGCACCGAGTACAGCGATGGTTCTGGTGCCAAAGGAGCAATTAGTATCTCCAACTGCCTATCCTAGCAGCATTGGTTCTGTGCCATGCTCAGGGTCAACCCATAAGTTCACTGTCGATGATATTGCTAATGACAAATCTTGTCATCTTATTGTCTCGATCGGTAGAGCAGGGAACAAAACCAAACAGGTTACCACTGCTATGGCAAAGCCTGATCATGACTTCAACGGGGATCCACTTCTGTTGTATTATGCTGTGGTGCAAGTTCTTCAGATCATTGATAATGATTATGAAGATTATGAAATAGACCACATCACACATGAGGGGATCGCGACTCTGGGGCAGACTATCAACCAATTAATCCTTTGGCACCGACGTGATATCGTGTTGGACGATGAGCCAATTTCTAGCCCCATCGCATCTCGAAATACTGCAACCCCATCCTTTAAGGCGAAAGTCTAGGAAGATCCACTCCTAGTCCAGGAAGATCCACTCCCCCTATGTCTCAGCAAGGATGATAGTAACCTTGCTAGTAAAGATATCCAAAGCAACAAGTTGGACAACAACTTCAAGCAGTAACAGAGCAAGCTGTTGCTAGTAAAGAGCAACCAGTTGAGCAACAGCTTGAAGTAGAACTAGAGCCAGCTGCTGGGAGTAAAGAGCAATCAGTTGAACAACAGGTTCAACAACAAGCCAGTGTCCAACTTCCAACGACTACTTGTCGATCATCAGTGCCTATCAAAGTTAGCTCATACGAAATTAAGAAACCTTCATCAGAAGTGTAAAGTATTTGGAAACTATGAAGGAAAATATTAGAAAATCGAGTGCATTTCATTCTTCTCATGAGCTAGCATTAGAAGATATCGAGGAGTGAGAAGAAGACGGTGTCATGTATAATCGGCGGACGGCTTTAGTTAAACCAGGAGTTCCAATATACAAGCTTGAGGATGTTCCTCCTAAATTTAAGACTAGGAAGTCGTTCATGACGTCCGTACAACTTAGCAAACAACCTGCCCCGCACAAAAGAATGCATGAGTGGTACATCCTTGCCAGCACAAAATATGATCTTTCTTGCGTCACATTTCGTATTCCAAAAGATGCATTCTGGAGCACTGGAGCAGATAGACGAGTCATTTTATTTGAAGAGTTGCATCCCCTTTTCCATCGGGGCATGCTCGAAATCAACCTGCTACTTGTCTGGTGCTTGTAAGTGCCTCTAATATTTTGCATTTGCTTTTATTACTACGCGCATACACATTTCATGAGATTATAACAATTCTGGACTTCTTCAATAGGATGCAATACATGGATAATGAAAAGATGAAATGCAAGACAGGTATCCTTGACCCTACACTGATTGCAAAGATGCTATTCGATGTCAAGGCGGATCGAGACTCAACAAAGTTCAAGCACATGAAAAAAAAAAGAATTTGAAAAAGCAATCACAAAACTTAAGAAGGATAGAAGGACAGAAGTTGCAGCTTACATAGGACATGCGATGTTTTACTTTGTCAGAGACGACAAGGACCTCGTAAAGGCTCCGTACCACTTTGAGTAAGTTTGACACATGACATT
Organism: Tuctoria greenei; assembly: GCA_036927565.1. Taxonomy (NCBI): domain Eukaryota; kingdom Viridiplantae; phylum Streptophyta; class Magnoliopsida; order Poales; family Poaceae; genus Tuctoria; species Tuctoria greenei. The sequence continues at coordinate 94,833,867 of JAYESD010000005.1, forward strand.
GAAATAGCAATTATTGGTAATTGTTAACATGTGTGTTTGTATGTTTGCAGTGATCACTACATAATGATCTTCATCAAGCCAACGCAAAGAATGGCAACAGTCTTGGACTCGGCCGATTACCCACCAAATCATTACAAAGATTTCCTTTCCATTTTGAAACTGTACGTTTATTCAATAATTTTAATTTACACACATTTAGAATGTGTTGACAAGTTTTATTTGACATTTCTTGTATTACAGCGCTTGGCGGTTTTACGTGGAACAGCTTGACGGTGTGAGACCTTCTAATACGAATGCATTGGACATTAAAACATATTATGCTTGTCCGAAGCAGCCTGCTGGGAGTGTCTTATGCGGTATTATGTATGCGAGCATCTTCGGACTGCCAGCGAATATAGAGTGAATCGTGAGGATGTAAGTTATCCTCAATGTCGATATCTTATTTTCTTACTTTTGAGTTTCATTTTTATTGTAACTAGCATAGTTTAATACTTATATTCTCTGTTGTTCCATATTACTAGAAAAATTATTTTCATATTTTGATTCCAACTTCAAAAATCAATTGCTCACAGTACAACTGCTCCAAAAATACCAAATAAATTCCTGTATACTCTCACTTCGATCTATACTTTGAGATTGTTCAAACCAACACATTCTAAACCTTGTTATGTGTTTCATTGCAGCACACGAAGAATGTGAACGAAGACTGGCGGGTTTGTAGAAGTATTCCTGGTGGAGGAGCCGACAAGATTGCTGCTGAACTCTGTCAATTCATCGCGAAATTTTGCACAAAAGAGGGGAGTTTTTTTTATGAGAATGGTGCAATAGATGACATGCCAAAACTTTGCGACTATGCCAATAGAAACAGTTTTTAGTAAAAACTTATAAACTATGAGATGAATTGTATGTGTAACTTGTACATATGTATATTGTTTTAGTGAAATTGACTTCTATGAGATGACTTCTATGATGATATTGTTGACTTTTGTGATGATATTGTTGACTTCTGTTATGTGATTATATTGAATTGACCTGAAAATTAGAAATAACAGCAGCTAGTACTGCATAGGTTATACCTTATCACAGGCGGTTATTTACCAACGGCTAGACCTACCTGTGAAAAACAATTGTCACAGGCGGCTAGATATAGGTAAGGAACCATCTGTGATTACCTAATTATCACAGGCGGTTACTGTTATGGTAGAAACCGGCTGTGATAAACTGTCTTCATAGGTGGCTTGATGTAGGTCAACATCCGCCTGTGATAACACAATTATCACAGGCGGTTCTATATGCTGCATGACCCGCCTGTGATAACACAATTATCATAGGCGGTTATATATGCTGCACGACCCGCCTGTGATAACGTATCTTCACAAGCGGCTAGCCTAAGTAAAAAACCGCCTGTGATAATATGTCTTCACAGGCGGTGTCACTTCTCCACCTGTGAAATTGCGGATTACCACAGGCTATTCGTTTCCGGTGGTTTTAAAAACCGCGTGTGATAATAGGTTTGGAGCCGCCTGTGATGAGGCTTATTGTAGTAGTGTACAAACCAATTCTTATTAATACTGATATTAGTGTTGGTTTCTTTTACGAACGGGTATAGAAAGTACATATCAATACCGGTTTACATTGAGAACCGGTACTGATATACACTACTTGCATCGGTTCTTCATGTTTCAACAATCAATGGAGCCACCGAGGTTTAGAAATGGTACTGATAATATTTCTGAATTGGTTCACATCCAACCGGTTCTGATGTGGTGGTTCCAGTAACTGTCTCGATTGTAGTGGGGCACCCTAAAATTGTATGGTATTCTGAATTGAAATCACCACATTGAACTTGAACTTTCCATATATGAGTTCCAAGGACATTTCTTGAGCGTTTTTGTGGGTTTTCCTGAATTATGCCACAGAAGGTCGTGTTCATCAGCTCGAGTCCATGAATCATCTACTTCAGACCATCTAAGCCATTTATGGGTGGATGGACTCGCAAGATATATCCATGAGGAGTAATTTCTTACCTCTTTTGAAGGGCATCCATTTTTGCTCATCATGCTTTCTTTACTTGTTTCCAGTGGTGTATGCCTGTATAGACGGGTTAAACATGGATTTATAGTTCCATCTTGGCATAGAACATGTAAGTGGGTAATTTCTTTGTTCAAGACCTAGTGATAGATTTTGATCATCTTGGGCATTGTATGTTTTGTTATTAGTGCGCTCAAGACCTCGAGATGATGGAGAACCGACCGCTCGGGTGGTTAGTCCATCCAGGTGTCATGGCTACTGTGCGGGTTCGAGTCCTGGTACTCATCTGTAGCTCATCCTCCTTCTTAAAGTATTCGAGAGCTACCCCGTGATTTAAAAAAAAAAAGACCTCGAGATGATGGGCTTGGACTCATGATGTAGTTAGATGTTTCATGTTTGGTCCATGATAACTTTTGGTTCATACCACCATCGACAAAGTGCATGTCATCGACTGAGTATTAGTGCTAAACTCCCAAATATTAAGCATCATCTCGGGTGGATAGTAGATGCCATCCTAAATGATGTGGAGGTTAAACTCTATGATCTTGAGATTCGTACCTTCAAGGAACTCTAATGTCAAGTGTATGGCTGGCTTGTGATCACCAAAGTGGATTGCCCGTTCAGAAGTCAGCAAATAAGAAGTTGCCAGAATCATAACTACTGCAACCATATTATAATGTTTGAATCCCCTTTCCAGCATGCCAACTGTAGCAGGTATTTCACGGCAAGTATATTTATAAACAAAATTTGGGATTCTTTGACATACCTTTATGAAGATCACAAAGCTTATAAGGAGGGGTCCGACTGTTGTGCAATCAGCAATCCCGTGCAAGCCTGCAAGCAAGCGATTCCAGCTATCAGATTGCAATCCTACGGTGCCTTCATGTTTTACACATAAGCCCTCCCACACCAGCAAGCAGAATATGCAGAGAAGCCCCTGGAGCTAAGCCGATCCCAATTTTCGTAAGTTTGATCCAGGGCCCCCGAGTCCGTTGTGCTGCGGCTCTAATTTTGACTCTTACTATAAGTTGTCATACCTAATTTTTAGGCGGTTGCTTCTTTCCTTATCCGTGCCGAGTCTAGGCAGTGTCTCCACTCAAAGTTCACTTTCATACAGGGATAGTCTGGGTCTTATTGACATAGTTGTGCCATAAGACCTAAAACATATGGTATTCATGGGCTTGATCTTTTTAAAATTTCCTCAGTTATGGCGTACAAGGTGGCCATCCCCCATCACATAGTTGTGAGGACTGGAGTTCCGACATTCCAGGAATCATATTGGGTGGTTCCGTGCAATGCGGCACCCAACAGCACACACAAAGAGACATAGTAAAAATACAAAATTTTCATTTCATAGTAAGATATTGTTTACAACATAGTGTACAACAGCGGTACACACACATCGGAAAGTACATACAAATACTCTCAACCTATATATGCACAATAGAAGCCGTCCATGCCCGCGGACGCTTCTCACTAGCAACACGAAGATCATTAGGCAGTGGTGTGGGGTCACATGAGAGATACATCTCGATTTCTCACAATCTCACGGACAACCCATAACGGCAACAATATAAGTAAACCTGCAAAACGACAAATATAGTAACTGTGAGCACAAAGGCTCAGGAAGACTTAACTGTCTCACCTGAGGCATGAAACTCTACATGCTGGAAACTCTAAAGACTGGAAGCTGAATTTGCAAAAATGAACTAGTCGAAAGTAAATCCTTAGTTGCCAGTTTTGGAGTAGCAAATGCGAAATTAGAGGGCATGCATCATAAAGAACTCCACAATCAAACAAGAAATGCTTCATCCACAATGATACTTGCCCAAAGCTGCATAAGCTTTATTCACGTTTAAATGTTTGTGTCAGAGTTTGGTTCCGGCAATTCTCCCGGTACTACTGTTGGTAGCCCGCGGAGTTTGTAGTTCGATATTGGGCACGCAGAGATTCAGAACATGATGGCAAGTGGACACGAGGATTTACGTGGTTCAGGCCGCCTAAGCGTAATACCCTACTCCACAGGGTGTGTAGTTGTTGTATCGAGCATCTAAGCGCTTGAGGGTGTGTGTCAGTGCTGAGTCTGGAAGTGCGAAAGAAGCCTCCCTTTGTATCGCTCAACCAGTCCTTTTATAGTACAAGGACTGGTCATTACATCATTAGCCTGGCCCGACATGTGGCCCTGGTGGTTACTGATGCTTAATACACAATTAATGAGCTTAATTACCCTTAATAGTGTGGTAACACGCCTTGACGGTGTCGTTACTACTATTAAGGGCCCTCCGATCGTGTGTCATTAAGATGGTATTAATGACACTTAATCGAGTCTTGAAGTCTTTAATTGCCCCTTGAAGGTCCGAGCCATTAGGGATCCACCAGTCTGCTTGTTGGAGTTGAAGGTCCGGCTGTTGGACGTGTGGCACCTCCGGAGCTTACCGTCTGGGACGGGTAGGTCTGGTGTTGTTATACACGTGTCAGTACTGGAGCTTCCCTCTGTCGTGGGTTAGGTCTGGAGGTGCCGCACAGGTATTTAGCCTGGAGCTTTCCCATGTGTGGGATGTAGCCCCGGTTGCAGGATACACGTGGCAGCACCGGGACTAACCATAGAAGGAAGGCATGTCCGGTTCCGTATGACTCGTGGGGCCTTCGGAGGTCTTCAACTCAGACAGGTGAAGTTCCTTTGCTCTTTTTGCAGTACTAAGGGGTATTCGGTACGCAGGGTACCGACAGTGGCCCCCTGGGCCCACCTCTGGGAGAGACCTTTTGGATGAAGTCATTCTGCTGGAGGTGGGTCCATCTTTCGGTTTTTGAGCCGTGTCTTCAAGAGTCTTCGGATGTGCCGTTGGCGGTAGTTCGCAGTTAAACCATCGCCGTGTGGCATATCCAGGATGCGGCAGGTGAGATCTGAGCGTGCGGATCTCACGCAATTGAAGGTCGCTGGTCCCCCGAAAACTATATCGGTTCCGCGCGCCTTGTCAGGCCGCCGCCCTCGGGCTTCCCGTCTCTCATGATGACAACTGTTTACCTGGGGTAAGGACCTCGACTTGGTCGTCGGGGTGGCCCCGGGCCCCCTTGTCATTGGTAGGGTGAAGTTTTTGAACTGTATCGTTGGCTCCTCTGCGGTTTCCATCCAAGCGTTGCGGGAGCTTACTTAAGAAGGAAAGCGTGCACCGTTTGCGGATTCTTTATGCCTTCATTTGAACTTGCGCTCGAATCCTCCAAATTTTTGACTACTTTTCATCTCTCGCCCCACTGTGCTATGATGAAGTTGGGACTCCTCAAGAGCCGCATTGGGAGCAAGAAGGAGTTGTCTAGGGTCCGGACCTACATGGGTTGGTCCAGTGACTCCTTCAACAACGACATTCACTGCGGCAAGCTTCCCTTCGAGAAGGAGCGAGCCAGAGATATGGTGTACTTCCTTGGGTACGCCATGGCGGGTTTGATCCCGCCTTTCTTCACTTTCTTTCTGATGCTGCTTGATTTTTATGGTCAGCAGCTCCACCATCTCGGCCCCCACTCAATCTTGCTGGTGGCGACTTTCATCCACTTTTGCGAGATGTGGGTGGGAGTGCCCCCTTGTGTGGAGTTGTTCCGGAATTTCTTCACTGTCCACCCCACTGGGAAGAGTGATGAGTTCATCGGCTTCTACTACTTCGTGAAGCGGAAAAACTCCCCCCTCAAGTACTTGAGGTCCTTTCCTTCCGGCAAGTGGGATGACTGGAAGAAAGACTGGGTGGTCATCACTGTCGAGGGACACGAGAGATTGGAACTGCCTAAAGGCCTCCCTCACATTGACACCGACATTTGGAGTGACGTGCTGGAGCTGTCGAGGGAGTACATGCCCATTCTGGAGAGAATCCAGGAATGCGTCGACGGTGGGGTGACCCTCAGATGGTCTTCAACAACTTCTTGATGAACAGGTGAGCCCCGCTGAGAGCTAGGGGGCGACCTTCCTGGTCCTTCAACAGTGAGATGGATACCAACCGCATCGAGGTTGGTTCGGGCACCAACTTGATCGGTGAAGCCTTGAAGACCCATCTCAAGACGTTCCAGCCTGGGAACATTGGCCCTGGCGACGTGTCTCCACCGGCGGCCTTCCTTCCTCTGAATATGATACTAGAGGAGTGCAGAGAGCTCCGGAGGAAGATGCCGCTATTGGACGAATTGGGCCTGATGGAGAGGCGATCAACCTCCGTGGTGGCAATTCCCGGAGCTTCTGAAGGTGGCTCTACACCCGCCCCGAAGCCAAGAGTTGAAGTCATAGGCAAGGGCAAGGAGTTTGCCGAGCCCTCGAGCCGCAAGAGGAAGTTGAAGCATTCTGACGGGAGGTCCGTCAGACCTGCTCCTTCCACTGCAGCTCCTTCTCCCCAGCGGAGGAGGTCTTTGGCGGTGGCAACCACTCCAGCATCAGCATCTCCCCGGGATGCTAGCTTCGGCCATGTGGCTCCAGTACTAGGGCCTGCTGAGGGATCTAGGGACAAAGGTCCTTCTCAGTCGAGGGGGGCCTCAACCAAGGCGATGCCGACGGCGGCAACAGTCTCCGGGGAGCCTTCCAGAGCTACTACGCCAATGGCGTCAGGGTCCGGTCCCGAGCGTCCGGTGAAGAGGTTCCGCGCTAGCTGGAGCGGAAGCCTTCTGAGGTAAATTTGTTTTTTGACCTCAGTTGGTTGTTTTTTGTTGTGATCATATTTTGAGTTTCTTCATACTTCATCCACAGGGTACCCAAGAAAGGGGCTGAAGCTCCGGTTCCTGCAGCAGCAACTGATGCTGCACAGACGGAGGCTCCAGCTCTAGTTCCAGTGCCGCCCAAGAGGTGGCTGAGGCCGCGGCAGCTCCGGCGCTAGCTGTCATGGTTCTTGACCTCGAGTCATCTCCTGAAGCTCCCGTGGTAGCGCCGGACCACGGGAATAAAGATGTACCAGCGGCACCAGCCCCGGAGGTTGAAGCTCCGGGTTTGGATGCTGAGATGATGGACGCTCCAGCCTCAGAGCCGGAGGTATCTGCAGTACCGGCCCTAGAGCCGGATGTTGTTGAAGCCCCAGCAGCGGAGCCGGTGGTTGATGAAGCCCCAGCGGTACAGCTGGCGGTTGATGAAGTTCTGGCAGCAGGGCCCAGTCTTGATGAAGTTCCGGCGCCTGAGCCGATTGTCGAAGAAGTGTCGGCGCCCGAGCCAATGGCAGTCGAAGCACCAGCGCCTGAACCGGCGGTGGAGGAGGCGCCAGCGTCAGATCCGGAAGTGGCTTCAGCTGCGGCTGAACCTTCAACGCCTGCCCCAGAGGTAGTGGTTTTGGAGGTGCCTGCGCCTGAGCCAGGGTGCCAAGATGAAGCTATCGGTCCCCCGCCTGAGGGACTAGTTGCTAATGACCAGGCGGCAGGACCTTCGGAGCCGACTCCGGAGGTAGAAACTTCTGCTGCAGGACCTTCCTCGGTGGCGGCCGAGGCTATCCCGGAGGGCGGCCCTAGTGCTGTGGAAGCTCAAGGGACCTCTCTTGTAGAGTGGGACCCGATTTTGTTATGGAGAACTGAATGTGGCCTAGAGGGGGGGGGGGGGTTGAATAGGCCTTTTTTAAAATTGTCGGATCCTGCAACACTTAACAACCTGTTCAACACCAGAGAAATCGGACTAGTCCGGTAAAGTGCGGACTAGTCCGGTGTATACGGACTAGATTGATTAGGTTTGATCGATTAACTTTATTCTTCAATATATGCAGCGGAAATATACGATTAAACAAAGTGTTACAAGGTTGTGAATCAGGTTATATCACAATTCAATCTTATACTTGATATTTCAACGTAAAGTAGTCAAGATCAATTGTAACCGTAGATTGATATAATGTAAAGGACAATGAACACAAAAGAGGAACACAAGAGATTTATCCTGTGGTTCGGTTCCCACAGAGGCAACCTACATCCACGTTGAGGAGTCCACAAAAGGATTGGGTCTTCTCCAACCCTACCCTCATCGGATCGCCATGAAGGCCAATCCTCTTCCACTTATCTCAAAGGGGTGAATAACCGAATTCAAGGGGCCTTCTCACACGTTTAGAGCTCCCTTGGATTACAACACGAAATACCACTAAGAACACACTCAAAAGATTACAATTAAATCACAGGAGTGTGTTGGAGAATCAAAACAAGAGCTCAATGTGGTGTTGAACGTGTCTCTCCAATGAACTAGAGTGAATCCCCAAGGGATTGATCTTTGTTGCACTTAATTTCGTGGAGAGGTGTGGTTTTTGAGGCTCTTGGGAGGTGTGACGACGCTAGGGTTTGAGGGAGTGTAAAATATGGTCATGCAACTCTATTTATATGGGTTTCTAAAAGTGACCGTTAGGGTTCAGAAAGATCGGACTAGTCCGTGGTGGTCACCGGACTAGTTCGGTGTGCTGTGTGTAGCAAACCCTAAGTGTCCCAAAATATCGGACTAGTCCGGCTAGGAACGGACTTGTCCGATTTCGCTACTGGAAATCTTCGGGCTAGTCCCATAGACATCAAACTTGTCTGGACATGAACCCTAAGTGTATTGTATGACAAGTCCGCACTTGGAGGACTTGTCCGATTTAGTTCAGAGGGTATTTCAGACTAGTCCGTGCAAATATCGGACTTGTCCGCTTTGGACCAGAGAGAATATCGGACTAGTCCGGTTGTGATCGGACTTGTCCGATTTTGTGTGACTTGTGAAGTGTTTTGAGGACTACTCCGCACTGGGGAGGACTAGTACGATTCTAGTCAGAGAGATATCGGACTAGTCCGATGGATATCGGACTTGTTCGATTCTGTGCAGAAAGGATATCGGACTAGTTCGGTATCAGTCGGACTAGTCCGGTCCTTTGTGACTTTGTGCAATGTGTGTGTTTAATTGTGATTGAGCTCTTGGGATGTGTTTTCTCAACACACTCCATACACAATGATCTACTATTCTTCTTCCCTGAGCTCATTTCCACTTTGCTCCTCATTCTTCATTCTTTTTGGTACTTTGCTCATTTTTCTATTAAAAACCTGCACTCATCTCAACAAAGAGGTTAGGATCCCAGTTGCTTGTCATAAATCATCCAAAACCCACAAGGGAGTCCTAGATGCACTTTCAATCTCCCACTTTTTGGTGATTGATGACAACCAATTGAGATTTCACAAAATATGATAAAAATTGAGATTTTCATAAAGTATGCACATATGAGTCCAAGATACATCAAGTAGTGAAAGCATAGCCCATATGTACATTCTTTATGGTGGAATGCATAACTAAGTGCACTAAAACATTGAGAATGACATAATTGACATTAATCACCCAATATCAAGCATATATGTCATTCTAGAGCAAAATCACAGTTTTCATGAATACTACTCAAAGGATCAAATCATTGCATCACAAAACCATAATTAACATAAGATCATTGTTAAAACTTTACAAGCCACAAAAGAGTTAAAAGAAATATAGCATAGGGCTCTCTCCTCGCAAACTACAGCTAAGACTACGACTCCCCTCAATCTCTCCCCCTTTGGCATCAAGACACCAAAAAGAAGGAGAGGAGGGTCCTAAGGTCTTTACTCTTCGCTGTCGGTCCTCTCATCGTCGTCTTCATCATCTTCATCTTCAGCTTGATGATGATGAGGAGGAGGAGGTGCGGAGGTACTCGAGCCCCCAACGCCAAAGTAGGCAAGCTCGGAGGGGGTCAAGGGCCCGAGCTCGGTGAAATCAGAATCTGAGTCTTCAGAGATTATTGGACACCCAATTGGCTCAATCTCCAGCTTTTGGCAAATTTGTTTCACATTTGCCTTGATATACTTCATGTCCTCCTTTCTTTTCTTGTTGAGCTTATGGGCCTTCACTTCGGCCTTTTTGCAGGAGGCAAAGATTGTAGTCATATTTGAGAATTCCGCTGGCTGAACCTTTTTGAGGGGCTACACTAGAAGCAGGGGCAGCCCTGACATCTTCTCTTCTCCTTGTCGGTGCCTCTGGACTGGAGGCCGGCGAGGGAGCAGCCTGCACACTCGGCTTTTGAGTCATTTGAGGCCTCAAGGGGAGATGCTCCACATCTTTCACAAACTCAATTTCGGTGACTTTTTCAATCACAGACATTAGATAGGGAGCATATCCACAAGACCTATTGGGAGTGCAGGATATGTTCACCATGTCATTCCAAATGTATTCCGCTACATCAAATGAGCGGTCCTTGCTTATGACCCTCATCAGAGTCCTGAGGTATCCTTGCACACTCCCAGCATCTCCATCCTGAGCAATCGTCTTCCTCAAAACTCTGTTCAGCACCACAAAGAATTGCTTCATATTTTTGGTGGAGGGAGGGTTGAACTTTGAGTTTGGCTCATATAGGAACTTCATCCTATCCTTGTCAATGACACCTATGTTGTGTATGACCAAGCAATCAGATCTTGTGGTGTCAAGGTGAAGCAGGTTAGCAAACTCTTCTTGAGTAATACTGTACTTGGATCCATGGGTCATCCAAGTGACACTCTCCTCATCTTCACTAGAGAAGTGACAGGTTGCAAAGAACTGTGCAATCACTTCATCGTTCCAGATATTCCTGAAAGCAAAAAGATCTCTCAGTGCATGCCTCTCAATGGCTCTCACTACCTCAGTGAATGGTGTCGGTACCCTAAAAACCGTACACCCTCTGAGATTACGAAGATCTCGTGGGAAGGACGACTACTTGAATTGAAGACCCTCGGAGGCCCACTTGTCAGACATGACTGGACCTGCTTCTCCAACATGGTTAATCCCTAGGTCGCCACGTGTACAGCCAAACCGGAGCTACCGCCCACAAGGGGGAGGCTCCGGACCAAGTACCGAAATGGCACCTCCGGACCTAACCCCTGACTGAGAGAAGCTCCAGAACTGACACGTGTCAGGTAGCCCCGGAGCTTCCTGCTTCCCACAGCAAGCTCCGGAGCTGCCACGTATCTAAACATCGGAGCTGGCAGCCTCTAACCTCCGAGAGACCTTGTAACGGCTCCGGATCTTCAAAGGAGAGCCAAGGACTTCAAGACCCGTTTAAATGTCATTAATGCCATATTAATGACACTTAAACGGACGATCATAACACCTGTAACGACACTGTCGAAGCCCGTTACAAGATCATTAACAACAATTAATCGTGTATCAATACTAGTAACCGCCGGGGCCACATGTCGGGCCGGGCAGCTTGTAACGGCCTGTCTTTGTACTATAAAAGGACAGGCCAACGATACACATAGGAGGACACACAAACAGACGTGGAGACCATACGTGATAAGCTAATACAACACCAACACACCCGTGGAGTAGGGTATTACGCTCAGGCGGCCCGAACCACGTAAATCCTAGTGTCTCCCGTGTTAAACCGCAATTCACCTTCTTGAGTCTCCGCGCGCCCACACCGAACTACGAACTCCTTCAATAGTTTACCAGTGTCAGGAGATCTGCCGACTCCAACAGTCGACAGTTGGCGCGCCAGGTAGGGGCGCCTGAGATTTTCAAGAATGGTGAACTCTGCGGCTGGATCATCCAACGGCCAACCTGCTGCCCAGGTTGTTGGGGGCAATCCCTCCAACAGGCAGCCACCAGCAGGAGCCTCGGCACCAGCAGGAGCCACTCTCCCACCACCACCATCTTCTCCGGCAAATCGTGTTGGACAACGTGATGGTGCTCCGGCGTCACTGACTGCGTCAGCAAGTCATGACAACCCGGAACACGCGCTCCATGCAGCGCGTGCTCTTCTCCAACGACCACCACCTCCGGACGCATCTCGAGATGCAATGGAGCAGTGGAGGGCCGATGTGGAGCATTTGGTCGTAGCAGCGGCCGAACACCTCAACAACCAGGGTCCTCCTCCTTCGGGACGAGCCCCGTCGCAGCGATGGACTTTGTCTGGGAGACTTGGTCCGCATGTTTCCAACAACAGGAGACGGTCTGCGTCACAGCAGGTGACATCGTTGCCCTCTGGGGCACGACGTACCCATACGGTATCCAGGCTTTCGACTCATGACCTTCGGGCGGAGCTTGATCGCCGATACCGCCAACAAGATGGCCGTGTCCATATCGAGCGTGCTCGTGAAAGACGGGAAGCTCAGGACCTTTCTACTCTGGAAGGAGTAGGAGGAGGCTGTTCAGCCCTAGCCATGCACCTGCGTATGGTTAGATGGCCACAGAAGTTCCGGCCACACCTGCCAGAAAAATTCGACGGGACTGTCAACCCTGCTGAATTCCTTCAGATATACTCCACTGCAATCTTGGCAGCTGGAGGAAACGAGGCCGTAATGGCCAATTACTTCCCAGTGGCCTTAACCGGGACCGCCAGGTCCTGGTTTATGAGCCTTCCACCCAACTCTATCAACAGTTGGGAAGAGTTGTGCCGTCAGTTCACTGCCAACTTCGGGAGTTCATACACCCGACAAGGCACTGAACTGGACCTTTTTGCGGTCGTGCAAAAAGGGGGAGAATCTTTGCGGTCCTTCATCCAGAGGTTCTCTCAGGTACGCAATACAATCCCTTCTATCTCAAGCGCTTCTGTCATTGTGGCATTCAGACAGGGCGTACGGGACAAGAAGATGTTGGAGAAGCTGGCGATCAAAGAGATCACCAGCGTCACGGAACTCTTCAGCCTGGCAGATAAATGTGCCAGAGCTGCGGAGGGCCGTGAAATGCACTCCAAACCAGCTTCGGAGGATCACAAGAAATCCTCCAAAGAAGAAGCCGCTACCTCCGAGGGTGGCAAGAAGAAAAAGAAGACCCACGGCAAGAAGAAGCCGTCGGCCGGTACATCCAACGTTGCAGCTGCTGCAACTCCTGGTGGCCGGGGGCCACGCCCCGAGAAGCGACCTCGACCGTCTTCCGAAGACGGTGGCAAACCCAAAGTGTGGTGTCCCATTCACAAAACGGGCAGCCATGGTTTGGAAGACTGCCGAGAGGTCCAAAACCTTGCCGAGCGCTACAGCAAGCGCCGGGAAGGGTCTCCTTTCCGACAGAGAGAAGGAAAACAGAAGGTCGACGAAGCTCCGGCTGAAGAGGAGTTAGGGTTTCAAGATCCCAAAAAGGTCCTGAAGGCCGTCTACACCTCCGTCGACAACGACTCTGACGTCTCTGACAACGAGCGTCGAAAAACCATGAACACCATTTTTGGTGGATCATGGGACATCACCTCCCGTCGCGTCATCAAGACTATGCGGCGGGATATGGCCGCTGTAGCTCCTACAGCTAGGCCGGAGCCACATCGAAAGTGGATGGACACATCCATCACTTTTGATGCTTCGGACTGTCCTCGAAGCATGGTCGGAGCTGGACAATTACCTTTGATGGTATCTCCCACCATCAATAACATCCAACTCCATCATGTTATGGTGGACGGAGGTTCGGGGCTGAACCTCATAAGCTTTGAAGCTTTTACCAAGCTTCAGCTCCGACCTTCAGATCTCCAGCCCTCTCGACCTTTCTCCGGAGTAGGTCCGGGGGCCATTACTCCACTCGGAGCTATAACTCTCCCTGTTACCTTCGGGACACGGGAGAAGTATCGCACCGAAAAGTTGGTCTTCGACGTCGCTCAGATCAACTTACCCTTCAACGCCATCTTGGGTAGACCTGCCCTATACAAATTTATGGCAGCCGCTCATTATGGATACCTGGTGTTGAAGATGCCAACACCAGTAGGCGTTTTCCGAATCCGCGGAGATCGCACTGCCGAAGTAACTGCTCTGGAGGAGCTCCATGCACTCACCACGGCGCAAGAAGAGGACTCCAGACAGGAGCAAGCTCCGAAACCCCCAAGCATTCGTCAACGGGGCTCAACCTCTGCACCCCGTGTGCAGCCAAGCGGCGACACCGACATTCCCGTCAAGGTCGTCCAAATTGGTTCCGATGCCACTCAAACCACCCATATATCGGGAGGGTTGAATGGCAAATAGGAACTCGCGCTCATCACTTTCCTCCGGGCTAATGTTGACGTGTTTGCCTGGCAACCGTCACAAATGCATGGGATCCCCAGGGAAGTGATTGAGCACAATCTGAAGATTTACCCCGATGCTCGGCCTGTGCATCAGAAGCCTCGGAAGCAATCCGTAGAGCGGCAGAACTTCATCAGACAAGAAGTGAAGAAGTTGCCCGAAGCCGGATTCATTCGAGAAGTCTTCCATCCAAAATGGCTGGCGAACCCAGTCGTTGTGCCCAAGGCCGGCGGGAAGCTTCGGATGTGCATCGACTACACCACACTGAATAAGGCATGTCCAAAAGATCCATTTCCACTACCTAGAATAGATCAGATAGTGGATTCCACCTCTGGGTGTGAGTTACTGTGTTTCCTAGACGCATATTCTGGGTATCATCAAATCAGGATGTCTAGGGAGGATGAAGAGCATACTTCATTCATCACAGTAGATGGATTGTATTGTTACACAGCCATGCCATTTGGTCTTAAGAATGCAGCTTCAACTTTTGTACGAGCTATGTACAAAACTTTTGAAGAACTCATCAGAGACATAGTAGAAGTGTACGTCGATGGCATCGTGGTCAAGGTCAAGAACAAGGAGTCCCTCTTGGACACCTTGCAGGCTATCTTCGACAAGCTGCGGGCCACCCGCACGAAGCTAAACCCAGACAAGTGTGTCTTCGGGGTTAGCTCCGGAAAACTTCTGGGATTCCTGGTAAGTCACCGGGGCATAGAAGCTAATCTGGCGAAGATAAAAGCCATTGAAGACATGCGGCCACCAACCCGCATCAAAGACGTCCAAAAGTTAACTGGGTGTCTAGCAGCCCTCAGCCGGTTCATATCAAGACTGGCGGAACGGGCACTCCCCTTCTTCAAGTTGTTGAGGAAGTCCGGACCATTCCAATGGTCCGAAGAAGCAGAGAAGGCATTCCAGGAGCTGAAACAGTTCCTCACCACCCTACCAATTCTGGTAGCTCCAAACCCTGGTGAGCCTTTGTTGCTTTACATTTCATCTACTGACGAAGTTGTCAGTATGGTTCTGGTTGCGGAGAGACCAGAACTACCCCATACTCAGGAATCCAGACCCCTCCAGGGGGGTCCAGAGATCCCTGAAAGTGAGTCCGGGTCCCAGCTCCCAGACTCAAATCCCCAAGAAGTCACTTCAGAAGACTCAGACCCCTCCGAGAGGGTCCAGGTCATTTCTGAAGAAGCTCTGGGTTCCTCCAGCCAGATCCCGGAGGTCCCCGAAGAGAATCTGGACTCCTCCGACAGGGTCCGGATCAATAGAGAGAAAGCTCTGGACCCCTCCAGGAGGGTCCAGACCATTCAACGCCCGGTATACTTCATCAGTGAAGTATTACATGATGCCAAGACTCGATACCTAGAGGTACATAAGCTGCTTTATGCAGTTCTTATTGCCTCCAGGAAGCTCCAACACTACTTCCAAGCTCACAAAGTCTCGGTGGTGACCTCCTATCCACTTCGAGCAATCTTGCATAATCCCAATTCAACTGGGAATATTGCAAAGTGGGCAGCGGAATTGGCTGAATTCGATCTCGAATTCATTTCGAGACAAGCAATCAAGAGTCAAGTGTTGGCAGATTTCGTAGCGGAATGGACTCCCTCTCCATCAAACCCTGGGGGCCCCAGCGAGCAGAAGACGGAACATCAAGTTCCAACCTTCACCGAGCCTCACTGGACCCTTTACTTCGATGGCTCCATGCAGAAGCAGGGGGCCGGAGCTGGAATCCTTCTCCTCGCACCGACTGGGGAGAAGGTAAAATACATGGTACACCTTGACTTCAAGGCAACCAACAACATGGCGGAGTATGAAGCACTCATCTGCGGGCTAAAGGTGGCACTGTCATACGGTGTCAAGCAACTGCTGGTCAAAGGAGATTCACAGCTCATCATCAAGCAGGTGAAGGGTGAATGCTCCTGCAATAATCTCCAGCTAGCTGCTTACCTCCTTGAAGTCCAGAGGCTTCAGAAGGACTTTGAAGTCCTAGATCTCCACCATGTTCAGCGTGCCCACAACGCTGAAGCTGACGAACTCTCGACCAAAGCGTCAACCGGAGCTCTGGCTCCTGACGGAATCTTTGTCCGGAGGTTGTCAAAACCCACAGTTCAGCCTGCCGAACTGAACGAAGGGGGCGAGATCAGCATCCCGAAGCTGACGGTCCCGATGGCCCTATTACCATGGCAGCCATCAAGGGTCATAGGTGCTGCCGGAAGCTCCGAGCAACCCAGCACGCAAGACTCAAATGCTCAAGTCAGTTCCGATGCATGGATCTCGGAGATCCGGAACTACTTGAAAGACAACATCCTTCCTGACGATGATGTATCCGCTGACCGAGTAGTCAGATTGGCTAAAAGATACACGCTGGTAGAAGGGGATCTCTACCGGCGCGGTGCCAACGGCATTCTAATGCGGTGCATCACAAGGGAAGAAGGCTGCAAGCTTCTCGCGGAAATCCATGGAGGCGAGTGTGGAAACCACGCATCTTCCTGCACGCTGGTCAGAAAAGCCTTTCGGCATGGCTTCTACTGGCCTACAGCGCTCCAGGATGCCACTGAGCTGGTGAAGAAATGCGAAGCATGCCAATTTCATGCAAAGCAAATTCATACACCTGCTCAGCCCTTACAAATGATACCTCCTACATTGCCCTTCGCTGTGTGGGGGATGGACATCTTGGGACCCTTCCCAAGAGCCGTCGGAGGTTACAAGTTCCTGTACGTCGCCATCGACAAGTTCACCAAGTGGCCGGAAGCAACTCCAGTTGTGACGATCAACAAGCAATCTGCTATCAACTTTCTGCAATCCATTGTAAGCAGATTCAGAGTCCCAAACAAGATCATCACTGATAATGGGACTCAATTCACAAGCTCCGCATTCCAAGGGTATTGCAAAGACCTCAGCATACAGGTTTGCTACGCTTCTGTAGCTCATCCCGCCAGCAATGGCCAAGCTGAGAGAGCAAATGCAGAAATCCTTAAAGGACTCAAAACGCGCACCTATGAGCGTTTAAAAAAGCACGGAGCCAATTGGATCGAAGAGCTTCCGCCCACTCTATGGGCCAACAGGACTTCTCCAAACCGGTCAACCGGAGAAACACCCTTCTTTCTGGTGTATGGAGCTGAAGCAATCCTTCCTCCGGAAATCACCTTGGGTTCGCTCCGGGTCCGGACCTTCGACGAAGCCGCGCAGGACCAGCTCCGGCGTGAAGACCTGGACCTCCTCGAGGAGGGAAGGTGCCAAGCAGCTGTTCAGAATGCCCGATATCGCCAAGCTCTACGGCGTTATCACCAGCGGTATGTACACAACCGACAGCTCGAGGAAGGCGATCTGGTGCTACGGAGAATACTATCCAGAGAAGGGCTAAACAAACTTTCCCCCGGCTGGGAGGGGCCCTTCCGAGTGATCAAAGTATCCCGTCCCGGAAGCGTTCGCTTGGCTACTGAGGATGGGACACCTCTCCCAAATCCTTGGAACATCGAGCACCTCCGTAAGTTCTACACTTAATTCCATGGAGGTGAGTCTTGAGTAACTTGAAGATGTATGTTATAGAGTCATTGTACAGAGTCTGGTAGTTCCTCCAGGGGAGCAGCCGAACCTTTTCCGAAAGGTCTGCAAAGCTCAAGCAGCACTTGTCACAGTCTCCGGACTAAAAGCGTGGCTAACTACCCTGGGTCAAACGAGAAACCAAGCACACTTAGCCTGGTCCCGTACCCTAAGAGTGTACTTGTTTCCCCTGTACCCCGGACCTATAATGAAAGACATCTTCATGTGAAATAGACTCCACGTGCATTCATTTTGTGCAGGCTCAACATTTTTATTTTTCTCTTTCTTGTCTATAACAGAAACGTGCAATTCTTAAGAAATTTTAGTTTGACCGGTTTATATACGACTCGAGTTGAATTGTCAGATCTCTTGGATTTTAATATCGTTTATGGCCAACTCGCCTGAAAGCCGCCAAGCCAATATAGGGCCGGAGTGCGCTATCGACTTAGCCTGGTCAAGCACCCTAAGTACGCCACTCTACCTACACCCCGGCAGGCCAAAGTAAGGCGGGTCTGTGGACAATTAGATCTAAGAGAAAAGACAACGCATCCAGTTGTATTTAAAATCGCGTTCAACTTAAAATTTTCTTGAGAATCATAAGCCGCGACGAAATTATAGACAAGGAACAAATTTTACTGTTTTTCTTGGCTTAAGTGTGCAGGAAAAATAAACTCTACGTTGATGGAGAAAAGCCGGAGCTAACCAAGCTCCGACCCCCCCAAGGGGGTCAACCGTCGGCATTGAGTAAAAGATGGTGAGAAGACCCCATACACGGAGTCTGTTGCCAACGAACCAAGTGTTGGCAAAGGTCATTGCCGGAGCTACTAAGCTCCGACACCTTGGAGTACTAACTATCAGCGCTCTACGTGTTGATAGAGGCTATTGCCGGAGCTACTAAGCTCCAGCAATGGACAGTACCGGAGCTTCTAAGCTCCGACAACTTCAGGGGACCTTCACTATCAAAGACTTCGGACCTAAATTCTACAAGTTCGAAGCAAATTCGTCTTCAACAAAACTCAGTATCCTTTTGGTACATGTTCACAATCAAATTGTGTACATCTACCAGGGGGCCAAGAGAAGATAAAGATGTTGAAGACAAAAAATGAAATTCGCAAAAATTTGGGGATTTCATTCATCTGGAGACAGGAGATTACATCTGGAGACAAGGGAGTACAAAACTGAGGAAGAAGAGAAAATACAAGCGAGAGCTAAAGAGATGGTCCTAGACCCTGTGGAAGAACTCGGCAACCTTCTGGGCGACCTCCGATACGCTGGCTCGGGTAGCTTCGCCTTCTCCTTCGACCGGGACTTCAAGCACCAGGTCCAGAGGAAATTGAGGGTTCCGGCTGGTGTAGCACGTCAGCACATATTCTGTGACGTTCCTCGCCAGGGATTGCCCCTCGACCTCCAGTTGGTCCACGATGACGTTGCCCACCTTGGAGAGCTTGCTGCCTGCTGCGCTCAACGCTTGCAGCGCAAGGTCCGGCTCCGGCTCCGGATCATCCGGGCGCACGGGGCTGAAACCCATCGGCGTCAGCGCATCGTTGGCCTTGCCCAGGAACTCCCAAATCTGCAGGGAGTCCGCCGTCCTCAGGCTCTTCACCTCTTCCAAGGATCTCTTGGCCGCTGTCAGTTCAGAATTCTCACGGGCGAGGCGCTCAACTTCTTTGGCGTTTTGCTGAATTTTTGCAGCAACCCGCCTCTCAAGTCTTCCGAGCTCCTCCTCCCAGAGGTGGATCTTGTTCCGACGATCGACCAGGTCCATCTCCCTAGCCTCCACTTTCTTCTCCCGAGCAACAAGGGCACACTCGTATTCGTAGAGTTCCTGCCCTCGCACCCAGGTCTTCTCCTCTTCCTCGAGGCAGCGCTCTTCCAACTTCTTAGTGCGCTCCTCGAGGCCCTTATCAGCCAGAGCTGTTTTCTCGGTGAGCTCCTCTTCCCTTCTCAGGACGTCATCCCGCAGCTCCAGGAGTTTTTGCTCTTCGTCTTCGAGCCGTCTATCCCTCCCTTCAAGTGCCTCTCGGCGCTTGATGAGCGCTGCGTTGATGGCCTCAAGCTGCTCGAACCGAGCATTGGCCGCGTCGTTGGCAGCCTTGGCCTGATCGTGGAACTCCCGGGAATGAGCGTCGAGGGCATGGGTCATGCTCTCCCTCTCATCCAATAGCTTCTCCCAATACTCCAGGCGGATCTTCTCCCGCTGGATCCACTCCTTGTCATCCGCTAGCCTCGACTGCGCCAGCTTAGTCTCGAAGTGGAGCCGATTACGCCACCGCCTAAGGGTTTGGCGCTTCTCTTCAAGAGCCTTGCTGTCGTGGAAGAAGGCCAGTTGGACCTGACGTAGACTGGAGCAGGCGTTGTCGATAGACATCGACAGCGGGATGGGCTCCGGACCTGCTGGGGTCTCCTCCGCTGGTTCCAGCGGGTCTTCACATACAAAAATTGGGTCCCACTCTACGAGAGCGGAACCCTGAGCCTCCAAGGCGCTAGGGCCGTCCTCCAGGATGGCCTCAGTCGCCATCGAAGAAGGCCCCGCTGCCAAGTCTTCATTCGCCCCCTCAGGCAGGGGGCCGGCGACTTCGCTTAGGCACTCTGGCTCTACCACAGGTACCATCGACATCGTCGCTTCCGGAGCAGGAGCTACTACTGGCCCCGACCGGAGAACCTCTTTTGAGGGAGACTCGAGCTCCCTCGCCTCTTCAACCACCGGCTCCGTGACCGGCGCTCCAACAACAACCGGCTCAGCGACCGGTGCTTCGAAGGTAACCGGCTCCACTGCCGGAACTACCTCAACTTCCGGCTCGCATGTCGGAGCTCCCGTCACCTCCGGTTCAATCGCTAGGGCTTCAACGAGTTCCGGCTCCGAGGCCGGGACTACTACTTCTTCTTTCGGCTCTACAACCGGAGCTTCCATTATGGCAGCACCAGGACCCGGAGCTTCAACCTCTGAGACAAGTGCCGCTGGCGTGTCTTCACTCCCGTGGTCCGGTGCTACCACGGGAAGTTCTGGGGACGAGTCGAGGTTCATGACCACGACAGCCGGCGCCGGAGCTGTCGCAGCTTCAGCCACCACCTGGGGCGGAGCTGCGACAGGAGCAGAAGCTCCCACGGCCTCAGAAGTCGTGGCCGAGGGTGGAGCTTCACTCCCCTTCTTAGGGACGCTGCATAGGATGGATAAAGAGAATTAACAAACAATCGCTACAACTAAAAATTTAACCAGGGTAAACATCAGAAATTACCTTGGAAGGCTCCCGCACCAGCTTGCGCGGAACCTTTTTTCCGGACGTTCCGGGCTGGCCATGGTCGGCGTAGGAGCTCCAGGAGGCCCTCCAGAACTCGCCGCAGCCACAGGAGATTCCCGGGTTGAGGCTCTCCTCGATCGGGAGGAACCCCTGGACCTGGAGGCTCCAACTGCCCCGAGGGCCGGAGTCGTACACCCGGAGCTAGCACCACCGGAGGGCTCTACCACGGAGACAGACGCGCTCCGGGAGGTTCCCACTGCAGGAACAATCTCGTTCCGGGAGGACCCCACCACGGGGACAGTCGCCACGGCAGCAGAAGATCTTCCCCCCTGGGGAGAAGGAGCTAAGGTGGAAGCAGCGGGCATGACGGACCTTCCGTCGGCATGCCGTAGCTTCGTCTTCCGACTCTCCGGCTCCTCCGCCAGCTCCTTGCCTTTGCCGATGACTTCAACCCTCGGCTGTGGAGCAGGGACCGAGCCATCTTCAGGCACCCCAGGGATTGCCACCCGGTTGGTTGGTCTTCTCTCGACGACACCAAGGTCGTCAAGCGCTGGCATCTTCCGCCGGAGCTCTCTGCTGAACTCCACTTCCATGTTTAGAGGAAGAAAGGTCGACGGCGGAGTCAAGTAATCCCCGTCGACGTCGATGCCGTGCTGGAACTTCTTGAGGTGGAACTCCAAGGTCTTCCCCACCATGTTGGACTTCAACCCGGTCTCAACCCGGTCCTCGTCCATCACGCTGTTGAGGGCCCAGGCGAGCTTCTCCCTCCTCTTCAGCGGCGCTCACCTGTTTGTCAGGAAATTGCAGAATACCGCCTGGGGAGTCAATTCTCCCTCCACACATCGGCGGATCCTGGTCAGGACAGGATCAAAAACTTCTGCCAGCACCGGAACTTCACTCCATATCGACGTGTCGATGCCGGGCAGACTGTCTGGCAGTTCCAACCGCTCATGCTCCTCCACCCTAACGACTATCCAATCTTTCTTCCAGTCACCCCACTTCCCGGAAGGGAACGACCGGAAGTACTTCAATGGGCACTTCTTGCGCTTCACGAAGTAGTAGAAGCCAAGGTACTCATTGCTCCGGCCGGTGGTGTGAATGGTGAAGAAGGCCCAGAAGAGCTCAACGCAGGGGGGGATGCCCACCCACATCTCGCAGAAGTGGACAAAGATGGACACGAGGAGAATGGAGTGAGGGCCAAGGTGGTATAGCTGCAGACCATAGAAGTCTAGCAGCATCAAGAAAAAAGAAGAAAATGGCGGGATCAGCCCCACCATGGCGTACGAAGAAAAGTACACCATCTCGCCAGCGCGCTCCTTCTCGAAGGGGAGCTCTCCGCCGGCACGGACCGAGCGGCTGAAGAAGTCCGAGGACCACCCCATAAGGGCCCGAACCTTCTTCAAATCGTTGTCAGTCTTCAGGCGACTCTCGCGCAGACCCAACTCCATTGCAGCACAGCTAGGCAAGAGAGGAGGAGCAAAGTACGAGTCGGGAGTTTGAGCGCAAGATCAGATGGGAGGCGTAAAGAACTCCCGACGGTGCGCGCTTTCCTTCTTAAGTAAGCCCTCGCAACGCTTGGATGGAAACTGCAGGGGAGTCGAAAATACTACTCAAGAGTTCAACCCAGCCGATGACAAGAGGGCCCGGGACCACCCCGACGATCAAGTCGAGGTTCTCACCCAGGCGAACAGTTTTCATCACGAGGCGGGAAACCCAAAGGCGGCGGCCTGACAAGGCGCGCGGAACCGATACGGTTTTCGTATCGGGAACCGGCGACCTTCAATTGCGTGAGATCCGCACGTCAAAGATCTTATCTACCGCCTGAGGTGCACCACGCGTCGGGATTTAACTGTAAAATCCTGCCAACGGCACCTCCGAAGACCCTTGAAGACCCAGTTCAAGAGTTGCAAAGATGGACCCACCTCCGATGGAACGACTTCACCCCAGTGACCTTCCTCGGAGGTAGGTCCAGGGGGCCACTGTCGGTACCCTAAAAACCGTACACCCCCTGAGATTACGAAGATCTCGTGGGAAGGACGACTACTTGAATTGAAGACCCTCGGAGGTCCACTTGTCAGACATGACCGGACCTGCTTCTCCAACATGGTTAATCCCTAGGTCGCCACGTGTACAGCCAAACCGGAGCTACCGCCCACAAGGGGGAGGCTCCGGACCAAGTACCGAAATGGCACCTCCGGACCTAACCCCTGACCGAGAGAAGCTCCGGAACTGACACGTGTCAGGTAGCCCCGGAGCTTCCTGCTTCCCACAGCAAGCTCCGGAGCTGCCACGTATCTAAACATCGGAGCTGGCAGCCTCTAACCTCCGGGAGACCTTGTAACGGCTCCGGATCTTCAAAGGAGAGCCAAGGACTTCAAGACCCGTTTAAATGTCATTAATGCCATATTAATGACACTTAAACGGACGATCTTAACACCTGTAACGGCACTGTTGAAGCCCGTTACAGGATCATTAACAACAATTAATCGTGTATCAATACTAGTAACCGCCGGGGCCACATGTCGGGCCAGGCAGCTTGTAACGGCCTGTCTTTGTACTATAAAAGGACAGGCCGACGATACACATAGGAGGACACACACACAGACGTGGAGATCATACGTGATAAGCTAATACAACACCAACACACCCGTGGAGTAGGGTATTACGCTCAGGCGGCCCGAACCACATAAATCCTAGTGTCTCCCGTGTTAAACCGCAATTCACCTTCTTGAGTCTCCGCGCGCCCACACCGAACTACGAACTCCTTCAACACTTTAGCAGTGTCAGGAGATCTGCCGACTCCAACAGTCGACAAATGGTGAGCAGCCTTTCTTCTCAAAATGTGCCCAGTCAACCCACTGACTGAGCACAACTGGTGTCCTCATTGGGAGATACACCGATCTGTAGAAATCGGCATGGAAGTTGCACCAGAATCTTCCATCAGCCGCTTGCTTCGATCGGCCATACCAATTGATGCTTCTTAACTTGGCCGCCGAGACACTGCCCTTCCCGTTGAACTTCTCTTCATTGGGGTCCTGGACCCCTTCCCTTGGAGCATGGAGTTTCAACGGGCCAACCGGACCTGTTGCTATTCCTTTGCCCTTGCCTTTTGCTAGGCGGGCACTTGTTGCGCTAGGGCCACCGCAGGTGGTAGCCCTAGAAGCAGGCACCTTGGAGGATGGCTTCTTAGCTAGCACTTTCCTCCGAGCATGTGGAGGAGACTAAGCTGGCTCGAATGGTCTTTCTTGGCGCTTCTTGCCAAGACCCATCGAGGTCCGAGGTGCCACCTCTTGGTCCATCTCGGCCTCAAAGTCAGAGACATCATTGCCCGAGCTCGACATGATCTGAGAATGAGTGGCATGAATGATAATGAATGATACAAGGCATAGGTGTGAAAGGATAGCAAGGAATTGCATTGAGGAATTGAAGAATTAGGTTTTGAGTTCAGAAACATCGGACTTGTCTGGTGCACAGACATGGACTAGTCCGGGGGACTGGACTTGTCCGTGCATGGACCGGACTAGTCCGGTGTTCATCCTCAAAAACCTAAGAGACTGGACAAAAGTTGATTCCTAATGCACAACAAGTGTAGTATACACGTAATACATCAAGGAGGCATGTATATAGTGAAATATGCTAGACTATTTGATCAACAATGAAGAAATTTGGAATTTCTAGGATTCGAGCGAAAATTATCGGAAAAATTGCTTGAAACTTGGAGATGAGGGTGTTGAAGGCCGGACAAGTCCGCTAGCTTCAATCCTCAAGTGAACAAGCTTGATTTCTGCCCAAATGCGAGGCTTTTGGTGGAGGGAGCAAGAAATCGCCTTGGGAGCTCGAGCACGAAGAGAGAGAGTGCGTGAGGCAAGAGTGGAGGTGAAGAAACTAGGGTTTGGCGGCGGCTAGGGTTATGGACCGAAAAATCTGACAAGTCCGGAGATGACCGGACTAGTCCGAACTTTTCCAGGGGCTAAATCGGACTAGTCCGTTGAATACTGTACTAGTCCGGCCTAACCGACACTATGCAGACCAGTCTGCATGGGCGGACTAGTCCGGGCAACCACGGACTAGTCTATGGTCACCAGGTGAGAATTGCTTAGCCCATTCATATATATTTGAAGGTATATATTTAGAGAAAAGAGAGGTGAAACACATTAAATAATCTTGATGAATATGATCAGTAAGCATACAACAATCAAGCAATGATCATAATTCACCAAGATCTAGTAATTGACATAGTTTTTCGGAGAAAATTGAGAGAGATGATTTTCACAATCCAATCAACATATTTTGAAGAATTCATACAGGTATGCAACATTTCAAGCCACACTCCGAGCATCAAGGATAATTAGTTCATTTCGGAGTTCACAAAAACGATTTTCATCAAGTGGCTTGGTGAATATGTCAGCCAATTGCTTTTGAGTGTTGACATGTGAAATGGCTATGTCTCCTTTCATGGCATGATCTCTCAAAAAGTGGTGTCTTATGTCTATGTGTTTAGTTCTGGAGTGCTCAACTGGGTTGTGGGCAATTTTGATGGCACTTTCATTGTCACAAAGGAGTGGAATATGGTTCGTATTGTAACCATAGTCCCTTAGAGTTTGTCGCATCCAAAGGAGTTGTGCACAACAACTCCCAGCTGCAACATACTCTGCTTCGGCTGTGGATAAGGCAATGGAATTTTGTTTCTTGGAGGACCAAGAAACTAAGGATCTCCCTAGGAATTGGCATGTACCAGAAGTGCTTTTTCTATCTACTTTGCACACGACATAATCTGCATCGGAGTAACCAATGAGATTGAATTTTGAGCCTTTTGGGCACCAAAGACCAAGGTTGGATGTATGAACCAAATATCTCAAGATCCTTTTTACGGCTGTCAAGTGACATTCCTTAGGATTGGCTTGAAATCTTGCACACAAACATACACTCAACATAATATCTGGCCTATATGCACATAAATAGAGTAGAGATCCAATCATGGAGCGATATACCTTTTGGTTGACGCTAGGTCCATCTTCATTGAGATCTAGGTGGCCATTCGTTGCCATGGGGGTTTTTATGGGCTTCACCTTGTCCATGCCAAACTTCTTAAGTATGTCCTACGTGTACTTGGTTTGGCTTAGGAACATCCCTTCCTTCTTTTGCCGCACTTGGAATCCCAAGAAGTACTTTAATTCTCCCATCATTGACATTTCAAACCTGTCTGTCATGATTTTACTAAATTCTTCACAAAAAGATTGGTTAGTTGACCCAAAGATTATATCGTCAACATAAAGTTGACAAATAAAAAGATCATTATCAAAAATTTTCGTAAATAGTGTATAATCTACTTTGCCAATCTTAAAGCCATTTTCAATTAAGAAATCTCTAAGACACTCATACCAAGCTCTAGGAGCTTGTTTGAGGCCGTAGAGAGGCTTACGCAATTTAAATATGTGGTCGGGGAACTCTTCATCTTCAAACCCGGATGGTTGCTCCACGTACACCTCTTCCTTGATTTGTCCGTTGAGGAAGGCACTTTTCACATCCATTTGATACAGCTTGAAATCATGGTGAGTAGCATATGCAAGTAATATTCTAATAGATTCAAGCCTAGCTACTCGAGCAAAGGTCTCATCGAAATCCAAACCTTCGCCTTGTGAATACCCTTTGGCTACAAGTCTTGCCTTGTTCCTTGTCACCACCCCGTGTTCATCTTGTTTGTCGCGGAAGACCCACTTGGTGCCGACAATGTTTGCATTGGGTCTTGCCACAAATTCCCACACCTTGTTCCGCTTGAAGTTGTTCAATTCTTCTTGCATTGCCACCACCCAGTCCGGATCTTTCAATGCATCTTCAACCCTGCGTGGTTCCAAAAAGGATACAAACGAGTAGTGCTCATAAAAGTTAGCTATGCGAGATCTAGTGGTTTCTCCCTTTTGGATGTCACCGATGATATTGTCGATTGGGTGATCCCTTTGGACGCATTGGTGTACTCTTGGGCGTGGCACTTGAGGAGTTGTATCTTCATGATCATCTGCTTCTCCCCCTAAGTGATCACCTTCATTGATTTGTTGATAATCTTCGTATTCTTGTGATTGATCTTGTGTTGAAGCTCCCCCTTGATCGTTGGTCTCCTCTTGTGGTTCATCTTCCTCATGTACGTGTGGAGGTGGCTCTTGTGGTCGAACCTCATCTAGGGCCATTCTTTTCAATGCTTGACAAGGAGATTCTTCTTTACCTAGTTCACATGGATCAACTTGCTCCTTTTGGGAGCCATTAGTCTCATCGAACACTACGTCACGTGCTACTTCAACAAGTCTGGAGGTCTTGTTGAAAACACGATAGGCGTAAGTGTTCGAATCATAACCAAGCAAGAAACCTTCATCGGACTTCGAAGCGAACTTTGAAGTCCTAGGCTTCTTGTTTAATATATAACATGGAGAACCGAAAACTCGAAAATATGAAATATTTGGTTTGTTACCGGTGAGTAGCTCATAGGATGTCTTCTTGAGTAGTCGATGGAGATAGAGTTGATTTACAGCGTGGCAAGCGGTGCTAATCGCTTCCGCCCAAAATCGATCCGATGTCTTGTACTCATCGAGCATTGTTCTTGCCATATCTATGAGTGTTCGATTCTTTCTTTCGGCAACTCCGTTTTGTTGTGGGGAGTACGGCGCTGAAAATTCGTGCTTTATGCCTTCTTCATCAAGGTACTCCTCCACTTGCGTGTTCTTGAACTCCGTGCCATTGTCGCTTCATATATCCTTGATTGTCAATGAGAATTCGTTTTGAGCTTGTTTGGAGAACTTCTTGAGTATTCCTTGTGTCTCTGACTTATCATGCAAAAAGAAAACCCAAGTAAAGCGAGAAAAATCATCAACGACAACTAAACCATATTTGTTACCGCTGATGCTTATGTAGGCTATTGGACCAAATAAGTCCATGTGTAGTAGCTCGAGTGGTCTTGTTGTAGTCATGACGTTTTTGGCGGGGTGAGGTGCTCCAACTTGCCTCCCGGCTTGGCACGCGCTACAGGGCCTGTCTTTCTCAAATACAACATCTTTTAAACCTCGGATGTGATCGCCTTTGAGGAGTTTTTGAAGGTTCTTCATACCAACGTGCGCTAGCCATCTATGCCACAGCCAACCCATGTTGGTCTTTGCAATCAAGCATGTGTCAAGTTCAGCTTTATCCTTGTTGAAGTCAACAAGATAGGGCTTTCTCTTTAACATACCCTTGAATGCAACGGAACCATCACACCTCCTAGAAACGGTCACGCCCTCGTTAGTGAACAAGCAATTATAACCTTTGTCACATAATTGAGATATGGACAGCAGGTTATAATCTAGGGATTCAACATGTAAAACATGAGAAACTGTGTGTTTAGAGGATATTGCAATTTTACCGGTACCGAGCACCCTTCCTTGACTATTATCTCCAAAGTAGATGCCCTCATTTGGGTCCTTATTCTCTTCATATTCCACGAACATTCTTCTTTCCCCAGTCATATGGTTGGTGCAACCACTGTCTAGCACCCATTTAGATCCACCGGAGGAATATGCCTGCAAAAACAAATCATGCCTTGGTTTTAGGTACCCAAGCTTGCTTGGGTCCTTGGAGGTTAGTTACAATACATTTGGGCACCCACACATGAGACTTGGAGTTCCCATGGCGTGGCCCAACATAATGAGCATAAACCTTGCCAAAATTATTTCTCATTAACACATAGGAGGCATCAAAAGTTTTAAACAATAGATGTTGTTGTTTATGTACAGGACTAGTTTGGGGAGCCGGACTTGTCCGGACACCGACCGGACTAGTCCGGTGTTCATGTGTAGTTGCTGTCTTAATCTGTGACTTTCCAATTTGAGAGGGCCTTCCTTTTACAAAGGTAATCCTCTCCTTATTATTCTTATGGTTTCTAGCATGTTGCTTTTCACCATAAGAATAACCAATGCCATATTTGATATTTGGAGGTCTTTTGACCAAGTATACACTACGTGCATATTTGATCTTCTCCTTGTCAAATATGCCACTTTGGGCAGGGTGTTTATCCTTTGTAGAGGTTGTTTTATCCTTCAAACTGGTGTCACCTTTCTTACATGTGCAAGCATGAGCAAAATCAGTTTTAGTGGGTTGAGAAGGTGAACTTGAAGAGGAGGAAGGTTCACTCAGCTTGAGTGACTCAATCTGCACTTCAAGGATCTTGTTATCCTTGATCAGGTCAGCAAGTTGGTCCTTGATTGTGGCATTTGAGTCAGCTAACTCCAGGCAAGTTTCCTTGCTTGAAGCTAACTCAAGCTCAAGTGATTTACTTCGTTCCTTTTCAAGTTCTAGAAGTTTTTCAAGTTCGACATATTCCTCCTTTTGGGAAATGATCATGTCCTCTTGACAATGTATTAACCTCTCCTTCTCAACAAGTTGATCAAGCAAAATTTTCATTTTAGTAGCTGTTTTCCAATCTAGTCCAATAAGCATGTCCTCATTATCACTATTGAGTTCATCATCGCTAGAATAGGAATGCACGGAAGGGGGTTTAATGGTTACCTTGCGTTTACCTTACTTTGCCATAAGGCAAGTGCCGTCTCCCTTCCATGCGCCAAGTGTAGGGAAAAGGGTAGACTTCTTGGATGTCTTCTCGATGGCTATGCTAGCCAGCTCTTCTTCTTCGGACGATGAGGACTCATCATTTGAGTCCCACTCTTTTTCAATGTGCACTTGTTCGGCTTGTTTCTTCTTCTTGAAGAATTTCTTGGGTTGAGGCTTGGCTTCTTTGGTCTTCTTCTTGTTCTCCTCATATGGGTAATCAACTATAAAGTGGTTATACTCACCACAATTATAGCATGCCCGCCTCAACTTTGGCTTCGTTCTTTCCTTGTACTTTCCTTCGCTTGACTTTGTACCTTGTCTCTTTTTCATTATTCTCTTGAATTTCTTCATGAACAATATCATGTATTCTTCATCCAATTCACTGCTTTCGTCGTCACTATCTTCCTCTAGTTGTGCTTCTCTAGCTTCTTTGGATAGGGGCTTGAGAGTGGACTTCAAAGCAACCTCTTTCTTCTTTGCCGAGGTGAGGTCGGCAATCTCCTTGACATGTTTTGCTTGTTTTTCCATCATCTCGAAGTTGATGATCTTTCCAAGCAGTTCATCCGGAGTCAACCTTTTGTATCCAGGGCTTTCTCTGATCATGGAGCATAGTGTGATGTTGCAAGGCATAAAAGCTCTAAGGATGAGCTTTACCACCTCGTGGCCATTCCACTTCTTACTTCCGTATGATCTGACCTTGTTGACGAGTGTCTTTAATCGATTGTACATGTCTTGGGGTGACTCGTCTTCTTCAATAGCAAATCTTCCTAACTCACCTTCAATCATCTCGATTTTTTCTTCACGCACATGTTGGTCACCTTCATGTGCAGTTTGTAGTGTGTCCCATATCTCTTTAGAAATTTCGAGTCCATCCACCTTGGTGAACTCGTCCTGACTGAGTGAAGAGGTTATTACGGCCGCGACTTGAGCATTTCAGTGAATTGCCTGCTCTTGGCTGGGGGTGAGCTCTTCGTCGTCGTCCGGGATATCTATCCCTGTGCACACAATATGCCACAAACTTGGATTGAGGGAAATTAGATGCATTTTCATATTTTTGCCTCCACATTGAGTAATCACTTCCATCGAAGTGTGGGGCTTTTCCAAGTGGGATAGATAAATAATGATTGTTATTGGATTGAGACGATCATAGTTAAAAGGATATCGGGAGTAGTAGGTGTGACTACTCCCCTTCTTCTTCTCTTCAACTTTTACTTTCCCTTTGGAAAGTGTCTTCTTTATTAGGAGCGTCTTTAGCTCCAGCGTCTCCTCATCGTCGTCCTCGAAGTCTTGAATGGCTTCGAGGAGCTTCTCCACCTTGAGGTTCTTTTCATCATCAACCTTCTCCTGGTTGTTGCTCTTGTGAATGTCCTTCATGTTCGACATGATCTCCTTCGAGCGATTAGTCTCTTTCTTGAAGAACCCGCTCTGATACCAATTGAATGTGGCCTAGAGGGGGGTTAATAGGCCTTTTTTAAAATTGTCGGATCCTGCAACACTTAACAACCAGTTCAACACCAGAGAAATCGGACTAGTCCGGTAAAGTGCGGATTAGTCCGGTGTATATGGACTAGATTGATTAGGTTTGATCGACTAACTTTATTCTTCAATATATGCAGCGAAAATATACGATTAAACAAAGTGTTACAAGGTTGTGAATCAGGTTATATCACAATTCAATCTTTTACTTGATATTTCAACGTAAAGTAATCAAGATCAATTGTAACCCTAGATTGATATAATGTAAAGGACAATGAACACAAAAGAGGAACACAAGAGATTTATGTCGTGGTTCGGTTCCCACAGAGGCAACCTACATCCACGTTGAGGAGTCCACAAAAGGATCGGGTCTTCTCCAACCCTACCCTCGTCGGATCGCCACGAAGGCCAATCCTCTACCACTTATCTCAAAGGGGTGAATAACCGGATTCAAGGGGCCTTCTCACATGTTGAGAGCTCCCTTGGATTACAACACGAAATACCACCAAGAACACACTAAAAAGATTACAATTAAATCGTAGAAGTGTGTTAGAGAATCAAACCAAGAGCTCAATGTGGTGTTGAACGTGTCTCTCCAATGAACTAGAGTGAATCCCTAAGGGATTGATCTTTGTTGCACTTAATTTCGTGGAGAGATGTGGTTTTTGAGGCTCTTGGGAGGTGTGATGGCGCTAGGGTTCGAGGGAGTGTAAAATATGGCCGTGCAACTCTATTTATATGGGTTTCTAAAAGTGACAGTTAGGGTTTAGAAAGATCGGACTAGTCCATGGTGGTCACCGGACTAGTCTAGTGTGCTGTGTGTAGCAAACCCTAAGTGTCCCGAAATATAGGACTAGTCCGGCTAGGAACGGACTTGTCCGATTTCGCTACTGAAAATCTTCGGACTAGTCCGATAGACATTGGACTTGTCTGGACATGTGAAACCCTAAGTGTATTGGATGACAAGTCCGCACTTGGAGGACTTGTCCGATTTAGTTTAGAGGGTATTTGGGACTAGTCCGTACAAATAATGGACTTGTCCGGTTTGGAACAGAGAGAATATCAGACTAGTCCAGTTGTGATCGGACTTGTGCGATTTTGTGTGACTTGTGAAGTGTTTTGAGGACTAGTCCGCAGTGGGGAGGACTAGTCCGATTCTAGTCAAAGAGATATCGAACTAGTCCGATGGATATCGGACTTGTTCGATTCTGTGCAGAAAGGATATCGGACTAGTCCGGTATCAGTCGGACTAGTCTGGTCCTGTGTGACTTTGTGCAATGTGTGTGTTTAATTGTGATTGAGCTCTTGGTATGTGTTTTCTCAACACACTCCATACACAATGATCTACTATTCTTCTTCCTTGAGCTCATTTCCACTTTGCTCCTCATTCTTCTTTCTTTTTGGTACTTTGCTCATTTTTCTATTAAAAACCTGCACTCATCTCAACAAAGAGGTTAGGATCCCAATTGCTTGTCATAAATCATCCAAAACCCACAAAAGAGTCCTAGATGCACTTTCAAGAACCCACTGGAGCCAGCGGAGAGGACCCCGGCAGGTCCGAAGCCAATTCCTTTGTCGCTGTCTATCAACAACGCCTCCTCTAGTCTTCGTCATGTCCAGCTGGCTTTTTACCATGACAGCAAGGCCCTCGAGGAGGAGCACCAAACCCTTAGGAGGTGGCGCAAGTGGCTCTAATTCGAGACCAAGCTGGCGCAAATGAGGGTGACCGACGACAAGGAGTGGGTGAAAAGGGAGAAGGTTCGGTTGGAGTACTGGGGTCAGCTGCTGGACGAGAGGGAAAGCATGACGCGATCTCTTGATGACCAGTCCCGGGCCATCCACGAACAGGTTGTGGCTGCTAATGAAGCAGCGAATGAACGCCAAGAAAAGCTCAGAGCCATCCATGACAGCCTCGTCAAGCGTAGGGAGGCTGTTGAGGAGTGGGAGAGAAAGCTCGAAGATGAAGAGCAAAAACTCCTGGAGCTGCAGGATGACCTCGTGAAGATGGAGGAGGAGCTTACTCAGAGGCTGACTCTGGGTGACAAGAGTCTCGCGGAGCGCACCAAGAAGCTGGAGGAGCGCTGCGAGAAGGAGGAGAAGAAGGTTTGGCAGCGAGGACAGGACCTCACGACGAGGGAGAATGAAATTACTGCCAGGGAGAAGAAAGTGTGGGGCCGGGAGAAGGACCTGGTCGACCGCCAGAACAAGATCCACCTCCACGAGGAGGAGCTCGGTAAACTCGAAAGGCAGGTTGCTGAACAGATTCAGCAGAATGCCAAAGAGGTCGAGCGCCTTGCCCAGGAGAATTCGGAGCTTGCGGCGACCAAGAGATCCTTGGAAGAGATGCGAGGCTCATGGGCTGCAGAGTCACAACAAGTTTGGGACTTCTTGGGCAAAGCCAACGACGCGCTGACGCCGATGGGTTTTAGTCTCGTGCGTCCGAAAGATCCGGAGCCGGAGCTGGACCAGGTGTTGCAGGTATTGAGCTCGGCGGGCAACAAGCTCACCAAGATGGGCGATGTCATCGCGGACCAGCTGGAAACCGAAGGACAATCCCTGGCGAAGAACGTCGCAGCTGACGTGCTACACAAGTCGGACCCTCACTTCCCACTGGACCTGGTGCTTGAAGGCCCCATTGACGGAGAGGGAGAAGCCGCCAAAGCCAGCGTGTCAGAGGTTGCCCAGAAGGTCGCCTTGTTCTTCCATAGGGTCTAAGACTCTCTCTTTGTAGCTCTCGCTTGTATCCTCTCTTATTTTTCTCCAATTTGTAATCTCTTGTCTCTAGATTAATGAAATCCAAGAATTTTTTGAATTTCATTTTTGTCTTCAACACCTTTGTCCCACTTGGCCCCCTGGTAGATGTACACAATTTGATTGTGAACAAGTACCAAGAGGTTATAGCAATTTGTTGAAGACTTGCGCGCTTCGAACTTCTAGTTTGTAGGTCCGAAGTCGCCGATAGTAGGGGTCCCTTGAGGTTTTCAGAGCTTAGTAGCTCCAGCAGTGACCCTTATCAACACGTAGAGTGTCGACAGTTAGTCCTCTGGGGTTGTCAGAGCTTGGTAGTTCCGGCAGCGACCATTGTCAACACGCGGTGCGTCAACATCAGACCCCACTGGAGAGTCTTCCCACCATCTTTTCTTCACGTTGATGGCTGGCCCCCTGGATTTGCCAGAACTTTGTAGCTCCGACGATGTCTACTATCAATGTTTGGAACATCGACAGTAGACCATCTTAGGGGGTGTCGGATCTTTGATAGCTCTGGCTTCATCCACCATCATCATG
This sequence comes from Tuctoria greenei, assembly GCA_036927565.1. Taxonomy (NCBI): domain Eukaryota; kingdom Viridiplantae; phylum Streptophyta; class Magnoliopsida; order Poales; family Poaceae; genus Tuctoria; species Tuctoria greenei. The sequence goes on from JAYESD010000005.1 coordinate 94,867,946, forward strand.
AGATCTTTATTTTTCCTACACACTGAAGTCAAGAAAAACAGTAAAATCCATTTCTTCTCTATACCTCGTTTGCGGCTTACTATTCCCGAAAGAAATTTTTAGGTCGAACGCAATTCTAAATACAATCAAGTGCACTGGCTTGTTTTCTCCAAGTCCGATCGTTTCTGGACTCGCCTTACTTCGGCCTACCGAGGTGTAGGTAGAGTGGCGTACTTAGGATGCAGGACCAGGCTAAGTCGATAGCACACTCCGGACCTAGATTGGCTTGGCGGCATTCACGCGAGTAGACCATTAACAATGTTTAGACCCAGAAGAATTGACAATGCAACTTGAATTATACATGAATTGGTCGAGCTAAAGTTTCTTAAGAATTGCACAACTTTGTTATAGACAAGAAAGAGAAAAATAAAAATATTGAGCCTTTTCAAAATAAATGCACGTGGAGTCTGTTTTCACACAATGATGTCTTTCATTATGGGTTCGGGGTACAGGGGAAACAAGTACACTCTTAGGGTACAGAACCAGGCTAAGTGTGTTGTGTTTCTTGTTTGACCCAAGGTAGCTAGCTACATTTTTTGTTCTGAGACTGAGACAAGTGTTGCTTGAACTTTGCGGACCTTCCGGGGAAGGTCCAGCTGTTCTCCCGAAGGAGCTACCCGACTCTGTACAATGACTCTATAACATACATCACTTGTAACTACAGACTCACCTCTGTGATATTAAGCGTAGAACTTACGGAGGTGCTCAATGTTCCAAGGATTAGGGAGAGGTGTCCCATCCTCGGTTGCCAAGCGAACGCATCCGGGACGGGATACTTTAATCACTCGGAAGGGTCCTTCCCAGATAGGAGAGAGTTTGTTTAACCCTTCTTGAGTTTATATTCTCCGTAGAACCAGATCGCCTTCCTCGAGCTGTCGGCTGTGAACATGCCTTTGGTGATAGCACCGAAGAGCTTGGCGGTATCGGGCATTCTGAACAGCTGCTCGACACCTTCCCTCTTCAACGAGGTCAAGGTCCTCACACCGGAGCTGGTCCTGCGTGGCATCGTCGAAGGTCCGGACCCGAAGTGACCCCAAAGTGATTTCCGAAGGAAGGACTGCTTCAGCTCCGTACACCAGGAAGAAGGGTGTCTCTCCAGTTGACCGGTTTGGAGTTGTCCTATTGGCCCACAGTGTGGGCGGAAGCTCTTCGATCCAGTTGGCTCCATGTTTTTTCAGGCGCTCATATGTGCGCGTCTTGAGTCCTTTTAGGATTTCTGCATTTGCTCTCTCAGCTTGTCCATTGCTTGCCGGGTGAGCTACAAAAGCGTAGCTGACTTGAATGCCGAGGTCTTCGCAATATCCTTGGAATGCAGAGCTTGTGAATTGGGTCCCGTTATCAGTTATGATCTTGTTTGGGAATCCAAATCTGCATACGATGGACTACAAGAAGTTGATAGCTGATTGCTTGTTTATTGTCACAACTGGAGTTGCTTCTGGCCATTTGGTGAACTTGTCGATGGCGACATACAGGAACTTGTAACCTCCAACGGCTCTTGGGAAAGGTCCCAATATATCCATCCACTACACAGCGAATGGCCATGTAGCAGGTATCATTTGTAGAGGTTGACCTGGTGTGTGAATTTGCTTTGCATGGAACTGGCATGCTTCGCATTTCTTCACTAGCTCGGTTGCATCCTGGAGTGCTGTAGGCCAGTAAAAACCATGCCGGAAGGCTTTACCAACCAGCGTGCAGGAAGACGCGTGGTTTCCCACACTCGCCTCCATGGATTTCTGCGAGGAGCTCGCAACCTTCTTCCTTTGTAATGCACCGCATTAGGACGCCGTTGGCACCACGCCCGTAGAGATACCGTTCTACCAGTGTGTATCTTTTAGCCAATCTGACTATACGGTCAGCGGATACATTATCTTCAAGAAGGAAATGTCTTTCAAGTAGCTCCGGATCTCCAAGATCCATGCATCAGAGCTAACTTGAGGATTTGAGTCTTGCATGTTGGGTTGCTCGGAGCTTCCTGCAGCACCTACGACCCTTGATGGAGGCCATGGTAACAGGGCCATCGGGACTGCCAGCTTCGAGGTGCTGGTCTCGCCCCCTTTGCTCAGTTCGGCAGGCTGAGCTGTTGGTCTTGACAATCTTCAGACAAAGGTTCTGTCGGGAGCTAGAGCTCCGGTTGAAGCTTTTGTCGAGAGTTCGTCAGCTTTAGCATTGTTGAGATGCTAGACATGGCAAAGATCCAGGACGTCGAAGTCCTTTTGAAGCTTCTGGACTTCAAGTAGGTATGCAGCTAGTTGAGGATTGTTGCAGCAACATTCACCTTTGACTTATTTTATGACGAGCTGTGAGTCACCCTTTACCAACAGCTGCTTGACACCATATGATAGTGCCACCTTGAGTCCATTGATTAGTGCTTCATACTCTGCCATGTTGTTGGTCGCCTTGAAGTCAAGGTGAACCATGTATTTGACCTTCTCCCCGGTCGGAGCGAGGAGAAGGACTCCAGCTCTGGCCCCCTGCTTCTGCACGGAGCCATCGAAGTAGAGAGTCCAGTGAGGCTCGGTGAAAATCGGAACCTTGGGTTCCAGCTTCTTCTCACTTGGGCCCCCAGGATTTGATGGAGAGGGGATTCATTCCGACACAAAGTCCGCCAATGCTTGACTCTTGATCGCTTGTCTTGGGACGAATTCAAGGCCGAACTCGGCCAATTGCGCTGCCCACTTTGCAATGTTCCCAGTGGAATTGGGGTTATGCAAGATTGCACGAAGTGGATAAGAAGTTACCACTGAAATCTTGTGAGCTTGGAAGTAGTGTTGGAGCTTCCTAGAAGCAATATGAACTACGTAAAGCAGCTTATGCACCTCCAGGTACCAAGTTTTGGCATCATGGAGTACTTCGCTGATGAAGTACACTGGGCGTTGGACTGTCCAGACCCTCCCGAAGGGGCCTGGAGCTTCCTCCTCATCAACCCGGACCCTCCGGAGGGGTTCGGACCTTGTTAGGGGACCTCTGGGTTCCTACTAGAGGAACCGAGAGCTTCTTCTGAAGTGATCCGGACCTTCCTGGAGGAGTCCGAATCTTCTTGTTCAGCAACAGTGACTTCTCCACTTAAAGGAGGTGGCTCCTCTGGCATCTCGCCTTGAGGATCCGGGTCTGGGAGCTAGGACCCAGACTCGCCTTCAGGTAGCTCCGGACCCTTCTGAAGGGGTCTGGATTCCAGAACTGGAGATGGTTCTGGTCATTCCATAACCAGGACCATGCTAACAACTTCGTCAGTTGCTGAAATGTAAAGCAGAAGTGACTCACCAGGATTCGGAGCTACCACGGTTGGTAGAGTGGTGAGGAGTTGCTTTAGCTCCTGGAATGCCTTTTCTGCTTCTTCAGACCATTGGAATGTTCCGGACTTCCTCAATAACTTGAAGAAGGGTAGCGCCCGTTCCGCCAGTCTTGAGATGAACCGACTGAGGGCAGCTAGACATTCAGTTAGCTTCTGGACGTCCTTGATGCGAGCTGGTGGTCACATGTCTTCAATAGCTTTAATCTTTGCCGGATTTGCTTCTATTCCCTGGTGGTTCACCAAGAATCCAAGAAGCTTTCCAGAGCTAACCCCAAAGACACACTTGTCCGGGTTTAGCTTCATGCGTGTGACTCGCAACTTGTCGAAGACAGCTTGCAAGGTGTCAAGGAATGACTCCTTGTTCTTGATCTTGATGATGATGTCATCAACGTATACTTCCACTATATCTCTGATGAGCTCTCCAAAAGTTTTGTACATAGCTCGCACAAACGTTGAAGCAGCATTCTTGAGACTAAATGGCATGGCAGTGTAACAATATAATCCATCTACTGTGATGAAGGAAGTATGCTCTTCATCTTCCCTAGACATTCTGATTTGATGATACCCAGAATATGCGTCTAGGAAACACAGTAATTCGCACCCGGAGGTGGAATCCACTATCTGATCTATTCTAGGTAGTGGGAATGGATCTTTTGGACATGCCTTATTTAGTGTAGTGTAGCCGATACACATCTGAAGCTTCCCGTTGGCCTTAGGTACAACGATTGGGTTTGCCAGCTATTTTGGGTGGAAGACTTCTCGGATGAATCTAGCTTCGAGCAACTTCTTTACTTCTTGACGTATGAAGTTTTGTTGCTCTACTGATTGCTTATGAGGCTTCTGATGTACAGACCGAGGGCCGGGATAAATCTTCATATTGTGCTCGATCAATTCCCTAGGGATCCCATGCATTTGTGACGGTTGCCAGGCAAACAGATCAACATTAGCCCGGAGGAAAGTGATGAGTGCGAGTTCCTATTTGTCATTCAGACCTCCCGATATACGGGTGGTCTGAGCAGCGTCGGAACCGATTTGGACGACTTTGACGGGAATGTCGGTGTCGCCGCTTGGTTGCATGCGAGGTGCGGAGGTTGAGCCTCGATGACGAATGCTCGGGGGTTTCAGAGCTTGCTCCTTTCCGGATTCTTCCTCCTGCGCTGTAGCAAGCGCATGGAGTTCTTCCAGAGCAGTCACTCCGGTGGTGCGATCTCCGCGGATCCAGAGAACACCTGCTGGTGTTGACATCTTCAACACCAAGTAGCCATAATGAGCAGCAGCCATGAACTTGTACAAGGCTGGCCTGCCCAAGATGACATTGAATGGTATGTTGATCTGCGCCACGTCAAAGACCAACTTCTCAGTGCGGTAATTCTCCCGAGTCCCGAAGGTCACTGGGAGAGTAATGGCACCGAGTGGAGTTATAGCCCCCGGACCTACTCCGGAGAAAGGTCGGGAGGGGCGAAGATCAGAAGATCGGAGCTGAAGCTTGATGAAAGCTTCAAAGCTTATAAGGTTCAGCCCCGAACCTCCATCCACTATCACATGATGGAGCTGGATGTTGTTGATGGTCGGAGATACCATCAATGGGAGTTGGCCAGCTCCGATCATGTTCTGAGGGCAGTATGAAGCATCGAAAGTTATGACAGTGTCCATCCACTTCTGGTGTGGCTCCGCACTGGCGGTGGGAGCTACTGAGGCCATGTCCCGCTGCATGGTCTTAAGGACACGGCGGGAGGTGATATACCACTAACCACCAAAGATGGTGTTCATGGTCTTCCGGCTCGTTGTCGGAGTCGTCGTCGATGGAGGTGTAAACAGCCTTCAAGACCTTTTTAGGGTCCTGAAAGCCTAACTCCTCCTCAGCCGGAGCTTCGTCGACTTTTTGTTTTTTTTCCCTTTGACGGAAAGGAACTTCTTCCCGGCGCTTGTTGTAGCGCTCGACAAGGTTCTGGACCTCTCGGCAGCCTTCCAGGTTGTGGTTGTTAGTCTTGTGTATAGTACACCACATCTTGGAGCTGCCTCCGTCTTCAGACGACGGCCGGGGTCGTTTCTTGGGGCGTGACCCCTGGCCACCCGGAGCTGCGGCAGCAGCGGCTGTAGGTGTGCCGGCCGACAGCTTCTTTTTGCCGTTGGACTTTTTCTTCTTCTTACCACTCCCGGAGGTAGTGGCTTCACCCTTGGAGGACTTTTTCTTGTCCTCCGGAGGTGGTTGGGAGTGCATTTCACGACCCTCCATAGCTTTGGCGCACTTGTATGCCAAGCTGAAGAGTTCCTTGGTCGCCAGCTTCTCTAGCATCTTCTTGTCTCGTACGCCCTGTCTAAATGCCACAATAAGAGAAGCGCTTGAGATAGAAGGTATAGTGTTTCGTACTTGGGCGAACCACTGGATGAAGGATCACAGGGACTCTCCCCCCTTCTGCTCGACAGCAAAAAGGTCCAGTTTGGTGCCTGGTCGGATGTATGAACTCCCAAAATTGGCAGTGAACTGTTGGCACAGTTTCGCCCAACTGTTGATGGAGTCGGGCGGGAGGCTCATGAAGCAGGACCTGGCGGTCCCAGTCAAAGCTACAGGGAAATAATTGGCCATTACGGCTTCATTGCCTCCAGCTGCAAGAATTGCGGTGGAGTAGATTTGGAGAAACTCAGCGGGATTGACAGTCTTGTCAAATTTCTCCGGCAGGTGAGGCCAGAACTTCTACGGCCATCTGACCATGCGTAGGTGCATGGTCAGGGCAGAACAACCTCCTCCTACTCCCTCGGGAGTAGGACTGTCCCGAGCCTCTCGCCTCTCGCGAGCACGCTCGATATGGACGCGGCTGTCCTGTTGACTGTAACGGCGATCAAGCTCCGCCCGGAGGTCGTGAGTCGAAAGTCTGGTTACTGTATGGGTGCATCGCGCCCCGGAAGGTAGCGACGTCGGCTGTTGAGATGCAACACGTGTCCTGTGTTGTGAAGTATGCGGACCAAGTCTACCCGACACGGTCCGATGCTGTGATGGGGCCCGCCCCAAGGGGGGGACCTTGGTTGCTGATGCGATCGGCTGCTACTGCAACCAAGTGTTCCACATCAGCCCTCCACTGCTCCATTGCACCCTGGGATGCTCCTAGAGGCGGTGGACGTTGGAGAAGAGCACGCGTGGCATGGAGCGCATGTTCAGGGTTGTTGTTTGCCAATACCGTGATTGTCCGGGTTGATTTGCCAGTGCAGACGGTGCCGGCGGTGGCATGACTCCTGCTGGAGCCATAGCACTTGCTGGATGCTGCATGTTGGAGGGATTGCCTCCAGCAGGTTGCGCAGCAGGGTTGCCGTTGGACGATCCAGCAGCAGAGTTCACCATGTTTGAATCTCGGGCGCCCCTACCTGGCGTGCCAGCTGTCGGGGTTTGGTTCCAGCAATTCTCCTGGTACTATTGTTTGTATCCTGCGGAGTTTGTAGTTCGGTATTGGGCGCGCAGAGATTCAGAACACGATGGCAAGTGTACACGGGGATTTACGTGGTTCAGGCCGCCTAAGCGTAATACCCTACTACACGGGGTGTGTAGTTGTTGTATTGAGCATCTGAGCGCTTGAGGGTGTGTGTAAGTGCTGAGTCTGGAAGTGTGGAAGAAGCCTCCCTGTGTATCGCTCGACCAGTTCTTTTATAGTACAAGGACTGGTCGTTACATCATTAGCCTGGCCCGACATGTGGCCCTGGCGGTTATTGATGCTTAATACACAATTAATGAGCTTAATTACCCTTAATAGTGTGGTAACGCACCTTGACAGTGCCATTACTGGTATTAAGGGCCCTCCGATCATGTGTCATTAAGATGGTATTAATGACACTTAATTGGGTCTTGAAGTCTTTAATTACCCCTTGAAGGTCTAAGTCGTTGGGGATCCACCAGTCTGCTTGTTTGAGTTGAAGGTCCAGCGGTTGGACGCTTGGCAGCTCCGGAGCTTACCATCTGAGACGAGAAGGTCCGGTGCTGTTATACACGTGTCAGTACCGGAGCTTCCCTCTATTGTGGGTTAGGTCCGGAGGTGCCACACAGGTATTTAGGCCGGAGCTTTCCCATGTGTGGGATGTAGCTCTGGTTGCAGGATACACGTGGCAGCACTGGGACTAACCATAGAAGGAAGGCAGGTCCAGTTCCGTATGACACGTGGGGCCTTTGGAGGTCTTCAACTCAGACAGGTGAAGTTCCATTGCTCTTTTTGCAGTCCCAAGGGGTATTCGGTACGAAGGATACCAACAGTTTGTAAATGATAACTTTAATTATGCTATTTCTAATTCAGCCAAGGTTACAATACAAAAGATTATTCATAGCATCATATTCATATTCTTCCAACTACTCTTTATTACTACGTCACGACGCAGTGAACAAGCGGTACTCAATAACTGCGTGGGACGGTGATTCGAATCAAAGATACCCAAAATACATGACACGTATGCCCGTACTGGAAGTCACGTAGGTGCACTCCACGGACGTCGTACGCATCAACCTTTTCCAAGTCCCACCAAAATTGAATGGATTCAATTGTCTACGGCGCTGCGGCTAAAAGCCTGAGGCGATCAAAAAGGCTCAACAACAACATCCCAAGGTACATCGGTTTCCTGGACCCCATATATCCAGTATGACTCCAGTAAAGTTCAAACTTGCTCAACATGGTCGCACACAGATCGGTCCTTAACCGACACAGGTAGGGCTCCACCTCCTACTCCACTGCTCGGTCTCATATTCAGTTCATAAACCATTCTCTAAATAATCAATTCCAAGTGACAATATCGCTATCTCGCGAGTGGATTCAAACCACTCGACTTTTACCGGATTCCCTACAACATTAGCATGGCAATTCTACACATTGCGCTATAAACCTACCCATTCACTCCATGGGATTGTGGGTAATGCATGAGGAGTGTCAATCACAAATGGACCTAATCCACAATTCATATACTAGTCATCATAGTGATATAAAGCAAAACTTTAGAAAGGCACTTAAATGCAAATCGGAGCTTGCCTTGGGTTGGAACTAGATAAATGTTAATGAAGTCCATGCTTGCTCTTGTCGGTGAAGGTTCTCATTAATCTCCTCCTTCTCTTGCCCTTGCAGTTGCCTCCAATAATTTGCTTGCAGCAGATTCATTCCTTGTTTCCTCTCCTCCAAATGTGTCCCTCGCCAATCTTCATCCGATGATCTATCGATATGAATGCACAATTACAAATTGGAACTTAGCAAACTACTATACCAAAATCCGTATAACTAAAGCAGGAGTAAGACTAATCAAGAACAAAAAGTTTGCTGCTGTTATGTGCAGAACCAAAGAGATTATTAAAGTGAAACATAGTGCATCCACATATGAAGTGGAATAGGCATCATACATGAGTGTGGAACTTAACAAGGAGGAACACAATAGGGATGACAAGGAGAAAGCTGTTAGTTTGACCACGTCTCAGTATGGGGCCCAACCATACCGAGTCGCACTTGTTCTCGAGCCCTGATCTGGGGCGCTAACCATCCATCGGTTGGGGACCCCTCTCACGCCCGTACACATAAAAGACCGCCGGGTCTAACCACCAAAAATAATTAGCAGATCCGATCCCTAGGTATGGGAAGTGAGGGGAAGGTTCCCCCAACGCTGTTGCCACCTCTGCTCGACAACGACCTCATCCTCAACTTGGCCGGCAGGCTCCACGGACTCAACCACGGGATGGCTGCAACCACTATTGTAGGCCAAGGTATGAACACCACCTAACCTCCTCTGTCTAGTTAATTCTCTAGTTGATTATGCTATGGACATTTGATTCTTGATTAGCACTAAGTTATTGTAGATTAGTGCTAAGCCTATGATTAATTAGCAACCTGATTGGCGCACTGCCTAGTGAATCAATAGACCTTTAGTTTCATCAATGGCATCAAGAGCCAGGTTTAGGCATCCCTAATTCAGCTTTGATTAGTTTTGTTTAAGACCACAGCATTAAGAAGGAGGGGATCTCGAATCAAATCAAGAATTAAATAAGAAATTAGGTTTAAGAACCGAACATACCTAAGAAGTTCCACCACCACCCGCGCTCCTCCACCGCCGGATCTGTCGGTAAGAGGCACTGCACTACATCGTTTTTGGCGGTAGCGCGCTCAACCCCAATGGGAACACGTGCACCGACGAAGACAATGACGGCAGCATCGCCAGTCTAAGCATCGCCGGCTAAGGTCACCGAAACCCTAGGCGGAACCCTAACCGTAACGTGGCGCCATTCTCTGCGGTGAACTCCACCATGGGGTCCTCGTTGGTGTCACGCATGCCCTTGGGGCAAGGACGCGCACCGGCAGCCATTGGCTGCACCAGACTTCGCCCCCCTCTAGCGACCATCAGGCTAGGCCCTCTCTGTCTCTTGTGCCGCCGTGTTGTGAGGAGAGAGGGGGAGGGATGAAATGTTCTAGGGTTTCACTGAGAACCCAGCTCGGCCGCCCCTTTTGTGTCTCCAACATCCACGCGCGGCCGTCCAATGGGTGATAAATGGCTCAGATTGTGTCATGTTGTGAGGCGCATTTTGTTGTGGGCCGTCAGATAAAATCCAATAGCCCACATGCGCTATGCGCGCCGCACCATGCCCTATGGGCTCATGTCCTAGGCGGGAGCCATCATGGGCAAGTGGGCTGCCCTTTTATTTACTGAGAATTTTTCGTTTTGGGATTTGGACTGAATCTGTAATGGGCTAAGCTAGCTGGGCTGAGTGCTGATAGGTGGCGCGGGCCACGCCCCCTCTCCAGACCAAGCCTTTTTGGGCTGTGCCATTTTTCATTTTTGGTATGGATTTTAGGATTTTCAGCTTTTGAGCTAAAATCAACTTGGGCTTTGCTCAATTAAGCATGTTGTCTTGTCAAATGTTGTTATATTTCAGTTTTTTACCTTTTTGCTGAAGATAATTAAGTGGCATTTGAGTATGGGATAAAATGTCATATGAGCCCACACAATTGATTAAGTGGACAGAATATTACTAAATTTTTTGTAATAATTTAGTAATTATTTTATTATCATTTCCTTTCTGTTTTCAATTATTTAGGGTTCAGTATTGAATTAAGTAATTTTTTATTTTTCTCTTGTCCACTTATTGAATTTAGTTCCTTGTGTTGTGGAATTATGAGTTATTAAGCATGATAATTAAGATCTAAGTGTTTAGCTTCCGCTGTTAATTAAGAAATGATAGATTTATTGAGTAACCAATGCGGAAAAATAAGTTTGCAATATTTTATGATTATTAGTTATTGTAATTTTATTAGTAACCAGCGCGAAAGATAAAATTGGCACATGTAAGTTATTTTAAGATGATTTAAGTACATGAAAATTTTGTTAAGTAACCAACGCGGAAGATGAAGTTTTCATGGTTTAAATTATATTAAGCGTTATATTTTGTTGAGTAACCAACACAAAATAAAAAATATGACATCTTCGCTTTTATGTTCATAAAGAATTTCGTTGAGTAAACAACACGGAAGACAAAATTTGCTATGTTTTAGTTTTGTATTTTTTCAAGTAACGAACGCGAAAGACAAAATACACCTTTTATGTTTATTTGTGTTCATGCATTTACTTATGTTTGTTCATGTTGTATTATGAAGGTTCCTCCGTTTTGATTTCAGTACTGAGTTTCTTTCGCCAGATGATCACCTCAGTAAGAATAACTACGGATCATGGAGAAATAAGTTGGAAATTGCTTTAGCAATCTCTGAAATAGATTTGGCACTGACGAGCCCGCATCCTATTGAGCGTTTTCTTCCTGACATTCTTGATTGGGAAACTGAGGAGGCTTTCACCGTAAGGATGAAAGCTTATGATGAGGACTACTTTCGGTACGACATCGCTCGTGCTAGGTGGGCCTTTTAAAATAAGAAGTGCTTATATGTGATTAAGGCTCGATGACTGAGGGCATTAGGGCAGACATTCCCGAATGTGACACTGCTTTTGAGTACCTCCTTAAGAAAGAGAGACGGTTTACTGGCTCCTATAAAGCTAAGACAAGCTCTCTTGTGAAGAAGCTGGTCATTGGGAAACACAATGGTGGTGATGTGTGTATGCACATTCTTAGTATGACGAACATTGCTGTTAAGCTTAATCTGAAGGACATGGGGTTAAAAGTATAGTTCCTTGTGAATCTTATCTTCGCCTCAATTCCAGAAGAATATGAGCCATTCGTCATTGATTATAACATTCAGCTAGAGCAGTGGGATCTTGAGAAATTGGCAGCTATGTGCGTTCAAGAAGAGGAGCTCCTTAAGACCCATCGTGTTAGTGACTGTGTCAACTATGCGAAGGGTAAATGTAAGGGCTAGAAGGACTTTTTAGTTCTCCTAAGCCATCTTTTAAGGTTCACGACACTCCTCATAATGATAAGAGTAAGAGTAAGTTCTCACAGCAGCATCCTCTTCAAAAGGATGTGAAAGTGGGTAAAAATCAATGCATTTCTGTTTGAGTATAGAACATCGTCAGAAGGACTGCTTGGACTTCCTCAAATGGTGTTGTAAGAAAGGTATTAAGTTCGAGGAGGATACTAAGAAGAGGGGAAAGGACTATTGAAGTCGCTAATGGTCATTAGATTGAGTTAAAGTCATTTATGACTTCTCATTATTATTTAGATATAGTTTTGTTTTGGCTTCATTATGTACCCCCTCCATGAAGGAAATTTGATTATGCACTCTATTTTGACAATAAATGTTTTATTAAGTATTATTGTCAGATGTTGCATTTATTATCCATATGTGATTACTTTGTAAGTGATATCCAAATTTCCTCACACAACAAGCACATAAGAATTAATTCCAAAACATATTCGAAATTATGGCATTGTCTTTGAGGCCATATTTTGAGGGGGGAATTGAACATTGGTTTCTCCATCGATTCTCTTCTTCTCATTAGATCTTTCGAATTCACAAGAATGCATTGAACGTTTATGTGAGATGTTGATATTAGTCTCCATATTTGTTGTGATTCGTTCATAACATGGATAACTAAATACCTCTATTTTATCTTATCATTCTTCCTTTCGAAGAATTGGATGATTTTAGTGTTAAAGTGGTAAGATCTGATCGTAGATGGGGGTGCTATGATCAGAATACCCCTATAGCCATATTTCTACAAGAAAATGGCGTAATGATTTAGTAAGTATCAACAAAATGGTGTACATTAGTTAAGTACGTTAAGTTATCAGTTTTGTCAATTTACGTGCTAAATCAAATTTTAGTAAATTAGCATGTAAGACACCATTTGTGAACTGTGGAAAGGACGTAAGCCCTACTTGATCTGTTTGTATGAGGTTGTCCTGCTGAGACTATAAACTCCAAACATTGGTAAGTTGGACTGTAAAACAATACGATGTCATTTTATTGACTATTAAGATAAGAGTAAGAAGTGTAGTTTTTACAAGTCCAAATTGATATAATAAGTCATAGTAAGGCATGCCATTTTGGCGGATGCCACGTTCAAGGGGAGCATGGTAGGACGGGAGATTGTACAATCTATCGCTACCCGCTGTTGCTGAATTAACAGTTTCTATGCCTAATAATTCAACACATGTTGTTAGTTCTTCATAGGTGACAAAAGGTAAGACGGGCTCAATTTTTGAGTCTACTAGGTTTGTTGTCACAATGATGAAGAGTGACAATAGCCTCAACCTAAAGATAATGCATAAATCATATATCCATATGAGTGATTAAGTTCAAATGACGGGTGGTCTCACCTCATCTGAAAAAATTATAAGAAGATCTTAATCATCCAAATGAAGTAAATCCATACAGGATGTGAAGAGGTCCATAAACACCGACAAGATCTGAGTTTTAGTGCGAATTCCTAAAGGAGCCTGTCGAAGTGTTATTGTGACACTTCCCCCGGATCTACTATGGAGCAGCCCACGGAGGTTCTTTAATCGGCAGGGCTTAGTCCTCTATCAAGGGATTGTGTGCATGCGATTGGTGAGACTATGGTTTTTACATGGTTCGGGCCTCAAGAGCATAACATCCTACTCCATGGTGAGGTTATATTGCTGGTTTGTAGTGAGTGAATGCGTAGATTGAGGATCCTTTGTAACAGTGGTGGTCTGGTCCTCTTATAGACAAGGCCAGACGCCTTACAAGCGGAGTTTGAGGCCTGACAGGTGGCCTCAGGACAATCTTATCCTAAAGATCTAAGGCTTCTCGCACAAGCCTCCTCTGACCGTGGCTTGAAGACTCGTCGTCTTACCGCCTCAATCGCCAGTGGCCCATGCGTAGTCGTGATGATGGCAGTGAATGTCCCATCCAATTGTCCCTGTCACCGTAAGCTACCCACTTGGCAGAGTGGGGTAGGCCTGCGATTTCTTCACTGCAATGCAATTGGGCGCAGCGGTACTTGACAATAGGCGTGCATCGCGTGCCACTCCTGGGAAGGATGTGAGTCTTTAATGCTTGATCTAGACAAGGCGCACCGCCCCCTTAACTCCCGCAACCCATCGTCCAGGGCAAGTTGTAGGGTATGTGGCAGCTCGTAAGCTAGCCTCTGTGGGGGAGGCCGGGTTCCGACACGTGGACCTCGTGGCAGCCCCAGACCCCGTTCCTAAGTAGGGAGGGGGATCTAGGGCAGCGGGACATGTGATAGAGCCGGAGCCCGCCTCTACGGGAGGTGGCCTGTCTTGTGCCTCAATCCACGTGGCAACATTGGAACCCTCTCCCATGGGGGAGCGGGATCCCGTCCTGCTGGACACGCGACCGCTTGGGATCTCGTCTCCAAGGGGGAGTTGGACTCTCTCTTGAGGTCCATGTGTGTACTCCGGACCCCGTATCTGAGATAGAGGGGTCTGAGCCTTTTGGACACATGGCACCCTCAGACCCTGCCTCGGCAGGAAGGTCGGGGCATCCTGGCGGCTTTATCCTGTGCGTGAGGGTACCCACAGTGGCCCTGGGTCCACCCTGGGGGGAGGTGATGAGCCCGAGGGTGGAGCCCTATCCCTACTTTCTCACGCTGTCTTTCGATTTTTTCTTGATCAGTCGAAGCGGTGTGCGCCTCTGCCATCGTGGCCACGCATCCCTCTCTGGTTGAGGGCTCGTGGCGACAGGATCTTTGCTTGTTGCAGCTTCTGTATCGTGATGATTCCCAATGCGGCTGCCAGTGGTTCTGCTGCTTCAACTCCTGCTTTTATGAGAACCATCGAGTTACCTCCTCAGGTCAGGGCCTGCTCAGACTAATCTCTCTGACGGGGGACATGGGCCCCACTGTTAGGGATGCTATGGGTTGAGCAGCGGGTTTTGGCCCCAAGTTATTTGCATGGTGCGCTCAAATGCCAACAAGTTGTTAAATGGAAACCTTTGTTGGCAAAGGTGGTTCCTCCTTATGCACACCCCAATGTTCGAGCATTCGTCTTCCTCCTTGAGCACCCACTCTCTCCCCACCTTCGAGGTTCTCGACTCCTGCTACAATGGACTTAGCCTTGCCTCCTTCCCGCATAGAGGATGTAGTGTCCATGAGGCGTCTATTCGGCTGGGAGGACGAGGAGCGGTGGGATCTGATCCGTCTCGGCTCCCTGCCTCTAGAGTTGGGGGAGAAAGAGATCGTCTTCTTCAAGTCGTTTGCGTACTCCGAGTACGTTCTCCCCGTTTCCTCCTTCCTGGCGACGCTTCTGGAGGTCCTCGGGCTCCAGCTTCATCACCTGTTGCCGAACTCTCTGGTGGTGGCGACCGCGTTCTCGCAGTTCTGTGAGATGTTCATCTGGGTGTACCGATTTGTGCCGGTGTTCCAGCAGTTCTTCATGCTGAGGCGGACCCATAAGAAGAGCAAGATGAGCTTCCTCGATGCCTACTACTTCCAGCATCGGGCCAACAACCCCTTCAAGTACATCACCCCACTCTCCACAATGAAATAGGCCGACTGGAGGAGCGACTGGGTAATTGTACACGTCGAAGCCCATGATCGCATGGTCCTGCCCACCGACTGCATGGTACTTAGGAAGAAGACCTGGGAGGAGCACCTGGAGTTGGAGCAGGCGTATACCCCGGTGATGGAGAGGATCCGATTCTTAGTGGATCAGGGTTTGTCGGAGCTTATGGTGATGGCAAACTTCGTGCGTTGATGCTTGGCTCCCCTCCAGCATCGTAGCCACCCTGCATGGCTATACTTCAGGCAGAACAGTACCAGGCTGGGCGGAGTCGCGACATGGAGACGACCCCGCAAGAGGTGTTTGATGTAATGACCAAGGCGTGTGACAACCCCCTGACTTCCGAAGTCTTCAACCTTCTGTGGTCCTGTCTGCTGCTTTACTCGGATCTGAACCTTCGGATGAAGATCCTAAAGGAGATGTCAAACCTCGACGCGCTCGATCTTGCGCCGCGATAGGTTGGCTATGTGGACCGTGGATTGGCCATCGTTGACCCTCCACAAGAGCCTAAACCTGCTCCAGGCTCCGAAGCATCAAGGGTGGAAGACGCGCCGTCCGATGGAGGGAAAGGCAAGGCATCGGTCCCCGACATAGGGAAGGGGAAAGTGTCGATCCCCGATGTAGGGAATGAGAAGTTGCCGGTGATCGAGGTTGTGAAGGAGAAACGCCCTCAGTCGCCACCGAAGGCACCGCCGCGGGCGGTCCTTGCTCCAAGTCAACATCCACCGTAGCACCCCTTCTCAACATCAGGTGTTGACGGTTCTTCGGGGGGAGGCCCAGCCCGTCAGGCGGTGGTTTCGCGATCGTCTGCAGCTGGCACACCGTCCAACATCTCCACCACCAGTGCAGTCCAAGGCACCAAAGGGGGCTCCGGGAGCGCTACACCTACAGAGCCCCAGGCCAATATGTCTCGAGGCGACGTCGGTGGTAGCTCGGGAGGAGGCTCTGGGTGTGGCACCGTTGGAGTTGGTGGGGATACGCCGATGCAGGGTGGCAGCATCATCGATGGTTCCGGTGGGGGTCCAGCCGGAGCGACCACGCCTGCCATGCTATCGATAGAGCCTGCAGCTTCAGAGCCGCCGAAGGTCGAGGCTCGCTAGCGCATCCAGGGATGTCGGTAAGGCATTCTTACCAATGCTTGTATCGTTATCTCATATGTTCTTCTGGTTTGGGCAGATTTTGATTTTGATTTGCAGGTCTACATTAGCTGTTGTGACTCCTTTACCGTCGAGGATAGTGTATCGGAGCGCTGCAAAGTCGGCCCAGGAGGCTACGGCTGCAACGTCGGAGCAGACCACCAAGCCAATGCAGGGGAGCGCTGCTCCGGCGTTCGCGCCTGACGCGGGCGGTGAACCATCTCTGGTCGCCGTACTGGAGGCACCTCTTGCTGTCATACTGGAGGTAATGTCGGAGTCGGCTCAGCGAGCTGAGGGCCCATACTCCGAGGCTGTTGATTCGGCAGGTGGCTCCTCGGGCGACGGTGGTGCTGCTGCTCATCGTAGTGCTGCAACTTCCGCTCAGCCCCCGGGGATGAGGCTCTAGCTATTGGTGGTATCGCCTTCATCACCGTGGGAGGAAGAGGTTCTCGAGATGATCACCAGGCGGCCTTGCATAGCTTTGGCGAAAGCAGAGTGCCTCTATAACATCATGGATCAGTGCAGTCCTACATCAACCTGGTGCAGTCCAACCTCCGCTGATTGCAGGAGGCCCTCGCCGCAGAATGGGATAAGTTGCGGGCTGAGAGCGAGTGCCTCCAAACCTGAAAGGACCTTTTGAGGTCGAGGAGCACCGAGGCAAAGGCGAAGTACCAGAAGGAGAGTGAGGAGCTGGAGTTGAGGCATCGCTTGGCGAAGGACATGTACACCTTGTCCCAGAAGATTCTGGCCGACACCAAGGCCACCAATGACACGACTGATTCCCGCCTGCGTGCCCATGAAGAGGGTCGAGAGGCCCTGGGTCACCGCGAATCCATTGTTGCTAAGCGGGAGGCTACTGTCGCCAAGCAAGAGGTGGCTGCCCACGTGATGGTGGCTTGGGCTGAGGCAGATCGGGACAGGTTGCAGTCCCGCATCGAAGACCTTGAGCTTCGGTAGAGCAACCTGGTGCGGGACCGGGCGCATCACTTAGCTGAGTGTCAGGAATTCCTCCTGCAAGAGCTTAATGTTTGGGCTCAAGAGCAGACATCAGAGTGTCACGCCCGGGAGCTCGATCTGCAGGAGCGCCAACTGGCACATCGTCTGGAAGTCGAGGGAAGAGCGGTGGCAGAGATAATGGTATCTCACGTTCTGGTGTGCTACCGGAGTCGGTACACTGAGATGCTGTTGGAGCTGATTCTCGAAGGCCTCGTTGAGGAGCACGAGACAGCAGCGGCACAGGTTAAGGATACCGCCAAACATGTCTTCGTGCAATTCGCCAGGGATTGAGTTTGATGACCCGCCTTTGTATCTGTGATTCGCCCCTTTGTAAATATTCATCAGTGAATTTGACTTTGTTTTTGGTTTCTTGGCTTGTCTTGTGCTTCTCAAATTGTTGCTCTGAGTCCTTAGTTGCGTAAGGGCTTGAAGAACTTTTGTCGAGTCCGTTAGTTTTTGAGGGATCAACGATCGAACAATTGACATGGCTGATTTGTCATCAGTTGACGTCCTGCCTATGGAACCCCCTTAGAGGCCTCCTGGCAGATGTGGCCAGGTGGCTGGGAACACCTACCACTTGATCGCAGGATGTCTTTGACGGGCCCCCAGCGGAGCGGGGGAGTTTGAGCAGGTGACCTCAGTGGAGTCCCTCTAGGGGCGCCAAGCTTTGTTTTAGTCAGAACATCGACGGTAGGCCCCTTGGGTGGTGTCAGAGCTAGCTACTTTGGCACTGCCCACCATCATTTTAGATACATTGACGGTAGGCCCTATTGGAGGTGCCAGAGCTGGTTGCTCCGGTGTTGCCCATCATCGTCGTTGAGACGTTGACGGCAGGCCCCCTGGGAGGTGCCGGAGCTGGCTGCTCTGACGTCGCCCATCATCGTCGTTGAGGAATCAACGGCAGGCCCCCTGGGAGGTGCCGGAGCTGGCTGCTCCAGTGTCGCCTACCATTGTCGTTGAGGCGTCGACAGAAGTCCCCTTGGATGGCGTCGGAGATGGCTGCTCCGACATCGCCCACCATCGTCGTAGATACGTCGACAACAGGCCTCCTGAGAGGTGTCGGAGCTGGCTGCTCCGGCGTCGCCCACCATCATCTTAGATACGTTGACGGCAGGCCCCTGGGAGGTGCCAGAGCTGGCTGCTCTAGCATCGCCCACCATAGTCGTAGAAACGTCGACGACAGGCCCCTTGGGTGGTGCTGGAGCTGGCTGCTCCGGCGTTGTCCATCACCGAGTGTATTACTTTGACGGCAGGCCCCAGGTGTACATGTTACCACAAGAGAACCCTGTTAGCAACAAGAGCGGGGTAGGAGAGTGTACTCACTTATCAGCGTTTGTTGTTGTCATCAACATCCTGGGACATCGACGATGGGCCCCCTGGGAGGTGCCAGAGTTGGCTGCTCCGGCATCGCCAACCATCATCGTAAAAATGTTGATGGTAGACCCCCTGGGTGGTGCCGGAGCTGGATGCTCTGGCGCCGTCCACCACCGATGTCTAGCAATTCGACGATAGGCCTCTGGTGTACAAGCTACCACAAGAGAACCCTGTTAGCAACAAGAGCGAGGCAAGAGAGTGTACTCACTTATCAGCGCTTGCTGCTATTGCCAACATGTTGGGACATCGATGTTAGACCCCTTGGGTGGTGCCAGAGTTTGCTGATCCAGCGTCGCCCATCATCATCATAGAAACATCGATGGTGGGCCCTTAGGTGGTGCCAGAGCTGGATGCTCCGGCGCTGTCCACCACCAATGTGTAGCACTTGGACGATGTGCCCCTGGTGTACAGGCTATCACGGGAGATATCTATTAGCAACAAGAGCGAGGCAGGAGAGTGTACTCACTTATCTGCGCTTGTTGCTATTGTCAACATGTTGGGATGTCGATGGCAGGCTCCTTGGCTCGTGCCGGAGCTGGCTGCTCCGGTGTCGCCCACCATCGTTGTAGAAACATCGACTGTAGGCCCCTTGGGAGGTGTCGGAGCTGGCTGCTCCGGTGTTGCCCACCATTGTTGTAGAAATGTCGATAGTAGGCCCCTTGGGAGGTGCCGGAGCTGGCTGCTCTGGCGTCGCCCACTATCGTCGTAGAAATGTCGACGGCAAGCCCCTTGGTGTACAGGCTACCACAAGAGAATCCTGTTAGCAAGAAAAGAGGGGCAGGAGAGTGTACTCACTTATCAGCGCTTGTTGTTGTCTCCAACGTGCTGGGACGTCGACGACAGGTCCCCTGGGAGGTGCCAGAGTTGGCTGCCCTGCACACGTGACAAAGGAGAGACTAGTTTTCTCACCGGTTTTTATCTGTTCCTCTTCCTTAGCTTTGTTATGTCTTACTGTCATGTGTTGACACACGGGGCTTGGGTAGTTCAATGTGTTAGTGCTTCGAGGTCTGACTCCCACCGTCCTTAGGTGCGAACATTTTGGCCCCCGGTACTTGGTTGTAGCGCTGAGAGTCAGGGTGTGCATGCTTAGGGTACAAAACCAGACTAAGCAGTTCATGCACCCTGGACCCCCAGCTTGGCGTAGACCTTTCTTGATAGACCATCCGATGTCACAGGACTCCAAACACGGGGGCAGCCGAGAGAGCCCCTCACACACTGGAGGTACCTCAAGCAGGCCCGCCTACAGTAGGTTTGCACAACTCTAGCAAGGGTGAGATACAAAATGCATTACTGTGTATATAGAAGCAATATACAATAAACGAGTCTAGCATGGTTTATCTTAAAATTAATGCGTAATTAAATGAACATGGTTAGGGGAACTTGGAGTAAGACAGTGATTCTTTTATATCGGTGATCATTGGAGGAGACATATTTTTACAAAAGAAGGAAACTTCTTGCTTACGGATGCCCAGGGGGGTAGGGTACACAGGCTTAGGGTTCAGGACCAAGCTAAGCTGACTGCGCACTCTGGACCTGACCCTCTCGGATCTTGGTTGTCCTAAATGCTGCTCCTAGTCACTATGAACACCTTCACATTGTCCTACTAAGTTAATATATACAGGGTGCCCAAAGCTCCGAGGGTAGCAGCAACGGTTGTCAGGCAACTTGTCGTCGATAGGCACCGGTGCGGTGATGAGCAGGCGTTCCTACTTTCTGCCTTGGCCCCCCGCCTTGTGGGTGGTCTAAGCAGAGCCGGAACTGATCTTGACAGCTTTGACGGGAGCATTGGTGCTATCGGAAGGCTCTAGAGGGGGTGCAGCGGGTGAGCCGCGCTGGCACGAGCTCGACGGAGGCTGACTTGGTCCAGCGCCGCCCTAGGTTGGTGTTGTGTCTGTTGTGAGGGCTTGGAGCTTCTCCAAGGCTAACACCACAACAGTGCAGTCTCCGCGAATCCTGAGGAGGCCAGAGGGGGTCGGCATCTTCAGGACAAGCTAGCCGTAGTGGGCTACGACCATGAAATGGTACAGGGCGGGCCCGCCGATGATGGTGTTGAACAAGAGGCTGATGTCTGCGACTTCGAACAAGATGCTCTCGATCTTGTAGTTGTCGGGTGTCCCAAAGGTCACCCGGAGGTTGATGTTTCCATACGGGATGATGTTCCCTAGACCCACCCCTGAGAATAGTCTCGAGGGGGTGAGCTTTGACACCGAGATGTTCAAATAGTCAAAGGCCACTCGGCTGATGAGGTTGAGGCCGACCCCGCCATCTATCAAGACGTAGTGGAGCTTGACGTTGGCTATGGTGGGGGTGACCACGAGAGGCAGGATCTCGGCTCCTTCCATGTCCTTGGGGCAGTCAGAGGCGTCGAAGCTTATCAGCATCTCCTTCCACTTGTGGTACAGTGCAGGAGCGGGAGCAGGGCCTATGAAAAGACACTGCTCGGCGCAGGGTCTTGACCGCGTTCTAGGACGTGAGATCCCAAGACCCCCCGAAGATGACGTGGAGAGTCTTGCGACGCTCGTGGTCGTTGCAGGCATCAGAGTCCTCGTCTTGGTGGACCACCTTGACAGCTCGTTCCTACTTCTGGTACTCCATCTCCTCATCGTCGTCGACCTTAAAGTCGACCTTCTGCTTGCCCTCCCACCGGCGGAAGGGGGGCCCGTCGGGACGCTGCTGCGCCTGCTCTTGGTATCGCTCGGCACATCTCTTGATCTCTCGGCACTCGCTTGCAGTGAGGTCCCGAGTCTTGTGCATCGGGTAGGGCTCGACGCTATCGTCAATAAGCTGACGTGGGCGTTTGTTGCAGCGTGGGGGTCTGCCACCACCGGTTGCCGCTGCTGCAGCGACGGGTGACCCATGCAACGGCTTGTTGTAGTCGTTGCCCCGGTTCTTGTTCTTCTTTTGTTGCTACCTGGGGTAACAACACCTTCGCCAGTCTAGCCATCCTCGCCCACTCTAGGGGCGGGCTGGGTGTTCCAGTCATGGCCTTCTGCTGCCCTGGTGCACCGGTCGGCGATGGAGAAGAGCTCAGAGACATCTTGCACGATGTGTGTGGCTAACTTCTCGGGCATCTTCCGGTTACGCACTCCCTGCCAAAATGCCACAATGATAGAAGCATTCGGGATGGAGTAGTGTAACTGGGAGAAACACTGGATCAATGATTACAGCGTCTCCTTCGGTTGCTGGCGCACGGCATGGAGGTTGAGCTCGGTGTCGGGGCGCGTGTATGAGCTACCGGAGTTCATTGTGAACTGCCGGCAGATCTCATCCTAAAAGGTTATGGACTCCTCAGTCAGGTTCATCAGCCATTATCAGGCTGAGCCAATCAAGGCAATGGGGAAGTAGTTTGCCAAGACGGGCTCATCTGCTCATGCAACAAGGAGTGTCGTGGTGTAGATCTGTAGGAACTTGGCTGGATTGACACTCCCGTCAAACTTCTCCGACAAGTGTGGCCAGAACTTGCGTGGCCACATCATCAGGCGGAGGTATGGTACCAAGGCCAAGAACCCTCCGATGGGCTTTGCCGGGGAGGCTTACAGAATAGCATACCCCAGAGGGGTTTGCTGCGTAGCATGCGGCTGCTGCAGAGCCTGCTCCTGTGGTCCCGGTTGAACCAGGTACCGCTACTACAGCACCTGCTGCACAGAGTGCTGTTGTGGGGCCGTCGACCCCACATAAGCCTGGTGAGGTGGCGGCAGAGGGTTTATCTGTGGTGCTTCTCGGACGGAGGACGCCTCCTGCGCATGCTGTTAAGGGTCGTACTCAGTGGCAAGGTTGCGCTGTCTCTCCCGCTGCTGTTCGATGATGACGCAACCATCTATCCGAGGTTGATGACAGTCAAGCTCGACCCTCAGGTCCTCTGTGGGGATCCGACCAGCGCTAGTAAGTATGGTCGAGCGGGAGTTGAAGGTGCGGCGGTCGATGGATGGCGTGCGTGATAGCGACACGTGACACCTCTCTTTGTAGGGGGAGTTGATGTCCGCAACGACGAAGTGGTCGATGTCTTGGACCCACTGTTGAGCCGCTCCTTGGGAAGACGGTGGGTGGTGGAGAAGGGCTCTGGCTGCAGCCAGAGCGCTCTCCGGACTTGCAGCTGGTGGCTCCAGGAGCCGCTCCCTGGGCCAAGATGTGGCCGGATGTGCTGCCTGGCTTGCTGCATCTGTGCGGGGTGTGATGGACCAGAATGTGCTGCTCTCGTGATGGATCTAGTCACCAGACGGCGAACTCAGAAACCGCCATCCACGGGCTTGATGAACACCATTGAGGTGAAAGCGCAACCACTTTTTGAGGGAAAAACCTCCTACCTAGCACACTAAATGTTGAAGTGTTATTGCGACACTTCCCTCGGATCTACTATGGAGCAGCCTGTCGAGGTTTTTTGATCAGCATGGCTTAGTCCTCTATTGAGGGATTGTGCGCATGAGATTGGTGAGAGTGTGGTTTTTACATGGTTCGGGCTGTAAGAGCATAACAGTCTACTCCACGGTGAGGTTGTATTGCTGGTGTGTAGTGAGTGAATGCGTAGATTGGGGATCCTTTGTAATGGTGGCGGTTTGGTCCTTTTATAAACAAGGCCAGACGCCTTACAAGCAGGGTCCGGGGCCTGACATGTGGCCTCGAGACGATCTTAACCTAAAGCTCTAAGGCTACTCGCACAAGCCTCCTCTGATCGTGGCTTGAAGACTTGCCGTCTCAGTCGCCAATGGCCCATGCGTAGTCATTGATGATGGTAGGGAATGTCCTATCCGATTGTCCCTGTCGTCGTAAGCTACCCACTTGGCAGAGTGGGGTAGGCCTGCGGCGTCTTCACTGCGATGCCACTGGGCACAACGGTACCTAACAATAGGCGTGTGCTGCGTCACGCGACTAGGGAAGATGCGAGTCTTCAATACTTGATTTAGACAAGTCGCACCACCCTCTTAACTCCCAGAACCCACCGTCCAGAACAAGTTGCAGTGTACGTGGTAGCTCGGGAGCTAGCCTCTGTGGGGGAGGTCGGGTCTCGACCCGTGGACCTCATGGTAGCCCCAGAGCCCTTTCCTGAGTAGGGCGGGGATCTAGGGCCACGGGACACGTGGTAGAGCTGAAGCCCGCCTCTATAGGAGGTGGCTCGATGCACGTGGCAGCATCAGAGCCCTCTCCCATGGGGTTGTGGGATCCCGTCCTGCTAGACACGCGGCTGCTTGGGAGCTCTTCTCCAAGGGGGAGCTCGATGCTCTCTTGAGGTCCATGTGGGTACTTCGGACCCCGTATCTAAGGTAGAGGGGTCCTGGCCTTCTGGACACGTGGCACCCTCGGACCCTGCCTTGGCAGGAAGGCAGGGCACCCTGGCAGCTTTATCCTGTGCGCGAGGGTACCCGATATGCCGGGTACCGATAGAGCCAATACAGTAGGATGTAATGGGTCTACAAGATCGAGCGTGACTCCCAAGGGAAAATTAATTTTAAGAGTCCACTTGTGGTGAAAAGCTTCACTCAACTAAGGATTCTTATAGAATCATTAAGTTGTCAATAGCACATTATGACCTGGCTTTGCATCGGATGGATGCTAAATGATGTTTCTTAATTGGGATCTGTATGAGGATGTCTGCATGACATATCCGTAGAGTTTTGTCATTATGAGTAAGCAACTCTAGAGATACCACTTAGAGAAATCCATTTATGGATTTAAGTAAGCATTAAGAAATGTATCTCAAGAGCGATGAGGTTATTAGAAACTTTGGATTTTCATAAAGGATGAAAAGGACATTCACATAGATGTTATGTGGAAGATGGTACATTACTTGCGAGTAATATTACCAATCTGCTATAAGATATTAATAGTTTTGTCCTTCAACTTCATAATAAGGATCTAGGTGAAGAATCATGCGTGTTAGGGGTCAGAATTTCACCAAGATCATAGTAAAGGGGTATCAGTTTTATTTCAAAAAGCATACATAGCGTACTCAAGTAGTACGACATGTGTCGAGTAAAACTTCGCCTGCTTAGACAGTCAAGGATGATAAGTTTTATGAATTTTAAGAATTTATGTTTTGGGAACCAATTAAAGGTTGATCATATGAGTTTGGTTCAATCTGCTTCTGCTGTCGAAAGCTCTAAGTATGCTCAATAAGTATTTACCATGACTGATATTCGCAATCTGGATATTTGGCAGATATTAGGCCAGACCAGTGATGAATCACTAGTAGGCATTTTCAGAAATCATCTAAGAATGTTCGATGCACAAAAGGCATTATGTTAATGTGTTTTAATTATAACTCACTCGTGGTAGTGAGCTACTCAATTTGTGTTTTTGCGGGTTGTGTGGATTCTATGAATTCCATGACACTTTACAAATCCACCCTCGCGAATGATGCTATCTCGTGGAACAGCTTCAAACAAATCGTCGTGGCATCATCCAAAATGTGTGACAAGTTTTGTTACATATTATGAGGTCGCGGAGCAGGCGATACATTTGATACCCAGTTTTCAGTAGTGGTCCGCAGCATGAACCACTTAAGTTATGCTTCGACAACAAAGTCGTAGCATTATACTCTCACAACGACAAGTCAAGTGGAACTGCCAAACGCATCAACATTAAGTTTAGTGTTGTGAAAGTTAAAGTCCAGGATCACACAATTAGTATCGAGCATATAAGAAACAAGCAAGTGCTTGCGGTACCAGTACTGCTTACAAAAGGCTTTATGCCCAACGTGTTCAGTGAACACATAGAATGCATGGGTTTAAGGTAAAGCTTGTGAACTATCCTGGATACTAAGGGGCCAACTGAGTGTAAGGTTATTTCCAAGTGTGAAACATATAGTGGTCTTGAGTCAGGCAGTGTGTAAATGGCTGTTTTGATGCGTCATGCTCTTTATGTCAAAGCATGAGAAAATAGACACTAAGTTCAGTAATTAATTAACTAAGTCGTTAAGTTTATAGTTCCGGGATAAAGGGAGAGAATGTTAGTTCGATCACGTCTCATTATGGGGCCCACCCATACCGAGTCCCACTTGTTCCCGCGCCCTGATCGGGGGTGCTAACCAACCATCGGTTGGGGGCCCCCTCTCACACCCGTACGCATAAAAGACCGCCGTGTCTAACCACCAAAAATAATTAGCATATCCGATCCTCGGGTATGAAAAGTGAGGGGAAGGTTCTCCCAATGCCATCGCCACCTCTGCTCGACAACAACCTCACCCTCAACCTCGCCGGCAGGCTCCACGGACTCAACCACGGGATGGCTGCAACCACTAATATAGGCCAAGGTATGTACACCTCCTAACCTCCTATGTCTAGTTAATTCTCTAGTTGATTATGCTTTGGACATTTGATTCTTGATTAGCACTAAGTTATTGTAGATTAGTGCTATCCTATGATTAATTAGCAACCTGATTAGGTTACTGCCTAGTGGATCAGTGGACCCTTAGTTCCATCAAAAGCAACTTTCTTTACAAGAACTCCAAGAAGGCCTCTGCTGCATACAAAAATTAACAGAGGAAGAACAAAAGTGAAACATAGTAGAATCTGGATATGAAGTGGAATGGACAATGTTTTGCACATAGATATGTGAATCACAGTTTACTATAGTAAATCAAGTTTTATGATTCTGGAAATTTTATATTGCACAAAAGATGCTATGTGTAGGGTTCTGGTCAAAGTTGAGCAATGTTCATGGAAGTCTCCGTTCTAAAAAATTCAACGAATTTAAACCCTTCCTAGAATTTCCATTAAAGATTTGTAACTTCAACATGGTCAAGAGTTGGTGTTCTGTTTAGAGGAGGTCAAGAGTGATCCAACAAAATTGGTTTCATAATTTTCTAAATATTATACAGGGAGATATTGATTTTAGAAGTTTGGGCAATTTTCTGAAATGTTTATGGACATTTTGGATTTTTTCAGTTTGCATACAGTTGGAAACTGAATTTGATCAATCAAATCAATTCAAATTTATCTTAAAGTTTTACTTTTGCTCAAAGGAATTATGATGAAGGATCTGGCCAAATTTGTGATTTTCTAGTAATCAAAACATCTGTAATAAATTCCAAAGGCTTTTTTACTTCATGGAATTATTGAGGAAATATATGGGATGTTCAAATAAATACAATTGCACCACTGGAAAGTATAGATAAATTGGAGTCTAACAATATTTATTTGAGAATTTGTGGCCAAATATAAAGGGAGATATGAATTTTCCAAGTTTGAATGCAATCTAAGATTATTTTGCAAAAGGAAAACGATTAACAGGGGCTGGGCCCACATGATTTGAATGGGCCCCATGGTGGCGCACGACCGCGCCCCATGGTGGCGGCTCACTGGGGCGTGAACCAGGGCATGGCGGCCTCTGGCCCTTGCCGCCCCCACCTAAAATCATGCGAGGAGCTCGATAGGATGGAGGATGACGGCGATAGATGGCCGGAGGTGCTGGTTCCATGGTGGCGGCGCCTACTAGGGTTCCGGCCGTGTCAGCCCTAGCTTCAGGTGCACTAATTTTCAGGGAAATTGTACCAAACATTCCTGGCAGCTTAAGAAGCATGGAGGTGGACAGCAATAGGGATGAAAGACTTCGAAACCATGAACTCGATGGTGATACGACGTGTGAAACATGTCGGTTGGGAAAAATGATATTGCCACATGTTTACTTGATGAATTTCCTTGGTTCTTCTTCGAGGAGGTGCCTAGGGACGTGTAGAAGAGAATATCTCATAGTGACAAGCGAAGATCAAATGTAGAAATGGAATTTAGATGGAAACCTAGGTTTGTTCATACAAGAAACTTGTCAAAAAATGACTAATACCAGGACTAGGAGGCATGACATGAGGAGAACCTTTGTGGGTGCATACTAGATGATCTAGCGCACCTATTGGCTTCATGGAAGTGGTGGAGAGGATGTCTGTAGAGTTGGTTCCACGGGGAGCAGAGCGCGGCAGCTCAAAACAGAGGAACAACCGTCACATGGGAACAGCGAGTTGGTCCTCCGTGCGGCATGAACTGGCCAGAAAAAGAGTTAGCAAGTTGCGCAACATGATAAATGAGCTCAAAACAGGAAGAGGAGGGATTGATTTCACTGTGCAACTTGGATTTGCAAATGAGGAGAGAGCAGCGTCGCCGGTGGGAAGAAAGAGGAGAGAAGGTGTTCTGCTGTTTGCACCAGTGAATGATTGACGATAAGCTCGGCTCTGATCTTTGCTTGGCTGACTTCACGAACAAGGGAGCAAGCACACACATAGCTGTGTGGCCTCTGCATGCAGGGAGGTGTCGAACGGTGGTGAAACAGAAAAGCAATGTTGAGATGAGTAGCTAACCAGTGGGGCCCACATTGCAACAAATTTCCTTCACTGTTGAATTTAATTTCAATTTAAAATTTATCTAAAATTATGAAACTTGGAATATAGAGTAAATAAAATATGAGTAATTCAAATATGAAATCAAATATGGCATTTGAACGGTTTGAAGATAAATTTGAATTCGAATTCAAATTTGAATGCTCACTTAGTGGTTGATTCAATTAGAAAGTAAATGTGGTTCAAAAGTCATCAAACTTGACAGGGATGATGTTTGAGGCACAAAAATTACCTTAGTGAATTCAGATTTGGAGTTTGCCAAATATAAATAGAATATTTTGATTTGATTTTTGATATTCTATTTTAGGGTCTAAATTCAATTCCCAAAGTGAGCTCTATCATGCCATTCAGGTTCTCCTCTCTCAAAGTAATTCTTGAGCTCAAGTCTACACTAAAGTTTAGGAGTCATATTTCTAACCCCATTTACTACTTAACGTAGCTCAATGGGATTTGAATTTCTATTGTAATTTCAAAATTTTGAAGTTCATATTTTTGAATTCTTGTTTTATTCAAATGTGGGCTTTTATAACCCTCCCCCCTAGGAATCTCGTCCCAAGATTCTAGTGAAAGAAAAAGGAATAGAATAGGAAACGATCGGTAAAAGAGAGTCGTCAACTAATTGCATATGATAGAAACTTTGATTGATAGGATTGGTGATAATTTGCTTGCCTCCACGTAGTATCTTTGAGTATGTTGTTACTTGAGTACGACTGGGTGCTCAAACTTTGGATTTGATTTCTGTGGATTTAATTCTCTATCTTGATAAGCTTGACAGGGTGCTCGAGCTTCCATTAGCATCTTGCAATGGTTCCTTGAACACTAAAAAGAGGTACTTTACTGCCCTAATTTTGACTTGAAGACTTTAACATTTGTTCTTTGCTTCTTTTGATCATATTAATATCTTCAAACTAACCTTGCAACGGTTCTTGTTTGCTTGTTTGTTTTGTTTCGTACAAGTTCCTATGACCTTAACATAGTATTTCCCATACATGAATCAAGGTGTTTCACGAGAATAGTAATAGATCACTAAACTCGCAAAGAATCAGTATCTCAACAAGTGAAGAAAGTATTGAACTCTTTGCAGTGTCATAAGAGAATTTAATATCCAGTTCCTCTTATGTCTTCAAAATGCAAAGACACCTAAACATATGATAAATACAAGGTTTTTGATGTATCAATGTCACCATATATGAAACGAAGAATTCAGATCAAGTTCAAGGAGCTCACGAGATTAATAAACAAATGGTACCCTCACGAGTAAAGAACTTCAAGGATTTCATGAGGTTGATCACTAAACTGATGCTCTCACGATGGAGGACGGTGGAGTTTCAACAGTCAAGGTACTCGAACCTATACAAGTCAAGGGTGAAGGTTCAAGTTTTTACTTAGCTACAAGGAATGTTGAGTAATTGGTTTCCCAGGTATTACTCAATGAGAAAGAATTCAGCAAAATATGAAATAACACAAAGATTGTGAAATGATCAAGGTCATTGAACACCACTTCACAGTTTGAATGGAGATACACAATCTTGCTCAGATTTTTAGTATTTAATCATGCATCATATTTCTCTTATTTTATTAGTAATGATGCTTGATGATGCATCACATGTTGTAAGGTGCAATGCATATGCACATGGTATGGTGCACATGTATAGTGTATAATGATGCATATGTATGGTGCAAATGGTGCATATGTATGATGCATCATCTTTTATAGTTTGAGCAAGAACGAGTAACACCACTCACACAAGAATAATGAATAACTCATGATTTGCAAGGCTTGTATACCGTGGTCGTGAAAGGAACTCAATAGGGAATGTTACTTTCATGACTCGACAATGGTCAAGGAATTCATATTAAGATTATTGATAAGGAATGTGGGAAATCCACTACACTATCTTACCCATGGCAAAACTTGTACGTGTTCTAATAGACTTATTTACCTCTTCCCCTAGGCTCTTGTTGCACCTGCTGCATCATGAATCCATTTCTAGGATAGAAATCCACTTAAACTTTTCTTCAATCATGTAGTGGTGATTGGTATCTTCCTTGATAGTTTTGGTAAATTGGAGTTATACTTCCTCAATGAGGAAATCAGGCTTGTGCTTGGAGCTGCATTATCTTTATGATGTAAACCTACATGATCACTTCGTTGTGGACACGTTACAAGGTAACCAAGGTTGGTGATTGATCACATAATTTACTTGAGCGCACTTCTTCCCCCTTAAGTTTTGATCTAGGAGATCGAGAAACTTACTCCAAACAGTCATCATGGGGAGGTGCTGTGCACTCACAGAGGTGAAAACAAAGTTAAATCATTTGTAAACCTTAAAACTAGTACTGCTGACTACCTTCCTGTCCGGACTGATCAGTCTGCACTTAACCAAGATTTTGAGCTCCCTATGATTAGAATAAGCACTTGAGGTGAATAAAAAAGTTGCAGAAAACTTTGAGACTTTTATATAAAGTATTTTTTTGCCACTTGATCAGTTGTGGTTGAGGAGATATGACTTTGCAAAATTGACAAACTTTCTGGAGACTTGCAGCAGCATTCCATTTGGAGGTACCCACTTTGATCCATTTGTTTCTTGCATTTTTGATCCACATGCATCAAAACTCAAAACTACAAAGTTTTAGTATAACTCATAAGATTTTTAGAAATGTGAAATATGACTTTTGGTGATTTTTATTTTGAAAGTTATGAGTAATGTACAGAAGGATACAGAAACAATGTCCAGATTTTGTGCTTCTGGACAGTTTCTGTTGTTTTTAAGTTTCGACCAACTTGGAAGGGGATACTGGCCTTGGGTTGCATATTAAAATTATAGAGTACTTCCATAGATTTGCAAGATGTATTTATTTGCCTTCATATCATTTCTAGTTGAAGAGATATGGATTTTTAAAGTTGGACAAAGCTCCCAGATTTTTGGAGAAATTTTGACACACCTCGTTTGTATATGGCTGGTTTGAGCACATATATACAAATAGATAATATCAAAATTTGACAGAAAATTAAATTGAAACATTGTTACACATCTTGTAAGGTTTCAGGAAATGTATCATATGAACCCTTCGAATTTTCTACAGAGGGTTATGGTTTAATTAGTGAAGGGTCCAGAAACTGTTTTCCAGTTTCGGTCCAGATTGACAGTGTTTGGAATTTGAACTTTTGAATATGTTCTATGGAGATTCTGCTCTAGGTTTGAACATAAAAGTTGTAGGGTACTCTCAGGGATTTCCAAAAATGTGTGGAACACCATTATTGGATTATTCTACTGGGAGTTATGGTTTTTCAAAATTAGGTCAAAAGCTGGCAGAAAAACAGAACACTCTGGTTTTTGAAACATATGAGTTTAAAACCTACTCCAACTTTGTAACTTAGTCACAATCGGAGCTCAATAGTTAGTGCATGTATTCTTATATCTTCTTGAGTTCATTTTACAGAAATCTTCATTACTGCATCGTTGGGATACATGTTGGTACTACGTGCCTCACCAAAGTGAAAATCCTACCCGGATTATACCGGCATATACATATCAATTCATGGCGCTATAAACAGTCACTCGCAAACATTTTCTAAGTGCAATACAATCACGTGGTTAGTGTACCTGCATAAGACACTCAGTTTACAGAACACTCAATATGGTGTCATACGACACGGCCCGCACGAGCGATCATTTCAGGCAGCCACAATAACATATATGAAAGTAAGAACATTCGTCCCGTATCATTCCATACGGGCCGCCCCGAGCTGAGCCACGTATCGAGGTATATGACTAGGTTTTGTACTACCCGACGGGGGTCCCATGTCTTTGCCTAATACTTCACCAGTAGGAGGCGCTTTTGCATATTTATTAAAAAACACACTGCGTGCTTTTCAACCGCACGATAGGTGGCCACGTCATTTATCTCTTGCGCTAGGGATCAGCGTTGTGTATGGCCCTTTGAACATTGAACATTCAAGAGTTGCATACTTCGTGTTTCTCACCACATGATGGGGTATCCAGGCTTTTGCCTGAAGCATGCCGGGGAGCAGCGTCTTCATATGTTCCCAAAACCATGAGAAGGTTCAGAGACTCATATTAACTCTCGTGCCAAGCAACGGGGGACAATCACATACCACTCCTCGTATGATGAGCTTACCGTAATTGATCTGCTTGCGGTGGCATATCTTACCTCTTATCTGACGTTGTAGTGTTCTTACTAAATATAATAACAAGTATGTTAGTTTTGCCACCTTAATAACTATGCTATTATAGTCCTTATGTGGGCATATTGACTAATCCTCACTCGACTACTTCGAAGTTTTAAAAAATAGAATCTTTTCAAGTGTGTTGTTCTCAATGCAGCTCCGATACCAAACTGTGAGGATTGGAGTCTCGACATTCTAGGATCACATTGGGTGGTGCCGTGCAATGCGTCACCCAACTGGACACACGGAAAGACATAGTAAAGATACGAAGTTTTCATTTCATAATAAAATATCGTTTACAACATAGTGTACAATAGCGGTACACATGCAGCGGAAAGTACATACTCACACTCTCAACCTACCTTTGCACAAGAGAAGTCGTCCATGTTCGCGGACGCTTCTCACTACCAACATGAAGATCATAAGGCAACGGCTTGGGTCACGTGAGAGATACATCTCGACTGCTCGAGATCTCACGAACAACCCATAACAACAATAATTTAAGTAAACCTGAAAAACCAAATATAGCAATCGTGAGTATGAAGACTCGGCAAGACTTAACTGTCTCACCTAAGGCATGAAACTCTACATGCTAGAAACTCCAAAGACTAGAAGCTGAATTTGCATAAATGAACTCGCCGAAAGTAAATCCTTAGTTGTCAGTTTTAGAGTAGCAAATGTGAAATCAGTGGGCATGCATCATAATGAACTCCACAATCAAACAAGAAACACTTCATCCACAATGATACTTGACCAAAGCTGCATAAGGTTCATTCACATTAAAATGTTTGGAAAAGATAACTTTAATTATGCTATTTCTAATTCAGCCAAGGTTAAAATACAAAAGATTATTCATAGCAACATATTCATATTCTTCAAACTACTCTTTATTACTACATCACGACGCAGTTAACAAGTGTTACTCAATAACCGTGAGGGATGGTGATTCGAATCAAAGATACCTAGAATACATGACATGTACGCCAGTACTTGAAGTCATGTAGGTGCACTCCACGGACATTGTACGCATCAACCTTTCTCATGTCCCACCGAAGTTAAATCGATTCAATCGTCTAGGACAGTATTCCCACTCACGGTGCACCCTCCGCTATGAAGATGTCATGAGCAAGTTTGTAACACCCACATTTTCACCCCTGAAAAAAATATAAATAGTAAATTATTGACAGTTTTGGTGAAATAAAAACTCTATAAATAAAATAAATAAAAATGGACTTAGGTAAGTGCATCATGTGAATTGATCATGTGTGAAAATTTTGATTTCAAAATACGGTAGAGAATTTTGTTTGAAATTGACATTAGAAAATCTAAAAGAAATAAAAAGAGAAAGATTGAGTAAAAGAGAAGAAAAAGATAAAATCCTTTAGTGGGCCTAAACCCATGCCTTCCTTTTTATTTCTTTCCCTTACCTCTTGGCCCAGCCCACCCGAGCGCCCCTCCATTCTCTCTCTGCGTGCATGACCCCACCTGTCGGCGCTATTCTTCCTCCTCTCTTCCACTAACGTGCAGGGCCCATGCGTCAGACCCTTCTTCTCCACCGAAACGACGCCCTCGAACAGGCATGTCGCGCGCCACCCACTCGTCGGCCATCAAGAGCGACATTTCTCCCACGAATCTTCTCCATTTAATGATTTAAATCATGTCCTCACCCATTTCTCCTCCATTGCCCTTTAAATCTCGAGTCCCTCTTTTCCTCACTGTTTCCTGAGGTGCAGACCCTAGCTGCCGCCGGGTAATTCACTATCGTTCCGACCATTTTGATCGCCTTTTCTTCACTCCATCGTACCTCACTCGTGCGCCATGACCTTAGGGAGACGTCGGGCAACTCAATTCGGAGGATTGGAAGTCGCACCAATGATTTCTTCGGCTGCCGGCAAGCTTCGTCGCTTGTCGCCATCAGGACCTTGTTCGCAACCGATTTTCCTAGTTCGAAACACCCTAGGTGAGATCCTCTCGTGCTCCTATTTAATTTCCCCTAAACCCCACCACATTTGGGACACCAGAGCACTGTTCTGGCCAACTCCGGCGAGCCTCCATGTGCGCTGCCGCCCTTGGGTGGTCCGGCCACCGCGTGCTCCCCGCGCAGATGACGTGGCCTTTTTATGGCCCTCCATTTCATATGGACGGCTATGATTAGAACAAGGAGATATCCCTTCGTTATTTAAATCTCGGTCATCCACTCGAGATCCAATGGCTCAAGTTATATACAGCATACCTCATTGGCAATTTTGCATATAACCCCCTGTGCAACTTAACCTATTTACAGTTTGGCCCAAATTTTTATAAATCTAACCCTAGCCTTTCTGGAAATTGCGTAAAAATTGAGTAAGAAGGTAAAAGTTATTAGAAAGCCCCTGGAAAATTTTATAAAATAGCAAAATAAATGTTGAATAGTAGTAGAAAATTATAAAATAATCCAAGACTTTATAAAAATGGTTTATAACCTCTGGATTAATCTTGTCTTTGCATATTAGCCCCTGAAAATATCAAAAATTAAATAAAAATATATAGTTTCCATAAAATATTACAAAAATAGTCCCAATAAATATTTTAATTAATATTTAATTCTGAATTATTGTTAGTAACTCAATTAAATTGATGATTTATACATAAAATGTATTATAAGTGTATTTAAATTATAGAAATTAATTTGCACATCAAAAATAAATATTAAAAATGGCGTAAAAATTATAAAATGCATATTTTATGTTGGAAATCTATTTTAAGGAGAAAACACTCTAGAAAATAATAATAAGTTTGAAATAAATATAAAATTGTATAAAATTGCTAAAAATATATTTTACTCAAATTATTTCATTTAACTCCAAATTCTCAATAGTAAATACTTATGCCTATGATCCAAAATTATCTGTAAAGTCATAAATGCATAGGATTTTATGTTTGTGTAATTGTATTGTATGCATTTTGTGATTGTTCTTATTATATGTTATCATTTTATGTGCAACGTCTTTTCTTGAGTCCGGGCCAGAACCGACTTTTAACCTTCAAGAGCACCAGTTTCCCGTCAACCACCATGCTTACTCTAGAGGCAAGTTCCTTGACCATCTTGCACCTTTTTTGTTAAGTTTTAGTTAGATGCATGTTAAATTAAAAGTTGAATCCTATGTTATGTTTTCCCTAGATTTTCCACAGTATTCTTTGTCGACATGGTATGGGTGGTTTATTATTAACTAGTTCACCCTTAGCCATGCTTAATTGAAAAAGAGAACAACTTATCTACATGTTATATTTGATTTATTATGATTCATGAATTGTTGGCAATAAGGAAAGTAGTGGATAGGAATCTGATAGGGGGTGTTGAATGGATAGGTGCATGCGTGCACAAGACCTTGGTTTGGGGCTTGACACCTATCGGATTCTAAGGACCGGTTTATGGAGGTAGTTGCTAAGCCATACAGTATCACCACAGGATTGTATATGGGACAACTTGGTTTAGTAATTTGGTCTCTTCAGATGTAGCGTTGGTAATCGAACGAGCGGGGAATTGGTTCAGATTACTTCCTTGGGATCTGCATGGATCAAGAGGGGGCTTCTCCTGGTGGAGAGAAAATAGACTCCAGGTGCCGGAGCGGTGAAACCTCAAAGTATCAATTGCAAGTCGGGAGAACCATCAGAAAGACCTCGTAGTGATCTCCTGGCCACACACCTTTGTAAGTGTGTAATGTGGTTAGCTACCACAGGCGATAGGGAGGATTATCTAGTCCACCTGGCAACAGGGGATGAAATCATGAGTTGTGGGTAAAGGATACACACTTTGTAGAGTTTTGTCAAACTGTCTAGACAACTGCGCTCACGGACACGAGCCGCTTGGGACCAAGTTCATAATTAGCACACATGGTTTAATGGTTGATGGTTTGGGTTTGGATATCATCTGGTTACTTTGGGATTTATGGATAGATTTCACCTAGATGTAGGTGCTTAACAACATTAAGAGTAGGTTATAATTGCTATAGTGCTTTACCTATTATTTGACTTCCTTGTTATGAACCACATGTCATAAACTTCCCCACTTGCGAGTACCGTTGGTACTCAAACTTGTTAGTTGCATATTTTCCCACTAGTCTATGAGGACGAAGAAGTGGAGAACCAGGACTTTTACGGAGATCCCGATGAGATGTTCTAGGCTGGCGCATCCCCCGTGCAATGCCTATGCTTGGAGCCCTTTATGTGTTTTTCCGCTAATTATGTACTTTTCTTTTAGACCTGGATGGTCATTTATGTAATAATTTGTTGTACTTGAACATGACAATATTTAATGGTATTTTACTTTCGTCTACACATGTATGAGTTCAACTGATCCTGGCATACATGTGGAAAGCATCTGGTTGTCTTCTTAATACCAGGTGTGACATAGTGGTATCAGAGTCGTGTTGCCCGTAGGACGCGAGCCTAGATAGAAATAGACACATTACGGACTTTCCTATTTTCATAAAAAGACTTTTACAAAATTTCTTTGTATATCCTGCATTGTCTTGTTGTCTAACCCCATTTGTCTTCACTATTTTGATTTTCTAACACTCTTCCTCTCAACTGTAGATGACCAACACTCACCTGACCGCCACATGGATTCAGCTTGTCTCATGTGCTCCAGCCCATGCTCCAAGATCTCCATAACACGATTCAAGAAACTTGATGACGTACTACTCCACTGGCGATGTCACCAAAGGAATGAATCATCGTCTTATGGTGATGCTACTTATTGCCAGATACAATGCCCACAAGCTCTACATTCACTATCATACTACCAAGGTTCATCATGTCGATCGTGAAGAATGGATGAATGAGCTTTTGATGTTCTACAACGGTCAGCTACTCAAGAATCACTTCGCCCCACCATGGAGAGCCACTCGAGAGGATGCGGAGAAGGATGCAACATGGGTGGCTATCACTAGCCAATGCTACACCAACCGTCAGAGACTCCAGGACACCACTCAAACCTACACACCTCAACGTCCAATCGGCAACAACAACTTCACTTGTGCACCACTGCAACCACTGTTCACGAACTGACAAATGAAAAGGAGCATCAATGATGGAGTTCATCTTAGCAACTGCCTCGAGCACTGCCAGCAGGAACTTCAAGTCATGCGTGATCTCATAAAGTATCAGAAGGCTATCATACAAGAGTACCAGATGATAATTGATCAGGACCCTCGAGGAGTATACTTTAGGCATTGAGACTTGGATGTACGAAGAGGATCAAAGAAGAGAGTTAACTCACCCTACACCATACAACTTAGGAGTAGCTACTTTATCCAATAATGTAATAAGACGAGTAGAGACGTGTTATGATCCTAAGTTGTGTTGTTTTGGTTTGTGACTATTTGCTTTTTTGTGGGTGTGATGTGTGTTTGTAATGCTTTGGCACGTTGTACATAACCTTATCTTTTTATTGAATAAAATAATATTTTCATAAATTTATTCTCCTTGATGCATATAGTGGGAATCATATATAATAATAGTTACTCTCTTATCTTATTATTCTAAAACAACATCCCAACCTCAGATGGCAGGCAGAGGAAGAGGACGTGGTCATGGTGTGCCTCTTAACAATCAAGATGATGAAGGCTTTCCACTACCACAATGGAATGGAAGAGGTGCACGTGGAGCACCAGCTGCAAATCAGATGCAAAAAATGATGGTTATGCAAATGCAACTGATGCAGAATTTGACACATATAGTGAACAATATGCAACAAGCCCAACAAGCACCTCCACCTCCACCGCGTCCTCATCAGCAGCCAAGATCTTGTCTGAGGGATTTCATGAACACTCAACCTCCACTCTTTTCAAATTCTATATAGCCTATGGATGCTGACAACTGGTTAAAGACAATTGAAAATAAGTTGAGGATAGTTCAATGTGAAGGAGGAGAAAGAGTACTTCTAGCATCTCATCAACTCTCTGGAGCTGCAGCTGACTGGTGGACCACTTATATGGTTGCACATGAAAACCCAGAGAACATAACTTGGCAAGAGTTTGTGCACAACTTTCAGAACTATCATGTGCCCGAAGCTGAAATTCAAGCAAAGCGTCAAGAGTTCCTCACCCTGAAGCAAGGAAATATGAGTGTACGTGAGTATCTAAACAAGTCTACACAGTTATCTCACTATGCTCCTGGAGATATAGATACCGATGCAAAGAAGCAGTTTTGTTTCAAGGAAGGGTTGGATAAAGAAATACAGTTAACACTTTCCTCAAGTGACTATGCTGATTTTCAAAAGCTAGTGGACAAAGCTTTCAACGTGGAGAGGAATAAACAAGAATTCGAGGAAGAAAATCGCAAGCAAAAGGTGGTACATGGGCAATCTTCTGGTAGCGACAATCGTCTTCGATTTGCTACTCATCGGAGGGGACAGATGAGTCATCCCGCCAACTCTTCTTTTAGACCGCCAATGCCATATACCCAGCAGGGTCAGCAGATGCAACATGAACGTTCTTGTCGTCCAATAGGGCAGCCACAACATAATCAGCAGTTAGGGAATGAAACTCAAAGTACCAACATGTATGGGCAATGCTATAACTACGACGAGAGAGGCAACTACTCCTTCAGTTGCCCGAAGAAGCAATCGACAATTAATCCATCGCGTGTTCGAGTCAATAACATGTCTTTGAAGGATGTTCAGGGCACATCTGAAGCAGTGAATGGTATGTCTCGTGATTATTCTCACTCTACTACAGTGTTACATGATAGCGAGAAAAGATTACCCTGATATAAGTCAAAGCATGACGGGGGTAGCCTACCGGTAAAAGCTACCTCGAGGCATTACGAGGATGGAAGATGATTGACATGTGAAAGATGTAACTAAAATACAACTCGAAGGAAAAAGCGACGTGGAAAAGACAAAGATGACCTCAAGACACAGTGTCCGATGTCTTTCTATAGGACGTTCGAATCTCGAGGGCAAGATTCATTTTAAGGGGGGTAGAATTGTAACACACACATTTTCACCCAGGAAAAAAAATAAATAGTAAATTATTAACATTTTTGGTGAAATAAAAACTCTATAAATAAAATAAATAATAAATAAAAATAAAAATGGACTTAGGGCAAGTGCATCATGTGTGAAAATTTTTATTTCAAAATACGGTAGAGAATTTTGTTTGACATTGACATTAAAAAATTTAAAAGAAATAAAAAGAGAAAGATTGAGTAAAAGAAAAGAAAAAGATAAAATCCTTTAGTGGGCCTAAACCCATGCCTTCCTTTTTTTCTTTCCCCTGCCTCTTGGCCCAGCCCACCCGAGCGCCCCTCCATTCTCTCTCTGCGCATAACCCCACCTGTTGGCGCTATTCTTCCTCCTCTCTTCCACTGACGTGCGGGGCCCATGCGTTAGACCCTTCTTCTCCATCGAAACGACACCCTCGAACAGGCACACCGCGCGCCACCCACTCGTCGACCATCAAGAGCGTGGTTTCTCCCACTAATCTTCTCCATTTAATGATTTAAATCATGTCCTCACCCGTTTCTCCTCTATTGCCCTTTAAATCTCGAGTCGCACACCCCTCTTTTCCTCTCTTTTTCCTGAGGTGCAAATCCTAGCCGCCGTCGGGTGAGTCACCGCCGTTCCGGCCATTTCGATCGCTTTTTCTTCACTCCATCATGCCTCACTCATGCGCCATGACCTTAGGGAGACGTCGGGCAACTCAATTGGAAGGATTGGAAGGTGCACCAATGATTTCTTCGGTCGCCGTCAAGCTCCGTCGCTTATCGTCATCGGGATCATGTTTGCAACCGATTTCCCTAGTTCGAAACACTCCAGGTGAGATCCTCTCGTGCTCCTATTTAATTTTCCCCAAACCCCGCCGCATTTGGGACACTGGAGCACTGTTTTGGCCAACTCCGGCGAGCCTCCATGGGCGCCGCCGCCCCTGGGTGGTCCGACCGCCGCGTGCCTCGCCGCCGGATGACGTGGCCTTTTTCTGGCCCTCCATTTCATATGGATGGCTATGATTAGAACAAGGAGATGCCCATTCGTTATTTAAATCTGGGCCATTCACGCGAGATCCAACGACTCAAGTTATATGCAGCATACCTCTTTGGCAATTTTGCATATAACCCCCTGTGCAACTTAACCTATTTACATCTTGGCCCAAATTTTTATAAATCTAACCCTAGCCTTTCTGGTAATTGTGTAAAAACTGAGTAAGAAGGTAAAAGTTATTAGAAAGCCCCTGGAAAATTTTATAAAATAGCAAAATAAATGTTGAACAGCAGTAGAAAATTATAAAATAACCCATGGACTTTATAAAAATGATTTATAACCTCTGAATTAGTTCTGTCTTTGCATATTAGCCCCTGAAAATATCAGAAATTAAATAAAAATACATAGTTTCCATAAAATATTACAAAAACAGTCCCAATAAATATTTTAATTAATATTTAATTCTGAATTATTGTTAGGAACTCAATTAAATTGCTGATTTATACATAAAATGTATTATAAGTGTATTTAAATTATAGAAATTAATTTGCACATCAAAAATAAATATTAAAAAAGGTGTAAAAATTATAAAATGCATATTTTATGTTGCAAATCTATTTTAAGGATAAAACACTCTAGAAATAATATTAAGTTTAAAATAAATATAAAATTGTATAAAATTGCTAAATATATATTTTACTCAAATTATTTCATTTAACTCCAAATTCTCAATAGTAAATACTTATGCCTATGAGTCGGGGCCAGAACCAACTTTCAACCTTCAAGAGCACCTTTCCCGTCGACCACCAAGCTTACTCTAGAGGCAAGTTACTTGACCATCTTGCACCCTTTTGTTAAGTTTTAGTTAGATGCATGCTAAATTAAAAGTTAAATCCTATGTTATGTTTTTCCTATATTTTCCACAGTATTCCATGTCAATATGGTTTTGGTGGTTTACTATTAACTAGTTCGCGCTTAGCCATGCTTAATTGAAAAAGAGAACAACTTATCTACATGTTATATTTGATTTATTATGATTCATGAATTGTTGGCAATAAGGAAAGTAGTGGATAGGAATCTGATAGGGGGTGTTAAATGGATTGGTGCATGTGTGCACAAGGCCTTGGTTTGGGGCTTGACACCTTTCGGATTCTAAGAACCGGTTTATGGAGGAAGTTGCTAAGCCATACAGTATCGCCACAGGGTTGTATATGGGACAACTTTGTTTAGTAATTTGGTCTCTTCCGATGTAGCGTTGGTAATCAAACGAGCGGAGAATTGGTTTAAATTACTACATTGGGATCCGCATGGCTCAAGAGGGGGCTTCTCCTTGCAAGGAAAATAGACTCCAGGCGCTAGAGCGATGGAACCTCAGAGTATTAGACGCAAGTCGGGAGAACCATCAGAAAGACCCCGTAGTGATCTCCTGCCACACACCTTCGAAAGTGTGTAATGTGGTTAGCTACCACGAGGAACAGGGAGGGTTATCTAGTCCACTTGGCAAAAGGGGATGAAAGCACGAACTATAGGTAAAGGATACACACTCTGTAGAGTTTTGTCAAACTGTCTAGACAGCCGTGCTCACGGACATGAGCGGCTTGGGACCAAGTTCATAATTAGCACACATGGTTAAACGGTTGATGGTTTGGGTTTGGATATCATCTGGTTACTTTGGGATTTATGGATGGATTTCACCTAGATGTAGGTGCTTAACAACACTAAGAGTAGGTTATAATTGCTATAGTGCTTTACCTATTATTTGCCATCCTTGTTATGAACCACATGTCATAAACTTCCCCACTTGCGAGTAACATTGGTACTCAAACTTGCGAGTAATGTTAGTGCTTTACCTATAATTAGCACACATGGTTAAATGGTTGTTAGTTGCATATTTTTCCCACCGGTATATGAGGACGAAAAAGTGGAGAACCAAGACTTCTACGGAGATCCCGATGAGATATTCTAGGCTGGCACATCCCCCGTGCAATGCCTGTGCTTGGAGCCCTTTATGTATTTTTCCGCTGCTTATGTACTTTTCTTTTAGATCTGGATGGTCATTTATGTAATAATTTGTTGTACTCGAACATGGCAATATTTAATGGTATTTCACTTTCTTCTACACATGTATGAGTTCAACTGATCCTAGCATACATGTAGAAAACATCTAGTTGTCTTCTTAATACCAGGTGTGACAAAGTTTCCGTCTACTGTGCTGAGGCAGAGAGCCTGAGACAATCGAAAAAGGCTCAACAACGGCATCCCAAGGTACATCAGTTTCCTAGTACCCATATATCCAGTATGACTCCGGTACAATTCAAACTTGCTCAACATGGCCGCACACGGATCAGTCCTTAACCGAAACAGGCAGGGCTACACCTCCTACCCCGCTGGCCGCTCTCATATTTAGTTCATAAACCATTCTCTAAAATAACCAATCCCAAGTGACAATATCACTATCTCGTGAGTGGATTCCAACCACTCGACTTCTACCGAATTCCCTACAACATTAGCATGACAATTCTACGCTTGCGCTATAAACCTACCCATACACTCCATGGGATTGTGGGTCATGCGTGAGGAATGTCAATCACAAATAGACCTAATGCACAATTCATATACTAGTGATCATAGTGATAT
Source organism: Tuctoria greenei (assembly GCA_036927565.1). Classification (NCBI taxonomy): domain Eukaryota; kingdom Viridiplantae; phylum Streptophyta; class Magnoliopsida; order Poales; family Poaceae; genus Tuctoria; species Tuctoria greenei. The sequence continues at coordinate 94,910,778 of JAYESD010000005.1, forward strand.
AAAGCAAAACTTTAGAAAGGCACTTAAATGCAAACAGGGGCTCGCCTTGGATTGCAACTAGGTGAATTTTAATGAAGCCAATGCTTGCTCTTCTGGATGAAGCTTCTCATCAATGTCCCCCTTATCTTGCCCTTGCTGTTTCCTCCAATAATTTACTTGCAGCAGGATCATTCCTTGTTTCCTCTCCTCCAAATGTTTCCCTCACAAATCTTCATCTGATGATATATCGATATGAATGCACAATTACAAAAATGGAACTTAGCAAACTACTATACAAAATCTGTATAACTAAGGCATGAGTAAGACTAATCAAGGATGAAAAGTTTGCTGATGTTATGTGCAGAACCAAGATTATTAAAGTGAAACATAGTGCATCCATGTATGAAGTGAAATAGGCATCATACATGAGTGTGGAACTTAACAAGGAGGAACACGAAAGGGATGACAAGGAGAAAGCAACTTTCTGTACAAGAACTCCAGGAAGCCCTCTGCTGCATACAGAAATTAATAGAGGAAGAACAAAAGTGAAACATAGTAGAATGTGGATATGAAGTGGAATGGACAATGTTTTGGACATAGATATGTGAAACACAGTTTACTGTAGTAAATCAAGTCTCGTGATTCTAGAAATTTTATATTGGACAACAAATGCTATGTGTAGGGTTGTGGTCAAATTTGAGCAATGTTCATGGAAGTCTCTTTTCTCTAAAATTCAATGAAGTAAATCATTCCCAGAATTTCCGTTAACAATCTGTAACTGAATCATTGTCAAGAGTTGGTGTTCTGTTTAGAGGAGGTCAATAGAGGTGGTCAATAGAGGTTCAAAAAAATTGGTTTCATAATTTTCTAAGCATTCTACAGAGAGATATTGATTTTAGAAGTTTGGGAAATTTTTTCGAAATGTTTCTAGACATTTTGGAATTTTTTAGTTTTCATACAGGTTGGGAACTGAATTTGATAAATCAAATCAAGTCAAATGATCTTAAATTTTTATTGGGGTTCAAACGAATTGTGAGTAAGGATCTAGCCAAATTTGAGATTTTTCTAATAATCAGAACATCTGGAATAAATTCCACATGCTTTTTTTCACGGAATTATTGAGGAAATATATGGGCTGTTCAAATCAATAAAAGTGCACCACTGGAAAGTAGAGATTAATTGGAGTCTAAAAAATTAATTTGAAAAATGTTGGCCAAATATAAAGGGAGATATGAATTTTCCAAGTTTGAATGCAATCTAAGATTATTTTTCAAAAGGAAAATGATTAAACAGAGGTTGGGCTCGCATGATTTGAGTGGGCCAATGAGATCAACGCAACACGGAGGACACAGGGTTAATCCATGTTACCACATTAAATCCCAGCCACGAAATGATCCAAACCAATGGGAAGAATGCCATGCGGGGCCGCAGAGTGGAGGGCGCATTGTCACACGGGATCATATGGCCACAAAAGATCCAGTAGGGAAGGTCATCACCTACCTCACGCCAACAGAGAGCCGGTGGCGCACTGCCACGCCCGGCGGCGGTGGCTCACCGGAGCGTGAGCTCGGGCATGGCGGCCTCTAGCCCTTGCCGCCCCTACCTAAAATCACGCGAGGAGCTCGATAGCATGGATAACGACGGCGATAGATGGCCGAAGGTGCTGGTTCCATGGCGGCAGTGCCGACTAGGGTTCCGGCCATGTCAGCCCTAATCCTGATAGTGAAAAACTTTTAGGAATGTATGTTTCGAATATATGCTTCCAATGTATGTTTTTGTACCTTTTATTTCAATAAAATTTTATTTTCAATGCATGTAACCTTGTATCATTTTTTCATATTTCTAGCTCTACATTTATGACAAAAAGAAAAAACAAATAACATAAGTTATACTACTGAATCTTATATTTTTTTGTCTATATTGAACACCAGCCGTCCACAGTGTGGACGAGTCGTCCACAAGGTGGACGACTCGTCTAATAGGTACTCATCCACAACGTGGACGACTCGTCTACAAGATGGACGATTCCTCCACAATGTGGACGATTACATGTCCCTATCGTCTATATAAGAGTGACTCCGCATCGTCACCACAATCCCATCATCACACTCATTCCATAAATCGTCTTACCATGGACGGACCTTACTCGCCACCAAACAACAAAGAGAGAGTCGACATCTCCCAAGGATTACAATCGCCAATGTTTCTATGCGGCACTGATTGTCGGTTTGTTAAAGATCTTATGTTGGGGGACACTTATGGTTTGAGACTCTGGATGTGTAATAATTATGAGTATGATCCTCCTCATAGGACCGGTCCTTTTTTTCCCAATGGCAGACCTCAGGTAAAATACTTACAACCCCAATTTGTATCATTTTATATTTACATTTTCATTCTACTATATAATGACACATTTATAATCATGCAGTCTTCACCGCCTCCTTGCGAGTCCGTACAATACGTCGACCACAAACAAACAACTGAACGGATCGAGTACGTCTATAGCACGCATAAATCTGTTGTAAGGAACTTCCTCTATCAAATAGAGTGGGACGAAAGAGTTGAGAGGGACAGGAGGGAGAGAGCTGAACGGGAAGAGCAGCGTCGCAAGCGTCAAGAAGAGCGTCGCCGAGAGCAAGAAGAGTATCTTCGCAAGAGTCAATAGGAGGAACGTATGGCACGACAGGAAGAGAGGTTGAGAGGGAGCGCATGTGTGAAAGAGCACGTCGCGCAAGGGAAGTCGGCCCGGAAGCATTCCGGAAGGGAAAATATCCCCGTTGCACTCAATAAAATCTACATGAAATATGCTCGGTTTTAATTTCAACTAAGGTGTGTTAGGAGTAGGTTGGTGCATGTAGATTAGATATTATTTAGTGAATCATACACACACCATTCTATTATCATTTTTATTTTTCTATTCTTAAATATGTGTTATCTGTCTTATGTACTGTAGTCATAGAGAGGCAGAGAACAAACACTTATTTCTGAACTTTGTAATGTATGCAATTGCCGAGTCTTTTAATGAAATGCATCTATTTGTCACTTTTGTATTATGTTCGTAATTCACATTTCAAAAGAACATAACAATTCATTCTACATATCAAAAGATTGTGCAACTCATTGCATGCAATCATAACAATGTAAATTACCTTTACTTCCATAACAACATCTTCCAAATATGTTCTGAACTATTTTTAAATAACCGTCGAATTTTGAATACGGTAGAGGCAAAATTACTTAGTTTCAACTATGTGATCCTAGTGCGTTATTCAAATGCACATAACATTTCACTTTTTACACCAAATTTTAGATAAGTCATTTTTTCAAAATAATAACAAAGTGTACTACATTTACTTCTATAAAAACATTTTCAAAAATTGTTTTTAACTATTTTTAAATTGATGACAAAACAGAAGAGATGAAGGGTATTCGGTAACCAGGCAAGCCGTCCACACTTTGGACGGCAGGATGATACGGGGGCCTGCCATCCACCGCGTGGACGGCTCCTTATTGGTGTGGCTGTCACGTCATCCTGCCGTCCACAGAGTGGACGGCTACTTGGCCACGTCGACCTGCCATCCAAGGTGTGGACGACGGGGATGCTAGTTTTGCAAAAAAAAAAAAAAACGGACGCTATTAATATTAAATAATAAATTAATAATGCTAAAAATAAAAAAATCATTACCCCCCGGCAAGCAGTGGCGGACCTACGGGGTATGCCGCATGGGCCACGGCATACCCCGCGGCTCAGTAAAATGCGGCGTGCGGATGCGAGTGTTGGATGGGCTGCGTTGGAGCACCTCACGGCACAGCTGACGAGCGGGAGGGCACCCATGTGCGTGCTCTCCGTGCGGAAGATCCGTGCGAGAAAGGGTGACTGGAGGGCGTGAGCTCTATTTGTCGGAAGCGCCATGGATGAGGTCTGAGCTGCTGCGAGCTCTGTTGTAGAGGCAGGGGCATGCGAATCTTTTTTATATCTATTAGGCTTAAGAAAAGAAGTGGCGCTATGTCATCCAGAACGCACACCATGCCACTTGGATCAAAATCGGGATTCAATGTGCTGCAGCTGTTCACGCTTGGAGAGACATTGGACTCAGAAATGGATGAATATGATATTATTGAATACATTTATATCAATTACAAAATGGTGGTTAAAGATCGCATAAGTAGTATTGTATACCTATCTTTCAGTATTCAAAATTATGTAATGATTTTTAGAATTTTTTACTGAATTAATTAATAACTTTATCAAATTACATAATTTTTTTGAAGTACGAACATGACCGTGGTAATTTGTCTCAACTTATGTTATGACGTCTTGGGTCCGAGCCTATTTCTTTCAAGAAATAGTAGTAAGCTTTTCGAGATCTCACAAAGTGTGCAAGACTTCTGGCACTGGATAATTTCACATGTAAAAATTTTGTGTGGCATACCCTTTCTTAAATTTCTAGGTCCGCAACTGCCGGCAAGCCCTCCATGGTGCCGGTGCCTTCCCTATCAACTGAATCCTTGCGATCGTGGTGCTCTCGGATCCATGTATGATTTGAAAAATCAACAAGGGCGTCTAATTTAGGTTGTAAGGATTTTTTATCATTGGTGGTCTTTGTAGCTTGTGACTTAAATTTATCAGACGTCAAGGAGAGAAGTTGTAGGAATCTTTCTATACTAGTGTCGGTGTTATGGGAAAGCGGATTCTCATTTTTCATCGCTGATAAGGTTGTCATGGCCATGAAGAATACCCAACTCACATGGGTAGGTTGGGGACATTCATGACCCGATGTACCCACTTTACTCACCATTGGTCGGGACTCAACTTGGAGGGGGACTTGGCCCTTCTATCGACCAACGCAGGTCGGGTGTTTGATACCCTGATATGGCATTGCCTCCGACCTGGTCAGGTTGAGAACAACCTAACACAAGAGGCTTCCGACTCCATTGACTAGCGGTAGGACAAAAGTGATAGGAGAGTAAAGGTGACATTCAACGTACACTCAAGTGAGTGGCGAACATGACGAGATGGTAAAAATTCATGTCTACGGTGCCACATGCGTGTGTAGGTGGTGATACAGACTGCGGACGCCAGGTGACCCACCGCAAAGGGTCAAATCATAGGGCCCGCCTTGACCAACGTCATCCTAAAGAATGAGATTTGGACGGGATCCTTCTTGAGTAAGATAATATGGCTCTGTGCAGACAAGACAGCTGGCGCATGACATTCAAGAGCAGGCAAGCCAACTGCCACACTGAAGTCCTCGGCCTCTTCCGACCCACCGTGTGAGAGCTCCCGTGGGCAATAAAAGGTCCTGTATCATTATAATCCATACACCAATCTCTTGGTTCAATCCTCACACAAGCACGACGTAAGGCTAGGTGATCAAAACGTGGGTAAATGCAACGGAGAAAGCAGAGAGTTGAGTGGAATGTTGGTAACTCTATCCTGCTTCCGCACCGGCGACAGCTACTCCAGCCTCGCCGGCCACTCTTAGCGCCGGCGGCCACTCCGGCTCCGGCGGCCAGCCTCCTCCACGCACTGGCGACTTCGTCCCTGGTTCTGGTCTCCTCCCCCGCCAAGATGGTGTGGCTTGAGGCCGCGGTAGGGGATGGGAGCGATGACACCGCCGCTATCCGCTCGCCGGCCTCCCCCCCGCCCCTCCCCGCTGTTCACTCCCCCGGCGATGCTGTCGTCTGCTAGCCGGCCACCCCCGCTGGAGGAAAGCTCCTCCATCACCCCTTTCTCCGCGCTCCTGACGCCGACTTCATCAAAGCCACGTGGAGAATGTTCTGCTCGTAGTTCGGGGTCTGATACTGACCCCGCTCTCTCGCTCGTACCCGTCCTGCTGGGTGGAGCCTACGACTCAGAAGGCTCTGCTTCCCCCATGCGCATCAGGTTGTCCGAGCCTGCCCACCGCCGTTCGCCGTCCTTGCTGAACCCGGTCATGGCGGCCATGCCCTTGGCGTCTGCCGACCTTGGCATGGGTGCCTCTAACCTCGCGTTGCTGCAGCGCTCCTCGCCAGGCCTTTGCGAGACCGTCCCGACGAAGACATCGCTTGTGCTCGCCACCCAGTTCCCCGGGGCTGCTCCCTCGTCGCCGGCCGGACCTGACTCCGCTTCTCCGGCGGTCCAGTCTCTAGTGGGTCCCGGTGTGCTGCCGGAAAGGGACCCACCTCAAAGGACTGAAATTTCAAAGCCTCGCCTCTCTCGGTCCGGTGGGCCATCCACCGCTGCCTCGTGCCAGCTGCCGTCCGACCAGTGGCGGACCTACGGGGTATGCCGGATGGGCCACGGCATACCCGCGGCTCAGCAAAATGCGGCGTGCGGATGCGAGTGTTGGATGAGCTGTGTTGGAGCACGATCTCACGGCACAGCTGACGAGCGGGAGGGCACCCATGTGCGTGCTCTCCGCGCGGAAGATCCGTGCGGGAAAGGGTGGCTGGAGGGCGTGAGCTCTATTTATCGGAAGCGCTATGGATGAGGTCTGAGCTGCCGCGAGCTCTGTTGTAGAGGCAGGGGCATGCGAATCTTTTTTATATCTATTAGGCTTAAGAAAAGAAGTGGCGCTATGTCATCCAGAACGCACACCATGCCACTTGGATCAAAATCGGGATTCAATGTGCTGCAGCTGTTTACGCTTGGAGAGACATTGGACTCAGAAATGGATGAATATGATATTATTGAATACATTTATATCAATTACAAAATGGTGGTTAAAGATCGCATAAGTAGTATTGTATACCTATCTTTCAGTATTCAAAATTATTTAATGATTTTTAGAATTTTTTATTGAATTAATTAATAACTTTATCAAATTACATAATTTTTTTTGAAGTACGAACATGGTCGTGGTAATTTGTCTCTACTTATGTTATGACGTCTTGGGTCCGAGCCTATTTTTTTCAAGAAATAGTAGTATGCTTTTCCAGATCTCACATAGTGCGCAAGACTTCTGGCACTGGATAATTTCACATGTAAAAATTTTGTGTGGCATACCCTTTCTTAAATTTCTAGGTCCGCAACCGCGTTCGACTCGTCACATCAGCAGCCTCCTCAGGCGGCTTTGCCGGCTTTATGTCCAGCTGTTTTGCTGAGCCTTCTGGCACTCAGTATAGGTTACTACGTGCTGCGCCGAAAGCCTCTAGAGTCAAATCTAAAGTGTGGATTGCTACCTCCTCAGCGCCGAAGGACGTGGGCCTGCATGACTCTAACCTGTCGTCGGAATGGATATGGGTTGTTCCCAAGGCTGAGAAGCGATTGGCCCGACACAGCAGTGCCAAGTCAAAGCGGGAAGTCGATTTGGCGGGATTTTCACCAGAGCGACCTGGCAAGCAAAGATCTTCTGGGGATGCTAGCACCTTCCATAGCGTCTTCCGGGGGCGTGTTTCCGATGCTTAGCGACCGATCACCGCGTGGCGTTCTGCCGAGGCCCACGCCGCTGTCTCTCGTGTGGCGGGTACGGCCACTTCGCAAAGCGCTGTCGAAATGCTTTAAAGAAAGCCTCGCCCCGTGGCAAGCCAGACATCCACTCTAGACCCACTTTCCCTCAATTGCCTCTACGCCTCTCGTCTAGACCTTCCTCTTACGCTGCAGCCGTCAAGGGCTCTTCCACCTCCTCTATGGCTGGCCCCGTAGCCCACATCCCCGGTTTCACCACCTGCCGGCCAAGCGTTGGCTTCGCTGCAGTGGTACCTGGACCTGCCATGATGGTCGACTGCAACAACCTCAAGGCCACCGCCGTGCTGCTCTGCTGCGTGGATCACGTTTCAAGGGCTAGCTCGTCGGAACTGGTGGGGGCTATCACGGCCCAACTTGGCATCCCTGGTCACTGCTTCGTAGTGGCACGCCACTACCCGAAGGACTTTCTTGTTCGCTTCGACCAAGGGGAGCTGCAGCATGCGGCGGTGCTCAAGGGCCACATCTTCGTCGATGGTGATCGCTATGTCATCATACCCTGGAGGGTTTGGTCTGCTCCGACTAGCTAGCGCTTCCACGTGAAGATCTGCGTCGAGTACCTGCCTCTTCACGCCTTGTCGAAGGACGGCCTCAAGCAGGTTTTCGGTGATCTTTGTATCCTTGACTGGTATGATGCCAGGTCGGATGCTAGGGAAAACATCGAGTTGTGCGTGTTTTGGGCTTGGATGGAAGATCCAAGCAGACTGCCTTGCACCAAGACTGTTACCTTCTTCCCGCCTCGAGCAACTCATCAGCTGACCGTTCCCTTCTCAGAGATGCCGCCGGAAGGTATCAAGGCCGAGATGGTCGTTTACATTGCAGAAATCCACGACTGGTCTGACGATCCATCCCGGCCTCGCATCCAGAAGCTTGACTGGATGAGGGGCGTCCCTGATGACCTGGTTCTGCACCCCCGACCACGACCCTCAGAAGGGTGCCACTCTCTTAAACCCCATGGCTCGGAGGACAGGTATGATGATGACCGCGACGGTCGCTCCTCTCGCTCCGACTAGGTCTCCTCCTTCCGTTCTGGTCTGCAGATCGGGGGCAAGGCTCCTGCAGCCTCTTCCTATTCGTGTCGGTCCACCGGGGGATACTCCGGCGGGCGGCACAGGGATGCTGGTGGCCAGGGAGGCCAGGGAGACGCAAACGGCCGCCAAGGGAGGGCGGTCACTCTGTCTCCAGTGCGCCTCTGTTGCCGTGAGCCACGGCGGCGGGGACGATGAAGGATGGGAGCGGCGCTGTTCCAAGTCGCCGGCTCTGAGGGGCCTTCGTAACGCGACTTCTGACCGCACCTGTAAGGCAACGCTGCAGTGCACCAGACCTTTGGTCTTGGTGCAGCTGCTGCAGCCTCCGGGGTCCCCATCAAAGGCACCTCAGCCAACACTAGAGCAACAAGTCAAATTGGGTGCTGTTGATCCTATTGCAGCCTCTCTTGCTACAAGCGAGTCCCCAGAGGTACGCCAAACCCGCCTGCCCTACCTCGGAAGGGGACTTTGACCCCATGCTGCTGGAATCGACCACAGCCGCCCTGGGGGTACTGGTGTCTCCGCCTCCTACATCACCCCCAGACCTGCCAACCTTGTTGCTGCCGGATTCAACGCCGTCCTCGGCTGCCGTCGTGGAACAGATGGTTCCGCAAGGTACCTCAGTGGTGCCTCCACAACTTTCTGCAGAAGACGTATCAGCTCCAGACCAGTCAGACCAAGGCACCATGCCTCGTTCAGGCCAGTTGCCGACGGACCTAGTCAGGACAACGGCAAGCCCGCCAAACCATCCTGCGCAAGGGGGCAACGACCCGCTCGCCTCTGGGGAGCTGGACCAGCAAGGCCCTGATAAAATCCAATAGTTCAAGGCGCGTGTGTTCAAACGCCTTCCGCCCGCCATTCTCAAGACTCCATCGACTCCGGCTACACAACAACTGCCGCGCTCCCGTCCTGTCTCCCTTGAGCCACCGCGACGCAGAAGGCGTCTGGAAAACCTCAACAACATCATTCTGGTCTCCCAGCGCGCCACCCTCCGCCTCATCCGCGAGCTGGACCTGCTGGGGTCAGATGAGCCGATCAGCGACGCCGCCCTGCGCAAGTACAAGCAGATGTATCAGCAACCTCTTTCTGCTGTGGCGATGGCCGCTATGAGGCACCTCACAGGCATTGCTCACACCAGCTCTGTTTCGGCCATTGCTGCCCTCGAGGACGGCGAGCAAGCAGCCCTGCTCGCCTTGGCCTGATGGCGCATGCCTTTAGCGGGTTGTTAACGCGTCAGCCATGTTACAACCTCGTGCATTAAGCCTACCGGCAGAGTTTCGCCGGCTATCGTCATCTTACTGTTACTGGTTTTAGTGGCCCTGCCAGGGAGGATCTATCTTGGGGCTATTGGTGGTTATCCTCCTAAATTAGTGTATGCTGGTTGGTGTATTAGGATCGTCGTCTCCCACATCCTCTCTATCATGTGTGCTTGTGCAACTCCTATGATGTTTGCTGTTGTTAAGCTTCAGCCAAATAATCAGAAGCGAGTTGTTGTGTTATGTTTTCCTCCATGAGTACTCATGTCTCAATCCTTAGCTGGAATGTTAGAGGCTTAAACACTCCAGCCAGGCGTGAAGTGATCAATGAAGTGATACGTGTTGTCCAACCTCTGATTGTCTGTCTAACTAAGGTGCAACACCTGGATGCACGCACCGTGATGGAGTCCTTAGGGCCGCAACTATCAAGTTTCTACCACCTGCCTGTCAATGGTACTCAAGGCAGCATCCTGATGGCCTGGAACCCGGACTTACTCACAGCTTCACCACCAGTGATGTCCCAATACTCTCTGACAGCAACTTTCAGACAACGCACTACCAACCTCTCTTCTCAGATTTCAACAGTCTATGGTCCAACATCAGAACCTGAGAAGTTACAGTTTCTTCAGGAGGTGCAGGCATTGAAACCGGCCCAACAAATGCCTTGGATATGCATTGGTGATTTTAACTTGATCTATGAAGCTCGGGACAAAAATAATCTAAACCTCAATAGACGTCTTATGGGGGCATTCAGGAAGATGCTTGATACTGCAGAACTCATTGAAATACCACTACAAAACCGACAATTCACATGGAGCAATGAACGCTCCAACCCAACAATGGTCCGACTTGACAGAGCTTTCTGCACAAAAGAATGGAATTTGGTGCACTATGATCTTGGCCTGGTTGCTCTATCTTCCTCTATCTCCGACCACTATCCCATCCTCCTATCACCCCTCCAAAGGCCAAGAAAGGAACGCAAGTTTAAATTTGAAAACTTCTGGACTCGCTTGCCTGGTTTTCTAGATGAAGTAAAGATGGCATGGGAAAGATTAGTCCCTGGGCACTCCCCCATGAATAGGTTGAATATAAATTGCAGAACTCCGCACAAGCCCTGCGGAAATGGAGCAACAACCTGGTTGGGCACGCTAGGCTGCAACTCCACTTGGCAAACGAGATCATCAGGCAATTAGAGATCGCGCAGGATGTTGATTTTGATAGTGCCTAGCAGCTAGATCTACCGGGATACATGGAAGCTCAAGACAAATCATGTAATGGACAATAGATCTTAGGAACATAAGTAAAGGGAAAGTTTTGGCGCACTTTTGTTGTGTGTACCTCATTATAGAGAAGGCCGACGATGCGGGAGGCCTGCATGTTGTGGTCCTGCAGGGCAGTGGAGGCGGAGTCGAGGTCGTCGGTCTTGGTTGACCAGTGACGAGGCCGCAGGTGCTGGGGGCCTTCCCCTCACTCCCGTGCCTTAACATATCAGTTCTCAGGTGGTTAGGATTAACTCTGTTAGGTTATTAACCCCTTAATCCCCTTATTTATATGTTACACGGTGTGAGAGGGGGACCACAACCAGTACGTGGTTGGACGCTCCCGATCAGGGCGCTACGTGCGGGAGGAACAGGTCAAGATGACCGATTCTAACGGAGATCAACTCCAACATTCTCCCCCTTGATCTCCATGGATCAAGACTAACTTAATACTTAATCTCAAAACTTATACTTACTTAATTCTAACTTAGTGTTAGCTTCTTTAGGTTTGACATATAGGGAACTTCGCATCAAGAATAGCCAATTACGTGCTATCTGACTCGAACGACCATGATATATCTCACATTTAGAAGTAACCTTACCCTTAATGGCCCCTTAGTATCCAGTTGATCATAGGCTCCTCCTTAAACCCATGTCGACTTTGTGTTCATTAAACACTTGGGTGGAAGACCTTTTGTAAACGGTACCGCAAGCAATCGCTTGTCACTGATTTGCTCAAAACAATAGTATGATCCTGGATTTTATCATATGCATCCTAATATCAATGTGTTTGGCGACACACTTGACTTGTTGCACTTGATACAAAACAACTTAAGTGGTTTAATGTTGTCGACCACCCTTATAACCGGGTAAAAATAATTATAGTGTCTGCTCAATGGCCTCATGCTTAAAGAACATTCAATATACATCACTCATGATGTAGTGACCGCTTGATTGGAGCTTTTCCACAATAAAACTCCAAAAATACGATTGTTAGCAATTGATTGTGGATTTTAGTACACATCTCGTAAAAATGAATCTTACTAAAACTTATCTAAATGTCCTTAATTCTTACTCATCTTATCATGAGGCCTTATTCACTTATAAAACTTCAAAACTTTCCTTATTTCTAAACCAGTGATCTATAGCTGGATTGAATTTACTTATGCCAAAAATATCTCGGTTACTTAAACTTTGTCAGGGTGTAATATTAATTGAGCAAACTGAAAAACTTCCGACAACAGAAGTACATGAAACCAATTCTATTCGATCGATCTCTGATTTGTTCCTATACTTATCACTCTTGACCTTAAGAGCAGACGTGAACTTAATCCATGCATATTACTCATTCTTATGACTATAGTAGTTATGCATGATCTGATAGTCTAAATACCCCCTTATTATATCTTGGTGAAATTTACATACTAACAAATGAGAAAACTCACCAAGATCTTAACTTAACAACGATGAGGATAATATACTTACTCTTAAGTTGATCAATATTATTTCTTACTGCAATATATCATCCTCTAATAGATACTTAACTTTATTGTCTTAAGAGAAACACTATTTGTCCTTCTCAATATCTTATAATACCCAAATCTATTTTGAATTTATTGAATGTGAGATATTCTTAACTTAGATACTCTTATTTCAATCCATGAATGAATTTACTTTAAGATATCTCACTTCACTGACTTACATGATAGAACGCATGGTTCGAATTATCTAAAACATTCTCAAATAAACTCATTGAGAAATGTCTCGCTTATGAGCATCTTACGATGAGACTTATATCAAAAGCATTTATTATTCCTTTTAGAGTCATGTTAGCTTTTATAGACTCATTACAGTCTACTGATTTGACTCTATTGGAAAACTAAAATTCTAAGTCATTCAAATGAGTGACAATCACTCACAACTTATTTATATGAAGTGTGATCATCATCATTTGAATTTCTTAACACATTTGTTGGCTTATTTGTGATCTTAAAAGAGGCTGCTTTCATTCTTCATCATTATTGGCTACTAATGATGAAAAATTAAATAGCAGGTATTGTGAGAACAATATCTAGCATTGTTAACATAATATTAGTAAGACATCATAAAGAACGAATCTTGAAAAAATAAAGTGCTTACACAAGCCACTTACTTTCAAGATCGGTATCTTTAGATGTCAAACTCCTCCTGATTTAGTCATCGGTTAAGAAGACTATAATACCCCATTTTAAAATGAGGATCTTAAATCTTATTGAAAAGCCAACAAAATCACAACTTATTTTCTTAGTAATAATCTTATTCTTATTATCATACTTATAATTATTTGGGTAATTCTAATTATATATAACTTATACGATGTTTATAAGCATCACTTAATTAAGGAAAGACAGAGTGAAAACACTAAAGTCTCATCTTACCAGATCACTCTCTTAATTATATTATATTTCCTTACAAACTTAATAAAATGTAAAGAAATAATCATACATTTCTAATTCGAGGTATTAGACGATAATATATATTGTACTCCCCCTTATTGTATAGATCATTCTTATTATAATGCACACAATGCATTATAAAAACTAAAAATTGTGAGGTGAAAATCTATTACTTAATGATATCACACTCATCATCTTAGTGATAAACCTACAATCCCCCCCTCGAAATATGACCTAAACAATAGTGTCATGATTTCGAAGACAATTTACAATGCTTAGAATGAGGAGATAATTATATTACTTACTTATATCCTAATAACACCACTTAATACTAATGGGAGTACATCACATCTTTTTAGGATATAAGAATTTCTCTATGCCATCATCTAAAGATTCTAAACGATATGCTTAACATTTTTGACGATGTAAAAATGTGAAAAACTAATTTCTTACTCTTGAATTTCATGTCAAATAACTTAATATTAATAACACAATTGCACATTTCAAGAATATGCTATCAATGATATACGACTAATAAATAAACAGTAAAACGACAATTCTAACAAGTGCTAAAAATACATATTTGAAGATACATTTAACTAAAAATCTTCAATTCTTAATAATCATTTTATTATTAATGATACAATGAGAATGCTCTCATAGAATTTCTAATTTACTTACGTTCTTATCGACATGAAAAACTTACTAAAATGTAAAATAACATAAAAAGACATAACAGATTTGCTTATCACGCGAGATAATTCCCGATAAAGCGACTTAATTATTAGAATAAAACTTAAGGCATGAGAAATACTTTTAATATCCGAGACAATATATATTCAGAAATAAATCTGAATTAATCTTAAACTTAATTACTTAAATAAATTTAGTCCCATTTACGAAGTGTACGCAACATTTAGATCATAGTCTTAATAAAGCATACATGACTAAATAGAATATTGTATTTTATCTTTCACGTTGGTTACTCAACAAAATACAATTCTCGATACATCTTAATTAACATAGAATATTTTGTCTTTCACGTTGGTTACTCAATAAAATATACAATAACATAATTGACCTTAATCAACATAGAATATTTTATCTTTCACGTTGGTTACTCAACAAAATATATAATAACTTAATTATTTTAATGAACTACAAAATTGTGTTTTGTCTTTCACATAGTTACTCGACAAAACACACTAAATTCATAATAAATTTCGATTTTCACATTGGTTACTCAACGAAATTCGTTATGAACTAAAAATTACTTAAACAACTAAAAAATATTTGTTTTGCTTTCACGTTAGTTACTCGACAAAATAAGACATTCTAAATGTAGTAAATTTCATTTTTCACGTTGGTTACTCAACGAAATTCTTTACAAACTAAAAATTACTTAAAAGATGTGTTCTATCTTTCCCGTAGGTTACTTTGACAAAACACAACATTAAAGCATGAAAAATTTGTTTTTCACGTTGGTTACTCAACATAATTTTCATACACTAATACAAATGATCTTAGTAAACTTAAACACACAGTAAATTTATTTTTCACGTTGCTTACTCAATAAATTTACCGCACCAAAGATAAAGTTTTAGTTGCACATCGGAAGCTTAAGTCTTAACAAGCTTAATTATTAGAACTGAATTAATTAATGGAACAATTTAATAAATTGATTCTTCTAAATAAATCTTTTTGTTAGATCCAATTTAAATAGAAGAATACTTAAACTAATTCATCTTACAAGAACAACAGAAGCTTAATGATGAACTTACTAAACTTATATGTATATGTACACCATATACATCTGAATCTTAATTAGGACTTAATAATCTTAATCACAATAATTGAATTATCATGTTACTTAATACAAACTAATACGAGGCAAAATCTAATTACTTAATAAAATTAAACATTATTTTACGTCACTTTTAGGAAGTAGCGTAAAATTCTCAGATTAACTTATTACAATATCATAGTAAAATTCTATCAGCGACGCTGATCGCAATATAAAATTATTGTGCTGACCAGATATTTATTCAATATCTAAATCAGATTTTTCATAACATGAAATCTTGCTTAAGTTTAAGAAAATTGCCTCGTGCTTAAACACTAATTCCCAAAATACTAAAACTTAAAACAGTGACTAACTACTTAAATGATTACTAAATACTTAAACTTGTAGCTAAATACTTAAAATTACAATGTTAAATCTTACTAATCTTATACTTACACTAATTAGCAAAATAATACAACTTATATAAATCACTAATTACTTGAAACAAGATTGGGCACTTAAACTTATAGCTAAGTATTTAAACATAGTGAAAGCTTACTCAAAGTATCCTAATTAAAAATTCTCACGTTGGTGAAAAAATGTTAACTAGAAAGTCATAAACTTAACACTTAACAATGGAAACTAATGTACTTAATTCATACTTAGTTATACATAGTAGCAAAATATTCTTATTTTAATGATATTGAGAAATATCAATTCTTGCTACATAAATACTAAATATTACACTAATTTCCAAATAAAGATAAATTAGTGAATTAATTGGTTTGGGAAAATGAAACTTACTAATCTTAATTTCCAATTTTCCAAATTATTAAAATTTGGAGTTCTTAGCATTATACCAATTTTCGCATTATGAGAAAATTGTAAACTTAGTATATATTTCATTATTCCCGAACACGGTAAATTATAAAATTTGGAAAACTTATCTAATGATACTTAAATCTCCATAGCAATGAATTCTTACCCTTACCGATATACTTAATTTTGCAATAAAAATAATCAAAACATCTTGCTGTATTGCTAATTACTGCAAATCTTTGCTTATCATATTTATTAATCAATTCTGTTAAACAGAAATTAATTAAAAAAATTGGGCCTAAAAACAGAAAATCAATAAAAAAGAATCAGCTAAAATGTCAAGGCCCGTAGCTGCAAAGTGGCTCAAAAGCCCACATGTAACAATACTAAGTAATTCTTAAAGAATATTGCAGATGACTCAAAAGAGAAAAATGGCCCACAGCCCGGTACTTAACATCCGTAATAATCCCCAAGTTTCTTACTAGACTCAAATGCAGCAGCTGATTGAGTTTGTTCCAGCTAGGTCCACTTACTAGCCAGCAAGGATAAACTCAAGCTCAAGCAGCCAGCATACGCCTCCAACCTGGTCCAGCGCACGTGGCCGAGCAGGCCATGGTCTGCCGTGCGCATGCGTACGCATGAGCTGCCCACAACGGTGCTGCCCATGTGCAGCAGTGCAGAGCGGCCATATCTTCTTATATGAGCCTGTACACGTTCTCATTTGGGACACCGCAGCCCACAGAGGTCGATCACGTACCGGCCACATGAGGCTCATGGAGAGGGGCAAAGCGCATGGCCCCCAGAGCAGCCCGACTAACCTGATCGTCGGATTGAATCCGACGGCTGAGCGCGAAGACCGGGAAGCAAAATACGCTGCGCTCGCCCACCACCCCGAAACCCTAATCAGTTTCTCCCCTGACCTTCTCTCTCCCAGCGCCGTAAGCACACAACCGAAAGAAAGAGAAGGGGAGCAGCGGTGGCCATGACAGCCAGGCGGCGTTGCAACGGGTCCCCTCGCCGGCGTGCGCGCCCGCTCGCGGGTGGACACGCCGCCGTCAAGCGGCGCCGTCGTGGTGCCCTTAAATGGCCCTGAACCCGAAATCCGACGTGAAAAACGTCATGGATCCGGTGGCAGCGACGACGAGGGCTACGGTTAGGTAAGTCCTCTAGTCTCTTTTTCTTACTGTTTCTAAGGTTAGGGGTCCGGGGTTGTTGGATTGACTCGGGCTTTGGAGATTTCTTATTCGGATCTGAGTAAATCCCCTCCTTCTAATTGCTATGGAGTTCAAATCCGCGATAGATTGGCTACTAGGATGGCTCTGGTACCAATGTTGCTTTTGATAGTGCCTAGCAGCTAGATCTACCGGGATACATGGCAGCTCAAGACAAATCATGTAATGGACAATAGATCTTAGGAACATAAGTAAAGGGGAAGTTTTGGCGCACCTTTGTTGTGTGTACCTCATTATAGAGAAGGCTGACGATGCGGAAGGCCTGCGTGTTGTGGTCCTGCAGGGCAGTGGAGGTGGAGTCGAGGTCGTCGGTCTTGGTCGACCAGTGACGACGCCGCAGGTGCTGGGGGCCTTCCCCTCACTCCCGTGCCTTAGCAGATCGGTTCTCAGGTGCTTAGGATTAACTCTGTTAGGTTATTAACCCCTTAATCCTCTTATTTATATGTTACATGGTGTGAGAGGGGGCCCACAGCCAGTACGTGGCTCGACGCCCCCCATCAGGGCGCTACATGAGGGAGGAACAAGTCAAGATGACCGATTCTAACGGAGATCAACTCTAACACAGGAAAACCGTCAGATGTCCCCAGAGGAGATTCAATTACGTAAGGATCTGAAAACCAGAGCTCTTGGCTTAGCTGCAGTGGAGCGATCAAGACGTCGGCAGGCCTCAAGGATGACCTGGCTACGCGAGGGAGATGCATGCACCCGATACTTTCACCTCAAAGCAAATGATAGAGCTTGCAAGAACTTTATCTACGGTCTCCAGGACTCCCAGGGGCACATGCACTGGGACCACAAAGAGAAAGAAGCAATTCTGCATGAATATTTCAATCAGCTCCTGGGTATAAGTCAAGTGAGGCACCATACTTTAAACTGGCAAGAACTTGGACTATCACAGATCCAACAAACTGGCCTTGATGCGCTCTTTACAGAACAAGAAATCTGGAATGCCATCAACGAAATGCCTAGTGAGAAATAACCGGGACCCGATGGTTTCACAATGACTTTCTACAAAAAATGTTGGCAAGTGATCAAAGAAGACGTCATAGCTGCTTTCAATTGTTTCTTTATGTTGAACGCTGGGCCGCTGCCCAAACTGAACAGAGCATTCATAACTCTATTGCCCAAGAAAGAAAGTGCTCATTTACCTCAAGATTATAGGCCTATTAGCCTCATCCATTCAGTAGACAAACTTATATCGAAAGTCCTGGCGCGCAGAATGGCAGGTGAAATGGATGGCCTCATTTCTGGGGTGCAGAGCGCGTTCATCAAGCGGCGATCCATCCAAGACAGCTTCTTATATGTTTGCAACCTGGCAAGAGATTTCCATCGGAGAAGACAACCCTCCTTGTTATTCAAGCTCGACATTACGAAAGCTTTTGACTCCCTGTCCTGGCCATATCTCCTCGAGCTTATGCAGCAAAGAGGTTCTCCAAACAGATGGACAAATTGGCTGTCTTTGCTTCTCTCGACTGCTTCATCCTCAGTGTACTTAAATGGTTCTCAAGGATCTCAAATCAAACATGCACGTGGACTTCGCCGCGATCCCTTACCGCCGTACCTTTTCATTTTAGCAATAGATACCCTCCAATACATCTTCAACCTAGCGACAGAGGATGGTTGCTTATGCCCGCTCCAAGGCACTCATGCTTCAATGCGTGTATCCATGTATGCCGTCAACGTGGTTCTGTTCCTCAAGCCCACCAGAGATGATGTGCAAACTGCTATGCAAATTCTCGATCTTTTTGGTGACGCAACAGGCCTCAGAATAAATGTGGTGAAGAGTGCGGTGCTGCCAATAAGATGTGAGGGCTTGGACCTTGATACCATCCTATCTGATTTTGATGGCCAACACACTACATTCCGACCTATCTGGGCATTCCTCTCACGCTAAATCGGCCAAAACTGATGCACCAACAACAAATACAAGACAAGGCTTTAGCTAATCTAGCAGGCTGGCAGAGTCATCTTTTGAGCATTGGAGGCCGTCGGGAACTGGTGCACTCCGTACTTAGTTCTCTTGCTTCTCATGTCCTAGCAGTTGTGAAGCCCCCCAAAAAATTCCTCAAGGACCTAGACAAAGTTCGTCGCCGCTTTTTCTGGGCCGGCAATCAACAACTTCATGGAGGAAAATGCCAAGTAAAATGGAGCAGAGTTTGTCGTCCTATGGAATTCGTGGGACTGGGGATCAGTGACCTACAAAAGTTTAGTCGTGCATTACGCCTAAGATGGTTGTGGCTAGATTGGACGCAACCAGGAAGGCCATGGAAAGGTATGGAATTGCCGTTGATGATTCTGACCGTGGTCTTTTCGCGACTGCAACAGCAGTAACACTGCAAGATGGACAAACTGCAAGATTTTGGTACTCTAGCTGGCTACACGGCAGTGCACCGGCGCAATTGTTCCCTGATCTGTACAAGGCCACCAAGGGAAAGCGAAGGTCAGTCGCAAATGCTCTGAGAGATCAAAATTGGGCATGTGATCTACTGCCACGGCTATCGATACTTTTGCTGCCTGACTACGTAAAACTTTGGGAGGCCATCGACAACATGCACCTATCCTTGACTCCAGGAGCGCAAGACCAGATTAGATGGGTCCATAATGCTTCGGGCCAATACACGGCAAGCTCTGCATACAAGCTTCAGTTCCAAGGCAGCACGGTGTCCCTCTTCCCTGGGAAGGTTTGGAGAGCTTGGGCACCCTCCATCGGACCGATTGCAACGAAGGGGATGGCCAAATAATTATTTTTGCCCCTTCTGTTACTGGCAATTAGAGATTGTCCGCCATCTATTCATCAAATGCCCGCTCACGATGCAACTATGGTCCAAAATTGGTGTCTGGATGGGGGATAATGCCTTATGCCCGCCATCCATTCAGAACGAACATTCTCTGGCCCTGTGTTTTGACAAGCTTTTTAGAGACCCTTCATCGGACCGAGCAAAGGGAGTCAACTCCATAATTATGGCGGTGATTTGGGGCCTCTGGACGCACAGAAACAAAATAAATTTTCAAGACGATGACCACAATGTTGATTCCATTTTTGCTGCTGTGCAAGATGAAATCCGTTTGTGGGGCAGGGCGGGAGCAAAGCATTTGACACCTCTTATATCCGAGACACAGCGAGTAGATACTTTATAATTTCTACTGTCGTGTTTAGGCATATGGATGTATCGCGGACACATCCAAACACTTGTAAAATTTTTCACTCTACTTATAATTAAAAGCCGATTATGGCCTTTCAAAAAAAAAACATGGGTAAATCCTAGTGTTCCTCCCTTCACATCCAAATTCAATCTCATGAAGGCTATAGAACCGTAAGTCCCTCACTGAATAACGAAGGAGCAAATCCGTAGTCTCTAAGATCTCGGTCCCACATGTCAACATTTGGTGGCCTAGGTAGAGGGCACCAAGTTTTGTGGTGTCACACTCAGTTAGCAGATTGAAGACTGTGAGGAGCGGGAAGTGTTTTTGCTCTCACCATTTGAAGGGCAGCTCTGGAGAAATGGAGGAGACATTGTCAGTACCACTTCCTCAGAAAGAAGAGGTCGAGGAGAGGTCCCTAGTCATGAGAATGATATCTTCCTGTACCACAGTAGGGAGGAAGATGTGTGTGCTAGCATTGAGAATGCTCGCAAGCATCATAACAGGTGGCTAGGCAAGAGCCTCACCACCTCACTACAGGAAACACGTAAAGAAGTGTCGGCCTTATCGCCATCGGTAGGATATTGTAACTGACGGGTTTACTATAAGACCGTCGGCCTACCGATGACCATAGCCGTCGAATCAAGGTCGACGTTCTTAACACGTTAAAGTTGTCAGGACTGACGGCTTCAGCGCATTAAAGACTTCGGCCGACCCACACCAACAACTTTACAGCGTAGGCACAATATGCTCGTCGGGAGCCGCAGACCGACGGTCATATTGCTTTAAGGCCGTCGGCCCGGCTGTCCCAACAACTCTAATTTGCCTTAAAGCCGTCGGCCCCGATGATCATATATGCGTTACGTAGGCACTCTAGGGACCTATAGCGGTCGGTTTCGGTGCTACACTGACGGTTTCATGGTAATTATTACCGTCATTCTGTAGAAACCGACAGCCATACTAGCAGTTATGTTTTTTTTAAATCTGCGGCTGCTTTCCCCGGAATTAGTAAGAAATGCGGTTATACCCGTGAAGAAGAGCCAACTTGTTGTCCGGGCTGCATCGGACGAGACATATTGAACTGCGATCCAAAACCACCTTGGAAGAACTGTATAAAGTAAGAATATTCAGTTACTAACTTTAACACAAATATAGTAATGAGTATACCAACTTAAGTAAATCAGTAATTTACTTGCAACATCACCTCGAGCTGAGACTGTTGTGGCATATTGAACTGAGTTCCAGTGTTGCCTTGACCCCAGAACTACACGAAGGAAATTATTCATGAAATCTTAAATACAAACAGTTTGTAAATGAATAAACTATTCAATTGTTAAGATTACAAGTTACCTATGCCATATACAAATACTGCATCTGCTGCTGCATCTACTACATCTGCTGCTGCATCTACTGCATCCGCTGCTACTGCATCTGTATTTATTGTATTTGCTGTTGTTGCTGTTCCACTTTCTCCTCGTACCGTCTTAATTTTTCTTGCAATTCCTCATCTGCAACACGGGATCGACTCGAACTGGAAGTAGAAGACCATCGTCCCACATAAGTGTCATGCTCCACATAACCGTCGCCTAATCTAAGTCAACAAAAAACACAAATGTGATGAATCGACATTAATTAACCTTTAAACAATCATTATCTTCACACGTACCTCCCATGTGGTACGCCTCCGCCGCCTTCGTACGCTGCACCCACATCCAACGACGCTCTTAGATAATATACATCATCTCCATGCTTTTTCTTGAGACACTCAACATATTTTGTCTGCAAAAATAAATTAAGTTCACGAGTAGATGTCATAAAAGATAGATTCATTTAATAGATAGAGAGCAGTCAACACACTTACCACTTTTTTGTGTTGCCACCTCGTCACACAACTGCTCCGGGCGTGCCGGATCTGTGCCTCTGTGCCCCCCTGAGGTAAACCTCGATAAAAGAAGGAGCGAGACCGATTTCAGCTTCCTGCAACATCAGAATACATTAGATCAATCAATGCAATTTTTTGAAGTAATTTACAAGTGATTGTGATAGTTCATACCATCCGTTGTGCTATCCGCACATGTCCATCTGCCCCATAACATTGTAGTCCAGGCTTGTTTTTTCGGTTGCTTCAGTTTCTCTTTGAAATATTTTTGAACTCCTTCGACGCCCAGTATTCGCATAGCTATTCTCAAGCCGCCGGATCTACACAGATCCAATCCACACTACTCTCCATGTATTCATGCTTCTGCAGATAAATTGTAGCTGCTCGCTTGTTTGTCATGGGCTGACGCAATCTAGTCTTGTAATACACAGTCACAACCTTGATCCGTACATCAGAGAAGGAGTCCTTCGTGAGCTTTCTCGTTGACGTATCGAAAATAGACCTCGCATATGCTGGAACCACACCTTCCTCCGATTTAAATATACCCTACATAAAACCAACAATTAGTATCAACCAAATTAAGATGCAATATATTTTAAACAATGAAAACAAACTTATCCAAAAAATCTCCCAAACTTTGTCCTGACAAGTACCCGCAGTGCCATATGGTTTCAGGGCATAGTGATCCCAATTATGTGCGGCAATTAGTTGACCACCCGCAAGAACCATCCCCGAAAAGCAAAACCGGATGACATTTCCCAACTATGTGTTAACACAGTAAGGAGCTCGTGGTTGAATTTCATTTCCACTTGCATTTGTTCTAATCTCAAACCCAGGACGATCACAAAGATCAGCTAAATCTTTTCTTGCATTCAAATTATCTTTGGTTTGACCGGTAAAATCAAAACACATGCTTATGATGCTTTCAGCGCCATTACGCTCCTGGTGCATCAAATCAATATTATGCGGTAGAAGCAGCGCCTTTGCATATGATAGCTCCCAAAGAAAAGAAATATGAGTCCAGTTGTGTTCTGTACCATACCCTTCAAAACCATCTTCTTCGGACTGTTTTAACTTTACATGCCATGCCATTTTTTGCTCGCTTGTCAATTGACGAGGTGCTCCTTTTGTAACTCTTATGCCTTTCCGAAATGATTGTGTATCTTTCCTGAAAGGATGATTTGAAGGAAGGAATCATCAATGACAATCAAAAAAGCTGACTTTTTTCCCATACTTCATCCTTATGGCATCAGTGTCACTCATACCTATGGGACAACACAATTATTCGTGGACACACCAACCAGGCCAAATTCCATATGCCAACAAATCATGAATTGACCATAGATACGCGACACGTAAGTCAAATTCACATTTTATATGACTGTCATATGCTTTTACACCTTGCCACAACTCTTCAATCAACGGTTGCATAAACACATTGATTTTCTTACCTGGATGTTTAGGACCAGGAATGTTTGTAGCAAGGAATATGTATCCTTATTCCATGCACATGTTGGAAGGAGGATTGTAGGGCATGATAAAAATATGCCAACAAGAGTATGGACTGTTACTAGTACTGAATGGAGTGAAACCATCTGTTGATAATCCAGGACGAACATTTCTCAGATCTCTTGCAAACTCCGGATCAAAACAGTCTAAAGCTTGCCAAGCCGCGGCATCCGAAGGATGCGCCATAACGTCTTTGTCATCGTTCTCACGTATCCCTTCAGAATGCCATCTCATGTGCTTCCCTGTTTCTTAAGACAGAAACCATCGTTTAAGCCTTGGCGTGATTGGCATGTACCAAAGTTGTTTGATCGGTTTTTTTGTAGTTATTCACTCTCCATCATCATTCATGACATCCACATATCTAGATTTCTTACAATGCATACAATGAGTATCGTCTATGTGTTCCTTCCAAAACAGCATGCAATTATTCTCGCACGCATCAATCTTCTCATAATTCATGACCAGACCAGCCAAAATTTTCTTGGATTGATATAGATCCGGCGGCATCTGATGACCTGACGAAAGGAGATCAGTGATCAGCTTAATGATACCACTGTAGCAATTGTTCGCGAAATTGAATTTTGACTTCATCGCCATAAGTCGTGTGACCGCCTGCAAAACGGTCATATTGGCGCCCTCATACACTTTTCGATCTGCGGTGGCAAGACGCTTGTAAAACTCCTTCACCTCCTTCGATTGTGACCGATCTTCATACTCTTTACCAATGTCTGCTATCATCTCATCCATCCGATCTTCATCCTCATTACCGTCTGACTCATCATCATGCTCTATCTCCCCATGCCCGCGCCACACCAGATAGTCTGGCATAAATCCATGCTTGCAAAGATGCAACTCCACTTCAGACTTATCCAGACATCGACGATTTCCACACTTGATACACGTACACTTCGCAACACGAGCATCACTAGCAAATTCATGGCTCAGAAAAGCATTTGCGATATGACCCCATTCATTAGTGTGCGCACCAGTTGAACTCCATCCATCATACATCGCCTTACGAACGTCACCCATTTTAAAACTGCATCAAATAAATATATGTTAATGAACATATATGGTTACTTCATAGTTTGTTTAGTGTCACGATCCTACATCTATTGTCCAGGATAGGTCCTAAAATTTTGACAGCATAACGCCGCCTATTTAACACTACACCCTCCTATCTGGTGCAGTTCTTAAAGTAAAAAGGGACAGACAGCGCTGACGGCCTAAACAACGGGGGCCACGCGACTGCACATGACGCAGAGCCAGAGCCCCTGAACGCTTGCTTTAACTTCATACTAAATGGGTCTTGTTGTTACTTCATAGTTTGTTTAATGTCTCGATCCTACATCTATTGTCCAGGATAGGTTCTAAAATTTCGACACCATAACGCCACCTATTTGACACTACACCTCCCTATATGGTGCAATTCTTAAAGTAAAAAGGGGCAGGCAGCGTTGGTGGCCTAAACAACGATGGCCACGCGACTGCACATGACGCAGGGACGGGGCCCCTGAACGCCTGCTTTAACTTCGTACTAAATGGATCTTGTCATTACTTCACATTTTGTTTAATATCACGATCCTACATCTATTGTCCAGGATAGATTCTAAAATTTCGACAGCATAACGCCGCCTATTTAACACTACACTCCCCCTATCCGGTGCAGTTCTTAAAGTAAAAAGGGGCAGACAGCACCGGCGTCCTAAACAATGGTGGCCACACGACTGCACATGACGTCAGGGCCGGAGCGCCTGGACACCTAGGCGGCGACTAGGCATCGCCTAGACGACGCGTTATGAAGCCTGCTTTAACTTCCTACTAAATGGGTTTTGCCATGCCGCCCGTTGTGCCGCCCACTGCCGCCTGGCGCCATGGCATTCATTTCCAGGTGTGGCATTGCCATCCTCCACTGTGCACCGTCGTCCTTCTCATGTCCGCCTCCCTGCGCCATTCTCTCCTATACCCTCCGCCTCCTCCTTCCTCAACGCTAGGATTGTACAGTTCTTCCCTGTCCCGTCCACCTTCTCCTTCGTCAACATCAGGATGATGGTACTTCCGGCTTTGTTTCCTTAGTGTCGACTAAAACTTCTCTCTAAAATATGTTGGACGACAACGAGGTCGACTAGGGGTCGACTACGGTCAACTAATCACCCTAGTCGACAACTAATCGCCTAGTCGATCCTAATCGCATAAATTTGATAACATTGTATATACATATAGTACATTAACAATAAAAAAATTCAAATAAACATAATTGAACTCTAATAACTAACATCTATGATAATCAAGTTAACATACAAATATATGAATAAAATACAATATAAAATTGAATAAGTAATGATATAGCAATGCGTATAGACGAATCAATTTTACAATTTAAAACACAATACATTGCAATTTACAAGTTTAGATTTAAACCTTGTTGTGAAGGAACGAGGGGGCATGGAGGATCGTCGGCGGTGCAGGGGCATGGCGAGGAGGAGCTTGGGGGAGCATCGCCGGCGTGGGGGAGCGACAGCAAAGCGGCGCGGCAGCGCACGGGGCGCGGCGGCGCGGGGGGCTGCGGCGAGGGGTGAGCGAGCAGCGGCGCGCGGTGCGGGTGCGGTATAGGATAGGGTTTACACGGGGAGGAGTTAAGCTGATGTGGCAAATGAACTATGGACGTCGGCCTCATCGCAGACCGACGAATTACTCCATCAGGGTGGGTCCCACCGTAAGGCCGTCGGCCTGGCTGACACCTTTAAGTTAAGACCGTCGGTCCACTGATGTGGCCGACGTCTTTATGGTTTGTGCGGTGGATTCGAATTTGGAGCCAGCCGGGCCCACTTTATGGTCGTCAGCCTCGTGGCCGAACCCGACGACCATAGTTATAAACGTCGACCTAACACGAGGAACCGACAGCCATAATTAAGGTCGTCGACTGGCCGATAATTTTAAGGTTATGGTCGTCGGTTCCTGAAGACCTACGATTTTAGTCCATTTAAAGTCGACAACCCCGACGATTTTACTTTAGCCGACACTTGTTTGCCTGATTCTTGTAGTGCCTCCTCGATGCAGGGCTTCACCATGTTAACCTATCTTGGGACTAAATGTCTGGCCCCAGTGCTTGAGCATGTCACCGCTTTCCTCACGAGTGGATCAGCGACTCAATTGTCATGACTTCGGGTGGTGGCCTGGCCGCACACTACAAGAATCGGTGAATAGAGGCGTCGGGTAAATTATAAACATCAGGGTCGAAGTCCTTAATTTCTTTAACTACGTCAGTTTAGAAAACCCGTCGGTTAAAACATTATAACCGCCGGTGCCCTGGTTACGGCCGACAGCCAAAACTATACCCGTCGGTAAGCGCTGCAAGTGGCACTTTCCCATCGTCTTCTGGGAGCTAGCTCACCAGTGGCTATTGAGCCTCAACCAGAGTCAATCGGCTTGTGGAAGGGGTTGCATCAGCTATTCCTGGCCCATTTTTTTTTTTTGGGGGGGGGGGGGGGGGGAGCTGCGGCACTCTGGAGGTTCCAAGCGGGATCGTACAATGGAGGTACGAGATGGTTCTCTGATTTACCGATCTCAGTATCGATTCTAGTAACAAATGAGTACAAAAAGTCTGGCAAGTATTAGAACCAGTTATAGTAACAAACTGGTTTTTATTGGGATTGATATCAATGTCGGTTCCAACTACGAATAGGTCCAGAAAGTCTACCTAGTATCAGAACCAGTTGCAGTTACGGAATCGGTCCAGAAAGTCTACCTAGTATATGTCACAAACCGAATTTTTAACTAAAAATAAAAATCACTCCGAACTAATTTTTTGAACAAATCTCGAATGAGAAGTCAGTAAAAATTGAAACGTATAAGTGTACAAATACAAATGCATAAACATTTAAATAAAAAACAAACTATAAAATATATCTACAATGAACAAAAACCAACGTAAACTTAAAAACAAAGCTAGCATATACAAATATATATGTATATGAGAACTCCCAGCTAATTAAAAGAAATAAATAAGAATATGCAATTAGTGGAATGAATGTATAAAGCCTCACACCAGATTATGGCTCTGTTTGGCACAACTTCCGCTGCAGCTTCTTCATAAAAATAAGCTGAGGGTGTGCCAAACAGGAAGTTTCTGTAACGGCTTATTAGTTCAGCTGCTTCTCATAGTGAACTAAAAGCAGGATATAAGCAGAAGCTGCTTTCCACCAGCTTTTCAAACAAGCTGCTTTTGTAACAAGTTGCAGTTGTGCCAAACAGGGCCTATGTCCAAAAGATAGCAATACATAAACAATGTATTATTCAGATCACATAACCCATTTATAATAACAAAATACTCCCTCTGTTCCGGAAAGTTTGTCGCTTTGTAGTTCATTTTTGAACTACAAAGCGACAAGCTTTTCGGGACGGAGGGAGTACGAAAAAGAAATAAATGTAGCCTAAGTGTGAAAATATAAATATAAGTATATGTCACAAGATTTAATATAAA
The DNA here is from genome assembly GCA_036927565.1 of Tuctoria greenei. Taxonomy (NCBI): domain Eukaryota; kingdom Viridiplantae; phylum Streptophyta; class Magnoliopsida; order Poales; family Poaceae; genus Tuctoria; species Tuctoria greenei. The sequence goes on from JAYESD010000005.1 coordinate 94,939,028, forward strand.
CACAACAACTAAATAAGTAAATAAATAAATAAAGGAGAGCAAACATTTAATTAAATGTTATAGTATCTCAAGCTGAATAAAACACTAAAATGAAAACCAATATACAGGTACAACTCAAACCTAAAAACCTACCTACAACAATAAAGAGAAAAATAAAAATAACATACATGTGTATAGTATACATGCATCTCAACTAAGAAATCAATTCATAATGAATAAATAAATGTGTAGAAGCAATCAACTGAGTGTTTGAAGAAAGGTTGATTCAAGCTATTTCTAAGATTAACATTGTCGAAGTGTTTGATACAACACTTCCCCCGGACCTGATAAGAAGCAGCCCGCGGAGGTTCTTTTGTGGTTGGGGCACGCAGAGATCAAGATCAAGATGATGACACTAGATATTTATGTCGTTCGGGCCGCCTGAGTGTAACACCCTACTCCACGGGGTTTGTGTTGCTGTATTGCGAGCTGGTTCGCCGAGATCAGATCGAATGTCCTGAGTTCATGCGGTACAACCCTTTTATAGTTCTAAGGATTGACCGTTACAATGCTTGCCTGGCCCGACATGTGGTCCTGGCGTATTTAATGGATACACTGTCTAAAGAGTATTAAGCATGATTAATAGTATGATAACGTGCCTTAATGGCTGCGTTACCCTATTAATAGTGCTCTTGATCGCGTGTCGTTAATACAACATTAATGACATGTAATTACATCTTGTAACTGCTGCTTTAATTACGCTTGATGGCTAATTCTTAAGGAGATCTGCCAGTATACACGTCAATGAAGGTCCGAAGGCTCCACACGTGGAAGCTCCGGAGCTTTCCCTTACGGGGGGTTAGGCCCAGGGCTACTGTACACGTGTCGGCACCGGAGCTCCTCTCTGATGAGGGTTAGGTCCGGAGCTGTTGTACACGTGTTGATGCCGGAGCTTCCCTTTTTTGGGAGTTTAGCTCTGGCTTTCCTTGAACCATGTTGACCCAGGAGCTACCTATACAAGAGGAGCGGTCCCAACGCAATATGACATGTGGGGCCTAAGAAGACCTTCAACTCTGTCAGGTATAATTCTCTTGTACTCTTTGCGGTACTAAAGAGTACCCGGTACGAGGGTACCGACAGTGGCCCCCGGGCCCACCTCTGGGAGAAATCCTTTGGGTTAAGTTATTCTACCGGAGGTGGGTCCATTCTCAATTCTCGCGCTTCGATTTCAAGAGCCTTCTGATGTACTGTTGGAATGATGATCCAGGAGTGAACCATCGACGCGTGGCTTGTTATGAATGCGATATATGAGATCTTTGTGTGAGGATCTCACACAATTGAAGGTCGTCGGTTCCCAATACAAAAACTGTATCAGTTTCGCGCGCCCTGTCAGGGTGCCGCCATCGGGTTTCCCGCCGCTCATCATGACAATGGTTCGCCTTGGGTAAGAACCTCAATCTCTTCGTCGGGGTGGCCCTAAGCTCACTCGTCATTGACGGGGTAGATTTTTGAAAAGTGCCTTCGATCTCACTGCGGTTTCTATCCAAGCGTCGTGGAGGCTTACTTAAGAAGGAAAGTGTGCACGGTTTGAGGACTCCTTACGCCTTCGATTATATTTGCGCTCAGAGCCTCCCAAAGTCCGCTTAACTTCCCTTCCTTTGCTCCACTTTGCTGCGATGGAGTTGGGTCTCCCCAAGTGCCGCCTCAAGAGCGATGATGATCTAAAGAAGGTCCGAACTTACATGGTGTGGTGCAGCGACTCTTTCAACCATTTAGTCTGCATCGGCAAGCTCCCGTTGAAGAAGGAGCGCAATGGCGATATGGTGTACTTCACAGCGTACGCCATGGTGGGATTCATTCCACCTTTCTCTTCCTTCCTTTTGATGCTGCTAGACTTTTATGGTCTAGAACTGTATCACCTTGGCCCCCATTCCCTTCTCCTCATGGCGACATTCGTCCACTTTTGCGAGATGTGGGTGGGTATTCCCCCCTGCGTCGAGCTATTCTGCACCTTCTTCACCATCCACACCGTCGACAAGGGGAGTGAGCTTCTTGGCTTCTACTATTTTGTGAAGCGCAAGAACTGCCCCTACAAATACTTGAAGTCGTTTCCTTCTAGCAAGTGGGACGATTGGAAGAAAGATTGATCATCATTGCGGCGGAGGAGCATGAGAAGTTGGAGCTGCCCGAAGGTCTCCCCAATGTTGACATCGACGTCTGGAGTGTAGTTCCGGTGTTGTCAAACGCCTTCAGCCCTGTCTTGACCAGGATCCGCGAGTGCGTGGAAGGTGGATTGACCCCCCATACGGCCTTCTGCAACTTCCTGGTCAACAGGTGGGCTCCACTGAAGAAGAGAGAGAAGCTCGCATGGGCCCTCAACAGTGTGATGGATGACGACCGGATTGAAACCGGTTTGAAATCCAACTTGGATGATGAATCCTTGGAGTTTCATTTGAAGAAATTCCAGCATGGGATTAACGTCAACGGCGACGACTCGGTTCCGCCAGTAGCTTTTCTCCCTTTGAACATGGAGGCACAGTTCATTAGGGAGCTCCGGAGGAGTATGCCGGTGCTTGACGACCTAGGCGAGGTAGAGAGGCGTCCGACCACCATATTGGTGATCCCCGGAGCTTCCGAGGGTGGTCCTGCTCCGCCCCGAGCCAGAAGACTGAAGACACCGACAAGGGCAAGGGCAAAGAGCCAGTTGAGCCCTCCAACCGAAAGAGGAAGTTGAAGTACGCTGACGGGAGGTCCGTCAGACCCGCTCCTTCTACGACGGCTCCTTCTCCCTGGCGGGGGAGGTCTTCTGCAACTACTCCTGCTCCAGTACAAGCGTCTTAAAGAGGCGTCAGCTCTGGGCAGTCGACCTCAGCCTCAATGCCGGCTAAAAGCTCTAAGCTCGGGAGTTCTTCCCAGCCAAGAGAAGCTCCGGCTTCCGCAAGCGGCCCCCAACTGAGGTCTGAATCTGTAGTCTCACTAGACATGGTGGGCTCTAGCTTCGGGCCTCAGAAGAAAAGGTTCTGAGGCGACTGGGGAGGCAACATCCCTAGGTAAGCATTGATTGCTCATCCTGACATGCCAGTCTTGTTTTTAACGTGTTTTTAATCTTCTCTTCCCTGCATTTCTAGGGTGTTGAAGAAGAGGCCGGGAGCTTCAGCGCCTGTTGCTGCGGCCAGGCTGCGCCTGCCGAAGCTCTAGCTTCAAGCGCCGAGTCTCCTCGTCAGGCGGAAGCAGAAGTTGCGACAGCTCCGGCGCCAGCTGCCGTGAACTTGGACTTGGAGTCCTCACCCGAAGCTCATGCGGTAGCGCCGGACCACAGGAAAGAAGTTCAAGATGTACCCCTGGCGACGGTGGCGGAGGCTGATGCTCCAGCACTAGCGATGCTAGAAGTTTCGGCTTTCGAGCCAGAAGTTGTTGAAGCCCTGGCTGTTGAGCCAGAAGTGGTTGAAGCCCCAGCCATTGAGCCGAAAATCACCCAAGCTCCAGCCCTTGTTCCAGAAGCGGTTGAAAGTCTGGCGATTTAGCCGGAGGCGCCTGAAGCTCCGGTCGTTGAACCGGAAGTAGCTGCCATGCTGGAGCGTGAGCCAGCAGCGGTTGAGGCCCTAGTTGAAGCCCCGACTGCCACTCCAGAAGTAGAGGTCCCGGAGGTACCTAGGCTAGAGTCGGAGCAGCCTGAAGAAGTGGCGGCAGGTCCCCCATCCTCGGAGCCTATGACTGGAGACCCTGAAGCGACGCCTTCAACTGCTCCAGAGGTGGAAGTTCCCCCAGTGGGTTCTTCTGCTGCCTCTAAAGGGTAGGTATGGCAATTGTACCCACGGGTTCGGGTACCCAGCGGGTATTACACTCGACGGGTACGGGTACATATTTTTACCCGCGGGTACGACCCGTACCCGACCCGCCATTTTTTGGGTACGGGTACAAGTTTTGTTCTTTACCCGCGGGTACCCGCCGGGTTACCTGAATTATTAAATTTGGCCCAGCAGAAGGAGTCCAGCCCAAGAAACTTAAGTGAATGTTGTATTGTATGAAAATCTAATTCTGTAACTTGTGTTATGGTCCCTCGAGGCCTTGAGTTTTTCTCAATTTTTCATGTACTGTCCTATTGAACCTGTAACATGTGACCTGTTCTATTATTCTTTCTTTCTGAAACCTGTTCAGCTGCTATATAATATGTATTGACTATTGAACTTGTTCAACTGTTTTATATTTTGTTCTGTAATTTTATTACCTGTTTAGCTGTTGAAATTTCATCTATTAATGAACCTGTTATCTGGTACCTGTTCAACATTTCAAATATGACTTATTGAATTTTTTGTTATGTTTGGTCATACTCGACGAGTACCTAAAACCCGCCCGAAGCCCGTCGGGTACAGGTTCGGGTATGAAATTTTACCCGATGGTACGGGTTCGGGTACAAAATTTTACCCACGAGCAGTTTTAGTTCGGGTCGGGTTTTTGCTCTACCCGATCCGAATCTGACCCGTTGCCATCCCTACTTAAGGGCTCCCGGAGAGCGGCCCTAGCACTGCAGGAGTTCAGGGGACCACTATTGTAGAGTGGGACCCAATTTTTGTGATGGAAAATCCTTTTGAGTCTGTGGAAATGGTCCCAGCAGGCCTAGAACCTATCCCTCTTGCGTTGTCCATAGATAATGCCTGCTCAAGTCTCCGACGGGTCCAGCTTTCCTTCGATCATGAGAGCAAAGCCTTGGAGGAGGAACACAACACCTTGAGGCGTTGGGGCAACAAACTCCATTTTGAGACCAGGCTTTCCCAAACGAGGCTGGCTGACCAGAGGGAATGGATAAAAGGGGGAGAAAGCCCAGTTAGAGTACTGGGATAAGCTGATGGAGGAGAAGGAAGCCGCCATTCGGGCACTCGATGCTAACTTCAGGGAAATCCTGGAGCAAGCCAAGGAGAGACGTGACGCTGCTGACGAGCGTCACGAAATGCTCACTGAATTGAATGAAATTCTCCTAATGCGTCCAGCAGACCTGGAGGCGAGGGAGGAGAAACTCCTGGAGCAGCAGGAGGATGTGGTGAAGAGAGAGGCGGAGGTCACCCAGAAATTGGCTCTGGGTGAGCAAAATTTGGCGGATCGCAGCAAAAAGCTGGATCTATGGAAGAAGGAAGAAACGAAGAAGAACTGGAAGGTGGGGCAAGAGCTCTCGAAAAGAGAGTCGTACGTTGCCGCTAGGGAGGAGAGAGTCAAAGGCAGGGAAAAGGACCTAGCTGAAAGGCGGAACCACAACCACCTCCGGGAGACGGAGCTGGCCGACCAGGAGAAGCAAGTTGCTGAGAACATGCAGCAACATGCTAAGTTGGCCGAGCGCCTTGCCCGTGAAGGTTCGGAGCTTGCGGCTGCCCGGAGGTCACTGGAAGAGCTGCAGAGCTCAAAGGTAACTGAGTCCTTGATGGTATAGGACTTCCTGGGACATGCGGACAGGGCCCTTGTGCCTCTTGGTTTCAGTCCAGTACGCCTAGAGGACCCAGCGTAGGAGCTGGACCAGACGCTAGAAGCACTTGGCTCTGCTGGCAGCAAACTCGACGCGATGGGTAACGTCATCGCCGATCAGTTGGAGACGGAGGGTAAATCCTTGGCCAAGAACGTTGCCGAGTATGTCTTGGCGTGTTACAAAAGCCGAGACCCCCAGTTCAATCTTGATTCGGTCTTTGAAGGAATCATCGCCGAGGAAGTGGATGCCAGCAGAGCTAGTGTCCAAGATGCTGCTGAGAAGGTTACTTCATTTTTCCACAGGACTTAGATCCTCCAGTAGCTAGGACTTTCTCCTTTTGTCCTCTGTAATCCCAATTTTGTAATCCAGTACTTTTGATTAATGAAATCCTCCTTTTTGCCTTGAATTTAACTTTGTCTTCAATATACTGTGCCGTATCTTGTTGGCCCCCTGGTACATGTGTACAATTGGAATGTGTACATGTACCAAAGGTTGTGACAATATGTTCAAGACTTGAATGCTTCGCACTTGTAAATTTTAGGTACGAAGTCTTTATCTTTGATACGTCGATTGTTGGCCCCTGGGATAGTCAGAGGTTCGTAGCTCCGGTAGTGGCCGATGCCAACACACGAGTCATCGATGATAGACCTCCGAGGCTTGCCAGAGCTTAGCAACTCCAGCGTCGTCTATCATTGCTATGAATTTTTGCTTTTCCTGCACATTAAAGGCAAGAGCGAAAGTAAAATTCGTCCTCTTGTCTATAAATTGGTTGTGACTTATTGTTCTTATCTGGACTTTAGGTCCGAAGAAACTCAACATGATAACGAGCATTTTGATATAATCTTCCAAGATCTGCATGCATTTTTAGTACTCACCCTACTGAGGCCTGTCGGGTTGTAGGTAGAGCGGCGTATTTAGGGTGCAGGACCAGGCTAAGCCAATAGCACACTCCGGACCTATGTTGGCTTAGCGTTCAGGCAAGTAGACTATGTAGCAATGTTAAGATCCAAAAAGACTATCAATAAGGCTTGTAATACATGTGAATTACTTGGAACAAAGCTCAAAAAGATTTGCACAACTTTATTATAGACAGGCGGGGTGGAAATAATTTGATATATTGAGCCTTGCACAAAAGGTAAATGCACGTAGAGTCTGTTTTCACACAACAATGCCTTTCATTATAGGTCCAGATTACAGGGGAGACAAGGACACACTTAGGGTGCTGGACCATGCTAAATGTGCTATACATCTTGTACTAACCCAGAGTAAGTAGTTAACACTTTTAGTGCTGTGACTGTCTCAAGTGTTACTTGAACTTCCCGGACCCTCCCGGAGGGGTCTAGATGTTCTCCCGGAGGACTTGCCCGTCTATTTATAATGACTCTACAACATGCATTATGTGTAATTACAGACTCACCTTCGTGATTCTAAGCATAAAACTTACGGAGGTGCTCGATGTTCTAAGGATTGGGAAGTGGGGTCCCATCCTTTGTTACCAAGCGAACGCATCCTGGTCGGGATAATTTAATTACTCGGAAGGGACCTTCCCATCTGGGGGAAAGTTTGTTCATTCCTTCATGGCTTAGTATCTTCTGAAGCACCAGGTCTCCTTCTTCAAGCTGTCGGTCACGCACATGCCTTTGATGATAGCGCTAGAGCGCTTGGCAATAACGTGCGTTCCGAATAGCTGCTTGGCCCCTTCCGTCGTCGACGAGGTCAAGGTCTTCACGTCGGAGCTGCGTGGCTTCGTCGAAGGTTCGGACCCGTAGGGACCCCAAGGTAATCTCCGGAGGAAGGACTGCTTCAACTTCGTACACCAGGAAGAATGGAGTTTCCCCGGTTGTCCGGTTTGGAGTTGTCCTGTTCGTCCATAATGTGGATGGAAGCTCCTCAATCCAATTATCTCTGTGCTTTTTCAAGCGCTCATATGTGCGCGTCTTGAGTCCTTTTAAGATTTCTGTATTTGTTCTCTCAGCTTGGCCATTGCTTGGTGGATGAGCTACTGAGGCGTAGCTAAGTTGAATGCCGAGGTCTCCGCAATATTCTTGGAATGCAACACTTGTAAATTGAGTTCCGTTGTCAGTTATGACTTTGTTTGGAACTCCAAATCTGCAGATAATGGACTTCAAGAACTTGATTGATGATTGTTTGTTGATTGTTACAACTAGAGTTGCTTCCGACCACTTGGTGAACTTGTCGATGGTGACATACAGGAACCTGTAACCACTGATGGCTTTTGAGAAAGGTCCCAAAATGTTCATACCCCACACAGTGAATGACCATGTAGGAGGTATCGTTTGTAGCGATTGAGCTGGTGTGTGAATCTGTTTGGCGTGGAACTGACATGCTTCACATTTTGTCACTAGCTCAACCGCATCCTGAAGTGCTGTAGGCTAGTAAAAGCCATGCCGGAAGGCTTTACCGACCAGCGTGCGAGAAGAAGCATGGTTCCCGCACTCGCCTCCATGGATTTCCGCGAGGAGATCGCAGCCATCTTCCCTTGCAATGCACCGCATTAGGATGCCATTGGCACCGCGTCGCTAGAGATCCCCTTCTACCAACGTGTATCTTTTAGCCAATCTGACTATCCAGTCAACAGATACACTGTCTTCAGGAAGGATGTTGCCTTTCAAGTAGCTCCGGATCTCCGATATCCATGCATCAGATCTAACTTGAGCTTCTGAGTCTTGCGTGCTAGGTTGCTCGAAGCTTCCGACATCACCTACGACCCTTGGTGGACGCCATGGTAGCAGGGACACCGGGACCGCCAGCTTCGAGGTGCTGATCTCGCCCCCTTCGCTCAGTTCGGCAGACTAAGCTGTTGGTTTTGACAACCTCCGAACGAAGATTCCGTCAGGAGCCGGAGCTCCGGTTGAGGCTTTCATAGAGAGTTCGTCAGCTTCAGAGTTATGAAGACGCTGGACATGATGGAGATCCAAGACTTCGAAGTCCTTCTGAAGCCTCTAGACTTCAAGGAGATAAGTAGCTAATTGAGAATTGTTGTAGGAACATTCACCTTTCACTTGTTTGATGATGAGTTGTGAATCTCCCTTTACCAACAACTGTTTGACACCATAAGATAGTGCCACCTTGAGTCCATAGATGAGGGCTTCAGACTCTGCCATATTGTTGGCTGCCTTGAAATCAAGGTGTACCATGTACTTTACCTTCTCCCCAATAGTAGTTAGGAGAAGGATTCCAGCTCTGGCCCCCTGCTTCTGCACAGAGCCATCGAAGTAGAGAGTCCAGTGAGGCTCGGTGAATACCAGAACTTTGAGCTCTGGTTTCTGCTCACTTTGGCCCCCAGGGTTTGATGGAGAGGGGGTCCATTCCGCCACAAAGTCAGCCAAGGCTTGACTTTTAATTGCTTGTCTTGTCACAAATTCTAGATCGAATTCGGCCAGTTCCGCTGCCCACATTGCAATGTTCCCAGTAGAGTTAGTGTTATGCAAAATTGCACGTAGTGGAAAAGAAGTTACCACTGATATTTTGTGGGCTTGGAAGTAGTGACGAAGCTTCCTTGAGGCAATAAGAACTGCGTAAAGCAACTTATGAACCTCAATGTATCTTGTCTTAGAGTCATGGAGTACTTCGCTGATGAAGTACACAATGCATTGGATGGTTCAGACCCTTTCAGAAGGACCCGGAGCTTCCTCTCCATCGACCCGGACCCTGCTGGAGGGTCCCAGACCTTCAGGTTGTGCTTCTTGGACCCTCCTGGAGGGGTCCAAAACTCCTTCTTGTTCAACCTGGATCTCACTAGGAGGATCCAGATTATCTTGGTTAGCCAGGTGAACCTCTTCAGACGAAAGAGGTTGATCTCCTAGCACTTCGTTTTGAGGTTCCGTGTCTGGGAGCTGAGACCCAGTCACGTCTTCAGGTGATTCCGGACCCTCCCGGACGTTTGAATCGGATGTGGCTCTGATCTCTCTGCAACCAGGACCATGCTGACAACTTCGGTGGTTGCCAAAATGTAAAGCAGTAAAGGCTCACCAGGATTAGGAGCTACCAATATTGGTAGTGTGGTGAGGAGCTGTTTCAACTCTTGAAACGCCTTTTCTGCTTCTTCAAACCAATGAAAAGGTCCAAACTTCATCAAGAGTTTGAAGAAGTGTAGTGCCCGTTCTGCCAATCTTGATATAAACCGGCTAAGCACAACTAGACATCCAGTCAGCTTCTGGACATCTTTAATGCGGGCTGGTGGCCGCATTTCTTCTATAGCATTGATCTTTGCCGGATTTGCTTCAATTCCTCGGTGAGTCACCAAGAACCCCAGAAGCTTCCCGGAGCTAACCCCAAAGACACACTTGTCTGGGTTCATCTTGCTGTGCATGGTGCACAGCTTGTCGAAGATGGCTTGTAAGTTGTCAAGGAGTGACTCCTTGTTTTTGATCTTCATGACGATGTCATCAACATACACCTCCACCAAGTATCTAATTAGCTCTCCAAATGTTTTGTACATAGCTCGCACAAATGTTGAAGCAGCATTTTTAAGACCGAATGACATGGTAGTATAACAATACAATCCATCTACTGTTATGAAGGCAGTATGCTCTTCATCTTCCTTAGATATTTGGATTTGATGATATCCAGAATATGCATCTAAGAAACACATTAGCTTACACCCGGAGGTGGAGTCCACTATCTGATCTATTCTAGGTAGTGGAAATGGATCCTTTGGACATGCCTTATTTAAAGTGGCGTAGCCAGTACACATCCGAAGCTTCCCACCGGTCTTGGGTACAACAACTGGGTTTGCCAGCCATTTTGGAAGGAAATCTTCTCAGATGAATCCAGCTTCAAGCAACTTCTTGATTTCCTGTCGGATGAAGTTTTGTCGCTCGATTGATTGCTTCCGGGGCTTCTGGTGTACAGGACGTGCATCTGGGTAAATCTTCAGATTGTTCTCAATCACCTCCCTAGGGATCCTAGGCATTTGTGACAGTTTCTAGGCAAACACGTCGACATTAGCCCGGAGGAAAGTGATGAGCGTGAGTTCCTATTTGTTGTTCAGACCCCCCCTGATATACGGGTAGTCTGAGCAGCATCGGAACCAATTTGGACGACTCAGTGCCGCCTCTTGGTTGCACATGAGGTGCGGATGTAGAGCCTTTGTGTCCAATGCTTGGAGGATTCGGAGCTGGCTTCTTACCAGATGCTTCCTCTTGTGCTGTGGTAAGCGCATAGAGTTCTTCCAATGCAGTAACTCCTACAGTACGATCTCCGCGGATCCGGAGAACGCCCGTGGGTGTTGGCATCTTCAACACCAAGTAACCATAATGGGCAACAGCCATAAACTTGTATAAAGATGGTCCACCTAAAATGGCATTGAAAGGCACACTGATCTGCGCGACGTGGAAAACCAGTTTCTCGGTTCTGTAGTTCTCCCGGGTCCCGAAGGTTACTGGGAGTGTGATCGAATCGAGAGGAGTAATGGTTCCCGGACCTATTCCGGAGAAAGGTCAGGATGGGTGAAGGTCCGAAGGCCGAAGCTGAAGCTTAACAAAAGCTTCAAAGCTTATGAGGTTTAGCCCGAAACCTCCATCCACCATTACATGGTGGATTTGGATATTGTTAATGGTGGGTGACACCATCAATGGGAGTTGGCCAACCCCGATCATATTTCGAGGGCAGTCCGAAGCATAAAACATGATGGGTGTATCCATCCACTTCCGATGTGGTTCCGCCTTAGCAGCGGGAGCTGCCACGGCCATGTCCTGCCGCATTGTCTCGAGGATGCGACGAGATGTGATGTCCCAAGAACCACCGTAGATGGTGTTCAAGGTCTTCCGACGTTCGTTGTCAGAGACATTGGAGTCGTCGTCGACAGTGTTGTAAACAGCTTTCAAGACCTTTTTGGGGTCCTGGAAACCTAGCTCCTCTTCAGCCGGAGCTTCGTCAACCTTTTGTTTTCCTTCCCTTTGACGGAAAGGAGCTTCTTCCCGTCGCTTGTTATAGCGTTCGACAAGGTTCTGGACCTCCTAACACTCTTCTGAGTTGTGTCGGTTCGTCTTGTGAATCGCACAACATGCTTTGGAATTGTTGGCGTCTTCTGATGAAGGTCGAGGTCGCTTCTCGGGGCGTAGCCCTCAGCTTCCAGGAGCTGCAACAGCAGTAGCTGCAGCGCCGACTGACGACTTCTTTTTGCCGTTGGGCTTCTTTTTCTTCTTGCCACTACTGGAGGTAGCGGCTTCATTTTTGGAGGACTTCTGGTTGGCCTCTGGAGCTGGCTTGGAGTGCATTTCACGGCCCTCCGCAGTTCTAACACATCTGTCTGCTAGGCTGAAGAGTTCTGTGACGCTGATAACTTCTTTAATAGCCAGCTTCTCTAGCATCTTCTTATCTCGAACACCCTGTCTGAATACAATGATAACGGAGGAGCTCGAGATTGAAGGAATGGTATTTCGTACCTGAGAGAATTGCTGAATGAAGGATCATAGCGATTCCCCAGATGTTTGCTTTACAGCAAACAGGTCCAATTCAGTGTCGGGCCGGGTGTAGGAGCTCCCGATGTTGGCAGTGAATTGTTGGCACAGCTCCGCCCAACTATTAATGGAGTCGGGCGGGAGACTCATGAACCAGGACCTTGCAGTCCCAGTTAAAGCCAGCGGGAAGTAATTGGCCATTACAACCTCATCACCCCTTGCTGCCAGTATGGCAGTGGAGTAGATTTGAAGGAATTCGGCGGGGTTGACAGTCTTGTCGAATTTTTCTGTTAGGTGAGGCCGGAACTTTTGTGGCCATCTGACCATGCGTAAGTGCATGGCCAGGGCAGAACAGCCTCCTCCTACTCCTTGAGGAGCAGGGTTGTCCCAAGCCTCTCGTCTCTCATGAGCACGCTCGATGTGAACACAGCCATCTTGCTGCCAGTAACGGCGATCCAGTTCCGACTGTAGGTCATGAGTCAGAATCCTTGTAATTGTATGGGTGTGTCGTGCCCCGGGAGGCAACGAAGTCACCTGCTGAGATGCAGCACGTCTCTTCTGTTGTGAGACTTGCGGACCAAGTCGGCCCTAGAACCAGTGAGACCTCCTCTACCATGATCATCCACTGTTAGATTTTAGAAAGCTCCAGATTTAATACCAAATTCTTGAGAAGGATTTTACTTGTTGGAATTTTAGAGACAACAAGCTTCCTTGAACATCTCAAATTCTTGGGTCCAGTTCTTCTTCATAGAACCTAGTATCCACTGTAAAAATCCAAAAGCCAACTAAAATAATTTTCTTACCTATCAGTGTTTATAATATCTTTTATATAGTTTCATATTTTGCACATCATATAGTGACCGAGATCGAGGAGGAGCCGGAGGCCTTGGACATCATCCTCTCAGGAGCTAACTTTGATACTGACTCGCAGCCAGGCAAGCTCCAGTTTGCATTTAAGCTCTATTTCAAAGTTTCTATTTGTATAACTTATGTCTAGGATGAGTTTTGTACATTAGGGCTAACGTGCTTGTTACTCCACTTGCATGACCCACAAATCCCAGGGAGTATTGTGTAGGTCTACAGCTTGACGAGTAGAAAATGTCATGCTAATGTTTTGAGGAATCCGGTAGAAGTCGAGTAGTTGGAATCTAATCGTGAGATAGAATTTATCACACGGGATGGATTTGATCAAAGAATGGTTTATGAATATGAATTTGAGACGGAGCAGCAGATAGGATGCAGCGAGATGTGGTCTCACGTGCATAGCCCTTCTTGTGTCGTTTGAGGACCAATCCGTGTACAGCCCTGCTGGACAAGTTTAAAATTTACCGGATGCATACTGGGCATATGGATCTCAGGAAACCGATGTAACATGATAACATGGGTGTCGAGGAAAAGCCCGCTGTTGATAGGGGTGGGTTGAGGGTACCAAGGTGTAAATCTGCTGGCAGGCACAGACACACTCCATGCGGGGACCTTATGCCTGCGATGGTGGGACCAGTTCGACGTTTGAGTTTCTTTAAAAGGTTGTTACGTATGACGTCATGAGGAGCATTGCCTGTTTCCCACGCACGGGTGTACGTGACGTGTTATCCGGGTGTCTACTGATTGCAATCACCGTCCCTCGCTGTTATTTGAGTACTGCTTGTTCACTGCGCTGTGACATAGTAAATATTGAAGAAGCCAGAAGAATACAATGTATTGAATTATAATTGTTTTGCAACCATGCCGGCTGTAGTATATTGCTCACTCAAGTTACATACTGAACATTTAAATTGCTGCTAATAACTTGGAAGCAAGGATCCACTTGTAGGCGAGTCGTTTATGCAATATCACTGCATATGTTTATATGTATCCCTGCATGTAGAGTTCCATGCTTAGGTGAGACAGTTAAGTCTTGCTGAGCCTTCTGCTCATGGTTGCTATATTAAGTTGTTTGCAGGTGAGACGTATGAGGAAGGGCCCAAAGATGAGGCGATTCCCCCGTTGGGGTATACCGCCGAGTGGGAGCTCTGCACGCCATCATAAATTGTTGTGTGTTGCTAGTGTGGAGCATCCCCGGGCTGGACGGCTGCACTTTTGCATAGCTAGGCTGAGAGTTTAGCTATGAGTATTACTTCCTCTATACATTAAGTATTGTAAAAAACTTTCTCTGTTTCTATAAATAAAACTTTGTATTTTTGTATTCTTTTCGTGTGTGTTGTTGGGTGCCGCATTGCATGGCACCACCCTGTGTGATTCCTGGAATGTGTGGATCCGATCCCCACATGACACCAACTCCACAGGCAAGCTTGACGGTAACACGCACGCCTAGAACTCCATAAAGACAACCAGATACTCCACATTGTCACGTGCGACTAAATTTGTTAGGGGTGTTGACAACTGTTATATAACAATTTCACCCACCAATAAAACTCAATTATGTGAAGGAAATATTATTTCTCACACAAATCACCTTTCTATTTAACCTATTTCCACTTGTACTTGGAGAAATTGGTGCATGCAAGTATTTTATAAATAATTGAAGTGAAACAAGGGGATGGACCCTATAAAATATCATCCCAGCCAATCAAGCGCCGACATGTGGCACCACATGGATCAAATGGCCCACAAACAGAAGTATCTGAGGCCATCCAGCGGTGTAGTACCCATATCAAGGGATGGGACCTACCTGACAGTGACTTGGAGAAAGCACACATGAAACGGTGCAAAGACCAGGTCGGCTTACCCCCCTAGTCGACCAACCTGGTCCTGATGCCAAACTCGGTCAGCTTCCATTTGTTGGCTCCTCCCGACTTGAAGAAGTTAGTGATGACTGATTCACGCGCTTTTGGTTGCGGGAACCGACCCTTCTCCACCTATAAATAGGACCCCTCACTCCTCACTTCAACACACACCACTTGAACATCATTCTATTGTATACGCTAGTTCTTATAGTCCTTAGCAGAGTTAGGCTATAGAGAGGAGAGCCTATAGCCCCAAGTCCAAGTTGGAAAAGATATGGCTCATGTATCTTTTCTTTGATTTGTGACTTTATACATAATTAAGATATTATCATTAGTCTTCTTTTATTATTATACTTGGATGAAGCATTTGTTGTTTGATTGTGGATTCCATGTTTGTGGTAGGAGTAGTGTAAAAGCACACTTTTCGGAAAACAAAAACGCAAAAAAATGTGAAATTAAAATTTTTGAAAGTGGAGTTGGAAATCAAAACTCACATGTACTATGTTAGTTAACCAATGTTCACTAAAAATAGGAACATGTTAAAATTAAAGCCTTAACTAGAATATTCCACATAAAAGATTAACAATTCGAATGTTAATTAAAACTCAAGTTCCAACATCGACTTGAGCAACATCATGGAGTTCCCAGCTACATTGATGATGTATAGTATCTTCGAGAACTTCCATCCTTATCTTTTGTTTGGACCAGTGAGAATAATATCATGGGTGGGACCCACTTATCAGGTGGCCCACCAGTCAACTCTCATCAAACGTCGTTTGGTTTTCTCTTCTGCTCGTTCTTATCGGGAACCATCTCGATGGGTGTGCCAATGATGCTTCACGCACAAGCTTGTTTTTGAGGCTGTCCTTATCATCGATCTGGGCAGTACTCATGTGCTTTCTCTCTCTCTCTCTCTCCCTCTGCTTCGACGCGTGGCACTAATTAGAAAATTGTGTCAGTAAGGAATAAAAATCAAACTAAGCTCCTGTTCAAACTTAGTCAAATTGTGAATTTGAGTTGCCCAATAAATTCTTCATAATTAAAAAAATTACACTGCCATGTTTTTTTCACAATTTTTGAAGGCCATTTACTATTTAATTCTACATGTGCATTGAAGGGCATTGGAGTTCAAATTTGTATTTGAATTCAAATGAAACCTGGTCAATTGTGGAATTAAATTTCAGAATCTGATTATACAGATGTGATTTGGCCTCTCCACAAGAATCTAGAAATTTTGGATCGAATGTGTTTAGGGTTTTAATTACAACAGAAGAACAGTAATTCGAAGATGAATTCAAAAGTCAAGTTTGAATTTCATGTATGCCACTTAGTCAAAATTCAGAGTTTTGTGGGCTCTAACCGTTTTTAGATGTAGATTAGTTTCCCTATTACCCTTAACCAGATTGAACTGAATTGGGTGGAGATAATTGCAGCTGAATTGAGGGGATAAGGGGGAGCAAGTGGTGGGGCCCACATGTCATGTTTATCTTGAGTGGCAGAAAGTCGAGTTTGCTTCTTCCTCCCGGCTCTACTCCACGACGCTCTTACTGAGCGCCCCGACCTCCCTTCTGGCCCCGCGCTCTTCCCTCCCTAACGCCGCCACACAGTCTCCCGGGCGCCACCTCCCACGCTGCTGCGGTGCTGTCTGTCTCTCTCCGCTGGTGTGCGTCTCCCTCGCGGCGCTCTAGCCGCCACGGCACCACCCCACGTCGGCCGTCGTTTTGGCTCCCGATGACCGCCGCCGCCGTGTCCGTCTCCACAAGACGACCGCACCATGGCCGCTTCTCCTTCTGCTGCGCGCTCGCCGAGCCACCCAGCACTCCCTTGTCACACCTCCTCCTCGCCGCGCATCGTGCGCCCAACGCCGGTCGATACTCCATGTCGCATCTGTGTCGTCCACCCTTGCCGCACCTCCTCGCACCACAACAACGTTCGTCCTCGCACTCTACCGCAGTAGCTCTGCCCGCTTGAACCCTCGCCCACAAAACACTCTTGCTCCCTGCTCGTCGCGCCCAACCCTCGCCATGCCCACGCCCATGCCAGTAGCATGGCTCTGCTACCGTGCTCATTCCCAGTTCCTACACGCGCACCACACTGCCTCGTGTTGCCCTGGCCCCAGCAGTGCTTCCGCTGCTACGCCTTGCCAGCGCCTCGCCGCATCATCTCCGTGCCGTTCACACTGCCATCCGCCAACCATTCGCGCTGTATGCACCGTGTTCCAACCTCACGGCACAGCTGCAGCGTTCACTGGACACTTCCTTAATATGCATGCGACTCCGATACTCTTAGTGTACACTCCGTGTGTGTACCCGTGTTGATTCGACATGTACTGGTTCGATGCCATCGCCTTCTTGACGTCATTGCGATGTTCTAAACCGTGGCAGTGTCCTAGTAGTGAAGCAAGGTGTGTATGTGATGCAAAGGATGCGGGAACACATTGATGATGCATTGGCGGTGACAATTAGGCCAAGGTTGGCTCTAATTTGTGAAGAATTGGTCGAGACAGTGTTGCAGCCTAGGTGTTTGATGAAATATTTACAAGGAAAGAACCAACTTTGTTGATGTTCAGAGCTGGTCTGTGATGCAGGGGTAGGGTGATGTCGCAACCGACAAGCCTAAGTGCCAAGATGCTCATTGAATTATGATGAAGTGATGGAATCAAGAACACAACCAAGATATTCAGTGAAATGCCTACAAGATGAGCATGCTTATAAGGATAGAAAGGTAGTGTGACTAGTGTTACGTAACCCTGCACATATGGTTTATTGACGGGGATGACTACATGGTCATTCATCCTGTTGTACTTCTGTCTTGATGTCTCTTCCTTGACTTAAGCTCCTTATCGAGGGTTCATCTAATTTTTGTAGATTCGTTAATATTCGTTCTCATCATAGAAACCTTAAGAAGTTTAGATGATCCAGTCCTCTATAGTTACTAGCAACCTTAGAATTGATTCCTTACAACACGAAGGTAATGTAGAGTAAGAGTCTTAGAAAACTTAAGGAAAAATCATAATAAGTTCCTCTTAAGTCCATAGAAATTTTGTGGATCGTCTCTTAGTCCTTAGACGACTTCAATTCTTCAGTCGAACACCTAATCAATCCAACACTTCCACACCAGTCAGTCTCAGCCTTCTCGAGTGGCATAGCTCCAAGTGTTAAGTGAATAATGGCATTGCATGCTTTCATTGCACCTTCCAATTCACATCTCGACACTACTATGACCACTTGACTCCATCTTTTGTTTATCCATACAACAGAGGCATACCTCTTCCTCCTATTTAATCTCATCAGTCTTAGTGTTTGGTTTAACTTGTTTAATCTAAAGTATAGTTACAATGTTTACTTATATGCATTTTATGTCGATAGGAATGTGATAATAGGTGATCAACTAGGAGTTATGCTTGGAGGAGAAGGCCAGGGTGCCTGTCGTGAAGTTACTTGGCGGAGTCCCGAAAGAAGACCACTGACCATTGACATTTAATCGAGTCGCAAACTAAGGCAAGCCACAGTTTGCATCTAAGCGCTATTTCAAAGTTTATATTTGTATCACTTATGTCTAGGATGATTTTGTGCATTAAGGCTAAGGTGCTTGTTACTCCACTTGCATGACCCGTAAATCCCAGCCCGACGAGTAGAAAATGCCATGCTTATGTTTTTAGGAATCCGGTAGAAGTCGAGTAGTTGGAATCTACTTCCGAGATAGGATTTTATCACATGGGATAGATTTGAGAAAATAATGGTTTGTAAATATGAATTGGAGACCGAGCAGCGGGATAGGATGCAGCGAGACATGGTCTCACGTGCCTAGCCCTGCTTGTGTCAATTGAGGACCGATCCGTGTGCGACCTTGCTGGACAAGTTTGAACAGTACCGGATGCATACTGGGCATATGGAATCCAGGAAACTGATGTAACTTGATAACTTGGATGTCAGGGCATAGCCCATTGTCGATAGGGGTGGGCTAAGGGTAGTAAGCTGTAAATTCGCCGACGGGCACGGACACGCTCTGTGCAGGAACCTTATGCCGAGATGGTGGGACCGGTTCAACGTTTGAGTTCTCTTGTGATAGGTGGCTGCGTATGACGTGGTGACGAGCATGGCACGCTCCTTAGGCACGGTCGTATGTGACGTGTTATTCAGGTGTGTCCTGATTACAATCACCGTCCCTCGCGGTTTTTTGAGTACCGCTTGTTCACTGTGCTGTAACGTATAAATACTGAAGAAGCCAGAAGAATATGATGTATTGAATTATAATTATTTTGCAACCTTGTGTGGCTTAGAGATAGCACAATTAAAAGTTTACACTTAACTTTTAATAGCATTATGTGCTTTGGGCATGACATATCATCAACAAAGCGTTTCTTGTTTGATTGTGAAGTCTACGATGTGTCGTGCCTAAGGAATGTCATTTCCTACTTAAAACATGACTATAAGGATCCACTTGTAGGCGAGCTATTTATGCTATTCCTTACCTATGGATAGACTTTACCTTGCATATGTCTAGTGAGACGGGTCAGTATTGCTGAGCCTTATGCTCATGTTTGCGCTTTAACAACTTTTGCAGGTATTAGTTTATTTCTGCTGCTCAGGTTGTACATGAGACCTCGAGGTGTCGAGAAGAATCTCGTGTGGACCACGCCGCTGCTAGATGATCATCATGTAGCTAGTGAGAAGCGTCCTAGGACATGGACGTCTTCTCTCACGCTTAGATAGGTGAGAATATGTGTATGTAGTTCCGCTGCGTGTGTACCTCTATTGTACACTATTTTGTAAAATTATATTTATGAAATGAAAACTTTGTATGTTTTGGTAATTCTTTTATTGTGTGCTGTTAGGTGCCGCATCGCACAGCACCACCCAATGAGATCCTTGGACGTCGGGACCCTGGTCCCCACATACATGCTAGCAGTGCTTCATTGAGAATAGCACGCTTGAAAAGAGCCTATTTTCGAAAACTCCAAAGTAGTCGAGTGAGGATTAGCTATATGCCCATTAAGAAGTATAACTAGTATACGTTATAAAGGTGGTGAACTAACTTACTTGTTATATTGTTCTGTAATGACGCTCCGTCTTCAAGGTAAGAGGTAAGGTATGCCACCGAGAGCGAATCAATCTTGGTAAGCTCTGCATACGAGATGTGGTATGTGATGTTTCCGTGGCTTTGCACAGAAAGTTAATATGAGTCTCTGAAGCTTTTTATAATTCTGAGAACATATGACACGCGATACCCCAGCGTGACACAAAATTAGTGGGAGACCCCGTCGGGTGGTGGATAACCCGATAGTATGTATCTCTAGAACTATTCATGTTCTATGGGAGCATGCAAAACACGTATTCCTGAGCATGTATAAGACGGTTTGTGCAGGAGTCTCTGCTGTACATACATAGTACAACCATGTACCTCGAGACATGACTTCGCTCGAGGGCGACTCACACCAGAGTCGTATGCATTTACTTTCATATATATTACTGTGACTACCCGTCGTATTTACCCGTGCCGCCCTTGTGGTGTGAAGGAGTGAAAAGGGATTGTTTGTATTCTGCAGCTACACTTACTACCGCAGCGACCCGTGTAGAACACGTTTGCGAGTGAACAAAACTAGGGCCACCTATAGTCGCATCCGGATATACCGGTTAGATTTTTTTACTTTGGTGAGGCATTTAGTACCGGCATTATCACATTTCATATTTGACCAGACCCCACGACAGAATGGATGCATTGTGTTTGAAGTCCGACTATTAGTTGCTGGTATGTTTGGACTTGTGTCATTTGTTATTGGCTCAAGAAAAGTATAGAACCAAGATTCTTTGTTTCTTGCTGAAGTTTGATCAACTTCGCTGGGTTGCAATCTTGGTTAGTTGTTAGAGAACCTATGGTTATGCTATATGGTTAAGAAGATCTTCAAGTCCTCTACGACTTTTTCCTTGGACAATTTGGACAGAAAAGCACTTTGAACCGGTCCAAATCCTTGAAAACCAACATTTATCCACCTCCTTGATCTCATGAACTAGCCTTAGTGTTTTTACTACATTCTTCCATATAAAACTCTCCTTGACCCTTGCGATACAGTTTTGGAAATAGGGTAAGATGTCCTCCAAGATGGTCATGCGAAGTGTCTTCCAATTCGGCACTTAGCAAATTCCAATCCTGAGTTGAAGTTGGTACACTAGGTAGCTGCGACCAGCTCTATTCAGATTTTGGGTGAATTTCATAGAGCCATATCTCCTAGGTTATTCAACCAATCTAGTTGTATGTTATTCGGTTGGAAAGGTTAGGAAGTCCTCTAGATGTTTCCTGTTCATCTCGACAGCAACCTCCATTGCTAATCCAATCCAAAAGTCTAATTCTTAAACTCTGTCGAAGCTGGACCAAATCTGAAACTGTTCTGAGCCTTTGACTATTTTAACCATAACTCATTGTAGACTTTGCCAATGAAGGTCCATAATACCTGGTTGGAAAGTGTATAGAGTCATCTATAATTTTTCCACTGAAATCCAGGTCAGAATCCTCATGTAACGCACGGAAAAACTCGAAGTTACAAACTCTAACAAATCTGGACAAGATCGGGACAGATCTGTATATGGTTACGATTTCAACCATAACTCGTGGTAGAATCGTTGAATAACTTCGTGTAATACATTTCCGGAAACCTTGCGACCTCTAAAACAAGTTTGTAATATAACTTGCTGTCAAATTTTGATGTTCTCTACCTGGAAATCAGTTACCAAATCAGCCACAACAAATAAAGTCCAGTCAGAATTTTGTTAGAAATCTGGGCACATAGTCCAATTTCAAAAATCCATATCTCTGCAACCAGAATGCATATGGAGGCAAATAAATACTTTTTAGAAATCTTGGAGGGCCTTCTCTAAATCTTCTGTTGAACTCCAAACCAGAAAACCACATGAAGAGGATGAAAAAGCACTCTAACTACAACTGTTGCTGTTCTGGGCTTTAGTGGATCAGCATCTGTATTTTTGCCACATCTGTTTACCGAATACTCTTCTAGGCCTTTGTGATACATTTTAGGAAAGGGAAGAATCTATTCTAACATTTTGTAGTTCAAAGAATTTCCAAATTCGGTACAGAATTATTTGAAATAGGGAGTTGAAACTGGTACTCTATGCTGGTACTAACTACACTATTCAGATTATCACTGAACTTTGAACTGGCATATCTTCCAATCTAGAAATGTAAACTAGGCAAGTCTATACATTTATGGAAATCTTAAGGAATCCTCTATCAAGTATCTATGTGACTCTAAGGCTAAATCTCATAATAACTGGGTTTACATCGAAGTATCGTTTAAGGTGTATTGGCAGTTCAGAATCTTGCAGGTTTGTATTCAGTTATGGTTTTGATCTTAGTTTCGACTAGAATCATCGGATGACTGTGTGTCGTACATTTCCGGAATCAGGAGGATGTATGCAACAATTTTTGCAAATGTTGATGTCTATATATCTGAAAACTGTGGACAAGATCAGCCATAGACAAAATAGGTGATGTCCAAATTTTCAGAAAAACTGTCAACTTGCAAAGGCAATATCTCCTCAACCAGAAGTTCTATGAGGTCAAATGAATACTCCTTGGAAAGCCCTAAAAGTACTCTACAAGTTCTCTATTCAAATCCAGACCTAAAAATGTAATCTACCTATTCTAAATTGAGTTTGAATGCAAAGTTGTCAATCTGAACTGAACATCAAATTCTGAATGCTGAAATTTTAGCAAATCTTAAAAATGCATATCTCTTGAACAAGAACTGATATGAAGACAAATAAGTACTTTGTGGAAATCTTATTACAGTGTATAAAACTTTCTCAATAATAATTTCTCCAGATTTGAGATAGAACTGTATGGAAACGTTGGATCAAAAATGCTACTTTTTATGCAAGTTCTGCTGAAAATGCCAGAAAATTCTGCCAACTTTATAATAGCATAACCTGCAAACTAGAAATGATCTAGGAGCAAACCAATACTTTTTATAAAGCTATTGAAGGGTACTTTAACTTTGTTATTCACCTCAAGATCTGATTTTGCCATTAACTGGATCAAAATCGAGTTTGCGTCCAGACTGATCATTGGTCACAACAGCTTGGCCAGTTTGAAACATTTGGGTTTGTTTAGCCATTCGGTTCCCGATTTCAACTCTAGGAGTGTCGTAACAAACCAAGAGTTGGGGCTCAACTATTTACCAAGTAGAATGGAGTGTTTAACTCATTTGAAGCTCTTTTCCCTGGATAGACATACTAGTGTTTGATTTATATGACTTGTCACATCAACCCTTGTGATTTTGAGCACAAGTCGCAATTACTCAAGTTGTATCTTGTCTTCCCATGAGGATTGTTTGAGGTACGCTTCGACATCCTGGTTCAAAACTTTAAGGGGGGAGGTGAGCACTCAAGTAACTGTAGTGTTCAACTAGCACTCTTTGGCACACTGAGATGTGTCAACGACAAAACAAACAAGTGAGATTACATCTTCAAAAGGATGCAACCTCCACCACCAGATTGAGTTACTCTAAGAAGAGTGTGACTTCAACTCCACTAAAGTGATCAAAAAGTATATCTGTTCCTCCTAACTGATCGAAGCGAAGGTTAAGTGAAGTATCACTAGAGATGTGTCTAGTGATCTCGACCAGGTATCTAGGGATAACCTTCAACATATAGTTAGTTGTTTTTATTTTGTTGAAGATACTCCTCAAGTCAACAGGTACCTCCAAGACTTAGATGAATATGCAATTAAGTTGATTAGAACATGAACAAGCTTTTGAAAGATAAAGACCGTGGTGTACTTTCCGCGTTCCTTGTAAATGCCTCTTAAAAGTGAATTTCTTGATCGTGGTCGAGCCATGTAAGAGACATCACCTGTTGAGTGTCTTTCACGACAACGGTATTCAATCCTTGCAAACCATCATACAATACTTGAGTTTGTGTGTGTGGTTCATTTAGTCTTGCTCAAACTATAAAAGCTACTGCACCCTACATGTGCACCATTTGCAGCATACATGTGCACCATTTGCACCATACATATGCACCATTTGCACCATACATGTGCACCATTTGCACCATACCATGTGCATATTCATTGCACTAGACAACATATGACATATCATGAAGCATCACTACCAATGAAGTACGAATGATATAATGCATGATAATTCTAAAATTCAGAGCAAGTATGCACTTCCATTCAGACTATTCCAAGGTGTCTAATGACTACAATCATTTCACCATCTTCATTTGACTTCTTATATGGTTGATCTCTCTTTCATTAAGTGATACCTGGGCAACCGATCACTCAACCTCCCTTGCAACTAAATAGACAATTGAACTTCCGTCCTTGACTTGTTTAGGTTCAATTGCTTTGATTGTTGCAATTATACCGTTATTCATCATGTGATCACCGGTAGATGATCAACCTTGTACAATCTATAATTCTTATTACTCGCAAAGGTTCAGTTTGATTATCAACCTCGTGAAACTCCTTGAAGTTCCTATAAATTCTTAACTTGGTATATGGTAACCTTGATACCTTGATAACCTTGTAGTTACCATATAATTGAGTTCTTTGTTGTGTTGGGAGCATGTGAGGATACTGAATCCATAAATCTTCAAATGACACCGCGAAGAGTCTTCATCTTCTATGTCTATCATTTGAAGATGTTGATATACTCAAAAGCCTTGTAGTCGCCATATCTTCAGTATTTCTGTTGTTTGATCACATAAGAGTGTTTAGTGCTTTGCTAATATTATGCTATAGCTAAGGGATCCTATGGTTGACTAAACATCAAACGAGGTTAATGATTGTTGTTTAACCTCGTAAACCATATTAACTCATGTCAGGGGAAATACCACATTGAGTTGTAAGAACCTATGCAAAATCAAGCAAGCAACCAAGAATCAATGCATAGATAGTCTCAAACTAGCGAGGTGACCTAGAGAAGCAAAGAACAAGTGATGATTATTCAAGTCAAGACTAGGATAGGACAAGCGATAGAAGTTCAGTAACAGACGTGGAAGTTTTACGACGTGATATTGTAATGTCGAGCATCTGTCAAGATTTTCAACCTGAAGATTGGAATCACCAAAAGTAAACTTTAGAATTTCATAAGATGCCTTAAGATAATCACTACTTCGTAGAACCCAAGTCTTTAAGGGCATTGTCATTTTCCTTAGTCAATGACCCTCTTGTACGGATCGTTCCCTACTCGTTTCTGATGTTCTACTTGATAGAATCTCGGGACAAGATTCCTTTAAGGGGGAAGGATTGTAAAAGCCCGCTTTTCGGAAGAACAAAAACGCGAAAATGCGAACTTAAAAATTTTGAAAGTGGACTTGGAAATCCAAACTCTCATGTACTATGTGAGTTAACCAATGTTCACTAAAAATAGGAACTTGTTAAAACTTAAAGCCTTAACTGGAATATTCCACATAAAATATTAACAATTCAAATGTTAATTAAAACTCAAGTTCCAACATCGACTTGAGCGACATCATGGAGTTCCTAGCTACATTGATGATGTATAGTACCTTCGAGAACTTCCATCCTAATCTTTTGTTTGGACTAGTGAGAATAATATCATGGGTGGGACCAACTTTTCGGGTGGCCCACCAGTCAACTCCCATCAAACGTCGTTTGGTTATCTCTTTTGCTCGTGCTTATCGGGAACTATCTCAATGGGTGTGCCAATGATGCTTCATGCACAAGCTAGTTTTTGAGGTTGTCCTTATCATCGATACGGGCAGTACTCGTGTGCTCTCTCTCTCTCTCTCTGCTTTGACACGTGGCACCAATTAGAAAATTGAGTCAGTAAGGAATAAAAATCAAACTAAGCTACTGTTCAAACTTAGTAAAATTGTGAATTTGAGTTGCCCAATAAATTACTCATAATTAAAAAAAATACACCACCAAGTTTTTCACAATTTTTGAAGGCCATTTACTATTTAATTCTACGTGTGCATTGAAGGGCATTGGAGTTCAAATTTGTATTTGAATTCAAATGAAACCTGGTCAATTGTGGAATTAAACTTCAGAATCTGATTATACACATGTGATTTGTCCTCTCCACAAGAATCTAGAAATTTTGGATCGAGTTTGCTTAGGGTTTCAATTGCAACAGGAGAAGGGTAATTCAAAGATGAATTAAAAAGTCAAGTTTGAATTTCAAATATGCCACTTAGTCAAAATTTAGAGTTTTGTGAGCTCTAACCCTTTTCAGATGTAGATTAGTTTCCCTATTACCCTTAACAAGATTGAACTGAACTAGTGGAGATAATTGCAGCTGAATTGAGGGGATAGGGGGGGGGAAAGTGGTGGGGCCCACATGTCATGTTTATCTTGAGTGTCAGAAAGTCGAGTTTGCTTCTTCCTCCGGGCTCTGCTCCACGGTGCCCTGAGTGAGCGCCCCGATCTCCCTCCTGGCCCCCGCTCTGCCCTCCCCAACGCTGTCGCTTGTTACTCCACTTGCATTAGGGCTAAGGTGCTTGTTACTCCACTTGCTTGACCCACAAATCCCATGGAGTATTGGGTAGGTCTACAGCCCGACGAGTAGAAAATGCCATGCTTATGTTTTTAGGAATCTGGTAGAAGTCGAGTAGTTGGAATCTATTTGCGAGATAGGATTTTATCATACGGGATGAATATGAGAGAATAATGGTTTGTAAATATGAATTGGAGACCGAGCAGCGGGATAGAATGCAACGAGACGTGGTCTCACGTGCGTAGCCCTGCTTGTGTCGATTGAGGACTGATCCGTGTGTGGCCCTGCTGGAAAAGTTTGAACGGTACCAAATGCATACTAGGCATATGGAACCTAGGAAACTGATGTAACTTGATAACATGATTGTCGAGGCATAGCCCATTGTCGATAGGGGTGGGCTGAGGGTAGTAAGGTGTAAATTCACTGACGGGCACAGACACGCTCCGTGCGGGAACCTTATGCCCATGATGGTGGGACCGGTTCGGCGTTTGAGTTCTCTTGTGAAAGGTGGCTTCATATGACGTGGTGAGGAGCACGACATGCTCCTTAGGCACGGGTGTACGTGACGTGTTATTCGGGTGTGTCCTGATTGCAATTACCGTCCCTCGAGGTTATTTGAGCACCACTTGTTCACTATGTTGTGACGTAGTAAATACTAAAGAAGCAAGAAGAATATGATGTATTGAATTATAATTGTTTTGCAACCTTGTGTGGCTCAGAGATAGCACAATTAAAACTCTACAGTTTCCAAATACTTAACTTGTAATAGCATTATGTGCTTTAGGCATGGCATATCATCGACAAAGCATTTCTTGTTTGATTGTGGAGTCTATGAAGTGCCATGCCTGAGGAATGTCATTTGCTACTTAAAACATGACTATAAGGATCCACTTGTAGGCGAGTCTACTTATGCTATTCGTTACCTATGGTTAGACTTTACCTTGCATATGTCTAGTGAGACGGGTCAGTCTTGCTGAGCCTTATGCTCACGTTTGCTCTTTAACGATTTTGGCAGGTATTAGTTTATTTCTGCTGCTCAGGTTGTACATGAGACCTTGAGGTGTTGAGGAGAATCTCGTGTGGAACACGTCGCTACTAGATGATCATCATGTTGCTAGTGAGAAGTGTCCTAGGGCATGGACGTCTTCTCTCATGCTTAGATAGATGAGAATATGAGTATGTAGTTCCGCTGCGTGTGTACCTCTATTGTACACTATTTTGTAAACTCTAATTATATTTATGAAATGAAAACTTTGTATGTTTTGGTAATTCTTTACATGTGTGCTATTAGGTGCCGCATCGCATGACACCACCCAATGAGATCCTTGGACATCGGGACATCGGTCCCCACAAGTAGTCTTTATGATTATTGCATATCACTCTTAATCTATCATCATAAACACTACAAACCCCCACCATAGTCTAACTAGTTATGATATGATCATGTTAATATGAATAACATATGCTATGTATCAACATTGGTTCAACGATGATTTAGTTCATTGCCTTAGGATGGTTTGTGCCATTGCTCCTAAGGTATTTACTTAATATGCTAGCATGGTGCTAGGGTAGTTAAGTAGCATTGGATGTCTCTTAGACCCACGGTTTGAAGAGCTAGGAAGTAGGTGGTGATAGCCCTATCTGTCCTTTTTAATCCTTCACGTTCGGCTATGCAATAGGATCTTGGCGGGAGTCGTTCTAGTATTGCTAGGGGTAAACCCGTGCCTGATGTGTTGAACAACTTAGCATAAGTATTCACCATTGACATGCTCCTTAGTATCTAACCTAGGCTATGTATATGTATATTAGAAGCATTGTAGGAGCAACTCCCTAACTCTTAGTCTAATCTCCATTAGGACCCATTTACCCTTTAGAATGGATTGCTTAGGTTTCTGTCACACTACCCATATTATTAACTTACCCCTATCTTGATAATTGGTTAGTATCCCATAGCTTGATCATAAGAATAATGTCTACTTTACTCCATTGCCTTCATGTGAGATAAATACAATACCCTTGGGAATACTCTTGGGTGAAATTCTACACGATAGTTTTTATGCGCTTGTGGACCTCATCTCTTTCAAGAGATGATCTGTGACGTTAGTAGTCGTCAACAAGCATTTCTGACGTCGTTGCCGGGGAAGGCAAAGGAAGTGAAGGATAGCTATCACTTGTGATAATGCTATAGGTACTAGTAGTTATTAGACATGATTACCCTTGCTTGTTTTCTTCTTTTGTGTGAAAACAGGGTAGTCTTGGCTAACCCATTTTATGGGATGGCCAACAAGGACGCAAGTGCTCAACTGCAAGATGATTTAAGGCGTACCTTAACAAATGTCCGATAGGAAACACCATTACCTTCCGCAGGAGAATTTCAGCTTCCAGTAGGATCCAAAGTCATCCATCCCCAAGCTTGAGGGTGGACCAAAGAGTTCTTCTTGGTTTGCCTCCACCATAGGGTCAATAGTTGGCTCCTCATCACAAATTCATGTCATGAGTTGGTCCATCAATCCATGACCACCTTTGTGCTCGAGCTGAAGGTGTCCTATTCCCATTCATCATGGATAAGAATATGGTCTCTACTCAAGGGGTTGATTGAAGAGTTCTCTAGTTCCTTTAGTTTGGCATGCACACCACTTAACAAGGTGGACATGCTAGCGAAGGAACTACACCTCCCATTGAAGTATCATGTAGATCAAGCCAATGGAGAAGTGTTTGGAGGATCCAAGAAATGGATATCCACATGATTTGTGAAAATCCATGTCAACATGCACCACTTGGGGATTCATTCCCCTAAGACCCATGATGATTCTTCCTTGCAAACACAACTCCAATGGCTATGACCAACAAGGAGGTCAAGGGTGGAATCAACATCACCCATGCAATCAAGGAGGCTATGTGAATTTCAAGAGATCTAAGTTCAACTAGCCTACCTTGAAGTATCTTGTCCATGGCCAAGTAAGAAATAAATAAAACATCCAAATGAAGCTCTTGGCCAAGGACAAGAAACTTAAAGAGCATTCAAGATCCAAGATATCCCACAATCACTTATTGGGATTCCTACCATTCGACTAAGCCCATGCAGCCTAGGGCAAGTGACATTGTTGATGAAGGGTTTCTTGTTTGATTGTGGATTCCACATGTCATCATGCCCAAGGAAGCTTTTGATCCATGATCAAAGCATGGGTTAACCTTAAGGAATATCAAGAAGGTCGAAGTGACACCCCTAAAGAAGGAAAAGCCTCACCATGCTCATAAGGGAATATCTTCAAGAGGAAAAATCCGTCACTACATCAACAAGTCTTCATCAATATGACGGAGAGTCTAGGGCCATCATGTGGTCCACATGTCCAACTAGCACGCCAAAGGAGATTTGGCATATCAATCAAGAGAAGTTGTCTATGTCTTCAACTGTGGGATTGGACAACCAATCATTGCACTAAATAGGACGGAGGTAAGTTCCACTCATCGGACTTCATAAATTCGGTGAGTCCTTGCCAATAGATTAATTTGTAGTAATCTCATATTTGATTTCCCAAACTCCCTTGAAATCTTGCATTTGCATTTAGCATGTTTGAATTTCCACAATTGCATGTTGGAAAGTAAAATTTCCAGCCATCATAAAACTAAAATTTTGAATTTGAAAATAAATTTATTTGGATTTGAACATTGGGCATAACCACTTGAATTTATCTTTCTAATTCAAACCAAAAATATTTCCATTAAATATTCAATGCATTTGCAAGTTATTTCAAGTTGGGCAAAGCAATTTGACAATGGGTACAACATGCTTTTGAGCTAACATAACCCGTTTTTGAGTTGTTTTGTTTGTTCTCGATCCTAGTGCAGCCAGAACAAGATTTGTAAAGAGGTTGGAAGGCCTCATCAGGTGCATATCCCTCTATCAATCTCATTTTGAGTCCATGGTGAAGGAATGCTCAACATGATGGCCCAATAGAGGAACAAGATGAAACTCATTCAACTCAAACCTCAACTTGGTAGGAGACATTGAACATGAAGGTTACACCAAAATCCATGGTCGTGAGTTTCTCACACAACAACCTTCAACTCAGACCGCTCTTCAATTGAGGTACAAGTTTACAATTTTCCGTCGTTGAAATTGCATTAGGATTGAATGATTTTTGCTTACATTGTTAAGGAAGGTCTACACCTTCTAATCATTAAATTCTTATGCATCCTCAAGAGAGTGAGTGTTGGCATTACTCTTTTTGATTCTTCAAACAGGAATGTCACCTTACTTAGGAACAAATTTAAACAAGTACCTAGAATTTCATAAGCATTGCTAAAATTGACTTAGACATATTCTGCCTAGGTAATGCTTATGGAATGACTTAATGGTTGAATTGGTATGTAGGAACCTAGGAATATTGATTTCCTTAATTTTGATTTAAAGCTCATTCATGCATGGATCACTAAATTTCAAATTCCTTGGCAAGAAACTAAAAATTTTCAGAGGATAAATTGAGAATCTTGTTTGCCATGACCCAAGTGATAAATATTTGCTCTTGTAAAAAACTATGATGATTAGAAATTTTACAAGACGAAGGTATCCATATACTGTATTTATATCACTTGCATTGCTATGAGTAGGAACTTTAGAAAATGTTCAACTTGATTTATGCATAAAGCCCCACTCCTAGCAATGATTCATACATTGTTCATGGATACATTGAAAATTGGACCCAATGCATCTTTGTTCTTGTTATTCCCCATGCGTACAAATGAAGATTCGGTTACCTAACCCGAAAATTCATTTGTACAAGTATTGGGAGCTAACCATCCTTCTCTATCCTAGAGAGGAAGTTTGCAGGAGTAAAATAACTATGCATGCATTCAAAGATCTGATTGTTGGAAGCCCCAAGAGGATTCCATGTCAATATCTCTTGGCCAAGGAGTAAATTAAGATGGTTGTTATCTATCGGAAATTAAGCCCGAAGTTAAACCATAATTGTACGAGGCCAGAGATTTGACATGGAAACCCTCCTTGAGCAACCATTGGGCTGCTACAAATATGTGAGAGCATTATGCTCTCAACTATTCTAAGCACTCATTCAAGCTCAAGAGAATTGCCACGATCATTTGGTGTAAGTTATTCCTTTGTGGCTAAAAGGTATGATGTACCTTAACGAAGGAAGGACAAGATCACATCCAATGTATATTGGGTGCAAGTTGTTCCCATGTGGTCATAAGGTATTTTATACTTTAGCCGAGGAATAAAAGATCACACTCAACCCATGTTGAGTGCACGTCATTCCTTTGTGGTTATAGGTATGTAGTTCTCTAGCCAAGGAATAACGGATCGTACTCCACACATGTTGGGTACATGTCACTCCTTTGTGGCTAAAGGTTATCATTACCTTAGCTAAGGAACACCCAATGCATGAGGGGTACACATTATTTCTTTATGACAAGAAGGTATGATACACCTTAGCCAAAAAATGATAGAACA
Source organism: Tuctoria greenei (assembly GCA_036927565.1). Taxonomy (NCBI): domain Eukaryota; kingdom Viridiplantae; phylum Streptophyta; class Magnoliopsida; order Poales; family Poaceae; genus Tuctoria; species Tuctoria greenei. The sequence continues at coordinate 94,970,565 of JAYESD010000005.1, forward strand.
CACTCAAGGCATGTTGAGTACACATCATTTCTTTGTAGCTAAGGGTTATCATTACCTTAGCCATGGAATAGCAAAGTACATCCATTACCAGGATTCCAGTTTATTGCAACGAAAAAAATCGTTGCAATAGGTCAAAATTTATCGCGATAGGTTGTTGTCGCAACGAAATAGAATGTCACAATAGTTTTTGCGATCCGTGGCGATAAATCATGTGGCGATATGTTATTGCGACGACTTGAAATCCGTGGCAAATAGTATGGTATTGAAACGATTGCACATCAGTGGCAAATAGTATGGTATTGCAACTATTTAACATATTGCGACCATTTAATGTATTGCAACGAAAATTATGGTGTTGCAACGATGTCATATTCGTTGCAAATAGTGTGGTATTGCAATGATTCCACGTTCGCAGCAAATAGTACTGTATTGCAACAATTTAATGTGTTGCGATGATTAAATGTATTGCAACGAATAGTGTGTTATTGCAATGATGTCCCATTCGTCGCAAATAGTATGGTATTGCAATGATTCCACGCTCGTGGAAAATTGTATGGTACTGCAACGATTTAACGTGTTGCGACGATTTAATGTATTGCAACGAATAGCGTGTTATTGCAAAGATGTCACATTCGTCGCTGATAGTATGGTATTGCAATGATTTCTCGTTCGTGGCAAATAGTATGGTATTGCAATGATTTATTGTATTTCGACAATTTACCGTATTGCAACGAATAGTACGGTTTTGCAACAATTCCGCATTCGTGGCAAACAGTAAGATATTGCAATGCTATCTCTTTCGTGGCAAATAGTATGGTATTGCAACCATTCCGCATTCATGGCAAATAGTATGATATTGCAATGATTTCACTTTCGTGGTGAATAGTATGGTATTTCAATGATTTCACATCTGTGGCGAATAGTACGGTATCGCAACGATTTCACATCCGTGGCAAATAATATGGTATTGCAACTATTTTACTTTCATGGCAAATTGTATGGTATTTCAACGATTTCGCATCCGTGGCCAATAGTATGGTATCACAATGATTTCACACCCATGGCAAATAATACAGTATTGCAACGATTTCACATCCGTGGAAATAGTGATGTATTGCAACGATTTCAAAACCGTGACAATAGTGTTGTATTGCAACGATATCACAATTGTGGCTAATATAAGGATTTTGCAGTGATTGCTGATCTTTTGAAATAGGTTCATGATGCAACAATTTCCGATGTGTGGCAACAGGTTCGTAATGCAACATTTTCAAATCTGTTGGAATAGGGTTATAATGCTACTTTTTCTGGGTGGTGGCAATAGCAGTCCAGTGCAACGCTTTTTTGGTCGTGGACAAATGTTTGTACTATAGCATTTTGTAATTTGTGGCAATAGCTTCCTATTGCCACAATTTATGATTAGTGGCAATAATTTGTTAATGCCACGTTTTATAATTAGCGGCACTAGAATCCTAATGCACCAGGTTTGAAAATTAGTGGCAACATAATTAATTTGTTCGCACACAGTACGTATGTCGAGTTTAACAACAAACATCCATCAATTGATGCAACAAGCATAACAACACCCAAGGAGCCATGCGACATTGCTGCGAGTTATTTACAGTTTTTTCAGCCGCTAGGGCACCGTAAATAGCATTTCGACCAGTAGTATTAGGGCCAGTTAGTTGAACACCCGACTTCAACTTGCTGTGACTAGAAGCCTTTTGTGGAGTTGCTGCTAGCCGTTGTTGATACTCCATAGATTTTTGTATGTTCTCCATCATTGTGCGCATGACTGCTATCTCCTTTTATTGCCGTGCACGATCTCCTTCCATCTGACCCTGTAACATCCGGACTTCATGGTTGAGCTCATAATTCCTCTAGACAACACCGTCCATCTGGGTGCTCAATTCATCATTTCTTCTTTCCAAGTCTTGCACATGAAAGCTGAGGTCTTGATTTGTATTTTGCAAGGATTGAACTTGCTGGCCGAGGTGGTCAACCATCTGGATATACAGTCTTTCAGAAACATTAGGTTTAGCCATGTAACCACGCCCCCGAACCTGGGATCCTCCAGAATCGGTTGCGGATATATAAGAATGCTAGAAGATTTTGTTTCTTTCCTCATTTGGCATTGGGGCTCCCAGCTCAGCTTCCTTGACGTTGACTTGGGCACGTGCCTAGATCTATATACAAAAAGAAAAGTCACAGGTAGATTGCAAATATTTTATTAAATGGGGAATGTATGAAGTGTTACTCACATGTACAGCTTCTGCCGGCTCGTTTGCCCATTGACCATTCTTCAAATGGCTTGCCTCCCACAGTTATATGTCATCGGGTTCTTCTCCGATCTCTGGGTCTCTCTACAAAAAATACAAGTCAAATTAAACATGTACGTATACATATTGATTGAATGATTGTAGTGGAAAGTAAAAGCATGATTTAGTTTTCATACCTTCTCGTAACTAAGTTGGGCGTAGGATTTTGAGCCAAGCAAGTGTTTTGTCTTTTTAGTTCTTTGATTTTGAGAGTTGGTCCTGCTTATTGATTGCAATTTTAATAATTAATTTCACGAATGGATGTTATGAAATAGTTTTTGTATGATGTGAAGCTATTAGAAAGCTAGCTAACCTTGAATCGCTCGGACCCAAAATAGTCTATAAGCACCGACCAATCATCCTCTCCTATGTCATCATGCTTGTTTTGTTTACGTTCATCATCGGTCGAATACTTCTTATAGGTGGCATGCAATGTTGATCGCCACCCCTTGTAGCACTCACCAGCAATCTTCAATATTTTTCTTTTGTCTCATCTGTGTCATCCAAATCCCAGGTATTCTGTACATTTGTTATATCACACTGTTATAAACGTACAAGACGGAGGTCGCTAGAAAAAAAATACTTTTGTGGGGTGTCACGACACTAACCATAATGTCTCACACTATTTCGCTCTTCAGAGTATCGCAAACCTTCGCCCACATCCTTGCACCATTGAGGGGTGCATGTCTTCATAACCACATCATCGACAAAGTGTCGGTGATTAGGACTAACCGCAACACCCAAGCTATCGACCCACATAATTGGTAGCTTCTGAGTCTCATTCGTTCTATCAGCATATGCTGCATAGCGCAATTTAGCAACCTTTAGTCCTTTAGCCACCCCTCTTCCAAACTTCTTTCCTGCTATTAGTGTCATTGAAACGGTAAACGTTTAAAGAAAATTAGCAACTGACCAAGTTTAGTATCATGTACAAATAGATTGAAAGAAGAAAAGACTGATATTCTTACCATCTTCAGTACGAGTGCGGCAAATACGAGCATGGGAACGCCGCGTCCCATCAGCATTTTGCTCCATATTGAGTGATGCATTAACTTGTTGACTTCTTTGTTGCTGTTCATACCCTACAATCTGGCATCAGGCAGTAGTCAGTGGCGCTAGAGCACCCGTAGTACTGTAGTGGAATTTTAGTCTGGCTGCGAAGCAGGCAAGACAATAGCTGGCGTTGCTAGAGAAAGAGAGGGTTCGCCGGGTGCTCATCCTCTGCAGTACTATCGGTTCGGTCAGAACGACATCAGCAGGAGCGCGTCTCGAGGCAAATTGGTGGAGGGCAAGTCATGAACGGTATTAGCAGGTGGAGGATGTAAGACAGATGAGGCGGGCAGCTTGCGACGTTTAACAAAGCCAGGGTTCGGTCTGGCTGTGCAGTGAACACATTTAAGTCAGAGGATCCACGTCCAGATCCGGGTGATCTCACGTGAGTTGGATCTTTACTGCATAGCGTGCAGTAAAACATTTAAGTTAGGTGATCTGCGTCCACTGAAATCACTCGGAGCAAGTCTCGAGTGTAGGAGTATAGTGTAGGTGGCATGGTTAGAAACGGCTAGGGGTTTGCGGGTGGCGGATTTATCATGGCACGTGAAGGATGGGACATGGAGATGGAGTAGGGAGACGTGTCGGGGAGGACAGTGAAGTGACCACCAGCAGGGCTTGGGCACTAGCCGGTGCTGGAATGGCCGGCAGCGAGAGGGTTTTGCGGGCGGCGGGGTCATCATGACACACGAAGAATGGGACGTGGTGATGGTCGAGGGAGATGCGTTGGAGAGGACTCTAATGTGAGCAGCAGCAGGGCGTGGTTGCCAGTGCCAGAGTGGCCAGCGGCGAGAGAGTCCAGCGTGCACGTGTAGGCATCAATATATCATGCCATCACATATACTGATGAACTGTTAACTGGGACTAGGAAAGTACAATCGCAATGATAAAATATTTAGTAGAGCCTGGTACATATTTATGGTTTCTACGTAAATCTATACGACTATACCTCCTATTGCTTCATTTATACTCATGGTACCAGCAGCGAATAATGAATCTCGGGGTTCCTGAGCATCAGATGCTGCAATATTCTATACATACGTTGCAAAGGAATTAATGTGTTCTAAATATTTGTATTTTGATAGTAAACACATTTCTAGTTATACCAGGTGCTTATTGGCCATCATGATTTCTTGTAGATGACATGACGGTTTGGTGTCTTATTCCTAAAGTAAAGATAGTAAGTAACAGTGATAACGTCAGATAACATGACCGACGTAGATTTTAGATCGGGCGGTGTGGTTGCTATAAACTGAAAATGTTTGTTTCAAATGGAGGAATTAGAAATGAAGGAATAGGAAAAACAAACACGTATGATCCGAGAAAAAAACGAGAAAGAAAAATGTGAATAAACCGTGGGAACTGAAAATCTTAGAAATACAACTTTGGAACACAGTAATGAGAGTACAACATTGGGAGTGGTTGATTAGATAACCATGGCTACTTTTACTACTAAATCAAGAAATTATATAAGAGGGCATATCTTATTCGTTAATTTATTTAATCTTGATATATCAGCCCACCATCTATTTCAATTATTTACACAGCTAAGTTTAGCAGCTAACAGTTATCTCTAGAGGTTCCAAACAGGCCATAACATTACGTTGTACCACTACACATGCCAATTAATATAGCTCTATAAAAAGAAGGCATGGATCATGTAGCACTTACGTAGCACAAAACTGGAGTCTGGGATGTCGCAAGGAGTGGTCCGCGACGAAGAGGTTCGGTAAAGCCCGTCAAACTTGGTCGCCCGGCATTGTACCCACGAGTCACCAACACCAAGAGCTCCGATGCATCACTGTGAGATCCATGGGGACAAAAAAAGTGTAAACACCATGGGAACTTAAAACATCAGAATTTCTTAGGAATATAAGTTTGGAACACAACACTTAGAGGAGAACATTTGGAGTACTGCGAGATCACCAGAAGGTCGGAGCAGCGGTGTGTCGGGAACGGAAGCCAGGGTAGTGCTGGATTAGAGGCCAGTGTTTCTTATATTTATCGTGGCTACAAGTGGGCGGGACTAGAATTTTGGACGCGCACAGAGTAAAATTTCAATTGTAATCATTATATAGTTAATGTAATGTCGCGTCGATTCCTGCACATGGTTTTACTCTTCACCGGTGCGTCTACCTAGAGCTAGAGGGGTAGACCTCTTCGGACAGCTGCCTTGCCGTGTGACCGCTACTTGCCCTTTATCTTTGTTGCCATGGAGATGTCAAAGCAGTCATGTGGTAGTGGAACATTCCAAAAAAATACAAACAAATATATGAATCACCAAATGTATTAGTGTGCTAATGCAAACAACATGCAAATATAGAACACCCAAGGCCACGAAAGGAGGACGACAAATCCATGGTATAATAAAAGGTAAACGCTCAACATTCTATAACATTGATCACAATGAAATGATAACATATACAGACATATACTAGTACTACAAAAAAACATTTTCCCCTGTGATGTCTAATCTTCAGCCCGTCAATCCACAACCGCCTGTGATAGGAGTATCACAGGTAGATATGATACATCAACAATGTCATCAGATATTAGTTACAACAGATAAAATACTTTTCATGCACCTGTTGCATCAGGCGATGGACTAGTTAGCAATTTAGATGACGTAATTTCCTAACCAAGTTAATTATGCATCATGTTTGTTGTTAGTTTACTTGTAGGGATAATGTTTAACGGATTTTATTCTTTCAGCCACATGCAATATAGATGGTCCCAAGTTACGAACATAGGATATGTTTTTTGATACTGCATATATAGGACACAATGTTTATGAACATAAAGACATTTTTCATTAACATGAAAACAATACATATATTACAAACAAGTATTAGAAAAACACGTAGACAACAAGAAAAACAAAAACTACTCCGAATACTACTCTACTCGAAGATCACCACCACCTCCGCCTCCGCTGCCACATCCGTCGCTGTTGCCGCCGCCTCCTCCTCCTCCGCTGCCGCTGCCTACACCTCCCTTCCCTCCTCCTCCTCCGCTGCCTCCTCCAAATACTCCGTCGCTGCCGCTACCGCCGCTGCCGCATCCTCCTCCTCCGGCACCTGAGTCCAAAGCTTTCGGGCGACGCTGTGCAGAAGATTCCGGCGGCCCTCTACCCCAGCAACCTCCGTGATCGTCTTGTGTAGGGCGTCGAGACGAGCGGCCACAGTCCTCAACCCTAAGCAGTAGTGGCCGGTGGTGTCCATGCTCGTGTGGAGGGGAAGGGTCCCAAGATCCACACGGCAACACGAGCGATCTGTAGAGTAAAATATCTCCCATGCCACTCTTTTAAGTGCTAGTGCGGTATTAATGGCGGCGAACTTGGCGTTGGTGGCCTCTTTAAGGCGCCAATTGAGTTCAACGATGCGGGCGGTGAGGAGGCTGACAATCTGCTCAACCTCAACGGGCTGAGTACGTGCGGGCGCTGCGGGTGGAGGTGGGGGCGCCACCATCAGTTGCACTGGCATTGCCGGCGATGGAAATGGAGAAGGAGGTTTGGAGGACGTCGATGGCCTAGAGCGCTTCGGCGCTAGGCTACCCATTTGTGTGGCAATGTAGGTCCAGAGAAAGAGTGAGAGCCGAGAGGTGGTCGGCGGTGGTGGGGGGAGAAGTTTGGAGGCTAGTAGGATCTAAGGAGTGGTGCGGCGGAGAAGCAATAGGACGGTGAGCCTTTATAGCAGGTCGTCGTCTAAGCGCGCGTGTGGAGATGATCGGACGCTAGGAAACTGCGCTTATGAACTGGTTGGTGGTTCCGAGTTACTCCAAACCGTGGTTTGCATCCTCTCGCAACGGCTCGACGCGTCCCATCAGCTTCACTGGCAGATTTTTAATTTGACACTCAAAGGGCCCAGCGTATGCGGGGAAAAAATTTTGCGATTATAAAAAAATCGGGCCATACAAACCAAAGCCCATCTTCGTGACCGTGTGTCCGTGCCAGCGCGGGCTAGGTAGCGAGCAGGGGTCTAGTCCTGCATGACATCATTTTCATTTGGATTTCTAACTGCAACTATGTGCCATGGCTTAAATTATCGGTGCAAAGAGAGCTCAACTTTTCCGTGGTGGGACTAATCCTTCGCAACTGTTCCATATTTTATTTTCTTCTCTTTCTGTTGTCTAATAAACTATTTGCCTTATATGTGTAACATGCATGTACGACCTTGATCCATGATCATGTTTGATGATGTTATACGTGTGTTTTCTCTTTTTGTTGAAAGATCGTCATGTTTGAGGTATGCATGTTAGTTTTGTCAAACATGACTGAGGCATTTCTATGTGTAACATGCATGCACCCCAAACATGATCAAGCAATACCTGTTTTCTATTTTTGATGATGGATATTGTCAGAGTTTTGAGGCCTTGTCCATGCATGCTACGGCCCAAACATGCATGATAAACGAGCCTACAACTCTAGACGATATCCAACATCATAAAGAAAAATTATGTGTATATAATTCACATCGACATGAAACATACATGATCGTGGTATGTCATGACATGTTAGTTGTCCATGCACATGCTAGACGACCCAAACATGATTATCGAGCCTCAAACAATAATATATATATATATATATTATTGTATGAATATATCTCACAACAAAAAGAGAAAATGAATACGTGTAAGCCGCACATCCTAGCATAATTGCATTATTTGTAGTGATCATGTATGATGGCCGTACATGCATGCTGGTGAAAGAGAGGTATCTCTGTCTGTTGTCTAAGGAACTATTTGTATTCTACATCTAACATGCATGTGTGACCTCGATCCACGATCACGTTTGATGATGTTATACGTGTGTCTAATATGCATGCACCCCAAACATGACCAACCAATATGTGTTTTGTCTTTTTGATGATGGATATCATCAGAGTTTGAGGCCTTGTCCATGCATGCTACGCCCCTATGATGCATGATCAACGAGCCTACAACTATATACAATATCTGACATCAAAAAGAGAAATTACACGTACATAATTTACATCGACATGAAACATACATTATCGAGGTCTTTCATTCTCTGGTAGTTGTCCATGCACATTCCATACGCCCCGAACATGATTATCGAGCCTCAACATGTGTACGCCACACATCCGAGCGTAATTGCATTATTTGTAGTGATCATGTATGATGGCCGGACATGCATGCTTGTGAAAGAGAGGTAGCGAGGTCTCCATCATGCTTGATGCATGTTTGATCACTTGTTGATGAGGAATTGTGATGTTGATTTTCTTTTTTCGTGATGACATTTCTCTTGTCTTGTAATGTTTGATGTTAATGAACTCGATGTTGTTCATCAGTTCCATATGTTATTTTATTCTCCGTCTGTTGTCTAATGAACTATTTGTGTTCTACGTCTAACATGCATGTGCAACCTCGATCCACAGTCATGGTTGATGATGTTGTACATGTGTTTTCTGTTTTTGTTGAAATATCGTCATGTTTTAGGTATGCATGTAAGTTTTATGAAACATGACCGAGGTCTTTGCTTTGTCTAACATGCATGCATCCCAAACATGATCAATGAATACGTGTTTTATCTTTTTGCTGATGGATTTCGTTAGAGTTTGAGGCCTTTTCCATGCATGCTACACCCCAAAGATGCTTGATCAATAAGACTACAACTCTAGACGATATCCAACATCAGAAAGAGAAATTACACGTATATAATTCACATTGACATAAAATATACATGATCGAAGTCTTTCATGACATGTTAGTTGTCCATGCACATCTAGACGCCCAAACATGATCATTGAGCCTCAAACAATAATATATATATATATATATATTATCGTACGAATATATCTCTCAATAAAAAGGGAAAATGAACACGTGTACGCCACACATCCGAGCATAACTGCATTATTTGTAGTGATCATGTATGATGGTCGGACATGCATGCTTGTGGAAGAGAGGTAGCAAGGTCTCCATCATGCTTCATGCATGTTTGATAACTTGTTGATGAGGAATTGTGATGTTGATTTTCTTTTTTTGTAATGACATTTCTCTTGTCTTGTAATGATTGATGTTAATGAACTCGATGTTGTTCGTCTGTTCCATATGTTATTTTTCTCTCTGTCTGTTGTCTAATGAACTATTTGTGTTCTACATCTAACATGCATGTGCGACCTCGATCCACAATCATGTTTGATGATGTTGTACGTGTGTTTTCTCTTTTTGTTGAAAGATCGTCATGTTTGAGGTATGCATGTATATTTTGTCAAACATGACCAAGGTCTTTTCTATGTCTAACATGCATGCACCTCAAACATGATCAATGAATACGTGTTTTATCTTTTTGATGATGGATATTGTCAGAGTTTGAGGCCTTGTCCATGCATGCTACGCCCCAAAGATGCTTGATCAACTAGCCTACAACTTTGACGATGTCCAACATCAAAAAGACAAATTACATGTGTATAATTCACATTGACATAAAACAAACATGATCGAGGTCTTTCATGACATGTTAGTTGTCCATGCACGTCTAGACGCCCCAATCAAGGTCGAGCCTCAAACAATAATATAGAAGAGAAAATTAAGACGTGTACGCCATACATCCGAGCATAATTGCATTATTTGTCGTGATCATGTATGATGACAGGACATGACTGAGATAATACCAGGATTAATTCCAAGAATCGTATCCTTGTCACTTGCAATCTATGATGGTACCTGGGCCCAAGTTGTGCACTGGCCCACCTGGCATATTCCCTACGTCTGCCCCCGTGCACGGTTTCCATAACCAATTCGTGCGAGCGATTTTGACGAGGCGCGAACGATTTGCCCACCTCGGAAAGTTGAGCTCATTGCAACGAGAATATAAGGCATGACACGCCATTGCAGTTACAAATCCGAATGAAAAAGATGTCGTACAGGACTTGGCCCCGCTCCGTTCTCCAGCGTCCGCTCGCCCGATCGATGTCGAACGGAACATGGAGGAGGCGTGTACAGGGTGGATGTTTTTTATATAAGCAGACTTTTTCCCCGCATACTCTGGGCCCTTTGCGTGTCAAATTTAAAAACTGCCAGTGAAGCTGATGGGACACATCGAGCCGTTGTGATAATGGAGAGTATGCAAACTACGATTTTTATAAGCATAAATTGTTTTTCCCCGCATAGCCTGGGGCGCCCTTTGCGTGTATATGGAACCGCCATGTATAGGAGTAGTGGTAAAGATGACACCACGTATAGGGGCATAGGGCCAGTGGTAATAACTTCCGGCCTGTTCCAGTCCTTGCAATAATAACATCGCGACTATTCAGATTTTGGTAGGAAAATAACATGACAAAACGTGAAAAGAAAAAAAAATCAAAAAACAAGAACAGAAACACAGCATCACGACTGGATTAATCTGTTTCAACCGGTTTCTTAGTTTTCCTGCATGCTATATATATATATATATATATATATATATATATATATTATTGTATGACTATCTCTCTCAACAAAAAGATAAAATTAACACGTGTACGCCACACATCCGATCATAATTGCATTATTTGTTGTGATCATGTATGATGGTCGGACATGCATGCTTGTAAAAGAGAGCTAGCGAGGTCTCAATCATATTATACGTGTGTTTTCTATTGTTGCTGAAAGATCATCATGTTTGAGGTATGCATGCATGTTAGTTTTGTCAAACATGACTGAGGTCTTTTTTGTGTCTAACATGCATGCAACCCAAATGTTATCAACGAATACGTGTTTTATCCTTTTGATGATGGATATTGTCAGAGTTTGAGGCCTTGTCATGCATGCTACGCACCAAAGATGCATGATCAACTCGCCTACAACTCTAGACGATAACGAACATCAAGAAAAATTACACGTATATAATTTACATCGACATGAAACATACATGATCGAGGTCTGTCATGACATGTTAGATGTCCATGCACATGCCAGACACCACAAACATGATCATCAAGCCTCAAACAATAATATATATATATATATATATATTATTGTATAAATATATCTCTCAACAAAAAGAGAAAATGAACACATGCACGCTGCACATCCGAGCATAACTGCATTATTTGTAGTGATTATGTATGATGGCCGGACATGCATGCTTGTGAAAGAGAGGTAGCAAGGTCTCCATCATGCTTCATGCATGTTTGATCACTTGTTGATGAGGAATTGTGATGTTGATTTTCTTGTTTTGTGATGACATTTCTCTTGTCTTGCAATGTTTGATGTTAATGAACTCGATGTTTTTCATCTGTTCCATATGTTATTTTCTTCTTTGTCTGTTGTCTAAGGAACTATTTGTGTTCTTCGTCTAACATGCATGTGCGACCTCGATCCACGATCACGTTTGATGATGTTATACGTGTGTTTTCTCTTTTTTTTTGAAAGATCGTCATGTTTGAGGTATGCATGTTAGTTTTGTGAAACATGGCCGAGGGCTTTTCTATATCTAAAATGCATGCATCCCAAATATGACGAATCAATACGTGTTTTGTCTTTTTGATGATGGATATCGTCAGAGTTTGAGGCCTTGTCGATGCATGCTACACCCCTATGATGCATGATCAACGAGCCTACAACTATAGACAATATTTGACATCAAAAAGAGAAATTACACGAATATAATTGACATCGACATGAAACATACATTATCGAGGTCTTTCATTCTCTGGTAGTTGTCCATGCACATGCTATACGCCCCGAACATGATTATGAGCCTCAACACGTGTACGCCACACATCCGAGCGTAATTGCATTATTTGTAGTGATCATGTATGATGGACGGACGTGCATGCTTGCAAAAGAGAGTTAGCGAGGTCTCCATCATGCTTCATGCATGTTTGATCACTTGTTGATGAGGAATTGTGATGTTGATTTTCTTTTTTCATGATGATATTTCTCTTGTCTTGTAATGTTTGATGTTAATGAACTCGATGTTGTTCATAAGTTTGATATGTTATTTTCTTCTCTGTCTGTTGTCTAATGAACTATTTGTGTTCTACGTCTAACATGTATGTGCGACGTCGATCTACAATCATGGTTGATGATGTTGTACGTGCGTTTTCTCTTTTTGCTGAAAGGTCGTCATGTTTTAGGTATGCATGTAAGTTTTATCAAACGTGACCGAGGTCTTTTCTTTGTCTAACATGCATGCATCCCAAACATGATCAATGAATACGTGTTTTATCTTTTTGATGATGGATATCGTTAGAGTTTGAGGCCTTGTCCATGCATGCTACAACCCAAAGATGCTTGATGAGCAAGACTACAACTGTAGACGATATCCAACATCAAAAAGAGAAATAACACATATATAGTTCACATTGACATAAAAGATACATGATCGAGGTCTTTCATGACATGTTAGTTGTCCATGCACGTCTAGACGGCCCAAACATTATCATCGAGACTCAAACAATAACATATATATGTATATATATATATATATATATATATATATATATATATTATCGTACGAATATATCTCTCAATAAAAAGGGAAAATGAACACATGTACGCCACACATACGAGCATAACTGCATTATTTGTAGTGATCATGTATGATGGCCGGACATGCATGCTTGTGAAAGAGAGGTAGCGAGGTCTCAATCATGCTTCATGCATGTTTGATAACTTTTTGATGAGGAATTGTGATGTTGATTTTCTTTTTTTGTGATGACATTTCTCTTGTCTTGTAATGATTGATGTTAATGAACTCGATGTTGTTCGTCTGTTCCATATATTATTTTTCTCTCTCTCTGTTTTCTAATGAAATATTTGTGTTCTACATCTAACATGCATGTGCGACCTCGATCCACAATCATGTTTGATGATGTTATACGTGTGTTTTCTCTTTTTGTTGAAAGATCGTCATGTTTGAGGTATGCATGTATATTTTGTCAAACATGACCAAGGTCTTTTCTATGTCTAACATGCATGCACCTCAAACATGATCAATGAATATGTGTTTTATTTTTTTGATGATGGATATTGTCAGAGTTTGAGGCCTTGTCCATGCATGCTACGCCCCAAAGATGCTTGATCAACTAGCCTACAACTTTGACGATGTCCAACATCAAAAAGAGAAATTACATGTGTATAATTCACATTGACATAAAACATACATGATCAAGGTCTTTCATGACATGTTAGTTGTCCATGCACGTCTAGACGCCCCAAACATGATCGAGCCTCAAACAATAATATAGAAGAGAAAATTAAGACGTGTATGCCACACATCCGAGCATAATTGCATTATTTGTCGTGATCATGTATGATGACATGACATGACTGAGATAATACCAAGATTAATTCCAAGAATCGTATCCTTGTCACTTGCAATCTATGATGGTACCTGGGCCCAAGTTGTGCACTGGCCCACTTGGCATATTCCCTACGTCTGCCCCCGTGCACCGTTTCCATAACCAATTCTGCGAGTGATTTTGACGAGGCGCGAACGATTTGCCCACCTCGGAAAGTTGAGCTCATTGCAACGAGAATATAAGGCATGACACGCCATTGCAGTTACAAATCCGAATGAAAAAGATGTCGCACAGGACTTGGCCCCGCTCCGTTCTCCAGCGTCCGCTCGCCCGATCGATGTCGAACGGAACATGGAGGAGGCGTGTACAGGGTGGATGTTTTTTATATAAGCAGACTTTTTCCCCGCATACTCTGGGCCCTTTGCATGTCAAATTTAAAAACTACCAGTGAAGCTGATGGGACGCATCGAGCCATTGCGATAATGGAGAGTATGCAAACTGTGATTTTTATAAGCATAAATTGTTTTTCCCCGCATAGCCTGGGGCGCCCTTTGCGTGTATATGGAATTGCCATGTATAGGAGTAGTGGTAAAGATGACACCGCGTATAGGGGCATAGGGCCAGTGGTAATAACTTCCGGCCTATTCCAGTCCTTGCAATAATAACATCGCGACTGTTCAGATTTTGGTAGGAAAATAACATGACAAAACGTGAAAAGAAAAAAATCAAAAAACAAGAACAGAAACACAGCATCACGACTGGATTAATCTGTATCAATCGGTTTCTTATTTTTCCCGCATGTTATATATATATATATATATTATTGTATGATTATCTCTCTCAACAAAAAGAGATAATTAACACGTGTACGCCACACATCCGATCATAATTGCATTATTTGTTGTGATCATGTATGATGGTCGGACATGCATGCTTGTAAAAGAGAGCTAGCGAGGTCTCGATCATATTATACTTGTGTTTTCTCTTGTTGTAGAAAGATCATAATGTTTGAGGTATGCATGCATGTTAGTTTTGTCAAACATGACCGAGGTCTTTTCTGTGTCTAACATGCATGCACCCCAAATGTTATCAACGAATACATGTTTTATCCTTTTGATGATGGATATTGTCAGAGTTTGAGGCCTTGTCATGCATTCTATGCACTAAAGATGCATGATCAACTAGCCTACAACTCTAGACGATATCGAACATCAAAAAGAAAAATTACACGTATATAATTCACATCGACGTGAAACATACATGATCAAGGTCTGTCATGACATGTTAATTGTCCATGCACATACTAGACGTCACAAACATGATCATCAAGCCTCAAACAATAATATATATATATATATATATTATTGTATAAATATATCTCTCAACAAAAAGAGAAAATGAACACGTGTACGCCACACATTCGAGCATAATTGCATTATTTGTAGTGATCATGTATGATGGCCGAACATGCATGCTTGTGAAAGAGCGGTAGTGTGGTCTCCAAGCATGTTTGATCACTTGTTAATGAGGAATTTTGATGTTGATTTTCTTGTTTCGTGATGAAATTTCTCTTGTCTTGTAATGTTTAATGTTAATGAACTCAATGTTGTTCGTCTGTTCTGTATGTTATTTTCTTCTCTGTCCGTCTTCTATGGAACTATTTGTGTTCTACGTCTAACATGCATGTGCAACCTCGATCCACGATCATATTTGATGATGTTATACGTGTGTTTTCTCTTTTTGATGAAAGATCGTGATGTTTGAGGTATGCATGTTAGTTTTGTCAAACATCACCGAGCACTTTTCTATGTCTAGCATGCATTTACCCCAAACATGATCAACCAATACGTACATGTTTTGTCTTTTTGATGATGGACATCGTCAGAGTTTGAGGCCTTGTGCATGCATGCTACGCCCCAACGATTCATGATCAACGAGCCTACAACTCTAGACGATATCAAAATCAAAAATAGAAATTACGCATCGTATATAATTCACATCGACATGAAACATACATGATCGAGGTCTTTCATACTCTGTTAGTTGGTCACGCACATGTTAAACGCCCCAAACATGATCATCAAACCTCAATCGATAATATATAAGAGAAAATTAAGGCGTGTACGACACACATCCGAGCGTAATTGCATTTTTTGTCGTGATGATCATGTAAAGCTTTGTTTGGGTAACTTCAATCCACTTGTATTGGAGCGGATTGAAGTGGAAAATGAACTAATTTTTATCTCAATACACTCCAATCCACTTAGATGGAAATGGATCCACTCCTATCCAAATGATGTCATACGATGGCTGGACATGACTGAGATAAGGCCAGGATGAATTCCAAGAATCGTATCCTCATCAATTGCAATCTATGTTGGTACCTGGGTCCAGGTTGTGCACTGGTCACCTGGCATATTCTCTACGTCTGCCCCCTCACGCGGTGTTCGTAACAAATTCGTGCGAGCGATTTTGAAAAGGTGTGAACGATTTGTCCGACCTCAGAAAGTTGAGATTGTTGCAACGAGAATATAAGGCAACGCGCGCTATTGTAGTTACAGATCCAATTGAAAAAAGATGTCATACAAGACTTGGCCCCGCTCCATTGGACAGCGTCCGCTCGCCCCGTCGCTATCGAACGGAATGTGGAGGAGGCGTGTACGGGCCGAATGTTCTTTATATAAGCCCTAGGCCCTTTCCGTGTCAAAATAAAAAGCTGCCAATGAAGCCGATGGGACACATCAAGCTGTTGCGATAACTGAAAGGGATGCAAACCTTGGTTTTTTATAAGCATAAATTGTTTTTTCCCGCATACGTTGGGCCCTTTGCGTGTCAAATTAAAAACTTCTCCTTTTATCGAAAAACATCTCCTTTAATGATGCCAAAATTTTCCCCTTTAACCCACTTCGTCGTAAATCGAATTGTGTGACCCTCCACACTGGGGGCCTCTAGAGTGGAGACAATGCACTCCAGAAAAGAAAAGAAAAGAAAAGTGGAGACAATAAACTCTAGAAAATAAAAGAAAGTACGAGAAAAATGTTAGAAAAAAATAGGTACTACATACGAGATTTAAGGTGAAAGAGTTTGGAGAACGAAACTGTAAAACAGGAAATTTACTGACGCAGATTAATCCAATCATGATGCTGTGTTTCTGTTCTTGTTTTTTGATGTTTTTTCTTTTCACATTTTGTCATGTTGTTTTCCTCCCAAAATCTGAACAGTCGCGATGTTATTATTGCAAGGACTGGAACAGGCCAGAAGTTTTACCACTAGCCCTATGCCACTATACGGGGTGTCATCATTACCACTACTCCTATACATGGCGGTTCCATACGGTGTCACCTCTAGCTACCACTACTCATGCTGTGGGAGAAAAATTTTCTGGATACGGTATGCACTGGAGAGCAAGTGCATACCGTTCTCAGATGGTGCCACCTACTTCCTTCATGTCCTCAACCGCCGTTCCCTGATCGTGGCAGTTGAGATATTTTAGCTTCCGTTTGAGCTCAGAAGCGCACTCTTGAGGATCATGGACGGTAGATCGAACTGCCAAAATCAGGTGGCACCATCTAAGAATGGTATGCACTTGCCCCCAGGTGCATCCCATATCCATGTTGTGTTGCTTTATAATATAATACTCTGGGGACTCCCAAAAAAATGCAACCTCCAAATACTAGTAGTACACCATTTGTTTCTCTCAGGTAGATTTGTTTCTTTGCGGCTCGTCGCTCATTAATGGCAAACTTCTCCATTGATCCCCGTTGGTTTTGTTCGCAGCTGATGATCCCAGAAGATGGTGGTCCGCTGAGAAGGACCAGAAGCATGTGCCACATATCTGGCGAAATCGCGAAGAAAAATGAGGAATATGCGGTTGCGGTCACAAATGAGGTACTCACTCCTGCCCAGCGTAATGAATTTATGGACTAGATTGCAGTGTACATCCAAGATCAGGCAATAATGCACGTAGTTATTATGGTGCACATCCCCATGGGATTGGCGTGTAGTACAAGTTAAAAAATAAACTACAGAGAGATGCTTTGGTCCGAGCAAATCCCCACAGGGCCGGGAATCGGGAGTTCTGATTTGAAAAGCATGATGAGGCAAGTCTTAATATGCGTCGTGCTCAGTTTACTAGAAGGTGTTGGATTTTGCTACTTAGTTATCCTCTGGATCTAAAGGACCGAAGGTTTATTGAACAAACCTGCTCCAGTTTTGGCCAGTTGCTTCATTGGGATGAAAGTGATCCAAACCCGACTAGGGTCATTCTGCTAATGTTGGTGGATAACCCACTTGACATCCCTCGAAGCCTTGTTCTCAGAAGAGGCAACAAAGTCGGTGGGGAAGGACGTTCATGGACTGTACAAGTTTACGTCCTAGGTCTTGATTTTGTGGACCACGATCCAGGTGATGAGGAAGAGCCTCTGCCTTTCAATGGCAACCACCACCCTTACCACAAAACAGTCTTGCCTGGTCCTTATCCTGATGATGATGCTCCTCCGCCTGCTGCACCAGATGACTTGGGGCAGAATGATTCTGGTGACCAGAATGAAGTGTCGGATATGTTGTGCATAGCGCAGGGTTTTTCAACACAAGAAAAAGGTAGCATATCCTAATCTTTCTCCTCATATATAGCGTGTTAACTAATTTTTGGGCTCCAAATGATCTAGAAAAATTACTCCAGATTTGATGATGCCATAAACTAATCGCTGCTTAAAACAATGACGGTGGTCCAACCAAGGTGGTGCAGGATGGAGCTAGATCCAAGCAAGGTGGTGGTGCAAGACGATGGAGCTAGCTGTCGGACTAAAGGTGCTGCTTGAAGAGATGTGGTACAGACTAGATGTGCCGATTAGCTTATTTTGTGTTTAATGTGGATTATTTAAGAGCTAGTACTGTCAAGTTAATTAGTTTGTTGTATGGAATGGTATGTTGAACACTATTGTTTGGTTCCGTCGATGTTTATATGGCTCCCTTAGGATTGAAGGAATGACAAAGGAATTTTGAAGGATAGGATTTGTAAAGGATTTTTTTGCCTCACAGGAAAAACAAAGGGTAGTTTCCATAGGAATGGATTCCTTTGCTAAATTTTGCACGCAACATAAATGAGCTTGGGCCTCTTTTTTTTTTCATGTGCTGCTGCTGTATGCACAATGGCTAGCTGCTGGCTTCCATTCAAAATGACACCAAGTTACAGGTTTTCTCGTTTTTCTTATGATGCTGCCAAAGGGTTTTCCATCACAATTCTTATATTTTTCCTATTCTTGTGTTTTTCATATCCTTTATTCCAAAGGGAGTATTTAATCCTTGTTTATATCCCTGTGTTGATGTGGTTGAAAGATATTTTGTGCGTATGCTTTATTTTAATCCATGTTTATATCACTGTGTTTGTATCTAGTATTGTACGTTTGCAGAAGCTGCTGCTCGGTTACGAGCAGCTCTGTGCACCTTTTGGAATGCTACTTACGAACCTGTATAGCAATTTATACAACTTTATTATTAGTGAAGCCAAAATTATTGAACCTAGATTTTTTTAAAGCACATGTGTCACTCGTGAAAATTCCATTGCTTGCAACATGAGCACATGTGGTCTTGGTGGATTGTTTTCATTCCCGTGAAATGCATGCAGTCTGATTCCTTTCCTTCGGAAGGGAACACTGATTTCCTTTGTTACAAACTATGATTGAATGTATTTCTCTTCCGGAGGAATCTATTTCTTTAAATTGTCCCGTGAGTTTCCTTTGATGCAACAGGGCTAAACAAAAGACGAGCGCGCATAGGGCAAAAACAACAAGTGCAACATTCATCAGAGATGAGTGCGCATAGGGGAAACACATCAACATGCCTCATACAAGTCCATTTTTTATACTCCCTTTGTTCTCTTTTAATTGGCATTAGGAGAACTAGGGGTGCATCAGATCCAAAAGGTAATGGAGGGAATATAACCCATAGAGTACAATGCCTCACGGCAGAACCGATCATGCTAGTGCTTAATCCTACATTTCTCAGTACAGAAGACGCTCCACTCCTCCCACCCTTGCCTGCCGCAGAGGGCAGTCCCCAAGTTCCCCACTGTTGGGCAGCACCAAGCGTCATCGTCAACGTTGGGCACTGCCACTGGCGGTGTTCCCAGAGGAGGCCTGCGCAGGAATGCCTAGGCGATGCCATAGACACTCTCCATGGATTCATGCCGACCAGCAGCACTCTGTGTTTGTCCACTTCATCACAACAGACCCGACCGCGTTGTCGCTGACGTGGGCCTCGCCTTCGACCTGTCAGATATACTCGAGGGTGTTGCGGGCCCCGCGGTCGGCATCGTAGCGGAGCATGGTGAGGACGTAGGCCGCCACCATGTGGCCGTTCGCGGCCGCCAGGGCAAGGAACTTGGAGCCTGGCTGCGCGTGACCATTCTTGAAGACGAGGTCGAACCCGGTGATGTAGCATGCATGAGGTTGCCGATGATTGCCAGGCGCTCCACGAGGGCGTCATAGCTCCCGTTCCAGATGCTCTCCCGCTCCAGCGCCACGCGCCTGCCCACGGTGGGATCCCGGCACGGCGCGTGCAGGGCCGTGCAGGTGGCACGTAGACTAGAGAGGTCGTCCATTGGCCACGGGGAGGTTGCGGCGACCCACCCCGTGATCAAGACTGCAATATCGTGCAGCAAGGGTGACTCCATGGGCTTCGAATGGAACCAACGAGGGCGCGTGTGGTGGAGACGAAGTGGAAGTGTACACGCGGAGAAGAGGATGGCCGTTGTGTGTTGCGGAGAAGAGGTGTGGAGAAGACAATGAGGCGCGCGCAGACGCGCTGTGATGGTTATGGCTTCTAAAGTGCACCGTTTGTAATGTTAATTATGAAACTACGTATGCATTTCTTTCCCTTCCGGAGGATTCCATTCCTTTAAATTGTCCCGTGAGTTTCCTTTGATGCAAACTGGGATAAACAAAAGACGAGCGCTGGAGTTATAGCATCTAAGGTGCAACTGTTTTCTACTTTAGCCGCTAGAGTTGCCGGGCGGCAGGAGATCGCACACAGCGGGGCCTGCAAAGCGGTCTGTAAAGTAGTAATACTGGAAAATGCAACTGGCTGGTAGCGACGATTGGAAAGAAATGTGGAGACAATGAACTCCAGAAAATAAAAGAAAGGATGAGAAAAATGTTAGAAAAAGAAAGGCAGTACGTACTAAGATTTAAGGTGTAACATTGTGGAGACCCAAAATTTTAAACAGGAAATCTTTTCACGGACATTAATCCAGTCATAATTCTGTCAAACATACTACTATGTTATCTTTATTGTTGAAACAGTGGAAACTGATGCGGCCGGGTGCACCGAGCGGTTGTGTGCGCTGGTAACCGATGCGACTTACATGCGCAGTGCATGCACGTCCTTTGAATTAAATTAGACGCATCCCCAGACCACTGCTACAATGCTATAAGATGCTCATGCGCGTCATTTGAGTCAAATTAGACACGTCCCTTGACCACTGCTACAATGCTATAAGATGCTCACCCGCGCCATCGTCTTTTCCGCACAACCATTCCAACATACTCTCTTCTCTCTCTCCGCAAAACCGCGCCGCAGCTACTCTTCGAGTATATAGCAAATGCCTTCGAGCTCGAGCAACCCGCCGCCACCGAGCCCGCTGAGAAAGCCGACCGACGGTAAGCGGCCGCGGCTGGAACCCCCCCCCCCCTCGCCACCGCGCGCAAAGGATACTCTCCTCTTCAACATGGCCCAGTACATCTCTCTCAATGGAGTAGTAATGGTAGCGAGGACTGGAAAGAAAAGTGAAGACAATGAATTCCAAAAAATAAAAGAAAGGAGGAGAAAAATGTTAGAAAAAGAAAGGACCAACCAAAATGTGAAACAGGAAATCTTTTAACGGAAATTAATCCAGTCGTAATCCTGTCAAACATAGTATGTTATCTCTATTGATGACATGATATTATCCTTGTGATGATGTTGATGATGTTCACATGACAACTACCCTTAATTCACTTGCTACTTTAACTTGTGTACCTAACAAATTGCCAGAGCAAGGCGCGCGCCCATAGATGGGCCTCACGACGCATCCTTTGGACGTACACCAAGCGTCCTAGCGCAGTTTCGGCCCACGAGTACAAAGTGACTGAGCGCAGTTTTGGCCCACGAATACAAAGTGACTCAGCACAATTTCGGCCCACGGATACAAAGTGAATCAGCGCAGTTGCTGCCCACGAATAACAAGCCTGCCCGCGATGCTCCTACCTGCCTTCCCCCGGTGGTTAAATTTTGTCATGCTGAATAAAGAAGGAAAATAAGAAATTAAATTTTTTAGTACAGTACCCTTCAACCCGCAACGCCGGCCCCCTCTCCGAAAGGCGCTTGGAAGAGCATCCGTCGGCCGCAACGCTTGTAGGAGCAACCGTCGGCCACCACGCTTGGAGGAGCATCCGTCGGCCACCGCGCGTGGAGGAGAATCCGCTGGCCATAGCGCGTGGCGGAGCAACAGCGCTAGGTACCATTGCTCACATAATGTTCTTGTACATCTATCCTCTTATGGATAGGCTGAATGGCTGATTGAATTGTAGGAAGTGATGTCAGAAGATAAGATATGGATGGGAAAAGACAGGGATACGAGGGAGTGGCAGCATGAAATGAAGTCATTTTTAAATTTTGCATTCTAGGGCTCTCGTGAAGGAGCAACTATGCCTTGTCCTTGCACGAGATGTCGTAATATTTGCCACAAGACACGCAAGGAAGTTCATTGTCACCTTCTCAGTAATGGGATGTTATTGGATTATACTTGTTGGATACACCATGGAGGAATACCAGTTCAGGAAAATATTGCTGAGGAATCAACAAATAATGAGGACATAATTTCTGATGATGGTGCTATGGAAAATATGCTGTCCAATCTATTTAGAGGCACTGATCATGGTGGTACTTCAACAGATGTTGATGATTAAGAAAATGCTATAAACCAACAGGAGCCAACTGGGCATGCAAAGAAATTCTATGACTTATTAATTGATGCCAAAAAGGAGGTGTATCCATGTTGTTCGCAGCTGACCCAATTATCCTTCATTGTCAGGTTGTACCAGATAAAATGTTTAACTGGTTTGAGCAAAAAATCCTCGAGTTGCTCCTTGAACTATTCCCATTTGCGCTTCCGAAGGGCCACATCATTCCTAATACACTTGATAATGTTCAGAAGGTTATTCGTGACCTTGAGCTGGACTACCAAAAGATCGATGCATGTGTCAATGACTGTATGTTATTCTGGAAGAACTATTCTCTGCTGGATAGATGCCCAAAATGTGGTGAATTAAAACGGAAAAATAGTACTGCTGGGGATGCAAGAGAGGATTTACCTTGTGGAAAAGACAAGAAGCTTGTAGCACGCAAGATTCTACGTTACTTCCCTCTTATTCCCCGTCTACAAAGGTTTTATATGGGAGAATCAACGGAATCAAACATGCGCTGACACAAAGAAGGTCGTGCTGATGATGGAATATTACGCCATCTCGCCGATTCGAAAGCATGGAAGCATTTTGATAACATTCACCCAAATTTCTTTTTTGATCCTCGCAACATAAGACTTGGGCTAGCATCTGATGGTTTCAATCCATTTGGTGTAATGAATGTTTCTTACAGTACATGTCCTGTGATTCTAATCCCTTATAATCTACCACCTTGGTTGTGTATGAAGCAGTCTTATTGGGTGATGTCAATAATAATTCCTGGGCCAAAGTCATCTGGAAACAAAATTGATGTGTATTTGCAGCCTTTGATTGATGAGCTACTGAAATTATGGTCCGATGGTGTTGAAACATATGACAGTTTAAAGAAAGAGACATTTCTCATGCGAGTTTCTTTATTGTGGACAATAAATGATTTTCCAGCACATGCAATGCTATGTGGATGGAGCATAAAAAGTAAGCTAGCATGTCCATACTGCTATATAAACACTGACGCCTTTTAGTTGAAATATGGACGAAAGCATTGTTACATGGGTCATCATCATTTCCTACCTCAGAATAGCAGGTGGCGTCGAAACAAAGCTTCTTTCAACAACATAATAGAGAATAGAGAGTCTCCAACATCATTCTCTGGTGATGAAGTACTCCAACAATACGAGCATTTTGATCAAGTGAGTTTTGGACTGACGAATAATAAGAGAATGCGCACCGAGGAAAATAGATGGTATAATTGGAAGGAGAAAAGTATATTTTTTGACCTCCCTTATTGGAAGACATTGCTAATAAGGCTTAACTTGGATGTCATGCACATTGAGAAAAACTTTTATGATAGCATATTGGGGACATTGCTTGCTATGGATGGTAAAACAAAAGATAGTCTACAAGCTCGTCATGATATGAATGATATGGGTATACTACCAGATCAACATCTGATGGTTAGAAATAGCAAGTACACATTGCCGTCAACATTATATACTTTGGGCAAAGATGAGAATACCACCTTGTGCAAGTTTTTGGGGGATGTGAAGGTGCCCGATGGTTATGCCTGAAACATCAAGAGATGTATGGACATAAAAGCATGTAAGGTATCGGGTCTAAAAACTCATGACTGCCATATTATATTTCAGAAGCTCCTTCCTATTGCAATACGTAACATACTGCCTGAAAAGGTTGTTGCACCTTTAATTGAGTTAAGCACATTCTTTTCTAAAATTTGTTCTAAAGAATTGGCGGAACCAGATTCGGACAAGATGAGCAAACAAATTCTTGAAACAATTTGTAAGCTTGAGATGTTGTTTCCTCCCGCTTTGTTTGATATAATGGTACATCTTCCAACCCATCTTGCTGAAGAAGCTCGGTTGGGTGGACCTGTTTCTTACAGATGGATGTATCCAATTGAGAGGTACTATATATATGACTTATTGTAATATATATGACTTACAAATTCTTGAAACTCAGATGTTTTGTACTATATATATGACTTATTGTAGATGGCTAATTTAATTAGGTACCCTTTTCAGTGAGCATATTGAAGAACTGAAAAAGATTCATTCTCATGATGTTGATAAACACCATAGAGATGAGTTTGTTGATTGGTTTTAGTAACGAGTAAGTACATGCAAGTTGTTACTTTGATGAAATATTGAACATAAATATGTGTTCTGAAATTGGTTTGTCGATGACCTCTATTATACTAATGTGTACAAGTTACGACAATACACAAAGAAGACAAAGTAACCAATTATCTGTATGTATTATCTAGAGGACATGATTGTCGGGAACCTTTTTTAGTCGATCATTCATCAATGGACTCTTCTTTCGAACTGCAGATCTAGAAAAAGATTTACGGGTCCAAAACAGTGTTATTGTTGTTCGGGGCACTGATCATGATCGGTTTGGAGTAATGAAGAAAATGATTGTTGTTGATTTTGGAAAAAAATCGAGATTTCTGTTATTTCAATGTGAATGGTTTGATCGGCCTTTTGAAGCAGTCGGAACCAAAGCAGAGGCTCCAAAAAGGATCAATACAGAATAATAGATGTTGACACTACTGTTTATCAATTCTAGTTTGAGCCTTACATTCTAGCCACCCAAGCAGAATAAGTTTTTTATGTTCCAAGTGTGAAGCAACCTAAATGGGCTACAATTGTTAAAATGAAGCCATGAAACCTTTTTGCCATGCCCCTATACACAATGAAAATAATGTGACTTAGACGATGGAGGCTGGGACATTCATGATGATCTGCTTACTGATATCAATATGTTGCCACACATAAGTGAGGACACGACATCATGGGCTAGGAATGACATTGAGGGAGCAAGCGGTGATGCTTCCACTCTCCTAATGACAACGTCAGGTGATCGGTTTGAGGTAGATGGAGTTGCATCAGAAAATGAACACTACAACGACGATGATACATATATCAATGATGGTCATGTTGCTCCATTGTGGGGGGACAACAGCGACGATGATTATTTTTTTGTATAATTAAATACGTACTGTACGTGTCAGCTATGAACTGGAGTATTTGTGACGATAGGCTAATTTATGGAAGTGCGACTAATTAATCATTTATTAAATGTGGGACTAATCATTTATTGCATCCCCACTGTTGCATTAATTTGTGGGTGCTTCTCTCGATCGTTTCCACTAGCAAGTCGCCCAGCAAGCGTCACCACCCTCGCCCGCATTGGATCCCTTTGGCGCATGAACTACTGAATCGTGGCAACAAAACCTAATGCAACGATTGTGTTCTGTGACGATAGATGCTAATGCAACAGAGCAGTGAATCATGGCAACACGTTCTAATGCAATGATTGTGTTCTGTTGCATTAGGATCCTAACGCCACGAACCAGTGGATCGTGGCAACACATCCTAATGCAATGATTGGGTTCCGTTGCATTAGTATCCTAACACCATGAACCAGTGGCTCGTGACAACACATCCTAATTCAACGATTGGGTTCTGTTGTCTTAGGATCCTAACACCATGAACCAGTGGCTTGTGGCAACACATCCTAATGCAGTGATTGGGTTCCATTGCATTAGTAGCCTAACGCCATGAACCAGTGGCTCGTGGCAACACATCCTAATGACATGATTGGGTTACTTTGCATTAGGATCCTAACGCCATGAACCAGTGGCTCGTGGCAACACATCCTAATGCAACAATTGGGTTTTGTTGCATTAGGATCCTAACGCCACGAACCAGTGGCTCGTGGCAACACATCCTAACGCAACGATTGTGTTCTGTAGCATTAGGATCCTAACGCCATGAACTAGTGGCATGTGGCAACACATCCTAATGCAATGATTGGGTTCCGTTGCATTAGGAGCCTAACACCACGAACTAGTGGATCGTGGCAACACAGCCTAATGCAACGATTGGGTTCTGTTGCATTAGTATCCTAACAACATGAACCAGTGAATTGTGTCAACACATCCTAATGCGACGATTGCAGTCCATGGCGATAGATACCAACGCCACGAAACAGAGAATCATGGCAACACATCCTAATACAACGATTGGGTTCCGTAGCATTAGTATCCTGATGCCACGAACCAGTAAATCATGGCAACACATATTAATGCAAAATTGCGGTCCGTGGAAATAGATACTAATGCCACGAACCGAAGAATCATGGCAACACATCCTAATGTAACGATTGTGGTCTGTGGCGATAGATACTAAGGCCACGAACCAATGAATCATTGCAACACATCCTAATGCAATGATTGGGTTCTGTTGCATTAGTATCCTGACGCCACGAAATAGTACAATCGTGGCAATAGATCCTAATGCAACAATTGGGTTTTGTTGCATTACAATCCTAATGCAACTATTTACTTATTCGTGGCAACAGATCCTAATGCAACGATTGTGTTCCATGACAATACAACTCTAACGCTATCAACCATTGATTCATGGCAACAGATTCTAATGCAACGATTGTGTTCTGTGGCAATAGATCCTAATGCCACGAATTAGTGAATCGTGGCAAAAGACCAATCTTACTGCAACAATTTAGTATTCGTTGCAGTACAATCATTGCAACAGGACGGAATCCTTGTAGTGATCCAACCTATGGGAACCTTGAGGTGTGGATGAGCGACATCGACAACACTCTCCTCAACCACACTCGTGGAACCCATGGAAGGCAATCCAACATCGACACTCGACCCTCAAATGTCAAAGCCATGCTGCAGAACAAGGTTAGGCCAACCTCATGGACTACATCCATCGTTGGGGTTTCAGGCCCTATCGCAGACCTTGAACAAGAAAAAGCTTGGGGGAGGGCCCCCACTTGAGATAACTTGTATCACACCCCTAGAATATTCATTTCTATTCACCCATCATCCACCTTGCATATAAAAAAACTAAAAAAAAACTAAAAAAAAGTAAAGTAGAGTAGATTTCCTTTTAAAATAAAATAAAAGATGTGAGGTAAGAATGATTTGGAATTCACATAGATGAAATGATTAATAGTTGCTCTGTTTTAATTTTTCCTAAGTCCCTAGTTTACAACTTACTATTATCCAAAATATTGCTTTCATTGGCAAGAATTACTTTTGCCTTGATTTAGAAATTTTGGGTACCAAAAGCTTAATCCAATTCTAAGTTGTTGTGAGATATGATATAGTGATAGGGCTGCTATTCCTCGTTTGGAAGTGAAACATAAATTTCCGGAGAATTTCTAGAAAGATTTAAGTTACTCTCATTTGATTAGAAATACCTAACAAAGCCATATGATACATTACATTGATAGACACTTATGCATATGCTATTTGTCTTCACATTGAGCTTTGTCAAACTAGTATAGACTTATGTGAGATTTCGTTCATCTCTTTTTGAATTCAGGACTTCACTTGCACATGCTATACTTCTACACTAGAAGTAAGCAAATTATCATTGTACCACCATTCCAAAATAAAAAGAGAAACTCCATACCATTCATGCTTAGTACTCTCTCCAAATTTATTAAAAGGGAGTAGAAGACATGACTACAATAAAATGAAAAAAAAGAGAAAAAAGTAGCCATGTTGCATCCCTACAAAATAAGAGAGTCTACATAAATAGGAGTCATCTCAAACATCCACATCCACTTCCACTCCATCACACATGCACAAGTCCTGAATCAAATTGTTTTGAATTGATTTCTCCCAAGGCTTGCTTTTTTGACTTAGCAATATTATATGTTGCAAATATGGCTACTATATTCCCTACCAAGCTCCACATACAAGTCTTATTTAGTGGTAGGATGAGTGTAGGTAAAATGCCTTGGTGAGGAAATACTTCCACTACACAGAAAGGAGAGACCGAGAGAATCAAATTGAGGTACTTAAATTTGAGTGGAATTTGATTTCTAGGGTATGTGTGCTCCATTTGTTGTTCTATCTTTCAACCAACAATGAATGGGAGATGGCATAAGCCCCATAATGACTTAAGATTGGTGAAGTACCATGTTAATTTTTGCAATACTAGGTAGAGTATTTTGTTGTGCGCATGGTACTTTTGAAAAGTAGAACATTGCAGCAACTCCTGATCATCAACTTAAAGTCTTGACTTTACTCGGGACGAGCAAAGGCTAAGCTTGGGCGAGTTTGTTGACGGCTGTGATATACCAATTTCACCGGTCGATATAACTCAATTATGTGAAGGAAATATCATTTCTTGCACACATCACCTTTCTATTTAACCTATTTCCACTTGTACTTGGAGAAATTGGTGCATGCAGGTATTTTATACAGAATTGAAGTGAAACAAGGAGATGGATCCTGCAAAATATCATCCCAGCCAATCAAGCGTCGATATGTCGCAGCACATGGATCAAATGGCCTATAAACAGAAGTATCTGAGGCCATCAAACGGTGTAGCACCAATATCAAGGGATGGGACCCACCATGCAGTGACGTGGAAAAAGCACACATGAAACGGTGCAATGAGCAGGTTGGCCAACACCCCTAGTCGGCCTACTTGGTCCTGACACCAAACTCGGTCAGCTTTCACGTGTTGGCTCCTCCCAACTTGAAGAAGTCAGTGGTGACTGATTCACGCGCTTTTGGTGGCGGGAACCGACCCTACTCCACCTATAAATAGTACCCCTCACCCTTCACTTCAATGCACACCACTTGAGCACCATTCTATTGTATACACTAGTTCTTTTAGCCCTTAGTGGAGTTAGGCTATAGAGAGGAGAGCCTCTAGTCACAATCCAAGTTGGGAAAGGCATGACTCATATATCTTTTCTTAGATTTGTGACTTTATGCATAATAAAGATTTTATCTTTAGTCTTCTTTTATTCATATACTTGGATGAAACGTTTCTTGTTTGATTGTGAATTCCATGTATGTGGTGGGAGTAGTCTTTATGATTATGCCATATCACTCTTAATCTATTATCATAAACACTACAAACCCCCACTATAGTCTAATTAGTTATGATATGATCATGTTAATATGAATAACTTATGTTATGTATTAATATTGGTTCAATGATGATTAAGTTCATTGCCTTAGGATGGCTTGTGCCATGGCTCCTATATATGCTAGCATGATGCTGGGGTAGTTAAGTTGCGTTGAATATCTCGTAGACCCACAAATTGAAGAGGTAGGCAGTAGGCGGTGACAGCCCTATCTATCATTTGTAATCCTCCACGTTCGGCTATGCCACAGGCTCTTGGCGGGAGTCGTCCTAGTATTGCCAGGGGTAAACCCGTGCCCGATGTGTTGAACAACTTAGCATAAGTATTCACTATTGACATGCTCATTAGTATCTAACCTAGTCTATGTATATGTATATTAGAAGCATTGTAGTAGCAACTCCCTAACTCTTAGTCTAATCTCTGTTAGGACTCGTTTACCCTTTAGAATGGATTGCTTAGGTGTGTGTCACACTACCCATATTATCAACTTACCCCTGTCCTTATAATTGATTTGTATCCTATAGCTTGATTATAAGAATAGTGTTTATTTTACTCCATTGCCTTTTTGTGGGATAAATACGATACTCTTGGGAATACTCTTGGATGAAATGCTACATGACAATTTTTGTGTGCTTGCGGACCTCTTTTCTTGTAAGAGATGATCTGGACTTTAGTAGCCGTCAACAAAGGGAATAACAAGAGTGAGCACATGTCACCGTCAGCAAGTGTGGGAAGGTATGACATGTAGCTTAAACAAGGAATGATAATAAATAATGGCTATTTGCATAAAAGTACATTCACAACAGTTGAAAATACAATAATATGATCATTATGTGAGGTCAATCCCTTAAACCCTAATATAATTAATTTCATATCCAATACCATAATTCCAACATAAATAACCAAAACCATCAATAATATGTCATATTCAACTCATAACTGCCCATTCGACTCAATACTACCATTTTCATGTTCCAAGCCCAATTACTGTAACAATATCGATTCCAATTCAAATACAGCCATTAAACCAAGTTCAAGGTCCATAACTCTAATCATGTGAGGGTCCAAGTCGCTCATAACTGGGAGCATGGCTATCATGATAGTTTTTTTTACACCCTGCAGAGGTTGTACCACTTTACCCACAAGTTCGTGATTTCATCACCTTTCAATGACTATGGAACCTCTATGATGCCGTCTCACACTTCCATAGGTGTGCGTCCAAGAGATCACAAAATAGCCTTTACAAAGTGATTACTAGCATCTTGGGACCCCACTGAGGTTTCACTGGTGGTGATGTATCCAACTGAGCACACCCATCCATGGGACCCCTCTTGCGCCATTCGGATCCCAGGGTAGTCCCACCATAACTACAAACCCAACCGAGTACCCCTTCCCCGAGCTTTCCTAATGATCCGAATAGTACTGGCAATACACTAATTAGTCAGCTAAGCCACACCTATACATGGCCCTGTGGTGGTCGCTCCATGAACTGGTCCTTAGATCTAAAGCAAGCAAAACCACCAAAATAGTCCAGCACATTCCATATAATCGGCTTGCTTAGATCCATAGGTACTATGTTGCTAAAGAGTCATTATTATCAATTCCCATCATTCATGTGTTCAATAGTTCATAATTATGCAATATGATGGTTTCCCAGACCCAATTGAATATAGCAAAGCAAAAAGGTAAAACACACTTTCCGACTCTCTACATTGTGTTTAAGCGACAAGCGTGGTCATACAAGGCTAGTAAACTCCTATGAATGGGTTTCCCATCAATTTGACACAGGCATGCAATTTTGCACACAAAACCTTTAAAAATTGGATCAAAATGATCAAGGACACTTCCCTTGCTCCTAAGTTTAGATTAGAACGAAAGATTCAAAGTTCTGGTTCTGCAGGTCCTCGAAAGCACTCTCTACAGTGATACTTTCTATTCCGCCCGACAAACATGTGAAACAGACATTACAATGAAATATTGATCAAATATTACTCAATATGCCATGATATACATGATTGGTGCAATTGTGAGGAAAACCTTGTTAATGAGTTGCCATTAATGTTTACTAACCAGTTAAAATGGATTTTAACAAGTTTGAACAAGTTTCGTGTTTATTTGAGTCAAATTGGAATTAATTTGACAACAACACATTGCAAGGGTTGGATAAGTCCGATCTCAGGGCCGAACTAGTCCGCCCTGTCTAAAACTGCAAATTAGGGGTTTTCTGGACAGCAAGAATTCGGGTTAAACTCACGTGGAAAATTGGATGTAGAGGGTATACCGTGAGTTTAGAGCTCCGAGGGTCGAGAATTGGGTGCAAAACATGAATCTCGATGCTAGGGTTGATAATGAGGTGTTGAGGACGATTTGGCGATGAAGCATGTAGATGTCGAAAAGTTGACGAAGATCGAGCTTGCTTGATCCTCCTCCTTCTTCTCCTCCTTCTCCTTGCTGCTGGCTCTTCTCTTGATGACGGCGCAGGGCGAAAAGATGGCAGCGAGGGTTTTCAACGTGTGGGGGGTGTGGGGTATTGAGTTGCTTAAATAGGGTGGAGTGGTAGGGTTTTGAGTTGGATTTGGAGTAGAATTCGGTAGAGAACAAATAGGGGCCATGGTGGGATCCAATTGGGCTCCTATTGGTTTGGCCCCAAGTTCTTGGGCCCAATTAAGGCAGTTACCCAATAACTTAACGTGGAAGAAAATAGAATCTGAGTTGGACTCTGAAGACAGGACTAGTCCCCAAGGTGGCCGAACAACTCCTTTATGGAACATAAGAGATTTCAGACAAGTCTGGTCATAAAGGTCGGACAAGTCCGGCATTGGCTGGAAAAACTGGTCCGAATAAAAAAATGGCAATATCGGATTAGTCCGCTCGGAAAGACGGACAGTCTAGACAACATCAGAAACTCAATCGTACTAGTCCATGTAGTGTGCTGGACAAGTTCGGAGTTCTGAAGAACTGAACTTTCTGAAGTAGAAGAGGGACACCAGACTAGTCCGGGGTGGAGGCCGGACAAGTCCACTCCACGACAGGATTAAATTACTGATTGCTGTAAATTCATTTTTATCATGTTCCTTTTTAGGTTGCTAAATGTTAAACATGTATGAGGATGCATGCAATGCATTATGCATGAAAATGAGAGTGTTACAAACCTACCCCTCTTAAAATGAATCTCGCCCTCGAGATTCAACATAGAACGAAAAAGATAGGGAAATTCTCTCTTGAGATCCTCATTCCTACTCCCAGGTTGCTTCTAACTCTGTATGATGCTTCCATTACCCTCTCATTGGTTTCCAAAATTTTGACAGGTTGCTCAGTATAGGTCAAATCTTCCTCAAGCTCCAATTATTCCATTGATATTTGCTTTTTCAGTACCCTCAAGCACTTTTTGAGTTGAGAAACATGAAACTAATATTGGAAAGATGTGCTGGCATCTCCAACTTATATGCTACATCTCCACGTTTGTCCAAAATCTTGAATGGTCAATATAGCGAGGTGCCAACTTGGCTTTGATGTTAAATCGCTCGTGACCTCGCATGGGTGACACTTTGAGATATACAAAATCTCCCACTTCAAAAGTTAGGTTTCTTCGCCTATTATCTGCATAGCCTTTTTGTTTTGACTGAGCAGCCCTCAAATTCTCGCTGATTGTCTGAACTTGCTTTTCAGCATCCTGTATTACATGAGGTCCGAATACTTTAGTTTCTCCTATCTCATTCGAAAACAAGGGTGTTCTACACCTTCTCCTATACAACGCTTCATATGGCGACATTTTTGAACTTGCTTGATAATGTTGTTGTAGGAGAATTTTGCATATGGCAGACTTTTGTCCCAACTTCCTCCATACTTTAGCACAGAAGCTCTTAACATGTCTTCCAATATTTGATTTGTTCACTCAGTTTGTCCATCCGTTTGAGGGTGACACGCAGAACTAAAATTCAATTGAGTTCCCATCAATTCCTGCAGCTTTTGCAAGAACGTTGAGGTAAATTGAGAATGTCTATCGGACACTATTTTCTTTGGCACTCCGTGTAAACACAATATTCTCCCCATATACAATTCTGCCAACTTTGCTCCATTATAAGTAGTCTTGACAGAAATGAAATGCGCCGATTTCGTCAACCGATCCACAATAACCCATATGGAATCATATCCCGCTGAAGTGTGAGGCAACCCAACTACGAAATCCGTACCAACCTCTTCCCATTTCGATTCTGAAATTTCCAATTGCTGCAAGAATCCAGCTAGCCATTGATCTTTAACTTTGACTCATTGGCATACATCACATAATGCAACATAGTCAGCTATGTCCCTTTTCATGCCATCCCACTAGTAGCATGTCTTTAGGTCCTTATACATCTTCGTACAGCTGGGATGGATGGAGTAAAGTGATTCTTGTGCC
Organism: Tuctoria greenei; assembly: GCA_036927565.1. Classification (NCBI taxonomy): domain Eukaryota; kingdom Viridiplantae; phylum Streptophyta; class Magnoliopsida; order Poales; family Poaceae; genus Tuctoria; species Tuctoria greenei. The sequence continues at coordinate 95,004,469 of JAYESD010000005.1, forward strand.
TCCTTTAATATAGCCTGTCGAAGACGCTTCTCATTGAGCACAACAATCCATTTCCCAAGCCATAGAGTGCTATGTTCATCTTCATCAAATTGAATTATCTCCCTTGGGTCCTTTCCTTGATTTCCTTATCATTCGTTTGACCTTATCGAATTTCTTGTTCCAAGGTCAGATTTACTTCCATTGCTCCCATCTCATTACCGAATCCAAGATGTATCCACTCAAACTCCTTGCGTAGCTCGGATGGCAACACCCTAACGTTGAGCTGGTGGCTTGCTCCCTTTCGACTCAAAGCATCAACCACTATGTTGGCTTTTCCTGGATGATAATTGATTAACACATCATGATCCTTAATGAGATCCGACCATCATCGTTGCCTCAAATTCAGATCCATTTGCGTGAATATGTACCTGAGACTCTTATGATCCGTATAAATCTAGCATCTATGGCCAAGAACGTAATGTCTCCAAATCTTCAACGCATGCACTACGGCTGCAAGTTCGAGATCATGCGTAGGATAATTCTTCTCATGTTTTTTCAATTGCTTGGATGCATAAGCTACTACTCGGCCTTCTTGCATCAAGACAAAACCAAGTCCTTTCCTTGAAGCAACACAATAGATATAAAAAATCTTGCTTACGTCTGGCAACATTAACACTAATGCGGTGGTCAATATCTTATTTAACTCCTCGAAGTTGTATTGACAAGCTTGAGTCCACTTGAAGGGCTTCTCTTTCATTAATAGTTTAGTCATGGACTTCACTATCTTGGAAAAGTCCTTGATGAACCAATGGTAATATCCAACCATTCCAAGAAAACTCCTTATTTCCTTCATATTATGCGACGGTTCCCACTTTAGCACATCTCAAACCTTTCTTGGGTCAACCGACACTCCTCCTCCAGAGATGACATGGCCTAGGAACAATATCTCCCTCAACCAAAATTGGCACTTGTTAAACTTGGCATACAACTGGTGCTCTAGCAATTTCTACAATGTCAACCTTAAATGCTCTTCGTGCTCCTCTTCACTTTTTGATACACCACAATATCATCTATGAACACTACCACAAACTTGTCCAAATAATCCATGAAAACCTTATTCATGAGATACATGAAGTATGCAGGTGCATTAGTCAATCCATATGACATGACCGTGTACTCATAGGATCCATACCGTGTCCTGAAAGCTGTTTTGGGTATGTGTAATGGTCTAATCTTCATTTAGAAATATTCTGAGCGAAAATCAATCTTAGAGAATATCTTGGCTCCCTTCATTTGGTCGAACAGATCCTATATGCGGAGCAGCGTGTACTTATTCTTAATTGTCACCTCATTGAGAGACCGGTAATCCACACACATTCTTTGGGATCCATCCATCTTATCTACAAAAAGCGCTGGGGCTACACATAGTGATGAGCTTGGGCATATAAAACCCTTCTCTAATTGCTCTTGAATCTGCTTCTTGAGCTCTGCTAATTCCTTAGGAGACATCCTATATGGCCTCATGGCTATAGGTGCATTTCTAGGTATTAAATCAATGACGAACTCGATGTCATGATCAGGTAGCATACCTGAAAATTCCTCAGGAAACACTTCTGGGTACTCATGAACAACCAGAATTTCCTCCAAAGTTACTCCTTCTGCATGATTTACGATTGCCTTCTCGGTTGTTGGCTGAACTGCCTTGAATTCTATACTAACTCCTTCGTTGTCAATAGCACAGTCCGAGTGGCACACTTAATCACTCTGTTATGCTTCCTTAGCCAATCCATTCCAAGTATAATGTCCAAGCTTATGAATTCAGGACTATAAGGTTCGCGAGAAAATCTACCACCCTTATGGAAATAATTACTTTGACATACTATAGTTGTCCTCATCTCCCATCCTTGATATTTAACCCACAAGGTATACTTCAGGTATGATATAGTCATGCTATGCTTTGCAACATACTTTGATGAGATGAATGAATGGGATGCTCCAAAATCAAATAATATAGTAGCAGGATTGGAGTTTGCGAGAAACATACGAATCACAACATATTCAGCTTGCCGAGCCTCTTATGCAGATACATGGTTCACCTTGCCACTAGTGAAATTTTGTGGTCCTCAGTTGCCTCGAGTTGTCCCTCCATTGCGCCTAGGATTCTGCCTTGGAGCATTGTTCATATGTCCTTGACCTGATTTTGGGCATTGATTTGCAAAATGTCCCACTTGACCACAGGTAAAGCAAGTTTTTGCACCAGTGGTGCCAGAGAAATTAGGGCGAGGCTAATTTTGAGCATTAGCAGTCATATTTGGACGCGGCGCGGGTTGCATAGGTAAGCGAGGTTCTTGCTTGGAAGGGCGTTGCTGCATTGGCTGTTGTGGTCGCGGTGGATAAGCAGAGCGTTATGCATTAGCAGACGGGTTGTAATATAGTGCAGCAGGCTGTGCATAGCGAGTGTGGGCATTGCTTCCTTGCGGCTGTCCATGATATGGAATTTTCCTCTTGTTATCTTGCTCCATATTAAGAACCTTTTTCTCAACCACAATGGCCTTGTCAACAAGCTTCTGGAAGTTAGCATAATCAGTGTTCAGCAACTGGACTTGAATTTCATTGTTGAGACCCCTCGTAAGTAGGTATTGCTTTCTACTGTCAGTACTGATGTCTTATGGAGCATATCTAGACAGTTGAGTGAATTTGTTGAGATACACACTCACACTCATCCTTCCTTGCCCGAGGATTTCATATTCATGTCTTCTCGGTATCATGACTCCCTCAGGTACATAGTGAGAGCAATACTTCTCCTTAAATTCAGCCCAACTGATTCTCTCTTGATTAGCATGGGCATTGCAAAGGGCTTCCCACCAATCTACAGCAGCTTCAACCAACTGGTGTGAGGCAAAAAGAACCTTCTCCTGGTCAATGCACTGGACAAAGGAAAGTTTCTTCTCAACAGATTGTAGCCAATCATCAGCCTCCATAGGATCATTGGCTTGAGCAAAGGTAGGCGGTCTGGTCCTCATGAACTCTCCCAAATGGTTGTGGTGTGGCAGGGGTGGTGGTGGTGGATGCATGTAGGGCTGGTTGTTGTAATTAGCTTGCAGCTGTCCCAAGGTTTGCATCATGTTCTGCATGAGCTGGTTTTGCATGGCTATGAGGCACTCCTTGTTGCCGGCTTCCAGTCCAAGGTTGGCATTCTCGAGAACCTTGTTGTTCTCATCCTCCCCATTGGCATTCTATTGGTTAGGGGTCCTCGGCATCTGTTGGTGAAATAATAGTAGAGACGAAAGAATTTAGAACTTGAAAAGAAACGCCCCAAATTATATGCATCAAGGTGTATGTAACTAAACAACTCTCTTATTGATACTAAAAACCCTATTTGAGGATGTGGACAAGCATCCCACAACTCTCTATTATGTGCGGATGTGGACAAAACGCTAAGTGTCCCACAACTCGCACCAAGCACACAAGCACAAGCACACACCATGAAAATTCAGCACACCACACTAAATATAACTATTACGATCTAAACGCTTCTCTAACTTCTAGGCAAAAGACCAGACATAATTGTGTGAGTTGTGGCTGTCCTGGTCGTGAGGCGGCGTAGACGATGGCGGCGGCGAGTCATACATGGGTGCACGCCAAGGTGAGTTGGTCGTCCATGTATGCGCTGGAGAGGTTGCTACACCATTGACCTCCACAGTGGCACGGACTTCCTCTCGCTTTTCCAGGATGAACAATTTCTTACGGAGGTAGCAGATCTCTTCCATGGCATCAAGATAGCGATTTCCCAAATTCACCAATACTTTTTGAGATCTGTCAATGACACAAGAACTAGTTTGAGCTCCTTCTTGTGGTCTTAAGATTTCCCTTGTTCCATTCCTGCAATGCGGGTGCAACGCAAAACTAGTACCTCCAATCTGCTCTTGATAGATGTGGAACAATATAGTGAGTGCTTCCCAAGCAACATCATAAATAGCTTGCTCCATGGTGGATCTCCATGTGGACGCAAAGTTTCGGGTGATCACCTCATCTTTAGCAAGAATAGTAACTTGAGCCCTCCATTCTTCATGTCCGTGGCGAGGAATCCTCTTAACATAGTATTTTGGGTGCATTTTGCATAAATCAAGGAACTCCTTCAATTGCTTAGCTGCAAATCCTCCATCAGTGCCGTCGGAATGGAATGCTTGGGCGAAACAAAAAATTGTGTATTTGTCCTCCTTCCTGGCTTCACTAGGCTGTGATGCACTCCTTTGGGCTTCGGGTACCTCTTCTAGGGCTGCGAGTTCATCCTCTTGTTGTTTCTACTCCCGAGGTTCCTCCTCCTCATGTGCCTCATCTTTACCCTCCTTATGTGTTTCATCTTCCTCCTCCTCATCATCATAGAATTCCACCTCCTCAGGATCTTCCTTCTTTTCATCATCATAGAATTCCACCTCCTTAGGATCTTCCTCCATCGTGTTGGAGTGTTCATGCTCAACTTCCTTTGCGGGAGAACTCACTTCTTACTCCTCTTGGGTTAGTTTGTGAGGCCTAAGCTTGCTTCCAAGGGGCGGCAAAGGAGCTCTCTTGCGGGCTGTCATTTTCGTGTGATCCATCTATAAGAAAACATGAGAATATTAGAGGAAAATGTAAATATCAGTTCTTAAATTGCAGCAGCCATAAATTAAGTTGGGAGGATGTGCATTTGCCCAATAAGAGGGAAAAGTGGCAAAAATTGCAGCAGCAGCGAAAGCACAAATTTTCCCACATTATATAGCTAGTGGAAGGCAAAATAATGCAAAATAGACAAATTTCTAATAGGGAAGAAGTCCTAAGGGATTTGTGGTGTCCATTCTACCTAGGCATGCATCCTACGGTCAAACTCGGCTCTGATACCAATTTGTGACACCCGTTTCTGAAAATGAACCAATCGTAATGCATATGTGTGCCCAGGATGTTTAACACACATACACAAATGATTCACAAATGATAGCTAGATTATAACTATGTCTCGAATAATAACACTAATAATGGTACCTTATTACAAATCCAAATAGTCTTGAATACGTGCTCTAATAAGATTGCGGGGGAAACACTAAACACTAATGAAACCAACTTCACAGGCAAGCTTGACTGTAACACGCACGCGTAGAACTCCTCAAAGACCTTTGGTTACTCCACATTGTTTCCTGCGACTGACTTTGTTGGGGGATAGCAAGGGTGAGCACATATCGTACTCAGCAAGTGTGGGAAGGTATGACATGAAGCTTAAACAAGGTTTGATAATAAATAATGGCTATTTGTATAAAAGTACATTCAAAACAGTTGAAAATGCAATAATATGATCATTAAGTGAGGTCAATACCTTAAAACCCTAATATAATTAATTTCATATCCCATACCATAATTCCAACATAAATAACCAGAACCATCAATAATATGTTATATTCAACTCATAACTGTCCATTCGACTCAATATTACCATTTTCATGTTCCAAACCAAATTATTGTAACAATACAGATTCCCAATTCAATTCCAGCCATTAAACCAAGTTCAAGGTCTATAACTCTAATCATGTGAGGGTCCGGGTCGCTCATAACTCGGAGCACGGCTATCATGATAGTTTTTTTTACACTCTATAGAGGTTGTACCACTTTACCCACAAGTTCAGGATTTCATCACCTTTCGGTGACTATGAAATCTCTATGATGTCGTCTCACACTTCAATAGGTGTGTAGCCAAGAGATCACAAAATAGCTTTCACGAAGTGATTACTAGCATATTCGGACCCCACTAAGGTTTAACGGGTGGTGATTTCTCCAACTAAGCACATCCATCCAAGGGCCCCCTCTTGCACCATTCAGAACCCATGGTGGTCCCACCATCACTACAAAACTAGCCGACTACCCCTTCCCCGAGCTTTCCTAACGACTCGAACAGTATTGGCAATACACTAATTAGCCAGCTAAGCCGCACCCATACTTGGCCCTGTGGTGGCACTTTAAATCCTGGATGGTCGCTCCATGAGCCGGTCCTTGGATCTAAAGCAAGCAAAACCACCAAAATGGTCCAACCCATTCCATGTAACCGGCTTGCTTAAATCCCTAGGTACCATGTTGCTAAAGGGTCATTATTATCAATTCCCATCATTCATGTGTTCAATAGATCATAATTAAGCAATATGATTTTTCCTGGACCCAATTGAGTATAGTAAAGGAAAAAAGGTAAAACACCCTTCCCGACTCTCTACATTGTGTTCAAGCGACAAGGGTGGTCATACAAGGCTAGTAAACTCCTATGAATGGGTTTTGCGTCAATTTGACACAAGCATGCAATTTTGCACACAAAACCATTAAAAACGGAATCAAAATGATCAAGGACACTTGCCTTGCTCCTGAGCTTGGTTTGGATTGGAAGCTTTGAAGTTCTGGTTCTGCGGGTTCTCCAAAGCACTCTCTACAGCGATACCTTCTATTCCGCGATACAAACATGCGAAACAAACATTACAATCAAATATTGCTCAAATATTACTCAATATGCCATGATATGCATGATTGGTGCAATTGTGATGTAAAACTTTTTAATGAGTTGCCATTAATATTTACTAACTAGTTACAATGTATTTTAACAAGTTTGAACAAGTTTTGAGTTGATTTGAGTCAATTTGGAATTAATTCAGCAACAATAGATTGCAAGGGTTGTACAAGCCCGATCTCAGTGCGAGACTAGTCCGCCCTATACAGAACCGCCCTATACAGCGGGAATTGGGGATAAACTCATGTGGAAAATTGTATGTAGAGGGCATACCGTGAGTTTAGAGCTCCAAGAGTCGAGAGTTGGGTGCAAAACTTGAATCTCAACGCTGGGGTGTATAATGAGGTTTTGAGGACGATTTTGGGATGAAGAATGTCGATGTCAAAAAGTTGACGAAGGTCAAGGTTGCTTTATCCTCCTCCTCCTTCTTCTCCTACTTCTCCTTGCTACTGGCTCTTCTCTTGATGACGGTGCATGGCGAAAAGACGGCAGAAGGGTTTTCAACGTGTGGGGAGGTATGGGGTATCGAGTTGCTTAAATCGGGTGGAGTGGTAGGGTTTTGTGTTGGATTTGGAGTAGAATTCGATGGAGAACGAATAGAGGCTGTGGTGGGTCCACTTGGGCTCCTCTGGGTTTGGGCACGATGTTCTTGGGCCCAATTAAGGCAATTACCCAATAACTTAACGTGGAAGAAAACAGAATACGAGTTGGACTTTGAAGACCGGACTAGTCCGCAAGGTGGCCGGACAAGTCCGTTATGGAACAGAAGGGATTTCAGACAAGTCTGTTCATGGAGTCTGATCAAGTCTGGGGTTGGCTGAAAAACTGGTCAGAATAAAAAAATGGCAACATCGGACTAGTCTGCTCAGGAAGATGGACTAGTCCGAACAACATCAAAAACTAAATCAGACTAGTTCGTGCAGTGTGTCGGACATGTCTGAAGTTCTGAAGAACTGAACTTTCTGAAGTATAAGAGGGACACCAGACTAGTCCGGGGTGTAGGCCGGATAAGTCTGCTCCAAGACAGAATTAAATTTCTAATTAGCCCTAAATTAATTTTAATCATGTCCCCTTGAGGTTGCTTAATGTTAAACATTTATGAGGATGCATGCATTGCATTATGCATGAAAATGAGAGTGTTAGAACGCACCACCGAGGAAAAGGAAGGTGTTTGTGAGGAAGCCATCAGGCAAAGATGGTGCTCGTGCTAGCTCAGCAGTGCCAAGGAGAAGTGCAAGCAAGGGCAAAGGCCTTGCTAGTGGACCAATTGGTCCACTAAGACTGAAGCCACCAATGCAAAGGAATAGGCAGCCCTTAGAGAATGATTTCACTAGCAAAGGCAGTGAATTGGCCTTGAAGCTAAGAAAAGTGAATATGAATGAGTAGCCTATGCAGGCAGCAGACCCCAGAATCTGGAGTCATTTCCACGCCGATTACTACGAGACAGACTACAGGAAGATGAAGACTCATGTGGTTATGAGATAGTGGGTGTACTTGCAGTACATGGAGTCTATAACATGTGAAGCCTTCCAGGAGGTCCTGGAGGCTCTAGAGAGGCATGGTCTGAAGGATCTCCTACCCTTCAGGTACAACAGGAATAACGAGGTCATCGCCCAGTTTTACTCGACTTGGTACTTCTCGGGTGATGACTAAGAAGAAATTATTTGGATGACTCATGGGTCCAACTAAAGTGTTACTTTTGAGGAGTTTGCCAGGGTACTCCATCTTGAGTATACTCTGGACAATGAGCTTGTGATGCATAACTTGAAGGGTCTAGAGAGGAATGAGCTCACATTCCTCTATGACACAAGAATGTCGTACAAGCCACCAACCACCAAGTATATGAAGCCATTTTTTGTGGTGTTGAACAGAATTCTAAGGAAGACCATTGCTCTCAAAGATGGAGATGCAAGGGAGCATCCAAGGATCACTAAGTGTGACACCCGGTTCCGAAAATGAACCAAGTGCAGTATATGTGTGCCCAGGATGTTTAACACACATACACAAGTTATTTACAAATGATAATTACCACATCACAAATTATTAAAGAAGGTACTTTTATTAAAATATTCAAATAATCTTCAAATTACAAAATCTAATGATCATTATTAATAAGTTTTGAAAACTAATGCAGTAGCAATAAGCTAATTAAGGAACTAAGCAAACTGAGAAAATAGGGTAGCGCGGGTTCAAGCAACACCACAGGCAAGTCGGCAGCAGAACACAACCTATTACTCCGCATGATCATCAAGATAATCAAAGACATCACCTGAAATTGTTGGTTGGGGCATTGCAAGAGTGAGCACAGGTCGTACTCAGCAAGTGTGGGAAAGTATGACATGTAGCTTAAACAAGGAATTATAATAAACAATGGCTAATTGCTAAAAAGTATATTAAAAACATTTAAAAGGCAAACTAAGATGTCTATGTGATTTAATCACATCATATCACAAATGAACATAATTAACATATCCATAATTCATTAATCATTTGTATACCATATTCTCACCAGTATCATTAACCATGACCACTAATCACAAATCAATCCATAACCGTAACCAATATCATTACTATAACCCATCCATAACCATCTCAAATCTCAAACTTCCCTCTAATCATGTAGGTCATCCAGGTGCTGTTAACCGGGAGCATGGCTATCATGATAGTTTTTAACACTCTGCAGAGGTTGTACCACTTCACCCAAAAGTTTGTGATTTTGTCACTGGTCAGCGACTAAAGAAACCTCCCTTATGCCAATTACACTTCCTTGGCTGTATGGCCAAGAGATCACAAAATAGCCTTTACAAAGGGACTACCGACATATTCAAACCCACTAAGGTTTCACCGGTGGTGATGCCTCCAACTGAGCACATCCAACCAAGGTCCCCCTCTTGTGCCGTTCGGATCCCAAGGCAGTCCTGCCACTATTGCAAACCCAACCGGCTCTTAATTCCCCGCTCCCACAATTGATCCGAACAATGTTGACAATATATCTAATTAATTGGCTAAGCCTCTCCCATACTTTGCCTTGTGGTGGCACTGTAGTCTGACTTATTCTCGCATGAACCGGTCCTTAGATCCAAGGCAAGCAAACCACCATAACACCATACCAGTCCACAAACCATGCTCGCATAGATCTTACAAGTCCCACATCACCATTTAGCCATATTCATCAATTTTCATCGTCCATATGTTCACTAAATCATGATTAAGCATTTTGATTGTTTTCCCATCCCAATTAATTTGAGCGAAGCAAAAAGGTAAAAAATCCCTTTCTGACACTCTACAATGTATTCTAAGCGACAAGGATGGTCAAACAAGACTAGTAAACTCCTATCTTGGGTTTCCCATCATTTTGACACAAGCATTCAGTTTTGCAAACAAAACATTTAAAAACAGGATCAAGATGATCAAGGACACTTGTCTTGCTCTTGAGCTTGGTTTGGGTAAAAAGCTTTGAAGTTCAGGTACTGGAGATCCTCCATAGCACCCTCTAGTGCAACCCCTTCTACTCCGCGCAATAGACATACAAAACAACCATTCTAATCAATAAATGCTCATATATTACTCAATATGCCATGACGTGCATGATTAATGCAATTATGTGGTAAAACTTGTTAATGAGTTGCTATTAATGTTTACTAACTGGTTACAATGGTGTTTAACAAGTTTGAACACGTTTCAAGTTGATTTGAATTAAATTGGACTTAATTCAGAAAAATTCAGAATGAGAGGCCGGACAAGTACGGTTTCAAGGGCCAGACTAGTCCGCCCTGGACAGAATTGCAAATTAGGGTTTTTTGATCTGTGTGAATTGGTATTGAATTTGCATGGAAAAGGGAAAGTAGAAGGTGTACCATGTGTGTAGAACTCCAAGGATCGGGAATTGAATGCAACACTTGAATCTTGGCGATCTAGTGTTGGTGATGAAGAGTTGATGGAGAGTTGAGGGTGAATTGGTGACAAAGAACGAAAACACGATGAAGATCTTGCTTTATTGATCCTCCTTCGTGCTCTGCCCCTCCTCTCGCTGCTGGATCTTCTCTTGATGGCGGCTCCCATGAACTAGGGTTGACAATTTCTTCAATTGTGGCAAAGAGATGAAAAGTTTGGGTGTTGGGTTGTTTATATAGAGGTGGAAAGGTAGGGTTTGATGGATTTTGAGCCTAAAGTGGGTGGAGGCCGAGGTGGGGTCTCACATGGGCTCCAAACAGGTTAGACATGACGTGCATGGGCCCAATTAAGGTAAATAACCAATAAAAAATCGTGGATGAAAAGATTGGATCCAAGTCGGGCTCACTGGACAAGTCCGCTAGGGGGTCGGACTAGTCTGATGTTGGTCAGAGACGAGAATGGACAAGTCTGGTACGAGGTCCGGACATGTCCGGTCTTGTCCAGAGAGGAAAACAGACAAGTCGAGCATAGATCGGACAAGTGTGGGATTTAACAACTTATCCAAAAATCATACCAAAGACGACTAGTCCGCACTCAATCACGGTCAAGTCCGGAATGGAACAAAGGCTTAATCTAACTAGTCTGCAGCAAAAACGGACAAGTTCGGAGGGGCATCAGAGGAGAGGATCGGACTAGTCCGGGGCACAACCCGAAAAAGTCTATACTTCTAAAGACTTTTAAGTGTTGTTTTGCTTCTAATTAATTTTAATCTTGTTCTTTTTATGTTGCTTAAGGTTAAACGTGTATAAGAATGTATGCAATGCATAATGGATGAAAATGAGGGTGTTACACTAAGGTCCTTGACAAAAGTGATAAGCAAGACAAGGACATTCAATGTATTTGAGTATTTCTACAATGATATAGCGAATATTTAAAGCACTCCTAATAGGTCATGTGGCTATGCACCATATATAATGTTCATAATTGAGAAGGTGATAGGACTTGAGTTTGTGAAGGACATTGAGCACACAGGACTTATGCCTCAAAAGCCTACTAGTTCTTCAGTTCCCACTGCACCTCAGTCACCTGCAAGAGAGCAAAGATCAAAGCATGCTAAAGAAGATTTAAGAGCTCCAGCTGCCACTTCTGCTCCTCCGCCCTCCAAAGGGTCCTCCAGTGGCATCTTGAAGATTCTTTCTTCCATCTTTGCATCCTGCCGCAAAGTGGAAGTGAGGCAACACAAGGAGAGCCTCGCAAGAAAGAGGCACTAGCGATACATGAAGGACAACATCAAAGCTATTTGTCAAAATCTGGACATTGATCCTATTGGCTCTCCTGAGATCTCTGAGGACTCCGCAGCTGACATATCTGAGCTTCCACCTCTCACGAAAGAAGAGGTTGTTTCTTTTGGACCAAGTGGCATCTCTGTTCTTCTCTTCCGCATGAGCATGAGCATGAAGGTAAAGATAAATATGAGGACAGGACAGAAAGTGAACGAGGGAGTGACGGAGAGTAGTTTCCCTCAAATTTTCCCTTTTTGGCGCCTTGATGCAAAAGGGGGAGATATTCACAGTAGTAGTAGTATTTTGAGCCTTAAGGACTTCTTGATCATGGGCATGTATTTTTTTATCTTTAAGTTTGAAACTATTATAAGTTCTATTTGAATGATGTCTACTTTGTTTTAATATCAATGTGTGATGCTTGGTATGATATTCTTGTGATTATTGTTCATTATGCTATCGTATTGTCAATTACGTTCATCATAATATTTGCTCGCACACACTTGATAGGCACCCATCATAAAGAATGCATATATGTGAGAAGTAATTCTTGTTCATTTATATTATTCTCATATATGCACGCTTTATGAAAATAAATTTTTTACTCTTAATTGTGAAATCTCAATGGTTGTCATCAATCACCAAAAAGGGGGAGATTGAAAGTGCATCTAGGCACACCCTTGTGGGTTTTGGACGATTGATGACAAACAAGTGAGATCCTAATCAGATTTGTTAAGATGAAAGCAGGTCTTTGGAGAATGAAAACAACGGAGCACAGAAATGTGAAAAATGATAAATGAGAAGGAAAGTGCCCAAGTGAAGCATGTAAGCGCAAAGTAGTTCTAAGTTTATAGGATGTCTGTGAGAGACACATCTCTAGAGCTCATGTCTTTACGTAGAAAGTAAGAGATTACTTTGAAACACATATTGGAGCACCGGACAAGTCTGTTAATTAGCGGACTAGTCCGATTACCATTCTATTACAAGAACGGACATGGCCAGACTAGTCCGGTAACTTTAATGTTGTTCATACGGACAAGTCCCGAATTGCAGACTAGTCCGTCAACTTCACAAACTTCACCTTGCACCGGACAAATCCTTTTAATATGGATAAGTCTGATTTTGTTACTGGACACACATCGGACTAGTTCGGTACACTCACTGTAATTAGGGTTTCAGGTGCGCTGCATTACTTCACGCACAATTCACCCAACACACCGGGCTAGTCCGATCCGAGAGTAACTTTTCCTAATGACTGAAAATAAGTGATCCACGACCCCTAAACACACAACCAAGAACCCTAGCGCCGTCACATGTCCCAAGAGCACAAAAAAACTCCTCTCCACACACCTAAAGCCGTAAAAGGTTCAATCTTTTGGGAATCAAGATTTGGGAAAGGGAGAGTGACGTCTACGCATTGTTTAGCTCTTGGTGTTCGATCTCCCATACACTCTTGCAATTATTGTGAATATTTTGAGTTTATTTGATTTGTTTTGTTGCTGTAATCTTGTGGGAGTCATCAACTTGTGAGGTTGCCCCATCGACTCGGTGATTATCCCCGTGATAGTGGAACTCAAGTCGGCCTTCGTGGTGACCTGACGAGGTAAAGGATTGGTTGAAACCCGCCTCTATGTGAGCTCCTCAACGAGAATGTAGATCTCTTTTGTGGGATCGAGCCTCGGTAAAATTCTTTTCTCGCGTGTTCTTGATCTTTACTTTTCATCATTATCATTGTCTAGGGCAAGACTTGATTATTCTCATATTTGTCATTAACTTTGTGATTCTCAAGGAACTTAATTGTTATCTTCACCTAGTAATCACTCTAAAGTTATTCTACTATTCCGCTGCTATAATGTACGAAGAAAAACACAAAAGCAGTTAACCTTGTCATAGGTGTAACATGCACACCGGACTAGTCTGCACCATGCAACGGACTAGTCCGGTCTTCCTGGTATTTGACCCTTTTGTTAAGTGCTGCAGGAAAAAGTTCAACGCCTGTTCACCCCACCCCCCCTCCTTTAGGCCACATTTAGGGGTGGACTGTATCTGTGAATATGAGACATTTCTGGAGCTGAGATACGTGGAAAATGTCATGTATACCAGCGAGAGACTGCAACTCCAATCGATAAGCCACAGGTCCGCACTTCTTAGTGACTGTGAATGGACCAATAAATTGGGGAGCGAGCTTTCCTTTTACTCCAAACCGATGAATTCCTTTCATCAGAGACACGCAGAGGTATACATGATCACTGACGTTGAAGTGCAGTGGGCGATACCTCCTATACGCATAATTATTTTGTTGAGATTGAGCCGCTCTTTGATTTGCTTGAATGATCTAAACTTGTTCCTCAGCTTCGTTGACTAGATAAATCTTGAATGTCACTCTCTCGCCGAACTGACACCAATTCAGCGATGGCGGCATTTCCGGCCGCAGAGAGCTTTCGTATGATGCCATCTTGACACTCACCTTATACCCATTGTCTTCTCATAAGGATCTCATTTTTGACTTAGTAATATATGAATTGCAAGTGTGCTACTCTTTATCTCTACCAAGCTCTACAAAAAGCCATATTTAGTTGTAGGGACAAAAGTGGCAAAGTGATACCAAGGTGAGGATTCAAACACTTTGAATGGATTGACAGAATCTAGTTGAGGGCAAAAGGCCATTATTCTTTCGACATTCGAAATGTAGCAATTTTCGAAGTTATTTCAGCAAGAGAAAAGTCCGGGTGAGATGAACTCAACCGTTCCACCTCTCAAACGCCCAAGATGATGTGGTAGCCACACCACAAAAAGGGTTCATGAACAAAGGTATGAATTGACATAGTTTGTATAATTCTTTCATATTTGAAGCAAAATTTTATCTTAACACTTAGTTCTTCTTGCCTTCACTCGAGGATGAGAAAATGACTAAGTGTGGGGGAGTTTGTTGATGATCCTTAAATGCTAAATTTGACTGTCAATTCACTGCATAAAATTATAAATTTTACAACATAACATATTGCTAGGGGTTAATATTAAATAATTTCACAAGTGTTAGTGTCTATTTGCATGCAAGTGAACTAAGCCCCTATAACACCTTCATTTTCATGCACCATGCCCTGCATCCATCATTAAATATTTTAACATTAATACACATAAAAAGGAAGTCTAAAATGAACTTAGAGTTAAACCACACTAAGAATTCTGGGAAGTGCGGACTAGTCCGATTTTGGTGTGGACTAGTCCGATTTCTCTCTGACTTCCATCGGACTAGTCCTTTTTGCTGCGGACTAGTCTGTTTTTCTCTCTGGACATTTTCAGACTTGTTCGGTCCTGTGCGGACTAGTCCGGTGTTCCAATTCCTTGAAAATTTGCTAAGTCACTGGACTTGTCCGGACTAGTCCGGTATTCCAGCGGACTTGTATGTTTTCCCCTCTGACTCAAGTCGGACTTGTCTGATTTTGGCCAGACTTATCTGTTTTTCCCCTCTTGATAAGTTCGGACTTGTTCGATGTCTAGTCCGAACTTGTCCGATTTCCCTCTGTCTAACTTCAGACTAGTCCGACCCCTTAGCGGACTTGTCCGATAAATGGCGACCCTGAGTTGATCTTTTGTTTCATGACTTTTTTTCAAGTTTTACCTTAAGTGGGCCTAAGGACATCGTGCATACCTCTTTTAGAGCCCACGCGGGACCCTGAAATCGACCCCTACTCATCTTAACCTCGAAATCCATCTAACCCTAGTCTCCACCTCTATATAAACAACCCCGCCCCTTGGCTTGACATTTATTTGCCTCTTTTCAACCACACCCAAACGCTAGATCGTGAATAGCGGCCACCAAGGAGGGAGAAGGAGATCTAGAGCAAGAAGAAGAAGAGGAGGAAACAAAAGAGGGTCAAGATCTCCATCAAGTTTCGTCCTCCATCGCCAATTCACCATCAAGTTCTTTATCAACCCTAGATCTTCAAGATCCAAGTGTTGTCTCCAAAACTCTTGTTTCTTTGGAGTCTTAGACACCTTGTATAGCTTCTAATTTCTTTTCCTTACGTGAATTCAATCCCAAATCTCCAAATTCATGTAGATCTAGGAAACCCTAATATGTTGTTCCTGCATAGTGCGGACTAGACCGGCCTGCTGCGGACTTGTCCGATTTTTGCAATCTATTTCCTATTGAATGAAATCTAAATTGTTTCGAATTAGTTCCAAACCTATGTAGACATGTTAATAACCATTGTAATTGGGTAATAAACATTAAAAGCAACTTATTAACTAGTTTTGCTTTGCATTTGCATTAATCATGCATGTCATGTCATATTGAATAATATTTGTGCACTCTTTGATTGTGTTTCTTGTCTTGTATGTTTATTGTGGGGATTAGACGTGTTTGGGCTAGGGCGTGCCGCGGAGGATCTCCAGTACCAAGAGTTTTAAGCCTTTGACCTGAACCAATCCCAAGAGCAAGGTAAGTGTCCTTGAACATATTGATCCTGTTTTTAAAGTAAATGTTTCGTTTGCAAAACTGCATGCTTGTGTCAATTTGATGGGAATCCTATGATAGGAAGTTTACTAGCATTGTTTGACCACCCTTGTCACCTGGAATACATGGTAGAGAGTCGGGAAGGGCTTTTTACCTTTTTGCCTTGCTTAATTAATTGGGATAGGAAAACAGCTATACCATTTAATTATGCATTTATCAGATTATGATTAACTTGAACTGGTTAATATGATGTGGTAAAGGGTGATCTAAGCAAGCTGGTATGTGGATGGGTTGATGTTATGGTTGTTTCGCTTTGCTTTAGATCTAAGGACCGATTCATGCGAGAATAAGCCAGGACTACAGTTCCACCATGAGGCCAAGTACGGGTGCAGCGTAGCTGATTAATTAGGGCTTTGCAAGTGCTATTTGGACCATTAAGGATGCTCGGAGAAGGGGTAGTCGGATTGGGCTTGTTGATGATTATTGGGAGTACCCTGGGATCCAAATGGCTGAAGACGCGACCCTTGGTTGAAGATGTGCTCAGTTGGAGGCATCACCATTGGTGAAACCTCAGTGGGGTCTAAATAGGCTAGTTATCCCTTTGTAAAGGCTATTTTGTGATCTCTTGGCCATACACCAAAGGAAGTGTAATTGGTGTAAGGGAGTTTCTTCAGTCGCCGATGGGTGATGAAATCACAAACACGTGGGTAAAGTGGTACAAACTCTGCGGAGTATTAAAACTGTCATGATAACCGTGCTCCCGGTTATGAGCACTTGGACAACTTCCATGATTAGAGGAAACTTGGGATTTGGGATGGTTTGGTACTGGTTATGGTTTGGTTATAGTTATGGCTGGTTATGAATTAAGTTCTGATATTGATTATGATTATTGATAATGAGGAATCTGGAATATGGATGATGGTAATGAATATGGACTCGTACTATGATATTACTTATGATTTATGATTGGATTACTTCACATACATATAATATGTTGCTTTTTAAATGTTTTAATGTACTTTTCAGCACTTAGCCATTATTATATTCGTCATTTGTATCAGCTATATGTCATACTTTCCACACTTGTTGAGTAAGACATGTACTCACCCTTGCAATTTCTCCGCTAACAATTGCAGGTCAGGATTGAGAGTATAATGATGATAATGCAGATTTCTAGGCCGTGTCTACCATCAGCTTTGCCTGTGGAGTGTTGGAGCTGCGTTATGCCTTTTGCTTAGTTGCTTATTAAATTATTTTTGATGTATTAGTTCAACATGTCATTAATATTCATTAGAGCTTGTATTCGAGGATACTATGAATTGTGTAATAAAAATGGTTAATTAATCTGGTTCTATGGTAATTTTTTTATATCCTTTTGTGATTGCACTCGTGTATGTGTGTTGAACATCCTGGGCACACATACTTGTTCACATGGTTCATTTTCGGAACCGGATGTCACAAATTGGTATCAAAGCCACAGGTTGACCGTAGGACGCAGCCTAGATAGAATGGACACTTTAGAGCACATAGGAGCACTTAGGAACCGATGTGTTTTTGTTTGGTGTGTTGTTTTCAATTTGTTGTTTGCTTGTGTGCTTAATAGAGGATTTTAGGATTCTCTAGCATTGCCATTCCACATAGGCTAGTATAGTTAGTTGTTTAGTTTCATACCCCTTGATGCATATAGTTGGGGACGTCTTCTAAATTCTTATCTCTTGCTTTTCTTTAGATGGTGAGGACTCGCAACCAGAGGGATGGTAGTGATGAGGAGGAGAATAATGGAGCACCTTAGAACAACAATGGACAATGATCCGCTCACGGAGCTATCAACAATGAGCAGCTTTTGGATATGCAGAACCAGATCATGCAGACCATGATACAAACTATGGGACAGCTGCAGGTTGGTCACGTCAACAATCTGCACCACATGCCTCCACCGCCACCCCCACCTCCTCATAACCAGTTGGGAGAGTTCATGAGGACTAGGCCACCGACCTTTGATCAAGCCGCTGACCCTATGGATGCCGATGATTGGCTCAAGTCCATGGAGAAGAAGCTAGCTATTGTCCAATGCAATGATCGGGAGAAGGTGCTATTTGCGTCTCATCAACTTGTTGGAACAGCTGCCGATTGGTGGGATTCCTTATGCAATGCTCATGAGAACCAAGAGAGCATTACTTGGGCTGAGTTAAAGGAGAGTTTCCGATCTCACTATATGCCCGAAGGTGTTATGATTTTGAAGAGGCAAGAATTTGAGAACCTGAGGCAAGGAAGGTCAAGCATGGGTGAATATCTAAATAATTTCACTCAACTCTCAAGATATGCGCCTAAGGATGGGAGACGGGACAACCGAAAGCAATACTTGTTCATGAGGGGCTTTAACAATGAGATCCAAGTGCAATTGCTCAATTGTGATTATGACAACGTCTGAAGCTTGCGGACAAAGCAATTGTTGTGGAGAACATGGCCCGGGAGATGGAGCAAGACAACAAGAGGAATGCGCCATATCAAGGACAACAACAAGTAATGTGCACCCTCACTTTGCGCCACCAAATGCACCATACTTCAGCTCTTCTGTGCCTGCTCCTCCCCCTAGTTATGCACCACGCCCAACTCAGTTTGTGCAGCAGTGCCCTGTTATGCAAGCACCTAGGCCTCTAATGCCTTTTGCACCTCGTACTAATTTTCCTGGTGCAAATGTTCAGAACCAAGCTCGTCCCAATAATTCTGGCGTAGCAAAGAAGTGCTATACTTGTTGAGAAGCTGGACACATTGCACATCAATGTCCTAAGTCAGGCCTTGGTCAAGGAAGCAATGCACTGAGGCAAAACTCAAGACCCAATGGAGGACAGTCGCAAGGGAATCATGGACAGCAGAATTTTGCTTGTAGCAACGTAAACCATGTCTCTACGGAGGATGCTCAACAAGCGGATGACATGGTCATTGGTATGTTTCTCGCAAGCTCTAACCCGACAACTATGTTATTTGATACTTGAGCATCGCATTCGTTCATTGCATCGAAATATGTTGCCAAGTATAGTTTTCCTATCTCTCATATGAAGTTTACTCTATTGGTTAAGTCTCTTGGAGGAGAGATGAGGACAAATATAGTATGTCCAAAAGTAAGCCTTAGAAAAAAGGGGGTAGACTTCTTTGCCAACCTCATTCTCTTGGATTCCCAGGGATTGGACATTATACTTGGTATGGACTGGTTGAGGAAGCACAATGGAGTTATTGAGTGTGCCACGAAGACAGTGAAGTTGACCAATGTGGAAGGGATCACCGTAGAATTTGAAGCATCTCCTTACGCACCAAAGCAATTGGAGCTGAATCATATGGACGGTGCCGCAATTGAGGAGATTCCGGTGGTGTGTGAATTTTTGGACGTGTTCCCGGATGAGTTGTCAGGTATGCCACTTGATCGAGATATTGATTTTTTTTATTGATCTAATACCTGGAACTACACCTATAGCTAAGAGGCCATATAGGATGCCTCCTAAGGAATTAGCGGAGCTCAAAAAGCAGATTCAAGAACAACTAGAGAAGGGTTTCATTCGCCCAAGCTCTTCACGTTGGGGAGCGCCCGTTCTATTTGTAGATAAGACGGATGGGTCACAAAGTATGTGTGTTGATTACCGAGCTCTCAATGAGGTGACCATCAAGAACAAGTACAACTTGCCACGCATAAAGGATTTGTTTGATCAGATGAAGGGTGTTCTTGTCTTCTCTAAGATTGATTTGAGGTTGGGATACTTTTAGATGAAGATTAGACCATCGGACATACCCAATACATCTTTCAGGACACGGTATGGATCCTATGAGTATACCGTGATGTCCTTTGAATTCACAAATGTGCCTGCCTACTTTATGTACCTCATGAATAAGGTTTTCGTGGAGTACTTGGATAAGTTTGTCGTGGTGTTTATTGATGACATTATGATCTACTCAAAGGATGAGAAGGAACATGAGGAACACTTGAGGCTTACGTTGCAGAAACTGAGAGAGCACCAATTGTATGCCAAGTTCAGCAAGTGCCAGCTTTCGTTGAAAGAGGTGTCGTTTTTGGGTCATATAATCTCGGGAGGAGGAGTATCGGTCGACCGCATGAAGGTGAGGGACGAGTTGAAATGGGAACCCCTGTAGAATGTAAAGTAGATCCAGAGTTTTCTTGGGATGGCTAGATATTACTGTCGATTCATCAAGGACTTTTCTAAAATAGCCAAGCCAATGAAAGAGTTGCTAATGAAGGGGAAAGCATTTCAATGGACTCAAGCTTGTCACGAGAGTTTTGAGGAGTTGAAGAAAAGGTTAACCGCAACCCTAGTTTTGGTTTTGCCGGATGTGAGTAAGAGCTTCGATATTTATTGTGATGCATCGAGACAAGGACTTGGATGTGTATTGATGCAAGAAGGTCAAGTGGTTGCATATGCATCGAGACAATTGAAAAAACATGAGCAGAATTATCCAACCCATGATTTGGAACTCGCAGCCGTGGTACACGCATTGAAAATTTGGAGACACTACATCCTTGGACATAGGTGTGAAATTTACGCGGATCACAAGATTCTTAAGTATATTTTCATGTATATGAATTTGAGGCAACGAAGATGGTTGGAGATCATCAAAGATTATGATGTGGGAATCAATTATCATCCAGGGCAGGCTAATGTAGTGGCCGATGCTTTGAGTCGGAAAGGAGTAAGTCACCAACTCACAGTTCTAGAATTACCATCCGAGTTATGTAAGGAGTCTGAATGGTTGAATCTTGTATTTGTGAATGAGATGGGAATAATGGAGTTAAATCCGGCCTTGGAGCAAGAAATTTGAGGTGGTCAGAAAAAGGACGAGGAAATCCAAGAGATCGAGGAAAGGACCCAAGAAGGGAGAGAATTCAGATTTGATGAGGACGAACGTGGCACTCTATGGCTTGGTAAGAGGATTGTCGTGCCTAATGTGAAGCATATTCGGGAGACAATATTAAAGGAGGCACATGACTCGCCATACTCAATTCACCCTGGTTGTACAAAAATGTACAAAGACTTGAAGACGTGTTATTGGTGGGATAGCATGAAAAAGGACATAGCCGAATATGTAGCTTTGTGCGATGTGTGCCAATGAGTCAAGGCAGAACAACAAAGGCCAACTGGATTGTTACAGCCATTGAGGATTTTGAAATGGAAGTTGGAAGAAATTGGTATGGACTTCATAGTTGGTTTACTGTGTACCCAGTCTGGTTATGACTCAATTTGGGTAATTGTGGATCAGTTGACCAAGTCGGCTCATTTCATCCCTGTGAAGAAGACCAAGTATATAATTGCACAATTGGCCGAAATATACATGGAGCATATTGTGTGCCGACATGGGGTACCAAAGAAGATAGTATCGGATAGAGGTTCTAAATTTACCCTAGGTTTTGGCGGAAATTGCATAAAGCATTGGGAACAAGGTTAAATTTTAGTTCAACATATCACCCTCAAACGGATGGACAAATCGGGAGGACCAATCAGATTTTAGAGGATATGTTAAAAGCTTGTGCTTTAAAGCAAGGGAAAATTTTGGACAAGAGCTTGCCATATGCGGAATTCTCATACAACAATAGTTACCAAGCAAGTTTGAAGATGTCACTGTATGAAGCACTATATGGAAGGAAGTGTAGGACACCTTTATTTTGGAATGAGATAGGAGAAACTCTAGTATTTGGTTCGGATGTGTTGCTAGAAGCTGAAAAACAAGTTCAGTTAATTCATGAAAACTTGAGGGCCGCTCAATCAAGGCAAAAAGTCTTTGCGGACAATAGGAGAAGTAAATTAGGTTTTGAAGTAGGGGATTTCATTTACCTCAAGGTGTCGCCAATGAGAGGTCATAAGAGGTTCAACATAAGAGGCAAGTTGGCACCTCGATACATTGGACCATTCAAGATTCTAGACAAACGGGGAGGAGTAGCATATAAGTTGGAGATGCCAACTCATCTTTCGGATGTCCATGATGTGTTTCATGTTTCCCATCTCATAAAGTGTTTAAGGGTACCAAAAGAAAACGTTCCAATGGAAGAATTGGAATTAGAGGCAGACTTGACTTATACGGAGCAACCGATCAAAATCTTGGAAATCAAGGAAAGAGTCACAAGGAACAAGACTATTAGATGGTGTAAAGTTCAATGGAAGCATCATACAAAATTGGAAGCAACATGGGAGTTGGAGGATGATCTCAAGAAGGAATTTCCCTATCTTTTCTCTTCCTCGTCGAATCTTGAGGGCGAGATTCATTTTAATGGGGGTAGTTTGTACCACCCTCATTTTCATGCATCATGACCTGCATCCATCATTAAATATGTTTAACATTAATCCACATAAAAAGGAACAAGTTTCAAATGAATTTAGAGTTAAACCGCACTTAAGAATTCCGGGAAGTGCGGACTAGTCAGATTTTGGTGCGGACTAGTCCGATTTCTCTCTAACTTCCATTGGACTTATCCGTCTTGCCACGAACTAGTCTGTTTTTCTCTCTAGACATTTTCGGACTTGTCTGGTCCTGTGCGGACTGGTCCGTGTTCCAATTCCTTGAAAATTTGCTAAGTCCCTGGACTTGTCCGGACTAGTCTGGTATTCCAGTGGACTTATCCGTTTTCCCCTCTGACTAAAGTCGGACTTGTCCGATTTTGGCCAGACTTGTCTATTTTCCCCCTCTAGATAAGTTCGGACTTGTCCGATGTCCAGTCCAGACTTGTCTGATTTCCCTCTTTCTAACTTCGAAGTAGTCCGGCCCCTTTGCGGACTTGTCCGATAAATCGTGACTCCGAGTTGATCTTTTGTTTCACGACTTGTTTTCGGGTTTTACCTTAAGTGGGCCTAGGTATGTCATGCCTAACTCTTTTAGAGCCCTTGTGGGACCCTAAAACCGACCCCTACTATTCTCAAACTCGAAATCCATCTAACCCTAGCCTCCACCTCTATATAAAGAACCCCACCCTTGGCTTGATATCTATTTGCCACTTTTGAACCACACCATAACCCTAGCTCGTGAATAGCCGCCACCAAGGAGGGAGAAGGAGATCTAGAGCAAAAGAGGAAGAGGAGGAAACGAAAGAGGGTCAAGATCTCCATCAAGTTTCATCCTCCATCGCCAATTCACCATCATGTTATTCATCAACCCTAGATTTTCAAGATCCAAGTGTTGTCTCCAAAACTCTTGTTTCTTTGGAGTCCTAGACACCTAGTATACCTTCTACTTTCTTTTCCTTATGTGAATTCAACCCCAAATCTCCAAATTCACGTCGATCTAGAAAACCCTAATCTGTTGTTCCTGCGCAGTGCGGACTAGTCCGGCCTCATGCGGACTTGTCTGATTTTTGCAATCTATTTCGTGTTGAATTAAATCTAAATTGTTTCGAATCAGTTCCAAACCTGTGTAGACATGTTAATAACCATTATAATTGATTAATAAACATTAAAAGCAACTTATTAACTAGTTTTGCTTCACATTTGCATTAATCATGCATGTCATGTCATATTGAGTAATAATTGTTCACTCTTTGATTATTTCTTGTCTTTTATGTTTATTGTGCAAATTAGACGGGTTTTCGCTAGAGAGTGCCGCAGAGCATCTCCAGCACCAAGAGTTTGAAGGCTTTGACCTGAACCAATCCCAAGATCAAGGCAAGTGTCCTTGAACATATTGATCCTATTTTTAAAGTAAATGTTTTGTTTGCAAAACTGCATGCTTGTGTCAATTTGATGGGAATCCTATGATAGGAAGTTTACTAGCTTTGTTTGACCACTCTTGTCACCTGGAATACATGGTAGAGAGTTGGGAAGGGAATTTTACCTTTTTGCTTTGCTTAATTAATGGCATGGGAAAACAGCTATACCATTTAATTATGCATTTATGAGATTATGGTTAACATGAATTGGTAAATATGATGTGGTAATGGGTGATCTAAGCAAGTTGGTATGTGGATGAGTTGGATGTTATGGTGGTTTTGCTTGCTTTAGATCTAAGGACCGGTTCATACGAGAATAAGAAGGACTACAGTGCCACCACGAGGCCAAGTATGGGTGCGGTGTAGCTGATTAATTAGGGCTTTGCTAGTGCTATTTGGCTCATTAAGGATGCTCATGGATAGGGTAGTCGGATTGGGCTTGTTGATGATTGGTGGGACTACCCTGGGATCCAAATGGCTCAAGAGGGGGCCCTTGGTTGAAGATGTGCTCAGTTGGAGGCATCACCACCGGTGAAACCTCAGTGGGGTCTAAATAGGCTAGTAATCCCTTTGTAAAGTCCATTTTTTGATCTCTTGGCCATACACCAAAGGAAGTGTAATTGGCGTAAGGGAGGTTCTTCAGTCGCTGATAGTTGATGAAATCACAAAGACATGGGTAATGTGGTACAAACTGTGCAGAGTATTAAAACTATCATGATAGCCGTGCTCCCGATTATGAGCACCTAAACAACTTACATGATTAGAGAAAACTTGGGATTTGGGATGGTTTGTTACTAGTTATGGTTTGGTAATGGTTATGGCTGGTTATGAATTAAGTTCTGATATTGATTATGGTTATTGGCAATGAGGAATATGGAATATGGATGATGTTAATGAATATGGACTGGTACTATGATATTACTTATGGTTTATGATGGGATTACTCAACATACATATAATATGTTGCTTTTCAAATGTTTTAATGTACTTTTTAGCACTTAGACATTATTATATTCGTCATTTGTATCATCAACATGTCATACTTTCCACACTTGCTGAGTACGACATGTACTCACCCTTGCAATTCCCCCACCAATAGTTCCACGTCAGGATTGGGAGTATAATGATGATAATGCGGAGTTCTAGGTTGTGTCTACTGTCAGCTTTGCCTATGGAGTGTTGGAGCTATGCTATCCCTTTTGCTTAGTTGCTTATTATTTTATTTTCGTCGCATTAGTTCAACTTGTCATTAATATTCATTAGAGTTTGTATTCGAGGATATTTTGAATCATTTAATAAAAATGGTTAATTAATCTGGTTCTATGGTAATTTTCTGTATATCCTTTTGTGATTGCACTCGTGTATGTGTGTTGAACGTCCTAGACATACAAATGTGTTCACTTCATTCATTTTTCGGAACTGGGTGTCACAACCCCAAAATACCCAAGAATGCATGGAGCAATCCTAAAAGTTACCAATCGACCAATCAGGTGATGACATGTGGCATCACATGGATCTATGGACCCATTCCCAAGCGTATCTGATGATATGCAATGTCGATTCATGCAGGGATGAGGTCAAGGCCCACCAGATAGTGGCCTGGAGGAAGCACACCCCGAGGGGCCCTAGGACCATGTCGGCCGAACCAGGGGTTCAGCCGACTCCTTCTTGGTGCCAAACTCGGTTAGATGACATGTGTCGACCTCTTGTGGCTCTCTAATGGCGGTAGCAACTGATTTGCATGCTTATGGTGGTGCCAAACTGACTGAACTCGTATATAAATACCCCCCTCACTACCTCACTTCACACACCACAAGTTTGAGAATAGTAGTCCACTCCAAAGGTTTAGTGCTGCACAAGTGGCCAACGAAGTATAGTAGAGTGAGCAAGATCTAGGAGGAGGAGGCTTGGGCTTGTCAAGTCCCTCTTCCACACTTGTACCTCTATGGAATTTTTGCCGGAATCAAGAACTTTCGTGAATTCAATACAACTTTGATTTCTATTTCATAGTAGTTTGTGTCGTAGCTGCTTGTAGGTTCACTACTTTAATTCATTGGAGGCTCTAGTCATTGGATTGCAGTCAACATGATTAGAGCTGTGAATTAGAACTTAAGCATCGTTCTTAGGTTAGGATTCATTAGTGGATATCGCGTAGACCCACGGATTGAAGAGGTAGGTAGTATGTGGTGATAAACCTATCCGTCCGAAGTAATCTTCCATGTTCGGGTACACCATAGTCTCTTAGCAGAAATCGTTTTGGTTTTTCCACGGGTAAAGCCTTGCTCAAAGCAAGTATCTACTGTAGGCTGTTGTGGATTAAAATCAAACTATTGCATTCCTCTCAAATTCTTACCAACCAAACAAATTGTGTATCCTTGGGAGAACAATCTAGGAGATCTCACACACGTTCCTTAGATTCGATACCCTTGGAAATACACTTTGAAGAGAAGTGCTACAACGGTTTCTTCGTGCGCTTGCGGATTTCTATCTGTGACGTACCAACCGTAAATAGTTAGTTTTAATAGAGCTTGCATATAATATCTTGCAAAGTTTATATGATATAAATTTTTGCTTCAAAAGTTCATAAAAATAGCAACATATGTCATGCTTTCAAGTTTCAAAATTGTTGAGTTAGGGAGATCATCACTTGCTTAAAATCAATTTACACTAGATATCTAGCATGGTTTACACTACTTTATGTATCTCATTGATGTGACAGAGTAAGTTACTTGATAGTATGACTTGGATAAGCTTCGTTTCATATGTATATGTCATATTATGCTCATAACAAATTTAAATTTCTATTTTGAACCTCGCTGAATACATTGCCAAAGGGAGAGAAATGTGTCATACATTGCACATTTACAAGTGTTTTGATTTACATGTTCTTCTCAGGTGGAGTGTACATCCTTAGGAGAGGTTTTTTGTAAGCGAGAGGCTTCTTCTCATTTGATTTTTGACTTTCAAAAGTGGGGAGAAATTATCTTTTTATCAAAACTTTTCATGAAATGTGAATGAGCCAATGTTCGGATACTAGGTGGCGTTGCCAATGTGTTCATCAAGGGGGAGATTGTGAGACTTACGTGCTAAACACATTGGCAATTCAGTTTAAAGTGGGAGTTTACATGCAAAGTTTTGAATATACTTGAGAAGCCCACTTTGGAATGTTCGAACTTGTGGGAACTCAGTTCCGATTATCTGAACTCAGTGCACGTGAGTTGTACATTTTTTTCATTTTGAAATGTCTGAACATAGCGACACGTCATTTGCATGCGAGTTGATGCTTTGTACTGTTTGGACTTTTCCTTGTATATTGCAGCGCAGCTGTTTGGATTGTCTGATCATAACATTTATGTTCGTCTGCTCTATTTTTAACTCGCAATGTTTTAAACTTTCTTTTTGGCTAATGGGAAGTTTGCTTAGTACTTTTGGACTAACTTCTTGATACGTTATGGCTGATCATGTTGGATACTATCTTGCTACATTTTGCATCATGCTTATGTGAGGGGTTCACATGAGGTCGAACTAATGTGAGTCAAGTCGAGGACTTGTGCTCAGAAGAATTAGTTGTTTGTTCATGTGCATATGTTGCTTGAGGTCAGGACATGGTTGGTGATGGTGATCCATTGAACTGGTCTTAGGAGAAGATGAGGTTCAACAACTAAGTTCGGGAGAAATTGTTGTTGAGTTGATCGGGAGGTCACGCAACATGTTTGGGTCAAGAACAATGCATATGAAGGTATCGTGAACGTTTTTAGAAAGTGTCTGAACATATACAAGGGATGCATGGATGTGGCAACATTGTTCCAAGGCATGGTGAAGAGTTATGAATTATGCGCTTAGGATGAAGCTGAGGCAATTATGGTTTGTTTATGGAAAGTTTCGAGTTTTTTTTTGTTAGATTTCGTCTTTGGCACAAAGTTGAGATGTTTTAGAAATGTGTGGGGCGTTCCTAAGGGTTTGTAAGTCTTAAGATTGCTTCTGTCTACGTATAGAAGAGTCTTGGGCAGTTATGGAATGTTTCAGTTTAACCCAAATAGGAGTAGCAAGTCCTAGTTGGATTAGAGTTACCATAGGGCTGGTGATATAAGCAAGGGGGAAAGACTTGTGGAGAGCAAGATTTGCAGCTACTCCTATTGTGTTTTGATCAATAAAATTCGTAGTTTTAGAGAATATTTTGTGCTTTGTTCGTCCAACTTGTTTTTGTCAAGTCTTTCTCATCAAGTTTCTGCACTGCTCGATGTTGTTTTGGTGTTTTGATCATAAGTCGAGTTTTGCTGATCCAATTGACGAGATTCATTCTTGTGTTGTATTCACAAATTGACTATATATCATCAATGAAAACTTCACGGTCATTGGTTTAGTGGATTTTGATCCACACAAGTTTTGTTGCACCGTAACAGATATGTTTTTGTTCTGCTAGAACAGATTGCCCTTCACTTAGGAATTTGGGGCATAACTTGAGTTTTACTCAATGGTTTCAAATAATTCTTGTTGTGGTGTCTTCGTGACTTGAAGATCTATAATTTATACTGGTTTGGTCACGTTTGAACACGATAAAAACACACGCACACACAGTTTCTTTATCAGATTTGTTTTCTGTCGAGGTGTTTTGGTAGCTTTCGCATAAAAGTTTTTTAAATCTACCATTCACCCCCTCTGGTATCTTTTTCACGATCTCTTCGGTCCTGCACTAATCTAAATATCATTGAACCAATGCTATGACCAAACAATAATTTATTCATACTAAGATATTCATGTTATACCTAATTAAACTATAGTGGAGGCATGTGGTGTTTATGACAACATAATAACATGGTTACAATACTATCATAAGAAACTCTAAAACTACCATAATACATGGGTTCCACAATCAAACAAGAACACTTCACCCAAGCATATGAATAACAAAAGAATAATATTATTATACTGCCTAAAGTCACATAAAGAAGAAAAGATATATGAGTCATACCTTTCCCAAAATGGACTTGCCACAAGAGGCTATTGCCTACAGCCTAAACTTCACTAAGGACTTGGAGAACTAATCTATACAAGATAGTAATGCTCAAGTGGTGTGTGTTGAAGTAAGGGTGAAGGGTCTTATCTACATACAAAGTTCAGTCGGCTCCTGCCATCTTTTCCGCGCGAAGCTGTCAGAGCCGCTTTCAGGGTGCCACAAGGGGACACAGCTTCCGTACTCCCATTCGGTGCTCCCATGCGTACTCCCGCTGATGTGTTACAATTTCATTGGTCTTTTCATTCATGCTTATATTAACTAGTATGCCTTCACAAAGAATGATAATATGACACATCAGCGGGAGTACGCATAGGAGTACAAATGGGAGTATGGAAGCCTCATCTGCCACAAGGAGCTGACACATGGAAGGACATCGGGTTTGGCGTCTGGAACAAGTAGGCCGAGCCAGGGGTTCGGGCGACCTGGTCCTGGCCCCTCCTCGACTATGCTTTCTCCTGGTGACTGACTAGTGGGCCCTAGTTCCCATATCACGTGAATTGATGTTGGATTCCCTCAGATATGTCTGGGAATGGGTCCATGGATCCATGTGATGCCACATGTCATCGTGTGATTGGTCGTGATGTCTCTTTTTAGGGTTGCTCCCGTTATTTCTCCTCATTCCTGCAATAAAATACCTGCATGCACTATTTCTCCAAGTATGAGTAGAATTATGTCAAATGTGAATGATGAGTGTAATAAATATTTATTCCTTCACATAATGAGTTATATGGACGGTCAAAATTGGTATATAACGACCATCAACACCAGGCTTCGAGGCCAATCCTGGCTCGATGGCCAGGTCATACAGGCAATCACAATATATCAACAGTTGTCAATACCCTGGGTACCATATACTCCTTAGGATTGCAAATATCTCAAGGAAAAGTCATCTACTTGATTTGAAGACCTTCGGAGGCCCACATGTCAGACATAACCGGGCCCGCTTCTCCAACATGGTTAGTCCCAGGGTCGCCACGTGTACTGTCAAACCGGAGCTACCGCCCGCAAGGGGGGAACTCTGGACTATGTACCGAAATGGTATCCCCGGACCTAACCACAGACCGAGGGAAGCTCCAGTACTGACACGTGTCGAGTAACACCGGACCTATCCGTTCCCCACAGTGAGCTCCGGTGCTGCCACGTGTCCAACCGTCGGATCTTCAGCCTCTAACCTCCAGAAGACTCCACAACGGCTCCGGATCTTCAAAGGGGAATCAAGGACTTCAAGACCCGATCAAGTGTCATTAATACTATATTAATGACACACAATCGGACGACCTTAATTACCAGTAACGGTACTGTCAAAGCCCATAACTCGGTTGTTAAGAGCAATTAAACGTGTTGAATGTGTATCAATATCAGTAACTGCCGGGGCCACATGTCGGGCCAGGCTAACTTGTAACGGCCTGCCCTTGTACTATAAAAGGACAGGCCGACGATACATAGGACACAGGCTCTAGACTCTCTGCACGCCCTACACACTCGAACACATACTAGACAGACGCTCTAGACATACATCCAATACAACATCAACACACTCCGTGGAGTAGGGTATTACGCTCAGGCGGCCCGAACCACGTAAATCTTGGTGTCCCTTGTGTCATACGACATCTCACCTTCTTGAATCTTCGTGCGCCCATACCGAACCTAAAACTCCTCTAGCACTCTAGTAGTGTCGGGAGATCTACCGGATCAAAACCACCGACAGTTGGCGCGCCAAAAACTGTTGGTGGTTTTGATCCGGCAGATCTCACGACACTACTAGAGTGTTAGAGGAGTTTGATGTTCGGTATGGGCGCGCGGAGATTCAAGAAGGTGAGATGTCAAATGACACAAGGGACACCAAGATTTACATGGTTCAGGCCGCCTGAGTGTAATACCCTACTCCACGGAGTGTGTTGATGTTGTATTGGATGTATGTCTAGAGCGTCTGTCTAGTATGTGTTCGAGTGTGTAGGGCATGTAGAGAGTCTAGAGCCTGTGTCCTATGTATCGTCGGCCTGTCCTTTTATAGTACAAGGGTAGGCCGTTACAAGTTAGCCTGGCCCGACATGTGGCTCCGGCGGTTACTGATATTGATACACATTCAACACATTTAATTGCTCTTAACGACCGAGTTATGGGCTTTGATAGTACCGTTACTGGTAATTAAGGTCGTCCGATTGTGTGTCATTAATATAGTATTAATGACACTTGATCAGGTCTTGAAGTCCTTGATTCCCCTTTGAAGATCCGGAGCCGTTGTGGAGTCTTCCGGAGGTTAGAGGCTGAAGATCCGACCGTTAGACACGTGGCAGCACCGGACCTCACTGTGGGGAACAGATAGGTCCGGTGTTACTCGACACGTGTCAGTACCGGAGCTTCCCTCGATCTGGGGTTAGGTCCGGGGATGCCATTTTGGTACATAGTCCGGAGTTTCCCCCTTGCGGGTGGTAGCTCCGGTTTGACAGTACACGTGGCGACCCTGGGACTATCCATGTTGGAGAAGCGGGCCCGGTTTTGTCTTACATGTGGGCCTCCGAAGGTCTTCAAATCAAGTAGATGACTTTTCCTTGAGATATTTGCAATCCTAAGGAGTATATGGTACCCAGGGTATCGACAGTGGCCCCCTGGGCCCACCTCTGGGGAAGACCCCTTGGTTGAAGTCATTCCGCCGGAGGTGGGTCCATCCTTCGACTTTTGAACTGAGTCTTCAAAGGTCTTCGGATGTGACGTTGGCGACGGTTTGGAGTTAAATCCTCGCCGCGTGGCGTATCCCGTGTGCGGCAGGTGAGATCTTTGGCGTGCGGATCTCACGCAATTGAAGGTCGCTGGTTCCCGATACGAGAATCGTATCGGTTCCGCACGCCTTGTCAGGCCGTCGCCTTCGGGCTTCATGCCTCATGATGACAACCTTTCGCCTGGGTAAGAACCTCGACTTGATCATCGGGGTGGTCCCGGGCCCTCTTGTCATTGGATGGGTGGAATTTTTGAGTAGTATCTTCGACTTCCTTGCGGTTTCCATCCAAGAGTCGCAAGGGCTTACATAAGAAGGAAAGCGCGCACCGTTTGGGGTTCTTTACGCCTCTCATCTGATCTTGCGCTCAAACTCCCAACTTGTGCTTGCTCTTCCTCTCCTGCCTTGCTGTGCTGCGATGGAGTTGGGTCTCCGCGAGAGCCGTTTGAAGACTGACGGTGACCTGAAGAAGGTCCGGGCCCTCATGGGATGGTCCTCGGACTTCTTCAACCGCTCGGTCCGCGTCGGGGGAGAGCTGTCGTTTGAGAAGGAGCACGCCGGCGAAATGGTGTACTTCTCCTCGTACGCAATGGTGGGGTTGATCCCACCTTTTTCCTCCTTTTTCTTGATGCTGCTAGACTTCTATGGTCTGCAGTTGTACCACCATGTCCCCCACTCTATTCTTCTTGTGTCTATCCTCGTCCACTTCTGTGAGATGTGGGTGGGCATCCCCCTTGCATTGAACTCTTTCGGACCTTCTTCACCGTCCATACCACTGGTAGGAGCAATGAGTACATTGGCTTCTACTACTTCGTGAAGCGCAAGAAGTGCCCATTCAAGTACCTCCGGTCGTTTCCCTCTGGGAAATGGGATGATTGGAAGAAGGACTTGATAGTCATCTGGGTGGAGGAGCACGAGAGGCTGGAGCTGCCCGAAGGCCTCCCCAACATCGACACGACAATCTGGAGTGAAGCTCCGGTGCTGGCGGAAGCCTTCAACCCTGCTCTGACCAGGATCCGCCAATGCGTGGAGGGAGGATTGACTCCTCAGGCGGTGTTTTGCAACTTCCTGGTCAACAGGTGGGCACCGCTGAAGAGGAGAGAAAAACTCACTTGGGCCCTCAACAGTGTGATGGACGACGACCGGGTCGAGACTGGGCTAAAGTCCAATATGGCGGGGACAACCTTGGAGTTTCATCTCAAGAAGTTCCAGCACGGCATCGACGTCGCGGGTGACGACTTCACTCCGCCATCAGCTTTTCTCCCTCTGAACGTGGAAGTAGAGTTCAGCAAGGAGCTCCGGCGGAAGATGCCCGTGCTTGACGACCTTGGTGTCGTCGAGAGAAGATTGACCTCCAGGGTGGTGATCCCTGGAGCTTCCGAAGGTGGCTCCGACCCTGCCCCGAAGCCAAGGGTCGAGGTCGTCGGCAAGGGCAAGGAGCTGGCGGACGAACCCTTGAGCCGGAAGAGGAAGCTGCAGCATGCCGACGGAAGGTCCGTCAGGCCTGCCACCTCTGCATCGGCTCCTTCTCCCCGGAGGGGGAGGTCTTCTACGACCGCGGCGACTATACCCGCAGCGGTGTTCTCCCGGGGTGCTAGCTCCGGGCATGCGACCCCAGCACCAGGGCCGGTTGAGGCCTCTAGGTCCGGAAGTTCTTCCCGATCAAGGGGCGCCTCGACTAGGGAAATGCCCGTGGCTGCAACAAGTTCTAGGGGGCCTTCCGGAGCTTCCACGCCGGCGGCGGCTATGACCAGCCCAGAACGCCGGGGAAAGAGGTTCCGTGCAAGCTGGTGCGGAAGCCTCCCGAGGTAATTTTTAATCTTTACCTCAGAAAGTTGTTTTGTTGTAGTAATTGTTTTTTAAGTTTCTTCATCCATCATCTGTAGCATTCCCAAGAAGAGGAGTGAGGCTCCACCCTCAGCCACAGCAGCTGAAGCTGTGATGGCGGAAGCTTCTGCTCCTGTTCCGGTCTCGCCCCAAGTGGCGACAACTCCGGTGCCAGCTGTCGTGGTCATGGACCTCGACTCATCCCCAGAGACTCCCGTGGTAGCGCCGAACCGCGGGAGAGAAGATGCGCCAGCGGCACCTGCTCCGAAGGTTGAAGCTCCGGGTCTTGGTGCAGAGATGATGGAAGCTCCGACCGTTGAGCTGGAGGAAGCAGTAATTCCGGCCCCAGAGCCACAAAAATTGTCGAAGCCCCGGCGGTTGAGCCGGAGTTAGTTGAAGTCCCGACGTGCGTGCCAAATATTGAGGAAGTCCCAGCGGTTGGGCCGGCTACCTCTGAAGCACCGGCCGCAGAGCCGATTGTTGTTGAAGCTCCGGCCGCAGGGCCGGTTGATGTTGAAGACCTTCCGGCTCCCGAGCCGGTTGTTGCAGAAGCGCCGGCGCTCGAGCCCCCAGTAGAGGAGGTGCCCAGGACGGAGCCAGAAGCAACCCCTGCTCTGGGGATGACGACGCTGGAGGTTCCCGCAGCTGAGTCGGAGTGCCCAGAAGAGGTTGCTGGCCCCCTACCTGAGGGGGCAGATGAAGACTTGGCGGCGGGGCCTTCGGAACCACCTCTGGAGGTTGGAACTTCATCAGCTAGACCCTCCTCGATGGCGACTGAGGCCATCCCGGAGGACGGGCCTAGATCCATGGAGACCCAGGGGACCACTCTTGTGGAGTGGGACCCAATTTTTGTATCTAAAAACCCGCTGGAACCAGCGGAGGAGACCTCAGCGGGTCCGGAACCTATCCCATTGTCATTGTCTATTAACAACGCCTATTCCAGTCTGCGTCAAGTTCAACTGGCCTTCTTCCACGACAGCAAGGCTCTTGAAGAGGAGCGCCAAACCCTTAGGCGGTGGCGTAACCGGTTCTACTTCGAGACCAAGCTGGCGCAGTCGAGGCTAGCAGATGAAAAATAGTGGATCCAGCGGGAGAAGGTCCGCCTGGAATACTGGGGCAAATTATTGGATGACAGGGAGAGTATGACTCGCGCCCTCGACGCTCAATCCCGGGAGATTTATGAGCAGACCAAAGCAGCTAACAGTGCGGCCGATGAACGCCAAGAAAGGCTTGAGGCCATTAACACTACTCTCATCAAGCGCCGGGAGGCATTTGAGGAGAGGGAGAAACGGCTCGAAGATGAAGAGCAGAAACTCCTAGAGCTGCAAGATGACGTCCTGAGGAGGGAGGAGGAGCTCACCGAAAAGGTGGCTCTTTGCCAACGCGTAGCTTGTTGACAGCAGACTCCGCTTGTCGGGTCTTCTACCATCTTATATTTTACGTTGACGGCTGGCCCCCCTAGCTTTACCGGAGCTTGATTGCTCCGGTGATGCTCGTTTTCAATGTTTAACATCGATTACAAGCCACCTAGGGGGAGTCGGAGTTTTGTTAGCTCCGACTTTTCTCCATCAACGTGGATTCTTTATTTTTCCTGCACACTGAAGCCAAGAAAAATAGTAAAATTCGTTTCTTGTCTATAACTTCGTTGCGGCTTACGATTCTCAAGAAAATTTTAGGTCAAACGCAATTCTTAATACAACCGAATGTGTCGTCTTTTCTTCCAGATTCAATTGTACTTGGACCCGCCTTACTTCGGCCTGTCGGGTTGTCGGTAGAGTGGCGTACTTAGGGTGCTTGACCAGGCTAAGTCGATAGCACACTCCGGCCCTAGGTTGGCTTGGCGGCATTCAGGCGAGTGGGCCACGAACAATATTTGAATCCAAAATAATCGACAATACAACTCGAATTGTATATGAATCGGTCGAACTAAAATTTCTTAAGAATTGCACGTCCATGTTATAGACAAGAAAGAGAAAAATAAAAAAGAATGTTGAGCCTGTACAACATAAATGCACGTAGAGTCTGTTTCACCTGAATGTGTCTTTCATTATAGGTCCGGGGTACAGGGGAAAAAAGTACACTCTTAGGGTACGGAACCAGACTAAGTGTGTTTAATTTCTTGTTTGACCCAGGGTAGTTAGCCACACTTTTAGTTCTGAGACTATGAAAAGTGTTGCATGAACTTTGCGGACCTTCCGAAGAAGGTCCGACTGTTCTTCCGGAGGAGCTACCCGACTCTGTAGAATGACTCTATAACATACACCTCAAGTTACTATAGACTCACCTCCGTGATATTAAGTGTAGAACTTACGGAGGTGCTCGATGTTCCAAGGATTTGGGAGAGGTGTCCCATCCTCGGTAGCCAAGCGAAAGCTTTCGGGCCGGGATACTTTAATCACTCGGAAGGGTCCCTCCCAGCTGGGGGACAGTTTGTTTAACCCTTCTCTGGATTGTATTCTCTGTAGCACCAGATTGCCTTCCTCGAGCTGTCGGTTGTGTACATGCCGCTGATGATAGCGCTGAGGGGCTTGGCGGTATCGGGCATTCCGAACAGCTGCTTGGCACCTTCCCTCCTCAAGGAGGTCTAGGTTTTCACGCTGGAGCTGGTCCTGCGTGGCTTCGTCGAAGGTCCGGACCCGGAGTGACCCCAAGGTGATTTCCGGAGGATGGATTGCTTTAGCTCCATACACCAGGAAGAAGGGTGTCTCTCCAGTTGACCGGTTTGGAGATGTCCTGTTGGCCCATAAAGTGGGCGGAAGCTCTTCAATCCAGTTGGCTCCATGTTTTTTCAAGCGCTCATAGGTGCATGTTTTGAGTCCTTTAAGGATTTCAGCATTTGCTCTCTCGGCTTGGCCATTGCTTGCTGGGTGAGCTACGGAGACGTAGCAAACTTGAATGCCGAGGTCTTCGCAATATCCTTGAAATGCAGAGCTTGTGAATTGGGTCCCATTATCAGTGATGATTTTGTTTGGGTCTCCAAATCTGCATACAATGGACTGCAAAAAGTTGATAGCAGATTGCTTGTTGATTGTAACAACTGGAGTTGCTTCCGGCCACTTGGTGAACTTGTCAATGGCAACATACAGGAACTTGTAACCTCCGACGGCTCTTGGGAAAGGTCCCAAGATGTCCATCCCCCACAGAGCGAAGGGCCATGTAGGAGGTATCATTTGTAGGGGCTGAGCCAGTGTGTGAATTTGCTTTGCATGAAATTTACATGCTTCGCATTTCTTCACCAGCTCAGTTGCATCCTGGAGTGTTGTAGGCTAGTAAAAGCCATGCCAAAAGGCTTTACCAACCAGCGTGCGGGAAGACGCGTGGTTCCCACACTCGCCTCCATGGATTTCTGCGAGGAGCTCGCAACCTTCTTCCCTTGTGATGCACCACATTAGGATGCCATTGGCACTGCGCCGGTAGAGGTCCCCTTCTACCAACGTGTATCTTTTAGCCAATCTGACTACCCGGTCAGCGGATACATCATCGTCAGGAAGGATGTTGTCTTTCAAGTAGCTCCGGATCTCCGAGATCCATGCATCGGAACTAACTTGAGCATTTGAGTCTTGCGTGCTGGGTTGCTCGGAGCATCCGGCAGCACCTACGACCCTTGATGGCTACCATGGTAACAAGGCCATCGGGACCGTCAGCTTCAGAATGCTGATCTCGCCCCCTTCGCTTAGTTCGTCAGGCTGAGCTGTGGGTTTTGACAACCTCCGGACAAAAGTTCCGTCAGGAGCCAGAGCTCCGGTTGATGCTTTCGTCGAGAGTTCGTCGGCTTCAGCGTTGTGGGCACTCTAGACATGGTGGTGATCTAGGACTTCGAAGTCCTTCTGAAGCCTCTAGACTTCAAGGAGGTATGAAGCTAGCTGGGGATTGTTGCAGGAGCATTCACCCTTCACTTGCTTAATGATGAACTGTGAATCTCCCTTGACCAGCAGTTGCTTGACACCGTATGACAGTGCCACCCTTAGTCCGTAAATGAGTGCTTCATATTTCGCCATGTTGTTGGTTGCCTTGAATTCAAGGTGTACCATGTATTTTACCTTCTCTCCAGTTGGTGCGAGGAGAAGGATTCCAACTCCGGCCCCCTTCTTTTGCATGGAGCCGTCGAAGTAGAGGGTCCATTGAGGCTCGGTGAAGACCGGAGCCTTGTGTTCCGGCTTCTGCTCGCTGGGGCCCCCAGGGTTTGATGGAGAGGGAGTCCATTCCGCCACGAAGTATGCCAATGCTTGACTCTTGATTGCTTGCCTTGAAATGAATTCGAGATCGAATTCGGCCAATTCCGCTGCCCACTTTTCTATATTCCCAGTTGAGTTGGGATTATGCAAGATTGCTCGAAGTGGGTAAGAGGTTACCACTGAGATTTTGTGAGCTTGGAAGTAATGCCGAAGCTTCCTGGAGGCAATAAGAACTGCATAGAGCAGCTTATGCACCTCTAGGTATCGAGTCTTGGCATCATGTAGTACTTCGCTGATGAAGTACACTGGGCGCTGAATGGTCCGGACCCTCCCGGAGGGGCCCGAAGCTTCCTCTTCACTGACCCGGATCCTCCCGGAGGGATCTGGATTTTCTTCGGGGACCTCCGGGTCCTGGCTGGAGGAACACGGAGCTTCTTAAGAAGCGACCTGGACCCTCCCGGAGGGGTCTGGGTCTTCCGAAGTGACTTCTTGTCGATTCAAGTCTGGGAGCTGGGACCCAGACTCGATTTCAGGAACCTCCGGACCCTCCTGAAGGGGTCTGGACTCCTGAGTGTGGGATGGTTCTGGTCTCTCCGCAACCAAGACCATACTGACGACTTCATCAGTGGCTGAAATGTAAAGCAGCAAAGGCTCACCAGGGTTCGGAGCTACATGAATCGGTAGGGTGGTGAGGAACTGTTTTAGCTCCTGGAATGCCTTTTCTGCTTCTTCAGACCATTGGAATGGTCCGGACTTCCTCAATAACTTGAAGAAGGGGAGTGCCCATTCCGCCAGTCCTGAAATGAACTGGCTGAGGGCTGCTAGACATCCAGTTAGCTTTTGGACATCATTGATGCGGGCTGGTGGCCGCATGTCTTCAATGGCTTTGATCTTCGCCGGATTAGCTTCTATACCCCGGTGACTTACCAGGAAACCAAGAAGTTTTCTGGAGCTAACCCTGAAGACACACTTGTCTGGGTTTAGCTTTGTGCGGGTGACCCGCAACTTATCAAAGACGGCCTGCAAGGTGTCAAGGAGTGACTCCTTGTTCTTGACCTTGACCACGATGTCATCGATGTACACTTCCACTATGTATCTAATGAGTTCTTCAATGGTTTTGTACATAGCTCGTACAAAGTTTGAATCTGCATTTTTGAGACCAAATGGCATGGCTGTATAACAGTACAATCCATCTACTGTGATGAAAGAAGTATGCTCTTCATCTTCCCTAGACATTCTGATTTGATGATACCCAAAATATGCATCTTGGAAATACAGTAATTCACACTCGGAGGTGGAATCCACTATCTAATCTATTCTAGGTAGTGGGAATGGATCTTTTGGACATGCCTTATTTAGTGTTGTGTAGTCGATACACATCCGAAGCTTCCCGCTGGCCTTGGGCACAACGACTGGGTTTGCCAGCCATTTTGGATGGAAGACTTCTCGGATGAATCCAACTTCGAGCAACTTCTTCACTTCTTGTCGGATGAAGTTCTA
Organism: Tuctoria greenei; assembly: GCA_036927565.1. Taxonomy (NCBI): domain Eukaryota; kingdom Viridiplantae; phylum Streptophyta; class Magnoliopsida; order Poales; family Poaceae; genus Tuctoria; species Tuctoria greenei. The sequence continues at coordinate 95,043,532 of JAYESD010000005.1, forward strand.
TCGCTCTACGGATTGCTTCCGAGGCTTCTGATCCACAGGCCGGGCGTCGGGGTAGATCTTCAGATTGTGCTCAATCACTTCCATGGGGATCCCAGGCTTTTGTGATGGTTGCCAGGCAAACACGTCGACATTAGCCCGGAGGAATGTGATGAGCGTGGGTTCCTATTTTTCGTTCAATCCCCCCGATATACGGGTGGTCTGAGCGGCATCGGAACCAATTTGGACGACTTTGACGGGAATGTCGGTGTCGCTGCTTGGCTGCACATGAGGTGCAGAAGTCGAGCCTCGCTGACGAATGCTCGGGGGTTTTGGAGCTTGCTCTTGCCTGGAGTCCTCCTCTTGCGCCGTGGTAAGTGAATGGAGTTCCTCCAGAGCAGTTACTCCAGCAGTACGATCTCCGCGGATCCGGAGAACGCCTACTGGTGTTGGCATCTTTTACACCAGGTAACCATAATGAGCAGCTGCCAGGAATTTGTACAAGGCAGGCCTACCCAAGATGGCATCGAAGGGTAAGTTGATCTGAGCAACGTCAAAGACCATCTTCTCGGTGCGATACTTCTCCCGGGTCCCGAAGGTAACTGGGAGGGTAATAGCTCCGAGTGGGGTAATGGCTCCTGGACCTACTCTGGAGAAAGGTCGGGAGGGGTGGAGATCCAAAGGTCGGAGCTGAAGCTTGGTAAAAGCTTCGAAGCTTATGAGATTGAGCCCCGATCCTCCGTCTATCATAACATGGTGGAGCTGGATGTTGTTGATGGTAGGAGATACCATCAAAGGTAGCTGACCTGCTCCAACTATGCTTCGAGGGCAGTCCGAAGCATCAAAAGTGATGGCTGTGTCCATCCACTTTTGATGAGGCTTCGCCCTGGCTGTAGGAGCTACAGCAGCCATGTCCCGACGCATAGTGTTGATGACGCGACGGGAGGTAATGTCCCATGATCCACCAAAAATGGTGTTCATGGTCTTCCGACGTTCATTGTTAGAGACGTCGGAATCGTCGTCGACGGAGGTGTAGACGGCCTTCAGGACCTTTTTGGGATCCTGAAAACCTAACTCCTCTTCAGCCGGAGCTTCGTCAACTTTTTGTTTTCCTTCCCTCTGTCGGAAAGGAACTTCTTCCCGGCGCTTGTTGTAGCGCTCGACAAGGTTATGGACCTCCCGGTAGTCTTCCAAACTGTGGCTGTCCGTTTTGTGAATTGGACACCACACCTTGGGTTTGCCACTGTCTTCAGAAGACGGTCGAGGTCGCTTCTCGGGGCGTGGCCTCCGGCCACCCGAAGCTGCAGCAGCTGCAGCATTGGATGCATCGGCTGAAGACTTCTTCTTGCCGTTGGTCTTTTTCTTCTTCTTGCCGTTCCCGGAGGTAGCAGCTTCTTCTTTGGAGGATTTCTTGTGATCTTCCGGAGTTGGTTTGGAGTGCATTTCACGGCCCTCCGAAGCTCTGGCACATTTGTCAGCCAAGCTGAAGAGTTCCATGACACTGGTAATCTCCTTGATTGCCAGTTTCTCCATCATCTTCTTATCCCGCACTCCCTGTCTAAATGCCACGATGACAGAGGCGCTAGAGATAGAAGGGATAGTGTTTCGTACCTGAGAGAATCTCTAGATGAATGATCGCAGAGATTCTCCTCCTTTTTGCACAACTGCAAAAAGGTCCAGTTCGGTGCCTGGTCGGGTGTAAGAACTCCCGAAGTTGGCGATGAACTGCCGGCACAACTCCTCCCAACTGCTGATGGAGTTGGGTGGAAGGCTCATAAACCAGGACCTGGCGGTCCCAGATAAAGCCACTGGGAAATAATTGGCCATTACGGCCTCATTTCCTCCAGCTGCCAAGATAGCAGTGGAGTAAATCTGAAGAAATTTGACAGGATTAACAGTCCCGTCGAACTTCTCCGGCAGGTGGGGCCGGAACTTCTGTGGCCACCTGACCATACGCAGATGCATGGCCAGGGCTGAACAGCCTCCTCCTACTCCTTCAGGAGCAGGAATGTCTTGAGCTTCTCGTCTTTCACGAGCACGCTCAATATGGACTCGGTCGTCTTGTTGGTGATATCGGCGATCAAGCTCCGCCCGAAGGTCATGAGTTGAGAGCATTGATACCGTGTGAGTGCATCGTGCCCCGGAGGGCAACGACGTCACCTGCTATGATGCAGCACGTCTCTTGTTGTTGGAAACGTGTGGACCAAGTCTGACAGACAAGGTCCGCCGCTGCGATGGGGCCCGTCCTGAAGGAGGAGGACCCTGGTTGCTGATGTGGTCGGCTGCTGCTGCAACCAAGTGTTCCACGTCGGCCCTCCACTGCTCCATTGCATCGCGGGATGCGTCCGGAGGTGGTGGGCGCTGAAGAAGAGCACGACTGCATGAAGCACGTGTTCCGGGTTGTTGAGATTTGCCGATGCAGTGATTGACACCGGTGCACCATCGCGTTGTCCAGCTTGATTGGCTGGTGGAGGCGGTGGTGGTGGGAGTGTGACCCCCGCTGGAGCCGTGGTTCCTGCTGGTGGCTGCATATTGGAGGGGTTACCCCCAACAGCTTGAACAGCGGGTTGACCATTGGATGATCCAGCGGCTGAGTTCACCATTCTTGAAATCTCAGGCGCCCCCTACCCGGCGTGCCAACTGTCAATGTTTTTGATCCGGCAGATCTACCGACACTACTAGAGTGTTACAAGAGTTTGAGGTTCGGTATGGGCGCGCGGAGATTCAAGAAGGTGAGATGTCGAATGACACAAGGGACACCAAGATTTACGTGGTTCGGGCCGCCTGAGCGTAATACCCTACTCCACGGAGTGTGTTGATGTTGTATTGGATGTATGTCTAGAGCATCTGTCTAGTATGTGTTCGAGTGTGTAGGGTGTGTAGAGAGTCTAGAGCCTATGTCCTATGTATCGTCGGCCTGTCCTTTTATAGTACAAGGGCAGGCCGTTACAAGTTAGCCTGGCTCGACATGTGGCCCCGGCGGTTACTGATATTGATACACATTCAACACGTTTAATTGCTCTTAACGACCGAGTTATGGGCATTGACAGTACTGTTACTGGTAATTAAGGTCGTCCGATTGTGTGTCATTAATATAGTATTAATGACACTTGATCGGGTCTTGAAGTCCTTGATTCCCCTTTGAAGATCCGGAGCCGTTGTGGAGTCTTCCAGAGGTTAGAGGCTGAAGATCCGACGGTTGGACACGTGGCAGCACCGGAGCTCACTGTGGGGAACGGATAGGTCCGGTGTTACTCGACACGTGTCAGTACTGGAGCTTCCCTCAGTCTGGGTTTGGTTCGGGGATGCCATTTCGGTACATAGTCCGGAATTTCCCCCTTGTGGGCGGTAGCTCCGGTTTGACAGTACACGTGGCGACCCTGGGTCTAACCATGTTGGAGAAGTGGGCCCGGTTATGTCTGACATGTGGGCCTTCGAAGGTCTTCAAATCAAGTAGATGACTTTTCCTTGAGATATTTGCAATCCTAAGGAGTATATGGTACCCAGGGTATCGACAGTGAACTGTCGGTGGTTTTAATCCGGCAGATCTCCCGACACTACTAGAGTGTTAGAGGAGTTTGAGGTTCGGTATGGGCGCGCGGAGATTCAAGAAGGTGAGATGTCGAATGACACAAGGAACACCAAGATTTACGTGGTTCGGGCCGCCTGAGTGTAATACCCTACTCCACGGAGTGTGTTGATGTTGTATTGGATGTATGTCTAGAGCGTCTGTCTAGTATGTGTTCGAGTGTGTAGGGCGTGTAGAGAGTCTAGAGCCTGCGTCCTATGTATCATCGGCCTGTCCTTTTATATACAAGGGAGGCCGTTACAAGTTATCCTGGCCCGACATGCGGCCCCGGCGGTTACTGATATTGATACACATTCAACACGTTTAATTGCTCTTAACGACCAAGTTATCGGCTTTGACAGTACCGTTACTGGTAATTAAGGTCGTCCGATTGTGTGTCATTAATATAGTATTAATGACACTTGATCGGATCTTGATGTCCTTGATTCCCCTTTGAAGATCTGGAGCTGTTGTGGAGTCTTCCGGAGGTTAGAGGCTGAAGATCCGACGGTTGGACACGTGGCAGCACCGGAGCTCACTGTGGGGAACGGATAGGTCCGGTGTTACTCGACACGTGTCAGTACCGGAGCTTCCCTCAGTCTGGGTTTAGGTTCGGGGATGCCATTTTGGTACATAGTCCGGAGTTTCCCCCTTGCGGGCGGTAGCTCCGGTTTGACAGTACACGTGGCGACCCTGGGACTAACCATGTTGGAGAAGCGGGCCCGGTTATGTCTGACATGTGGGCCTCTGTAGGTCTTCAAATCAAGTAGATGACTTTTCCTTGAGATATTTGCAATCCTAAGGAGTATATGGTACCCAGGGTATCGACAGTGGCCCCCTGGGCCCACCTCTGGGGAAGGCCCCTTGGTTGAAGTCATTCCGCCGGAGGTGGGTCCATCCTTCGACTTTTGAATTGAGTCTTCAAAGGTCTTCGGATGTGCCGTTGGCGATGGTTTGGAGTTAAATCCTCGCCGCGTGGCGTATCCCATGTGCGGCAGGTGAGATCTTTGGCGTGCGGATCTCACGCAATTGAAGGTCGCCGGTTCCCGATACGAGAATCGTATCGGTTCCGCGCGCCTTGTCAGGCCGCCGCCTTCGGGCTTCCCGCCTCATGATGACAACCGTTCGCATGGGTAAGAACCTCGACTTGATCATCGGGGTGGTCCCGGGCCCTCTTGTCATCGGCTGGGTGGAATTTTTGAGTAGTATCTTTGACTTCCTTGCGGTTTCCATCCAAGCATCGCAAGGGCTTACTTAAGAAGGAAAGCGCGCACCGTTTGGGATTCTTTACGCCTCTTATCTGATCTTGCGCTCAAACTCCCAACTTGTGCTTGCTCTTCCTCTCTTGCCTTGCTGTGCTGCGATGGAGTTGGGTCTCCGCGAGAGCCGTTTGAAGACCGACGGTGACCTCAAGAAGGTCCGGTCTCTCATGGGATGGTCCTCGGATTTTTTCAACCGCTCGGTCTGCGCCGGGGGAGAGCTCCCGTTTGAGAAGGAGCACGCCGGCGAAATGGTGTACTTGTCCTCGTACGCCATGGTGGGGTTGATCCCACCTTTTTCCTCCTTTTTCTTGATGCTGCTAGACTTCTATGGTCTACAGTTGTACCACCTTGGCCCCCACTCCATTCTTCTTGTGTCTATCTTCGTCCACTTCTGTGAGATGTGGGTGGGCATCCCCCCTGCATTGAACTCTTCCGGACCTTCTTCATCGTCCATACCACCGGTAGGAGCAATGAGTACCTTGGCTTCTACTACTTCGTGAAGCGCAAGAAGTGCCCATTCAAGTACCTCTGGTCGTTTCCCTCTGGGAAATGGGATGATTGGAAGAAGGACTGGATAGTCATCTGGGTGGAGGAGCACGAGAGGCTGGAGCTGCCCGAAGGCCTCCCCAACATCGACACAACAATCTAGAGTGAAGCTCCGGTGCTGGCGGAAGCCTTCAACCCTGCTCTGACCAGGATCCGCCAATGCGTGGAGGGAGGATTGACTGCTCGGGTGGTGTTTTGCAACTTCCTGGTCAACAGGTGGGCACCGCTGAAGAGGAGAGAAAAACTCGCTTGGGCCCTCAATAGTGCAATGGACGACGATCGGGTCGAGACCGGGCTGAAGTCCAATATGGCGGGGACAACCTTGGAGTTTCATCTCAAGAAGTTCTAGCACGACATCGACGTCGCGGTGACGACTTGACTCCGCCATCAGCTTTTCTCCCTCTGAACGTGGAAGTAGAGTTTAGCAGGGAGCTCCGGCGGAAGATGCCCGTGCTTGACGACCTTGGTGTCGTCGAGAGAAGATCGACCTCCAGGGTGGTGATCCCTGGAGCTTCTGAAGGTGGCTCCGACCCTACCCCGAAGCCAAGGGTCGAGGTCGTCGGCAAGGGCAAGGAGCCGGCGGACGAACCCTTGACCCGGAAGAGGAAGCTGCAGCATGCCGACGGAAGGTCCATCAGGCCTGCCACCTCTGCATCGTCTCCTTCTGCCCGGAGGGGGAGGTCTTCTACGACCGCGGTGACTATACCCGCAGCGGCGTCCTCCCGGGGTGCTAGCTTCGGGCATGTGACCCCAGCACCAGGGCCGACTGAGGCCTCTAGGTCCGGAGGTTCTTCCCGATCAAGGGGGGCCTCGACTAGGGAAATGCCCGTGGCTGCAACAAGTTTCGGGGGGCCTTCCAGAGCTTCCACGCCGCCGGCGGCTATGACCAGCCCAGAACGCCCGGGAAAGAGGTTCCGCGCAAGCTGGTGCGGAAGCCTCTCGAGGTAATTTTTAATCTTTACCTCAGATAGTTGTTTTGTTGTTGTAATTGTTTTTTAAGTTTCTTCATTCATCATCTGTAGCGATCCCAAGAAGAGGAGTGAGGCTCCACCCTCAGCCACAGCAGTTGAAGCTATGAGGGCGGAAGCTTCTGCTCCTGTCCTGGTGCCGCCCCAAGTGGTGGCTGAAGCTGCGACAGTTCCGATGCCAGCTGTCGTGGTCATGGACCTCGACTCATCCCCAGACACTCCCGTGGTAGCGCCAGACCACGGGAGAGAAGATGCACCAGCGGCACCTGCTCCGGAGGTTGAAGCTCCAGGTCCTGGTGCAGAGATGATGGAAGCTCCGACCGTTGAGCCGGAGGAAGCAGTAATTCCGGCCCCAGAGCCGGAAATTGTCGAAGCCCCGGCGGTTGAGCCGGAGGTAGTTGAAGTCCCAGCATGCGTGCCGAATGTTGAGGAAGTCCTGGCGGTTGGGCCGGCTACCTCTGAAGCACCGGCCGCAAAGCCGATTGTTGTTGAAGCTCCGGCCGCAGGGCCGGTTGATGTTGAAGACCTTCTGGCTCCTGAGCCGGTTGTTGCAGAAGCACCGGCGCTCGAGCCCCCAGTAGAGGAGGTGCCCAAGCCAGAGCCAGAAGCAACCCCTGCTCTGTGGATGACGATGCCGGAGGTTCCCACGGCTGAGCCAGAGTGCCCGGAAGAGGTTGCTAGCCCCCTGCCTGAGGGGGCAGATGAAGACCTAATGGCGGGGCCTTCGGAACCACCTCCGGAGGTTGGAACTTCATCAGTTGGACCCTCCTCGATGGCGACTGAGGCCATCCCGGAGGACGGCCCTAGTGCCATGGAGACCCAGGGGACCAATCTTGTGGAGTGGGACCCAATTTTTGTATCTGAAAACCCGCTGGAACCAGCGGAGGAGACCTCAGCAGGTCCAGAACCTATCTCGTTGTCATTGTCTATTGACAACGCCTGTTCTAGTCTGCGTAAAGTTCAACTGGCCTTCTTCCACGACAACAAGGCTCTTGAAGAGGAGCGCCAAACCCTTAGGCTGTGGCGTAATCGGTTCTACTTCGAGACCAAGCTGGCGCAGTCGAGGCTAGCAGATGACAAAGAGTGGATCAAGCGAGAGAAGGTCCGCCTGTAATACTGGGGCAAATTATTGGATGACAGGGAGAGTATGACTCACGCCCTCGACGCTCAATCCCGGGAGATTTATGAGTAGACCAAAGCAGCTAACAGTGCGGCCGATGAACGCCAAGAAAGGCTTGAGGCCATTAACAGTACTCTCATCAAGCGTCGGGAGGCACTTGAGGAGAGGGAGAAACGGCTCGAAGATGAAGAGCAGAAACTCCTAGAGCTGCGAGATGACGTCCTGAGGAGGGAGGAGGAGCTCACTGAAAAGGTGGCTCTGGCCGACAAAGGCCTCGAAGAGCGCGCCAAGAAATTGGAAAAGCACTGCACTAAGGAGGAGGAGAAGGCCTGGGTGCGAGGGCAGGAACTCTACGAGCAAGAGTGTGCGCTTGCAGCCAGGGAGAAGAAAGTGAGGGGCAGGGAGAATGACCTGGTTGACCGCTGGAACAAGATCCACCTGCGGGAGGAGGAGCTCGGAAAACTCGAGAAGCGAGTTGCTGAGAAGATTCAGCAAAATGTCAAAGAAGTTGAGCGCCTCGCTCGTGAGAATTCTGAACTGGTGGCGGCCAGAAGATCCTTGGAAGAATTGAAGGGCTTGAGGACTGCGGACTCCCTACAGATTTGGGAGTTCCTGGGCAAGGCCAACGACGCGCTGACACCGATGGGCTTCAGTCCCGTGCGCCCGGATGATCCAGAGCCGGAGCCGGACTTGGCGTTGCAGGCATTGAGCTCGGCAGGTAGCAAACTCTCCAAGGTGGGCAACGTCATCGCAGACCAATTGGAGGTTGAGGGGCAATCCTTGGTGAAGAACGTCGCAGAGTATGTGCTGACGTGCTACACCAGCCGGAATCCCCAATTTCCTCTGGACCCGGTGCTTGAAGGTCCCGTTGAAGGAGAAGGTGAAGCTGCCCGAGCCAACGTGTCGGAGGTTGTTCAGAAGGTCGCCCAATTCTTCCATAGGGTCTAGGACCATCTCTGTAGCTCCCACTTGTATTCTCTCTTCTTCTTCCTCAATTTTGTAATCCCTTGTCTCCAGATGAATGAAATCCCCATGTTTTTGTGAATTTCACTTTTTGTCTTCAACACTTTTGTCTTCACTTGGCCCCCTGGTAGATGTACACAATTTGATTGTGAACATGTACCAAGAGGATATTGTGTTTTGTTGAAGACTCATTTGCTTCGAACTTGTAGAGTGTATGTCCGAAGTCTTCGATAGTGAAGGCCCCCTGAGGTTGTCGGAGCTTAGTAGCTCCGGCAATAGTTCCTATCAACGCGTGGAGCATCGATAGTTAGACCTCCGGGGTGTCGGTGCTGGTAGCTCTGGCAGTGACCTTTGCCAATGCGTAGCTTGTCGACAGCAGTCTCCGCTTGTGGGGTCTTCTCACCATCTTATATTTTACATCGATGGCTGGCCCCCTAGCTTTACCGGAGCTTGATTGCTCCGGTGATGCTCGTTTTCAATGTTTAACATCGATTACAAGCCACCTAGGGGGAGTCGAAGCTTTGTTCGCTCCGGCTTTTCTCCATCAACGTGGATTCTTTATTTTTCTTGCACACTGAAGCCAAGAAAAATAGTAAAATTCGTTTCTTGTCGATAACTTCGTTGCGGCTTACGATTCTCAAGAAAATTTTAGGTCAAATGCAATTCTGAATACAACCGAATGCGTCGTCTTTTCTTCCGGATTCAATTACACCCGACCAGGCACTGAACTGGACCTTTTTGCAGTTGTGCAAAAAGGAGGAGAATCCCTGCGATCATTCATCCAGAGATTCTCTCAGGTAAGAAAAACTATCCCTTCTATCTCTAGCGCCTCTGTCATCATGGCTTTTAGACAGGGAGTGCGGGATAAGAAGATGCTAGAGAAACTGGCAATCAAGGAGATTACCAGTGTCACGGAACTCTTCAGCTTGGCTGACAAATGTGCCAGAGCTGCGGAGGGCCGTGAAATGCACTCCAAACCAACTCCGGAGGATCACAAGAAATCCTCCAAAGAAGAAGCCGCTACCTCCGGGAACGTCAAGAAGAAGAAAAAGACCAACGGCAAGAAGAAGCCGTCGGCCGGTGCATCCAATGCTGCAGCTGCTGCAGCCTCGGGTGGCCGGAGGCCACGCCCCGAGAAGCAACCTCGACCGTCTTCTGAAGACGGTGGCAAACCCAAGGTGTGGTGTCCAATTCACAAAACGGACAGCCACAGTTTGGAAGACTGCCGGGAGGTCCAAAACCTTGCCGAGCGCTATAACAAGCGCCGGGAAGAAGATCCTTTCCGAGAGAGGGTAGGAAAACAAAAAAAGTTGACGAAGCTCCGGCTGAAGTGGAGTTAGGTTTTCAGGATCCCAAAGAGGTCCTGAAGGCCGTCTACACCTCCGTCGACGACGATTCCTACGTCTCTGACAATGAACGTCGGAAGACCATGAACACCATTTTTGGTGGATCATGGGACATTACCTCCCGCCGCGTCATCAAGACTATGCGTCGGGACATGGCTGCTGTAGCTCCTACGGCCAGGGCGGAGCCTCATCGGAAGTGGATGGACACAGCCATCACTTTTGATGCTTCGGACTGCCCTCGAAACATGGTTGGAGCAGGTCAGCTACCTTTGATGGTATATCCTACCATCAACAACATCCAGCTCCACCATGTTATGATAGACGGAGGATCGGGGCTCAATCTCATAAGCTACGAAGCTTTTACCAAGCATCAGCTCCGACCCTCGGATCTCCACCCCTCCCGACCTTTCTCCGGAGTAGGTCCGGGAGCCATTACCCCACTCGGAGCTATTACCCTCCCCGTTACCTTCGGGACCCAGGAGAAGTATCGCACCGAGAAGTTGGTCTTTGACGTTGCTCAGAACAACTTACCCTTCAATGCCATCTTGGGTAGGCCTGCCTTGTACAAATTCATGGCAGCTGCTCATTATGGTTACCTGGTGTTAAAGATGCCAACACCAGTAGGCGTTCTCCGGATCCATAGAGATCGTACTGCCGGAGTAACTGCTCTGTAGGAACTCCATGCACTTACCACGGTGCAAGAGGAGGACTCCAGGCAGGAGCAAGCTCCAAAACCCCTGAGCATTTGTTAGCGAGGCTCGACTTCTGCAACTCGTGTGCAGCCAAGCGGTGACACCGACATTCCCGTCAAAGTCGTCCAAATTGGTTCCGATGCCGCTCAGACCACACGTATATCGGGGGGATTGAACGACAAATAAGAACTCGCACTCATCACTTTCCTCTGGGCTGATGTCAACGTGTTTGTCTGGCAACCGTCACAAATGCCTAGGATTCCCAGGGAAGTGATTGAGCACAATCTGAAGATCTACCCTGACGCCCGGCCTGTGCATCAGAAGCCTCGGAAGCAATCCGTAGAGCGACATAACTTCATCTGACAAGAAGTGAAGAAGTTGCTCGAAGCTGGATTCATCCGAGAAGTCTTCCATCCAAAATGGCTGGCAAACCCAGTCGTTGTGCCCAAGGCCGGCGGGAATCATCGGATGTGTATCGACTACACAACACTAAATAAGGCATGTCCAAAAGATCCATTCCCACTACCTAGAATAGATCAGATAGTGGATTCCACCTCCGGGTGTGAATTACTGTGTTTCCTAGACGCATATTCTGGATATCATCAAATCAGAATGTCTAGGGAAGATGAAGAGCATACTTCTTTCATCACAGTAGATGGATTGTACTGTTATACAGCCATGCCATTTGGTCTCAAAAATGCAGCTTCAACCATTGTACGAGCTATGTACAAAACCTTTGAAGAACTCATTAGAGACATAGTGGAAGTGTACGTCGATGACATCGTGGTCAAGGTCAAGAACAAGGAGTCACTCCTTGACACCTTGCAGGCTATCTTCGATAAGCTGCAGGTCACCCGCACAAAGCGAAACCCAGACAAGTGTGTCTTCGGGGTTAGCTCCGGAAAATTTCTTGGTTTCTTGGTAAGTCACCGGGGTATAGAAGCTAATCCGGCGAAGATCAAAGCCATTGAAGACATGCGGCCACTAGCCCGCATCCAAGATGTCCAAAAGCTAACTGGATGTCTAGCAGCCCTCAGCCGGTTCATTTCAAGACTAGCGGAACGGGCACTCCCCTTCTTCAAGTTATTGAGGAAGTCTGGACCATTCCAATGGTCTGAAGAAGCAGAAAAGGCATTCCAGGAGCTAAAACAGTTCCTCACCACCCTACCGATTCTGGTAGCTCCGAACCCTGGTGAGCCTTTGCTGCTTTACATTTCAGCCACTGACGAAGTCGTCAGTATGGTCTTGGTTGCAGAGAGACCAGAACCATCCCACACTCAGGAGTCCAGACCCCTTCAGGAGGGTCCAGAGGTTCCTGAAATCGAGTCTGGGTCCCAGCTCCCAGACTTGAATCCACAAGAAGTCACTTCTGAAGACCCAGACCCTTCCGTGAGGGTCCAGGTCGCTTCTGAAGAAGCTCCGTGTTCCTCAAGCCAGGACCCGGAGGTCCCCGAAGAAAATCCGGATCCCTCCGGGAGGATCCGGGTCAGTGAAGAGGAAGCTTCGTGCCCCTCCGGGAGGGTCCGGACCATTCAGTGCCTAGTGTACTTCATCAGCGAAGTACTACATGATGCCAAGACTCGATACCTAGAGGTGCATAAGCTGCTCTATGCAGTTCTTATTGCCTCCAAGAAGCTTCGCCATTACTTCCAAGCTCACAAAATCTCAGTGGTAACCTCTTACCCACTTCGAGCAATCTTGCATAATCCCAACTCAACTGGGAATATAGCAAAGTGGGCAGCGGAATTGGCCAAATTCGATCTCGAATTCATTTCAAGGCAAGCAATCAAGAGTCAAGCATTGGTAGACTTCGTGGCGGAATGGACTCCCTCTCCATCAAACCCTGGGGGCCCCAGTGAGCAGAAGCCGGAACACAAGGCTCCGGTCTTCACCGAGCCTCACTAGACCCTCTACTTCGACGGCTCCATGCAAAAGCAGGGGGCCGGAGCTGGAATCCTTCTCCTCGCACCAACTGGAGAGAAGGTAAAATACATGGTACACCTTGACTTCAAGGCAACCAACAACATGGCGGAATATGAAGCACTCATTTACGGACTAGGGGTGGCACTGTCATACGGTGTCAAGCAACTGCTGGTCAAGGGAGATTAACAGCTCATCATTAAGCAAGTGAAGGGTGAATGCTCCTGCAACAATCCCCAACTAGCTGCTTACCTCCTTGAAGTCCAGAGGCTTCAGAAGGACTTCGAAGTCCTAGATCTCCACCATGTCCAGCGTGCCCACAACGCTGAAGCCGATGAACTCTCGACGAAAGCGTCAACCGGAGCTCCGGCTCCTGACAGAACTTTTGTCCGGAGGTTGTCAAAACCCACAACTCAACCTACCGAACTGAGCGAAGGGGGCAAGATCAGCATTCCGAAGTTGACGGTCCCGATGGCCTTGTTACCATGGCAGCCATCAAGGGTCGTAGGCGCTGCCGGAAGCTCCGAGCAACCCAGCATGCAAGACTCAAATGCTCAAGTTAGTTCCGATGCATGGACCCCGGAGATCAGGAGCTACTTGAAAGACAACATCCTTCCTGACGATGATATATCCGCTGACCGGGTAGTCGGATTGGCTAAAAGATACACGTTGGTAGAAGGGGATGTCTACCGGCGCGGTGCCAATGGCATCCTAATGCGGTGCATCACAAGGGAAGAAGGCTGCGAGCTCCTCGTAGAAATCCATGGAGGCGATTGTGGGAACCAAGCGTCTTCCCGCACGCTGGTTGGTAAAGCCTTTCGGCATGGCTTTTACTGGCCTACAGCACTCCAGGATGCAATTGAGCTAGTGAAGAAATGCGAAGCATGTCAATTTCATGCAAAGCAAATTCACACACCGGCTTAGACCCTACAAATGATACCTCCTACATGGCCCTTCGCTGTGTGGGGGATGGACATCTTGGGACCTTTCCCAAGAGCCGTCGGAGGTTACAAGTTCCTGTACATTGCCATTGACAAGTTCACCAAGTGGGCGGAAGCAACTCCAGTTGTTACAATCAACAAGCAATCTGCTATCAACTTTTTGTAGTCCATTGTATGCAGATTTGGAGTCCAAAACAAAATCATCACTGATAATGGGACCCAATTCACAAGCTCTGCATTTCAAGGATATTGCAAAGACCTCGGCATTCAAGTTTGCTATGCCTCCGTAGCTCACCCAGCAAGCAATGGCCAAGCCGAGAGCAAATGCTGAAATCCTTAAAGGACTCAAAACGCGCACCTATGAGCGCTTGAAAAAACATGGAGCCAACTGGATTGAAGAGCTTCCGCCCCCTTTATGGGCCAACAGGACATCTCCAAACCAGTCAACTGGAGAGACACCTTCTTCCTGGTGTATGGAGCTGAAGCAATCCTTCCTCCGGAAATCACCTTGGGGTCACTCCGGGTCCGGACCTTCGACGAAGCCACACAGGACCAGCTTCGGCGTGAAAACCTAGACCTCCTTGAGGAGGGAAGGTGCCAAGCAGCTGTTCGGAATGCTCGATACCGCCAAGCCCTTCGGCGCTATCATCAGCGGCATGTACACAACCGACAGCTCGAGGAAGGCGATCTGGTGCTACGGAGAATACAATCCAGAGAAGGGTTAAACAAACTCTCCCCCAGCTGGGAGGGACCCTTCCGAGTGATTAAAGTATCCCGTCCTGGAAGCGTTCACTTGGCTACCGAGGATGGGACACCTCTCCCAAATCCTTGGAACATCGAGCACCTCCGTAAGTTCTACACTTAATATCACGGAGGTGAGTCTGTAGTAACTTGAGGTGTATGTTATAGAGTCATTGTAAAGAGTCGGGTAGCTCCTCCGGGAGAACAGCCGGACCTTCTTCGGAAGAGCCGCAAAGTTCATGCAACACTTTTCATAGTCTCAGAACTAAAAGTGTGGCTAACTACCCTAGGTCAAACGAGAAATTAAACATGCTTAGTCTGGTTCCGTACCCTAAGAGTGTACTTGTTTCCCCTGTACCCCGGACCTATAATGAAAAACATCTTCAGGTGAAACAGACTCCACGTACATTTATGTTGTACAGGCTCAACATTCTTTTTATTTTTCTCTTTCTTGTCTATAACAAGGACGTCCAATTCTTAAGAAATTTTAGTTCGACCGATTCGTATACAATTCGAGTTGTATTGTCGATTATTTTGGATTCAAATATTGTCCATGTCCCACTCGCCTGAATGCCGCCAAGCCAACCAAGGGCCGGAGTGTGCTATCGACTTAGCCTGGTCAAGCACCCTTAGTATGCCACTCTACTGACAACCCAACAGGCCGAAGTAAGGCGGGTCCAAGTACAATTGAATCTGGAAGAAAAGACGACGCATTCGGTTGTATTCAGAATTGCATTTGACCTAAAATTTTCTTGAGAATCGTAAGCCGCGACGAAGTTATAGACAATAAACGAATTTTACTATTTTTCTTGGATTCAGTGTGCAGTAAAAATAAAGAATCCACGTTGATGGAGAAAAGCCGGAGCTAACAAAGCTCTGACTCCCCCTAGGTGGCTTGTAACTGATGTTAAACATTGAAAACGAGCATCACCAAAGCAATCAAGCTCCGGTAAAGCTAGGGGGGCCAGCCGTCGACGTAAAATATAAGATGGTGAGAAGACCCCACAAGCGGAGTTTGCTGTCGACAAGCTACGCGTTGGCAATGGTCACTGCCGGAGCTACCAGCACCGACACCCCGGAGGTCTAACTATCCATGGTCTACGCGTTGATAGGAACTATTGCCGGAGCTACTAAGCTCCGACAACCTCAGGGGGCCTTCACTATCGAAGACATCGGACCTACACTCTACAAGTTCGAAGCAAATGAGTCTTCAACAAAACACAATATCCTCTTGGTACATGTTCACAATCAAATTGTGTACATCTACCAGGGGGCCAAGTGAAGACAAAAGTGTTGAAGACAAAAAGTGAAATTCACAAAAACATGGGGATTTCATTCATCTGGAGACAAGGGATTACAAAATTGAGGAAGAAGAAGAGAGAATACAAGTGGGAGCTACAGAGATGGTCCTAGACCCTATGGAAGAATTGGGCGACCTTCTGGGCAACCTCCGACACGTTGGCTCGGGCAGCTTCACCTTCTCCTTCAATGGGACCTTCAAGCACTGGGTCTAGAGGAAATTGGGGATTCCGGCTGGTGTAGCACGTCAGCACATACTCTGCGACATTCTTTGCCAAGGATTGCCCCTGAACCTCCAATTGGTCCATGATGACGTCGCCCCACCTTGGAGAGTTTGCTACCTACCGAGCTCAACGCCCGCAACGCCAGGTCCGGCTCCGGCTCCGGATCATCCGGGCGCACGGGACTGAAGCCCATCAGTTTTAGCGCGTCGTTGGCCTTGCCCAGGAACTCCCAAATCTGTATGGAGTCCGCAGTCCTCAAGCCCTTCAATTCTTCCAAGGATCTTCTGGCCGCCACCAATTCAGAATTCTGATGAGCGAGGCGCTCAACTTCTTTGGCGTTTTGCTGAATCTTCTCAGCAACTCGCTTCTCGAGTTTTCCGAGCTCCTCCTCCCGGAGGTGGATCTTGTTCCGGCGGTCAACCAGGTCCTTCTCCCTGCCCCTCACTTTCTTCTCCCTGGCTGCAAGGGCACACTCTTGCTCGTAGAGTTCCTGCCCTCGCACCCAGGCCTTCTCCTCCTCCTCAGTGCAGCGCTCTTCCAATTTCTTGGCGCGCTCTTCGAGGCCCTTGTCGGCCAGAGCCACCTTTTCAGTGAGCTCCTCCTCCCTCCTCAGGACGTCATCCCGCAGCTCTAGGAGTTTTTGCTCTTCATCTTCGAGCCGTTTCTCCCTCTCCTCAAGTGCCTCCCGGCGCTTGATGAGAGTAGTGTTAATGGCCTCAAGCCTTTCTTGGCGCTCATTGGCCGCACTATTAGCTGCTTTGGTCTGCTCATAATTCTCCCGGGATTGAGCGTCGAGGGCGCGAGTCATACTCTCCCTGTCATCCAATAATTTGCCCCATTATTCCAGGCGGACCTTCTCCCGCTTGATCCACTCTTTGTCATCTGCTAGCCTCGACTACGCCAGCTTGGTCTCAAAGTAGAACCGGTTACGCCACCGCCTAAGCGTTTGGCGCTCCTCTTCAAGAGCCTTGCTGTCGTGGAAGAAGGCCAGTTGAACTTGATGCAGACTGGAACAGGCGTTGTCAGTAGACAATGACAACGGGATAGGTTCCGGACCTGCTGAGGTCTCCTCCACTGGTTCCAGCGGGCTTTCAGAAACAAAAATTGGGTCCCACTCCACAAGAGTGGTCCCCTGGGTCTCCATGGAACTAGGGCCGACCTCTGGGATGGCCTCAGTCGCCATCGAGGAGGGTCCAGCTGATGAAGTTCCGATCTCCGGAGGTGGTTCCAAAGGCCCCGCTGCCAGGTCTTCATCTGCCCCCTCAGGCAGGGGGCCAGCAACCTCTTCCGGGCACTCCGGCTCAGCCGCGGGAACCTCCGGCGTCGTCATCCCCAGAGCAGGGGTTGCTTCTGGCTCCGGCCTGGGCACCTCCTCTACTGGGGGCTCGAGCGCCGGCGCTTCTGTAACAACCGGCTCGGGAGCCGAAAGGTCTTCAACATCAACCGGCCCTGCGGTTGGAGCTTCAACAACAATCGGCTGTGCGGCCGGTGCTTCAGAGGTAGCCGGCCCAACCGCCGGGACTTCCTCAACATTCGGCCCGCACGCCGGGACTTCAACTACCTCCCACTCAACTGCTGGGGCTTCGACAATTTCCGGCTCTGGGGCCGGAATTACTGCTTCCTCCGGCTCAACGGCCGGAGCTTCCATCATCTCTACACCAGGACCCGGAGCATCAACCTCCGGAGCAGGTGCCGCTGGCGCATCTTCTCTCCCGCGGTCCAGCGCTACCACGGGAGTCTCTGGGGATGAGTCGAGGTCCATGACCATGACAGCTGGCGCCGGAGCTGTCGCAGCTTCAGCCACCACTTGGGGCAGCACCGGGACAGGAGCAGAAGCTTCCGCCCTCATAGCTTCAGCTGCTGTGGCTGAGGGTGGAGCCTCACTCCTCTTCTTGGGAACACTACAGATGATGGATGAAGAAACTTAAAAAACAATTACTACAACAAAACAACTGTCTGAGGTAAAGATTAAAAATTACCTCGGGAGGCTTCCGCACCAGCTTGCGCGGAACCTCTTTCCCGAGCGTTCTGCGCTGGTCATAGCCGCCGCCGGCTGGAAGCTCCGGAAGGCCCCCTGGAACTTGTTGCAGCCACGGACATTTCCCTAGTCGAGGCCCCCTTGATCGGGAAGAACCTCCGGACCTAGAGGCCTCAACCGGCCCTGGTGCTGGGGTCGGATGCCCAGAGCTAGCACCCTGGGAGGACGCCGCTGCGGGTATAGTCGTCGCGGTCATAGAAGACCTCCCCCTCATGGGAGAAGGAGCCGATGCAGAGGTGGCAGGCCTGACGGACCTTCCGTCGGCATGCTATAGCTTCCTCTTCCGGCTCAAGGGTTCGTCCGCCAGCTCCTTGCCCTTGCCGACGACCTCGACCCTTGTCTTCGAGGAAGTGTCGGAGCCACCTTCGGAAGCTCCAGGGATCACCACCCTGGAGGTCGATCTTCTCTCGATGACACCAAGGTCGTCAAGCACGGGCATCTTCCGCCGGAGCTCCCTGCTGAACTCTACTTCCACGTTCAGAGGGAGAAAAGCTGATGGTGGAGTCAAGTCGTCACCCGCGACGTCGATGCCGTGCTGGAACTTCTTGAGATGAAACTCCAAGGTTGTCCCCGCCATATTGGACTTTAGCCCGGTCTCGACCCGGTCGTCTTCCATCACACTGTTGGGGGCCCAAGCGAGTTTTTCTCTCCTCTTCAGCGGTGCCCACCTGTTGACCAGGAAGTTGCAAAACACCGCCTGAGGAGTCAATCCTCCCTCCACGCATTGGCAGATCCTGGTCAGAGCAGGGTTGAAGGCTTCCGCCAGCACCGGAGCTTCACTCTAGATTGTCGTGTCGATGTTGGGGAGGCCTTCGGGCAGCTCCAGCCTCTCGTGCTCCTCCACCCGGATGACTATCCAGTCCTTCTTCCAATCATCCCATTTCCCAGAGGGAAACGACCGGAGGTACTTGAATGGGCACTTCTTGCGCTTCACGAAGTAGTAGAAGCCAAGGTACTCATTGCTCCTACCGGTGGTATGGACGGTGAAGAAGGTCCAGAAGAGTTCAATGCAAAGGGGGATGCCCACCCACATCTCACAGAAGTGGACAAAGATAGACACAGGAAGAATGGAGTGGGGGCCAAGGTGGTACAACTGCAGACCATAGAAGTCTAGCAGCATCAAGAAAAAGGAGGAAAAAGGTGGGATCAACCCCACCATGGCGTACGAGGAGAAGTACACCATTTCGCCGGCGTGCTCCTTCTCAAACGGGAGCTCTCCCCCGGCGCGGACCGAGTGGTTGAAGAAGTCCGAGGACCATTCCATGAGGGCCCGGACCTTCTTCAGGTCACCGTCGGTCTTCAAACGGCTCTCGCGAAGACCCAACTCCATCGCAACACAGCAAGGTAGGAGAGGAAGAGCAAGCACAAGTTGGGAGTTTGAGCGCAAGATCAGATGAGAGGCGTAAAGAACCCCAAACGGTGCGCACCTTCCTTCTTAAGTAAGCCCTTGCGACGCTTGGGTGGAAACTGCAAGGAAGTCAAAGATACTACTCAAAAATTCCACCCAGCAGATGACATGAGGGCTCGGGACCACCCCGATGATCAAGTCGAGGTTCTTACCCAGGCGAACAGTTGTCATCATGAGGCGGGAAGCCTGAAGGCGGCGGCCTGACAAGGCGCGCGGAACCGATACGATTCTCGTATCGGGAACCGGCGACCTTCAATTGCGTGAGATCCGCACGCTAAAGATCTCACCTGCCGCACACGAGACACGCCACGCGGCGTGGATTTAACTCCAAACCATCGCCAACGGCACCTCCGAAGACCTTTGAAGACTCATTTAAAAAGTCGAAGGGTGGACCCACCTCCGGCGGAATGACTTCAACCAAGGGGTCTTCCCCAGAGGTGGGCCTAGGGGGCCACTGTCGATACCCTGGGTACCATATACTCCTTAGGATTGCAAATATCTCAAGGAAAAGTCATCTACTTGATTTGAAGACCTTCGGAGGCCCACATGTCAGACATAACTGGGCCCGCTTCTCCAACATGGTTAGTCCCAGGGTCGCCACGTGTACTGTCAAACCGGAGCTACCGCCCGCAAAGGGGAAACTCCGGACTATGTACCGAAATGGCATCCCCGAACCTAACCCCAGACCGAGGGAAGCTCCGGTACTGACATGTGTCGAGTAATATCGGACCTATCCGTTCCCCACAGTGAGCTCCGGTGCTGCCACGTGTCCAACCGTCGGATCTTCAGCCTCTAACCTCACAGTTGGCGTGCCAGGTAGGTTTAATCTCCGTCGGTGGTTTTGATCCGGCAGATCTCCCGACACTACTAGAGTGTTAGAGGAGTTTGAGGTTCAGTATGGGCGCGCGAAGATTCAAGAAGGTGTGATGTCGAATGACACAAGGGACACCAAGATTTACGTGGTTCGGGCCGCCTGAGCGTAATACCCTACTCCACGGAGTGTGTTGATGTTGTATTGGATGTATGTCTAGAGCGTCTGTCTAGTATGTGTTCGAGTGTGTAGGGCGTGTAGAGAGTCTAGAGCCTGTGTCCTATGTATTGTCGGCCTGTCCTTTTATAGTACAAGGGCAGGCCGTTACAAGTTAGCCTGGCCTGACATGCGGCCCCGGTGGTTACTGATATTGATACACATTCAACACGTTTAATTGCTCTTAACGACCGAGTTATGTGCTTTGATAGTACCGTTACTGGTAATTAAGGTCGTCCGATTGTGTGTCATTAATATAGTATTAATGACACTTGATCGGTTCTTGAAGTCCTTGATTCCCCTTTGAAGATCCGGAGCCGTTGTGGAGTCTTCCAGAGGTTAGAGGCTGAAGATCCGACGGTTGGACATGTGGCAGCACCAGAGCTCACTGTGGGGAACGGATAGGTCCGGTGTTACTCGACACGTGTCAGTAAAGGAGCTTTCCTCGGCCTGGGGTTAGGTCCGGGGATGCCATTTTGGTACATAGTTTAAAGTTTCCCCCTTGCGGGCGGTAGCTCCGGTTTGACAGTACACGTGGCGACCCTGGGACTAACCATGTTGGAGAAGCGGGCCCGGTTATGTCTGACATGTGGACCTCCGAAGGTCTTCAAATCAAGTAGATGACTTTTCCTTGAGGTATTTGCAATCCTAAGGAGTATATGGTACCCAGGGTATCGATAGTGGCCCCCTGGGCCCACCTCTGGGGAAGACCCCTTGGTTGAAGTCATTCCGCCGGAGGTGGGTCCATCCTTCGACTTTTGAACTGAGTCTTCAAAGGTCTTCGGATGTGCCGTTGGTGATGGTTTGGAGTTAAATCATCGCCGGTGGCGTATCCCGTGTGCGGCAGGTGAGATCTTTGGCGTGCGGATCTCACACAATTGATGGTCACCGGTTCCCGATACGAGAATCATATCGGTTCCGCGCGCCTTGTTAGGCCGCCGCCTTCTGGCTTCCCGCCTCATGATGACAACCGTTCGCCTGGGGTAAGAACCTCGACTTGATCATCGGGGTAGTCCCGGGCCCTCTTGTCATCGGCTGGGTGGAATTTTTGAGTAGTATCTTCGACTTCCTTGCGGTT
Organism: Tuctoria greenei; assembly: GCA_036927565.1. Lineage (NCBI taxonomy): Eukaryota > Viridiplantae > Streptophyta > Magnoliopsida > Poales > Poaceae > Tuctoria > Tuctoria greenei. Next base: position 95,064,649 of record JAYESD010000005.1, read on the forward strand.
TCCATCCAAGTGTCGCATGGGCTTACTTAAGAAGGAAAGCGCGCATCATTTGGGGTTCTTTACGCCTCTCATCTGATCTTGCGCTCAAACTCCCAACTTGTGCTTGCTCTTCCTCTCCTGCCTTGCTGTGCTGCGATGGAGTTGGGTCTCCGCGAGAGCCGTTTGAAGACCGACGGTGACCTGAAGAAGGTCCGGGCCCTCATGGGATGGTCCTCGTACTTCTTCAACTGCTCGGTCTGCGCCGGGGGAGAGCTCCCGTTTGAGAAGGAGCACGCCGTCTAAATGGTGTACTTCTCCTCGTACGCCATGGTGGGGTTGATCCCACCTTTTTCCTCCTTTTTCTTGATGCTGCTAGACTTCTATGGTCTGCAGTTGTACCACCTTGGCCCCCACTCCATTCTTCTTGTGTCTATCTTCGTCCACTTCTGTGAGATGTGGGTGGGCATCCCCCCCTGCATTGAACTCTTCCGGACCTTCTTCACCGTCCATACCACCGGTAGGAGCAATGAGTACCTTGGCTTCTACTACTTCGTGAAGCGCAAGAAGTGCCCATTCAAGTACCTCCGGTCGTTTCCCTCTGGGAAATGGGATGATTGGAAGAAGGACTGGATAGTCATCCGGGTGGAGGAGCACGAGAGGCTGGAGCTGCCCGAAGGCCTCCCCAACATCGACACGACAATTTGGAGTGAAGCTCCGGTGCTGGCGGAAGCCTTCAACCCTGCTCTGACAAGGATCCGCTAATGCGTGGAGGGAGGATTGACTCCTCTGGCGGTGTTTTGCAACTTCCTGGTCAACAGGTGGGCACCGCTGAAGAGGAGAGAAAAACTCGCTTGGGCCCTCAATAGTGTGATCGACGACGACCGGGTCGAGACCGGGCTGAAGTCCAATATGGCGGGGACAACCTTGGAGTTTCATCTCAAGAAGTTCCAGCGCGGCATCGACGTCGCGGGTGACGACTTGACTCCGCCATCAGCTTTTTCTCCCTCTGAACGTGGAAGTAGAGTTCAGCAGGGAGCTCCAGCGGAAGATGCCCGTGCTTGACGACCTTGGTGTCGTCGAGAGAAGATCAACCTCCAGGGTGGTGATCCCTGGAGCTTCCGAAGGTGGCTCCGACCCTGCCCCGAAGCAAAGGGTCGAGGTCGTCGGCAAGGGCAAGGAGCCGGCGGACGAACCCTTGAGCCGGAAGAGGAAGCTGCAGCATGCCGACGGAAGGTCCGTCAGGCCTGCCACCTCTGCATCGGCTCCTTCTCCCTGGAGGGGGAGGTCTTCTACGACCGCGGCGACTATACCCGCAGCGGCGTCCTCCCGGGGTGCTAGCCCCGGGCATGCGACCCCAGCACCAGGGCCGGTTGAGGCCTCTAGGTTCGGAGGTTCTTTCCGATCAAGGGGGGCCTCGACTAGGGAAATGCCCGTGGCTGCAACAAGTTTCGGGGGGCCTTCCGGAGCTTCCACGCCGGCGGCGGCTATGGCCAGCCCAGAATGCCCGGGAAAGAGGTTCCGCGCAAGCTAGTGCGGAAGCCTCCCGAGGTAATTTTTAATCTTTACCTCAGACAGTTGTTTTGTTGTAGTAATTGTTTTTTAAGTTTCTTCATCCATCATTTGTAGCGTTCCCAAGAAGAGGAGTGAGGCTCCACCCTCAGCCACAGCAGCTGAAGCTGTGAGGGCGGAAGCTTCTGAACCTGTCCCGGTGCCACCCCAAGTGGTGGCTAAAGCCGCGACAGCTCCGGCGCCAGCTGTCGTGGTCATTGACCTCGACTCATCCTCATAGACTCCCGTGGTAGCGTCGGACCGCGGGAGAGAAGATGCGCCAGCGGCACCTGCTCCGGAGGTTGAAGCTCCGGGTCCTGGTGCAAAGATGATGGAAGCTCCGACAGTTGAGCTGTAGGAAGCAGTAATTCCGGCCCCAGAGCCAGAAATTGTCGAAGCCCCCGCGGTTGAGCCGGAGGTAGTTGAAGTCCCGACGTGCGTGCCGAATGTTGAGGAAGTCTTGGCGGTTGGGCCGGCTACCTCTGAAGCACCAGCCGCAAAGCCGATTGTTGTTGAAGCTCCGGCCGCAGGGCCGGTTGATGTTGAAGACCTTCCGGCTCTCGAGCCGGTTGTTGCGGAAGCGCCGGCGCTCGAGCCGCCAGTAGAGGAGGTGCCCAGGCCAGAGCCAGAAGCAACCCCTGCTCTCGGGATGACGACGCCGGAGGTTCCCGCGGCTGAGCCGGAGTGCCCGAAAGAGGTTGCTGGCCTCCTGCCTGAGGGGGCAGATGAAGACCTGGCGGTGGGGCCTTCAGAACCACCTCCGAAGGTCGGAACTTCATCAGCTGGACCCTCCTCGATGGCGACTGAGGCCATCCCGAAGGACGGCCCTAGTGCCATGGATACCCAGGGGACCACTCTTGTGGACTGGGACCCAATTTTTGTATCTGAAAACCCGCTAGAACCAGCGGAGGAGACCTCAGAAGTTCCGGAACCTATCTAGTTGTCATTGTCTATTGACAACGCCTGTTCTAGTCTGCGTCAAGTTCAACTGGCCTTCTTCCACGACAACAAGTCTCTTGAAGAGGAGCGCCAAACCCTTAGGCGGTGGCGTAACCGGTTCTACTTCGAGACCAAGCTGGCGCAGTCGAGGCTAGCAGATGACAAAGAGTGGATCAAGCGGGAGAAGGTCCTCCTAGAATACTGGGGCAAATTATTGGATGACAGGGAGAGTATGACTCGCGCCCTCGATGCTCCATCCCAGGAGATTTATGAGCAGACCAAAGCAGCTAACAGTGCGGCCGATGAACGCCAAGAAAGGCTTGAGGCCATTAACACTACTCTCATCAAGCGCTGGGAGGCACTTGAGGAGAGGGAGAAACGGATTGAAGATGAAGAGCAGAAACTCCTAGAGCTGCGGGATGACGTCTTGAGGAGGGAGGAGGAGCTCACCGAAAAGGTGGCTCTGGCCGACAAGGGCCTCGAAGAGCGCGCCAAGAAATTGGAAGAGCGCTACACTGAGGAGGAGGAGAAGGCCTGGGTGCGAGGGCAGGAACTCTACGAGCAAGAGTGTTCCCTTGCAGCCAGGGAGAAGAAAGTAAGGGGCAGTGAGAAGGACCTGGTTGACCGCCGGAACAAGATCCACCTTCGGGAGGAGGAGCTCGAAAAACTCGATAAGCGAGTTGCTGAGAAGATTCAGCAAAACGCCAAAGAAGTTGAGCGCCTCGCTCATGATAATTTTGAACTGGTGGCGGCCAGAAGATCCTTGGAAGAATTAAAGGGCTTGAGGACTGCGGACTCCCTACAGATTTGGGAGTTCCTGGGAAAGACCAATGACGCGCTGACACCGATGGGCTTTAGTCCCGTGCGCCCGGATGATCTGGAGCCGGAGCCGGACCTGGCGTTGCAGGCGTTGAGCTCGGCAGGTAGCAAACTCTCCAAGGTGGGTGACGTCATCGAGGACCAATTGGAGGTTGAGGGGCAATCCTTGGCGAAGAACGTCGCAGAGTATGTGCTGACGTGCTACACCAGCCGGAATCCCCAATTTCCTTTGGACCCGGTGCTTGAAGGTCCCGTTGAAGGAGAAGGTGAAGCTGCCCGAGCCAACGTGTCAGAGGTTGCCCAGAAGGTCGCTCAATTCTTCCATAGGGTCTAGGACCATCTCTGTAGTTCCCACTTGTATTCTCTCTTCTTCTTCCTCAATTTTGTAATCCCTTGTCTCCAGATGAATGAAATCCCCAAGTTTTTGTGAATTTCACTTTTTGTCTTCAACACTTTTGTCTTCACTTGGCCCCCTGGTAGATGTACACAATTTGATTGTGAACATGTACCAAGAGGATATTGTGTTTTGTTGAAGACTCATTTGCTTCGAACTTGTAGAGTGTAGGTCCGAAGTCTTCGATAGTGAAGGCCCCCTGAGGTTGTCGGAGCTTAGTAGCTCTGGCAATAGTTCCTATCAACGCGTAGAGCATCGATAGTTAGACCTCCGGGGTGTTGGTGCTGGTAGCTCCGGTAGTGACCTTTGCCAACGCGTAGCTTGTCGACAGCAGACTTTGCTTGTGGGGTCTTCTCACCATCATATATTTTACGTTGATGGCTGGCCCCCCTAGCTTTACCGGAGCTTGATTACTCCGGTGATGCTCGTTTTCAATGTTTAACATCGATTACAAGCCACCTAGGGGGAGTCAGAGCTTTGTTAGCTCCGGCATTTCTCCATCAACGTGGATTCTTTATTTTTCCTGCACACTGAAGCCAAGAAAAATAGTAAAATTCGTTCTTGTCTATAATTTCGTCACGGCTTACGATTCTCAAGAAAATTTTAGGTCAAACGCAATTCTGAATACAACCAAATGCGTCGTCTTTTCTTCCAGATTCAATTGTACTTGGACCCACCTTACTTCGGCCTGCCGGGTTGTCGGTAGAGTGGTGTACTTAGGGTGCTTGACCAGGCTAAGTCGATAGCACACTCCGGCTCTAGGTTGGCTTGGCGGCATTCAGGCGAGTGGGCCACAAACAATATTTGAATCCAAAATAATCGACAATACAACTCGAATTGTATATGAATCGGTCGAACTAAAATTTCTTAAGAATTGCACGTCCTTGTTATAGACAAGAAAGAGAAAAATAAAAAAGAATGTTGAGCCTGTACAACATAAATGCACGTGGAGTCTGTTTCACCTAAAGATGTCTTTCATTATAGGTCCGGGGTACAGGGGAAAAAGTACACTCTTAGGGCCCGGAACCAGACTAAGCGTGTTTAATTTCTCGTTTGACCCAGGGTAGTTAGCCACACTTTTAGTTCTGAGACTATGACAAGTGTTGCATGAACTTTGCGGACCTTCCGAAGAAGGTCCGGCTGTTCTCCTGGAGGAGCTACCCGACTCTGTACAATGACTCTATAACATACACCTCAAGTTACTACAGACTCACCTCCGTGATATTAAGTGTAGAACTTACGGAGGTGCTCGATGTTCCAAGGATTTGGGAGAGGTGTCCCATCCTCGGTAGCCAAGCGAACACTTCCGAGACGGGATACTTTAATCACTTGGAAGGGTCCCTCCCAGCTGGGTGAGAGTTTGTTTAACCCTTCTATGGATTGTATTCTCCGTAGCACCAAATCGCCTTCCTCGAGCTATCGGTTGTGTACATGCCGCTGATGATAGCGCCAAAGGGCTTGGCATTATCGGGCATTCCGAACAGCTGCTTGGCACCTTCCCTCCTCAAGGAGGTCTATGTTTTCACGCCGGAGCTGGTCCTGCGTGGATTCGTCGAAGTTCCGGACCCGGAAACACCCCAAGGTGATTTCTGGAGGAAGGAATGCTTCAGCTCCATACACCAGGAAGAAGGGTGTCTCTCCAATTGACCGGTTTGGAGATGTCCTGTTGGCCCATAAAGTGGGCGGAAGCTCTTCAATCCAGTTGGCTCCATGTTTTTTCAAGCGCTCATAGGTGCGTGTTTTGAGTCCTTTAAGGATTTCAGCATTTGCTCTCTCGGCTTGGCCATTGCTTGCTGGGTGAGCTACGGAGGCGTAGCAAACTTGAATGCCGAGGTCTTCGCAATATCCTTGATATGCAGAGCTTGTGAATTGGGTCCCATTATCAGTGATGATTTTGTTTGGGACTCCAAATCTGCATACAATGGACTGCAAAAAGTTGATAGCAGATTGCTTGTTGATTGTAACAACTGGAGTTGCTTCCGACCACTTGGTGAACTTGTCAATGGCAATGTACAGGAACTTGTAACCTCCGACGGCTCTTGGGAAAGGTCCCAAGATGTCCATCCCCCCACACAGCGAAGGGCCATGTAGGAGTTATCATTTGTAGGGGCTGAGCCGGTGTGTGAATTTGCTTTGCATGAAATTGACATGCTTCGCATTTCTTCACCAGCTCAGTTGCATTCAGGAGTGTTGTAGGCCAGTAAAAGCCATGCCAAAAGGCTTTACCAACCAGCATGCGGGAAGACGCGTGGTTCCCACACTCGCCTCCATGGATTTCTGCGAGGAGCTCGCAACCTTCTTCCCTTGTGATGCACCGCATTAGGATGCCATTGGCACCGCGCCGGTAGAGATCCCCTTCTACCAACGTGTATCTTTTAGCCAATCTGACTACCCGGTCAGTGGATAGATCATCGTTAGGAAGGATGTTGTCTTTCAAGTAGCTCCGGATCTCCGAGATCCATGCATCGGAACTAACTTGAGCATTTGAGTCTTGCGTGCTGGGTTGCTCGGAGCTTCCGGCAGCACCTACGACCCTTGATGGCTGCCATGGTAACAATGCCATCGGGACCGTCAGCTTTGGAATGCTGATCTCGCCCCCTTCGCTCAGTTCGGCAGGCTGAGCTGTGGGTTTTGACAACCTCCGGACAAAAGTTTCGTCAGGAGCCGGAGCTCCGGTTGACGCTTTCGTCGAGAGTTCGTCGGGTTCAGCATTGTGGGCACGCTGGACATGGTGGAGATCTAGGACTTCGAAGTCCTTCTGAAGCCTCTGGACTTCAAGAAGGTAAGAAGCTAGTTGGGGATTGTTGCAAGAGCATTCACCCTTCACTTGCTTAATGATGAGTTGTGAATCTCCGTTGACTAGCAGTTGCTTGACACCGTATGACAGTGCCACCCTTAGTCCGTAAATGAGTGCTTCATATTCCGCCATGTTGTTGGTTGCCTTGAAGTCAAGGTGTACCATGTATTTTACCTTCTCTCCGATTGGTGCGAGGAGAAGGATTCCAGCTCCGGCCCCTTGCTTTTGCATGGAGCTGTCGAAGTAGAGGGTCCAGTGAGGCTCGGTGAAGACCGGAGCCTTGTGTTCCAGCTTCTGCTCGCTGGGGCCCCCAGGGTTTGATGGAGAGGGAGTCCATTCCGCCACGAAGTCTTCCAATGGTAGACTCTTGATTGCTTGCCTTGAAATGAATTCGAGATCGAATTTGGCCAATTCCGCTACCCACTTTGCTATATTCCCAGTTGAGTTGGGATTATGCAAGATTGCTCGAAGTGGGTAAGAGGTTACCACTGAGATTTTGTGAGCTTGGAAGTAATGGCGAAGCTTCCTGGAGGCAATAAGAACTGCATAGAGCAGCTTATGCACCTCTAGGTATCGAGTCTTGGCATCATGTAGTACTTCGCTGATGAAGTACACTGGGCGCTGAATGGTCCGGACCCTCCTAGAGGGGCCCGGAGCTTCCTCTTCACTGACCCGGATCTTCCCGAAGGGATCCGGATTTTCTTCTGGGACCTCCGGGTCCTGTCTGGAGGAACACGGAACTTCTTCAGAAGCGACCTGGACCCTAGCGAAGGGGTCTGGGTCTTCCGAAGTGACTTCTTTTGGATTCAAGTTTGGGAGCTGGGACCCAGACTCGATTTCAGGAACCTCCAGACCCTCCTGAAGGGGTCTGGACTCCTTAGTGTGGGATGTTTCTGGTCTCTCCGCAACCAAGACCATACTGACGACTTCGTCAGTGGCTGAAATGTAAAGAAGCAAAGGCTCACCAGGGTTCGGAACTACCAGAATCGGTAGGGTGGTGAGGAACTATTTTAGCTCCTGGAATGCCTTTTCTGCTTCTTCAGACCATTGGAAAGGTCCAGACTTCCTCAATAACTTGAAGAAGGGGAGTTCCCATTCCACCAGTATTGAAATGAACCGGCTGAGGGCTGCTAGACATCCAGTTAGCTTTTGGACATCTTTGATGCGGGCTGGTGGCCGCATGTCTTCAATGGCTTTGATCTTCGCCGGATTAGCTTCTATAACCTAGTGACTTACCAGGAAACCAAGAAGTTTTCTGGAGCTAACCCCGAAGTCACACTTGTCTGGGTTTAGCTTTGTGCGGGTGACCCGCAGCTTATCGAAGACAACCTGCAAGATGTCAAGGAGTGACTCCTTGTTCTTGACCTTGACCACGATGTCATCGACGTACACTTCCACTATGTCTCTAATGAGTTCTTCAAAGGTTTTGTACATAGCTCGTACAAAGGTTGAAGCTACATTTTTGAGACCAAATGGCATGGCTGTATAACAGAACAATCCATCTACTGTGATGAAAGAAGTATGCTCTTCATCTTCCCTAGACATTCTGATTTGATGATACCCAGAATATGCGTCTAGGAAACACAGTAATTCACACCCGGAGGTGGAATCCACTATCTTATCTATTCTAGGTAGTGGGAATGGATCTTTTGTACATGCCTTATTTAGTGTTGTGTAGTCGATACACATCCGAAGCTTCCCGCCGGCCTTGGGCACAACGACTGGGTTTGCCAGTCATTTTGGATGGAAGACTTCTCGGATGAATCCAGCTTCGAGCAACTTCTTCACTTCTTGTCGGATGAAGTTCTGTCGCTCTACGGATTGCTTCCGAGGCTTCTAATGCACAGGCCGGGCGTCGGGGTAGATCTTCAGATTAAGCTCAATCACTTCCCTGGGGATCCCAGGCATTTGTGGCGGTTGCCAGGCAAACACGTTGACCTTAGCCCGGAGGAAAGTGATGAGCGCGAGTTCCTATTTGTCGTTCAATCCCCCTGATATACTGGTGGTCTGAGCGGCATCGGAACCAATTTGGACAACTTTGACGGGAATGTCGGTGTCGCCGCTTGGCTGCACACGAGGTGCAGAAGTCAAGCCTCGCTGACGAATGCTCGGGGGTTTTGGAGCTTGCTCCTGCGTGGAGTCCTCCTCCTGCGCCGTGGTAAGTGCATGGAGTTCCTCCAGAGCAGTTACTCCGGCAGTACGATCTCCGCGGATCCGGAGAACGCCTACTGGTGTTGGCATCTTTAACACCAGGTAACCATAATGAGGAGCTGCCATGAATTTGTACAAGGCAGGCCGACCCAAGATGGCATTGAAGGGTAAGTTGATCTGAACAATGTCAAAGACCAACTTCAGTCCCGTGCGCCTGGATGATCCGGAGCCGGAGCCGGACCTGGCGTTGCAGGCGTTGAGCTGGTCCTAGACAAGTGGGAACTGCAGAGATGGTCCCTACGGAAGAATTGGTCCTAGACCATCTCTGTAGTTCCCACTTGTCTAGGACCAGCTCAACGCCTGCAACGCCAGGTCCGGCTCCGGCTCCGGATCATCCGGGCGGACGGGACAGAAGCCCATCGGTGTCAGCGCATCATTGGCCTTGCCCAGGAACTCCTAAATCTGTAGGGAGTCCGCAGTCCTCAAGCCCTTCAATTCTTCCAAGGATATTCTGGCCGCCACCAGTTCAGAATTCTCACGAGCGAGGCGCTCAACTTCTTTGGCGTTTTGCTGAATCTTCTCAGCAACTCGCTTCTCGAGTTTTCCGGGATCCTCCTCCCGGAGGTGGATCTTGTTCCGGCGGTCAACCAGGTCCTTCTCCCTGCCCCTCACTTTCTTCTCCCTGGCTGCAAGGGCACACTCTTGCTCGTAGAGTTCGTGCCCTCGCACCCAGGCCTTCTCCTCCTACTTAGTGCAGCGCTCTTCCAATTTCTTGGCGCGCTCTTCGAGGCCCTTGTCGGCCAGAGCCACCTTTTCAGTGAGCTCCTCCTCCCTGCTCAGGATGTCATCCCGCAGCTCTAGGAGTTTCTGCTCTTCATCTTTGAGCCGTTTCTCCCTCTCCTCAAGTGCATCCCGGCGCTTGATGAGAGTAGTGTTAATGGCCTCAAGCCTTTCTTTGCGTTCATCGGCCGCACTCTTAGTTGCTTTGGTCTGCTCATAAATCTCCCGGGATTGAGCGTCGATGGCGCGAGTCATACTCTCCCTGTCATCCAATAATTTGCCCCAGTATTCAAGGCGGACCTTCTGCCGCTTGATCCACTCTTTGTCATCTGCTAGCCTCGACTGCGCCAGCTTGGTCTCGAAGTAGAGCCGGTTACGCCACCGCCTAAGGGTTTGGCGCTCCTCTTCAAGAGCCTTGCTGTCGTGGAAGAAGGCCAGTTGAACTTGACGTAGACTGGAACAGGCGTTGTCAATAGACAATGACAACATGATAGGTTCCGGACCTATTGAGGTCTCCTCCGCTGGTTCCAGCGGGTTTTCAGATACAAAAATTGGGTCCCACTCCACAAGAGTGGTCCCCTGGGTCTCCATGGCACTAGGGCCGTCCTCCGGGATGGCCTCAGTCGCCATCGAGGAGGGTCCAACTGATGAAGTTCCGACCTCCGGAGGTGGTTTCGAAGGCCCCGCCGCCAGGTCTTCATCTGCCCCCTCAGGCAGGGGGCCAGCAACCTCTTCCGGGCACTACGGCTCAGCCGCGGGAACCTCCAGCGTCATCATGCCCAGAGCAGGGGTTGCTTCTGGCTCCGGCCTGGGCACCTCCTCTACTGGGGGCTCGAGCGCCGGCGCTTCTGCAACAAACGGCTCGAGAGCCGGAAGGTCTTCAACATCAACTGGCCCTGCGGCCGGAGCTTCAACAACAATCGGCTCTGCGGCCGGTGCTTCATAGTTAGCCGGCCCAACCGCCGGGACTTCCTCAACATTTGGCACGCACGCCGGGACTTCAACTACCTCCGGCTCAACCGCCAGGGCTTCGACAATTACTGCTTCCTCCGGCTCTACGACCGGAGCTTCCATCATCTCTGCACCAGGACCCGGAGCTTCAACCTCCGGAGCAAGTGCCGCTGGCGCATCTTCTCTCCCGCGGTCTGGCGCTACCACGGGAGTCTCTGGGGATGAGTCGAGGTCCATGACCACGACAGCTGGCGCCGGAGCTGTCGCAGCTTCAGCCACCACTTGGGGCGGCACCGGGACATGAGCAGAAGCTTCCGCCCTCACAGCTTCAGCTGCTGTGGCTGAGGGTGGATCCTCACTCCTCTTCTTGGGAACGCTACAGATGATGGATGAAGAAACTTAAAAAACAATTACTACAACAAAACAACTGTCTGAGGTAAAGATTAAAAATTACCTCGGGAGGCTTCCGCACCAGCTTGCGCGGAACCTCTTTCCCGAGCGTTCTGGGCTGGTCATAGCCGTTGCCGGCGTGGAAGCTCCGGAAGGCCCCCCGGAACTTGTTGCAGCCACGGGCATTTCCCTAGTCGAGGCCCCCCTTGATCGAGAAGAACCTCCGTACCTTGAGGCCTCAACCGGCCCTGGTGCTGGGGTCGCATGCCCGGAGCTAGCACCCCGGGAGGACGCTGCTGCGGGTATAGTCGCCGCGGTCGTAGAAGACCTCCGCCTCCGGGGAGAAGGAGCCGATGCAGAGGTGGCAGGCCTGACGGACCTTCCGTCGGCATGCTGCAGCTTCCTCTTCCGGCTTAAGGGTTCGTCCGCCGGCTCCTTGCCCTTGCCGACGACCTCGACCCTTGGCTTCGGGGCAGGGTCGGAGCCACCTTCGGAAGCTCCAGGGATCACCACCCTGGAGGTCGATCTTCTCTCGACGACACCAAGGTCGTCAAACATGGGAATCTTCCACCGGAGCTCCCTGCTGAACTCTACTTCCACGTTCAGAGGGAGAAAAGCTGATGGCGGAATCAAGTCGTCACTCGCGACGTCGATGTCGTGCTGGAACTTCTTGAGATGAAACTCCAAGGTTGTCCCCGCCATATTGGACTTCAGCCCGGTCTCAACCCGGTCGTCGTCCATCACACTGTTGAGGGCCCAAGCGAGTTTTTCTCTCCTCTTCAGCGGTGCCCACCTGTTGACCAGGAAGTTGCAAAACACCGCCTAAGGAGTCAATCCTCCCTCCACGCATTGGCGGATCCTGGTCAGAGCAGGGTTGAAGGCTTCCGCCAGCACCGGAGCTTCACTCCAGATTGTCGTGTCGATGGTGGGGAGGCCTTCGGGCAGCTCCAGCCTCTCGTGCTCCTCCACCCGGATGACTATCCAGTCCTTCTTCCAATCATCCCATTTCCCAGAGGGAAACGACTGGAGGTACTTGAATGGGCACTTCTTGCGCTTCACAAAGTAGTAGAAGCCAATGTACTCATTGCTCCTATCGGTGGTATGGACGGTGAAGAAGGTCCGGAAGAGTTCAATGCAGGGGGGGATGCCCACCCACATCTCACAGAAGTGGACGAAGATAGACACAAGAAGAATGGAGTGGGGGCCAAGGTGGTACAACTGCAGACCATAGAAGTCTAGCAGCATCAAGAAAAAGAAGGAAAAAGGTGGGATCAACCCCACCATGGGGTACGAGGAGAAGTACACCATTTCGCCGGCGTGCTCCTTCTCAAATGGGAGCTCTCCCCCGGCGCAGACAGAGTGGTTGAAGAAGTCCGAGGACCATCCCATGAGGTCCCGGAACTTCTTCAGGTCACCGTCGGTCTTCAAACAGCTCTCGCAGAGACCCAACTCCATCGCAGCACAGCAAGGCAGGAGAGGAAGAGCAAACACAAGTTGGGAGTTTGAGCGCAAGATCAGATGAGAGGCGTAAAGAACCCCAAACGGTGCGCACTTTCCTTCTTAAGTAAGCCCTTGTGACGCTTGGATGGAAACCGCAATGAAGTCGAAGTTACTACTCAAAACTTCTACCCAGCCGATGACAAGAGGGCCCGAGACCACTTCGATGATCAAGTCGAGGTTCTTACCCAGGCGAACAGTTGTCATCATGAGGCGGGAATCCCGAAGGCGGCGGCCTGACAAGGCACGCGAAACCGATACAATTCTCGTATCGGGAACCGGTGACCTTCAATTGCGTGAGATCCGCACGCCAAAGATCTCACCTGCCGCACACGGGATACGCCACGCGGCAAGGATTTAACTCCAAACCACCGCCAACGGCACATCCGAAGACCTTTGAAGACTCAGTTCAAAAGTCGAAGGATGGACCCACCTCCAGCGGAATGACTTCAACCAAGGGGTCTTCCCCAGAGGTGGGCCCAGGGGGCCACTGTCGATACCCTGGGTACCATATACTCCTTAGGATTGCAAATATCTCAAGGAAAAGTCATCTACTTGATTTGAAGACCTTCAGAGGCCCACATGTCAGACATAACCGGGCCCGCTTCTCCAACATGGTTAGTCCCAGGGTCGCCACGTGTACTGTCAAACCGGAGCTACCGCCCGCAAGGGGGAAACTCCGGACTATGTACCGAAATGGCATCCCCGGACCTAACCCTAGACCGAGGGAAGCTCCGGTACTAACACGTGTCGAGTAACATCGGACCTATCCGTTCCCCACAGTGAGCTCCGGTGCTGCCACGTGTCCAACCGTTGGATCTTCAGCCTCTAACCTCCGGAAGACTCCACAACGGCTCCGAATCTTCAAAGGGGAATCAAGGACTTCAAGACCCGATCAAGTGTCATTAATACTATATTAATGACACACAATCGGACGACCTTAATTACCAGTAACGGTACTATCAAAGCCCATAACTCGATCGTTAAGAGCAATTAAATGTGTTGAATGTGTATCAATATCAGTAACCGCTGGGGCCACATGTCGGGCCAGGCTAACTTGTAACGGCCTGCCGTTGTACTATGAAAGGACAGGCCGACGATACATATGACCCAGGCTCTAGACTCTCTACACGCCCTACACACTCGAACACATACTAGACAGATGCTCTAAACATACATCCAATACAACATCAACACACTCCGTGGAGTAGGATATTACGCTCAGGCGGCCCGAACCACGTAAATCTTGGTGTCCCTTGTGTCATTCGACATCTCACCTTCTTGAATCTCCGTGTGCCCATACCGAACCTCAAACTCCTCTAACACTCTAGTAGTGTCGGGAGATCTGTCGGATCAAAACCAGCGACAACAGTGTATCACATTAATGAACAAAATAGTCATAAACAAATTAAGAGTTACAATATATCACATAGTCCCACACCCACTACCTATGGAGCCCCGGAACCTATCTTCGAGTTATCGTCCAACCGTCGGTAGCTACAGCGATGGAGTGTGAGCCTCTGCTGCCGATTCCTGCTATGTAAAAGTGTAGTTCAAAACAAATTATAACTTTAAAAGTGCATATTTACTACATTTGCTTATGACTAGGTAGAATTGAGCAAGTTTACCTAGGTTTTGCTATGTTTGAGTAAGTTTGCCTCAATTTGACTAAGTTTGATTATATTTTACTAAGTATGGCTAATTTTGATCTTATTTGACTCTATTTATCTAAATATGACTAAGTGGAGTGTGATAGAATGTAGTGGAGTGGGAATTTGAAGATAAATCCTTTTCGTGGACTCTCTCTATTGTGCGGATGAAACATGGATACTTATTTTCTCTTTCTTCTTTTTTTTTTTCCTTTTTTCTCATGCTCTTGTACATGAGCAAGCATTTTTTCTTTTTAATTTCTTGTAGCCATGTCTTCTACTCCTCTTTTCAAATAATTTTGAAGAGAGTACTAAGCATGAAGAGTTTGGAGTATCTTTCAATGGTGGGGTTGTATGATGGAATTTTGCTAACTTCTAGTGTAGAAGTTTAGCATGTGCCTGTGAAATCTTGATCTTACAAGTATGAAAAGATTCTCACATAGGTCTATACTAGTTTGACTAGGCTCAATGTAAAAAGAAATAGCATATGCATGGGGTTTATCAAATTTGAACATCATATGTCCTTGGTAGGAATTTCAAATCAAATGAGGAAATTTAATTTGATCCATTTTATAAATAGTTCGAAAAAACAAATTTCACTCATCGTTGGAATTTTAGGAGCTCTTATTACTATATCATATCCCACAACAACCTAGAATTAGATTATGCTAGCCACAGATTCCATGTTTTAGGGAAAGAGTATTCTGAGCTAATAAACGGAATAGTTTTAGAACACTAGGTCGTATAATAGGGACTAATGAAAAATAAAATAAAACAATTATTCATCATTTCAACTTATGCAAAGTAAAAATATTCTGACCGTATATTTTCGACTTTATTTAAACTGTTGTCTTCTACATTATTTTTTGTAGATGCAAGTGGTGTTGAAAGAAAGAAAGAAATGAAATGCAAATGCAAATGGGGTGTGATACAAGTTACCTCAAGTGGGGTCCTCCCCCAAAGTTTTTCTTGGTCAAGGTCTGTGATAGGGGTTGAAACCCTAACGACAGAGGTAGGCCATGAGATCGGTCTATCCATGATATAATGTGGCTTTGACATTGGAGGGTTGAGTGTTGATGTTGTGTTGCATCCCGTGTGTTCCATGAGTGTGGTTAAATAGAGTGTTGTAGATGCCGCTTGTCCACACCTCAATGTGTCCCATGTGTTGGGTGCGATCCGTCATTCCTTGGCTAAGGTCATCATAACCTCTAGCTTTGAGGGAACAATGTGAACCCAACATGCGTTGGGTGTGATCTTCTATTCCCTAGCTAAGGTCATGATAACCTCCAGCCACAAAGTAACAACATGCACCTAACAATGGTGGCAACTCCTTTGAGCTTGAAAGGGTGCTTAGAATAGTTGATAGATAGCGATCTCATTTTTTCAAAGAAACCCATTGATCGCCCGTGGAGGGTTTCCATGTCAAATCTCTGGCCTCGTAAAGCTATGATTGGCCCTCAAGATTAAATTCAGATAGGTTTCAACCATGCTCATTTACTCATTGGCCAAGAGATGTTGAAATGGTACCTCCGAGGCTTTATTCAACAATTGACTTCTTGTATGCCTGCAATTAATTATTATTCATGCAAGTTTCCTCTCTTGGATTGAGAGGGATGGTTAGCTGTCGGTACTTTTATAGATGAAACTTTAGGTTAGGTAACCGAATTTCATTTGTACAACCGAGGAAGAAAAGACAGCAGAGATCCATCAGGTCCAATTTCGAGTGCATCTATAAACAATGTACTATTCATCGATATAAGACTAGAGCCTTTTAAATTTCAATTTGCACATTTTCAAAAGCTCCTACTCTTAGCGATGCAAGTGATAGATGTACACTCTATGAGTCCGTTCATCTTGAATTTTTTAACCATCATTCCTTTTTACAAGAGCAAATATTTATCATTTGGATCATGACAAACAAGATTCTTAATTCTATCTTCGCTGAAAATATCTAAAGACCTTCTAGGAGTTTGAAATTTAGTGATTCCTTATACGCTTGAAGTTCAAATAACGATCAAGGACATCACTTATTCCTAGGTTGATACATGCCAATCAAACGTCAATGTTACACCAAAAGATTTGTTTGTAAAACCTAGGTAAAATGACCAAGTCTATTAAACAATGCTTAAGTGATTCTGGGTATTTGTTTTTGTTTTTGTTCTTTCCAAGTAATGTGGATTTCCATTTGAAAATCAAATCACAATACCAAAATTTACTTTTGAGGATGCATAAGAATTGAATAATGAGGAGGTGCTACTCTTCCTAATCAATGCAAGCAAGATTATTCAATTCTATCGTGAACCAAAGGATGGAAAGTTCTAAACTCATACCTCATTTTGAAGAGCAGTTCGAGTTTGAAAGCCCTTGTGTGAGAAACTCACGACAATGGACTTTGGCACAGCTTTGACGTTCGATGTCATTTGACAAGTTGAGATTGGATTTGAGGGTGAATGAAGCGTCATCTTGAGCATTGCTCCACCATGAACTCAAAACAAGATCGGTGGAGGGTTATGCGCTTGAATCCCCCCGATGATATTTTGAGCTTCATGAGGCTTCCCTTCTTCTTGCCAAACAACCTCTTTACACATTTCCTTCTGGCTGCAATAAAATCAATAAAATGAAAACAACTTGAAAACAGGTTACGTTAGCGAAAAACAAATTGAACCATTTATCAATTTATCTTTCCCAACTTGGAACAAATTGCAAATGCAATGAGCAACAAGGGAACTATTTTGGGTTCAGATTAGGAAAGTAAATTCAAGAGGTTATGCCCAAAATTCATATCCAAATGAATTTCTTCCCTTATTAAAAAATTTAGTTTTATGTTGGTTGGAAATTCTACTTTCCAACATAGAAAGTTGAAAATTGAAACATGCTAAATGCAAATGCAAGGTTTGACAAGAAATTCAAATATGCAATTGAAATACAAATATTAGATAACTACCAATTAACCTATTGGCAATGACTCATCAAATTTTTGAAGTTCGACGATTGAGACTTACCTCATTCCGGTTTAGCGTGATGAGGTGTCGTCCATACCTGGAGATGAAGGTGTGGACGACTTCTCCTGTTAACAAGCCAAACCTCCTCTGGCTGTCATTTGGATAAGTGGGGCACGCAGTGGCCCTGGTCTCTTCATCGCCTTGATGGAGATTTATCGATGTTGAGAGGACCTTTCATTCTTGAAGATATTCTTTCATGAACTTGGTGAGGCTCGTCCTTCTTCCGCCATTCTCTTTTTGGTGTAGTAGACATGGCCCATTTGGATGGCCCTGACTTCTCCGTCTTCTTAGAATGTCATGGTGGTCGAAACGGTGGGGTTTTCTCATAAATTATTTTCCTCATAAAGGCAATGAGGTTGTCCACTTGTGGGGGTGTCGCTTCGACCTTCAAGATGTTCTTTTAATTATACACATACTCGATCTTGGATCGAAGACTTTCTTGGGCATGATGACATGTGGACTCCACAATCAAACAAAAAATGATTCATCCACAATGTCGTTTTGCCCAATGTTCCACGGGCTTGGTCGAAGTGTACGGTCCAACAAATGATTGTGGAACCCATGGATCATGAATGCTTTTCAAAGTGTCTTGCAATGGGCCAGTAGCTTTTGGGATATGATGGCATTGATTCTCCTTGGCCATGATGTTAGTTTATGTTGACTCTGTTGGAACTCAAATTCCCATAGCCTCCTTGATTGTATTGATTCCACCCTAACCTCCTTGTGTTTGGTGGTCATTGGAGTTGTTTCTTGTAAATGAAGGATCCTCAGTGGTCTTAGGGAAATAAATCCCTAAGTGTCCCATGTGGACATGGATTTTCACAAATCATATGAATATCCATTGCTTGGATCATCCAAACACTTCTTCATTGGCTTGACCTTCTTGATCTTTCAATAGGAGGTCCAATTCTGTGCCTCACTTGTCCACCTTGTCAATGGTGTGCATGGCATGCTGACAGAACTGGAGCTTTCAGTGATCCATCCCTTGAATTGTGACTTTCTTCTCACTTAAATCTTCATCTTTCTCATGATCATTGATATGATATCACCTCCAACTTCAGCACGAATGTGATCATGGATCGATGAAGTCAACCCGTTGTAGGAGTGTTAGATTTTGAACAACCTATCCACCCCCGAGGTTAAGGCAAACCAAGATATAATCTTGAAGCCTCCCCAAGATTTAGAGACATATGCCTTTGGCTTCTGTTGGAAGCTGGAGAATCCTCCCGCGTGGGCAATGGTGTTGCCCAGCGGAAGGAATTCTTAAGGAACGACTTGAAATGCTATTGTAGTCGAGCTCTTGCATCCTCTCTTGCTTTCCGATGAGATGGGTTAGCCAAACACTATCCTGTTTTCACACAATAGAGAGAACAAAGTAAGGGTAATCCTATTTAACAACTACTAATACCTATAGATTAATCATAATTGATAGCTATCCTTTACTTCCTTTGCCCTCCCCGGCAACGGTGCCAGAAATATTTGTTGATATTTCTTAACACCACAGATCATCTTTGGTAGAAAATGAGATCCGTAATTGCACGGAAGATATCGTTGTATCCTTTCACCCAAGAGTATTTCCAAGTGTATCATATTTATCCAAAGAGAAGGTAGTGAAGTAAAGTAAATGCTATTCTTATAATCAGGATATAGAATACAAAGTAATTATCAAAATAGGGGTAAGTTGATAGTAAGGATAGTGTGACACACACCTAAGCAATCTACTCCTAGAGATAATGTAGTTGTATTGAGAGTTAAGCTAAGAAAGGGTCATTCGTAATATGCTTGTAATATTCAAATGCATAGTCTAACTAGTGTACACATGAATATACTAGGTCTCAGTGGTCTAGCACAATGGGCATGAGTTTAGCCCCGACAATATAAGGATGATTCAAGCTAAGAGTTTATGGCATAGCTGAACGTGAGTGAGTATAAATGACAGATAGAGATGTCACCACCTGCCGCCTACTGTTGGTATTTCTTAATTTCTAGAGTTCATCCTAGCAACAAGTGCTAGTCATGCAGTTGGCACTAGGCTAACCTAAGCCAAAGCAAGATCAGTTACACAAGCACATAGAAAGTACCGCTGTAGCAATTCACCTAAGAGTATTCCCTAGGGTATCGTATTTATTTTATCCCAAAGGAAGGCAAGTGAAGAGTGGCAAGATCATAGAAATAGTAGGGTGTTCTAGTGAAGATTCTGGTACGATGGTTCAGTGATGTAGTGCGGGTAGTGTGACACACACCTAAGCAATCTACTCTAATGGGTAAGGATGTCCTAGTGAAGGTCAAGTTACGAGATGGACCTACTCCTACTGTGCTCTAATTACTCATATACGTAGCCTATTAGTGTACACATGAGTATGCTAATGATGAGTACTTATGGCTTAGTGTTCCAACACATCGTACACGGTTTTACCCTGGCAAAATCAAGATGATTCCCGCAAAGAGCCTATGGTGTAGCCGAACGTGGGGGAGTACAAAGGACTGGTAGGGCTGTCAGCACTTGCCGCCTGCCCCTACAACCTGTGGGTCTATGAGACATCCAGCGCTACTTAACTATCTAAGCACCATGCTTACATTTTAAGTAAATACCTTAGAGGCTCGAGTAAAAATACCTCTCCAAGGCAACGACTAACCTAAACATCGTGGGACCAACGTTGAGACCAAGGACCAACATGCTCATATTAACATAATCATATTATTACCTAATTAGACTATGGTGATGGTGTATGATGTTTATGATAACTTGATATGTGCATTATGACCAGATCGTAATAACATCTACACCTTGAACATACATGTACTCCACAATCAAACAAGAAATGCTTTGGGCAAGTATATGAATAAAGAGAGACAAATAATAATATTATTATAATGCATAAAGTCAAAAGAGAAAGAAAGATACATTAGCCATACCTTTCACAATTTGGGCTTGGGACTAGAGGCTCCTCTCTACAGTCTAACCACCAATAAGGACTAGAGAGAACTAGTGTATACAATGAGAGAATGCTTGAGTGGTGTGTGTGTGAAGTGAGGACTTCCCCCTATTTATACATGAAGTAGAGGCCATTCCCCCCACAAAAGTGTGCGAATCAGTCACCACTGTCTTCAGAGAACCACAAGAGGGAACCACACATCGGCTCACGGAGTTTGGCGCCTAGACCAAGTTGGTCGAGCCAAGGGGCCGGCCGACCTGGCCCCTCCTCGGTTGTGCTTTCTCCTGGTGGCTGACAAGTGGGTCCTGACCTCATCCCTGCATGAATCAATGTTAGATTCCCTCGGATACGCTTGGGAATGGATCCATGGATCCATGTGATTAGTTGGGGAGTAACTTTTTAGGATTGCTCCCCTCATTCTTCATCAATTCTACATAAAACTCTTGCATGCACTATTTCTCCGAGGAAAAATAAAACAGAGCACCTATTCATCATTTCAAATTAGACAAAGTACAAACATTCTTATCGCACATATTTTTTACTTTTTTAACCTAATCTATACTAAATTATTATTATTTTTAGGTGCAAATGATTGTGGAAAGAAAGAAATGAAATAGCGGAATTCAAATGGGGTGTGATAAAAGTGACCTCAAGTAGGGGTCCTCCCCTAAGCTTGTTCTTCATCTCCATGATAAGCGTTGAATCCTTGATGATGGAAATAGGCCATGAGGTTGGCCTATTGTTGTTGCAGCATGGTGTTGATATTGTTTAACTGTGCGTCGATTTGTTTCTACAAGTCGTGGGTACCTCGGATGTGGTCATGAAGGGTGTTGAGAATGTTGTCGGTCCTCACTTCAAGGTCTCCCATTCTTTGATTGAGTTTTGCTATTCCTTGGCCAAGGTCACGAGAACCTTGGGTCAAAAAGGAACAACGTGTACTCATCAGTGGAGCAAGCAAGCTACTAGAGCTTGAGTTTGAACCGTAGGGGTACCATTACCCTCCAGTGGTAATCCACTCTTGCCACGACGATCCTCCAGCCTCATACGGTTGAGGTTGTGTCCAGCTGGATGCACCACGCGTTGGATCCACTTCCTCTGGTACTCAAGGTGGGAGTAGATTGTGGAGGCATCTCGATGGTTGCTCTTCTTGAACAGCTTCTTGTGACCCTGCTAGACACATTACCCCCATGGACTTATTCCATAGGTTGAAGAGCAATGGTTAGTTGGCGGCATTTGTATCAATGAAAATCCGGGTTAGATAACCAAATTTCATTCACATAGTCGGGATAGAAAAACACCAAGGATCCATCCAGATCATGTTTAAGAATGTGTCCTTGCACTAGATAATCCTCTTGTATCAAGTAGCGGTTTGTTTAAATATATTCAATTGAAGCATTTTCTAAAGCTCCTAATTTCGTAACAAAGCAGGTAATAAATGATGTACATTCAATTAGACTCATCATTTTAGTGTTTTCTAACCATTATGACATCATAGCCTTGATAGGAGCAATTTTAATTTTTCTAACCATGGAAAAAAGGATCCTAATTTCATCTTTACGCACAATCCTAATATCTCCTCTAGAGAACATAGCCATAGCCACCCTTCTATGCATGAAGCGTAAAGCGGGATTTTACAAGTGGCTATTCATAGGACTCCTACATGCTACCTCAGTAGTCAATTACTGCTGAAAACCTTGATAATTAAATTTAGGCAAAGTAACTATATCTATTAAACAATGTCTATGGAAGCCTAAGATTTCACTTAATTATTTTCGTAGGATAAAGTATTCTTTTTGGAAAAACCTAAAAGTAATACCTTCACATCCTACATTTAGTGTGCGTAGGAATTTAACAGTGAGGAGACGTGAACCTTCCTCGTCTATTTGAGCAAAAGTATCCCATCCTAATGCATGCCAAATGGTAAAGAAATAGGAATCCATACCAATTTCGGAGAGCTCCCTTCCTTTTCCCAAACAACCTCTTCATGCCCTTCTTAATGGCTGCAAAATCTTTATAATAACCAAAAAAACTTGAAACGGGTTACAATAGTGGAAAAAAACAAAAACCCATAACAAATTCTTTTGTCAATCTTGAGAGCAAATTGAAAATTCACATGCGAAAGGTAAATGTGGATGAAAGCAAATCTTTTTGGCATGGAACCTGGGAGAAGTGTGTCAACAAAGTACAAAACAATTTTTGAGCAAGTGAGTGAGTGAGTTGGGGAGGTCAAAATGGAGTGAAGTGTGAAGCAATACACTCACCCGAGCATGTATAAATAGTGTAGCAAACCACAATGGTCATGAAAAAAGGGAATATAGCCATTGGAGTAGGGAGAGCCAAAATGGAACTCCCCCCAAGTCGGCCAACTAGGAGGTTCAACCGCCCTGTGAGGTGGGCCCCCCAGGTCCCTCTTTTGGCATGTGGCTCCCCAACAACTATATTTCTAGCTGTTGGGTGAATCGACAACAAATTTGTTCCAAAAAATTATTTTTCAAATAAAACATCCCCAAATCCAATAATTTTATTTTTGTTTTTCAAAAACCAAAGAAAGCAAATCTAAGTTGAGAATACAAAATTCTCAAGTCCTTATTGAAAAATCAAATATGTTGTGGAAAAAGAAAAATTCAAATGGGAAAATTCAAAGAGATAAAAAAATAAAAATGAGATAACTACTAAATTAACCTGTTGGCAAGGTCTTATCCAAAATCTGATGAGATTGATTTTCCTGCGTCTTTATGAAGCTCAATTTTCAGCCTCTGACTTCAGAGAAGTAGGCACGACTAGCTCGCCCTGGTTCTTCCACCATTCTTTTTTTGGCGGTTTAGTCGACTTGGGCCCTTCAGACGGTCATGGCTTCTCCATCTTCTTGAAATGGCAGTGTGGGCGAAAAGATGGAGTCTCTGCATAAATAATTTTTCTCATGAATGCAATGTGATTGTCCAATTGAGGTGGTGTCACTTCGACCTCCTTGATGTGTTTGACATTGGGGCAATACTTGATCTTGATCGTGGATCATTGCTCCTTCCTTGGCCGAAAGTCAAACTTTTCATCCTTGCCATATGGAAGCGGATTTCTATGGCTCCTACGTTGATGCGAGCATCCGTGGTGCTAAGGAAAGGGAGCCCAAGAATGAGCGGAGTTTCCTTCTGAACCTCCATGTCGAGCACTACGAAGTCCACGGGTATGAAGCAGTTCCGATTTCTCACCAGAACATCTTCGGCGGTACCCATAGGGTAGCAGACTGATGAATCGACGAGCTGGAGCTGCATTGGCGTTGGAGACAATGTGGTGAAGTTGAGCTTGTCAAAAAGACCACCTTTAATATGACACCAACACTTGCACCATGTGAGACCTATGTTCTGAATACATTAGCAATTATGTTAAAAGTGAGTGTTTACATGCAATGTTTTGAGTATATTGGCAAAGCCCACTACGGATTGTCTGAACTTGTGGGATTTCATTTTGCAATGTCCAAACTTTGTCACGCACATGAGCTGCAGGTGTTTTGCGTTTCAAAATGTCCGAACTTTTGTGAGACCTATGTGTGTTGAATACATTGGCTTTGACAATAAAAGTTTTGAATGCTGTCATAACATCTTTTTAGCAAGGTCCGACTCTAGCTCCGAGCTTCTGCAAGGTCCGACATTAGGTCCGACTTTCTTTGTCTAGATCCAACATGTTTTTGGGTAGTTCCAGTGAGCTATGTCTTTAGCTTCGGCATGTCTTTGTTAGCTCCGACATGTCTTTGTTAAGCTCCGATGTGTTCTGCTAGGTCCGACTTATGTTGGTTAGCTCCGACATGTTTTTCTAGCTCTGACTTTTGGGATGAATAGTTCTGACTAGTTTTGGTTAGCTCTGGGACTAGGTCCGACTAGCTTTGGTAAGTTCCGGCGCTAGGTTGTACTAGCTTTGGTAAGCTCTAGCTCAAGCTTCGATTAACTTTGGCAAGGTCCGGTGCTTGATCGCAATGTTCCAGCTTTTAAAGTGAAATTTTTCGAACTTGCTTTACATTGTTGGAAAGTTTACGTAGTATTCTTTTAATAAGTTTTTGGTGTGTTTTGGTTGATATGGCTGATATCGTTTTTCTATGCTTTGCAACATGCTTATGTGAGGTACTCACGTAAGGTGTTGTGTTTGGAACTGACTTGAGTCAAGTCACAAACTTGGGCTCGTACGGATTGGTTGTTTGTTCATGTGCAGGTGTTGCTTGAGTTCAAGACATGGCTGGTGACGGGATCCATTGAACTAGTCTTAGGGAGAAGATGAGGTTCAACAAGCAAGTTCGGGGGGAATTGTGGTTGAGTTGATTGGGAGGTCGCGCCAGATGTTTGAATCAAGAACAATGCATATGAAGGTATCGTGGACATCGTTGGAAGATGTTTGCACGTGTGCAAGGAGTGCATGGACGTGGTTACATGGTTCCAAGGCGTGATAAAGAGATGTGGACGTAAAGAATTGGTCGGAAAGGTCCAACCGACTAGGTTATGGACTCAAGTTGCGGCTGAGTCGGGTTTGACTCAAATATGGAAAGATTTGAGTTGGTTATGATAGGATTTCGTGTGGGTCACGAATTTGAGTTGTTTTAGGAATGTGGAATACGTTCCTAAGGTGTTTGGAAGTCATAATATTGATTCTATCTGCGTATAGAAGAGTCCTAAGCAGTTATGGAATGTTTCGATACGTGATCGGAGTAGGATTGGAGTCCTAGTTGAGATTGGGTTGGCCTAAGGGCTGGTTATATAAACATGGGAGGCCAGAGCTCGTGTGGCACGACTTTGGGGCTGTTCCTCTTGTGTTCTATTGAATAGAATTCGTAGTTTTACTCGTCGAGTTACTAGACAGCACTACCTTTCGTCGGTGGTTTTATCATAACTCGAGTTTTACAGATCTAATTGATGTGATTCTTTTTGGGTTGTCTTCAAAACTTGATTATCTATTATCTGTCAAAATTTCACGATCATTGGATTTGTGGTTTCTGATCTACACGAGTTTCTTTGCAGCGTTCCAGAACTGTTTTTCTTGGGTAGGACAGATTGACCTTTGTTCGATCTTTCGATCATAACTTTAGTTTCTCTCGACGGATTTGAGTGATTTTTCTTGTGTTTTTTTCATGACTTTATTCTCTCTGATATATATCACTTTTTTCCTGGTGAAACATGTTTAGATTAATCTCACACACGATTTCTTTAACAGATCGTTTTTCTGCCAAAGGGGTTGGGATTTAATTGTTTCCGCTGCGTAAGATTTTTTAAATCTACCATTCACCCCCCCTCTGGTAGCTTTTCATGTGCTCTTCGATCCTAAAATTGGTATGACAGCCACGGTGCTCTAATAATTGTGATTTGCACATGTTTTTGACTAATCATCATGGAGAAATACTCCACCAAACCTTGTGTGTTTGCTAGTATTGATTTTCAGGTTTGGAAGGCCCGCATGGAGGCTTTCATCCATGCGCAAGGCTTCGCAATATGGGAGAAGGTGTACAAGCCTTAAGAAGTGCCACCAAACGATCAAGTTACGGCTACAAACCTACGGGACGTCGACAACAACAACAAATCCCGAAACTTGATCATCCAAGGACTCACTCAGAGCGACTTCGACCGTGTTGCACATCTTCGATCGGCATACGATGTATGGAGAGCACTTTGTGATTATCACGAAGGATCCAACATGATCAAGGAGGTAAGGCAAGACATGTTCAAGAAATAATACATGGGCTTCAAGATGCAACCTGGTGAGTCCATTGATGATCTCTTTGCTCGCTTTAACAAAATTCTCAATAACTTGCATTGTGTTAACGTTAATCTTTCTGATGCTGAAAATGCTAGGCAACTTCTTAGTGCATTAGACATGTCAATCTGGGAGATGAAAGTTACATCTATTCGTGAATCTACTGTCATGAGTACACTTACTTTAGATGTGCTTTACTCTAAACTCAAAACTCATGAAATTGACATCTTATCACGTAAGAACCCAAATAAGTCTATTGCATTTGTCTCACAACGTGATATGCCTAGCTCCGTCCAATCATCATCTTGTAATACTCTTGCTTTGTTGTCCTCACGAACCCTGGAGCAGATCGAGGAATTTCCAGAAGAGGAGTTAGCACTAATCTCTACGAGGTTCTCAAAAGCATTGCAAAATGTGAGAACTAGAAGGAGAGGAGGCTCCGGACCTCAACGCTGTTTTGAATATGGTAAGACAGGACACCTTCATACAGAATGCCCTAACCTTTCAGGTCCTACTACCCGTGAAGAAAAACAGAACAAGGTGAAGACCACCTTTGGAAACCCCAACAAGAAAAAGAAGGGTACCATAGGACGCAAGATGATTAACAGCTTCATCACTGCACTTCAAGAGCTCGGTTCAAGCTATGTAGACTTTTAAAGTGATAAAGATGATGACGATCTGGCCAACTTATGCTTCATGGCGGGCAAAACAAGATCAAGATCAAGTCGGGAGGATGCATAACACAACAATGACGACGATGAGGTATGTTCACCTGTAATGAAATGTGTGATACAATTTCTCGTGCAACTATTATTGTTAAGAAAAAGGACAAAAAGCTTAGGGATAATGCTGCTAAAATTGAATCACTAGAATCTGAAATCAACCATTTGAAAACCTTGATTCCTTGTGATGATTCTTGCCCCTCGTGTGATTTAATCTATGAACAATTGTCCACATTAAGAACTGCACATTCCTCTACTCTAGATAGACTTGAACTTGAAATTGAAAAGAACAAAAAGCTTGCTGCACTTGACATTGGAAACTTAAAAGATGCTTCTTGTTCTACAATTTATTTGCATTGTTCTAGTTGTGATGATCTTGAAAAGAAACTAATGCTATGAATGAAATTTCAATATTGAATAATGCTTTACGTTCTCATGAAGTTAAATATTGTTCCAATTGCAAATTAAAAGGAAAAACTTCATGTGAAAATTGCCTTGATCTGTCCAAAAAACTTGATAACATGCATAGGACATTAGATCGGTTTTGTAATGGGAATAAGAACCGAAACTTGCTGCTGAATTCTTCCAAGTCTTGCAAAGATAAGAACTGGTTTAGGTTTTAATTCTCATGCTCATGCTAAGGCACATCCACCTAAAATTGTAAAGTCATTAGGAAGTGGTTTGATTCAAACAGTTCCTAAACAAAAAGAAGTTGTTTTCAAATCTGCAGGAGTGTTGTCTCATTTGGTTTCAAATAAAAATATTGCTTGCTCATCTAGACATGAACACAAAGTTAAATTTCATTGTACATACTGTGGTAGAGATGCTCATGTCATAGATTTTTTTTATAGACTAGCTAAACAACAGAAAAAGAAAATAATGATTGCTAGATCTCATAACTTTCATGCAAAATTTACTGCACATATTAAACCAAATGCCAGGAACATGCAACCTGCTGTTATGAATCAAAATCATTCAAAGTTTACCTCCGGACCTTCTGTTTTCGCCTCCGGAGCTACTGATTTTTGAGCTACACAAGTAACACCTTACAGGTCAGTAGTTCAGAATAAAAAACCTCAAACTTTGACTCATTAACCTGCTGTTTTATCACAGCTTTCGCGTGTTTTTCCTGCTGCACGTCGTGTGACTCAGTATTGGATACCTAAATGCCTTTTGACTAACCCTAGTATTGAGTCATCGACGTATTGTGCTTCTATGTAGGTTACATGCTTGAGGAAGGAGAACATTTGGATTGTGGATTCAGGTTGCTCACTGTCGGTGTTTGGAACCGGCAGATCTCCCGACACTACTTTTGGTAGATCGAGGAGTTGTAGTTCGGTAATGGGCGCGCAGAGATTCAAGAAGGTGAAAGACACATGTACAAAGGGATTTACGTGGTTCGGGCCGCCTGAGCGTAATACCCTAGTCCATGGGTGTGTTGGTGATGTATTGAGCTCGAGAGTCTAGAAGAAGCTCAAGAAGAAGAAGCTCGTCTAGCTCAGAGTGTTCAGCAGTGGTCTGGAACCGTCATTTGTGTATCGCCGACCAGTCCTTTTATAGTACAAGGACTGGTCGTTACAACGTCAGCCTGGCCGACAAGTGGCCCCAGCGGTTACACACGCTTGATACACATTAAATGAGGTTAATTACCCTTAATAGCCTGGTAACGGGACTTAATAGTGTTTGTACCAGCATTATGAGCCATCCGATCATGTGTCATTAATATGGCATTAATTACACTTAATCGGGTCTTGAAGTCTTTGATTGATCCTTGAAGGTCCGGAGCCGTTGGGGGGTCCTCCGGCCTGATAGTTGAAGTTGAAGGTCCGACGGTTGCCACGTGGCAGCTCCGGAGCTCACGTCGTGGACGGGTAGGTCCGGTGCTATTGGACACGTGTCAGTACCGGAGCTTCCCTCTATCTGGGGTTAGGTCCGGGGGTGCCATATTGGTATTCTGACCGGAGCTTCCCAGGTGTGGGTGATAGCTCCGGTCTTGTGATACACGTGGCGGCCCCAGGACTAACCATGTTGGGGGAGCAGGTCCGGTTACGCCTGACATGTGGGGCCTTTGGAGGTCTTCAAATCTGGTATATGGAGTTACTTGTGAACATTGCAATCCCAAGGGATATTTGGTACAGAGGGTTCCGATAGTGGCTCTGTCCCCGCCCCTAAGCCAAGAACCGAAGTTGTCAGCAAGGGCAAGGAATTGGCTGAGCCCTCGAGCCGTAAGAGGAAGCATGCCGACAGGAGGGCCAGGCATTCTTCTTCTGCAGCGTCCCCTTCTCTCCGGAGGGGAAGGTCTTCAACAACGGCGTCTACTCCAATTGTGGCATCTTCCAGGGTGCTAGCTCTGGCCAAGTGACTCCGGTCCCAGGGCCAGCTGAGGGCTCTGGGTCCGGAGTTCCTTCATGATCAAGGGGGGCCACGACCAGAGCAACGCCGACAGCAGCAGCAAGCTTCGGGGGGCCCACCGGGACTACCACGCCAGTGTCGGCTGGGGCTAGTCCGGAGCGTCCGGGGAAGAGGTTCCGCGAGAACTGGTGCAGAAGTCTTCCAAGGTAATTTCTGAGTTTTTACAAAGCCAGTTCTTTTATTGTTAACTGTATTTTGAGTCTCTTCATCCTTCATTCACAGCGTACCCAATAAAAGGGCTGAAGCTCCGGCCCCTGCAGCAGCAGTTGAGGCTGTGCAGGCTGAAACTCCGACTCCGACTCTAGCGCCGCCCCAAGAGGTGGCAGAGGTTGCGGCAGCCCTGGCGCCGGCTATTGTAGTATTGGACGACTCATCCCCAAAAGCTCCCGTGGTAGCGCTGGACCACGAGATTGAAGATGTACCAGCAGCGCCAGCCTCGGAGGTTGAAGCTCCGGGCTTGGATGCTGTGATGTTGGACGCTCCAGCCGCAGAGCCGGAGGAAGTTGCGGTTCCGGCCCTAGAGCTGGATGTTATTGAAGCCCTGGTAGTTGAGCTGGTGGTTGAGGAGGTCTCGGCAGTAGAGCCGGGTATTGATGAAGCTCCAGCACTTGAGCCGATCATCGAGGAAGCTCCGGCGGCAGGGCCGGTTGCTGCAGAAGTTCCAGCTGTGGAGTCGGCTGTTGAAGTGGTTTCGGCGTTCGAGCCAGTTGCTGCGAAAGCGACGGCGGCTGAGCCTATGGTGGTTGAAGCGCTAGCGCCGGAGCCCATGATGCCTGAAGCGCCTGCACCCGAACCAGAGGCGGAGGAAGCGCCTGTGCCGGAGCCAGAAGTAGCTTCTGCTCCGGCCGAACCTTCAACGCCCATTCCAGAAGCAGTGATCCCGGAGGTGCCCGTTGCCGAGCCAGAGTGTTGGGATGAAGCTGCTGGCCCCCCGCCGGAGGGACCAATTTTTGATGACCTGGCGGCTGGGACTTCGGAACCAATTCCGGAGGTCGGTACTCCTGCTGCAAGCACCTCCTCGGTGGCGGCCGAGGCTATCCCTGAGGACGGCCCTAGTGCCGTGGAAGCTCAGGGTACCGCTCTCGTAGAGTGGGACCCAATTTTTGTTGCTGAAGATCTGCTGGAGCCAGCGGAGATGACTCCGGCAGGTCCGGACCCAATCCCCCTATCGTTGTGTATCGACAATGCCTGCTCCAGTCTTCGTTAGGTTCAACTGGCCTTCTACCACGACAGCAAGGCCCTCGAGGAGGAGCGCCAAACCCTTAGGAGGTGGCGCAACCGACTCCATTTTGAGACCAAGCTAGCACAGTCGAGGCTTGCTGGCGACAAGGAGTGGGTGCGAAGGAAGAAAGTCCGCCTGGAGTACCGGGGTAAGTTGTTGGATGAGAGGGAAAGCATGACGCGGACCCTCGACAACCTATCCCAGGCCATATATGATCAGGCCAAGGCTGCCAATAATGCAGCTAATGAACGCCATGAAAGACACTCTACTATCCACGATAGTCTCGTCAAGCGTCGGGAGGCTCTTGAAGCTCGGGAATAACGGCTCGAAGATGAAGAGCAGAAATTCCTGGAGATGCGAGACGACCTCATGAAGAGGGAGGAGGAGCTTGTCCAAAATACAACTCTGGCTGACAAGAGCCTTGAAGAACGCACAAATATATTGGATGAGCGTTGCAAGGAGGAGGAGAAGAGAGCCTGGGAGCGAGGGCAGGAACTCTACAAGCAGGAGAATGCCATCGCCGCCCTGGAAAAGGAAGTGCGGGGCCGGGAGAGAGATTTGGTCAAACACCGGAACGAGATCCACCTCCGGGAGGAAGAGCTCAGCAGGCTCGAAAGGCAAGTTGCTGAAACGATTCAACAGAATGCCAAAGAGGTGGAGCGCCTTGCTCGGGAGAGCTCGGAGCTGACGGCGGCCAAAAGATCCTTGGCGGAGATGCGTGGTGCAAGGGTTGTGGAGTCCCAACAAGTTTGGGACTTCCTGGGTAAGGCCAACGATGCGCTGACGCCAATGGGCTTCAGTCCCGTGCGTCCGGATAATCCAGAGCCAGAGCTGGACCAGGCGTTCGAGGCGCTGGGGTCAGCAGGCAACAAGCTCTCCAAGTTGGGCGATGTCATCGCAGACCAATTGGAAACGGAGGGTCAGGCCCTGGCGAAGAACGTCGCAGAGTATGTGCTGACGTGATACACCAGTCGGGACCCTCAAATTCCTTTAGACCCGGTGCTTGAAGGTCCCATCAAAGGAGAGGGTAAAGACGCCAAGCCAACGTGTCGGAGGTGGCCCAGAAGGTTGTCCAATTTTTCCATAGGGTCTAAGATCGTCTCCCTGTAGCTCCCGCTTGTACTTTCTCTTCTTCCTCCCCAATTTTGTAATCTCTCGTCTCTAGATGAATGAAATCCAAATTTTTGTGAATTCAAATTTCATTTTTTGTCTTCAACACCTTTGTCTCGCTTGGCCCCCTGGTAGATGTACACAATTTGATTGTGAACATGTACCAAGAGGATGTAATAGTTGTTGAAGACTTGCATGCATTGAACTTGTAGAATGTAGGTCTGAAGTCTTTGATAGTGTAGGCCCCCTGAGGCTGTCGAAGCTTAATGGCTCCGGCATTGACCATCGCCGAAGCTTAGTAGCTCCGGAGCATTGATGGTTAATCCTTTGGGGTGTCGGAGCTTTGGTAGCTCCGACAGTGACCTCCATCAACACGTGTTGTGTCAACGTTAGACTCCACTTTAGAGTCTTTCCACCATCTTCACGTTGACGACTTGCCTCCTAGCTTTACCGGAACTGAGTAGCTCCAGATATGTTCAATGTTAATGTTTGAACATTGAGCACAAACCGCCTAGAGGATGTTGTAGCTTATTTATTTTTCCTGCACACTGAAGTCAATAAAAACAATAAAATTCATTTCTTATCTATAACTTCGTTGCGTCTTACTGTTCCCGAGAAAGTTTTAGGTCGAACACAATCCTAAGTACAATCAAGAGCTCCGTCCTGCTTCCTCCGGGCCCGATTGTTTCTGGACTCACCTTACTTCGACCTGCCGGGGTGTAGGTAGAGTGGCGTACTTAGGGTGCAGGACCAGGCTAAGTCGATAGCACACTCCGGCCCTAGATTGGCTTGGCGGCATTCAGACAAGTAGGCCATCAACAATGCTTGAACCCGAAAGGATAGACAATGCAACTCGAATTGTACATGAACTGGTCGAACTAAAGTTTCTTAAGAACTGCACAACTTTTTTATAGACAAGAAAGAGAAAAATAAAAAATATTGAGCATGTACAAAGTAAATGCACGTGGAGTCTGTCTTCACACAGTGACGTCTTTCATTATAGGTCCGGGGTACAGGGGAAACAAGTACACTCTTAGGGTATGGAACCAGGCTAAGTGTGTTTTGTTTCTCGTTTCACCCAAGGTAGCTAGCTACACTTTTAGTTCTGAGACTGTGACAAGTGTTGCACGGGCGTTGCGGACCTAACAGGGTAGGTCCGACTGCCCTCCCGGAGGAGCTACCCGACTCTGTACAATCACTCTATAACATACACCATATGTAATTACAGACTCACCTCCGTGATACTAAGCGTAGAACTTACGGAGGTGCTCAATGTTCCAAGGATTTGGGAGAGGTGTCCCATCCTCGGTTGCCAAGCAAACGCATTCGGGACGGGATACTTTGATCACTCAGATGGGTCCCTTCTAGCTGGGGGGAGAGTTTGTTTAACCTTTCTCTGGATTGTATTCTTCGTAGCACCAGATCGCCTTCCTCGAGCTGTCGGCTGTGAACATGCCATTGGTGATAGCGCCGAAGAGCTTGGCAGTATTGGGCATTCCGAACAGCTGCTCGGCACCTTCCCTCTTCAAGGAGGTCAAAGTCTTCATGTCGGAGCTGGTCCTACGTGGCTTCATCGGAGGTCCAGACCCGGAGCGACCCCAAGGTGATTTCCGGAGGAAGGACTGCTTCAGCTCCGTACACCAGGAAGAAGGGTGTCTCTCTAGTTGACCGGTTTGGAGTAGTCCTGTTGGCCCATAGAGTGGGCGGAAGCTCTTCAATCCAGTTGGCTCCATGCTTTTTCAGGTGCTCATATATGCGCGTCTTGAGTCCTTTCAAGATTTCTGCATTTGCCCTCTCGGCTTGGCCATTGCTTGCCGGATGATCTACAGAGGCGTAGCTAACTTGGATGCCGAGGTCTTTGCAGTATCCTTGGAAAGCAGAGCTTATGAATTGGGTGCCATTATCTGTTATGGTTTTGTTCGGGACTCCAAATCTGCATACTATGGACTGCAAGAAATTGATAGCTGATTGCTTGTTTATTGTCACAACTGGAGTTGCTTCCGGCCATTTGGTAAACTTGTCGATGGCGACATACAGGAACTTGTAACCTCCGACGGCTCTTGGGAAAGGTCCCAAGTGTGGGGACCGGAGTCCACACATTCGAGGATCTCATTGGGTGGTGCCGTGCGATGCAGCACCTAACAGCACACACAAAAAGGATACCAAAACATATAAACTTTTCATTTTATAAGAAGACGAGTTTACAAAAGAGTGTACCACAGGGGTACACACGCATCGGAAAATACATACTCACAATCTCACCTAACTAAGCAGGAGAGAAGACATCCATGCCCTAGGACGATTCTCACTAGCAACATGAAGAACATTCAGCAGCGGTGTGGTTCACATGAGATTTACCTCGGCACCTCGAGTCTCATGTACAACCTGAACAGCGGAAATAAAACTAATACCTGCAAAAATCGTTAAAGTGCAAATGTGAGCATAAGGCTCAGCAAGACTAACCCATCTCACTAGACATATGCAGGGTGAATACTAAGCATAGGTAAGGTAAAGCATAAATAGACTCGCCTACAAGTGGATCCTTATATTTATATCTTAAGTAGCAAATGACATTCTTCAGGCACGGCACATCATAGACTCCACAATAAAAACAAGAAACGCTTTGCCGATGATATGACATGCCAAAAGAACATACTGCTATTACAGGTCAAGTATGGGGAAACTGTAAACTTTTAATTGTATTATGTCTAAGTCACACAAGGTTGCAAAGCAATTATAATTCAATACAATATATTTTTCTGGCTTCTTTATTATTTACTACGTCACAGCTTAGTGAACAAGTGGTAATCTATTACCGCGAGGGACGGTGATTGCAATCAGGACACACCCGGACAACACGACACATACGTCGTTCGGAGGTGTCAGCGAGTACACCTGTACCTACATAACACTTCAGTACTAGGCGTATATGGCCACCCTTCACAAGAAACCTGAACGTCGAGCCCGTCTCACCTCCGCGAACAGAAGGTCTCCGCACAGAACACCTCATGTGTCCGCCGACCGATTTACACCTTAATGTCCTCAACCCACCCCTATCGATGGTGAGTTAATGGGCCTCGACATCCCAGTTATCGAGTTACGTCAGTTTACTGGATTCCATATTTCCATTATGTCGTCGGTACAAGTCAAGCTTGTTCGAAGGGGCAGCATACGGACGGGCCTTAATCGACATAGACGGGGCTACCAATCCATCTCCCAACACTTGCCTCGTCATTACCGACCCAGGCACGATGTGAGCAAACCATCCTACTCGAATCCTCGTCCACGTCTCATATTAAAGAGTTAATGTTATGGTAACAACTCGCGAGTAGGTTTCCCTCACTCGACTTCTCTCGCAAATAGAGTTCAACTATTGACTTGTGATCAGTAAAATGTGACCAATCTCGCGAGTAGTATCCGACATACTCGACTTCTTCCGATCTTCTAACTAAACATTAAGCATATCAATATAAATCGAGGGGGTCTTATACTACCCATCCACTTCAAGGATTATTTGGTCATGCATGTGGGGTATTCAATCAACATAGACCTAATGCACATATTAAGTCTATTTAATACAGTGTGTATAAAAGCAAAACTTTAAAAGGCACTTAAATGCAAACCGGGGCTTGCCTTAGTTTGGGACTCGAATAAATGTCAATTGTTAGTGGTACTTCTGTGCAGACTCCGCCAAGGACTTCAAGTGGACACCCTGGCATTCTCCTCCAAGCGAGTTTCTTGTCGATCACCTATCAGCACGTTCCTATCGACATGATATGCATATAAGTAATTAAGTAATTATGTAGTTTAATAATAGACTCCACGGTGCTGTGTAAACTTTAAGAACGAGGAGTTTGACTAGGAAGGACAGATATGCCTAAGTTGTGTGGGTAACCAGAGGATGAGTCAAGGTGGACATAGTAGTGTTAGTGTGAACTGAAAGGTACAACATAAAGCTACATTGCAACGTAGCATACCACACTTCATGCTATGCCACGCGAGATTGACAAATATAAATGGTGAAGAAGTGTTAGGCGGAGAAGTGTAAGGACGACCAAAGACTCAAGGTGGAACATCGAAATCTTGAGTATGAGTTGAGTGTACAAGACGAAGGTCGCGATTTAACAGTCGACCAATGAACTTGACTTAACTCATAAAGGAGTAAACCTAGTTAAGTGAGCAGTCCTGTCGTAGGGTCCTGACTTAGGATGAACCATGATGGAACCTAACGACACTTGAGACTGAATTGAGATCAACATGGCTTGGACTTAAGAAGTCATTACAAGCACTGTTAACCTAGCATGAGTCCCAAGACAATGTTCAAACTGCTTTTAGGTAAACCAGTTGCTACGACTAACGTGGCAAGCATCGTTCAGGTGCTTACACGATGACACTAATGTAGTGTCTCCCGCAAGCTTGTCCAGGTGAGCTCGGTAAGCTCTCGAAAATTAAACATGTCGTGAGACCTTGCCGTGAAGGCATGATTTGCCATCTCGAGAAGATCGTCTTAGCGACATCCACATCAACCCGGACTCGTCAATGGGGTGAGCGAAACCCGGAACACCACCTTGTGAGTCTTAAGGCTAGTGATGTCAACTCGGTTGTTGATAAGCGACTCGATGAACCTGCGGTCGATGAAGTGGTACACCAAGTTAACCAATCCTGTGATCGGTTAGGGAACATCCTAGACACAACCAAGGAACTCTTATCCAAGGTTCCCCTTGGTCTAGTTCTCCTTGTTGGTCCAAACGTTCTTGTATACCTCTACCACAGGTCATCGGTGATCACCGACACACCTGGTTTGACCTAGAAGACATTTCGTTGAGCACCTTGGCTACACCCCGGACTCGACGAGTCTTGCCTCGACTAAACCCTAATTTGGCTAAACGACCATCGACCGTTGTGTCGGGGTTGTGTTCCAGCATCATGTACGTTACAAGCATCCTTCATCTCGATGCCAGGACACGATGATGGCTCGAAATGTCACGACGACGTTATGTGGTCAACGATGTCGACACGGCTCATGGTGGAGCATCACGAGCACGCACGGACAGGACAACATGATACTAACGACAAAGGAGGTCAACTTAGGGATTTCTATAGGAACGATATCAATGCAGAACATGGACGTACGACTTGACGACACATGAGTACCATTAGCGATCATGATGAACGGCCTCGGTGATGTCAAACAAGGCATTTTAGGGAAAGGCTCACCTTTTAGGAATTTCGCCGAATATCTTGGGGTTGTACTTTATTTCCGTCGCTTCATCACCATTCAAAGGGCATCTTGGTACTTAGTCTTGTCGGTTGCAACATCATCCTACCCCTGCATCACAGAGCAGTTCTAAACATCAACAAAGTTGGTTCTTTCCTCGTGAACGTTTCATCGAAGACCTTGGCTGCAGCACTGTTCAACTAATCTTTGCACAAATCAGAGCTAACCTTGCACCAGTTGTCGATACCATTGTGTCAAAGGCGTGTTACTGCATATCCTCAGTCAAACACATCACTTACTTCTCTGCTAGGACACGACATATGAGCAGAACGCCATGATGATGGAAAGTAGGCAACGATGTCGATGCAGAGCCGATGTGGCCTAACTTCGAACGCGGGCATAGCCTTGCTGGTTGCCTAGAGGTGGACTTGGAACATGCTGTAGCAGTGCCGTGGGGTGGAGATATGACAGCGACGGCACGAATGATTGGCGCCGCGGAAAGAACGAGCTTGGACAGCGGTGCTGCCATTGGGAACGGCCGGCGAACACGCATCAGGGTGGCGGCGAGGGAGGCGCGCGGGCCGGCGGCGAAGCGGCGCTGTGCGCGACGTTGGCGGCGCGTGGGGGCGGCGCCGGCGAGGAGCCGAAGCATGGACTGCAGGGCACCGGCGGTGGTGGCGCGCATGCGGGGGCACGGCAAGGGCGGCACGCATGCGGGGGCATGGCGAGGGCGGCGCGAGCCGGCGAGCAGGGAGACGAGCTGTCGGGGCGGTGGAGCGCTCGCGAGCTGGTGGCACCGTGGGCGGTGAAGGAAGCGGGCGCCCGCGCGGGCTGGCGGCCGAGCGCGGGGCAGGGCGCCGTCGGGAGCGGTCAGGGCGAGCGCGGCGCCGGCGGTGCGTGGACGGACGCGGAGGGGAGGGGGCGCGCAGGCCGGGAGAGGAGCGCCGGAGGCGAGCAGTGTGTCGTGGATAGGACCGGGAGAAGGCAGGGCGCTGGGATAAGTACCGACATTTTCATCGCAGTGGCAATCGCGGTGGCACATGCATGGAATCGGTGTCATGCTGTGGGCAGTGCCGACCTGAGTTGTGGGCGCCACCTGTGGGACCCACCTCCCTCCTTCTTATCTCCCTTCTAACTGCAATTAAATATCTAACAGGCTCTAAAAGTGTTAAAAGTGGGCAGGGACACTAAACAAAATATGAGGAATTTATTGGGCAAATAAATTTCAGTATTTGGTAAAGTTTCAAACAAATTCAAATTTTGAATTTGAATTCAAGTGGTGATACTTGACTCAATGAAATAAATAGTAGATTAGGTTCAAAAATTCTGAAACTTTGAAGTTACCCTTTTTGAACCATAAGGGACCTCAGGAAAAAATTAGAATGGATTTGGAAAAAGTTAAGTACAAAGTTTAAATTTGAAGTTGACTCTGATTAAACTCTCAGTACGTGTCCAATAAATTGAAAACGTGCTTCAAAAATTTTGAAACTTTACCGAGAGTCTATTTGGAATATTAGAAGGTCATGGGAAAATTTATAGCCTTAGATTTAAATTTTTTGAATGTCCCATTTTTGGGTTGGAATAATTCCTTTTTCTTTCTCTCCATTTTGTTTTCTTTTCTCCTTTAATTTTTCATTGAAAATGTGAATACCTGGAAATTAAGGATTTTACCCCTTAAGTCCCAAATACATTAGCAACCATGTTCTATATGTAAATTTTTAACAGGTTCCTATTTTTAGTGAACATTGGTTAACTCATATGCTTCATTTGAGTTTGGATTTCGAAGTCCACTTTCAAAAAATTTTAAGTTCGCATTTTTGCATTTTGTTCTCCCGAAAAGCGGGCCTTTAAAACAAGATGTCCATCCCCCACACGGCGAAGGGCCATGTAGGAGGTATCATTTGTAGAGGCTGAGCCGGTGTATCAATTTGCTTTGCATGGAAATGGCATGCTTTGCATTTCTTCACCAACTTAGTTGCATCCTGGCGCACTATAGGCCAGTAGAAGCCATGCTGGAAGGCTTTACCGACTAGCGTGCGGGAAGACGCGTGGTTCCCACACTCACGTCTATGGATTTCTATGAGGAGCTCGTAGCCTTCTTCCCTTGTGATGCACCGCATTTGGACGCCGCTGGCACCGCGCCGATAGAGATCCCCTTGTACCAACGTGTATCTTTTAGCCAATCTGACTATCCAGTCAGTGGATACATCATCGTCAGGAAGGATATTGTCTTTCAAGTAGCTCCGGATCTCCGAGATCCATGCATCGGAGCTTGCTTAAGCATTTGTGTCTTGCGTGGTGGGTTGCTTGGAGCTTCCTGCAGCACCTATGACCCTTGATGGCTGCCATGGTAACAGGACCATCGGGACTGCCAGCTTCGGGATGCTGGTCTCACCCCCTTCGCTTAGTTTGGCAGGCTGAGCTGTGGGTTTTGACAACCTCCGGATGAAGGTTCCGTCAGGAGCCGGAGCTCCGGTTCACGCTTTCGTCAAGAGTTCATCAGCTTCAGCATTATGGACACGCTGGACATGGTGGAGATCCAGGACTTCGAAGTCCTTCTGAAGCCTCTGGACTTCAAGGAGATAAAGTAGCTAATTGAGGATTGTTACAGGAGCATTCACCCTTCACCTGTTTAATGATGAGCTACGAATCTCCCTTGACCAACAGTTTCTTGACACCGTATGATAGTGCCACCTTTAATCCATAAATGAGTGCTTCATACTCCGCCATGTTGTTGGTCGCCTTGAAGTAAAGGTGGACCATGTATTTTACCTTCTCCCCGGTTGGAGCGAGGAGAAGGACTCCAGCTCCGGCCCCCTGCTTTTGCATGGAGCCGTCGAAGTAGAGGGTCCAATGAGGTTCGGTGAAGACCGGAGCCTTAAGTTCCGACTTCTGCTCACTAGGGCCCCCAGGGTTTGATGGAGAGGGGGTCCATTCCGCCACAAAATCTGCCAATGCTTGACTCTTGATCGCTTGTCTTGGGACGAATTCAAGATCGAATTTGTTCAATTCCCCTGCCCACTTTGCAATGTTCCCAGTAGAGTTGGGACTATGCAAGATCGCACGCAGTGGGTAAGAGGTCACCACTGATATCTTGTGAGCTTGGAAGTAGTGGCAAAGCTTCCTCGAGGCGATGAGAACTGCATAGAGCAGCTTGTGTACCTCTAGGTATTGAGTCTTGGCATCATGTAGTACTTCTGGGCGTTGGACTGTTCGGACCCTCCTGGAGGGGTCAGGATTCCTGAGCTTGTGATGGTTCTGGTCTCTCCGCGACCAGGACCATGCTGACAACCTCGTCGGTTGCTGAAATGTAAAGAAGTAAGGGCTCACCAGGGTTCGGAGCTACCAGGATTGGTAGAGTGGTGAGGAGCTGCTTTAGCTCTTGGAACGCCTTTTCTTCTTCTTCAGACCATCGAAATGGTCCGGACATCCTCAATATCTTGAAGAAGGGTAGCGCCCGTTCCGCCAGTCTTGAGATGAACCGGCTGAGGGCGGCTAGACATCCAGTCAGTTTCTGGACATCTTTGATGCGAGCTAGTGGCCGCATCTCCTCTATAGCTTTAATCTTCGCCGGATTTGCCTCTATGCCCTGGTGGTTCACTAGGAATCTGAGAAGCTTTCTGGAGCTAAACCCGAAGACGCACTTGTTTGGGTTCAGCTTCGTGCGGGTGACCCGCAGCTTGTCGAAGACAGCTTGCAAGGTGTCAAGGAGTGACTCCTTGTCCTTGATTTTGACTACAATTTTATCAACATACACTTCCACTACGTCTCTGATGAGCTCTCCAAAGGTTTTGTACATAGCTCGTACAAATGTTGATGTTGCATTCTTGAGACCAAATGGCATGGCTGTATAACAGTACAATCCATCTACTGTGATAAAAGAAGTATGTTCTTCATCTTCCCTAGACATTCTGATTTGATGGTACCCAGAATATGTGTCTAGGAAACACAATAATTCACACCCGGAGGTGGAATCCACTATCTGATCTATTCTAGGTAGTGGGAATGGACCTTTTGAGAATGCCTTATTTAGTGTTGTGTAGTCGATACACCTCCGAAGCTTCCCGCCAGCCTTGGGTACAACGACTGGGTTTGCCAGCCATTTTGGATGGAAGACTTCTCGTATGAATCTTGCTTCGAGCAACTTCTTCACTTCTTGTCGTATGAAGTTCTATCGCTCTACGGATTGCTTCCGAGGCTTCTGATGTACGGGCTGAGCGTCGGGATAGATCTTCAGATTATTCTCGATCACTTCCCTAGGGATCCCAGACATTTGTGACGGTTGCCAGGCAAACACGTCGACGTTAGCCCGGAGGAAAGTGATGAGCGTGAGTTCCTATTTGTCATTCAGACCTCCCAATATACGAGAGGTCTAAGCAACATCAGAACCGATTTGGACAACTTTTACGGGAATGTCGGCGTCGCCTCTTGGTTGCACGCGAGGTGCGGAGGTTGAGCCTCGCTGACGAATGCTCGGGGGTTTTGGAGCTTGCTCCTGCCTGGATTCTTCCTCCTGTGCTGTAGCAAGCGCATGGAGTTCCTCCAGAGCATTCACTCCGGCAGTACGGTCTCCGTGGATCTGGAGAACGCTAACTAGTGTCGACATCTTCAACACCAGGTAGCCATAATGAGCAGCAGCCATGAATTTGTACAAGGCAGGCCTGCCCAGAATGGCGTTGAAGGGCAAGTTGATCTGAGCGACGTCAAAGATCAACTTCTCAGTGCGATAATTCTCCCGATTCCCGAAGGTCATAGAAAGAGTAATGGCATCGAGCGGTGTTATGGCCCCCAAACCTACTCCGGAGAAAGGTCGGGAAGGGCGAAGGTCCGAAGGTTGGAGCTGAAGCTTGACGAAAGCTTTGAAGCTTATGAGGTTCAGCCCTGAACCTCCTTCCACCATTACATGGTGGAGTTGAATATTGTTGATGGTAGGTGATACCATCAGAGGTAGCTGGCCAGCTCCGATCAACTTCCTAGGGTAGTCTGAAGCATCAAAAGTGATGGTAGTGTCCATCCACTTCCGATAAGGTTCCGCCCTGGCTGTAGGAGCTACTGAGGCCATGTCTCGCCGCATGGTCTTGAGGATACGGTGGGAGGTGATGTCCCATGAACCACCAAAGATGGTGTTCATGGTCTTTCGACGCTCATTGTCGGAGACGTCGGAGTCATCGTCGACGGAGGTGTACACAGCCTTCAGGACCTTTTTAGGGTCCTGGAATCCCAACTCCTCTTCAGCTGGAGCTTCATCGACTTTCTGCTTTCCTTCCCTCTGACGGAAAGGAACTTCTTCCCGACGCTTGTGGTAGCGCTTAGCAAGGTTTTGGACCTCCCGGCAGTCCTCCAAGTTGTGGCTGTTCGACTTGTGGATAGGACACCACATTTTGGAGTTGCCACCGTCTTCAGGGGACGACCGAGGTCGTTTCTCAGGGTGTGGCCCCCAGCCACTCGGAGCTGTAGCAGCTGCAGCGGTGGATGTGCCGGCCGACGGCTTCTTTTTGCCGTTGGACTTTTTCTTCTTTTTGCCACTCCCAGGGGTAGTGGCTTCACCTTTGGAGGATTTTTTGCCATCCTCTGGAGGTGGTTTGGAGTGCATCTCATGGCTCTCTGTAGCTTTGGCACACTTGTCTGCCAAGCTGAAGAGCTCTGTGATGCTGGTGATCTCCTTGACCGCCAGCTTCTCCAGCATCTTCTTATCTCGCACGCCCTGTCTAAATGCCACCATGACAGAAGCGCTAGAGATAGAAGGAATGGTGTTTCGTACCTGGGAGAACCTATGGATGAATGAGCGCAGGGATTCTCCCCCCTTTTGCACCACCGCAAAAAGGTCCAGTTCGGTGCCTGGTCGGGTGTATGAACTCCCGAAATTGGCGGTGAACTATTGGCACAATTCATCCCAACTATTGATAGAGTTGTGAGGAAGGCTCATGAACCAGGACGTGGCGGTCCCAGTCAAAGGTATTGGGAAGTAGTTGGCCATTACAACCTCGTTACCTCCGGCTGCAAGGATTGCGGTGGTGTAAATTTGGAGAAACTCAGCGAAGTTAACAGTCCCGTCAAACTTCTTCGGCAGGTGTGGCCGGAACCTTTTTGGCCATCTGACCATGCGTAGGTGCACGACCAGTGCAGAACAGCCTCCTCCTACTCCCTCGGGAGCAGGTCTGTCTCGAGCTTCTCGCCTTTCGCGAGCATGCTCGAAATGGACACGGCCATCCTGTTGACGGTAACGGCGATCAAGCTCCGCCTGGAGGTCATGAGTTGACATCCTGGTTACCGTATGACTATGTCGCGCCCCAGAGGGTAGCGATGTAACTTGATGTGATGCAACACGCCTCCTATTCTAGGAAGCATGCGGACCAAGTCTGCCAGACACGGTCCATCGCTGCGATAGGGCCTGCCACGATGGAGGAGGACCTTGGTTGCTGATGCAGTCGGCTACTGCTGCAACCAGGTGTTCCACATCAGCCCTCCACTGCTTCATTGCACCCTGGGATGCACCTGGAGGTGGTGGATGTTGGAGGAGAGCACGTGCTGCATGAAGCGCGTGTTCAGGGTTGTTGTTGTTTGCCGATGCAGTGACTGACGCCGATGCACCGTCACGTTGCTCAGCTTGACGTGCTGGTGCAGGTGGTGGCGGTGGAGGCTTGACTCCTTCTGGAGCCACAACACCTGCTGGTTGCTGCGTGTTGGAGGGATTGCCTCCAACGGGTTGAACGACAGGGTTGCTGTTGGATGATCCCGCAGCTGATTTCACCATAATCAAAATCTCGGGCACCCCCTAATTGGTGCGTTAACTGTCGGTGTTTGGAACAGGCAGATCTCCCGACACTACTTTTGGTAGATCCAGGAGTTGTAGTTCGGTAATGGGCGCGCATAGATTCAAGAAGGTCAAAGACACGTGTACACAGGGATTTACGTGGTTCGGGCCGCCTGAGCGTAATACCCTACTCTACGGGGTGTGTTGGTGATGTATTGAGCTCGAGAGTCTAGAAGAAGCTCCAGAAAAAGAAGCTCATCTAGCTCAGAGTGTTCAGCAGTGGTCTGAAACCGTCCTTTGTGTATCGCCAACCAGTCCTTTTATAGTACAAGGACTGGTTGTTACAACGTCAGCCTGGCCCGACGGGTGGCCCCGACGGTTACACACGCTTGATACACAATAAATTAGGTTAATTACCCTTAATAGCATGGTAACGGGACTTAATAGTGCCGTTACTAGTATTATGGGCCATCTGATCGTGTGTCATTAATATGGCATTAATGACACATAATCAAGTATTGAAGTCTTTGATTGATCCTTGAAGGTTCGGAGCCGTTGGGGGTCCTCCGGCCTGATAGTTGAAGTTGAAGGACCGGCAGTTGCCACGTGGCAGCTCCGGAGCTCACCGTCGTGGACGGGTAGGTCCGGTGCTGTTGGACACGTGTCAGTACCAGAGCTTCCCTCTATCTGGGGTTAGGTCCGGGGGTGCCATATTGGTATTCTGACCGGAGCTTCCAAGGTGTGGGTGATAGCTCCGGTCTTGTGATACACGTGGCGGCCCCAGGACTAACCATGTCGGGGGAGCAGGTCCGGCTACGCCTGACATGTGGGGCCTTCGGAGGTCTTCAAATCTGGTATATGGAGTTTCCTTGTGATCTTTGCAATCCCAAGGGATATCCGGTACGGAGGGTACCGACACTCACGCCACATGACCGGTAACAAAGAACGGTTCTCCTCCCTCTCTTTTGTGTCACGAGTAGAGAATGTTACTTTTGCCGATAATTCTTTAACTCCTATAACTTTTAAGGGTTCGGTTAGAGAAAATGATCACTACACTTTGAAGGATGTGGCACTTGTCAAAAATTTGAAATACAACTTGCTTTCTGTTTCACAATTGCTAGATTAAAATCTAGAAATTATTTTCAATAAAAACTGCTGCAAAGTTGTATGTTCAAATAGTGAGCTTATTTTTAACATGTCACAATTTGGAAGAGTTTTTAAGGCTGATTTTGATATGTCTTCCTCTAAGCATAGGTGTCTAGTTGCTAATGATTCCTTAGATTTATATTTTTGGCATTGTAGACTTGGTCACATAGGCTTTGATCATCTCACGCGTGTTAGTGCTCTTGACCGCATACGTGGGCTGCCTAAGCTTAAAGGGGACAAAGAAATTGTTTGCTATTCTCGTAGACAAGCTAAGATGGTTGCAGGTTCACATACTCCTCTCACAATGTTCATGACAACTGAATCGGGTCAACTTTTACACCTTGACATCGTAGGACCTTCACGTGTTCAATACTTCGGAGGT
Source organism: Tuctoria greenei (assembly GCA_036927565.1). Classification (NCBI taxonomy): domain Eukaryota; kingdom Viridiplantae; phylum Streptophyta; class Magnoliopsida; order Poales; family Poaceae; genus Tuctoria; species Tuctoria greenei. Next base: position 95,109,177 of record JAYESD010000005.1, read on the forward strand.
AAATGGTATGTTCTTGTGATTGTTGATGATTATTCTAGATACTCTTGGGTCTACTTTATGGCAGCTAAGAATGAAGCTTTTAGTCACTTTAGAACTTTATTTCTTAGATTATCAATTGATCACCCAATATCTTTAAAAGCAATTAGAAGTGATAACGGAACTGAATTTAAAAATCAATCTTTTGATCACTTTTGTGCTGAAAATGGAATATATCATCAATTTTTTTCACCATATGTACCTCAACAAAACGGTGTCGTAGAAAGAAAGAACATAACCTTATTTAAGATGGCTAGTACTATGCTTGATGAATATCAAACTCCTAGGAAATTTTATGCAATTGCAACCGCTTGTTATGCCTCAAATCGTGTTTTCTTGCGCGCTAAGCTAGGTAAAACACCATATGAGCTCCGGTTTGGACATAAGCCTAGTGTTACACACTTTCGGGTCTTTGGATGCAAATGCTTTATTAAGAAACATGGTAATCTTGATAAATTTGAACCTAGATCCATTGATGGCATGTTTCTTGGCTATCTATCTCATACTAGAAGTTATCGTGTGCTTTTACTTGACACTAACAAAATTGTGGAGACTTGTGAAGTGTATTTTGATGAAGCTAGCCCAGGTACTAGCTCAAACATTGTAGGTTCAGATCCATATCCGCAGGGGGAGAGCATTTTCATTGAAGATGAGGAAGAATTGGAGCTGCTGCCCGAAAATTCAGCAGCTAAAGACTTTGGTTCAGCTCCAGATGTTAATTCTCAACCAGCACCGACAACCATCAATGCTGATTCAGATCATCCTCAAGTCACAAGCTCATCGATTTGTGATGAACATGAAGAAGAAGAAGTTTGTGAGACATCTGTTCCCTTATGGTTTTACAAAGATCATCCCCCGCAACAGATAATTGAAAGCTTGCACGAATGAGTTACACGGTCCAGGTTTTGCGATCCAAACTTTCATGCTCGTTCTGCTTTTGTTTCTTCTTTTGAACCCAAAGATATATCACACGCATTCACTAATGAATCTTGGATTATTGCCATGCAAGAAGAGTTAGAAAATTTTGAAAGAAATAATGTTTGGAAACTTGTACCTCCACCTCAAGGTCACACTTTAATTGGAACTAAATGGGTGTACAAAAATAAACAAAGTTAGGATGGGGTTGTGGTTAGGAATAAGGCTAGGTTGGTTGCTCAAGGTTTCACTCAAGTTGAAGGTATAGATTTTGATGAAACTTTTGCTCCTGTTGCTAGATTAGAAGCCATAAGAATTTTGTTAGCTTTTGCTGCATCTAAAGGTTTTAAGCTATATCAAATGGATGTTAAAAGTGCTTTTCTTAATGGCTACATAGATGAGGAGGTTTATGTCAAGCAACCACTGGGTTTTGAAAATTCAGATTTTCCTAATCATGTTTACAAACTATCCAAAGCCTTGTACGGTCTCAAACAAACCCCTAGAGCATGGTATGATAGGTTAAAAACATTCTTACTTGAAAAGGGGTTTACCATGGGCAAGGTTGATAAAACTCTTTTTGTACTTAAGCATGGCAATGACTCATTATTCGTTCAAGTGTATGTGGATGATATTATCTTTGGTTGTGCTTCTCAGGATCTTGTGTCCATGTTTTTAGCCATGATGAGTTCAGAATTTGAGATAAGTATGATGGGAGAACTCACATACTTTTTGGGGCTGCAAATCAAGCAAACCAAGGAGGGTACCTTTGTGCATCAAACGAAGTATACAAAAGACCTCCTAAGGCGCTTCAACATGGACAACAGCAAGCCTCGTTGGACACCAATGGGAACAGCAACAACACTTGAACATGATGAAGATGATAAACCCGTGGATCAAAAAGAATATAGAAGCATGATCGGATCACTTTTGTACCTCACGGAATCAAGACCGGACATACAATTTAGCGTATGTCTTTGTGCACGGTTTCAAGCCTCCCCATGTGCTTCACATCGTCAAGCCGTCAAAAGGATTCTCATGTACTTACATGGAACTCAGGAATTTGGCATTTTTCTTCCTTCTTCCTCAACCGTTACTTTGAAAGCTTTTTCCGATGCTGATTTTGGAGGTTGTAGGATTGATAGGAAAAGTACTTCCGGTGCTTGTCATTTTCTTGGTAATTCACTTGTTGCATGGTCATCTAGAAAATAAAGTTCAGTTGCACAATTCACCACCGAATCTGAATATGTAGCTGTTGCTAGCGCCTGTTCACAAATTCTTTGGATTGCTCAAACACTTAAGGACTACGGGGTTGATCTAGATAGTGTTCCACTGTTTTGTGACAATACTAGTGCTATTTGCATTGCTAAAAACCCTGCACAACATTCTGGAACTAAGCACATTGATATTAGGTATCACTTTCTCTGTGATAATGTTGAAAAAGGAAACATTGTGCTTCACCATGTAGATAACGAACGACAATTGGCTGACATTTTTACAAAACCTTTGGATTTCACTCGTTTTTGTTACATTCGAAGTGAAATAGGTGTCATGCATCCTCATGGTTTAAATTGAGGCAGAGTTCTGAAATTTGGGAAGTCTGTGAGAATTTGAACTTAAAATAATACGAGCATAGTATTATATACATATATGACTTTGTGATTCCTTTTACATGCTGAAAGTTCTTACTACATTACTCCTGTTATACATTTTGTAGTTTTTGCCATGTCTAGTAATTTGAATAATTAGTTACACTAAATCTGGTCTTGGTCGAACTTTCTTGCTGTTTTGAAATTGTTGCATGCTCACAAGTGCTTTTAATCATAAAGAATTAATCAAGTAATCAACTCACTTGTTGAGTTTTTTTATGAACAAATATAAGTTGAGAAAAGATCAAGAGAATATGCATGCGTCGCATTTCTTCTTTTGAGATGGCTTATCATTGCACTTAGATATGAACTTGGAAGAAGTTGTGTATGATTAAAACCATGTCCTTAAGCTTCTGATTGTCAAATGACATAGGCTTGGCTTGGTTGGTTAGAATAAGGCAGATGCGCATATAATCTCTTGCAAATATCGTATGATCTAAATTTGTGCCTTGAAAAATAATAAAATGCAGCAACAAGTGTCACACTTTCAGGTATTGAAATAGTTAAGTTTGTGAGATCATGACTTGCTTAAATTGAAAATTACATTTGATCTCTAGCATGGCTTAAACTACTTTATGTATCTCATTGTTGTGATAGTGTAACTTACTTGATAGTATGACTTGGATGAGCTTTGTTTTATATGTATATGTTATAATATGCTCATAACAATTAAAATTTCTCTTTTGAACCTTGCCGAATACATTGTCAAAGGGGGAGAGATAATATGGTGAATTATGCAAGGGGGAGAAATATGTATAAGGGGAGAAATTTATTTCTATCTCATTTGATGTTCAAAAAGGGGGAAAACTGTTCTCAAAACTTTTCATGCCAATGTTCGGATTTTAAATGGTGTTGCCAATGCATTCATCAAGGGGGAGATTGTGAGACCTATGTTTGCTGAATACATTAGCTTTGACAATAAAAGTTTTGAGTGCTGTCATAACATCTTTTTGGCAAGGTCCGACTCTAGCTTTGAGCTTCTACAAGGTCCGACTTTCTTTGTCTAGATCCGACATGTTTTTGGGTAGTTCTAGTGAGCTTTGTCTTTAGCTCCGACATGTTTTTGTTAAGCTCCGATATGTTCTGCTAGGTATGACTTATGTTGGTTAGCTCCAACATGTTTTTTTAGCTCCGACTTTTGGGATGACTAGTTCGGACTAGTTTTGGTTAGCTCCGGCGCTAGGTCCGACTAGCTTTGGTAAGCTCCAGCGCTAGGTCCAACTAGCTTTGGTATGCTCCGGCGCTAGGTTGTACTAGCTTTGGTAAGCTCCGGCTCAAGCTTCGGTTAACTTTGGCAAGGTCCGATGCTTGATCGCAATGTTCCGACTTTTAATGTGAAATGTTTCAAACTTGCTTTACATTGTTGGAAAGTTTACTTAGTATTCTTTTACTAAGTTTTTGGTGCGTTTTGGTTGATATGGCTGATATCGTTTTGCTATGGTTTGCAACATGCTTATGTGAGGTGCTCACGTAAGGTGTTGTGTTTGGAACTGACTTGAGTCAAGTTGCGAACTTGGGCTCGTACAGATTGGTTGTTTTTTCATGTGCAGGTGTTTCTTGATTTCAAGACATGGCTGGTGACGGGATCCATTGAACTAGTCTTAGGGAGAAGATGAGGTTCAACAAGCAAGTTCGGGAGGAATTGTGGTTAAGTCGATCGGGAAGTCGCGCAGCATGTTTGAATCAAGAACAATGCATATGAAGGTATCATGGATGTCATTGGAAGATGTTTGCACGTGTGCAAGGAGTGCATGGACGTGGCTATATGGTTCCGAGACGTGATGAAGAGATGTGGATGTAAAGAATTGGTCAGAAAGGTCCAACCGACTAGGTTATGGACTCAAGCTGTGGCTGAGTCGAGTTTGACTCAAATATGGAAAGATTTGAGTTGGTTATGATAGGATTTCATGTGGGTCACGAATTTGAGTTATTTTAGGAATGTAGGATACGTTACTAAGGTATTTGGAAGTCTTAAGATTGCTTCCATCTGCGTATAGAAGAGTCCTAATCTGTTATGGAAAGTTTCGATACGTGATCGGAGTAGGATTGGAGTCCTAGTTGAGATTGGGTTGGCCTAAGGGCTGGTTATATAAGCAAGGGAGGCCAGAGCTCGTGTGGCACGACTTTGGCCTGTTCCTCTTGTGTTCTATTGAATAAAATTCGTAGTTTCAAGGAACTTTTGTTCCTTGTTCGTCCGACTTGTTCTGGACAGGTTTTACTCATCGAGTTACTGGACAACACTACCTTTCGTCAGTGGTTTTATCATAACCCGAGTTTTACAGATCCAATTGACATGATTCCTTTTGGATTGTCTTAACAACTTGTCAAAATTTCATGGTCATTGGATTTATGGTTTCTGATCTACACGAGTTTCTTTGCAGCGTTCCAGAATTGTTTTTCTTGGGTAGGACAGATTGACCTTTGTTTGATCTTTCGATCATAACTTGAGTTTCTCTTGACGGATTTGGGTGATTCTTCTTGTGTTTTCTTTGTGACTTGATTCTGTCTGATATATATCACTTTTGTCCCGGTGAAACACGTTTAGATTAGTCTCACACACGATTTCTTTAACAGATCATTTTTTAAATCTACCATTCACCCCCCTGGTAGCTTTTCACGTGCTCTACGATCCTACACTTTTCCTTTGTATAATGCAATGCGGCTGCTTTGGACTGTCCGATCATTCTCATGCTGAACTATTCGAGCGGTTGTTATGTTTTTAACTTGCAATGTTTCAAACTTGTTTTTTGGCTTATGGTAAGGTTGCTTAGTACTCATTTACTAGTTTTTGATGCATTTTGGCTGATCATGGTGGATTATATCTTGCTATGTTTGCAACATGCTTATGTGAGGTGCTCACATATGGTTATCGGACTAATGTGAGTCAAGTTGAGGACTTGTGCTCAGAAAAGTTGCTTGTTTGTTCATGTGCAGGTGTTGCTTGAGGTCAAAACATGGCTGGTGATGGTGATCCATTGAACTAGTCTTAGGGAGAAGATGAGGTTCAACCACCAAGTTCGGGAGGAATTCTGATTCAGCTGATCGGAAGGTCACGCAACATGTTTGTATCAAGAACAATGCATATTAAGGTAACATGGAAGTCGTTGGAAATTGTTTGCATGTGTGCAAGGGGTGCATGGACGTGGAAACATGGTTCAAAGCCATGTTGAAGAGTTATGGACATGAAGATATGGCCGGAAAGGTCCGACCAGCACCTCGGGTAGCGGCCAAGTTGGTTGTGGTTCGTTTATGGAAGGTTTCGAGTTGGTTATGGTTAGATTCCATGTTTGTCACAAGGTTGAGTTGTTTTAGGAATGTTTCGGTTGAAATTGAGTAGGATTAGAGAGTCCAAGCTAGATTTGAGTTTCCTTTGGGTTGTTTATATAAGCAAGGGAGGCCAGAGCTTGTGGGTGCACGATTTTGGGTTGTTTCTCTTGTGTTTCTTTGAATAAAATTCATAGTTTGTGAGGAGCTTTTGTGTCTTGTTCGTCGGACTTGTTTTCATCAAGTCTTTCTCGTCTAGTTTATGGGTTGAGTTTTACAGATCCAATTGACGTGATTCTTTTTGTGTCGATGTTGATGTCTATTATATACCAATTTCACCCGTCAATATAACTCAATTATGTGAAGGAAATATCCACACATCACCTTTCTATTTAACCTATTTCCACTTGCCCTTAGAGAAATTAGTGCATGCAAGTATTTTATGCAGAATTGAAGAAAACAAGGGGATGGATCCTATAAAATATCATTCCAGCCAATCAAGCTACTACATGTGGCACCACATGGATCAAATGGCCCACAAACAGAAGTATCCGGGGCCATCCAATGGTGTAGCACCAATATCAGTCAAAGGGACCCACCTGGAAGTAACCTAGAGGAAGCACATGGGAAATGGTCCAACTTTCTGTTCGGCTGACTAGGGAGTTTCGCCGAACCCTTCTGGCGCCAAACTTGCATAGCTTCCACGTGTCGACTCCCTGTGGTGCCCTGGTCACAATGAAGATTGATCCGCGCGCTTTTGGTGGCGAGAATCGACTCTTCCCCAAGCTATAAATAGGACCCCTCAACCTTCACTTCAACACACACCACTTGAGTATTCATCCATTGTATCCACTACTCTCCATAGGTTTAGAGGAGTATAGGTTGTAGAGAGGAGAATCTCTAGTCCATAGTCCAAGTAGGAGAGGAGTAGAAGGAGTCTCTTCACAATTCCTAATTGAGAAAGATATGGCTCATATATTCCTATTTGTATTTGTGACTTTGCTCTTAATAAAGAGTATATCTTTAGTCTTCTATTGTTCATATATTTGGATGAAGCATTTCTTGTTTGATTGTGGATTCCATATATCTGTTAGGAGTAGTATTTATGATTATGCTATACTATTCTCATTATATCATCATAAACACTACAAACCCCCACTATAGTCTAATTATCTATGATATGATTATGTTAACAAGAATCACTTATGCTATGAATTAACATTGGTTCAATGATGATTTAGTTCATTGCCTTAGGATGGCTTGTGCCTAGGATCTTAAGGTAATTGTTTAATATGCTAGCATGGTGCTAGGATAGAATGTAGCATTGAATGTCTCGTAGACCCACGGGTTGAAGTGGTAGGTAGTAGGTGGTGGCAGCCCTATATGTCCTTTGTAATCCTCCATGTTCGGCTATGCCATAGGCTGTTGGCAGGAGTCGTCCTAGTATTGCTAGGGGAAAACCCGTGTGTGGTGTGTTAATCCACTTAGCATGAGAATTCATAATTAATATGATCATTAGTAACTAACTTAGTCTATGTATATGTACATTAGAAGCATAGTAGGAGTATCTACCTAACTCTTAGCCTTGTCCCTCTGTACCTTATTTATCCCTTATGATAGAATGCTCTTGTGTGTGTCACACTACTCCAATTATCAATTATCCATCCTTGCTAGAACCTTACCTAGATCAACCTAGCCTCTCTAGTTGATGATTGCTTTACATCCATCTAGCCTTCCTTTGGGAAAATATAAATCACACCCTTTGGGAATACTCTTTGAGGGAAAATGCTACATCCATACACTACTATAATAAACCTCATCTCAGGCGGCTCCTTGTTTCTAAAACCGTCTGAAACGAAGAGCCTAAGATAATATGCAATTTCATAGGCGGAAAGTAAAACTTCCTATGAAACGAGTTTATCACAAGCGGTTCTTTACCTAACTAGCCTCTTGTGAAGAAATTTTATCTCAGGCGGTTCTTTACATACGTCTAGCCGCTTGTGAAGACAAATTATCACAGGCGGGTCGTATATTATAGGTAACCGCCTATGATAATTTTTTTAATCACAAGCGGATTTTTACCTATGGCAAGCCGCCTGTAGAGACAATTTATCGCAGTCGGTTTGTACCGTAATAGAAACCGCCTGTGATAACAGAGTTTTCATAGGTTGTTCTTTACCTATTTCTAGCCGCCTGTGATAATATAATTTCACAGTCAGGTCTAGCCGTTTGTAAAGAACCACCTGTGATAAAGTATACCCTATGAAGTACTACCTGCTATTATTTCTAATTTCTAGGTCAACTCAATATAATCACATAAGTCAACAATATAATCTCAGAAGTAAAAAAATATAATCACAGAAGTCATCTCACAGAAATCAATTTCACTAAAACAATATACATATGTACAAGTTGCACAAACAAGTCAACTCATAGTTTACAAGTTTCACCAAAAACTGTTTCTATTGTCATAGTTGCAAAGTTCTGCACATCAGCTACTACACCATCCTCATCAAAGAACACTACTTTTTTGTGCAAAATTTTGCGACGCATGAACTGACACAGTTTACCGGCAATCTTGTGAGCTCCTCCACTAGGAATACTTCTACAGACCGGCCATTCTTGGTACACATTCTTTGTGTGCTGCAATGAAACACATAACAAGGTTTCGAATGTGTTGGTTTGAAAAATCTCAAAGTATAGATCAAAGTGAGTATACAGGAATTTATTTGGTATTTTTGGAACGCTTGTACTATGAGCATTTTAATTTCGAAGTTGAAATCAAAATCTGAAAACAACGTTTCTGGTAATATTGAACAACAGAAAATATAAGTATTAAAATATGCTAGTTACAATGAAAATGAAACTCAAAAGTAAGAAAATAAGATATCGACATTAAATATAACTTATATCCTCACGGTTCACTCTATATTCGCTAGCGGTCCGTAGATGCTCGCAAACATAATACCCGCATAAGACACTCCCAGTAGGCGGCTTCGGACAAGGATAATATGTTTTAATGTCCAATGCACTCGTATTAGGAGGTCTCTGACCGCCAAGCCATTCCTCGTAAAACTGCCAAGTGGTGTAATATAAGAAATGTCATATAAAACTTGTTAACACATTCCAAATGTGCATAAATTAAAAGGATCGAATAAACGCACAATTTAAAAATGGAAAGGAAACCTTTGTAACGATCTGGTGGGTAATCGACTGAGTCCAAGACTGTTGCCAAACCCTGCGTTGGTTTGATGAAGATCATGATGTAGTGTTTACTGCACACATACAAACACACGTGTTAAGTTAACAATTAGCAATAATTGCTATTTCAGTGTCATGTGTCAAACTTAGTCTAAGTGGTACGGAGGATTTAGGAGGTCTTGGCCATGTCTGACAAAGTTAAACATGGCATGTCCTATGTAAGCTGCAACCTCGATACTTTTATCCTTCTTTTGTTTTGCGATTGATTTATCAAAAAAATTTTCATGTGCTTGTACTGTTCTGAGTCTCGATCCACCTTAACATCGAATAGCACCTGCAATCCGTGTAGGGTCAAGGATTCCTATCTTGCATTTCATGTTTTCATTATCCATGTATTGCATCGTATTAAATAAGTCCAGATTTGTTATAATCTCATGAAATGTGTATGCGTGTAGTAAGAAAAGCAAATGCAAAATATTAGAGGAACTTACAAGCACCAGACGAGTAGCAGGTTGATTTCGAGGATGTCCCGATGGAAAAGGACATGTAGATCTTCAAAGAAATAGGCTCGTTTCTCTACTCCAGTGCTCCAGAATGCTTCTTTTGCCACAAGAAATGTGGCGTAAGAAAGTCCATATTTTGTGCTGGCAGTAATGTACCACTCATGCATTCTTTTGAGCATGATAGGTTGTTTGCTAAGTTGTACTGATGTCATGAATGACTTCCCATTTTCATATTCAGGTGGAACATCCTCAGACTTGTATATTGGAACACTTGGTTTAACTAAAACCGCCTGCCGATTATACATGACACCGTCTACTTCCCACTACTCAATATCTTCTAATGTTGGCTCTTGAGAAGAACGAGATGCACTCGATTTTCTAATATTTTCCTTGATATTTTCTAAATACTTTGACACTTCTGATGAAGGTTTCTTATTTTCGTATGAGCTAACTTTGATAGGCACTGATAATCGAGGAGTAGTCGTCGAAAGTTTTACACTTGCTTGTTGTTGAGCCTGTTGTTCAACTGATATCTCTTGACTACCAGCACCTTGCTCCAGTACTACTTCAAGGTGTTGCTCAATTGGTTGCTCTTTACTAACAACAGCTTGCTCTGGTACTGCTTGAAGCTGTTGTTCAACTTGTTGCTCTTGGTTATCTTTACTAGCAAGGTTACTATCATCCTTGATGAGACATAGCGGGAGTGGATCTTCCTGGACTGGGAGTGGATCTTCCTGGGCTTTTGCCTTAGAAGACGGGGTTGCAGTATTTTGAGATGCCATGGGGCTAGAAATTGGCTCATCGTCCAACACGATATCGCATCGGTGTCAAAGTATTAATTGGTTGATAGCCTGCCCGAGAGTCGCGATCCCCTCGTGTGTGATGTGGTCTATTTCATAATCTTCATAATCATTATCAATGATCTGAAGAACTTGCACCACAACATAATACAATGGAAGTGAATTACCGTTGAAGTCACAATAAGGTTTTGCCATATCAGTGGCAAACTGTTTGGTTTTGTTCCCTGCTATGCCGATCGGGACAAGAAGACGACAAGATCTGTCCTTAGCAATATCATTGCCAGTGAACTTATGGGTTGACCCTAAGCCTGGCACAAAACATACGCTGCTAGGGTAGGCAATTCGAGATACCAATTGCTTCTTTGCCACGGGAATCATCGCTGTCCTCGGTGCCACTAATTGTCCCGATTGTCTAAGTTGTTCCATTATTTCTTGCACATTTTCCTTGACCTTTTGAGTAATCGTTTCATCAAGTGATTTCTTGAACTTCTCACGTCTTCTATATGTCTCTTTATCTTGCGTGAAACCATCTAGCCAAGACATTTGAGAAGAGATTGCTTGAACCCGTCCACTGTGTTCAGGGTTTCCTAGGATAGCGGTGAGTTGGTCATTCTCCCTCTTTAGCTTGAAGAGACCCTTATGTTGCTTTTCAAGTTTGCCCTCACTAGTCAAACCTGACCGAGCAAGGACCCACCGCTTAGTTCTCTTATCGCAGCCTTCTAACGGATGAATATTACCCTTATTGGTAATTTCGTCTAATATCTTATTTCGTTTCTGGACTTTGGGGGCATATCCGGCAGACCCCATGCGATGATGGTATTTGTTCTTTTTGACAAGCTCTGACCTAGTTGCACTTAGGGCTTTAGCATCAGGTGTGGTCTTTTGACGAACAAATTCTTGCTACTGAGCTTGTGTGATTTTTCCGATCTTCCTTGGGCTAGGGACCTTATCGGCCTTAACATAAGCATTCATTTCACTCTTCTAGCAACAAAACTTCTTTCCGCAAGAGACCAATGTTGCTTTCTTTGCAGCTTCTTTCGTGCCTTCCGGGAACTTGAATTGTTTCTTTATCCTTTCCCACAACTCATTATTGGTCTCCTCAGGTAATTTTCTCCAATTCTCGGTTGTGATTGGCACGAGCTCTCTAACGAGAAAACCGCATGCATTTCAGTACTTGGTAACTGAATCCAGTGGTTCTTGGGGAAGGCCACCTGGAACGACCCTTGTTATGTACATGATGCAGTCCAATGGACCCTTATTTGGGACCTCGTTGCCCTCGTTTCCGCTTGAGTGAACCTGAGGATTCATCCATTGGAGAACCTTCAATGGTTTTAGGAGCCGAAGTCACCTCGTTGTCTTCGCGATTAATCTAGATAGAAAAGAATTATAAGACTTCATATACTTGACAACAAACATTAACTTGAACTGCTAATGTTAAGATTTGTGATCCATACCTCGTCGGCAGGATCATATTCCGGGTCGAGATCCTCTGAAATCTTTTTAATTTTTATATTCAAAAAAGGATCCGATGGACTGTGAAAGGAGCCTGAACTACTGGAGTCACTAAACTACATATTGCCTTCTTTATTGCTACTACCATCAATAGTCTTCTTAGGGATTTCCTTGCTAGAACTAATAAGACAAAAAATATGTCTCACTTCAATGAAAGCTACAAAAATAAATGCTATCAAAATCCTGAATTTCTCAAAAAGGCGGAAGAGATTTGGTCTGAGCCAACCAGAGATAGAGAGGCTTTGAGTAGATTCATGTTCAAATTAAGAAAAATTAAAAATGAATTTGTAGATACCCAATAGAAATATAATGAATGGCATATTAATTCTACATGAAGTGTTGCATGAAATAAAAGGATGGAAGGATTCTAGGGTTTGATAAGGCATTCTAGGGTTTAAGGCGACTCACCAAGGTGACTGATTAAATCAACAATTAAACAATAATAATAACAATTCATTAAATCCAATTACAATTTAAGGCATTCCAGGGTTTGATAAAGTATTCGCATTGATTAAATCAACAATTAAACAATAACAAATACAATCCACAATTTATGCTCAAGTTATAACAATTCAGTCTTCAAGTTTAGATCTTCAAACATTCTTCTCTAATGTTGCATAGTAAACACCATTACACCAGCTTTATTATTCTTCCATTCGTCCAACACAAGTACTAATTCTGAAGCAGCTGAGAAATACATATAACTTATGCAGGGGAAGCTACATGACTACATAATTTATCACTTCTGATAAATTGCAATTAGATTTCCCAGTACCACAGAATGGTCTGCTCTGAATGTTCAAAGTAAAGAGGATACTGCTATGAATTCAAGATCAGGATCATCACCACCCTCGTGTACATGGGGGACATCCATAGCAAACCTAACAGGATATGATAGCTGGCAAACACAGACTAAAAGTTTACTACAAGCACCATACATTAGAGAACCTTGAAATTAAATAATTTAGGCCGGCGCAAGCGACAGTGAGGTCGGGTGGGGAGGAGGACGGGGGTCCTCAGGCGGCACAAGACCGCCGGCGGCTAGGGTTTGGATTGGGAAGACTAGGGTTATGAAAAAACCATACATTTGAGAACCATACATTGCGGCGGTGAGTACGGAAGCAGAGGCGAGCGAGGGCAAAGCCCGGCGTACCTGTACAGAAAGGAAGGAAATAGCTAGGGCGAAGCTTGGCAGCGAGATCGAAGCTCGGCGATGACGGTGAAGCTCGAAGGTGAGGGCGGCAAAGCTCGACGGCGAGGAGGGCAAAGACTTGGCAGGAAACGGAATTTTGGCAGCCAGACAGCGTCTAAGTGATTCCACCTGGGTTAGGTTTTTCCAACACACCCACGGGCTATATATAGAGGCCTACCTTCTCAGGCGGTTATTATGTATCAACCACTTGAGAAAATGATTATCTCAGGCGGTTATTAATTACCACCTGCCTAAGAATATTTATTTATCTCAGGCGGTTGGTACGTAATATCCGCCTGAGATAATCCTCTTCTCAGATGGTTATTCAGTACCAACCACCTAAAAAGATCTTTATGTAGGCTTAATTAACATTCTTGATTAAATGCGGAGCCTTTTAAAATCCCAAATTCCACTTTCTTGTAATACGCTTGAGTATTAAAGGTTAATGCTAAATTTCACTTGGGAAAACCATTGAAATTGGTCAGAACTTAAAAAACAAGTAACAATGGTTATTTGTCATTTTTCTATCTTTAGGAATATAATGATTTTTCATTTAGTTTTTCAATGGAACTTTTTAGTCATCATACCAACCTCTATGAATTTTTCTAATTTTTTTTTATATTTTTTTGAATCAATCTGTGTTCAAAATTTGATGAATGTCTCGTACGTATATGAGCATTTGGTTAGAATGATGGATAATTTGAATTATGACATGTTGGAATGCTTTAAAAAAATTAAAAAAATTCATACATGTATAAAAAAGACAAATATGTTCGTGCAAACAAATTTCAGTGAAGGATCCTTTTTTTAGGAGATACAGAAATGTGAATAATATGTGAGTATAAATTAATTTGATTTTCCAAAAAAATTACAACGTTAGCTATACAAGTTTTAAAATATTTGGTCCAAGTGGCAGGTATTAATTTTTTAAAAATATAGAAGAAAGAATCATTAAATTTGGACTCAATTTGCAGAATCTATACTATGCTTGAGTATTTATATTGGAATCTAAATAAAAAGAAGCAAGAGAAAAGAAAACTGAAGAATAGGCTCAGGCCATTATCTCAGGCGGTTGGTAAGTAATACCCGCCTGAGATAATAATCTTCTCAGGCGGTTATTCAGTACCAACCGCCTGAAAAGATCCTTATGTAAGCTTCATTAATATTCTTGATTAAATGTGGGTCCTTTTAAAATCCCAAATTCCACTTTCTCTTAATATCCTTGAGTATTAAAGGTTAACATTACATTACACTTGGTAAAACCTTTAAAATTGGTCAGAACTTAAAAAACAAGTGATAGTGGTTATTTATCATTTTTCTGTCTTGATGAATATAATGATTTTTCATTTAGTTTTTCAATGGAACTGTTTAGTCATAATACCAACCTCTATGAATTTTTTTTTCAAATTTTTTTTATTTTTTGAATAAATGTGTGTTCAAAATTTTATGAATGCCTCATATGTATATGAGCATTTGATTAGAATGATGGATAATTTGAATTTTGACATGTTGGAATGCTTTAAAAAATTAAAAAAATTCATACATGTATAAATAAGACAAATATGTTCATACAAACCAATTTCAGTGAAGGACCCCTTTTTTATGAGATACATAAATGTGAATAATATAAGAGTATAAATTAATTTGATGTTTACCAAAACATTACAATGTTAGCTATACAAGTTTTAAAATACTTGGTCCAGATGGTAGATATTAATTTTTGAAAAATATAGAAGAAAGAATCATCGAATTTGGACTCAATTTGCCGAATTTATACATGTTTGAGTATTTATTTGGAATCTAAATAAAAAAGAAGCAAGGGAAAAGAAAACTGAAGAACAGGCTTATGCCATTATCACAGGCGGTTATTTAGGAACAACTGCATGTGCGGTTGTCAAAAACTGCCTTAAAAACCATCTGAACTTAATAATTTTTTATCACAGGCGGTTTTTTGTTAAAACCCGCCTGTGAAAACCGACGCCTATATAAAGGGCCCCTCGGGCACCACAAAAACCTAACGAGGGAGATTTTCCATCGACGCCGCAAGGCTGCTAAAATTTTCCACCGTGCGTAGGTCGGTCCTGTATTCATCAGTTGATTAAGTTTTGAACGGAGAAAAGATTAGTAGAAGAGACTTCTTCTTCACTGTCATGTTTTTAATTTGTTGTCCTGTTTTCAGTTTTGCTTTGTTGAGTTTGCAAGCCTCCAACCCCCCCCCCCCCCCCCCCACTCCACTTAAGATTTGTAGTAGATTTGAAGGATTAAAGACTGAAAGATGTAGTTGAGTCTCCCCGTGAGCTCACCGATGAATTTTGTAGAAATACAAGTAGACTTGAAGGATTAAATGTTGAAGATTCATACACGCACATCACATGTTCGATGAAATGTTTTAATGAATAATCCTAACTTCAAAAATCCATTATGGCCAGTAGGAAGCTGAGAAAAAAAATGAAACAAATTTTATTGGAACCCTTGTGAACAGACCTACATGATACTAGTATTCACTCATATGATACAGGCTGGTTATGTCTCCGTAAATTCATTTTAAAGAAGACCTTTAGGTAATATTTGTGGACAATTTTTGTAAATCTTACAAAAATTCTGTTATTGAAGCATGGACTGTCGAGCATGGATGTATAACATGCCCAGACCCGATCCTATATACATTCATAACGTTGCAAATTTTATTGAAGCATCCAAGAGACATGCGAAGTTGCAATAGATAGATGACATATTATGTTTATGTATCGGCTGCAAAAATAAGATTGCTTGGATAGATACTATAGTAATCCAATCTCATTTGGTGAAAAGAGGTTTCAAAAGAAACTACACAATATGGACAGAGCATGGTGAGTTAGATACACATGAAGTGGATAAAGATGATGAGAGAGGCTCACATGATGATAATATTCATATCGATGATGGTAGTGACAATCAAGATGGTGATGATGATGATGAGTTCGATTGTGAGGAGATGTTGTTTCATATTGAACCATATGTATTGACTTCTGTGGGAGCAAGTGAATGTTTAAGTAAAATGGAGACATTGCAGAATGCGGCGACGAAGCTTTTATATGATGAATCAAACAGTTGTGATAAAGAGTTTACTACATTGCGTGCAGTCCTAGAACTACTAAAGTTGAAAGCCACATACGGATGGTTCGATTGTAGTTTCTCTGATCTTTTGAATCTTTTGGCAGAAATTCTTCCAAATCCAAATAAACTACCCAGAAGAACTTATAAAGTAAAGAATATTCTTTGCCCGATGACCCTAGGTGTGACAAAAATACACGCTTTTGTGAACCATTGTATTCTATATTGCAAAGAGCATGAGCTTGCAACTAGATGCCCTATTTGTGGTGTCAGTACATACAAGAAGGACTACAATCACCAGTATGTTACCAAGTCTAAGAAGAATAAGAAGTTTATTATTTGCCCTAATGATGACGATGATGATACTTCTGACGATGCAGACGGGAAGCATAAGAGAAAAATTCCTGCCTTGATGATGTGGTACCTATGAGTAATTGATCGTTTGAAGCGTTTGTTCTCAAACCCTAGGGAGGCTGAACTATTGCGTTGGCATTCCGAGCAGAGCAAGAAGAATGAAAAACATATACGACACCCTAGTGATACAACACAGTGGAAAATTTTTGATATTCAGTATCCAGAATTTGCAAAGGAAATCAGAAATGTAAGGTTTGCCTTTTGTACAGACGGAATGAATCCGTTTGGTGAAAAAATGAGCATACATAGGACATGGCCCGTGGTCTTAACGATGTACAACCTACTGACATGGCTGTGTCACAAAAGGAAATATATCTTGTTATATGTTCTTATCCATGGTCTGAAACAACCCAGCATCGAAATTTATGTGTTCTTGGAACCTTTAATGGAAGATATGGCGAAATTTTGGAATGAAGGGGTACATACATGGGATGAGTATAATCAGGAGTATTTCACGCTAAGAGCAATGATATTCGTTACTGTGCATGATTATCTCGGACTGTTTACATTATGGGGACAAATGCAAGGGAAGAAAGTTTGTGTAAGTTGCGTGGATAGAACTAGATTTCTATACCTTACTTCATCCATAAATAATGTGTACATGATACACCGGCGTTTCTTGACAAATACACACAAGTTTAGGAAGATGAAAGAACAACTTAATAACAAAATCAAAAAAGATACTGCACCAAAACCTTACAGTGGAAAACTCGTGTTCGAAACGGTCAAGAACATTAATATTGCTTTCGGTAAGGGCAAAAAATGTAAAGGAACAAAGAGAAAGAAAATTACATCTTAGGGTTATACAACTGACATGGCTTTCTAGAAACAATCAATTCTTTTCAAGTATCTTCTGTATTGGAGGAATCTGGAATTTTGCCATAGTATTGATTGGATTCACGTTACAAAGAATGTATTTGACATCATCATTGGGACCTTGCTGGACACACCGAGGAAAAAAAGGAAGAATTAAATTCACGTATGGACCTAGTAAATCTTGATATGAGACCAGAGCTTCACCCAATAGAAAAGGCGAATGGGAAGCATTACCTTCCCCCGGCCAGCTACAACTTGACACTACAAGATAAAAAAGCAATTTGTGAATGCTTGTGTGGGATCAAAGTGCCCATGAGTTTCTCGTCCAATATCTGCAAACTAGCCTCGACGAAAGGTTTATCCTTATTCGGCTATAATTCTCACGACTGTCACACGATGATGATAGTGTTCCTTGCCATTGCAATAAAAGTCATCAAACCTGATCATATAAAAGTTGCCATCACACGTTTGTGTTACTTCTTCAATGCAGTATCGCAAAAGGTGATATCACGTGAAGATTTAGACTATTTGAAAACGTACATCATCGAGACTATGTGCAAGCTTGAGATGTGTTTCCCACCATCCTTTTGTGATATGCAAGTACACCTAATCATACATCTTGTTGATCAGATAAAAGCATTGGGGCCACTATATTTACATCATATGTTTCTTTGGAGAGATATTTAGGAGTATTAAAAGGTTATAGACGGAACCGTGCTCACCCAGAGGGTTTAATTATGGAAGGATACACCACTGAAGAAGTGATTGAGGGTTGCGCTGATTACATCAAAGATGGAAAACCGATAGGTGTACCTATACCAGTACATGAGGGTAGACTACGTGGGAAAGATAAAGTGGGTCAGAAAACTTTTATCATTCAAGATTACAAGAATGTACACCATGCACATTTTGGTGTACTACAACAGCTCGCAATAGCTGAGTCGTACATTGAGGAACACCAAATTGAGCTTCGTGAAAAAAACCAAGACCGCACAGAGGATTGGATCATGAAATAACACAGAAGATGTTTCACTGAATGGTTAATGGACAAAATATACCATACGAAAACTCTATAGAAGAGTCAAAAATAAAGAAGTTAGCTTCTGGCCCATCTGCTTTGGTGACATCATGGCAATCATATGACATGAATGGTTACACATTTTACAATAAGTAAAAAGATGGTAAGATTGCTGCACAAAATAGTGATGTTAGTATAGAGGCTTATGATCCGCAAGGGCAGAAGACCACATACTTCAGGTTCATAAAGGAAATATGGGAACTCGATTATGGCGAAAGATTTGTAATGCCCGTATTTAAGTGCCAATGGGTCAAACATCTTGATGGTGTGAAAGTGGACAACTACGGGCTGACACTGGTGGACTTGAACAAAGTGGGTTTTAAATATGACCTGTGGGTTCTCGCCGATCGTCTTGCACAAGTTTCCGAAAAGCAAAATATTGTTGGGTTGAGAGTGTGGGAGATAATGAAGAGGAATATAATCAGTATGAAGAGATGTACCTTTTCACCAACCAGAAAACATCATGCGCGTAGAGAGAAGCATTAAGAAGGATTTGAAACCTTATATGAAAGAAGAGGTCAATGCTGGAAAAAATGTATGATATATATTGTTTATATATGTATCTTCTGAAATCAACTTAGAACAATGCTCCATTTCAGCTTTAGATAGCATGTTTCAAACATTATTAAATTTGTCTTCTGTAGAGAAGACTAATTTGGACAAGTGATCCTTTTTGTCTTGTTGACTATCATATTTATCACCTTCACCTGTTCCATAAGTTATCAAATTGTATGTGTATATAAATTTCTTTTGACCTATGATGATCACACTTGCCTTCCAATAGATTGGTTCCAAACAACATCTAGAAGCACAACTTTTGAAGCTCCTGCCAAGCTAATCCCTTCACAGCAAGCTCTTATAGATGCAAGTAACACCCAGGACTCATCATTTGGATTGTTAAAAGCTTTAATTGAAGTCTGACGATACTTCCCATCCATTTGAGGGCTTGTTTGGATAGAAGTGGATCCACTTGAATATAAGTGGATTGAGGAGAAAACTAGTTCATTTTCCACTCCAATCCACTTCAATCCAATTAGATTGAGTACAACCAAACAAGCCCTGAAGGATTTGTTTCTCTTCTCTCCATTTTAAAAACTTATGAAGATGTTACTTTATCAGTTCTAATGGCTGAATATATTGACTAAAAATCGGTATCATCTCTCTTATTTCTTCACACAAGCAACGAAGCGAACAACTTCAATCACAAATCTTGTTTTTACCTTTTTCCTATGAATTTAACCTTTATATTTCAAGCATAGATTTGTCAATAAGTGAAGCTTCCTCATCAGACATGTTAGTGGCAGTTACAAGCGAAGGGTGTGTCGAAGCTAACGAAATCTCAACAGGGCTGAAGACAAAGAGATGCTACATATGAGTGGCAATGCCCATGTTAGACAGCATGAAGCTATGATGGCAGCCTTCAACCACATGAAAAGTGATGCCAAGGTTATGCTTGCATCGACCAAGGCATGTTGTGAGGGCATACCACTTGTTGGTGCATCACGATTATGCTTGCCCCAACAAGTGTTATGCCCTCACAACATGCCTTGGTTGATGAAAGCATAACCTTAGCATCACTTGTCATGTTGTTGAAGGTTGCCATCGTAGCTTCACGCCTTCTAACCTGGACATTGCCACTCGTATACAGGATCTCTTTATCTTCAATACAATTCAGATTTCGTTAGCTTCGACACATCCTTTGCTTATAACTGCTATTAACATGTGTGATAAGGAAGCTTCACTTATTGATAAATCTATGCTTAAAAGATGAAGGTCAAATCCCTATGAAAGAGTAAAAACAAGATTTGTGATTTAAGTTGTTCGCTTCCTCGCTTGTGTGAAGCACTAAGAGACAATGTACAAATTTTTAGTCAACAGATTCAAACATTAAAATTGATAAAGGAGCATCTTCCTAGGTTTTCAATTGGACGGGAGGGAAAGAAATCTTTCAAATGGATGGGAAAATCTTTCCAAGGGATCGTCATGCTTCAATAGAGACTTTCAACAATCTAAATGATGAGTCACGGGTGTTACTTGCATCTACAAGAGCTTGCTATGTAGGGATTAGCTTGACAGGAGCTTATCAGCATCACAGGTGGTTCTTAATTAACAAACAGTCTGTAAAAACAATGACCTTGCCCAGACGATTCTTCAATAAAAACCACTTGTGATGTTTGAACCAGTACATACAATTCTTAAACAATGGCCGCCCGTGAAGTTTGATACATTACAGGAGGTTCTTAATTTATAACCGTCTGAGAAAATCATCTATTTACCCAGGCGGTTGTTTTTTAAAATCCACATGTGATGTTATTTCATCACAGGCGGTTATTGTATCATTCGTCATCATAGTTTCATTTTTTTACGGACCGCCCGTGTTTAAATAATTGAGGCGCCTGTGAAAATGCTTTTTGTAGTAGTAATAGTTCCCGTACGCTTGCAGATTTACATGTATAATCTAAAATCTATTAACAAGCATTTCTAGCACCACCGCTAGGGATGATTGTTAGTAGTGCGTAGGAACTGTCAACAAGCATTTCTGGCGCTGTTGCCTGGGAAGGCAGCCGAAGTATTGCATGATTGAGTGAATAGGATAGGACCTTGGTAGGTTTTAGTAGGATAACCCTTCTTTGTTTTCACATTTTATGTTAAAACAGGCTAATGTGTGTCTGGTTTCCGCTTGAGGGAAAACTTTGTTGAAGATCCCGAATCCCTTTTGAGAGATCGATCTCGTGTCGTTACTCCTCATAAGCTTCGAGCAGCAAAGCAACCCAGCACAACTGCACCAACAACTGAAACACTAATGGCCCAGAAGTCCCTTCGTGAGTTTTTGGCTCCCTCTGCTAACAGTGTGCCTGTTGGGCCCACTGTTAACACGGGAGACGTAAACTTCAAAATTAAGAATTGCCTAATGACTGGTGCAAGCCAACCCATTTTGTGGGAAGATTAATGAGGATACAAGTGCTCACCTGCAACAGTCCTTGAGATCCACAGCACTGTTAAGATCAAGGACGTATCTCCTGATGTTTTCTATCTTAGGTTGTTTCCAATCTCTCCGAGGAGAGCGAAACTGCGGTTCTACAAGAAGCAAAGTGTTGTAGACACTTGGGAGAAGTGTTCTACGGCAATCAACGCCACATTTTTCTTGTTGGGCAAGACCAGTGCCCTACGTGGAAGAATTTCCAGCTTCCAACAAGGTGCCAAGGAATATATTCCCGAGGCTTGCGAAAGGCTTCATGAGTATATCCTAGCCTGTCCCCACCATGGATGATTGGCTCATTATCCAAAACTTCTACAACGGGCTGATCCCTTCTGCCCGTGACCATGTTGATGCTGCTGCTGGAGGTGCCTTATTTTCATCGATGGTGCCCAAAGCCAGAGATTTGACTGAGAAGATGGTGTCAAACATGGGTTGCAGCAACGAGCGTCTCCATACCCGCCAACCAGGCATGCACACCTTGAAGGAGGTGGACATGATCGCTGCCAAATTGGACCTCCTTATGAATAAAATTGATGGACAAGGCAATGATGAGGTATGTGGCAATGCCTATGGCTTAGACTCTCACATCTCTTGTGAAGTCTGTGGCAACACGGGCCATTTGGGCAATTACTGCCCAGAAACCTATGAGGATGCCCTATACATAGCCAATAATGGAAACAACAATGGCTATCATCCACGACGTCAAGAGTGAGGCCAACCACGCCCATTCTTTCAAGGAGGGTAGTACAACAATGGCAACAATGGAAATTAAACCAACTTGAGAGAACTTGCCATTGGCCAGCTAAAGATCAATGATTCTATATCCAAGAAGTTGTCGGCCAATGACCAGACCCTAGAGAGCATTAATGCCAACATTGAAGGACTATCCTCATGCTTCAAGAATCAATTGAATTTGGAAATGCAGTTGGCTCAACTGGCAGCTGCTGTTCCTCCTATGGAGAATGGCAAGATGCCAGGACAGCCCGAACCTCTAGTGGAGAATGTCAACATGATTTCTCTACAAGGAGCCAATTGGTTGAAGGATTCTGGATGTCCAACAATATCATGCTCAATTGGGGCTCACCACTTTGACAAGGCACTTTGTGACCTTGGAGCAAGTGTGAGTGTGATTTCCAAGGCGGTTTTCGACCAACTAAACTTCACGGAGCTTACTCTAACAACAATGTAGCTCCAACTGGCTGACTCTCAGTCCGTTATCTGGTGGGTATCGCCGAAGATGTTCCAGTGAAAATCCGGAATTGCTTCATACCCGTGGATTTTGTCGTGCTCGATATGGAGGTCGAGAAGGATACGCCACTCATTCTTGGGTGACCATTCCTTAGCACCACGAAGGCTCGCACAGATGTGGGAGCTAGAGAAATCCACTTCCATATCAATGGCAAGGAGGAGAAGTTTATATTTCTCCCAAAGTTGGAGCAATGCTTCATGATTTGTATCAAGTATGGGATGAATGTTAAACACATTTAAGGTGTCAAAATCACACCTCCAAAGGTAGACCGCTCATTGCATTCATGAGGAATTTAATCTATGCGGAGAAACCGTCTTATCGTCCATGCCGACAACCAAGAAGACGAAGAAGTTTGGGCTTCCCCAAAGGCCCAAGTCCACCAAGCCGCCAAAGAAGAAATGACGGAAGAAGCAAGACAAGCTGTCCGAGCCTATCCCTCCGGGCCCGGATGTCAAGAAATGAAGAAGGAGGAATGTCCACCTCATCGGACGGTGGTGAGACCTAGCCAATAGGTTAAATTGGTAGTTATCCTTTTCTTTGTTTTTCTTTTCTCTTTATTTGGTTTTCCCCATTTAGTTTGTTTTTTCCCCACTGCATATTGGATTTTTCTTAGCAAGTTGAGAATAGAAGATTGTTCGGTTAAATCTTCTATTCCCAACTCTCATTTTTATTTCTATATTTTTCACAAAAAGAAAATTGTTGGGTTTTGGAAAAGGAGTTTTTAGTCATAAAACAATTTCTCTGAGGTTCAAAAGTGGTAATTCACCAACGTGCTAATTCCATAGCCGTTGGGGAGCCACCTGCCAAAAAGGAAGAACAGGGGCCCACTTGTCAGTTGGCCGACTCCCCTGTTCGGTCGACTAGGGGAAAGAGGCATTTTGGCTGTCTCTCATCCAACAGCTACATTTGATTCCCTAGTGACCGTTTGGGGAGTGCACACTATAAATGGTGGTCGTGAGTGGCACTTCTCCTCACACTTAACCTCATTTCATACCTCCCCAAAGTCACTCATGCTCACATTGTTTTTCTTCCTCTTCACTGAAGTGCTCTTGATCAATTCCCAACTCAAAAAGATTTGCTTTTGTTTGCATTTGCAATTTGCTCTCAAGTTCTTCAAAGGAAATTTTGTCGGGGGTTTTTCTTTTACTAACATCACCTCTTCCGAGTTTTTTGCCTTGTTGTGTTCTTGTTTGTTGTAGTCATGAAAGGGATGAAGAGGTTGTTAGGAAAGAGGAAGGAGGCTGCAAGCTCAAGCCATGGTGGAGACTCAGGTGCACACCCCTCTTCCATTGCTACACCAAGTTCACGGAGGAGGAGTGT
The DNA here is from genome assembly GCA_036927565.1 of Tuctoria greenei. Lineage (NCBI taxonomy): Eukaryota > Viridiplantae > Streptophyta > Magnoliopsida > Poales > Poaceae > Tuctoria > Tuctoria greenei. The sequence continues at coordinate 95,133,196 of JAYESD010000005.1, forward strand.
AGACACTTCCATGGGTGAGAGAAGGAACCCTCATCAACTTATTCACGGCGATGACCTCGACATACAAAGTGAAGTTGAAGATCAAGCATGCAAGCTCCTCCAATATCGTGAGTTTTCTCATACAATGGATTATGATCTGGATTTGATCTCTAAAATAGGTATGGATTCTGAATTCTTTTCCATTTTGAATGCACTAGGATGGGAAAACTTTGCTCACATAGAGGAGAGAGGTTCGCGCCTTCTCTCCATACAGTTCCTTTGCACACTCAAAATAGGATTTTATGGTATTACCTTTAGATCATTTCAAAAAGAATACAACATCCTATGGAAAGAATTAAGTAAAATCCTAGGCTTCCATAAACGTTGTTTTCTACATTTAGACGTTTTGCCTAAGTTTAACAAACATATTTTTTGGCAAGACTTAACTAGTGAGGTCAGATGTAGTGCACCTAGGAATAGCCACTTACACAACCCTACTTTATGCTTCATGCATAGATGGGTGGCTATGACTATGTTCCCTAGAGATGTAAGGTTAGTGCATAAAGATGAGCTGAAAATTTTATTTACCATGATTAAAAAGAGAAAAGTTACTCCAGTTATTGCCATGATGACACAATGGTTAGATTACATTCCAAGAATAGGGCCAATTGAATGCACTTCATTGATTACTTGTATTGCTACTAGGGTTGGAGCACTAGAATATTCTTCATTTGTGTATATTGAAAATGAAAGAGAACTAATCGATGAACATTATTTAGTGCGAGGACATACCCTTAAGCATGATCATGGTTCCTTGTTATTTTATTACCCCGACTTTGCCAATGAAATTCTGTTACCTAACTCGTATTATCATTTATACAAATGCCAAAAGCTAACCATTGACCTTCTTCCCATCGAGGAAGCACAAAGAAGTAATGTCTCTGGCAGGGTAACTAGAAGTTGTGCAAGGATAGGGGCCATGCCCCCGACAACCTCCACGGTCTATGAGTATGAAGACGAAGAGAACTCAACGGGTGATGCACCCGGATATACTCAACCTCCATCGTATGAGACCAAAGGTCTGTCTTGGCATGGGAGCCACCCCTATCCACTTCAATCTCTAGCAGCTTGCCTCCAACGTCCATGAGAAGGTGTCGTTCCACTTCGGCTAGAAGTCATCATGACTAAAGCCAAGGAATGGTGGATCTCACTAGATGTATGGAAGAGCTTGAAGTGAGAAGGGGTGACATCTACGACACTCTCCAAGGGAATGTCCAAGGTACCCAAGACTGGCAACAACACATGGATGCTCAATTCACCAACTTCAACTCCACACTACAACAACAACAAGCTGATCTCGTGGCATACTTCCGTCATCAAGGGTTCAACCCTTCATCACGGAGGTGAGTGAAGAACAAGCTTGGGGGAGGACCCCCACTTGAGTTAAATTGTATCACACCCTTTGCATATTTATTTTCCATTCACCCATCATCATGCTTGCATATAAAAAAATAAGTAGTATAGATTTATTTTTGAATAAAATAAAAGATGTGCGGTAAGAATGACTTGGAATTCACACAGATGAAATAATGAATAGTTGCTCTGTTTTAATTTTCCTAAGTCCCTAGTCTACAACTTACAACTCTCCAACATATTGCTCTCATTGGCTAAAATTGCATTTGCCTTGATTTGGAAATTGTGGGTAGCAAAATCTTAATCCATTCTAACTTGTTTTGAGATATGATATAGTAATAGGGCTGCTATTCCTAGTTTGAAAATACCTAGCAAAAACTTGGATTTTCGAAGAAAATTCTAAAAAGATTTAAGTTAATCTCATTTGTTTGGAAATACCTACCAAAGCCATATGATATATTACATTGATAGACCTTATGCATATGCTATTTGTCTTCACATTGAGCTTTGTCAAACTAGTATAGACCTATGTGATGTTTCATTCATTACTTTTTGAATTCAAGGCATAACTTGCACATGCTATACTTCTACACTAGAAGTAAGCAAAATCTCACCATACCACCATTCCACAAAAAAAAAGAGGAACTCAATATTATTCATGCTTAGTACTCTCTCCAAAAATTATTGCATAAAAAGGGAGTGGAAGACATGGATACAAGAAAAAAATGCATGCTTACATCATAAGTATGAGAGAAAAAAAGAGAGAAAAGTAGCCATGTCTCATCCCGGCAAAACAAGAGAGTCCATTCAAAAAGGAGTCATCTCAATGATCACATCCACTCCATTCCATCACACATGCACAAGTCATGAATCAAATTGTTTTGAATTGATTTCTCCTAAGGCTTGCTCTTTTGACTTAGCAATATTATGTTTTGCAAATATGCCTACTATCTTCTCTACCAAGCTCCACATAAAAGCCTTATTTAGTGGTAGGATGAATTTAGGCAAAATGCCTTGGTGATGATATATTTCCACTACACATAAATGAGAGACCGAGAGAATCAAATTGAGATACCTAAAATCTAAATTGAACTCTCCAGAATTTGAGTAGAACTTGAATTCGAAGGCATGTGTGCTCCATTTTTTGTTCTATCATTCAACCACTCATGAATAGGAGAAGGCATAAGCCCCATAATGACTTGAGATGGGTGAAGTACCATGCCAATTTTTTCAATACTAGGTAGAGTATTTTTTGTGCACATGGTACTTTTGAAAAGTAGAACATAGTAGCAACTCCTGATCATCAACCTAAAGTCTTGACTTTGCTCGGGATGAGCAAAGGATAAGCTTGAAGGAGTTTGTTGACGGCTGTTATATACCAATTTCACCCGTCAATATAACACAATTATGTGAAGGAAATATCATTTCTTGCACACATTACCTTTCTATTTATCCTATTTCCACTTGTCCTTGGAGAAATTAGTGCATGCAAGTATTTTATGCAGAATTGAAGTGAAACGAGGGGATGGATCCTATAAAATATCATTCCAGCCAATCAAGCAACAACATGTGGCACCACATGAATCAAATGGCCCACAAACAGAAGTATTCGAGGCCATCCAATGTTGTAGCACAAATATCAGTAAAAGGGACCCACTTGGAAGTCACCCCAAGGAAGAACACGGGAAATGGTCCAACTTTCTGCTCGACCAACTAGGGGGTTCTTCCGATCACTTCCTGGTGGCAAACTCGGTCAGCTTCCACTTGTCGACTCTTGGTGGTGCCCTGGTCATGATGAAGACTGATTTGCGCGCTTTTGGTGGTGGGAACCGACCCTTCTCCAAGCTATAAATAGTACCCCTCACCCTTCACCTCAACATACACCACTTGAGTATTCATCACACACCACTTGAGTATTTATCCATTGTACCCACTAATCTACATAGGGTTAGAGGAGTATAGGATATAGAGAGGAGAGTATCTAGTCCATAGTCCAAGTAGGATAGGAGTAGAAGGAGTCTCTTCTCAATTCCTAAAATGGAAATGTATGGCTCTTATATTCCTATTTGTATTTGTGATTTTGCTCTTAATAAAGATGATATCTTTAGTCTTCTATTGTTCATATACTTGGATGAGGCATTTCTTGTTTGATTACGGATTCCATATATGTGGTAGAGGTAGTATTTATGATTATGCTATACCATTCTCATTATATCATCATAAACACTACAAACCCCCACTATAGTCGAATTAGCTATGATATGATTATGTTAACATGAATCACTTATGATATGAATTAACATTGGTTCAACGATGATTTAGTTCATTGCCATAGGATGGCTTGTGCCTAGGCTCTTAAGATAATTACTTAATATGCTAGCATGCTGCTAGGATAGAAAGTAGCGTTAAAGTCTTGTAGACCCACGGATTGAAGAGGTAAGCAGTAGGTGGTGACAACCCTATCTGTCCTTTGTAATCCTCCGTGCTGGCTATGCCACAGGCTTTTGGCCGGTGTCGTCCTAGTATTGCTAGGGGTAAACCCGTGCCCGATGTGTTAATCCACTTAGCATGAGAATACATAATTAATATGATCATTAGTAACTAACTTAGGCTATGTATATGTACATTAGAAGCACAGTAGGAGTATCTACCTAACTCTTAGCCTAGTCACTCCTTACCTCATTTATCCTCTTAGTATAGAACGCTCTTGTGTATGTCACACTACTCCAGTTATCGTTTATCCATCCTCGCTAGAACCTTACCTAGATCAAACTAGCCTCTCCACCTGATGATTGCTTTACATCCATCTAGCCTTCCTTTAGGAGAATATAAATGACACCCTTTGGGAATACTCTTAGAGGGGAAACAATAAATAGATAGTTTATGTGCGCTTGCGGATTTACATGTATAATCTAAAATCTATTAACAAGCATTTCTGGCACCACCACAAGGGTTGAATTGTTACAACATGATGCTCTATCATCTCTTAAAATTTCATTGTCATTGTATTTGTGGTTTTTTATCTCCACGAGTTTCTTTACAGCGTAGCAGATCTGTTTTTAACGCAGGTAAAACAGATTGACCTTTGCTCAATGGTTTGATCATAACTTGAGTTTTACTTGACAGTTTGTCGCGATTATTGTTGTTGTGTCTTCGTGACTTAGTCTCTACAGTCACTACTAGTTTTTCATGATTACACACGGTAGAATAGTCGCACGCACAGTTTTCTTTATCAGATTCATTTCCGCCGAGGTGTTTTTGGTAGCTTCTGCTACAAAAGTTTTAATATACCATTCACCCCCCTCTAGTAGCTTTTCACGTGCTCTTCGATCATACAATTGGTATCAGAGCCACGGTGCTCTAATCTTTGTGATTTGCATGTGTTTTGGTAATCATCATGGAAAAATAATACGAAAAACCTTGTGTGTTTGATGGCATTGATTTTCAGGTTTGAAAGGCGTGTATGAAGGCATACATACAAGCGCAAGGCTTCGCCATCTAGGAGAAGGTCCACAAGTCCTTTGATGTGCTAGAAAATGATCAAGTTGCGGCTACAAATATGAGAGATGTCGACAACAACAACAAGGCACAAAACTTGATCATACAAAGATTGACTAAAAGCATTATGCGACTAACATGAAGGATCCAACACGATCAAAGAGGTACGCAAAGATATGTTCAAGAAAGAGTACATGCATTTTGAAATACAACTCGATGAGTCAATCGATGATCTCTTTGCTCACTTTAATAAAATTCTCAGCAACTTGCGTAGTGTCAATATTAATTTTTCAAATTCTGAAAATGCTAGGCAATTGTTATGTGCATTAGACATGTCAATTTGGGAGATGAAAGTTACATAAATTCGTGAATCCACTGTCATGAGTACAATTACAGTAGATGTTCTATATTCCAAGTTAAGAACTCATGAACTTGACATTATATCACAAAAAAATTCCAACGAGTCTCTTGCATTTGTTTCACAACGTGACATGCCTAGTTCTAGCCAATCATCATCATACACTTGTTTTGTTGTCTTCTTTAAGCCTTGAACAAAATGAAGAGTTCCCAGAGGAGGAGCAAACACTTCTCTGTACTCGATTCTCAAAAGAATTGCAAAATGTGAGAACTCGTAGAAGAGGAAGTGGTGGTTCTCAACAATCCTTCGAATGTGGTAAGACATGACATTTTTGTACATAATACTCTAACCTTTTAGGTTCTACTACCCGTGATGAAAAGCAAAATAAGTTGAAGTCCTCTTCTGGCAACAACAATAAGAAAAAGAAGACTTTCACAAAACAGCAAGTGATGGAACACATTCTCTCCACACTCCTAGATAACAACTCGAGCGATGTGGACTCCAGGAGCGATGAAGATGAAGACAATTGGGCAATTGTGTGTTTCATGGCGGGCAACTCAAGATCAAGTATTGAAGAAGCAGAACACAACAGCGACAATGAAGAGGTATGCCCCACTTGCGAAGAAATGTTTGGTGTTATTTCTCGTGCCACTATTGTACTTATGAAAAAGGACAAAAAACTTAGGATGATGCTGTTAAAATTGAATCACTAAAATCTGAAATTAATCAACTAAAATCTTTGATTCCTAGTGATGATTATTATTCCTCGTGTAAATTGATATATGAACAATTGTCCCCTCTAAGAAATGCACACACCTCCACACTTGATAAACTTGAACTTGAAATATAAAAGAAAAAAAATCTTGCTGCACTTAATGATAAAAACTTGAAAGATGCTAGGTGTTCTACAATTGATTTGCATTATTCTAGCTGTGATGATATTAATAAGAAGCTACATGATGCTATGAATGAGATTTCTATTTTGAACAATGCTTTACGTTCTCATGAAGTTAAATTTTATTCTAATTGCAAACTAAAAGGAAATACTTCATGTGACAACTGACTAGACTTGTCTAATAAACTTGATGACGTGCATAAGACACAAGAGCGATTTTATAGTGAGAATAAGAATCTAAACTTGCTGCTAAATTCTTCTAAGACTTGCAATGATGAAACTAGTTTAGGTTTTGATTCTCATGCTCATGCTAAGGCAAATCCACCTCAGGTTGTTAAGTCATTAGGAAGTGATTTGATTCAAACGGTTCCTAAACAGAAAAGGTGGTTTTTTTTGGTTAGCAGGGATGTTGTCTCATTCGGTTGCTAACAAAAATGTTGCTTGCTCATCTAGACATGAACATAAAGTCAAATATCATTGTACCTACTGTGGCAGAGATGGTCACGTCGTAGATTTTTGTTATAGACTAGCGAAACAAAAAAGAAAGAAAGAATGCATGCAATGTAACATAACAATCAAGCTAAATTTGTTGCATGTGCTGAACCGAATATTAGACATTTGCAACATGATGTGATGAGTCAAAAACATGCAAAATTTTGTCCCAAAACTGCTGTTTTTTGTACGACACATGTCACACCTCGTAAGTCAGTAGTTGGGAACAAGAATTCTCAAGGTTTGGCTCATCAACCTGCTATTTTATCTCAGCTTTTGTGTGTTATTCCTGCTGGACATCGTGTGACTCAGTACTGGATCCCTAAATGCCTTTTTATTAACACAATTATATAGTCATCGACGTATTGTGCCTCTATGTAGGCTAAACACTTGATGAAGGATAATTTTTGGCTTGTGGATTCAGGTTGTTCACGCCACATTACTGATAACAAATAATGGTTCTCCTCCCTCTTTTTGTGTGTCACGTGTAAAGAATGTTACTTTTACCGATAATTCCTCAACTCCTATAATTGCTAAGGGTTCGGCTAGAGTAAATACTCAATACATTTTGAAAGATGTGGCACTTGTTAAAAAATTTGAAATACAATTTGCCCTCTGTTTCATAATTGCTAGATGAAAATATTGAAGTTAGTTTCACTAACAATTGCCGCAAGGATGCAAATTCAAATGGTGAGCTTATGTTTAACATGTCTCGATTTGGAAGAGTTGTTAAAGCTGGTTTTGGTATGTCAACTTCTAAGCATAGGTGTCTAGTTGCTACTGACTCAAAATATTATATTTTTGCCATCGTAGACTTGGCCACGTAGGCTTTGATCACCTCACACATGTTAGTGGTCTTGATTTCATATGTGGGTTGCCTAAGCTTAAAGCAGACAAAGAAATTGTATGCTCTTCTTGTAGATATGCTAAGATGGTTGTAGGTTCACATGCTCTACTCAAAATGACCATGACAACAACACAAGCACAACTTTTACACCATCACACCATAGGTCCCTCACTGTTCAATCTTGTAGAGGTAAATGGTATGTGCTTGTAATTGTAGATGACTATTCTAGATACTCTTGGGTTTACTATATGTAATCTAAGAATGAATCTTTTAGTCACTTTAGAAGTTTGGTTCTTAGACGTTCACATTGCCACCTAGGATCTTTAAAAGCAATTATAAGTGATAATGGAATCGAATTTAGAAACCAATCATTTGATTACTTTTGTGCTGAAAATGGAATAGATCATCAATTTTCTTTATCACATGTACCCCAGCAAAATGGTGTTGTAGAGAGAAAGAACAGAACCTTAGTTGAGATGGATAGGACCATGCTTGATGATATCAAACTCCTAGGAAGTTTTGGGCAGATGCAACTGCAACAGCTTGTTATGTCTCAAATCGAATTTTCTTGATTGCTAAGCTAGGAAAAACACCATATGAGCTTTGGTTTGGATATACGCCTAGTGTCACATAATTTAGGGATTTTGGTTGCACATCTTTGTTAAGAAACATGGTAATCATGATAAATTTGAAGCTAGATCTGTTGATGGTATGTTTCTTGGTTTTCCATCTCATACTAGAGGCTACCGTGTGCTTTTACTTGACACTAACAAAATTTTGGAGACTTGTGAGGTTTCTTTTGATGAAGCTAGCTCAGGTACTAGCTCAAAGATTGCATGTCAAGATGCATATACGCAGTGGGAGAGTGTTTTTATTGAAGATAATGAAGAAGTGGTGCTGTCGCTCAAAAATTCAAAAACTAATAACACCATTCCTGCTCCTGATTTTGATCCATAACCAGCACCAATGACTTCTACTGCTGGTAAAGATCAACCTCAAGCCACAAGGTCTTTTGCTTGGGATTAACATTAAGAACAAGAAGTTTGTGAAGTGTCTACTCCCCTACGGATCCTCAAAAGTCACCCTCCACAACAGATTATTGGAAGCTTGCATGAATGAGTCACACAGTCCAGGTTTTTCGGTCCAAACTCTCATGCCCATTCTTCGTTTGTTGCTTCTTTTGAACCCAATGATATGTCACACACACTCACTGATGATTATTGCATTATTTCCATGCAGGGGAGTTAGAAAATTTTGAAAGAAATAATGTTTGGAAACTTGTACCTCCACCACAAGGTCACACTTTAATTGGAACTAAATGGGTGTTAAAAAATAAACAAAGTTGGGATGGGGTTGTGGTTAGGAATAAGGCTATGTTGGTTGCTCAAGGTTTCACACAAGTCGAAGGTATAGATTTTGATGAAACTTTTGCTCCTGTTGCTAGATTAGAAGCCATAAGAATTTTATTAGCATTTGTTTCATATAACGGTTTCAAGTTATATAAAATGGATGTGAAAAGTTATTTTCTTATTGGCTACATAGATGAGGAGGTTTATGTTAAGCAACCACCAGGTTTTGAAAATTTAGATTTTCCTAATCATGTTTACAAACTATCCAAAGCATTGTATGGTATCAGACAATCCCCTAGAGCATGGTCTGATAGGTTAAAAACATTCTTAATTGAGGGGTCTACCATGGGCAAAGTAGATAAAACTTTTTTTGTCTTAGGCACGACGATGACTAAGTATTCGTTCAATTGTATGTGGATGATATTATCTTTGGTTGTTCTTCTTGTGATCTTGTGTCCAAGTTTTCAGCTATGATGAGTTCAGAATTTGACATAAGTATCATGTGAGAACTCATGTACTTTTCGGGGCGGCAAATCAAACAAACCAAGGAGGCAATTTTTGTACATCAAACAAAGTATACGAAAGATCTCCTTAGGCGCTTCAACATGGAAAACAGCAAGCTCTTCGGACACCAATGGGAACAACGACAACACTTGAACTTGATGAAGAGGGTGAACTCATTTATCAAAAAGAATACCGAAGCATGATCAGGTCTCTTTTATACCTCACGGCATCAAGACCGAACATACAATTCAGCGTATGTCTTTGTGCACGGTTTCAATCTTCCTCACGTGCTTCACATCGTTAAGCCATCAAAATGATTCTCATGTATTGACATGGAACTCAAGAATTTGGCATTTTTCTTCCTTCCTGCTCAACCATTAGTTTTTTGAAAGCCTTCTCGGTGCTGACTTTGGGGGTTGTAGGATTGATAGGAAAAGTACTTTGGGTGCTTATCATTTTCTTAGTAATTTACTTGTTGCTTGGTCCTCTAGAAAACAAAGTTTATTTACACAATCCACGGCTGAATCCGAATATGTAGCTACTGCTAGCGCTTGCTCACAAATTGTATGGATTGTTCAAACAATTAAGGACTATGGGGTTGATTTAGATAGTGTTCCGCTATTTTGTGAAATTACCAGTGACATTTGCATTGCTAAAAACCCCGTGCAACACTATAGAACAAAGAATATTTATATTAGGTATCACTTTCTCCGTGATAATATTGAAAAATGGAACATTGTGCTTTACCATGTAGACACCGAATAATAATTGGCTGACATTTTGACAAAATCTTTGGATGTCACCCATTTTTCATTCATTCGTAGTGAAGTATGGGTTATGCATCCTCATAGCTTAAATTGAGGGGGAGTTTTTGCAACTTTGGAAGTCTATTTGTGAATCTGAAATTAGAAGATAATATCAGCATAAGTGTTTCATACATATACGACTTTGTGATTCCTTTTACATTCTAAAAGTTCTTACTACATTACTCATGTTATACATTGTGTAGTTTTGCCATGACTAGTAATTTCAATAATTACTTACACTAAATCTTCTCAAGATTGAACTTTCTTGCTGTTTTGAGCTTGTTGCATGCTCACAAGTGCTTTTAATCATGAAAAATTAATCAATCAATAGCTTACATGTTGAGCTTTTATGATCAAATGAAAAAACTGAAAAGATCTAGAGAACATGCATGCATCACACTTCTTCTTTTGAGATTTCTTATCAGTGCACTTTGATATGAACTTGGAAGGAGTTGTGCATGACTAAAACCATGACCTTAAGCTTCCGATTGTCAAATGATATAGGCTTGAATTGGTTTGTTAGAATAAGGCGGAAGGTGCATATAATCTCTTGCAAAGTTCATATGATTTAAACTTGTGCTTTAAAAAAATATAAAACAGCAATATGTGTCATGCTTTCAAGTTTTGAAATAGTTGAGTTTGTGACATTATGACTTGCTTAAACCGAAATTACACTTGATCTCTAGCAGTGCTTACACTACTTTATGTATTTCATTGATGTGATAGTGTATGTTACTTAATAGTATGACTTGGATGATCTTTGTTTTTATATATCATATTATGCTCATAATAAATTAAATTCTCTTTTGTACCTTGCTGAATACATTGTCAAAGGGGGTCAAATTGTCACACATTGCACTTTCATAAGTGTTTTGATTTACACGTTCTTCTCAGGAGGAGTGAACATCCAAAGGGGGGGAGTTTTTCGGTTCCTTCTCATTTGATTTTTGATTTTTCAAAAAGAGGGGGGATTTTTTGCCAATTTTTTTTTCATGAAATGTGAATGAGCAATGTCGGAATCTTAGTGGTGTTGCCAATGCATTCATCAAGGGAGAAATTGTGAGACCTACATGCTGAATACATTTGCAATTATGTTAAAAGTGAGTGTTTACATGCAAAGTTTTGAGTATATCTGAGAAACCCACTTCGGATTATCAGAACTTGCAAGATTTCGTTTTGCAATGATCGAACATTGTCATCCACATGAGCTGTACATGTTTCGAGTTTTTACATGTCCAAACTTTTGCTTTGTATAATGCATAATGACCGCTTTGGACTGTTTGATCTTTCTCATGCTGAAATATTCGTGCAGCTTTTATGTTTTTAACTTGCAATGTTTCAAACTTGTTTTTTTTGCTTATCAGAAGGTTGCTTAGTACTCATTTACTAAGTTTCTTATGCATTTGGCTGAGCATGGTGGATTATAACTTGCTATGTTTGCAACATGCTTATGTGAGGTGCTTACATAAGGTGTTGTGGTAATTGGACTAATGTGAGTCAAGTCAAGGACTTGTGTTAGGAAAAGTTGCTTGTTTGTTCATGTGCAGGTGTTGCTTGAGGTCAAGACATGGCTGGTGACGGTAGTCCATTGATCTAGTCTCAAGGATAATATGATGTTCAAACAACCAAGTTTGGAAGGAATTGTGGTTGAGTTGATCGGGAGGTCACACAATATGTTTGGGTCAATAACAATACATACAAAGGTATCGTAGACGTCATTGGAAAGTATTTGTACATGTGCAAGGGATGCATGGAAGTGTAAACATGGTTCTAAAGTGTGATGAAGAGTTATGGACATGAAGATATGTCCGGAGAGGTCCAACGGGCTGGATTATGCCTCGGGCTACAGCTGAGGTGGTTATGGTTCGTTTATGGAAAGTTTCAAGTTGGTTATTGTTAGATTCTGTATTTCTCAAGAGGTTGAGTTGTTTTATTAATGTTTGGGATGTTCCTAATATATTTGGATAGCTTAAGATTGCTGCTATTTGTGTATGGAAGAGTCTTTAGCAGCTATAGAAAGTTTCGGTTGAAACTGAGTGGGATTAGGGAGTCCTAGATGGATTGGAGTTGCCTTAGGGCTGGTTATATAAGAAAGGGAGTCCAAAGCTCATGGGTGCACGACTTTGGGCTTTTTCTCTTGTGTTTCATTAAATAAAATTAGTTTGTGAGGAGCTTTTGGGCCCTGTTCGTTCGACTTGTTTTTGTCAAGTCTTTCTCGTTGAGTTTCTTGGTGCCTGATGTTGCGTTGGTGTTTTGATCATAACTTGAGTTTTACAGATACAATTGATGTGATTCTTTTTGCGTCGTCTTTATAAATTGATTTTCTATCATCTCTAAAACTTTCATGGTCATTAGAATTTTGGTTTTTGACTACACGAGTTTATTTGCAGTGCAACAGATCTGTTTTTAGCTCGGGTAGAATAGAATGATCTTTGCTTACTGGTTTGATCATAACTTGAGTTTTACTCAACGGTTTGTCGCGATTCCTGTTGTAGTGACTTCGTGACTTGAATATCTACATTCACAATTACACAAGGGTAGAATAGTCACGCACACAGTTTTGTTTAACAGATTAATTTCTGCCGAGGGGTCTTATGTAGCTTCCGCTAAAAAAGATTTGATCTACCATTAACCCCCGCCCCCCTCTGATAGATTTTCACGTGCTCTTCGATCCTCGTTGCTTTCACCCCACCCCCTCTACTAATGTAGGATCGAAGAGCACGTGAAAAGTTACCAGAGTGGGTGAATGGTAGATTTTAAATCTTTTCAGCGGAAGCAACAAAAACCTATCGGCAGAAAATCAATCAGTTAAGAAACCGAGTGTTCAACTGATCCAAACATGATCAATCATGAAAAAAACTGTATATATTGAGAAGAATCGAGTCACGAAGACATGGAAACAAGAATCATGAAAAACCGTCAATAAAAACTCAAGTTATGATAAAAAAAACTAACACAACGTAGTGCTGTGCAGAAACTCAACGAGAAAAACTTGTTTGAAACAAGTCGGACAAAGAAAGCACAAAAGCTACTCTAATATGAATTTTATTGATCAAAACACAAGAGGAACAGCCCAAAGTCATCTCTGCACGAGCTCTGGCCTCCCTTGCTTGTATAACCAGCCCAAGCCAAAGTAGGACTCTAATCCTACTCAGTTTCAACCAAAACTTTCCATAACTGCTTAAGACTCTTCCATACGCAGATAGAAGCAATCATAAGACTTTCAAACACCTTAGGAACGTATCCCATGTTCCTAAAACAACTCAACTTCATGACCCACATAAAATATTATCATAACCAACTGAGATCTTTATATATTTGAGTCAAAACCAACGCAGCCACAGCCTGAGTCCATAATCCAGCCGGTTGGACCTTTCGGACCAATTCTTTACGTCCACTTCTCTTCATCATGCCTTGGAACCATGTTGCCACTTCCATGCACTCCTTGCAGACGTGCAAACACCTTCCAGCGACGTCCATGATACCCTCATATGCATTGTTCTTGACCCAAACATGTTGCATGACCTCCCGATCAACTCAACTTCAACTTCTCCCAAACTTGGTTGTTGAACCTCATCTTCTACCTAAGACTAGTTAAATGGATCCTATCGCATCACCAGCCATGTCTTGACCTCAAGCAACACCTTCACATGAATAAACAACTAATTCTTTCCGAGCTCAAGTCCTCGACTTGACTCTCGTTAGTTCGAAAACCACGACACATTACGTGAGTGCCTCCCATAAGCATGTTGCAAACATAGCAAGATAATACCAGCCATAACAACTAAAACACAACAAAAACATAGTCCAAAAGTACAAAGCAAATTTTATCATAAGTGTGAAACAAGTTTGAAACATTGAATGTTAAAAGTAGAACCACTTGGATCTTGCACCGGATCTTGCCAAAGCTAACCGGACCTTGCGTCGGACCTTACCAAAGCTAACTGGACCTTGCGCCGAACATAGCCAAAGCTAACTGGACCTGGTGTCGGACCTAGCCAAACTTTGTCGACCTCACGTTGGACCTAGCCAAAGCATGTTGTACCCTGCACCGGACCTAGCCAAAACATGTCGGACCTATTGTCGGACCTTGCACTACAGGAAACGCGAACAATTACGTCAGCCCGAGCAACCTACGACAATTAAGTCTAAGTTCTTCTTTTCTAATAACTGTTACAACAAGCTCATCAATTGGTTCAACGATGCCGTTCCACATCCCAACAAAGTGCCTAAAGATATGTATAAGTCAAAGAAAATTCTTTCCAGTCTTGGTATGAACTACGAGAAGATTGATGCGTGTCCGAATAACTGCATGCTTTTTTGGAGAGAGCATGCCAATGAGAACAAATGTTTAAAATTTGCTAAACCGAGGTTTGTCAAAGATGTTATTAACGATGGTGATACTGTGTTGACGAAAGTTGCACGTAAGCAGCTTCGTTAATTACCCGTGACACCTAAGTTGAAGCGGTTGTTCATTTCAAAAAAAAAAAAAACAGTCAGACACATGAGATGGCACAAAGAAGGTGAGCATTATAACAATGGAGTCATAACGCACCTGTCCGATGGTGAGGCATGGAATGCGTTGGACTGGTTTGATCTAGAATTCGGTCATGAAGCGAGAAATGTTCACATCAGGTTGGTGACATATGGATTCATGTCGTTCAGCACAAACGCCACACCATACTCCTCTTGGCCCATCTTTTTCATTTCGTACAATCTTCCACCAGCTTTTTGCGTGAAGTATGAGTTCATGTTTTTTAGCCTCATTGTACATGGGCCACATCATCCTGTGTCACGTCTCAACGTGATGTAGAAACCGTTGATCTAAGAGTTGAAAATGTTGTGGATAGGAGTCGAAGCGTACAACTGTTACAGGAAGCAAAAAATTCAACCTTCGAGCTACTTATTTGTCGCCCGTCCATGAGTTTTCAGCATATGTCATGTTTTCTGGATGGAGCACTCATGGTCGGTTGACGTGTCTGATATGTGCTTCGGATACCGATTGCTTTCGACTTACCCATGGAGGCACGATATCTTACTTTCATTTTTCATAGACATTGGCTGCCTCCAAATCACGTGTTTAGACAACAGAGGAATGTCTTCAGAAAGAACACCGATGTCACTAAAGGACCACCGAAATGTCTTAACGGGTCACAAATATCTGATATGTTTGACAAATTGGTGCCAGACGAAGGTCGTCCTGGATATTTCGAAGATTACGGAGACAGACACAATTGGATTTACATATGTGGACTTTGGGAACTACCGTATGTGAAGTTGTTGATTCTAAGGCACGACATTTATGTCATGCACCAAGAGCGTAACATGGCCGAATGTATCATAAGCACATGCATGGACATGACAGGCAAAACAAAAAGAATATTTAAAGTCTTGAAAGGATCTCGGCGAGCTTTGTAACCGTCAAACTCTTGAGCTCTTCGAAAATGGTGGTAAACCACGCGCTCTTTCCTGTCTTTGATCTAAAGAGAAGAAAGAAGATCTCGAATGGTTGCAAAGTTTGAAATTTTCAGATAGTTATGCAGCTAGTCTGAGACGAGCCGTGAATGTGAAAACGGTAAATCTCATTAGGTTGAAGAGTCATGATTATAACATAATCATGGAAAGACTTCTGCTTGTTATGTTTCAAGGCTACTTTGACGACGTGGTGTGGAAGGTGTTAGCCGAGCTTAGCCACTCCTATGGGCAACTCTGTTCTAAAGAAACCACGCCAAAGATTATGACTAAGTCAGAGAAGGAGATTCCTGTACTTTTGTGTAAGATGGAATTTTTTTTCCTCCAGGGTTCTTCAATCCAATGCAACATCCCTTAATCCATCTTCCATTTGAAGCAAAAGTGAGTGGTCCTGTGCAATATAGGTGGATGTACCATATTAAAAGATCACTCAGATATTTGAATCCAATGTTTGGTAACAGGGCAAGGGTTGAAGGTTGCATCGCCGAACCTTTTACTCGTAAGAAAGTAGGATACTTCTCAAGTGTTTACTTTGTAGAGGAACACAATGTCAATACTTCGGCAATGTGGTACGATATGGATGAGCAACCTCCTTGTAGCAATCTCTCTGTTTTGCAACGAGAGACAATATTGTTGGTAGTTACACTTCCTGCGACGTTAGCGAAAAAGAAAGGCGTGCTGCTTTCTTCTGCATGTACCCTAATATGGAAGAAATGGAGGAATATTTCAAGTAAGTGTTTTTCCTACATTTATGCTTTTCAGCATATTTTGCAACACATCTATTCTAAAAGGTTCTATTTTCGTGCTGTAAGTTCGACAAGCAAAATTGGAGACATAGACATCATTCCACGAGCAAACAAATAGAATAGATGCGACGAAAAGGAATAAACGGGGGATCTAGTTTTCTTTCCTGGTTTCGAGATCATGTAATGTTTTCTCGCTAACTTATCAATATTAACAACGTTTTCTTATAACTTAAGAATGCTTACGTTTTCTAATAACTTCATATCTTGGACAGTGCAAAAAAGATGTAAACATCGATGAAGATTTGTGACAACTATCCTATGGAGTGGTTAACGCTGGAACCTATGGTCAATATGACGTCAACGGCTTTCGGTTCCGTAAAATTCAATTTGAATCTCTTCATCCTCTCGCGGCAACATGTAATACCGGAGTTGTGATGAGGGCAATCGATTCACAAGTGTAGGATCGAAGATAACGTGAGAAGCACGCAGAGGGGGGTGAATGGTAGACTCAAATCTTACGCAGCGAAAACAATTAAATCCCAACCCATTCGGTAAAAATCAAACAATTTATAAATTGTGTGTGCGAATGATCTTAAACGTGTTCAGTCATGACAAATATTGTAGATATCAGAGAAAATCAAGTCAAGATGACAACACATTAAGAATCACTCAAATCGGTCAAGAAAAACTCAAGTTACGATCAAAAGATTGAACTAAGATCAATCTGTTCAACCGAGTGAAATCAGTTCTGTTTTTCGTCAAAGAAACTTATGTAGATTAGAAATCAGAAATCCAATGACCATGAAATTTTTACAGATGATAGAAACTCAAGCTGTGAAGACAACCCAAAAAGAATCACATCAATCGGATCTGTAACACTCGAGTTATGATAAAACCACCACAGCAAGATAGTGCTTTTCAGAAACTCGACGAGGAAAACTTGTCTGAAACAAGTCGGACGAACAAGGCACAAAAGTTCCTTTAAACTACAAATTTGATTCAATAGAACCCAAGTGGAACAGCCCAAAAATCGTCTCTCACGAGCTCTGGCCTCCCTTGCTTTTATAACCAGCCCAAAGGCCAACTCAACTCAAATGAGGACTCTAATCCTACTTAGTTCACGAATCGAAACTTTCTATAACCGTTCAAGATCTTCCTATTCGCAGATAGAAACAATCTCAAGACTTCTTAAAAAACAAGGAACACATCCTGTATTCCTAAACAGCTTGACTTTTGTGTAGCACACGAAAACTACCATAACCAACTCAATACTTTCCATATTGAGCCATAACCGACTCAGCCATCAGCCGAAGTCATCATGCGATACGATCCAATCCTTCAGATCTCCCTTCCATAACCCATCTTCAGAACCAAGTTGCCACATCATGCACCGCATGCATACGTACGAACACCTTCCTTCGACGTCCAGTAACCTTTATATGCACTGCCCTTGATTCAAACATCCTACGCAACCTCCTGACCCATTCAACCACAATTCCTCCTGAACTTGGTTGTTGGAACCTCATCTCCTCCCAGAGACTAGTCCAAATGATCCTTTTCACCAACCATGACTTGAACTCAAGCAACACCTGCACATGAACAAACAACCAATCCATACGAGCCCAAGTCCGCGACTTGACTCCAGTCAGTTCCAAAACACAACACCATACGTGAGCACTTCACATAAGCGTGTTGCAAGCCATAGTAAAATGATATCGACCATATCAACCCAAAACGCACCAAAATCTTAGCAAATGAATATTAAGCAATCTTTCCAAGAATATAAAGCAAGTTCGAAACATTTCACGGGAAAATTAAGAACATTGCGATCAAGCTCCGAACATTGCAAAAGCTAACCGGAGCTTGAACCGGAGCTTACCAAAGCTAGTAGGACCTAGCGCCGGAGCTAACCAAAGCTAGTCGGACCTAGCGCCAGAGATAAACAAAGCTAGTCGGACCTAGCCAATGTAAAAGTTGGATCTAGAAAACATGTCGGAGCTATCAAAGACATGCTGCAGCTAAGGACAAAGCTCACCGAAGCTACCCAAAAACATCTTGAAGCTAACCAACATAAGTCGAACCTAGCAAAAGCTCGGACCTAGAGTCGGACCTTGCAAAAAGGTGTTTTAGCAGTATTTCAGAACTTTTATCATCAAAGCCAATGCATTCAGCACACATAGGTCTTACAATCTCCCCCTTGATGAATGCATCGGAGCCACTTAAGATCCCAACGTTGGCTTATTCACGTCAAAAGTTTTGAAAACAATTTATCCCCCTTTGTAAAACAGAAATAAAAAAGAAAGAAAAACAAATTATCTATTATCTCTCCCCATTGCATACTTATCTTTAAAAATTCACATATTATCTATTATCTCTCCCCCTTTGACAATATATTCAGCAAGGCCCAAAAGAAAATTTTCAAATGTTCTGAGCATATTATAAAATATACATATAAACAAAGGTCATCCATGTCATACTATCTAGTAACTTACACTATCACATCAATGAGATACATGAAGTAGTGTAAGCCATGCTAGAGATCAAATATAATTTTCAATTTAGGCAAGTCATGATCTCACAAACTTAACTATTTCAAAACCTGAAATCATGACACTTGATGCTGCATTTTATAATTTTTCAAAACACAAATTATATCATATGATATTTGCAAGAGATTATATGCGCATCTGCCTTATTCTAACCAACCAAGCCAAGCCTATGTCATTTGACAATCAAAAGCTTAAGGACATGGTTTTAGTCATACACAACTTCTTCCAAGTTCATATCTAAGTGTAATGATAAGCCATCTTAAAAGAATAAATGTGATGCATGCATATTCTCTTGATCTTTTCTCAATTTTCCATTTGATCATAAATCTCAACATGTGATTATATTACTTGATTTATCCTTTATGATTAAAAACACTTGTGAGAATGCAACAAGTTCAAAATAGTAAGAAAGTTCAATCATGACCAGATTTCGTGTAAGTAATTATTCCAATTACTAGTCATGGCAAAAACTACAAGATGTATAACATGAGTAATGTAGTAAGAACATTCAGCACAAAAAGGAATCACAAAGTCGTATATGTATGAAATATTATGCTCATATTTTCAAGTTCTGATTCTCATATTCCAAATTTTAAAATCAACTGCCCCTCAATTCAAACCTTGTGGATGCATTACCCCGATTTCACTACGAATAAAGCAAAAAAATGTGAAATCTAAAGGTTTTATAAAAAATATTAGCCAATTGATGTTTGATATCTACATGGTGAAGCACAATGTTTCCTTTTTCAACATTATCACAAAGAAAGTGATACCTAATGTCAATGTGCTTAGTTCTAGAATGTTGCACGGGGTTTTTAGCAATGCAAATGGCACTAGTGTTATCACAAAATAGTGGAATACTATCTAGATTTACCCCAAAGTCCTTAAGTGTTTGAACAATCCAGAGTATTTGTGAGCAAGCACTAGCAGCAGCTACATATTCAAAATCAGCAATGGATTCTGCAACTTAGTGTTGTTTTCTAGAGGACCAAGCAACAAGAGCACTACTAAGAAAATGACAAGTACCAGAAGTACTCTTCTTATCAATCCTACAACCTCTGGAATCAGCATCGAAAAAAACTCTCAAAGAAACGGTTGAGGATGACAAAAGAAAAATGCCAAATTATTGAGTTCCATGTAAGTATCTCAGAATACGTTTGACGGCTTGAAGATTTGAAGCTCGTGCGGAATCTTGAAATCTTGCACAAAGACATACCTGAATTGTATGTCCGGTCTTGATGCCGTGAGATACAAAAGTGATCTGATCATGCTTCGATATTCTTTTTATCAACTGATTAATCATCTTAATCAATCTGAAGTGTTGATGTTGTTCCCATTGGTGATCGAAGAGGCTTGCTTTTGTCCATGTTGAAGCGCTTGAGAAGGTCCCTTGTATACTTTGTTTGATGCACAAAGGTACCTTCCTCGGTTTGCAGCCCCAAAAGTAAGTGAGTTCACCCATCATACTCATTTCAACTTTTGAACTCATCATTACTGAAAACTTGGACAAAATATCATGAGACGCACAACCAAACATAATATTGTCCACATACACTTGAACAAATAATGAGTCATTGCCATGCTTAAGCGCAAAAAGAGTTGTATCAACCTTGCCCATGGTAAACCCCTTTTCAAGTAAGAGTGTTTTTAACCTATCATACCATGCTCTAGGAGCTTGTTTTAGACCATACAGGGCGTTTGTCAGTTTGAAAACATGATTAGGAAAATCGGATTTTCAGAATGAGGTGGTTGCTTAACATAAACCTCCTCATCTATGTAGCCATTAAGAAAAGCACTTTTTACATCCATTTGATGTAACTTGAAACATTTAGATGCAGCAAATTCTAACAAAATTCTTATGGTTTCTAATCTAGCAACAGGAGCAAAACTTTCATCAAAATCTAGACCTTCAATTTGTGTGAAACCTTGAGCAACCAATCTAGCCTTATTCCTAATCACAACCCCATCCTCACTTTGTTTATTTTTAATCACCCATTTAGTTCCAATTAAAGTGTGATCCTGAGGTGGAGGTACAAGTTTCCAAACATTATTTCTTTCAAAATTTTCTATCTCTTCTTGCATGGCAATATTCCAAGATTCATTAGTGAGTGCGTGTGATATATCTTTAGGTTCAAAAGAGGCAACAAAAGGACAATGAACATGAGAATTGTGGTCGGAAAACTTGGATCTTGTAACTCATTCATGCAAGCTTCCAATTATTTGTTGCGGGGGATGATTCTTATAAATCCGTAGGGGAACAGGTGTCTCACAAGATTCTTCTTCATCAAGTTCATCGCAGATTGATGAGCTTGTGACTTGTGGATGATCAGGACTAGCAGAGCTGGTAGTCGGATCTTGTTCAAAGTTCGGAGCTGGACACATGTCAGCTTCGGAACTATCAGCCAATATCACCGACTCTTCTTCTTCTTCGAACCCCCCCCCCCCCCCCCCCCCCGAGGATATGGATCCGGACCTGCAATGTTTGAGCTAGTACCTGGGCTAGCTTCATCAAAAGACACCTCACAAGTCTCCACAATTTTGTTAGTGTCAAGTAAAAGCACACGGTAGCCTCTAGTATGGGATGGATAACCAAAAAACATGCCATCTATGGACCTAGGTTCAATTTTATCAAGATTACCATGTTTCTTAACAAAGAATTTGCAACCAAAGACCTGAAGGTGTGTAACACTAGGCCTATGTCCAAACCGAATCTCATAAGGTGTTTTACCAGCTTAGCCGCAAGAAACACGATTTGAGATATAACAAGCGGTTGCAATTGCCTCTACCCAAATTTTTCTAGGTGTTTGGTATTCATCAAGCATAGTCCTAGCCATCTCAACTAAGGTTCTGCTTTTCTTTCTACAACACCATTTTTTTAGGTACATATGGTGAAGAAAATTGATGATCTATTCCATTTTCAGCACAAAAGTGATCAAAAGATTGGTTTTTAAATTTAGTCCCATTATCACTTCTAATTGCTTTTAAAGATCTTGGGTGATCAATTGATAATCTAAGAAATAATGTTCTAAAGTGACTAAAAGCTTCATTCTTAGATGCCATAAAGTAAACCCAAGAGTATCTAGAATAATCATCAACAATCACAAGAACATACCATTTACCTCCGAATGATTGAACTTGTGAAGATCCTACGGTGTCAAGGTGCAAAAGTTGACCTGGTTCAGTTGTCATGATCATTGTGAGAGGAGTATGTGAACCTGCAACCATCTTAGCATGTCTACATGAAGAGCATACAATATCCATTTCTCCTTTGAGTTTAGTCAGACCACGTATGCGATCAAGATCACTAACACGAGTGAGGTGATCAAGGCCTACGTGACCAAGTCTACGATGCCAGAAGAATAACTCTTTTGAGTCATTTGCAACTAGACGCCTATGCTCAGAAGTTGACATATCAAAATCAGCTTTAAAAACTCTTCCGAAATGAGACATGTTAAACAAAAGGTCACTATTAGAATTTACAACTTTGCAGCAATTTTTAGAGAAAATTATTTCTAAATTCTCATCAAGCAATTGAGAAACAGAAAGCAAGTTGTATTTCAAAATTTTAACAAGTGCCACATCTTTTAATGTGTAGTGATTATTTACTCTAATCGATCCTTTAGCAATAATAGGAGTTGAAGAATTATCGGGAAAAGTAACATTCTCTACTCGTGACACAAAAGAGAGGGAGGAGAACCATTCTTTGTTACCGGTCATGTGGCGTGAGCAACATGAATCCACAATCCAAATCTTCTCCTTCCTCAAGCGTGTAACCTCATCATCGTCACTATTGTGTTCCGCATCCTCCTGACTTGATATTGATCTTGTTTTGCCAGACATGAAGCATAAATTGGCCAGATCATCATCATCCTCATGACTTCCAAAGTCTACATCACTTGAACTGAGCTCTTGAAGTGCGATGATGAAGCTTTTTATCATCTTGTGTCCTATAGTACCCTTCTTTTTCTTGATGGATTTTCCAAAGATGATCTTGACCTTGTTCTGCTTCTCATCACGGGTAGTAGGACTTGAAAGATTAGGGCATCTGTATGGAAGTGTCTTGTCTTCCCACATTCATAGCAGTGCTTTGGTCTGGAGCTTCCTCTCCTTCTAGTTCTCACATTTTGCAATGCTTTTGAGAATCTAGTAGGGATGAGTGCTAACTCTTGTTCTGGCAATTCCTCAATCTGCTCCAAGATTAGTGAGGACACCAAAGCAAGAGTATTGCAAGATGATGATTGGCGGGAGCTAGGCATATCATTTGAGACAAATGCAATAGACTTATTTGGATTCTTACGAGATAAGATGTCAATTTCATGAGTTTTTAGTTTATAGTAAAGCACATCTAACGTAAGAGAACTCATGACAGTTGATTCACGAATGGATGTAACTTTCATCTCCCAGATTGACATGTCTAATGCACTAAGAAGTTGCCTAGCATTCTCAGCATCAGAAAAATTGAAATTGACACTGCACAGGTTGCTAAGAATTTTATTGAGGCAAGCAAAAAGGTCATCGAAAGACTCACCAGGTTGCATTTCAAAACGCATGTATTCCTTTTTGAACATATCTTCTCTCACCTCCTTCATTGTGTTGGATCCTTCGTGATAGTCATAAAGTGCTCTCCACACATTGCATGCTGAACGGAGGTGTGCAACGCGGTCGAAGTCGCTCTGAGTGACTCCTTGGAAGATCATGTTCCGGGCTTTGTTGTTGTTGTCAACTTCCCGTAGGTTCATAGCCGTAACTTCATCATTTGGTGGCAATTCATAAGGTTTTTATACATTTCCCATATGTTGAAGCCTTACGCCAAGATAAAAGCTTCCATGCGTGCTTTCCAAACCTGAAAATCAATGCCAACAGACACACAAGGTTTTGTGGAATACTTCTCCATGAGGATTAGTCAAAAACACGTGCAAATCACAAATATTAGAGAAACCTGGCTCTGATACCAATTGTAAGATCGAAGATCATGTGAGAAGCTACCAGAGTGGGGGTGTGAATGGAAGATTCAAAAATCTTACGCAGCAAAAGCAATTAAATCCCAACCCCTTCGGTAAAAATCAAACAATTTATAAACCCTTCACGATGACAACACTTTAAGAATCACTCAAATCCGTCGAGAAAAACTCAAGTTACGATCAAAAGATTGAACTAAGATCAATCTGTTAAACCGAGTAAAATCAGTTCTGTTTTTTGTCAAAGAAACTCATGTAGATTAGAAACCACAAATCCAATGACCGTGAAATTTTACAGATGATAGGAAATAAAGTTGTGAAGACAACCCAAAAAGAATCACGTCAATCGGATCTGTAACACTCGAGTTATGATAAAACCACCACATCAAGGTAGTGCTTTTCAGAAACTCGACAAGAAAAACTTGTCTGAAACAAGTCAGACGAACAAGGCACAAAAGTTCCTTTCAACTACAAATTTTATTCAATAGAACACAAGTGGAGCAGCCCAAAAATTGTCTCACACTAGCTCTGGCCTCCCTTGCTTATATAACCAGCCCGAAGGCCAACTCAACTCAATTGAGGACTCTAATCCTACTCAGTTCACGAAATGAAACTTTCCATAACTGCTCAAGATATTCCTATTCGCAGATAGAAACAATCTCGAGACTTCCTAAAAAACAAGGAACACATCCCGTATTCCGAAACAGCTTGACTTTCGTGCGGCACACAAAAACTATCATAACCAACTCAATTCCATATGGAGCCATAACTGACTCAACCAGCAGCCAAAGTCATCATGCGATACGATCCCAAACTTCAAATCTTCCTTCCATAACCCGTCTTCACAACCAAGTTGCCACGTCATGCACCGCATGCATACGTGCAAACATCTTCCTTCGACGTCCAGTAACCTTCATATGTGCTGCCCTTGATTCAATCATCTTGCGCGACCTCCTGACCGATTCAACCACAATTCCTCCTGAACTTGGTTGTTGGAACCTCATCTCCTCCCTGAGACTAGTACAAAAGATCCTGTCACCAGCCATGACTTGAATTCAAGCAACACCTGCACATAAACAAACAACCAATCCGTACGAGCCCAAGTCTGCGACTTGACTCACGTCAGTTCCAAAACACAACACCTTACGTGAGCACTTCACATAACCCTGTTGTAAGCCATAGTAAAATGATATCGACCATATCCAACCAAAATGCACCAAAAACTTAGCAAATGAATACTGAGCAATCTTTTCAAGAATATAAAGCAAGTTTGAAACACTTCACATGAAAATTAGGAAGATTGCAATCAAGATCCGAACATTGCAAAAGCTAACCGAAGCTTGAACCAGAGCTTACCAAAGCTAGCTGGACCTAGCGCCGGAGCTAATCAAAGCTAGTCGAACCTAGCGCCAGAGGTAACCAAAGCTAGTCGGACCTAGCCAACCTAAAAACCAGAGCTAGAAAAACATATCGGAGCTATCAAAGACATGCTGGAGCTAAGGACAAAGCTCACCGGAGCTACCCAAAAACATGTCGAAGCTAAACAACATAAGTCGAACCTAGCAAAAGCTCGGACCTAGAGTCAAACCTTGCAAAAAGGTGTTTTAGCAGTATTTCAGAACTTCTATCATCAAAGCCAATGTATTCAGCACACATAGGTATCACAACAAGAATGTGAAACTCATTACTACGGGATTATTAAAAAATCCTTGAATTCACTTTTGTCGGAAACGGGACAATTCGAGCAGTATTCTTTGACTGTGAATGGTTTGATTCCATTCATGGAATTCGAGTAAACGAATTTGGCATGGTCGAAGTAAAACACAAGGAACGGTTGAAAGGATTTGATTCATTAGTTCTTGCACACCAAGTAGAGCAAGTGTACTATCTACCTTATCCATGCAATAAATTTAAAGCTTAGTGGGTGGTACATAAGGTGAATCCTTGTGAGCGGTTATACGCTCTAGGAGATGATGATTACCATGAGGAAGCTGAGGCTGATCAGGTCTATCGAGAGGAAGAGTTGCTAGACTCCTTCTCAGTCGAGCTTGGTGTAGGACTCGATGACTAAGTTGGAGATGTTCAAGATATCAAGACTGGCGCAGAAGCATAAAAAGAATCAGAATCAGAAACTGAAGAAATCGATGACTTAGTCGAACCTGCTGATTTGTGAAAACGAAAACAATATGCGAAAGAAGATCGATGAGCTGGTTTAAAGAGTAGGGTGCATGACTGTGATGTTGATGAATTTTGAAATTTATGAAGTAATGTTTTATTCACTAACTGAACATTAATTATGTATATTATCTTAGCATATTAATCATTTATTCCTTGCAACAGGATGTCATCAAAGGGGAAGGGGAAGGGGAAGCCAGTGAGAGGGTTTGAGCCGGCAGGAGACCTTGCTCAGGGATTTCATTAACTTCGAGCTGATGTTCCCTGTTTCTAGCGCACGCTACACGCTCAGCTCAGGTGTGCTTTCAGCGCACAAAGGAAATTTTCTGTTTACAATCAAGTTATTTTATAAATTGCACTTGTTAATAATTATTTATTATCAATCTTTTTATTTCATGCAGTCTGACTCATAGTCATCTGAGTCCGAGTCAGAGGCTAGGGGGCCACTACAGGAGCCCAAGTCAGAGGCTAGGGGGCTGCTACAAGAGCCCGCTAGTGCTAGCCTCCCTTCGGTGTCGGCTAGCGCTAGCCTCCCTCTCGAGCCGGCTATCGCTAGCCTTCCTGTGGACTCCGGTGGTTCCGCATAGCCTTTAGGATCATAGGACGCGACGGCACCGCAGCAGAGGCGACGGACGAGGAGGACCCACTTTGTGGCTCCTCCTTCGGTTCCTTCTCAACGGATCACTAGTCCTGTTGAAGACAGGTAAAAGACTGTATATAGTATGTTAAATATTAGATGTTTTCTGTTAGTAAGTGATTTAATTTATTTTGCATATGTTGGTATGACACATCATTCACGGAGATCGAGAAACACTACAGGCAGGTTAATAGTGTCTTGGGTGCTATAGTGAAGTTGCACTACCCCAGTGTCATTGACGATTTCCCTGCCTGTCGTGGGATGACTACGCTCATGTCTCTCACCAGGTCCACGGCACGGTTCAGGGACTCATGTGGAATGGTTTTATGGTAAGTTTAACTGTTTCATTTTTTCAACTCATTTGAATTATTAATTCATATCACTTAAATGTTTGTTTGCTTAAAGCTGAGGTACCAAGTAGAGGAATCGAGCATGGAGGACCATGCGAGAAGCATGTTCCATTAAAATGCTCAAAAGCTCACACCAGCGGAGTTGTCGAACACCTGGATTCGGGCCGTCAACACGTACTACATGTGGCACCCCCGGGAACAGGAGCAGCAAAGGGGTCCATTTAGGAAGGACTCCGACACATACTTGACAGAGGTAAGTTTCTAATATTGGTAAATATTTACAATACCTATGTATGTTAATAGCACTAATGAAGAATGTAATATGTGCAAGTTAGTATTTCCTGGTTACAGCGTTAACCCGAGGCGTACTTAGCTTTCCGTCGGCACAGGGCTAGCGAAGCTTTCATTGGTAAGTCCACAAATGCTAAACAGTGTCGGGGTCTGAGGGCACGCACAACTATGGCGGCGATGGCTACTTGCATTTGGCTAAACGCATGGTAAGTACTTTTTAAATTTATTTATGTGTTCCTAATATATTTATCTCACTGACACATCTATACAGGAGCGAGAGATGGGTCAGGAGCCGACCTCGACCCAGGTTTGGAAGAGAGGTCACAAGGGAAGTGACCCATCTTAGTCAGGGCAGTGTAGTCAGGTCGCAACCGATCGACTGGTAAGTTTTCAAAATTCATCAATTTCATTATAACTAATACTATTATTGACATGCTTACAAGATTTATTTATTTTATTGGAAAAGTACGCGCAGGAGGTCATGAAGATACATGGTGCGTACTATGATTGGGAGAACACACCGATCGACACACAAGTCGCGTACGCGATCATAGGCGGGAAGGCCCATGGACGGTGAGTTGGTCATTTGTTTCATATATTTTTCAATTTATCTTCTTCTACTTAGTGTTTTTATTCTTTTGCAGGTTTGCCTTTTTTGATGGAGTGGTCGACTCGAGGTCGGCGTGACCTTTGAGAGGCGCTTCATCGACGCAGGCTTCGTCTGTTGGGCCCTTAAGTGGTCGTCTCTCGAAGACCCAGTTGGAGCTCGTTGCCTTGAAGGAGACCTAGACAGAGCTGGAGAGGTCGAGGGCGGAGGCAAGGGAGGAGTAGCGGAGGACGACCTTAATGATGGCTCAGATGCAAGCAGTGGTGGCGGTAAGTAGTTTAAACGACCGTAGATAAATTTCATAGCATTTCAATAGCATATATCTTCTAATATTTTGCAATGGCATACTCTTGCTCGAAACAGCGGTCAGGATATCGAGATTCTTGCGCTTCTGCGATAGGAGACCCCGAAGCTAGTAATAAACACTTTCTTTAATATTCTTGTATTCATTTCAATATTTTACATAGGGAGATAAGGAGGTACAACATAGAGTGGGAGAGAGTGAGATAGAGGTAGAACATAGGATTTCTTGTGTAGGCTGCGGCCAGGAGGTTGGAAGCTTCCATGTGCGTCCAGATCTGGCCTCCTGATCTTAGTAGGACTCAGGGGGGGTGGAGCACTAGGACAGTAGAGTCCTACTATGACTCAATGCAAGAATTGTGGAAGGATATTCTGGCTTTGCATCTCACATGGTGGTGGTAGACACTGTCAATTTCTAGATTGTACAAAGGGTGCCCAGGGAAGCACAAAGTTCTGCAAGGCACACGGTGGAGGAAAGCGCTGCACATTCTTAGGTTGTACCAAATGAGCTGAAGGTAGCACTTCTTTCTGCAAGGGACACGGTGGAGGAAAGCGCTATTCCTATCAGGGTGGTGGTGTATGCCCAAAGAGTGTCCACGGTGGGACTCTGTATTGTGTTGCTCATGGTGGGGGAAAGAGGTGCTCAGTTTCAGGCTGTACCAAGAGCGCTAGAGGGAGGACGGAGTACTGTGTACGCCATGGTGGTTGTAAAAGATGCAAGTTTGATGGTTGTGCCAAGAGTGTGCAGGGAAGCACTGATTTCTGCAAGGCACATGGAGGAGGCAAACGCAGCTCATGGGGCCAGGAGGGCTCAAGCTTTGGTATTGGTGGGCTGCCATGTTATGAGTTTGCACGCAGCAAGATTTGTCTTTGTACAGCTCATGGTGCTTTAGTTGAGGACCATTGTGTCTGTGGTGGTGGCTCGTTGCGTCCTGCTATCAAACAGTCATAAACTAGTCCACCATACAAACTTAAGTGGTTTCAGATTTATTGCAAAATAGAAACGTGTATAATGAATCTTCTATATATCATCTCTTTAGTAAACAATTTAACTCTAATGTTCTTTTGCAGGGTTCAGGAACGGCGGCACCTGGAGGAACGTGCCGAGAAGATCTTCTCGGCTCCGGAGGTAGTGGAGGGGCTAGCTTGTAGCCCGGTAGAACATTGTGTTGTTGTTGATGTCTTTTCAATAATTTGAGACTGTTTTTCTACTGTATTGCTGTTCTGTTTTGCTATATTGTTGTCTGTGTTGCTGTATTGCTATTCTGTGTTCTCGCCATCGTGCGAGATAGCCAGTTTCTGTTTTAAAAAAAAAAAATCAAAACATAACTTACGTCGGCTATGGCCATACCGATGAAAGTTAGCCCAGGTTAACTTTCGTCGGTGTGGTGATACCGATGTAAGTTATCCCTCTACTTTTGTTGGTATGGCCATAGCCGATGTAAGTTATACCAGGTTAACTTTCATCGGTCCGATGTTACCGACGTATGTTAGGCAAGTAACTTTCGTCGGCCTGGCCGGCTGATGTAAGTTATCCTGCCCAGCCCGCGGCCCATCCCGGTAACGTACTTACGTCGGTTACGGGATACCGACGAAAGTTGTTAACTTACGTCGGCGGCCGACATAAGTTACCTTAATCACATCCAAACTGCATTGTAGGTCGGCAACTGACGTAATTAAGGGAAAACCGATGTAAGTAAGTAACTTACGTCGGTAAAGGGGCCAACGTAATTGATCGGGATTCCTGTAGTGTTGCCGGAGCTACCCGAAACATGTCGGACCTATTGTCGGACCTTGCCGGAGCTCGGACCTAGAGTCAGACCTCGTTGAAAAAGGGTGTTTTGGCAATATTCAAAACTTTTATCAAAATAGCCAATGTATTCAGCACACATAGGTCTCAAATTCTCCCATGCCAATTAATTAGAGCGAAGCAAAAAGGTGAAAATTTCCTTCCAGACTCTCTTTAATATGTCCAAAGCGAAAAGGATGGTCAAAAAAGACTAGTAAACACCGACCTTGGGTTTCCATTAATTTGACACAAGCATGCAAATTTGCAAACAAAACATTTAAAATAGGATCAAAATCTTCAAGGACACTTGCCTTGCTCTTTAGAATGGTTGGGATCCAAAACTTCGAAGTTCTGGTGTTGGAGGTCATCGACAGCACCCTCTAGAGCAGTACCTTCTATTCTACGCAAAAAACATACATAACATACATTACAATCAATAAATGCTCATATATTATTTAATATGCCATCATATGCATGATTGATGCAATTATGTGATAATGCATGTTATCAAGTTGTTATCATTGCTTACTAACTAGTTACAATTAAGTATTACATCTTAGAACAAGTTTCAAGTTAATTTGGACAAAATTAAGAAAGTTTCAGGGAATTTCAGAACTAAGAGACCGGATTAGTCAGTACTCTAGCCGGACATGTCCGTTCTAGAATAGAAAGGAAATCGAACTAGTCCGCACAGGGACAGGACAAGTCGGTTATGGCTAGGGTTTTGGCAAAATTACAACTAGAGCATGGTTAAAGTTTATATGGATCCATAGTTTGCATGGTAAAAGATGCATCAAAGATATTTACCATGAATCCTAGGGTTGAAGTGTTTAGGATTTGATGGAGTTTGATAATTTGACATCTAGATCCAAAGAAGGTGAAGAACATGGTGGAGGGAAACGTTGATGATAAAGTGTTGATGACGATCACAGCAGCGACAACGATCTTGGTCGATCCTCTTTCTCTTCCCCCTGCGGTGGAGGCTTCTTGATGGCAGATCTCACGAATTAGGGTTGAGGGTTTCTTGTAATGTGACAAAGGGATGAAAGGGTGGGTGTTGGGGTGTTTATATAGGGTGGAGGTGGTAGGGTTTGGGTGGAATTCGTGTATAAGGCAGTGGAAGCCGTGTTGGGGTCCCACCTAGGCTCCACAGGGGTTGGGCATGATGTTCTTGGGCCCAATTAAGGTAATTACCCAAAAGCCCGTCAGGGAGGAAAAAAAAAATTCGAGTTAGGCAAATCAGACTAGTTTGCTTAGGAGCTGGAGAAGTCCGATATTGAACAGAAAGTTGAATGGGCAAGTACGGTGGTGGTCCAGACAAGTCCGATTGGGTACAGAGACTAAAAAGGCCATGTCCGGTGCAGATTCAGAAAAGCACTATCGAATCACCTTGTTTCTTGTGACTCTCTCCTTGGTTTCCAAAATCTTGACAGGTTGCTCGGCATAAGTCAAACATGCTTCTAACTCCAATTCTTTCATTAGTACTTGTTCTTCCGGTACCCGTAAGCACCTCTTGAGCTGAGAAACATGAAACACATCATGATTAGAAAGATATGCTAGCATCTCCAACTCATGTACCACTTCTCCACGTTTGCCCAAAATCTTGAATGGTCCCATATAGCGAGGTGTCAACTTGCCCTTGATGTTAAACCACTTATTACCTCGCACGGGTGACACTTTGAGGTATACGAAGTATCCCACTTCAAAATATAGGTTTCTTCGCCTATTATTTGCGTAACCTTTTTCTCTTGACTGAGGAGCCCTCAGATTCTTGCGGATCATCTGAACTTGCTTTTCGGCATCTTGTATTACATCAGGTCCAAATACTTGAGTTTCTCCTGTCTCATTCATAAAATAGGGTGTTGTACACCTCCTCCCATACAATGCTTCATATGCTAACATCTTCAAGCTTGCTTGGTAACTGTTGTTGTAGGAGAATTTGGCATACGGTAGACTATTGTCCCAACTCCCTCCATACTTTAGCGCACAAGCTCTTAGCATGCGTCTGATATCTGATTGGTTCTCTTGGTCTATCCACCTGTTTGAGGGTGATACGCGGAACTAAAATTCAATTGAGTTCCCATAGTCTCGTGCAACTTTTGCCAGAACCTTGAGGTAAACTGAGAACCTCCATTGGACACTATTTTCTTTGCTACTCCATGTAAGCACACTATTCTTCCCATATACAATTCCGCCAACATTGCTCCACTATAGGTAGTCTTAACAAGAATGAAATGCGCTGATTGCGTCAACCGATCCACAATAACCCATATTCAATCATAACCCGCCGAAGCGCGAGGTAATCAAACTATGAAATCCATACCAACTTCTCCGCACTTCCAATTTGGAATCTTCAATGGCTGCAATAATCTAGCTGGCCTTTGCTGTTCAGCCTTGACCCGTTGGCACACATCACATAATGCAACATATTCAACTATGTCCCTTTTCATGCCATCTCACCAATAACATGTCTTGAAGTCCTTTTACATCTTTGTACAACCGGGATGGATGGAGTATAAAGAGTCATGTGCCTCCTTTAATATTATCTCCAAGAGATGCTTCACATTAGGCACAACAATCTATTTCCCAAGCCATAGAGTACCATGGTCATCTTCATCAAATCTGAATTATCTCCCTTCTTGGGTCCTTTCCTCGATTTGTTGGATTTCCTCATCCTTTGTTTGACCTTCTCGAATTTCCTGTTCCAAATTCGAATTTGACTCCATTACTCCAATCTCATTCACAAATCCAATATTCAACCGTTCAAACACCTTGCATAGCTCGGACGGCAATTTCCCGAACCGTGAGTTTGTGGCTTACTCCTTTCCGACTCAAAGCATCAGTCACTACATTAGCCTTCCCTGGGTGATAATTGATTCCCACATCATAATCCTTGATGAGCTCCAACCAACTTTGTTGCCTCAAATTCAAATCCGTTTGTGTGAAAATGTACTTGAGACTCTTCTAATCTGTATGAATTTTACACATGTGACCAAGAATGTAGTGCCTCCATATCTTCAAGGCATGCACCACAGCTGCATGTTCGAGATCATGCGTAGGGAAATTCTGCTCATGTTTCTTCAATTGCCTCGATGAATAGTGTAGTATCAAAGAGCACGTGTACAGCTACCAGAGGGGGGTGAATGGTAGATTACAAATTTTCAGCGGAAGCAACAAAACACCCCTCAGCAGAAAACTGATCTGTTAAAGAAACCGTGTGTGCGACTAATCTAAACGTGTTCAACTATTACAAAATAGTATAGATTGTAGAGAATCAAGTCACGAAGACGTCACAATAAGAATCATGAAATTCCGTCGAGAGAAACTCAAGTTACGATCGAAAGATCGAACAAAGATCAATCTGTCCTACATGAGAAAAATAGTTTTGGAATACTGCAAAGAAACTCATGTAGATCAGAAACCACAAATCCAATGACCGTGAAATTTTCACAGATGATAGAAAATCATGTTGTGAAGACAACCCGAAAAGAATCACGTCAATCGGATCTGTAAAACTCGAATGATGATAAAACCACCGAAGCAAGGTAGTGCGATGCAGAAACAAGTCAGACGAACAAGGCACAAAAGTTCCTTCAAACTACGAATTTTATTGATCAAAACACAAGAGAAACAGCCCCAAAGTCATGCACCACGAGATCTGGCCTCCCTTGCTTATATAACCAGCCCTTAGGCCAACCCAAACCTAACTAGGACTCTAATCCTACTCAATTCACGAATCGAAACTTTCCATAACTGCTCAAGACTCTTCTATACGCAGGTATAAGCAATCTTAAGACTTCCAAACAACGTATCCCACATTCCTAAAACAACTCAAATTCGTGACCCACATGAAATCCTATCATAACCAACTCAAATATTTCCATATTTGAGTAAAACACGACTCAGCCGGAGCCTGAGTCCATAACCTAGTCGGTTGGACCTTTCCGACCAACTTTTTACGTAGACATCTCTTCATCACACCTCAGAACCATGTATCCACATCCATGCACTCCTTGCACACGTGCAAACATCTTCCAACACGTCCACGATACCTTCATATGCGATATTCTTGATCCAAACATGCTCCATGACCCCCCGATCAACTCAACCACAATTCCTCCCGAACTTGGTTGTTGAACCTCATCTCCTCCCTAAGACTAGTTCAATGGATCCCGTCACCAGCCATGTCTTGAACTCAAGCAACACCTGCACATGAATAAGCAACCAATACTTCCGAGCACAAGTCCTTGACTTGACTCTCGTTAGTCCCAAAACAACAACACCTTACGTGAGCACCTCACATAAGCATGTTGCAAACCATAGCAAAAAGATATCAATCATAACCACCAACACACCAAAAACATAGTAAAAGAATACTAAGAAAACTTTCCATAATCCAAAAAACAAGTTTGAAATATTGCAAGTTAAATGCAGAACCAATCCAATCAAGCTCCGAACCTTGCCAAAGCTAACCAGACCTTGAACCGGAGCTTACCAAAGCTAGCAGGACATAGCGCCGGAACTTACCAAAGCTAGTCGAACCTAGCGTCAGACCTTGCAGGAGTTTGGACCTAAAGTCAGACCTTGTTAAAAAGGTGTTTTGGTAGTATTCAAAACTTTTATCGTCAAAGCTAATGTATTTAGCACACATAGGCTACTATTTGACCTTTTTGCATGAGCACACATCCCAGTCCTTGTCTTGATGCATCATAATAAATATCGAAACTTTTGCTCACATCTAGCAATACCAACACAAGTGTTGTTGTTAACCTCTTCTTTAACTCCTCAAAGCTGTTTTGACAAGCTTGAGTCCATTGGAATGCTTTTCCCTTCATCAATAATTTTGTCATGGGCTTGGCTATTTTGGAGAAATCCTGGATGAACCGACGGTAATATCCAACCATTCCAAGAAAGCTCCTAATTTTCTTCACATTTTGCGATGGCTCCCATTTTAGCACATCTCTCACTTTCCATGCATCAACCGATACTCCTTCGGAGATGATAAGTCCCAAAAATGACACCTCCCTTAATCAAAACTGGCACTTCTGAATTTGGCATATAATTGGTGTTCCCTCAATTTCTGCAATGTGAGCCTCAAATGCTCCTCATGTTCCTCCTCACTTCTCAAGTAGATCATAATGTCATCATGAACACCACAATGAACTTATCCAAGTACACCATGAAGACCTTATTCATGAGGTACATAAAGTATGCTGGTGCGTTGGTCAATCCAGAAGACACAATAGTATACTCATAGGATCCATACCGTGTCCGAAAAGCTATTTTGGGTATATCCGACGGTCTAATATTCATTTAAAATATCCTAACCTCAAGTTGATCTTGGAGAAAACACAGGCACCCTTCATTTGATCAAACAATTCCTCTATAGGGGGTAACGTGTACTTGTTCTTAATCGTCAGCTCGTTGAGAGCTCGGTAATCCACACACATCCTTTGGGATCCATCCTTGTAGTCTACGAAAAGCACTGGCGCTTCCCGAGGTGAAGAGCCTGGGCGAATGAAACCCTTATCCAGCTGCTCTTGAATCTGCATCTTGAGCTCCGCTAACTCCATAGGAGGCATCGAATATGGCCTCTTAGCTATAGGTGCAGTTCTAGGTATTAATTCAATAACAAACTCTATGTCACGATCAGGTGGCATAACTGGCAACTCATTCAAAAACACATCTGTATACTCGCAGGCCACTGGAATCTTCTCTATTGCTGCACCGTCCATTTGATTTAGCTCCACTTGCTTTGTTGTGTGTTGAGATGCTTCAAATTCTATGTTACCCCTTCCTCATTTGTCAACTTCACCATATTTGTAGCACATTGAATTATCCCTCTATGCTTCCTTAACCAGTCCATATCAAGTATTATGTCCAGTTCTTGCAAATCCAAAACAATAACGTTGGCGAAGAAGTCTACCCCCCTTATTCTAAGGCTTACTTTTGGACATACTATATTCGTCCTCATCTCTCCTCTAGGATATTTAACCAACAAGGTATACTTCATATGAGATATGGGCAAACTATACTTGGAAATATACTTTGATGCAATGAATGAATGTGATGCTCCAGAATCAAATAACATAGTCGCCTGTTTGGAGTTTGCGAGAAACATACCAATCACCACGTCATCCGCTTGTTGCGCTTCCTCAAAAGATACATGGTTCACCTTGCCACGAACAAAATTCTGTGAACCACAGTTGCCTTGTGCCGCTCCTCCATTTGGTATTGGGTTCTGCCTTGAAGCATTGTTCCCTTGACCAGGGCCTAACTTAGGACGTTGAGATGCAAAGTGTCGCACCTAACCACAAGTATAGCACGACCTTGTTGCACCAGAATTGTTAGGGCGAGCTTGGTTTTGAGCATTGGTAGGAAAAGAAGTGTGAGGCGCTTGAGGCATTGGAGGACGAAGTGCCTGCATAGCGAGGCGTTGCAGCATTGGCTGAGCTGGGCGCGGTGGAATAGCAGCACGATATGCAGGAGCAGAGGGGTTGTAATATGATGCATTTGGTGGTGCAAAGCAGGGGCGAACATTGTTTCCTTGTGGCTGTCCTTGATATGGCGCCTTCCTCTTATTATCTTGCTCCATCTCGCGAACCTTGTTCTCAACCAAAATAGCTTTGTCCACAAGCTTCTGGAAATTTTCATAGTCACAGTTGAGCAATTTGACATAATCTAATTATTTAGGCTCCTCATGAACAGATATTGCTTGCAGTTGTCCTGGTTGACATCCTTTCGAGCATACTTTGAGTGTTGAGTGAATTTATTGAGATACTCACTCACACTCTATCTTCCTTGCCTTAAGTTCTCAAATTCCTGCCGCTTCAAAATCATAACTCGCTTAGGAACAAAATGAGGAAGAGAAGCTCTCCTTGAATTCATCCCAAGTGATGCTCTCTTGATTAGCATGGGCATTGTAAAGCGAGTCCAACCAATCCGCAGCTGCTCCAACTAGCTGATGGAAAGCACAAGGAACCTTCTCCATGTCATTGCATTAGACAATAGTGAGCTTCTTCTCCACAGATTTCAGCCAATCATCAACTTCCATAGGATCATTGGCTTGAGCAAAAGTAGGTGGCCTAGTCCTCATAAACTCTCCCAATCTGTTATGAGGCAGTGGGGGTGGTGGTGGTGGACGCATGTGGGGCTGATTCTCGTTATTGGCTTGCAGCTCTCCCAAAATTTGCATCACAGTGTGCATAAGCTGATTCTGAAAAGCCAACAACTACTCAAAGTTGCTACCCTCAGGTCCAAGTCCATTGTTGTTCTGAGGTGCTCGATTGTTCTCCTCATCCTCATTGGCATTCCTTTGGTTGCGAGTCCTCGGCATGTGAAGAAAGAGCAAGATATGGAAGAATTTAGAAAACATCCCCAACTATATGCATCAAAGGATATGAAACTGAGCAACTACCTATATAAGCCTATATGGATGTGGCAAGTGCTAAAGCATCCCACAATCCTCTACTAAGCACATAAACACACAAGCAAGCATTACATAGCAATCAACACACCAAATAAAACTTCAACTGTTCTTGAGTGTTCTTATGTGCTCTGAAGTGTTGATTCTATTTAGACTGCGTCCTACAGTCAACCTGTGGCTCTGATACCAATTTGTGACACCCGGTTCTGAAAATAATCCAAGCGCGACACACATGTGTGCCCAGGACGTTCAACACACACACGTGTGCATCACAAATGATATATACAAAATTACAATAGCACTAGCTCATAAATAGTACTTTTATTACAATATTCAAATAATCCTCAAATTACAACTATAATCGTCATTATCACTAATAGAATCTGTAGTGAAAATAATCTAAGCATTAAGCTAAGCAACTAAGCAAAAGGGATACAGCGTGGCTCCAAGCAATCCACAGGCAAGTCGATGGCACCACACAACCTAGTACTCCGCATTATCCTTAGAATACTCCCAAACATCACCTGAAACTATTGGTGGGGGGAATTGCAAGGGCGAGCACATGTCGTAATCAGCAAGTGTGGGAAAATAATGACATGTAGCTTAAACAAGGAATGGTAATAAATAAGGGCTATGTGGGGACCGGAGTCCACACATCCGAGGATCTCATCGCGTCGTGTCGTGCGATGCGGCACCTAACAGCACACAAAAAAAGGATACCAAAACATATAAAATTTTCATTTTATAAGAAGAAGAGTTTACAAAAGAGTGTACCACTAGGGTACACACGCAGCGGAAAATACATACTCACAATCTCACCTAACTGAGCAGGAGAGAAGATGTCCATGCCCTAGGACGATTCTCACTAGCAACATGAAGAACATTCAGCAGTGGTGTGGTTCACATGAGATTTATATCGACACCTCGAGTCTCATGTACAACCTGAACTGTGGAAATAAAACTAATACCTGCAAAAATCGTTAAAGCGCAAACGTGAGCATAAGGCTCAGCAAGACTAACTCATCTCACTAGACATATGCAGGGTGAATACTAAGCATAGGTAAGGTAAAGTATAAATAGACTCTCCTACAAGTGGATCCTTATATTCATATTTTAAGTAGCAAATGACATTCTTCAGGCACGACACATCATAGACTCCATAATCAAACAAGAAACGCTTTGCCGATGATATGACATGCCAAAAGCACATACTGCTATTACAGGTAAAGTATGGGGAAACTATAAACTTTTAATTGTACTATCTCTAAGTCACACAAGGTTGCAAAGCAATTATAATTCAATACAATATATTTTTCTAACTTCTTTAGTATTTACTACGTCACAGCTCAGTGAACAAGTGGTACTCTGTTACCGCGAGGGACGGTGATTGCAATCAGGACACACCCGGACAACACGACACATACGTCGTTCGGAAGTGTTAGCGAGTACACCTGTACCAACGTAACACTTCAGTACTAGGCGTATATGGCCACCTTTCACAAGAAACCCGAACGCCGAGCCCGTCTCACCTCCGCGAACAGAAGGTCTCCGCATGGAACACCTCATGTGTCCGCCAACCGATTTACACCTTATTGTCCTCAACCCACCCCTATCGATGGTGAGTTAATGGGCCTCGACATCCCAGTTATCGAGTTACGTCAGTTTACTAGATTCCATATGTCCATTATGTCGCCAGTACAAGTCAAGCTTGTTCGAAGGGGCCGCATATGGACGGGCCTTAACCGACACAGACGGGGCTACCAATCCATCTCCCAACACCTGCCTCGTCATTACTGACCAGGCACGATGTGAGCAAACCAACCTACACAAATCCCCGTCCATGTCTCATATTAAAGAGTTAACGTTATGGTAACAACTCGTGAGTAGGTTTCCCTCACTCGACTTCTCTCGCATGTAGAATTCAACTACTTGACTTGTTATTAGTAAAATGTGACCAATCTCGCGAGTAGTATCCGACATACTCGACTTCTACCGATCTTCTAACTAAACATTAAGCATAGCAATATAAATTGAGGGGGTCTTATACTACCCATCCACTTCAAGGATTATTTGGTCATGCATGTGGGGTATTCAATCAACATAGACCTAATGCACATATTAAGTCTATTAAATACAGTGTGTATAAAAGCAAAACTTTAAAGGGCACTTAAATGCAAACCGGGGCTTGCCTTAGTTTGCGACTCGAATAAATGTCAAATGTTAGTGGTCCTTCTGTGCAAACTCCGCCAAGGACTTCAAGTGGACACCCTGGCATTCTCCTCCAAGCGAAGTTTCTTGTCTATCACCTATCGACACGTTCCTATCGACATGACATGCATATAAGTAATTAAGTAGTTTAATAATAGACTCCACGGGGTTGTGTAAACTTTAAGAACGATAAGTTTGACTAGGAAGGACATATATGCCTCGGTTGTGTGGGTAACCAGAGGATGAGTCAAGGTGGACATAGTAGTGTCGGTATGAACTGAAAGGTACAACATAAAGCTACATTGCAACTTAGCATACCACACTTCAAGCTATGCCACGCGAGATTGACAAATCTGAATGGTGAAGAAGTGTTAGGCGGAGAAGTGTAAGGACGACCAAAGACTCAAGGTGGAACATCGAAATCTTGAGTATGAGTGGAGTGTACAAGGCGAAGGTCGCGATTTAACAGTCGACAATGAAATTGACTTAACTAATAAAGGAGTAAACCTAGTTAAGTGAGCAGTGCTGTCGTAGGGTCCTGACTTAGGATGAACCATGATGGAACCTAACGACACTTGGGAATGAATTGAGATCAACATGGCCTGGACTTAAGAAGTCATTACAAGCACTGTTAACCTAGCATGAGTACCAAGACAATGTTCAAACCGCTTTTAGGTAAACCAGTTGCTACGACTAACGTCGCAAGCATTGTTCAGGTGCTTACACGATGACACTAATGTAGTGTCTCCCGCAAGCTTGTCCAGGTGGGCTCGGTAAGCTCTCGGGACTTAAACTTGATGCGAGACCTTGCCGTGAAGGCATGCATTGCCATCTCGAGAAGATCGTCTTAGCGACGTCCACATAAACCTGGACTCGTCAATGGGGTGAGCGGAATCCCGAACACCACCTTGTGAGTCTTAAGGCTACTGACGTCGACTCGATTGTTGATAAGTGACTCGACGAACTTGTCATCGATGAGTGGTACACCAAGTTAACCAATCCTCTGATCGGTTAGGGAACATCCTCGACACAACCAAGGAACTCTTATCCAAGGTTCCCCTTGGTCTAGTTCTCCTTGTTGGTCGCAACGTTCTTGCATACCTCTACCCCAGGTCATCAGTGATCACCGACACACCTGGTTTGACCTAGAAGACATTTCATTGAGCACCTTGGCTACAGCCAGGACTCGACGAGTCTCGCCTCGACTAAACCCTAATTTGGCTAAACGGCCATCGACCTTTGTGTCGGGGTTGTGTTCTAGCATCATGTACGTTACAAGCATCCTTCATCTCGATGCCAGGACACGATGATGGCTCAAAACGTCACGACGATGTTATGTGGTCAATGACGTCGACACGGCTCATGGTGGAGCATCACGAGCACGCACGGACAGGCCAACGTGATACTAACGACAAAGGAGGTCAACTTAGGGATTTCTATAGGAACGATATCAATGCGAAACATGGACGTACGACTTGACGACACATGAGTACCATTAGCGATCACGATGAACGGACCTCGGTGATGTCAAACAAGTCATTTTAGGGCAAGGTCACCTTGTAGGCATTTCGCCAAATATCTTGGGGTTGTACTTGATTTCCGTCGCTTCATCACCATTCAAAGGGCATCTTGGTACTTAGGCTTGTCGGTTGCAACATCATCCTACCCCTACATCATAGACCAGTTCTAAAC
Organism: Tuctoria greenei; assembly: GCA_036927565.1. Taxonomy (NCBI): domain Eukaryota; kingdom Viridiplantae; phylum Streptophyta; class Magnoliopsida; order Poales; family Poaceae; genus Tuctoria; species Tuctoria greenei. Next base: position 95,174,537 of record JAYESD010000005.1, read on the forward strand.
ATCAACAAAGTTGGTTCTTTCCTCGTGAACATTTCATCGAACACCTTGGCTGCAGCACAGTTCAACTAACCTTTGCACAAATCAGAGCTAACCTTGAACCAGTTGTTGATACCATTGTGTCAAAGGCGTGTTCCTTCATATCCTCTGTCACAAACATCACTTACTTCTCTGCGAGGACGGGACCTATGAGCAGAACGCCATGACGACGGAAAGTAGGCAACAACGTCGATGCATAGCCGATGTGGCCTAACTTCGAACGCGAGCATAGCCTTGCTGGTTGCCTAGAGGTGGACTTGGAACATGCTGTAGCATTGCCGTGGGGTGGAGATACGACAGCGATGGCACGAATGATTGGCGCCGCAGAAAGAACGGGCTTGGACAGCGGTGCGGCCATAGGGCACGGCCGGCGAACACGCAGCAGGGTGGCGGCGAGGGAGGCGCGCGGGCAGGCGGCAAAGCGGCGCTGTGCGCGACATTGGCGGCGCGTGGGGGCGACGCCGGCGAGGAACCGACGCATGGACGACAGGGCACCAGAGGTGGCGGTGCACATGCAGGGGCACGGCGAGGGCGACACGAGCCGATGAGCAGGGTGACGAGCCGTCGGGGCGGTGGTGCGCTCGCGAGCTTGTGGCGCCGTCGGTGGTGAAGGAAGCGGGCGCCTGCGCGGGCCGACGGCCGAGCGCGGGGCAGGGCGCCGTCGGGAGCGGTCAGGGCGAGCGCCGCGTCGGCGGTGCGTGGACGGACGCGGAAGGGAGGGGGTGCGCAGGCCGGGAGAGGAGCGCCGGAGGCGAGCAGTGTGCCGTGGATAGGACCGGGAGAAGGCAGGCGCTGGGATAAGTACCGACGTTTTCATCGCTGTGGCAATCGCGATGGCTCATGCATGGAATCGGTGTCATGCTGTGGGCAGTGCCGACCTGACTTGTGGGCACCACCTGTGGGACCCACCTCCCTCCTTCTTATCTCCATTCTAACTGCAATTAAATATGTAACAGGCTCTAAAAGTGTTAAAAGTAGGCAGGGACACTAAACAAAATATGAGGAATTTATGGGGCAAATCAATTTCAGTATTTGGTAAAGTTTCAAACAAATTCAAATTTTGAATTTGAATTCAAGTGGTGATACTTGGCTCAATGAAATAAATAGTAGATTAGGTTCAAAAATCCTGAAACTTTGAAGTTACCCTTTTTAAACTATAAGGGACCTCAGGAAAAATTTGGAGTTGATTTGGACAAGATTAAGTACAAAGTTTTAAATTTGAAGTCGACTCTGATTAAACTCTCAGTACGTGTCCAATAAATGGAAAATGTGCTTCAAAAATTTTGAAACTTTACCGAGAGTCTATTTGGAATATTAGAAGGTCATGGAAAAATTTAAAGCCTTAGATTTGAATTTTTGTGAATGTCCCATTTTAGGGTTGGAATAATTCATTTTTCTTTCTCTCCATTTTGTTTTCTTTTCTCCTTTAATTTTTCATTGAAAATGTGAATACCTAGAAATTAAGAATTTTACCCCTTAAGTTCCAAATACATTAGCAACCCTGTTCTATATGTAACAGGTTCCTATTTTTAGTGAACATTGGTTAACTCATATGGTTCATGTGAGTTTGGATTTCCAGGTCCACTTTCAAAATTTTTAAGTTCGCATTTTTGCGTTTTTGTTCTTCTAAAAAGCGGGCTTTTACAATCCTTCCCCCTTAAAGGAATCTCGTCCCGAGATTCTAACAAGTAGAATAACAAAAACGATGAGGGAACGTTCCGTAAAAGAGGGTCATTGACTAAGGAAAATGACAATGCCCTTAAAGACTTGGGTTCTACGAAATAGTGATTATCTTCAAGCATCTTAAGAAATTCTAAAGTTTGCTTCAAGTGATTCCAATTTTTAGGTTGATAACCTTAACAGGACGCTCGACATGACAATGTCACATTGTAAAACCTTCACGTCTGTTACTGACCCTTTATTGTTGAACTCTTACACTGACATGACATCTTGTTCTATCCTAGTCTTGACTTGAAGAATTTGCACTGGTTCTTTGCTTCTCTTGGTCACCTTGATAGTTTGAAACTATCCTTGTATTAATTCTTGGTTGCTTGCTTGGTTTTACATAGGTCCTTATAACTTAATGTGGTATTTCCCCTGACATGAGTTAAGATGGTTTACGAGGTTAAACAACAATCATTAACCTCATTTGATGTTTAGTCAACCATAGGATACCTTAGCTGTATCATAAGAGTAGCAAAGCACTCAACATTCTTATGTAATCAAAACAGCAGGAATACTGAAGATATGGCGACTACAAGTTTTTGGGTATATCAACGTCTTCAAACAATAGAAATAGAAGATGAAGACCCTTTGCGGTGGCACAGGAGGATTTAAGGATTCAGCATCCTCATATGTTTCAACACAGCAAAGAACTCAATCATATGGTAACTACAAGGTAATTAGTGTAGCAAGGTTACCATATAATACCACAAGATCTCAGATGGACCCAAAGAGTTTCACGAGGTTGACAATCGAACGGTATCCTCACGAGTAAGGAGATTTTATGGACTTTACGAGGTTGATCATCGAACTGATGACCACTTGATGACGAACGGTATAGTTGAAATAATCAAGGTACTTGAACCTAAACAAGTCAAGGATGGAAGTTCAAGTGTTTGTTTAGTTGCAAGGAAGGTTGAGTGATCGGTTGCCCAGGTATCACAAAATAGAAAGAAGATCAACAATGTAAGAAGTCAAATGAATATGGTAAAATGATCGTAGTCATTAGACACCTTAGAGTAGTTTGAATGGAGTACACAATCTTGCTCTAAATTTTAGTATTATCGTCAATTCCATCATTGGTGGTACATTGGTAATGATGCTTCATGATGCATCATATGTTGTGTGGTGCAATGAATATGAACATGGTATGGTGCAAATGGTGCATATGTATGGTGTAGTAGCTGTTATAGTTTGAGCAAGACTAAATGAACCACACCCACAAAACTTATGTACTGACTGATGATTTGCAAAGATTGGATACTGTGGTCGTGAAAGACACTCAATGAGTAGCGTTACTTTCATGACTCGACCACAGTTAAGGAATTCATAACAGAACGATTGACAAAGAATGTGGGAAATATACCACGTTACCTCGACCTTTCGAAAGCTTGTTCATGTTCTACTCAACTTTATTGTATCTTCATCAGGAGAAAAACAACTAACTATATGTCTCTAGTGATACTTCACTTAACCTTCGCTTCGATTCTGGCAAGAGGAACTGATATCCTTATCGATCACTTTAGTGGAGTTGAAGTCACACTTCTTCTTAGAGTAAATCAATCTGGTGGTAGAGGTTGGATCCTCTTGAAGATGTAATCTTAATTGATCGTCTTCTTGTTGACACGACTTGTTGTAACCAAGGTTGATGGTTGAGCACCACTATTACTTAAGTGCTCACCTTCCCCCTTAGAGTTTTGAACCAGGATGTCGAAGCGTACTTCAAACAATCCTCATGGGAATATGAGATGCAACTCGAGTAATTGCGACCTGTGTTCAACATCACAAGATGTGATGTGGCAAGTCATATAAATCAGACACTAGTATGTCTATCCATGAGAAAAGGCTTCGAATGAGTTTAACACTCCATTCAACTTGATAAATAGTTAAGTCCTAACTCTTGGTCGGTTACGACACTCCTCGAGTTGAAATCGAGAACCGAATGCCTAACAAAAACCAAAAGGTTCACACTGGCCAGGCTATGGTGACAAACGACCAGCCTGGACGCAAACTCGATTTTTTTCCAGTTAATGGCAAAATCAGATCTCAAGGTGAATAACAAAGTTAAAGAACACTTCAAGTCCTTTCCAAAAAGTATTGGTTTGCCTCTAGATCATCCCTGGTTTGCATGTTATGCTATTTTAAAGTCAGCAGAATTTTTCTGCACTTTCAGCAGAACCTGCTTAAAAAGTAGCACTTTTGATCTAAAGTTTTCTGGCTGTCCTGATGGAAATCTGGAAATATTATTATTGATAAAGTTGTAGTCAATGTAATAAGCTTTCCATAATGTATTTATTTGTCTTCATATAAGTTTTTTTTAAGAGATATGCATTTTTAAAGTTTGCTGAAATTTCAGCATTCAGACCTTTATATTCAGTTCAGATTGACCACATTGTATTCAAACTCGATTTGGAAAAAGTAGACAACAGATTCAGGTCTGGAGCCAATTACAAAAATTGTAGCTGACTCACTAACCTGTCCAACGGTTACTCGCACGACACCATTGGATGCAAAATCTGCTAGTTATGGGTCACATTCAGAAAAGTTCAGAGTACTGTCTAGTTTCTGTAGTCCCGGACAGTTTCTGCGATTTCCCAAATTTCACCCACTTAAGGAACGATTTTGGTATTGATATGAATAGAGAAATTGTAGAGAACTTCCAAATATTTCTAAAGAGTACTTACTTGCCCTCGTAGCACTTCTGGTTGAGAAGATATGGCATTTGCAAGTTGACAGTTTTTCAGAAAACTTGGACAGCACCTCCTTTGTTTAAGGATGATTTTGTCCACAATTTTCAGATATACAAATATCAACATTTGCAAAAATAACACATAGCAAACTTGTTGCATACATTATCAAGATTCCATAAAGGTAAAACCCGAAGCCAATCGATGATCCTACTCAAAAGCTAGGGTCTAAACAACAACTAAATCCAATTCTGTCAGATTCGGAAATGTCACGACACCTTAAACGATACTTCGATTTAGACCATGTTATTGCGAGTTTTAGCCGTTGTGTTGAATAGGAAGTCGATAGAGGACTCTTTAAGCCTTACATACATGTATAAACATGCATAGGTTGCATTTCTAGTTTAAGAGTTATGGCCATTCAAAGTTCAGAATTTTTTTTCTGACTGTTTCAGATAGGACCTATATACATGTACTATATTCAACTCCAGTTTCTAATTAGTTCTAAACTGATTTTGAGGTAACATTGAATAACAAAGTTGTATAATATCTCTTCCCCTTTCCATAAATGTATAATAATGGAATAGAAGAGCTTTCTACAAGGAAATATGGCAAAAATTCAGATACTGGTCCATGTAGTTTCAGAACAGCAGCTGCTGTGATAACGGTGCATTTTCATCACCATAAAAGCGTATTTTGGCTTGGAGGTCAATAAAAAAACTTATAGAAGACTTCAAAAGCTTTCCAAAAATTATTCACTTGCCTCCAAAGCCCTCCAGGTTGAAGAGATACGCATTTTTGAAGTGGAACAATCGGTTCAGGTTTCAGAATTTAGTTTGATAGATTATGGTTATTCAAAGCTGATTTGGCCACTGATTTTCAGATGGATAACCTCACAATTTGACAGCAAGTCCCATTACAAACTTGTTTACAAGTCGCAAGGTTTCCAGAAATGTATTACACGAAGGTATTCGACGATTCTACAAAGAATTATGGTTGAAATGCCGAGGCTAGATCATTATATCAAAGAGGTGAAGAAATGCTGGTTTCTAATGATTTGGACGAGTTTCCCCAGTGTTGTTCTGTCCAACTCGTCCAAAGAGAAATCGTCGAGGACCTGAAGATCTCCCCCATCCCTATAGCATACTACGATATCCTATGAAGTTTAACTAGAAGCACATCTTGACATAATCGAGCTAGATTCCGTCAAGACTACACAAAAGCCTTAATCTTCATCCTTCTTCACATTGTACGTTCCATGTCAAAACTTTGATCCAAATCTGACCAGCAACTGGTAGTTGGATCTTACAAGATGATGATGAAGCCACTCTTTCATGGGGGATGGTCAAAGTATCAAATGTGATACTAACGGTACTACGTGTCTTACCAAAAGAAAAGTCTAACCCAATATATCCGGATACGTCTATAGGTGGTCCTAATATCGATCACTCACAAACGTTTGCTACACGGGTCGCTACCGGAGTTAGTGTACCTGCAGAAGACAAACAATCCCCTTTCACACCTTCACACCTCAAGGACGGCACGGGGAAACACGACAGGCAATTACAATAATATATATAATCAAAAGTAAATGCATACGACTCTAGTGTGAGTCGCCCTCGAGCGAAGTCATGTCTCGAGGTACATGGTTGTACTATGTCTGTACAGCAAAGACTCCCGCACGAACCGGCTTATACACGCTCGGGCATACGTGTTTCGCATGCTCCCATAGAACATGAATAGTTCTAGAGATGCATACTATCTGGTTATACACCACCCGACGGGGGCTCCCACTAATTTTGTGTCACGCTTGGGTACCACGTGTCATATGTTCTCAGAAACATGGAAAGTTTCAGAGACTCATATTAACTTTCCATGCTAAGCCACGGAAATTTCACATATCACATCTCGTATGCAGAGTTTACCGAGATTGATCCGCTCTCGGTGGCGTACCTTACCTCTTACCTTGAAGACGGAGCGTCGTTACAGAATAATATAACAAGTTAGTTCACCACCTTTATAACTTATACTAGTAATAGTCCTTAATGGGCATATAGCTAATCCTCACTCGACTACTTCGGAGTTTTCGAAAATAGACTCTTTTCGAGTGTGCTATTCCCAATGAAGCTTTGATACCATGTCTGTGGGGACCCGAGTCCACACATCTGAGGATCTCATTGGGTGGTGCCGTGCGATGCAGCACCTAACAACACACACAAAATGGATACCAAAACATATAAAGTTTTCATTTTATAAGAAGAAGAGTTTATAAAAGAGTGTACCACAGGGGTACACATGCAGCGGAAAATACATACTCACAATCTCACCTAACTGAGCAGGAGAGAAGACGTCCATGCCCTAGGACGATTCTCACTAGCAACATGAAGGACATTCAGCAGCGGCATGGTTCACATGAGATTTATCTCGAGACCTCGAGTCTCATGTACAACCTGAACAGCAGAAATAAAACTAATACCTGCAAAAATCGTTAAAGCGCAAACGTGAGCATAAGGCTCACCAAGACTAACCCATCTCTCTAAACATATGCAGGGTGAATACTAAGCATAGGTAAGGTAAAGCATAAATAGACTCGCCTACAAGTGGATCCTTATATTCATATTTTAAGTAGCAAATGACATTCTTCAGGCACGACACATCATAGACTCCACAATCAAACAAGAAACGCTTTGCCGATGATATGACATGCCAAAAGCACATACTGCTATTACAAATAAAGTATGGGGAAACTGTAAACTTTTAATTGTACTATCTCTAAGTCACACAAGGTTGCAAAGCAATTATAATTCAATACAATATATTTTTCTGGCTTCTTTAGTATTTACTACGTCACAACTCAGTGAACAAGTGGTACTCTATTACCACGAGGGATGGTGATTGCAATCAGGACACACCCGGACAACACGACACAAACGTCATTCGGAAGTGTCAGCGAGTACACCTGTACCTAAGTAACACTTCAGTACTAGGCGTATATGGCCACCTTTCACAAGAAACCCGAATGCCGAGCCCATCTCACCTCCGCGAACAGAAGGTCTCCGCACGGAACACCTCATGTGTGCACCGACCGATTTACACCTTACTGTCCTCAACCCACCCCTATCAATGGTGAGTTAATGGGCCTCGACATCCCAGTTATCGAGTTACGTTAATTTACTGGATTCCATATGTCCATTATGTCACCGGTACAAGTCAAGCTTGTTCGAAGGAGCCGCATACGGACGGGCCTTAACCGACACAGATGGGGCTACCAATCCATTTCCCAACACCTGTCTCGTCAGTACCAACCCAGGCAAGATGTGAGCAAACCAACCTACACAAATCCCCGTCCACGTCTCATATTAAAGAGTTAATGTTATGGTAACAACTCGCGAGTAGGTTCCCTCACTCGACTTCTCTCGCAAGTAGAATTCAACTACTTGACTTGTGATCAGTAAAATGTGACGAATCTCGCGAGTAGTATCCGACATACTCGACTTCAACCGATCTTCTAACTAAACATTAAGCATAGCTATATAAATCGAGGGGGTCTTATACTACCCATCCACTTCAAGGATTATTTGGTCATGCATGTGGGGTATTCAATCAACATAGACCTAATGCACTAAGTCTATTTAATACAGTGTGTATAAAAGCAAAACTTTAAAAGGCACTTAAATGCAAACCGGGGCTTACCTTAGTTTGCGACTCGAATAAATGTCAAATGTTAGTGGTCCTTCTGTGTAGACTCCGCCAAGGACTTCAAGTGGACACCCTGGCATTCTCCTCCTAGCGGAGTTTCTTGTCGATCACCTATCAGCAAGTTCCTATCGACATGATATGCATATAAGTAATTAAGTAGTTTAATAATAGACTCAACGGGGTTGTGTAAACTTTAAGAACGAGGAGTTTGACTAGGAAGGACAGATATGCCTCAGTTGTGTGGGTAACCAGAGGATGAGTCAAGGTGGACATAGTAGTGTCGGTATGAACTGAAAGGTACAACATAAATCTACATTGCAACTTAGCATACCACACTTCAAGCTATGCCACGCAAGATTGACAAATCTGAATGGTGAAGAAGTGTTAGGCGGAGAAGTGTAAGGACGACCAAATACTCAAGGTGGAACGTCGAAATCTTGAGTATGAGTGGAGTGTACAAGACGAAGGTCGCGATTTAACAGTCGACCAATGAACTTGACTTAACTCATAAAGGAGTGAACCTAGTTAAGTGAGCAGTGCTGTCGTAGGGTTCTGACTTAGGATGAACCATGATGGAACCTAACGACACTTGGGACTGAATTGAGATCAACATGGCTTGGACTTAAGAAGTCATTCTGTTAACCTAGCATGAGTACCAAGACAACATTCAAACCGCTTTTAGGTAAACCAGTTGCTACGACTAACGTCGCAAGCATCATTCAGGTGCTTACACGATGACACTAATGTAGTGTCTCCCGCAAGCTTGTCCAGGTGAGCTCGGTAAGCTCTCGGGACTTAAACATGATGCGAGACCTTGCCGTAAAGGCATGCTTTTCCATCTCGAGAAGATCATCTTAGCGACGTCCACATCAACCCGGACTCGTCAATGGGGTGAGCGGAATCCCGAACACCACCGTGTGAGTCTTAAGGCTAGTGATGTCGACTCGGTTGTTGATAAGCAACTAGACGAACTTGTCATCGATGAGTGGTACACCAAGTTAACCAATCCTATGATCGGTTAGGGAACATCCTCGACACAACCAAGGAACTCTTATCCAAGGTTCCCCTTGGTCTAGTTCTCCTTGTTGGTCGCAACGTTCTTGCATACCCCTACCCCAGGTCATCGGTGATCACCGACACACCTGGTTTGACCTAGAAGACATTTCATTGAGCACCTTGGCTACACCCAGGACTCGACGAGTCTCGCCTCGACTAAACCTTAATTTTGCTAAACGACCATCGACCGTTGTGTCGGGGTTGTGTTCCAGCATCATGTACGTTACAAGCATCCTTCATCTCGATGCCAGGACACGATGATGGCTCAAAATGTCACGACGACGTTATGTGTCAATGACGTCAACACGGCTCATGGGGGAGCATCACGAGCACGCACGGACAGGCCAACATGATACTAACGACAAAGGAGGTCAACTTAGGGATTTCTATAGGAACGATATCAATGCGGAACAAGGACGTACGACTTTACGACACATGAGTACCATTAGCGATCACGATGAAAGGACCTCGGTGATGTCAAACAAGGCATTTTAGGGCAAGGCTCACATTGTAGGCATTTCGCCGAATATCTTGGGGTTGTACTTTATTTCCGTCGCTTCATCACCATTCAAACGGCATCATGGTACTTAGGCTTGTCAGTTGCAACAGCATCCTACCCCTGCATCACAGACAAGGTCTAAACATCAACAAAGTTGGTTCTTTCCTCGTGAACATTTCATCGAACACCTTAGCTACAGCACTGTTCAACTAACCTTTGCACAAATCAGAGCTAACCTTGCACCAGTTGTTGATACCATTGTGTCAAAGGCGTGTTCCTGCATATCCTCTATGAGACACATCACTTACTTCTCTACTAGGACATGACCTATGAGCAGAACGCCACGACGATAGAATGTAGGCAACAACGTCGATGCATAGCCGATGTGGCCTAACTTCGAACGCGGGCATAGACTTGCTGGTTGCCTAGAGGTGGACTTGGAACATGCTGTAGCGGTGCCGTGGGGTGGAGATACGATAGCGACGGTGCGAATGATTGGCGCCGCGGAAAGAACGGGCTTGGACGACGGTGCGGCCATGGGGCACGGCCGGCGAACACGCAGCAGGGTGGCGGCGAGGGAGGCGAGCGGGCCGGCGGCGAAGCGGTGCTGTGCGCGACGTTGGCGGCACGTGGGGGCGGCGCCGTCGAGGAGCCGAAGCATGGACGGCTGGGCACCGGCGGTGGTGGTGCGCATGCGGGGGCACGGCGAGGGCGGCACGCATGCGGGGGCACGGCGAGGGCGGCGCGAGCCGGCGAGTAGGGAGACGAGCCGTCGGGGTGTGGAGCGCTCGCGAGCTGGTGGCGCCGTGGGCGGTGAAGGAAGCAGGCGCCTGCACGGGCCAGCAGCCGAGCGCAGGGCAGGGCGCCGTCGGGAGCGGTTAGGGCGAGCGCGACGTCGGTGGTGCATGGACGGACGCGGAGGGGAGGGGGCGCGCAGGCCGGGAGAGGAGCGCCGGAGGCGAGCGGTGTGTTGTGGATAGGACCGGGAGAAGGCAGGGCGCTGGGATAAGTACCAACGTTTTCATCGCACTGGCAATCGCGATGGCACATGCATGGAATCGGTGTCACGCTGTGGGCAGTGCCGACCTGACTTGTGGGCACCACCTATGGGACCCACCTCCCTCCTTCTTATCTCCATTCTAACAGCAATTAAATATCTAACAGGCTCTAAAAGTGTTAAAAGTGGGCAGGGGCACTAAACAAAATATGAGGAATTTATTGGGCAAATCAATTTCAGTATTTGGTAAAGTTTCAAACAAATTCAAATTTTGAATTTGAATTCAAGTGGTGATACTTGACTCAATGATATAAATAGTAGATTAGGTTCAAAAATCCTGAAACTTTGAAGTTACCCTTTTTGAACCATATGGGACCTCAGGAAAAATTTGGAGTTGATTTGGACAAGATTAAGTACAAAGTTATAAATTTGAAGTCGACTCTGATTAAACTCTCAGTACGTGTCCAATAAATGGAAAACGTGCTTCAAAAATTTTGAAACTTTACCGAGAGTCTATTTGGAATATTAGAAGGTCATGGAAAAATTTACAGCCTTAGATTTTAATTTTTATGAATGTCCCATTTTAGGGTTGGAATAATTCCTTTTTCTTTCTCTCCATTTTGTTTTCTTTTCTCCTTTAATTTTTCATTGAAAATGTGAATACCTGGAAATTAAGGATTTTACCCCTTAAGTTCCAAATACATTAGCAACCCTGTTCTGTATGTAAAATTTTAACAGGTTCCTATTTTTAGTGAACATTGGTTAACTCATATGGTTCATGTGAGTTTGGATTTCCAGGTCCACATTCAAAATTTTTAAGTTCGCATTTTTGCGTTTTTGTTCTTCCGAAAAGCGGGCTTTTACAGGCTATTTGCTAGAAAGTACATTTAAAACATAAGAAAAGCATACTAAGATGTCTTTTTGATTAATCCTATCATATCCCAAATAATTGACATAATATGACTCCATCATACACATTTACCATCATAACACATCCATCAATATGTATCCATCCAAGTACCAACTTATTTCCGTCATCATCAATCTTATTCATTTATCACAACCCAACCCATATTCACAACCAAACCATAACCATCCAATTTCCCAATTTCCACTCTAGTCATGTGAGGGTCCAGGTCGCTTATAACCGGGAGCACGACTATCATGATAGTTTTTTAACAATCTGCAGAGGTTGTACCGCTTTACCCGCAAGTTTTTAATTTTGTCCCCTTTTGGTGACTAAAGAACCATCATTATGCCTATGACCTGTCAGTCACATTACACACTTCCATCGATGTGTGGTCAAGAGATCACAAAATAGCCTTTACAAAGGAACTACCAGCATCTTCAGACCCAATGAGGTTTCACCGGTGGTTATGCCTCCAACTGAGCACATCCAACCAGGGGCCCTCTCTTGTGCTGTTCGGATTCCAGGACAGTCTCGCCACTATTGCAAACCCAACTGACTCCGATTCCCCGCTCCCCCAAATGATTCGAACAATGCTGGCAATGCACCTAATTAATTGGCTAAGCCTCACCCATACTTGGAGCTGTGGTGGCACTGTTGTAAGGATCGAATGCCCAAGAGGGGGGGGGTGAATTGGGCTTCTTTTAAAAAATCTAAGCAATAAAACTTAATTCCTAAAAGCCCAATTCCCTACGCAAACTATCTATGCATTCAAGTAAATAGGAACTTTGCGGAATGTAAAATGCATAAACGTAAGGGAAAGGAGGAGGATGCAAACTCCCGAGGAGACACGAGGATTTATCCCGTGGTTCGTCAAGATCGTCAAGATCTTCCTACATCCACGTTGTGGCACCCAACAAAGGGTTTTGCCACACCCAAGTCACCGAGACGAGGGATCTTCACTCTTCCTCTCTGTTTGCCAACTTCGGCAAGGTGGAGCTCAAGCCTTGTACAACTTCGACCCTCCGGGCTTCCACAAACGCCTTGGCAAGCTCCGGAAGTCTCCTCACAGTTACAAACACCAGGGCACTCCCTTGAGGCTCTCTCACTATCCTAGAGAGTCCACTCACCCAGAATGGAGGCACACAAGCTCTCTCTCTAGCTAGTTCTAGCCTAACTCTTGGTGTATAGGTGATCGAAATGGCGTGGAAGTGATTTATCTTGGTCTTGAACGCTTTTGGATGTGTTGATAATGTTTGGTGATCAAGACTTGGTGAAATGACAGGATTAGGGGGTATTTATAGCCAGCCTCCCTGAAATAGCCGTTGGAAAAGTAGGCTGACAGAACTTTACTGTGAACACCGGATGATCCGATGTCTCCCCTTTAGTTATCATCGGTCAAGTTTACTTTAGCTGACGTCATTGTGTCAGATATGACCGTTGTTACTGATGTTGATCCTGTCTTCTCATCAGATTATCCGATGGCTCTTCCTCCAGAATTGACTCAAGCTTGATGCTTACTGGAGTGATTGACCGATGTGTATATTTTGTACATCGGATGATCCGGTGCTACACTTGGTCCAATGATATTGCAAAATGTACTGATGGATCGATGTAGATGAGCCATTCACATCGGATGATCCGGTGAGTGCTTTGTTCTGAGGTCTTCTTCTTCAGTTGAACCAACTCGACCGATGTGTTGTTCTGAGGTATCATCGGTTGATCCGGTGAGTTGATTTTGTTTGCTTCGAGTTGTTTCTATGTGATTCTTTTGTGTCTTGCTCAAATGACCTCTTAGACTTTGTTGAAAATGTATTTCTGATGATTGTAAAGCATTAAGTGTCATCAATTTTGGTTGAGTGACTTTGACATAAGAGCTTTCACTTCTTGTCTTCATATCATTGATCTGATCTCATACATTGATTGAATATGGGTCTCCAATGACATATTGATTTCATTTGATTTAGCGATTATTGGGACCTTGCATTCACAAATTCATTAGTAAAATCCAATGGTTGTCATTAATCACCGAAACCATACCTCATGGGGGCCTAGATGCTTTCAATCTCCCCCTTTTTGGTGATTGATGACAACACAACAATTAAAGCGCAATAGTAATGAATTTGATAGAATGAAACATAAACGGATATGTAATGAATACAAGATTATCACACTTCAAATTTGAAGGCTCAAAATCAAATGATCACAAGATATAGATAGACGTCAAATAAGCTCAATTGATTAATAACTTAGGAGTACACAAGAAATGCCAAATGAGTAGCAAAAGCATCGAATTACAAAAGATGATATAGATAAACTCCAAATAACAAAAGATAACTCACAAGAAGGACTCCCCCTATAGCTAGGACACTCCCCCTGAGACTAAGCTCTCCTCCCCCTGACTCCTCTAACTCTTCTCCCCCTTTGGCATCAAGACACCAAAAAGGGATCCGAGTGCCTAAGGACCCTGAGAGCTGGACGCGATGACGAACTGGTCACCGTCGCTGTCGTTGGAGCTGCTGCCTGGCGTAGCAGTGGAAGGAGCTGTCGGAGCCGTAGGAGCCACCGTCGGTGCCTGCTGTGTAGGAGCTACTGGAACAGGGGCACTGACGACAGAGGCCGGCGTCTGCTGGAACAGGGTCGTAGCCGGCAGCGGGGAGTGAATCGGTGCGCCAGGAGCCAGCAAAGGAGACATGCTAAAGGAGGGGATCGGTGTAGACGGCACCGGAGCGGCAGCTGGAGCCAGGACTTGTGGTGGTGGAGCAACTCCTGGCAGCTACGACGGGAGGGCAATCCCGGTCTGGGTGTAGAGGTTGGTGATCAACCCCAGAATGTCCATCATCGCCTGCTGCGTCTGCTGCTGCTGGTCGAGGGAGCGCTGATGCATCTGGTCGATCAGCCCCGTCAGCCGATTAGTGTCCTCTCGCCTCTCACGGGCGATCTGACGCTGCATCTCCTGCTGCCGCTCCTGCTGGAGCTCCAGAAGTTGGGCGGCATGCTCCGCTCAGGCCTGCTCAGCTGCAAGCCTGTCCAGACGCTGTTGCTCAACCATCTGCTGAAGAAGTGACGTGAGCTCTGACGTCTGGGAGACCTGTGCCTCAGTGACGGGAGGTGGAGTAGGTGGTGGCACTGTAGAGCCTCCAGCCTCCGCGTCGTGCTGCCTGGGTGAGGGTGGAGGTGGAAAGTACTCCTCGACACTGTCGTCGGTGTCGCTCTTGGACTAGATGTGCTGCAAGTCCTCACCCTGTGCCTCTACCTCAGCTAGCCTCTCATCCTCCTTCTCCAGGTCCGACCAGTCCTCCTCAAATAGCTGTGCCCTGACCTGATGCTCGACTGGACGGCCAAGACGGCAGTCTCGAAGAGCTGGGGCACGGTAGTGACCGAACTGTGTGACACTCTTGTCAGTGAGACGGTCATGCACGGCGGACTCCTCAGGGACCATCATGGAGAGCAGATAGCTGATCCAGTGTCCATACACGAGCTGCCTCATCATCCCCAATCCATCAGTGATCACGTCCTCCATCTCGCATATGAGGACGTCCACGATGTCGAACTCCATCCCGTTCATGATGTAGAACAGGAGAGTCTGTTGAAGGCTGGTGAACCCCTCCAAGTAACCTGACCTCGGCAAGAGCGTGCGGCGCAAGGCGAGGTGCAATGTGCGTGTAGCTGGGGTCAACAGAGCCGGTACCCTCGGCTGGTCTGGAGAGAAGGTCGGGCCAAACAAAGAGTGGATCTCCTCCAGTGCTGGTGCCACTCCTCCAGTGAGCGGCCTCCTTGGTGGATCTGCCTGACCATACACTCTCTCATTCACGCAAGTGTCGTGCAGGTCCACTCCTAGCAGCTGTGCCAGTGTCTGCCTTGTCAAGTGATAGTGCTGGCCCATGAACATGAAGTCAATCGATCTTCTGCCCTCAAAGACGTAGAGGGTGGCGTAGAACACGCGTACCCAATCCTCCACATAGGCACTCCTCTCATAGGACATCAGGTGCACCAAACCTCTGTACCTCTCGAAGTATGGGCGAATCTCCGTCTCAGCAGCCAGAGCGAGCTGATCCCAGTCCAGAAAGATGTGCTGGAACAACTTGTGACCTCGGCGTCTGTAGGTCTCGTAGAGGGACGCCTGCGTCACAGTCCAGAAATGAGTGTCCACAAGAGCTTCTCTGGGCTGCGGGTACCACTCCTCAAGCAGCACACTCCACCTGAGTCGGCGGAGCTACTTGGCCTCCATCTTCTGGTAATCAGTCAACTGGACTCCTTCAGCGACATGGACAGTGGTGTCCATCTTGTAGATGGCTCGCTGGGCCTCCATGTCCTCACGACGATCAGCAGTCATCGGTCTCGGACGTGGTGCTGCCGGGGGAGGACCCCCACGGGTCTGGGCTGAGCGCCGGCAGACGAGAGGCTCTTCTGGCTCTCCTTCGGACTCAGACTCATCGATCACGGGAGGCTGCCTCGGACGAGCCTCGCAGATCCTCAAAGATTCTCCTCGGCCACGCTCACGCTCCTTGGCGGCGCGAGCTGCCATCAACGCCTTCTTCTCCTCCTTCAAAAATTTCTGCTTCTTCGCGGCCGGCTCCGCGATGGCCTTGCCCTTGTTCTTCTTGTCACGAGCCATTGCGATCGGGCGCGTGAACAGAGTTGACAACGTCGAACACACGGAACGGCGACGCGGAGATCGACTCGGCCAGAAACCCTAGCAACGACCGTTGAGGGTGGTGGTGGTGTGGCTGGGTGGCGGTGGTGCGCGAGCGGTGGTCGGCGACCGGAGGCGGCGGGCGGCGACGGGCGACAGCGGCCGGAGGGCGGCGGCGGCGTCCGGCGGCGGCGGTGGCGCAAGGGCGAGTGAGGTCGGCGGCGGAGGTGCGTGGCGGCGTCGGGATCGGGATAGAGAAAGGAAAAAGACGAACGGCCGTTTAAATAGTGAGTCCCAAACCCTAGCCGACATTTTAACACCGGATGGACTGATGTTGAACGATAGATGCATCGGTCGAATGCCACAGTAAAGGTTTTCAGAAAAGTGCTGTTGACACCGGATGGACCGACGTTGAGGGATGGGAGCATCGGTCGAATGGCACAGTAAGGGTATTCAAAAATGGAATGTTGACACCGGATGGTCCGACGTGGGATGAAGTAGCATCGGTGGAATTTGGCACAGTTCCAGAAGAGTGAACACCGGATCGACCGATGTTTTTCAGAATGAGCTCATCGGTTGAATTGGGATAGCGATTAAGCTGGCCCTTGGAGATTGAATACCAATTGATCCGATGAGAGATTGACCTAGGCATCGGATAATCCGATGACTACTGAACAGCAACATCCCATATATGTCCTTTGACCAAACAAACAAGCAAAGAGAAACACATGTCTTAGGACTTTTTGGGCAACCCCTTACCCCTCAAAAATGCTAATTTGCCAATAACTTGGCTAATCCTTAAGGCAAATAGAACACCGAAGAAAAATAGGAAGGAAATTATCCAAATAAAATGTAAGGCCCATGCTTTGTGAGCTAGAGTATGAAGACTTCTATCTCTTTAAAGCATGTTCCTCTAGGCATTAACGCACCTAACATTTTTTTTCTTTCCACCTTATATGAGTTGAGATATTGCATTTCAAACAAGTCTCTTTCTCATGAGGTGGGTTCCCCTTTGTGACAATCTACCGTATGCAATGCCAAACATTGATAATGCAATAAATTACAAGTCTATATGGCAGGCATCATGCAAGGCATAAAATAAATCTATCTTGCCAAATTTGAACCTTTCAAAGGCTTCTTCAGGGAGAGCCACTCTCCAAACCTTGGTAAAACCCAAAAGAACCTCCATCCAAGGCTAACCCTTGCTCACCCCTATCCTTTGAGAGTTAGGCAAGACCTATATGAAATGCATTCTTACATGACGTTTGATGCATCTAGCACATTTAATTCACTTCTTAGCCTAGAAAAAGTTTTCTCATCAAGTGGTTTGGTGAAGATATCTGCCAATTGTTCTTCGGACCTAACACCTCTCAAAGAGATGTCTCCCTTAGCTTCATGGTCCCTTAAGAAATGATGGCGAATATCAATGTGCTTAGTGCGGGAGTGTTGAACGGGGTTTTTAGCTATCTTAACCGCACTTTTATTGTCACAAAGGAGAGGCACACAACCAAGTTTAATCCCAAAGTCCAAAAGGGTTTGCTTCATATAAAGAATTTGGGCACAACATGCACCAGCCGCTATGTATTCCGCTTCCGCCGTGGACAAGGCGACGGAATTTTGCTTCTTGCTTGACCAAGATACTAGGGAACGCCCAAGCATGTGGCACCCACCGGAGGTACTCTTGCGATCCACGCGACATACGGCAAAGTCCGAATCCGAGTATCCCACAAGATGGAATTTTGCACCTTTAGGGTACCACAAGCCCACACTAGGGGTATGCTTAATATACCTAAGTATCCTAAAGACCGCCTTCCTATGCGATTCTTTAGGTGCCGGTTGAAAGCGAGCACACAAGCATACACTAAACATGATATCGGGCCTAGATGCGGTAAGGTAGAGTAATGAACCAATCATAGAACGGTAGTTAGATTGATCAATAGGTTTACCGTCCTTATCTGCGTCGAGATGACAATTGGTTGCCATTGGAGTGCTTCTTGAGCTACAATCACCCATCTCAAATTTCTTCAAGAGGTCCTTGGTGTACTTCTCTTGATAGACGAAGGTCCCCTCTTGAAGTTGCTTGATTTGAAATCCAAGGAAGAAGTTGAGCTCTCCAATCATTGACATCTCGAATTCCCTAGACATCATTTTGCCAAACTCATGGCTAAGAGCTTCGTTAGTTGAACCAAAAATAATACCATCAACATAAATTTGACAAATGAACAAATCTCCGTTGATGTCCTTGGTGAAGAGTGTAGTGTCCACCCTCCCGATCTTGAATCCTTGCATGATGAGGAAATCCCGTAGTCGTTCGTACCACGCCCTAGGTGCTTGCTTGAGCCCGTAGAGCGCCTTGTGAAACCTATACACATGATTAGGATTCCTCGGATCTTCAAACCCGGGAGGTTGTTCAACATAAACAAGCTCGTTAATGTAACCATTAAGAAAGGCACTTTTCACATCCATTTGATAAAGTCTAATATTATGATGTGAAGCAAAAGCAAGGAGTATACGGATGGCTTCTAGCCGGGCGACAGGAGCAAATGTCTCCCCAAAGTCTAGTCCTTCAACTTGCGAGAACCCTTTGGCCACAAGTCTTGCCTTGTTGCGGACCACAACGCCGTTCTTGTCTTGTTTGTTGTGGTACACCCACTTTGTTCCGATGACGTTCTTGTCCTTGGGTCGCTCCTCCAACACCCAAACTTCATTGCGGATGAAGTTGTTGAGTTCTTCTTGCATGGCCATCACCCAATTTGGGTCTTGGAGTGCTTCCTCAATGTGAGTGGGTTCTACACATGAAACAAACGAGTAGTGCTCACAAAAGGAGGCGAAATGGCGAGAACGCGTACTTACACCCCTTGATGGACTTCCAATGATTTGGTCCATTGGATGCACCTTGGAGATGCGTCCATGCCTCATAAGTGGTTGTGAAGCACTTGGCGAAGGTGATGCGTGTTGCTCCTCTTGTGGTTGGACTTGATCATGGACTTCTTCTTCTTCTTGATGTTGTTGTGCTTGTGAATCTTGAGTTGACAATGGATCATCCTTCTCTTCTTTGTCAACTTGAGGCGCCATGGAGGTGTTGTTGTTGGAACATGAAGCTCCCCCTTGATCATGGCTCTCCTAAACTTCAGGCTTGATGTCTCCAATGGTCATGTTCTTCATGGCTTCTCGTAGAGGCTCATCATCTATTTCATCATAACCAAAACTCTCCTCTTGGGAGCCATTAGATTCATCAAACTAAACATCACAACTTTCCTCAACTAAATCGGAGGTTTGGTTGAATACTCGATATGCTTTTGAGTTTGATGCATAACCAAGGAATATACCAACATCACATCTTCTTTCAAACTTACCGAGCTTTTTCTTGCGGTAGATGTAGCACTTGCATCCAAAGACTCGAAAGTAGGAGATGTTGGGCTTTCTCCCAATGAGAAGCTCGTACGGGGTCTTTTGAAGTAGGCGATGTAGGTAGACCCTATTTGCGGCATGGCACGCCGTGTTGATTGCTTCGGCCCAAAACTTCTCCGATGTGCCGTAGTCATCAAGCATTGCTCTCGCAAGAGTGATGAGTGTCTTGTTCTTCCATTCAATGACACCGTTTTGTTGAGGGGTGTATGTGGCCGAAAATTCATGCTTCACACCTTCACGGTCACACCACTCCCCAATGTTGTAGTTCTTGAATTCGGTGCTGTTGTCACTCCGGACCTTGATGATGGGAAGTTGAAATTCCCTTTGAGCGCGGTTGGCGAAGGTCTTGAACACTTCCGGAGTTTCACTCTTGTCACCTAGAAACAAAGTCCAAGCATAGCGAGAGTTGTCATCAAAATAACAAGACAATAGAGGTAATCGCCAAGACTTTGATATGTGGACGGTCCGAAGAGGTCCATGTGAAGTAGTTCAAGTGGCTTGGAGGTTGACACCATTGTCTTCATTGGGTGGTGTGAAGCAACTTGCTTCCCGGCTTGACAAGCGCTACAAAGCTTGTTCTTCTCAAATGTGACATCCTCCACGCCGGTCACCATCCCAAGCTTGAATGAATTCTTGAGTTTGTCCATCCCTATGTGCGCTATGCGTCGGTGCCATAGCCATCCCAAACTTGCCTTAGTGAAAAGGCAAGTGGTCAAGCTAGCATTCTTGTTGGAGAAGTCCACTAGGTAGAGGTGTCCATGCCGAAATCCTTTGAAGACAATGTCTTGGCTTGTTTCACTACTCACAACAACATCATTTTTGCTAAATGTGCATGTTAGTCCAAGATCACATAGTTGTGCAATAGAAATTAAATTGAAACTAAGTGACTTAACATACAAAACATTAGAAATAGATAAGTCATTTGAAATAGCAATTTTACCTAACCCAATTACCTTGCCCTTAGAGTTATCACCAAAGGTGACTTGTTCATGATTGCCGGGGTTTTCTATGGTGGTGAACATACCATCATTGCCGGTCATATGTTGAGTGCACCCGCTATCGAGTACCCAATGCTTTCCTCCGGCTTTGTAGTTCACCTACACACATGAATTCAATTTTTGACTTTAGGCACCCAAGCCAACTTAGGTCCTTGTATGTGTGATACAAGTGTTTTTGGGACCCAAAGTTGCTTGGGGAGCTTCCCCTTCATGCCCTTCATGTCTTTGCCAATGAATCTTGCCTTCACCTTGCCATGTACTTTACTCAAGAGATAATAATGATAATTGAAAGTAGATTTGTAGTTAGTAGGCAATTTTGGAGAAGGTCGGTTAGGAAGAGGACACTCCCTTGTGTGGTGACCGGTGACCTCACAATGTTGGCAATAAGAACCAACTTCCTTGATGAAGCTTGTTCTTAGCTCCGGTGAGGGCACCTTTCCTTTGTTAGGCACCGGGAAGGATCCAAGTCCTCTCTTGTTGAAGGCCTTTGCTTGTTGGAAGAGAATTTCCTTGTGCTTGATTTCTCCATCTGAAAGTCTAGCCACACTAGTGCGGAGACTCTCAATTTCTTCCAACAAGTCCTTCTCCCTAGCATTTGCTTTCAAAGGCAAAGACTTGTTCAAGGCATTAGTGACATGAGAAGTAATGGATATCCTATCATTAAGAGTTTGCTTCTTTATATTTTTCAACTCTTGATCTAGCACGTCATGAGCAAGTTTAAGTGTTTGATGTTCTTGTACAAACTTGTTGTGCTCTTCCAAGAGTGTTTGGTGTGCTAAGTTAAGCTCATGATTATCTAACTTGAATTTAGCCTTTTCTTCCTCAATTTGCTTGACATGAGATTTGAGTGTGTCATGCTCTTTGAGTATGCTTTCATACTTGTCGAGCAAATCAAGGTTAGCACTCTCAAGTCTAGCACGAGTTTCTTCAAGAGTTTTAACCTTACTCTTTTACCTCTTAATGATAGCATGATATTCATTTATCAAAGAAGTTAAATCATCAGGGGAAAGCTCATCATTGCTAGAGTCATCAAATACCTTGGTGTTACCTTTTGCCATGAGGCACATGGGCGGTGGATGAAGAGGTGAGTCATCATTGTTGGCAATGGCGAGGCCGGCCAAGCTTCCTTCTTCCGCTTCACTCTCTTCATCACTTGTTTCTTCGTCGGTGACCCATTCATTTGCCTCACATATGAACACCTTTTGTGGGCCATTTCTCTTCTTTGGGAAGAGTCTTGCCTTCTTGTCCTTGTCATGTTTCTTCTTCCCAAAGGCTCTTGGTTTGGGTTTGGCCTCTTCTTCATCATCATCACTCTCTTCAAGCTTGCGATGCTTGCTCTTGTAGTTCTCTCTTCTTTTGTCCGGTTTTGGACAATCGCAGGAGATGTGGCCTTGACCACCACAATTGTAGCAAGTCTTGTGATCATCTCTCCTTGGTAGAAACGCTTTCTTCTTGGGATCAAAGGTGTATCCCTTCTTGGTAATCTTGGAGTTCAAGCGTGAGAACTTTCTCATCATCAATGCAAGCTCATCATCATCATCTTCACATGATACTTGCTCTTCTTCACTTGAGCTAGGCTCAACCACCTTCTTCTTCTTGAGGCTTGTTTTCTTGGTGGAGGCCTTTAGAGCAATTGTTTTTGAGGATGATTGCTCCATCATCCCAAGCACACTCATCTCATGAGCGTGAATTTCTCCAATGAGCTCTGAAACTTCAATGTGGTCTCGTGACTCTTTTTGGAGCATGGAGTTGATGATGTTGTACTTTTGCTTGGGAAGGAGCATGAGGATCTTGCGGTTGATGAGTCCCTTGCCAAGAGAAGCAATGTCAAGAGCATTAATTTCTTCAATAAGTACATTCAAGCGAGAGAACATCTCATTGACATTTTCATGAGGTAGCATCTTAAATTCATCATATTTTGCTTTAAGCATGTGATATTTAAGTTCCTTCACACAAGAAGAACCCTCAAGAATTTCTATCAAGCAAGCCCAAATTTCACATGCCTTTTCTTTGCTAGCAATCCTAGAAAAAACATCTTGACTAATGCACTCATAGATTGCATTCCTAGCTTTAGCATCCCATTTAATTTTATCACCAACATAGTTATGTTCTCAAAACCCCGCGTGGGTCGCTTCCCATACTTCGGGAGCAATATCCTCTAGATAAGCGCGCATGCGTGCTTTCCAATAGTCAAAGTTCTTGCCCTCGAAGATAGGAGCCGAACCCCCAACCTTGGCCATTTTAGCTCTCTAGCGGTGAAGCTAGAATGATCCTATGAGCAACCTTGCTCTGATACCAATTGTAAGGATCGAATGCCCAAGAGGGGGGGGGGGTGAATTGGGCTTCTTTTAAAAAATGTAAGCAATAAAACTTAATTCCTAAAAGCCCAATTCCCTACGCAAACTATCTATGCATTCAAGTAAATAGGAACATTGCGGAATGTAAAATGCATAAACGTAAGGGAAAGGAGGAGGATGCAAACTCCCGAGGAGACACGAGGATTTATCCCGTGGTTCGACAAGATCGTCAAGATCTTCCTACATCCACGTTGTGGCACCCACCAAAGGGTTTTGCCACACCCAAGTCACCGAGACGAGGGATCTTCACTATTCCTCTCCGTTTGCCAACTTCGGCAAGGTGGAGCTCAAGCCTTGTACAACATCGACCCTCCGGGCTTCCACAAACGCCTTGGCAAGCTCCGGAAGTCTCCTCACAGTTACAAACACCAAGGTCACTCCCTTGAGGCTCTCTCACTATCCTAGAGAGTCCAATCACCTAGAATGGAGGCACACAAGCTCTCTCTCTAGCTAGTTCTAGCCTAACTCTTGGTGTATAGGTGATCGAAATGGCGTGGAAGAAATTGCTCTTGGTCTTGAACGCTTGTGGATGTGTTGATAGTGTCTGTTGATCAAGACTTGGTGAAATGACAGGATTAGGGGTTATTCATAGCCAGCCTCCCCAAAATAGCCGTTGGAAAAGTAGGCTGATAGAACTTTACTGTGAACACCGGATGATCCGATGTCTCCCCTTTAGTTATCATCGGTCAAGTTTACTTTAGCTAACGTCATTGTGTCAGATATGACTGTTGTTAGACCGATGTTGATCCTGTCTTCTCATCGGATTATCCGGTGGCTCTTCCTCCAGAATTGACTCAAACTTGATGCTTACTGGAGTGATTGACCGATGTGTATATTTCGTACATCGGATGATCCGGTGCTACACTTGGTCCAACGATATTGCAAACTGTACAGATGGAGCGATGTAGATGAGCCATTCACATCGGATGATCCGGTGAGTGCTTTGTTCTGAGGTCTTCTTCTTCAGTTGAACCAACTCGACCGATGTGTTGTTCTGAGGTATCATCGGCTGATCCAGTGAGTTGATTTTGTTTGCTTCGAGTTGTTTCTAAGTGATTCTTTTGTGTCTTGCTCAAATGACCTCTTAGACTTCGTTCAAAATATATTTCTGATGATTGTAAAGCATTAAGTGTCATCAATTTTGGTTGAGTGACTTTGACATAAGAGCTTTCACTTCTTGTCTTCATATCATTGATTTGGTCTCATACATTGATTGAATATGGGTCTCCAATGACATTGATTTCATTTGATTTAGCGATTATGGCGACCTTGCATTCACAAATTCATTAGTAAAATCCAATGGTTGTCATTAATCACCGAAACCATACCTCATGGGGGCCTAGATGCTTTCAACTGTAAAACCTGGATTCTCACTCCACGAATCGGTCCTTAGATCTAAAGCAAGCAAAACCACCATATCATCCAACCCAACCCACATAACATGCTTGCTTAGATCTCCCAAAGTCCCATGTTACCAATTAACCATATTCATCAATTCACATCATCCATAAGTTTATTAATTCATAATTAATCCATTTGGTTGTTTTCCCATCCCAATTAATTAGAGGAAAGCAAAAAGGTGAAAATGTCCTTCCCGACTCTCTACAGTATGTCCCAAGCGACAGGGATTGTCAAACAAGACTAGTAAACACCTATATTGGGTTTCCATCAATTTGACACAAGCATGATGTTTTGCAAACAAAACATTTAAAAACAGGATCAAAATGTTCAAGGACACTTGCCTTGCTCTTGATATTTGTTGGAATAAAAAACTTCGACCTTCTGGTGCTGGAGGTCCTCGACATCACCCTATAAAGCAATACCTTCTATTCCGCGCAACAAACATACAAAAGAAACATTACAATCGATAAATTCTCATATATTACTCAATATGCCATGATATCCATGATTGATGCAATTATGTGGTAATGCATGTTATCAAGGTGCTATCATTGCTTACTAACTAGTTACAATTAAGTATCACATGTTAGATCAAGTTTTAAGTTAATTTGGAGAAAATTAAGAAAGATTCTGGGATTTTCAGAACTGACAAACCGGACTAGTCCGCACTCTAGCCGAACATGTTCGTTCTAGAATAGAAAGGAAATCGAACTAGTTTGCACAGGGACCGGACAAGTCCGTTATGGCTAGGGTTTTGGCAAATTTTCAACTGGAGCATGGTTAAAGTTTATATGGAACCATAATTTACATGGAAAAAGATACATCTAAGATGTTTACCGTGAATCCAAGGGTTCAGGGGTTGAGGACTTGATGGAATCCAAGAATTTGATGTTTAGATCCAAAGAAGATGAGGAACATGGTGGAGGGAAACATTGACGATGAAGTGTTGATGAAGATCGCAGGAGTGGCGACAATCTTGGTCGATCCTCCTTCTCTTCCCCCTGTAGTGGAGGCTTCTTGATGGTGGCTCTGACGAATAAAGGGTTGAGGCTTTCATATCATGTGGCAAAGGGGTGAAAGGGTGGGTGTTGGGGTGTTTATCTACGAGGGTTTGGGTGGAATTCATGTATAAGGCGGTGGAGGCCTTGGAGGGGTCCCACCCGGGTTCCACAGGGGTTGGGAACGATGTTCTTCGGCCCAATTAAGGTAATTACCCAAAAGCCCGTCAAGGAGGAAAAACATAATCCGAGTTGGGAACACAGAACTAGTCCGCTTGGGAGCCGGACAAGTCCGATATTGAACAGAGAGTTGAACGGGCAAGTCTGGTGGTGGTCCGAACAAGTCCGATCGAGTAAAAAGACTAAAACGGCCAAGTGCGGTTAGATATGGACAAGTCCGAAAAGGATAAGAAAGCAATACGAAAAAGTCCGGTATGATGTCAGACCAGTCTAGGGAAACAACAAAACTATTTTCAGACCAGTCCGCAGTAAAAACAGACATGTCCAGAAAACAACAGGGGAATATCGGACTAGTTCGAGTTCTAGTCCGGACAAGTCCGCACTGAAACCAGTTTTTAGTTGCTGTTTTTCTTCTAGTTCATTTTTCAACTTGTTCCTTTTGTGTTACTTAATGTTAAACATGTATAAGAATGTATGCAATGGATGATGGATGAAAATGAGGGTGTTACAACCGCTCCCCATCTTCTGAAAACAAGCGAGTTTGCTTTGTAATTTTGCCACCCGTTCTTGCTAAATCTCTTGCTAGATTTCCCTCTGGACTTTCTCCTTGTCTTCCTGTGACAAGTCTTCCAACTAAATGCCTATAATGTGTGAGGATCCGGGTCCCGATATTCTAGGAATCTTATTGGGTGGTGTGATACGATGTGACACCAAATAGCACAACACAAAAAAGAACTAAGAACACATAAAATAAAAGTTCATGTTTCATTATTCACAAATTTTACATCAAAATTAGATACAATAGAGGAAGACTTCAAATACTCTCCCAAACCTAAACTATAGTAGTAGCGGTCATATCCAGCCGGCAGAAACTCCACTCTAGCCAAACGGAAGAAAGCAGCAGCATCCAGGGTTTCTACTCGGCTACTTACCCGTAAAACGGTAAAGCTTCACTAGAAACCCATCACAGATAATTACCTGCAAAATCCGTAGAACTGCAACCGTGAGCACAAGGCTTAGCAAGAATTAGTCGTCTCACCTAAAACATGGAACTCTACATGCTGGAAACTCTAAGACTGTAATCTAAATACATAATGAAAACTAACAGTGCATCTTTCATTCATTTTTTTATTAACATGTGAAGTCCTTGGGCATGGCAACATCATGAAGTCCACAATCAAACAAGAAATGCTTCTTCCAGATGTTACTAGCCCAAGGTTACACACATTTTATAGTAGCAGGTTAATTATTTTGTACATAAATGGAATAAGCATTTTCACCCTCCATACAAGTTCATTAATCATAAAGCACAATTAATCAAGGTTCCAAATTTATTACACTACTACAATAATCCTAATTGCAGGCGGCTCCAAACCTATTATCACACGCGGTTTTTAAGACCGCCTGAAACGAAGAGCCTGTGATAATCCGCAATTTCACAGGCGGAGAAGTGAAACCGTCTAAGTAGACACATTATCACTGGCGGTTTTTTACTTAGGCTAGCCGCCTATGAAGATATGTTATCACAAGTGGGTCGTGCAGCATATATAACCACCCGTGATAATTGTGTTATCACAGGTGGATCCGGACCTACATCAAGCCGCCTGCAAAGACAGTTTATCGTAACCATTTTCTACCATAATAGTAACCCCCTGTGATAATTAGGTTACCACAGATGATTCTTTACCTATATCTAGCCTCCTGTGATAATTGTTTTTCACAGGCAGGTCTATCCATTGGTAAATAACAACCTATGATAAGGTATAACCTATGCAGTACTAGCTACTGTTATTTCTAATTTCCAGGTCAATTACATATAGTGACAGAATAGAAGTCAACAATATCATCACAAAAGTCAACAATATCATCACAGAAGTCATCTCATAGAAGTCAATTTCACTAAAACAATATACATATGTACAAGTTACACATACAATTCATCTCATAGTTTACAAGTTTTCAATAAAAATTGTTCATATTGGCATAGTTGTAAAGTTCTGGCACATCAGGTATTGCGCCATTCTCATCAAAGAACTCCCCTCTTTTGTGCAAAATTTCAAGACAAACGAATTGACAGAGTTCAGCAGCAATCTTCTCGGTTCCTTCACCAGGAATACTTCTACAAAGTGGGCATTCTTCGCGTGCTGCAATGAAACACATAACAAGGTTTAGAATGAGTTGGTTTGAACAATCTCAAAGTATAGATCAAAGTGAGAGTATACAGGAATTTATTTGGTATTTTTGGAGCAGTTGTACTATGAGCAATTGAATTTTGAAGTTGGAATCAAAATATGAAAATAATGTTTCTGGTAATATTGAAAGCAGAGAATATAAGTATTAAACTATGCTAGTTACAATGAAAATGAAAATCAAAAGTAAGAAAATAAGATATCGACATTAAGGACAACTTACATCCTCACGATTCACTCTATATTCGATGGCGGTCCGAAGATGCTCGCATACATAATACCTGCATAAGACACTCCCAGCAGGCTCCTTCGAACAAGCATAATACTTTTTAATGTCCAATGCATTTGTATTAGAAGGTCTCTCACCGCCAAGCTGTTCTGCGTCAAACCGCCAAGCGCTGTAATATAAGAAATGTCATATAAAACTTGTCGACACATTCTAAATGTGTGTAAATTAAAATTATTGAATAAACATACAGTTTCAAAATGGGAAGGAAATCTTTGTAATGATCTGGTGGGTAATCGGCCGAAACCAAAAATGTTGCCATTCCCTGCGTTGGCTTGATGAAGATCATTATGTAGTGATCACTGCAAGCATACAAACACACATGTTAACAATTACCAATAATTGCTATTTCAATGTCATGTGTTGAACTTACTCGAAGTGGTATGGAGCCTTTACGAGGTCCTTGCCATCTCTGACAATGTTAAACATCGCATGTCCTATGTAAGCTGCAACTTTTGTCCTTCTATCCTTCTTATGTTTTGCGATTGCTTTTTCAAATTCTATTTTTTTCATGTGCTTGAACTTTGCTGAGTCTCGATCCGCCTTGACGTCGAATAGCATCTTTGCAATCCATGTAGGGTCAAGGATACCTGTCTTGCGTTTCATCTTTTTATTATCCATGTATTGCATCCTATTGAAGAAGTCCAGAATTGTTATAATCTCATGAAATGTGTATGCGTGTAGTAATAAAAGCAAATGCAAAATATTAGAGGCCCTTACAAGAACCAGACGAGTAGCAGGTTCATATCGAGCATGCCCCGATGGAAAAGGGCATGCAACTCTTCAAATAAAATGACTCGTCTATATGCTCCAGTGCTCCAAAATGCATCTTTTAGAATATGTAATGTGACGCAAGAAAGATCATATTTTGTGCTGGCAAGGATGTACCACTCATGCATTCCTTTGAGCAGGGAAGGTTGTTTGCTAAGTTGTAAGGATGTCATGAACTGTTTCCCATTCTTAAATTTAGGAGGAACATCATCAAGCTTGTATATTGGAAATCCAGGTTTAACTAAAGCTGTTCGCCGATTATACATGACACCGTCTTCTTCCCACTCTTCGATATCTTGTCATGCTGGCTCCTGAAAAGAACGAGATGCACTCGATTTTCTAATATTTTACTTCATAGTTTCCAAATACTTTGACACTTCTGATGAAGGTTTCTTAATTTTCTATGAGCTAACTTTGATAGGCACCAATGATCGAGGAGTAGTCATCGGAAGTTGGACACTGGCTTGTTGTTGAACCTATTGTTCAACTGATTGCTCTTTACTCCCAGCAGCTGGCTCTAGTACTACTTCAAGTTGTTGCTCAACTGTTGCCTCTTTACTAGCAACAGCTTGATCCTATACTGCTTGAAGCTGTTGTCCAACTTGTTGCTCTTGGATATCTTTGCTAGCAAGGTTACTATCATCCTTGTTGAGACATAGGGGGAGTGGAACTTCCTGGACTGGGATTGGATCTTCTTGGACTTTCGCCTTAGAAGATGGGGTCGTAGTATTTTGAGATGTGAAGGGGCTAGATATTGGCCCATTTTCCAACACGATATCGCGTCGGTGCCAAAGGATTAATTTGTTGACAACCTGCCCCAGAGTCGCGATCCCCTCATGTGTGATGTGGTCTATTTCATAATCTTCATAATCATTATCAATGATCTGAAGAACTTGCACCACAACATAATACAACGAAAGTGGATTCCCGTTGAAGTCAGGACCAGGCTTTGCCATAGCAGTGGAAACCTGTTTGGTTTTGTTCCCTGCTCTGCTGATCGGGACAAGAAGATGACAAGATTTGTTGTTTGCAATATCATCGACAGCAAACTTTTGGGTTAACCCTGAGCCTGGCACAGAACCAACGCTACTAGTGTAGGCAGTTGGAGATACTAATTGCTCCTTTGGCACCGGAACCATCGCTGTACTCGGTGCCACTAATTGTCCCAATTGTCTAAGTTGTTCCATTATTTCTTGCATTTTTTTTGACCTTTTGAGCAATCATTTCATCAAGTGTTTTCTTAAACATCTCGCATCTTCTATATGTGTCTTTATCTTTAGGGAAACCTTCTAGCCAAGACATTTGAGAAGAGACTGCTCGAACCCATCCATTGTGTTCAGGGTTTCCTAAGATAGCGGTAAGTTGGTCATTCTCCCTCTTCGGCTTGAAGAGGCCATTCTGTTGCTTTTCAATTACTTCTTTCATTTTTTCCTCTACTTCATTCACAGAGTCGGACTTTTCAAGTTTCCCTCGCCGGTCAAACCTGACCGAGCAAAGACCCACCAAAGAGTTCTCTCATCACAGCCTTCTAATGGGTGAGGATTGCCCTTACTCGTAATTTCGTCTAATATCTTATTCCATTTCTAGACTTTGGGGGCATATCGGCAGACCCCAAGCGATGATGGTATTTGTTCTTTTTGGCAAGCTCTGACCTAGTTGCACTTAGAGCTTTAGCATCAGGTGTGGTCTTTTGATGAACAAACTCTTGCCACTGAGCTTGTGTGATTTTTCCCATCTTCCTCGGGCTAGGGACCTAATCGGCCTTAACATAAGCATTCATTTCACTGTTCCAGCCACAAAACTTGTTGCCGCAAGAGCCAATGTTGCTTTCTTTACAGCTTCTTCCGTGTCTTTCGGGAACTTGAATTGTTTCTTTATCCTTTCCCACAACTCATTCTTGGTCTCCTCTGATAATTTTCTCCAATTCTCGGTTGTGATCGGCACGAGCTCCCTAACAAGAAAACCGCATGTATTTCGGTACTTGGTAACTGAATGCAGTGGTTCTTGGGGAAGCACATCTGGACCAACCCTTGTTATGTACATGATGCGGTCCAATTGACCCTTTTGGGACTTCGTTGCCCTCGTTTCCTCTTGGGTGAAGCTAAGGATTCCTCCATTGGAGAACCTTTTGCGGTTTTAGGAGCCGAAGTCACCTCGTTGTCTTCGCGATTAATCTAGGTAGAAAATTATTATAAGGCTTTGTATACTTGACAACCAACATTAACTTGAACTGCTGAAGTTAAGATTCGTGATCCATACCTCGTCGGCAGGATCATATTCCAGGTTGAGATCCTCTGAAGTCTTTTTAATTTTTATATTAGGAAAAGGATCCGATGGACTGTGAAAGGAGCCTAAACTGCTAGAGTCAGTAAACTCAATATTGTCTTCTTTATTGTTACTATCAACACAAGTCTTCTTAGGGCTTTCCATGCTAGAATTAATAAGACAAAAAATATAATGAATGGCATATTAACTCTACATGAAGTGTTGCATGAAGAAAAAGATGGAAGCATTCTATGATTTGATAAGGCATTCTAGGGTTTAAGGCAACTGACCAATAGGTTCCTATACATTGCGACGGTGACAAGCATGTTAAAGTTGCTCACCAGCAATGGCAATTTTATCTTCTTATTCTAAATAGGCAGTTACTTGTATCTGTGTTCAGAGCACAAGCGATGTCCGACGACCGTATGCGAGCACATTGCTTTGTTTGGCAAAAGGATAGAAACACTAATCTCGAAGGAGAACAACCCTGCGAGATGAAGTGCGAGGCGGCTACACTCTATTTTTAGTACAAATGCTATTATCCACTCATGTTACCACCAAGTTCCCATATTTTTAACTGAAATTTGGCAGAGCTTCCTTTGTATGTTGCTGATATTGTCCACAATTTTCAAATAGAGAACATTGATATTTGCAAAAATAATATATTTCAAACTTGTTACACACATCCTCAGGATTCCATAAATGTAAATTATGACGTCTTTTGATGATCCTACTAGAAATTACGATCCAAACAGCAACTGAATACATAACTGTCCAGATTCTGGACTATTACGACACCTTAAACGGTACTTCGATTTAGACCTGGTTATTACGTGTTTTAGCCTTAGTGTTGAATGGGAAATTGATAGAGGACTCTTTAAGATTTCCATACACGTATAGATATGCATAGGTTGCTTTTCTAATTTAAGAATTATGGTTTTTCAAATTCACAAATTTTCTGGCTGTTTCAGATAGCACTGTACACAGGTACTAACTTCAACTCTAGTTTCTAATTAGTTCTAAACCTAATTTGAGGTAAAAATGAATAGAAAAGTAGTATAATAGCTCTTCCCCTTTCAAAAAATGTATCACAATAGACTAGAGGAGCTTTCTACAGATAATTATGGCAAAAATTCAGATGCTTGTTCATACAGTTTCAGAACAGCAGCTGATTTAGTTAGAGAAGATTTTCATCACCTTAAAACGGTCTATTGGCTTGAAGTTCAACCGAAAACATACAGAATACTTCAAGAGCTTTTCAAAAAGTATTCGTTTGCCTCCATAGCCCTTCAGGTTGAAGAGATATAGATTTTTAAAGTTGGACACTGCTACCATATTTCAGAAGTGAATTTGACAAAATTTACATTATTTGTGGCTGGTTTGATCCTTGATTTTCAAACAGTTAACATCACAACTTGACATCAAGTTATATTACAAACTTGTTATACAGGTCGCAATTTTCTGGAAATGTATTACAAGAAGCTATTTGACCATTCTAACAAGAGTTATTGTCGAAATCGTGACTGTATACAGAACTGTCCGCTAGGTGTTCAGATTTGATAGAGGTTGGAACTTTTAGTTTTTTCTCGAGTTTCATGAGGATTCTGACCTGAAGTTTAACAAAAAAGATGTAGAGGACTCGCTACAGAAGACCTGGTCGTTAATCAAAAAGTTTATCATGTCCGTACCCTAGCTAATACTATGATCGCGATTTGGCAACAAAACGCGATCGAATTCCCAAACCCTAACCAAGGAAATCTATGCAAGGCATCATTTAACTCGACCGGCGGCGAGGGCTAGGAGGGAGGCGGCACGGAGACGGAGATGGGAAGGTTGAAGGGTTTAGGGTTTACCGTGAAGCTTGGCGGCGACA
Organism: Tuctoria greenei; assembly: GCA_036927565.1. Classification (NCBI taxonomy): domain Eukaryota; kingdom Viridiplantae; phylum Streptophyta; class Magnoliopsida; order Poales; family Poaceae; genus Tuctoria; species Tuctoria greenei. The sequence continues at coordinate 95,207,505 of JAYESD010000005.1, forward strand.
GCAATGGCTTCGCTTGGCGTACATGGAAGTGACGAGGGCGAAGCAAACAGACAACGGCGAAGCTCGGTGGCGACGGCGAAGCTCGGTGGCGACGGCAAACTCGGTGGCGATGGCAAAGCACGGCGAGGAGAGCAGTGAAGACTTGGCGGCAAACAAAATTTTGGCAGCTTGACGGCGTCTAAGTGATTTCTCCCGGGTTAGGTTTTTCCAACACAGCCGAGGGGTATATATAGACGCCTATTTTCTCAGGCGGATTTTAAGTACCGACCGCCACAGAAGATCGTTATCTCAGGTGGGTTTTACTTACCAACCACCTACGAAGATACAATTATCTCAGGCGGTTGGTAAGTAAAACCCGCCTGAGATAACCTTTTTCTCAGGCGGTTATTCAGTAAAAACCGTCTGAGAAGATCTTTACATAAGCTTAATTAATATTCTTTTCATATATTAATATTCTTTTTCTCGGGCGGTTATTAAGTACCAACTGCCTGAGAAGATCTTTACTTCTTCTAAATTAATATTCTTGATTAAATGTGGGGCCTTTAAAAAGCCCAAATTCCACTTTCTTGTAATATCCTTGATTAGTAAAGGTTACCATTAAATTTCACTTCGTAAAGCCTTTGAAATTGGCCAGAACATAAAAAACATATAATAATTGCTATTTGTCATTTTTCTATCTTGATGAATATAATGATATTTTGATTTATTTTCTCAATGGACATTTTTAGTCATCATTCCAACCTCTATGAATTTTTTTCAGATTTTTAAATTTTTGTTTGAATCAATGTGTGTTCAAAATTTGAGGAATGCCTCATATGTATATGAGCATTTAGTTGGAATGATGGATAATTTGAATTTTGACATGTTGGAATGCTTTATAAAATTAACAAAATTCATACATGTATAAATAATACAAATATGTTCATTCAAAAAAATTTCAGTGAAGGATCCTTTTTTTAGGAGATACACAAATGTGAATAATATGTGCGTATAAATTATTCTGATATTTACCAAAACATTACAATGTCAGCTATACAAGTTTTAAAATATTTGGTTCAGGTGGTAGATGTTAATTTTTGAAAAATATAGAAGAAAGAATCATCAAATTTGGAGTCAATTTGCAGAATATATACATGTTTAAGTATTTATATTGAAACGTAAATAAAAAAAGAAGCAAGGGAAAAGGAAACTGAAAAACAGGCTCGGGCAATTATCTCAGGCGGTTGGTAAGTAATATCCGCCTGAGATAACATTTTATCAGGCGGTTATTAAGTACCAACCGCCTCAGAAGATCTTTACTTCTTCCTAATTAATATTCTTGATTAAATGTGGGGCCTTTAAAAAGCCCAAATCCACTTTCTTGTAATATGATTGATTAGTAAAGGTTACCATAAATTTAACTTCATAAAGCCTTTGAAATTGGTCAGAACATAAAAAATATATAACAATTGCTATTTGTCATTTTTCTATCTTGATGAATATAATGATTTTTTTCATATATTTTTTCAATGGACATTTTTAGGCATCATACCAACCTCTATGAATGTTTTCAGATTTTTTTAAATTTTTTAAATCAATGTTTGTTCAAAATTTGATGAATGCCTCATATGTATATGATCATTTAGTTAGAATGATGAATAATTTGAATTTTTACATGTTGGAATGCTTTATAAAAAGTAACAAAATTCATACATGTATAAATAATACAAATATGTTCATACAAACAAATTTTAGTGAAGGATCCTTTTTTTTAGGAGATACACAAATGTGAATAATATGTGCGTATAAATTAATTTGATATTTACCAAAACATTACAATGTCAGCTATACAAGTTTTAAAATATTTGGTTCAGGTGGTAGATGTTAATTTTTGAAAAATATAGAAGAAAGAATCATCGAATTTGGACTCAATTTGCATAATCTATACATGTTTGAGTATTTATATTGGAATCTAAATAAAAAAGAAGCAAGGGATAAGGAAACTGAAGTGGCTCGGACAATTATCTCAGTCAGTTAGTAAGTAATACCCGCTTGAGATAATCTTTTTCTCAGGCGGTTATTAAGCACCAACCCCCTGAGAAGAAGTTAAAAACCGCCTGTGAAAAATGTACGCCTATATAAAGACCCCTCGGGCACCACAGTTAAAACGTAACGGTAGAGAATTTCCATCGATGCCGCATGGCTGCCGAAATTTCCCACCGCCGCGCCGCCGCCCAGCCCGACACTGCCACTTCTCCACGCAGCCCCGCGGAGGCACGCCTCTACCCAGCCCCACATCGCCGATCGTGCTGACGCCCCGCGCCACAAGGTACGAGTAAATTCTCATAGTTTCCTTACTATGCGATGCTACCTTTATTTTTCCATATCAGTTCTTAGTGTCCCTACGCATGTAGTTTCCTTACTTTTTCTTTGTAAATTTTCATTAGTTGATAAGCTGCTAGTTTTGTGTGTTCTGGTATATTGATTGTGTCCTTTTGCATGTGTGTACATATGCATTTGGACTCAATGATTTGGAGGTTTGGTCTTTTAGATAATGATGTATGGACTATATTGTAATAAGCTTATTGTAGTTTGTACCTATTATGTGACATGAATATGATATTTAATTAACAGATGATATTGTAGTATATATAAGATACATGGAGCTTACACGAACTTGTAATTGTAGTTTTATGTGTTTTCCTTTTCAATATGTCACTTGTGTGTGCATGCCTCCTGCTTGCATATATTTTATTTTGAAAGGGTGATTAGGGTTAGCTTTCTAGGGAGATGGTTTTATAACATGCCCATTTAGTTACCATCGTTGGATGGGATCCGACATCAAGATATAACAGACCGGATCCCACCCAGACCTAGCTCATGCTACTGAGCCTGTTTGCCCTACGACTTCAATCCTTCACCCCCGCTTGCTGCGCCCGACGCCTTCGACTCCATCCGCCTAAAGACGTCGCCCATCTCCTCCAGACTTCGCTCGACGCCGCCGCCTCCCGTCCGCCACGCTTTCTGTTCATCGCCAACGCCTCCACCCTACCGCCGCTGACGCCTCCTACCTGCCGCCGCTGCCGATCTCCATTACCTCGCAAGGTACGAGCGTCGCCAAAGATCCTTTCTTATAACACTGATCTTAGAGTCTTATTTGACGTTGCCGCCGCTCTCCTACGTGCCACCTCTCTCTACAACTCTGTATCAACTTGGTATTACAGTAAAAACCTTGAGGACGACCGGACATCAATTAGCCATCGACTAGGGTCGATTAGTCGCCCTAATCGACGACTAATCGTCCTAGTCGACCTAATCGCCTCTTAGGCGACTAGGGTCGATTAGATGACTTGTGAACCTTGTGGCCACTAGGAAGCCGAGAAAATTATGAAACAAATTTTCTTGGAACAGTTATGAACAGACCTACATGATACTAGTATTCACTCATATGATACAGTCTTGTTATGTCTATGTAAATTCATTTTATAGAATACCTTTAAGGAATATTTGTGGCCAAATTTTTTAAATCTTACAAAAATTCTATTATTGAAGCATGGACCGTCGAGCGTGGATGTATAACATGCCCAGACCCGGTCCTATGTACATTCATAATGTTGCAAATTTTATTGAAGCATCCAAAAGACATACAAAGTTGCAAAAGATAGATGACATATTATGTCCATGTATCGATTGTGAAAATAAGATTGCTTGGACGGATACTATAGTAATCCAATCTCATTTGGTGAAAAGAGGTTTCAAAAAAAACTACACAATATGGACAGAGCATGGTGAGTTAGATACACATGACGTGGATAAAGATGATGAGAGAGGTTTAGATGATGATAATGTTCATATCGATGATGGTAGTGATAATCAAGATGGTGATGATGATGATGATGAGTTCGATTGTGAGGAGATGTTGCGTCACATTGAACCATATGCATTGACTTCTATGGGAGCAAGTAAAGGTTTAAGTAAAATGCAGACATTGCAGAATGCGGCAATGGAGCTTTTATATGATGAATCAAACGGTCGTGATAAAGAGTTTACTACATTGCGTGCAGTCTTAGAACTACTAAAGTTGAAAGCTACACACTGATGGTCCGATTGTAGTTTCTCTGATCTTTTGAATCTTATGGCAGAAATTCTTCCAAATCCAAATAAACTGCCCAGAAGCACTTATAAAGCAAAGAAACTTCTTTGCCCGATGGCACTAGGTGTGACAAAAATACACGCTTCTGTGAACCATTGTATTATGTATCGCAAAGAGCATGAGCTCGCAACTAGATGCCCCATTTGTGGTGTCAGTAGATATAAGTAGGACTACAATCACGAGTATGTTACCAACATGAAAAAGTCTCAGAAGAATAAGAAGTTTATAATTGGTCCTGAAGGTGACGAACTTTTGGTGATGCAGACGGGAAGAATAAGAGAAAAATTTCTGCCTTGGTGATGTGGTACCTTCTGGTAATTGATCGCTTGAAGCGTTTGTTCTCAACCCTAGAGAAGCTGAACTTATGCGTTGGCATTCCGAGCAATGCAAGAAGAATGAAAACATATTCAACACAGTAGAAAAATTTTGGTATTCAGTATCCAAAATTTGCAAAGGAAATCAGAAATGTGAGGTTTGCCTTGGGTACAGACGGAATGAATTCGTTTGGTGGAAAAAGGAGCATACACAGCACATGGCCCATGTTGTTAACGTGGTTTTGTCACAAAAGGAAATATATCTTGTTATCTGTCCTTATCTAAGGTCTGAAACAACCCGACATCGAAATTGATGTGTTCTTGGAACCTTTAATGGAAGATATGGCGAAATTGTGGAATGAAGTGGTATGTACATGGGATGAGTATAAGCGGGAGTATTTCATGCTAAGAGCAATGATATTCGTTACCGTGCGTGATTACCCCAGACTGTCTACATTATCGGGACAAATGAAAGGGAAGAAAGGTTGCGTAAGGTGCGTGGATAGAACTGGATTTATATACCTCACTTCATCTAGAAAGACGGTGTACATGAGGCACCGACGGTTCTTGACAGATACACACAAGTATAGGAAGATGAAAGAACAATTTGATAACAAAATCAAAAGAGATACTGCACCAAAACCTTACAGTGGAAAACTCGTGTTCGAAATGGCCAAGAACATTCATATTGCTTTTTGTAAGGGCAAAAAATGTAAAGGAATCAAGAGAAAGAAAAGTACATCTTTGGATGATACAACTGACATGGCTTTCAAGAAACAATCAATTTTTTTCAAGTATCTTTTGTATTGGAAGAATCTGGAATTTTGCCATAGTATTGATTTGATGCACGTTATAAAGAATGTATTTGGCAGCATCATTTGGACCTTGCTAGACATGTCGAGGAAAACAAAGGATGGATTAAATTCATGTATGCACCTAGTAAATCTTGATTGAGACCAGATCTTCATCTAGTAGAAAAGGCAAACGGGAAGCATTACCTTCCCCTAGCCAGCTACAACTTGATGCTATGAGAGAAAAAAGCAATTTGCGAATGCTTGCATGGGGTCAAAGTGCCCACGAGTTTCTCATCCAATATCCACAAACTAGTCTCGATGAAAGACTTGTCTTTGTTCGGTTATAATTCTCACGACTGTCACATGATGATGACAGTGTTCCTTGCCATTGCAATAAGAGTAATCAAACCTGAGCATATAAAAGTTGTCATCACACGTTTGTGTTACTTCTTCAATGCAGTATCGCAAAAGGTGATAGCACGTGAAGATTTAGACTATCTGAAAACATACATCGTCGAGACTATGTGCAAGCTTGAGATGTGTTTCCCACCATCCTTTTTTGATATGCAAGTACACCTAATCATACATCTTGTTGATCAGATAGAAGCATTGGGGCCACTATATTTACATCATATGTTTTTGTTGGAGATATATTTTTGAGTATCAAAAGGTTATGCGTGGAACCGTGCTCACCCAGAGGGTTCAATTATGGAAGGATACACCACTAACGAAGTGATTGAGGGTTACGCTGATTACATCAAAGATGGAAAATCGATAGGTGTGCCTATACAGTACATGAGGGTAGACTATGTGGGAGAGGCAAAGTGGGTAAGAAAACTTTTATCGTTCAAGATTACAAGAATGTACACCGTGCACATTTTGGTGTACTACAACAGCTCGCAATAGCTGAGTCGTATATTGAGGAACAACAAATTGAGCTTCGTGAAAGAAACCAAGACCACACAGAGGACTGGATCATGAAAGATCACAGAAGATGTTTCATTGAATGGTTAATGGACAAAAATATACCATACGGAAACATTATAGAAGAGGCAACAATGAAGAAGTTAGCTTCTGGCCCATCTGCTTTGGTGACATCATGGCAAACATATGATATCAATGGTTACACATTTTACACTAAAGAAAAAGACGGTACGAGTGTTGCACAAAATAGTGGTGTTCGTATTGAGGCTTATGATTCACAAGGGCAAAAGACCACATACTTCGGGTTCATAGAGGAAATATGGGAACTCGATTATGGCGAAAGAATGGTAATGCCCGTATTTAAGTGTCAATAGGTCATACATCCTGATGGTGTGAAAGTGGACAATTACGGGCTGACACTGGTAGACTTGAATAAAGTGGGTTATAAAGAGGACATGTGGGTTCTCGCCGATAGTGTTGCACAAGTTTTTTATGTTCAAGATCCAGAAACTGAGAAGATGCACGTAGTTGTTTCTGGAAAGAAAATATTGTTGGAGTTGAGAATGTGGGAGATAATGAAAAGGAATATAATCAGTACGAAGAGATGTACCTTTTCACCGAATCAGAAAACATCAAGCATGTAGAGAGAAGCATTAAAAAGAATTTGAAACCCTATATGTGAGAAGATGTCAATGCTGGAAAAAATGTATGATATATATTGTATATATTTGTATCTTCTGAAATCAACTTAGAACAATGCTCTATTTCTCTATTTTAGCTTTACATAGCATGTTTCGAACATTATTAAATTCTGCTTCTGTTTCGAACATTATTAAATTTAGTATGTGTATATAAATTTCTTCTGACCTATGATGATAAGGCTTGCCTTCCAACAGCTCTCCAAACAACATCTAGAAGCACAACTCTTGAAGCTCTTGTCAAGCTAATCCCTTCACAACAATCTCTTGTAGATGCAAGTAACACCCGAGACTCATCATTCGGATTGTTAAAAGTTTCAATTGAAGTCTGACGATACTTCCCGTCCATTTGAGGGCTTGTTTGGATAGGAGTGGATCCACTTCAATATAAGTGGTTTGAGGTGGATTGAGGAGAAAATTAGTTCATTCTTCACTTCAATCCAATTAGATTGAGTACACCCAAACAAGCCCTAAAAGATTTCTTTCTCTTCTCTCCATTTTAAAAACTTACGAAGATGCTACTTTATCCGTTCTAATGGCTGAATATATTGACTAAAAATCAGTACCATCTCTCTTAGTGCTTCACACAAGCGATGAAGCGTATAACTTCAATCACAAATCTTGTTTTTACCATTTTCATAGGAATTTGACCTTAATCTTTTAAGAATAGATTTATCAATAATTGAAGCTTCCTCATCAAACATGTTAATGGCAGTTACAAGTGATGGGTGTGTCGAAGCTAACGAAATCTCAACAGGACTGAAGATAAAGAGATGCTGCATATGAGTGACAATGTCCAGGTTAGACAGCATGAATCTATGATGGCAACCTTCAACAACATGAAAAGTGATGCCAAGGTTATGCTTGCATCAACCAAGACATGTTGTGAGGGTATAACACTTGTTGGGGCAAGCATAACCTTGGCCAAGGTTATGCTTGCCCCAACAAGTGTTATACCCTTACAACATGCCTTGGTTGATGCAAGCATAACCTTGGCATCACTTTTCATGCTGTTGAAGGTTGCCATCATAGCTTCACGCTGTTTAACCTGGACATTGCCACTCATATGCAGGATCTCTTTATCTTCAGTCCAATTCAGATTTCGTTAGCTTCGACATATCCTTCACTTATAACTGCCATTAACATGTGTGATAAGGAAGCTTCACTTATTTGATAAATCTATGCTTGAAAGATTATGGTTAAATCCCTATGAAAGTGTAAAAACAAGATTTGTGATTGAAGTTGTTCGCTTTCTCGCTTGTGTGAAGCACTAAGAAAGTAGGTACTAATTTTTAGTCAATATATTTAGGCATTAAAACTGAGAAAGGAGCATCTTCCTAAGTTTCCAAATGGACAGGAGGGAAAGAAATCCTTAAAATGGATGGGAAAATCCTTCCAACGATCGTCAGGCTTCAAATTGATGTTTTCAACAATCCAAATGATGAGCCACGGTTGTTACTTGCGTCTACAAGAGCTTGCTGTGCAGGGATTAGCTTGACAGGAGCTTATCAGCATCACAGGCGGTTCTTAAACAATGACCGCCTGTGGAAATCATGTATTTTCTTAGGTGTTAGTTAATTAAGAACCGCCTGTGATGTTAGCTACATCACAAGCGGTTCTTAATTAATAACTGCTTGTGAAAATAATGTATTTACCCATACGGTTGCTTCTTAAAATCTGCCTGTGATGTTCTGTCATCACAGGCGGTTATTGTATCATTCGTCATCACAGTCATATTTTTTTATGGACCACTCGTGTTTGAAAAATCGAGGCGCCTGTGAAAGTGCTTTTTGTACTAGTGCTACAACGTCACAGCGCAGTGAATAAATATGCTCACTACCACGAGCGATGTATTTGAATCAAAAACACCTGGCTTGCATGACATACACACCCGTCTAAAAGAGGGGATCAACCAATTCGGTTAACGTCGTGTATGGACACCTTTCACAAGACACCCAAGCATTGAACCGGTCCTACAGTCCCAGAAGCAAGCCCCACATACGGGTACGTCGCAGTGGTCTCTACTCTCCTCATGAAGTGTGTTGTGTCTAAGACGGTGGGGTATGCCTCAACACCAAGGTTAACATGTTATATAAGTTTGTTGGGTCCATTAGAGCCAGTATGCATCCGGTACATATTCAAACTTATCCAGTAAGGCCACATACGGTACGGTCCTTAATCGACACAGACAGGACTATGCACACATATCTTCGGTATGTTGCTTCCTACCCTTCTGTGCCATCTCAAGTTTCATTTAAGTGAATCAATTCCAAACCCATCCCAAATGATTCCACCTAACCATGTTCACGAGTAGGAAACTGCCTACTCGAGTTATACCATTCCATGCATATCATTCAATTCCATCCATGTCATACCGTTCCATTAATTTTCCCAACTTTAGAACAGTAACATTAATCCAGTGAAGTCCTATTCTACCCAATATTCTAGGGATTTATTTGGTCATAAATGTGGAGTAACATAAAATTTCTAGACGTAATGCATAAGTCCATTGTAAGCAATATATTGATTATATAAAAGAAAAGGTTGTATTTTCTTAAATAAACTGAGGCTTGCCTTTGGTTGCAACTAAGCAAATGTCAAAATTTGATTTCTTTATTTTTGCATTGTAGCTTCTAGTTGATTCCTTTCATCACTTGATCTTCCCGCTTCTCTGGATCCATCTTGCTGGCAGTGGCTTCATGCTTGTCTCCTCTAGCTATCGAAGACGTGCCGGAAGGCGAACCTGTCCTTGCTGGTACGTTTTCTCTACATCAAAATCCGGTAGTCATATTATTTGACTCCTGTGCCACCCATAATTTTGTTAGCCAATCATATGTCATCAAATACCAATTACCTATCATTCCCACAAAATGTTCGTATTTGATTTGCTCTGCGGGTGGGACAGTAGCAGCTGATAGTATGGTCTATAGAGCACCACTTCAGTTGGGTGGGAATCTATATCCGACTTCTCTAATTATATCAGAGAGTCAGAAACTCGATGTCATCTTAGGAATGTCCTGGCTACACCGCCATGGTGCTGTTCTCGACATCGTTCCACAGGTGGTCCATTTAAACTCTCCACTACATGAACCACACACTCTCATTCTAGACCGCCTTATCCAAGAAATTCCAGCCACATACAACACGGAAGCCACAAAGCTTGAGGACATTCATATGGTCCGTGAATATCCGGACTTGTTTACCAACGACATTCCAGGTATGCCACCGGATAGGGACATCGTGTTTAAGACTGAACTTATTCCGGGAACCACACCTATTTCTTGAAGGCCGTATAAAATGGCACCAAATGAGTTGGCAGAATTAAAGGAGCATTTGAAGGACCTGCTGGACAAAGGTCTCATACACCCAAGTTCATCACCTTGGAGCTGCTCCGCATTGTTTGTAAAGAAGAAGGACAAGACGTTATGTCTATGTGTGGACTATCGCTCAATGCCATGATGGTAAAGAACAAGTATCCACTACCGTACAATGATATTTTATTCGATCAATTAGTGGGTGCTAAGGTTTTCTTAAAGATGGATCTTTTGTCCAGATATCATCAAATAAAAATCCAACCAGAGGATATACCGAAGATGGCATTCTCGACGAGATACGGGCTCTATGAATATCTCGTCATGTCGTTCGGACTTACCAATGCACTGGCTCACTTCATGTCTTTGATGAATTCAGTATTTATGCCGGAGTTGGACAAGTTTGTTGTGGTCTTCATTGTCGATATTCTGGTCTATTCTAAATTGGAGGAAGAACACACCAAACACTTGCATATCGTGCTCCAACGATTGCGAGATCACAAGCTTTATGAAAAATTCAGCAAGTGTGAGTTTTTATCAACCAAGTGCCATTTCTTGGTCACATTATTTCAGCGGAGGGTATCGCTGTTGATCCAAGCAAAATTGTGCAAGTGCTGAAATTGGAGTCTCCAAAGTCTGTTCACGAAGTTCGCAACTTCCTCTGGTTAGCGGGATATTATCGGAGGTTCATTCTGAGCTTCTCAAAAATTGCTAAACCAATGACGGAGCTGCTGAAAATGGGGACCAAATTTATTTGGAGCAAGGCATGTGAGGATGCATTTCAAGCATTAGTAAAGCATCTCACAACAGCCCAGTGCTAGCACAGCCGGATATGACCAAATCTTTCGACGTTTATTGTGATGCGTTTGGCATTGGTCTCGGCAGCATGTTAATGCAAGAAGGCCGCGTGATCGCACATGGCTCATGGGAGCTCCAAAATCATGAGCAGCATTATCCAACTCATGACCTTCAGCTCGCTGCCGTGGTACTCACTTTGAAAATGTGGAGGCATTATTTACTCGGGAATCTAGTGCATCTCTACACCGATCACAAGATCCTAAAATATATCTTCACCCAAAAGGAGTTGAATATGCGACAGCGAAGATGGTTAGAGCTGATCAAAGATTATGAGAATGAAATTCACAACCATCCTGGCAAGGAAAATGTGGTTGCCGATGCACTAAGCCGCAAGTCTCACGTCAATAATCTGTCCATCACTCCAATGGACGAGGATGAGCCAAGTTTAAACTTGGTTCCATATGGAGCGTTATATAATCTTGCTCTCATTCGTACCATATGAGAGGAGATTGTGAAAGCTAAAAAGAAAGACGTGGGTGTGTCACACATTTAGAGGAGAATGAAGAATGGGGAAATGAAGTGCTTCTGGAGTGATGAGCATGGTACTCTATGGCTCAAAGACTGAATAGTAGTACCCCGTGACATGACACTTCGGAAGAAAATCTTGGATGAAGCTCACTTATCAAAGTACTCTATTCATCCGGGCAGCAACAAAATGTTTCAAGATCTGAAAACAAGATTTTGGTGGACACGGATGAAAAGGGAAAGTGCAAAGTACGTATCCGAGTGTGATACGTGTTGATGGGTGAAAGCCGACCACATGAGGATGGCTGGACAGCTGCAACCATTGAAAATTCCGGAGTGGAAATGGGAGGATATTAGTATGGATTTTATCGTCAGTTTGCCTCTCACGTTTCACAAGCATGATTCGATTTGTGTGATAGTCGATCGACTAACCAAACCAGCCCACTTTATTCCCGTCAACACCAATTATTATGCTCAGCAGTATGCAGAGTTATATATTGCAAGAATTATATGCCTGCACGAAGTTCCCCGTATGATTATCTCAGATCGTGGTGCGTTGTTTGTTGCTCACTTATGGGAGCAGCTGCACGCACCATTGGGGACCAAGTCGATCTGAAGCTCCGCATATCACCCGAAGACTGATGGTCAAACTTAACAGGTGAATCAAGTTCTGGAAGATATGTTACGCGCTTGTGCCGTGCGCCATGGTAAAAATTGGGATGATCTTTTACCGTTGGCAGAGTTCTCATATAACATGGCCATCAATCTAGCATCAAGATGCCGCCGTATGAAGCTCTCTACGGCCGGAAATGCCACACACCACTCAACTGGTGTGAGTCCGGTGAGCGACTTATATACGGATTGATCTTGTCAAAGAAGCAGAAGAACGAGTGCGATTAATCCAAGACAATCTCAAGACTGCCCAATCTCAGCAGAAAAGTTATGCGGATAAAATACGTCGACCTCTCCACATCGACATCGGATACCACGTTTACCTTTGTGTCTCTTTGATGAAGGGAATTCATCGCTTTGGAGTAAAGGAAAAACTTGCTCCGTGATTCATCGGTCCGTTCGCCGTCATTAAAACATGTAGACACGTGGCCTATCATTTGGAGTTACCGGCGTTGCTCTCTGAGATTCATAATGTATTCCACATCTCTCAGCTGAGGAAGTGCCTTAAATCCCCAGCTGAAATCCGCAGAAGACATTGAAGCTCTCCAACCGGATCTCACTTATTCAGAGTATCCGATTCGGATTATCGATGACAAGACTAACGCCACATGAAACCGGACTTTATGGTTTTACAAAGCCTTGCGGAGTAACCATACCGCTGAGGAAGTGACATGGGAAAGCGAGGACTATCTCGGATCAAACTATCCGGACTTGCTATCATCTCATATCCTGTAATAGTTTTACCTCTGTCTCTTTCATTTGTAATCTCGGGGTGAGATTCTTTTAAGGGGGTAGGGATGTAAAAGCCCTAATTTCCAAATCAAAAACTTCAGCTAGGAGGAACAAAAACAAGAAGAAGGAAACTAACTCAACTAATAAAAGGGGGAGACAAATCAATTAAAAAGCTACATGAGGGAATTAAAAATTTAAAGATAGCTACTGCTAAAACCATGACAAAATAAAAATCTGAGTTCACTAATGAATTCCAAATATTCCAAATAGCCTCTCTGCAAAGTTTCAAAATTTTTGAAGCACAATTGTTGTACAGTTCAGTGGAAACATTGAATTCTTTCAAATTCAAATTAAAACTTGAATTTTCATTGAAACTTGATTGAATCAAAGTTCTGAGTCCATAATCAAATTCTGCACCTTCATATTAGTCTGCCAGAAAATATCTAGTATTTTTGGAGCAATGTAGGTAGGAGAATTGAAGAACCAAAGAAGATAGAGTTGATGTGACTATGGGACCCACTGGCCAGTGGCACACTTACGTGAGAACTCCGTTTTTGCTGCTATCCACGCTTAAACGTCGAGAGAGCTCGACACCGTGATTTCCAAGCACAAAGGCAAGTAGCTTGGTGGCAAGAGTGAGATTAAGGCGTCCTCATCCCCTCACAACCTCATTTCTTCACGCCATCAACCATTTTCGCCACTCAGTTCCTCCCATGAAAACAGAGAACCAGCGCCAACCTCCCTGTTCTTGCCTTCATCCGGCCGTTCTAGCCATCGGTTGATCGACCTTCAAACAGCAAAAAGTAGCACAAGACTCTACTCTATCATCTCCACCAATTAGATCATCTTTTTGCTCACTGGTTTGCTGGTATCTTGAAGTTTCATGGACGTCGCCATTGAGCCGCCGTGGACGTCATCCTTTATGCACCGTGGCGCTAGTGAACTAGGCCGTTTGAAGCTTCGACTTCAACGGACAAATGGAGCGCCGGGACACCACCTTTCTCACTGTCAAAACCGCAAACCTTTTAATCCCTTATCGAGTTAGATATTCCTGTTTTACTATTAGCAAGTTCATAGCGGTGTGACTAGGTCTTGCTCCCAATTCAGATTACATGTGTAAACATCCTTTAATCAAGTTAGTGTATATTTTCTACACTTCCTATTGGACCTCCTAGATCAAAAACCGAAGCAAATAATCGACCAGAGAGGGTGTGCTTCGAGTTTTCCCCGCCGCCAATTAAAATGTCGTCGTTCATCGTCGAGTTCACATTTTCGAGCAGTTCCAACCTCTTTTATCACCATATTCATGTTCATGAGGTTCCCAGAAAGCTTCCCAAACAAATTCCGTGCTGTTTGGGCAACGGGGCGGCTGTTCCGACATTGTCGGAACCCTAGCCGCCGCCGCTGTCGCGCAGATTCGTCCGGCCTTTGCCGGCGGGCGCCGACCCCACCACCGTGCTCAGCGTCGCATTTTATGCTCAGGCGGCGAGTTTGGGAAGGAGTGTTGGCCGGGGAAGCCGGGCCGGCGAGCTCGTCGGCGCGGTGCCGCCGCGACAGCCCGAGTGCCGCCTGTGTCGAGAGGAGGAAGATGACCCTGGCAGGGTCCGCCTGTCAGCCTAACAAATGGGCAACCGGATCAGTGTGTGGCAGTGGGATTAAGTGTGGCTGCACGGGATAACCCCGTTGTCATCGGTGTGGCCTAGTTATGATTGGCCCAATGGGTAGGACCCGGGTAGATTAATTCAAACCTTTTTCTTTTCCAAATAATTCCAGATTTTGGGCAATTTTTAAATTTAATTACTCCTAGTATAATAGCTCAAATAATTCCAAATAAGTTATGGTAGACTCATCTTGATCCCAACATTGCAGTAGTTCAATTAGTTAAATATGAAAGTCCCAAAATTTTCATAATTAATTCCTTTGAGCTAACTGCTTGGGAAATTAATTACTCCTTGTCGGAGTTTGGTTCCGGCAATTCTCCCGGTACTACTGTTAGTAGCCCACGGAGTTTGTAGTTCGGTATTGGGCGCGCAGAGATTCAGAACATGATGGCAAGTTGACATGAGGATTTATGTGGTCCGGGCCACCTAAGCGTAATACCCTACTCCATGGGGTGTGTAGTTGTTGTATTGAGCGTCTGAGTGCTTGAGGGTGTGTGTGTTTGGGCAGAGTCTGGAAGAGTCTCCCTATGTATCGCTCGACCAGTCCTTTTATAGCACAAGGACTGGTCATTACATCGTTAGCCTGGCCCGACATGTGGCCCTGGCAGTTATTGATGTTTAATACAAAATTAATGAGCTTAATTACCCTTAATAGTGTGGTAACGCACCTTGATAGTGCTGTTACTGGTATTAAGGGTCCTCCGATCGTGTGTTATTAAGATGGTATTAATGACACTTAATCTGGTCTTGAAGTCTCTGATTGTCCCTTGAGGGTCTGAGCCGTTGGGGTCCACCAGTCTGATTGTTGAGGCTAAAGGTCTAGCGGTTGGACGCGGGGCAGCTCCACAGCTTGCCGTCTGGGACAGGTAGGTCCAGTGCTGTTGTACACGTGTCAGTACCGGAGCTTACCCTGTCGGGGGTTAGGTCCGGGGGTACCACACCGAAAGTGCATCTAGGACTCGCTTGTGGGTTTTGGATGATTTAAGACAAGCAATTGGGATCCTAACCTCTTTCTTGAGTTGAATGCGGGACTATAATAGAAAAATGAGCAAAATACCAAAAAGAAGGGATGATGAGGAGCAAAGTGAAAATGAGCTCAAGAAAAAAGAGTAGTAGATTATTGTGTATGGAGTGTGTTAAGGAAACACACCATTGCACAAAGTTACACAGGACCGGACTAGTCCGATCGCAGCCGGACTAGTCCGATAACCTTTCTGCACCAGATCGGACAAGTCCGATATCTGTTGGACTAGTCCAATATCTTTCTGACTAGAATTGGACTAGTCCTCCCCAGTGCGGACTAGTCCTCAAAACACTACACAAGTCACACAAAATCGGACAAGTCCGTTATCAACCGGACTAGTCCGATATTCTTTCTGATACACTTTGGACAAGTCCGATATTCACACGGACTAGTCCGAAAAACCCACTAATCTAAATCGGACAAGTCCTCCAAGTGCGGACTTGTCATCCAACACACCTAGGGTTTCATATGTCCGGACAAGTCCGTTGGACATCGGACTAGTCCGAAGATTTCCAGTTGCAAAATCGGACAAGTCCGGTTTCAGCCAAACTAGTCCGATATTTCGGGACACTTAGGGTTTGCTACACACAGCACACCGGACTAGTCCGATGACCACCACGGACTAGTCCGAACTTTCTGAACCCTAATGGTAACTTTTAGAAACCCCATATAAATAGAGGTGCACGACCCAATTTCACAATCTCTCGAACCCTAGCGCCGTCACACCTCCCAAGAGCCTCAAAAATGACATCTCTCCACGAAATTAAGTGCAACATCGACCAATCCCTTGAGGATTCACTCTAGATCATTGGAGAGACACTTGCAACACCACATTGAGCTCTTGGTTTGATTCTCTAAAACACTCCTGCGTTTCAATTGTAACTTTTGAGTGTGTTTTCGGTGGCATTGTATTTTGTAATCTAAGGGAGCTCTCAACATGTGAGAACGCCCCTTGAATTCGGTTATTCACCCCTTTGTGATTAGTGGAAGAGGATTGGCCTTCGTGGCAATCCAACGAGGGTAGGGTTGGAGAAGACCCGGTCCTTTTGTGGACTCCTCAACGTGGACGTAGGTTGCCTTCATGGTAGCCGAACCCACGGGATAAATCGTTGTGTCTTGTTTTAGTGTTCATCATTCTAATTAATCAACTCAATCTAGGGTTTCATACACATTGTTCATCTTACGTTAAATTGTTGAACGTAAGACTTAATTGTGATATAATCCAACATATAACTGTTAAACTATTGTTTGATTCTATATTTCCGCTGTACACATAAAAGAATCAAAACAATCAATTGAGTTTAATCAACTTAGTCCGTGAACACCGGACTAGTCCGCACTTTACCGGACTAGTCCGATATCTCTGGTATTGAACTGGTTGTTGAGTGTTGCAGGATCCGACAATTTTCAAAAAGGCCTATTCACCCCCCTCTAGGCCTACATTCAATTAGTATCAGAGCAGGTTCTTCAAGAAAGAGTCTAATCACTCGAAGAGACCATGTCAGACATGAAGGACGTCCACAAAATCAACAACCAAGAGGAGGTTAACAACGACAAGACCCAAAAACTAGAGAAGTACCTCGAAGCCATTCAAGACTTCGAGGACGATGATGATGAGACGCTGGAGCTAAAGGCACTCCTCAGAAAGAAGGCACTTTCCAAAGGGAAAGTGAAAGTTGAAGAGAAGAAGAAGGGGAGTAGTCACACTGACTACTCCCGATATCCTTTTAACTATGATCGTCTAAATTCCAATAACAACCATTACTTATCTATCCCACATGGAAAAGCCCCACACTTCGATGGAAGTGATTACTCAATGTGGTGGCAGAATATGAAGATGCATTTGATTTCCCTAAATCCAAGTCTATGGCATGTTGTATGCACAGGGATAGATATTCTGGATGATGACAAAGAGCTCACCCCAAGCCAAGAGCAGGCCATTCATAGAAACGCTCAAGCTGCAGCTGTAATCACCTCCTCACTCAGTCGGGACGAGTTCACCAAAGTGGATGGACTCGAAATTGCTAAGGAGATATGGGATACTCTGCAAACTGCACATGAAGGTGACCGACATGTGCGTGAAGCAAAGATTGAGATGATCGAAGGCGAACTAGGAAGTTTCACAATTGAGGAAGACGAGTCACCCCAAGATATGTACAATCGATTGAAGACACTCGTTAGCAAAGTTCGATCATATGGGAGCAAGAAGTGGAATGACCACGAGGTTGTAAAGCTCATCCTTAGAGCTTTTATGCCTCGCAATGTCACGCTATGTTCCATGATTAGAGAAAGCCCCGGATACAAAAAGATGACTCCGGATGAATTGCTTGGAAAAATTATCAACTTTGAGATGATGGAAAAACAAGCAAAGGGGTTGCTTTAAAGTCCACCCTCAAGCCTCTATCCAAAGAAGCAAGAGAAGCACAACTAGAGGAAGACAGTGATGAAGAGAGCAGTGAGCTAGATGAAGAGGACATGATATTACATGAAAAAGTTCAAGAGAATAATGAAGAAAAGGCAAGGGACAAAATCAAGTGAAGGCAAGTACAAGGAAAGAACAAAGCCAAAGTTGAGACGGGCGTGCTATAATTTTGGTGAGTATAACCACTTTATAGTTGATTGCCCATATGAGGAGAACAAGAAGAAGACCAAAGAATCCAAGCCTCAACCTAAGAAATTCTTGAAGAAGAAGAAACAAGCTGAACAAGCGCACATTGGGAAGGAGTGGGACTCAAACGATGAGTCCTCATCATCCGATGAAGAAGAGATGGCTAGCATAGCCATCGAGAGCACGTCCAAGAAATCTACACTCTTCCCTACACTCGGTGCAAGGAAGGGAAATGGCACTTGCCTTATGGCAAACGAAGGTAAACGCAAGGTAATCATCAAAACCCCTCCCGTGCATTCCTACTCTAGTGATGATGAAATAGATAGTGATGATGAGGATATGCTAAATGGACTAGATAGGAAAACTTCAACAAAAATGAAATTTTTACTTGATCAACTTGTTGATAAGTAGAGGTTAATTCATCGTCAAGAGGACATGATTATCTTCCAAAAGGAAGAGTATGTCGAACTTGACAAACTTCTAGAGCTTGAAAAGGAGAAAAACAATTCACTAGAGCTTGAGTTAGCTTCAAGCAAGGAAGCTTGCTTCGAGTTAACTGACTCAAATGTTGCAATCAAGGACCAACTTGCTGACCTGATCAAGGTTAACAAGATCCTTGAAGTGCAAGTTGAGTCACTCAAGCTGAGTGAACCTTCCTCCTCTTCAAATTCACCTTCTCAACCCACTAGAACTGAGTTTGCTCATATGTGTAGATGTAGTAAAATTGACACCAGGTTGAAAGGGAAGTCAACCTCCACAAAGGATAAAAATCCTACCCAATGTGGCATATTTGACAAGGAGAAAATCAACTATGCATGTATTGCTTACTTGGTCAAAAGACCTCCAAAGTCAAATATGGCATTGGTTACTCTTATGGTGAAAAGCAGCATGCTGGAAGTCATAAGAATAACAAAGGAAGGATTTCTTTTGTGAAGGGAAGACCCTCTCAAACTGGTAAGTCGAAGGATAAAAACTTTAACTCACACGAATACCGGACTAGTCCGGTTGGTGTCCGGACAAGTCCGGTCATCCGAACAAGTCCGGCCCCCCAGACTAGTCCAATTCATAAACAACAGCAGCTATTATTCAAAACTTTTGATGCATCCTATGTGTTAATGAGAAATAATCTTGGCAATGTCTGTGCTTATTATGTTGGGCCACGCCATGGGAACACAAAATCCCATGTGTGGGTGCCCAAATGTATTGTAACTGACCTCCAAGGACCCAAGCAAGCTTGGGTACCTAAAACCAAAGCATAATTTGTTTTTGCAGGCCTATTCCTCCGGTGGATCCAAATGGGTGCTAGACAGTGGATGCACCAACCATATGACCGGAGAAAGGAGGATGTTCGTGGAATATGAAGAGAATGAGGATCCAAACGAGGGCATCTACTTCGGAGATAATAGTCAAGGAAGGGTGCTCGGTACCGGTAAAATTGCAATATCCTCTGAACACACACTTTCTCATGTTTTACATGTTGAATCTTTAGATTATAACCTGTTGTCCATGTCTCAACTATGTGACAAATGTTATAATTTCTTGTTCACTAACGAGGGTGTGACTGTCTCTAGGAGGAGTGATGGTTCCATTGCATTCAAGGGTATGTTGAAGGGAAAGCTTTACCTTGTTGACTTCAACAAGGATAAAGCCGAACTCGACACATGCTTGATTGCAAAAACCAACATGGGTTGGCTGTGGCATAGACGGCTAGCGCATGTTGGTATGAGGAATCTTCTAAAACTCCTCAAGGGCGATCACATTCGCGGTTTGAAGGATGTTGTTTTTGAGAAAGACAGGCCTTGTAGCGCATGCCAAGCCGGGAAGCAAGTTGGAGCACATCATCCCGCAAAGAACATCATGACTACAACAAGACCGCTCGAACTACTTCACATGGAATTGTTTGGTCCAATTGCTTACAAAAGCGTCGGCGGTAACAAATACGGTTTAGTTATCATTGTTGATTTTTCTCGCTTCACTTGGGTTTTCTTTTTGCATGATAAGTCAGAAACACAAGGAACACTCAAGAAGTTCTTCAAGCGAGCTCAAAACGAATTTTCATTGACAATCAAGAGTATTTGAAGCAACAATGGCATGGAGTTCAAGAACACACAAGTGGAGGAGTACCTTGATGAAGAGGGCATCAAGCATGAATTTTCAGTGCCATACTCGCCACAACAAAATGCAGTTGCTGAAAGAAAGAACCAAACACTCATAGAGATGGCAAGAACAATGCTTGATGAGTACAAGACTTCGGATCGATTTTGGGCGGAAGCGATTAACACCGCTTGCCACGCCGCAAATCGACTTTATCTTCATCGACTACTCAAGAAGACTCCCTATGAGCTACTTACCTGTAACAAACCAAACATTTCATATTTTCGAGTTTTCGGTTCTCCATGTTATATCCTGAACAAGAAGCCTAGGACTTCAAAGTTCGCTTCGAAGTCCGATGAAGGTTTCTTGATTGGTTATGATTCGAACACTTACGCCTATCGTGTTTTCAACAAGGCCTCCGAACTTGTTGAAGTGGCACGTGATGTAGTGTTCGATGAGACTAATGGCTCCCAAAAGGAGCAAGTTGATCCATGTGAATTAGGTAAAGAAGAAGCTCCTTGTCAAGCATTGAAAAGAATGGCTCTAGGCGAAGTTCGACCACAAGAGCCACCTTCACACGTACATGAGGAAAATGAACCACAAGAGGAGACCATCAATCAAGGGGGAGCTTCAACACAAGATCAACCACAAGAGTACGAAGATGATCAACAAGTCAATGAAGGCAACCACTTAGGGGGAGAAGCAGACAATCATGAAGACACAACTCCTCAAGTGCCACACCCAAGAGTACACCAATGCGTCCAAAGGGATCACACAATCGACAACATCATCGGTGACATCCAAAAGGGTGTAACCACTAGATCTCGCATAGCTAACTTTTGTGAGCATTATTCGTTTGTATCCTTTTTGGAACCACGCAGGATTGAGGATGCATTGAAGGATCCGGACTGGGTGGTGGCAATGCAAGAAGAATTGAACAACTTCAAGCGGAACAAGGTGTGGGAACTTGTGGCGGGACCCAATGCAAACATCGTCGGCACCAAGTGGGTCTTCCGCAACAAACAAGACGAACACGGGGTGGTGACAAGGAACAAGGCACGACTTGTGGCCAAAGGGTACTCACAAGTCCAAGGTTTGGATTTTGATGAGAGTTTTGCTCCAGTAGCTAGGCTTGAATCTATTAGAATATTACTTGCATATGCTACTCACCACGATTTCAAGCTGTATCAAATGGATGTGAAAAGCGCCTTTCTCAACAGACCGATCAAGGAAGAGGTGTACGTGGAGCAACCACTCGGGTTTGAAGATGAAGAGTTCCCTGACCACGTATTCAAATTGCGTAAGGCTCTCTACGGCGTCAAACAAGCTCCTAGAGCTTGGTATGAGTGTCTTAGAGATTTCTTAATTGAGAATGGTTTTCAAATTGGCAAAGTAGATTATACAGTATTTACAAAGAATTTAAACAATGATCTCTTTATTTGTCCAATTTATGTTGATGATATAATCTTTGGGTCAACTAATCAATCTTTTTGTGAGGAATTTAGCAAAATCATGACAGACAGGTTTGAAATGTCAATGATGGGAGAATTAAAATACTTCTTGGGATTCCAAGTGCGGCAACAAAAGGAAGGAACGTTCATAAGCCAAACCAAGTACATGCATGACATACTTAAGAAGTTTGGCATGGACAAGGCAAAGCCCATAAAGACCCCCATGGCAACAAATGGCCACTTGGATCTCAATGAAGATGGACCTAACGTCAACCAAGAGGTATATCGCTCCATGATTGGATCTCTACTCTATTTATGTGCATCTAGGCCAGATATTATGTTGAGTGTATGTTTGTGTGCAAGATTTCAAGCCAACCCTAAGGAATGTCACTTGACAGCCGTAAAAAGGATCTTGAGATATTTAGTTCATACACCCAACCTTGGTCTTTGGTACCCAAAAGGCTCAAAATTCAATATCATTGGTTACTCCGATGCAGATTATGCCGGGTGCAAAGTTGATATAAAGAGCACCTCCGGCACATGCCAATTCCTAGGGAGATCCTTAGTTTCTTGGTCCTCAAAGAAACAAAATTCCATTGCCATATCCACAGCCGAAGCGGAGTATGTTGCAGTCGGGAGTTGTTGTGCACAACTCCTTTGGATGCGACAAACTCTAAGGGATTACGGTTACAATATGAACCGTATTCCTCTCCTTTGTGACAATGAGAGTGCCACTAAAATTGCCCACAATCCAGTTGAGCACTCTAGAACTAAACACATAGAAATAAGACATCATTTTTTGAGAGACCATTCCATGAAAGGAGAGATAACCATCTCACATGTCAACACCCAAAAGCAATTGGCCAACATATTCACCAAGCCACTTGATGAAAAGCGTTTTTGCGAACTCCGAAACGAACTAAATATCCTTGATGCTCGGAGTGTGGCTTGAAAAGTTGCATACATGTATGAGTTCTTCAAAAATGTTGATTGAATTGTGAAAATCATCTCTCTCAATTTTTCTCGAAAAACTATGTCAATTACTAGATCTTGATGAATTATGATCATTGTTTGATTGTTGTATGCTTACTGGTCAAATTCATCAAGATTAATTGATTTTATTTGCCCCTCTATTCTCTATTTGTGAACCTTCAAATATATATGAATGGGCTATGCAAATTTCTCATGGTGACCACGGACTACTCCGTTGTTACCCGGACTAGTCAGCCCATGCAGACTAGTCCGCTGAGTGCCGATTAGGCTGGACTAGTCCGATAGACCACGAACTAGTCTGATATAGCTCTCTGGATGAGTTTGGACTAGTCCGGTTATCTCCGGACTTGTCCGATTTTTCGTGTCCATAACCCTAGCCGCCACGAAACCCTAATTCCTCTCATCCCCACTCTTGCTCACGCACTCTCTCTCTTGCACTCGAGCTCCCAAGGCGATTCCTTGCTCCCTCCATCAAAAAGGTCCGCAGTTTGGCGGAAATCAAGATTGACCTCGTGCAGATTGAAGCTAGCAGACTTGTCCGGGCTCTAACTCCCTAATCTTCAAGCTTCAATCGATTTCTTCGGTAATTTTCTCCCAAACCCCATAAATCTTGTTTTTCTCCATTGTTGATCAAATAGCCTAGCATCTTTCACTATATACATGCTTCCTTGATGTACTACGTGTATGCTAGACTTATAGTGCATTAGGAATCAGTTTTTGTCCAAACCATTAGGTTTTTGAGGATGAACACCAGACTAGTCTGGTCCATGCACGGACAAGTCCGATCCCGCGGACTAGTCTGTGTCTGTGCACCAGACAAGTCCGATGTTTCTGAACCTAAAACCTAATTCCTCAATTCCTCAATGCAATTCCTTGCTGTCTTTTCATACCTATGCCTTGTATCACTCATCATCATTCTTGCAAATCATTCTCAGATCATGTCGAGCACAAACGATGAAATCTCTGACTTTGAGGCCGAGATGGACCATGAGGTGGCACCTCGGACCTCGACGGGTCTTGGCAAGAAGCGCCAAGAAAGACCCTCCAAGCCTGCTCCCTCCCCTCCTCAGGTTTGAAGGAAGGTGCTAGCAAAGAAGCCAGTTTCCAAGGCGGCCACATCATCAAGTGGCCCTCGCCAAGCAAAGGGCAAGGGCAAAGGGATAGTAACGGGTCCAATTGGCCCTTTGAAGTTGCATGCTCCCAGGGAAGGGGTTCGGGACCCCACTGAAGAGAAATTCAATGGCAAGGGCAGTGACTCGATGGCAAAATTCAGAAGCATCGACTGGTATGGTCGGCCGAAGCAAGCTGCAGATGGAAGGTTCTAGTGCAACTTCCATGCTGACTTCTACAGATTGGTATACTTGCCAATGAAGACACCGGTGGTGCACAGTCAGTGGATTGACTGGGCACACCTTTAGAGGAAGAAATGCTCCACATTTCATGAAGTCATTGCGGCAGCTGAAAGACATGGCTTGAAGGACCTCTTTTCCTTCACGTACAACTGGAATCATGAAGTGGTGGCTCAATTCTATGCCACCTGCCACTTTGCAAGCGATGAGGAAGAAAGAGTGACTTGGATGACTCATGGATCCAAGTACACTATCACATATGAGGAGTTTGCTAGGATGCTGCATCTTGACACTTCCAGCAATGATAATGTGGTCATCCACAATGTTGGTGTCATCGACAAGGAGAGGATGAAGTTTCTATATGAGCCCAACTCAAAGTTCATCCCTCCCTCCACGAAGAACATGAAGCCATTCTTTGTGGTGTTGAACAGGGTCTTGAGGAAGACCATTGCCCCTAAGGATGGGGATGCAGGGAGTGTACAAGGATACATCCGGACCTTGATGAAGATCATAAGCAAAGGGCGTAAGTTTGATGTGTTTGACTACATATGGAATGATATGGTCAACATCCCCAGCACCCCCAATAGGTCATGTAGCTATGCTCCCTATCTCATGTTTATGATTGAGAAAGTCACAGAGATTGAGTTTGTGAAGGATGTGGAGCATACTCCTTTGAGGCCTCTGAAGCCTCAACCAGTTAATGTCCAGGCTGCTCCCTCGTCATCCTCCAGTCCTGAGGCACCAGCAAGATCAAGAGAAGGTGCTAGAGCTGTCCCTACTTCTAGGGAAGCCCCTCAGAGAGGATCAGCTAGTGGGATCCTCAAGTATCTGACTGCCATATTCTCCTCCTGCAAGAAGGCCGAAGTGAGGGCCCATAAACTCAACCAGAAGAGAAAGGAGGACATGAAGTACATAAAGGCCAACGTGAAGCAAATCTGCCAAAAGCTGGAGATCGACCCCATTGGATCTCCAGTGATTTCTGAGGAATCCGACACGGACTTCACTGAGCTCGGGTCCCTGAACCCCTCCGAGCTTGCCTACTTTGGCATTGGGGGCTCGAGTGGCTCCGCCCCTCCTCCTTCTCCTCCTCGTCAAGCTGAAGATGAACAAGACGAAGACGACGACGATAGGACTGACGGTGAAGAGTGAAGAACTTAGGACCCTTCTCTCCTTCTTTTTGGTGTCTTGATGGCAAAGGGTGAGAGATTGAGGGGCAGTCTTAGCTTTAGCTGCGGTAGGATGTGAGGAGAGAGCTCTTTTTATCTATCTTTGTGATTGTAATGATTTAACGTTGTTTCTAAGTTAACTATGGTTCTGTGATGCAATGCTTACATAATTTGAGAAGTATTTGTTAAAATCTGTAATTTTGCTCCTGGAATGACATATGTGCTTTGTTTTAGTTGATTAATGTAAATAATGTCACTCTCATTGTCTTAATGTACTTAGTTATGCGTCCCACCATAAAGAATGCAAATATGGATAATTCTTTCACTGCTTGATGTATTTTTGATTCATATGTGCATACTTTATGAAAATCTCAATTTTTGTCATATTTTGTGAAATCTCAATTGGTTGTCATCAATCACCAAAAAGGGGGAGATTGAAAGTGCATCTAGGACTCCCTTGTGGGTTTTTGGATGATTTATGACAAGCAATTGGGATCCTAACCTCTTTGTTGAGATGAATGCAGGCCTATAATAGAAAAATGAGCAAAATACCAAAAAGAAGGGATGATGAGGAGCAAAGTCGAAATGAGCTCAAAGAAAAAGAGTAGTAGATTATTGTGTATGGAGTGTGTTAAGGAAACACACCCCAAGAGCTCAGTCATAATTAAACACACACATTGCACAAAGTTACACAGGACCGGACTAGTCCGATCGCAACCGGACTAGTCCGATAACCTTTCTGAACCAGATCGGACAAGTCCGATATCTGTCGGACTAGTCCGATATCTTTCTGACTAGAATCAAACTAGTCCTCTCCAGTTCGGACTAGTCCTCAAAACACTACACAAGTCACACAAAATTGGACAAGTCCGTTATCCACCCGACTAGTCTGATATTCTTTCTGATCCACTTCGGACAAGTCTGATATTCACACGGACTAGTCCGAAAAATCCACTGATCTAAATTGGACAAGTCCTCCAAGTGCGGACTTGTCATCCAACACACCTAGGGTTTCACTTGTCCGGACAAGTCTGATGGACATGGGACTAGTCCGAAGATTTCCATTAGTGGAATCGGACAAGTCCGGTTTCAGCTGGACTAGTCTGATATTTCGAGACACTTAGGGTTTGCTACACACAGCACACCGGACTAGTCCGGTGACCACCACGGACTAGTCCGAACTTTCTGAATCCGCAAGAGGAACTTTTAGAAACCCCATATAAATAGAGGTGCACAGCCCAATTTCACAATCTCTCGAACCCTAGTGCTGTCACACCTCCCAAGAGCCTCAAAAACGACGTCTCTCCATGAAATTAAGTGCAACATCGACCAATCCCTTGAGGATTCACTCTAGATCATTGGAGAGACACTTGCAACACCACATTGAGCTCTTGGTTTGATTCTCTAACACACTCCTGTGTTTCAATTGTAACTTTTGAGTGTGTTTTCAGTGGCATTGTGTTTTGTAATCTAAGGGAGCTCTCAACGTGTGAGAACGCCCCTTGAATTCGGTTTTCACCCCTTTGTGATTAGTGGAAGAGGATTGGCCTTCGTGGTAATCCAACGAGGGTAGGGTTGGAGAAGACCCGGTCCTTTTGTGGACTCCTCAACGTGGACGTAGGTTGCCTTCGTGGTAGCCGAACCATGGGATAAATTGTTGTGTCTTGTTTTAGTGTTCATCATTCTAATTAATCAACTCAATCTAGGGTTTCATACACATTGTTCATCTTACGTTAAATTGTTGAACATAAGACTTAATTGTGATATAATCCAGCATATAACTGTTAAACTGTTGTTTGATTCTATATTTCCGTTGTACACATAAAAGAATCAAACCAATCAATCAAGTTTAATCAACTTAGTCCGTGAACACCAGACTAGTCCGCACTTTATCGGACTAGTCCAATATCTTTGGTATTGAACTGGTTTTTGAGTGTTGCAGGATCCGACAATTTTCAAAAAGGCCTATTCACCCCCCCTCTAGGCCTACATTCACACACAGGTATTTAACCCGGAGCTTTCCCATGTGTGGGACGTAGCTCCGGTTGCAGTATACATGCGGCAGCACCGGGACTAACGAGGCAGGTCCGGTCCCATATGACACGTGGGGCATTCGAAGGTCTTCAACTAAAATAGGTGAAGTTCCTTTGGTCTTTTGCAGTCCCAAGGGGTATTCGGTACGCAGGGTACCGACAGTGCCCCCTTGGCCCACCTCTGGGAGAGACCTTTTGGATGAAGTCGTTCTGCCGGAGGTGGATCCATCCTTCGGCTTTTGAGCTATGTCTCCAAGGGTCTTTGTATGTGCCATTGGTAGTAGTTCACAGTTAAACCATCGCCGCGTGTCATATCTAGGATGCGGCAGGTGAGATCTGAGCGTGCGGATCTCACGCTATTGAAGGTCGCCGGTTCCCGATGAGAAAACCATATTGGTTCCGCGTGCCATGTCAGGCTGCCGCCCTCGGGCATCCTACCTCTCATGATGACAACCGTTCGACTGGGGTAAGGACCTCGACTTGATCATCGGGGTGGCCCCGGGCCCACTTGTCATTGGCAGGGTGAAGTTTTTGAACTGTGTCGTTGGCTCCTCTGTGGTTTCCATCCAAGCGTTGCGGGGCTTACTTAAGAAGGAAAGTGTGCACTGTTTGTTTACGCCTTCATTTGAACTTGCGCTCGAATCCTCCAAACTTTTGCCTGCTTTTCATCTCTTGCCCCGCTGTGCTGCGATGAAGTTGGGACTCCCCAAGAGCCGCATCGGGAGCAAGAAGGAGTTGTCTAGGGTCCGAACCTACATGGGATGGTCCTGTGACTCCTTCGATAATGACATTCGCTGCGGCAAGCTTCCCTTCGAGAAGAAGCGAGCCGGAGATATGGTGTACTTTCTTGGCTATGCCATGGCGGGTTTGATCCCGCCTTTCTCCACTTTCTTTCTTATGCTGCTTGATTTCTATGGTCTGCAGATCCACCATCTTGGCCCCCACTCAATCTTGCTGGTGGCGACTTTCATCCACTTTTGTGAGATGTGGGTGGGTGTGCCCCCTTGAGTGGAGTTGTTCCGGACATTCTTCATTGTCCACCAGACCAGGAAGAGAGATGAGTTCATCGGCTTCTACTACTTCGTGAAGCGGAAAAACTCCCCCCTCAAGTACTTGTGGTCCTTCCATTCCGACAAGTGGGACGATTGGAAGAAAGACTGGGTGGTCCTCACCGTCGAGGGACATGAGAGGCTGGAACTGCCTGAAGGCCTTCCCCGCGTCGACACCGACATTTGGAGTGACGTGCCGGAGCTGTCGAGGGAGTACAGGCCCATTCTGGACAGAATCCAGGAGTGCGTCAATGGTGGGGTGACCCCTCAGATGGTCTTAGACAACTTCTTAAAGAATAGGAGGGCCCCGCTGAGGCTAGGAGCCGGCCTGCCTGGGCCTTCAACAGTGAGATGGACACCGACCGCATTGAGGTTGGCTTGGACACCAACTTGACCGGTGAAGCCCTGAAGACCCATCTCAAGAAGTTCCAGCCTGGGAACATCGGCCCGGGCGACGTGTCTCCACCGGCGGCCTTCCTTCCCCTGAATATGATACTAGAGGAGTGTAGAGAGCTCCGGAGAAAGATGCCACTGTTGGACGACTCGATCCTGATGGAGAGGCGATCAACCTCCAGGGTGGCGATCCCTGGAACTTCGGAGGATAGCTCCATTCCCGCCTCGAAGCCAAGAACCGAAGTCGTAGGTAAGGGCAAAGAGTTGGTTGAGCCCTCGAGCCGCAAGAGGAAGTTGAAGCATGCTGACGGGAGGTCCGTCAGACCTGCTCCTTCCACGACGGATCCTTTTTCCCGGCGGAGGAGGTCTTCAATAGCGATGACCACTCCAGCATCAGCATCTCTTCGGGATGCTTGCTCCAGCCATGTGGCTCCGGTACCAGGGCCAGCTAAAGGCTCTAGGTCCGAAGGTCCATCCTAGTCGAGGGGGTCCTCAACAAAGACGTCGCTGATGGCGGGAGCAAGATCCGGGGAACCTTCTGGAGCTACCACACCAGTGGCGACAGGGTCCAATCCTGAGCGTCCGATGAAGAGGTTCCGCTCTAGCTGGAGCGGAAGTCTTCCAAGGTAAGTTTGATTTTTTACCTCAGTTGATTGTTTTTGTTGTAACTATGTTTTGCGTTTCTTTGTCCTTCATCCACTGAGTGCCCAAGAAAGGGGTTGAAGCTCCGGTTCCTGTAGCGGCAACTGATGCTGCGCAGATAGAGACTCCGTCTAAAGTTCTAGCGCCGCCCCAATAGGTGGCTGAGGCCACGACAGCTCTGGCACCAGCTGTCATGGTCCTTGACCTCGAGTCATCCCCTAAAGCTCCTGTGGTAGCACCGGACCACGGAAATGAAGATGTACTAGCGGCACCAGCCCCGGAGGTTTAAGCTCCAGGTTTGGATGCTGAGATGATGGATGCTCTGGTCTCAGAGCTGAAGGTAGCTCTGGTTCCGGCCCTAGAGTCGGATGTTGTTTAAGCCCTGACAGTGGAGCCGGTGGTTGATGAAGCCCCAGCGGTAGAGCCGGTGGTTAATGAAGCCCCGGCGGTAGAGCCGGTGGCTGCTAAAGTTCCGGCGGTGGAGTCCGGTCTTGATGAAGTTCCGGCGCCTGAGCCGGTTGTTGCTGAAGTGCCGGTGCCTAAGCCAATGGTGGTTGAAGCACCAGTGCCTAAACTAGCGATGGAGGAGGCGCCAGCGTCGGAGCCGGAAGTGGCTTCAGCTATGGCCGAACCTTCAACGCCTGCCCCGGAGGTGGTGGTTCCGGAGGTGCTCGCGCCTGAGCCAGGGTGCCAAGATGAAGCTATCGGTCCCCCGCCTAAGGGATCAGTTGCTGATGACCTAGCAATGGGACCTTCGAAGCCGACTCTGGATGTAGAAACTTCTGCTGCAGGACCTTCCTCAGCGGCGGCCGAGCCTATCCCGGAGGGCGGCCCTAGTGTCGTGGAAGCTCAGGGGACCTCTCTTGTAGAGTGGGACCCAATTTTTGTTATGGAGAAGCCACTG
Organism: Tuctoria greenei; assembly: GCA_036927565.1. NCBI lineage: Eukaryota > Viridiplantae > Streptophyta > Magnoliopsida > Poales > Poaceae > Tuctoria > Tuctoria greenei. The sequence continues at coordinate 95,237,772 of JAYESD010000005.1, forward strand.
GAGGCAGCGGAGAGGACCCTGGCAGGTCCGGAGCCAATCCCTTTGTCACTGTCTATTGACAACGCATGATCTAGTCTTCGTCAGGTCCAGTTGGCCTTTTACCATGACATCAAGGCCCTCGAGGAGGAGCACCAAACCCTTAGGACGTGGCGCAACCGGCTCCAATTCGAGACCAAGCTGGCGCAGACGAGGCTAGCCCACGACATGGAGTGGGTGAAAAGGGAGAAGGTCTAGCTGGAGTACTGGGGTGGGCTGCTGGATGAGAGGGAAAGCATGACGCGATCCCTCGACGACCAGTCCCGAGCCATCCACGAACAGGTCGTGCCTGCTAATGATGCAGCGAATGAGCGCCAAGAGATGCCTAGCGCCATCCACGACAGCCTCGTCAAGCGCCGGTAGGCTCTTGAGGAGCGAAAGAAAAAGATCGAAGATGAAGAGCAAAAACTCCTGGAGCTGCGGGATGACCTCGTGAAGAGGGAGGAGGAGCTTACTCAGAGGATGACTCTAGGTGACAAGAGTCTCGCGGAGTGCACCAAGAAACTGGAGGAGTGCTGCGAGAAGGAGGAGAAGAAGGCCTGGCAGCGAGGACAGGACCTCCACAAGAGGGAGAACGAAATTGTTGCCAGGGAGAAGAAAGTGCGGGGCAGGTAGAAGGACCTGGTCGACCGCCAGAACAAGATCCACCTCCCGGAGGAGGAGCTCGGTAAACTCGAAAGGTAGGTTGCTGAAAAGATTCAGCAGAACGCCAAAGAGGTCGAGCGCCTTGCCCGCAAGAATTTGGAGCTTGCGGCGACCAAAAGATCTTTTGAAGAGATGCGAGGCTCAAGGGTTGCGGAGTCCCAACAAGTTTGCGGAGTCCCAACAACAAGGGCAAAGCCAATGACGCACTGACGCCGATGGGTTTTAGTCCCGTGCGTCTGGATGATCCGGAGCCAGAGCTGGACCAGGCGTTGCAGGCGTTGAGCTCGGCGGGCAACAAGCTCACCAAGATGGGCGATGTCATCACGGGCCAACTGGAAACTGAAGGACAATCCCTGTGGAAGAACGCCGCAGAGTACATGCTGACGTGCTACACAAGTCGGGACCCTCACTTCCCAGTGGACCCGGTACTTGAAGGCCCCATCGACGGAGAGGGAGAAGCCGCCAAAGCCAGCGTGTCGGAGATTGTCCAGAAGGTCACTTCGTTCTTCCATAGGGTCTAGGACTCTCTCTTTGTAGCTCCTGCTTGTATCCTCTCTATTTTTTCTCCAATTTTGTAATCTCTTGTCTCCAGATTAATGAAATCCAACAATTTTATGAATTTCATTTTTTTCTTCAACACCTTTGTCCCACTTGGCCCCCTGGCAGAGGTACATAATTTAATTGTGAACATGTACAATAGGATGTAGCATTTTGTTGAAGACTTGCGCGCTTTGAACTTGTAGTTTGTAGGTCCGAAGTCGCCGATAGTAGGGGCCCCTTGAGGTTGTCGAAGCTTAGTAGCTCCGGCAGTGACCCTTGTCAAAACGTAGAGCATCGACAGTTAGTCCTCTGGGGTTGTCGTAGCTTGGTAGCTCCGGCAGTGAGCACTGTCAACGCGCAGTGCGTCGACAGCAGCCCCCATTGGGGAGTCTTCCCACCATCTTTTCTTCACGCTGACGGCTGAACCCCTGGATTTGCTAGAACTTTGTAGCTCCAGTGATGTCTACTATCAATGTTTGAAACATTGACAGTAGACCACCTTATGGGGTGTCAGAGCTTTGATAGCTCTGGCTTCATCCACCGTCATCATGAGATCTTTATTTTTCCCGCACACTGAAGTCAAGAAAAATAGTAAAATCCATTTCCTATCTATAACTAGTTTGTGGATTACTATTCCCGAAAGAAATTTTTAGGTCGAATGCAACTCTACATACAATCAAGTGCACTGGCTTGTTTTCTCAAGGTCTGATCATTTCTGGACTCGCCTTACTTCGTCCTGCCGGGGTGTAGGTAGAGTGGCATACTTCGAGTGCTGGACCAGGCTAAGTCAATAGGACACTCCGGCCTAGATTGGCTTGGCGGCATTCAGACGTGTAGACCATTAACAATGTTTAGACCCAGAAGAATTGACAATGCAACTTGAATTATATATGAATTTGTTGAGTTAAAGTTTCTTAAGAATTGCACAACTTTGTTATAGACAAGAAAGAGAAAAATAAAAAATATTGAGCCTGTACAAAATAAATGCACGTGGAGTCTGTTTTCACACAATGATGTCTTTCATTATAGGTCTGGGGTACAGGGGAAACAAGTACACTCTTAGAGTACGGAACCAGGCTAAGTGTGTTGCGTTTCTCGTTTGACCCAAGGTAGCTAGCTAAAATTTTAGTTATGGGACTGTGACAAGTGTTGCCTGAACTTTGCGGACCTTCGGAGGAAGGTCCGGCTGTTCTCCTAAAGGAGCTACCCGACTCTGTACAATGACTCTATAACATACATCACATGTAACTACAGACTCACCTCCGTGATATTAAGCGTAGAACTTACGGAGGTGCTCAATGTCCCAAGGATTAGGGAGAGGTGTCGCATCCTCGGTTGCCAAGCGAACGCATCTAGGACGGGATACTTTGAACACTCGGAAGGGTCCTTCCCAGCTGGGGGAGAGTTTGTTTAACCCTTCTCGAGTTTGTATTCTCCGTAGCACCAGATCGCCTTCCTCGAGATGTCGGCTGTGAACATGCCTTTGGTGATAGCGCCGAAGAGCTTGGTGGTATCGGGCATTCCGAACAGCTGCTCGGCACCTTCCCTCTTCAAGGAGGTCAAGGTCTTCACGCCAGAGCTGGTCTTGCGTGGCATCATCGAATGTCCGGACCTGGAGTGACCCCAAGGTGATTTTCGCTGGAAAGACTGCTTCAGCTCCGTACACGAGGAAGAAGGGTGTCTCTCCAGTTGATCGGTTTGGAGTTGTCCTGTTGGCCCACAGTGTGGGCGAAAGCTCTTCGATCCAGTTGGCTCCATGTTTTTCAGGCACTCATATTTGCGTGTCTTGAGTCCTTTTAGGATTTCTGCATTTGGTCTCTCAGCTTGGCCATTGCTTGCCGGGTGAGCTACAGAAGCGTAGCTGACTTGAATGCTGAGGTCTTCGCAATATCCTTGGAATGCAGAGCTTGTGAATTGGGTCCCGTTATCAGTTATGGTCTTGTTTGGGACTTCAAATCTGCATATGATGGACTGCAAGAAGTTGATAGCTGATTGCTTATTTATTGTCACAACTGGAGTTGCTTCCGACCAGTTGGTGAACTTGTCAATAGCAATGTACAGGAACTTGTAACCGCTGACGGCTCTTGGGAAAGGTCCCAAGATATCCATCCCCCACACAGCGAATGGCCATGTAGGAGGTATCATTTGTAGAGGTTGAGCTGGTGTGTGAATTTGCTTTGCATGGAACTGGCATGCTTCACATTTCTTCACTAGTTCAGTTGCATCCTGGAGTGCTGTAGGCCATTTAAAACCATGCCGGAAGGCTTTACCGACCAGCGTGCAGGAAGACGCGTGGTTTCCACACTCACCTCCATGGATTTCTGTGAGGATCTTACAGCCTTCTTCCCTTGTAATGCACCGCATTAGGACGCCATTGGCACCACGTCGGTAGAGATCCCCTTCTACCAGTGTGTATCTTTTAGCCAATCTAACTATCCGACCAGCGGATACATTATCTTCAGGAAGGAAATTGTCTTTCAAGTAGCTCCGGATCTCCGAGATCCATGCATTGGAGCTAACTTGAGGATTTGAGTCTTGCGTGCTGGGTTGCTCGGAGCTTCCTGCAGCACCTACGACCCTTGATGGACGCCATGGTAACAGGGCCATTGGGACCGCCAGCTTCGAGGTGCTGGTCTCGCCCCCTTCGCTCAGTTCGGCACACTGAGCTATTGGTCTTGACAAACTCCGGACAAAGGTTCCGTCAGGATCCGGAGCTCCGGTTGAAGCTTTCGTCGAGAGTTCGTCAGCTTCAGTGTTGTTGAGACGCTGGACATGGCAAAGATCCAGGACGTCGAAGTCCTTCTAAAGCTTCTGGACTTCAAGTAGGTATGCCGCTAGTTGAGGGTTTTTGCAGCAGCATTCACCTTTGACTTGCTTTATGACGAGTTGCGAGTCACCCTTTACCAATAGCTGCTTGACGCCATAGGATAGTGCCACCTTGAGCCCATAGATTATTGCTTCATACTCCGCCATGTTGTTGGTCGCCTTGAAGTCAAGGTGAACCATGTATTTGACCTTCTCCCCGGTCGGAGGGAGGAGAAGGACTCCAGCTCTGGCTCCCTGCTTTTGCACAAAGCCCTCGAAGTAGAGAGTCTAGTGCGGCTCGATGAAAACCGGAACCTTGGGTTCCAACTTCTGCTCACTAGGGCCCCCAGGATTTGATGGAGAGGGGGTCCATTCCACCACAAAGTCCACCAGTGCTTGACTCTTAATTGCTTGTATTGGGACGAATTCAAGATTTAACATAGCTAGTTTCGCTGGCCACTTTGCAATGTTCCCAATAGAGTTGGGATTATGCAAGATTGCACGCAGTGGATAAGAAGTTACCACTGAAATCTTGTGAGCTTGGAAGTAGTGTTGGAGCTTCCTAGAAGCAATAAGAAATGCGTAGAGCAGCTTATGCACCTCCAGGTACTGAGTTTTGGCATCATGAAGTACTTCGCTGATGAAGTACACTGGGCGTTGGACTGTCCGGACCCTCCCGAAGGGGCCCGGAGCTTCCTCCTCATCAACCCGGACCCTCCCGGAGGGGTTTGGACCTTGTTCAGGGACCTCTAGGTTCTTTCTTGAAGAGCTCGGAGCTTCTTCTATAGTGACTCTGACCTTCTCGGAGGGGTCCAGATCTTGTTGCTCAACAACAGCAACTTCTTCATTTGAAGGAAGTTGATCCTCTAGCATCTCGCCTTGAGGATTTGGGTTTGGGAGCTGGGACCCAGACTCGTCTTCAGGTAGCTCCGGACCCTCCCAAAGGGGTCTGGATTCCTAAACTGGAGATGGTTCTGGTCTTTCCCCAACTAGGTCCATGCTGACAACTTCGTCAGTTGCTCAAATGTAAAGCAGAAGTGGCTCACCAGGATTCGTAGCTACCAAGGTTGGTAGAGTGGCGAGGAGCTGCTCCAGCTCCTGGAATGCCTTTCCTGCTTCTTCAGACCATTGGAATGGTCCGGACTTCCTCAAAAACTTGAAGAAGGGTAGCGCCCGTTCCGCCAGTCCTGACATGAATCGGCTTAGGGCAGCTCGACATCCAATCAGCTTCTGGATGTTTGTTATGCGGGCTGGTGGCCGCATGTCTTCAATAGCTTTAATCTTCGCCGAATTCGCTTCTATTCCTCGGTGGTTCACCAAGAATCCAAGAAGCTTTCCGGAGCTAACCCCGAAGACACACTTGTCTGGGTTCAGCTTCGTGCGTGTGACTCACAACTTGTCGAAGACACCTTGCAAGGTGTTAAGGAATGACTCCTTGTTCTTGATCTTGATGACGATGTCATCGACGTACACAATCACTACATCTCTGATAAGCTCTCCAAAAGTTTTGTACATAGCTCGTACAAATGTTGAAGTAGCGTTTTTGAGACCGAATGGCATTGCTGTATAACAATATAATCCATCTACTTTGATGAAGGAAGTATGCTCTTCATCTATACATTCTGATCTGATGATACCCAGAATATGCAACTAGGAAACACAATAATTCGCACCTGGAGGTGGAATCCACTATCAAATCTTTTCTACGTAGTGGGAATGGATCTTTTGGACATGCCTTATTCAGTGTAGTGTAGTCGATACACATCCGAAGCTTCCCGCTGGCCTTAGGTATAACGACTGGGTTTGCCAGCCATTTTGGGTGGAAGAATTCTCGTATGAATCCAGCTTCAAGCAACTTCTTGACGTATGAAGTTATGTCGCTCTACTGATTGCTTCCGAGGCTTCTAATTTACAGGCCGAGCGTCGGGATAAATCTTCAGATTGTGCTTGATCACTTCCATAGGGATCCTAGGCATTTGTGACGGTTGCCAGGCAAACACGTCGACATTAGATCGGAGGAAAGTGACGAGCGCGAGTTCCTATTTGTCATTAAGACCTCCCGATATACGGGTGGTCTGAGCAGAGTTAGAACCGTTTTGGACGACTTTGACAGGAATGTCGGTGTCTCCCCTTGGTTGCACGCAAGGTGCGGAGGTTGAGCCTCGATGACGAATGCTCGGGGGTTTTGGATCTTGATCCTTTCCGAATTCTTCCTCCTGCGCTGTAGCAAGCACATGGAGTTCTTCCAGAGCAGTCACTCCAGCGGTGCGATCTCCACGGATCCTGGGAACACCTGCTGGTGTTGGCATCTTCAACACCAAGTAACCATAATGAGCAACATCCATGAACTTGTACAAGGCTAGCCTGCCCAAGATGGCGTTGAATGGTAAGTTGATCCGCGCCACATCGAAGACCAACTTCTCAGTGCGGTAATTCTCCCGGGTTCCAAAGGTCACCGGGAGAGTAATGGAACCGAGTGGGGTTATGGCCCCCGGACCTACTACGAAGAAAGGTCTGGAGGGGCAAAGATCAGAAGGTCGGAGCTGAAGCTTGACGAAAGCTTCAAAGCTTATGAGGTTCAGCCCCGAACCTCCGTCCACCATCACATGATGGAGCTGGATGTTGTTGATGGTCGGAGATACCACCAATGGGAGTTGGCCAGCTCCGATCACGTTCCGAAGGCAGTCTGAAGCATCGAAGTGATGGCGGTGTCCATCCACTTCTGGTGCGGCTCTGCCTTGGCGGTGGGAGCTACTGTGGCCATGTCCCGCCGCATGGTCTTGAGGACACGGCAGGAGGTGATGTCCCACGAACCACCAAAGATGGTGTTCATGGTCTTTCGGCGCTCGTTTTCAGAGATGTTGGAGTCGTCGTCAACGGAGGTGTAAACAGCCTTCAAAACCTTTTTAGGGTCCTGAAAGCCTAACTCCTCTCCAATCGGAGCTTCGTCAACTTTCTGTTTTCCTTCCCTTTGACGGAAAGGAACTTCTTCCCGGTGCTTGTTCTAGCGCTCGGCGAGGTTCTGGACCTCTCGGTAGCCTTCCAGGTTGTGGCTGTTCGACTTGTGTATGGGACAACACATCTTGGAGCTGCCACCGTCTTCAGACGATGGTTGAGGTCGTTTCTCGGGGCGTGGCCCCCGACCACCCGAAGCTGCGGCAGCAGTGGCTGTAGGTGTGCCGGCCGACGACTTCTTCTTGCCGTTGGACTTTTTCTTCTTTTTGCCACTCCCGGAGGTAGTGGCTTCACCCTTGGAGGAATTTTTGTGGTCCTCCAGTGGTGGCTGGGAGTGCATTTCACAGCCCTCCACAGCTTTGGCGCACATGTCTGCCAAGTTGAAGTGTTCTGTGACGCTGGTGACCTCCTTGGTCGCCAACTTCTTCAGCATCTTCTTGTCTCGTACACCCTGTCTAAATGCCACAATAACAGAAGCACTTGAGATAGAAGGTATGGTGTTTCGTACCTGGGAGAACCTTTGGATGAAGGATTGCAGGGACTCTCCCCCCTTCTGCTTGATAGCAAAAGGTCCAGTTCAGTGCCTGGTCGGGTGTATGAACTCCCAAAATTGGTGGTGAATTGTTGGCACAGTTCCGCCCAACTGTTGATGGAGTCGGGCGGAAGGCTCATGAACCAGGACCTGGCGATCCCAGTCAAAGCCACGGGGAAATAATTGGCCATTACAACCTCATTGCCTCTAGCCGCAAGGATTGCGGTGGAGTAGATTTGGTGAAACTCAACGAGATTGACAGTCCCGTCAAATTTCTCTAGCAGGTGAGGCCGGAACTTCTGCGGCCATCTGACCATGCGTAGGTGCATGGCCAGGGCAGAACAGCCCCCTCCTACTCCCTCGGGAGCAGGACTGTCCCGAGCCTCTCGCCTTTGGCGAGAGCGCTCGATATGGACGTGGTCATCCTGTTGACGGTAACGGCGATCAAGCTCCGCCCGGAGGTCGTGATTTGAAAGCCTGATTACCGTATGGGTGTGTCACGCCCCGGATGTCAGCTATGTCACCTGTTGAGACGCAGCACGCCTTCTTTGTTGTGAAGCGTGCGGACCAAGTCTACCCGACACGGTCCGATGCTGCGATGGGGCCTGCCCCGAGGGTGGAGGACCTTGGTTGCTGATGCGATCGGCTGCTACTTCAACCAAGTGTTCCACATCAGCCCTCCACTGCTCCATTGCACCCTGGGATGATCCAGGAGGCTGTGGACGTTGGAGAAGAGCACGCGCGGCATGGAGCACGTGTTCAGGGTTGTTATTCGCCGATGACGTGATCGACGCAGACAACACATCTTGCTGTCTAGCTTGATTTGCCGGTGCAGACAGTGGCGGCGATGGCATGACTCCTGCTGGAGCCACAGCACCTGCTGGCTGTTGCGTGTTGGAGGGATTGCCTCCAGCAGGTTGCGCAGCATGGTTGCCGTTGGATGATCCAGTAGCAGAGTTCACTATCCTTGAATCTCGGGCGCCCCTTCCTGGCGCGCTAACTTTCAGAGTTTGGTTCCGGCAATTCTCCCAGTACTACTGTTGGTAGCCTGTGGAGTTTGTAGTTCGGTATTGGGCGCGCAGAGGTTCAGAACACGATGGCAAGTTGACACGAGGATTTATGTGGTTCGGGCCACCTAAGCGTAATACCCTACTCCACAGGGTGTGTAGTTGTTGTATTGAGCATCTGAGCGCTTGAGGGTGTGTGTGTTTGGGCAGAGTCTGGAAGAGTCTCCCTGTGTATGACTCAGCCAGTCCTTTTATAGCACAAGGACTGGTCGTTTACATCGTTAGCCTGGCCCGACATGTGGCCCTGGCGGTTATTGATGTTTAATACACAATTAATGAGCTTAATTACCCTTAATAGTGTGGTAACGCGCCTTGACAGTGCCGTTACTGGTATTAAGGGTCCTCCGATTGAGTGTCATTAAGATGGTGTTAATGACACTTAATCAGGTCTTGAAGTCTTTGATTGTCCCTTGAAGGTCCGAGCCGTTGGGGCCCGCCAGTCTGATTGTTGAGGCTAAAGGTCCGGCGGTTGGACGCGTGGCAGCTCCAGAGCTTGCCATTTGGGACAGGTAGGTCCGGTGTTGTTGTACTCGGTACCGGAGCTTCCCTCTTTCGCGGGTTAGGTCCAGGGGTGCCGCGCAGGTATTTAACCCGGAGCTTTCCCATGTGTGGAGCGTAGCTCCGGTTGCAGTATACACGTGGCAGCACCAGGACTAACCATATAAGGGAGGCAGGTCCGGTCCTGTATGACACGTGGGGCCTTCGAAGGTCTTCAACTTAGACAGGTGAAGTTATTTTGGTCTTTTTGCAGTCCCAAGGGGTATTCGATACGCAGAGTACCGACACTCCCGTTCTGCTAATTGGAAAATTCCCAATTCTGGTCATCATACTCAGTCAAATAAATTTGATCTCCAGTAAAAATTTCAAGTTTATTGGACTTAATTTACTGGGTAAATTGGTGTTCCAATTCTCTATGTCATTTGAAAAATGAGAAATGTACAGAACCATTTTCAGAATTCCTTGCGAACCTGTAAAATCAATTTCCCCCTTTAGGAAGCTCATAAAATTATGAAACAAATTCCACTACAACCAGTGAGACCTCCTCTACCATGATCATCCACTGTTAGCCACGACAAAGCTCCAGATTTAATACCAAATTTCAGAAAAGGCTTTTACTTAATGGAAGTTTAGAGACAACAAGCTTCCTTGAACATCTCCAATTCTTGGTCCAAATCTTCCTCATAGAATCTAGTATCCATTGTCAAATCCCAAAGCCAATTAAAATCATCTTCATATCTGATCAGTGTTTAGAAAGTCGTTTATATAGTTTCAATGTCACTCATCTACTTTATATATTGCATATCATATAGTGACCAAGATCTAGGAGGAGCCGGAGCCCTTTGAGAGTATATCACCAGAAGCTAATTTGCCCTCTAACTCACAGCCAAGCATGCCGCAGTTTGCATTTAAATAATTTTGCAAAGTTTACATTTGTATCACTATTAAGTCTATAGTTTTAAGTGCATTATGTCTAAGGTGTATCGATACTCTAATTGCATGACCCAATCCCATAGAGTACTTGGGTAGCTGTATAGCTCGACATGTAGAATTGTCATGCTAATGTTATATGGAATCCGGTAGAAGTCGACTAGTTGGAATCTACTCGCGAGATAGAGTTATCGTCACACGGGATTGGTTTATATTGAGAATGGCATATGTATTTGAATATGAGATTGGGCAGCGGCGTAGGAAGCAGCGAGACGTGGTCTCTCGTGCATAATGCTGCCTGTGTAGATTGAGGACCAATCCGTTTGCGGCCCCACTGAGCAAGTTTGAACTGTACAGGATGCATACTGGCTATATGGAAACAAGGAAACCGATATAATTGGTTAACCTAGACGTCGAGGCTTACCCTACCGTTTTATAGGAGTTGGTTGAGGGCAGTAAGGTGTAAATCTGCTGGCGGGCACGGACATGCTCTACACAGGGACCTCCTGCCCATTACGGAAGGACCGGTTTGGCATTTGGGTTTCCTTTGAAAGGTTGCTGCATACAACAGAGTATTGGAGTGTGATTCGCTCCACTTCTGAAATGGGTGTATGTGACGTGTTATCCGGGTGTCTACTTATTGCAATCACCGTTCATCGCTGTTATTTGAGCACCACTTGTTCACTGTGTCTTGACGTAGTAAATATTGAAGAAGCCAGAAGAATATGATGTATTGAATCATAATTGTTTTGCAATCATGCTTGCTGTAGTATATTGCTCACTAAAGTTACATTTTTGAACATTAAATTTGTTGCTAATAACTTGAAAGTTAGGATCCACTTGTAGACGTCGTTTATGCAATATCACTGCCTATGTTTATGTATCCCTGCATGTAGATTTCCATGCATAGGTGAGACAGTTAAGTCTTGCCGATCCTTTGTCCTCACGGGTGCTATATTAAGTTGTGTGCAGGTGAGACGTATGAGGAAGGACCCGAAGATGAGGCGATGCCCCTGTCGGGGTATACCTCCAAGTGGGAGCCCTGTATGCTGCCGTTATCTGTTCTGTATTGCGAATGTGTAGCGTCGTCGGGCTGGACAGCACTTCTGCATAGCTAGGATAAGAGTTTAGCTATGAGTATTACTTACGCTGTACATTAAGTATTGTAAAAGACTTCCGATGTTTCTATAAATAAAACTATATATTTTGTCGTATTCTTTTCACGTGGGCTGTTGGGTGCCGCATCGCACGGCACCACCCTTTGTGATTCCTGGAATGTGTGGACCCGGTCCTCACATATACTCAAGACAATATATTCGCGAATAGATGTAAATTTCATTTCCCAGATCGACATGTGTAATGCACTTAACAATTGCCTGGCATTTTTAGCATCTGAAAAATTAACATCGACACTTCGCAAGTGTGGGGACCGTGGTCCACACGTTCCAGGAATCGCATTGGGTGGTTCCGTGCGATGCGGCACCCAACAACACACATGAAAAGCAACACAAAATAACCAACGCTAATATTTTATTTCACAAGATGATTCTCTTTTACAACATAATATACAATGTAGCAGAATATTACATACTCACACTCTTAACTAACTCTGCATAAGAGAAGTCGTCCATGCCCACGGATGCTTCTCCCTAGCAACACGAAGAAGAGAGCAGCGGAAAGGTTTCTATGATAGATACATATCGACATGCTCAAGGTCTTGCGGACAACCACAACATAAGCATAAGCTATTTATACCTGCAAAAAACCACAATAGAGCAACCGTGAGCTTGACGCTCAGCAAGACTTAACCTTCTCACCTAAGGCGTGAAACTCTACATGCTGGAAACTCTAAATAGTGGAAGCTGAATTTGCATAAAAGACACGCCTACAAGTGAATCCTTATTTTCATTTTTAGCATCAAGTTAAGGCCTCATAGAAATTAAATTTAGTTTGCAATACAATTATATATCAAGAACTATCAAATTCCAATAAACCTTTTTCACTTCTTACTACGTCAAGACTCAGTGTCCATGTATGCTCAAATAACCGCGAGCGACGGTGATTGCAACCAGTAGACACCTGGACTGCCCTACATGTACACCCGTACTTAGAGTTGCGATGGCACAATCTACTAATGTTGCAAGCAACAACCATTCCCAATATTCAACTACATCAAAACAGTTCAATCGACCCCAACAGCAAGCTCCCTCAAGGTTGCACCTCCACTGTGAGATGTTCATGAGCGAGTTGACTCCCACTGTACTAACAGCCAACACTTAAGCCGATTGAAAAGGTTCCAACATAAGATCCTCGAGGTACATTAGTTTCCTGGGTCCAATATAGCCAGTATGCACCTGGTACAATTCAAACTTGTCCAACAAGGCTAGGCACGAGACTGGCCTTAATCGACACGGGCAGGACAATGCACCCAAGACCATGTCCTGCTGCATCCTACGCTCATGCCAGGTCTCCAATTCATTAAAGTAAATCCTCACAATTCAACTTATAATCCAAATCCAATATAAAGCCAAGTGCTAGTCTCGCGAGTAGTTTTAAACCACTGGACTTCTATCAAATCTTTCACTAAATAGTTAAGCATAGCATATAAAAATGTTGAGTATTAATCTATCCAAACCACTCTCTGGATTAATCTCGTCATGCAATTTGGTTTCATTGCACAAGACTTAATGTACAATACATCTTATCCATATAGAGTGGAAATGAAAACTTTGCAAGATTTCTTAAATGCAAATCGGGGCTTGCCTTTCGGTTGAGACTAAATGTCAATGACGATCAGTTAGTAGACTCCATTGAGAAATCACGCCACAGCAGAACCAATATAGAAATCCTCCTCCAATTTGTGCTTCTCGTCCACCTTCGTCATGATCACTATCATCATGAATATGCATCAAATAAAAGAATGCAATTTAGCAAAGTAACAATTAAAGTTGATAATAAGTCAAGAAGGATTAATACTATCTAGGGCTGAAAGTTCTGTCGCTGGAATGCACAACAGCATAGAGGAAACAAGATAAAATTAGGCAATGGGAATACGAAGTGATATAGATATTGTTTTGGACATATAGATGTGATCTCAAATTCTACAGGTTCAACAGATCCCCTGAGACTAAGAAAATTATAGTGAGTTTATATGGTCATGGGGGAATAACCAGGTAAGTTTCAGATACAATAATGGAATATATAAGTCTATAGAATTTATTAAGTGTTTAGATTTATCTGAATTTTCATGACCAAACAGAGGCTTTGGCATAAGTTAAACTAGGTTTTATGGATAGGGGGGTTCATATAGAGTCTAAAACAATTGGTTTGACATTTTTCTAATCATTCTACAGGGAGATATGCAATTTATAATTTTCTACAATATTCTGAAAATGTCTCTGTTGTTTTTCCCATTTTCAGGAACATAGAAGAATGAACCACAATTTCCTCCTTAAATAAAGTCAAATGGTTCTGAAATTCTTACTGTACATCGAAGATATTCAAAGGAAGATTGTGGCCGAGTTTGAGAATTTTCCATAAAAGGAATCACCTGGAATAAATTCCCAATGATTTAAGTGTGGGAATTATTAGGGAAAAACCAGGGACTTTATTAGCAAATAATTTTTACCACTGCATAGTACTTGCCATGAGAAATCCAAAAAATGTAGTTCATAATTTTTGGACATTTATACAGTGAATGGTGAATTTCCAAAGTTTGGGGACTTTCTGCATTTATTTTTCTATAGAAAATGGCTTTCCTCGCTGACATGTGGGCCCTGGGTTTAAAATAGTCCAATCCAGATGAGGCCACATGGAGGCCCACAAACAAACCGCATTGCCACATGGGATCCAGTTCCACAAAGTGATCAGCAGGGGGATTTAACCCACTGGCAGGTGGACCAAGGCCGGGTTGCTTCTTCAACCTCGGTCCAGGGTCTGTGTGACGGCGCTCGATGGGGCACGGTGGTGCCACTTGCCGGCCGCCCTTCCCCCTGTGCCTCTGCAATCACCCGTGGCTGCCAGCCCGTCGAGCGTGGCAGCATGAGAGACACGTAGCGCCAGGGATGGACACGCGGCGGAAGAACAACGGGAGTGAAGAGAGAAACTCGGTGGATGTCGATATTTCTTTCTTGCTTCTCACCGTAAACATCTCTGAAGTTTATACAAGGTTCCAGACTCCGCCATGCGGGTCCCACACACACCACGCACCCGACACGACACCACCTTACATGTCGACCCCACACCCGGCCGCGTCGGTCTTATCTCTTCTCCTCTCGTGCTCCGCCTCACACTTCACCCCGCAGCTCATCTTCCACCTCCGGTCCTCCGCCCTCTTCCCCTTCCTCCAGATCCTCCGTCGGAGCCGTCATTACACCTCCCGCCCGGTCAGATCTGGCTTGTCCCCAAGCCGTCACTTCAGGGAATCTCTCCTTCACTACATGCCAGTCTTCCCAAGTCGCCGACTCTGGTGAGATCCCTTCCCACACCACTCTGACTTGTGGCATTGGCTTGTTCCCCTTCTTCACCAGGCGACGCTCCATGATCTTTAGCGGTCGCAGCTTCGAGTTTGCCAAGTCCTCCTTCATTGGAAGCTCCGAAATTACTGGTGAATACTTGGGCAAGAAGGGCTTCAGCTGGGACACATGGAAGGTTGGATGGATCTGGGCCGCCGCTGGGAGCTCCAAACGGTAAGCCGCACTTCCGATCTTCTCCAATACTCTGAAAGGGCCAAAATATTTATATGCTAACTTCGGATAGGGGTGATTAGCCACTGTGCTTTGAGCGTAGGGTTGGAGCTTCAATAAAATGTGTCCCCCACCATAAAAATGCGATCTTTGCATCTTTTATCCGCCTGTTGCTTCATGCGATTCTGGGCGCGCTGCAATTGCTCTTTCAGTTTGTGCAAAAAATCAGTTCTTTCTGCTAACCATTCCTGCAACTGTTTGTCTTCTTGTTGAGGCACTGATGGAGCGTGCAACGGATCCGGATCATACCCATACACGACCTTGAATGGCGAGCAGCCCAGAGAAGAGTGATAATTGGTGTTGTACCAGAACTCCGCCAAGGGAAACAAGATTCTCCATGATGCTGGACTCTCCTGGATGGCGCACCTCAGATAAGTCTCCACACATTGATTCACCCTTTCTGTCTGCCCGTCTGTTTGAGGATGATAGGATGTAGACAGTAACAACTGCACTTTCAGCATGTTGAATATTGCCTTCCATAATGAACTTGTGAATATCCTGTCTCTATCCGAGACAATAGTCTTTGGAATCCCATAAATCTTGATGATTGAGTCCAGGAATACAGCTGCTACAGAACCAGCTGAAAATGGATGCTTCAAAGGGATAAAGTGTGCGTATTTAGAAAGCCGGTCCACCACGACCATTATAGTATTGAACCCTTCTAACCTTGGTAATCCCTCTATGAAGTCCATAGTCACCTCCCTCCATACTCCTTCTGGTATTGGTAGAGGTTGCAGCAACCCTGCTGGCAAACAACTCTCCCCTTTTGTCTGCTGACAAATAACACATTGCTTCACATACTCGTCCACATCTGCTTTCATCCCTTTCCAGTAGAAATGTAGTTTTAAGCGTTGATAAGTGCCTTGAATGCCTGAATGACCACCCCAGGCAGTATCATGGTAGGCCGAGATGAGTCTGGTTCGAAGCACCGAATTGTTAGCGATCCAGATTCTTCCCTCCTTACGTATCACGCCTTGCTGCAGAGAAAATCCTTGCTCATCAGGGCTGTGCAAGGCGAGCTTTGCCAACATCTTCTGAGCCCCCGCATCCGTAGTATAAGTGTTTAACACTTCCTGCAGCCACCCCGGCTGTACCTCACACGACGTCTGTAGAGTGTGGAGATGTCCCACGCACGACAAAGCATTTGCCGCCCTATTCTCCTGGCCCTTTCTGTATTCAATCCGAAATGTGAGGCCCATTAACTTCGTCATTGCTTTCCACTGCAAATTGGACTGGAGCTGCTGGTTCTCTAGGAATGTCAGGCTACGATGGTCAGTCCGAATCACAAACTCCGAACGTTGGAGATAGGGACGCCAGCGGTCGACCGCCATGATGAGAGCCAAGAACTCTTTCTCGTAAATTGACCACTGCCGGTGCCATTCTGCCAAAGCTTTGCTGAGAAACGCCACTGAACGCCCACCCTACATCAGGACCGCCCCAACTCCCACATCAGAACCGCCAGTCTCCACGACAAAAGGCGCATCAAAGTCCGGCAGCAACAACACTGGTGTGGAAGACATTGCATCCTTCAACTCCTTGAACACTCTCTCGCCCTCCATAGACCACTCAAATGTCTTCTTCTTCAGAATCGAGGTCAGTGTTTTCGCAATCATCCCATAATTACGCACAAACTTCCTATAATACCCCGTCAGTCCAAGGAATGCCCTGAGCTCCGTGAATGAAGTAGGAACTGTCCACTTGCACATTGCCTCCGTCTTTCTGGGATCCGTTTGTACTCCCTCACCCGAGATAATGTGTTCCAAATACTCCAACCTTCGCTGTGCAAATTGGCACTTGGATCTCTTAATGTAAAACCCATGCTCCCGTAGAGTCTCCAGGACCAGTTGCAGATGCTGCATATGGACTTCGTGGGAGGGACTATAAATCAAAATGTCATCGATAAAGACCAAGACAAATCGCCTTAAGTATGGTGCTAGGATCGAATTCATCGCACACTGAAACAAAGCGGGGCATTCGTAAGACCAAAGGGCATTACCTTCCACTGGTAGTGTCCACAATGCGTCTTGAACGCAGTTTTAAACTCTTCTCATTCCTTCATCCGTAGTTGGTGATACCCCGACCTCATGTCAAGACTTGTAAACAGCCGAGCGCCTGCGAGCTCATCCAGGATTTCATCCACTAAAGGCATCGGGAATTGGTTTTTGATTCTCATGTCATTCAGTTTGCGATAATCCACACAGAAGCACCACGAACCATCTTTTTTTTTGCACCAATAACACCGGCGAGGCGAAAGGACTAACACTATGCTCAATTAACCCTGCCTGCAGCAGCTCTTGTACCTGGCGCTCAATTTCCGTCTTATGCAAGGGTGAATAGTGATACGGACGTGAGTTGAATGGAATATCCCCAGGTAGCAACGATATCACATGATCGAACGGACGTGCGGGTGGAAGAGTCCTAGGATCCTGGAACACATCACTGTAAACCTCCAGCAGCTTCTGAACTTCTGTGTGTTCCACCCCTTCAGTCCCTGTGCCTTCTACACTCTCTCCATACTCCACCACCGCCAATGCCCAGACATCATTCCCCGAAATCCATTTGCTCAGCTGATGCTCATCCAGCCGAGCCAATCGTTGTTGGTTTGGCGACCCCCTGTCTCCTCTGAGTGTCCCTTCTCTTCCGTCATAAGTAAACCTAATGGTATTCCCAACCCAATCACACTGCATCGGACTGAATTTGGATAACCAATCCATCCCCAGTATGGCATCATATGCTCCAATGGCCAACACCCTCATATCAGTGTGAAACGTCATTCCATCGCACCACCACTGTAAGTCTCTGACCATACTCTCAGATATCAACGACTCCCCACTCGCCACACGCACCGCCACTGCTGTTGTTTTCTCCACGGTCAGGCCAGCACTTCGCACAAAGGCTTCGTTGACGAAGGATTGGGAACTGCCAGAATCCAATAGAATGAGGAAAACCTTGTTGTAAGCCACTCCTCTGAGGCGTAAACAGCTATTGTCTTGTGTTCCGGACACTGCATGCATCGATAGGTGAAAACACTCCTCTGTACTAGCATCCTCCTGTTCTAAACGCTGCAACACCTCCTCAGACAACACCATGTCCAATTCCTCCAGCTCCAAAGCATTCAACTGCGCTTGATGCTTCTTGACACAGGTGATAGCGTGAGCCGGACTGAACTTCTCTCCACAAGTGTAACACAGCCCGTGCAGCCTCCTATACTCTCGCACCTGCCTCTCCTTGCTCAGATCACCCCCTTGACCTCCAGGACGCCCTTCCACCTGTCCTCCACCTCCTGTACATTGACACAATCCCCGCATTCCACGCCCCTTAGTGCGGCCCTGAACCTCCTGCTGCACTCTGGCAAGCACCATGGCCCGCTCGACCGTGGTTGGAACCTGTGACAACACCGGACCCTGCAACTCCTGTTTCAGGCCGCGGTCAAATTGTGTCACATAGAAGACGTCATCAAGCTCCGAATTGTGCATAGAAGTAGCATAACGACAATCTTCAAATGCGTTGATGTAATCCTCCAAACTTCCTTGCTGGCGCAGACCAAGCAAATCGTGCATAGCCTGCGGATATTCATACTCACCGAACTTCCTCTGCACTGCATCGACAAAACGTGGCCATGTAGACAAGCCGTCCGTGACTTTGAACACCTGCAGCCATTTTGCCGCTCGACCTTCCATGTGAAGAGATGCCGCCCTCACCTAGAAGTCCTCCGCCACGTTGTAAATCTGGATGTAGTCTTCACACTTGTCGATCCAAATTCGTGGGCTCTCCCCTGTGAACCTAGGGAACGACAGCTTCATCAACTTCTTGTCCATGACGCCCTCCGCGCCACGACGTCGCTGTGGATCCTCCATCTCCCGATCAGCCCTGCGCCACTCCTCGACACGACGTCGTCCTTCGTTCCTCCAAAACCTCCCACCATGCCCAACATCAACCTCACCCTGTCGATTTCCTCCGAACCCCCGTCGACCTGCATCCTGCTCTCCCACACTCACCGAACTCATCCTTCCTCGTTCCTCCAACCCTTGATCTCATTCTAATGTCAGATTCGCCAGACGCTGGAACAGCTCGTCTCTCTCCTTCGCAGCCTGCTCCGCACTCGATACCGCTAGCGCCTGTTGGCCGAGAAGATCCCGCTGCACCTGATCCACCTGATCAAGCCTGGTGGCGAGAGCATCTAGCGAGCGGAACACCCGATCCCATCGATCGCCGTCCGCCTTAGCTTCTTGTGCCATGGCGTCCAGCACGAATCGTGTCTGGACGGATGGCTTGGGAATCAGCGCCGTTGCTGCAGTTGATCCCGATCGCCAATGAAGCCTCCACCAGAGAAACAATCCCGCCCAGTGAAGGCGAAATTGATCGTGTCGTCAGCGCTGTGTTGATCGATCGCACTCCGAACCAACCGAGGGGGTGATCAGCGACAAGTGCTGCCGCGCGATCTCACCGCCAAACCCCCCCCCCCCCCCCCCCCCCCGGAATTTTACGGCTCAGACTGCGACACCACCGAATTTGCGCCGATGCCGTGAGATCTAGCTCTGATACTGGATGTAATCACCCGTGGGTGCCAGCCCGCCGAGCGTGGCAGCGTGAGACACACGTAGCACCGGGGAAGGACACGCGGCGGAAGAACGACAGGAGCGAAGAGAGAAACTCGGTGGATGTCGATATTTCTTTCTTGCTTCTCACAGTAAACATCTCCGAAGTTTATACAAGGTTCCAGACTCCGCCATGCAGGTCCCACACACACCACGCACCCGACACGACACCACCTTACATGTCGACCCCACACCCGGCCGCGTTGGTCTTATCTCTTCTCCTCGCATGCTCCGCCTCACACTTCACCCCGCAGCTCATCTTCCACCTCCGGTCCTCCGCCCTATTCCCCTTCCTCCAGATCCTCCGTCGGAGCCGTCGTTACAGCCTCCCCACCAGAAAAAGGCCATCAGGACCTAAATCCGTACGGGGAGCTTGCTGGTGTGGTCAGAGAAGGCCGGGCATGGCTGGAAGTAGCCTCCCCACGTTGGTGGACGACAACCGCACTCCGACGAGGTCGCACGGTGCAGGTAGTGCTCTATTGACCATCGAAATTCATCTAAAGTGACCAGTAGGCAATGGGGAGCACTAAAATAGACTCAACTCTAGGAGCAAACAGAGGGAAATTGGATTTCACCCGTGACCTAGGTCACAAGATTTGGCGGCGATGAGAAATTGAAGAACAGAGGCTATAGTCGTTCTTTTTATTTGGTTTTGAACCCGGAGACTCTTAAGGGCATGGGGAAAATGTTTTATAACTAGATTGAAGAATAATTATACAGGGAAATGGAATTGGTGAACTGATATTCCCCTGTTCAAAAGAATGCCCGAGACATAAAAGTGGAATCTGGCGGCTACGAAGGCTAGGTCGAGGAACGGGGTTGAGGTACAACACGAAGATGGTTATGCGCACCTTTTGCTGCGCTGCTTGAGTTGGAAAGCAAGCCCGAAGTGATGGTGCGACACGGAGCAGAGGATGGTGGCCTGAAGCAAGGATGAAGAAGACCAATCACCCTCCAGTTGTAGCACTGCAGAGGAAGAAAAACAAGGGAGCAGTAGCCTTGGGTGGTTGAAGGAACGCATGTGCCCTGTGTGGTGGCCTTCCCCTGGACGTGATAGCCACCAGAGAATGTCTGCCGCAGATAGGAACAAAGAATAGGGGTGGCGCTCAGTGAACTTCAAGCGGAGCAGCGCTTGAGCGATGGAGGCAACACAAATGAGGCATCGAACGATAAGAGCACACGTTGGGGCATCCAAGGCCAAGCTGTGCGCTGCAAGCATCGGTGGCTTGCATGCATCATTCTGTCAAGCTGAGCGAGCAGAGGAAATAGGGAAAAACAGAGCACCTCGGTGCCTCTCTGACTGGTGGGGTCCACACTCTCATTCCCCCTTATCCCTTCTATTCCGGTGTAAAATATCTCCAGTTCAACACTTCCAAATTTAGGTTAAATTTGACAGGACATTAATTTGAATTTGAGAAGAATTATGATGCGCTAAAATTCGGATTTTTGCCATGCTGAATTTGAACATTCAAATATGATTTTAAATACACCTATTAATCCCTTGCTTTAAATCTTCACTGTATTTTTCCAAAACAGCAAGGACTTCAAGTGAATTACATTAATAAATTTTTGGTCTAAAGTCTTACATTTGCTGAGTTAGACTTGAAGTTGAATTAAGTTTGAAATTTTTTGGCTCTATGCATTTGAGTCATTTAAACCCTCAGTTAACTAAATTCCATTTTCTTCCTTCCCTATTTCTTTTCCGGCATTGAAATGCATTTAAATCTTTTGGGCTTTTACATCCCTCCCCCTTAAAAGAATCTCGCCCCAAGATTACAAAAGAGAGACAAAATAGTAGAGGAATTACCGGAGATATGACGACAGCATGTCCGGATACTTTGTGCGGAGATAATCTTCGCTTTCCCAAGTCGCCTCCTCGTCGGTGTGGTTACTCCATAGCACTTTATAAAACAACATCGTCCGAGTTCTTTTGATGTGAGCTTATTCATCGATAATCCGTATCAGATGCTCGACATAGGTGAGATCCAATTTCAAGTCTTCCAATTCTTCTATGCGGATATCTGTAGAAGGCTTGAGACATTTCCACAATTGTGATATGTGGAAAATGTCATGAACACCAGATAGGGTTGTTGGTAATTCCGATCTATAAGCAACTTGCTCACATCTTTTCATGATAGCAAATGGACCTATGAACCGAGGAGATAACTTTCCTTTTACACCAAATTGATGAATTCCTTTAATCGGAGAGACACGAAGATACATGCGGTCTCCAATGTTGAACTTTAAAGGATGACACCTTTTATCCACGTAACTCTTCTGTCGTGACTGAGCGGCTTTGAGATTAGCTTGAATAATCTTTACTTGCTCTTTAGCTTCATTCACCAGATCAATTCCATAGACCACTCATTCTTCAGATTCACAACAGTTGAGTGGTGTGCAGCACTTCCGACTGTAGAGAGCTTCATAGAGTGCCATTTTGATACTAGATTGATATGCGTTGTTATATGAGAATTCTGCCAACGACAAATGGTCATCCCATCTTTTACCGTGGTGCATGGCACATGCTCTTAACATATCCTCAAGTATCTGATTTACCCTCTTGGTTTGTCCGTCGGTTTGAGGGTGATATGCGGAGCTACGAATTAACTACGTTACCAATGATGCGTGTAGCTGCTCCCAAAAATGAGCAACAAACGACAATCCTCTATATGATACAATGGTGTGGGGAACTCAGTGTAAACACATAATCCTTGATATGTATAGGTCCGCATACTTCTTTGCATTGTAAGTGGTATGCACTGGAATAAAGTGTGCTGACTTAGTAACCAGTCAACGATCGCCCAAATGGAATCGTGCTTGTGAAAGGTGAGAGGCAATCCGACAATGAAATCCATACTTAGATCCTCCCATTTCCATGTCGGTATTTTCAATGGTTGCGGCAATCCTCTTTTTCTCTTGTGGTTAGCTTTAACTCTCCGACATGTGACACACTCGGACACATACTTTGCTATTTCTCTCTTCATAGGTGTCTACCAAAATTTAGTATGGAGATCTTGGTACATTTTATTACTTCTTGGATGGATTGAATACTTGGACAAGTGAGCCTCATCCAAAATCTTTTTCTGCAGTTCAATGTCCTGGGGTACCACTATTCGATTCTTGAACCATAGAGTTCCTTGTTTGTCTTCCTAGAAACATTTCATTTCTCTGCTTTTAAGTCTCCTCTAAATATGAGAGATTCCATGGTCTTTCTTCTGAGCCTCTACAAGCTCCTCTGATTGTAGGTATGAGAGCAAGGTAATACAAAGCTCCATGAGGAACCACGCGTAAACTTGGTTCTTCTTGTTCCATAGGAATGATGGTTAAATTATGAATGGTAGACTTGCGACTAAGTGCATCGGCAACCACATTGGCTTTGCCGGAATGATAGTGAATCTCAAGTTCATAGTCATTGATTAAATCTAACCATCTTTGTTGTCTCATATTTAGTTCCTTCTGAGTGAAAATGTATGTCAAACTTTTATGATCTGTGTACAAATGCACTAGATTTCCCATCAAGTAGTGCCTCCACATCTTTAGTGCAAGAACTATTGCTGCCAACTCTAAATCATGTGTTGGATAGTTGTGTTCATGATTTCAATGTTGTCGTGATCAATAAGAAATTACTCTTCCATCTTGCATAAGTACGCAACCCAATCCGATGCCAGACGCAACACAATAAACATCGAAAGATTTCATCGTATCCGGTTGAGCCAAGAACGAGGCGGTTGTGAGATGCTTCACTAGAGTTTTGAAGGCTTCTTCACAAGATTCACTCCATACATACTTGCTGCCCTTCTTTAATAAATCGATCATAGGTTTAGAAATTTTGAGAAACTTGGAATGAATATCTGATAATAACCTGCTAAACCCAAGAAACTACATACTTCATGTACGGACGTGGGGGGGTTCCATTTCATCACTTGTACCGCTTTACTTGGATCAACAGCTATGCCCTCCGCTGAAATAATGTGACCAAGGAATGGAACTTGATGAATCCAGAACTCACATTTACTGAATTTGGCATATAGCTTGTGATCACGTAGTCGTTGAAGCACAATATTGAGGTGTTCGGTATGTTCCTCTTCTGACTTGGAGTAGACCAAGATATCATTGATGAAGACCATGACAAACTTGTCTAACTTTGGCATGAATACTGAATTCATCAAGTACATGAAATGCGTTGGGGCATTTGTGAGACCAAATGACATTACTAGATACTCATAAAGTCCATATCTAGTTGAGAATGCCTTCTTCGATATATCTTCTCGTCGTATCTTAATTTGGTGGTAACCAGACTAATGATCCATTTTAGAGAATCCTTAGCACCCACTAGTTGATCAAAGAGCAGATCAATATGTGTTAGTGGATACTTGTTCTTGATAGTCACGACATTAAGCGGACGGTAATCCACGCATAGCCTCAATGTTTTGTCCTTCTTTTTTACAAAGAGAAACAAGCATCCCCAAGGTGATGAGCTTGGACGAATGAAACCTTTACTCAAGTGATCATACAGTTGCTCCTTCAATTTAGCTAACAAATTGGGTGCCATTCTATATGGTCGTCGAGGGATAGGTGTAGTTCCCGGTATTAATTCAGTCTTGAATTCCACATCTCGGTCGGGCGGCATACCCGGCAGAACATCAGGGAATACATCTGGGAAATCACGTACCACTGGAATGTCTTCCAACTTACTTGTTTCAGAATGATACACTTCTGCACTTTCTTGAACCATGTTCTCAAGAATTATGGTGTGGTGGCCGTTAGTTTGAGAGTTGAGCTAAACAGTGTGAGGACTGATGTTTAGAACAGCTCCGTTGTTGCTTAACCTCGACATCCCCAAGATTAAGTCAATCTATTGACCTTCACGGATGATAAGAGTAGTGGGATATATTCTACCACCCAAAAAAATGGTGCTCGAGAGATTATATCACTGGCGGTAACATTGCCTCCGGGTGAAGATACAAGATATCGATCTTTTGTGGTAGTGGTTGGGAGGTGGTGCTTGATCACAAAAGATTGGCTTATGAAATTATGTGTAGCACCAGAATAAAAGAGAATCAATATTGTTAGATGATTGAGAGTAAACATTCCCGCTAACACGGGTTCTCCTTCCGATACATCATCAATAGAAATGTAGTGAACGTTGCATAGCTTCGACTTCTTTTGCTGCTGATTGATAACAGATTTGAATATTGAAATGATGAATGGCTGCAGCTTTATTTAATATCTGGATAATACTTGGTAAAATGACCCACAAAACCACAAGTGAAGCACGGATATTTAGTCGGTTCACCGCTGACTTGTGGATGAAAACTGGGTATATCGGGCTGCGATGGAGATGGATAAGAAATTATGTGTTTCTGCTGCAATGAAGGTGAGTTGGAACTTGATGCTAGCAGTGGGCGTCTTTGATATGATGCTCGGACAGGTGGCTGTCATTCTTGACCGGATGGCGAACGATATACCAACCAGTATTTCTGAACAACATCACTGGTGCTATCATGCAGCACACTCCGCTTTCTCTTCTCCATCTGAAGACCGAGAGCTTCCTTTTCTTGTAGGATAGCGGCATTGACTAATTTATTGTACTTGACGTGATTGAATAATGCCAAACTAGCTCGTAGTTTGACACGTAGACCTCTGAAGAAGTGATCGCACCTCAACTTTTCTGTATTCACATAGTCGGGCGCATATTGTGCCAAACGGTTGAACTCCTTGAAATATTCATGGACACTCATATCCCCTTGTTTGAGTTCAACGAATTCCTCATATTTGGTCTTTATAATCCCGGTCGGAATATGACGAGCACGGAATGCCTCATGGAACTCATTCCTTGCTACCCGATGTCCTTCAGGGTGAGTTGCGATATATTCTGCCCACCAAGCTCGGGCCCCTCCATGGAGTTGTTGAGCAGCGAACAATATTTTCTGATATTTATCACATGGAAACACAGCAAATTTGGATTCCATTAAATGAAGCCAATGGTCAGATTCAAATGGTTCGGTCGCTTCTGTGAAGATTGGCGGTTGTGTTGCCAAGAAATCCAAATAAAGGTTTCGAGCTGGAATAGGTTGCAGCGTATGATGCAGTAGGTCTTGCTGCACCAAAGCTTGGAGTAACTTAGTGTTCTCTTGGTGAGACTCGAACATTTTTGACATGACATCCACCAACACCGTTGATGGTGGCGCCTGCGTTGGATTCGAATCATCACCGTCTCGACGAGAACTTCCGACCTTACTCGATGACCGAGTACAAACCATACTGCACAAATGAATTTGAGATGAGTCAAAGTTCTATCTCAGAAAAAAGTGAAGATAAGGAAAACATGAACATGTCAAGAACTTTGTAAAAGTATAACCATATTCATGTTCGCGCAAATTTCAAACTTATGCTTCACTGATGAACTGTTCTGCCAGAAATGACCAGTCTGCAGTAATCCGAGAATTTCATACAGTTAGGGGCAAAATCATGCTTTGCGGTGAACCACATCATGGAATTTCCAGAATGTGTTTATTTGCCTCAATATCAATTCTGGTCGATGATATATGGCTTTCCAAAACTGACAATGTTCCCAGATTTTCTGAGAATTTTTACAACACTTCCTTTGTATATGGCTGTTCTGTCCACAGTTTTTCATATAAAAATATCAAAATTTGCCAAAACTGTAAATTACAACGTTATCACATATCTCATCTAGTTTCCAGAAATATATCATATGACCTCATTCGATGTTTCTACTGAGAGTTATGATCAAATTGGTGAGAAGTACAGAAACGTTCCAGTTTCTGTCCAGTTTTGACAGGTTTTGGAAATTTCAAACTTTAACTAAGTTCTATAGAGATTATGCTATGGCAATGAACATAAACAATTTAGAGAACTCTCCGATTTTTCCATCCATGCATTCCACGACTTCATTGGATAACTTTACTGCGATACATGTTATTTCAAAGTTGGACTATTTTTCTGCCAGAATAACAGAGGGATGAGTGAAGGTGACAGTTTTGGTTGAAACTTCATTTTCATCATTTTAAAGTAGGAATCTGCTTTGGAGCTTAACTTGACAGCTGTGTTGCGAGCTACACCTTCGGCATGAATTTTAACCGTCGATGTGCTGATATAACCCGAATGCAATGCCGGTACTACGTCCTCACCAAAGAAAATCCTAAGCCAGTATTCTGGCATACGTCTGAACGGTGGCACTAATGACATTCGCTCGCAAACGTTGTCTACTCGAGCTACGAATAACGCGGTTAGTGTACCTGCAGAAGACACACAATTTACAGAACACTCATTATGGTGCCGTACGGCCTGGCCCGCACGGACGATCATTTCTGGCATTCACAAAAATATATATGAAAGTAAGAACATCCATCCCGTATCATTCCATACGGGCCGCCCCGAGCTGAGCCATGTCTCAAGGTACATGAGCGTATTTTCTACAACCCGACGGGAGTACCACGTCTTTGCCTAATGCTGCACCAGTAGGAGGCACTTTCGCATGTTTATTAAAAACCACACTACGTGCTTTTCAACCGCACAATAGGTGCCCACGTAATTTATGTCTTGCGCTAGGGATCAGCGATGCGTATGGCCCTTTGAACATTGAATGTTCAAGAATTGCATACGTTGTGTATTTTTTACCACACGATGGGATATCCTTGCCTTTGCCTGAAGCACGCCGTGGAGCAGCATTTTCATATGTTCCCAGAACCATAAGAAGGTTCAGAGACTCATATTAACTATCGTGCCATGCGACGGGTGAAAATCAATGAACTACTTCTCCTACAGCGAGCTTACCGTAATTGATCCACTTGTGGTGGCGTACCTTATCCCTTACCTCGGAGTGTTGTTACAGAATATAATAACACATATATTAGCTTTGCCACCTTTTAAGTAACTATGCTATTATAGACCTTATGTGGGCATAGTGACTAATCCTCACTAGACTATTTTGAAGTTTTCAAAAATAGGCGCTTTTCAAGCGTGATATTCCCAATATGGCTCTCATACCAGGTTGTGGGGACTGGGGTCAGGAATCATATTGGGTGGTGCCGTGCGATGCGGCACCCAACAACACACATGAAAAGCAACACAAAATAACCAACACAAATATATTATTTCACAAGATGATTCTCTTTTGCAACATAATATACAATGCAGCAGAATATTACATACCCACACTCTCAACTAACTTTGCTCAAGAGAAGACGTCCATGCCCGTGGATGCTTCTCACTAGCAACACGAAGAAGAGATACATCTCGACAAGATCGAGGTCTTGGGGACAACCACAACATAAGCATAACCTAATAATACCTGTAAAAATCACAATCGAACAACCGTGAGCTTGACGCTCAACAAGACTTAACCGTCTCACCTAAGCTATGAAACTCTACATGCTGGAAACTCTAAATAGCGGAAGCTGGATTTGCATAAAGGACACACCTACAAGTGAATCCTTACTTTCATTTTTAGCATCAAGTTAAGGCTTGATAGAAAGTAAACTTAGGTTGCACTACAACTACTGCATACAAGTTTGTAATACAATTATATATCAAGAACTATCAAATTTCGGCTCTGTTTGGCACAGCTGGAACTTGTTACAAAAGCAGCTTATATGAAAAGCTGGTGGAAAGCAGTTTCTGCTTATGTCCTGCTTTTAGTTCATTCTGAGAAGCAACTGAACTAATAAGCTGTTATAGAAGCTCCCTGTTTGGCACACTTCAGCTTATTTTTATGAAGAAGTTGCAGCAGAAGCTGCAGCAGAAGCTATACCAAACAAGGCGTCCAATAAACCTCGTTCACTTCTTACTACGTCAAGACTCAGTGTCCAAGTATGCTCAAATAACCGCGAGCGACGGTGATTTCAACCAATAGACACCCGGACTGCATGACACGTATGCCCATATTAGGAGTTACGATGGCACACTCCACTTATGTTGCACACAGTCACCTTTCCTAAGATTCAACTACATCAAAATAGTTTGATCGACCTGAACAGCGAGCTCCCTCAAGGTGCACCTCTGCTGTGAGATGTTCATGAGCGAGTTGACTCCCACTGTACTAAGAGCCGATAGCTTAAGCCAATTGAAAAGGTTCCAACATAGGATCCTCAAGGTACATCAATTTATTGGGTCCCATATAGCCAGTACGCACCCGGTAAAATTCAAACTTGTCCAACAGGGCTAGGCACGAAACGGGCCTTTGTAAGTGCATCTAGGATATCCCTTGTGCGTTTTGGCTAATTGATGACAAACATATGAGATCCTAATGAAACTACTGAGATGATTGCAGGACAAACAAGTGAAACATTTCGATGCACACAAAAAGGTGAAAAATGAAGTGGTGTTCGAAGAGAAATACTTTGTTGAAGCTTGGAAGACCAAAATAGATTTCGAATGTATAGGGAGTGTATGAAAGACACACTTCAAGAGCTCACAACTTTGCGCGAGGGTAAGGGATTAAAACTAACCTAACTTTAACAAAGCACCGGACTAGTCCGATCATAGACCGGACTAGTCTGTTCACCTTTCTGGAATCCCACTCACAAGGAGACCGGACTAGTCCGTTCATCCACCGGACTAGTCCGTTGATGTTTCTGGAGTCTCTCATACTGAGGGACCGGACTAGTCCGATCATTGACCGGACGAGTTCGTTGTACTTTCTGTAATCTCCCATTCGTGGAGATCGGACTAGTCCGCGGACTAGTCCGATGAACTTTCTGGAGTCACTTTCACACAGCTCCGGACTAGTCCGATGTTGGACCGGACTAGTCTGGCAAACTTTCTGGACCTCAAAACACATTGGAACCGGACAAGTCCGGACTTGCACCGGACTAGTCCGGTGTTAGGGTTTTTCAACGGCTAGCTTTTGGAAACCCTATAAATAGAGAGTCCACGACTTTCCTAGGAACATACACGTCGAATATTGATCAAAGATCAAACCCTAGCGCCGCCACTTCGTCCCAAGAGCCCAAAACACATCTCCCCACACATCTAAAGTTCAAAAAGAGTGAAATCAATTGAACACTTGGATTCGGGATTGGGAGATCGTCATTCTTTCATTGCGAGCTCTTGGGGTTTGATCTATTTAAACTCATACTCTGCATTGTAATACTTTGGAGTGTACTTGATCACTTTTTCATTGTAATTCCCGTGGGAGCCCTCAACGTGTGAGGTTGCCCCACAAACTTGGTGATTACCCGTGATAGTGGAATCAAGTCGGCCTTCGTGGTGACTTGAGGAGGGAAAGGGTTGGAGACCCGGCTCTATGTGAGCTTCCTCAACGAGGACGTAGATCTCGTGGTGAGATCGAACCTCGGGAAAAATTCGTGTGTCTTGTGTCTCATTTACTTTAAATTTTGTTCATTAGATCATTTGAGTGCTAAACTTCAACATAAGGCAATTAGAAGTTACACCTGCATTCTTATATTAATATCAAGTACAAATATCAGTTGTTCTCAATTCCGCTGCTAAAGAAATTTATTTTCCCAATTAACACCTGATCAACACACATAATTTTTGCACACCGGACTAGTCCGCCCACACAACCAGACTAGTCCGGCCAACTAAGTTTTGACGATTCTATTAAGTGTGCAGGAAATTCAAAAGGCCTATTCACCCCCCCTCTAGGCCACATTCAATTGGTATCAGAGCAAGGTTCTCCACCAACGAGACTCACATCTCGGAGAGATCAATGGCCTCTGAGAAGAACAACGATATCTCGAAGATGAACATCAATGAGGAGGAACAAGAAACTAAAGCTTTTGAAGTGCGACAATTGAAGGCACTTCTGAGAAAGAAGCTGCTAGGACAAAAAGGAAAGGAAGAAGATAAGACGACGGGGAGCGGTCATCACGACTACTCCCGACAGCCTTACAACTACAACCGTCTCAACTCAAACAACCATTATCTTTCTATTCCTATGGGAAAACCTCCACAGTTTGATGGAAGCGACTATACAATGTGGAAGTACAACATGAAGATGCATCTAATATCACTAAATCCTAGTCTATGGCACATCGTTTGCACTGGCATAGATATCCTGGACACGGATGAAGAACTCACCCCAGAACAAGAACAAGAGATTCACTGAAATGCACAAGCCGTCACCGTGATCACATCATCATTAAGTAGAGAGGAATTCACCAAGATTGATGGCTTAGAAAGTGCAAAGGAAATCAGGGATACACTTAAGACGGCTCACGAAGGAAATAGATCGGTTCGTGAAGCAAAAATAGAAATGCTTGAAGGAGAGTTGGGGAGATTCGCATTGAAGAAGGCGAATCACCTCAAGACATGTACAACCGGATGAAGGCAATAATCAACAAGTTACGTGCCTATGGAAGTAAGAAATGGACGGATCACGAGGTAGTCAAGAGAATGATTAGAGCCTTCATGCTAAGAAATGTCACACTCTGCTCAATGATTAGAGAAAGCCCCGGTTTTCATAAATTGACCCCCGATGAGTTGTTGGGGAATATCATAAATCACGAGATGATGGAGAAAGAGGCAAAATACGTCAAAGACTTGGCCGAACTCACTTCCTCCGAAAGGAAAGAGGTCGCTCTCAAAGCTACATGCTGACCCAAACTCAAAGAAGCTCGTGAAGATCAAGACGATGGGCACACAAATGACGAGAGCACCGATCTTGATGATGAGGAAATGGTACTCTTTATCAAGAAGTTCAAGCGAATGATGAAAAGAAGACACGGCAACAAATCAAATGAAGGCAAAAGCAAGGACAAAGGAAAATCCAAGGCTCAACGCACCTGCTACAACTGCGGAGAGTATGGTCACTTCATGATGGACTGCCCCTATGAAGAAAACAAAAAGAAGAAGGAAACAAGATCTCAAGAAAAGAAAAATTTCAGAAAAAGAAGACAAAACCATCAAGCTCACATTGGCAAGGAGTGGGACTCAAACGATGAGACCTCCTCCGATGAAGAAGAAGAGATGGCCACTATTGCAATCAGGAAGCCTACTATGAAGGCCACACTCTTTCCAAACATGGGAGGACAGGACATGAACAACCACACTTGCCTTATGGCTAAGGAAGGCAAGAAATAGGTACGGCTCACTCCCCCTACGCTAAATTCCTCTATTGATGACTTTGACAGCTCTAGCGATAACGAAGAAATGTTTAGAGGACTAAGTAAAATTGCTCTAAAGAAAATGGAAATGCTATCGAACGAAATTTTTGAGAAGAACTTCTTGATCGACAAGAAGATATGCTCATCCGTGAAAGGAAGAGATATCAAGAAGTTGAAAAGCTTCTCGAGCTTGAAAGAGAGAAGAACAAGTCGCTTGAAGTTGAGCTAGTCTTGAGTAAGGAAACTTACTCAAAGCTAAAAGACTCGCATATTGCAATCAAGGAAGAACTTGCTAACTTGTCAAAAGTTAACAAGATCCTTGGGGTGCAAGTTGAGTCGCACAATCAAAGTGACTCTTCTTCCTCCAAGAGCTCTTCCTCCAAAGATATGAGTTCGACAACAATCGGAACTTGCACTTGCTCTACTAAGAAGAATATTATCTCTAATACATCAACTTCTTGTAATATGCATGCCCCTCCAAGAGGCATCTTTGATAAGGAGAAGATCAAATATGCACGCAATGCATACATGGTCACTAGACCTCCTAATATCAAAGATGGCCTTGGTTTTGATAAGAACAAACACACGCCTACTTCTAATCATGCTAAGAATAGAATTGTCTTTGTCAAGGAAAAATCTCATGAATCTGAACCACAAACATTGTTTCATACATTTAATGCTTCTTATGTTCTTATGAAAGCCAAAAATGGAAGAGTCATTGCCAAATATACAGGGCCACGCCACAAGAACTTGAAAACTTGTGTGTGGGTGCCAAAGACTCTTGTGACTAACCTGAGAGGACCCAAGCAAGCTTGGGTACCTAAAACCAAGGAATAATTCTTTTTTGCAGGCTTACTCCTCCGGCGGAACAAAATGGGTACTTGATAGCGGATGCACAAATCACATGACCGGAGAGAGAGGTATGTTTGTGGAGTACGAGCACAACAAGGATCCAGGTGAAGGCATATACTTCAGAGACAACAGCCAAGGAAAGGTCCTTAGTAGCGGTAACATTGAAATATCCTCTCAACATACCTTATCAAATGTTTTACACGTAGATTCTCTAGATTATAACCTTTTGTCAATATCCCAACTATGCGACAAAGGTCACAACTGCTTATTCACTGATGAGGGTGTGACTGTTTTTAGAAGAAGCGATGGCTCGATTGCATTCAAGGGAATGTTGAAGGGCAAGCTTTATCTAGTTGACTTCAACAAAGATAAAGCCGAACTCAACACTTGCTTGGTTGCTAAGACCAACATGGGATGGCTGTGGCATAGACGGCTAGCCCATGTTGGGATGAGAAATCTGCAGAAACTTCTAAAAGGTGGTCACATCCGTGGTCTTAAGGATGTGGTTTTTGAAAAGGACAGGTCGTGCATCGCTTGTCAAGCAGGAAAACAAGTCGGAGCACCACACCCCGCCAAGAATGTGATGACCACCGCAAGACCGCTGGAACTTCTTAAGAAGAGCTCAGAAACTTAGGGGATCCTCAAGAAGTTCTTAAGAAGAGCTCAGAACGAATTCTCATCAACCATAAAGAACATCAGAAGTGACAACGGGACAGAATTCAAGAATCTCCAAGTTGAAGAGTTTCTCGATGAAGAAGGGATAAAGCATGAATTCTCAGCACCCTACTCCCCTCAACAAAATGGAGTGGCCGAAAGGAAGAACAAAACATTAATCGAAATGGCGAGAACCATGTTGGATGAATACAAGACATCAGATCGGTTTTGGGCAGAGGCGGTGAACACCGCTTGGCATGCCACTAATCGACTGTACCTCCATCGACTACTGAAGAAAACTCCATATGAGCTCCTTACCGGTAAAAAGCCAAATGTTTCTTATTTTAAAGTTTTTGGTTGCAAATGTTTTATTCTGAACAAGAAACAGAGGGCCTCGAAGTTCGCTTCGAAGTCCGATGAAGGATTCTTGCTCGGTTATGAATCGAATGCCTACGCCTATCGTGTCTTCAACAAGGTGTCCGGCCTTGTTGAAGTAGCACGTGACGTAGTGTTCGATGAATCTAACGGCTCACAAGTGGAGCAAGTTGATAAGTGTGT
This sequence comes from Tuctoria greenei, assembly GCA_036927565.1. Taxonomy (NCBI): domain Eukaryota; kingdom Viridiplantae; phylum Streptophyta; class Magnoliopsida; order Poales; family Poaceae; genus Tuctoria; species Tuctoria greenei. The sequence continues at coordinate 95,271,279 of JAYESD010000005.1, forward strand.
GCTAGATGAAGAGGAAGCTCCATATGAAGCACTGAAAAAAATGGGACTTGGCGATATCTTACCACAAGAGCAAACATTCGACTCAAATGCACAAGTTGAACCTCAACGCGGAGGCAATGATCAAGGGGGAGCCCTTGCACAAGATCAAGAGGAGGAAGGTCAAGAAGATCAGGACCATCATGGAAGCAATGATCTAGGGGGAGACAATGTACATGAAGATAATGAAGAACAAGCAACTACACCAGCTCCACACCCAAGAGTACACCAGAGCGTGCAAAGAGACCACCCTGTCAACAACATCATTGGAGATATTGCAATGGGAGTAACTACTAGATCTCGAGTTGCAAATTTTTGTGAATCCTACTCTTTTGTGTCTTTTCTGGAACCATATAGGGTAGAAGAAGCCTTAGGGGATCCAGACTGGGTGATTGCAATGCAAGAGGAGCCGAACAACTTTAAGAGAAATGAAGTATGGGAGCTAGTGGAGAGACCAAAGGCGAACATAGTTGGAACTAAATGGGTCTTTCGGAACAAGCAAGATGAACATGGAGTAGTAACAAGAAATAAGGCAAGACTGGTGGCCAAAGGTTATTCTCAGGTCGAAGGTTTGGACTTCGATGAAACTTTCGCTCCTGTAGCTAGACTTGAGTCCATTCGTATTTTATTGGCATATGCTACTCACCATAATTTTAAGCTGTATCAAATGGACGTCAAAAGCGCTTTCTTAAACGGCCCAATCAAGGAGGAAGTTTATGTGGAGCAGCCACCAGGATTCGAAGACCCGAAGTATCCCAACCATGTCTACAAACTGCGTAAGGCTCTCTATGGCCTCAAACAAGCTCCTCGAGCTTGGTATGAGTGTCTTAGAGATTTTCTAATTCAGAATGGATTCAAAATTGGTAAAGCTGACTATACACTTTTCACTAAACATTGTGATGATCATTTATTTGTATGTCAAATTTACGTTGATGATATTATCTTTAGATCAACTAACAAATCCTTCTGTGAAGAGTTTAGCAAAATTATGACAGATAGGTTCGAGATGTCAATGATGGGCGAATTAAAGTTCTTGGGATTCCAAGTCAAGCAACTAAGTGAAGGTACATTTATAAGCCAAACCAAATATACACAAGACATTCTCAAGAAATTCAATATGGACAAAGCCAAGCCCATCAAGACACCCATGGCCACAAATGGACATCTCGACCTCAATGAAGACGGTCCAAATGTAGATCAAAAGGTATATCGGTCCATGATTGGCTCTTTACTTTATTTATGTGCATCTAGGCCAGATATTATGCTTAGTGTTTGCTTGTGTGCAAGGTTTCAAGCTGCACCTAAAGAGTGTCATTTAGTTGTTGTAAAAAGAATCCTAAGGTACCTTGTGCACACACCCACCTTGGGCCTTTGGTATCCCAAAGGATCCAAATTTAACTTGATAGGATATTCCGATGCCGACTATGTAGGATGCAAAGTCGATAGAAAGAGCACGTCAGGGACTTGTCAGTTTCTTGGTAGGTCCCTGGTATCTTGGTCATCTAAAAAGCAAAACTCCATTGCCCTTTCTACAGCAGAAGCAGAATATAGTGCAGCCGGTAGCTGTTGCGCCCAATTACTTTGGATGCGGCAAACCCTTAGGGACTACGGCTACAATCTTAACCATATCCCACTTCTATGTGACAATGAAAGTGCTATAAAAATTGCACACAACCCAGTAGAGCACTCAAGAACTAAGCACATAGATATCCGTCATCATTTTCTTAGAGATCATTCATTAAAAGGTGACATTGCTATTTCACATGTTAGAACTGAAAAACAACTTGCAGATATTTTTACCAAACCATTGGATGAGAAAAGGTTTTGTGAACATAGGAATGAACTTAATATTCTTGACTCTCGAAATGTGGCTTGAAATGTTGCACATTTGGTTGATACTTCAAATGTTACATTTTATTGCTAAAACTGCCCCTCACTTTTTTTTCCTTAGAAAACTATTTTTAATGATGAAATCTTGGAATTTATGACCATGTTTTTGTGTTGATTGCTTTCTGGTCATAATCACCAAGATTATTTGCAAAACTTGTCCTTGGATCACTATTAGTTATCTCCAAATACTTAGTTTGTCCAGTAACACCGGACTAGTCAGGTTTTCCACCGGACTAGTCCGGATAATCTCTCTTCCTAGGGTTTTCAGGGACACTGGACTAGTCCGCCCTCAGACCGGACTAGTCTGGTCGGCTGCCTATATAAGCAGCTGGCCCGTTTCAAATCTCCCTCCACTTGACCTAAACCCTCTCCTCTCAAACCCTAGCCCCCAAAAGGTGATTTTCGAGTTGAGCCCTCAAAATCCAAGCTCTCTCCGTGGGAAACTCTCCCCTCGACGAGTTGGTACTCCTCTCCAAACTCATCCGGACAGATTTGCGCTTCTTCAATGCGAATCCTCAAATCTCGGTAAATTTCTCCCTAAAATCAATCTCTTAACTTTTCTAGTCCTAGTTTATTTCTCTTGATTCTAAGGAAGTACATTAGCTTCAGAGATGTATTCCTTTCACCTTCATACTCATTTGCACCCTAGATATAAGTTGTGATTCTAGTTTTGTTAGGGTTCTTGTGCCAGGCCGGACTAGTCCGGCTCTTAGGTACGGACAAGTCCGGTACACCGGACTAGTCCGCACTCTGAAACCGGACATGTCCGGTCTCTGACACTTGAATCCTCACATCACCTTCATTCTCAGTTCATTCTCATCTAAATCATGAACTCCTTGTTAGGCACGATGTCTTCAAGCTCAGATGACAGCTCCTTCCATGTTTATAAAGAAGTTGAGCGCGAAAAGGTGAAGAGAGCCAAGGAGAGGTACATGAAGAAAAGGCATGATGTAAATGTGCACTCTCCACCCTTCGACGACAACTTGCCCAAGAAAAGAAGGGTAGTTGTGAAGAAGGCCCAAGGAAAGGCCGGTGAGAGCTCCTCAGGGCCAAAGAGGACTCTCAACAAGGGAAAAGGGCTTGCTAGTGGTCCCATTGGACCCTTGAAAATGAAGAACCCAAGTCACCGCAACAAGCAGCACTCAAGCAAGGATTTCACTGGAAAAGGGGGTGAGCTTGCCGGCAGCTTCAGGCAGGTTGATGTGTATGCTCAACTTCGGCAATGCTCAGACCCAAGATTTTGGAGCAACTTCTATGCCGACTACTACGAGCATGTGTACATGAAGATGAAGAATCCCGTTGTGAAGAGTCAATGGGTGAACATAGGGTACATGCAGTCAAAGAAGTATCCTGCTTTCCGTGAGGTGGTTGAGTCCCTGGAGAGGCACGGACTGAAGGAACTGTTTTCCTTTGAAAATGACTGGAACAATGAGGTGATCGCCCAATTCTACTCTACCCTCTACTTTGCTCGGGGTGATGGAGACAGTCTTACTTGGATGACCCATGGTTCCATGTATAGTGTCACTTATAATGAGTTTGCAAGGATTCTCCACCTTGAGCATACCTTGGATCATGATCTAGTCATCCACAATTTGCAACCCCTGGAGAAGGATGAGCTCACATTTCTCTATGACACAAGGATGCCGTATGTTGCTCCCACTATCAAATATTTGAAGCCCTTCTATGTGGTCCTCAACAGAATTTTGAGGGAGACAATAGCCCCAAAATATGGAGATGCGGGGACTATTCAAGGAACCTTGAGGACCCTAATGAAGGTCATTGGTGGGAGGAGACCGTTCAATGTCTTTGAATACATCTACAATGACATTGTGAACATCTCAATCACTCCAAACAGATCTTGTGGGTATGCCCCGTACATCATGTACATGATTGAGAAGGTGACTGGACTTGAGTTCGTCAAGGATGTTCACCACACGGGGATGAAACCGCAAAAGCCCACCGAGTACACTCTACCTTCAGCTCTTGATGCACCTCCCTCCCCTGAAGCTGAGAGGAGGACTAAACAGGCTCGGGATGTGAATGCAACAAGATCCTCAGCTGCTCCTCCTAGCTCTGCACCTGCTCATGAACCCTCCGGTGGTGTGCTCAAAATGCTCACCTCTATATTTGCCTGCTGCCGCAAGATTGAAGTCAGGCAGAAGAAGCATCAACAATATGTCAATGCCAACATCAAAGCAATCTGCGACAAGCTGGAGATTGAGACGGTGGGATCCCCGCCTGCCTTCGAGGACTCCGAGGAAGAGTCCGCTCCGGCAAATGATGATGATGGTGGTGAAGATGAGGACCGGACCAAGACGGAGGAAGAGAGTGACGATGAGTGATTCCCCTTAATTTTTCCCTTTTTGGTGCCTTGATGCCAAAGGGGGAGATACTGAGACTAGGAGAGATTAAGACTAATATTTTTAGAGTCGTTGGTGTCTTTATGTTTTTGTGATCAAGGACATGTGTACTTAATTTTTAAAACCTTATAATGCACTATTTCTTCTCTTATGTGCGATGCTTATTGTTGCTTGGATGATTATCTTTATACTCATTGTTGATTATCTTTACTTCATCACACCTTGTTGATCACAAACTTATTAGGCACTCCACCATAAGGTGTGTGTATATGTGAGAAGTTGTTTCGTGGACCTATCATTATTCTCATATGTGCACACCTTATGAAAATCAAGATTTTATTCTCAATTGTGATATCTCAAATGGTTGTCATCAATCACCAAAAAGGGGGAGATTGTAAGTGCATCTAGGATATCCCATGTGGGTATTGGCTAATTGATGACAAACATATGAGATCCTAATGAAACTACTGAGATGATTGCAGGACAAACAAGTGAAACATTTCGATGCACACAAAAAGGTAAAAAGTGAAGTGGTGTTCAAAGAGAAATAATTTGATGAAGCTTGGAAGACCAAAATAGATTTTGAATGTATAGGGAGTGTATGAAAGACACACTCCAAGAGCTCACAACTTTGCGCGAGGGTAAGGGATTAAAACTAACCTAACTTTAACAAAGCACCAGACTAGTCCGATCATGGACCGGACTAGTCCGTTCACCTTTCTGGAATCCCACTAACAAGGAGACCGGACTAGTCCGTTCATCCACCAGACTAGTCCGTTGATGTTTCTAGAGTCTCTCATACTGAGGGACCAGACTAGTCCGATCATTGACCGGACGAGTCCGTTGAACTTTCTGTAATCTCCCATTCGTGGAGATCGAACTAGTCCGCGGACTAGTCCGATGAACTTTCTGGAGTCACTTTCACACAGCTCCAGACTAGTCCGATGTTGGACCGGACTAGTCCGGCAAACTTTCTGGACCTCGAAACACATTGGAACCGGATAAGTCCGGACTTGCACCAGACTAGTCTGGTGTTAGGGTTTTTCAACGGCTAGCTTTTGGAAACCCTATAAATAGACAGTCCACGACTTTCCTAGGAACATACACGTCGAATATTGATCAAAGAGCAAACCCTAGCGCCGCCACTTCGTCCCAAGAGCCCAAAACACATCTCCCCACACATCTAAAGTTCAAAAAGAGTGAAATCAATTGAACACTTGGATTCAGGATTGGGAGATCATCATTCTTTCATTGCGAGCTCTTGGGGTTTGATCTTTCTACACTCATACTCTGCATTGTAATACTGTGGAGTGTACTTGATCACTTTTTCATTGTAATTTTCGTGGGAGCCCTCAACGTGTGAGGTTGCCCCACAAACTTGGTGATTACCCATGATAGTGGAATCAAGTCGGCCTTCGTGGTGACTTGAGGTGGGAAAGGGTTGGAGACTCGGCTCTGTGTGAGCTTCCTCAACGAGGACGTAGATCTCGTGGTGAGATCGAACCTCGGGAAAAATTCGTGTGTCTTGTGTCTCATTTACTTTAAATTTTGTTCATTAGATCATTTGAGTGCTAAACTTCAACATAAGGCAATTAGAAGTTACACCTGCATTCTTATATTAATATCAAGTACAAATATCAGTTGTTCTCAATTCCGCTGCTAAAGAAATTTATTTTCCCAATTAACACCTGATCAACACACATAATTTTTGCACACCGGACTAGTCCGCCCACACAACCAGACTAGTCCGGCCAACTAAGTTTTGACGATTCTATTAAGTGTGCAGGAAATTCAAAAGGCCTATTCACTCCCCCCCCCCTCTAGGCCACATTCAGCCTTAATCGACACCGGTAGGACTATGCACCCAGGACCATGTCCTGTTGCATCCTATGCTCGTGCCCGATCTCCAATTCATTAAAGTAAATCATCACAATTCAACTCATAATCCCAATCCGATATAAAGCAAAGTGCTAGCCTCGTGAGTTGTTTTAAACCACTCGAGTTCAACCAAATATTCTACTAAACAGTTAAGCATAACATATAGAAATGTGGAGTATTAATCTACTCAAACCACTCTTTGCATTAATCACATGCAATTCGGTTTCATTGCACAAGACCTACTGCACAATACATCTCATCCATATAGTATGGAAATGAAAACATTGCAAGATGTCTTAAATGCAAATCGGAGCTTGCCTTTTTGTTGAGACTAAATGTCAATGACAACCAGTTAGTAGACTCCATCGAGAAATGACGCCACAGCAGAACCAATATAGAAATCTACTCCTCCAATTTGTGCTTCCCGTCCACCTTCATCACGATCACTATCGTCATGAATATACATCAAATAAAAGAATGGAATTTAGTAAAGTAACAAATTGAAGTTGATGATAACTCAAGAAGGATTAATACTAGCTAGGACTGAAAGTTCTGTTGCTGGAATGCACAGCAATAGTGAGGAAACAAGATGAATTAGGCAATGGGAATATGATGTGATATAGATATTGTTTTGGACATAGAGATGTGATCTCAAATTCTACAGGTTCAACAGATCCCCTGAGACTGAGAAAATTACAGTGAGTTCATATGGACATGGGGGAATAATCAAGAAAGCTTCAGATACAGTAATGGAAGATATTGGTCTACAAAATTTATTAAGTGTTTAGCCTTCTATGAATTTTCATGGCCAACAGAGGCTTTGGCATAAGTCGAACTAGGTTTTCTGGATAGAGGGATTCATAGAGAGTCCAACACAATTGGTTTGACATTTTTCTAATAATTTTACAGCGAGATATGAAATTTACAAGTTCCTACAATATTCTGAAAGTCTCTGTTGTTTTTCCCATTTTCAGGAACATAGAAGAATGAATCGCAATTTGCTCCAGTAAATTAAGTCAAATGGTTCTGAAATTTTTACTGTACATCAAAGATATGCAAAGGAAGAGTGTGGCCAAGTTTGAGAATTTTCCGTAAAAGGAATCGCCTGGATTAAATTCCCAATGATTTAAGTGTGGGAATTATTAGGGAAAAACCAGGGACTTTCATAGCAAATAATCTGTACCACTGCAAAGTACTTGCCATGAGGAATCCGGCAAATGTTGTTCATAATTTTTGGACATTTATACAGTGAATGGTGAATTTACAAAGTTTGGGGACTTTCTGCATTTATTTTTCAATTGAAAATGGCTTTCCTCGCTGACAAGTGGGCCCTGGGTTTAAAATGGTCCAATCACATGAAGCCACACGGAGGACCACAAAAAAACCGCATTGCCACATGGGATCCAGATCGACAAAGTGATCCGGAGGGGGATTTAACCCACAGGCAGGTGGGCCAGGGCCGGGTTGCTTCTTAATCCTAGGTCGAGGGTCTATGTGGGTGGTGCCCGGGCATGGCAGCACCCCTTGCCGGCCGCCCTTACCCCTGTGCCTCCCCACCTGAAAATTGCCGCCAGGGCCTAAATCCATATGGGGAGCTTGCTGGTGCGGTCAGAGAAGGCTGGGCATGGCCGGAAGTAGCCTCCCCACGGCGGCGGATGATGGTCACACTCAGACGAGGTCGCACAGCGCAGGTAGTGCTCTATTGACCATAAGAATTGATATAAAGGGACTAGTAGGCGATGGGGGGCACAGAAATGGACTTAAATCTAGGAGCAAACAGAGGGAGAATGGAGTTCACCCGTGACCTAGGTCACAAGCTTTGTCGGCAACGAGAACTCGAAGAACAGAGGCTATAGTCATTCTTTTTATTATGTTTTGAACCAAGAGACTCTTAAGGACATGGGGAAAATGTTGTATAACTAGATTGAAGAATAATTATGCATGGAAATGGAATCGGTGAACCGATATTCCCCCGTTCAAAAGAATACCCGACACATAAACATGGAATCCGGCGGCTACGAAGGCTGGGTCGAGGAACGGGGTTGAGGGACAACACAAAGATGGTTATGCGCTCCTTTTGGCGTGATGCTTGAGCTCAAAAGCAAGCCCGAATTGATGACGCACCGCAGAGCAGAGGATGGCGGCCTGAAGCAAGGACGAAGAAGACCAATCAACTGCCGGTTGAAGCACTGCAGAGGAAGAAAAACGAGAGAGCAGCAGCCTTGGGAGGTTGAAGGAACGCCTGTGCCCTTTGTGGTGGCCTTCCCCTGGACGTGATAGCCACCAGAGAACGCCTGCCGGAGCTAGGAACGAAGAATAGGGGCGGCGCTCAGTGAACTTTGAGTGGAGCAGCGCTTGAGTGATGGAGGCAATACAAATGAGGCAAAGAACAATAAGGGCATGCGTTGCGTTGGGGCATCCATGGCCAAGCTGTGCGCTGCAAGCATCAGTGGCTTGCATGCATCGTGCTGTTAACCTGAGTGAGCAGAGGAAACGGGGAATAACATAGCACCTGGGTGCCTCTCTGACTGGTGGGGTCCACACTCTCATTCCCCCCTTGTCCCTTCTATTCCAGTGTAAAATATCTCCAGTTCAACACTTCAAATTTAGGTTGAATTTGACAGGACATTAATTTGAATCTGAGAAGAATTATGATGCCCTAAAATTTAGATTTTTGCCATGCTGAATTTGAACATTCAAATATGATTTTAAATACACCTATTAAGCCCTTTCTTGAAATCTTCGCTGTATTTTCCAAAACAGCAAGGACTTCAAATGAATTACATTAATAAATTTCTGATCTAAAGTCTTCCATTTGCTGAGTTAGACTTGAAGTTGAATTAAGTTTGAAATTTTTGGCTCTATGCATTTTAGTCATTTAAACCCTCAGTTAACTGAATTCCATTTTCTTCCTTCCTTTTTTTCAGCATTGAAATGCATTAAATCTTTTGGGTTTTTACATCAAGTTGCTAAGAATTTTATTAATGCGAGCAAAGAAGTCATCGATTGACTTACCGGGTTGTATCTCGAAGCACATGTATGCTTTCTTGAACACATCTTGTCGTACCTCCTTGATTGTGTTGGATCCTTCATGATAGTCGCATAGCGCTTTCCACACATCATATGCAGATCGGAAGTGTGCAACACGGTCGAAGTCGATTTGAGTCAATCCTTGTATAATCAAGTCTTGCGCCTTGTTGTTGTTGTCGACATCTCTCATGTTCGCAGCTGTGACTTGATTGTTTGTTTGCATGTCAAGGGCTTATACACCTTTTCCCATATGGCGAAGCCTTGCGCCTGCTCCATATGAGCCTTCGAAACTTGAAAATCAATGTCATTAAACACACAGGGTTTTGCGGAGTATTTCTCCATGATGATTAGTGAAAGCACAAAATCAAAAATATTGGAGCACCGTGGCTCTAATACAAATTGTAGCATCAAAGAGCGTGTGAAGAGCTACCAGAGAGGGGTGAATGGTAGCTTAAAACTTTTTCAGCGGAAGCTACAAAAACCCCTTGATAGAAACCAATCTACTAAATAGATCGTGTGTCCGACTGGTCTAAATGTGTTCAACCGTCATAAAAACAATATAAATTGTAGAGAATCAAGCCACGAGACTAATGCAAAAAAGAATCACATGAAAAAAATGATTAGAACTCGAGTTATGATCAACTGACTGAGAAAAGGTCAATCTGTTCTACCTGAGTTAAAAACTGATATGCTATGTTGCAAAGAAACTCATATAAATTAAAAATGGTAAAATCAATGACCATAAAATCATCACAGGTGATAGATAATTGGGTTGTGAAGACAACACAAAATGAATCATGGCAATTGGATTGTAAAACTCGAGTTATGATCAAAACACTGTGGCAACGTCATCCTATGCAGAAACTCAACGAGAAAGACTTGACAAAAACAAGTCGGACAAACTAGGCAAAAAATCACATATAAAATACGAATTTTATTCACCAAAAACACAAGAGGATCAGACACAATCCTCTTTTCACGAGCCTTATCCCCCTTGCTGATATAACCATCCCTAAAGCAACTCAAATCCAACTAGGACATCCTACTCCTACTTGGTTTCAATGAAACTTTTCATAACTGCTCAAGACTCTTCTATACGCAGGTAGAAGCAATCTTAGGACTTCCAAAAACCTGAGGAACGTCCCACACATTCATAAAACAACTCAACTTCATGCATACCACAAAATCTAACCATAATCAACTTGAAACATTCCATAAACAAACCATAACCACCTCAGCCACAGCCTGAGGTATAAACCAACCGGTTGAACCTTTCTGGCCAATTTTTCATGCCCACAACTCTTCTCCATGCCTTGGAACCATGTTGCCACGTCCATTCACCCCTTGCACATGTGCAAACACATTCCAACGATGTGCATGATATCTTCATGTACATTGTTCTTAACTCAAACATGTTGTGTGACCTAATGATCAACTCAACCACAATTCCTCCCAAACCTTGTTGTTGAACCTCATCTTCTCCCTATGACTAGTTCAATGGGTCACCATCACGAGCCATGTCTTTACCTCAAGGAACAGCTGCACATGAATAAACAAGCAAATTTTCTGGGCACAAGTCTTCGACTTGACTCACATTAGTCCCAAAACCACAACACCTTATGTGAGCACCTCACATAAGCATGTTGGAAAACATAGAAAAATAATATTCACAATGATAAACAAAAACACATCAAAAACCTAGTAAATGAATACTAAGCAAACTTCTCATCAGACAAAATCAAGTTTGAAACATTGCAAGTTAAAAACATAGCAGCCTCACGAATATTTCAGAATGTAGAAAGTTTGAACATTTGAAACAACTGCTATGTATTATAAAAGGAAAATTTTATACACTTTGAAGTGAAAACATGTGCAAATCACATGCACGACAAGTTCAGACAGTCCGAGAACCGGCCTGTGACTGGATGGCTAGCGCATCCATATGTGACTGCAGTCTACCCGTGTTCGATTTCTCCCGAGCTCCTTTGGTCGGCCATACTAAAAACCTTGCATGGTAACCCTCAGTTTTAGCCTATTTGCCAATGTATTAAGAACCTAGATCTCACAGTGTGCATGCCTCGCTGTCGGGGCTGGAGACTCTCATCGCTCCAACCCATTGTTGGAAACCATCTTCGCAATCAACTCTTTGGCTTTGGGTACAGTCAGTGAGAAGAAGACTCGTCCAACAGCAGCATCTACATGGTCATCAGTCGTTAGAGTCAGCCCATTGTAGATATTTTGGATGATGAGCCAATCATCCATCCCATGATGGGGACATGCCAAATATGTACTCCTACAGCCTCTCCCAAGCCTCAAGAATGGACTCCTTGGGCTTTTGCTAGAAGCTTGAGATTCTTCCACGTAGGATAATGGTTTGCCCAACGGGAAGAGTTTGGTGAGGAATGTCGTAGAACACTTTTCCCTAGTGTTTATAGCACTTCAATTCGCGTAAAACCACTGTTTTGCTCTTCCAAGGAGGGAGAACGGAAACAATCGAAGATGGATGGCATCTGGTGTGACATCCTTTATCTTGAAAGGGCTGCAAATCTCTAGGAATTGTTGCAGGTGAGCACTTACATCCTCATTGACTTCCCATAGAAGCGGTTAGCCTGCACCATAGTGATTAGGCTAGTCTTGATTTTGAAGTTTATGTCTACCATGTTAACATTGAGCCTAGCATGAACATTATTCGCAGAGGGAGCCAAAAACTCACAAAGGGTCTTCTGGGCCATTGGCTTGCAACGTGATGGTGCACAAATGACAGGCTTCCTTGCCGACAGGATCATCTAGGAGAAACGACACGAGGTCGAACTCTTCTCGTCAGTGATTCGGGATCTTCAACATAGTTTGTCGGCAAACGGAAACTATGCATACACTTCCCAATTTTCACATCAAGGAATGCAAAAACAATGCAAGGTTATCCTACTAAAAACCTACTAGAGTCCTATCTACCTCATGATCATGCAAAACTTCTATGCCTTCCCCGGCAATGGTACAAGAAATGCATGTTGGTATTTCTTAACGTTTACATTTCATCCTAGCAACAGGTGCTAGTCATGTAGTTGGCCCTAGGCTAACCTAAGGCAAAGCAAGATAAGTTCTATAAGCGCATTGAAAGTACCATTGTAGCATTTCACCTAAGAGCATTCTCTAGGGTATCATATTTATTTTATCCCAAAGGAAGGCAAGTGAAGAGTGGCAAGATCATAGGAAGAGTAGGGTGTTCTAGTGAAGTCCAGTAGGATGGGGTTAATGATGTAGTCGGGGTAGTATGACACACACCTAGCAATCTACTCTAATGGGTAAGGATGTCCTAGTGAAGGTCAAGTTACGAGATGGAGCTACTCCTGTTGTGCTCTAATTACTCATATACATAGCCTATTAGTGTACACATGAGTATGCTAACGATGAATACTAGTGCTTAGTGTTCCAACACATCAGGCGCGGGTTTACTGCTCGCAAAGTAGGACGATTCTTGCAAAAAGCCTATGGTGTAGCCAAACATGGGGAGTACAAAGGACGAACAGGGTTGTCACCACCTGCCGCCTACCCCTACAACATGTGGGTCTACGAAACATCCAACGCTACTTAACTATATAAGCATTATGCTTACATGTTAAGTAAATTTCTTAGAGGCTCGAGTACAAGTATCTTAGTAAGGCAATGACTAACCTAAACATCGTTGAACCAATGTTGAGACCAAACACTACCATATTCACATAGATATAATCATATTATTACCTAATTAGACTATAGTGGTGGTGTATGATGTTTATGATAACATGATATGAGCATTACGATTGGACCATAAGAACATATACACCTAGCACATACATGGACTCCTCAATCAAACAAGAAACGCTTTGCTCAAGTATATGAATAAAGAGAGACTAATAATAATGCTATCATAATGCATAAAATCAAAAGGGGAAAGAAAGACACATGAGCCATACCTTTCACAATTTGGACTTGGGACAAGAGGCTTCTCTCGACAACCTAACCTCCGATAAGGACTAGAGAGAACTAGTATATACAATGAGAGAATGCTTGAGTGGTGCGTGTGTGTGTGTGTGTGTGTGTGTGTGTGTGTGTGTGTGTGAATTGACCTTCCTCCCTATTTATACATGGAGTAGAGGCGGTACCCTCCACCAAAAGCTCATGAATCAGTAACCATCGTCTTGAGGAAACCACAGGAGAGCGCCACTCGTCTCACCGAGTTTAGCACCTAGACCAAGTCGACCGAGCTAGGGGGTTGGCTAGCCTGATCCTAGCCCCACCTCAGTTGTGTTTTCTCCTGGTTGCTGACAGGTGGGTCCTGACGTCATCCCTGCGTGAATCGACGTTGAATTCCCTCGGATATGCTTGGGAATGGGTCCATGAATCCATGTGATGCCACATGTCATTACGTGATTGGTTGGGTGGCACTTTTTCAGTATTTCTCCTCTCATTCTTCAGCAGTTCTACATCAAGCTCCTCCATGCACTATTTCTCCATGTACAAGGGGAATTATGTCAAATATAAAGATGATATGTGTAAGAAATATCCATATCTTCACATAAGTTAGTTATATTGATGGTCTACATTGGTATATAACGACCGTCAACACCAACCCCTACAACCTTTGAGTCTACGAGACATCCAACGCTACATAACTATCTAAGCCCCACGCTTACATGTTAAGAAGTACCTTAAGAACAATATATTCTTAAGGCAATGACTAACCTAAACATCGTTGAACCAATGCTGAGAGCAAGCACTACATATTCATAATATTTGTGTTATACCTAATTAGACTATAGTGGAGGCCTATGGTGTTCATGATAACATAATAATATGGTTACTATACTATCATAAGAAAACCTAAACCTACCACATACATAGGTTACACAATCAAACTACAAACGCTTCACCCACACATATGAATAAAAACGAATAATATTATTATAATACATAAATCACATAAAGAAGAAAAGATACATGAGCCATATCGTTCCCAAAATGGACTTGGCACTAGAGGCTCTTCCCTACAGCCTAAACCCCACTAAGAACTTGAAGAACTAATATATAAAAGAACGTAATGGTCAAGTGGTGTTTGTTGAATTAAAAGGTGAAGGGTCCATTTGTACACGAAGTTTAGTCAGTCCCACAACGCACGCGAAGCAGTCAGAGCCATCTTCAGGGCACCACAAGAAGTTGACATGTGGAAGTAGACGGGGTTTGGCACCAGGAACAAGTCGTTTGAGCCAGAGGTTATGCCGACCTAGTCCTAGCCTCTCCTAGGTTGTGCTTTCTCCTGGTGACTAACTTGAGAGCACAATTGGTGGGCTTTGACAGGTCACTTCCCCTGTGACCCCTCTTCCACATCTACACAATGGTCGGCTGCTAATCGCTCTCCTGCTCCTATGGATATGTGTTAGTACAATAAATATATTCAGAATACATTAAAAGAATATTGAGAACACTAACCATTTGTTTAGCGAGACACACGTAGGCGTCTGCACCAAACCTGTGTTTCTCGTCTCTCCCTCTGCTCTCTCGACGAGTCCTTGATGTGGCAATGAACCCGTTGCTCGCCCACTTCGCACACAAGCTCGCTATGCCTCCGGACAGTCGTTGAGCCAGGGTACATGGATCTAAAAATATTTATTATCTGATTAAAACATTGTTAACATAATAGGATAATGAAGCGAGTAAAATTGATAATTTACCTCCATGTACTACTCCTCTGTCAAGCACAAGTCCACGACATCCCTAAATGCCCCTAGCTCCGCACGCTGCTCCAGATGCCTCCTGAAGTACTCTCTTGTAGCTTGAATCCAAGCATTAGACATTGATTGTTTAACGAGCTTCTGGCGTTCCAGTGAAGGACGAACCTGGCTTACTCCAACTAGCCCTCATCCTCCAAATGGTACTGTGCCTGGAAGAACAAATATACAAGTAATTAATATTTAACATATTATGGATTTCTATTAAATAAATACACTTCATGCTTACCATGAAGATGAACCACACTGCATCCTGAACGGTGTTGTGAGTAATGTCCTTGGCAGTAGTGTAGTCGTCCCAAGATGTGGCAGGGACACAATTCGCCACACCAGGAAAGTGCAAATGAAGCAACCTCTTGAGTATACTGTTCACCTGGCCGTGGTGTCCATAAGCCGATAAGGAGTCTTCGTGCCAAGAGCTTTAAGAAAATTCGACATAGAAGTGTAAAACTGCAAAACGACTTAAATTGAATAATAAGGGATTTAGTTACCTATCGCCAACCAGACATATACTGTCCGATTTGCATGGTCTAAAGGAGCCAGAGGAGGAGCCACATAGTGGTTCCTCCTAGTCCCCTGCCTCTGAACCGATTCCACGTCAGGTGACCCAGACGAGTGGTCACTCGAGTCAGAATCCTTGTTCGTCGGTGGCTTGCTAGCAGCCTCGAAGACGGGCTACCCAACCACGAAGGTTGGACAACCTCTGGTGCCTGAGAGGTGCTCTGGCCTCCAAGTCCTCGGATTAAGAGTCACCTGACAAATTAAAATATTAATAATATAGATGTATAAAGTCATCGAGTCCTAGACTAGGATCGATGACAAAAGAGTCTTATGACTCTTATTCTTGGTAAACTTCATCAATCTCACCATTCAATGACAACAGAGTATCATTATACCCAGTATCATCTGGGTCATATAACCGCTCACGAAGATACACCTTGTGTACAACCCCAGTAAGCACTAGATTTTCGAATGGATAATGTAGATAATACACTTGCTCGACTTGGTGTGCAAGGACGAAGGTGTCGTAGCCTCATAGTCATTCGTTGTTTGACTTCTACCATGCCAAATTAGATATGTTGAGTTCCATTATTGTTATCAAACAAATCGCAGTCAAAAAAGACTACTTTAAGCTCCTTATTCCAGGGAAATTGAATTCATGAATTTTTTAATGATCCCATAATAATTAGTTTCCTGTCCTTCGGCGTTGATTGCCCTCGTCACAATTCCGGTATTATATGTTACTGTGAGAAGGCAAAGAGCTTCAAATTGAGTTGAGTGGAATCAAAACACATTTACGTCATATCGACCATAGTGTCTAACTTTATTCAATTTGTCAGACAAACACAAGTCCTCATGGGCATTGGCATCTTTTTTGCACCGTCAAAATATGAAGTTAGAATAATATGTTGTGCATACTCGTAAGGCGACAGAGAGAAAAGACAAGAAAACATTACATGATCTCAAAACCAAGATTGGAAGTTAGGCCCTCCATTTACTCCATAACGCCGCATCATTTGTACTTGCTTGCTCGTAGGTTGATACTTACGCTTCAAATTTTGGTGGTCGAACTCACTGTAAGGAAAAAATATAATTATTATAGATAGCGAACAAACACTAAGTGAAACTATTTGTCCACCCTATCTATATTAGCGTACATGTATAGCAAAGCAGCCGTCTTTTCATCTGTTGTAGCATCATAGCTCGTGCTACTACCAACAGTGGTGCCTCTTGTTTGAAAAATGGAGAGGTCGCTACAAGGAGGTGCTTCATCTACATTGTACCACATTGTAGAAGCATTAACATTGTGTTCTTTTGCAAAGTAAACAGTTAAAAAGTATCCTATCTCTTGAAGTGTAAATGCTTCGGTTATGCATCTTCAACCCTTGTCCTATTGAAAACCATTGGTTTAAGGCATCTGAGTACTCTTTAAATGTCATACATCCATCTATATTGCACATGGCCACCCACTTTAGCTTCATATGGAAGATGGATAAGGAGGTGTTGCATTGGGTTGATGAACCCTAGAGGGAATACTTTTTCCATCTTACATAAAAGACTGGCATCTCCTTCTCCAACTTCTCCATCATCTTCTTCATGATTTCTTTAGCACAAAGCTGTCTATAAAAGTAGATATGCTCAGCTAACACCTTCAACACCACATCGTCAAGACAGCCCCAAAACATAACCAGCATAATTCAATCCATGATTATGTGATAATCATGACTTTTCAACCCAGTGAGCTTTCCTGTGTTCACATTCATGGCTTGTCTCAGACTAGCAGCATAACCATCTGGAAATTTCAACCATTTTAGAACATCGTTCTTTTCTTTAGGTCACAGACTGAACAAAGCTCGTGGTTTGCCACCAGTTTCAGAGAGATCAAGAGTTGGATGGTTACAAA
Source organism: Tuctoria greenei (assembly GCA_036927565.1). Taxonomy (NCBI): domain Eukaryota; kingdom Viridiplantae; phylum Streptophyta; class Magnoliopsida; order Poales; family Poaceae; genus Tuctoria; species Tuctoria greenei. The sequence goes on from JAYESD010000005.1 coordinate 95,288,642, forward strand.
GTTGTGCTAAATCCTTTCAAGCCTTTATATTGTCTTTTGTTTTGCTCGTCATGTCCATGCATGTGCATATGAAGCATTCACCCATGTTGCGCTCCTAGTGCATGACATCAATGTTGTGCATTAGAATCAACGATCTCACATACGGTAGCTCCCGTAGTCCACAAATATGAGTCCAATTGTGGTCCTCTCCATAACCTACAAAACATCCAAAAAAATATTCATCTGGCACTAGTTTCTGCAACATATGACCAATTTCTGATCCGCTTAGATGTTCGGCGGTCCTTTTGTGACAATGTTGTCCCTTTTGGATGCATTCTTTTGTTGCCTAAACATGTGATTCTGAGGCAACAACGTCTGTGGCAATCAAACGAGCACATCTTGCCACCAAGCCCAAGGCAAAAACAATCCGTGTCTGAAGCACATGTTGGACATGTCAAATGACCATGAGTGCTCTAGCCAGAAAACATATTGTTTGTCGCAAAATCATGAACCAACCACAAGTATGCAGCTTGAAGGTTGAATTTATGCTTTTGTAATAGTCGTATGCTTTGATTCCCGTCCATAACATTTTCAACTTTTTAATTAGCGGTTTCAACATCATGTTGAGGCATGCAGCAGAATGATCTGGTTCAGGTACGATGAGGCAAAGGAACATAAACTCATAATTCATACAAAGAGATGGTGGTAGGTTGTACGTAATGGCGAAGATTGGCCAGCATGAGTATGGCGTGACATTTGACTGAAAGGTGAGAAGTCATATGTCGCTAACCCGATGCTAATATTTCTGATATTGTTGGCGAAATCTGGATTGAAGCAGTCCCGCGCCTTCCATGCCTCACCGTAAGACAATTGTACCATCACTCTATTGTTCTCACATACACCTTATTTGTGCCACCTCACGTGCCTGACAGCTCTTTTCGAGAGAAACAACCGCTTCAACCGAGCTGTGACAGAGAAGTAACGAAGTTTCTTATGTGTGAATTTGGTTGTTACTTTTTCACCATCATCTTTAACAACTTTGACAAACCTCGACTTACCACATTTTAATCAGTTGTTCTCTTTGTCATGCTCTTTCCAGAAAAGCATACATTTGTCTGGGAATACATAGAATCTTCTCATATTTCGTACCAAGACCAGAAAACAATTTCTTCGATTGATACATATCATTAGGCACTTTATGTGGTTGTGGAAGAATATCGGTGATCAATTTGATGAGATCATTGTAACAGTTATTGGAGAACAAATATTTAAAATTAATTGCCATAAGTCGGTCAAGAAAGTAAGGAGGGTCACTTCTGTGTGTTCATGCAACAACTCTTCTGGAGCTTCGAGAAGCTTGAAGAACGCTTCGACCTCCATTGTAAGAGGATCATCTATCAACTCTGGTTGTATAGCTTCAAGCATCTCGTCCATCCTATCAACCCCCATGCTGTCAGCAACCACTCGATCCTCTACAGCATGAGAAGGTCTCTCGCCATGAAAAGTCCACAACTCATAATGTTGCAAGAATCCATTTCGACACGAGTAGAATGTCACCATCATATTGTTGAAATACTTCACATTCTCGCATATTATATATGGGTACTGCACCTTATCGATGTTTGATGATGAAAAAACTTGTTTTATAAAAGCATCCATCTTGGCGAACCGCTCATTTAAGTGATCCCCATTTTTTTCCAACCAGTATAAATCCAAGTGCAGTCTCCAGCCATGTGTGAGGCTATACCTTCAAATCAGACAAATCATTATTAGTTTATTTTTAATATTATCCTACAACTAGAAAAGGGTAGCTCCTAAAACCACCCAAAATGACACGGACGAATGTGCTTATGATGAGACGCTGGTTCCGGATTCAGATGAAATTTCGACAGCATAACCCCGCTGTTCTCCCATTGTAGCGCAAAAATGGTGCAGTTGAGAACATTCGGGTTACGTTGTCGAAATATCGGACAGATCTAGACGCCGTGTCTCATTATAAGCATGCCCCCTCGGTCACTCCTAGGCTGTCCAAAAGGGACAACTCTGAACCTACACGTCTCACATTCATAACGTAGTGAGACGTGCCAGTTCGAAATAGGTGACACGTAGTCTATAGGTTAATGCCGGTACCTGGTAGACCGGTGTAACACCCTCATTTTCATGCATAATGCATTGCATACATCCTCATACATGTTTAACATTAAGCCATGTAAAAGGGAACAAGATTAGGATTAATCTGAAAGTTCAATTTGTCAGAGTGCAGACTTGTCCGGTCTGAACCCCGAACTAGTTCGGTATTCCCTTTAAAAGTGTAGACTAGTCCTTTATCACCATGGACTAGTCCTATCAGCCTTACTGGACCAAAACGGACTAGTCCTTTATGACACCGGACTAGTCCGAACAGCCTTTCTGTAACACTTCAGACTTGTCCGAAAACACCTAATTTAGTCCGATCCAACCGGACAAGTCCGAGTTGATTTCCAAAGGCTGGACTAGTCCGCAATAGGGACCGGACAAGTCCGTTTTAGTACATTAAGGGACCTCAAACTTGTCCGGTATCAACACTAGACTAGTCCAAAGTCCCTTACTGCACAAAAACAGACTTGTCCGGTCCCTACTGCGGACTAGTCCGACCTTTGGAAATCAACTCGGATTCTTTTATTTCTCCACAAACTGTTTTTGGGTAATTGCCTTAATTGGGCCCTAGAACTTTGTGCCCAACCTTAGAGGAGCCCAAGTGGACCCCACCATGGACCCTACATGTCCCCCACCGAATTCTACTTGGAATTCACCCCGAAAACCCTAATCCTTCACCTCTATATAAACAACGCAATGCCCCACACCTCTCTAGCCCAATTGAAAACCCTTGCTGCCACTTTTGCATTGTGCCGTCATCAAGATCAAGTCCAGAGGGAAGGAGGATGGGAGAAACACGAAGAACGACCAATCAAGATCAATCTCTATCGACTCTTCGACGAATTGACGTTCTTCATCACCAATCTTCATCGGCTCATCTCCATCAAGCCCTAACTGTCAAAATCCAAAGCCTCACACCCAAACCTTGATCTTTGGATCTATAAACACGTGGTATACCCTCTACATTCAAGTTTTCATGCGAATTCAAGTCCGATTCGCGCAGATCAAGAAAACTCTAAAATCCAGTTCTGTCCAGGGCGAACAAGTTTGACCCCTGAAAATGGACTAGTCCGGTATCTGAATGTGGAATGTATTGAGTTAATTCAAAATCAACTCAATTCAACTCCAAACTTGTCCAAACTTGTTAAAAACTATTAGAACTAGTTAGGAAACATTAATAGCAACTCATTAACAAGTTTTAGCTCACAATTGCATTAATCATGCATATCATGGCATATTGAGTACTATATGAGCATTATTTGATTGAATTGTGTGTTTTGCATGTTTGTCGCTCGGAATAGAAGGAGTTGTCTTAGAGAGTACTTCCGAGGACCTACAAAACCAGAGTTTTGAAGCCTTCGACCCAAACCAAGCTCAGGAGCAAGGCAAGTGCCCTTGAACATATTGGTTCTGTTTTAAAGGCTTTATTTGCAAAATTACGTGCTTGTGTCAAAACTGATGGGAAACCCAATTGTAGGAGTTTACTAGTTTTGTATGACCACCCTTGTTGCTTGAACACTATGTAGAGAGTCGAGAAGGGTATTTTGCACATTTTTGCTTCGCAATGCTCAATTGGGTTTGAGAAACACAGATACTACCTGATTATGAACTATTGAACATGTGAATGATGAGAATTGGTAATAATGACCCTTTAGCAACATGGTACCTAGGGATCTAACCAAGTTTGTAATGTGGAAAGGGTTGGAATACTTTTGGTGGTTTTGCTTGCTCTAAGGGCCGGTTCGTGGAGTGACCATCCAGGATTTACAGTGCCACCACAGGGCCAACTATGGGTGCGGCTTAGCTGACTAATTAGTGACTTGTCAGTACTGTTTGGACCATTAAGAATGCTCGGGGAAGGGGTAGTCGGATTGGGTTTGTAGAAATTGGTGGGACTACCCTGGGATCCAAATGCCTCAAGAGGGGGCCCTTGGTTTGATGTGCTCAGTTGGAGACATCACCACCAGTGAAACCTCGGTGGGGTCTAAATAGGCTAGGAATCACTTTGTAAAGGCTATTTTGTGATCTCATGGCCACACACATACGATAGTGTGAGACGGCATAATTGAGATTCCCTAGTCATCGAAAGGTGATGAAATCACGAACTTGTGGGTAAAGTGGTACAACCTCTACAGAGTGTGTTTAAAACTATCATGATAGTCGTGCTCCCGGTTATGAGCAGCGTGGACCCTCAAATGATTAGAGTTATGGACCTTTAACTTGGTTTAATGGCTAGAATTGAATTGGGAGTTGGTATTGGTTAATTAATTGGCTTTGGTACATGGAACTGATGAAAATGAGACATATGAGCAGTTATGAGTTGAATATGGTTTATTATTGCTGGAATTGGTTATTTAAGTTGAAATTAATGTTATTTGGGTTATTTGGGAAGGACCTCACTTATAAATGATATAATTGCATTTTCAACTGTTTTGAATGTACTTTTATGCAATTAGCCATTATTATTGTCATTCCTTGTTTAAGCTACATGTCATACTTTCCCACACTTGCTGAGTGTGACATGTGATCACCCTTTCTATTCCCCCACCAAATCCAGATGTAGGCAACCAGGTAGAGTACCAGGAGGTCCTTGAGGAGTTCTAGGCGTGTGTTTTGCTGTCAAACCTGCCTATGGAGATTGGAGTCATTAGTGTTTAGTATTTTCTGCTGCAGTTAAATAGAGATTTTATTCAAGACTATTTGGTTTGTAATAAGATACTATTATTAGCATTATTATTCGATACATGGTTTGTAATCCGTTTATCAATTGTGAATCACTTGTGTATCTGTTTTAAACATCTCGGGCACACATATGCATTACGCTTGGTTAATTTTCGGAACCGGGTGTCACAACCGGGTACCCCCGCGTACAAGCTAGAAGAATCTCCAGACCCAGCTGAGGTGGACTTAGGGCTGCCTCACGTCCTCCGGCTTCGGGCCCTTGCTCCCACTGAGGAGGGCCCTGGAGCCGCCACGTGTCTTTCAGCTCCGGGCCTTTGCTCCTACCAAGGCGGGCTCAGAAGCTGGCATGTGTCTGCCGATCTGTAATGGGCCATGGGCCCCTAAGAGTAAAGGGTGGTGCGTCTTGTCCAGTTGCACATTGAAGGCATGTGACTTCCCCAGGCTTATAGGTGTGGTGCACGCCCCTGTCACGTATTGCTGCATCCAGTCACATTGCAGTGAAGGCGCCGCAGGGCTACTCCACATTTCCATGTGGGTAGCTTACGGTGATAAGATGGATGGGACATTTCCTATCATCATCAATGACTACACATGGGCCACTGATGTCCAAGGCAGCAAGACGGGGAGTCTTTGTTGACATTTCTTACGTACAAAATAAATTCTGCAAGCGCACGTAAAGTATCGATGTAGAATTTCCCCTTAAAAGAGTATTCCAAGGGTTTCATTTATTTTATCCCAATGAAAGGCTAGGTAGAAGTTTAGCAATCATCAAATGGAAAGGGTAGAATGCTCTAGGTAAGGTTCTAGTGAGGATGGATAATAGCTAAGTGAGGTAGTGTGACACACACAAGGGCATTCTATTCTAAGGGGAATAAATGGGTCTAAGGGAGATTAGACTAAGAGTTAGAGAGTTTCTCCTACAATGCCTCCAATACACATATACATAGCCTAGGTTATATACTAATGAGTATGTCAATGGTGAATCCTTATGCTAAGTTGTTCAACACATCGGGCACGCGATTATCCCTAGCAATACTAGGGCGACTGCCGCCAAGAGCCTATGGCATAGCCGAACGTGGAGGATTACAACAGACAGAAAGGGATGTCACCATCTACTGCTTACCTCTTCAATTCGTGGGTCTACGAGACATCCAACGCTACTTAACTATCCTAGCACCATGCTAGCATATTAAGTAAATACCTTAAGAGCCTAGTCGCAAGCCATCTTAAGGCAATGACTAACCTAAACATCGTTGAAACAATGTTGAGACATAGCATAAGTTATTCATATTTACATGATTATATCATAACTAATTAGACTATAGTGGAGGTTTGTAGTGTTTATGATGATAGAATAAGATTGTGATGGCATAATCGTAAAGACTACTCCTACCACATGCATGGACTCCACAATCAATCAAGAAATGTTTCATCCAAGTGTATGAATAAAAAAGGACTAAATATAACATTTTTATTATGCATAAAGTCACAAATACAATAAGGAATAGGTGAGTCATACCTTTCCCAATTTGGAATTGGGAAGAGAGAGACTCCTTCTACTCCTTTTCTAATTTGGACTAAGCACTAGAGACTCTCCTCTCTACAGTCTAAACTCCTCTAAGACTATAGAAGATAGTAGATACAATAGAATGAAGCTCAAGTGGTGTGTGAGAAGTGAGGGGTAGGGGTCCTATTCGTAGCTAGAGAAGGGTTGGCTCCCACCACCAAAAGCGCGTGAATCAGTCTTCATCGTGATCACGACACCACAAGGAGTCAACATTTGGAAGTTGATCAAGTTGGCGCCAGAAACGCTTCGGCCAAACCACCACTTTGACCGAACTGGCGTTCTGACCAATTCCAGTGTGCGTTCTCGAGGTGACTTCCAGGTGGGTCCCATTGACTTATATGAGTGGTACACCATTGGATCTTCTCGGATATGTCTGTTTGTGGGCCATTTGATCCATGTGATGCCACATGTCAATGCTGGATTGGCTGAGATGATAATTTATAGGATTGCTCCACCTCTTTTATCTCATTTCCTATATAAAAAGCCTACATGCACTTTCTTCCAAGGACAAGTGGAAATAGGTTAAGTAGAAAGGTGATGTGTGCAAGAAATGTTTTCCTTAACATAATTGAGTTATAATGGCGGATAAAAATGGGATATAACAACCGTCAACAAACTCCCCTAAGCTTTTCTTTTGCTCGTCCCAAGCAAATTCAAGACTTTAGATTGATGATCAAGAGTTGCTACAATATTTTATTTTTTCAAAAGTACCATGTGCACAACAAAATACACTACCTAGTATTGCAAAAATTGGCTATGGGGCTTATGCCTTCTTCTATTCATGGGTAGTTGAAAGATAGAACAGTAAATAGAGCAAGCATAGCCTAGAGATCATGTTGCACTCAAATTTCGGAGAGTTTCAATACCATAATTTGATTCTCTCAATCACTTTTTTGTAGTGGAAATATATCCTCACCAAGGCATTTTTCCTTTACTAATCCTACCACTAATTAAGGCTTGTATGTGGAGCTTGGTAAGGAATGTAGTAGGCATATTTGCAACACATAATATTGCTAAGTCAAAAGAGTAAGCCCTAGGAGAAATTAATTCAAAACAATTTGATTCAAGACTTGTGCATGTGTGATGGAATGGTAGTGGAAATGGATGTTGAGATGACTCCCTTTTTTATGTAGACTCTCTTTATTGTAGGGATGAAAAATGGCTACTTTTTTTCTGATGCTTTTGATGTAAGGATGCATTTTTTTTTCTTTCTTGTAGCCATGTCTTCTACTCCCTTTTGATACAATGGACTTGAAGAGAGTAATAAGCATGAAAACATGGAGTTTCTCTTTTTATTGTGGAATGATGATATGATGGAATTTTGCTAACTTCTAGTGTAGAAGTATAGCATGTGCAAGTGAAGTCTTGAATTCAAAAAGAAATGAATGAATTCTCACATAGGACTATATGAGTTTGACTAGGCTCAATGTGAAGGCAAATAGCATATGCATAAGGATTATCAATGTACAACATCATATGTCTTTGGTAGGTATTTCCAATCAAATGAGAGTAGCTTAGATCTTTTTATAATATCTCTGGAAATCTAAGTTTCAGTGTCAAACTAGGAATAGCAGCCCTATCACTATATCATATCTCACAACAACCTAGAATTAGATTAAGATTTTGCTACCCACAATTTCTAAATCAAGGCAACGTTAACTTTAACCAATGAAAGCAATATTTGGAGAGTAGCAAGTTGTAAACTAGAGACTATTCATCATTTCATCTACGTGAATTCCAAATCATTCTTACCGCACATTTTTATTTGATTGAAAGCAAATCTACATTACTTTTTTATGCAAGGTGAATGGTGGATGAATGGAAAACAAATATGCAATGGATGTGATACAAGTTACCTCAAGTGGGGGTCCTCCCCAAATCTTGTTCTTAGATAACCTCCGTGATAAGGGTTGAACCCTTGATGATGTAAGTATGCTGCTAGATTGGTTGTTGTTGTAGCATGGAGTTGAAGTTGGTGAACCGAGTGTCCATGTGTTGTTGCCAGTCTTGGTTACCTTAGACATGCTTTGGGAGTGTGCTGTAGATGTCTTCCATCCTCAATTCAAGATCTTCCATACATCTAGTGAGATCCGTCATTCCTTGGTTGTAGTCATGATGACTTCTAGCCGAAAAGAATGATGTCCTCTCATGGACGTTGGAGGTAAGCTGCTAGAGCTTGTAGTGAATAAGGAGGGATCCCATGCGGTACATGGAAATCCATGCCAAGATGGCCCTTCGGCCTCATAAGGTTGAGTTTTTGTCCATTCGGGTGCATCACCCGTTGGGTTCTCTCCCTCTTGGTACTCATGGACCTGGGAGGTTTTTGGAGGCATGGTCATGGCCGCTCTTCTTGCATGGCTTCTAGTTACCCTACTAGAGACATTACTTCTTCGAGCTTCCTTAATGGGAAGAAGATCAATGGTTAGCCTCCTACATTTGTACAAATGAAAATCCGGGTTAGCTAACTGAATTTCATGGACAAAGCCAGAATAGTACAATACCAAAGAGCTAGTGTAATCATGCTTAAGGGTATCTCCTTGCACTAGATAATATTCATTAATTAATTCTTGATCAGTTTCAGTGTACTCAAATGAAGTATCTTCTAATGCTCCTATCCTAGTAGCAATGCGGATAATCAATGAAGTGCATTCAATTGGCCATGTCCTTGGAATACCATCTAACCATTGTGTCATCATGGCAATAGCTGGTGCAACTGTTATCTTCTTAATTATGGAAAATAAAATTTTTAGTTCATCATCATGGACTACTCTAATATCTCCTCTAGGGAACATAGTCATAGCCACCCATCTATGCATGAGACGAACCGTAGGATTTTGCAAGTGCCTATTCCTAGGAGCACTACATATGACCTCACTAGTCAATTCATGCCAAAAACTTTGTTAAATTTAGGCAAAGTGTCTAAATCTAGCAAACAATGTTTATGAAAGCCTAGGATTTCACTTAAGTGTTTCCATAAGATGTTGTATTCTTCTTGAGATAATATAAAAGTAATACCATCAAATCCTATTTTGAGGGTGTAAAGGAATTGTATAGTGAGAAGGCGTGAACCTTTCTCCTCTATGTGACCAAAATTTTCCCATCCTAATGCACGCCAAATGGAAAAGAATTCAGAATCCATACCTATTTTGGAAATCAAATCCGGATCATAAGCTTTAGTGTGATAAAACTCACAATCTTGGAGGAGCTTGCGTGCTTGATCTTCAACTTCACTTTGTATATCGAGGTTGTTGTTGTGGAGAAGTTGATGTGGGTTGCTCCACTCATCCATGGGGGTGTCTTCACACACACTCGTCCTCTGTGGACTTGGTGTAGCAATGGAGGAGAGGTGTGCACCTGAATCTCCACCATGGCTTGAGCTTGTAGTGACCTTCCTCTTCCCAAACAACCTTTTCATTCCTTTCATGGTCGCGACAAGCAAGAACAGAACAAGGCGAAACTCGATAAAGAGGTGATGTTACTGAAACCACGACGAATTTTCTTCTTGAAGAACATGAGAGCAAATTGCAAATGTAAACAAAAGCAAATCTTTTTGAGTTGGATTTGAGCATGAATGCTTCAATGAAGAGCAAGAAAACAATGTGAGCAAAAGAGTGACTTGGGGAGGTGTAAAATGAGGTGAAGTGTGAAGAGGGATGCTCCTTACAGTCACTATTTATATTGTACACTCCCCAACGGTCATCAAAGACACAAATGTAGCCGTTGGAGGACAGAGAGCTGATTTGGCCCTTTCTCCACTTCGACCGAACAGGGGCTTCGGCCGCACTGAAAAGTGGGCCACCTTGTTCCCTCTTTTGGTAGGTGGCTTTCCAACGACTATAAAATTAGCCAATTGGTGAATTGCCACATTTGCAACTCAGAAAAATTGTTTTTCAAATAGAACCCATTTTTTCAAACCCAACAATTTTTAAAAAAATTAAAGAAATAAAAATGATGGTTGAGAATATAAGATTCTTAACTTGTCAGGAAAAATCAAAGATGCAATGGGAAAAATCAAACTAAGTGGGAAAAACCAAATGAAAAGAAAAAACAAATAAAGATAACTACCAATTATCCTATTGGCTAGGTCTCACCACAGTACGATGAGATGGACTTTTCCTCCATCTTCATTTTTTGGCATGCGGGCCTGGACGAATGGGATCGGATGGCTTTTATTGCTTCTTATGCCATTCTTTCTTTGGCGGTTTAATGGACTTGTGCCTTTAGGAAGGCCCAGGCTTCTCTGTCTTCTTTGGATGTAGGTGTTCACGAAAAGACGAGTTCTCTACATAGATTAATTGTCTCATGAATGCGATTTGCGGATCCACCTTTAGAGGTGTGACTTCGACACCTTTAATGTGTTTAACATTCAGCCCATACTTGATCTGAATCATGGAGCATTGCTTCGTCTTTGGCCATAAGTTAAACTTCTCCTCCTCGCCATTGATATGAAAGTGGATTTCTCCAGCTCCCACATCTATGCGAGCCTTTGCGGTGTTAAGGAATGGGTGCCCAAGAATGAGCGGCGTATCCTTCTCGACATCCATGTCGAGCACCACGAAATCCACGGGTATGAAGCAATTCTGATTTTTTACCAGAATCTCTTCAGCAATACCCGCTGGATAATGGACTGAAGAGTCGGCTAGTTGGAGCTGCATTGGTATTGGAGTGAGCTCCGTGAAGTTCAGCTTGTTGAAGACCACATTGGGCATAACACTCACACTTTCTCCAAGGTCACAAAGTGCCTTGTCAAAGTAGTGAGACCCAATTGAGAAAGATATAGTAGGACATCCATGGTCCTTCTTCTTCTCACGAAGCCTATTGAGGATGGCTGCACTACAGTACTCCGTAAGCTTGAGTACCTAAGGGTGGGCAATGGCTGCTTGATATTCAATATGTCCTTGAGATAGCGAGCATAAGTGGGTACTTGCATCGCATATATCAAGGGTACATTGATGTGAATCTTCTGAATAACTTCAACAAAGCGGTTGAATTGCTCATCCACTATGGGCTTCCGTTGTTTATGAGGGAATGGCATAAAATTAGTGTTTTCAAATTGCTTGGCCATTCTATAACTAAGTGGTTTACTTATGCCAGTGGGGACATCCTCTTTCTCTTTTTCATTTGTCCTCTTTTCTTGTGCGGGATATGGTGGGTGACGAGTGATCTTGCCACCTCTCGTAGCCACCGCATTCACATTTTCCACTGGGGCTTCTGGCTGTCCAAGAATCTTGTTACTTTCCAATGGAGGAAACAACTGCAACAAGTTGAGCCAACTGGGTCTCCAACATCTTGTTGAAGCTCAACAGGTTCTTGAAGGTTGAGGGTAGTCCTTCAATTGTCATTTATACTTTCTAGGGTCTTGTCATTAGCCTATAGCTTCTTGGATAAGGCATCATTGATCTTCAATTGGCTATTGGCAAGCTCTCTCAAGTTGGGTTGTTTGCCATTGTTTCCATCGTTGTTGTACCCTTCTTGAAAGAAAGGGTGCGATTGGCCCCATGTTGACGTTTCTTACATCACAGATAAAAATATGCAAGCGCACAGAAACTACCGTGTAGCACTTCTCCATAAGAGTATTCCCAAGGGTATCGAATCCAAAGAACGTGTGTGCTAATCTTACGAACTAATCCACCCAAGGACACAAAGTTGTTTTGTAGGCAAGGAAGAGAGTGGAATTCAAAGTATTGATTCTAATTCAAAGGAATTTGCAGTAGCTGCTTGCTTCGGGCACGGGTTTACCCCTAACAACACTAGGACGACTCTCGCCAAGAGCCTATGGCATAGCCGAACATGGAGGATTACTAAGGACAGGTACGCTATCACCACCTACTACCTACCTCCTCAATTCGTGGGTCTACAAGATATTCACTGGTGATTTCTAACCTAAGCACCACGCTTACGTTCTAAATCACAACTCTAGTTGTTTCGAACACAAAGCTACAACTAGAGACTCGATTGAATTAAAGAAATGGACCCGCAAGTAACTACTTGTTCAAACTACTATGAATTGAGAATCAAACTTGAATTTAATTCACAATGGGCTTACTTTATTTTAGTAACACCTTTGTGGGGTTACAAGTGTAGAAGAGGGACTTGAAAAGCCCAAGCCTTCTTCTCCTAAACTCTTCACCACACTCTCCTTCTACTTGGAAATCTCTAGGACTACTCTAAACCTTAGGAGTGGTATTCTATTCTCAACTTTGGTGTGTGCGTGTGTGAAGTGAGGTGTGGGGTGCTATTTACATGGAGAGAAGGGTCAGTTCCCACCACCAAATGCACGCGAATCAGTCACCACTGACTTCTTCAAGCTGGGAGGAGCCAACATGTGGAAGCTGACCGATTTTGGCGCCAGGACCAGGTCAGTTGACCTGGTCACAGCTCTGTTGGGGTTGTGCTTTCTCCAGGTCTCTTCTAGGTGGGTACCATCCCTTTATATGGGTGCTACACCGTTGGATGGCCTAGGATACATCTGTTTGAGGGCCATTTTATCAATGTGATGACATGTAGCATCGTCTGATTCGTCGAAATCCAATTTTATGGATTACTCCTTGCATGTCTTCGTATTTTGGGTCTAAATTCAACTGCATACAAATAAATACCAACGCTTGTGGAATTGGTTAGTTTTTAACCCTACCACTACGTTGTGTTTCTTTTTTCGTACATTATGAGGTGAATTGGCAGTCTAAATATGGTACTTAAGGACCGGCAACAAAATCCCCCACACTTAGTCCTTTGCTCGTCCTCGAGTGAAGGCAAGAAAAAGAAATAAGGTGTTGTCATAAATTTGCTCTAAGTTAGAAAAGGAGAAAACTAGATATTTCAACTCATACCTTAATTCATGAATTCCCTTTTTGGAATGTGGCTACCACATCAATCTTGGGTGTTTGAAGAGTGGAATGGTTGGAATGTAGTTCCCTTGGATCTTCCCCTGCCGAAATGATCTGATGATTTGCTATATTTGGAAAGTCAAAGAAACAATTGCCCTTATTTGGAATCTCTCAAGTCTCTCAAAGTGTTTTTATCCTCACCTTTGCATGTTGTGCCAATTTTGTCCCTATACTAAATATGGAAATATCTGGAGCTTGGTTGGGATAAATGTGGCACACATTTCTATTCATATATTACTAAGTCAAAAACTTGATCCTATGAGAGAATTTTGCAACAAACAAATTGACGAAGAAAATTCTTGTTCACAGGAATGGATTGGGTATTTGTGGACTCCATGGTATTCTCTCTTTAAGGATGAAACATGGATACTTTCTTTCTTCTTCCTTCTCTCTTTTTTTTGGCATACTTCTTCTTCTGAAGAGTAGAAGCTTTTCTCTCTCTTTTTTTGTAGCCATGTCTTCTACTCCTTTTTATTTTTCTAGAGGAATTTTGAATGACCAAAATGTATGGAGTTTCTTTATTTGGATGGATGAATGGTACATGCAAATTCTCAACATGAGAAATTTTGAATGAATAAGGTGCACAAGAATTTCTAAGTCAAAAGGTCATGCATGTCACTCAATTGGGTCACGAATTTGACAAAGTTCAATGAAAAGAAAAGTGGCATATGCATGTTGTTTTCAAGAATTTGTATCATATGGCCGTGGTGGGTATTTAAATTTCCAATGAGAGAATTAGGCAAAGTTCAAGACTCCAAATTGTGCAAACATCAAAATCAATTTCAATCAAAGAGATATCTCCTCGAATAACTCATTTACCATATCACACTAGTCAAATACTTAGATGACATGGTTTTCCTACTTTTGCTTGTGGGAATCATAAAAAAGGCAAGAAATTGAAATATAAAGTATTCAAATTTTCAGCTCAAGCAAATTTTGACTACCAAGTTTTACATTTTAAATTGTTGAGTTGAATTGCTTTCAAATATTCAGTATTAAATATTAAATCAACTCAAACAGTAATGTAGCATGCATATTCAAGGGTAGGAGATCCAAACCGAATTTGTGGAGCGAAACAGTGCCATGTATGGACTACACCAGGTCGGCCGACCAGGGGGTTCGGTCGACCCCCTTCTGGGCTCTCTGTTGCTCTATTTCATTGTGTCGAGTCATATGTTTGGTTGCGACGTGTTTCGGGTTACAACGCTATTTTTGCACGTCGGGAGATCGCGAATTTGGGGTGCATCCCCCACACTTGTTCCCTGAATGCTTTTATTCACAAAAATGAACTAAAGATGGAACTTTACCGGGTTAGATGAACTAGTAAGTTTATTTTATTGAATTCAAAAGGTGGGGATGCTTACATTATTCAATCTAAATTTAATTAATAAAAATTTGGAATAAAACTAAACTAAACTAGTAAGTATCCTATGCGGTCGGGGCATCTAAACTATGGAGAGTTGTAGATGTCGGCCTTCCTGACGGCATTGCATACGTGCCGCAGCTTGGTGCCCATGCCACGACGAACACCATCAATCACCTCCTTGAGGGATATGAGCTCATCCTTCAGTTCTACCCTATTAATGCGCCCTCAGCCACTAAGTCTGAGAGCTTCTTGTTCTCTAAACGGAGAGAAGCTAACTCCTTAGAAAGTTGTTCCACTTTTGGGGGCATGAGGAGATTTCCCGTCGATATCCTCAAATTGGCCAGGTGGCCCTCTGATGGCAGGTGGCGAGAGATGACGCCTAATCTTGGAGGGTGACAAGCCCGTCGATTCCTCCATCGCCAAATTATCCACTTGCTTGAAAAAGCCTTTTGCATACCCTCCTTCACGCTTGCTCACCCCATGGATAATGAGGCGGTCTCCCACACGCTCAAGCGAGGTATGCGTAGGTGACTTGTAGTGGTGGCTGACTACGTCGCTGTCCTTGGCCTTCAGAGTGTACATGAACTCCTCGCCAGGCTGCAACTTTGGGAGAGACTCATCTTTTTAGGAAAAAGACGTGTCTTGACTGACTTAAGGCCAACCGTAGTTAGACGACATGCAGGTGTCATCGACTTCATGGGCATCCTCCGAGGGGAGCGCGACCATGCAGCACCGCAAGGCGTGGTGCTACGCCCACGTGAAGTCATCGTCGGTGGCAGGATCATGGCGAGAGTTACGGCATCTAATGCCATGATGGACTCCAAAGCGAGGGTGGACTTGTAATTGGCTGGCACGATGTCTCAACTCAGGTTGAAGGTTGAGCTAGAGGAGGAATGAGGCACAATTTTCTTGGCTGCCATGACTTGGATGGGAGAAACAAGAGATGGATTTTTCTAGATGGTGTAAGGAACCCCTCCCTGTTCCCATCAATAAATAAGCGGGGAAAGTACGATAGCACCAATAGTCTTGTTGGGATATGTCAGGAGAGTCCACACGAAAAAACAGAAAGTTGACGGCGCAAGGGGGAGGTCAGTCGACCCTAGGGTTTGGTCGAACCCTTCCTGGCTCCGTTCAGGATAGGTTTTTCTGGGTTGGCACAATGGGCCCCATGGATGATTAATTGGATGGGCCCATTAATTGGATGCGGAGAACTTAGACGGAATTTAAAGAAATGGCGTGAAAATCAATAAGATTTATCACGACAATTTCTTTTTCAACCACCTCCTCCTGTGATTCAAGAAATAATTTTAGTCAGTGCCCATTCACTTTAAATATCTGATCATCATCACCTTGTAGTGTGATCGCCCCATGTGATGAGGTTTCTACTACAGTGAAGGGTCCTTCACATTTACTTCTTAGCTTCCCATGTCCAAAGAGTTTAACCCTAGAGTTGAAGAGTAGAACTTTATCTCCAGTTTTGAACTCTTTAGACGTAATCCTCTTATCGTGCCATCTTTTGGTTCTTTCCTTGTAGATTTTGGCGCTATGGTACGCCTTATCTCTCCACTCTTCCAACTCGGAAAGTTGCTTCAGTCGGTGTTTTCCTGCTTCATGAAGGTCCATGTTCCACCACTTGATGGCCCAATAGGCTCTATGTTCCAACTCTACAGGAAGATGACAAGTCTTCCCATAGACAATTTGGAAATGATACATTCCGATGGGAGTTTTGTAGGCAGTATGGTATGCCCACAATGCGTCGGGTAGCTTATGCTTCCATCCCGTTCCCATTTCTAAGACGGTCTTTTGTAGAATATTCTTAATTTTCTTAGTAGATGTTTCTGCTTGACAACTTGTTTGTCGGGTAGCAATGTTATGCTGGACACCAAGCTCCATCAAAAAGTTCTGGAAGGTCTTATCTATGAGATGAGTCCCTTCATCACTTAAGGCCATACGAGGAGTGTCAAAGCGTGAAAAAATAATCTCATGGAACATTTTCATAGCTTCGTTGGAATCTGCATTTTTGCATGGCAAAGCTTCTACCCATTTTGACACATAATCTACAGCCACCAGGATATACTCGCAATCATAGGGCCTAGGAAAGGTCCCATGAAATCAATACCCCACACATCAAATAATTCCACTTGGATATTATATGTTAGGGGCATCACATTGCAAGCTGAGATTCCTCAATGCTTTTGGCATTTCCAGCATTTATGAATGAATTCTTTTGTATCTTCATACATAGAAGGCCAATAGAATCCACTTTGCCAGATCTTTGCCTTGGTACGGTAAACACCGTAATGGACACCATACAGGCTAGCATGGCATTTCTCAATAATCTTGGTGCCTTCAATTGATGGGACGCACCTTCTAAGAAGGCCATCGGCACAAACTCAATAGAGGTATGGGTCATACCAAAGGTGTCTACGACTCTCATAGATGAGTTTCTTTTTTTTCCCTGGTGGTACGTATCCCATGACCATGAAGTTCACGATATCCGCATACCAAGGGTGAGAGTCAGTCACCTCGAGAAGCATATCATCTCGTAGGTAGTCATTGATAGGAATGTCCATGGTTTGAGTGACTTCCATACACGAGAGATGATTTGCCACGTAATTCTTTACTCCTTTCTTATCCTTGATTTCTAAGTAAAATTCTTGGAGTAGAAGAATCCATCGGATTAGCCTTGGTTTAGCATCCTTTTTGGTCAGCAAGTACTTCAAGGGAGCATGGTCTTTGTAGACAATGAACTAGACCTAAACTTATCGATAGCAGAAACTACATCCAAGAGCTCTTTTTTGGTTGTGGCATAATTGAGTTGAGCCAATATTGAGACATAGCATAAGTTATTCATATCAACATGATCATATCATAACTAATTAGACTATAGTGGGGGTTTGTAGTGTTTATGATGATAGATGAGGAGTGATATGGCATAATCATAAAGACTACTCCTACCACATACATGGAATCCACAATCAAATAAGAAACGCTTCATCCAAGTATATGAATAAAAGAAGACTAAAGATAATATCTTTATTATGCGTAAAGTCACAAATGTATGAAAATATACATGAGTCATACCTTTCCCAACATGGACTTGGGACTAGAGGCTCTCCTCTCTATAGCCTAACTCCACTAAGGACTAAGAGAACTAGTGTATACAATAGAATGATGCTTAAGTGGTGTGTGTTGAAGTGAGGGGTGATGGGTACTATTTATTGGTGAAGAAGGGTCGATTCCTGCCGCCAAAAGAGCGTGAATTAGTCACCACTGACTTCTTCAAGTCGGGAGGAGCCAACACGTGGAAGCTGACCCAGTTTGGAGGAAAGACTAGATCGGCTGACTATGGGGGTCGGCCGACCTGATAAGTCCTCCAAACAGTCTGTGCTTTCTTGGGGTGACTTCCAGGTGGGTCCCATACCATGATATGGGTACTACACCGATGGATGGCCTCAGATACTTCTGTTTGTGGTCCATTTGATCCATGTGTTGACACATGTCAGCACTTGATTGGCTGGGATGATATTTTATACGATCCATCGCCTTGTTTCACTTAAATTCTGTATAAAATACCTGCATGCACCAATTTCTCCGAGTACAAGTGGAAATAGGTTAAATAGAAAGGTGATGTGTGTAAGAAATGATATTTCCTTCACATAATTGAATTATATTGACAGCTGAAATTGGTATATAATAGCCGTCAACAAACTCCCCCAAGCTTATCCTTTGCTCGTCCCGAGAAAGTCAAGACTTTAGGTTCACCTCTCAGTAACCTCGAGGAAGAACTGGCCGTTTGGAGCCAGGACCAGGTCAGCCGAACCACCAAGCCGACCGACCCCTTCCTGGCGCCAAATTCGGTCAAATGACACGTGTTGGCTCCTCTCAGCTTGAAGAAGTCAGTGGTGACTGATTCGCGCGCTTTTGGTGGCAGGAACCGACCCTTCTCCAAGCCCAAATAGGACTGCTCACTTCAACACACACCATTTGACCATCATTCTATTGTATACACTAGTTCTCTTTGTCATTAGTGGAGTTAGGCTATAGGCAGGAGAGCCTCTAGTCCCAAGTCCAGATTGGGAAGGTATGACTCATATATATTTTCTTATATTTGTGACTTTATGCATAATAAAGATATTATCTTTAGTCTTCTTTTATTCATATACTTGGATGAAGCCTTTCTTATTTGATTGTGGATTCCTTGTATGTGGTAGGAGTAGTCTTTATGATTATGCCATATTACTATTAATCTGTCATCATAAACACTACCAACCCCCACTATAGTCTAATTAGTTATGATATGATCATGTTAATATGGATACCTTATGCTATGTCTTAACATTGGTTCAACGATGTTTAGGTTAGTCATTGCATTAGGATGTCATGATTCTTAAGGTATTTACATAGTATGCTAGCATGGTACTAGGTTAGTAAGTAGAGTTGGATGTCTAGTAGACCCAAAGATTGAAGGGGTAGGGAGTAGATGGTGACAGCCCTATCTACCCTTTGTAATCCTCCATCTTCGGCTATGCCACAAGCTCTTGGCGGGAGTCATCCTAGTATTTCTATGGGTAAACCCGTGCCCGATGTGATGAACAACTTAGCATAAGGATTCACCATTGACATGCTCATTAGTACCTAACCTAGGCTATGTATATGTATATTAGAAGCATTGTAGGAGCAACTTCTCAACTCTTAATCTAATCTCCACTAAGAAACATTTACCCATAGAATAGATTGCTTAGGTGTGGGTCACACTAGCCATATTATTAACCTACCTCTGTCTTGATAATTGATTAGTACCCCATAGCTTGATCATAAGAGTAGTGTGGTGGAGGCACCCTAAATTGCGAAATTACGACGTGCAAAATTTGTGTTGCATCCCGAAACACGTTGCAACCGAACATACGACTCGACACGTCGAAACAGAGCAACAGAGAGGCCAGAAGCGGGTCAGCATAGTGACAAAATTGGCAAAACATGCCAAGGTGAGGATTCAAATACTTTGAGAGATTGAGATATACCAAACGAGAGATAAAGGCAAATGCTTCTTTAACTTTCCAAATATAGCAATTTGTCAAATCATTTCAACAGGAGGAGATCCTGGAAAACTACATTCTAGCCATTCCACTCTTCAAACACTCAAGATTGATGTGGTCCCCACGTTCAAAGGGAATTCATGAATTCAAATATAATTTGAATTACAAAGTATCCTCATTTTCTAACTTATAGAAAATTTATGACAACACTTTAGTTCATCTTCTTTCCTTCTCTCAAGGACGAGCAAAAGACAAAGTGTAGGGTAGTTTTTTGACGCTCCCTAAGTGCCATATTCAGACCGTCACACCAAAAGAGAAACATAACATAGTTGTAGGGTTAAATACTAACCAATTCCACAAGTGTTAGTGTCTATTTTTATGCAGGTGAAATAACACCCCAAAATACCAAGATATGCATGGAGCAATCCATAAACATGGATTCCAACGAATCGGGCGACGCCACGTGGCATCACATGGATTAAATAGCCCACAAACAGTCGTATCCAAGGAGATCCAATAGTGTATCACCCATATCAGTCAAGGGGACCCACCAGTTAGTGACCTGGAGAAAGCACACCTGAAATGGGGCACTGACCAGGTCGATCGAACCCCTGGTTCGGCCGACCTCTTCTTTGTGCCAAACTCGATCTTCCTCCACATGGTTACTTCTCTCGGCTTCCTGATAATGGTGAAGACTGATTCACGCGCATTTGGTGCCACACCAAAAGTTGAAAATAGAATACCACTCCTAAGGTTTAGAGTAGTCCTAGAGGTTGCCCAGTAGAAGGAGAGTGTGGTGAAGAGTTTAGAAGAAGGAGGCTTGGGCTTGTCAAGTGCCTTTTCTACACTTGTACTCCTACAAAAGTTCTATACAAATCAAGTAAGCCTTTGTGAATTCAATACAATTTTGATTTCCAATTCAAAGTAGTTTGCACAAGTAGTTACTTGTAGATTCATTGCCTTAATTTATTAGAAGCTCTAGTTGTAGCTTTGTGTTTGAAACAACTAGAGTAGTGATTTAGAACGTAAGCATGCTGCTTAGGTTAGAAATCACCAGTGAATATCTCGTAGACCCATAGATTGTAGAGTAGGCAGTAGGTGGTAACAACCCTATCTGTCCTTTGTAATCCTCCACATTCGGCTATGCCATAGGCTTTTGGCAGGAGTCGTTCTAGTTTTGCTAGAGGTAAACCCGTGCCTGAAGCAAGTAGTTATCGCAAATCTATTTGAATTAGAATCAATACTTTGAATTTCTCTCTATTCCTTGCCTACCAAACAAGTTTTTGTCCTTGGGTGAACTAGTTCGTAAGTCTAGCACCCACGTTCCTTGGATTTGATGCCCTTGGGAATAATTCTTAAGGAGAAGTGCTACAGCGGTGTAACACCCTCATTTTCATGCATCATGCCCTACATATATTCATATCCATGTTTAACATTAATCCACATAAAGAGGAATGAGTTTAAAATTGATTGGGAACAAAACCGCACTTAAATTCTGGAAAGTGCAGAGTAGTCCGATTTTGGTGAGGACTAGTCCGATTTCTCTTTGACCTCCATCGGACTTGTCCGTTTTTGCTGCGGAATAGTCCAATTTTGCCTCTAGACACTTTCGGACTTGTCCGGTCCTATGCGGACTAGTCCGGTGTTCCAAGAATCCTTGAAAATTTGCTAAGTCCCTAGGTTTGTTCGGACTAGTCCGGTGTTCCAGCGGACTTGTCCGTTTTCCTCTCTGACTAAAATCAGACTTGTTTGATTTTTGGTCGGAGTTGTCTGATTTCTCTCTGGACAACTTCGAACTAGTCCGGTCCTTGTCGGACTTGTCCGATATTTCGCGAATCTGAATTAATCCTTTGTTTTACGACTTGTTTCTTGGGTTTCACGTTAAGTGGGCCTAGGGACGTTGTGCCTAACTCTTCTAGAGCCCATGTGGGACTCTAAACCGGCCTCTACTCATCTCAAACTCAAAATCCATCTAACCCTGGCCTCCACCTCTATATAAACAACCACACCCCTTGGCTTGACCTCTATTTGCCACTTTTCCACCCCACCCAAACCCTAGTTCGTGGAGAGCTACCATCAAGGAGGGAGGAGGAGATCCCAAGCAAGAAGAAGAAGAGGAGGAAACGAAAGAGGATCAAGATCTCATTCAAGTTTTGTTCTTCATCACTATTTCATCTCCAAGTTCATCACAAACCCTAGATCATCAAGATCCAAGTGCTACCTCCAAGTTTCTCGATTCATTGGAGTCCTAAACACCTGGTATACCTTCTATTCTCTTTTTCTTACGTGAATTCAACCCCGAGTCTCCAAATTCATGTTGATCTAGAAAACCCTATTCTGCTGATCTCGCAAAGTGCGGACTTGTCCGGTCCTTGGCGGACTAGTCCGATTTTCCTTGTTAGTTTCTGTTGAATTGATTCTAAAATTAGATCTAATCACATCCAAACCTATATAAAATTGTTAAATGCTATTAGAACTAGCTAGTGATCATTAAAAACAACTCATTAACAAGTTCCACCTTGCATTTGCATTAATCATGCATATCATGTCATATTGAGTAATATTTGTGCACTGTTTGATTGTGTTTCTTGTCTTGTATGTTTATTGTGCGGATTAGACGGATTTGCGCTAGAGAGTGCCGCGGAGGATCTACAGCACCAAGAGTTTGAAGGCTTCGACACGAACCAATACCAAAAGCAAGGCAAGTGTCCTTGAAGCATATTGATCTTGTTTTTAAAATAAATGCTTTGTTTGCAAACTGCATGCTTGTGTCAATTTGATGGGAATCCTATGATAGGAAGTTTACTAGCTTTGTTTAATCACCCTTGTCACCTGGAATATATGGTAGAGAGTTGGGATGGGATTTTTACCTTCTTGCTTCGCTTAATTAATCGGTATGGAAGACAACTACACTACTTAATTTAATTATACATTAATGAGATTGTGGTTGACATGAATTGGTTAAATCTGATATGGTAATGGGTGATCTAAGCAAGCCTGGTACGTGGATGGGTTGGATGTCATGGTGGTTTTGCTTGCTTTAGATCTAAGGACCGGTTCGTGGAGCGACCATCCAGGATTTACAGTGCCACCACGAGGCCAAGTATGGGTGTGGCGTAGCTGATTAGTTAGGGCTTTGCAGGTGCTATTTGGACCATTAAGGATGCTCGGGGAAGGGGTAGTCGGATTGGGTTTGTTGATGATTGGTGGGACTACCCTGGGACCCGAATGGCTCAAGAGGGGGCCCATGGTTGAAGATGTGCTCAGTCTGAGGCATCGGCACCAGTGAAACCTCAGTGGGGTCTAAATAGGCTAGTAATCCCTTTGTAAATGTTATTTTGTGATCTCTTGGCCACACACCTACGGAAGTGTGAGATGGCATAATTGAGATTTTATAGTAATTGCAAGGTGATAAAATCACAAATGCGTTGGTAAAGCGGTACAACCTCTGCAGAGTGTGTCTAAAACTATCATGACAGCCGTGCTCCTGATTATGAGCAACCTGGACCCTCACATGATTAGAGGAAAATTGGGATTTGGGATGGTTATGGTTGGTATTATGGTTATGGATGGTTATGAATTAATTTCTGGTATTGAATATGGATATTGGTATATGATGATGGATATGGAATATGGACTGGTATTATGATAACTACATGGCTTATGACGGGTTTATTTCATATACATGTAATATATTGCTTTTCAAATGTTTTATTGTACTTTTCAGCACTCAACCATTATTATATTCGTCATTTGAATTAGCCACATGTCATACTTTCCGCACTTGCTGAGTACGACATGTACTCACTCTTGCAACCCCCCCCCCCCCCCCCCCCCCGCCCCCCACAGTTGTAGGTCAGGATTGGGAGTTTAATGGTGATAATGCGGAGTTCTAGGCCGTGTCTGCCGTCAGCTTCGCCTGTGGTGTTGATTGGAGCTGAGCTACCCTGTTGCTTATGCTGCCTAGATGTTCAGTTTGCTTATTTAGTTTATTTCCGCGGCATTAGTTGAACATGTTATTAATAATCATTAGTGCTTGTGTTTTGAGGATAATATGGTTTGTGTAATAAAATTTGGTTAATAAATTTTGTTCCGTGGTAATTTTCTGTATACTCTTTTGTGAATGCACTCGTTTATGTGTGTTGAACATCCTGGGCACACATATGTGTTCACTTGGTTCATTTTCGGAATCGGGTGTCACAAATTGGTATCAAAGCCACAGGTTGACCGTAGGATGTAGCCTAGATAGAATGGACACTTTAGAGCACATAGAAACACTCAGGAATCAATGTGTTCTTGCTTGGTGTGCTGCTTGCTATATATATTGGTTGCTTGTGTGCTTAATAGAGGATTTTGGAATGCTTTAGCATTTCCATGTCCACGTAGGCTAGTTAGTTGTCTAGTTTCATATCCCTTGATGCATATAATTGGGGACGTTTTCTAATTCTTACCTATTGCTTTTCTTCAGATGGTGAGAACTCGCAACCAGAGTGATGCTAATGATGAGGAGGAGAACCATGGAGTACCTCAGAACAACAATGGACAAGGACCTGCCCAATGAGCTATTAACATTGAGCAGCTTTAGGCTGTGCAGAACCAGCTCATGCAGACCATGATACAAACTATGGGACAGTTGCAGACTGGCAATAACAACAACCAGCCCCACATGCCTCCACCGCCACCCCCACCTCCTCATAACCGGTTGGGAGAGTTTATGGAGACTAGGCCGCCAACCTTTGATCAAGCCACTGACCCTATGGACGCAGATGATTGGCTCAAGTTCGTGGAGAAGAAGCTTGCTATTGTCCAATGCAGTGACTGGGAGAAGGTCTTATTTGCTTCTCATCAACTAGTTGGAGCAGCTGCGGATTGGTGGGATTCACTATGCAATGCTCATGAGAACCAAGAGAGAATTACCGGGGTAGAATTCAAGGAGAGTTTCTGTTCTCATTATGTGTCGAAAGGTGTTATGGTTTTGAAGAGGCAAGAATTTGAGAACTTAAGGCAAGTAAGATCAAGCGTGAGTGAATATCTCAATAAGTTCACTTAACTCTCAAGATATGCGCCTGAGGATGTTAGTTGGGACAGCCGGGAACAATACTTATTCATGAGGGGCTTGAACAATGAAATCCAAGTGCAACTACTCAAATGTGATTATGCCAACTTTCAGAAGCTTGTGGACAAAGCAATTGTGGTTGAGAACAAGGTCCGTGAGATGGAGCAAGACAATAAGAGGAAGGCGCCATATCAAGGACAGCAACAAGGAAGTAATGTACACCCTCGCTTTGTGCCTCCTAATGCGCCATATTATAGCTCCTCTACTCCTATACAGCGCCCTGGATTTGCACCATGCCCAACCCAATTTGTGCAGCAGCGCCCTGTCATGCAAGCACCTAGGCCTCCAATGCCATATGCACCTCGTGCTAATTTTTCTAGTGCAAATGTTCAGAACCAAGCTCGCCCCAATAATCCCGGTGGAGTAAAGAAGTTCTATACTTGTGGAGAAGCTGGACACATTGCACATCAATGTCCTAAGTCGGGCCTTGGTCAAGGAAGCAATGGGTCGAGGCAAAATCCAAGACCTAATGGAGGAGCGCCACAAGGGAACATTGGACAGAAGAATTTTGCTCGTGGCAACGTGAACCATGTCTCTACGGAGGATGCTCAACAAGCGGATGATGTGGTCATTAGTATGTTTCTCGCCATCTCTAACCCCGCGGCTATGGTATTTGATTCTAGAGCATCGCATTCATTCATTGCATCGAAGTATGTTGCCAAGTATAGTTTGCCTATCTCTCATATGAAGTTTACTCTATTGGTTAAGTCTCCTGGAGAGAGATGAGGACAAATATAGTATGTCAAAAAGTAAGCCTTAGAATAAGGGGGGGGGGGGGGGTAGACTTCTCCGCCAACCTCATTGTTTTGGATTCTCAAGGATTGGACATTATACTTTGTATGGACTGGTTGAGGAAGCACAATGGAGTTATTGAGTGTGCCACAAAGACGGTGAAGTTGACCAATGAAGAAGGGATCACCATTGAATTTGAAGCAACTAAAATCGCAGCGAAGCAATTGGAGTTGAATCATATGGACGGTGCCGCAATTGAGGAGATCTTGGTGGTGTGTGAATTTTTGGATGTTTTTCCGGACGAGTTGCCAGGTATGCCACTGATCGAGACATTGAGTTTGTATTGATTTAATACCTGGAACTGCACCTATAGCTAAGAGGCCATATATGATGACTCGTATGGAATTAGCGAAGCTCAAGAAGCAAATTAAAGAGCAAATAGAGAAGGGTTTTATTCGGTCCAGCTCCTCACCTTGGGGAGCGCCCGTGCTGTTTGTGGACAAGAAGGATGGATCCCAAAGGATGTGTGTAGACTACCAAGCTCTCAACGAGGTAACAATCAAGAACAAGTACACCTTGCCACGCATAGAAGACTTGTTTGATCAGATGAAGGGTGATTGTGTCTTCTCTAAGATTGATTTAAGGTCGGGATGCTTTCAAATGAATATTAGACCATTGGACATACCCAAGACAACTTTTAGGACATGGTACGTATCTTATAAGTAAACCGTGATGTCCTTTGGATTGACCAATGCGCCTGCCTAGTTTATGTACCTCATGAATAAGGTCTTCATGGAGTACTTGGATCAGTTCGTTGTGGTGTTCATTGATGATATAATGATCTACTCAAAGGATTAGAAGGAACATGAGGAACACTTGAGGCTTACATTGCAGAAATTGAGGGAGCATCAATTGTATGCCATGTTCAACAAGTGTCAGTTTTGGTTGAGAGAGGTATCATTTTTGGGTCACATCATCTCAGGAGGAGAATTATTGGTTGACCCTGGAAAAGTGAGATACGTGTTAAAATGGGAGCCCCCGCAGAATGTAAAGGAGATCAGGAGTTTCCTTGGGATGGCTGGATATTACCGTCGGTTCATCAAGGACTTCTCCAACATAGCCAAGCCAATGAAGGAATTGCTAATGAAGGGAAAAGCTTTCCATTGGACTCAAGCTAGTCAAGAAAGTTTTGAGGAGTTGAAGAAGAGGTTAATTACAACCCCAGTTTTGATATTGCCGGATGTAAGCAAGGGTTTCGATATTTATTGTGACGCATCGAGACAAGGACTTGGATGCGTGCTTATGCAAGAAGGTCAAGTGGTTGCATATGCATCGAGGCAATTGAAGAAACATGAACAGAATTATCCGCATGATTTAGAACTTGCAGTTGTGGTACATGCGTTGAAAATTTGGAGACACTATATCATTGGACATAGGTGTGAAATTTAAACGGATCACAAGAGTCTTAAGTATATTTTCACACAAACGGATCTGAATTAGAGGCAACGGAGATGGTTGGAGCTCATCAAAGATTATGATTTGGGAATCAACTATCATCCGGGAAAAGCAAATGTAGTGGCTGATGCTTTGAGTAGAAAAGGGGTAAGTCATCAACCCATAGTTCGAGAGTTACCATCTGATTTATGCAAGGAATTGGAACGGTTGAATATCGGATTCATAAATGAGATGGAGATGATGGAGTTAAACCCAACCTCAAAGCAAGAATCGTAAGGCCAAACTAAGGATGAGGAAATTCGGGAAATCAAGGAAAGGACCCAAGAAGGGAGAGAATTCAGATTTGATTTGGATGAACGTGGCACCCTATGGCTTGGTAGGAGGATTGTCGTGCCTAATGTGAAGCATATTCGGAGACGATATTAAAAGAGGCACATGACTCACCTTACTCAGTTCACCCGGTTGTACGAAGATGTACAAAGACTTGAAGACGTGCTATTGGTGGATAGCATGAATAAGAACATAGCTGAATACGTAGCATTGTGTGATGTGTGCCAACGAGTCAAGGTGGAACATCAAAGTCCAGCTGGACTATTGCAACCATTATAGATTTCGGAGTGGAAGTGGGAAGAGATCGTTATGGACTTCATAGTTGGTTTACCATGTACTCAGTCTGGTTACGACTCAATTTGGGTAATTGTGGATCAGTTAACTAAGTCAGCCCACTTTATTTCCGTCAAGACCACCTATAATGGAGAAAAATTGGCGGAACTGTACATGGGAAGAATAGTATGTTTGCATGGAGTTCCGAAGAAGAAGTTTCGGATAGAGGTTCACAATTTACCTCTAGATTTTGGTAGAAATTGCATGAAGCATTGGGAATAAGGATAAATTTTAGTTCAGCATATCACCCTCAAACGGATGGACAAACCGAGAGGACCAATTAGATTTTAGAGGACATGCTGAGAGCTTGTGCTTTAAAGCATGGGAAAAGTTGGGACAAGAGCTTGCCATATGCAGAATTTTCATACAACAATAGTTACAAGCAAGCTTGAAAATGTCACCATATGAAGCGCTTTATGGAAGGAAGTGTAGGACACCTTTATTTTGGAATGAGGCAGGAGAAACTCAAGTATTTGGTCCGGATGTGTTGCAAGAAGCCGAAAAGCAAGTCCAAATAATTCGTGAAAACTTGAGGGCTGCCCAATCAAGACAAAAGGGCTATGCGGACAACAAGAGAAGGAAATTAGCCTTTGAAGTGGGAGATTTTCTTTACCTCAAGGTGTCACCGATGAGGGGTCATAAGAGGTTTAACATAAGAGGCAAGCTAGCACCTCGCTACATTGGACCATTTAAGATTTTGGACAAAAGAGGAGAAGTAGCGTATAAGTTGGAGATGCCAGCTCAACTTTTGGATGTCGATGATGTCTTTCATGTTTCCCAGCTAAAGAAGTGCCTGAGAGTACCGGAAGAATAAGTGCCAATGGAAGGATTGGAAATAGGGGCATATTTGACTTATGCCAAACAACCGGTCAAAATATTGGAAACCAAAGAGGGGGTCACAAGGAAAAAGGTTATTCGATGGTGTAAAGTTCAATGGAAGCACCACAAAGAAAAAGAAGCAACATGGGTGTTGGAGGATGATCTCAAGAAGTAATTTCCCTATCTTTTCTCTTCCGCGTCGAATCTCGAGGGCGAGATTCATTATAAGGGGGGTTTTTTGTAACACCCTCATTTTCATGCATCATGCCCTACATACATTCATATACATGTTTAACATTATTCCACATAAAGAGGAATAAATTTAAAATTGATTTGGAACAAAACCGCACTTAAAATTCTGGAAAGTGCGGACTAGTCCGATTTTGGTGAGGACTAGTCCGATTTCTCTCTGACCTCCGTCGGACTTGTCCGTTTTTGCTGCGGACTAGTCTGATTTCGCTTCTGGACACTTTCGGACTTGTCCGGTCCTATGGGGACTAGTTCGGTGTTCCATGAATCCTGGAAAATTTTCTAAGTCCCTGGACTTGTCCGGACTAGTCCGGTGTTCCAGTGGACTTGTCCGTTTTCCTCTCTGACTAAAATCGGAACTGCCTGATTTTTGGCCGAAGTTGTCCGATTTCTCTCTGGACAACTTTGGACTAGTCCGGTCCTTGTCGGACATGTCCGATATTTCGTGCTCCGAATTAATCCTTTGTTTTACGACTTGTTTCTTGGGTTTCACGTTAAGTGGACCTAGGGACGCCATGCCTAACTCTTTTAGAGCCCATGTGGGACTCTAAACCGGCCTCTACTCATCTCAAACTCGAAATCCATCTAACCCTAACCTCCACCTCTATATAAACAACCCCACCCCTTGGCTTGACCTCTATTTGCCACTTTTCCACCCCACCCAAACCCTAGTTCGTGGAGAGCTACCATCAAGGAGGGCGGAGGAGATCCCAAGCAAGAAGAAGAAGAGGAGGAAACGAAAGAGGATCAAGATCTCCTTCAAGTTTTGTTCTTCATCACCATTTCATCTTCAAGTTCATCACCAACCCTAGATCATCAAGATCCAAGTGCTACTTCCAAGTTTCTCGATCCAGTGGAGTCCTAAACACCTGGTATACCTTCTATTCTCTTTTTATTACGTGAATTCAACCCTAAGTCTCCAAATTCAAGTCGATCTAGAAAACCCTAATCTTCTGATCTTGCAAAGTGCGGACTTGTCCGGTCCCTGGCGGACTAGTCCGATTTTCCTGGTTAATTTCTATTGAATTGATTCTAAGATTACATCTCATCACATCCTAACCTGTATAAAATTGTTAAAGGCTATTAGAACTAATTAGTGATCATTAAAAAAACTTATTAACAAGTTCCACCTTGCATTTGCATTAATCATGCATATCATGTCATATTGAGTAATATTTGTGCACTGTTTGATTGTGTTTCTTTGCTTATATGATTATTGTGCAGATTAGACGGATTTGCACTAGAGAGTGCCACGGAGGATCTACAGCACCAAGAGTTTGAAGGCTTCGACTCGAACCAATCCCAAGAGCAAGGCAAGTGTCCTTGAAGCATATTGATCCTGTTTTTAAAATAAATGCTTTGTTTTCAAACTTCATGCTTGTGTCAATTTGATGGGAATCCTATGATACGAAGTTTACTAGCTTTGTTTAGCCACCATTGTCACCTGGAATATATGGTAGAGAGTCAGGATGGGATTTTTACCTTTTTGCTTCGCTTAATTAATCGGGATGGAAGAACAACTACACTACTTAATTTAATTATGCATTAATGAGATTGTTGTGGACATGAACTGGTTAAATCTGATATGGTAATGGGTGATCTAAGAAAGCCTGGTACGTGGATGGTTTGGATGTTATGGTGGTTTTGCTTGCTTTAGATCTAAGAAATGGTTCGTGGAGCGACCATCCAGGATTTACAGTGCCAACACGAGGCCATGTATGGGTCTGGCGTAGCTGATTAATTAGGGCTTTGCCAGTGCTATTTGGAGCATTAAGGATGCCCGGGGAAGGGGTAGTCGGATTGGGTTTGTTGATGATTGGTGGGACTACCCTGGCATCCGAACAGCTCAAGAGGGGGCCCTTGGTTGAAGATGTGCTCAGTTGGAGACTTCGCCACCGGTGAAACCTCAGTGGGGTCCAAATAGGCTAGTAATCCCTTTGTAAAGGCTATTTTGTGATCTCTTGGCCACACACATACGGAAGTGTGAGACGGCATAATTGAGATTTTATAGTCATCGTAAGGTGATAAAATCACAAACATGTGGGTAAAGCAGTACAACCTCTGCAGAGTGTGTCTAAAACTATCATGATAGCCATGCTCCCAGTTATGAGCAACCCGGACCCTCACATGATTAGAGGAAAATTGGGATTTGGCATGGTTATGGTTGGTATTATGGTTATGGATGGTTATGAATTAATTTCTGGTATTGAAAATGGATATTGGTATATGATGATGGATATAGAATATGGACTGGTATTATGATAACTACGTGGCCTATGATGGGTTTATTTCATATACATGTAATATATTGCTTTTCAAATGTTTTATTGTACTTTTCAGCACTTAACCATTATTATATTCGTCATTTGAATTAGCCACACGTCATACTTTCCACACTTGATGAGTACAACATGTACTCACTCTTGCAACCCCCCCCCCCCCCCCCCACAGTTGCAGGTCAGGATTGGATGTTTAATGGTCATAATGCGGAGTTCTAGGCCATGTCTGCCGTCAGCTTCGCCTGTGGTGTTGATTGGAGCTGCGCTATCCTATTGCTTATGCTGCCTAGCTGTTTAGTTTGCTTATTTAGTTTATTTCCGCTGCATTAGTTGAACATGTTATTAATAATCATGAGTGCTTGTATTTCGAGGATAATATGGTTTGTGTAATAAATTTTGGTTAATAAATCTTTTATGTGGTAATTTTCTGTATACTTTTTTGTGAATGCACTCGTGTATGTGTGTTGAACATCCTGGGCACACATATGCGTTTACTTGGTTCATTTTCGGAACCAAGTGTCACAAGCGGTATTTTCGTGTGCTTGCAGACAACTCTGTATTCATAAGGAATAACAACAATAGGTGAGCCTGCTCAGCAGTGGCCGCTAGCTCCTTTCCGAGCATGAGGCTTTGTGCCCCTTGCTGTGCGGACATGAGCTGTGGTGATGTGTTGGCAGTTGTTCTGTTGTGGACGCTCTCACTAGTTTTGATGACGTAGCATTCATGGGAGGGGTTACTTACCTTGGTGTTGACGTTGGGGTCGGAGTCGCAGCCAGTGGTTTCCTCCGGGTATTTTTGAACAAATGACATAGTATGGTCGATCACTTCTTCAAAGGATGCCTCAGGAGTGTTGTTGACATCATCATCACAGACTCTTGAGGATGCCTCCACTGTCGATGACGAAGTCCAGGCTCCCGAAGCGAAAACTCAGACGCGAGGAGAAGATGGGGTCGTCCTTGAGCCCCACATCGTTGGGTGGTGAACTCAAAGTTGCCGATGCTAACCTTGTCGATGGGGATGAAGGTCAAAGTTTATGAAGACATGGCTAAGCTAGTGAAGAACGCGTAACAGAGTTCCCCTACCTGGCGTGCCAACTGTTGATGTTTTGAATACTAACTAGTAATTATATTGTTACATGTTCATCTTCGGATGGATAGCTACAAAGATAGATGATTTTTCTTGGTTCAAGCGAGAGGCCCTATGTCCAACATGAGCTGATTGTTATCTTTGTTAGCTCTAAAGGCATAAAGAAACAAATTACGAGCGAGCCTTGCTCGAGTGATCTCTAAGAAATGGAATGCTAAGTAAATGCATAAGTAAATGCATATGTAAATCTTGTACATTGTGAATTTTCCTTCTCGATGGTGGCCTTGGGGCCCCTTCTATATGAGTTCGAGGTGGGGCCTATCTAACCAACTCATCATAATGGTGATGGTTGTACAATATTTGTGTATCAGGCCGCTCGAGGTACTCTGGCTACGGAAGCTTCATCGTCTTAACTTTATCCTTATCGCTTGGGCTGTGTCGCACATGTGGTGCACTCATTCATCTGCAACAAATAGGATGGAACATGAGGGATGTAAGGCTATTCGGCAAAGGGTCACTTCGCATGTTATCTCCTTCGAAGAAGTAATGACACCGCCATTAGTCTAAAATGTCGGCAAATGCGCGCCTCTCCCTAGCTCCAGCTAGGGAGGAATCGTCCATCTGATATCAAAAGTCAATACTCGAGCGGGCTAGGTACCCCGACCTCGATATGCTGGAGGGTATGATGAGTTGTTTAGGCCTGATCTTCCGAAAGGTACATCGATTGAGGTGGAGAACTCGACATTGATGATCCGAGACACTCAAGCAGACCCAAAACCTCTGCGATCACTACACCACTACTCTTTTGGTTATCAACTGTGCTTCACACGCTTGACCTAGACAAGAAGGCTAATCCCTGCAAAGTAAAATGAGAAAAAAGCAAGAACATAGAAGATGCGATCTAAAATTACAAAGTTGGAGTCTCACAAACCGTAGAGCGGTGATGCCGTTTAATATAAGCAAAACCCACAGAATATGGCCAACGACTGCAGCATATAAAGGCTAGGGTTCAACCAAAAGACTCTTAGATGCATCCTCAATGGGCTCATATGGGATACAAGGCTTAATGGCCCAATACGGTAGTGTAGCACCGAACAGAAATATGGACTCGACTTGTTTCAAAAATTCCTGATGGCTCTTGAGAAATTTTGATGTGGGACCAGAGTCATTGTAAAGTTTATCTTCTCCTCTTTTTGTGCATATGTAGAACGTCAAAAATGGAGTCTGTATGTATCATGGGCATCCGGTTTTCAGGTGGAATGCTCCTGGACTCCGAGTTGAACTCAAGTCCGAGTTGTATACTATTTCCATCAACTTGTAGACGTCCCAACTGGTTCTCCACATCATGTCCTCCTCCCTTCGCTTGTTGATCTCCTCGATGGTTTCTAATAACAATTAAATCATTACATAGCAATCTATTCCCAAATTGACATGAGAAGGAAGTTAGGAACTTGTTCACCTGCTGATTTAGTAAATGTGCTCACGCTCTTGTGATTGGTCCTTGTTGTTCAATGTGTGTATCCGCTGTTGTTCAATGTGCTCATGCTCTTGAATCAGAGTCGTACTCGACACAAGTTCATCTTGTTCTCCCAGGTATGGCTGCAAATCTAAAATATTAATGTGGGGCTAACTCCGAAATTGGGAGGCAACTCAAGCTTATATGCATTGTCATTAATCTTTTCAACAATCTTAAAAGGACCAAAAGCTCGTGGCATAAGTTTAGATTTTCTCAAGTCAATAAATGGCTCTTTTCTCAAATGTAACCACACCAAATCCCCCGGTTCAAGTTTTATTTCGTTTCTACCTTTATTTTTTGCAATCCTATACTTCTCATTCATCCTTTCAATATTTTTCTTTGTAGTTTCATGCATCTTAAGAATGAATTCAGATTGTTGTGTAGCATCCAAATTTATAGTTTTAGAAGGAGGCAAAGGTTATAAATCAATGGGAGCACAAGGATAGAAACCATACACTACCTGGAATAGGCTTACCTTTGTTGTGTAGTGAATGGATCTATTGTAAGCAATTCTATATATCGTAAACACTCTTCCCATAACTTTAAATTTTTTTTCTAGATAGCCCGCAACATAGTGGATAAAGTATGATTAACTACCTTAGTTTGTCCATCTGTTTGTGGGTAACTTGTAGTTGCAAATAGCAACCTGGTTCCCAATTTATACCACAAAGTTTTCCAAAAATTACTTTTTAAAAATTTAGCATCACGATCAGAAACAATTGTATTTGGCACACCATGTAAACGAACAATTTCCGTCATAAACAAATAAGCAATGTGTGAGGCATTATCATTCTTATGACAATGTATAAATTGTGCTATTTTGGAGAAACGATCAACAACCACAAAAATGCTACGCTTCCCCCTCTTAGTCCTAGGCAATCCCAAAATAATGTCCATAGAAATATCTTTCCAAGGTACAATAGGAACACCAAGAGGCATATAAAGACCATGTGGGTTCACGCGAGACTTAGCTTTATTGCAAGTAGTGAATCGTGACACGAAGCGCTCGACATCACGCCTCATCTTCGGCCAAAAGAAGTGTGTGGACAGCACATCCTCAGTTTTCTTCACTCCAAAATGTCTCATCAAACCTCCTCCATGTGATTCCTGCAAAAGTAATAGACGAACAAAGCTAGTTGGAACGCATAGCTTGTTAGCTCGATATAGGAGACCCTCTAGCAGCACATATTTGTTCCAAGTTATTCCTTCTCTAAAACTTTCAAAAGTGTCTTTGAAGTCCAAATCAATAGGATATAATGCTTTTATTATTTCCAAACCAAAGATTTTATGATCAAGTTGGGACAACATGGTATAACGTCTAGATCATGCATTGGCAATGACATTTTTCTTTCCTTTCTTATGCTTAATTATGTATGGAAACAACTCTATGAATACAATCCATTTAGCATGTCGTTTATTCAGATTTATTTGACACTTAATATACTTCAAAGATTCATGTTTGAAATGTATGACAAACTCCTTAGACCAAAGATAATGTTGCCAAGTTTGTAAAACTCGCACTAAGGCATACAATTCCTTATCATAAGTAGAATAATTCAGAGAAGGGGCACGCAGTTTTTCACTAAAGAAAGCAATGGGTTTACCTCCTTGTATGAGAACACCTACAATACCAATGCCGCTTGCATCGCATTCTAGCTCAATGGTCTTGTCAAAATCAGGAAGTTGCAGCAATGGTGCTTGTGTAAGATTCAATTTGAGAGTATCAAAAGCTTGTTGCTGCTGTTTGACCCTTTCAAATGACACTCCCTACTTCATTAGCTCATGGAGAGATGCTGAAATGATGCTGAAATCCCACACAAAGCAATGATAAAAACCTGCAAGACCAAGAAAACAACGCACCTGCGTGACGGTTGTTGGAGTTGGCCAGCTAGTGATTGTAACCATTTTTGCCTCATCCATCTCAATTCCCTGCGAGGAAATGCATAGACAGGAACAAGACTCGATTGGTGCAAAAGACACACTTTTCAAGGTTACCAAACAAATGTGCATCTCTCAAAACAGCCAAAACAGCACGTAATGGGAGAGATGTTCGTCATATGACTTGCTGTCAATGACGATATCATCAAAGTAAACCATCACAAATTTTCCAATAAAAGCATGTAAAACCTCGTTCATTAATCGCATAAAAGTGCTAGGTGAATTAATTAAACCAAAAAGCATGACTAACCACTCATAAAGTCCAAACTTGGTTCTAAATGCAGTTTTCCATTCATCTCCAAGTGCCATTCTAATTTGGTGGTAACCACTACGCAAGTCAATTTTTGTAAAAATGATAGCACCACTCAATTTATCAAGCATGTCATTTAAGCAAGGAATAGGATAATGATATCGAATGGTGATGTTATTAATCGCTCAACAATCAACAAACATGCGCCAACTACCATCTTTCTTAGGAACAAAAAGAACAGGAATGGAACAAGGGCTAAGGCTTTCACGAATGTACACGTGGTCCCAAAGATCTTGGACTTGTCACTGAATTTCCTTAGTCTCCTCTGGGTTCGCCCTGTATGCTGCATAATTTGAAACTTTCTCCTGGAATCAAGTCGATCTTGTGTTCAATGCCTCTCCCGGGTGATAAACTAGGTGGTATCTCAGAGAGAAACACATTCGCAAACTCCTGCAAAAGGTTAGCAATAGCGGGGGGCAAAGCAATAGACTATTCATAAACTGAAAACAAGGTTTGTTTGCATACTAAAACATAGCACATCCCCTTAGCATCAAACAAATAAGCAATGTCAGATTTAGTCGTGAGCCACGAAAGTGATTTCAATCTAGTGACCTGCTATTTTTCATATTCTAGTTTTGTTGCATTATCATAACAAATTTTACTTTTCTCGGAATGCACAATTTTAGCAGGAGTCATAGGAAGTAAAGTGATTTTCTTTCCTTTATGCATGAGGGTATATTTATTAGTTCTACCATGATGAATAGCATCCGTATCAAATTCCCGAGGACGACCCAACAAAAGAGAACAAGTATTCATAATCACAACATCAAAATCAGCAAAATCATTGTAAGAACAAATCGAAAAATGTACTCTTGTTGTTTTTGTTACCCGAACCTTACTGTTGTTGTTCAACCATTAAATTTGGTATGGATGAGGGTGTGCTCTTGTTGTCAATCCGAGTTTCTTGACAACGTCCGTGTTCACCAACTGTCTCCATCAATTATAGTGTGTACACGACAGTCCTTGACGATGAGAAACAGGTGAAAGAGATTGTATCGTTGTATATTGTAGTCGGCCTCCACTTTGGAGCTCCAAGCACGATGCACAATGATGCTTTTATACTTCTCTATCATTGTTGTACCAAGTACCTCTTCATCGGAGCTATAGTGGTCGTCATTTGGGCCCGCAACATTAGTAGCAAGAGAATATTCATCTTCAACTTCCGAAGTACTATCATACCGGCCATCGTCGTGTGCTATGTATGCTCGCTTGCTCGGGCAATTTTTCATCATGTGACCAAGTCTCTGGCAGCGATGACACTTGATGTCTGAAGTATGACTCGTAGAAGGTGTGGAAGAGTAAGCTTGAATGGTGTCATCTTGTTGTCATCCTGCACACGAGAAGGTGGAGCAACAAGTGTTGTCCATTGGCCGCCATTGGATGGTGTAGTGGCTGCACAAAAACTTGAAGAGGGAGCTGTTTTTGGTGGTGTAGACATTAAACGCGGCGTGAAGGTGCTCCTTGTGCGTTGATTGCTAATGTTGGCAGCACTGCAATTCTTTTTCTGCCAACATAGCGACCTAAAACAATATGTTAACAGTATCATATTCCTTCTAATCAACAATATCATGAATTTCACGTCTAAACCCCCCATAAAAAAGCTATTTTATCATCCATGTCCTCTACTATCCCACATCGCAACATACCCTTTTGTAACTCTTGATAATACTCCTCTACAGACATGTTACCTTGGTCTAAGCGCTGCAACTTTTTTGAAGGTCCCGCTCAAAAGGAGGAGCAAATCAAACATGAACAGCTTATTTAAAAAAACCCATATTGGAGGATCGGTTCTAGTTTTAACAAGTTCATTCCACCATATGATAGCAAAGTCTTTAAACTCACTAGTGTCATGACGAACTCTATGTTGTTCAGGAACAAGATGGGCATTAAATTTTTGCTCTACTGTCATCTTCCGATCAAGATAGGCCTCAGCATCATGAGCACCAGAAAAAAAAGGGTATAGTAAATTTTACTTTAGCAAAAGGATCATCAGGAAGACGATTATAATTGTTATGATGATTATTACCACTCATACCTCGACGTTAAAGTGGAAGTCATGGCTAATTGTTGTGATCTTCCATATCATCATAAGCATTGTCTTCACGTCTTTTAGCGAGAGGCAACCGAGCCTCAAGACTATTCATCTGAAGAGCAAGGTCATCAAGTTGGCGAGTCAAGTTCGCCAATGACTCCTCCGTTGATGCATTGTTTTGGTGAATATATCTGTCATCGCCTTCATCATATCACGTAACTCAGCATATTGGACACATTCCTCATCATTGTTTTCTCCTGCCATTAATAGTAGGAAACAAAAGACAACAAAAAGATGTTATCCCTATCAACTACAAAGGACTGTGGCAATGTGAAAGGTGGAAGGAATGATTCTCTCTCGCTCAAGTGTCTTACCACGCTCTTACAAGTGTTCTTACCGACACGGTAGTTGGTTTGAATGATGAGATGAACCAATGAAGCGTGGGGAGATTGCAAAAGTACATGTTATGCTCAAGAGAAAGGTGCAGGTTGGATGGCAAAATATAGTGGCTAATGAGCAGAATTCTTTAACAGCTAAACAAAGTTGAATAAGTATTCAATGTAGGAAACTGTTGCTGGTTAACCAAGTTCTCTAGGCCCTAGCACAACACAAGGAAGTAGCAAGGCAAAAGAAAGACAGAATGATATAACCAATAACCACAACACAAGTTGGTGTATGCCAATTGCTTTAATATGTGTGCTCTTCACTATTTTTTCTTTCTTTAATAATATTTTTTTATATTTTTCTTTACTCAGGGGCACGAAAATAGGAAGCACACAAACTCGTAGCTCAATTGGACGTAATATGCAGCTTATAAAAATTCAAGAAGATTCTTTAAAATTTGTGTTGAAACTTCGGAGGTCGGACAGCCTATCTTCCGAGGAGAATTTGGGCAATCTAATTTCGCCAAATGTGGCAAAGCCACCAAAAATCGGATGTGAAATTTCGTGTAGATCAATTTCAAAAGAAAATCGCCGGATTTCAAGTTCGTATGCGAATGTTATGACCGTTTTAAGGTAGGTTGTCCGAGTTACGACTTTTGGATGTTGATTCCAACTCGGTTTGAGAACAGATCTTGTAATCAAATATGAAAATGATCGGGAATTTGCACGGCGACTGATGGGATGGTGTGTGATGAATCAAGGATGACTGGCACAAAAGTTTGTCATCTAGGGTTGGCGGTGCGGGAGTTCACGCAAGACAGCTAGCTAGGGTAAACCAATGAACATGGTGTATCGATTTGTTGTTTAGTGATTATAGAATAGGTGTCTAACAGCAAGAAAACAAGGAAGAAACATGATAACTAGAACCCAAAACACAAAGCTAAACCAACAACAACACTCGACCACACAAATGCAAACTAACCAATGCAAACCGAAAAACAAAACTGCAGACACTAATCTAATGGAAAAAGAAGCGGTAAAAACGATATTTTTTGTGGCTTTTCTGTGGGCTCTACGTATGAAAAACAAAATTAACCTAATGGAACACGAAGACACCTCACCGGTAACCTAGAAATCTGATACCAATTGATGAGCAGCTTAAGCTCGATCTTCCAAAAGGTAAGTCGATTGAATTGGAAAACTCAACGTTGACAATCCAAGGCACTCGAGCAGATCTGAAACCTCTGCAATCACTACACTACTGCTCCATTGTTTATAAACCATGCTTCACACACTTCACCTCACTAAGAAGGCTAATCCCTGTAAGTGCAACCGAGAACACAAGAAAGAATGTAGAAGATGCAATCTGAAATTGCAAAGTTGGGGTCTCACAAACTGTAGAGCAACGATATTGTTTAATATAAGCCAAACCCATCGAATATGGTCGGTGCTGCAGTATTTAGAGGCTTCGTTCGACCAAAAGACTCTTAGACGTGTCCTTAATAGACTCATATGGGATACAAGGCTCAAAGGCCCAATACGTTGGCAAAGCACCATACAAAAGTCTGGACTCAATTTGTTTCAACAATTTCTGATGGATCTGGAGTAATTTTGATGTAGGACCAGTGCTATTGGAATGTTTATCTTCTCCTCTTTTTGTGCATATGTAGAACGTCAAAAACGGAGTTCATGTGCGTCATGAGCGTCCGTTTGAAGGTGGACTGCTCTTCGACTACGAGTTGAACTTGAGTTCGAGTTGTAGACTATTTCCATCAACTTGTGGACGTCCCAGCTGGTTCTTCATGTTCCAAAGTCCTCCTCCCTTCACTTGTTGATATCCTCCATGATTCCTAATAATAATTAAATAATTACATAGCAATCTATTCTCAAATTCACATGGGAAGAAAGTTAGGAACGAGTTCCCCTGCTAATTTAGTAAACGTGCTTGTGCTCTTGTGATTGGTCCTTGTTGTTCAATGTGTGCATCCACTGTTGTGATGTCCACATCAAGGTAGATACGGTTCATTACCGTATAGTGGTCGCGTACCATCATCGGGTCTCGTGTCTTCGGTACCCGAGGTACAGAACCCTGTCATTCCTCGTGTCACCACTTGTTCTTCGCATGATCTCACAAACACCACAAGAGCATGCACCTCACTTTGTATCATGAAGGAGTGGCTCAGTAGCCCCCCCCCCCCCCCCCCCCCCCACCACACACACACCATTATTTCGATTCCACATATCAACATTTGGTGCACCAGGTAGGGGGCGTTGAGCTTTTGAAATGTTCCACCTCTCCATCCATCTTCAAGGAGATGAGAGGGGGAAGCATTTTCCCTCCCGCCACAAAAGAGATAGCTCTGGGATGGTGAAGGAGTCATGTTTGGTCCCGCTCCTACCGAAGGTGGGGACTGGAGCGGTTTCTTGCCCTGGAGGCAACTCTTTGCTGTACCGATACGTGGAAGACACGTGCACTAGCGTTGAGCGTGTGCGCAAGCATCACTGGGGATGGTGAAATGAAAGCTCCACTACTCCCTCGATGCAGAGGTCAGAAGCAGCGGCCTCTCCAAGGGTTGAGTATCCGCCCCTGACTCGAGAGCACGTCTTTAGGGTGACCGACAGCCCTATCCTTGCGCCTTAGGGAAATGTTATGGCTGTAGGGGTTCCACCAAAACCTCTGCAGTAAATATGACGGCACTTCACTGCTAGCGTATTTCCTTCATAGATACGTCGTGGCAGTCAGCTCCACCAGAAGCAACATGAATGTAATTTCAATCCTTCCTCTTGAGTCAATGGATTCATGGAGGGGCTCTGCTGGATGTTCTTGGCCCGGTTCCAAGGGCTCCCGATGAGCTGTGGCAACGTAGGGGCACCTAGTGGGGTCGTTCAACCCCTGCAACACTTTGCCAGATGATTCCTAAAAATAAGTAGTGCATGACCTCTACTTTGGCCACAGGAGGTCATCTCCAGGCTCGCTTTGGCCAGACATGCGACACATATTAGAGTTACTCCACCCTCAGGTTTTTTGGCAATCTGGGAAAAAAAACACAAGTGTGAGCCAATCCACCACGGGTTTGGGTTGACATCCAATCCGGGCAGGAATGGTTTCACACTAGGTTTTTTTTTCTTTGTTCATTTGGGTACTGAAGAGTATTGTTTAACAGGAGATGGTATTCTTTAACTATAATATAAAAACAGTTACAGCCATACGTTGAAGAGAACGAACAGTTACACAACCATGTTGCAGCTCAGATTTTTCAACACAAACATTTACACAAACTGCAGCTCAGATTTTTCAACATAAAGAATTACACAAAACGCAGCTCAGATTTTTCAACATAAATAGTTACACAAACTGCAGCTCAGATCTTTAACACAAGCTATAACAGTACTGGAGAAATAAAAATGAGAAAAATAAAATAAAAATTCTTGAACATGCCATACGCTTTAGTACATGACTTCACAAATAAGGTTTCAAGGTTTCATATTGATCCAAGGAAAACATTGTTTCATACTAACTGCATAGAAGCACTAGTCCGAAGTAACTACAGCTTTTATAGCCTCAAAGAGCATACACAAAATAAAAAGTTGTCAACAACAAATAATCACAGTGATCTAATAATGTAAAAGTAGCACCGACGACCTTCTAACTTGAGTTGATTTGCACTGCAAGGATTCCGGTTTATCCCAACGAAAAATTTCTTCACAATAGGTCGTTTTTCATCGCAATAGATCACTATTCCAACGAAAAAGAGTGTGGCGATAGTTTTTACGAATCATCGAAATAAGTCACGTGGCGATAGGTTATTGCGACGACTTGATATCCATGGGAAATAGTATGCTATTGCAAAGATTTAACGTATTGCGACGATTTAACTTATTGCAACGAATAGTACGGTATTACAATGATTTCACAATCATGGAAAATAGTATGGTATTGCAACGATTTCACATTCGTGGCAAATAGTATGTTATTGCAACGATTTAGCGTATTGCGACGATTTAACGTATTGCAACGAATAGCATGGTATTGTAACGATTTCACATCCGTGACAAATATTATGTTATTGCAATGATTTCACATCGGTGGCAAATAATACAGTATTGCAATGATTTAGCGTATTGCATCGATTTAACGTATCGCAACGAATAGTACGGTATTGCAACATTTTCATAATCGTGGCACATATTACGGTATTGCAATGATTTCACATGCGTGGCAAATAGTATCTTATTGCAATGATTTAGCGTATAGCAATTATTTAACGTATTGCAACGAATAGCTTGGTATTGCAACGATTCCACAATCGTGGTAATAGTATGTCATTGCAACAATTTCACATCAGTGGCAAATAATACAGTATTGCAACGATTTAGCGTATCGCGACAATTTAACGTATTGCAACAAATAGCAGGGTATTGCAATGATTCCACATTCGTGGCAATAGTATGTTATTGCAACGATTTCATAGACGTGGCAAATAGTACAGTATTACAACGATTTAAGGTATTAATGTATTGCAACGAATAGCACGGTATTACAACAATTTCACATTCATGGCAAATAGTATGGTACTGCAATAATGTCACAGCTGTAGCAAATAGTATGGTACTGTGATGGTTTAACGTCCATGGAAAATAGTATGTTATGTCAACGAGTTTACAAACATGGTGAATAGCATGGTACTGCACGATTTTAGATCCGTGGAAAATAGTATGGTACTGCAATGATTTAGTATCCGTGGCGAATAGTTTGGTATTGCAACGATTTCTTATCTGTGGAAATAGGTTCGTAATGCAACGTTTCCTGATATGTGGCAATAGGTTTCTAATGCAACGTTTCCTGATCAGTGGCAATAGGTTCGTAATGCAGCGTTTTCTGATCTGTGGCAGTACGGTTGTAATGCAACATGAAGGATTTGTGGTGATAGAGGTGTAATGCAACATTTTCTCATTTGTGGCAATAGTGTTGCAATGAAACATTTTCTGTGTGGTGGCAATAGCAGTCTAGTGCAATATTTTTGAGTTGTGGCCAAATGTTTATACTGCAACATTTTGTAATTGGTGGCAATAGCTTCCTATTGCAACAATTTATCATTCATGACAGGAAATTCGTAATGCCATGTTTTATAATTAGCGGCAATAGAATCCTAATTCACCAGGTTTGAAAATTAGTGACAACAGAATCACGAGTTTAACAATAAACATCCATCAATTGATATTGCAACACGCATAACAACACTGTAGTATTACGAACGCAACGTGTTTGCATGTTAAAAGTTTCCCAGCCTGACCGGGGCTAATTGTTGGAGCAGGTGGCTTTAGGTGGCCCTTTTGTTGTACCTTTTGTGGAGTGGTCTCCATCATTTTGCGCATTTCAGCCCTCATTGAGAGGCACATGTCCTCCATTTCCTGAGCTCTCTGTTCAAGATCAGCTGCTATCTGATCTTCTATGTTCTGTA
Source organism: Tuctoria greenei (assembly GCA_036927565.1). NCBI lineage: Eukaryota > Viridiplantae > Streptophyta > Magnoliopsida > Poales > Poaceae > Tuctoria > Tuctoria greenei. The sequence continues at coordinate 95,332,338 of JAYESD010000005.1, forward strand.
CTTGAAGGTTTAACTCTTCATTCTTCTAGTTTATGCAGTCCATCTGGGTGGTTAAGCTATCGTTTCTTCCTTCCAACTTCTGCACTATATGATTGAGGCCTGCATTTCAATCTTCTAAGTTTTGAACTTGGTTGCTGAGGTGTTCAGTCATCAGGATACGCATATGTTCACGTTCAGGACCAGTAGGGTTAGCCATATAACCATGCCCCCGAACTTGTGATCCTGCACAACCGATTGAGCCTCATTTGGAATTGGGCCTCCCAACTCATCTAGAAGATGTGATTTCTCTCCTAGAAGATGTGATCTATAACAACACTAGAAGATGTGATTTCTCTCCTCATTTGGAATTGGGCCTCCCAGCTCAGCTTCTTTGTTGTCCACTTGGGCACGTGCCTGGCTCTATATACGAAAAGAAAAGTCACATGAACATCGCAAATATTTATTTAATTGGGGATTGTCTGAAATGTTACTCACATGTACAGGTTTTGCCTGCTCGTTTGCCCATTCACCGTTCTTCAAATGGCTTGCCTCCCACAGTTGTATGTCATCGGGTTCTTCTCTGGTCTCTGGGTCTCGCTACACAAAATACAATTAAAATTCAACATGTAGGTATACATATTGATTGCAGCGCAAAGTAAAAGCATGATTTATTTTTCATACCTTCTCGTAACTAAGTTGGGCGTAGGATTTGGAACCAATCAAGTGATTTGTCTTTTGTCTTCTTCGATTTTGAGAATTGGTCCTGCTTATTGACTACAATAATTTTAAGAATTAATTCCACCAATGAGTAAAAATCAAATAGTTTTGGTATGATGCAAAGTTATTAAAAAGTTAGCTGACCTTGAATCACTCAGACCCAAAATATTCTATTAGGTGCAACCGCTCGGGCACCAATACGTCAGCAGGCTTGTTTCATATACGTTCTTCATCGGTTGAATAACTCTTATAGGTGGCATGCAAAGTCGAGCGCCACCCCCTTTAGCGCTCACCAGAAATTTTTAAAATTTTTCTTGCGCTCTCGTATGTGTCCTCCATGTCCCAGGAATTTTGTACATTGTATAACTAGTTGTTGTAAACGTACAAGATGGAGATTGCAATAAAAAAATACTTGTGTGGGGTGTGACGACACTAACTAGAATGTCTCATACTATATCTCTCTTGTTACTACCGCCAACCTCGGCCCACTTCCTTGCACCGCCGAGGGGTGCATGTTGTTTTGTAAACATAATCACATCATCGACAAAGTGCCACTGATTAATACCAACCGCAGCACCCAACCTAGTGGAGAACTGAATTGGTAGCTTCACATGCTCTATTCTACTAACTCGGGATGCATAGCGTATTCTGCCAACCTTAAGTCCTTTAGCCACACTTCTTTCAAACTTCTTTCCTTCTGTTACATTGATTCAATCGCTAAACGATTAAAGCAAATTACCGTCTGACCAAGTTTAGTATCATGTACAAATAGTGTGAAAAGAAGAAAAGTCTGATGTTCGTACCATCTTCAGGATGAGTGCGCCAAATACGAGCGTGGGACGACCGCGTCCTAGCAGCATTTTGTTCTGTATTACTCCCTCCTGGTTTATATTAATTTTCATATCATACCAACAAATGAATTAAAAATGAACTAATTAGGATTGTCTGAACGACAACTATTTTGATGTGGAGGGGAGTACATTGTTGACCTCTTTGTTGTTGTTCATACCCTAAAATGAGCCATCAGGTACACATGTCAGTGGCGCTACTGCACTCATAGTACTGCATTGGATTTTCAACCCAGCAGTGAAGCAGGCAAGACTGAGGGGGTGGGCATCCAGCTGGCAACGCTAGACTAGACAAAGATAGGGTTTGCTGGTTCGGTCTGACTGACATTAGCCGGAGCGGGTCTCGAAGAGAATTGGTTGCAGGGCAAGTAATGAATGCCAGTGGTAGCAGGTGGCGAATGCAAGACAGATAAGACAGGTAGCTTGTGGGATTGAAATCCTCTGTAGTACTGCACCTGCAGTAGCTGCTACTAACATGTGGACCCATGAGACATCGGGTCCACTTGTCAGTGGCGGCTACTGGAGGTGCACTACTGCATAGTCCCAGCTTACGAATCTTAATAAAGCGAGGGTTCGGTCTGGCCGAGATCACCAGGTGCAACTCTCGATGAGGATTGGTGAAAGGGCAAGTAATGGCCAGGGATTTGCGGGCAGCGGGGTTATCACGGCACGCGAAGGATAGGACGTGGCGTTGGGCGAGGGAGACACATTGGGGAGGACACTGAAGTGACCAGCAGCAGGGCGTGGGCGCTGGTGCCCGCTGGAGTGGCAGGCGGCAAGAGAGCACAGTGTGGAGGCATAAAAAAATCATGCCATCACACGGGTTGATCAACTGTTAACTATAAAGTCTAAAAATGTAGAACCGTAAGGCATGCTAAAACAATTAGTAGAGCCTAGGAAAGAATGCAAATGATCATGATACACCCATCATTAATACATTTAAAGGACATAATGTAGTCTCCTAAAATGCTCCAAATTAATTGCCACAAGAGTAAAAAACTAAAACTCTCTGCCAAAACAGATGGCACAGTAGAGAGCAGGTAGTAATGTGATGTGATATGGGTAGTTTGAAGCTACCGATAGAGTTGGAGTGGAACAAATTTTATGCTCCAAAAGTAAAGTTACATTGGGACGAAAGGAGTATTTCTAGTTTGTATATCTATACCTGCTGTTGGTTCATGCATCGTAGTACCAGGGAGTGAAGAATCTCGGGGTTTCTGAACATCATGTGCTGCAATATTCTCTACATACCATGCAATGGAATTAATGTTCTCTAATAAAATTTAATTTTGATAGTAAACACATTTATAGTTATACCAAGTGCTTGTTGGTCACCATGAATGCTTGTAGACGACATCACAGTTTGATGTCTTGTTCCTAATGTAAAGAGCATTGTAAGTAGTCATTCCAAATAACAGTGATAACGTCAGATTACATGACCGACATAGATTTTGGATCGGATGGTGTGGTTTCTATAAACTGATAGAGTTTGTTTGTAACGGGGGAATTAGAAATGAAGGAATATGAAAAAACGTACGATCCGAGAAAGCCACAAGAAAGAAAAAAATGTAAAAACCCTGGGAACTGAAAATCATAGGAATACAAATTTGTAAATCAGGAATGAGAGTACAACATTTGGAGTGGTTGATTAGATAACCCGCACGTCATTTACTTCTAAATCCAGAAATTACATACTACCTCCGGTTTTTAATATTTGTCGTTCCCAGCCAGTGTGGCAGGGACACTTGAATATACAAATGTTGAGATTTTTAAACTCTCCTATTTAATGGAAAAATCATTACATTTTGCACTAATTACCGACATCGCTCGATTATGTCTCGTAGTTAAAAATATACACGTTCATGTATCGTCTTTTAGTCTCATCCATCTCATTTTCTAGACATGAAGTAGTGGTGGATGCACTTATCTCCTTGGAGCCATTAAGGAATGTATTGGGGTTGATGCCCTCCTCGCGCCATACCCACCTCAGAAGGGCCAGTAATCCCTAGACCATGCCAATGTGGCTGGTGATGTGAGGTTCTAGACCATCGCTCCATTAGCCATGGCTTAGGTTTGGGAACCTCTGCCTCTCCTGGGGACCCCATCTTAAAAGCCTACTAATCTAGCATATTGTCTTGCTGGTAGCATAAAAGACTACCAATGCATCACAAAGTGGGTCGATAGGATCAACCACAAAAGAAGCCCACTCGGGCGGCGCGGAAATGGTAAAGTTGGCTCTGACCAAATCAAGACAACTTCGGTGGCTGACTCCAGTCGTGTTAGCACCGTATGTCCACCTTTTGGTGGTGCATTTCCGGAGCAGTGAGAGTAGCTAACAACGCACACACAACAAAGTCCATTCCGATGGTGCACATTGATAGAACGGGTGACTCAGTCATGCCGACCTACTTCGGAGGGTGTGTCAATAATCACCTCACTAATCTGAGACAAGGATGAGCAAGAGAACGTCATCCCTTCTTTGCCTTCTTTGAGTCCACTTCAGTGGCTCGCAAGGCCACGAGCCGTCACTACGTAAGAAACCCAAATAGGAGACAAAGATGGATGACGCGCTCAATGGCGATCGTCTCTCATAAGCTTAAGTGATACGACCCACTTTAGCGAGGATCAGATATGGCTCAATTGAATGTTCAAGGAGACGCGTTACATTACAGCCCATCTCAGTTAAGTATGGATTCGAGACGGGCCTACTCTCTGGACAAATGGGAGACGTACTTGTAGCACAACGTGTCATCTATAAGTGAGTAAAATGAGACGTCCTTTACTGAAAACTGGTCTCCTTTGTCTTCGCTTACAGACATACATGAACACAACTCTGAATGATGACCACATTCATTCATAGTTAAAAGCATAAAATATTCATCACAAAGATGAACACAGATAACACATTCAATCATTCAAATAATTGATCACATATAACAAATTTATTACAAAACACAAGAAAGAAGTACAAGATACAAGAAAAGAAAAACATCAACTGAAAAACAACAAAAGAAAACCAAAAACCTACTCCACCTACCCCTCCTCCTCTTCCGGCAGCTCAGGCGGTTGCTCCGGGTGCTCCGGCTGCTCCACCAGTTGCTCCGGCTGCTCCGCCGCTTGCTCCGGCTGGTCCAGATTCTTCGATGGAACCTCGCAACCAAGGTTCGTCGCCATCACCGCCACTAGGATACTGCGGCCCTCAGCACCGAGCACCTCGACTATTGTCTCGAGCAACCTCTAGCCGGTCGAACAACCTGTCGAACAGCATCTCGAGTAGCTCTTTGTTGAGCCTCTAGGGGGAGCAGCAACACTTTCTTGCAGGGTGGCTCTCTCGGCGGGCTTGGCGGCGGCACGTTGGCCATGGTGGGTTGTCTGAGCGGAACAAAGATAAGAGGAGAGACTGATGGCGCCTTATATAAGGTCTATGTTGTAACGCAAAGTGGAGACGAGCTTCGCTGCGAAGCGCGTCTTCTATGATCGAGTCTCCCTCTCCTCTGCAAAAAGAGAGGCATTCTCTAACGGAAAGCGCGTCTCTCATTCCACACGTCACCTTTAGCTTCGTGATTTTCTCCATTTTTCTTCGGTTCACTGTTGATATCACACATCTCACTTGATAACTAAATCATTCTCTTGTCCCGAATATAATATCCTGCCTTATGATACCTGAGGAACAAGATGAACACGCTACACATTCACTCATTCACATAGTTCAAGAACACACAAGATAATATTCAACCACATAGATGAACAAAGATAGATTTCATTCATTAACAATATTTACAAAATAAAAGCAACTAAAAACAACAAAGTAAAACTAAATCCAACTCGTACTCCTACTCCTCCTCCTCCTCCTCTTCCTCTTCCTCCACCTCCTACTCGTCCTCCGGCGGCGACTCCGGCGAAGGTGCAACAGGAGCCTGGGCCCGTTTCTCCAACTGCGCTGGCTGCACTGGCGGTGCAACCCCGTGAACGACGTTGCTCTCCGTTGCCTCCACCAGGTTTCTATGGCCCCTGGGGCAAGCACCTGAGCCATCGTCTCGAACAGAATGTCAAAACGGTCGGCCACCCCCGTGAGAGCGAAGAGGTAGTGGCCGATGGTACCTATTCCAATAAACTGGGGAAGGGTACCCAGACCCAAGGAACTCATGGCGCAAGACGTATTGTTGTACACCTCTTGCGCCATAAGGAGGCGATGCTCGATGTTGAACCTCCCAGGGGAGCTACAACACAGTTTCTTGCACGGTGGCTCCCTTAGAGGGCTTGGCGGCGGAAGGTCGGCCATGGTGGTGGTGGGTCGTCGGGGCGTAGAAGATGAAGAAAAGAAGAGGATACAAAGTGAGCGACACGCTTGTGGAGAACTCACTGGTGATGGCGCGTCTTAAATAAGGTCTGCGCAGAGTCATCGAGGGAGCGGTTGATTTCCAGCGTATTGATGGAACGATGGGACACATCGATACTGCCTCGGGGAAATGAAAGGTCGCGCACCGAAGTCTCACACGCCTCTGCACCACGCCACCAAAATTAAGTTCTACACAGACCTTGTGTCGCACGTCTCTCTTTTGACTACGGAAGATGCGCTTTAGATTAACGCGCGTCTCTCTTTGTTATAGCATGTCTCACATTTATCTCCCTCGTCTCTTGAACAATGGAAGACACTCTTTAACTTAACGCGCATCTCGCATTTATATCTTTGATCTCTTCTTCGCCTCTGGTGCTTCTTTATTACTAATCGACCAACGGTCCTTTACTAATCGACCAACTCCAGTGCAACCGCCTCCTCTGTTCGCCATAGCCGTTCTGGTCGTCATAGCCGTCGTCCTTGTCGTCGTCATCGTCGTCGTCACTGTTCATGGCTGGTATCGTCTTGGCATGTAGCCGAGTGAAGGAGGAGCGCTTGGCATGGCGCAAGAATCATCCCCATGTGTGGACATATGGCACACCGGTCGCATAGTTGTTTATATGTAGATTTGCAATGGACTGATGAACTTAAAATTAGTTTTGTTTTTCTGTCTGTGTAGGGTTTCTTTATGAAGCCTGAATCGGGAGATTTATTGAAGTGGCAGTGCATTATCCCCGGTGAAGAAGGGGTAAGTCATGAAGAACAAGCACAATATGAGTTTAACCATCGTCCTCCTATTAATGAATTTCCTTTGTAGACTGACTAGGAAGGTGGTTACTACCCCCTGACAATCTCCTTCTCAGAGGACTATCCATTGTTGCCTCCAAGATGCGCCTTTCCAAGTGGTTTCTTCAACCCAAATGTCCATCACTCAAGAGCATTCTGCATTGCGATTCTTGATCAAGAGACTGTAAGATAGACCTATTTTGCTCATGTAATTAGTATTTTTGTTGCCGAACTTATTTGAACCGGTTTCTTATGTTGCTTAAATTGATATTTCACAGGGGTGGTGCACTGGTTTTACAATCAAAACTATACTACTTGAAGTTTAGCATTTGCTGCATCAGCCAAAGGCGCCCGATGTTGAAAATGATTGTTATAATCTACTTACCAAGGTTAGACACTTCGTGTTAGTGACCAACGTAGGTAATTCATTCCTCCTTCGACATTTGTCAATTTAAAAAAATGTCAATATTTTCAGTATCTAGGGCAATATAAGAGACGTGTTCGGGAGCAAGCTGGATGGTACAATTTAGACTGATCGATGGGAGCTTTAGGAATAAGTTTAGATTCGAAATTAGTTTAGAGGGCACGCAATGTATGAACTATGAAATTCATTGAGTTGCAAATTATCTCTAAATTGCAATGTCATTGCGTTTGTTTATCCCTGAATTCCAATTAATCCATGAATTGCAATGTCATTGCTTTTGTTTATCTCTGCAACGGTTCACGATGTCGTGCGAGTGGCAATGTGAAGAGTGCATGAGAGACAAACTTTAGAAAGGCCCGTCTCAGATACCTGATATTTGACAAAAGGGAGACGGGCCTTACACGGGCTCGTCTCCAATTTGTTCTGAAGATATTTTGTCCCACCTCGTAAAGCTGAGCACGTTGCAATGATTGTATAAGGCATTGCGCACAGTTACTAGTTGGAAACATTGGAATGTCCTGGATGTTGTTCTGGCTTCAGCACACCGTGGCGGATCTAGGTCACTCTAGCGTTTTCTGGGCCACAAAATAATGCGAGACGCGCCTTTCTGTGGCTCGTCTCCAGTTTACACCAAAGATCTTTTGTCCCACCTTGCAAAGTTGAGCGCAATGCAATGATCATATAAGGCTTTGTGCACAGTTGTCAGTTGGACACGTCGTAATGTCATGGATGTTGTTCTTGGTCGAATTCCGCACACCGTGGCGCCTCTAGGACATTGTGGCGTGTCTAGGGCCACAAAATAATGAGAGACTCTCTTTACATTGGCGCGTCTCCGATTTACGCCAAAAAATTGTGTGCATCACGCGCTCTCTCCCAACATTTGGTGAAAATTTTTAGTTGTCGCGCGCTCTCTCGACCTATAAACCGCAGATCCTGAGCACGCCGCGTCATCGACCCTGACCTTCGCATCTTCAGAGAGTTGAGCACGCTGGAGCATGCTGCCTTGGCCCCTATCCTCGGAGCGTGCCGCCGCCATCCCTCTTTCTCAACTCGCTCTTTGTCATTGTCACGATACCGGCGTCGATCCCTACCCCGCCGTCAACCCCGACTTTCGTCACCAGAGAGTTGAGCACGCTGGATTACGCCGCCTTGTCCCGTGTCCCCGGAGCAAGCCGCCACCTGGATCCCGACCTTGGTAATCGGTATGTCCTCCCTATCACCGGAGCACGTCGGCCTGCTGTCATCAGAGAGTTGAGGAACTGCCAATCCGGCGCCTCCGCCAGCTTGTCCTAGAGCACGCTGCCGCGTCCCCTGTCCCCTGAGCACGCCGCCACCTCGATCCTGTCCTTAGAGCGTGCATTCCAGTGATTTTATTGAATTTGATGATGTCCAATGAAGGCTCATCGTTAATGATGTCATTGATCCAAAGGGAGAATTTTCACTATGGTATACATTCATCTTCCTTGTTTATGTCCAATGCAGAAGTAATGTATTTGTTTGGACTATCAATGTATAATAAATTCTGATCCGCAAGCCCTTGAAACTACAAGAATTGTGGTTGACACTAGAATTTGCCATCCAACTGAGTTTGATTTGTACCTCTGCAGCCATGTTGGAATCAAGGTACCTATGCGATAATTGGTGTTTCTCTCACAAGTTTTTGATATCAGGCTATAAAAGCATCAGTGTAATGTAAATTTTTTGTTTTTTTAGGGGACAAGCACACCATATCAGTACCAAGTTCTTTACCATGAGAACAATTTCTCTGCTGATGCCTTGAAGATGCTCACGAACTGCATGTGCTACAAGTAAGCTCTATTCTCTATGAGACCTATGTGTGCCGAATACATTCGCTTTGACAATAAAAGTTTTGAATGCTACCATAACATCTTTTTTGCAAGGTTCGACAATAGGTTCGACTTTCTTTGTCTAGATCCGACATGTTTTTGGGTAGCTTCGGTGAGCTTTGTCTTTAGCTTCGGCATGTCTTTGATAGCTCCGACATGTCTTTGTTAAGCTCCAATATGTTTTAATAGGTCCGACTTATGTTGGTTAGCTCCGACATGTTTTTCTAGCTCTGACACTGGGTCCGACTAGATTTGGTTAGCTCCGGTGTTAGGTCTTGCTAGTTTTGATAAGCTCCGGCACTAGGTTGTACTAGCTTTAGTAAGCTCCGGCTCAAGCTCCGGTTAGCTTTGGAATGGTTCGGAGCTTGATCATAATGTTCAAAATTTTAATGTGAAATGTTTTGAACTTGCTTTACATTTATGGAAAAGTTGCTTAGTATTATTTTACTAAGTTTTTGGTGTGTTTCGGTGGTTATGGCTTATATCATTTTGTTGTGCTTTGCAACATGCTTATGTGAGGTGCTCACGTAAAGTGTTGTAGTTTCGAACTAACTTGAGTCAAGTCGCGAACTTGGGCTCGTACGGATTGGTTGTTTGTTCATGTGCAGGTGTTGCTTGAGTTCAAGTCATGACCGGTGACAGGATCCTTTGGAGTAGTCTCAAGGAGGAGATGAGGTTTCAACAACCAAATTTAGGAGGAATTGTGGTTGAGCGGGTCAGGAGGTCGCGCAGGATGATTGAATCAAGGGCAGTGCATATGAAGGTTACTGGACGTCGAAGAAAGGTGTTTGCACGTGTTCAAGGAGTGCATGGACGTGGCTACATGGTTCCGAGGCGTGATGAAAGTATTGTGGACGTAAAGATTTGGTCGGAAAGGTCCAACCGACTAGGTTCTGGACTCAGGCTGCGGCTGGGTCGGGTTTGACTCGAATATGGAAAGGTTTGAGTTGGTTATGATAGGATTACGTGTGGGTCATGAATTTGAGTTAGGAATGTATGATACGTTCCTAAGGTGTTTTTAAGTCTTAAGATTGCTTCTATCTGCATATAGAGGAGTCCTAAGAAGTTATGGAAAGTTTTGATTCGTGATCGGAGTAGGATTAGAGTCCTAGTTGAGATTGGGTTGGCCTAAGGGCTAGTTATATAAGCAAGGGAGCCCACAACTCGTGGCAGACGACTTTGGGGTTGTTCCTCTTGTGTTATATTGAATAAAATTTGTAGTTTTAAGGAACTTTTGTGCCTTGTTCGTCCGACTTGTTCCAGACAAGTTCTACTCATCGAGTTTCTGGACACCACTACCGTTCGTTGGTGATTTTATCATAACTCGGGTTACAGATCCTGACGTGATTCTTTTTGGGTTGTCTTCACAACTTGATTATCTATCATATGTCAAAATTTCAAGGTCATTGGATTTGTGGTTTCTGATCTACACGAGTTTCTTTGCAGCGTTCCAAAACTGTTTGTTCTCGGGAAGGACAAATTGACCTTTGTTCGATCTTTCGATCATAACATGAGTTTCCCTCGACGGATTTGAGTGATTCTTTTTGTGCTTTCTTCGTGAATTGATTCTCTCTGGTATATCTCACTTTTGTCACGGTGAAACACGTTTAGATTAGTTTCACACACGATTTCTCTAACAGATCATTTTTCTGTCGAAGGGGTTGGGATTTAATTGTTTCTGCTGTGTAAGATTTTTAAATCTACCATTCACCCCCCTATGGTAGCTTTTCATGTGCTCTTCAATCCTACAATTTGTATCAGAGCCACGATGCTCCAATCATTGTGACTTGCGCATGTTTTTGACTAATCATCATGGAGAAATACTCCGCCAAACCTTGTGTGTTTGGTGGTATCGATTTTTAGGTTTGGAAGGCACGCATGAACTTCTTAGTGCACTAGACATGTCAATCTGGGAGATGAAAGTTACATCTATTCGTGAATCTACTGTCATGAGTACACTTACTTTAGATGTGCTTTACTCTAAACTCAAAACTCATTAAATTGACATCTTATCACGTAAGAACCCAAATAAGTCTATGCTTTTATATCACAACGTGATATGCCTAGCTCTGGCCAATCATCATCTTGCAATACTCTTGCTTTGTTGTCATCACTAACCCTGGAGCAGATCGAGGAATTTCCAGAGGAGGAGCTAGCACTTCTCTCTACTAGGTTCTCAAAAGCATTGCAAAATGTGAGAACTAGAAGGAGAGGAAGCTCCGGATCTCAACGATGCTTTGAATGTGGTAAGATAGGAAACTTTCGTACAGAATGCCCTAACCTTTCAGGTTCTACTTCCCGAGAAGAAAAACAATCAAGGACGAAGCACTCCTTAACAAATGATAAGAAGAAGAAGAAGGGCTTTACAGGTCGCCAACTGGTGAACAGTTTTATCTTCACACTCCAGGAACTTGGCTCAAGCGACGTGAACATTGGAAGTGACGAGGATGAAGATGATTTGGCCAACTTCATGGCGGGCAAAACAAGATCAAGATCAAGTCAGGAGGATGCAGAACACAACAGTGACAACGATGAGGTATGTTCTACACTATAATGAAATGTGTGATGCAATTTCTCGTGCAACTATTATTGTTAAGAAAAAGGACAAAAGCTTAGGGATAATGCTGCTAAAATTGAATCACTAGAGTCTGAAATAAACCATTTGAAAACCTTGATTCCTAGTGATGATTCTTGTCCCTCGTGTGATTTAATCTATGAACAATTGTCCACATTAAGAACTGCACATTCCTCTACTCTAGATAGACTTGAACTTGAAATTGAAAAGAACAAAAAGCTTGTTGCACTTAACATTGGAAACTTAAAAGGTGCTTCTTGTTCTACAATTGATTTGCATTGTTCTAGTTGTGATGATCTTGAAAAGAAACTAAAAGATGCGGTGAATGAAATTTCAATATTGAATAATGCTTTACGTTCTCATGAAGTTAGATATTCTTCCGATTGCAAATTAAAAGGAAAAACTTCATGTGAAAATTGTCTGTCGAATAAACTGGATAACATGCATAGGACATTAGATCGGTTTTGTAATGGGAATAAGAAGCTAAACTTGCTGCTGAATTCTTCCATGTCTTGCAATGATAAAACTGGTTTAGGTTTTGATTCTCATGCTCATGCTAAGGCACATCCACCTAAAATTGTAAATTCATTAGGAAGGGGTTTGATTCAAACAGTTCCTAAACAAAAAGAAGTGGTTTTCAAATCTACAGGAGTGTTGTCTCATTCGGATTCAAATAAAAATTTTGCTTGCTCATCTAGACATGAACACAAAGTTAAATTTCATTTTACCAACTGTGGTAGAGATGGTCATGTCATAGATTTTTGTTATAGACTAGCTAAACAATAGAAAAGGGAAAGAATGATTCCTAGATCTCATAACTTTCATGCTAAATTTGCTGCATATATTAAACCGAATGCCAGGAACATGCAACCTATTGTTTTGAGTCAAAAACATTCAAAGTTTACCTCCGGACCTTCTGTTTTTGCCTCCGGAGCTACTGATTTTTGTGCTACACAAGTAAAACCTTATAGGTCAGTAGTTAAGAATAAAAAACCTCAAACTTTGACTCATAGACCTGCTGTTTTATCTCAGCTTTCGCGTGTTTTTACTGCTGCACGTCGTGTGACTCAGTACTGGATACCTATATGCCTTTTGACTAACCCCAGTATTGAGTCATCGACGTATTGTGCTTCTATGTAGGTTACATGCTTGATGAAGGAGAACATTTGGATTGTGGATTCAGGTTGCTCACGCTACATGACCGGTAACAAAGAATGGTTCTCCTCCCTCTCTTTTGTGACACGAGTAGAGAATGTTACTTTTGTCGATAATTCTTCAACTCCTATAATTGCTAAGGGTTCGGTTAGAGTAAATGATCACTACACTTTGAAGGATGTGGCACTTGTCAAAAATTTGAAATACAACTTGCTTTCTGTTTCACAATTGTTAGATGAAAATCTGGAAATTATTTTCAATAAAAACTGCTACAAAGTTGTAGGTTCAAATAGTGAGCTTATTTTTAACATGTCTCGGTTTGGAAGAGTTTAAAGTTGATTTTGATATGTCCTCCTCTTAGCATAGGTGTCTAGTTTCTAATGATTCAAAGGACTTATATTTTTGGCATCGTAGACTTAGTCACGTAGGCTTTGATCACCTAACGCGTGTCAGTGCTTTTGATCGCATACGTGGGCTGCCTAAGCTTAAAGGGGGCAAAGAAATTGTGTGCTCTTCTTGTAGACATTCTAAGATGGTTGCATGTTCACATACTCCTCTCACAATGATCATGACAACTGAACCGGGTGAACTTTTGCACCTTGACACCGTAGGACCTTCACGTGTTCAACACTTGGGAGGTAAATGGTATGTTCTTGTGATTGTTGATGATTATTCTAGATACTCTTGGGTTTACTTTATGGCATCTAAGAATGAAGATTTTAGTCACTTTAGAACTTTATTTCTTATATTATCAATTGATCACCCATGATCTTTAAAAGCAATTAGAAGTGATAACGGAACTGAATTTAAAAATCAATCTTTTGATCACTTTTGTGCTGAAAATGGAATAGATCATCAATTTTCTTCACCATATGTACCTCAACAAAACGGTGTTGTAGAAAGAAAGAACAGAACCTTAGTTGAGATGGCTAGGACTATGCTTGATGAATATCAAACTCCTAGGAATTTTTGGGCTGATGCGATTGCAACCGCTTGTTATGTCTCAAATTGTGTTTTCTTGCACGCTAAGCTAGGTAAAACACCATATGAGCTCTGGTTTGCACATAGGCCTAGTGTTATGCACTTTCGGGTCTTTAGTTGTAAATGCTTTGTTAAGCAACATGGTAATCTTGATAAATTTGAACCTAGATCCATTGATGGCATGTTTCTTGGTTATCCATCTCATACTAGAGGCTACCGTGTGCTTTAATTGACACTAACAAAATTGTGCAGACATGTGAAGTGTCTTTTGATGAATCTAGCCCAAGTACTAGCTCAAACATCGCAGGTCCAGATCCATATACTTAGGGGGAGAGAATTTTCGTTGAAGATGAGGAAGAAGTGGAGCTGCTGCCCAAAAATTCAGCAGCTAATGACATTGTTCGAGCTCCTGATTGTGATTCACAGCCGGCACCGACGACCACCATTGCTGGTTCAGATCCTCCTCAAGTCACAAGCTCATCGATTTGTGATGAACATGAAAAGGAAGAAGAAGAAGCTTGTGAAGTGTCCACTCCCCTCCGGGTTCTCAAAATTCATCCTCCACAACAGATTATTGGAAGCTTCCATGAATGAGTTACACGGTCCAGGTTTTGCGATCCAAACTCTCATGCTCATTCTGCTTTTGTTGCTTCTTTTGAACCCAAAGATATATCACACGCACTCACTAATGAATCTTGGATTATTGCCATGCAAGAAGAGTTAGAAAATTTTGAAAGAATTAATGTTTGGAAACTTGTACCTCCACCTCAAGGTCACATTTTAATTGGAACTAAATGGGTGTTTAAAAATAAACAAAGTGAGGATGGGGTTGTGGTTATGAATAAGGCTAGGTTGGTTGCTCAAGGTTTCACTCAAGTTGAAGGTCTAGATTTTGATGAAACTTTTGCTCCTGTTGCTAGATTAGAAGCCATAAGAATTTTGTTAGCTTTTGCTGCATCTAAAGGTTTTAAGCTATATCAAATGGATGTTAAAAGTGTATTTCTTAATGGCTACATAGATGAGAAGTTTTATGTCAAACAACCACCGGGTTTTGAAAATTCAGATTTTTCTAATTATGTTTACAAACTGTCCAAAGCCTTGTACAGTCTCAAACAAGCCCCTGGAGCATGGTACGATAGGTTAAAAACATTCTTACTTGAAAAGGGGTTTACCTTGGGCAAGGTTGATAAAACTCTTTTTGTGCTTAAGCATGGCAATGACTCATTATTCGTTCAAGTGTATGTGGATGATATTATCTTTGGTCGTGCTTCTCATGATCTTGAGTCCAAGTTTTAAGCTATGATGAGTTCAGAATTTGAGATGAGTATGATGGGAGAACTCACGTACTTTTTGGGGCTGCAAATCAATCAAACCAAGGAGGGGTACCTTTGTGCATCAAACGAAGTATACAAAAGACCTTCTTAGGTGCTTCAACATGGACAAAAGCAAGCCTCTTCGGACACCAATGGGAACAGCAACAACACTTGAACTTGGTGAAGATGGTGAACCTGTGGATCAAAAAGAATATAGAAGCATGATCGGATCACTTTTGTACCTCATGGCATCAAGACCGGACATACAATTCAGCGTATGTCTTTGTGCACGGTTTCAAGCTTCCCCACATGCTTCACATTGTCAAGCCGTCAAAAGGATTCTCAGGTACTTACATGGAACTCAAGAATTTGGTATTTTTCTTCCTTCTTCCTCAACCGTTACCTTTAAAGCTGTTTTTGGATGCTGGTTTTGGGGGTTGTAGGATTGATAGGAAAAGCACTTCTGGTGGTTGTCATTTTCTTGGTAATTCTCTCATTGCTTGGTCCTCTAGAAAACAAAGCTCAGTTGCCCAATCCACGGCTGAATCAGAATATGTAGCTGCTGCTAGTGCTTGCTCACAAATTCTTTGGATTGTTCAAACACTTAAGGACTATGGGGTTGACCTACATAGTGTTCAACTGTTTTGTGATAACACTAGTGCCATTTGCATTGCTAAAAACCTTGTGCAACATTCTAGAACTAAGCACATTGATATTAGGTATCACTTTCTCCGTGATAATGTTGAAAAAGGAAACATTGTGCTTCACCATGTAGATACCGAACAACAATTGGCTGACATTTTTACAAAACCTTTGGATTTCACTCATTTTTTATATTCGTAATGAAATAGGGGTTATGCATCCTCAAGGCTTAAATTGAGGGGGAGTTTTGAAATTTGGAAAGTCTATGTGTGAATATGAACCTAAAATAATATGAGCATAGTATTTCATACATATATGACTTTGTGATTCCTTTTACATGCTGAAAGTTCTTACTACATTACTTGTGTTATACATTTTGTAGTTTTTGCCATGTCTAGTAATTGGAATAATTACTTACACTAAATCCGGTCATGGTTGAACTTTCATGATGTTTTGAACTTGTTGCATGCTCACAAGTGTTTTTTATAAAGAATTAATCAAGTAATCAGCCCACATGTTGAGTTTTTGTGAACAAATATAAGTTGAGAAAAGATCAAGAGAATATGCATGCATCACACTTCTTCTTTTGAGATGGCTTATCATTGCACTTAGATATGAACTTGGAAGAAGTTGTGTATGACTAAAACCATGTCCTTAAGCTTCTGATTGTCAAATGACATAGGCTTGGCTTGGTTGGTTAGAATAAGGTAGATGCGCATATAATCTCTTGCAAATATCATACGATCTCAATTTGTGCTTTGAAAAATAATAAAATGCAGCAACAAGTGTCATGCTTTCAGGTATTGAAATAGTTAAGTTTGTGAAATCATAACTTGCTTAAACTGAAAATTACATTTGATCTCTAGCATGGCTTACACTACTTTATTTATCTAATTGTTGGGACAGTGTAAGTTACTTGACAATATGACTTGGATGAGCTTTGTTTTATATGTATATGTTATATTATGCTCATAACAATTAAAATTTCTCCTTTGAACCTTGCTGAATACATTGTCAAAGGGGGAGAGATAATATGGTGAATTATACAAGGGGGAGAAATATGTATAGGGGGAGAAATTTATTTCTATCTCATTTGATTTTTAAAAAGAGAAAATTGTTCTCAAAACTTTTCGTGCCAATGTTCGCATTTAAATGGTGTTGCCAATGCATTCATCAAGGGGGAGATTGTGAGACCTATGTGTGCTGAATACATTGGCTTTGACAATAAAAGTTTTGAATGCTGCCGTAACATCTTTTTAGCAAGATCCGACAATAGGTCCGACTTTCTTTGTCTAGATCTGACATGTTTTTGGGTAGCTTTGATGAGCTTTGTCTTTAGCTCCGGCATGTCTTTGTTAAGCTCCGATATGTTTTGCTAGGTCCGACTCATGTTGGTTAGGTCTGACATGTTTTTCTAGCTCCGGCTCTAGGTCCGACTAGCTTTGGTTAGCTCCGGTGCTAGGTCCTACTAGTTTTGATAAGCTCCAGCGCTAGGTTGTACTAGCTTTGGTAAGCTCCGGCTCGCTCCGGTTAGCTTTGGCAAGGTTCGGAGCTTGATCGTTATGTTCAAAATTTTCAAGTGAAATGTTTCAAACATGCTTTACACTTATGGAAAGGTTGCTTAGTATTCTTTTACTAAGTGTTTGGTGTGTTTCGGTGGTTAAGGCTTATATCATTTTGCTGGGCTTTGCAACATGCTTATGTGAGGTGCTCATGTAAGGTGTTGTAGTTTCAGGACTAACTTGAGTCAAGTCGCGAACTTGGGCTCATACGGATTGATTGTTTGTTCATGTGCAGGTGTTGCTTGAGTTCAAGTCATGTCTGGTGACAGGATCCTTTGGACTAGTCTTAGGGAGGAGATGAGGTTTCAACAACCAAATTCAGGAGGAATTGTGGTTGAGCAGGTCAGGAGTTCACGCATAATGATGGAATCAAGGGCAGTGCTTATGAAGGTTACTAGACGTCGAAGGAAGGTATTTTCACGTGTGCAAGGAGTGCATGGACGTAAAGAATTGGTCGGAAAGGTCCAACCGACTAAGTTATGGACTTAGGCTGCGGCTGAGTCGGGTTTGACTCAGATATGGAAAGATTTGAGTTGGTTATGATAGGATTTTGTGTGGGTCATGAATTTGTGTTAGGAATGTGGGATACGTTCCTAAGGTGTTTGGAAGTCTTAAGATTGCTTCTATCTGCATATAGAAGAGTCCGGAGTAGGATTGGAGTCCTAGTTGAGATTGGGTTCGCCTAAGGGCTGGTTATATAAGCAAGGGAACCCAGAGCTCGTGGCAGACGACTTTGGGGTTGTTCCTCTTGTGTTCTATTGAATAAAATTTGTAGTTTGAAGGAACTTTTGTGCCTTGTTCGACTGACTTGTTCCACACAAGTTCTACTCGTCGAGTTTCTGGACATCACTACCTTTCGTCGGTGGTTTTATCATAACTCGAGTTTTATAGATCCAATTGACATGATTCTTTTTGGATTGTCTTCACAACTTGATTATCTATCATATTTCAAGATTCCACGGTCATTGGATTTGTGGTTTCTGATATACACGAGTTTCTTTGCAGCGTTCCAGAACTGTTTTTCTCGGGTAGGACAGATTGACTTTTGTTCATTTTATCGATCGTAACATGAGTTTCCCTCGACGGATTTGGGTGATTCTTTTTGTGCTTTCTTTGTGACTTTATTCTCTCTGATATATCTCACTTTTGTTACGGTGAAACACGTTGTGATTAGTTTCACACATGATTTCTCTAACATATCGTTTTTCTGCCGAAGGGGTTGGGATTTAATTGTTTCCGCTGCATAAGATTTTTAAATCTACCATTCACCCCCCCTCTGGTAGCTTTTCATGTGCTCTTCGATCCTACATTCTCCATTCACTAACAGTTCCTGTGTTTATTACAATTGTATACCAATTTGTTCTTATGTTTATTACAGTTGAATTTTAGGATGTGTCAGTCGGAGCATTAGAGGCTATGAAGGCTCATCGTTAATGAAGTCATTGACCGGGAGAATTTTCATTATAGTATACAAGATTAAATGATGACAGTTATGATGTGTGTAATTAGTTACATTGTAATCAGGATGAATAGTCTTTGTCGTGTAATTAGTATACTTGATAACCACGATTGACACTTTGGTAATATTTGATTGATCATTATAATTTAACGTGTGATAATTTTGGCTATACATATGTTCATGAAGAGTATGTTACTGACACTAGTAATACGGCTGCCAATCCTGGCTAGCTCCTAATAGTAGTGCCTGTAAACAATCCGCGAAGAGTTGTAGCAGAGTGCGTCTCGGAGAACCTACATAAAGGAGACAAGCTTCTATAAAGCCCGTCTCACATAAGTTAATGAAACTACGACGCTCTACATAACAGAGCGTCTCGAACAGTCAATATATCTGCGACGTGCTTTGTAAGGCATGTCACGCTTGTAAGCTGGTTGGCGACGCGCGCCAGCGGCGTCTCCAATGACACCGTAAAGATCATCTGTTATGACAAAAAGAATGGAACCGCGCTTATTTTGAGCATGTCTCACACCTAGTTCGATCGGCAACACGCTTTGAAGCCCGTCTCTGATGCCAACGTAATGTGAGATGCCACGACGGAGACGCGCTGTTTTTTCGTCTCCCTTCTTCGTTCGGGCCCGTCTCGTATGAGCCTTTCTTATGTAGTGCGTACAAGTGAGGTTTTAAGTATTCTCTGAATCCTTCTAAAAATTCCACTTCGGTGGCTCGCTTTAAGTGAATTCAAGCCTTCTTATTGGTCACCTCTAAAGTCCCGCACTTACCGGGTGAATGATCTCGAATATTTTCGGATCCCTTCTACCGCACGGGGTCGAGTTTTTTGCTACACTTGCGATCAATGTAAATCCTTGCGGCTTTGTTTGGTAGCAATGGACAGAAAATCAGGTGTACTTTGTACCCGGCGTAGCGGCGCGCACGCGCAAGGGTGCCAATCCACCTGTGCATTTGTCTACTGAGTGGTTAGTGGTTTGTTTGTTTTTTGTTTCAGTACTTCACGTGACCAAAACCATTCCGCTGTTGTTTTGATTGTTTAAGCTGAGCATATTTAACACTATCCTTAGTCATATAGGTTAACAAAAATTGTGAAACAACACAAAAATAACATTGTCATATGCTACATTTTCCATATCACTACAAAATTATATATTTTTAAAAAATATATTGAAGAGATTAATTTTAGCAGAAAATGCTCTACTCTTGTAATGCACTGCAATGACACAATTTAGCTTAGTAATCAAACCATGTAGTCACAAAATCATGAAAAAAACCATTCATCATAAAAAATAACATTGGGAAAACACAAAGTGATCCCACAATGACCAAGCATATATAGATTTACAAACATGAGACATGTTAATCAGCAAAAAAGAGACCAAATCTATGCAACTAAAACAATCAACCATTTAGCACCAAGAAAAGTATGATCACAATAGAAACGCAGAAAGGATATAAAACACAACCATTGTCATATCATTGAGTTGAAAACTATATGTCAAAGTGATAAATAATAAAGCACTATAATCTGAACTACTTGTACTTAGTGGAACAGCTCGATCATAGTCTCTGAAGAGTTAATCAAACCTCTGATCATCAAAAGTTGTTCCAAACTATCAGCTTTACAATCTGACACAATAACTAATAGCTTCTCTATAAAAAGAAGAGCTACCATTATGGGCCTTAAGGAGGTGGTTCAGTCGTCCCCTGTAACCAAGCAAACAATACAGTCAGCCAAAAAATAAAATAAGATGGAAATATCGGTACATAAAAGCTGAGCCAATAGACCTTAGTCTCTGGGCGCCATCTAAGGACCTGAGTTGATTAGCCTATGCAACAAAATGAACGACATGGTTAAAAATAATAATGTTAGATTGTATAGAAAGTATATTAACGGAATTCACAACAATTAGTAAGAGCATCTATAAAATTAAGAAGCAGCAAACATATAGATACAACACATCAATAGTATATGATGGTTTTTTAACAGGGAATGTTCCACATCGTTTCCATTTCTTGCTTGACTACACAAAATGTCGATGTAAGTGTCGAATATTTCAGCTAGCTTCAGAAAGCCCTCTTTGATGTATGTGGGCAAGCCACAGTAGCGAGCCGCTTCCACTAGATTTTCTTCTGTAGGATCAAAGAGCACGTGAAAAGCTACCATAGGGGAGAGTGAATGATAGATTAAACTTTTTCAGCGGAACTAACAAAAACACCTCAGCAGAAAATTAATCTGTTAAGAAAATGTGTGTGCGACTAATCTAGATGTGATCAAATCGTGACAAAACTAGTATAGATTGTGGAGAATCAAGTCATGAAGACGTCACTACAAGAATCACGAAAATCCGTCAAGTAAAACTCAAGTTACGATCCAAAGATTGAACGAAGATCAATCTGTTCTACCGAGTAAAAACAAGATCTATAACACTGCAAAGAAACTCGTGGAGATCCGAAACCATAAATCCAATGACTGAAATTTTCACAGATGATAGAAAATCAAGTTGTGAGGACAACCCAAAAAGAATCACATCAATCGGATTATAAAACTCGAGTTATGATAAAACCGCCGAAGAAAGGTAGTGTTGTGCAGAAACTCGATGAGAAGAACTTGTCTGAAACAAGTCGGACGAACAAGGCACAAAATTTCCTTAAAACTAAAATTTTTATTGATCAAAACAAAAGAGGAACAGACCCTAATGTCATCTGCCACGAGCTCTGGCCTACCTTTCTTATATAACCAGCCCGAAAGCAAACTCAACTCAAACTAGGACTCTAATCCTACTCAATTCACGAATTAAAACTTTCCATAACTGCCCAAGACTCTTCTGTACGCAGATCGAAGCAATCTTAAGACTTCCAAACACCTTAGGAACGTATCCCACATTCCTAAAATAACTCAACTTTGTGACCCACATGAAATCCTATCATAACCAAATCAAATATTTCCATATTTGAGTCAAACCCGACTCAGCCGCAGCCTGAATCCATAACCTAGTCGGTTGGACCTTTCTAACCAATTCTTTACATCCACATCTCTTCATTACACCTCAGAACCATGTAGCCACGCCCATGCTCCTTGCACACGTGCAAACATCTTCCAATGACGTCCATGATACCTTCATATGCATTGTTCTTGATTTAAACATGTTGCGCGACCTCCCGACCAACTCAACCACAATTCCTCCTGAACTTTGTTGTTGAACCTCATCTTCTCCCTAAGACTAGTTCAATGGATCCCATCACTGGCCATTCTTGAACTCAAGCAACTCCCGCACATGAATAAACAACCAATACTTCCGAGCATAAGTCCTAGACTTGACTCTCGTTAGTTCTGAAAACACAACACCTTACATATGCACCTGAAATCAGTATATTGCAAACCATAGTAAAATGATATCAGCCATAACCGCCAAAACACGCAAAAAACATAGTAAAAGAATACTAAGCAAATTTTCCATAATCCAAAAAGCAAGTTCAAAACATTGCAAGTTAAAAGCAAAACCACTGTGATCAAGCTCCAAACCTTGCCAAAGCTAACTGGACCTTGAACCGGAGCTTACCAAAGCTAGCAGAACCTAGCGCCAGAACTTACTGAAGCTAGTCGGACCTATCGCCGGAGCTGACCAAGACTAGTCGGACCTAGCCACAGCAAGTCAGACCTAACCAAAATAAGTTGGACCTAGCCAAAGAAGTCGGACCTAGCCAAAATAAGTCAGACCATGCATCGGACCTTGCCGGAGCTACCCAAAACAAGCCGGACCTATCATCAAACCTTGCAGGAGCTCAGACCTAAAGTCAGATCTTGATGAGACAGGTGTTTTGGCAGTACTCAAAACTTTTATCGTCATAGCCAATGTATTTAGAACACATAGTTCTCACAATCTCCCCCTTGATGAATGGATTGGCAACACCACTTAAAATTTGAACATTGACTAATGAAAAGTTTTGAAAACAATTTCTCTCCCTTTTTGAAAATCAAATGAGATAGAAATAAATTTCTCCCCCTATACATATTCCTCCCCCTTGCATACTTCACCCCCTATGACAATGTATTTAGCAAGGTATAAAAAAGAAATTTTAATTTGTTATGCGCACATTATAACATATACATATAAAACAAAGCTCATCCAAGTCATACTATCAAGTAACTTACACTATCACAACAATGAGATACATAAAGTAGTGTAAGGAATGCTAGAGATCAAATGTAATTTTTAATTTAAGCAAGTCATAATTCTAGGCATTTTCAGATGAAGTTTTTCCTTTTAGTTTGCAATTAGAACAATATTTAACTTCATGAGCATGTAAAGCATTGTTCAGTATTGAAATTTCATTCATAGCATCTTTTAGTTTCTTTTCAAGATCATTACAAGTAGAAATCAATTGTAGAATAGCAGGCATCTTTTAAGTTTCTGTCATTAAGTGCCGCAAGCTTTCAGTTCTTTTCAATCTCTAACTCAAGTTTATCAATAGTGGAGGAATGTGCACTTCTTAAGGAGGACAACTGTTCATATACTAAATCGCATGAGGAACAAGAATCATCATTAAGAATCAAAGTTTTCAAATGATTAATTTCATATTCTAGTGACTCAATTTTAAAATCATTGTCCCTAAGCTTTTTGTCATTTTTCTTAACAATAACAGTTGCTCGGGAAATAGCATCACACATTTCATTACAAGTAGGACATACCTCTTCGTTGTCACTGTTGTGTTCTGCATCGTCCATACTTGATATTGATTTGCCCTCCATGAAGCACAAGTTTGCCAGATCATCTTCACCTTTGTCACTCCCAATGTCTACATCACTCGAGCCATGTTCTTGAAGTGCGGTGATGAAATTGCTTATCAGTTTGCATCCTGTAAAACCCTTCTTTTTCTTGTTGGTGTTGCCAGAAGAGGACTTGACTTTATTTTGCTTTTCATCACGCGTAGAACAACCTGAAAGGTTAGGGCAATCTATACGAAAGTGTCCTGTCTTACCACATTCAAAGCACCGTTGAGATCCGGAGCTTCCTCCCCTTCCAGTTCTCACATTTTGTGATGCTTTTGAAAATCGAGTAGAGATGAGTGCTAGCTCCTCTTCCAGAAATTCTTCAATCTGTTCCGGGGTTAGTGAACACAACAAAGCAAGTGTATTGCTAGATGAAGATTGGCCGGAGCTAGGCTTATCACGTTGAGAAACAAATTCAAGAGACTTGTTGGGGTTCTTACGTGATATGATGTCAATTTCATGAGTTTTTAACTTGGAATAAAGCACATCTAATGTAAGTGTACTCATGGCAGTGGATTAACGAATAGATGTTACTTTCATCTCCCAGATTGACATGTCTAATGCACTTAATAATTGCCTAGCATTCTCAACATTTGAAAAGTTAACATTAACACTACCCGAGTTGCTGAGAAATTTGTTAAAGCGAGCAAATAATTCGTCAATTGACTCACCTAGTTGCATCTCAAAGCGCATATACTCTTCCTTGAACATATCCTGTCTTATCTCCTTGATCGTGTTGGATCCTTCGTGGTAGTCACAATGTGCTCTCCACACGTCGTACGCTGATCGGAGGTGTGCAACATGATCAAAGTCCCTCTGAGTTAGTCCTTGGATTATCAAGTTCTGAGCTTTGTTGTTGTTGTCGACATCTCTTAAGTTTGTAGTCATGACTTGATCGTTCGGTGGCACGTCGTAAGGTTTGTACACCTTTTCCCATATCGCCAATCCTTGTGCCTTTCACACCTGAAAATTAATGTCAACAAACACACAAGGTTTTGCTGAGTATTTCTCCATGAGGATTAGTCAAAAACACGTACGAATCATAAAGATTAAAGCAATGTGGCTCTAATACCAATTGTAGGATCAAAGAGCACGCGAAAAGCTACCAGAGGGGAGGTGAATGGTGGATTAAAACTTTTTCAGTGGAAGTAACAAAAACACCTCGGCTGAAAATCATTCTATTTAGAAAATATGTGTGCGACTAATCTAGACATTATCAATCATGACATAACAATTATATATTTTGTATAATCAAGTCACAAAGACTTCACAACAAGAATCACGAAAATCCGTCAATAAAAACTCAAGTTACGATCGAAAGATTGAACGAAGGTCAATCTATTCTACAGAGTAAAAATCAGATCTGTAACACTGCAAATAAACTCATGTAGATCCGAAACCTCAAATCCAATGACTGTGAAACTTTCACAGATGATAGAAACTCAAGTTGTGAAGACAACCTAAAAAGAATCACATCAATAGGATCTGTAAAACTCGACTTATGATAAAACCACCGAAGAAAGGTAGTACTATGCAGAAACTCGACGAGAAAAACTTGTTTGAAACAAGTCGGACGAACAAGGCATAAAAGTTCCTGCAAACTACAAATTTTATTGATTAAAACACAAGAGGAACATCCCCTAAAGTCGTCTGCCACGAGCTCTAGCCTCCCTTGCTTATATAACCAGCCCGGAAGCCAACTCAACTTAAACTAGGACTCTAATCCTACTCAATTCACGAATCGAAACTTTCCATAACTGCTCAAGACTCTTATATATGCAGATAGAAGCAATCTTAAGACTTCTAAACACCTTAGGAATGTATCCCACAATCCTAAATCAACTCAACTTCGTGACCCACACGAAATCCTATCATGACCAACCAAATCATTCCATTTTTGAGTCAAACCCGACTCAGTCGCAGCTTGAATCCATAACCTAGTCGGTTGGACCTTTCCGACCAATTCTTTACGTCCACATCTCTTCATTACGCCTCGGAACCATGTATACATGTCCATGCACTCCTTGCACATGTGCAAACATCTTCCAACGACGTCCACGATACATTCATTGTTCTTGATTCAAACATGTTGTGTGACCTTCCGATAAGCTGAACCACAATTCCTCCCAAACATGGTTGTTGAACCTCATCTTGTCCCTAAGACTAGTTCAATGGATTCCGTCACCATCCATGTCTTGAACTCAAGCAACACCTGCACATAAATAAACAACCAATACTTACGAGCACAAGTCCTCGACTTGACTCTCGTTAGTTCTGAAAACACAACACCTTACGTGAGCACCTCACATAAGCATGTTGCAAACCATGGTAAAATGATATCAGTCACAACCAACAAACCACACCAAAAACTTAGTAAAATAATACTAAGCAAACTTTCCATAATCCAAAAAGCAAGTTCAAAACATTGCAAGTTAAAAGCAGAACCACTGCGATCAAGCTCCAAACCTTGCCAAAGCTAGCCGGACTTTGAACCAGAGCTTACCAAAGCTAGCACACCAAAAACTTAGTAAAAGAATACTAAGCAAACTTTCCATAATCCAAAAAGCAAGTTTGAAACATTGCAAGTTAAAAGCAGAACCACTGCGATCAAGCTCCAAATCTTGCCAAAGCTAGCCGGACTTTGAACCAGAGCTTACCAAAGCTAGCAGAACCTAGCACCGAAACTTACCAAAGCTAGACGGACCTAGCGCCAGAGCTGACCAAAACTAGTCAGACCTAGCTACAGCAAGTAGGACCTAACCAAAATAAGTCAGACCTAGACAAAGAATTCAGACCTAGCCAAAGAAGTCGGACCTAGCAAAAATAAGTCGGACCTTGCATCGAACCTTGTCGGAGCTACCCAAAACAAGTCGGACCTATCATCGGACTTTACAGGACCTTGAACCTAAAGTCGGACCTTGATGAGACGGGTGTTTTGGCAGTATCCAAAACTTTTAGCATGATAGTCAATGTATTAAGCACACATAGGTCTCACATCTTCGATATATTCGACCACACTAGACGATAAAACCTTAGCCGATGCCTAATATGACAAGGACATGATGCAGCACACGCTTCCCTACCCAATCAATCAATAATTGTCTGAAGAAGACTTTATTAAGCATGATTCATAATATTACTAATACTTGCAAGTCAGACAAAAAACATGCACCACCTGCCTACTAATCGGCAAATTTATACACATAAAGTGCATAATTTATCCACAAAAAAGGAGTACATCTAGACATTATCCTGAGCTATCCAAGCACAAACTCCAGTTAGCAGAAAAAGGCATTAAAAAAATTTGTCAAGGAATAACCGGATTCAATGCGAATCCAACACATCAATTGGTTATTTGCAGAGAAATTGGGAGTGGCATTACCAAAATCTGATGATTGGGATGCCCTCTTCCTCTTGTGAGCAGTGGTGTGAGTATCTTCCCGGATGATAGCAGGAGGCGGATGTCGGCGACCCTGCTTCTCTTTGGAGCCTGGTCCTGGGGTGAGCATGACAAGGACAGCAGTAGGGGCAGGTCTTGTAGGGCAGAGGTTGAGCAGAGGCTTGTGGAGCAGCGGGTTGGCAAGTGTCTTCCTCCACCTGTAGAGGTAGAGGGTGAGGAAACGGAGGGCCAGCTGGGTAGCATCGGAGGGGCAAGAGCGAGTGCCACCTGATGGTGTGGGACGGCGAGGGCGAGCTCCGCGGGGTTGTTGGGGTGGGGAGTGGGTGCGGCTCGCAGCAGAGAGGTGGAGATTCCTGACCTCCGACGAGCCGCCCGATTTCCACTCCGATGTTAGTGCATCGGGGAGTGGGCCGGCTAATCCAAGTCCAACCCAAATGCAATTTTTGCCAAGGAGTGGAATTTTATCCGCAAGCAGTTTTGGATCCACGTGTGATGTGGAATGGACCTGGATCCACACCATTTAAAAAATTGCCAAACGAGGCCTGCATTTGAAGCCCCGTGTTGATCGCTAAATTGGGTCTCTCCAAAATGAGTCCTCTTATCTCGTGAATGTCTTCACCGAAGACCTAGTGATGGTTCCCAGCCTCGGTCGTGTTGCGAGAAGGGGTCTCAACGAGACCCAAATCAAGGCCCCATAGTTCTCAGCTACTCAGGTTAGGCCGTGTCATGATATCTCACCTAGTTCTATGCACAATCCCCCTTGGTGATCCACGTCTCAGATCGCACCAAGGGAGGAATCTTTGCAAAGTTGCACTAGTCCTCGTGGTAGCATCTAGTTTAGGATAGGTCGCGAGGCCTCAAACCTCAAGGAGTTTTCATGCACAAGATGTCGTGCCATGAGTGATGGTTCTGTTGGCACAAGCTAATGCAAGTCACCATCTATCCCTCGAGGTAATGGCTGACTCCAGCTAATAGAAAAGTAAACCAAGCTGCCTAAAGATTTCATCACAAACCCTCAAGACCCTTTCTAACATGGAATGACATGTCTCGAAAGGAGTTCTTGAATTCGAATAACAGACAGAGTAATCGAAGCTTGTCAAAACACAAAGGGTTTCCTTCATGTTTTCTCTATTACAAAATCTTTCATTTAAATAGAGACTTGAAGTAAGGTCCATTATAAGCTGCAGCTGTATCCCACTTAAAAGGTTATATTGAGGAAACAAATGACTCTCCAGCATTGGTTCGATCCAATTTAACGTGCGATCATCCACTGGCAAAATATCGCAAATGGAAGCTTGTCCCAAGTGCTATGTGAAAGGATAGATGTGAATTATGAGAGAGAGCCTGCCAAGGCCCTGGTTCGGAGAAAACACCTCTCTCGATGATTGATCAGTCAAAAAAAGGGTCAGGAACCAGGGTCGTGCCCTCGGGGAGAATCTTCCATCGCAATACTCCTGGAGCCTTCAGCTTCCTGTAGTCTAGGATGATATGGCAGCCAAGCATCGTATTCCCCCACTCCTCGCTCGGGTAATGTGGAGCAAGAGAATAGCATCACCAAAACCTCAGGTTATTAGCATCATCAATGAGAGGACTGGCAATCGTTGATGACCCAAATCTGGACGCACCGCTTATCTCCAAGGGGGTGACTTTCTCTCGAAGACTCGGTATACAAATCTCACAATGAAGCCCTCTATATGGTGGACAATGGTTATAGCATGACTGTGAACAAAGAATTTATTCCATTCTTCTAACTCTCTTTCGCAGGAAGGATAGAACAAGATATGCATTGAAGAACAAAGGCAAAGTATAGAGAAGAAGATCGCCGGTTTCTCCTCCTTCTATAGGGTAGAATCACCTCCAGCGCGACGACTAACAACCCTATATTGGAACGACCACAACAACCAAGGCATCAGGACCAATGGCATTCACCTTCCCAACGGGTCAAGTGATGGCACAGTTACCTAGCGACGTCCAGTAAGAATGGTCTGGCACACCATCGCTTCAAAACCTTGGGAACATGCCAAGGCTCATCCCCTTAGGCAAGAAAGAGTAAATGCGGAAGGTGGTTCCAGCAGTTTCCACCGGCTCTATTGACAGTGACTGGGTCCGAAGGCTCCTTTTGTGAACTGGGAAGGGGGATTGATTTCCTGTTGTAGACTAGGTAGATCTAGCCTCAGCCCATTTCAAAGATGGTTGGGCCCAAGAAGACCGATAAAAGTGGATTATGGGGTCTCCAAGTCATGTCAGATCCTTCTGCAATCTGACCTAAGCCTATCTATCTCCAAAGTCAGAATCAAGGTCGGAAACCCAGCTCGGGAACCATCTTGGGATTAGTACTCAACCTTCCGTCAATTCAAAGGGATCTGGGGTGAGATACCACAAGCAAAGGTGCCCCCCGACCTGGTTAGAACAAGACCACTACAACATGATGGTACTGGATCTGTCGCTGGAATGGAGATTGATGGGACTGGAGGAGTAATGGTGACACACGCTATGCACTCAAGTGAAAGACTAACTCGTCTGGTGACAAGACAACTTGTATCTATTGCAGCCAAGTCGTGCACAGACATGCGGCACACCTAGTTTGGGGGTCCTCTTAAGGGACCCACAATGACCACACTCACATCTGACAGTGGGATACGTGGGAGATCCTTTTTCCCCAAGATAGAAACTCCCTGCATCGATAAGACCGAGCAAGACACCGAAGAAGGCATTCAGATCGCCTCCAAAAGATCTCCCAGTAGTGTACCTTCTGAGAGCTCCTTTGGACTGTAAAAGTGAAGCCACAGGGAAAGAGGAGAAAAAAAGGAAGGAAAAAAGAAGAGAAGAGGAGGGACCTCAAGAGGATCATTTGTAACCCATTCCACTATTACTGAGACAATCCACACAGACAAGTAGGACGTAGGGCGCCTCCGAGTGGCCCTAACCTAGGTTTCTCCTCGTGTCACCATTTTTTATTCACACGATCTCATGAATACCGAAAGAGTTGTGTGCCCCGCTTTGAATCATGAAGGGGCGACTCTCTAGCCTCTCATATTTTGATTCCACGCATCAAAATATGTAACCATTAATATATATTATCTTACCATATATTGGGCAACCCAGATCTTTGAGAGCTCTCTCATCTCCGGTGGAGAGGAGAAAGCTGGACTGCTAGGCGCTAGAACCACCAATGCAAATCTCGCCCACCAATTCGCCCTCCACGTCGACAGGAGGTCCTTATTACCGATGGCCCCCCAGCAATTGGAAGATCGAGCAGGTACAACACGTCATTCGATGTCGGGACCACCTCCCCGATTGGTAGGTACAATCTGTGCATCTTAGGTCTCCACCTGTGTAGCAAAGCAACTACTAGGGATTGGTTCACTACAAGGACGACGCGGCCTGAAGCATACGACGTAGTAGGAGCAATCCAGCCCCACGTAATCTACAAAAAAAAAATTGTAATTACAAAGTTGAAAATTTTATTAAATGAATTGCAAAATATACATCTAACAACTGTAATCCAACAGTCGTCGTGCTGAAACAACTCGCCGGTCCCTTGTGGTCCCACTGTCCCAAGGTCCTCCTGCTTAATAGTGGAGAGGTACGACTTGTGGTGCTCGTCGTGCTCTAGTCTAGGACCTTCGAAACACTGTACTTTCTCTTAGACGCCATACCTAACATACCATTGTTTTTATCGAGGTGTTGACTCGGACACTTCCCCCAGTACTACTAAGACGTAGTCCACTGTGACGCTCGGTTCCAAAAATTGAACCAGGATAACGCATATGTGTGCCCAGGATGTTTAACACACATACACGAGTGCAATCACAAAAAGAGTATACAGAAAATTACCATAGAACAAGATTAATTAACCAAATTTTATTACACAAACCAGATTATCCTCGAATACAAGCTCTAATGAATATTAATGACAAGTTCAACTAATGCAGCGGAAATAAACTAATTAAGCAACTAAGCAAACTACACAACTAAGCATAAGCAATAGGGTATAGCGCAGCTCCAATAACAGCACAGGCAAAGGTGACGGTAGACATGGCCTAGAACTCCGCATTATCACCATTAAACTCCCAATCCTGACCTGCAACTGTTGGAGGGGGATTGCAAGAGTGAGTACATGTCGTACTCAGCAAGTGTGGAAAGTATGACATGTGGCTGATTCAAATGATGAATATAATAATGGCAAAGTGCGGAAAAGTACATTAAAACAGTTGAAAATCAGTATATTATATTTATATGAATCAAACCCATCGTAATCATAAGTAATATCATAATACCAGTCCACAATTCACCATCCTCATCAATAATTCCAGATTTCACCATTTGCCAATAACCATATTCGATACCAGAAATTAATCCATAACCATAATACCAACCATAAACATCCCAAATACCATCCCAATACCAAGTACCATCTAATCATGGAAGTTGTCCAGGTGCTCATAATCGGGAGCACGGCTATCATGATAGTTTTAATTAACTCTGCAGAGTTTGTACCACTTTACCCACGTGTTTGTGATTTCATCACCCGTCGGCGACTAAAGAACCTCCCTTTCGCCAATTACACTTCCTTTGGTGTATGGCCAAGAGATCACAAAATAGCCTTTACAAAGGGATTACTAGCCTATTTAGACCCCACTGAGGTTTCACCGGTGGCGATGTCTCCAACTGAGCACATCTTTAACCAAGGGCCCCCTCTTGAGCCATTCGGATCCCAGGGTAGTCCCACCAATCATCAACAAACCCAATCCGACTACCCCTTCCCCGAGCATCCACAATGGTCCAAACAGCACTAGCAAAGCCCTAATTAATCAGCTACGCCACACCCATACTTGGCCTCGTGGTGGCACTGTAGTCCTGGCTTATTCTCGCATGAACCGGTCCTTAGATCTAAAGCAAGCAAACCACCATAACATCCAACCCATCCACATACCAGGCTTGCTTAGATCACCCATAACCATATCATATTGACCAGTTCATGTTAACTATAATCTCATCCATGCATAATTAAATTGAGTGGTATAGTTGTTTCCCATCCCAGTTGATTAAGCGAAGCAAAAAGGTAAAAAGCCCATCCCGACTCTCTACCATAATTCCAGGTGACAAGGGTGGTTAAACAAAGCTAGTAAACTTCCTATTATAGGATTCCCATCAAATTGACACAAGCATGCAATTTTGCAAACAAAACATTTATCTTAAAAACTGATCAATATGCATCAAGGACACTTGCCTTGCTCTTGCTATTGATTAGGGTCAAAGCCTTCAAAATCTTGGTGCTGTAGATCCTCCGCGACACTTTCTAGCGCAAATCCGTCTAATCCACAAAATAAACATACAAGACAAGAAACATAATCAAAGAGTGCACAAATATTACTCAATATGTCATGACATGCATGATTGATGCAGATGCAAGGTAGAACTTGTTACTAGATTGCTTTTAATGATCACCAACTATTTCTAATAGCTTTTAACAAATTTATACAGGTTTGGATTCGATTAGATCAAATTTCAACACAATTTAACCAGAAAGATCGGACTAGTCCGCTAGAGACCGGACAAGGCTGCCCTCTGCGAGATCAGAAGATTAGGGTTTTCTAGATCGACGTAAATTCGGAGATTAGGGGTTGAATTCTCGTAAGGAAAAGACAATAGAAGGTATACCAGGTATTTAGAACTCCAATGAATCATGAAACTTGGAGGTAATACTTGGATGTTGGTGATCTAGGGTTGGTGATGAACTTGGGGATGAATTGGTGGTGAAGGACGAAACTTGGTGGAGATCTTGATCCTCTTTCGTTTCCTCCTCCTCTTCTTCTTGCTTGGGACCTTCTCCTCCCTCCTTGATGGTGGCTCCCCATGAACTAGGTTTTGGGTGGGTGGAAAAGTGGCAAATAGATGTCAATCCAAGGGGTGGGGCTGTTTATATAGAGGTGGAGGCTAGGGTTAGATGGATTTCGAGTTTTGGGATGAGTAGAGGCCGGTTTAGAGTCCCACATGGGTTCTAAAAGAGTTAGGCACGATGTCCCTAGGCCCACTTAACGTGAAACCCAAGAAACAAGTCGTAAAACAAAAGATCAACTCGGAGTCGCGAAATATCGGACAAGTCCGAAAAGGATCGGACTAGTCCGAAGTCGTCTAGAGAGAAAATCGGACAAGTCTGGCCAAACATCGGACAAGTTCGACTTTAAACAGAGAGGAAAACGGACAAGTCCACTGGAACACCGGACTAGTCCGGAAAAGTCCAAGGACTTAGCAATTTTTTCAAGGATTCTTGGAATATCGGACTAGTCCGCACAAAATCGGACAAGTCCGAAGGTTTCCAGAGCCAAAATCGGACTAGTCCGCAGCAAAAACAGACAAGTCCATTTTTAGTCAGAGAGAAATCGGACTAGTCCTCAGCAAAATCGGAATAGTCCGCACTTTCCTGCATTTTAAGTGCGGTTTTGCTCCAAATCAATTTTAAATGCTCTGAATCAATTTTAAACTTGTTCCTCTTGTTGTGGGTTAATGTTAAACATGTATATGAGTGTATGCAAGGCATGATGCATGAAAATGAGGGTGTTACAAACCTACCCCCTTAAAATGAATCTCGCCCTCGAGATTCGATGTGGAAGAGAAAGGATAGGGAAATTCCTTCTTGAGATCATCTTCAGATTTCCACGTTGCTTCTTTTTCGGTGTTGTGCTTCCATTGAACTTTACACCATCTAATGACCTTGTTCCTTATGACCCTGTCCTTGGTTTCCAAGATTTTGACCGGTTGTTCGGCATAAGTAAAATCTTCCCTTAGTTCCAACTCTTCTATTGGCACTTGTTCTTCCGGTACTCGTAAGCACTTCTCGAGCTGGGAAACATGAAAGACATCATGGACATCCGAAAGATGAGCTGGCAGCTCCAACTTATACGCTACTTCTCCTCTTTTGTCCAAAATCTTGAACGGTCCAATATAGCGAGGTGCTAGCTTTCCTCTTATGTTAAACCTCTTATGACCCCTCATTGGTGACACCTTGAGGTAAACAAAATCTCCCACTTCAAAGGCTAATTTCCTTCTTCTATTGTCCGCATAGCCTTTTTTGCCTTGATTGGGCATCCCTAGAGTTTTCACGAATTATTCGGACTTGCTTTTCGGCTTCTTGCAACACATCCGGACCAAATACTTGAGTTTCTCCGGCCTCATTCCAGAATAAAGGTGTACTACACTTCCTCCCATAAAGCGCTTCATATGGTGACATCTTCAAACTTGCTTGGTAACTATTGTTGTATGAAAATTCTCCGTATGGCAAGCTTTTGACCCAACTTTTCCCATGCTTTAAAGCACAAGCTCCTAACATGTCCTCCAAAATCTGATTGGTCCTCTCGGTTTGTCCATCCGTCTAAGGATGATATTCTGAATTAAAATTCAACCTCGTTCCCAAAGCTTCATGCAGTTTTTGCCAAAATCTGGAGGTAAATTGAGAACCTCTATCCGAGACTATCCTCCTCTGTACTCCGTGTCGACACACAATATGCTCCATGTATATTTCGGCCAATCGTGTAGCTATATATTTAGTCTTCGCAGGGACAAAATGAGCTGACTTGGTTAAGCGATCCACAATTACCCAAATTGAGTCACACCCCGACTGAGTACGTGGTAACCCAACCATGAAGTTCATTCCAATTTCTTCCCACTTCCATTCCGTAATCTTCAACGGTTGCAATAATCCGGCTGGCCTTTCATGTTCCGCCTTGACTTGTTGGGAAACATCACACAATGCTACGTATTCAGCTATGTCCTTCTTCATGCTATCCCACCAATAGCAAGTCTTCAAGTCTTTGTACATCTTTGTACATCCAGGGTGAATTGAGTAAGGAGAGTCATGTGCCTCCTTTAATATTGTCTCCCGAATATGCTTTACATTAGGCACGACAATCTTTTTTCCAAGCCATAAGGTACCATGTTCGTCTTCATCAAATCTGAATTCTCTCCCTTCTTCGGTCCTTCCCTTGATTTCCTTGATATCCTCATCTGTGGTTTGTGCCTCTCGAATTTCTTGCTCCAAGGTTGGATTTAACTCCATCATCTACATCTCATTTACAAACCCGAGGTTCAACCATTAAAACTCCTTGCATAACTCGGATGGTAACTCTCGAAGTGTGAGTTGGTGACTTACTCCCTTTTTACTCAAAGCATCGGCCACTACATTGGCTTTTCCCGGATGATAGTTGATCCCCAAATCATAATCTTTGATGAGATCCAACAATCTCCGTTGCCTCAAGTTCAAATCCGTTTGTGTGAAAATATACTTCAAACTCTTATGATCTGTATAAATTTCACACCTATGTCCAAGAATATAGTGCCTCCAAATCTTCAATGCATGTACCACGGCTGCAAGTTCTAAATCATGTGTTGGGTAATTCTGCTCATGTTTCTTCAATTGTCTTGATGCATAGGCGACCACTTGGCCTTCTTGCATCAATACACATCCAATTCCTTGTCTTGATGCGTCGCAATAAATGTCAAAACTCTTGCTCACATCCGGCAGTACCAAAACTGGGGCTGTTGTCAACCTCTTCTTTAACTCCTCAAAACTGTTTTGACAAGCTTCAGTCCATTGGAAAACCTTTCCCTTCATTAGCAACTCCGTCATAGGCTTGGCTATCTTGGAAAAGTCCTTGATGAATCTACGGTAATATCTAGCCATCCCAAGAAAACTCCTTATTTCCTTGACATTTTGCGGCGTTTCCCACTTCAACACGTCTCTCACTTTTCCGGGGTCAACCGATACTCCTCCTCCTGAAATTATATGACCCAAAAACGACACCTCTCTCATCCAAAACTGACACTTGTTGAACTTGGCATACAATCGATGCTCCCTCAATTTCTACAACGTAAGCCTCAAGTGTTCCTCATGTTCTTTCTCATCCTTCGAGTAGATCATAATATCATCAATAAACACCACGATGAACTATTCCAAGTACTCCATGAAGACCTTATTCATGAGTTACATAAAGTAGGCAGACGCATTTGTCAATCCAAAAGACATCAAGGTGTACTCATAAGATCCATACCGTGTCCTAAAAGCTGTCTTGGGTATGTCTGATGGTCTAATCTTCATTTGAAAGTATCCCGACCTCAAATCAATCTTAGAGAAGACACAATCACCCTTCATCTGATCAAACAAGTCTTCTATGCGTGACAAGGTGTACTTGTTCTTGATTGTTACCTTGTTGAGAGCTCGATAATCTACACAGATCCTTTAAGTCCCATCCTTCTTGTCCACAAATAGAACGGGAGCTCCCCAAGGTGAAGAACTAGGGCGAATAAAACCCTTCTCTAATTGCTCTTAAATTTGCTTCTTGAGCTCCGCTAATTCCATAGGAGGCATCCTATACGGCCTCTTAGCTATAGGTGCAGTTCCAGGTATTAAACCAATAACAAACTCAATGTCTCGATCAGGTGGCATACCTGGCAATTCATCCGGAAAAACATCCAAAAATTCACACACCACCGGAATCTCCTCAATTGCGGCACCGTCCATATGATTCAACTTCAATTGCTTCGGTGTGGTTTGAGATGCTTCAAATTCTACGGTGATCCCTTCCTCATTGGTCAACTTCACCGTCTTCGTGGCACACTCAATAAGTCCATTGTGCTTCCTCAACCAGTCCATACCAAGTATAATGTCCAATCCTTGAGAACCCAAAACAATGAGGTTGGCGGAGAAGTCTACCCCCCTTATTCTAAGGCTTACTTTTGGACATACTATATTTGTCCTCATCTCTCCTCCAGGAGACTTAACCAATAAAGTAAACTTCATATGAGAGATAGGCAAACTATACTTGGCGACATACTTTGATGCAATGAATGAATGCGATGCTCCAGAATCAAATAACGTAGTCACGGGTTGGAGTTGGTGAGAAACATACAAATGACCACGTCATACGCTTGTTGAGCATCCTCCGTAGAGACATGGTTCACGTTGCCATGAGCAAAATTCTGCTGTCCGCGGTTCCCTTGTGGTTGTCCTCTATTGGGTCTTGGGTTTTGCCTCAGCGCATTGCTTCCTTGACCAAGGCCTGACTTAGGACATTGATGCGCAAAGTGTCCAGCTTCTCCACAAGTATAACACTTCTTAACTCCACCAGAATTATTGGGACGAGCTTGGTTTTGAACATTTGCAGCAGGAAAATTAGCACGAGGTGCATAAGGCATTGGAGGCCTAGGTGCTTGCATAACAGGGCACTTCTGCACAAACTGAGTTGGGCGCGGTGCATAACCAGGGCGCTGAGCAGGAATAGAGGAGCTGTAATAGGGCGCATTGGGTGGTGCAAGGCGAGGGCGCACATTACTTCCTTGTTGCTGTCCTTGATATGGCGCCTTCCTCTTGATTTCTTGCTCCATCTCACGGACCTTGCTCTCAACCACAATTGTTTCGTCCACAACCTTCTGAAAATTTGCATAGTCACAATTGAGCAATTGCACTTGGATCTCATTGTTGAGGCCCCTCATGAACAAGTATTGTTTCCGGCTATCCCAACTAACATCCTCGGGCGCATACCTTGAGAGTTGAGTGAACTTATTGAGATATTCACTCACGCTCAATCTTCCTTGCCTTAAATTCTCAAATTCTTGCCTCTTCAAGATCATAACTCCCTCCAGCACATAATGAGAATAGAAATTATCCTTGAATTCGACCCAAGTAATTCTCTCTTGCTTCTCATGAGCATTGCAATAAGAATCCCACCAATCTGCAACTGCTCCAACTAGTTGATGAGAAGCAAACAAGACCTTCTCCCGGTCACTGCATTGGACAATAGTAAGTTTCTTCTCCACGGACTTGAGCCAATCATCCGCATCCATAGGGTCGGCAGCTTGAACAAAGGTTGGCGGTCTAGTCCTCATAAACTCTCCCAATCGGTTATGAGGGGGTGGGGGTGGCGGTGGAGGCATGTGGGGCTGATTGTTGATATTGCCAGCCTGCAGCTGTCCCATTGTTTGTATCATGGTCTGCATGAGCTGGTTTTGCATAGCCAATAGCTGCTCAATGTTGATAGCTCCCTGAGTAGATCCTTGTCTGATGTTGTTCTGAGGCCCTCCATTGTTGTCCTCCTCATCATTGTCATCCCTCTGGTTGCGAGTCCTCACCATCTGAAGAAAAACAATAGGTAAGAATTAGGGAACGTCCCCAACTATATGCATCAAGGGATATGAAACTAAACAGCTAGCTACACTAGCCTAGGTGGACATGGCAATGCTAAAGCACACCAAAATCCTCTATTAAGCACACAAGCAAGCAATATATATAGCAAACAACACTCCAAGCAAAAACACATCGATTCCTGAGTGCTCCTATGTGCTCTAAAGTGTCCATTCTATCTAGGCTGCATCCTACGGTCAACCTGTGGCTCTGATACCAATCTGTGACGTCCGGTTCCGAAAATTGAACCAAGCTAACGCATATGTGTGCCCAGGATGTTCAACACACATACACGAGTGCAATCACAAAAAGAGTATATAGAAAATTACCACAGAACAAGATTAATTAACAAAATTTTAATACACAAACCAGATTATCCTCGAATACAAGCTCTAATGAATATTAATGACAAGTTCAACTAATGCAGCGGAAATAAACTAATTAAGCAACTAAGCAAACTAAACAACTAAGCATAAGCAATAGGGTATAGTGCAGCTCCAATAACACCACAAGAAAAGCTGACGGTAGACACGGCCTAGAACTCTGCATTATCGCCATTAAACTTCCAATCCTGACCTGCAACTGTTGGGGGGATTGCAAGAGTGAGTAAATGTCGTACTCAGCAAGTGTGGAAAGTATGACATGTGGCTGATTCAAATGACGAATATAATAATGGCAAAGTGCGGAAAAGTACATTAAAACATTTGAAAAGAAGTATATTATATTTATATGAATCAAACCCATCATAATCATAAGTAATATCATAATACCAGTCCACAATTCACCATCCTCATCAATAATTTCCAGATTTCACCATATTCGATACCAGAAATTAATCCATAACCATAATACCAACCATAACCATCCCAATACCAAGTACCCTCTAATCATGCAAGTTGTCCATGTGCTCATAACCGGGAGCACGGCTATCATGATAGTTCTAATTAACTCTGCAGAGTTTGTACCACTTTACCCACGTGTTTGTGATTTCATCACCTGTCGGCGACTAAAGAACCTCCCTTTCGCAAATTACACTTCCTTTGGTGTATGGCCAAGAGATCACAAAATAGCCTTTACAAAGGGATTACTAGTCTATTTATACCCCCACTAAGGTTTCACCGGTGCCGATGTCTCCAACTGAGCACATCTTCAACCAAGGGCCCCCTCTTGAGCCATTCGGATCACAGGGTAGTCCCACCAATCATCAACAAACCCAATCCGACTACCCCTTTCCCGAGCATCCACAATGGTCCAAATAGCACTAGCAAAGCCCTAATTAATCAGCTACGCCGCACCCATACTTGGCCTCGTGGTGGCACTGTAGTCCTGGCTTATTCTCGCATGAACCGGTCCTTAGATCTAAAGCATGCAAACCACCATAACATCCAACCCATCCACATACCAGGCTTGCTTAGATCACACATAACCATATGATATTGACCAGTTCATGTTAACCATAATCTCATCCATGCATAATTAAATTGAGTGGTATAGTTGTTTCCCATCCCAGGTTATTAAGCAAAGCAAAAAGGGTGGTTAAACAAAGCTAGTAAACTTCCTGTCATAGGATTCCCATCAAATTGACACAAGCATGTAATTTCGCAAACAAAACATTTAGCTTAAAAACAGGATCAATATGATTCAAGGACACTTGCCTTGCTCTTGCTGTTGATTAGGGTCAAAGCCTTGAAACTCTTGGTGCTGTAGATCCTCCGCGGCACTTTCTAGCGCAAATCCATCTAATCCACACAATAAACATACAAGACAAGAAACACAATCAAAGAGTGCACAAATATTACTCAATATGTCATGACATGCATGATTGATGCAGATGCAAGGTAGAACCTCTTACTAGATTGCTTTTAATGATCACCAACTATTTCTAATAGCTTTTAACAAGTTTATACAGGTTTGGATTCGATTAGATCAAATTTCAACACAATTTAACCAGAAAGATCGGACTAGTCTGCTAGAGACCGGACAAGTCCGCCCTCTGCGAGATCAAAAGATTAGGGTTTTCTAGATCGACGTAAATTCAGAGATTAGGGGTTGAATTCTCGTAAGGAAAAGATAATAGAAGGTATACCAGGTGTTTAGAACTCCAATGAATCAAGAAACTTGGAGGTAACACTTGGATCTTGGTGATCTAGGGTTGGTGATGAACTTGGGGATGAATTGGTGGTGAAGGACGAAACTTGGTGGAGATCTTGATCCTCTTTCGTTTCCTCCTCTTCTTCTTCTCGCTTGGGATCTTCTCCTCCCTCCTTGATGGTGGATCCCCACGAACTAGGGTTTGGGTAGGTGGAAAAGTGGCAAATAGATGTCAATCCAAGGGGTGAGGCTGTTTATATAGAGGTGGAGGCTACGGTTAGATGCATTTCGAGTTTTGGGATGAGTAGAGGCCGGTTTAGAGTCCCACATGGGCTCTAAAAGAGTTAGGCACGACGTCCCTAGGACCACTTAACGTGAAACCCAAGAAACAAGTCATAAAACAAAAGATCAGCTCGGAGTCGCGAAATATCGGACAAGTCCGAAAAGGACCGGATAGTACGAAGTCATCCACAGAGAAAATCGGACAAGTCTGGCCAAACATCGGACAAGTCCGACTTTAAACAGAGAGAAAAACGGACAAGTCCGCTGGAACACCGGACTAGTCCGGAAAAGTCCAAGGACTTATCAATTTTTCAAGGATTCTTGGAATATCGGACTAGTCCGCACAAAATCGTACAAGTCCGAAGGTTTCCAGAGCCAAAATCGGACTAGTCTGCAGCAAAAACGGACAAGTCCATTTTTAGTCAGAGAGAAATTGGACTAGTCCTCAGCAAAATCGGACTAGTCCGCACTTTCCTGCATTTTATGTGCGGTTTTGCTCCAAATCAATTTTAAATGCTCCGAATCAATTTTAAACTCGTTCCTCTTGTTGTGGGTTAATGTTAAACATGTATATGAGTGTATGCGAGGCATGATGCATGAAAATGAGGGTGTTACATCCACAGAGGTTCGTATTCGGTTGGGGCACAAGTCAAGATCCAGACAAGAGGTGAACACTGGGGGTTTTATGTGGTTCGGGACGCCTAAGTATAATACCCTACTCCACGGGGTGTGTGTTGATTGTATGAGTGTGTACCAGCTTGTATGCGTATCATATTGCCAGTCCTTCTACCGTACAACTCAGCCCTTATATATGACAAGGACTGGCTGTTACAATTTATGCCTCGCACAACATGTGGCCCCAGCTGTATTAACTACCCTGTACACGATCTACAATGTTATCAGGGGTTAATTGTGTGATAATTTGCATTAATAACAGTGTTATCATCCTTGATATTCCTCCGACCGTGCGTCATTAATATGGCATTAATGATGTGTTAACCAGGTCTTGTAACGACTAATTGATAGCCCTTGAATGTTCGGGTCGTTGGAGATCATGTAGTCTTCTTGTAGCTGACGTAGATCTGAACGTTGACACGTGGAAGCTTTGGAGCTTCCCTCTACTTGGGGATAGGTCCGGTGCTATTGGACACGTGGCAGTGCCGGAGCTTCCCTGGGGTGGGAGGCAGGTTCGGCTCTGCAGGACACGTAGCAACACTGGTGCTATCTAAACAAGGGAGGCAGGTCCAGCTCTTCTGGACACGTGGCTCCACCAGTGCTACCCTTAGGAGGGAGATAGGTCCGATTTCGCGGGATTCGTATCCCCTTAGAACGTCTGCCACTTGGACATAGGAACTCGTCAGCTTTGCTTGCGGTATCATGGGGTATCCGGTATGCAGGATACCGATAGTGGCCCCCGAAGCCACCTTAGGGAGAAATCCTCGAGAAAAGGTTATGCTACCGGAGGTGGGTACATGATCGATTCTCGCGTTGCAGATTCAAAGTCTTTTCCTGGTAAGTTACGGCACGCAGTTATGCCGTTGCCGCGTGGCCCTTTTTGATATGGTGAGTGGGATCCTGGCGTCCGTATCTCATGCAATTGAAGGTCGCCGGTTCCCAATATGAAATTCGGGTCGGTTCCTTGCGTAATCTTTGTAGCCCTATCGGGCTGCCACCCTCGGGCTTCCAACTTCCCATCATGACAGTGGTTCGCCTGGTGCGGCTTTTTTAACATAGTGGACCCCGACCCCCTTGTCATTGATGAGTTCATTTGATATTTGGGTCTGGAGGTAGTTTCCATCCAAGCGTTGCGGGGGATTACTAAAGAAAGAAAGTCTGCACGGGGAGAGAACTCCTTAGGCTTCCATCTGATCTTTCGCTTAGAGCTCTCCGCCGTTGCTACGTTTGTTCTACTTCTGCTCTACTTTGCAGCGATGGAGTTGGGTCTTCATCATAGTCGGATCAAGAGCAACAAAGAGTTGTTG
This sequence comes from Tuctoria greenei, assembly GCA_036927565.1. Classification (NCBI taxonomy): domain Eukaryota; kingdom Viridiplantae; phylum Streptophyta; class Magnoliopsida; order Poales; family Poaceae; genus Tuctoria; species Tuctoria greenei. The sequence continues at coordinate 95,374,682 of JAYESD010000005.1, forward strand.
AGAGTACACACCTTCATGGGGTGGTCGAGCGACTCGTTCAACAACTTGATTCACCTTGGCAAGCTCCCCTTCAAGAAGGAAAGCCCCGGCGAGGTTGTGTACTTTTCAGCGTTCGCCATGGCGGGGCTCATCCCGTCGTTCTCCAGCTTCTTGTTGATGCTGCTGGACTTCTACGGCCTGCAGCTCCACCATCTCAGCCCCCACTCCTTCTTGCTAGTGGTGACATTCGTCCACTTTTGCGAGATGTGGGTGGGTATGCCACCCTGCGTCGAGCTCTTCGAGACCTTCTTTAAGGTCCACACCACCTGAAAAGGGAATGAGCTTCTCGGCTTCTACTACTTCGTGAAGTGCAAAAACTTGCCCTTCAAGTACTTGTAGACATTCCCTTCCGGGAAGTGGGATGGATGGAAGAAGGATTGGGCAGTCATCAGAGTCGATCGCCATGACGTGTTGGAGCTGCCTGACAGCCTTCCCGCCGTCGATACCGATGCCCAGGAGGTGGTCCCGAAGCTGTCGGAGGCATATAAACCGATACTGATGAGGATCCGGGAGTGCGTGGAAGGAGGAGTGACTCCCTAATGGTGATTGCCAACTTCTTGACCAACCGATGGGTTCTCCTGAAGATGAGGGAATGGCTTGCGTGGGCATTCAGTGGAGAGATAGATCCATACTGGACGAATACTGGTACCGGGTCAAATTTGGATGAAAAGGCTTTGAAGCTCCATCTCCAAAAACTGCACCACGGAGCCATCCACCCTGATGATTTGACACCTCCGATGGAGTTCCTGCCCGTGAACATGGTTCTGGAGTTCAGGAGGGAGCTGCGGAAGAAGATGCCAATGCTTGATGACTTGGGTGTTGTGGATAGGCATCGGAGCACTCCTCCAGTAGGGATTGTGATCCCCGGAGTTTCTTGCCCTCATAAAGGCTCCGGGCCTACGCCTATCAGAAGAAAAGGCAAAATTCCCGCAGCTTCACCTCCCAAGAAATCAGCCTCAAGCCGAGGCAAGGAGGAGGCTCCCGTCGAAGCTCCGGGTCACAAGCGAAAGCTGACAAGAAGAGACAAAAGTAGTGCGGGGGACACTCCAAAAGAAGTGACCCCGTAGCCTCTGTTAAGGTCTGTGGTAGTTGTGCCCCTAGCTCCGACTGGTCCTTCGGCTCTAGTGCCCACATTGGGCTTTGGGTCTGGCAAGGCAACTCTGGCCCCGGTGCCGGTGTAGTGCTCTAGGTCTGGAGCAAGTCCTTTAACGATAGAGGTATTGGGTGAGACAGCGCCGGCGACTGCCTCAATGCCTGGCACGAAGCCCGCAGCTTCTGCCACACTAACGACGGCAGGCTCTTGCTCCAGGCACCGACTGGAGTGGCAATGTCCCTAGGTAAGGGCTGGTTCTTTAGATTTTATCTTGATTTTGTTTCTTGCTTTGTCTTGAAATCTCTACTCTCTATTTCCAAAGTGTCGAGAACAAGTACACAGCTCTAGTGCCTACTGCAACCCGAAGACTTCACTCGCTGAAGCTCCCATCCCTCCTCCTTTGATCGTGGCGGATGACATGACAGCTCCGACCCCACCTGTCGTGGAGATGACTTCTGTACCAACAACCGAAGAGCCCATGATAGCGCCAGACCACGAGGAAGAGATGCTTGAGCAAGCTTCAGCTATCTCGAAGCCAGCTGTGGAGGTTCCGACATCTATGACAGAAGTTGATGAAGCTCTGGTGGAAATCCTGGCACCAGCTTCAGAGGTGGCAACACCAGATGTGTCCTTGCTCGGTCCTACACAAGGGAATCCGACTGCGAGAACTTTGGCTTTAGCGCTGAAGGATGAAGTTGCAGCTGCAGGACCCTCCTCATCAACTCCGAAGGTAGAAGATCAAGCTGTGGGACCTTTCTCACTCACACCAGAGATGGATGAATTGCTGGAGACTGACCCCAATGATGTCGAGCTGTTGGAGTCAATGCTCGTGCCATGGACTCCAACGTCCGTCCCAAAAGACTTGGAGGAACTAGAGGACAACCCTCAAGCAGGCTCAGAGCCAATCCCTCTAGAGCTTTCAATTGAAAACACTTTCTCCAGCCTCCGACAGGTCCAACTTGCATTCAACTACAAGCGTAGGTCCCTTGAAGAGGAGGGTGCCACGCTAGGGCATTGGCGCCAAAACCTCTTCTTTGAGAAGAAGCTGACGCAGTCCAGGCTCGTTGAATAGAAGGAGTGGGTGGCTTTGGAGAAGGCCCGACAATCGCATTTAAATAAGGCGATGGATGAGCGAGAGGCCGCTATTAAGGCCCGCAAAAAGAAAACTCAAGAGATCTACGAGCACGCGCAGGTGGCTCGTGAAATCGCTGACAGCTGCTCGGAGAGTCTCAAAGAGTTATGGGAAACCCTCCTCAAGCATCAGGATGAGCTCCATAATAAGGAGGTTAACCTCCAAGAGAAAGAAGATAAGATCCAGCAGTAGGAGGACGAGCTCTCCTAAAAGCTGGCATGCGGTGAGCAAGACATGGCTAACCGTGTGAAAGAGTTCGAGTCTTGGTGCGAACAAGAGAAGCACCAGTTGTGGCAGGCAGGTCAAGATGTTAGTGAAAGAGAAATCGTTGTCTCTGCCCGGGAGGACAATATGAAGGCAAAGGGGAAGGACCTTGCAGACAGGCGAGGCCATGTTCACCAATGAGAGAAGAATGTTACTGACCAAGAAAAGTTGTTGGTTGAGCAAATTCAGCATCATGCCATGGAGGTCGAGCGCTTCTCAACGGAGAGGTCTGCAGAGCTATCTTCTGCAAGGAGGTCACTAGAGGAGCTCCGAAGTGCAAGAGAGATAGAGTCCCAGTAGATCTAGGACTTCCTCAGAAGGGCAAATGAAGATCTGGTACCTTTCGGATTCAGCCCAATTTGACACTGATCCAGAGTCAGAGATGGACAAAGCCTTGGTGGCACTCAACTACGCCGGTGCAAAGCTGGAAGCTATCGGAGATGTGGTCGTCGATGAGATGGAGACTGGAGGAAAGTCACTAGCTCGTAACATTGCAGAGTATGTGTTCATGTGCTTACGAAGCCGAGACTCTTTGATGTATCTAACTCTCATGTTCGAGGGACCCATCGTCGATGAGGAGAAAGCTGCCAAGGCCAGCGTCCAAGAAGCGGCCGAGAAGGTTGCTTCATTCTTCGTGAGGAACTTCAGTAGCTAGGACCTTTCTCTTTGTACCTTTAAATTGTAATTCTCCACTTTTGAATGAATGAAATCCTTTTGAATTCCATTTTTGTGTCTTCAATGCATTGCCCTTTATTTTGTTGGCACCCTAGTATCCCAGTCGTGCTTAAACCTTTGGTGATAGCGATGGAGCACCTGACGGTAGTGTGCATAGTGGGCAGTTGCTTGGCACCTTGCCTCATCGATGAGGTCTAGGTCTTCACACCGGAGCTAGTCCTGTGTGACTTCATCGAAGGTCCAAACCAAGAGGGAACCTGTTGTGATCTTCAAAGGAAGGACAGCTTTAGCTCTGTACACCAAGAAGAAGGGTGTCTCTCCTGTGGCCCGACTCGGTGTAGTCCAACTCGCCTACAGTGCAGATGGAAGCTCTTCTATCCAGTTGGCACCATGTTTCTTCAAGCACTCATAAGTGCACGTCTTGAGTCCCTTGAGTATTTCTACGTTTGCTCTCTCAGTTTGGCCATTGCTTGTCGTATTAGATACTGATGTGTAGCTGACTTGTATGCCGAGTTCTTCGCAATACTCTTGGAATGGTGCACTTGTGAATTGGGTTCCTTTTAATGATGATTCTGTTCGAAACTCCAAATCTGCAAACAATGGACTTCAAGAATTTCATGGCCAATTGTTTGTTGATAGTCACAACTGGAGTTGCTTCTGGCCACTTTGTGAACTTGTTGATGGTGACATACAAGAACTGATAACCCCGATGGCTTTTGGGAAAGGTCTCAAAATATACATCCCCACACAACAAATTCCCACGTGGGAGGTATAATCTGCAGTGACTGAGCCAGTGTGTGAATCTGCTTCGCGTGAAACTGGCACGCTTCCCACTTCTTTACCATCTCGATTGCATCTTGGAGCGTTGTAGGGCAATAAAAACCATGCCGGAAGGCCTTACCGACCAACGTGCGAGAAGATGTGAGGTTCCCACACTCGCCTCCATGGATCTCCACGAGAATCTCGTGATCCTCTTCCTGGGAAATGCACTGCATTAGAATGTCGTTGGCACCACGTTGGTAGAGATCCTCTTCTACCAACGTGTATCTTTTAGCCAATATGACAATTTGCTCAGAGGATACACCGTCTTCAATAAGGATGTTGTCTTTTAAATAGCTCTAGACCTCCAAGATCCATGTATCAAAACTGACTTGAGCTTTTGGATCATGCACGCTTGGTTGCTCGGAGCTTCCTGTAGCGCCTACGATACTTGGTGGACGACATGATAATAGGGCCACCGGGACCGCCGGCTTCGGGGTGCTAGTCTCGCCCTCATCACTCAGTTCAGCAGGCTGAGCGACAGGTGATGATAATCTCCTGACAAAAACCCCGTCAAGTGCTTGAGCCCCAGTTGAAGCCTTTGTAAAGAGGTCATCAGCTTCAGCATTGTTGAGACGCTGGACATGGTGGAGATCGAGGACGTGGAAGTCCTTCTGCAACTTTTGGACTTCAAGTAGATAAGCAGCAAGTTGAGGGTTATTGCAACAGCATTCACCTTTGACTTGCTTGATGGTGAGTTGCGGGTCACCCTTCACCAGGAGCTACAGACGCCATATGATAGCGCCACCTTGAGTCCGAAGATGAGAGCTTTGTATTCCGCCATGTTGTTGGTTGCCTTGAAGTCGAGGCGCACAATGTACTTTACTTTCTCCCCGGTCAGAGCGAGGAGAAGGATTTCAGCTTTGGTCCCCTGCTTCTGCACGAAGCCATCAACGTATAGAGTCCAGTGAGGCTCGGTGAAGACCGGGACCATAGGTTCCAACATCAGCTCAATGAGGCCCCCTGGACTTGATGAAGAAGGTGTCCACTCCGCCACAAAGCTAGCCAGTGCCTCACTCTTTATTACATGTCGAGGCAGGGATTCGAGGTCGAATTCTGCCAACTCTGCTGCCCACTTGGCAATATTTCCCATAGAATTGGGATTATGCAAAATAGCTCGCAGTAGATAAGAAGTTACCACAGATATCTTGTGGGCTTGGAAGTAGTGATGAAGCGTCCTTAAGGAAATAAGCACTGCGTACAACAGCTTATGCACCTCAATATACTGAGTCTTGGCGTCGTGCAGTACTTTGCTGATGAAGTACACCATTCGCTGGATAGTTTGGACCCTCTCCGAGGAGTTCAGAGCTTCTTCTTCATCAACTCGGACCCTCACGGAGGGGTCTAGACCTTCTCCTTCTTGAGTATGTACTCCCTCGAATGAGGGAGGTCTATCCACAGATATCTTGCCTTTAGGATCCATGCCTGGGGACCCTGACTCGCCTTCAAGTTGCTCCAGACCCTCCCGTAGGGTTCTAGGCTCCTGAGTTGAAGATGTTTCTGGTCTCTCAACAACCAGAACCATGCTAACAACCTCTATAGTTGTAGCAATGTAAAGCAGGAGAGGCTCACCAGGCTCGAGAGCTATCATGATTGGTAGTGTGGTGAGGAGTTGCTTGAGCTCCTGGAACACATTCTCTGCTTCTTTAAACCAATGGAATGGTCGAAACTTCCTCAACAACTTGAAGAAGGGTAGTGCCCGCTCTCCACCCTTGAGATGAATCGGCCAAGTGAAGCTAAACATCCAGTTAGCTTCTGTACATCTTTGATACGGGCTGGAGGCCGCATCTCTTCAATGGCTTTGATTTTCGCCGGATTTGCCTCAATTCCTCAGTGAGTCACCAAGAAACAAAGGAGCTTTCCAGAGCTAACCCCGAAGACACACTTTTCTCGGTTGACCTTCGTGCGTGTCAGGCGCAACTTATCGAAGATGGCTTGAAGATTGTCCAGGAGTGAGTCCTGATTCTTCACCTTGACGACGATGTCATCGATGTAGACTTCCACCAGGTCCCTAATCAGCTCCCCAAAGTTTTTTGCATGGCTCGCACAAAAGTTGAGGCAGAATTTTTAATACCAAAAGGCATAGTTGTGTAACAATACAACCCATCTACTGTGATGAAGGTAGCATGCTCTTCATTTGCCTTAGACATTGGAATTTGCTGATATCCAAAATAAGTGTATAAGAAACATAGTAACTCACACCTGGAGGTAGAATCTACTATCTGATCTATCCTTGGTAGTGGAAATGGGTCTTTTTGGTCATGCCTTATTTAAGATGGTGTAGTCGATGCACATCCGAAGCTTCCCACTGGCCTTTGGTATAACAACTGGGTGTCTCAGCCAACTTCTTGACTACTTATCTGATGAAGTTATGTTGCTCAACAGATTGCTTACAAGGCTTTTGTTGTATGGGTCGTGCATCGGGTTAGATCTTAAGACGGTGCTCGATCACTTCTCTCGGGATCCCAGGCATTTGTGACAGTTGCCATGCAAACACGTCGACATTTGCCTGGAGGAAAGTGACAAGCGCGAGTTCCTATTTGTCACCCAGACGTCCAAATATATGGGTGGTCTGGTTGGCATCAGAACCAATTTGGACAAATTTGACGGGGATGTCGGTGTCGCCGCTTGGTTGCACACGAGGTGCAGAAGATGAGCCAAACTGACATGAGCTCGGAGGTTGAGCTGCTAGCTCCTTTCTAGATTCATCCTCTTGTGCTGTAGCAAGCACATGAAGTTCTTCCAGCACAGTGACCCCAACGGTGTGGTCCCCTCGAATCCGGAGGACGCCTGAAAGAGTCGACATCTTCAACACAAGATAGTCGTAGTAGACCACGGCCATGAACCTATATAGGGATGGCCTGCCTAGGATCGCGTTGAAGGGTAGGTCGATGTGAGCCACATCAAACACCAGCTTCTCAGAACGGTAATTGTCCCGTGTCCTGAAGGTCACAGGTAAAGTAACCGATCCAAGAGGTGTGATAGCTCCTGGACCTACCCCAGAGAATGGGCATGAGGGTCGAAGGTCCGAGAGGTTGAGATGAAGCTTCATGAAAGCTAAAAAGCTGAGGAGATGAAGTCCCACGCCTCCATCCACCAAGACATAGTGGAGTTGGATGTTGTTGATAGTCAAAGAGACCATCATAGGCAACTGTCCATCTCCCACCATGTTCTTCGGACAATCTAAAGTGTCGAAGGTGATGGAAGTATCCATACACTTCCGATGTGGCTCCGCCTTGGCAGTAGGGGCAGCATCAGCCATCTCTCGATGCATGGTCATCAGGATGTGCCGGGAGGTGATATCCCAGGACCCTCCATACATCATATGGAGAGTCTTTCGATGCTCGTTGTGGGAGGTGTCGGAGTTGTCATCGATGGTGTTTTAGACCTCCTTTGACGCCATCTTGGTGTCTTGGAAGCCTAGCTCCTGGTTAGACGGAGCTTCATCGACTTTATGCTTCCCTTCCCGCTGACGGAATGGGATATCGTATTGACGCTTGCTATTGCATTTTGCAGACCTCTTGACCTAGCGACATTCTTCAATTCTGGGTCATCGATTTGTGGATTGGACACCACATCTTTTCACCTACGCCATCTTCAGACAAAGGTCGTGGTCGTTTGTCGGGGCATGCCCCCGACCACCCGAAGCTGCGGCAGCAGCACCAATTGGTGTGCTGGCAAGTGACTTCTTCTTGTCACTAGACTTCTTCTTCTTTTTCCACTGCCAGAGGCAGTAGCTTCAGCTTTGAAGGATTGTATAGCCTTCGCAGCAGATTTGTAGTGCATCTTACGGCCCTCCGCAGCTCTAGCACATTTGTCTGCCAGGCTAAAGAGTTTCATGACGATGTTGACATTCTTGGTTGCCAACTTATCCAGTATCCACTTATCTCGGACCCCTTGTTGAAATGCAACAACGACAGAAGCATTGGAGATAGAAGGGATGGTATTTCGTACCTGTGAGAACCGTTGGATGAAGGATCATAGCGACTCCCCCGAATTCTGCTGTACGACGAAGAGATTCAGCTCGGTGCCAGGCCGGGTGTAGGAGCTCCCGAAGTTGGCGGTGAACTGGCGACAGAGTTTCGCCCAACTGTTGATGGAGTCAGGTGGTAAGCTCGTGAACCAGGACCTTGCAGTCCCAGTCAAAGCCATGGGAAAGTAGTTGGCCATCACGACCTCATTGCCTCCAATCGCGAGGATTGCAGTGGAGTATATCTAAAGAAACTCGACGGGGTTGAATGTCTCGTCATATTTTTCTAGCAGATGATGCTGGAACTTGGGTGGCCAGTCGACCATGCGAAGGTGCATGGCAAGGGCCAAACAGCCGCTCCCAACTACAAGAGGAGAAGAGTTTTCTCGAGCAATGCGCCTCTCGCGAGGACGCTCGATGTTGACACGACCGTCTTGCTGCCTATAATGGCGATCGAGCTACGACCGGAGATCCTGCGTTGGAAGCCTTGTCACCGTGTGAGTACAGCGAGCCCCGAAGAGCAGTGACGTCACTTGCTGGGAGGGCGCACGTATCCTGAGCTGCGATGCCTGAGGACCAAGTCTACCAGACAAGGTCCTGTTTCATGAAGGTGCCTGCCCAGCATGGGGTGGACCTTGATTGCTGATTTCATTGGCTGCAGCTACAACAAAATGCTCCACATCATCACGCCACTATTCTAGCGCGGTGGGAGGAGCTCCCTATGGTGGTGGACGTTGGAGTAGAGTTCACGCTGCATTCAGTGCGTTGTCGGGGTTGTCCGTCGATGCAGAGACCAACACGAATACACCATCCTGCTGAGATGGTGGTGGTGGTGGAGGATCGACACCCGCCAGAATCACAACGTTGGCCGGCTGCAGCACGTTAGAGGGATTTTCTCTTGTAGGTTGCACAATAAGTCCGTTGGATGAAGCGCGGTGGAGTTCACCATCTTGAAAGCTTGAAAGCCCCCCTTCTTGGTGCTCCAAATGTCGAAGTGTTGACTCGGACACTTCCTTCGATACTACTAATATGTAGTCTTCGGAGGTTCGTACTCAGTTGGGGCGCGGGTCAAGATCCAGACAAGAGGTGAACACAAGGGGTTTTACGTGGTTCGGGCCGCCTGAGCTTGATACCCTACTCTACTGTCTGTGTGTTGATTGTATGAGTGTGTACTACCTTGTATGTGTATCAGATTGTCTATCCTTCTACCGTGCAGCGCAACCCTTTTATATGCTAAGGACTGGCTGTTAGAATTTATGCCTGGCCCGACAAGTGGCCCCAGCTGTATTAACTACCCTGTACATGATCTACAATGTTATTAGGGGTTAATTGTGTGATATCGTGCCTTAATAACAGCGTTACCATCCTTGATATTCCTCTAATCGTGCGTCGTTAATATGGCATTAATGACGTGTTAACCAGGTCTTGTAACGGCTAATTGATAGCCCTTGAATGTTCGTGCCGTTGGAGATCCCGTAGTCTTCCCGTTGCTGATGTAGGTCTGGACGTTGACACGTGGAAGCTTCAGATCCTCCCTCTACTGGGGATAGGTCCGGTGCCGTTGGACATGTGGCAGTGTCGGAGCTTCTCTGAGGTGGGAGGCAGGACCGGCTCTGCTGGACACATGGCTCCACCGGAGCTACCCTAAGGAGGTAAGTAGGTCCGATTTTGAGGGATGCGTATCCCCTTCGAACGTTTGTCACATGGACATAGGAACTTCTCGACTTTGCTTGCGGTATCATGGGGTACCCGGTACGCAAGGTACCCACAGTTTCTATTAATTATAATGCATATAACTACGTACTTACAAACAACCAATATAGTGTAATATTAATTCCGTATATAGCAGTCAAAAATATCTAAATTAACCTTGTTTGTGAGACCTATGTGCTAAATACATTAGCAAGGGAGTGTAAAAGTGGTTGTTCATATGAAGTTTTGGGCATACATGAAGTGTTTGACATGAAGGATTCTTTTGATGGATGAATGAGTGATGTGTCATAGCTTGGTTAAGTTTTGGATTGACGTATAGAAGGGATTGTGAGGATGTTAAGGGGTATGGTGTGGTCATGTGTTGAGCCTTTGATGGCTTTAGGTGTTTATGGATGTTTGTAACATGCTCTTTGGAGGTGCACACATGAGGCCTTATGTGTACTAACATAGAGACATGTGTGGATCAAAGAGCAAGTGAAAAGCTACCAGGGGAGCAGTGAATGGTAGATTAAAATTTTTTTCAGCGGAAGCAACGAAAACCCCTTGACTGAAAATTAATCTCATAGAGAAACCATGTGTGCGAGTGTTTCCAACGTGTTCAAAATGTGACAAATCAGTGTAGATCGTAGAGAATCAAGTCACGATGACACAACAACATGAATCAAAAGATAGCGTTAGGTAAAACTTAAGTTATGACTGAAACCCTAAGTAAAGGTCAATTTGTTCTAACAGAAAGCAAACAGATCTGCTACGCTGCATAGAAACTCGTGTAACTCAAAATCATAGATCCAATGATCGTGAAATTTCACATATGATAGAGTATTGAGTTGTAAATACAACACAAAATAAATCACGTCAATTGGATCTGTAGAACTCGAGTTACAATTAAAACAATGTAGAAAGGTCGGGCAACGCAGAAACTTGACGAGAAAGACTTGACGAAAACAAGTCGGACGGACAAGGCACAGAAGCTCCTCTGACATTTTATTAAAAAAAACACAAGAGGAACAGCCCAACATTGTGTTACCACGAGCTCTGACCTCCCTTGCTTATATAACCAGCCATTAGGCCAACCAAATCCTATGTAGGACTCCTACTCCTGCTCAGTTCCAACCGAAACTTTTCATAACCCCTCAAGATTATTCCATACGCAGATAGAAGCAATATTAAGACTTCCAAACACCTTAGGAACGTCATAAACATTCCTAAAGCAACTCAACTTCATGACTCACACAAAATCTAACCAAAACAAACTCTAAACATTCCATAAATGAACCATAACCACCTTAGTCGCAGCCTCAGGAATAAACCAGCCAGTTAGACCTTTCCGACCACATCTTCACGCCCATATCTCTTCACGATGTCTTGGAACCATGTTTCCATGTCCATGCACACCTTGCCCACGTGCAAACCCCTTCCAGTGACGTTCACGATACCTTCATATGCATTGTTCTTGACTCAAACATGCTGCGCGACCTCCCGATCAACTCAACTACAATTTCTCCCGAACTTGGTTGTTCAACCTCATATTCTCCCTAAGCATAGTTCAATGGATCCCATCACCATCCATATCTTTACCTCAAGCAACACCTGCACATGAACAAACAACCAAATCTTCCGAGCACAAGTTCTCGACTTAACTCACATTAGTCCGGTAACCACAACACCTTATGTGAGCACCTCACATAAGCATGTTGCAAACCATATCAAAAATGATATCAGCCATAACCACCAAAACACAACAAAAACTTAGTAAGAGAATACTAAGCAAACATTCCATAAGTCAAAAAGCAAGTTTGAAATATTGCAAGCTAGAAACAGATCCGCCGCACAATTATTTCAGCAAATAAAATTATCGAATAGATCAAAAGTGGTGCTGCAATATAAAGGCAAAAGATCGGACATTCCAATCTCAAATTCACGTGCAAAACACGTGACCTAAAGTTCGTACAGTCCTAACTAAGTAAATATTAAATGTTACTCCAAAAAATACTCCCACCATGTCGACTCACGCGCAGTTCATGTGAGTGAATGTTCGGACAGTCCGAAGCGTGAAACATGTGCAACTCATGCGAGAAAAAGCATGGACAGTCCAAAGCATGAAACACGTGCAACTGACGTGAGAAAAAGTTCGGACAATCCGAAACCATCGAGGGTAACCTTACTCCCAAAAATACATTGAAAAGTTTGGACAGTGTGTATCAGGGTGAATCATGGTGTATCAGTGTAAGCTCAAAACTTTGAATGTAAACCTTCACTTTTATTATAATTGCCTATGTATTCAGCACACATAGGTCTCATAATCTCACCCTTGATGAATGTGTGAGACATATGTGTGCTGAATACATTGACTATGGCGTTAAAAGTTTTGTATACTACCAAAACACCTTTATCATCAAGGTCCGACGATAGGTCCAGCTTTTTTTGGGTAGCTCCGGCAAGGTCCAACGTAAGGTCCAACTTGCTTTGGCTAGTTCCGACTTCTTTGTCTAGGTCTGACTAGCTTTTGTTAGCTTCGACTCTAGGTCCGACTAGCTTTGGTATGCTCCAGCGCTAGGTCCGACTAGCTTTGGTTAGCTCTGGCGGTAGGTCCTGCTAGCTTTGGTAAGTTCCGACGCTACTTCCCGTTAGTTTTGGTAAGCTCCAGTTCAAGGTCCGGTTAGCTTTGGCAAGGTTCAGAGCTTGATCGCAGTGGTTATGCTTTTAACTTTCAATGATACGTACTTGCTTTACATTGATGAAAAGTTTGCTTAGTAATCTTTTACTATGTTTTTGGTGTGTTTTGGTGGTTGTGGCTGATATCTTATTGCTAAAGTTTCAACATGCTTATGTGAGGTGCTCACGTAAGGTGTTGTGGTTTCGGAACTAACGAGAGTCAAGTCAAGGACTTGTGCTCGGATGTATTGGTTGTTTATACATGTGCAGGTGTTGTTTGAGTTCAAGACATGGCTGGTGGTGGGATCCATTGAACTAGTCTTAGGGAAAAGATGAGGTTCAACAACCAAGTTCAGGAGGAATTGTGGTTGAGTTGATCGGGAGGTCGCGCAGCATGATTGAATGAAGAACAATGCATATGAAGGTATCGTGGACGTCGTTGTAAGGTGTTTGCACGTATGTAAGGAGTGCATGGACGTGTCTACATGGTTCCAAGGCGTGATGAAGAGAAGCGGACGTAAAGAATTGGTCAGAAAGGTCCAACCGACTAGGTTATGGACTCAGGCTACGGCTGAGTCGAGTTTGACTCAAATATGGAAAGATTTGAGTTGGTTATAATAGGATTTCATGTGGGTCGCGAATTTGAGTTGTTTTAGGAATGTTGGATACATTCCTAAGGTGTTTTGAAGTCTTAAGGTTGCTTCTATCTGTGTATTGAAGAGTCTTGAGCAGTTATGGAAAGTTTCGATTCGTTAATTGAGTAGGATTAGAGTCCCAGTTAGGTTTGGGTTTGCCTAAGGGCTGGTTATATAAGCAAGGGAGGCCAGAGCTCATGATAGACAACTTTAGGCCTGTTACTTATGAGTTTAGATCAATAAAATTCGTAATCTAAAGGATCTTTTGTGCCTTGTTCGTCCGACTTGTTTTGTTCAAGTCTTTCTCGTTGAGTTTCTGCACAGCACTACCTTTCTTCGGTGATTTTATCATAACTCAAGTTTTTTGGATCCGATTGACGTGATTCTTTTTGGTTTGTCTTGAAAACTTGATTTTCTATCATCTATGAAAATTTCACGGTCATTGGATTTTTGTTTTTTGATCTACATGAGTTTCTTTGCAGTGTTCCAGAACTGTTTTCCTTGAATAGGACAGATTGACCTTTGTTCGATCTTTCGATAGTAACTTGGGTGTCTCTCGACGGAGTTTTGTGATTCTTGTTGTGACGTCTTCGTGAATTGATTCTCCACAATATATATTTGTTTAGTTACAATTGGTCACCTTTAGATTAGTCGCACACATGATTTCTTTAACAGATTGTTTTTTTTTTGCTCAGGGGTTTTTTGTTGCTTCCGCTGAAAAGTTTTAATCTACCATTCACCCCACCCCCCACCCCCCGTGGTAGCTTTACACGTGCTCTTCGATCCTACGATTGGTATCAGAGCCACGGTGCTCTAATCTTTATGATATGCACATGTTTTTGACTAATCATCATGGAGAAATACTCCGCAAAACCTTGTGTTTCTAGTGGTATTGATTTTCAGGTTTGGGAAGCATGTATGGAAGCTTTCATCCAAGCACAAGGCTTCGCAATATGGGAAAAGGTGTAAAAGCCTTGGGACGTGCCGCCAAATGACCAAGTCACGGCTACAAACTTAAGAGATGTCCACAACAACAACAAAGCCTGCAACTTGATAATCCAAGGAATAACTCAGAGCGACTTCGACCGTGTTGCACACCTCTGATCGACGTACGATGTGTGGAGAGCACTTTGTGACTACCACGAAGGATCCAACACGATCAAGGACGTAAGACAGGATATGTTCAATAAAGAATACATGTGCTTTGAGATGCAACCCGGTGATTCCATTGATGACCTCTGTCGGTGGTTTTGATCCGGCAGATCTCCCGACACTACTAAAAGTGTTTGTGGAGTTTGAAGTTTGGTGTGGATGCGCGGATATTCAAGAAGGTGAAATGTAAAATGACACAGGAGACACAAAGATTTACGTTGTTCGGGCCGCCTGAGCATAATACCCTACTCCACGGGGTGTGTTGGTGTTGTATTGGATGTATGAACTCAACTCAGGTGACGTGAGTTGAGAGCGCGTGTGAGCTGATCAGACCCGATTATATCCCTTCTATGTATCGTCGGTCTGTCCTTTTATAGTACAAGGACAGGACGTTACAAGTTGGTCTGGCGCGACATGTGGCCCCGGCGGCTACTAATATTGATACACATTTGACGCGCTTAATTACCCTTAATGACCGAGTTACGGGCTTTGACAGCGCCGTTACTGGTAATAAGGGTCGTCCGATCGTGTGTCATTAACATAGTATTAATGACACTTAATCAGGTCTTGAAGTCCTTGATTCCCCTTTGAAGATCCAGAGCTGTTGTGGAGTCTACCAGAGGTTTGAGGCTGAAGATCCAATGGTTGGACACGTGGCAGCTCCAGAGCATACTGTGGGGAACAGATAGATCCGTTGCCACCAGACACGTGTCAGTTCCGGAGCTTCCCTCAGTCTAGGGTTAGGTCCGGGGGTGCCGTTATTGTACATAGCCCGGAGCTTCCCCCTTGTGGGCGGTAGCTCCGGTTTGATGGTACACGTGGCGACCCTGGGACTAACCATGTTGGGGAAGTAGGTCCAGTTATGTCTGACATGTGGGCCTTCGAAGGTCTTCAAATCAAGTAGATGACATTTCCTTGAGATCTTTGCAATCTCAAGGGGTATACGGTACTTAGGGTACCGACAGTGGCCCCCTGGGCCCACCTCTGGGGAATACCCCTTAGGTGAAGTCATTCCGCCGGAGGTGGGTCCATCCTTCGACTTTTGAGCCGAGTCTTCAAAGGTCTTCAGATGTGCCGTTGGCGATAGTTTTGGGGTTAAATCCTCGCCATGTGGCATATCCTGCGTGCTACAAATGAGATCTTTGGCGTGCGGATCTCACGCAATCGAAGGTCGCCGGTTCTCGATTCGAAAATCGTATCGGTTCCACGTGTCTTGTCAGGCCGCCGCCTTCGGGCTTCCCGCCTTTCATGATGACAACCGTTCGCCTTGGTAAGAACCTCGACTTGATCGTCGGGGTGGTCCCGGGCCCGTCATCGGCAGGGTTAAATTTTTGAATAGTATCTTCGGCTTCCCTGCGGTTTCCATCCAAGCATTGCGGGGGCTTACTTAAGAAGGAAAGCGCGTACTGTCTGGGGTTCTTTACGCCTCTCATCTGAACTTGCGCTCGAACTCCCAAACTTGTGCTTGCTTTTACTCCCTTGCCTTGCTGTGCTGCGATGGAGTTGGGTCTCCACGAGAGCCGCTTGAAGACCGAAAGTGACCTGAAGAAGGTCCGAGCCCTCATGGGGTGGTCCCTGGACTTCTTCAACCACCTGGTCCACGCCGGGGGAAAGCTCCCATTCGAGAAGGAGCATGCTGGCGAGATGGTGTACTTTTCTGCGTACGCCATGGTGGGGTTGATCCCACCTTTTTCCTCCTTTTTCTTGATGATGCTGGACTTCTATGGTCTGTAGCTGTACCACCTTGGCACCCACTCCATTCTTCTAGTGTCCGTCTTCGTCCACTTTTGTGAAATGTGGGTGGGCATCCCCCTGCATTGAGCTTTTCCGGACCTTCTTCACCGTCCATACCACTGGAAGGAGTGATGAATACCTTGGCTTCTACTACTTTGTGAAGTGCAAGAAGTGCCCATTCAAGTACCTCCAGTCGTTTCCCTCTAGAAAGTGGGATGATTGGAAGAAAGACTGGATAGTCATCCGGATGGAGGAGCACGAGAAGCTGGAGCTTCCCGAAGGCCTCCCCAACATCGACACTGCGGTCTGGAGTGAAGCTCTGGTGTTGTCGGATGCCTTCAACCCTGCTCTGACCATGATACGCCATTGTATGGAGGGAGGATTAACTCCTCAGGCAGTATTTTGCAATTTCCTGGTCAACAGGGGGGCACTGCTGAAGAGGAGAGAAAAACTCGCTTGGACCCTCAACAGTGTGATGGACGACGACCGGGTCGAGACCGGGCTGAAGTCCAACATGGAGGGGGCGACCTTAGAGTTTCATCTCAAGAAGTTCCAGCATGGCATCGACGTCGCGGGTGATGACTTGACCCCGCCACCAGCTTTCCTCTCTCTAAACGTGGAAGTACAGTTTAGCAGGGAGCTCCGGCAAGCGATGCCGGTTCTTGACGACCTCGGTGTCGTCGAGAGACGATCGACTTCCAGGGTGGTGATCCCTGGGGCTTCTGAAGGTGGCTCTGCCCCTGCCCCGAAGACAAGGACCGAAGTCGTCGGCAAGGGCAAGGAGCTGGCGGCCGAACCCTCGAGCCAGAAGAGGAAGCTAAAGCATGCCGACGGAAGGTCCGTCAGGTCTACACCCTCTGCAGTAGCTCCTTCTCCCCGGAGGGGGAGGTATTCTACAACTGCGACGACTGTACCTGCAGCAGTGTCTTCCCGGGGTGCTAGCCCCGGGCATGTGACTCCAGTACCAGGGGCAACTGAGGTCTCTGAGTCCGGAGGTCCTTCCAGGTCGAGGGGGGCCTCGACTAAGGAAATGCCCGCGGCTGCAACAAGTTCCGGGGGGCCTTCCGGAGCTACCATGCCGGTGGCGGCCATGGTCAGTCCAGAACGCCCGGGAAAGAGATTCTGTGCAAGCTGGTGCGGAAGCCTTCCGAGGTAATTTTTAATCTTTACCTCAGACAGTTTTTTTGTTGTAGTAACTATTTTTTAAGTTTCATCATCCATCATCTGCAGCGTCCCCAAGAAGAGGAGTGAGGCTCCGCCCTCAGCCACAGCAGCTGAAGCTGTGAGGGCGGAGGCTTCTGCTCCTGTCCCGGTGCCGCCCTAAGTGGTGGCTGAAGCTGCGGCAGCTCCAGCGCCAGCTGTCGTGGTCATGGACCTCGACTCATCCCCCAAGACTCCCGTGGTAGCGCCGGACCACGGGAGAGAAGATGCGCCAGCGGCACCTGCCCCAGAGGTTGAAGCCCCTAGTCTTGATGCTGAGATGTTGGAAGCTTCTGTCGCTGAGCCGGAGGAAGCAGTGATTTCGGCCCCAGAGCTGGAAATTGTCAAAGCCCCGACGGTTGAGCCGGAGGTTATTGAAGTCCCGGCGAGTGAGCCGGATGTTGAGGAAGTCCCGGCGGTTGAGTCGGCTACCTCCAAAGCTCCGACCGTAGAGCCGGTTGCCACTGAAGTTCCGGCTGCAGAGCCGGTTGCAGTTGAAAACCTTCCGGCGCCTGAGCCGGTTGAGGTTGAAGCTCCGGCCTCAGGGCCGGTTGTTGTTGACCTTCCGGCGCCCGAGCCGGTCATTGCGGAGGCATCAGCACTCGAACCCATGATGGTCGAGGCGCCAACACCCGAGCCACCAGCGGAGGAGGAGCCCAGGCTGGTGCCGGAAGTAGCCCCTGCTCCGGATGTGATGACGGCGGAGGTGCCTGCTGCTGAGCCTGGGTGCCCTGATGAATTTGCTGGCCCCCTGCCTGAGGGGGCAAATGGAGACCTGGCGGCAGGGCTTTCGGAACAACTTCCGGAAGTCAGAACTTCTTCCACGGGACCCTCCTCAGTGGCAACTGAGGCTATCCCAGAGGACGGCCCTAGTGCCATGGAGGCTCAGGGGACCACTATTGTGGAGTGGGACCCAATTTTTGTAAGCGAGAACCCGCTGGAACTAGCGGAGGAGACTCCAGCAGGTCCGGACCCTATTCCCCTATCATTGTCCATTGACAACGCTTGCTCCCATCTGTGTCAAGTCCAGCTGGCGTTCTACCACGACAGCAAGGCTCTTGAAGAGGAGCGCCAAACCCTTAGGCGGTGGCGTAAATCGGCTCTACTTCGAGACCAAGCTGGCGCAGTCGAGGCTGGCAGACGACAAGGAGTGGATCAAACAGGAGAAGGTCTGCCTGGAATACTAGGGCAAATTATTGGATGATAGGTAGAGCTTGACTCATGCCCTCGACACTCAATCCCGGGCCATTTATGAGCAGACCAAGGCAGCTAATAGTGCGGCTGATGATCGCTAAGAAAGGCTTGAAGCCATTAACACTAGCCTCATCAAGCACCGGGAGGCACTTGAGGAGAGGGAGAAGAAGCTCGAAGACGAAGAGCAAAAACTCCTAGAGCTGCGGGATGATGTCTTGAAGAGGGAGGAGGAGCTCGCTGAAAAGGTGGCTCTGGCTGACAAGGGCCTCGAGGAACGCACCAAGAAGTTGGAGGAGCGTTGCGTTGAGGAGGAGGAGAAGGCCTGGGTGCCAGGCCAGGAACTCTACAAGCAAGAGTGTGCCATCGCTGCCAGGGAGAAGAAAGTTAGGGGCCGGGAGAAGGACCTGGTCGACCGCCGGAACAAGATCCAACTCCGGGAGGAGGAGCTCAGAAAACTCGAGAAGCAGGTTGCTGAAAAGATTCAGAAAAATGCCAAAGAGGTTGAGCGCCTTGCTCGTGAGAATTCTGAACTGGCGGCGGCCAGAAGATCCTTGGAGGAACTGAAGGGCTTCAGGACTGCGGACTCCCTACAGGTTTGGGAGTTCCTGAGCAAAGCCAATGACGCGCTGACACCAATGGGCTTCAGTCCCGTGCGTCCGGATGATCCGAAGCCGGAGCCGGACCTGGCATTGCAAGCGTTGAGCTCGGTGGGTGACAAACTCTCCAAGGTGGGTGACGCCATCACGGACCAGTTGGTGGCTGAGGGGCAGTCCCTGGCGAAGAACGTCGCAGAGTATGTGCTGACGTGCTACACCAGCCGGGATGCCCAATTTCCTCTGGACCCGGTGCTTAAAGGTCCCATCGAAGGAGAAGGTGAATCCACCCGAGCCAACGTGTTGAAGGTTGCTCAGAAGGTCACCAAGTTCTTCCATAGGGTCTAGGACCATCTCTGTAGCTCCCACTTGTATTCTCTCTTTTTCTTCCCCAATTTTGTAATCCCTTGTCTCCAGATGAATGAAATCCACAATTTTTTAATGAATTTCATTTTTTGTCTTCAACAGTTCTGTCTTCACTTGGCCCCCTGGTAGATGTACACAATTTGATTGTGAACATGTACCAAGAGGATATTGCATTTTGTTGAAGACTCGTTTGCTTCGAACTTGTAGAGTGTAGGTCCGAAGTCTTCGATAGTGAAGGCCCCCTGAGGTTGTCGGAGCTCAGAAGCTCCGGCATTGACTACCGCCGGAGCTTAGTAGCTCCGGCAATAGTCCCTATCAACGCGTAGAGCATCGATAGTTAGCACTCCGGGGTGTCGGAGCTTAGTAGCTCCGGCAGTGACCTTTGCCAACGCGTAGCTTGTCGGCAGCAGACTCCGCTTGTGGGGTCTTCTCAACATCTTTTATTTTGCGTCGACGGCTGGCCCCCCTAGCTTTGCCGGAGCTTGGTTGCTCCGGTAATGCTCGTTTTCAATGTTTAACATCGATCACAAGCCACCTAGGGGGAGTCAGAGCTTTGTTAGCTCCGGCTTTTCTCCATCAATGTGGATTCTTTATTTTTCCTGCACACTGAAGCCAAGAAAAATAGTAAAATTCGCTCCTTGCCTATAACTTCATCGTGGCTTACGATTCCCAAGAAAGTTTTAGGTCAAACACAATTCTGAATACAACCGAATGTGTTGCCTTCTTTCTTCCAGATCCAATTGTACTTGGACCCGCCTTACTTCGGCCTGTCGCGGTGTAGGTAGAGTGGCGTACTTAGGGTGCTTGACCAGGCTAAGTCGATAGCACACTCCAACCCTAGATTGGCTTGGCGGCATTCAGGCGAGTGGGCCATGAACAATATTTGAATCCAAAAGAATTGACAATACAACTCGAATTGTACATGAACTTGTCGAACTAAAATTTCTTAAGAATTGCACAACTTTGTTATAGACAAGAAAGAGAAAAATAAAAAATGTTGAGCCTGTACAAAATAAATGCACGTGGAGTACGGGGTTGCCCCCAGCAGCTTGAACAGCGTGATGACCATTGGATGATTCAGCAGCTGAGTTCACCATTCTTGAAATCTCAGGCGCCCCCTTCCTGGCGCGCCAACTGTCGGTGGTTTTGATCCGTCAGATCTCCCGACACTACTAAAAGTGTTTGTGGAGTTTGAAGTTCGGTGTGGGAGCGCGGAGATTCAGGAAGGTGAAATATAAAATGACACAGGAGACACAAAGATTTATGTGGTTCGGGCCGCCTGAGCATAATACCCTACTCCACGGGGTGTGTTGGTGTTGTATTGGATGTATGAACTCAACTCAGGTGACGTGAGTTGAGAGCGCGTGTGAGCCGATCAGACCTGATTAGATCCCTTCTATGTATCATCGTCCTGTCCTTTTATAGTACAAGGACAGGCCGTTACAAGTTGGCCTGGCCTGACATGTGGCCCCGTCGGCTACTAATATTGATACACATTTAATGTGCTTAATTACCCTTAATGACCGAGTTACGGGCTTTGACAGCGCCGTTACTGGTAATAAGGGTCGTCCGATCGTGTGTCATTAACATAGTATTAATGACATTTAATGAGGTCTTGAAGTCCTTGATTCCCCTTTGAAGATCCGGAGCCGTTGTGGAGTCTACCGGAGGTTTGAGGCTGAAGATCTGACGGTTGGACACGTGGCAGCTCCAGAACATACTGTGGGGAACAGATAGGTCCGGTGCCACCAGACATGTGTCAGTTCTGGAGCTTCCCTCGGTCTGGTGTTAGGTCCGGAGGTGCCGTTACGGTACATAGCCTGGAGCTTCCCCCTTGTGGGCGGTAGCTCCGGTTTGATGGTACACGTGGCGACCCTGGGACTAACCATGTTGGGGAAGCGGGTCCGGTTATGTCTAACATGTGGGCTTTCGAAGGTCTTCAAATCAAGTAGATGACATTTCCTTGAGATCTTTGCAATCTCAAGGGGTATACAGTACTCAGGGTACCGACAACCTCTTTGCTCGCTTTAATAAAATTCACAGCAACTTGCGTAGCGTCAATGTTAATTTTTCAGATGCTGAAAATTCTAGCCAAATACTAAGTGCATTAGACATGTCAATTTGGGAGATGAAAGTCACATCTATTCGTGAATCTACTGTCATGAGTACACTTAAATTAGATGTGCTATACTCTAAATTGAAAACTCATGAAATTGACATAATCTCACGTAAGAACTCCAACAAGTCTCTTGCATTTGTTTCTCAATGTGATATGTCTACCTCCGGCCAATCATCATCTAGCAATACACTTGCTTTGCTGTCTTTATGATGTGTAGGTTTAGGCCCGATCTTCCGAAAGGTATGTCCATTGGGGTGGAGAACTCGACGTTGATGATCCGCGGCACTCGAGCGGTTCGAGTACCCCTGCAATCACTACACCACAAATCCGTTGGTTATCAACCGTGCTGCTCACGCTTGACCTTGCCAAGAAGGCTAATCCCTGCAAGTGTAACCGAGAACACGAGTAAGAATGTCGAAGACACGATCTGAAATCACGAAGTTGGGGTCTCACAAACTGTAGAACTGCGATATTATTGATCTAAGAAAAACCCACTAAATATGACCGGCGGTTGCATTATTTAAAGGCTAGGGTTCGGCCAAAACAAGATTAGACGCGTCCCTAATAGACTCTTACGGGATACAAGGCCCAAAGACCGATTTTGTGGCGCAGCACCGGACAAAAATCTAGACTCGATTTGTTTCGACAATTCCTAGTGACTCCCGAGGTATTTGTAGGTGGGACCAGAACCATTGAAAATTTTATCTTCTCCTCTTTCCGTCCATTTTAAGGTGGACTGCTCCTGGACTCCGAGTTGAACTCAAGTCCGAGTTGTAAACTGCTTCCATCAACTTGTGGACGTCCCAGCTGGTTCTCCACGCTCCCAATGCCTCTTTCCTTCACTTGTTGATCTTCTATATTATTCCTAATAACAATTAAATCATCACATAGCAATCTATTCTCAAACTCACATGCAAAAGAAGTTAGGAGCGAATTCACCTGCTGATTTATTAACCGTGCTCGTGATCTTGTGATTGGTCCTTGCATTTCAATGTGTCTCCACTGTTGTGATGTCCTCATCATCCTCCCCCTCTTGAATTGGAGTCACCCTCTACTCAAGTTCATCTTTTTCTCCCAAGTATGGTCGCAAATCTGAAATGTTAAATGTAGGACTAACCCCAAAATTGGGAGGCAATTCAAGCTTATATGCATTATCATTAATCTTTTCAGCAATCTTAAAAGGACCAGCAGCTCGTGGCATAAGTTTAAATTTTCTCAAGTGTGGGAATCGCTCTTTTCTAAAATTTAACCACACCAAATCACCCGGTTCAAGTTTTACTTCGTTTCTACCTTTACTACCTGCAATCCTATACTTCTCATTCATTATTTAAATATTTTTCTTTGTAGTTTCATGCATCTTAAGAAAGAATTCAGATTGTTATGTAGCATCCAAATTTATAGTTTCAGAAGGAGGCAAAGGTAGTAAATCAATAGGAGCATGGGGATTGAAACCATACACTACCTGGAATGGACTTACCTTTGTCATGGAGTGAATGGATCTGTTGTAAGCAAATTCTATATGTGGTAAACACTCCTTTCACAAATTTAAATTTGTTTTTAAGACAGCCTGCAACATAGTGTATAAAGTACGATAAACTACCTCGGTTTGTCCATCCGTTTGTGGGTGACATGTAGTTGAAAACAGCAACTTGGTTCCCAATTTATACCACAAAGTTCTCCAAAAATGACTTAAAAATTTTGCATCACGATTAGAAACAATGGTATTTGGCACACCATGTAAACGAACAATTTCCGTCATAAATAAATCAGCAATGTGTGAGGCATTATCATTCTTATGACAATGTATAAAGTGTGCCATTTTGGAGAAACTATCAATAACTACAAAAATACTATCACTCCCCCTCTTAGTCCTAGGCAATCCCAAAACAATGTCCATGGAAATATCCTCCCAAGGTACACTAGGAGCAGGAAGAGGCATATAAAGACCATGTGGGATTAAGGCGAGACATAGCTTTATTGCAAGTAGTACATCGTGACACGTAGCGCTCGACATCATGCCTCATCTTTGGCCAAAAGAAGTGTGTGAACAGCACATCTTCAGTTTTCTTCACTCCAAAATGTCCCATCGAACCTCCTCCATGTGCTTCCTGCAAAAGTAATAGACAAACAGAGCTAGCTGGAACGCATAGCTTGTTAGCACGATAGAGGAGACCCTCTCGCAGCACATATTTATTCCAAGTTCTTCCTTCTCTACAATTTTCAAAAACATCTTTGAAGTCCAAATCAGTAGGATATAATGCTTTTATTGTTTCCAAACAAAAGATTTTTTGATCAAGTTGGGACAGCTTGGTATAACGCCTAGATATTGCATCGGCAATGACATTTTCCTTCCCTTTCTTATGCTTAATGATGTATGGAAATGACTCTATGAACTCAATCCATTTAGCATGACGTTTATTCAGATTGGTTTGACACTTAAGATACTTCAATGATTCATGATGAGAATGTATGATGAACTCCTTAGACCAAAGATAATGTTGCCAAGTTTGTAATACTCGCACTAAGGCATACAATTCCTTATCATAAGTGGAATAATTCAGAGGACTGTGAAGTTTTTTACTAAAGAAAGCAACGGTTTTACCTCCTTTTAGGAGAACGCCTCCAATACCAAAGCCACTTGCATTGCATTCTAGCTCAAAGGTCTTGTCAAAATCAGGAAGTTGTAGCAATGGTGCTTGTGTAAGCCTCGATTTGAGAGCATCAAAAGCTTGTTGCTGCTGTTAGCCCCTTCGAAACGGCGGTCCCTTCTTCGTTAGCTCATGTAGAGGTGCTGCAATGGTGCTGAAATCCCGCACAAAACGCCGATAAAAACCTGCAAGACCAAGAAAACTACGAACCTGCGTGACAGTTGTTGGGGCTGGCCAGCTGGTGATTGCTTCAATTTTTACCTCATCCATCTCAATTCCCTGCGAAGAAACGACATATCCATGAAACGAGACTCGTTTGGTGCAAAAGACGCACTTTTCGAGGTTACCAAACAAACGTGCATCTCTCAAAATAGTAAAAACAGCATGTAAATGATCAAGATGTTCATCATATGACTTGTTGTAAATGAGGATATCATCGAAGTAAACCACCACAAATTGTCCAATAAAAGCAATTAAAACCACGTTCATTAATCGCATAAAGGTGTTGGGTGCATTAGTTAACCCAAAAGGCATGACTAACCACTCATAAATTCCAAACTTGGTTTTAAATGCAGTTTTCCATTCATCTCCTAGTGCCATTCTAATTTGGTGGTACCCACTACAAAAGTAAATTTTTGTGAAGATGATAGCACCACTCAATTCATCAAGCATGTCATCTAAACGAGGAATAGGATAACGATATCGAATGGTGATGTTATTAATCGCTCGACAATCAACACACATGTGCCAACTACCATCTTTCATAGGAACCAAAAGAACAGGAACGGAACAAGGGCTAAGGCTTTCACGAATGTACCCGCAGTCCAAAAGATCTTGAACTTGTCGCTGAATTTCCTTAGTTTCCTCTGGATTCACCCTGTATGCTGCACGATTTGGCAAACTTGCTCCTGGAATCAAATCGATCTTGTGTTCAATGCCTCTCATCGGTGGTAAACCAGGGGGTATCTCATAGGGAAACACATCCTCAAACTTCTGCAAAAGGTTAGCAACAACAGGGGGCAATTCAATAGACAATTCATGAAGTGAAAACATGGCTTCTTTGCATACTAAAGCATAGCACATCCCCTTAGCATCGAATAAATCAACAAGTTCAGATTTAGTTGCGAGCAACGATGGTGATTTTAACTTAATGACTTGCTGTTTTTCATGTTCTAGTTTTGTTGCTTTCCATCACAAATTTTACTATTCTCAAAATGCACAAATTTAGCAGGAGTCATGGGGAGCAAAGTGATTTTCTTTCCCTTGTGCATGAGAGTATATTTATTAGTTCTACCAAGATGAATAACATCTGTATCAAATTCCCAAGGATGACCCAATAAAAGAGAACAAGCATCCATAGGAACGACATCAAAATCAGCAAAATCATGGTAAGAACCAATTGAAAAATGTATTCTCACTGTTTGTGTTACCCGAACCTTACCGTTTTTGTTGAACCATTGAATGTGGTATGGATGAGGGTGTGCTCTTGTTGCCAAACCAAGTTTCTTGACGACGTCCGTGTTCACCAAGTTATTGCAGCTACCTCCATCAATTATAGTGTGTACACGGCAGTCCTTGACGATGAGAAACTGTAGGATCAAAGAGCACATGAAAAGCTACATGAGGGGGGGTGTATGGTAGATTTAAAAATCTTACGCAGCGGAAACAATTAAATCCCAACCTCTGGTAGAAAAACGATCCGTTAGAGAAATTGTGTGTGAAAATAATCTAAACGTATTTCACAGTGACAAAAGTGATATATATCAGAGAAAATCAAGTCACGAAGAAAACACAAGAAGAATCACTCAAATCCGTCGAGAGGAACTCAGGTTATGATCGAAAGATCGAACAAAAGTCAATCTGTCCTACCCAAGAAAAACAGTTCTGGAACGCTGCAAAGAAACTCGTGTAGATCAGAAACCACAAATCCAGTGACTGTGAAATTTTGACAGATAATAGATAATCAATTTGTGAAGACAACCCAAAGGAATCACGTCAATTGGATCTGTAAAACTTGACTTATGATAAATCCACCGACAAAAGGTAGTGCTGTCCAGAGACTCGACAAGTAAAACTTGTCTGGAACAAGTCGGACGAACAAGGCACAAAAGTTCCTTCAAACTACGAATTTTATTCAATAGAACACCAGAGGAACAGCCCCAAAGTCGTGCGCCACAAGCTCTGGCCTCCCTTGCTTATATAACCAGCTCGAAAGCCAACTCAACTCAAATCAGGACCCTAATCCTACTCCCTTCACGAATCGAAACTTTCCATAACTGCTTAGGACTCTTCTATAGGCAGATAGAAGCAATCTTGATATGCCCACGCCGACCACACCATCAAGTATACCGACTACATCAAGCAAGATGGAATAATCATCAAGTCAAGCTGCACCAGCTCATATTTTCGATGGACCAATTACTCGTAGCCGAGCTAAACAGCTACAACAAGAGGTGCACGTGCTACTTTGTGAAATTCCATTTATTAATGAGAATTATATACTTCCTAAATCGTACATATTTCTATTACTCAGGTTCACCAAGGAGGATGACAAGGACACGCCGAGACTGAACCAGAGAGGAGAACTACGTCGAACCAGTTCGGCCTGGCAGAACTATGATGAAGAAATAGTCATATCTCTTGATTCATAGAAGCTATGAAGGTCCATGAGTACTTGTTGGAAAGGTGCTGAAGTCAGCTTTCTAATGGCATTAAGTGCCGAGTGCTTTAGAGCTCTCAGCTTGGCAGCCGAGTGATTTTGGTGCAGACTGTTCAGAACATCAATAGTCAGCCTGATATCCAAGATTCCGTGAGAAACTGTATCACTCTACAATATTTCGTGAAGCATGCTACACATGGTGTGAAAGTTTATCAAATTAGATTTCCAACGAATCTGGTCCCATGTCTTTTGGATGTCCCTAGGTGGAGTTATGATTAAAACATTGAAGACCACTCAAAAGGCAAGAAGACATGCGGGA
Source organism: Tuctoria greenei (assembly GCA_036927565.1). Classification (NCBI taxonomy): domain Eukaryota; kingdom Viridiplantae; phylum Streptophyta; class Magnoliopsida; order Poales; family Poaceae; genus Tuctoria; species Tuctoria greenei. The sequence goes on from JAYESD010000005.1 coordinate 95,401,661, forward strand.
AATTGATGACCATTGCATGAATGATCAAGCCAGTTGGCCTTCCACCTTCCCACGTGGCCTTTTCAGTTCACATCTATTTTTAGACTAGTTGTTGGCATAAATACCTCTCTTTTTGTAAGCCAAGGGGAACTTTTGGATGAATTAAGATTATTCCGATGATATTTGCAGCCGAGCTACTTGAGTGTCTTACTCAACCCTTGTTCTTCTTGAACTTGTGGAGAGATCTCTCTAAGATCCACTAATTCGTGCTCTGTGGGTTCCAGTACGGCTGCCCCTTCTTGTGTGGATTAGCTCCGGTTGTGGTTCTGCGGTCATTCGGAGACCGAGTCGAAGTCTTCGCGGTTTTGGTGTCTCTCCGCGTCGCTTGGTCGCATCCAACCTTGGTCAGGTATAAAGCTATTTATCCGCGTTGTTTCTACAGCAAGTTGTCTTGTTCTTGAGCCTCCTGTCGTGAAGATCGGGCCACCCTTCGCCGAACGAAATTCGGTGAATATCATGTGGTAATCAGAGCTATCGTTGTCACGGTAGGTTCATTTTTTTTATCACCCACCCTCCCACCCTTTTCTTCAATCTGTTACAGTTTTCACCACCCACATATTCATCCCAGTGTTTATGTTTTACATATATTTGTTTGTCCTATAGTCCAAAGCCTAAAAAAATACCTATAGTCCTTTTGACTGTACTGTTATCTTGTGTTTGTGTTCTTCCAGTTGCTTGTCACCACCGTTTACCTATATCTTTTGTAATCTGCACCCCTGTTAGTGTTAGAAAAAAAGAAGAGTAAAAAAAAAAGTCAAAAAAAAGAAGAGAGAAAGAATACAGTAATAAAAAAAATGAGAGCTCAGTGAAAAGATCCTGAAGAATTTTGTGTTACGGTTGGGTGTTGAAATTTTCAGTTTTCATATCCAAGTTGGTGGTAATCTTGATAGCAGCAATTTTTTTTATCTTTTGAGCACATCTTTTTCACTTGATTGGCAGTACCTTAGCCCCTCCTTGTTCAGCCACCTATAGCTCCACCAAAAACCTGAACCGGGACTTTCGATTTGTACTCCTTACGGCCTCTTTACCACCTCCGTTGAAGCTGTCACACCAGCACCATCACAGTTCTTGAGATCAGGCAAGAACTTGGGTAAGTAAGAGGTGAGATCGAGTGTGTCCATATATATATATATATATATATATATATATATATATATATATATATATTTTCTTTTTCTTGCTGCTCCTAACATGGCAGACTCAGATTCAAGTGGTCATGGTGGACACCATAGTGATAGGGAATCCCTGGTCTCACGGGATGAGATGCGTCGCATGGCTGATTCACTCATGGAGGCCATGGGCAGGCTCCTCGATGAGCGTCTTCCCGCGGCTAGAGGAGGTCGAGCATGTCATGATTAAGAGGACCGTCATCGAGAGGAGTCCGGCAATGGGAATTCTGGTTTCGGCCATGGATTCAATCGCTTCGGAGATGGCCCTGACGGATCTGGTGGTGGCCGCCATGCTGATTTTAATAATTACCATGGTGGGCGTCGCGCACATAGGCGCAATGCTGATGGTCGCCGCGTGCATTTTGAAGACAAAGAGTTTGAAGATCAAGATCATGAAGAAGGATCTCATGATCATGAAAATCCTTTCGGTCAAGGTGGCAGGTTTGATCAGCGTCATCATCGCCTGCCTGCTAATTTTGAAGAAAGGGAATACCATCTTGGTCGACATCCTCATGACAACCCAGATAACATCGCTTGTGTCAAATTGAGTATTCCAAAGTTTACTGGAAAGGTGAATCCTGATGAATTTCTTGAATGGGCTGAGCAGTGTGATCAAATATTCTGAGTACATAATCTTTCGGCTCAGCGCCGTGTGAATCTTGCTTTGGTGGAACTCTCTGGATACACTCTCACTTGGTGGAACCAAGTGCAGGAGAATCAACGTGATTTGGGATGCGCATATATCAATACATGGGAGGATATGAAGCAAGTGATGAAAAGGCGATTCGTGCCATCTAGCTATCAGCGTGATCTTAGGAACCGGTTGCAAATGTTAAAGCAAGGGAAGAGATCAGTTGATGAGTATTTCTAGGAGATGCAGCTACTGTTGGTGCGGGCTAGAATAAGAGAAGATGCAGAGTCAACAATGGCAAGATTTCTAGGAGGTCTTAATGACGAAATTTCTGGTTTTGTGGAGATGTTTCCATATCGTACATTGCAGGATCTTGTTGATCAAGCTATGCGAACAAAGAAGAAGATTCTGCAAGAGTCACGTGGAAAATCTTATGGCAGTTATTCTATTGCTGCCCCATGGCTGAAACAGCAGTCAAGTACTTTCTATGGCGGTGGACGATCTCAAGGGGCTGCATCCAAGTCTTCTCAATCATTTGTTCCATCGAAGATGGTAGCCTCCACCGCGTCATCACCAACAACTCAGCAGCGACCCGCTGCAAGTTCAGCAGCCCACATCAATGTCTCGGGAGCTACATCTTCTTCTCGAAGCAGAGAAATTGTATGCCATAAATGCCACGGCCATGGGTACATTGTTGCCCAATGCCCAAGCAAGAGGGCCATGTTGTTGAATGAGAAAGGTGAATGGGAATCCGAGAGTGATCCGGAAGATGTTGGACCAATATGTGATGAAGAAATTGAGGAGGAAGGGAATGAGATCCAGCCTGAAGAAGGAGAACATAATTGCTTTATTTCTCTACGAGTGCTTAGTGTAACAGCAGAAAAGGAAGACAACGGGCAGCGACATAATTTGTTCCATACCCGTGGACTAATAAAAGATAAGTTGTGTCACATCATCGTTGATAAGGGCAGCTGCAACAATATTGCTAGCCAAGAATTGGTGGACAGATTGGGACTGAAACCACAGTGTCATCCTAGTCCATACAAGATGCAGTGGCTTAATGATTGTGGTACGCTACGTGTCAGTCATACTGTGGCTGTACCATTCTCTGTTGGAAAATACAATGATCATGTGGGGTGCGATGTGGTGCCTATGCAAGCCTGCCAACTTTTGCTCGGTCGACCATGGCTATATGATCGGGATGTCCAGATTTTCGGAAGGACCAACAAGCTTTCTTTTGTGTACAAAGGAGAGCGAATTTCCTTGCTTCCTTTGACACCGGAAGAAATTTTGAAGGATGATATCAGGAAGAAACAGTGCGAGAGCGAGCACCACTTGTGAGTGAGCCACAAAAATAGTAAGGAAGAGTGTCCACAGCCAAATCAAACCCCAGAGTTGCAAGGAACCCAGAAACCGGGAAAAGAGGGTTTAGTAATGATGGCTAGGAAGGGGGATATCAAAGCATTGAGTGAACCCGATGCCATGTTCTTTGTACTTATCTACAAGGACACTTTTCTTTCTACTAATGCCTTACCCTCTACCCTGCCGAGTACTCTTTTGAATGTCTTGCAAGAATATGAAGATGTCTTTCCTCACGAAGTACCACCAGGACTGCCACCTAAGAGAGGGATCGAGCATCAAAATGACTTGGTTCCTGGTGCGTCACTTCCGAACAGGGCTGCATACCGCACCAACCCAGAGGAGACAAAAGAAATTCAGCGACAAGTGGAGGTGGATGCTGAGAAAGTCAAGGCTGTACACGAATGGACGCCTCCACAGAACGTGAGCCAAGTCAGAAGCTTCCTTGGACTTGTTGGTTTCTACCGGCACTTCATGAAAGATTTCAGCACGATCGCTGCTCCAATCAATGAGCTGACCAAGAAAGACATACCATTCAAATGGGGAGAAGCACAACAAAAGTCTTTTGAAGAATTAAAGAAGAAGCTCACAACATCCCCAGTCCTTGCACTTCCTGATTTCAACAAGAAATTTGAAATTGAATGTGATGCAAGTGGAGTTGGGATTGGAGGCGTGCTGATGCAAGAAAAAAGACCAATTGCATTCTTCAGTGAAAAGCTAAGTGGTCCGACTTTGAATTATTTAGTTTATGATAAAGAATTATATGCTCTCGTTCGTAGTTTGGAAACTTGGCAACACTACCTTTATCCTAAAGAATTTGTAATACATTCAGACCATGAATCATTGAAACATATTAAGGGACAACTAAAACTGAATAAACGACATGCTAAGTGGAGTGAATTTATTGAGTCCTTTCCTTATATTGTCAAATATAAGAAAGGTCAAGACAATATTGTAGTTGATGCTTTATCTCGACGTCATGCTTTGCCCACACAACTTGATGCTAAAATTCTCGGATTGGAAAGTATAAAGGAATTATGTGCCACTGATTCATACTTTGCGAACCATATGCCAAGTGCCGTAATGGCAAAGGATGGGAAAAGTATCATGTGCATGATGGATTTTTATTTCGCACTAACAAACTTTGTATTCCAGATTGCTCTGTTCAACTTTTACTCGTGCAGGAAGCTCATGCAGGTGGAATTATGGGCCATTTTGGAGCCAAGAAGACGGAGCAAGTGCTGGCCGACCATTTCTTCTGGCCAAAAATGCAACGAGACGTAGATAGACATGTTCTTCGCTGCGAAAACTGCCACAAAGCTAAGTCTCATCTGAACCCTCATGGTTTATATACTCCTCTTCCTATTCCTAATGCACCTTGGGAGGACATTTCAATGGATTTTATTCTTGGGTTACCACGGACAGAAAGGGGAAGGGATTCAATTTGTGTCGTGGTTGATCGTTTCAGGAAAATGGCACATTATATTCCTTGCCACAAGAGCGACGATGCTTCCCGTATTGCTGAATTATTTTTCAGGGAAATCGTGCGACTACATGGAATGGCACGTACCATTGTGTCGGATCGTGACACCAAGTTATTGAGATACTTTTGGAAGACATTGTGAGGCAAACTTGGGACAAGACTGTTGCTCTCCACAACATGTCATCCGCAAATGGATGGCCAAACTAAAGTTGTGAATCAAACACTATCAATGTTGCTCTGAGCTGTCCTTAAGAAGAACCTGAAACTATGTGAAGAAATGAGTTTGCATACAATAGGGCAGTACACTCGACCACTAGATTTTTTCCATTTGAAATTGTATATGGATTCACACCCACTGCTCCCATAGATCTTTTGTCTTTACCCATGCAGGAACGTGTGAACTTGGATGCAAGCAAGCGAGCTGAATTTGTCAAGAACATTCATGATAGCGCTCGGGCCAATATTGAAAATATGACCAAGAAGTATGAGAAGCACGCTAACAAGGGTCACAGGAAGGTGTTGTTCGAACCAGGGGACTTGGTTTGGGTGCACCTTCGAAAGGATCGTTTTCCAGAGATGCGCAAGAGCAAGTTGCAACCCCAGGCTGGCGGACCATTCAAAGTTCTATGCAAGATCAACGACAAAGCTTATGAAATTGATCTGCAAGGTACTTATGGTGTAAGTACCAGTTTCAATGTGTCCGACCTCTCTCCATTCTTTGGATTGGAAGAGTCGAGGACGACCCTTTTTTAAGGGGGGAGGATTATATGACCACGCTGACCACACCATCAAGTATACCAACTACATCAAGCAATATGGAACAATCATCAAGTCAAGTTGCACCAGCTCATGTTTTCGATGGACCAATTACTCATAGCCGAGCTAAAGATCTACAACAAGAGGTGCACGTGCTACTTTGTGAAATTCCATTTATTAACGAGAATTATATACTTCCTAAATCATACATGTTTCTATTACTCAGGTTCACCAAGGAGGATGACAAGGACACGCCGAGACTGAACCAGAGAGGAGAACTACGTCGAACCAGTTCGGCCTGGCAGAACTGTCATGAAGAAACAGTCATATCTCTTGATTCATAGAAGATGTGAAGGTCCATGAGTACTTGTTGGAAAGTTGTTGAAGTCAAATTTCTAATGCCACTAAGTGACGAGTGTTTTAGAGCTCCCAGCTTGGCAGCCGAGTGCTTTTGGTGCAGACTGTTCAGAAGATCAATAGTCAGTTTGATATCCAAGTTCCCGTGAGAAATTGTATCACTCTACAATATTTCGTGAAGAATGCTACACATGGTGTAAATGGTTATCAAATTAGCCTTCCAACGCATCTTGTCCCATGTCTTTTGGATGTCCCTAGGTAGAGTTATGATTAAAACATTGATGACCACTCAAAAGGCCAGAAGACATGCGGGAAATTGATGACCACTGCATGAATGATCAAGAAAGTTGGCCTTCCACCTTCCCACGTGGCTTTTTCGGTTCACATCTATTTTTAGACTAGTTGTTGGCATAAATACCTCTCATTTTGTAAGCCAAGGGGAACTTTTGGATGAATTAAGATTATTTTGGTGATATTTGCAGCCGGGCTGCTTGAGTGTCTTACTCAACCCTTGTTCTTCATTATTCTTCTTGAACATGTGGAGAGATCTCTCTGACATCCACTAATTGGTGCTCTGCGGGTTCCAGTACGGCTGCCCCGGCTTGTGTGGATTAGCTCCGGTTGTGGTTCTGCGGTCGTTCGGAGATCGAGTCGAAGTCTTCGCGTTTTCGGTGTCTCTCTCCCCATCGCTTGGTCGCATCCAACCTTGGTCAGGTATAAAGCTTGCTATCCGCGCTGTTTCTACAACAAGTTATGTTGTTCTTGAGCCTCCTGTCGTGAAGATCGGGCCACCCTTCACTGAACCAAATTCGGTGAATATCAAATCTTAAGACATCCAAACACCTTAGGAACGTATCCCACATTCCTAAAACAACTCAAATTCATGACCCACACGAAATCCTAACATAACCAACTCGATACTTTCCATACCGATCCATAACCGACTCTGCCGCAGCCAAAGTCATCAACTGATACGATTCGATCCTTCCAACTAGATCTCCCCATTCATAAACCATCTTCGGAACCATGTTGCCACGTCATGCACCACATTCATATACGTTCAAACACCTTCCTTCGATGTCCAGTAACCTTCATATGCACTGCTCTTGATTCGATCATCTTGCACGACCTCGTGACCCGCTCAACAACAATTCCTCCTGAATTTGGTTGTTGGAACCTCATGTCCTCCCTGAGACTAGTCAAAATGATCCTGTCACCAGCCATGACTTGAACTCAATCAACACCTACACATGAATAAACAACCAATCCGTACGAGCCCAAGTCTGCGACTTGACTCAGGTCAGTTCCGAACACAACACCTTACGTGAGCACCTCACATAAGCATGTTGCAAAGCATATCAACACGATATCAGCCATATCAACCAAAACGGACCAAAAACATAGCAAATTAATACTAAGCAAACTTTCCAATAATGTAAAGCAAGTTCGAAACATTTCACAGTAAAAGCAGGAACATCGCGATTAAGCTCCGAACCTAGCCAAAGCTAACCGGAGCTTGAGCCGGAGCTTACCAAAGCTAGTACAACCTAGCGCTGGAGCTTACCAAAGCTAGTACAATCTAGCGCTGGAGCTTACCAAAACTAGTCGGACATAGCGCCGGAGCTAACCACAACTAGTCGGAGCTAGTTATCTCAAAAGTCGGAGCTAGAAAAACATGTCGGAGCTAACCAACATAAGCCTGACCTAGCAGAACATATCGTATCTTAACAAAGACATGTCGGAGCTATCAAAGAAATGCCGGAGCTAAAAACAAAGCTCACCGGAGCTTACCCAAAAACATATCGGATCTAGACAAAGAAGTCGGACCTAGTCAAAACATGTCGGACCTTACATTGGACCTTGCCGGAGCTCGGACCTAGAGTCGGACCTTGCTAAAAAGATGTTATGGCAGCATTCAAAACTTTTATTGTCAAAGCCAATGTATTCAGCACACATAGGTCTTGATGAATGCATTGGCAACACCACTTAAGATCCGAACATTGGCATGAAAAGTTTTGAAAACAATTTTCCCCCTTTTGGAAAATCAAATAAGATAGAAATCAATTTCTCTCCCCTTATACACATTTCTCCCCCTTGCATAATTCACCATATTATCTCTCCCCCTTTGACAATGTATTCAGGAAGGTTCAAAAGAGAAATTTTAATTGTTATGAGCATATTATAACATATACATATAAAACAAAGCTCATCCAAGTCATCCTATCAAGTAACTTACACTATCACAACAATGAGATACATAAAGTAGTGTAAGCCATGCTAGAGATCAAATGTAGTTTTCAATTTAAGCAAGTCATGATCTCACAAACTTAACTATTTCAAAACCTGAAAGCATGACACTTGTTGTTGCATTTTATTATTTTTCAAAGCACAGATTTAGATCATATGATATTTGCAAGGGATTATATGTGCATCTGCCTTATTCTAACCAACCAAGCCAAGCCTATGTCATTTGACAATCAGAAGCTTAAGGACATGGTTTTAGTCATATACAACTTCTTTCAAGTTCATATCTATGTGCAATGATAAGCTATCTCAAAAGAAGAAGTGCGATGCATGCATATTCTCTTGATCTTTTCTCAATTTATATTTGTTCATAAGACTCATCATGTGAGTTGATTACTTGATTAATTCTTTATGATTAAAAGCACTTTTGAGCATGCAAGAAATTCAAAACAGCAAGAAAGTTTGACCATGATGAGATTTAGTGGAAGTAATTATTCCAATTACTAGACATGTCAAAAACTACAAAATGTATAACACGAGTAATGTAGTAAGAACTTTCAGAATGTAAAAGGAATCACAAAGTCATATATGTATGAAATACTATGCTCATATTATTTTAAGTTCAGACTCTCACATAGACTTCCCAAATTTGAAAACTCCCCCTCAATTTAAACCATGAGGATGCATAACCCCTATTTCACTACGAATGTAACAAAAATGAGTGAAATCCAAAGATTTTGTAAAAAATGTCAGCCAATTGTTGTGCATAATGTATCTACATGGTGAAGCATAATGTTTCCTTATTAAACATTATCACGGAGAAAGTGATACCTAATGTCAATGTGCTTAGTTCTAGGATGTTGCACGGGGTTCTTAGAGATGCAAATGTCACTAGTGTTATCACAAAACAGTGGAACACTATCTAGATCAACCCCATAGTCCTTAAGTGTTTGAACAATCCAAAGAATTTGTGAACAAGCACTAGCAGCAGCTACATATTCAGATTCGGCTGTGGATTGCGCAACTGAGTTTTGTTTTCTAGAGACCATGCAACAAGTGAATTACCAAGAAAATGACAAGCACCGGAAGTAATTTTCCTATCAATCCTACAACCTCCAAAATCAGCATCGGAAAAAGCTTTCAAAGTAAATTGAGGAAGAAGGAAGAAAAATGCCAAATTATTGAGTTCCATGTAAGTACTTGAGAATCCTTTTGACGGCTTGACGATGTGAAGCACGTGGGGAGGATTGAAACCGTGCACAAAGACATACGCTGAATTGTATGCTCGATCTTTATGTTGTGAGGTACAAAAGTGATCCGATCATGCTTCTATATTCTTTTTGATCCACGGGTTCACCATCTTCATCAAGTTCAAGTGTTATTGTTGTTCCTATTGGTGTCCTAAGAGGCTTTCTTTTGTCCATGTTGAAGCGCCTTAAGAGGTCTTTTATATACTTCTTTTGATGCACAAAGGTACCCTCCTTGGTTTGCTTGATTTGCAGCCCCAAAAAGTCCGTGAGTTCTCCAATCATACTCATCTCAAATTCTGAACTCATCATAGCTGAAAACTTGGACACAAGATCATGAGAAGCACAACCAAAGATAATATCATCCACATACACTTGAACGAATAATGATTCATTGCCATGCTTAAGCACAAAAAGAGTTTTATCAACCTTGCCCATTCTAAACACCTTTTCAAGTAAGAATGTTTTTAACCTATCATATCATGCTCTAGGGGCTTGTTTGCGACCGTACAAGGCTTTGTACAGTTTGTAAACTTGATTAGGAAAATCTAGATTTTCAGAACCCGGTGGTTGTTTGACATAAACCTCCTCATCTATGTAGCCATTAAGAAAAGCACTTTTAACATCCATTTGATATAGCTTAAAACCTTTAGATGCAGCAGAAACTAACAAAATTCTTATGGATTCTAATCTAGCAACAGAAGAAAAAGTTTCATCAAAATCTAGACCTTCAACTTGAGTGAAACCTTGAGCAACCTACCTAGCCCTATTCCTAACCACAACCCCATCCTCACTTTGTTTATTTTTAAACACCCATTTAGTTCCAATTAAAGTGTGACCTTGAGGAGGAGGAACAAGTTTTCAAACATTATTTCTTTCAAAATTTTCTAACTATTCTTGCATGGCAATAATCCAAGATTCATTATTGAGTGTGTGTGATATATCTTTGGGTTCAAAAGAAGCAACAAAAGCAGAATGAGCATGAGAGTTTGGATCGCAAAACCTGGACCGTGTAACTCGTTCGTGCAAGCTTCCAATAATCTATTGCGGGGGATGATCTTTGTAAAACCGTAGGGGAACAGATGTCTCACAAGCTTCTTCTTCTTCATATTCATCACAAATGGATGAGCTTGTGACTTGAGGAAGATCTGAATCAGCATTGATGGTTGTCGGTGCTGGTTGAGAATTAACATCCGGAGCTGAACCAAAGTCTTTAGCTGCTGAATTTTTTGGCAGAAGCTCCAATTCTTCCTCATCTTCAGTGAAAATGCTCTCCCCCTGAGGATATGTATCTGGACCTGCAATGTTTGAGCTAGTACCTGAGCTAGCTTCATCAAAAGACACTTCACAAGTCTCCACAATTTTGTTAGTGTTAAGTAAAAGCACATGGTAGCCTCTGGCATGAGATGGATAACCAAGAAACATGCCATCAATGGATCTAGGTTCAAATTTATCAAGATTACCATGTTTCTTAACAAAGCATTTGCAACCAAAGACCCGAAAGTGCGTAACACTAGGCCTATGTCCAAACCAGAGCTCATATGGTGTTTTATATAGCTTAGCGCGCAAGAAAACACGATTTGAAACATAACAAGCGGTTGCAATCGCATCAGCCCAAAATTTCCTAGGAGTTTGATATTCATCAAGCATAGTCCTAGCCATCTCAACTAAGGTTCTGTTCTTTCTTTCTACAACACCATATTGTTGAGGTACATATGGTGAATAAAATTGATGATCTATTCCATTTTTAGCACAAAAGTGATCAAAAGATTGATTTTTAAATTCAGTTCTGATATCACTTCTAACTACGTTTAAAGATCCTGGGTGATCAATTGATAATCTAAGAAATAAAGTTCTAAAGTGACTAAAAGCTTCATCTTAGATGCCATAAAGTAAACCCAAGAGTATTTAGAATAATCATCAACAATCACAAGAACATACCATTTACCTCCGAATGATTGAACACGTGAAGGTCCTACGGTGTCAAGGTGCAAAAGTTGACCCGGTTCAGTTGTCATGATCATTGTGAGAGGAGTATGTGATCCTGCAACCATGTTAGCATGTCTACAAGAAGAGCACACAATTTCTTTGTACCCTTTAAGCTTAGGCATCCCACGAATGCGATCAAGAGCACTAACACGCGTTAGGTGATCAAAGCCTACGTGACCAAGTCTACGATGCCAAAAATATAAGTCCTTTGAATCCTAGCAACTAGGCACCTATGCCTAGAGGAAGACATATCAAAATCAGCTTTAAAAATTCTTCCAAACCGAGACATGTTAAAAATAAGCTCACTTTTTGAACCTAGAACTTTGCTGCAGTTTTTATTGAAAATAATTTCCAGATTTTAATCTTGCAATTGTGAAACAAAAAGCAAGTTGTATTTCAAATTTTTGACAAGTGCCAAATCCTTCAAAGTGTAGTGATCATTTACTCTAACCGAACCCTTAGCAATTATAGGAGTTGAAGAATTATCAGCAAAAGTAACATTCTCTACACGTGACACCAAAGAGAGGCAGGAGAACCAATCTTTGTTACTGGTCATGTGGCGTGAGCAACCTAAATCCACAATCCAAATGTTCTCCTTCCTCAAACGTGTAACCTACATAGAAGCACAATACGGCGATGACTCAATAATGTAGTTAGTCAAAAGGCATTTAGGAATCCAGTACTGAGTCACAAGACGTGAAGCAGGAAAAACACGCGAAAGCTGAGATAAAACAACAGGTTTATGAGTTAAAGTTTGAAATTTTTTACTCTTAACTACTGACCTATAAGATGTTACTTGAGTAGCACAAAAATTAGGAGCTTCGGAGGCACAAACAGAAGGTCCGGAGGTAAACGTTGAATGTTTTTGACTCATAACGGCAGGTTGCATGTTCCTGGCATTCGGTTTAATATGTGCAACAAATTTTGTATGAAAGTTACGAGATCTAGCAAACATTCTTTCCCTTTTCTACTGTTTAGCTAGTCTATAACAAAAATCTATGACATGATCATCTCTACCACAGTAGGTACAATGAGATTTAACTTTGTGTTCATGTCTAGATGAGCAAACAACATTTTTATTTGAAACCGAATGAGGCAACACCCCTGCAGATTTGAAAACCACTTCTTTTTGTTTAGGAACTGTTTGAATCAAACCACTTCCTAATGACTTTACAATTTTTGGTGGATGTGCCTTAGCATGAGCATGAGAATGAAAACCTAAACCAGTTTTATCATTGCAAGACTTGGAAGAATTCAGCAGCAAGTTTAGGTTCTTATTCCCATTACAAAACCGATCTAATGTCATATGCATGTTATCAAGTTTATTAGATAGATCAAGGCAATTTTCACAAGAAGTTTCCCCTTTTAATTTGCAATTGGAACAATATTTAACTTCATGAGAATGTAAAGCATTATTCAATATTAAAATTTCATTCATAGCATCTTATAGTTTCTTTTCAATATCATCACAACTAGAACAATGCAAATCAATTCTAGAACAAGAAGCATCTTTTAAGTTTCCAATGTCAAGTGCAGCAAGCTTTTTGTTCTTTTCAATTTCAAGTTCAAGTCTATTTAGAGTGGAGGGGTGTGCAGTTCTTAGTGTGGACAATTGTTCATAGATTAAATCACATGAGGGACAAGAATCATCACTAGGAATCAAGGTTATCAAACGGTTGATTTCAGATTCTAGTGATTCAATTTTAGCAGCATTATCCCTAAGATTTTTGCCCTTTTTCTTAACAATAATAGTTGCACGAGAAATTGCATCACACATTTCATTACAGGTAGAACATACCTCATCGTCGTCACTGTAGTGTTCTACATCCTCCTGACTTGATCTTGATCTTGTTTTACCCGCCATGAAGCATAAATTGGCCAGATCATCATCATCTTCATCACTTTCAAAGTCTATATCGCTTGAACCGAGCTCTTGAAGTGCAGTGATGAAGTTGTTAATCATCTTGTGTCCTATGGTACCCTTCTTTTTTTGTTGGGGTTTCCAGAGGTGGTCTTGATCTTGTTCTGTTTTTCTTCACGGGTAGTAGGACCTGAAAGGTTAGGGCATTTTGTACGAAAGTGTCTTGTCTTACCACATTCAAAACAACGTTGAGGTCCGGAGCTTCCTCTCCTTCTAGTTCTCACATTTTGCTATGCTTTTGAGAACCTAGTAGATATTAGTGCTAACTCCTCTTCTGGAAATTCCTTGATCTACTCTAGGGTTAGTGAGGACAACAAAGCAAGAGAGTTGCAAGATGATGATTGGCTGGAGCTAGGCATATCACGTTGTGAGACAAATGCAATAGACTTATTTCGGTTCTTACGTGATAAGATGTCAATTTCATGAGTTTTGAGTTTAGAGTAAAGCACATCTAAAGTAAGTGTACTCATGATAGTAGATTCACGGAAAGATGTAACTTTCATCTCCCAGATTAACATGTCTAATGCACTAAGAAGTTGCCCAACATTTTCAGCATCAGAAAAATTAACGTTGACACTACACAAGTTACTGAGAATTTTGTTAAAGCGAGCAAAGAGATCATCAATGGACTCACCGGGTTGCATCTCGAAGCGCATGTATTCTTTCTTGAACATGTCTTGCCTTACCTCCTTGATCGCGTTGGATCCTTCATGATAGTCACAAAGTGCTTTCCATACATCGTATGCCGATCGGAGATGTGCAACGCGATCAAAGTCGCTCTGAGTAAGTCCTTGGATGATCAAGTTTCGGGCTTTGTTGTTGTTGTCAACATCCCATAGTTTTGTAGCCGTAACTTGATCGTTAGGTGGCACTTCGTAAGTCTTGTACACCTTCTCTCATATTTCGAAGCCTTGCGCCTGGATGAAAGCCTCCATGCGTGCCTTCCAAACCTAAAAATCAATACCAGCAAACACACAAGGTTTGCCGGAGTATTTCTCCATGATGATTAGTCAAAAACACATGCAAATCACAATGATTGGCGCACCGTGGCTCTAATACCAATTTTAGGATCGAATATCACATGACAAGCTACCAGAGGGGGGTGAATGGTAGATTTAAAAATCTTACGCAGCGGAAACAATTAAATCCAAACCTCTTTGGAAGAAAAACGATCTATTTGAGAAATCGTGTGTGAAACTAATCTAAATGTGTTTCACCATGAAAAAAGTGATATATATAACATAGAATCAAGTCACAAATAAAACGCAAGATGAATCACTCAAATCCGTCGAGAGAAACTCAAGTTATGATCGAAAGATCGAACAAAAGTCAATTTGTCCTACCCAAGAAAAACAGTTTTGGAATGCTGCAAAGAAATTCGTGTAGATCAGAAACCACAAATCCAATGACCGTGACATTTTGACAGATGATAGATAATCAAGTCGTGAAGACAACCCAAAAAGAATCACGTCAATTGGATCTGTAAAACTCGACTTATGATAAAACCACCTATGAAAGGTAGTGCTGTCCAGAGACTCGACGAGTAAAAATTGTCTGGAACAAGTCGGACGAACAAGGTACAAAAGTTCCTTCAAACTACGAATTTTATTCAATAGAACACCAGAGGAACAGACCCAAAGTCGTGCGCCACAAGCATTGGCCTCCCTTGCTTATATAACCAGCTCGAAAGCTAACTCAACTAAAATCAGGACCATAATCCTACTCCGTTCACGAATCGAAACTTTCCATAACTGCTTAGGACTCTTCTATACGCAGATAGTAGCAATCTTCAGACTTCCAAATACCTTAGGAACATATCACACATTCCTAAAACAACTCAAATTCATGACCCACACGAAATCCTAACATAAACAACTCGATACATTCCATACCGAGCAATAACCGACTCTGCTGCAGCCAAAGTCATCAACCGATACGATCCGATCCTTCCAACCAGATCTTCCCATTCATGAAACATCTTCGGAACCATGTTGCCACGTCATGCACCGCATGCATACGTGCAAGCACCTTCCTTCGACGTCCAGTAACCTTCATATGCACTGCCCTTGATTCAATCATCATGCGCAACCTCCTGACCCGCTCAACCACAATTCCTCCTGAATTTGGTTGTTGGAACCTCATCTCCTCCCTGAGACTAGTCCAAAGGATACTTTCACCAGCAATGACTTGAACTCAAGCAACACCTGCACATGAATATACAACCAATCCGTACGAGCCCAAGTCTGTGACTTGACTCAAGTCAGTTCCAAACACAACACCTTACGTGAGCACCTCACATAAGCATGTTGCAAAGCATATCAAAACGATATCAGCCATATCAACCAAAACGCACCAAAAACCTAGCAAATGAATACTAAGCAAACTTTCCAATAATGTAAAGCAAGTTCGAAACACTTCATAGTAAAAGCATGAACATTGCGATCAAGCTCCGAACCTAGCCAAAGCTAACTGGAGCTTGAGCCGGAGCATACCAAAGCGAGTACAACCTAGCACCGGAGCTTACCAAATCTAGTACAACCTAGCGCCGGAGCTTACCAAAACTATTCGTACCTAGCGCCGGAGCTAACCACAACTAGTCGGAACTTGTCATCCCAAAAGTCGGAGCTAGAAAAACATGTCGGAGCTAACCAACATAAGTCGGACCTTGCAGAACATATTGGAGCTTAACAAAGACATGCCAGAGCTATCAAAGACATGCCTAAGCTAAAAACAAAGCTTACCCAAAAACATGTCGGATCTAGACAAAGAAGTCGGACCTAGTCAAAACAAGTCGGACCTTACATCAGACCTTGCCGGAGCTCGGACCTAGAGTCGAACCTTGCTAAAAAGATGTTATGGCAGCATTCAATACTTTTGTTGTCAAAGCCAATGTATTCATCACACATAGGTCTCACAGAAACATGTGGAAGAGGTTGTGTTGTTGTAGCTTGTCGTCGATCTTCACTTTGGTGCTCATGGCACACTGCACAATGATGCTCCTACAGTTCTCCGTCACCGCTGTACCAAGTACCTCTTCTTTGGTGTGTTCGTCATTTTGATATGTAAAGTTAGTAGCAAGAGAATATTCATCTTCAACATCCGAAGTACTATCATACCCGCCATCGTCGCGTGCTATGTATGCTCGTTTGCTCGGGCAATCTCTCATCATATGATCATGTCCCTGGCAGCGGTGACACATAATGTCGGAAGTACGACCCGTAGAAGGAGTGGACGATGAAGTTTTGAATGATGTTCCCTTGCTGCTCTCCGGCACGCGAGAAGGTGGAGCAGCAGGTATAGTTCGTTGGCCGCCATTGGATGGTGTAGTCACTGCACGGGGGGTCGAAGACGGTGCTGTTTTGGATGGTGTAGATGTCGAACGTGGCGTGAAGTTGCTCCTCGTGCGTTGTTGTTGTTGTTGTCGGCCCTGCAATTCTTTTTCTGCCAACATAGCAAGCTGAAACAATCTGTTAACAGTATCATATTCCTTGCAATCAACAATGTCCTGAATTTCACGCCTCAACCCCCATAAAAACGACCTATTTTATCATCCATGTCCTCTACTACCCCCAATGCAACATACGCTTTTGTAACTCTTGATACTACTCCTCTACGGACATGTTACCTTTGTCTAAGCGCTATAATTTTTTCTGAAGGTCCCGCTGAAAAGATGGAGGAACAAATCGAACATGCATAGCTTCCTTTAATCTATCCCATGTTGGAGGATCAGTTCTAGTTTTAACAAGTTCATTTCACCATATTATAGCAAAGTCCTTAAACTCACTAGTGGCTTGACGAACTCTATGTTGTTCAGGAACAAGATGGGCATTAAATTTTTTCTCTACTGTCATCTCCCAATCAAGATAAGCCTTAGCATCATAAGCACAAAAAAAGGGGGTATAGTAAATTTCACTTTAGCAAAAGGATCATCAGGAGGACGATTATAATTGTTATGATGATTATTACCTCCCATGCCTCAACGATAAAGTGGTAGTATTGGCTAATTGTTGTGATCTTCCATATCATTATAAGCATTGTCTTCATGTCCTCCAGCGAGAGGCAACCGAGCCTCAAAAGTATTCATCCGAAGAGCAAGGTCATCAAGTAGGTGAGTGAAGTTCGCCAATGACTCCTCCGTTGCTGCATTGTATTTGGCGAACATATCTATCATGGTCTTCATCATATCACGTAACTCAACATGTTGAGCATATTCGTCATCATTGTCTTGTCCTGCCATTGTTAGTAGGAAACAAAAGACAAAAGACAACAAAAATATGTTATCCCTATCAACTACAATGAAAATGTGAAAGGTGGAAGAAAAATAATCTCTCTCGCTCAAGCGTCTTACCACGCTCTTACAAGTGTTCTTACTGACACAGCAGGTGGTGTGGACGATGAGATGAACCAATAAAGTGTGGGGTGATTGCAAAGGTACCTGTTATGCTCAGAGAAGGGTGGAGCTTGGATGGCACAATATGGTGGCTAATAAGCGGAAAATCTTTAACAGGTAAACAAAGTTGAATAAGTATTGAATGTAGGAAACTGTTGTTGGTCAACCAAGTGCTCTAGGGCCTAGCACAAAAAAAGGAAGTAGCAAGGAATAAGGAAGACAGAATGATATAACCAACAATCACGGCACAAGTAGTATAGGCCAATGCTTTAATATGCGTGCTCTTCACTATTTTTTTTCTTTTTGTGTAATATTTTTTGATATTTTTTCATTACTTTGGAGCACAAAGATATGAAGCACACAAATTTGCAGCTCAATTGGATGTAATATGCGGCCTATAGAAAATCAAGAAGATTCTTCAAAATTCGTGCTAAAACTTCGAAGGCTGGATAGCCTATCTTCTGAGGGAAACTTGGGCAATCTAATTTCGCTGAACGCGGCTAAGCCGGGAAAAATCAGATGCGAAATTTCGCGTAGATGAATTTGAAAAAAAAACGCCCAATTTCGAGTTCGTATGCAAAAGTTATGGTCGTTTTAAGGTAGGCTGTCCGAGTTACGATTTTTTTGGATGTTGATTCCAACTCGGTTTGAGAACAGAACTCGCAATTGAATATGAAAACGATCAATAATTCGCACAGAAACTAATAGGGTGGTGTGTGATGATTCAAGGACAAGTGGCACAACGGTTTGTCAGCTAATCTAGGGCTGGCGATGCGGGAGTTCGCGCAAGGCGGCTAGCTAGGGCAAACCGATGAACGTGGTGGATCGGTTTGTTATTTAGGGATTGTATAATAGGTGTTGAATAGTAAGAAAACAAGGACGAAACACGATAACTAGGACCCAAAACACAAAGCTAAACCAACAACAAGACTCGACCACACGAATGCAGACTCAACAATGCAAACTGAAAAGCAAAACTGCAGGCACTATAGTCTAGGAAGCGATAAAAATGATCTAATTTTTTGTGGCTTTTATATGGACCCTAGGTACGAAACAAAATCGATCTAATGGAAGGAAAACAAAGATACCTCACGGGCAACCTGGAAATTTGATACCAATTGATGAGTAGGTTTAGGCCCGATCTTCCGAAAGGTATGTTGATTGGGGTGGAGAACTCAACATTGATGATCTGCGGCACTCGAGCGGTTCGAGTACCCCTGCAATCACTACACCATGGCTCCGTTGGTTATCAACCATGCTGCACATGCTTGACCTCGCCATGAAGGCTAATCCCCACAAGTGCAACCGAGAACACGAGCAAGAACGTCGAAGACACGATCTGAAATCGCAAAGTTGGAGTCTCACAAACCGTAGAACGGTGATATTATTGATCCAAGAAAAACCCACTGAATATGACCGGTGGATGCAGTATTTAAAGGCTAGGGTCCGGCTCAAACACGATTAGATGCGTCCCTAATGGACTCTTATGGGATACAAGGCCCGATTCAGTGGCGCAACACCAGACAGAAATCTGGACTCGACTTGTTTTGATGATTCCCAATGACTCCTGAGAAATTTTTAGGTGGGACCAGAACCATTAGAAAGTTTATCTTTTCCTCTTTCCGTGCATATGTAGAACCTCGAAAATGGAGTCTGTAAGCCTCATGGGCGTCCGTTTTAAAGTGCACTGTTCCTGGACTCTGAGTTGAACTCGAGTCCGAGTTGTAAACTGCTTCTATCAACTTGTGGACGTCCCAGCTGATTCTCCACGCTCCCAAGGCCTCTTTCCTTCACTTTTTGATCTTCTCCATTATTCCTAATAACATTTAAATCATCACATAGCAATCTATTCTCAAACTCACATGCAAAAGAAGATAGGAGCGAATTCACCTGCTGATTTATTAACCGTGCTTGTGCTCTTGTGATTGGTCCTTGCATTTCAATGTGTGTCTACACTGTTGTGATGTCCTCATCACTTTACTAACCCTGGAACAACATGAAGAATTTCCAGAAGAGGAGCTAGCACTCATCTCTACTCGGTTCTAAAAAGCATTGCAAAATGTGAGAACTAGAAGGAGAGCAAGCTCCGGACCTCAACAATGCTTTGAATGTGGTAAGAAAGGACACTTTCGTACATATTGCCCCAGCCTTTCAGGTCCTTCTACCATTTATGAAAAGCAGAATAAAGTCAAGTCCTCTTCTGGCAACATCAACAAGAAAAAGAAGGGTTTTACAGGACGCAAACTAATAATTAGTTTCATCACCGCACTTTAAGAACATGGCTCGAGTGATGTAGACATTGGAAGTGACAAAAATGAAGATGATTTCGTAAACTTGTGTTTCATGTCGGGCAAATCAAGATCAAGTATGGAGGATGCAGAACACAATAGTGACAACGAAGAGGTATGTCCTACTTGTGATGAAATATGTGATGCTATTTCCTGAGCAACTGTTATTGTTAAGAAAAAGGACAAAAAGTTTAGGGACAATGCTGTTAAAATTGAGTCACTAGAATCTGAAATTAATCGTTTGAAAACCTTGATTCCTAGTGATGATTCTTGTTCCTCAAGCAATTTAATATATGAACAATTGTCCGCCATGAGAAGTGGACACTCCTCCACTATTGATAAACTTGAGTTAGATAATTAAAAGAACAAAAAGCTTGCTGCACTTAATGACAAAAACTTAAAGGATGCTTCTTGTTCTACAATTGATTTGCATTGTTCTACCTATAATGATCTTGAAAAGAAACTAAAAGATGCTATGAATGAAATTTCAATACTAAACAATGCTTTACATGCTCATGAAGTTAAATATTGTTCTAATTGCAAATTAAAAGGAAAAACTTCATGTGAAAAGTGTCTAGAATTGTCTAAGAAACTTGATGACATGAATAGGACACTAGAGCAGTTTTGTATCGGGAACAAATCTTGCAATGATAAAACTGGTTTAGGTTTTGATTTTCATGCTCATACTAAAGCACATCCACCTAAAATTGTAAAGTCATTAGGAAGTGGTTTGATTAAAACAGTTTCTAAACAAAAAGAGGTGGTTTTTAAATCTATAGGAGTGTTGTCATGTTCGGGTGAAAATAAACATACTGCAGTTAAATTTCATTGTACCTTTTGTGGTAGAGATGGTAATGTCATAGATTGTTGTTATAGACTAGCTAAATAACATAAAAAGGAAAGAATGCAAGCTGGATCTTATAACTCTCATACAAAATTTGATGCACATACTAAACCGAATGTCAGCAACATGCAACCTGCTTTTATGACTCAAAAACATTCAAAGTTTACCTCCGGACCTTCTTATTTTGCCTACGGAGCTACTGTTTTTTGTGCTACACAAGTAACAAATTATAGGTCAGTAGTTAAGAACAAAAAATCTCAATCCTTGACTCATAAACCTGCTTTTTTATCTCAGTTTTCATGTGTTTTTCCTGCTGCACGTCGTGTGACACAGTACTGGATTCCTAAATGCCTTTTGACTAACCCTAGTATTGAGTCATCGACGTATTGTTCTTCTATGTGAGTTACACGCTGAGGAAGGAGAACATTTGGATTGTGGATTCAGGTTGCTCACGCCACATGACCGGTAAGAAGGTTCTCCTCCCTCTATTTTGTGTCACGTGTAGAGAATGTTATTTTTGCCAATAATTCTTCAACTCCTATAATTGATAAGGGTTCGATTAGAGTAAACAATCACTACACTTTGAAGGATGTGGCACTTGTTAAAATTTGAAATACAACTTGCTTTCTGTTTCACAACTGCTAGATTAAAATCTGGAAATTATTTTCACTAAAAATTGCTGCAAAGTTGTAAATTCAAATAGTAAGCTTATTTTTAATATGTCGTGGTTTGGAAGAGATTTAAAGCTGATTTTGATATGTCTTCCTCTAAGCATAGGTGTCTAGTTGCTAATGATTCAAAGGACTTATATTTTTGGCATCGTAGACTCGGTCACGTAGGCTTTGATCACCTAACGCGTGTTAGTGCTTCTGATCGCATACATGGGATGCCTAAGCTTAAAGGGTACAAAGAAATTGTGTGCTCTTCTTGTAGACATTCTAAGATGGTTGCAGGATTACATACTTCTCTCACAATGATCATGACAACTAAACCGGGTCAACTTTTGCACCTTGACACCGTAGGACCTTCATGTGTTCAATCCTTCGGAGGTAAATGGTATGTTCTTGTGATTGTTGATGATTATTCTAGATACTCTTGGGTTTACTTTATAGCATCTAATAATGAAGCTTTTAGTCACTTTAGAACTTTATTTCTTATATTATCAATTGATCACCCAAGATCTTTAAAAGCAATTAGAAGTGATAACGGAACAAATTTAAAAATCAATCTTTTGATCACTTTTGTACTTAAAATGGAATAGATCATCAATTTTCTTCACCATATGTACCTCAACAAAACGGTGTTGTAGAAAGAAAGAATAGAACCTTAATTGAGATGGGTAGGACTATGCTTGATGGATATCAAACTCCTCGGAAATTTTGAGCTGATGCAATTGCAACCGCTTGTTATGTCTCAAATCGTGTTTTCTTGCGCGTTAAGCTAGGTAAAACACCATATGAGCTCCGCTTTGGACATAGGCCTAGTGTTACACACTTTCAAGTCTTTGGTTGTAAATGCTTTGTTAAGAAACATGGCAATCTTGATAAATTTGAACCTACATCCATTGATGGCAAGTTTCTTGGTTATCCATCTCATACTAGAGGCTACCGTATGCTTTTACTTGACACTAACAAAATTGTGGAGACTTGTGAGGTGTCTTTTGATGAAGCTAGCCCAGGTACTAGCTCAGACATTGCAGGTCTGGATCCATATCCTCAGGGGGAGGGTATTTTCGAAGAAGAAGAATAGTTGGTGATATTGCCTGAGAGTTCCAAAGCTGACATATGTCCAGCTCCGAACTTTGAACAAGTTTCTACTACCATCTTTGTTGGTCTTGATCATACACAAGCCACAAGCTCATCAATCTGCGATGAACCTGATGAAGAAGAAGCTTGTGAGACATCTGTTCCCCTACATATTTATAAGAATCATCCCCGCAACAGATAATTGGAAGCTTGCATGAACGATTTACAAGATCCAGGTTTTCCGACCCCAATTATCATGCTCATTCTGCTTTTGTGGCTTCTTTTGAACCCAAAGATATATCACACGCACTCACTAATGAATCTAGGATTATTGCCATGCAGGAAGAGTTAGAAAATTTTGAATGAAATAATGTTTGGAAACTTGTACCTCCACCTCAAGATCACACTTTAATTGGAACTAAATGGGTGTTTAAAAATAAACAAATTGAGGATGGGGTTGTAATTAGGAATAAGGCTAGATTAGTTGCTCAAGGTTTCACACAAATTGAAGGTCTAGATTTTGATGAAACTTTTGCTCATGTTGCTAGATTAGAAGCCATAAGAATTTTTTTAGCTTTTGCTGCATCTAAAGGTTTCAAGTTATATCAAATGAATGTAAAAAGTGCTTTTCTTAATGGCTACATAGATGAGGAGGTTTATGTTAAGCAACCATCTGGTTTTGAAATCTAGGTTTTCCTAATCATGTTTTCAAACTGACTAAAGCCCTGTATGGTCTAAAAAAAGCTCCTAGAGCATGGTATGATAGGTTAAAAACATTCTTACTTGAAAGGGGGTTTACCATGGGCAAGGTTGACAAAACTCTTTTTGTGCTTAAGAATGGCAATAACTCATTATTCGTTCAAGTGTATGTGGATGATATTATCTTTGGCTGTGCTTCTCATGATCTTGTGTCCAAGTTTTCAGCAATGATGAGTTCAGAATTTGAAATGAGTTTGATGGGTGAAATCACATACTTTTTAGGGCTGCAAATACAGCAAACCAAGGAAGGTACCTTTGTGCATCAAACAAAGTAGACAAGGGACCTTCTCAAGCGCTTCAACATGGAAAAAAACAAGCCTCTTTGGACACCAATGGAAACAACATCAACACTTGAACTTGATGAGGATGGTGAACCCGTGGATGAAAAAAAAAAATATAGAATCATGAGCGAATCACTTTTGTACCTCACGACATCAAGACCGGATATACAATTTAGCGTATGTCTTTGTGCACGGTTTCAAGCTTCCCCACGTGCTTCACATCGTCTAGCCATCAAAAGAATTCTCAGGTACTTATATGGAACTCAAGAATTTGGCATTTTTCTTCCTTCTTCCTCAACCGTTACTTTGAAAGCTTTTTCGGATGCTGATTTTGGGGGTTGTAGGATTGATAGGAAAAGTACTTCCAGTGCTTGTCATTTCTTGGCACTTCACTTGTTGCCTGGTCCTCTAGAAAACAAAGTTCAGTTGCACAATCCACAGTCGAATCTGAATATGTAGCTGCTGCTAGTGCTTGATCACAAATTCTTTGGATTGTTCAAACACTTAGGACTATGGGGTTGATATAGATAGTGTTTCACTGTTTTGTGACAACACTAGTGCCATTTGCACTGCTAAAAACCCCGTGCAACATTCTAGAACTAAGCACATTGATATTAGGTATCACTTTCTCTTTGATAATTTGAAAAAGGAAACATTTTGCTTCACCATGTAGATACTGAACAACAATTGGCTGACATTTTCACAAAACCTTTGGATTTTACTTGTTTTTGTTACATTTGTAGTGAAATAGGGGTTATGCATCCTCATAGCTTAAATTGAGGGGGAGTTTTGAAATTTGGAAAGTCTATGTGTGAACCTGGACTTAAAGTAATATGAGCATAGTATTTCATACATATATGACTTTGTGATTCCTTTTACATGCTGAAAGTTCTTACTACATTACTCATGTTATACATTTTGTAGTTTTTGCCATGACTAATAATTGGAATAATTACATACAGTAAATCTGGTCATGATCGAACTTTCTTCCTGTTTTCAACTTGTTGCATGATCACAAGTGCTTTAAATCATAATGAATTAATCAAGTAATCAACTCACGTATTGAGTTTTATGAACAAATATAAATTGAGAAAAGATCAAGAGAATATGCATGCATCGCACTTTTTCTTTTGAGATGGCTTATCATTGCACTTAGATATGAACTTGGAAGAAGTTTTGTATGACTAAAACCATGTCCTTAAGCTTTTGATTGTCAAATGACATAGGCTTGGCTCGATTGGTTAGAATAAGGCAGATGCTCATATAATCTCTTGCAAATTTCATATGATCGAAATTTGTGCTTTGAAAAGGGAAAATTGCAGCAACATGTATCATGCCTTCAGGTTTTGAAGTAGTTAAGTTTGTGAGATCATGACTTGCTTAAATTGAAAATTACATTTGATCTCTAGCATGGCTTACACTACTTTATGTATCTCATTATTGTGATAGTGTAAGTTACCTGATAGTATGACTTGCATGAGCTTTGTTTTATATGTATATGTTCTAATGTGCTCATAAATTGAAATTTCTCTTTTGAACCTTGTTGAATACATTGTCAAAGGGGGGAAAATTGATCACACATTGCACATATTCACATATTCACAAGTGTTTTTTGCACGATTCTTCTTAGGGGGAGAAGTATGCAAGGGGAAGGGGGAAATTTATTTTTATCTCATTTGATTTTCAAAAAGGGGGAGAAATTGTTTTCAAAACTTTTCATGGAATAAGCCAATGTTCGGATTTTAAGTGGTGTTGCCAATGCATTCATCAAGGGGAGATTGTGAGACCTATGTGTGCTAAATACATTGGCTATGGCGATAAAAGTTTTGTATACTACCAAAACACCTTTATCATCAAAGTCCGACGATAGGTCCGTCTTGTTTTGGGTAGCTCCGGCAATGTCCGACGTAAGATCCAACTTGCTTTGGCTAGGTCCGACTTATTTTTCTAGGTCTGACTAGCTTTTGTTAGCTCCAACTCTAGGTCCGACTAGCTTTGGTAAGCTCCGGCGCTAGGTCCGACTAGCTTTGGTTAGCTCCAGCGCTAGGTTCTGCTAGCTCCGTCGCTACCATCCTAGTTTTCTCCTTGGCCAAAAGATATTGAAATGGAATCCTCTTAGGGGTTCCAACAATCGGATCTTTGAATGTCTGCATAGTTATTTCACTCCTGCAAACTTCCTCTCTATGATAGAGAGGGGTGGTTAGCTCCCCATTCTTGAACAAATGAATTTTTGGGTTAGGTAACTGAATCTTCATTTGTACGCACAGGGAAGAACAAGACCAAAGATGCATTGAGTCCAATTCCAAGTGTATTCGTGGACAATGTATGATTCATTGACAAGAGTGGGGCTTTATGGAGAAATCAATTTGCACATTTTCTAAAGCTCATACTCATAGCAATGCAAGTGATACACTGTATGGATCCCTTCGCCTTGTAAATTTTCTAACCATAATATTTTTTTTACAAGAGGAAATGTTATCATTTAGATCATGGCAAACAAGACTCTCAATTTTATCTTCCTGAACATTTTTCATTTATTGCCTAAGAATTTGAATTTTAATGATCCATGCATTAATGAGCTTCAAATCAAAATTATGGACATCACTATTCCTAGGTAGCTACATACCAATTCAACCATTAAGTAATTCCATAAGAATTACCAAGGCAGAAAATGTCTAAGTCAATTTTAGCAATGCTTATGAAATTCTAGATACTTGTTTAAATTTATTCCCATGTAAGGTGACATTCCTTTTTTGAAGAATCAAAATAGCAATGCAACCACTTATTCTTGTGAGGGTGCATAAGTATTGAATGATGAGAAGGTGTAAACCTTCCTTACCAATGTAAGCAAAAGTCATTCAATCCTAATGCAGTTCAAACGACAAAAAATTTTAAACTTGTACCTCAATTGAAAAGCAGTCCAGGTTGAAGGTCATTTTGTGAGAATTTCACGACCATGAATTTTGGTGTAGCCTTCATGTTTAATGTCTTCTGCCAAGTTGAGGATGGAGTTGAATGGGCTTCATCTTGCTCCTCCATTGGGCAACCATCTTGAGCCTTCCTCCACCATGAACTGAAAATGAGATCGATGGGGAGATATGCTCTTGATGGGGCCTTTCAACCTCTTTACAAATTTTTGTCTGGCTGCACTAAAATCAAGAACAAACAAAAAAACTCGAAAATGGGTTACGTGAGCCCAAAAGCATGTTGTACCCTTTGCTAAATTGTTTTGCCCAACTTGAAAGAACATGCAAATGCATTGAATAATAAGGGAAATATGTTTGGTTTGAATTAGGAAGATGAATTCAAGTGGTTATTCCCAAGGTTCATATTGAAATAAATATATTTCCTAATTCAAAATTTTAGTTTTATGATGGTTGGAAATTTTACCTTCCAACACGCAAGTGTGAAAATTCAAACATGCTAAATGCAAATGAGAAATTCAAATATGCAATTGGGAAAATTAAATATGAGATAACTACCAATTTACCTATTTGTAAGGACTCACCAAATTTTTGAAGTCCGATGAGTGGGACTTACCTCCGTCCTATTTGGTTTGATGATTTGTTGTCCAAACCCGGAGTTGAAGATGTGGACAAATTCTCTTGTTTGACATGCCAAATCTCCTTTGGCATGTTAGTTGGACATGTGGACCACATGGTGATCCTAGCCTCTCCGGCTTGATGAAGACTTGTTGATGTAGTAACAGTTTCTCCTTCTTGAAGATATTTTCTTGTGAGCGTGGTGAGGCTTGTCCTTACTTAGGGGTGCCACTTCGAACATGTTGATATTTCTTAAGGCTAACACATACTTTTATCATGGATCAAAAGATTCCTTGGACCTTATGACATGTGGACTCCACAATCAAACAAGAAATGCTTCATCCACAATGTCACTTGCCCTAGGTTGCATGGGCTTGGTCGAAGGGTAGGAATCCCAACAAGCGATTGTGGGATATCTTGGATCTTGAACGCTCTTTAAATTTCTTGTCCTTGGACAAGGGCTAAATGTTGTCTTTATTTCTTGCTTGGCCATGGACAAGATACCTCAAGGTAGGCTAGTTGAACTTAATTCCCTTGAAATCCCCATAACCTCCTTGATTACAAGGGTGATGTTGATTCACCCTTGACCTCCTTGTAGGTGATAGCCATTGGAGTTGTGTTTGAAAGGAAGAATCCTCACGGGTCTTAGGGAAATGATTCCCCAAGTGGTCCACGTTGACATGGATTTTCACAAATCATGTGAATATCCATGGCTTGTATCATCCAAACACTTCTCCATTGGCTTCATCTTCATGGTACATCAATAGGAGGTGTAGTTCCTTATCTAGCATGCCCACCTTGTTAAGTGGTTTGCATTCCAAGCTAAAGGAACTAGAGCACTCTTCAATCCACTTCTTGAGTAGAGACCATATTCTCATCCATGATGAATGAGAATAGGACTCCTTCAGCTCCAACACAAAGGTGGTCATGGATTGGTGGACCAACCATGACATGAATGTTGGATGAGGAGCCAACTATCCACCCTATGGTGGAGGCAAACCAAGAAGAATTCTTGGGGCCTCCCCCAAGCTTAGGGATGGATGACTTTGGTTCCTACTAGAAGCTGAATTCTTCTGCGGAAGGCAATGGTGTCGCCTAGTGGACATTTGTTGAGGTACGCCTTCAATAATCTTGTGGTTGAGAATTAGCGTCCTCGTTGGCCATCCCAAAAATGGGTTAGCCAACACTACCCTGTTTTCACCACAAAAGGAGAAAACAAACAAGGGTAATCCAGTCTAATAAATATTAGTACTTATAGCTTAATCACAAGTGATAGCTAACCATCAATTCATTTGCCTTCCTGGGCAACCGCGCCAGAAATGCTTGTGGACGGTTCTTACGTCACAGATCATCTCATGAAAGAGATGAGGTCCGCAAGCGCACGGAAACTGTCGTGTAGCATTTCATGCAAGAGTATTCCCAAGGGTATCATATTTATCCCAAAGGAAGGCAACGAAGTAAAGTAAACCTACTCTTATGATCAAGCTATGGGATACTAATCAATTATCAAGACATGGGTAAGTTGATAATATGGGTAGTGTGACACACACCTAAGCAATCTATCCTAAGGGTAAATGGGTCCTAATGGAGATTAGAATAAGAGTTGGGGAGTTGCTCCTACAATGCTTCTAATATACATATACATGGCCTAGGTTAGATTCTAATGAGCATGTCAATGGTGAATACTTATGCTAAGTTGTTCAACATATCGAGCACGGGTTTACCCCTAGCAACACTAGGCGACTCCCGCCAATAGCATGTGGCATAGCCGAACATGGAGGATTACAAAGGAAAAATATGGTTGTCACCACCTACGACCTACCTCTTCAATCCGTGGGTCTACGAGACATTCAATGATACCTCCTATCGTGGTACCATGGTAGCATATTAAGTAATTACCTTAAGAGCCCGGGCACAAGCCATCCTAAGGCAATGAACTAAATCTTCATTGAACCAATGTTGAAACATAACATAAGTGATTCATATTAACATGATCATATCATAAATAATTAGCTATAGTGGGGGTTTGTAGTATTTATGATGATAGATTAAGAGTGACATGGCAAAATCATAAAGACTACTCCTACCACATACTTGGAATCCACAATCAAACAAGAAATGCTTCATCCAAGTATATGAATAAAAAAAGACTAAAGATAATATATTAATTATGCATAAAGTCGCAAATATAAGAAAGATACATGAGCCATACCTTTCCCAACTTGGACTTGGGACTAGAGGCTCTCCTCTCTATAGGCTAACTCCACTAAGGACTAAGAGAACTAGTGTATACAACAGAATGATGCTCAAGTGGTGTGTGTTGAAGTGAGGGGTGAAGGGTCCTCTTTATAGCTTGGAGAAGGGTCGGTTCTCGCCACCAAAAGCGCATGAATCAATCACCACTGACTTCATCAAGCCGGGAGGAGCCAACATGTGGCGTTTGACCGCGTTTGGCACCAGGAACTAGTCGGCCGACCTGGTCCTTGCTCCAAACGACCAGTTCTTCCTCCAGATGACTGACAGGTGGGTCCCATTCCATGATATGGGTGATACACCATTGGATGGGCTTGGATACTTCTGTTTGTGGGCCATTTGATCCATGTAGTGCCACATGTTGATGCTTGATTGGCTGGGATGATGTTTTATAGGATACATCCACTTATTTCACTTCATTTCTATGTAAGATACTTGCATGCTCTAATTTCTCCAAGTACAAGTGGAAATAGATTAAAAAGAAAGGTGATGTGTGCAATAAATGATATTTCCTTGACATAGTTGAGTTATATTGACAGGTGAAATTGGTATATAACAGCCGTCAACATGAAAAAATTCTATTGTATCTTCATACATAGAAGGCCAATAGAATCCACTTTGCCAAATCTTTTCCTTGGTACGGTAAACACTGCAATGGCTACCATAGGGGCTAGCATGTCATTTCTCAATAATCTTGGTGCCTTCAATTGATGGGATGCACCTTCTAAGAAGGCCATCGACACAAACTCGATAGAGGTATGGGTTATCCCAAAGGTGTCTACGACTCTCATAGATAAGTTTCTTTTTGTTTTTTTCTGGTGGTACGTATCCCGTGACCATGAAGTTCACAATATCTGCATACCATGGTTTGGGTGACTTCCATACGTGAGAGATGATCTGCCACGAAATTCTCTACTCCCATCTTATCCTTGATTTCCAAGTTAAACTCTTTGAGTAGAAGCATCCAACAGATTAGCCTTGGTTTAGCTTCCTTTTTGGTGAGCAAATACTTCAAGGCAGCATGGTCTGTATAGACTATGACCTTGGCTCCAACCAAATAGGACCTCAACTTATCGATAACAAAAACTACAGCCAAGAGCTCTTTTTCCGTTGTGGCATAATTGAGTTGAGCTCCTGTTAGAGTTTTTCTAGCGTAGGCTATTGCATGGTTCTTTTTATCTTTGGTTTGGCCAAGACCGCACCAACGGCAAAATCACTAGCATCACACATAATATCAAATGCCAGTGTCCAATTGGGAGGTTGATTGATTGGAGCTGATATGAGTGCCTTTTTGAGTGTTTCAAATGATATAAGGCATTCGTCATAGAAATCAAAGGGAGCTTTCTTAGCTAATAAGTTAGTGAGGGGTCAAGCGACCTTTGAGAAGTCTTTGATGAATTGCCGATAGAACCCCGCATGACCAAAAAAGCTACGGATTCCCTTTACATTGATAGGAGGTGGAATTTTATCAGTTACTTCAATCTTTGCTTTATCCACCTCTATCCCTCTCTCGGACACTAAGTGTCCAAGAACGATACCTTCACAGACCATAAAATGGCACTTCTCCCAATTAAGTATGATGTCTTTTTCTTGACATCTTTGTAAGACCATGTCTAAATTTTCCAGACAATTATCCAAAGTTTTCCCATAGATGGAGAAATTGTCCATGAAAACTTACATGATCTCCTCAATCATGTCAGAAAAGATAGACATCATGCATCTTTGAGAAGAGGCAGGAGCATTGCACAGTCGAGAGGACATACGCTGGTAGGCATAAGTTCCATAGGGACATGTGAATATGGTCTTACTTTGATCGTTGGGATAGATTGGGATTTGATGATAACCCGAATACCCATCAAGGAAACAAAAGTAGGAGTGTTTTGCCAACCGCTCTAACATCCCATCGATTAAGGGCAGTGGAAAATGATCCTTCCTTGTGGCCTTGTTCAGTTTTCGGTAATCTATGCACATCCTCCAACTCGTGATGGTTCGTT
This sequence comes from Tuctoria greenei, assembly GCA_036927565.1. Taxonomy (NCBI): domain Eukaryota; kingdom Viridiplantae; phylum Streptophyta; class Magnoliopsida; order Poales; family Poaceae; genus Tuctoria; species Tuctoria greenei. Next base: position 95,432,952 of record JAYESD010000005.1, read on the forward strand.
GAGGAATTACTTTATTCTTCTTGTTTTGAACGAGCGTCATACTTCCCTTCTTAGGCACTACATGAACTGGGCTGACCAATTCACTATGAGGAACAGGGTAGATAATACCGGCATGCAGAAGTTTCAAGACTTCCTTCTTGACGACTTCTCACATCACATTATTCAATCGCCTTTGAGGTTCCCTTGAGGGACACTCTCAGAGTCAATTGGAATGTGTTGGGTGCATAGCGTGGGACTAATCCCCTTATGATGTAAAAGCCCGCTTTTCAGGAGAACAAAAACGCAAAAAAGCGAACTTAAAAATTTTTGAAAGTGGACTTGGAAATCCAAACTCACATGAACCATATGAGTTAACCAATGTTCACTAAAAAAAGGAACCTGTTAAAAATTTACATATAGAACATGGTTGCTAATGTATTTGGAACTTAAGGGGTAAAATCCTTAATTTCTAGGTATTCACATTTTCAATGAAAAATTAAAGGAGAAAAGAAAACAAAATGGAGAGAAAGAAAAAAGAATTATTCCAACCCTAAAATGGGACATTCAAAAAAATTCAAATCTAAGGCTATAAATTTTACCATGATCTTCTAATATTCCAAATAGACTCTCGGTAAAGTTTCAAAATTTTTGAAGCACGTTTTCCATTTATTGGACACGTACTGAGAGTTTAATCAGAGTCGACTTCAAATTTAAACTTTGTACTTAACTTTGTCCAAATCCATTCCAAACTTTTCCTGAGGTCCCTTATGGTTCAAAAAGGGTAACTTCAAAGTTTCAGGATTTTTGAACCTAATCTACTATTTATTTCATTGAGTCAAGTATCACCATTTGAATTCAAATTCAAAATTTGAATTTGTTTGAAACTTTACCAAATACTAAAATTGATTTGCCCAATAAATTCCTCATATTTTGTTTAGTGTCCCTGCCCACTTTTAACACTTTTAGAGCCTGTTAGATATTTAATTGCAGTTAGGAGGGAGATAAGAAGGAGGGAGGTGGGACCCACAGGTGGTGCCCACAAGTCAGGTCAGCACTGCTTACAGCGTGACACCGATTCCATGCATGTGCCACCGCGATTGCCACTGTGATGAAAACGTCGGTACTTATCCCAGCACCCTGCCTTCTCCTGGTCCTATCCACGGCACACCGCTCGCCTCCGGCACTCCTCTCCCGTCCTGCGCGCCCCCTCCCCGCCGCGTTCGTCCACGCACCGCCGACGCCGCGCTCACCCTGGCCGCTCCCGACAGCGCCCTGCCCCGCGCTCAGACGCCGGCCCACACTGGCGCCCGCTTCCTTCACCACCCACGGCGCCACCAGCTCGCGAGCGCTCCACCGCCCCGACGGCTCGTCTCCCTGCTCGCCGGCTCGCGTCGCCCTTGCCGTGCCCCCGCATGCGCGCCGCCCTCGCCTTGCCCCCGCATGCGCGCCACCACCACTGGTGCATTGCCGTCCATGCTTTGGCTCCTCGCCAGCGCCGCCCCCACGTGCCGCCAACATCGCGCACAGTGCCGCTTCGCCGCTGGCCCGCGCGCCTCCCTCGCCGCCACCTTGCTGCGTGTTCGCCGGCCGTGCCCCATGGCCGCACCGCCGTCCAAGCCCGTTCTTTCCGCGGTGCCAATCATTCGCGCTGTCGCTATCGTATCTCCACCCCACGGCACTGCTACAGCATGTTCCAAGTCCACCTCTAGGCAACCAGCAAGGCTATGCCCGCGTTCGAAGTTAGGCCACATCGGCTATGCATCGTCGTCATTCCCTACTTTCCGTCGTCGTGGCGTTATGCTCATAGGTCCAGACCTAGCAGAGAAGTAAGTGATGTGTGTGACAGAGGATATGCAGGAACACGCCTTTGACACAATGGTATTGACAACTGGTGCAAGGTTAGCTCTTATTTGTGCAAAGGTTAGTTGAACAGTGTTGCAGCCAAGGTGTTCGATGAAATGTTCACGAGGAAAGAACCAACTTTGTTGATGTTTAGAACATGTTTGTGATGCAGGGGTAGGATGATGTTGCAACCGACAAGCCTAAGTACCAAGATGCCCTTTGAATGGTGATGAAGCGACGGAAATCAAGTACAACCCCAAGATATTCGACGAAATGCCTACAAGGTGAGCCTTGCCCTAAAATGCCTTGTTTGACATCACCGAGGTCCGTTCATTGTGATCGCTAATGGTACTCATGTGTCGTCAAGTCGTACGTCCATGTTCCGCTTTGATATCGTTCCTATAGAAATCCCTAAGTTGACCTCCTTTGTCATTAGTATCACGTTGGCCTGTCCGTGCGTGCTCATGATGCTCCACAATGAGCCGTGTCGACGTCGTTGACCACATAACGTCTTCGTGACGTTTCGAGCCATCATCGTGTCCTGGCATCGAGATGAAGGATGCTTGTAACGTACATGATGCTGGAAAACAACCCCGACACAATGGTCGATGGTCGTTTAGCCAAATTAGGGTTTAGTCATGGCGAGACTCATCGAGTCCTGGGTGTAGCCAAGGTGCTCAATGAAATGTCTTCTAGGTCAAACCAGGTGTGTCGATGATTACCGATGACCTGGGGTAGAGGTATGCAAGAACGTTGCGACCAACAAGGAGAACTAGACCAAGGGGAACCTTGGATAAGAGTTCCTTGGTTGTGTCGAGGATGTTCCCTAACCGATCATAGGATTGGTTAACTTGGTGTACCACTCATCGACGACAAGTTCGTCGAGTCGCTTATCAACAACCGAGTCGACATCACTAGCCTTAAGACTCACAAGGTGGTGTCCGGGTTTCCGCTCACCCCATTGACGAGTCCGGGTTGATGTGGACGTCGCTAAGACGATCTTCTCGATATGGCAAAGCATGCCTTCACGACAAGGTCTCGCATCATGTTTAAGTTCTGAGAGCTTACCAAGCTCACCTGGACAAGCTTGCGGGAGACACTACATTAGTGTCATCGTGTAAGCACCTGAACGATGCTTGCAACGTTAGTCGTAGCAACTGGTTTACCTAAAAGTGGTTTGAACGTTGTCTTGGTACTCATGCTAGCTTAACAGTACTTGTAATGACTTCTTAAGTCCAAGCCATGTTGATCTCAATTCAGTCCCAAGTGTCATTAGGTTCCATCACGGTTCATCCTAAGTCAGGACCCTACGATAGCACTGCTCATGTAACTAGGTTTACTCCTTTATGAGTTAAGTCAAGTTCATTGGTCGACTGCTAAATCGTGACCTTCGTCTTGTACACTCCACTCATACTCAAGCTTTCAATGTCCCACCTTAATTTTTGGGTCGTCCTTACACTTCTCCACCCAACACTTCTTCACCATTCAGAATTGTCAATCTCGCGTGGCATAGCTTGAAGTGTGGTATGCTAAGTTGCAATGTAGCTTTATGTTGTACCTTTCAGTTCATACCGACACTACTATGTGCACCTTGACTCATCCTCTGGTTACCCACACAACCGAGGCATATCTGTCCTTCCTAGTCAAACTCCTCGTTCATAAAGTTTACACAACCCCTTGGATTCTATTATTAAACTACTTAATTACTTAATTACTTATATGCATATCATGTCGATAGTAACGTGGTTATATGTGATCGACAAGAAACTTCGCTTGGAGGAGAATGCCAGGGTGTCCACTTGATGTCCTTGGCAGAGTCTGCACAGAAGGACCACTAACATTTGACATTTATTCGAGTCACAAATTAAGGCAAGCCCCGATTTGCATTTAAGTGCCTTTTAAAGTTTTGCTTTTATACACACTGTATTAAATAGACTTAATATGTGCATTAGGTCTATGTTGATTGAATACCCGACATGCATGACCAAATAATCTTTGAAGTGGATGGGTAGTATAAGACCCCCTCGATTTATATTGCTATGCTTAATGTTTAGTTAGAATATCGGTAGAAGTCAAGTATGCCGGATACTACTCACGACATTGGTCACATTTTACTAATCACAAGTCAAGTAGTTGAATTCTACTTGCGAGAGAAGTCGAGTGAGGGAAACCTACTCGAAAGTTGTTACCATAACGTCAACTCTTTAATATGATACATGGACGGGGATTTGTGTAGGTTGGTTTGCCCACATCGTGCCTGGGTTGGTAATGACGAGGCAGGTGTTGGGAGATGGACTGGTAGCCCCATCTGTGTTGGTTAAGGCCCGTCCGTATGCGGCCCCTTCGGACAAGCTTGAATTGTACCGGCGACATAATGGACATATGGAATCCAATAAACTTATGTAACTCGATAATTGGGGTGTCGAGGCCCATTAACTCACCATCGATAGGGGTGGGTTGAGGACAGTAAGGTGTAAATCGGTCGGCGGACACATGAGGTGTTCCGTGCGGAGACCTTCTGTTTGCGGAGGTGAGACGGGCTCGGCGTTCGGGTTTCTTTTGATAGGTGGTCATATACGCCTAGTACTGAAGTGTTACGTAGGTACAAGTGTACTCGCTGACACTTCCGAACGACGCATGTGTCGTGTTGTCCGGGTGTGTCCTGATTGCAATCACCGTCCCTCGCGGTAATAGAGTACCACTTGTTCACTGAGCTGTGACGTAGTAAATACTAAAGAAGTCAAAAAAATATGATATATTGAATTATAATTGCTTTGCAACCTTGTATGGCTTAGAGATAGTACAATTAAAAGTTTATAGTTTCCCCATACTTTACTTGTAATAGCAGTATGTGCTTTGAGCATGTCATATCATCAGCAAAGCGTTTCTTCTTTGATTGTGGAGTCCATGATGTGTCGTGCCTGAAGAATATCATTTGCTACTTAAAATATGAATATAAGGATCCACTTGTAGGCGAGTCTATTTATGCTTTACCTTACCTATGCTTAGTATTCACCCTGCATATGTCTAGTGAGACGGGTTAGTATTGCTGAGCCTTATGCTCACGTTTGCGCTTTAATGATTTTGGCAGGTATTAGTTTTATTTCCGTTGTTCAGGTTGTACATGAGACTCAAGGTGTCGAGATAAATCTCATGTGAACCACGCCGCTGCTGAATGTTCTTCATGTTGCTACTGAGAATCGTCCTAGGGCAGGGACGTCTTCTCTCCTGCTTAGTTAGGTGAGATTGTGAGTATGTATTTTCCGCTGCGTGTGTACCCCTGTGGTACACTCTTTTGTAAAATCTTCTTCTTATAAAATGAAAACTTTATATGTTTTGGTATCCTTTTTGTGTGCGCTATTAGGTGTCGCATCGCACGGCACCACCCAATGATATCCTCGGATGTGTGGACTCCAGTCCCCACATATGATCTTCCAATGAATAGCCAAAAACAACTCTATGCTTTTCTAACATGGCGATTAGTTTGAGTGTCTCATCATCTGAAAGCTTGACACTTATGATGACAGGGGCTTCCAAATCGCCATTGAGAAAGGCATAACGCAGGACTTGGGGTAGAATTTTTACTCAACATGAGCTTTTGGAAAGAACTCTTCTTTTGGCAATTCAATTGCCTCCTGAAATTCATCCTCCTCTTGGACGAAATTTTCTTCTCCTTCAATTTTAGGGGAGCTAAGAATTGAAGAGTTCTAACCCCCCTCTAGAGGCTCTTATTGGATGGGAGATTCAGTGGATGTGTTCCTTGAGCGCAAGATAGGAATAGAGAACTTCCTCCCTCCAAGGTTGACATTGAGGTTTCCTTCCAAGGGAATATCCATGAGAAACTTCTCAATGGGGATTCCAATCATAATGTCAAACTCTTGGATTTTGAACACATGGATATCTAGGATTGCCTCAATATCTCTGTGTCTTACAGACACATGTTGCAAAACCCTACATCCTTCAAGGATGTTTCTGAAAGAATCTCGAAAGTATTTACATGTTGGTGCCAACGACACATCGCCCAGAATGGCGAGAGCAAAAGAATAGGATATGAGATTTGCTCCAATAGTGTGGTTTTATAAGACCTCCATTGCTGTCCCACTAATAAAGCATAGAATGGTTGCTAAATATGAAGTCATCCGAAGGATTTCGGGTGACTGCTCAACTTCCGCAGTCCATTCACTGCTTAGAATAAAGGCTAACTCCTTGACCGTCTGTTGGGCGAACACACCATCAGGTGGGTTAGGTGCAGTTAATGGCAATGATGGTTTCCAGCGGCAACAGTACTTCGAGGTATTTCCAAAATCTTCAAATATCTCTTCCTGGAAGTAGAAGGGAAACTCCGAAGGTTGTATTTCTTCTTCCTTTGTAGTTTCTAGTTCGGGAGAGTACTCATCCGGCAAGGTTTGATATAAGCAAGAGATAGGTTCTTCCTTGTCCATGGATTTATCCTTGGATCTTGACACTATTTCCTCTTGAGGGGGCTCATTAAGACCCATAATGAAGGAGGAATTTTCTAGAATTCGGTCTAGAAGATCCTTACCTTCATCCTACGTCTTATGGGGGAAAGATCCTCCAACTGTAATGCCAAGATGTAGGGCAGACTCTTTGTTCAATCCCATATAGAAGTGTTGCAAGAGCAACGGATTAGGGATAGACAAATCTGGGCCAGAATTTCTCAAATGAGAAAATCTATCCCAAGCTGCACCTATGGATTCCTTCTCCATCTGTTGGAAGCATCGTACCTCCTTCCGTAAGGAAACAGTTCGGGCAATTGGACGGAAAGCAAGAAAAAAATTGTCTTTTAATTCTCTCCAATTTTTGCTTGTCTTCCCAACCTTGTGGTCATACCATTGTTTGGCTTTTTCCTTGAGAGAAAAAGGAAACAACTTCCATTTGAGGATTTCTTGTGCCATACCTTCGATTAGAAGGCATTAGCACAATTGTTCGAACTCTTTTAGATGGTGGTAAGGGTTTCACAATCTGTTCCTAAGAAGGATTGCTCCTGAACCATGGCTATAAAGCCAGGGCGAACTTCATAGCTAGTAGAACAAATGGGTTCCGCCGAAGGCGGTGGCTCACAGAACTTGCCCTTTGGGGCAGAGTATGGAAGAATGGTGGGTTGCTCCATTTAGGTGTTGGTGGTAAGAAAAGGAAAGATAAGAAGATATATACGAGGGTGAACAAGGTTAGAAGATTAACAGCAACCGTTCTCTGGCAACGGTGCCAGAAATTCTTGTTGACGTTTCTTATGTCATATATAAAAATCTGAAAGCGCACAAAAACTGTCGTGAAGCACTTCCCCTCAAGGAGTATTCCCAAGGGTATCGAATCCAAGGAACGTGTGGTAATCTTACGTTCTAATTCACCCAAGGACACAAAGTTGTTTGGTAAGCAAGGAAGAGAGAGGAATTCAAAGTATTAATTCTAATTCAAAAGAATTCGCAGTAGCTGCTTGCTTCGGGCACGGGTTTACCACTAGCAACACTAGGATGACTCCCACCAAGAGCCTATGGCATAGCCGAACGTGGAGGATTACTAAGGACATATAGGGTTGTCACCACCTACTGCCTACCTCTTCAATCTGCGGGTTTATGAGATATTCAGTGGTGATTTCTAACCTAAGTACAATGCTTACATTCTAAATCACAACTCTAGTAGTTTCAAACACAAAGCTACAACTAGAGCCTCTAATGATTAAAGCAATGAACCCACAAGTAACTACTTGTGCAACCTACTATGAATTGAGAATCAAACTTGATTTGAATTCACAAAGGGCTTACTTGATTTGAGTACACCTTTGTAGGGATACAAGTGTAGAAGAGGGACTTGACAAGCCCAAGCCCCCTTCTCCTAAACTCTCGCCACACTCTCCTTCTACTTGGCAGCCTCTAGGACTACTCTAAACCTTCAGAGCGGTATTCTATTCTCAACTTTTTGTGTGTGTGTGAAGTGAGGTGTGGGGTTCTATTTATAGGGGGGAGAAGGGTAGGTTCCCGCCACTAATTGCGTGTGAATCAGTCACCCATTACTTATTCAAGGCGGGAGGAGCCAACACGTGGCATTTGATCACATTTGGTGCCAGGACCTAGTCGACAGGCTAGGAGGGTCGGCCGACCTAGTCTTGACTCCTTTTGCAGTGTGCTTCCTCTAGGTCCCTGTCACGTGGGTCCCATTTACTGATATTGGTGCTACACTGTTGGATGGCCTTAGATACTTCTGTTTGTGGGCCATTTGATCCATGTGGCGATACGTGGTGTCGCCCGATTCGTCGAAATCCAATTTTATGGATTACTCCCTACATGTCTTTGTATTTTTGGTCTATATTCACCTGCATACAAATAAACACAACCACTTGTGGAATTGGTTAGTTTTCAACCCTACCACTACGTTGTGTTTCCCTTTTATGCATATTATGAGGTAAATTTACATTCTAAATATGGCACTTAAGGACCGTCAACAAGGGTCTAAATTGTCCAACGGTCGGTGTACTTCATCAGTGAAGTACTGCACGACGCTGAGACATGGTATATTGAGGTACATAAGCTACTGTACGGAGTTCTTATTGCCTCAAGAAAGCTTCGTCACTACTTCCAAGCCCACAAGATTTCAATGGTAACTTCTTATCCTCTGCGAGCTATTTTACATAATCCCAATTCCACGGGAAATATCGCCAAGTGGGCAGCGGAGTTGGCAGAATTCGACCTCAAATTTCTGCCTCGACATGCGATCATGAGTCAGATGTTGGCTGACTTTGTGGTGGAGTGGACACCTTCTTAATCAATTCCAGGAGGCCCTGATGAGCAGAAGAAGGAACTTAAGATCTCATTCTTTACCGAGCATCACTGGACTCTCTACTTCGATGCCTCCGTGCAGAAGCAAGGGGCTGGAGCTGGAATACTTCTCCTATTTCTGACCGGGGAGAAGGTCAAGTACATTGTGCACCTAGACTTCAAGGCAACCAACAACATGGCGGAATATGAAGCTCCCATCTTCAGACTCAAGCTGGCGCTATCATATGGCGTCTGGTAGCTCTTGGTAAAGGGTGATTCGCAACTCATCATCAAGCAAGTCAAAGGTGAATGCAGTTGCAACAATCCCCAATGTGCTGCTTATTTACTTGAAGTCCAGAAGCTGCAGAGGGACTTCCATGTCCACAACCTCCGCCATGTCCAGCGTCTCAACAACGCTGAAGTCGATGACCTTCAACCGGGGCTCAAGCACTCGACGGGGTTTTTGTCAGGAGATTGTTATCAAATGCTGCTCAGCTTGTCAAACTAAGTGAGGGGGGCGAGACCAACACCCCGAAGCTAGCGGTCCCAATGGGCCTGTTACCATGTCGTTCACTAAGGATCGTAGACGCTACAGGAAGCCTCGAGCAACCAAGCGCGCAAGATCCATAAGCTCATGTAAGCTCCAATGCATGGATTTTGAAGGTCCGGAGCTACTTGAAAGACAACATACTTTCCGAAGACGGTGTATCCGCTGAGCGAATTGTCAGATTGGCTAAAACATACACGTTGGTAGAAGGGGATCTCTACCGACATGATGCCAACAACATTCTAATGCGGTGCATTTCCTGGCAAGAAGGCTACGAGCTCCTCGCGCAGATCCACGGAGGCAAGTGCGGGAACCACGTGTCATCTTGAACATTGGTTGGTAAGGCCTTTTGGCGTGGCTTTTATTAGCCTACAACACTCCGAGATGCAGTCGAGTTGGTCAAGATGTATGAAGCGTGCTAGTTTCACGGGAAGTATATTCACACACCGGCTCAGTCACTGCAGATGATACCTCCCAGGTGGCCATTGGCCGTGTGGGGGATGGACATTTTGGGACCTTTCCCAGAAGCCACTAGAGGATACTGGTTGTTGTATGTGGCCATCGACAAGTTCACGAAGTGGCCGCAAGCTACTCCAGTTTTGGCTATCAACTAGCAAACAACCATCAAGTTTTTGAAGTCCATTGTCTACAAATTTTGAGTTCCGAATAGAGTCATCACCGACAACGGAACCAAATTCACATGTGCAGCATTCCGAGAGTACTGTGAAGATCTCGGCATACAAGTTAGCTATGCCTCAGTGGCACATTCGGCAAGTAATGGCCAAGATGAGATAGCAAATGCAGAGATACTCAAGGGACTCAAGATGCACACTTATGAGCGCTTGAAGAAGCATGGCGCCAACATGATAGAGGAGCTCCTGTCTGCTTTGTATGCAAGCCGGACAGCACCCAGTCGGGCTACGGGAGAGACACCTTTCTTCCTGGTGTATGGAGCTAAAGCAGTGCATCCTTCGGAGATCAGCATGGGTTCTATCCTGGTCTGGACCTTCGACGAAGCCGTTCAGGACCAACTTCAGTGTGAAGACCTAGACCTCGTCGACGAGGCAAGGTGCCAAGCAACTGTTTGGAACGGGAGATATCATCATGTGCTCTAGCACTATCATTAAGGGTTCGTGCGCAACTGGTAGTTAGAAGAAGGCAATCTAGTGCTACGGCGAATACTAACTCGAGAAAGGAAGAACAAACTCTCCCCCAGCTGGGAAGGACCTTTCCAGGTTATCAATGTTTCTTGCCCCGTATGCGTTTGCTTGGTGACATAGGATGGGATACCACTTCCCACTAACATCGAGCACTTCCGTAAGTTCTACACGTTGTTACACGGAGGTGAGTCTGTATTTGTATAAGTTGTATCTCTTAGAGTCTATGGACAAAGTCGGGAGGGTCCTAGCTCACTTAACTTGGTCCTGTACTTTAGGTGTGTATTTACTTTCGCTGTATTAGATCAAGATGAATAGCACATTTAACTTGGTCCTGTACTTTAAGTGTGTCCTTTTCTTTCCCTGTTAATTGGACCTTAATGAGAAACATTTTTTACTGACAGACTCCACGTGCATTTCATTTGTACAAGCTCATTTCATTTTATACCTTTTTGTCAATAGTGATGTCGTGCAATCTGAGTGAAGTAAGGTCCTAAAAATTTATGAGAAATATGTAAGTATTTTTGATGAATTTCCATTAGATTCTAGTTATTGCTAGATGGTCTACTAGTTTGAAAACCAAAGCCAACACAGGTTCGGAGTGCGCTATCGACTTAGCCTGGTCAAGAACCCTAAGTTCAAACAAGGATAGTAAGACGCAATAAAACTATTGACAAGAGGACGAATTTTACTGCTTCTCTTGTCTCTTATGCGCAGGAAAAATGATAAATTGACGGCAAGCGACATGGGCGATGGTGGATGCCACCGGAGCAAATAGCTCTGACAACCCCCAAAGGGCCAGCTAATGATGTTCTACGCGTTGACACTGGGCGCAGTCGAAGCTACCAAACACAAACAACCCCTAGAGGGCCCGCTGTAGACATTCTACGCGTTGATAGTGAGCGCCGTCAAAGCTACCAAGCTTCAACAACCCCCAGGGGGCCCACCATTGACATACTACGCGTTGACAGTGGGCGCCGTCGAAGCTACCAAGCTTTGACAACCCCTAGGGGACCCGCCATTGACGTTCTACATTTTTATAGTGGGCGCTATGGAAGCTACCAAGCTCTGACAACCCCAGGGGGCACGCCGTCGACGTTTTACAAGTTGACAGTGGGCACCGTCGAAGCTACCAAGCTCCGACAACCCCCCAGGGGCAAACCGTGACGTTCTATGCTTTGACAGTGGGCACCGTTAAATCTACCAAGTTTTGACAACTCCCAGGGGGTCCGCCATCGATGTTATATGCGTTGACAGTGGGCGCCATCGAATATACCAAGCTCCGACAACTCCCAGTGGGCCCGCTGTGGACGTTCTACGCATTGACATTGGGCGCCATTGAAGCTGCCAAGCTCCGACAACCTCGAGGGGGCCTGCTATCGATGTTCTACACGTTGATAGTTGGCGCCGACAAAGCTACCAAGCTCCAACAACCCCTAGGGGGCCACCGTCGATGTTCTACGTGTTGACAGTGGCGCCATTGAAGCAACCAAGATCTAACAACCATTAGCGGTCCCGCCGTCGATGTTCTACACGTTGACAGTGGGCACCGTCGAAGCTACCAATCTCCGACAACCCCCAGGAGGCATGCTGTCGATGTTATACGCGTTGACAATGGGGGCTGTCAAAGCTACCAAGCTCCAACAAGCCCTAGGGGCCCGCTGCCGATGTTCTATGAGTCAGTAGTAGGCGTCGTCGAATCTACCAAGCCCCGACAACTCCTAGGGGGGCCGCCATCGACGTAACAAAGGGTCCCTGGAGATATCAGAGGCAAGACTCGGACCTCAAAGCTATCATATTGGCTTCGTGATTGTATATGTCCCCAATTCATTGAACACATCTACCAGTGGGCCAACAAGATAAAAGGACAATGTATTGAAGACAAAATGGAATTCGAAAGGATTTCATTCATTCATTCGGAATTGGAGATTTACGAGATTGAAGGTACAAAGAGGAAAGTCCTAGCTATTGTAGTTCCTGACAAAGGACGAGGCAACTCTCCATGCAGCTTCTTGGACGCTAGCTTTGGCAGCTTCTTCCTCCCCGACAATGGGTCCTTCGACCACCGGAGCTAGAGACATCTTAGGGGTCCGACTCTTGAAACACGTCAGCACATACTTGGCATCGTTCTTAGCCAGGGATTTTCCTTCAGTCTCCTGTTGTTCGACGATTACGTCTCCCATAGTGTCCAGCTTGCTGCCAGCGGAGTTAAAACCTACCATGGCCTTGTCCACCTCCGGCTCTGGGTCATCCGGACGAACCGGACTAAACCCCAATGTCACCAGAGCTTCATTGGCTCACCCGAGGATGTCCCAGAATTGCTGAAACTCTATTGTCCTCAAGCTCGAGATCTCTCCGGTGACCTCCTTGCAGATGAAAGCTTCGCAGAGCCCTCCTTTGAGAAGCGCTCGACCTCCTTCGCATGATGCTGATTTTGTTCAGCCAACAACTTCTCTTGGTCGGCGACTTGTTTCTCTCGAAAGTGTACTCCACTTCGCCTATTTGCAAGGTCTTTCTCTTTCTCCTTCATCTTGTCTTTCCGGGCAGAGACATCACTTTCTCTTTCGATGACATCTTGACCTGCCCGCCACAACCGATGCTTTTCTTCTTTGCACCATGACTTGAATTGTTCCACGTTGACAGCCAACTCTTGCTCGTCGCATGCCTGCTTCTGGAAGAGCTCATCCTCCCTCTAATGGATCTTATTCTCTTTTTCCTGGAGCTCAACCTCTTTATTGCCATGCTCTTCTCGGAGCTTGTTGAGCTCTTCTCTCACAGTCTCGAGACTCTTCGAATGGCAGTCGGCCAATTCATGGACCTTCTTGGCATGCTCGTAGATCTCCAGAGTCTTTTTATCGAGGGATTTGTCTTAGGGTGTTGCGCTCTTCTTCGAGAAACTTGCAATCGTAGTCAAAAGCAAGTTGGACCTGGTGGAGGTCTGAGCATGCAATGTCGATTGACAACTCTAGGGGAATTGGCTCCTGTCCCGCCTGAGGTGCCTCTGTCGGCTACAACGGGTCTTCCAAAATAAAATTAGGAGCCCACGATGCAAGTGTGTTTTCCAGCAACTCCACGTCACCAGGGCCCATCTCCTGGAGCTCGTCAATCTTTGTCGCGATCGAGGAAGGTCCTGCAGCTGGGACTTCAACCTCTGGAGCTGGCAAGGAGGGTTCAGCCACCAGATCTTCAACTCCAAGAGCTGGAGAGGAGGGATCCGGGGCCGGATCTTTAGCCATCGGCTCAAAAGTGGGAGCACCAACAACCATATCCTCTTGACCAGGATCGGGCAAGGTCACCTCTGGGGTTGCATCATCCGGAGTTGGCACTGGAACTTTTGTTGGGGCTTCATCGATTTCCGGCATTGACGCCAAAACCTCCGCATCTGGCTCTAAAACCACCGTAGCTTGCTCGAGTACTTCTTCCACATGGTCTGGCGCTACCACAGGTTCTTCGATCGCTGGTACTGTACTTGTCTCAACGATAGTCGGTGGTGGAGCTGTCGTGTCGTCTGCCACAACCACTGGGGAGGGTTTGAAGCTGAGGTTGGAGCTTCAGCTTGCATAGCCTCTGAGCTGCCGCAGGCACCGAGCTGCAGCCTCCTTCCTCTATACCCAAGAAACAGAACATTGAGAATTCAAGATAAAGCAAGAACAAAATCAAGACAAAAGTTGAAGGTTCGTCCTATACCTGGGGATGTTGCTGCTCCAGTCGGCATAGATCTTCTTTCTTGGGCACTTGGAGCTAGAGGTCGCCATTGTTGGTGTGGCAGATGCTCCAGGACCCGAACTAGGTGTTGAGGCGGCCGCAAGCGTTTCCACCTCTGGTACCTCGGTCATCGGAGGATGCACTCTGGACCCAGAGCCCTCCGCTGGCACTTGGATGGGAGTCAATTTGACGGACCCAGTGCCCTCAGTGGGCACTGTATCCGAAGGATCATCTGGAGCTGGGGGAACAACCACCACAAACCTTAGACAAGGTTGAGGGGTCAGTTCGTTTGGAGCTTCCCTCACGCTCTTCCGTCGCTTCTTGTCATATTCTGCTTGTGACTCGGAGCTTCGACGAAAGCTTTCTCCTTGCCTCGGCTTAAGGTTTATTTATTGGGAGGTGAAGCTGCATGACCTTTGCTTTTGCCGCTGATCGGCATAGGCCCGGGGCCTTCATGAGGGCAAGGATCTTTGGATATTACAATCCCCGTTGGACTAGTGCTCTGATGCCTATCCACAAGCCCCGATCATCAAGTGCTAGCATCTTCTTCTGCAGCTCCCTCTTGAACTCTAGAAGCATGTTCAAGGGAAGAAACTCTGCCAGATGTGTCAGATCGTCGGGGTCAATGGCTCGGTGGTGCAGTTTTTTTGGAGATGAAGCTTCAAAGCCTTTTCATCCAAATTGGATCTGATACCAGTATCAATCCGGTATGAATCCATCTATCAACTGAATGTCGATGCAGGCCATTCTATCGTCTTTAGTAGAGCCCATCGGTTGGTTAGAAAGTTGGCAATCACCATAAGGGGAGTCACTCCTCCTTCCACGCACACCCATATCCTTGTCAGGATCGGGTCGTATGCTTCCGACAGCTCCGGAACGAGCTCCTAGGCATCAGTGTCAACGGCAGGGAGGCTGTCAGGTAGCTCCATCATGTCATGGCCATCCACCCTGATGACCACCCAATACTTCTTCCATCCTTCCCACTTCACGAAAGGGATCGTATTCAAATACTTGAAGGGCGAGTTCTTGCGCTTCACGAAGTAGTAGAAGACGAGAAGCTCATTCCCTTCCCCGGTTGTGTGGACCTTGAAGAAGGTCCGGAAGAGCTCGATGCAGGGCAGCACACCCACCAACATCTCGCAAAAGTGGATGAATGTCGCCACTAGGAAGACAGAGTGGGGGCCGAGACGGTGGATTTGCAAGCCGTAGAAGTCCAGCAGCATCAGTAGGAAGCTAGAGAGCGGTGGGTTGAGCCCCACCATGGCAAACACCATGGAATATAAAATCTCGCCCGGGCTTTCCTTCTTGAAGGGGAGCTTGCCGAGGCGAATCGAGTTGTTGAAGGTGTCGCTTGACCACCCCATTTAGGCGCGGACTCTCGACAACTCTTCGTCGCACTTGATTCCAGGTGTGAGGAAGACCCAACTCCATAGCAGCAAAGTGGAGTAGAAGAAGAAGAGAGGTTGCACGGGCAAAGAGCTCTAAGCACAAGATCATATGGAAGTGTAATGAGCTCTCTCCCTGTGCAGACATTCTCCTTTAAGTAAGCCTCTGCAACGCTTGGATGGAAACTACCTCCAAACTCGAATCTCAAATGACCTCGTCAATGTCAAGGGGGCCTGGATCTACTTTGTCAAAAAAGTTGCACCAGGCGAACTGTTGGCATGATGGGAAGTTGGAAGCCCGAGGGCGGTAGCCTAACAGGCTACAAATATTACGCTGGGAACCAATACAAATTTTGTATTGGGAACCGGCGACCTTCAATTGCATGAGATCTACACGCTAGGATCCCACTCACCATATCAAGAATGGCCACGAGGCAGTGGCATAACTGTGTGTTGCCATCCCAACTACCCAGGAAAAGACTTTGAAGCTGCAACGCGGGAATCGATGATGGCCCCACCTCCGGTAGCATAACCTCTATCTGAGGACATCACCCTAAGGTGGGCCCACGAGCAACTGTCGGTACCTTGCGTACCGTGTACCCCCTGACACCTCAAGCAAAGTCAAGGAGTTCCTATTTCTAAGTGGCAGACGTATGAAGGGGATACACATCCAACGTAACCAGACCTACCTCCCTTCTTAGGGTAGCTCCGGTAGAGCCACGTGTCTAGAAGAGCCGGACCTGCCTCCCTCATTAGGATAGCTCCGGTGCTGCCACATGTTCCACAGAGTCGGACCTACCTCCGTCCTCAGAAAAGCTCCAACAGTGCCACATGTCCAGCAGCACCGAACCTATCCCCCAGTAGAGGGAAGCTCCAGAGCTTCCACGTGTCAACGCTCGGACCTACATCAACAACAGGGGGACATCAGAATCTCCAACAGCGCAGACATTCAAGGTCTACCAATTAGTTGTTACAAGACCTGGTTAATGCATCATTATTGCCATATTAATGTTGCACTATTAAGAGAATATTAAGATTGGTAATGCTGCTGTTAAGGCACATTATCACACAATTAACCCCTCATTACACTATAGATTGTGTACATGATAGTTAATACAGTCGCGACCACTTGTCGGGCCGGGCTCAAATGTAACGGCCAGTCCTTAGCATATAAAAAGATTGCGCCGCACGATCCAATCTCAACTAATCTTAGGCCATCCAAACTCATACTATTCAACACACATACACCCCGTGTAGTAGGGTATTACGCTCTGGTGGCCCGAACCACGTAAATCTCTTGTGTCACCATATTGTGCTTGAATTCGCTTTCGCCCCAACCAAATACGAAACCCCGCGGACTACGACTTAGTAGTATTGAGGTAAGTTTCGTTGCTACACTTCGGCACATCCATATACACTTGAACGAATAGTGAGTCATGGCCATGCTTAAGCACAAAAAGTGTTTTGTCTACTTTGCCTGTGGTAAACACCTTTTCATGTAAATATGTTTTTAACCGATCATACCTTGCTCTAGGATTGTTTGAGACCATACAAAGCTTTGGTCAGTTTGTAAACATGAATAGGAAAATTCTGGATTTTCAAAGCCTGGTGGTTGCTTAGCATAAACCTCCTTATCCATGTAGCCATTAAGAAAAACACTTTTCACATCCATTTTATATAACTTGAAACCTTTAGATGCAGCAAATGCTAATAAAGTTCTTATGGCTTCTAATCTAGCAACAGGAGCAAAAGTTTCATCAAAATCTAAATCTTCAGCTTGTGTGAAACCTTGAGCAACCAGCCTTGCTTCATTCCTGATCACAACCCCATCCTCGCTTTGTTGTTATTAAACACTCATTTGGTTCCTATCAATGTCTGATCATTAGGTGGAGGAACAAGTTTCCAAATATTATTTCTTTCAAAATTTTCTAACTCTTCTTGCATGGCAACGATCGAGGATTCATTTGTGAGTGCGTGTGATATATCTTTGGGTTCAAAAGAAGCAACAAAAGCATAAATTGCGTGAGAGTTTGAATCAAAAAACTATGACTGTGTGACTTGTTCGTGTAAGCTTCCAATAATCTCTTGTGGAGGGTGACTTTAGAGGATGCGGAACGGAGTATACACTTCACAAGCTTTTTTTTCTCCATGTTCATCACAAGCAGAAGAGCTTGTGGCTTGAGGATGATTTGGATCAGCAGTAATAATTGTTGGTATTGGTGGTCGAGCAAAATCAGGAGTAGGGCTGAGATTGTTCGCTTCTGAAATTTTGAGCAGCAGCTCCACTCCTTCATACTCTTCAACAAAAAATACCCCCCCCCCCCGGGGTATGCATCTTGACCTGCAATGTTTA
Source organism: Tuctoria greenei (assembly GCA_036927565.1). Taxonomy (NCBI): domain Eukaryota; kingdom Viridiplantae; phylum Streptophyta; class Magnoliopsida; order Poales; family Poaceae; genus Tuctoria; species Tuctoria greenei. The sequence goes on from JAYESD010000005.1 coordinate 95,450,693, forward strand.
AGCTAGTACATGGGCCAGCTTCATCAAAAGACACCTCACAAGTCTCAACAATTTTGTTAGTGTCAAGTAAAAGCACATGGTAGCCTCTAGTGTGAGATGAATAACCAAGAAACATGTCATCAGCAGATCTAGCTTCAAATTGGTCAAGATTACCATGTTTCTTACCAAAGCATTTGCAGCCAAAGACCCTAAATTGTGTTACACTAGGGCTATATCCATGACGAAGCTCGTATGGGGTTTTTCCAAGCTTAGCTCGCAAGAAAACTCGATTTGAGACATAACACGGCGTTGCAATTCATCTGCCCAAAACTTCCTAGGAGTTTGATATCCATCAAGCATACTCCTAGCCATCTCGACTAAAGTCATGTTCTTTCTTTCTACAACACCTTCTTGTTGAGGTACATATGGTGAGGAAAACTGATGATCTATTCCTTTGTAGCTCAAAAGTGATCAAATGTTTGGTTTTTAAATTCGGTTCCATTATGACTTCTAGTTATTTTTAAAGATCCTTGGTGGTCAAGTGAAAGTCTAAGAACTAAACTTATAAAGTGACTAAAAGGTTCATTCTTAGACGTCATACAACAAATCAAGAGTATCTAGAATACTCATTAACAATTACAAGCACATACCATTTACTTCCAAAAGATTGAACAGTGAAGGACCTACGATGTCAAGGTATAAAATTTGTGTTGGGGCTGTTGTTATGGTCATTGTGAGTGGAGCATGTGAATCTACAACAATCTTAGCATGTCTACAAGAGGATCATACAATATTTTTGTCTCCTTTAAGCACAGGTAACTCACGTGTGCAATCAATACCACTAACACGTGTAAGGAGATCAAAGCCTATGTGACCAAGTCTACGATGCAAAAAATATAAGTCTTTTGATTCATTAGCAACTACACATGTATGATTAGAGGATGAAATATCAAAATCAGTTTTAAAAACTCCTCAACGCCAAAACATGTTAAACATAAGCTCATCATTTGAATCCACAACCTTGCAGACATTTTTAGTAAAACTAACTTCTAGATTTTCATCTAGCAACTATGAAATAGAAAGCAAGTTGTATTTCAAGTTCTTAACAAGTGCCACATCCTTCGAGGTGTAGTTTTCATTAGCTCTAATCCATCCCTTGGCAATTATAGGAATTGAAGAATTATTGGAAAAAATAATATTTTCTACATCTGACACAAAAAGAGAGGGAGGAGAAGCATTCTTTGTTACCAGTCATGTGGCATGAGAAACATGAATCCACAAGCCAAATGTTCTCCTTTTCAAGCATGTAACCTACATAGAAGAACAATACATCAATGCATCAATACTGTGGTTAGTCAAAGGGCATTTAGGAATCCAATACTGAGTCTCACGATGTCCAACAGAAATACCACGTGAAAGCTGAGAAAATATAGAAAGTTTCTGAGCCAAAGTTTGAGAATTCTTGCACCCATCATAAGTAATCTTCGAGGTGTGTTATGTGTAGAATGAAAAACAGTAGGTTTGGGAACAATATTTTCATGTTTTTGACTCATCACAGTAGGTTGCAGTGTCTAACTTTCGGTTCAGCACGTGCAACAAATTTTGTTTGATTGTTATGTGACCTAGCATGCATTCTTTCCTTTTTATGTTGTTTAGCTAGTCTACAACATAAATCTACAATATGACCATCTCTAGCATAGTAGGTACAACAAAATTGACTTTATGTTCATGTCTAGATGAGCAAGCAATGTGTTTCTTAGCAACCAAATGAGACATCATTCTCGCAGACTTAAAAACCACCTCTTTTTATTTAGAAATCGTTTTAATCAAACCATTTCCTAGTGACATTACAACCTTAGATGGATGCGCCTTAGCAAGAGCATGAGAATCAAAACCTAAACCAATTTTATAATTGCAAAACTTGGAAAAATTCAGCAATAAGTTTAGATTCTTATTCCCACTACAAAGCCGCTCTAGTGTCTTATGCATGTCGTCGAATTTCTTAGACAAGTCTAGGCAGTTTTCACATGAATTTTTTTTAAAGTTACAACAGCAATTAACTTCATGAGAACGCAAAGCATTGTTGAAAACAGAAATCTCATTCCTAGTAGCATGTAATTTCTTGTTAAGAACATTGTAAATAGAACAATGCAAATCACTTGTAGAATAGCTAGCATCTTTTATGTTTTTATCATTAAATGCAGCAAGCTTTCTGTTCTTTTAAATTTCAAGTTCAAGTTTATCAAGTATTGAGGTGTGCGCAATTCTTATAGAGGACAATTGTTCATATATAAGTTCACACGAGGAATGAGAATAACCACTATGAATCAAAGATTCTAGACGATCAATTTCAGATTCTTGATTTTCAATTTTAGCATCATTGTTCCTGAGTTTTTGTATTTTTTAAGTACAGTAGTGGCACGAGAAAAAGCATAACACTTCGGTGTTAAATTTGGCTTCCTCCATACATGACCTTGAGTTTCTCGCCATAAAACACATAGTTGTCAAATTGTCTTTATCTTCATCACTTATGTTGTCCACATTGCTCAAGGTGTATTCTTCAAGTGAGGAGAGAAGATAGCCCATCACTTTGCATTTTATAAAACCCTTGTTTTCTTATTTGTTGTTGGTAGTGGAGGACTTGAACGTTGTGTGTTTTTCATCGCGTGTAGTAGGACCTAAAAAGTTAGTGCAATCTGTACGAAAATTTCATGTCTTACCACATTCAAAGCATCTTTGTGCACCACACTTCCTCTCCTTCTAGTTCTCACATTTTGCAATGCTTTTAAGAAGTGTTAGCTCCTCTTCTAGAAACTCTTCAATCTGTTCAAGGTTTAGAGAGGATAGAAAAGCAAGTGTACCAAATGATGAAGGTTGGCTAGAACTAGGCATATCACATTGTCAAACAAATGCAAGACACTTGCTGGGGATTTTACATGATATTATGTCAAGTTCATGAGTTTTAAGCTTAGAATATAGCACATCTAAAGTAGGTGTACTCATGATAGTAGATTCACAAATAGATGTGACTTTCATCTTCCAAATTGACATGTCTAATGCACTTAACAATTGCCTAGCATTCTCAGGATTTGAAAATTAACATTAACTCTACGCATGTTGTTGAGAATTTTATTAATGCCAGCAAATAAGACATCAATCGACTCACCGGGTTGCATCTCGAAGCGCATGTATTTTTTCTTGAACATGTCTTGATGTACCTTCTTGATCCTATTGGATCCTTCGTGGTAGTCACATAGTACTTTCCACACATCATACGCAGATCGGAGGTGTGCAACACGATTAATGTCGCATTGAGTCAATTTTTATATGATGAAGTTTTGCACCTAGTTGTTGTTGTTGACATCCTTCATGTTGGCAGCCGTGACTTCATCATTTGATGGCTTGACAAAGCTCTTGAAGACCTTTTCTCAGATGGCAAATCTTTGTACTTGCATGTAAGTCTCCATGTGAGCCTTCCAAACTTGAAAAACAATGCCATCGATTGCACAAAATTTTCTGTAGTATTTCTCAATGTGGATTAGAACAAACATGTGCAAATGGCAAGCAATTGGAGCACACTAGCTCTGATACCAATTGTAGGATCGAAGCACATGAAAAGCTACAAGAGGGGGTGAAGGGTAGATTTAAAAACTTTTATGCAGAAGTTACAAAAACCTCTCGGTAAAAAACTAATATTATAATGAAATTGTGTGTGCAAGTGTTTTCAACGTGTTCAAACATTATCAAACTAGTATAAATTGTAGAAAATCAGGTCACGAAGATACCACAACAAGAATCACTTGAAACCGTCGAGTAAAACCCAAGTTATGCCCAAAACCTTAAGCGAAGGTCAATCTGTTCTAGCAGAACAAAAACAGATCTGTTACAGTGTAAATAAACTCGTGTATATCAAAATGCAATAAACCAATGACCATGAAATTTTCACAGGTGATAAAGAATCATGTTGTGAATAAAACAATAAAAGGAATCATGGCAACTGGATTAGTAAAACTCGAACTATTATCAAAACACCGAAACAAAATCAAGTGGTGCAGAAACTCGACGAGAAAGACTTGACAAAAACAAGTCGGGCGAACAAGGCACAAAAGCTCCTGACAAACTATGAATTTTATTGATCAATGCACAAGAGGAACAGCTGCAATTCGTGTTGTCCATGAGTCCTAGCCCTCTTTCTTATATAACCAGCCCTAAGGCAACTCCTATCCAACTAGGACTTCCTACTCCTTTTTGGATTCAACCATAACTTTCTATAACTGCTCAACACACTTCCATATGCAGGTAGAAGCATTCTTAAGACTTACAAAACCCTTAGGAATGTCCCACACATTCCGAAAACAACTTAACTTCATGCCCAACAGAAAATCTAACCAAAACTAAATCGAAACATACCATACACGAACAATAACTGCCTCAGCTTTTGTCTCACCTTCTCTTTTGTAAGTCTTTAGCATGCCTTTAAACAATGTTCCCACATAATGCACCCCTTGCACACGTGTAAAAATTTCCAAAAATGTTCACGATACCTTCATATGCATTGTTCTTTACCGAAACATGCTCTGTGACCTCCCAATCAACTCAATCACAATTCATCCCAAACTTAGTTGTTTAACCTCATCTTCTCCTAAGACTTGTTCAATTGATCCCCATCACCAGCCATGTCTTGACCTCAAGCAACACCTGCACATGCACAAACAACCAATTCTTCCGAGCACACATCCTCGACTTGACTCACATTAGTTCAAAAACCACAACACCTTATGTGAGCATCTAACATAAGCTTGTTGCAAAACATAGCATGATATTATCCACCATGATCAGCCATAATACATAAAAAAACATAGTCCAAAAATACTAAGCAAACTTCCCATAAGCCAAAAGGCAAGTTTGAAACATGGCGAGTAAAAAATAGTGCAGCCGAACATAAATGTTAAGATCAATAGTCCAAATAGTCGCACTGCAATATACAAGGAAAAGTTCAAACAGTTCAAAGCATCGCCTCTCATGCTGCTCACGTGCTGCTGAGTTCGGACATTCCAAAATGAAAAACATGTACAACTCACGTGCGCTGAGTTCGGACTGTCAGAACTAAGTTCCCGCAAATTTAGACATTCTGAAGTGGGCTTTTTAGATATATTCAAAACTTTGTATGTAAACTCTCAATTTAAACATAATTGCCAATGTATTCAGCACCTAGGGTCTCAGAGTTTGTCATTGCCTTAAGAACATATTTGTACCATGTCTCTTAAGGTATTTACTTAACATGTAAGTGTGGTGTTTAAAGAGTTAAGTAGCACTGGATGTCTCATAGACCCGCGGGTTGTAGGGATAGGTGGCAGGTGGTGATAGCTCTGTCCGTTGTTTGTACTCCCCCACGATCATCTACACAATAGGTTCTTAGAGAGAATCTTCCTTATATTGTTAGGGTAAGCTCGTGCCTGATGTGCGGGACAACTAAGCATAGTATTCACCACTAGCATATCCATGTGTACACTACCTAGGCTATGCATATGTATAATATAAGCATATTAGGAATTACTCGTTCTTAGCTTAACTCTCACCAGGACTATATTATCTCTAGGAGTAGATTGCTTAGGTGTGTGTCACAATACCCTTATAATCAACTTAACCATGTACACATAATTACTTAGTATTTTATATCTTGGTCATAATAATAGTGTTTACTTTACTTCACCGCCTTCCATTGGGATAAATACGATACAGGAGATGATCTGTGGTGTTGAGAAATACCAACACCAGAGCAGTAGTTTTCAGTTTTTTTAAATGAATTCCCTTATTTACAATGGCATGGGGAATAGGCCATCCTTAAATACAACGGGCACCTGGGCCGTTGTAAATAAGTCATCCTTATATACGACGACCCAATTCCCAGGACAACGTATATAAGTGTCCTTATTTACGATGGCAACTGCAGTCGTCGTATAAAAATTATCTGAGGCACAACGTGCAAGTGGGCAAAGTATTTACAACGGACACATTCAGCCATTGCAAATAAGCTTATTTACGATGGTCGACGTTGTAAATATTCTTATTTACGACTAAGCTTTATTAACGGCTGAAAACAATTACAAATAAGCTATTTACGATGACAAAAGCCTTATTAACAATGACTCTGGCCCTCGTTCCTTACCGTGATTCCTCTAGTGAACACATCGACCAAAAGGAGGGAAGACTCAAAGCAAAACAAGGGAAAAGGAATCTTACCGTCTATCTCCATTCAAGCCCACTCCGCGCTGTTTTGAGCTTCCGGCGACTCGACGCGCGCTTGAACCAGCTCAGCGTCTGCCTTCTCGACCACTGCCATCGCCTCCGCCTTCTCCCTGACCTCCCTCGCAAAGTTTTCCTGAGCCTCGACAACCTCAGCTCGGGCATGCTCGAGCTCCTCATGCAAGGATGCTCGCTCAACCTGCGCCAGACTCGAACGACACCAGACCTCGCAAAAGGCCCATGTCTTTAATGCATTAAAGTCTTCAGGCAGTTTACCCCGATATCTTTACAGTGTACCCTGCAGTACGGCCGTTGGCCACTGTAGCCCGACGAACATATATCAGTAATGCCATTGGCCCGCTAACCCTGACGGTCATAATGCAATAAAGTTCTTAGCGTCAGCTGGAACCGACTTGCATACAGACGCCACATATGCGCTGCTGTGGACCTATAGCCGTCTGTTTGAGAGGTAAACCAACGGTTTTATGGCACTTATGACCGTCGGTGAGTAGAAACCGACGGCCATATTGGCATTTAAAAAAACGCGGATGCTTTCCGTCCCTCCACGGGTGGAAAGCCTCCGATTGACACAGATACAATTTTCATACAGATTTTTATACAACGCATTATAGTCCACACAGCAACACAATTCCATACAACACATTAGTTGCATATATCACAATTTCCACAAAATGCAACAACAATGCAACAGATATATCACATTGTTCACATAGTCATACAACAACTAACGTAAATGTTTCAACATGTTCAATCCAAATTAGTCCAAGAGAAAACGCATCGCAAACACCATTGTGAAGATTAATCTGCTTCCATGTCATTGTTCGAACCTCCACCACTTGCACCTTTGGCGTTCAAATTGAGGACATCATCGCAACCACGAGCGGAACCCTACGAGAAACAAATAAAAGTTAATTTGCATTAATAGTTACAATTCATATGTCTCAATATTTCTAAAATTCACAGATGTCCAACTCACATGTGTAATTGACTTATTGGTATTACCAACTATGTCATTGAATAAGTCGCTAAGTATTGTTCAAATTAAGCTACACTTTCATTAGAGCTGATGATTTAGTAATCATACCGCTGTGGCGCCCGGAGGCATTGATGGTTGACTATGTCCCGAAGCGAAGGGCAACGATGGGAGAACACCTGGATAAGGCTGCAATCCAGGGGCCAACATTGACATAAATCACTGATGTGGAGGATAGGCTCGACCACTCTGGGAACACTGAGACGAATATGATTAGTATTTTGTACTATTAGTCGAGTTAATTAGAAATGCGGTTATACCTGTGAAGAAGAGCCAACTTGTTGTTCGGGCTACATCGGACGAGGCATATCGAACTGTGATCCAAAGCCACCTTGAGGGAAGAACTGCATAAAGTAAGAATATTCAGTTACTAACTTTAACACAAATATATTAATAAGTATACCAAATTAACTAAAAAAGTAATTTACCTGCGACATCATCTCGAACTGAGGCTGTTGTGGCATATTGAACTGAGTTCCTGTGTTGCCTTGACCCAAGAACTACACAAAGGAAATTATTCGTGAAATCTTAAGTAGAAGCAGTTTGTAAACGAATAAACTATTTAATTGTTAATATTACAAGTTACCTGCGCCATATACAAATATTGCATCTGCTGCTGCATCTGCTACTGCTGCTGCATTTGTATTTGTTGTTGTTGCTATTCCACTTTCTCCTCATATCATCTTAATTTTTCTTTCAATTCCTAATCTGCAACACGGGATCGACTCGGACTAGAAGTAGAAGACCGTCGTCCCACATAAGCGTCACGCTCCACATAATCGTCGCCTAATCCAAGTCTACAAAAAACACAAATGTTATGAATCGATGATAATTAACCTTTAAACAATCATTATGTTTACACGTACCTCCCATGCGGTACGCCTCCACCGGCTTTGTACGCCGCACCCACATCCAACGGAGCTCTTTGATAATCTACATCATCTCCTTGCTTTTTGTTGAGACACTCAACATATTTTGTCTGCAAGAATAAATTGAGTTCACGAGTGGATGGTATTAAAGATAGATTCAGTTCATAGATAGAGAGCACCCAACACACATACAACTTTTTGTGTTGCCACCTCATCACGCAACTGCTCCGGGCATGCCAAATCTGTGCCTTTGTGCCCCCTAAGGTAAACCTCGATAAAAGAAGGAGCGACACCAGTTTCAGCTTCCTGCAACATCAAAATACAACATCAGTTCAATCAATGCAACTTTTTGAAGCAATTTACAAGTGAATGTACTAGTTCATACCATTCGTTGTGCCATCCGCACATGTCCATCTGCAGCATAACATTGTAGTCCAGGCTTGCTCTTCCGATTGCTTCGGTTTCTCTTCCAAATATTTTTGAACTCCTTCGACGTTCAGTATTTGCATAGCCATTCCAAAGCTGCAAGATCTTCACAAATCCAATACACACTACTCTACATGTACTCATGCTTCTATAGATAAATTGTAGCTGCTCGCTTGTTTGTCATGGGCTGACACAACCTGATCTTGTAATACACAGTCACACCCTTGAGCCGTGCATCAGAGAAGGAGTCATTTGTGAGCATTCTCGCTGACATCTCAAAAAGAGACCTCACATATGCTGGAACCACACCTTCCTCCAATTTAAATATATCCTGCATAAAACAAACAATTAGTATCAACCAAAGTAAGATGCAACATATTTTAAACAATGAAAACAAACTTACCCAAAAAATCTCCCAAACTTTGTCCTAACAAGTACCCGCAGTGCCATATGGTTTCATGGCATAGTGATCCCGATTATGCGCGACAATTAGTTGATCGCTCGCAAGAACCATCCCCGGGAAGAAAAGCTGCATGGCATTTTCCAACTATGTGTTAACACAACGTCGATGCCCCCTGCCATCCCAACCAATCTCGATCCAGCACCTAGTACCTTTGGCCTTATAACCGCCTGCGTATCAAGAGTTTTACTTGGAGTACATAAAAGGTGCCTCTGCAGCCTGTATAAATAACATTAGTTAGTTGACAAGAAAACCAAATGTATAAGATAACTTATCAAGTAATTAAAAAATACCTATAAGGGCATTGATCACTCTGCCCCTCTACTGCCTCTTGTAACTCTACCAATCTTGCCAACCTTGCATCTCGTTCCGGATCATCTTCCTCTTCGCCGCTCTCTTCACCCTCAGTACCAACCTCTCCACCCTCAGTACCATCCTGTCCAACCATAGAAGACGACCCAAAGACCTGTGCCAGAATCTCCTCTGCTCCAAAGCCTCCTCCCTGCTCCTGAACCTCCTCCATTTTGCCTGCTCCTAAGCCTCATCCCTGCTCCTGATCCTCCTCCGAGTACACACCTAAGCCTCCTCCTAAACCTGGTGCTAGCTGGCTCCATGCCTGCTCTATCACACACCCCATAAGCTGTCTTTGTCTATCTACACTCACGGTCGCGCCTTACAAATGCAAATAAACATATAACAAATAGTAAATAGCTGAATATGATATTGAAGTGTTTAGAAAAAAAACAAAGTACCTGAAATAAGGACGTGTGAACCGAACCACTACTGTGGTAAGACGCGGAGGAAGAAGTATCATCTCTTTGCATGTTTCCTTTTTGAAATGCTTCCACATCTGCACAAATTTCAAAATAATGGTTAGTATATGAGATTATTAAACAATAAACAGTAAATGATAAAAACTATGTACACAATAAAAATTTAAATCTCAAAGAATGCGTACAATAAGAACTAAAAATCACTAGCATTAGAATCTGCTAAAAATCATCAGCATCTGAATCTGCTTCTATCACACGAGCATGTATGTTTTCGTGTCTCTCTTATTCTACCATCTCTTCCTCAAAATCTTCTCCTTCACTATATTCTTAAATAATTCTATTTTGCTTTTCAATAATCCTTTGAGATTGCCGAAGATGTTTTCTCGAAGGGCCGACTTGTTCTTTAGACATTAACTCTAGAGTAGTACTAGCAATTTCTGCAAGTCCTGTTCCAAAAGATATCGTAATATCTTGTACTTCCTCAACTTCATCATGATAAACACCGTCTTCCTGATTGTCTATGTACTCATCATGACGACGAGGGTGTAATGCACGGTTAACTCTGTATACAACCCACCAATTTTTCAAACTTGGATGAGGTTAACTCAAATAGTACACTTGTTCCAAATTTGATGCGCAGGTACTACATTGTTGTTAGGGGTTGTATAGTGTGAGTTGTGGTTGACCTCCACCATTCCAAAATCATCCACTCGCGTGCCCGATGTTGGATCAAACCAGTGACAGTCAAAAACACCAGCTTCAGTTCTTTCGTACCGCCAAATGCGTACTCAATTATTTTTTGATGAACACCATAGTATTCCTTCACTTCTCCACTACCATATGCAGCCGTTATACACACACACCACTGTTTGATGTGGTTGCAAGTGGGTGATTTTCTTCTAAACTTGCCATTCAAAAACTGTATCCATTGATATCGTATCGTCTAAATTCTCTAGCTTTCAATTGACCATTCGCGATCTGTCGCAAATCATCGGAGATGTTTACATCCTTCATAGACTACATGTACAACAATATGCAAAGTTAGCATCTTATAATAAATATATCAACTATGATTGAAGAGCAAAGGATATCAGCGAAGTTAGCATCTTACATGTTCACGGAACCAGTCACGATGTTTTTGCCACTTTTTATGCCATGCTGACATGGATTATCATATTGACTTTGCATCGGCCTTCGTGAAGATGTCCAATACAGATTGTCAAACATTTCAAAAAATGGTAGCACTTCTTCCATGTTGAAAAACATGTAAAGCATGTTGTAGTTTCTTTCTTGCTTCAGAATATAATGAGAATTGGCAACCCCAACACCTTTACACTTCTAATGAAAAATTTTAAGCTCAGACATAGGCTGCTCTTCTGCATCATGATATCATGTCATAGATGCATTCAAATTGTTGGCACATGCGAAATATTTTCTAGAGAAGTTTGTAATCTCTTTAGCTGCAAATGCCTCTGCAATACACCCCTCAACTCTTGCCTGGTTGCGCACTGTAGCTCTAAGTATTTTCAGTTCTCTTTCTTGACTATACATCCACCTGAACTGTGCAGGTCCTGCTACGAACGCTTCATAAGGCAAATGCACAAGCAAATGTTGCATAACATTCATAAATCCATGCGGAAAGACTTTCTCCATCTTACATACAAGCCTGATGCTTTCTTTTTCCCACTCCTGCATTATCTTCTTCAACACTTCGTTAGCACATATCTACCTATAAAAATAGCTAAGTTCAACAAATATCTTCCACATGTCAGGTTTGAAGTATCCACAAAACATTAATGGTAAAAGTCTTTTATCATAATATGGTAATCATGACTCTTCAGCCCATTCAGTTTACCAGTGCTGAGATTAACACATCGTTTTATGTTAGTTGCATAGTGGTCTAGAAACTTCAATGTTTTCAACCAACTAAGTATTTGCTTTCTTTCTTCTAGCTTGACATAGTAAGGAGCTCGTGGCCGAATTCATTTCAACTTGCATTTGTTCTAAACTCAAACCCAGGACGATCACAAAGATCAACTAATACTTTTCTCGCATTCAAATTATCTTTGGTTTGACCGGTAAAATCAAAACACATGCTTGTGATGCTTTCAGTGACATTACACTCCTAGTGCATCAAATCGATATTGTGCGGTTGAAGCAGAGCCTTTGCATATGCTAGCTCCCAAAGAAAAGAAATATGAGTCTAGTTGTGTTCTGTACCATACCCTTCGAAACCATCTTCTTTGGACTATTTTAACTTTGCATGCCATGCCATTTTTTGCTAGCTTGTCAATCGACGAGGTGCTCCTTTTGTAGCTCTTATGCCCTTTCCGGAATGATTGTGTATCTCTCCTGAAAGGATGATTTGAAGGAAGGAATCATCAATGACAATCAAAAAAGCTGACTTTTTTTCTCATACTTCAACCTTATGGCATCAGTGTCACTCATACATATGGGACAACACAATTGTCCGTGGACACACCAACCAGACCAAATGCCATATGCCAACAAATCATGAATTGACCATAGATACGCGGCACATAAGTCAAATTCACATTTCATATGACTGTCATATGCCTTTACACCTTACCACAACTCTTTTAACTCTTCAATCAACGGTTGCATAAACACATTGATTTTCTTGCCTGGATGTTTAGGACCAAGAATGACCGCCACAAGGAATAAGTATCCTTCTTTTAGGCACATGTTAGGAGGGAGATTGTAGGGCATCATAAAAATAGGCCAACAAGAGTATCATCTGTTACTAGTGCTGAATGGAGTGAAACCATTTGTTGACAACCCAAGAGGAACATTTCTCGAATCTCTTGCAAACTCAGGATCAAAACATTCTAAAGATTGCCATGTCGCGGCATCTGAGGGATGCGCCATAATGTCTTTGTCATCGTTCTCACGTATCCCTTCAGAATGCCATCTCATGTGCTTTGTTGTTTCTTGAGACAAAAACAATCATTTAAGCCATGATGTGATTGGCATGTACCGAAGTTGTTTGATCGGTACTTTTGTAGTTATTCGTTCTCCATAATCATTCATGACGTCCACATATCTAGATTTCTTACAATGCATACAACGAGTATCGTTCATGTGTTCCTTCCAAAACAGCATGCAATTATTCTCGCATGCATCAATCTTCTCATAATTCATGCCCAGACCAGCCAAAAAATTCTTAGATTGATATAGATCCGTCGACATCAAAAATTTCTTATAGCAATTTTTCGTTAAATTGACCTTGGAACTCATCGCCATAAGTCGTGTGACCGCCTTCAAAATAGTCATATTGGTGCCCTCATACACTTTTTACGGTGGCAAGACGCTCGTAAAAGTCCTTCACCTCCTTTGGTTGTGACCGATCTTTGTACTCTTTACCAATGTATTCTATCATCTTATCCATCCAATCTTCATCCTCATTACCGTCCGACTCATCATCATGCTCTATCTCTCCATGCTCGTGCCACACCAGATAGCAGGGCATAAATTCGTGCTTGCTAAGATGCAACTCCATTTTAGACTTATCCAGCCATTGATGATTCAGACACTTGATACACGGACACTTCACAACACGAGCATCACTAGCAAATGTGTGGCTCAGAAAAGCATTTGCGATATGACCCCATTCATTAGTGTGCGCACAATTTGAACTCCATCCATCATACATCGCCTTACGGTTGTCACCTATTTTAAAACTACATCAAATAAATATATGTTAATGAACATATATGGTTACTTCATAGTTTGTTTAATGTCACGACCCTACATCTATTGTCCAGGATATGTCCTAAAATTTTGACAGCATAACGCCGATTTAACACTACACCCCCTGTTCGGTGCAATTATTAAAGTAAAAAAGGGGTAGGCAGCGCCAGCGGCCTAAACAACAGCTGCCACACGACTGCACATGATATCATGGCTGGAGCGCATGGACGCCTGCTTTAACTTCCTACTAAATGGGTCTTTCCGTTACTTCATAGTTTGTTTAATGTCACGACCCTACATCAATTGTCCAGGATACGTCCTAAAATTTCAATAGTATAACGCCGCCTATAAAACATTATGCCCCCCTATCCGGTGCAGTTCTTAAAGTAAAAAGGGGCAGGCAGCGCCAGTCGCCTAAACAACGGTGGCCACACAACTGACATGACGTCAAGGACAGAGCGCCTGAACGCCTGCTTTAACTTCATACTAAATGGGTCTTGCCGTTACATCATAGTTTGTTTAATGTCACGACCCTACATCTATTTTCCAGAATAGGTCCTAAAATTTTGACAACACAACGCCGCCTATTTAACACTACACCACCCTATCCGGTGCAGTTCTTAAAGTAAAAAGGGGCAGGAAATGCCGGCGGCCTAAACAACGGTGGCCACGCGACAGCACATGACGTCAGGGTCAGAGCGCCTAGATGCCTAGGCGGCGACTAGACGGCGGCTAGGTGTCGCCTTACGAAGCATGCTTTAACTTCCTTATAAATGGGTCTTGCCGTGCCGCCCATCGTGCCGCCCGCTGCCGCCGAGCTACCCGACGCCGTGCCCTTCCATTCTAGGAGTGTCACCGCCGCTCCTCCACCGTGCGCCATCGTCCTTCTGATGTCCGCCTCCCTACACCGTTCTCTCCTGTCCCCTCCGCCTCCTCCTTCCTCAATGTTGGGATTGCGCAGTACTTCCCTGTCACCTCCGCCTCCGCCTTCGCCTTCCTCAACACCAAGATGATGATACTCCAGGCTCTGTTTCCTTAGTGTCGACTAAAACTTTTCTCTAAAATATGTTGGACGACTACGAGGTCGACTAGAGGTCGACAACGGTCGACTAATGGCCGTAATCGAGGACTAATCGCCTAGTGGGTACTAGTCGCCTAGATTTGATAACATTGCATATACATATAGTACATAAAAATAAAAAAATTCAAATAAACAAAATTGAACCTTAATAACTAACATCGATGATAATCAATTTAACATACACATATATGGATAAAACACAATATAAAATTGCATATGTAATGATATAGCAATGCATAGAGACTAATAAATTTTACAATGTAAAATACAATATATTGCAATTTACAAGTTTAAATTTAAACCTTGTTTTCAAGGGGCGAGGAGCATGGGGGAGCGTCGGCGGTGCAGGCGAGCGCGGCGAGGAGGTGGCGGCCGTTGGTTGGGAGCAGCGGCGGAGGACCACGATGGCGCGGGGCGCTGCGGGAGTGGTGGCGTGCGCGGCAGCGCGGGGCACAGAGCATGGCGGCGTAGGAAGCAGCGGGAGCAGCGGCGTGTGGCGCGGAGCAAGCGGGAGCGACGGTGCAGGGGACAGCATCATGTTGAGCGGCGGCGTGGGCGGAGCAGCGAGCAGAGAGTAGCGGCGCACGGTGCGGCAAAGCACGGTATGTGCATAGGATTTACACGGGGAGGAGTTAAGCTGACGTGGCAAATAAAGTTATGGATGTCGGCCTGAAGGCTGACTCGACGAATTTAATCCATCAGGGCGGGCCCCTACTTAAGGTCGTCGGGCAGACCGACAGCTTTAACTTAAGAGTGTCGGACCCCTCACGTGGCTGACGGCTTTAATATTTGTGCGATGGAGTCAAATTCGGAGCTAGCCGGGCCCACCTTATTGCCGTCGACCACGTTGCCAGAACCAACAACCATGAGTATGAAAGTCGACCTATCACGTGGAACCGACAGCAATATTTACGGACATCGGCCGGCCAATGATTTTAATTTTATTGACGTCAGTTCCGAAAGACTAACGATTTTAGTCCACTTAAAGTCGGCTTCCCCGATGACTTTACTATAGCCGACACTTGTTTGCCTGATTCTTGTAGTGAACATGCTAACAATGAGTACTAGGGTTTAGTTACAACACATCGTGCACAGGTTTACCCCGAGCGAAACCAAGACGAACCTCGCAATGAGTCTGTGGTGTAGCCGAACACGGGCAGTGCAAAGGATGGACAAGACTATTACCACCTGCCCCCTACCCCTACAACTCGTGGGTCTACGAGAATGCAACGCTTTAACTATCTAAACACCATGCATATATGTTAAGTAAATACCTTAAGAGTCTAGATACAAATATCATCCTAAGGTAATGACTAACCTAAACACCATTGAACCAATGTAGGGACCAAACACTCACTTATTCATATTAATATAGTCATAATATTACTTAATTAGACTATAGTGATGGTGTATGGTGTTTATTATAGTGTAATAATGACAATAACTTCAGATCATAATAAGATCTACCTATCACATACATGGACTCCACAATCAAACAAGAAACGCTTTACCCAAGTATATGAATAAAAAGAGACTAATAATAATATTATTGATATGCGTAAAGTCACAAAAGGAAAGAAAGATACATGAGCCATAACATTGCCAATTTGGACATGGGACTATAGGATCCTCTCTAAAGCCTAACTTCTACTAAGGACTAAGAGAACTAGTGTATAGAATGAGAGAATGTTCAAGTGGTGTGTGTAAAGTGAGGCTCCTCCCTCCTATTTATATGTGAA
The DNA here is from genome assembly GCA_036927565.1 of Tuctoria greenei. NCBI lineage: Eukaryota > Viridiplantae > Streptophyta > Magnoliopsida > Poales > Poaceae > Tuctoria > Tuctoria greenei. The sequence continues at coordinate 95,467,031 of JAYESD010000005.1, forward strand.
GTAGAGGCGGTTCAGGCAATCTTTTGGGCGTGAAGCAGTCACCACCAGCTTCAGGGCACCTTAGAAGGGTGGCACTTGTCAGCTGACCGATCTTGGCACCAGGAAAGGGTTGGCAAAGTTCCTGGTTCGTCCGACTTGGTCTTGGCGCTCGTCTTCTTGTGCTTCCTTCTTGTCACTATCTGGTGGGCCCTGAGCTCATCATCATGTGAATCAACATTGGATTCCCTCGGATATGCCTGGAAATGGGTCCATGGATCCTTGTGATGCCACATGTCATTGTATGATTGGTTGGGATGTCAGTTTTCAGGATTTCTCCCCTCATTCTTCCTCATTTCTATAAAAAATATCTGCATGCACTATTTCTCCAAGTACAAGCGAAATTATGTTAAATCTAAAGGTGATGTGTGTAAGAAATATTTATTCCTTCACATAATTGAGTTATATTGATGGTCAAAATTGGTATATAACGACCGTCAACAAACTCCCCCAAGCATACCCTTTGCTCGTCCTGAAGAAAAGATGAAGACAGAGATTGTTGACCAGGAGTTGCTACAATGTCCTATCATTCAAGAGTACCAAGTGCACAACAAAATTTCGTACCTTGTATTGAATAAATTAGCTATGGTACCTCACCCCTTTTCTTAGTCTTTATTGGGCCCATGCCTCATCCTTTTCTCTTGTGATCACGCATAGTGATCACCTAATGTTTAAGTTCCTTTCGAATTCAGAAGAGGTTCAAATGGTGTTTGTGTTCAAGTTCCTCAAATGATGCTCTCAATCACTCCTATGTTGTAAGTGGTATTTGTATCCTCACCAAGGCAATGCCTTTCTTGTCCTACATCTAATAAGACTTATATGTGGATCTAGGTAGGGATCAAGAGTAGGCATATTTGCAACACATATTTTGCTAAGTCAATAAGAGTAAGCCTTAGGAGAAACAAATCATACTTTTGATCAAGATTGTGCAAGTGTCATTGAATACCTGTGGCATGGAAATATGAAGATAACTCTTTTTGTGGACTCTCTTTATTGTGAGGATGAAACGTGGCTACATATTTTCTTTTTCTCTTTTTTCTTCTCATGCACTTGTACACGAGCATGCATTTTCTTTTTATTTTCTTGTAGCCATGTCTTCTACTTTTTTTCTTCCAATATTATGAAGAGAGTATTATGCATGAAAAATATGGAGTATCATTTGATGGTGGAGTGGTATGATGGAAGTTTGCTAACTTCCAGCGTAGAAGTTTAGAATGTGCCCGTGAAATGTTGATCTTAAAAAGTATGAAAAGATTCTCACATAGGTCTATACTTGTTTGACTAGGCTTAATGTGAAAGAAAATAGAATATGCATGGGGTTTGTCGAATTTGAACATCATATGGCTTTCGTAGTAATTTTTATCGAATGAGGAACTTCCATTTTAGAATTTTTCTGGAAAATCAAGTTTCATTTTAATGAGGATTTTAGCAGCTCTCTTATCACTATATCATATCCCACAACAAACAAGAATTGGATTAAGCTTTTGCCAACCACAAATTCCAAGTTTTAAGGCAAGAGTATTCTAAGCCAATAAATGCAATACTTGGAGAATACTAAGTTGTATACAAGGGACTAAGAAAAAAATAAAACAGAGCAACTATTCATCATTTCAACTTACGCAAAGTAAAAATATTCTTACCGCACATCTTTTATTTTTTTAACTTAACCTATCCTACATTACTTTCTTTAGATGCAAACGATGTGGAAAGAAAGAAATAAAATAAGGGAATGCAAATGGGATCTGATACAAGTTACCTCAAGTGGGAGTCCTCCCCCAAGCTTGTTCTTCATCAATCACTGTGATAAGAGTTGAACCATTGATGACGAAAGTGGGCTATGAGGTCGTCTTATTGTTGTTGCAGCGTGGCATTGACATTATTGAACTGCACGTCGACTTGTTGCTGCCAGTTGTGGGTACCATGGACTCGTCGATGGAGGAGGCAAGCTACTAGAGCTTGAGTTGGGATCGTAAGGGTCCCATATCGCTTCGGTGGTAGTCCACTCTTGCCATGACGATCCTCTGGCCTCATACGTTTGAGGTTTTGTCGAGCCGGGTGCATCACCCGTCGCATCCACTTTCTTTTGGTACTCTTAGGATGGAGTAGATCGTGGACGCATCACCATGGCTGCTTTTCTTAAATGACTTCTTACGACCCTGCCAGAAACATTACTCCTATGAGCCTCTTCAATAGGTTGAAGAGCAATGGTTAGTTGTCATCATTTGTACAAATGAAAATCTACGTTATGTAACTGTGGGTATTTCTTAACACCACATGTCATCTCCAGTGACAGATGAGATCCGCAAGCACACGGAAGATACCGTTGTAGCATCTCACCCAAGAGTATTCCAAAGGGTATCATATTTATCCCAAAGGAAGGCAGTGAAGTAAAGTAAACACTGTTCTTATGATCAAGACACATGATACTAAGTAATTATCAGAACAAGGCTATGATAATAATAGCGGTAGTGTCACACACACCGAAGCAATCTAATCTAAGGGGGACTTAGAGATGAAGATACTGTTACTGTGCTCTAATTACTCATATACATAGCCTATCAGTGTACACATGAGTATGCTAATGATGAATACTAGGGCTTAGTGGTCCAACATATCGGACACGGTTTTACCCCTGAAAACATCAGGATGATTCTTGCCTCGAGCCAGTGGCATAGCCGAACATGGGGGATTACAAAAGATGGACAGGGCTATCACCACCTGCCACCTACCCCTAGAACCCGTGGGTCTACGAAACATCCAATGCTACTTAACTGTCTAAGCATCACGCTTAAATGTTAAGTAAATAACTTAAGATCCTAGGTAGAAGCACCATCCTAAGACAATGACTAACCTAAACATCTTGGAACCAATGTCTGATCCAAGCACTAACATATTCAAATTAACATAATCATATTATTACCTAATTGGACTATAGTGGTAGTGTATGACGTTTATGATAACAAGATTCGAGCATTATGAGTGGATCATAATAACATCTACACCTAACACATGCATGGACTCTAGAATCAAACAATAAACGATTTGTCCAAGTATATGAATAAATAAAGACTAATAATACTATTACTATCTAGCATAAAGTCACAAAATAAAGAAAAGATACATGAGCCATACCTTTCCTAGTTTGGACTTGGGATTAGAGACTCCTCTCTACACCATAACCTCCTCTAAGAAACAAGGAGAACTAGTGTATACTAGAGAGAATGCTTGAGTGGTGTGTGAAGTGAAGTGAGGCTTCTTCCCCCTATTTATATAGGGAGTTGAGGCGGTTTCTGCCACCAAATGCGCATGAATCAGTCACAATCGTTATCAGCTCATCGCAAGAGGTCAACTACGTGGAAGCTGACCGTGTTTGGCACTCTTACCAGCTCGGCCGAGTCAGGGGGTCGGCCAACCTGGCCAGTGCACCATTTGCGGTATGCTTCCTCTAACAATTTTAGGGCGCTACACCATTGGATGCCCTCAGATACTTACGTAGGTGGGCCATTGGATTCATGTGTTGCCCCATGTTGGTGTCTGTTTGGCTTGGAAGGTATTCGTTGGGATTTCTCCCTTTGTTTCACTTTAATACTGCATAAAATACCTGCATGCACCATTTTCACCAAGTGCAAGTGGAACTAAAAGCAATGCATGTAAGAAATGTCTAGTCCTCCATTATTATGAGATATATTGACAGTCTAAAGTTGTACTTAATGACGGTCAAAAGTAACCGAATCTCATTCACATAGCCGAGATATAAAAACACCAAGGATCCATCTAGACCATGTTTAAGAGTATGTCCTTGCACTAGATAGTCCTCATCTATCAAGTAGCGCTTGTTGAAATACATTCAATTGAAGCATTTTCTAAAGCCCCTACCTTCATAGCAATGCGGGTGACTTATTGAAGTACATTCAACTGGACTCGTCCTTTTAGTGTTCTCGAACCATTGAGACATCATGGCCTCAATAGGAGCAATTTTATTTTTTCTAACCATGACATTAAGGATCCTAAGTTCATCTTCGTGCACAACCCTAACATATCCTCTCGGGAACATGGACATAGTCACCCATCTATGCATGAAACGTAAAGTGGGATTTTGCAAGTGGTTATTCCTTGGACCCGTACATGCTATCTCACTAGTCAAATTTTGCCAAAAACTGTATTTATTAAACTTAGGCAAAGTGCCTATATCTATTAAACAACGTTTGTGGAAGCCTAGGATTTCACTTAATTCTTTACATTAGGATAAAGTATTCTTTTTAGAGAAACCTAAAGGTAATACCTCAAATCCTATGTTTAGGGTGCATAGGAATTGAATAGCGTGGAGGCATGAACCTTCCTCATCTATTTGAGCAAAATCATCTCATCCAAATACATGCCAAACAGTAAAGAATTCTTAATTTATACATGTTTTGGAGAGTAGCGTCGGATCGCAGGCCTTCGTGTGATCAACCTCACGATCTCGAAGGAGGTCATTGGCTTGTCGTTCAATGTAAAGCTCCAAGTTGAGGTCATCGTCATTGAGAAGGAAGAGTGGAGCATCGTCTTCCTCTATCGGGACGTTGCCTTGCACGCTTCCCCACTGTAGACTTGGTGTAGGCATAGAGGGGAGGTTCGAGCTTGAGTCTCTCCTATCGCTTGAGCTTGATGAAGCTCCCTTCCTTTTACCAAACAACCTCTTCATTCCCTTCTTACATGGCTGCACAACTCGAGAACAAACAACAAAAAAAAACTCGAAACGGGTTACATTAGTGAAAACCAAACAAAACCCTCAACGAGTTGCTTTGTCAAACTTGAGAGCAACATGAAAATACAAATGCAAATGCAAATGCAAATGCAAATGGGGATGAAAGAAAATATTTTTTGCTTGAAAATTGGAAGAAGATATTCAATAAAGAGCAAAAATAATTCTCGAGCAAGTGAGTGAGCGAGTTGGAGTGGTAAATATGAGGTGAAGTGTGAAGCAACACACTCAATGGGGCATGTATATATAGTGTAGCACCTCCAACGGTCACAAGAAAAGAGCATATAGCCGTTGGAGGAGGGAGAGCCAAAATGGAACTTCCTCCTAGTCGGCCGACTAGAGGGTTTGGCCGCACTGTGATGTGGGCCCCCCTGGTCCCTCTTTTGCATGTGGTTCCCCAATAGCTATAGTTTTAGCTATTGGGTGAATCGACCACACATTTGCTCTAAAAAATTGTTTTCAAATAAAAGTTCCCAAAGTTCAATATTTTTTTTTAATTTTTGTTTTCCAAAGTCATAGAAAACAAATATAAGTTGAGAATACAAATTTCTCAACCCCCTAAAGAAAATTAAACAAAATTTGGAAAAGAAAAATTTAAATAGGGATGGAAAATAAAAATGAGATAACTACCAAATTAACCTATTGGCGAGGTCTCATCAAAAATACGATGAGATGGATTTTCCTCAGTCTTCGTGAAGCTTTAATTTTTAGCCTCTAGCCTCGAAGCAGTAGGAATGACCAGCATGCCTTGTTTCTTCCGCCATTCTATCTTAAGCGGTTTAGTGGACTTGGACCGTTCAGACAGCCCCGGCTTTCCCATCTTCTTGAAATGTCAGCAAGGGCAAAAAGATGGAGTCTCCTCATAAATCCAATGATGGTGTCCACTTGATGTGGTGTCACTTCGACTCCTTGATGTGTTTGACATTTGGGCCATACTTGATCTTGATCATGGAGCATTGATCCTTCCTTGTCCGAAAGTCAAACTTCTCCTCCTTGCCATTGATATGGAATAGGATTTCTCTAACTCCCACCACTATGCAAGCATCGGTGGTGCTAACGAAAGGGCGCTCAAGAATGAGAGGAGTTTCCTTTTTGACCTCCATGTCGAGCACGACGAAGTCCACAGGTATGAAGCAGTTCCAATTTCTCACCGGAATAATCTTCAGCAATACATGCGGGGTAGTGGACCAAAGAATCGGTCAGCTGGAGCTGCATATGCGTTGTAGACAATGTAGTGAAGTTAATCATGTTGAAGACCACCTTGTGAATGACACTAACACTTGCACCAAGGTCACAAAGTGCCTTGTCAAAGTGTTGTGTCCCAATGGAGCATGATCTAGTGGGGCATCTTTGTTCCTTCTTTTTCGAAAGCGTCTTGAGGATGGATGCACTAAAGTCCTCCATCAACTTGACAACCTCTACGGTGGGCAATGGTCGCTTGTTTTTTAATATGTCCTTGAGATAGCGAGCATAGGTAGGTACTTGAATCGCATCTATCAAGGGCACATTGATGTGGATCTTCTGGATGAATTCAACAAAGTGATTGAATTGCACATCCACAGTTGGCTTCTGATTTCTCTATGGGAATGGCATGAAGGTTGTATATTCAAATTCTCTTGCCATTCTCTCAGTAAGCTTTTCTCCCTTACCAAAAGGAATTACTTCTTTATCATTCTCAACTGTTGTATCCTCTTGAGTGGGGTATGGTGGGTCACAAATAGTCTTTCCACCTCTCGTAGCCACCACACTCACATTTTCCAGGAGAGCTTCAGGCTGCTCTAGAATCCTTCCATTTTTCCAACGGAGGAACTGCCAGTTGAGCTAATTGAGTCTCCAACATCTTGTTAAAGCTCAACTAGTTCTTGAAGGCAGAATCTAATCCATTGATCTTGACATTGATATTCTCCAGGGTCTTGTAATTAGCCGACAACTTAGATAAAGCATCATTTATCCTGAGTTGGCTAATGGCAAGTTCCTTCAAGTTGGGCTGATTTCCATTGCCATTGTTGTTGTAGCCCATTAAAAGAAAGGGTGTGGTTTGCCCCATCCTTGACCTCCTAGACGGTAGTCATTGTCGAAATTCTTGTTGTTGTCTAAGTATGAGGCAACCTCACCAGTATCGGGGCAATCATTCATCATATGACATGTGTTTCCACAAACCTCACACATAATGTGAGCGCCTAAGGATTGGGCGGTGCCAGGTACTCCTCCCTTGGCTTGGTCGTCCAGCTTTTTCATCAGGAGGTTGTTGATATTTCTTACCACCACTAACAATTCATATTTGGCTAGTGTGCTAGAAATGCTTGTTGATTGTTCCTTAGGATCACAGAATGAATTCCGCAAGCGCATGGAAACTATCGGTGTAGCATTTCCCCTTAAAAGAGTATTCCAAGGGTGTCATTTGTTTTATCCCAAGGGAAGGCTTGGTTGAGGTGTAGCAATCATCAAATTGAAGGGGTAGAATATTCTAGGTAGGGTTCTAGTGAGGATGGATAATAGGTAATTGGAGGTAGTGTGACACACACAAGAGCATTCTATTCTAAGGGGGATAAATGGATCCTAGAGGGAGAATAGACTAAGAGGTAGTGAGTTACTCCTACAATGCTTCTATTGTACATATACAAAGCCTAAGTCAATTACTACTGAATCATGTTAATGTTGAATTCCTATGCTATGTTGTTTGACACATCGGGCACGGGTTTACCCCTAGCAATACCTGGATGATTTCTGCCAAGAGCATGTGGCATAGCCGAACATGGAGGATTACAAAGGACAGATAGGGCTATCAATCTGTGGGTCTACAAGACATTCAACGCTACTTAAATATCCTAGCACCTTGTTAGCATATTAAGTAAATACCTTAAGAGCCTAGTCACAAGCCATCCTAAGGCAATGAACTAAATCATCATTGAAAGCAATGTTGATACAAAAATAGTTATTCATATTAACATAATCATATCATCATTAGTTAGACTATAGTGGGGGTTTATAGTATTTATGATGATAAGATGAGATCATTATGATGCAATCATAAAGACTATACCTACCACATACATGGACTCCACAATCAAACAAGAAGCGCTTCATCCAAGCATACGTATAGTGGAAGACTAAAGATAACATCTTTATTATTAATAAAGTCACAAATACAAGAAGGAATACATGAGAAATACCTTTCCCAATTTGGAATTGGGAAGAGAGCCTCCGTCTACTCATTCCCCAATTTGGACTTGTGACTAGAGACTCTCCTATCTGCAGCCTAAACTCCTCTAAGACTATGGAAAGTAGTGGATACAATAGAATGAAGCTCTAGTGGTGTGTGTTGAAGTGAGGGGTAGGGGGTCCTATTTATAGCTGGAGAAGGGTCGGTCCCGCCAAACTAGTGCGAAAATCAGTTTTCATCATTATCAAGACACCACAAGGAGTCGACACGTGGAAGAAGACCGGGTTTCGCGCGAAGAAGAGTTCGGCCGAAAAGAGGGTTCGACCGACCTGGCTAGAGCCCCATTTCTCATGTGCTTTCTCCATGTCACTAACTGGTGGGTCCCCTTGACTGATGTGGGTGATGCACCGTCAGATCACCTTAGATACGTCTGTTTTTGGGCCATTTGATCCATGTGATGCCATGTGTCATCGCTTGATTGGCTATGATGGTTTTTTTAGGATTGCTCCACCTCTTTCACCTTGATTTCTGCATAAAAAGTCTGCCTGCACTATTTTTCCAAATACAAGTGGAAATAGGTTAAGTACAAAGGTGATGTGCACAAGAAATGACATATCCTTCCTATAATTGAGTTATATTGACAGGTGAAATTGGAATAAAACAGCGGTCAACAAACTTCCTCAAGCTTAACCTTTGCAATCCGTAGACAGATACGGCTGTCACCACCTACTGCCTACCTCTTCAATTCGTGGGTCTAGAAGACATCCGACGCTACTTACTATCCTAGAACCATGCTAGCATACTAAGTAAATACCTTAGAGGCTCGAGTACAAGTACATCCAACATGTTTTTTGGTAGCTCCGGTGAGCTTTGTCTTTAGCTCCGGCATGTCTTTGATAGCTCTGGCATGTCGTTGTTAAGCTTCGATATGTTTTGTTAGGTCCGACTTATGCTGGTTAGCTCCAACATGTTTTTCTAGCCTTGGCAAGCCCTGGCGCTAGGTTGTACTAGCTTTGGCAAGCTCCGGCGCTAGCTTGTACTAGGTTTGGTAAGCTCCCGCTTAAGCTCCGGTTAGCTTTGGCAAGGTTTGGAGCTTGATTGCAATGTTCCTGCTTTTACTGTGAATTGTCTCGAACTTTCTTTACATTGTTGGAAAGATTGCTTATTATTCATTTGCTAAGTTTTTGGTGCGTTTTGGTTGTTATGGCTGATATCGTTTTTGCTATGCTTTGTAACATGCTCACGCGAGGTGCTCACATAAGGTGTTGTGTTGAGAACTAACTTGAGTCAAGTCGCGGACTTGGGCTCATACGAATTGGTTGTTTGTTCATGTACAGGTGTTGCTTGAGTTCAAGTCATGGCTGGTGACAGGATCCTTTGTACTAGTCTCAAGAAGGAGGTGAGGTTCCAACAACCAAATTCAGGAGGAATTGTGGTTGAGCGGGTCAGGAGGTCACGCAGGATGGTTGAATCAAGGGCACTGGATATGAAGGTTACTGGACGTCAAAAGAAGGTGTTCGCACATATGCATGCGGTACATGACGTGGCAACATGGTTCCGAAGATGGTCTATGGAAGGAAAGATTTGGTTGGAAGGATCGGATCGTATTAGTTCATGACTTCGGCTGCGGCGGAGTCAGTTATGGCTCGGTATGGAAAGTATCGAGTTGGTTATGATAGGATTTCATGTGGGTCACTAATTTGAGTTGTTTTAGGAATGTGGGATACGTTCCTAAGGTGTTTGGAAGTCTTAAGATTGCTTCTATCTGCATATAGAAGAGTCCTAAGCAGTTATGGAAAGTTTTGATTCCTGAACGGAGTAGTATTAGAGTCCTGATTTGACTTGAGTTTGCCTTCTAGCTGGTTATATAAGCAAGGGAGGACAGATCTCGTAGGAGATGACTTTGGGGCTGTTCCTCTTGTGGTTTGATCAATAAAATTCATAGTTTGAAGGAACTTTTGTGCCTTGTTTGTCTGACTTGTTTTCGTCAAGTCTTTCTCATCGAGTTTCAGCAGAACACTACCTTTCTTTGGTGGTTTTATCATAACTCGAGTTTTACATATCCGATTGACGTGATTCTCTTTGTTTTGACTTCACAACTTAATTTTCTATCTTCTGTAAAAATTTCACAGTCATTGGATTTGTGGTTTCTGATCTACATGAGTTTCTTTGTAGCATTATAGAACTGTTTTTCTCTGGTAGGACAGATTGACCTTTGTTCGATCTTTCAATCGTAACTTGAGTTTCTCTCGACGGATTTGAGTGATTCTTGTTGTGTCGTCTTCGTGACTTGATTCTATCTGATATATATCACTTTTTTCATGGTGAAACACGTTTATTATTAGTCTCACACACGATTTCTTTAACAGATCATTTTTCTGCAGAAGGGGTTGGGATTTAGTTGTGTCCGCTGCGTAAGATTTTTTAATCTACCATTCACCCCCCTCTCGTATCTTTTCACGTGCTCTTTGATCCAACAATTGGTATCAGATCCACAGTGCTCTAATCATTGTGATTAGCATGTGTTTTTGACTAATCATAATGGAAAAATACTCCGCCAAACCTTGTGTGTTTGCTGGTATTGATTTTCAGGATTGGAAGGCACGCATGGAGGCTTTCATCCAGGCGCAAGGCTTTGCAATATGGGAGAAGGTTTACAACCCTTACGAGGTCTTGTCAAACGATCATGTTATAGTTACAAATCTGAGAGATGTCGACAACAACAACAAGGCTCGAAACTTGATCATACAAGGATTAACTCAAAGCGACTTCGACCGTGTTGCACACCTCCGATCTGCATACGATGTGTGGAAAGCACATTGTGACTACCACAAAGGATCCAACACGATCAAGGAGGTAAGGCAAGACATGTTCAATAAATAATACATGCGCTTCGAGATGCAACCCAGTGAGTCAATTGGTGATCTCTTTGCTCGCTTTAATAAAATTCTCAGCAACTTGCGTAGCGTCAATGTTAATATTTTAGATACTAAAAATGCCAGACAATTGTTAAGTGCATTAGACATGTCAATTTGGAAGATGAAAGTTACATCCATTCGTGAATCTACTGTCATGAGTACACTTACTTTAGATGTGTTATATTCCAAGTTAAAAACTCATGAAATTGACATAATATCACGTAAGAACTCCAACAAGTCTATTGCTTTTGTTTCACAACGTGGCATGCCTAGCTCCAGTCAATCTTCATCTTGTGGTACACTTGCTTTGTTGTCCTCTCTAACCCTTGAACAGAGCGAGGAGTCTCCAGACGAGGAGCTAGCACTTCTCTCTACTAGGTTCTCAAAAGCATTGCAAAATGTGAGGACCAGAAGGAGAGGAAGCTCCAGACCTCAACGATGCTTCGAATGTGGTAAGACAAGACACTTTTCTATAGATTGTCCTAACCTTTAAGGTTTTACTTCCCAAGAAGAAAAACAATCAAGGACAAAGCACTCCTCAATAAATGATAAGAAAAAGAAGAAGGTCTTTACAGGTCACCAACTGGTAAACAGTTTTATCTCTGCACTTTAGGAACTTGGCTCAAGCGACGTGGACATTGGAAGTGATGAAGATGAAGATGATTTGGCAAACTTGTGCTTCATGGTGGGCAAGTCAAGATCAAGTATGGAGGAGGCTGAACACAACAGCGACAATGAAGAGGTATGTCCTACTTGCGAAGAAATGTGTGATGCTATTTCTCGTGCCACTGTGATAGTTAAGAAAAAGGAAAAAAAGCTTAGGGACAATGCTGTTAAAATTGAGTCACTAGAATATGAAAATAATCATTTAAAATCCTTGATTCCCATTGATGGTTCTTGTTCCTCATGTGGTTTAATATATGAACAATTGTCCACATTAAGAAGTGCGCACACCTCCACACATGATAAACTTGAGTTAGAAATAGAAAAGAACAGAGAGCTTGCTGCACTTAATGATAAAAACATGAAAGATGCTAGCTGTTCTACAATTGATTTGCATTGTTCTACTTGTGATGATCTTGATAAGAAACTACAAGATGCTATGAATGAAATTTCTATATTGAACAATGCTTTACGTTCTCATGAAGTTAAATTTTGTTCAAATTGCAAATTAAAAGGGAAAACTTCATGTGAAAATTGCCTTGATCTGTCCAATAAACTTGATGACAAGCATAGGACATGAGATTGGTTTTGTAATGGCAATAAGAACCTAAACTTGCTGCTGAATTCTTCAAATTCTTGCAATGATAAAAATAGTTTAGGTTTTGATTCTCATGCTCATGCTAAGGCACATCCACCTAAAATTATAAAGTCATTAGGAAGTGGTTTGATTCAAACAGTTCCTAAACAAAAAGAAGTGGTTTTCAAATCTGCAGGAGTGTTGTCTCATTCGGTGTCAAATAAAAATGTTGTTTGCTCATCTAGACATGAACAAAAAGTTAAATTTCATTGTACCTACTGTGGTAGAGATGTTCATGTCGTAGATTTTTGTTATAGACTAGCTAAACAACAGAAAAAAGAAAGAATGATTGCTATATCTCATAACTTTCATGGAAAATTTGCTGCACATGCTAAACCAAATGATAGGAACATGCAACCTGATGTAATGAGTTAAAAACATACAAAGTTTGCTCCCAAACCTACTGTTTTTCGTGCTACACATGCAGCACCTCGTAAGTCAGTAGTTCGGCACAAAAATCCTCAAGCTTTGACTCATAAACCTGTTGATTTGTCTCAGCTTTTTCGTGTTTTTCCTGCTGCACGTCGTGTGACTCAGTACTGGATTCTTAAATGCCTTTTGACTAACCCCAGTATTGAGTCATCGACGTATTGTGATTCTTTGTAGGTTACACGTTTGAGGAAGGAGAAAATTTGGATTGTGAATTCAGGTAGCTCAAGCCATATGACCGGTAACAAAGAATGGTTCTCCTCCCTCTCTTTTGTGTCACGTGTAGAGAATGTTACTTTTTTCGATAATTCTTCAACTCCTATAATTGCTAAGGGTTCAGTTAGAGTAAATGATCACTACACTTTGAAGGATGTGGCACTTCTAAATAATTTGAAATACAACTTGCTCTCTGTTTCACAATTGCTAGATGAAAATCTGGAAATTATTTTCAATAAAAACTGCTGCAAAGTTGTAAGTTCAAATAGTGAGCTTATTTTTAACATGTCACGGTTTGGAAGAGTTTTCAAAGCTGATTTTGATATGTCTTCCTTTAAGCATATGTATAGTTGCTAATGATTCAAAGGACTTAAATTTTTGGCATCGTAGACTTGGTCACGTAGGCTTTAATCATATAACGCGTGTTAGTGCTCTTTATTGCATACGTGGGTTGCCTAAGCTTCAAGGGGACAAAGAAGTTGTGTGCTCTTCTTGTCGACATGCTAAGATGGTTGCAGGTTCACATACTCCTCTCACAATGATCATGACAACTTAACCGGGTCAACTTTTGCACCTTGACACCGTAGGACCTTCACGCGTTCAATCCTTCGGAGGTAAATGGTATGTTCTTGTGATTGTTGATGATTATTCTAGATACTCATGGGTTTACTTTATGGCATCTAAGAATGAAGCTTTTAGTCACTTTAGAACTTTATTTCTTAGATTATCAATTGATCAACAGAATCTTTAAAAGCAATTAGAAGTGATAACGGAACCGAATTTAAAAATCAATCTTTTGATCACTTTTGTGCTGAAAATGGAATAGATCATCAATTTTCTTCAGCATATGTACCTCAACAAAACAGTGTTGTAGAAAGAAAGAACAGAACCTTAGTTGAGAATGCTAGGACTATGCTTCATGAATATCAAACTCCTAGGAAATTTTGGGCTGATGCGATTGCTGCTGCTTGTTATGTCTCAAATCGTGTTTTCTTGCTCGCTAAGCTAGGTAAAACACCATATGAGCTCTGGTTTTGACATAGGCCTAGTGTTACACACTTTCAGGTCTTTGGTTGCAAATGCTTTGTTAAGAAACATGGTAATCTTGATAAATTTGAACCTAGATCTGTTAATGCCATGTTTCTTGGTTATCCATCTCATACTAGAGGCTACCGTGTGCTTTTACTTGACACTAGCAAAATTGTGGAGACTTGTGAGGTGTCTTTCGATGAAGCTAGCCCAGGTACTAGCTCAAATATTGCAGGTACATATCCATATCTGCAGGGGGGCATTTTCGTTGAAGATGAGGAAGAGGTGGAGCTGCTGCCCGAAAATTCAGCAGCTAATGACACTGTTTCAACTCTTGATTTTGATTCACAGCCAGCACCGACGACCAACATTGCTGGTCCAGATCCTCCTTAAGTCACAAGCTCATCAATTTGTGATGAACATGAAGAAGAAGAAGAAGCTTTTGAAGTGTCCACTCCCCTCCGGGTTCTCAAAAGTCATCATCCACAACAAATTACTGGAAACTTGCACGAATGAGTCACACGGTCCAGGTTTTGCGATCCAAACTCTCATGCTCATTCTGCTTTTGTTGCTTCTTTTGAACCCAAAGATATATCACACACACTCACTAATGAATCTTGGATTATTGCCATGGAAGAAGAGTGAGAAAATTTTGAAAGAAATAATGTTTGGAAACTTATACCTCCACCTCAAGGTCACACTTTAATTAGAACTAGATGGGTATTTAAAAATAACCAAATTGAGGATGGGGTTGTGGTTAGGAATAAGGCTAGGTTGGTTGCTCAATGATTCACTAAAGTTGAAGGTCTAGATTTTGATGAAACGTTTGCTCCTGTTGCTAGATTAGAAGCCATACGAATTTTGTTAGCTTTTGCTACATCTAAAGGTTTTAAGCTATATCAAATAGATGTTAAAAGTGATTTTCTTAATGGCTACATAGATGAGGAGGTTTATGTCAAACAACCACCGGGTTTTGAAAATCCAGATTTTCCTAATCATGTTTACACACTATCCAAAGCATTGTATGATCTAAAACAGGCCCCTAGAGCATGGTATGATATGTTAAAAACATTCTTATTTGAAAAGGGGGTTGCCAAGGGCATGGTTGATAAAACTCTTTTTGTACTTAAGCATGGCAATGACTCATTATTCGTTCAAGTGTATGTGGATGATATTATCTTTGGTTGTGCTTCTCATGATCTTGTGTCCAAGTTTTCAGCAATAATGAGTTCCAAATTTGAAATGAGTATGATGGGTGTACTCACATACTTTTTGGGGCTGCAAATCAAGCAAACTAAGGAGGGTACCTTTGTGTATCAAATGAAGTATACAAAAGACCTTCTAAGGCGCTTCAACATGGACAAAAGCAAGCCTCTTCGGACACCAATGGGAACAGCAACAACACTTTAACTTGATGAAGATGGTGAACCCGTGGATCAAAAAGAATATAGAAGCATGATCGGATAAATTTTGTACCACACGACATCAAGACCGGACATACAATTCAGCGTATGTCTTTGTGCACGATTTCAAGCTTCTACACATGCTTCACATCATCAAACCGACAAAAGGATTCTAGGTACTTACATGGAACTCAAGAATTTGGATTTCACTCGTTTTTGTTTCATTCGTAGTGAAATAGGGGTTATGCATCCTCATGGCTTAAATTGAGGGGGAGTTTTGAAACTTGAGAAGTCTATGTGTGAATCTGAAATTAAAATAATATGAGCATAGTTTTCATACATATATGACTTTGTGAATCCTTTTACATGTTGAAAGTTCTTACTACATTATTCATGTTATACATTTTGTAGTTTTTGCCATGTCTAGTAATTGGATTAATTGCTTACACTAAATCTGGTCATGGTCGAACTTTCTTGCTGTTTTGAACTTATTGCATGCTAACAAGTGCTTTTAATCATAAAGAATTAATAAAATAATCAACTCACGTGGTTAGTTTTTATGAACAAATATAAATTGAGAAAAAATCAAGAGAATAAGCATGCATCGCACTTCTTCTTTTGAGATGGCTTATCATTTTACTTCGATATGAACTAGGAAGAAGTTGTGTATGACTAAAACCATGTCCTTAAGCTTCTGATTGTCAAATAACATAGGCTTGGCTTGGTTGGTTAATATAAGGCAGATGTGCATATAATCTCTTGCAAATATCATATGATTTAAATTTGTGCTTTGAAAAATAATAAAATGCAGCAACTAGTGTCATGCTTTCAGGTTTTGAAATAGTTAAGTTTGTGAGATCATGACTTGCTAAATTGGAAATTACATTTGATCTCTAGCATGACTTACACTACTTTATGTATTTCATTGATGTGATAGTGTAAGTTACTTGATAGTATGAACTGGATGAGCTTTGTCTTGTATGTATATGTTTTATAATATGCTCATAACAATTAAAAATTTTCATATAAACATTGTTGAATACATTGTCAAAGGGGGACAATTAATATGTGAATTTTTTATGCAAGGGGGAGAATTTCTTTTTCTCATTTTATTTCAGGGGGAGAAATTGTTTTCAAAACTGTTAATGTGAATAAGCCAATGTTCGGATCTTAAGTGGTGTTGCCAATGCATTCATCAAGGGGGAGATTGTGGGACCTATCTGTGCTGAATACATTGGCTATGGCGATAAAAGTTTTGAATACTACCAAAACCCTTTTTAGCAAGGTCCGACTTTCTTTGTCTAGGTCTGACATGTTTTTGGGTAGCTCCGGTGAGCTTTGTCTTTAGCTCCGGCATCTCTTTGATAGCTCCGACATGTCGTTGTTTAGCTCTGATATGTTTTGTTAGGTCCGACTTATGTTGGTTAGCTCCGTCATGTTTTTCTAGCTCCGACTTTTGGATTAACTACTTTCGATTAGCTTTGGCAAGCTCCGGCGCTAGGTTGTACTAGCTTTGGCAAGCTCCAGCGCTAGGTTGTACTAGTTTTGGTAAGCTCTGGCTCAAGCTCCGGTTAGCTTTGGGAAGGTTTGGAGCTTGATCGCAATGTTCCTTCTTTTATTGTGAATTGTCTCGAACTTGCTTTACATTGTTGGAAAGATTGCTTAGTATTCATTTGCTAAGTTTTTGGTGCGTTTTGGTTGTTATGGCTGATATTGTTTTTGCAATGATTTGAATCATGTGCTTACGTGAGGTGCTCACGTAAGGTGTTGTGTTCGGAACTAACTTGAGTCAAGTCGCGGACTTGGGCTCGTACGAATTGGTTGTTTGTTCATGTGCAGGTGTTGCTTGAGTTCAAGTCATGGCTGCTGACAGGATCCTTTGGACTAGTCTCAGGAAGGAGATGAGGTTCCAACAACCAAATTCTGGAGGAATTGTGAATGAGCGGGTCAGGAGGTCGTGCAGGATGATTGAATCAAGGGCAGTGCATATGAAGGTTACTGGACGTTAAAGGAAGGTGTTACCACTTATGCATGCGGTGCATGACGTGGCAACATGGTTCCGAAGATTTTCTATGGAAGGAAAGATCTGGTTGGAAGGATCGGATCGTATCGGTTGATGACTTTGGCTGCGACGGAGTCGGTTATGGCTCGGTATGGAAAGTATCGAGTTTGTTATGATAGGATTTCGTGTGGGTCACGAGTTTGAGTTGTTTTAGTAATGTGGGATACGTTCCTAAGGTGTTTGGAAGTCTTGAAATTGCTTCTATCTGCGTATAGAAGAGTCCTAAGCAGTTATGGAAAGTTTCGATTTGTGAACGGAGTAGGATAAGAGTCCTGATTTGAGTTGAGTTGGCTTTCGAGCTAGTTATATAAGCAAGGGAGGCCAGAGCTCGTGGGAGATGACTTTGGGGCTATACCTCTTGTGGTTTTATCAATAAAATTTGTAGTTTGAAGGAACTTTTGTGTGTTGTTCGTCCGACTTGTTTTCGTCAAGTCTTTCTCGTTGAGTTTCTGCACAGCACTACCATTCTTTGGTGGTTTTATCATAACTCGAGTTTTACAGATCCGATTGACGTTATTCTTTTTGGGTTGTCTTCACAAATTAATTTTATATTATCTGTAAAAATTTCACGGTCATTGTATTTGTGGTTTTGTTATCTACACGAGTTTCTTTGCAGCATTGCAGAACTGTTTTTCTCAAGTAGTACAGATTGACCTTTGTTCGATCTTTCAATCGTAACTTGAGTTTCTCTCGACAGATTTGAGTGATTCTTGTTGTGTCGTCTTCGTGACTTGATTCTCCATGATATCTATCACTTTTGTCATGGGGAAACACGTTGAAGATTAGTCGCACACACAATTTCCTTAACAGATCTTTTTTCTGCCAAAGGGGTTGGGATTTAGTTATTTCCGCTGCGTAAGATTTTTTAAATCTACCATTCACCCTCCCTCTAGTAGCTTTTCACGTGCTCTTCGATCCTACACTCTCTAAGGCAATTACTAACCTAAACATTGTTGAACAAATATTGAGACATAGTGGGGATTTGTAGTGTTTATGATGATAGATTAGGAGTGATATGGAATAATCATAAAGACTACTCCTACCACATACATAGAATCCACAATCAAACAAGAAACACATCATACAAGTATATGAATAAAAGAAGACTAAAGATAATATCTTTATTATGCATAACGTCACAAATATAAGAAATGATACATGAGCCATACCTTTCCCAACTTGGACTTAGGACTAGAGGCTCTCCTCTCTATAGCTTAACTACACTAAGAACGAAGAGAACTAGTGTATACAATAGAATAATGCTCAAGTGGTGTGTGTTGAATTGAAGGGTGACTGGGCCTATTTATGTCTTAGAGAAGGGTCGATTCGTGCCACCAAAAGTGCGTGAATTAGTCATTAATGACTTCTTCAACCCGGGAGGAGCCAACACGTGGAAGCTGACCGAGTTTGGAGGAGAGACCAAGTCAGCTGACTAGGGGGGTCGACCGACCTGATAAGTCTTCCTGGGAAGATTTTTCAAAGCTGATTTTGATATTTCTTCCTCTAAGCATATGTATAGTTGCTAATGATTCAAAGGACTTAAATTTTTGGCATCGTAGACTTGGTCACGTAGGCTTTAATCATATAATGTGTGTTAGTGCTCTTGATTGCATACGTGGGTTGCCTAAGCTTCAAGGGGACAAAGAAGTTGTGTGCTCTTCTTGTCGACATGCTAAGATGGTTGCAGGTTCACATACTCCTCTCACAATGATCATGACAACTTAACCGGGTCAACTTTTGCACCTTGACACCATAGGACCTTCACGCGTTCAATCCTTCGGAGGTAAATGGTATGTTCTTGTGATTGTTGATGATTATTCTAGATACTCTTGGGTTTACTTTATGGCATCTAAGAATGAAGCTTTTAGTCACTTTAGAACTTTATTTTATAGATTATCAATTGATCAACAGAATCTTTAAAAGCAATTAGAAGTGTAACGAAACCGAATTTAAAAATCAATCTTTTGATCACTTTTGTGCTGAAAATGGAATAGATCATCAATTTTCTTCAGCATATGTACCTCAACAAAACAGTGTTGTAGAAAGAAAGAACAGAACCTTAGTTGAGAATGCTAGGACTATGCTTGATGAATATCAAACTCCTAGGAAATTTCGGGCTGATGCGATTGCTGCTGCTTGTTATGTCTCAAATCGTGTTTTCTTGCGCGCTAAGCTAGGTAAAACACCATATGAGCTCTGGTTTCGACATAGGCCTAGTGTTACACACTTTCAGGTCTTTGGTTGCAAATGCTTTGTTAAGAAACATGGTAATCTTGATAAATTTGAACCTAGATCTATTGATGGCATGTTTCTTGGTTATCCATCTCATACTAGAGGCTACCGTGTGCTTTTACTTGACACTAACAAAATTGTGGAGACTTGTGAGGTGTCTTTTGATGAAGCTAGCCCAGGTACTAGCTCAAATATTGCAGGTACATATCCATATCTGCAGGGGTGCATTTTCGTTGAAGATGAGGAAGAGGTGGAGCTGCTGCCTGAAAATTCAGCAGCTAATGACACCGTTTCAACTCCTGATTTTGATTCACAACCAGCACCGACGACCACCATTGATGGTCCAGATCCTCCTCAAGTCACAAGCTCATTAATTTGTGATGAACATGAAGAAGAAGAAGAAGCTTGTGAAGTGTCCACTCCCCTCCGGGTTCTCAAAAGTCATCATCCACAACAAATTACTGGAAACTTGCACGAATGAGTCACACGGTCCAGGTTTTGCGATCCAAACTCTCATGCTCATTCTGCTTTTGTTGCTTCTTTTGAACCCAAAGATATATCACACACACTCACTAATGAATCTTGGATTATTGCCATGCAAGAAGAGTGAGAAAATTTTGAAAGAAATAATGTTTGGAAACTTATACCTCCACCTCAAGGTCACACTTTAATTAGAACTAAATGGGTATTTAAAAATAACCAAATTGAGGATGGGGTTGTGGTTAGGAATAAGGCTAGGTTGGTTGCTCAATGATTCACTAAAGTTGAAGGTCTAGATTTTGATGAAACGTTTGCTCCTGTTGCTAGATTAGAAGCCATACGAATTTTGTTAGCTTTTGCTACATCTAAAGGTTTTAAGCTATATCAAATAGATGGTAAAAGTGATTTTCTTAATGGCTACATAGATGAGGAGGTTTATGTCAAACAACCATCGGGTTTTGAGAATCCAGATTTTCCTAATCATGTTTACAAACTGTCCAAAGCCTTGTATGATCTAAAACAGGCCCCTAGAGCATGGTATGATATGTTAAAAACATTCTTATTTGAAAAGGGGTTTACCAAGGGCAAGGTTGATAAAACTCTTTTTGTACTTAAGCATGGCAATGACTCATTATTCGTTCAAGTGTATGTGGATGATATTATCTTTGGTTGTGCTTCTCATGATCTTGTGTCCAAGTTTTCAGGAACAATGAGTTCCAAATTTGAAATGAGTATGATGGGTGAACTCACATACTTTTTGGGGCTGCAAATCAAGCAAACCAAGGAGGGTACCTTTGTGTATCAAATGAAGTATACAAAAGACCTTCTAAGGCGCTTCAACATGGACATAAGCAAGCCTCCTCGGACACCAATGGGAACAGCAACAACACTTTAACTTGATGAAGATGGTGAACCCGTGGATCAAAAAGAATATAGAAGCATGATCGGATAAATTTTGTACCTCACGACATCAAGACCGGACATACAATTCAGCGTATGTCTTTGTGCACGATTTCAAGCTTCTACACATGCTTCACATCATCAAACCGTCAAAAGGATTCTAGGTACTTACATGGAACTCAAGAATTTGGCATTTTTTTCCTTCTTCCTCAACCATTACATTGAAAGCTTTTTAGGATGCTGATTTTGGGGTTGTAGGATTGATAGGAAAAGTACTTCTGGTGCTCGTCATTTTCTTGGTAATTCACTTGTTGCTTGGTCCTCTAGAAAACAAAACTCAGTTGCACAATCCACAGCTGAATATGAATATGTAGCTGTTGCTAGTGCTTGCTCACAAATTCCTTGGATTGTTCAAACACTTAAGGACTATGGGGTCGATCTACATAGTGTTCCACTATTTTGTGATAACACTAGTGCCATATGCATTGCTAAAAACCCCGTGCAATATTCTAGAACTAAGCACATTGACATTAGGTATCACTTTCTCTGGGATAATGTTGAAAAAGGAAACATTGTACTTCACTATGTAGATACTGAACAACAATTGGTTGACATTTTTACAAAACCTTTGGATTTCACTCGTTTTTGTTTCATTTGTAGTGAAATAAGGGTTATGCATCCTCATGGCTTAAATTGAGGGGGAATTTTGAAACTTGAGAAGTCTATGTGTGAATCTGAAATTAAAATAATATGAGCATAGTTTTCATACATATATGACTTTGTGATTCCTTTTACATGTTGAAAGTTTTTACTACATTATTCGTGTTATACATTTTGTAGTTTTTGCCATGTCTAGTAATTGGATTAATTGCTTACACTAAATCTGGTCATGGTCGAACTTTCTTGCTGTTTTGAACTTATTGCATGCTCACAAGTGCTTTTAATCATAAAGAATTAATCAAGTAATCAACTCACATGGTTAGTTTTTATGAACAAATATAAATTGAGAAAAAATCAAGAGAATAAGCATGCATCGCACTTCTTCTTTTGAGATGGCTTATCATTTTACTTCGATATGAACTAGGAAGAAGTTGTGTATGACTAAAACCATGTCCTTAAGCTTCTCATTGTCAAATAACATAGGCTTGGCTTGGTTGGTTAATATAAGGCAGATGTGCATATAATCTCTTGCAAATATCATATGATTTAAATTTGTGCTTTGAAAAATAATAAAATGCAGCAACTAGTGTCATGCTTTCAGGTTTTGAAATAGTTAAGTTTGTGAGATCATGACTTGCTAAATTGGAAATTACATTTGATCTCTAGCATGACTTACACTACTTTATGTATTTCATTGATGTGATAGTGTAAGTTACTTGATAGTATGAACTGGATGAGCTTTGTCTTATATGTATATGTTATAATATGCTCATAACAATTAAAAATTTTCATATAAACATTGTTGAATACATTGTCAAAGGGGGATAATTAATATGTGAATTTTTTATGCAAGGGGGAGAATTTCTTTTTCTCATTTTATTTTAGGGGGAGAAATTGTTTTCAAAACTGTTAATGTGAATAAGCCAATGTTCGGATCTTAAGTGGTGTTGCCAATGCATTCATCAAGGGGGAGATTGTGGGACCTATCTGTGCTGAATACATTGGCTATGGCGATAAAAGTTTTGAATACTACCAAAACCCTTTTTAGCAAGGTCCAACTTTCTTTGTCTAGGTCCGACATGTTTTTGGGTAGCTCCGGTGAGCTTTGTCTTTAGCTCCAGCATCTCTTTGATAGCTCCGACATGTCGTTGTTAAGCTCTAATATGTTTTGTTAGGTCCGACTTATGTTGGTTAGCTCCGTCATGTTTTTCTAGCTCCGACTTTTGGGTTAACTAGTTTCGATTAGCTTTGGCAAGCTCCGGCGCTAGGTTGTACTAGCTTTGGCAAGCTCCAGTGCTAGGTTGTACTAGTTTTGGTAAGCTCTGGCTCAAGCTCCGGTTAGCTTTGGGAAGGTTTGGAGCTTGATCGCAATGTTCCTTCTTTTACTGTGAATTGTCTCGAACTTGCTTTATATTGTTGGAAAGATTGCTTAGTATTCACTTACTAAGTTTTTGGTGCGTTTTGGTTGTTATTGCTGATATCGTTTTTGCTATGATTTGCATCATGTGCTTACGTGAGGTGCTCACGTAAGGTGTTGTGTTCGGAACTAACTTGAGTCAAGTCGCGGACTTGGGCTCGTACGAATTGGTTGTTTGTTCATGTGCAGGTGTTGCTTGAGTTCAAGTCATGGCTGCTGACAGGATCCTTTGGACTAGTCTCAGGAAGGAGATGAGGTTCCAACAACCAAATTCTGGAGGAATTGTGAATGAGCGGGTCAGGAGGTCGTGCAGGATGATTGAATCAAGGGCAGTGCATATGAAGGTTACTGGACGTCAAAGGAAGGTGTTACCACTTATGCATGCGGTGCATGACGTGGCAACATGGTTCCGAAGATTGTCTATGGAAGGAAAGATCTGGTTGGAAGGATCGGATCATATCGATTGATGACTTTGGCTGCGGCGGAGTCGGTTATGGCTCGGTATGGAAAGTATCGAGTTTGTTATGATAGGATTTCGTGTGGGTCACGAGTTTGAGTTGTTTTAGTAATGTGGGATACGTTCCTAAGGTGTTTGGAAGTCTTAAAATTGCTTCTATCTGCGTACAGAAGAGTCCTAAGCAGTTATGGAAAGTTTCAATTTGTGAACAGAGTAGGATAAGAGTCCTGATTTGAGTTGAGTTGGCTTTTGAGCTAGTTATATAAGCAAGGGAGACCAGAGCTCGTGGGAGATGACTTTGGGGCTATTCCTCTTGTGATTTTATCAATAAAATTCGTAGTTTGAAGGAACTTTTGTGCGTTGTTCGTCCGACTTGTTTTCGTCAAGTCTTTCTCGTTTAGTTTCTGCACAGCACTACCTTTCTTTGGTGGTTTTATCATAACTCGAGTTTTACAGATCCGATTGATGTTATTATTTTTGGGTTGTCTTCACAGATTAATTTTCTATTGTCTGTAAAAATTTCACGGTCATTGTATTTGTGGTTTTGTTATCTACACGAGTTTCTTTGCAGCATTCCAGAACTATTTTTGTCAAGTAGTACATATTGACCTTTGTTCGATCTTTCAATCGTAACTTGAGTTTCTCTCGACAGATTCGAGTGATTCTTGTTGTGTCGTCTTCGTGACTTGATTCTCCATGATATCTATCACTTTTGTCATGGGGAAACACGTTGAAGATTAGTCGCACAAACAATTTCCTTAACAGATCTTTTTTCTGCCAAAGGGGTTGGGATTTAGTTATTTCCGCTGCGTAAGATTTTTTAAATCTACCATTCACCCTCCCTCTAGTATCTTTTCACGTGCTCTTCGATCCTACACTCTCTAAGGCAATTACTAACCTAAACATTGTTGAACTAATATTGAGACATAGTGGGGATTTGTAGTGTTTATGATGATAGATTAGGAGTGATATGGAATAATCATAAAGACTACTCCTACCACATACATAGAATCCACAATCAAACAAGAAACACATCATACAAGTATATGAATAAAAGAAGACTAAAGATAATATCTTTATTATGCATAACGTCACAAATATAAGAAATGATACATGAGCCATACCTTTCCCAACTTGGACTTAGGACTAGAGGCTCTCCTCTCTATAGCTTAACTACAGTAAGAACGAAGAGAACTAGTGTATACAATAGAATAATGCTCAAGTGGTGTTTGTTGAATTGAAGGGTGACTGGGCCTATTTATGTCTTAGAGAAGGGTCGATTCATGCCACCAAAAGTGCGTGAATTAGTCATTAATGACTTCTTCAACCCGGGAGGAGCCAACACGTGGAAGCTGATCGAGTTTGGAGGAGAGACCAAGTCAGCCGACTAGGGGGGTCGACCGACCTGATAAGTCCTCCAAATGGTCTGTGCATTCTTGGGGTGACTTCCAGGTGGGTACCCTTTACTGATACAGGGTGTACACCATCGGATGGCCTCAGATACTTCTTTTTATGTGCCATTTGTCCACGTGGTTCCACATGTCGGCGCTTCATTGGCTGCAATGATATTTTATAGTATCCATCCCCTTGTTTCACTTCGATTCTATATAAAATACCTGCATGCACCAATTTCTCCAAGTACAAGTGAAAATAGGTTAAATAGAAAGGTGATGTGAGCAAGAAATGATATTTCCTTCACATAGTTGAGTTATATTGACGGGTAAAATTGGTATATAAGCCGTCAACAAACTCCCCCAAGCTTATCCTTTGCTCATCCCGAGCAAAGGCAAGACTTTAGGTTGATGATCAGGAGTTACTACAATGTTCTAATTTTCAAAAGTACCATGTGCACAACAAAATACTCTACCAAGTATTGCAAAAATTGGCATGGTACTTCGCCCATCTCAAGTCACTATGGGGCTTATGCCATCTACTATTCATGGATGGTTGAAAGATAGAATAGCGAATGGGGCACACATACCCTAGAGATCAAGTTCAACTCAAATTCTGCAGAGTTCAATTTATATTATAAGTACCTCAATTCGTTTCTCCCAGTCTCTCCTTTATGTGTAGTGGAAATATGTTCTCACAAAGGCATTTTGCCTAAATTCATCCTACCACTAAATAAGGCTTGTATGTGGAGCTTGGTAGGGAATATAGTAGGCATATTTGCAACACATAATATTCCTAAGTCAAAAAAGAAAGCCTTAGGAGAAATCATTTCAAAACTATTTGATTCAAGACATGTGCATGTGTGATGGAGTGGAAGTGGATGTGGATATTTGAGATGACTCATTTTTGTGTGGACTCTCTTATTTTGCAGGGATGAAACATGGCTAGTTTTCTCTCTCTTTCTTTTTCTCATGCTTTGGATGTAAGCATGCATTTTTTTGTAGCCATGTTTTCTACTCCCTTTTTATGCAAGAAATTTGGATAGAGTACTTAAACATGAAGGGTATGGAGCTTCTCTTTTTATTGTGGAAGGATGGTATGATGGGGATTTTGCTTACTTCTAGTGTAGAAGTATATCAAGTGCAAGTGGAGTCTTGAATTCAAAAAGTAATGAATAAAATCTCACATGGGTCTATACTGCTTTGACAAAGCTCAGTATGAAGACAAATAGCATATGCATAAGGTCTATCAATGTAATGTATCATATAGCTTTGGTAGGTATTACCAATCAAATTAAAGTAACTTAAATCATTTTAGAATTTCTCCGGATCTAAGTTTCACTTTCAAACTAGGAATAGCAGCCCAATCACTATATCATATCACACGAAAACTTAGAATTGAATTAAGCTTATGCTACCCGCAATTTATGAAGGATCAAAGAGCACGTGAAAATCTACCAGAGGGGGGGGGGTGAATGGTAGATTTAAAACTTTTTCAGTAGAAGCAATGAAAAATCCTCAGCAGAATAACAATCTGTTAAAGAAATCATTTGTGAGACTAACCTAAACGTGTTTCACCGTGAAAAAAGTGATAGATATCAGAGAGAATCAAGTCACAAAGACGACACAATAAGAATCACTCAAAGCCATCGAGAGAAACTCAAGTTACGATCGAAAGATCAAACAAAGGTCAATCTGTTCTACCGAGTAAAAAACAGATCTGCAATACTGCAAAGAAACTCTTGTAGATCAAAAACCACAAATCCAATGACCGTGACATTTTGAGATATGATAGATAATCAAGTTGTGAAGACAACCCAAATGGAATCACGTCAATTTAATCTGTAAAGCTCGAGTTATGATAAACCACCGAAGAAATGTAATGCTCTGCAGAAAACTCGATGAGAAAAACTTGTCTAGAATAAGTCAGACGAACAGGGCACAAAAGTTCCTTTGAACTACGATATTTATTCAATAGAACACAAGAGGAACAGCTAAAAATTCATCTACCACGATCTTTGGCCTCCCTTGCTTATATAACCAGCTCGAAAGCCAACCCAAATCTAACTAGGACTCTAATCCTACTCAACTCACGAATCAAAACATTTCATAAATGCTCAAGACTCTTCTATATGCAGATAGAAGCAATCTTAAGACTTCCAGACACCTTAGGAATGTATCCCACATTCCTAAAACAACTCAAATTCGTGATCCACACGAAATACTATCATAACCAACTCAAAACATTCCATATTTGAGTCAAACACGACTCAGCCGCAGCCTGAGTCCATAACCTAGTTGGTTGGACCTTTCTGACCAATTCTTTACGTCCACATCTCTTCATCATGCCTCGGAACCATGTAGCCACGTCCATGCACTCCTTGCACAAGTGCAAACATCTTCCAAATGATGTCCACGATACCTTCATATGCATTGTTCTTGATTCATACATGTTGCGTGACCTCCCGATCAACTCAACCACAATTCCTCCCGAACTTTGTTGTTGAACCTCATCTTCTCCCTAACACTAGTTCAATGGATCCCGTCACCATCCATGTCTTGAACTCAAGCAACATCTGCACATGAATAAACAACCAATACTTTCGAGCACAAGTCCTCGACTTGACTCTCGTTAGTTCTGAAACTACAACATCTTACGTGAGCACCTCACATAAGCATGTTGCAAACCATAGAAAAATGATATCAACCATAACCACCAAAATACACCAAAAACTTAGTAACAGAATACTAAGAAAACTTTACAGAAGTGTAAAGCAAGTTTAAAACATTTCACAGTAAAAGCAGAAACATTGCGATCAAGCTCTGAATCTTGTCAAAGCTAACCGGAGCTTTAGCCGGAGCTTAACAAAGCTAGTACAAACCGAGCGCCAGAGCTTACCAAAGCTAGTACAACCTAGCACCGGAGCTTACCAAAGCTGGTCGGAACTAGTCAACCCAAAATTCGGGTCTAGAAAAACATGTCGGAGCTAACCAACATAAGTCGGACCTAGCAAAATGTATTGGAGCTTTACAAAGACATCCCGGAGCTATCAAAAATATGTCAGAGCTAAAGACAAAGCTCACCGGAGCTACACAAAAACATGTTGGACCTTGACAAAGCAAGTCGGACCTAGTGTCGGACCTTGTAGAAGCTCGGAACTAGAGTCAGACCCTTCTAAAAAGGGTGTTTTGGCAGAATTTTAGAACCTATATTATCAAAGCCAATGTATTCAGTACAAGCCAATGTTTTCAGCACACATAGGTCTCACAATCTCCCCCTTGATGAATGCATTGGCAACACCACTTAAAATTCGAACATTGGCTTATTTACATGAAAAGTTTTGAAAACAATTTCTCCCCCGTTGGCAACACCAAATAAACAATTTTTTCTCTTGAGAAAAATCATTCCAAAAACACTTGTGAATATATATGTGCAATGTGTAATCAATTTCTCCCCCTTGCATACTTCTCTTAAAAATTCACATTTTTCTCTCCCCCTTTTACAATGTATTCAACAAGGTTCAAAAGAGAAATTTTAATTGTTATGAGCATATTATAAAATATACATATAAAACAAAGCTCATGCAAGTCATACTATCAAGTAACTTACACTGTCACATCAATGAACTACATAAAGTAGTGTAAGCCATGCTAGAAATCAAATGTAATTTTCAATTTAAGCAGGTCATGATCTCACAAACTTAACTATTTCAATACCAGAAAGCATGACACTTGTTGCTGCAATTTTTTTCAATAAAGCACATATTTGTAACATATGACATTTACAAGAGATTATATGACGCATCTGCCATATTCTTACCAACCAAGCCAAGCCTATGTCATTTGACAATCATAAGCTTAAGGACATGATTTTAGTCATACACAACTTCTTCCAAGTTCATATCTAAGTGCAATGATAAGCCATCTCAAAAGAATAAGTGTGATGCATGCATATTCTCTTGATCTTTTCTCAATATATATTTTTTCATAAAAACTCAACATGTGAGTTGATTACTTTGTTAATTATTTATGATTAAAAGCACTTGTGAGCATGCAACAAGTTCCAAACAGAAAGATAGTTCGACCATGACCAGATTTAGTATAAGTAATTATTCCAATTACTAGACATGGCAAAAACTACAAAATGTATAACACGAGTAATGTAGTAAGAACTTTCAGCATGTAAAAGGAATCACAAGTCATATATGTATGAAATACTATGCTCATATTATTTTAATTTCAGATTCACACATAGACTTCTCAAGTTTCAAAACTCCCCCTCAATGTAAGCCATGAGGATGCATAACCCCTATTTCACTACGAATGAAACAAAAATGAGTGAAATCCAAACGTTTTGAAAACATGTCAGCCAATTGTTGTTCGGTATCTACATGGTGAAGCACAATATTTCCTTTTTCAACATTATCACAGAGAAAGTGATACCTAATGTCAATGTTCTTAGTTCTAGAATGTTGCACGGGTTTTTATTAATGCAAATAGCACTACTGTTGTCACAAAACAGAAGAGCACTATCTAGATCAACCTCATACTCCTTAAGTGTTTGAACAATATAATGAATTTGTGAACAAGCACTAGCAGTAGCTACATATTCAGATTCAGCTGTGGATTGAGCAACTGAGTTTTGTTTTCTAGAGGACCGAGCAACAAGTGAATTACCAAGAAAATGACAACCACTGGGAGTACTTCTCCTATCAATCCTACAACCCCCAAAATCAGCATCCGATAAAAGCGTTCAAGGTAGTGGTTGAGGAAGAAGGAAGAAAAATGTCAAATTCTTGAGTTCCATGTAAGTACCTGAGAATCATTTTGAGGGCTTGACAATATGAAGCACGTGGGGAGGCTAGAAACTGTGCGCAAAGACATACGCTGAATTGTATGTCCGATCTTGATGTCGTAAGGTACAAAAGTGATCCGATCATGCTTCTATATTCTTTTTGATCCACGGGTTCACCATCTTCATCAAGTTCAAGTGTTGATGTTGTTCCCATTGGAGTCCGAAGAGGCTTGCTTTTGTCCATGTTGAAGCACTTGAGAAGGTCCCTTGTATACTTCGTTTGATGCACAAAGGTACCTTCCTCAGTTTGCTTGATTTGCAGCCTCCAAAAGTACGTGAGTTCTCCCATCATACTCATCTCAAATTATGAACTCATCATAGCTGAAAACTTGGAAACAAGATCATGAGAAGCACAACCAAAGATAATATCATCCACATACACTTGAACAAATAATGAGTCATTGCCATTCTTAAGCACAAAAAACGTTTTATCAACCTTGCCTATGGTAAACCCCTTTTCAAGTAAGAATGTTTTAAACCTATCATACCATGCTCTAGGGGCTTGTTTGAGACTGTACAAGGCTTTGGACAGTTTGTAAACATGACTAGAAAAATCTGGATTTTTAAAACCCGGTGGTTGTTTGACATAAACCTCCTCATCTATGTAGCCATTAAGAAAAGAACTTTTAACTTCCATTTTATATAGCTTAAAACCTTTAGATGCAGCAAAATCTAACAAAATTCTTATGGCTTCTAATCTAGCAATAGGAGCAAAAGTTTCATCAAAATCTAGACCTTCAACTTGAGTGAAACCTTGAGCAACCAACCTAGCCTTATTCCTAACAACAACCCCATCCTCACTTTGTTTATTTTTAAACACCCAATTAGTTCCAATTAAAGTGTGACCTTGAGGTGGAGGTACAAGTTTCCAAACATTATTTCTTTCAAAATTTTCTAACTCTTCTTGCATGGCAATAATCTAGGATTCATTATTGAGTGAGTGTGATATATCTCTGGGTTCAAAAGTAGCAACAAAAGCAAAAAGAGCATGAGAGTTTTGATCGCAAAACCTAGACTGTGTGACTCGTTCGTGCAAGCTTCTAATAATTTTCTGTGGAGGATGACTTTTGAGAACCCAAAGGGGAGTGGACAGTTCAGAAGCTTCTTCTTCTTCATATTCATCACAAATGGATGAGCTTGTGAATTGAGGAGGATCTGGACCAGCAATGGTGGTCGTCGGTGCTGGCTGTGAATCAAAATAAGGAGCTAGAACGATGTCATTAGTTGCTGAATTTTTGGGCAGCAACACCACTTCTTCCTCATCTTTAACGAAAATACTCTCCACCTGCGGATATGGATCCGGACCTGCAATGTTTGAGCTAGTACTTGTGCTAGCTTCATCAAAAGACACCTCACAAGTGTCCACTATTTTGTTAGTGTCAAGTAAAAGCACACGGTGGCCTCTAGTATGAGATGGATATCCAAAAAACATGCCATCAATGGATCTAGGTTGAAATTTATTAAGATTACCATGTTTCTTAACAAAGTATTTGCAACAAAAGACCCGAAAGTGTGTAACACTAGGACTATGTCCAAACTGGAGCTCATATGGTGTTTTACCTAGCTTAGCGCGCAAGAAAACATGATTTGAGACATAACAAGCAATTGCAATCGCATCAGCCCAAAATTTCCTAGCACTTTGATATTCATCAAACATAGTCCTAGCCATTTCATCTAAGATTCTGTTCTTTCTTTCTACAACACCATTTTGTTGAATTACATATGGTGAAGAAAATTGATGATCTATTCCATTTTCATTACAAAAGTGATCAAAAGATTGATTTTTAAGTTCGGTTCCGTTATCACTTCTAATTGCTTTTAAAGATCCTGGGTGTTCAATTGATAATCTAAAAAATAAAGTTCTAAAGTGACTAAAAGCTTCATTCTCAGATGTCATAAAGTAAACCTAAGAGTATCTAGAATAATCATCAACAATCACAAGAACATACCATTTACCTATGAAGGATTGAACACGTGAAGGTCCTACGGTGTCAAGGTGCAAAAGTTGACCTGGTTCAGCTGTCATTTTCATTGTGAGAGGAGTATGTGAACCGGCAACCATCAACGCATGTCTACAAGAAGAGCACACAACTTATTTATCCCCTTTAATCTTAGGCAGCCCACGTATGCAATCAAGAGCACTAACACGCGTTAGATGATCAAAACCTACATGACCAAGTCTACGATGCCAAAAATATAAGTCCTTTGAATCATTAGCAACTAGACACCTATGTTTAGAGGAAGACATATCAAAATCAGCTTTAAAAACTCTTCCAAACCGTGACATGTTAAAATAAGCACATTGTATGAATTTACAACTTTGCAGCAATTTTTAGTGAAAATAGTTTCTAGATTTTCATCTAGCAGTTGTGAAACAGAAAGCAAGTTGTATTTAAAATTTTTTACAAGTGCCACATCCTTCAAAGTGTAGTGATCATTTACTCTAACTATACCCTTAGCAATTATAGGAGTTGAAGAATTATTGGCAAAAGTAACATTCTCTACGCGTGACACAAAAGAGAGGGAGGAGAACCATTCTTTGTTACCGGTCATGTGGCGTTTGCAACCTAAATCCACAATCCAAATGTTCTCCTTCCTCAAGCGTGTAACCTACATAGAAGCACAATACGTCGATGACTCAATACTGAGGTTAGTCAAAAGGCATTTAGGAATCCAGTACTGAGTCACACGACGTGCAGTAGGAAAAACACGCAAAAGCTGAGACAAAACAACAGGTTTATGAGTCAAAGCTTGAGGATTTTTGTACCCAACTACTGAACTATGAGGTGTTGCATGTGTAGCATGAAAAACAGTGGGTTCGGGAGCAAACTTTGTATGTTTTTGACTCATTACAGCAGGTTGCATGTTCCTATCATTCAATTTAGCATGTGCAGCAAATTTTGCATAAAA
The DNA here is from genome assembly GCA_036927565.1 of Tuctoria greenei. Classification (NCBI taxonomy): domain Eukaryota; kingdom Viridiplantae; phylum Streptophyta; class Magnoliopsida; order Poales; family Poaceae; genus Tuctoria; species Tuctoria greenei. The sequence goes on from JAYESD010000005.1 coordinate 95,499,633, forward strand.
GTTATGAGATCAAGCAATCATTCTTTCCTTTTTCTGTTGTTTAGCTAGTCTATAACAAAAACCTATGACATGGAGTAGGATCGAAGAGCACATGAAAATCTACCAGAGGGGGGGTGAATGGTAGATTTAAAAATCTTACGCAGCGGAAACAATTAAACCCCAAACCCTTTCGGCAGAAAAACGATCTGTTAAAGAAATCGTGTGTGAGACTAATCTAAACGTGTTTCACCATGACAAAAGTGATTGATATCAGAGAGAATCAAGTCACTAAGACAACAAAAAAAGAATCACTCAAATCCGTTGAGAAAAAACTCAAGTTATGATCGAAAGATCAAACAATGGTCAATCTGCCCTACCCGAGAAAAAGCAGTTCTAGAACGCTGCAAAGAAACTCGTGTAGATCATAGACCACAAATCCAATGACCGTGAAATTTTGACATATGATAGACAATCCAGTTGTGAAGACAACCCAAAAAGAATGACGTCAATTGGATCTGTAAAACTCGAGTTATGATAAAACCACCGATGAAGGGTAGTGCTGTCCAGAAACTCGACGAGTAAACGCAACCTCCTGATCAGCTCAACCACAATTCCTCCTTAATTTGGTTGTTGGAACCTCATCTCCTCCCTGAGACTAGTCCAATGGATCCCGTCACCAGCCATGTCTTGAACTCAAGCAACACCTGCACATGAATAAACAACCAATCCATACGAGCCCAAGTCCTCGACTTGACTCAAGTTAGTTCCGAACACAACACCCTACGTGAGAACCTCACATAAGCATGTTGCAAAACCACAGTAACACGATATCATCCATATCAACCAAAACGCACCAAAAACTTAGCAAATGAATACTAAGCAATCTTTCCAACAATGTAAAGCAAGTACGAAACATTGCAAATGAAAAGCAGAAGCACTACGGTCAAGTTCCGGACCTTGCCAGAGCAACCCGGACCTTGAGCCGGAGCTAACAAAAGCTAGTAGAACCTAGCACCGGAGCGTACCAAAACTAGTACAACCAAGCTCCCGCCGGAGCTTACAAAACTAGCAGGACTTAGCGCCGGAGCTAACCATAACTAGTCGGAACTAGTAATCCCAAAAGCCGGAGCTAGAAAAATCAACTTCGGAGCTTAGCAAAAACACGGCGGAGCTATCAAAAACATGTCGGAGCTATCAAGACATGCCGGAGCTAAAGACAAAACTTCACCGGAGCTGACCAAAGCTAGTCGGACCTTGCATCGAACATAACCGGAGCTACCCAAACCAAGCCGGACCTACCTTCGGACCTTGCTGTAGCTCAGAGCTAGAGTCGGACCTTGATAAAAAGGTGTTTTGGTGATATTCAAAACTTTTATCATCAAAGCCAAGTGTATTCACTACAAGCCAATGTATTCAGCACACATAGGTCTTACACATGGCCATCTCTACCATAGTAGGTACAATGAAATTTAACTTTGTTTTCATGTCTAGATGAGAAAACAACATTTTTATTTGACACTAAATGAGACAACACTCCTGCAGATTTGAAAACCACTTCTTTTTGTTTATGAACTGTTTGAATCAAACCACTTCCTAATGACTTTACAATTTTAGGGGGAGTGCCCTAGCATGAGCATGAGAATCAAAACCTAAACCAGTTTGATTATTGCAAGACTTGGAAGGATTTAGCATCAAGTTTAGATTCTTGTTCTCATTACAAAACTGATCTAATGTCCTATGCATGTTATCAAGTTTCTTGGACAAGTCTAGGCAGTTTTGACATGAAGTTTTTCCATTTAGTTTACAATTGGAACAATATTTAACTTCATAAGAACATAAAGCATTGTTCAATATAGAAATTTCATTCATATCATCTTGTAGTTTCTTATCAAGATCATAGCAAGTAGAACAATACAAATCAATTGTAGAACAGCTAGCATCTTTCAAATTTTTATCATTAAGTGCAGCAAGCTTTCTGTTCTTTTCAATTTCTATCTCAAGTTTATCAAGTGTGGAGGTGTGCCCACTTCTTAATGAGAACAACTGTTAATATATTAAATCACATGAGGAACAAGAATCATCACTAGGAATCAAGTTATTCAAACAATTAATTTAAGATTCTACGATTCAATTTTAACAGCATTGTACCTAAGTTTTTTTTTCCTTTTTCTTAACTATAACAGTGGCATGAGAAATAGCATCACAGGTTTCTTCGCAAGTAGGACATACCTCTTCATTGTCGCTATTGTGTTCAACCTCCTCCATACATGATCTTGACTTGCCGGCCATGAAGCACAAGTTTGCCAAACCATCTTCATCCTCGTCACTTCCAATGTCCACATTGCTTGAGCCAAGTTCTTGAAGTGCAAAGATAAAACTGCTCACCAATTGATGTCCTGTAAAACCCTTCTTTCTCTTCGTATCTTTTGCAGAGGAGTGTTTCGTCCTTGTTTGCTTTTCATCCTGGGAAGTAGGACATTAAAGGTTAGGGCAATCTGAACAAAAATTTCTTGTCTTACCACATTTGAAACATCGTTGAGGTCCGGAGCTTCCTCTCCTTCTAGGTCTCACATTTTGCAATGCTTTTGAGAACCTAGTAGAGAGAAGTACTAGCTCCTCCTCTGGAGACTCCTCAATCTGTTCAAGGGTTAGAGAGGACAACAAAGCAAGTGTACCACAAGATGAAGATTGGGCGGAGCTAGGCATAATCACGTTGAGAAACAAATGCAAGAGACTTGTTGGGGTTCTTATGTGACATTATGTCAATTTCATGAGTTTTCAATTTAGAATACAGAACATCTAATATAAGTGTACTCATGATAGTAGATTCACGAATAGATGTGACTTTCATCTCCTAGATTAACATGTCTAATGCACTTAGTAATTGCCTAGCATTTTCAACATCTGAAAAATTGAAATTGACACTACGCAAGTTCTGAGAATTTTGTTAAAACGAGCAAAGAGATCGTCCTCACGGGTTGCATCTAAAAATGTATGTATTCTTTCTTGAACATGTCTTGCCTTACCTCCTTGATCTTGTTGGATCCTTCGTGGTAGTCTTAAGGTGCTTTCCACACATCATATGCAGATCGAAGGTGTGCAACACGGTCGAAGTCGCTATTAGTTTATCCTTGTATGATCAAGTTGTAGCTGTAACTTGATCGTGAAGGACCTACAGTGTCAAGATGCAAAAATTGTTCTGGTTCAGTTGTCATGGTCATTGTGAGAGGAGTATATGAACCTGCAACCATCTTAGCATGTCTACAAGAAGAGCAAATAATTTCTTTGTCCCTTTTAAGCTTAGGCAGCCAGCGTATGCGATCAAGAACACTAACACACGTGAGATAATCAAAGCCTACTTGACCAAGTCTACAATGCAAAAAATATAAGTCTTTCGAATCATTAGCAACTATACAACTATGCTTAGAGGATGACATATCAAAATCAGCTTTAAAAACTCTTCCAAACCGAGACAAGTTAAAAATAAGCTCACCATTTGAATCTACAATGTTGCAACAATTTTTAGTGAAAATAATTTCCAAAAATTCATCTAGCAATTTTGAAATAGAAAACAAGTTGTATTTCAAATTTTTTACATGTGCCACATCTTTCAAAGTGTAGTGATTATTTACTCTAACTGAACCCTTAGCAATTATAGGAGTTGAAGAATTATCGGCAAAAGTAACATTCTCTACACGTGACACAAAAGAGAGGGAGGAAAACCATTCTTTGTTACCGTTCATGTGGCGTGAGAAACTTTAATCCACAATCCAAATGTTCTCCTTCCTCAAACGTGTAACCTACATATAAGCACAATACATCGATGACTCAATACTGGGGTTAGTCAAAAGGCATTTAGGAATCCAGTACTGAGTCACACAACGTCCCGCAGGAATAACACGCGAAAGCTGATATAAATTAGCAGGTTTATAAGCCAATGTTTGAGGTTTTTTGTACCCAACTACTGACTTACAAGGTGTTACATGTGTAGCACAAAAAAAAAGTAGGTTTGGGAGCAAACTTTGCATGTTTTTGACTCATAACAGCAGATTGCTTGTTCCTAACTTTTAATTCAGCATGAGCAGCAAATTTTGCATGAGAGTTATCATATATAGCTTGCATTTTTTCCTTTTTCTGTTGTTTAGCTAGTATATACCAAAAATCTATAATATGACCATCTCTACCACAGTAGGTAGAATGAAATTTAACTTTGTGTTCATGTCTAGAAGAGCAAGCAGCATGTTATTAAAAACCAAATGGGCAACCCTCATGCCGATTTGAAAACCACTTCATTATGTTTAGGAACTATTTGAATCGAACAAATTCCTAATGACTTTACAATTTTAGGTGGATGTGCCTTAACATGAGCATGGGAATCAGAACCTAAACCAGTTTTATCATTGCAAGATTTAGAGGAATTCAGCAGCAAGTTCAAATTTTTATTCCCATTACAAAACCGGTCTAGTGTCCCATTCGTATCATATAGATTCTTAGACAAGTCTAGGCAGTTTTCACATGAAGTTTTTCCTTTTATTTTGCAATTAGAAAAATATTTAACTTCATGAGAATGTAAAGTATTGTTCAAAACAGAAATCTCATTCATAGCATCATGTAGTTTCTTGTTAAGATCATCACAAGTAGAACAATGCAAAACAAATCTAGAACAGCAAGCATCTTTTAAGTTTTTGTCATTAAGTGCAGAAATATTTTTCTTCTTTTCAATTTCTAACTCAAGTTTATCAAGTGTGGAGGTGTGTGCACTTCATAGGGAGGACAATTTTTCATATATAAGCTCACATGAGGAACAAAAGTCATCAATAGGAATCAAAGATTTCAAACCATTAATTTCAAATTATAGTTGTTCAATTTTAATAGCATCCTCCCCATGTTTTTTGTCACTTTTCTTAACTATAACAGTGGCACGAGGAATGACATCACACATTTCTTCGCAAGTGGGACATACCTCTTCATCCTCGATGTTGTGTTCTACCTCCTCCATAGTTGATCTTGAGTTGCCCGCTATGACGCACATGCTTCCTAGATTCTCTTCATCTTCATCACTTTCGAAGTCCACATCGCTCGAGCCAAGTTCTTGAAGTGCGAAGATAAAACTACTTACCAATTGGTGACCTGTAAACCCTTCTTCTTGTTGTTGTTGTTTGTGGAGGAGGACTTGAACTCTGTTTGCTTCTCATCATGGGAAGTTGGACCTGAATGATTAGGGCAATCTGTACGAAAATTTCCTATTTTACCACATTCGAATCATCGTTGAGATCCGCCACTTCCTCTCCTTCTAGTTCTCACATTTTGCAATGCTTTTGAGAACCGGGTAGAGAGAAGTGCGAGCTCCTGCTCTGCAAACTCTTCCATCTGTTCAAGGTTAGAGAGGACAACAAATCAAGTGAACCACATGATGAAGATTGGCTAGAGCTAGGCAAGTCACGTTGAGAAACAAATGCAAGAAACTTGTTGGGGTTCTTACATGAGATTATGTCAATTTCATGAGTTTTTAACGTGGAATATAGCACAACTAATGTAAGTTTACTCATGACAGTGGACTCACGAATAGAAGTATCTTTCATCTCCCAAATTGACATGTCAAATGTAGTTAGTAATTGCCTAGCATTTTCAGCATCTGAAAAATTAACGTTGACACTACGCAAATTGCTGAGAATTTTCATAAAGCGAGCAAATAAATTATCGATGGACTCGCCTGGTTGCATCTCAAAATGCATGTACTCCTTTTTGAACATCTCTTGTCTCACCTCCTTGATAGTGTTGGATCCTTCGTGATAATCACATAGAGCTTTCCAAACATTGTATGTAGATCGGAGATGTGCAACTCGATCGAAGTCGATTTGAGTCAATCCTTGTATGATCAAATTTCGTGCTTTGTTGTTGTTGTCGACATCTCTCATGTTTGTAGCCATGATTTTATCATTTCACGGAACGTCATAAGGCTTGTACACTTTTTCCTATATTGTGAAGCCTTGCGCCTGGATGAAAGCCTCTATACGTGCCTTCCAAACCTGAAAAAAGATGCCACTGAACACACAAGGTTTTGTGGAATATTTCTCCATCATGATTAGTCAAAACACGTGCAAATTCACAAAGATTAGAGCACCTTGGCTCTGATACCAATTTTAGGATTAAAGAGCATGTGGAAAGCTACCAAAGGGGGTGTGAATGGTAGATTAAAACTTTTTTGGCAGAAGCAACGAAAGCCCCTCGGTCGAAAGTTAAGAAACCATGTGTGCAACTGATCTAAATATGTTCAACTATGACAAAAGTAGTATATATTAGAGAGAATCAATCCACAAAGCCATTACAACAAGAATCATGGAAAACCGTCAAGGAAAACTCAACTTATGATCGAAAGATCGAACAATGGTCAATCTGTTCTACCCGAGTAAAAACATATCTGCAACACTGCAAAGAAACTCATGTATATCAGAAACCACAAATTAAATGATCGTGAAATTTTCACATATGATATATAATCAAGTTCTAAATACAACCCAAAATTAATTACGTCAATTTGATCTATAAAACTCGAGTTATGATAAAAATACCAACACAATGTAGTGTTGTGTAGAACCTCCATGAGAAAAACTTGTCTGAAACAAGTCGAATGAACAAGGCATAAAAGCTCCTCTCGAACTACAATTTTTAATCAACAGATCACAATAGGAACATCCCAAAGTCGTCTTTACACGATCTCTGGCCTCCCTTGCTTATATAACCAGCCCTAAGGCCAACCCAATCCAAACTAGAACTCTAATCCTACTCAGTTTCAACCGAAACTTTCCATAACTTCTCAAGACTCTTCTATACGTAGATAGAAGCAATATTAAGACTTACAAACACCTTAGGAATGTATCCAACATTCCTAAAACAACTCAACTTCGTGACCCACATGAAATCTAACAAAAACAAACTTGAAACCTTCCATAAACGAACTATAACCACCCCAGCCACAGCCTGAGACAAAATCTAGCCGGTTGGACCTTTCCGACTAATTCTTTATGTCCACTTCTCTTCATCACGCCTTGAAACAATGTTACCATATCCATGCAATACTTGCACACGTGAAAACACCTTCCAACAACGTCCACAGTACCTTAATATGCATTGTACTTGACCCAAACATGTTGTGAGACCTCCCGATCAACTCAACCACAATTCCTCCCGAGCTTGGTTGTTGAACCTCATCTTCTCCCTAAGACTAGTTCAATGGATCTGCCACCAGCTATGTCTTGACCTCAAGAAACACCTGCACATGAATAAACAACTATCCTTTGCGAGCCCAAGTCCTCGACTTGACTCTCATTAGTCCGATAATCACAACACCTTACGTGAGCACCTCACGTAAGCATGTTGCAAACCATAGTAAGATAATACCAGCCTTAACCACCAAAACACACCAAAAACTTAGCAGATGAATAATAAGCAAACCATACCATATGCGTAAAGTAGTTTTGAAATATTGTAAGTTAAAAGCAGAACTACTGCGATCTTGCACCGGACCTTGCCTAAGCTAATCGGACCTGGCGCTGGACCTTGCCAAAGCTAACCGGACCATGCGCTGGACCTAGCCATAGTTTGTCAAACTCCACATCGGACCTAACCAGAGCTACCCAAAGCATGCCGGACCTATTGTCGGACCTTGCCGGAACTACCCAAACCATGTCGGACCGATTGTCAAACCATGTCGGAGCTCGGGCCTAGACTCGGTCCTCGTTGAAAAGGGTCTTTTGGCAATATTCAAAAACTTTTATTGCAAAAGCCAATGTATTCAGCACACATAGGTCTCACAATTCCAAACCATTCTTACCACACATCTTGTATTTTATTTTGAAAGCAAATTTACTCTACTTATTTTTAAGTTTTTCTCCTTTTTTATATGCAATGTGGATAATGGGTGAATGGAAAATAAATATGCAGGGAGTGTGATACAAGTTACCTCAAGTGGGGGTCCTCCCCCAAGCTTGCTCTTGGTCAAGGTCTGCAATAGGGTCTGAAACCCTAATGACAGATGTAGGCCATGGGGTTGGCCTAACCTTGTTGCATCGTGGCTTTGGCATTAGAAGGTTGAGTGTCGATGTTGGGTTACTTTCCATTGGTTCCATGAGTGTGGTCGAGGTGATTGTGGTCGTGGTTGCTCATTCACACATCAAGCTTTCCATACGTAGGATGTACCTTGTTATTCCTTGGCTAAGGTAATGATATCCCATGGCTACAAAGGAATGATGTGCACTCAACATGCGTTGAGTGTGTTCTATCATTCTTTGGCTAAGGTGTATCATACCTTCTTGCCATAAAGAAATAACTTGTACACCTCATTCATTGGGTGTGATCCGTCATTCCTTGGCTAAGGTAATGGTAACCTTTAGCCACAAAGGAGTGAAATGTACCCAACATGTGCTGAGTACGATCCGTTATTCCTTGGCTAAGGTACAACATACCTATAACCACAAAAGGGATGACATGCACTCAACATGGGTTGAGTGTGATCTGTTGTTCCCTAGCTAAGGTATACCTTCTAGCCACATAGGAAAAACTTGCACCCAATATACATTGGATGTGATCTTTGTCATTCCTTGGTTAAAGTACATCATACCATTTAGCCACAAAGGAATAACATACACCTAATGATGATCGCAATTCCCTTGAGCTTGAATGAGTGCTTAGAATAGTTGAGAGCATAATGCTCTCACATATTCATAGCAGCCCATTGGTTGCTCATGAACGGTTTCCATGTCAAATCTCTAGTCTCGTGTAGTTATGATTGACCTTCGAGCTTAATTTCCGATAGGTAGCAACCATCCTAATTTACTCCTTGGCCAAGAGATGTTTAAATTGAATCCTCTTAGGGTTTCCAACAATCGAATCTTTGAATGCCTACATAGTAATATTACTCATGCAAACTTCCCCTCTATGATAGAAAGGGATGGTTAGCTCCCGATACTATGTACAAATGAATTTTTGTGTTAGGTAACTAAATCTTCATTTATACGCACGAGAAGAACAAAATCAAAGATGCATTGGGTCAAATTTTCAAGTGTATCCATGAACAATGTATGAATCATTGATAGGAGTGGGGCTTTATGGATAAATCAATTTGCACATTTTCTAAATCTCTTACGCATAGCAATGAAAGTGGTATAAATACACTATATGGATCCCTTCATCTCGTAAAAATTCTAACCACCATAACTTTTTACAACAGCAAATATTTATTATGTAGATCATGGCAAAAAGATTCTGAATTTTATCCTCCTAAACATTTTTAATATCTTGACTAGGAATTTGAAATTTAGTGATCCACGCATGAATGAGTTTGATATCAAAATTATGGACATGAATATTCCTAGGTTGCTACATACCAATTCAACCATTAAGAAATTCCATAAGGACTACCTAGGCAGAAAATGTCTAAGTTAATTTTAGTATTGCTTGTAAAGTTCTTGGTAATTGTTTCAATTTATTCCCAAATAAGGTTACATTCGTTTTTGAAGAATCAAAAAAAGCAATGCCAACACTTACTCTCATAAGGATTTATAAGAATTGTATGATTAGAAGGTCTAACCTTCCTTACTATTGTAAGCAAAAAACATTCAATCCTAATGCAATTCAAACAACGGAAAATTTTAAACTTGTACCTCAATTGAAGTGCAGTCCAGGTTGAAGGTCATTGTGTGAGAATCTCACGACCATGAATTTAGGTGTAGCCTTCATATTCAATGTCTTCTGCCAAGTTGAGGTTGATGTTGACCTCTTCACAAATTTTGTCCTGGCTGCACTAATAATCAAGAACAAACAAAATACATCGAAAACGGGTTATGTTAGCTCAAAAGCATGTTGTACCCTTTGTCAAATTGTTTTTCCCAACTTGAAATAACATGCAAATGCAATGAATATTAATGGAATTATTTTTGGTTTGAATTAGGAAGATGAATGCAAGTGGTTATGCCCAGGATCATATCCAAATAATTTTTTTTCCTAATTCAAAATTTTTGTTTATGATGGTTGGAAATTTTAGTTTCCAACATGCAAGTGTGAAAATTCAAATATGCTAAATGCAAATGCAAAGATTGATGGGAAATTCAAATATGCAATTAGGAAAACAAATATGAGATAACTACCAATTAACCTAGTGGCAAGGACTCACTGAAATTTTGAAGTCTGATGAGTGGGACTTACCTCCGTCCTGTTTGGTTTGATGATTTGTTGTCCAATCCCAGAGTTGAAGATGTGGACAACTTCTCTTGATTGACATGCCAAATCTCATTTCGCATGTTAATTGGACATGTGAACCATATGATGGTCCTAGCCTCTCTGTCATCTTTATGAATAGTTGTTGATGTAGTGACAGCTTTTCCATCTTGAAGATATTCTCTCATGAGCATGGTGAGGGTTGTCCTTCTTTAGGGGTGTAACTTCGACCTTCGTGATATTCCTTAAGGTAAACCCATACTTTGATCATGGATCAGAAGCTTCCTTGGGCATGATGACATGTGGACTCCACTGTCAAACAAGAAACACTTCATCCACAATGTCACTTTCCCTAGGTTGCATGAGCGTGGTTGAAGGGTAGGGATCCCAACAAGTGATTGTGCGATATCTTGGATATTGAATGCTCTTTAAGTTTTTTGTCCTTGACCAAGAGCTTCATGGAAATGTTTTCTTGATTTCTTGCTTGGCCATGGACAAGATACTTCAAGGTAGGATAGTTGAACTTAAATCTCTCGAAATCCCCATTGCCTCCATGATTACAAGGGTGATGTTGATTCACCCTTGACCTCCTTGTGGGTGATAGCCGTTGGAGTTGTGTTTGAAAGGAAGAATCCTCATGGGTCTTAGGAAAATAATTCCAGAAGTGGCCCATGTTGAAAAGAACTTTGTAGGATCGTAGAGAACATGAAAAACCTACCAGAGGTGGGGTGAATGGTAGATTTAAAAAATCTTACGCAGCAGAAACAATTAAATCCCAACCCCTCTGGCAGAAAAATGATCTGTTAGAGAAATCGTGTGTGAAACTAATATAAATGTGTTTCACCGTGACAAAAGTGATATACATCAGAGAGAATCAAGTCACGAAGAAAACACAAGAAGAATCACTCAAATCCGTCGAGAGAAACTCAAGTTATGATCGAAAGATCGAACAAAGGTCAATCTGTCCTACCTGAGAAAAACACTTATGCAACGCTGAAAAGAAACTCGTGTAGATCAGAAACCACAAATCCAATCACTGTGCAATTTTCACAGATGATAGATAATCAAGTTGTGAAGACAACCCAAAAATAATCACGTCAATTGGATTTGGAAAACTCGAGTTATGATAAAACCACCAACGAAAAGTAGTGCTGTCCAGAAACTCGACGAGTAAAACTTGTCTAGAACAAGTCGGACAAACAAGGCACAAAAGTTCTTCAAAATATGAATTTTATTCAATAGAACACAATAGGAACAGCCCCCAAAATCATGCACCACGAGCTCTGGCCTCCCTTACTTATATAACCAGCCCTTAGACCAACCCAATCTCAACTAGGACTCTAATCCTACTCAGATCATGATTCGAAACTTTCCATAACTACTTAGGACTCTTCTATACGCAGATAGAAGCAATCTTAAGACTTCCAAACACCTTAGGAACGTATCCCACATTCCTAAAACAACTCTAATTCGTTACCCATACGAAATTCTATCATAACCAACTCGATACTTTCCATACCGAGCCATAACCGACTCCGCCGCAGCCAAAGTCATCAATCGATACGATCTGATACTTCCAACCAGATCTTCCCATCCATAAACCATCTTCAGAACCATGTTGCCACGTCATGCACCACATGCATACGTGAAAACACCTTCCTTCGACGTCCAGTAACCTTCATATGCACTGCCCTTGATTAAATCATCTTGCGCGACCTCCTGACCCGCTCAACCACAATTCCTCCTAAATTTGGTTATTGGAACCTCATCTCCTCCCTGAGACTAGTCCAAAGGATCCTGTCACCAGCCATGACATGAACTCAAGCAACACCTGCACATGAACAAACAACCAATCCATATGATCCCAAGTCCGCGACTTGACTCAAGTTAGTTCCGAAGACAACACCTTACGTGAGCACCTCACATAAGCATGTTGCAAAACATATCAAAACGATATCAGCGATATAATCCAAAACGCACCAAAAACATAGCAAATGAATACTAAGCAATATTTCTAAGAATATAAAGCAAGTTCGAAATATTGCAAGATAAAAGCAGGAACATTGCGATCAAGCTCCGAACCTTGCCAAAGCTAACCAGGGCTTGAGCCGGAGCTTACAAAAGCTAGTACAACCTAGCGCCGGAGCTTACCAAAGCTAGTCGGACCTAGCGTTGGAGCTTACCAAAGCTAGTTGGACCTAGCGCTGGAGCTAACCAAATCTAGTCGGAACTAGTCAACCTAAAAGTCGGAGCTAGAAAAAACATGTCCGAGCTAACTGACATAAGTTGGACCTAGCAGAACATATAGGAGCTTAACAAAGACATGCCGGATCTATCAAAGACATGCCGAAGCTAAAGCCAAAGCTCACCGGAGCTACCCAAAAACATGTCGGATCTTAACAAAGCAAGTCAGACCTATTCTCCGACCTTGCAAAAGCTCGGAGCCATAGTCGGACCTTGCTAAAAAGATATTATGGCAGCATTCAAAACTTTTATTGTGAAAGCCAATGTATTCAACACACATAGGTCTCACAATCTCCCCCTTGATGAATGCATTGGCAACACAATTTAAATCCAAACATTGGCATGAAAAGTTTTGAGAATAATTTTCCCCCCTTTTTAAAATCAAATGAGATAGAAATAAATTTCTCCCCCTATACATATTTCTCCCCCTTGCATAATTCACCATATTATCTCTCCCCCTTTGACAATGTATTCAGCAAGGTTCAAAAGAGAAATTTTAATTGTTATGAGCATATTATAACATATACATATAAAACAAAGCTCATCCAAGTCATATTATCAAGTAACATACACTATCACAACAATGAGATACATAAAGTAGTGTAAGCCATGCTAGAGATCAAATGTAATTTTCAATTTAAGCAAGTCATGATCTCACAAACTTAACTATTTCAAAACCTGAAAGCATGACACTTGTTGCTGCATTTTATTATTTTTCAAATCACAAATTTAGATCATATGATATTTGTAAGAGATTATATGTGCATCTGCCTTATTCTAACCAACCAAGCCAAGCCTATGTCATTTGACAATCAGAAGCTTAAGGACATGGTTTTTGCCATATACATCTTCTTCCAAGTTCATATCTAAGTGCAATGATAAGCCATCTCAAAAGAAGAAGTGTGATGCATGCATATTCTCTTGATCTTTTCTCGACTTATATTTGTTAACAAAAACTCAACATGTGAGTTGATTGCTTGGTTAATTCTTTATGATTAAAAGCACTTGTGAGCATGCAACAAGTTCAAAAGAGCAAGAAAGTTCAACCATGACTAGATTTAGTGTAAGTAATTATTCCAATTACTAGACATGGCAAAAACTACAAAATGTATAACACGAGTAATGTAGTAAGAACTTTCAGCATGTAAAAGGAATCACAAAGTCATATATGTATGAAATACTATGCTCATATTATTTTAGTTTCAGATTCACACATAGACTTCCCAAGTTTCAAAACTCCCCCTCAATTTAAGTCATGAGGATGCATAACCCCTAATTCACTACGAATGTAACAAAAACGAGTGAAATCCAAAGTTTTGTAAAAATGTCAGCCAATTGTTGTTCGGTATCTGCATGGTGAAGCACAATGTTTCCTTTTTCAACATTATCATGGAGAAAGTGATACCTGATATCAATGTGCTTAGGTTTAGAACGTTGCATAGGGTTTTTAGCAAAGCAAATGGCACTAGTGTTATCACAAAACATTGGAACACTATCTAGATCAACCCCATAGTCCTTAAGTGTTTGAACAATCCAAAGAATTTGTGAGCAAGCACTAGCAGCAGCATCATATTCAGATTCGGCGTTGGATTATGCAACTGAACTTTGTTTTCTAGAGGACCATGCAACAAGTGAATTACCAAGAAAATGACAAGCACCCGAAGTACTTTTCCTATCAATCCTACAACCCCCAAAATCAGCATCGGAAAAATCTTTCAAAGTAACGATTGAGGAAGAAGGAAGAAAAATGACAAATTCTTGAGTTCCATGTAAGTACCTGACAATCCTTTTGATGGCTTGACAGTGTGAAGCACGTGGAGAGGCTTGAAATCGTGCACAAAGACATACGCTGAATTGTATGTCCGGTCTTGATGTCGTGAGGTACAAAAGTGATCCGATCATGCTTTTATATTCTTTTTGATCTACAGGTTCACCATCTTCATCAAGTTCAAGTGTTGTTGCTATTCCCATTGGTGTCTGAAGAGGCTTGCTTTTGTCCATGTTAAAGCGCCTTAGGAGGTCTTTTGTATACTTCGTTTGATGCACAACGGTACCCTCCTTGGTTTGCTTGATTTTCAGCCCCAAAAAGTATGTGAGTTCTCCCATCATACTCATCTCAAATTCCGAACTCATCATAGCTGAAAACTTGGACACAAAAACATGAGAAGCACAACGAAAGATAATATCATCCACATACACTGAACGAATAACGAGTCATTGCCATGCTTAGGCACAAAAAGAGTTTTATCAACCTTGCCCATGGTAAACCCCTTTTCAAGTAAGAATGTTTTTAACCTATCATACCATGCTCTAGGGGCTTATTTGAGACCGTAGAAGGCTTTGGACAATTTGTAAACATGATTAGGAAAATCTGGATTTTCAAAACCCGGTGGTTGTTTGACATAAACCTCCTCATCTATGTAGCCATTAAGAAAAGCACTTTTAACATCCATTTGATATAGCTTAAAACCATTAGATGCAGCAAAAGCTAACAAAATTCTTATGGCTTCTAATCTAGCAACAGGAGCAAAAGTTTCATCAAAATCTAGACCTTCAACTTGAGTGAAACCTTGAGCAACCATCCTAGCCTTATTCCTAACCACAACCCCATCCTCATTTTGTTTATTTTTAAACACCCATTTAGTTCCAATTAAAGTGTGACCTTGAGGAGGAGGTACAAGTTTCCAAACATTCTTTCTTTCAAAATTTTCTAACTCTTCTTGCATGGAATTAATCCAAGATTCATTAGTGAGTGCGTGTGATATATCTTTGGGTTCAAAAGAAGCAACAAAAGCAGAATGAGCGTGAGAGTTTGGATCGCAAAACCTGGACCGTGTAACTCGTTCGTCCAAGCTTCCAATAATCTGTTGTAGAGGACGAATTTTAAGAACCCAGAGGGGAGTGGACACTTCACAAGATTCTTCTTCTTCATGTTCATCGCAAATTGATGAGCTTGTGACTTGAGGAGGATCTGGACTAGCAACGGTTGTCGTCGGTGCTGGCTGTGACTCAAAATCAGGAGCTCGAACAATGTCATTAG
The DNA here is from genome assembly GCA_036927565.1 of Tuctoria greenei. Classification (NCBI taxonomy): domain Eukaryota; kingdom Viridiplantae; phylum Streptophyta; class Magnoliopsida; order Poales; family Poaceae; genus Tuctoria; species Tuctoria greenei. The sequence goes on from JAYESD010000005.1 coordinate 95,515,111, forward strand.
CTGCTGAATTTTCGGGCAGCCACTCCACCTCTTCCTCATCTTCAACGAAAATGCTCTCCCCCTGCGGATATGGATCTGGACCTGCAATGTTTGAGCTAGTACCTGGCCTAGATTCATCAAAGGACACTTCACAAGTCTCCACAATTTTGTTAGTGTCAAGTAAAAGCACACGGTAGCCTCTAGTATGAGATGGATAACCAAGAAACATGCCATCAATGGATCTAGGTTCAAATTTATCTAGATTACCATGTTTCTTAACAAAGTATTTGCTACCAAAGACCCAAAAGTGCGTAACACCAGGCCTATGTCCAAACTGGAGCTCATATGGTGTTTTACCTACCTTAGCACGCAAGAAAAAATGATTTGAGACATAACAAGCGGTTGCAATCGCATCAGCCTAAAATTTCCTAGGAATTTGATATTCATCAAGCATACTCCTAGCCATCTCAACTAAGGTTCTGTTCTTTCTTTCGAAAACACCATTTTGTTGAGGTACATATGGTGAAGAAAATTGATGATCTATTCAATTTTCAGCACAAAAGTGATCAAAAGATTGATTTTTGAATTCAGTTTCGTTATCACTTCTAATTGCTTTTAAAGATCCTGGGTGATCAATAGATAATCTAAGAAAAAAAGTGCTAAAGTGACTAAAAGCTTCATTCTTAGATGCCATAAAGTAAACCCAAGAGTATCTAGAATAATTATCAACAATCACAAGAACATACCATTTACCTGCGAAGGATTGAACACGTGAAGGTCCTACGGTGTCAAGGTGCAAAAGTTGACCCGGTTCAGTTGACATGATTATTGTGAGAGGAGTATGTGAACCTGCGACCATCTTAGCATGTCTACAAGAAGAGCACACAATTTCTTTGTCCCCTTTAAGCTTAGGCAGCCCACGTATGCGATCAAGAGCACTAACACGCGTTAGGTGATCAAAGCCTACGTGACCAAGTCTACGATGCCAAAAATATAAGTCCTTTGAATCATTAGCAACTATACACCGATGCTTAGAGGAAGACATATCAATATCAGCTTTAAAAACTCTTGCAAACCGAGATATGTTAAAAATAAGCTCACTATTTGAACCTACAACTTTGCAGCAGTTTTTATTGAAAATAATTTCCAGATTTTCATCTAGCAATTGTGAAACAGAAAGCAAGTTGTATTTCAAATTTTTGACGAGTGCCACATCCTTCAAAGTGTAGTGATCATTTACTATAACCGAACCCTTAGCAACTATAGGAGTTGAAGAATTATCGGCAAAAGTAACATTTTCTACACGTGACACAAAAGAGAGGGAGGAGAACCATTCTTTGTTACCCGTCATGTGGCATGAGCAACCTGAATCCACAATACAAATGTTCTCCTTCCTCAAGCATGTAACCTACATAGAAGCACAATTTGTCGATGCTTCAATACTGGGGTTAGTCAAAAGGCATTTAGGTATCCTGTACTGAGTCACACGACGTGCAGCAGGAAAAACACGCGAAAGCAGAGATAAAACCATAGGTTTATGAGTCAAAGTTTGAGGTTTTTTATTCTAAACTACTGACCTATAAGGTGTTACTTGTGTAGCACAAACATCAGTAGCTCCGGAGGCAAAAACCGAAGGTCCGGAGGTAAACTTTGAATGTCTCATAACAGCAGGTTGCATGTTCCTAGCATTTGGTTTAATATGTGTAGCAAATTTTGCATGAAAGTTATGAGATCTAGCAATCATTCTTTCCCTTTTCTATTGTTTAGCTAGTCTATAACAAAAATCTATGACATGACTATCTCTACCACAGTAGGTACAATGAAATTTAACTTTGTGTTCATGTCTAGATGAGCAAGCAATATTTTTATTTGAAACCAAATGAGACAACACTCTTGCAGATTTGAAAACCACTTTTTTTTTAGGAACTGTTTGAATCAAACCACTTCCTAATGACTTTACAATTTTAGATGGATGTGCCTTATTAGCATGAGCATGAGAATCAAAACATAAACCAGTTTTATCATTGCAAGACTTGGAAGAATTCAGCAGCAAGTTTAGGTTCTTATTACCATTACAAAACCGATCTAATGTCCTATGCATGTTATCAAGTTTATTGGACAGATCAAGGCAATTTTCACATGAAGTTTTTCCTTTTAATTTGCAATTGGAACAATATTTAACTTCATGAGAACGTAAAGCTTTATTCAATATTGAAATTTCATTCATAGCACCTTTTAGTTTCTTTTCAAGATCATCACAACTAGAACAATGCAAATCAATTGTAGAACAAGAAGCATCTTTTAAGTTTCCAATGTCAAGTGCAGCAAGCTTTTTGTTCTTTTCAATTTCAGGTTCAAGTCTATCTAGGGTAGAGGAATGTGCAGTTCTTAATGTGGACAATTGTTCATAAATTAAATCACACGAGCGACAAGAATCATCACTAGGAATCAAGGTTTTCAAATGGTTGATTTCAGATTCTAGTGATTCAATTTTAGCAGCATTATCCCTAAGCTTTTTGTCCTTTTTCTTAACAATAATAGTTGCACGAGAAATTGCATCACACATTTCATTACAGGTAGAACATACTTCATCGTCTTCACTATTGTGCTCTGCATCCTCCTGACTTGATATTGATCTTGTTTTGCCCACCATGAAGCATAAGTTGGCCAAATCATCTTCATCTTCGTCACTTCCAATGTCCACGTCACTTGAGCCAAGTTCCTGGAGTGCGGAGATAAAATTGTTCACCAGTTGGCGACCTATAAAGCCCTTCTTCTTCTTCTTATCATTTGTTGAGGACTGCTTCGTCCTTGATTGTTTTTCTTCTTGGAAAGTAGAACCTTAAAGGTTATGGCATTCTGTACGAAAGTGTCCTGTCTTACCACATTCGAAGCATCGTTGAGGTCCGGAGCTTCCTCTGCTTCTATTCTCACATTTTGCAATGCTTTTGAGAACCTAGTAGAGAGAAGTGCTAGCTCCTCCTCTGGAAATTCATCGATCTGCTCCAGGGTTAGTGTGGACAACAAAGCAAGAGTATTGCAAGATGATAATTGTCCGGAGCTAGGCATATCACATTGTTAGACAAATTCAATAGACTTATTTGGGTTCTTACGTGATAAGATGTCAATTTCATGAGTTTTGAGTTTAGAGTAAAGCACATCTAAAGTAAGTGTACTCATGACAGTAGATTCACGAATAGATGTAACTTTCATCTCCTAGATTGACATGTCTAATGCACTAAGAAGTTGCCTAGCATTTTTAGCATCAGAAAAATTAATGTTGACACTACGCAAGTTACTGAGAATGTTGTTAAAGCAAGCAAAGAGATCATCGATGGGCTCACCGGGTTGCATCTCGAAGTGCATGTATTCTTTCTTAAACATGTATTGCCTTTACTCCTTGATCATGTTGGATCCTTCGTGATTGTCACAAAGTGCTCTCCATACATCGTATGCCGATCGGAGATGTGCAACGCGGTCGAAGTCGCTCTGAGTGAGCCCTTGGATGACCAAGTTTCGGGCTTTGTTGTTGTTGTCGACGTCCTGTAGGTTTGTAGCCGTAACATGATCGTTAGGTGGCACTTCATAAGGCTTGTACACCTTCTCCCATATTGTGAAGCCTTGCGCCTGGATGAAAGCCTCCATGCGTGCCTTCCAAACCTGAAAATCAATACCAGCAAACACACATGGTTTCGGGGAGTATTTCTCCTTGACGATTAGTCAAAAACATGTGCAAATCACAATGATTGGAGCACCGTGGCTCTGATACCAACTGTAGGATCGAAGAGCACATGAAAAGCTACCAGAGGGGTGGAAGTGAATGGTATATTTAAAAAATCTTATGCAGTGGAAACAATTAAATCCCAACCCCTTCGGTAGAAAAATGATATGTTAGAGAAATCGTGTGTGAAACTAATCTAAATGTGTTTTACCGTGACAAAAGTGATATATATCAGAGATAATCAGGTCACGAAGAAAACAAAAGAAGAATCACTCAAATCCGTCGAGAGAAACTCAAGTTATGATCGAAAGATCAAACAAAGATCAATCTATCCTACCTGAGAAAAACAGTTATGTAACGCTGCAAAGAAACTCGTGTAGATTAGAAACCATAAATCCAATGACGGTAAAATTTTGACAAATGATATATAATCAAGTTTTGAAGACAACTCAAAAAGAATCACGTCAATTGGATTTGTAAAACTCGAATTATGATAATACCACCAACGAAAGGTAGTGCTGTCCATAAACTCGACAAGTAAAACATGTATGGAACAACTCGCACGAACAAGGAACAAAAGTTCCTTCAAACTATGAATTTTATTCAATAGAACACAAGAGGAACAGCCCCCAAAGTCGTGCCCACGAGATCTGGCCTCCCTTGCTTATATAACCAGCCCTTAGGCCAATCCAAACGTAACTAGGACTCTAATCCTAATCAGATTACGAATCGAAACTTTTCATAACTGCTTAAGACTCTTCTATACGCAGATAGAAGCAATCTTAAGACTTCCAAACACCTTAGGAACGTATCCCAGATTCCTAAAACAACTCAAATTCGTGACCCACACAAAATCCTATCATAGCCAACTCGATACTTTCCATACCGTGCCATAACCGACTCCGCCGCAGCCAAAGTCATCAACCGATACGATCCGATCCTTCCAACCAGATCTTCCCTTCCATAAACCATCTTCGGAAACATGTTGCCACGTCATGCACCACATGCATACGTGCAAACACCTTCCTTCGATGTCCAGTAACCTTCATATGCACTGCACTTGATTCAATCATCCTGCGCGACCTCCTGACCCGCTCAACCACAATTCCTCTTGGATTTTGTTGTTGGAACCTCATATCCTCTCTGAGACTAGTCTAAAGGATCCTGTCACCAGCCATGACTTGAACTCAGGCAACACCTTCACATGAATAAACGACCAATCCATACGAGTCCAAGTCCGCGACTTGACTCAAGTTAGTTCCGAACACAACACCTTACGTGAGCACCTCACATAAGCATGTTGCAAAGCATATCAAAACGATATCAGCCATATCAAACAAAACGCACCAAAAACATAGCAAATGAACACTAAGCAATCTTTCTAATATAAAGCAAGTTTGAAACATTGCAAGATAAAAGCAGGAACATTGCAATCAAGCTCTGAACCTTGCCAAAGCTAACCGGAGGTTGAGCTGGAGCTCACAAAAGCTAGTATAACCTAGCGCCAGAGCTTACCAAAGCTAGTCAGACCTAGCGCCAGAGCTTACCAAAGATAGTCGGTCCTAGCGCTGGAGCTAACCAAAACTAGTCGGAACTAGTCAACCTAAAAGTCGGAGCTAGAAAAACATGTCAGAGCTAACTAACATAAGTCGGACCTAGCAGAACATATCGGAGCTTAACAAAGACATGCCGGAGCTAAAGACAAAGCTCACCAGAGCTACCCAAAAACATGTAGGATCTTAACAAAGCAAGTCGGACCTATTGTCGGGCCTTGTAGAAGCTCAGAGCTAGAGTCAGACCTTGCTAAAAAGATGTTATGGCAGCATGCAAAACTTTTATTGTCAAAGCCAATGTATTCAACACACATAGGTCTCACAGACTTTCACAAACATGTGAATATCCATAGCTTGGATCATCCAAACACTTCTCCATTGGCTTGATTTTCATGTTACTCAGTGGGAGGTGTAGTTCCATAACTAGCATGTCCACCCTGTTAAGTGGTGTGCATGCAAAGCTAAATCAACTAGAGCACTCTTCAATCCACCCCTTTAGTGGAGACCATATTCTCATCCATGATGAATCAGAATAGGACTCCCTCAGCTCTAGCATGAATGTGGTCATCGATTGGTGAAGCCAGCCCATGCCATGAGTGTTGGATGAGGGGCCAACAATCCATCCCATGGTGGAGGCAAACCAAGAGGAACTCTTGGAGCCTTCCCCAATCTTGGGAATCGATGACTTTGGCTTCTACTAGAAGCTAAAATTCTTCTATGAAAGGTAATGGTGTTACCTAGCAAACATTTGGTGAGGTACGCCATGAATCATCTTGCATTTGAGCACTTGCATCCTCGTTGGCCATCCCATTAAATGGGTTAGACAATAGTACCTTGTTTTCACACAGAAGGATAAAACAAACAAGGGTAATCCTGTCTAATAACTATTAGTACCTCACTACAAGGATTCCACCCTGTTGCAACGATTGTAGTGCAACAAATACTAAATCATTGAAGTAAGTTTAGTCTTTTGCCACGATTCACTAGTTTGCGGCATTAGGATCTATTGCCACAGAACACAATCGTTGCATTAGGATCTATTGCAATGATTCACTAGTTCATGGAATTAGTATCTATCACCATGACACACAATTGTTGCATTAGGATATGTTGCCACGATTCACTAGTTCGTGGCATTAGGATCTATTGCCATGGAACATAGTCGTTGCATTAGGATATGTTGCCACGATTCACTAGTTCGTGGCGTTAGGATCTATTGCCACAGAACACAATCATCGCATTTGGAACTTTTGCCACGATTCACCAGTTCGTGGTGTTAGGATCTACCACAATGGAACCCTAATGCCACGAACTAGTAAATTGTGGAAAAAGTTCCTAATCCAATGATTGTCTTTCACCACGGAACACAATCGTTGCATTTGAAAATTTTGCCACGATTCACTAGTTCTTGGCGTTAGGATCTATCGCCACAGAACACAATCGTTGCATTAGGAACTTGTGCCACGATTCACCAGTTCGTGGCATTAGGATCTATTTCCACAGAACACACTCGTTACAGTTGGAACTTTTGCCACGATTCAGTAGTTCATGGCATTAGGATCTATCTCCATAGAACACAATCATTGCATTAGGAACTTTTTCCATGATTAACCAGTTCGTGGCGTTAGGATCTATCACCACGGAACACAATCATTGCATTAGGTACTTTTGCCACGATTTAGTAGTTCGTGGCGTTAGGATCTATCGCCACGGAACACAATAGTTGCATTAGGAACTTTTGCCACGATTCATAAGTTCGTGGTGCTAGGATCTATTGCCACGGAACACAATTGTTGCATTAGGAACTTTTGCCACGAGTCACCGGTTTGTGGCATTTGGATCTCTCGCCACGGAACACAATTGTTGCATTCAGAACTTTTGCCACGATTCACCAGTTCGTGGCGTTAGGATCTATTGCCACGGTACACAATTGTTGCATTTGGATCTTTTGCCACGATTCACATGTTCACAGCGTTAGGATCAATCGCCACGAAACACAATAGTTGCACGGGGAACTTTTGCCACGATTCACCAGTTCATGGTGTTAGGATCTATCACCACGGAACACAATCGTTGCATGAACTTTTGGCATGATTCACTAGTTCGTGTCATTATGTAACATCCCAACCACTACGGTTCTGGCGATGGTTACTCCTGGCAGCCCTCTAGGATCACAGAGTAGCCCCACAGACCAACACTAGCCTTTTCTGCGCATTTTTTCCTAACTCGTGCGCACCCGAGAAAACTTCCTAGTCAGTCACCCATCCGTAAATTGCTTCTGACCAAGAATGCTTAACCTCGGAGTTATTTGCAGGTGAGCTTCTGGAAAAGAAGGTATACATTGATAGTATGAGTTATTCTGTCAATCCTATTAAGCCTCGAGCCAGGAATTTCACCATCCACCCCCCTTAGAAGACCGACGTCCTCGTAGGTCAACTCCAAAGCCAGGAACGTCCCCTCTTGGCCACGTCCATACGTTCAGTACTGGCATACGTACCATACCATGTCCCTCCTAGAGGACCCACGCGTCATGCGTACATACCTACGTCCCTAACCCGTACGCTACTGTGAAATCGTGAGGGTCGGCTCTAATACCTTCTACATTCAAGTTTTCATGCAAATTCAACCCCAATTCTCGCAGATCAAGAAAACTCTGAATTCCAATTCTGACTAGGGCGGACTAGTCCGGTGTCTGAATCTGTAGAATTCCTGTATTGAACCGAAATAATTCCCAAATCAATTCTAAACATGTCCAAACTTGTTATAAACTATTGTAACTAGTTATTAAACATTATTAGCAACTCATTAACAACTTTTACCTTACAATTGCATTAATCATGCACATCTTGGCATATTGAGTACTATATGAGCATTATTTGATTGAATTGTGTGTTTTGCATGTTTATCGCTCTGAGTAGAAGGGATTGTCATAGAGAGTGCTTTCGAGGACCTGCAAGAACCAGAGTTTTGAAGCCTTCAACCCAAATCAAGCACAGGAGCAAGGCAAGTGTCCTTGACCATATTGATCTTGTTTTAAAGGTTTCTGTTTGCAAAATTGCATGCTTGTGTCGAAATTGATGGGAAAACCAAATTGTAGGAGTTTACTAGTTTTGTATGACCACCTTTGTCGCTTGAACACTATGTAGAGAGTCGGGAAGGGTATTTTGCACTTTTTGCTTTGCAATGCTCAATTGGGTTTGGGAAACACTCATACTACCTGATTATGAACTACTGAACATGTGAATGATGAGAATGGACATTAATGATCCTTTAGCAACATGATGCCTAGATATCTAAGCAAGATGGTAATGTGAAATGGGTTGGACTGTTTTGGTGGTTTTGCTTGCTTTAGATCTAAGGACCAGTTCATGGAGCGACCATCCAGGAATTATAGTGTGATGAGTAGGTTTAGGCCCGATCTTCCGAAAGGTATGTCGATTGGGATGGAGAACTCGACGTTGATGATCCGCGGCACTCGAGCGGTTCGAGTACCCCTGCAATCACTACACCACGGCTCCGTTGGTTATCAACCGTGCTGCACACGCTTGACCTCGCCAAGAAGGCTAATCCCTGCAAGTGCAATCGAGAACACGAGCAAGAACGTAGAAGACACGATCGGAAATCGCGAAATTGGGGTCTCACAAACCGTAGAACGGCGATTTTATTGATCTAAGCAAATCCCACCGAATATGACCGGCGGCTGCAGTATTTATAGGCTAGGGTTCGACCAAAACATGATTAGACGCGTCCCTAATGGACTCTTACAGGATACAAGGCCCAAAGGCCCGATTCGGTGGCGCAGCACCGGACAGAAATCTGGACTTGACTTGTTTCGACGATTCCCAATGACTCCGGGGGAATTTTGAGGTGGGACCAGAACCATTGGAAAGTTTATCTTCTCCTCTTTCCGTGCATATGTAGAACGTCGAAAACGGAGTCCGTATGCCTCCTGGGCTTCTGTTTTAAGGTGGACTGCTCCTGGACTCTGAGTTGAACTCGAGTCCGAGTTGTAAACTGTTTCCATCTACTTGTGGACGTCCCAGGTGGTTCTCCACGCTCCCAAGGCCTCCTTCCTTCACTTGTTGATCTTTTCCATTATTCCTAATAACAATTAAATCATCACATAGCAATCTATTCTCAAACTCACATGCAAAAGAAATTAAGAACGAATTCACCTGCTGATTTAATAACCGTGCCCGTGCTCTTGTGATTGGTCCTTGCAGTTCAATGCGCGTCTTTGCTGTTGTGATGTCCTCATCATCCTCCCCCTCTTGAATTGGAGTCATCCTCGACTCAAGTTCATCTTCTTCTCCCATGTACGGTCGCAAATCTGAAATGTTAAATGTAGGACTAACCCCAAAATCGGGAGGCAATTCAAGCTTATATGCATTATCATTAATCTTTTCAACGATCTTAAAAGGACCAGCAGCTCGTGGCATAAGTTTAGATTTTCTCAAGTCGGGAAATCGCTCTTTTCTCAAATGTAACCACACCAAATCGCCCGGTTCAAGTTTTACTTCTTTTCTACCTTTACTACCTGCAATCCTATACTTCTCATTCATCATTTCAATATTTTTCTTTGTAGTTTCATGCATCTTAAGAATGAATTCAGATCGTTGTGTAGCATCCAAATTTATAGTTTCAGAAGGAGGCAAAGGTAGTAAATCAATAGGAGCACGGGGATTGAAACCATACACTACCTGGAATGGACTTACCTTTGTCGTGGAGTGAACGGATCTGTTGTAAGCAAATTCTATATGTGGTAAACACTCCTCCCACAACTTCAAATTTGTTTTCAAGACAGCCCGTAACATAGTGGATAAAGTACGATTAACTACCTCGGTCTGTCCATCCGTTTGTGGGTGACATGTAGTTGAAAACAGAAACTTGGTTCCCAATTTATACCACAAAGTTCTCCAAAAATGACTTAAAAATTTTGCATCACGATCAGAAACAATGGTATTTGGCACACCATGTAAACGAACAATTTCCGTCATAAATAAATCAGCAATGTGTGAGGCATTATCATTCTTATGACAAGGTATAAAGTGTGCCATTTTGGAAAAACGATCAACAACTACAAAAATACTATCCCTCCCCCTCTTAGTCCTAGGCAATCCCAAAACAAAGTCCATAGAAATATCCTCCCAAGGTACACTAGGAACAGGAAGAGGCATATAAAGACCATGTGGGTTAAGGCGAGACTTAGCTTTGTTGCAAGTAGTGCATCGTGACACGTAGCGCTCGACATCACGCCTCATCTTTGGCCAAAAGAAGTGTGTGGACAGCACGTCTTCAGTTTTCTTCACTCCAAAATGTCCCATCAAACCTCCTCCATGTGCTTCCTGCAAAAGCAATAGACGAACGGAGCTAGCTGGAACGCATAGCTTGTTAGCACGATAGAGGAGACCCTCTCGCAGCACATATTTATTCCAAGTTCTTCCTTCTCTACAATTTTCAAAAGCATCTTTGAAGTACAAATCAGTAGGATATAATGCTTTAATTGTTTCCAAACCAAAGATTTTATGATCAAGTTGGGACAGCATGGTATAACGCCTAGATAATGCATCGGCAATGATATTTTCCTTCCCTTTCTTATGCTTAATGATGTATGGAAACGACTCTATGAACTCAATCCATTTAGCATGTCGTTTATTCAGATTGGTTTGACACTTAAGATACTTCAATGATTCATGATCGGAATGTATGACAAACTCCTTAGACCTAAGATAATGTTGCCAAGTTTGTAATACACGGACTAAGGCATACAATTCCTTATCATAAGTGGAATAATTCAGAGAAGGACCATGAAGTTTTTCACTAAAGAAAGCAACGGGTTTACCTCCTTGTATGAGAACGCCTCCAATACCAATGCCGCTTGCATCGCATTCTAGCTCAAAGGTCTTGTCAAAATCAGGAAGTTGTAGTAATGGTGCTTGTGTAAGCTTCGATTTGAGAGCATCAAAAGCTTGTTGCTGCTGTTCACCCCATCGAAATGGAACTCCCTTCTTCGTTAGCTCATGTAGAGGTGCTGCAATGGTGCTGAAATCCCGCACAAAGCGCCGATAAAATCCTGCAAGACCAAGAAAACTACGAACCTGTGTGACGGTAGTTGGGGCTGGCCAGCTGGTGATTGCTTCAATTTTTGCCTCATCCATCTCAATTCCCTGCGAGGAAACGACATAGCCAAGAAACGAGACTCGATTGGTGCAAAAAACGCACTTTTCGAGGTTACCAAACAAACGTGCATCTCTCAAAACAGTAAAAACAGCACGTAAATGATCAAGATGTTCATCATATGACTTGCTGTAAATGAGGATATCATCGAAGTAAACCACCACAAATTGTCCAATGAAAGCACGTAAAACCTCGTTCATTAATCGCATAAAGGTGCTGGGTGCATTAGTTAAACCAAAAGGCATGACTAACCACTCATAAAGTCCAAACTTGGTTTTAAATGCAGTTTTCCATTCATCTCCTAGTGCCATTCTAATTTGGTGGTAACCACTACGCAAGTCAATTTTTGTGAAGATGATAGCACCACTCAATTCATCAAGCATGTCATCTAATCGAGGAATAGGATAACGATATCGAATGGTGATGTTATTAATCGCTCGACAATCAACACACATGCGCCAACTACCATCTTTCTTAGGAACCAAAAGAACAGGAACAGAACAAGGGCTGAGGCTTTCACGAATGTACCCGCGGTCCAAAAGATCTTGGACTTGTCGCTGAATTTCCTTAGTTTCTTGTGGATTCGCCCTGTATGCTGCACGATTTGGCAAACTTGCTCCTGGAATCAAATCGATCTTGTGTTCAATGCCTCTCATCGGTGGTAAACCAGGGGGTATCTCGGAGGGAAGCACATCCTCAAACTCCTGCAAAAGGTTAGCAACAGCAGGGGGCAATGCAATAGACAATTCATGAAGTGAAAACATGGCTTCTTTGCAAACTAAAGCATAGCACATCCCCTTAGCATCGAATAAATCAGCAAGTTCAGATTTAGTTGCGAGCAATGATGGTGATTTTAACTTAATAACTTGCTGTTTTTCAGATTCTAATTTAGTTGCTTTGCCCTCACGAATTTTACTCTTCTCAAAAAGCACAATTTCAGCAGGAGTCATGGGGAGCAAAGTGATTTTCTGTCCCTTATGCATGAGAGTATATTTATTGGTTCTACCATGATGAATAGCATCTGTATCAAATTCCCAAGGACGACCCAATAAAAGAGAACAAGCATCCATAGGAACAACATCAAAATCAGCAAAATCATGGTATGAACCAATTGAAAAATGGATTCTCGCTGTTTGTGTTACCCGAACCTTACCGCTGTTGTTGAACCATTGAATGTGGTACGGATGAGGGTGTGCTCTTGTTGTCAAACCGAGTTTCTTGACGACGTCCGTGTTTACCAAGTTATTGCAGCTACCTCCATCAATTATAGTGTGTACACGGCAGTCCTTGATGACGAGAAACATGTGGAAGAGGTTGTGTCGTTGTAGCTTGTCGTCGGTCTCCACTTTGGAGCTCAAGGCACGCTGCACAATGATGCTCCTATAGTTCTCCGTCGCCGCTGTACCAAGTACCTCTTCTTCGGTGTGTTCGTCATTTGGATCTGTAAAGTCAGTAGCAAGAGAATATTCATCTTCAACATCCGAAGTACTATCATACCCGCCATCGTCGCGTGCTATGTATGCTCGTTTGCTCGGGCAATCTCTCATCATATGACCAAGTCCCTGGCAGCGGTGATACTTAATATCGGAAGTACGACCCGTAGAAGGAGTGGACAACGAAGGCTTGAATGATGTCGCCTTGCTGCCTTCCGACACGCGAGAAGCAGGTATAGTTCGTTGGCCGCCATTGGGTGGTGTAGTCGCTGCACGGGGGGCCGAAGATGGTGCTGTTTTGGATGGTGTAGTTGCTGCACGCGGCGTGAAGTTGCTCCTCATGCGTTGTTGCTGTTGTTGTCGGCCCTGCAATTCTTTTTCTGCCAACATAGCAAGCTGAAACAATCTGTTAACAGTATCATATTCTTTGTAATCAACAATGTCCTGAATTTCACGCCTCAACCCCCCATAAAAACGAGCTATTTTATCATCCATGTCCTCTACTACCCCACAACGCAGCATACCCTTTTGTAACTCTTGATAATACTCCTCTACGGACATGTTACCTTGGTCTAAACGCTGCAATTTTTTGCGAAGGTCCCGCTGAAAAGATGGAGGAACAAATCGAACACGCATAGCTTCCTTTAATCTATCCCATGTTGGAGGATCAGTTCTAGTTTTAACAAGTTCATTCCACCATATGATAGCAAAGTCCTTAAACTCACTAGTGGCTTGACGAACTCTATGTTGTTCAGGAACAAGATGGGAATTAAATTTTTGCTCTACTGTCATCTCCCAATCAAGATAAGCCTCAGCATCATAAGCACCAGAAAAAGAGGGTATAGTAAATTTCACTTTAGCAAAAGGATCATCAGGAGGGCGGTTATAATTGTTATGATTATTACCTCCTATACCTCGACGATAAAGTGGCAGTCTTGGCTGATTACTGTGATCTTCCAGTTCATCATAAGCATTGTCTTCTTGTCTTCCAGCGAGAGGCAACCGAGCCTCAAAAGTATTCATCCGAAGAGCAAGGTCATCCAGTTTGTGAGTCAAGTTCGCCAATGACTCCTCCGTTGATGCGTTGAATTTGGCGAACATATCACGTAACTCAACATGTTGAACACATTCGTCATTATTTTCTTCTCCTGCCATTGTTAGTAGGAAACAAAAGACAACAAAAAAAATGTTATCCCTATCAACTACAGTGACAATGTGGAAGGTGGAAGAAAAAATCTCTCTCGCTCAAGCGTCTTACCACGCTCTTACAAGTGTTCTTACCGACACAGCAGGTGGTGTGGATGGTGAGATGAACCAATGAAGCGTGGGGTGATTGCAAAGGTACCTGTTATGCTCAAGAGAAAGGTGGAGCTTGGATGGCACAATATGGTGGCTAATAAGCAGAAAATCGTTAACAGCTAAACAAAGTTGAATAAGTATTCAATGTAGGAAACTGTTGCTGGTCAACTGAGTGCCCTAGAGCCTAGCACAACACAAGGAAGTATCAAGGCAAAAGAAAGACAGAATGATATAACCAAACAAACAGCACCAAGTGGTATAGGCCAATTGCTTTAATATGCGTGCTCTTCACTATTTTTTTTTTCTTTTTGTAATATTTTTTTGATATTTTTTCTTTACTCAGTAGCACAAATATAGGAAGCACACAAATTTGCAGCTCAATTGGATGTAATATGCGGCCTATAGAAAATCAAGAAGGTTCTTTAAAATCCGTGATGAAACTTCGGAGGCCGGATAGCCTATCTTCCGAGGGGAATTTGGGCAATCTAATTTCGCCGAACGCGGCTACGCGGCGGAAAATCAGATGCGAAATTTCGCGTAGATGAATTTGAAAAAAAATTCGCCCGATTTCGAGTTCGTATGCGAAAGTTATGGCCGTTTTAAGGTAGGCTGTCCGAGTTACGTTTTTTTGGATGTTGATTCCAACTCGGTTTGAGAACAGAACTCGCAAACGGATACGAAAACGATCGGGAATTTGCACAGCAACTAATGGGGTGGTGTGTGATGATTCAAGGATGAATGGCACAAGGATTTGTCACCTAATCTAGGGCTGGCGATGCGGGAGTTCACGCAAGGCGGCTAGCTAGGGCAAACCGATGAACGTGGCGGATCGGTTTGTTATTTAGGGATTGTGGAATAGGTGTCGAATAGCAAGAAAACAAGGACGAAACACGACAACTAGGATCAAAAAACACAAAGCTAAACCAGCAACAAGACTCAACCACACGAATGCAAACTCAACAATGCAAACTGAAAAACTAAACTGCAGGCACTATAGTCTGGGAAGCGGTAAAAACGATCTAATATTTTTTTTTGTGGCTTTTTTGTGGACTCTAGGTACGAAACAAAATCGATCTAATGGAAGGAAGGAAAACAAAGATACCTCACGGGCAACCTGGAAATCTGATACCAATTGATGAGTAGGTTTAGGCCCGATCTTCCGAAAGGTATGTCGATTGGGATGGAGAACTCGACGTTGATGATCCGCGGCACTCGAGCGGTTCGAGTACCCCTGCAATCACTACACCACGGCTCCGTTGGTTATCAACCGTGCTGCACACGCTTGACCTCGCCAAGAAGGCTAATCCCTGCAAGTGCAATCGAGAACACGAGCAAGAACGTAGAAGACACGATCGGAAATCGCGAAATTGGGGTCTCACAAACCGTAGAACGGCGATTTTATTGATCTAAGCAAAACCCACCGAATATGACCGGCGGCTGCAGTATTTATAGGCTAGGGTTCGACCAAAACATGATTAGACGCGTCCCTAATGGACTCTTACAGGATACAAGGCCCAAAGGCCCGATTCGGTGGCGCAGCACCGGACAGAAATCTGGACTTGACTTGTTTCGACGATTCCCAATGACTCCGGAGGAATTTTGAGGTGGGACCAGAACCATTGGAAAGTTTATCTTCTCCTCTTTCCGTGCATATGCAGAACGTCGAAAACGGAGTCCGTATGCCTCCTGGGCGTCTGTTTTAAGGTGGACTGCTCCTGGACTCTGAGTTGAACTCGAGTCCGAGTTGTAAACTGTTTCCATCTACTTGTGGACGTCCCAGGTGGTTCTCCACGCTCCCAAGGCCTCCTTCCTTCACTTGTTGATCTTTTCCATTATTCCTAATAACAATTAAATCATCACATAGCAATCTATTCTCAAACTCACATGCAAAAGAAGTTAAGAACGAATTCACCTGTTGATTTAATAACCGTGCCCGTGCTCTTGTGATTGGTCCTTGCAGTTCAATGCGCGTCTTTGCTGTTGTGATGTCCTCATCACAGTGCCACCACAGGGCCAAGTATGGGTGCAGCTTAGCTGACTAATTAGTGAATTGACAGCACTATTTGGACCATTAAGAATGTTCGGGGAAGGGGTAGTTGGATTGGGTTTGTAGAGATTGGTGGGACTACCCTAGGATCTGAAAGGCTCAAGAGGGTGCCCTTGGTTGGATGTGCTCAGTTGGAGACATCACCACTGGTGAAACTTCAGTGGGGTCTAAATATGCTAGTAATCACTTAGTAAAGGCTATTTTGTGATCTCTTGGCCTCACACCTAAGGAAGTGTGAGACGGCATAACTGAGATTCCATAGTCATCGAAAGGTGATGAAATTACAAATTCGTGGGTAAAGTCTACAGAGTGTGTCTAAAACGATCATTATAGTCGTGCTCCCGGTGAAGAGCAACCTAGACCCTCACATGATTATATTTATGGACCTTTAACTTGGTTTAATGGTTGGAATTGAATTGGGAGCTGGTATTGCTTTATTAATTGGTTGTGGTATATGGAATTGATGGAATTGAGATAAATGAGCAGTTATGTGTTGGGTATAGTTTATTATTACTGGTTTTGGTTATTTAAGTTGAAATTGGTATTACTTGGGTTATTTGGGAAGGACCACACTTAATGATCATGATATTGCATTTTTAATTGTTGTGAATGTACTTTTATGAATTAGCCCATTTTATTGTCATTCCTTGTTTAAGCTACATGTCATACTTCCCCACACTTGCTGAGAATGACATGTTCTCACCCTTCCTAGTCCCCCAATAAATCCAGATGCAGACGACCAAGTGGAGTACCAGGAGGTCATGGATGAGTTCCAGGCATGTGTTTTCCTGTCAAACTTGCCTTTGGAGATTGGAGTCATTAGTGTTTAGTTTTTCCGCTGCTATTTCATTAGAGTTTGTAATCGAGACTATTTGGTTTGTAATGAGGTACTATTATTAATATTATTTGAGACATGGTTTTAATATGTTTATCATTTGTAAATCACTTGTGTATGTGTGTTAACCATCTTGGGCACACATATGCATTACGCTTGGTTCATTTTCGGAACAGGGTGTCACACGTTAGAATCTATCGCCATGAAACACAATCGTTGCATTAGGAACTTTTGCTATGATTCACCAGTTCGTGTTCTTAGGATCTATCCCCACAGAACACAATCGTTACATTAGGATCTGTTGCCACGATTGTACTAGTTCATGACTGTAGAATCTACCGCCATGGAACACAATGTTGCATTAGGAACTTTTGCCACAATTCACTAGTTCATGGTGTTAGGATCTATCGCCATGAAAGAAAATCGTTGGCCTCATGATATATTACAAATCATTGGCCACTGTGTGAATGAATGAATGGGTGGTGTGTTCATCATGTTCTTCAGAAATCATAAGGAAGGGTTTGATTATTTTCTGGACAAGTGAATGATTTAGTTATCAAGTGAATGTGCTCTAAGTTCAATGATGTGTGATATCAACAGTAAACCAAAGCAAAATGGAGAAAATCATGAAGCTAAAGGAGATGTGGGGAAGACACACTTTTCATATAAGAAACACACTTTTTTGCTAAGCGCGTCTCAATTTTGCTTCTCCGCATAGACTAATGTGCCATCAGTCTCTCCTCTTCTCTTCATTCGTCTTCTCCGCGCAGACAACCCACCATGGCCAACATTCCGCTGCCAAGCCCGCTGAGGGAGCCACCTTGCAAGAAACAGTGTTGCCGCGCCCCCGAGATGCTTAACAACGAGTTGCTCAAGATGCTGTTTAATAGGTTGTTTGACCAGTTCCAGAGGCTCCTCGAGACGATAGCCGAGGTGCTCGGCGCTGAGGGCGGCAATATCCTGGTGGCGGCGATGGTGAGGATCCTCGATCAGCAGGTTGCACCGCCGTATCCAGACCAGCCGGAGCAATCGGCGAAGCAACTAGAGGAATAGGGGGGAGGAGGAGTAGGCTTTAGTTTCTATTTTGTTGTTTTTTTAGTTGATGTTGTTTTTATTTTCTTGTGTCTTGTACATTTTTCTTGTGTTTTGTAATATATTTGTTAATGAATGAATGTGTTATATATCTGTGTTCATCTGCGTGATGAATAATTTTTTGTGTTCAATTGTTATCTATCGCCGCGGTACACAATCGTTGCATTAGGATCTGTTGCCACGATTGTACTAGTTCGTGGCCTTAGGATCTATCGCCACGGAACACACTTGCTGCATTAGGATCTGTTGCCAGGAATCACTAGTTCATTACATTAGGAATTTCTGTAGGAGCATCATTTCAAATTCTGGGTATCTTCTAAAGAGGTGGGATTACTCAATATAGGCTTGCTTCTAAGCTTGCTGCTAAATAGAAGAGCGGCCTCTATCTTTTCAAAAAAAAATCAAATAGTTCACAGGTAGCTCACAGAGTACTTATATAAAAAAAAATCATGATCTTCGCTGTTGTCCCCCCCAATGGAGCTACATGACCATCATTGATATCTGTATCATTGTTGTCGTCGTCATCTTCATTTTCTGATGGAACTCCATCTGCCTCAAACTGATCACATGTTCTCATTTGAAGAGCGGAAGCATCATCGGTTTCTCCCTCAAAGTCATTCCTAGCCGATGCGGTCGTATCCTCATTTATGTGTGGCATATTGATATCAGTAAGTCGATCATCAAATGTCTCAGCCTCCATCGTCTCGGTGACATTATTTTCACTATCTATAGGGGGCATGGCAAAAAGGTTCCATGGCTTTGTTTTAATAATTGTAGCCCATTTAGGTTGCTTCACACTTTGAACGTAAAAAACTTGTTCTGTTTGGGTGGCTAGAATGTAAGGCTCATACTTAAATTGAGAAAGAGTAGTGTCAACATCTATCATTCGTATTGATCTGTTTTGTAGCCTCTGCTTATGCTCTGACCGGAACAAGGCCGATCAAACCAGTCACATTCAAATAATAGAACCTCTTGATTTTCATTTTCAAAATCAACAAAAATCATTTTCTTGATTGCTCCAAACCAATCATGATCAATATCACGAAGAACAACGCCACTGTTTTGCGTACGTAAATCTTTTTCCAACTCTGTGGTTAGAAAGAAGAAGCAATTTATGAATGATCGACTAAAAAAAGTTCTTCTTCGGTTGTAATATATCGTCTTAAGGTAATGAACTTTAGTTTGCTGTTCATTGGTGCACAAAAATATTTCAAATGTTGTTGTTCTAACGATAAACTAGTGGACTAGTATTTACCTTTCTATAATGGAATATATATTACCACTTCCAACTCTACTGGGCTAGAGATCTAGAAAGTGACTTACACCCAGTTCATCTGACAGCACCAAGGAGAACCTTCGCCCTCACCATGTGCCCACTCTCTATGTTGAAACCTGAAAGTGCATCCAGGCAATCCCTTATGGGTTTTGGACGATTGAAGACAAACAAATGAGATCCTAATGAACTTGTTGAGATGACTGTAGGTCAATTTAATTGAGACAGTTTGGTGCACTTAAAAAGTGAAAAAGAAGTGTTGTAGAAAATCCTAACAGACGACTGAATCGCAAATTAGATTTAAATGTATATGATGTGTGTGAGAGACACATCCCAAAAGCTCAAGTCTTCGCGTAGGGGTAAGTGCTTAAAATCCCCTAAAAATTCACTAGCACCGGACACGTCGTTGATCTATTGGAGATTGATCTCTTCACACTCGTGCTTTTCTTTGTAATCTTTTCGAGCGTATTTGATCATCTTTTTGTTGTAATACTTGTGGGAGCCCTCAACGTGTGAGGTTGCCCCATAAACTCGGTGATTACCCGTGATAGTGGAATCAAGTCATCCTTGTGTGGTGACTTGACGAAGGAAAGGGTTTGAAGATATCTGGCTCTGTGTGGGCTTCCTCAACGAGGAGTAGACCACTTTTGGGAGATCAAACCTCGGTAAAAATCGGTGTCCGGCATGCTTTTTATTTTTGCATCTTCATTAATTAGGTCACATAATTGATCAAGCTTTTAACTTGAATTGTAATTGTTTTTCACGTGTAATTTCACAATATTGATTGATAATTCAAGTGATATCATCAGTTGTTCAAATTTACGCTGCTATAAAGTTCAATTCATGAATCACTACTTAATCAACTCAACACACATTTAGCACACTGGACTAGTCCGCACCTCCAACCGGACAAGTCCGGTCTATCAAGCATTTGACCATTTGATTAACTGTGTAGGAAATTTTCGAAAGCCTATTCACCCCCCTCTAGGCCACATTTAATTGGTATTAGAGCAGGTTCTCCATCGAAGAGACTTACCACACGGACAGATCAATAGCCTCTGAGAAGAACGACGAGATCCCGAAGGTGCCCATCACCGAAGAAGAGCAAGACACAAAAGCCATTGATGTACTCAGGGAAAATCAACACAACGATGAAGAAGTGCGTCACATCAAGGAACATCTAAGGAAGAAACTCGTGAGCCAAAGAAAAAGAGGACGAGAAGACGATGGGGAGTGGTCATCACGACTACTACCATTATCCTTACAACTACAATCGTCTTAATACGAATAATCATTATCTTTCTATTCCCATGGGAAAGCCTCCGCAAATCTACGGAAACGACTACACCATGTGGAAATACAATATCAGAATGCATCTAATCTCTTTAAATCCCAATCTTTGGCATATTGTGTGTACAGGTGTAGATATCCGGATACGGACGAAGAACTAACTCTGGAACAAGAATAAGAAATTCAGCACAACGCACAAGCCATTGCAGTGATTACCTCATTGCGGAGCCGGGAGGAGTTCACCAAGATCGATGGATTAGAAAGCTCAAAAGAAATCTGGGATACACTTAAAACAACACATGAAGGAAATAGGTCAGTCGGAGAAGCCAAAATTGAGATACTTGAAGGGGAATTGGGGAGATTTGCCATTGAAGAAGGCGAATCACCTCAAGACATGTACAACCGGATGAAGGCGCTTATCAACAAGATCCTCGCCTATGGAAGCAAGAAGTGGACTGACCATGAGGTGGTCAAAAGGATGATTAGAGCCTCCATGCCAAGAAATGTCACCTTATGGTCAATGATCTGAGAAAGCCCGGGGTTTCAGAAAATGACTCCGGGTGAAATATTGAACAAAATCATAAGTCATGAGATAATGGAGAAGGAAGCCCAATACTTCAAAGATCTAGCTAAGCTCACCTCCTCCAAAAAGAAGGAAGTTGCTCTCAAAGCAACTTGCAAGCCCAAAGGAAAGGAAACCCTTGAAGCTTAAGACGAAGGAGACACAAGTGATGTGAGCACTGACCTAGATGATGAAGAGATGGTACTCTTCATCAAGAAATTCAAGCGCATGATGAAATGAAGAAAAGACATCAACTCAAATGAAGGGAAGAGCCGAGAAAGGGGAAAGTCCAAGGCACGATGTACCTGCTATAACTGTGGCGAGTACGGTCACTTCATGGTTGACTGCACTTATGAAGAGAATAAGAGGAAGAAGGAAACAAAGCCTCAAGAAAAAAATCTTCAGAAGAAGAAGGCAAGCTCATCAAGCGCATATTGGCAAGGAGTGGGACTCAAATGACGAGTCCTCCTCCGATGAAGAAGAGGAGATGGCCACCATTGCCATCAAGAAGCTTACCAAGACGACTATGCTCTTCCCAGACATAGGAGGATGGGAGACACACAATCACACTTGCCTTATGGCTAAAGAAGGCAAGAAAAAGGTTAAACTTACTCCCCACGCTAAATTTTTCTATTGATGATTTTGATAGATCTAGTAAAAATGAGGAGATGTTCAGGGGATTAAGTAAAACTGCATTAAAGAAAATGAAAATGTTGTCGGATGAAATCTTTGAGAAGTAGGAGCTTGTCAACCGACAAGAATATATGCTCATTCGTGAAAGGAAGAGGTATCAAGAGGTTGAGAAACTCCTTGAGCTTGAAAGAGAGAAGAGCAAGTCACTTGAGCATGAGCTAGCCTTGAGTAAGGAAACTTACTCAAAGTTAGAAGACTCACACGTTGCAATCAAGGATGAACTTGCTAACTTGTCAAAAGTTAACAAGATTCTTGAAGTGAAGTTGACTCGCTCAAGCAAAGTGACTCATCCTCCTCCAAGAGCTCACCTTCCAAAGGTGTAAGTCAGACAACTATTGCAACTTGCAATGTTTAGGTAAGAAAAATGTTGTCAAACTTGATTGCTCTAATTCTCATGCTAAGCATCCTTCCCAAAGTGGCATCTTTGACAAGGAGAAGATCAAATATGCACGTAGTGCATATATGGTCACTAGACCTCCTAACATCAAAGATGGTGTTGGGTTTAACAAGAACAAACACATGTCCACCAATGTTCATGCTAAGAAGAAAATCACTTCTGTTAAGGAAACATTACGTGAATCTGACATGCAAATACTTTTTCGTACTTTTGATGATTCCTATGTACTTATGAAATACAACTTTGGACATGTATTTGCTAAATATGTAGGGTCACGCCACAAGAACTCAAAAACTTGTGTGTGGGTGCCCAAGACTCTTGTGAGTAACCTGAGAGGACCCAAGCAAGCTTGGGTACCTAAAACCAAGGAATAATTCTATTTTGCAAGCCTACTCCTCTAGTGGATCAAAATGGGTGCTAGACAATAGATGCACCAATCACATGATCGCGGTGAGGAATATGTTCGTGGAGTATGAGCGCAATACAGATCCAAGTTAAGGGATATACTTTGGAGACAACAACCATGGAAAGGTCCTTGGTAGCAGTAAAATTGAAATCTCTTCTCAACATACTCTCCCGAATGTTTTACATGTAGATTCTTTAGATTATAACCTTCTGTCCATATTTCAGCTATGCGACAAAGGTTATAACTGTTTATTCACTAATGAGGGTGTGATAATTTTTAGAAGAAGCGATGGCTCGATTGCATTCAAGGGAATGTTGAAGGGAGAGCTTTAGCTTGTTGACTTCAATAAAGATAAAGCCGAACTCAACACTTGCTTTGTTGCTAAAACTAACATTGGATGGCTGTGGCATAGACGGCTAACCCATGTTGGCATGAGAAATCTGCAAAAACTTCTAAAAGGTGGTGACATACGAGGTTTAAAGGATGTTGTTTTTGAGAATCACAGTCCGTGCAGCACTTGCCAGGCGGGAAAACAAGTTGGAGCACCTCACCCCGCCAAGAACGTGATGACTGCCACAAGGTCGCTGGAACATCATCACATGGACATTTTTGGTCAAATTGCTTATATCAGTATTAGCAGTAACAAATATGGTTTAGTTATTGTTGATGATTTTTCATGATTCACCTAGGTATTTTTATTGTATGATAAATTAGAAACTCAGGGAATCCTCAAGAAATTCCTGAAAAGAGCTCGGAACGAATTCTCCTCAACTGTGAAATACATTAGAAGTGACAACGGGACAGATTTCAAGAATACACAAGTTGAGGAGTACCTAGATGAAGAAGGAATAAAGCACGAATTTTTGGCACCCTACTCCCCTCAACAAAACAGGATGGCCGAAAGGAAAAACAAAACACTAATCGAGATGGCGAGGACAATGCTGAATGAATACAAGACATCGGACCAGTTTTGGGCTGAAGCGGTGAACACCGCTTGTCATGCCACAAGCGGCTAAACCGGTTGTATCTTCACCGACTCTTGAAGAAAATGCCACATGAGCTTCTCACCAGTAACAAACAAAATGTTTCATATTTTAAAGTATTTATTTGCAAATGTTTTATTCTGAACAAGAAACTGAGGACTTTGAAGTTTGCTTAGAAATCTGATGAAGGGTTCTTGTTCGTTTATGATTCGAACGCCTAAGCCTTTCGTGTCTTCAACAAAGTCTATGGCCTTGTTGAAGTAGCACGTGACGTAGTTTTCGATGAAACTAACGGATCCCATGTGGAGCAAGTTGATAAGTGTGTGCTAGATCAAGAAGAAGCCCCATGTCAAGTGTTGAGGAGGATGGCACTTGGTGATATTTGACCTCAGGAGCAAACACAAGATGAACCTCATTAGGAAAGCAATCATCAAGGGGGAGCTCATGCACAAGATCAAGATCAGGAAGATCAAGAAGATCAACATCACCATGGAAGCAATGATCTAGGGGGAGACAATGAATATGAAGAAAATGAAGAACAAGCAACTTCACAAGTCCCTCACCCAAGAGTACATTAGAGTGTACAAAAAGATCATCCCGTCAACAACATCATTGGAGACATTGCTAAAGGAGTAACTACTAGATCTTGCATA
Source organism: Tuctoria greenei (assembly GCA_036927565.1). NCBI lineage: Eukaryota > Viridiplantae > Streptophyta > Magnoliopsida > Poales > Poaceae > Tuctoria > Tuctoria greenei. Next base: position 95,539,504 of record JAYESD010000005.1, read on the forward strand.
GAAATTTTTTGTGAATATTATTCTTTTGTCTCTTTCCGGAACCATACAGGGTGGAAGAAGCATTAAAGGATCCAGATTGGGTGATTGCATTGCAAGAGGAGTTGAACAACTTCAAGAGAAATGAAGTGTGGGAACTGGTGGAAAGACTAAAGGCGAACATTATTGGAACCAAATGGGTCTTTCCGAACAAACAAGATGAACATGAAGTGGTAACGAGAAATAAAGCGAGACTTGTGGCAAAAGGTTACTCACAAGTTGAGGGTTTGGACTTCGATGAAACTTTTGCTCCCGTATCTAAACTTTAGTCCATTCGTACTTTATTGGCATATGCTACTACCACCATAATTTCAAGTTGTATCAAATGGACATCAAAAGTGCCTTCCTTGACGGACCAATTAAGGAGGAAGTGTACGTGAAGCAGCCACTAGGATTTGAAGATCAAGAGCACCCCAACCATGTTTATAAACAATGTAAGGCTCTCTATGGCCTCAAACAAGCTCCTTGAGCTTGGTATAAGTGCCTTAGAGATTTTTTGACTCAAAATGGTTTTAAAATTGGAAAAGTTGATTGTAACTTGTTCACAAAACACTTTGATGATCATCTATTTGTATGTCAAATCTATGTTGATGATATCATCTTTGGTTCTACTAATAAGTCGCTTTGTGAAGAGTTTAGCAAGATTATGACAGACAGGTTTGAGATATCAATGATGGGCGAATTGAAGTTCTTCTTGGGATTCCAAGTGAAGCAATTAAGAGAGGGCACGTTCATAAGCCAAACCAAGTACACGCAGGACATCCTCAAGAAGTTCAATATGGACAAGGCCAATCCCATCAAGACACCCATGGCAACTAACGGGCATCTCGATCTCAACCAAGATGGTCCAGATGTGGATCAAAATGTATATCGATCTATGATTTTCCTATTACTGTATTTATGTGCATCTAGGTCAGATATTATGCTTAGTGTGTGTATGTGTGCAAGGTTTCAATCGGCACCTAAAGAGTTTCATTTAATAGCTGTAAAAAGAATCTTAAAATACCTTGTGCACACACCCAACTTGGGCCTTTGGTATCCCAAAGGACGCAAGTTTAACTTGATAGGTTATTCCGATGCTGACTATGCAGGATGCAAAGTCGATAGAAAGAGCACGTTGGGGACTTGCCAATTCCTTGGAAGATCCCTAGTTTCATGGTCATCTAAATAGCAAAACTCCATTGCTCTTTCCACAACCGAAGCAGAATATGTTGCAGCCGGTAGTTGTTGCTCACAACTACTTTGGATGCGCAAAACTCTAAGGGACTATGGTTACAATCTGAACCATATTCCACTCCTATGTGATAATGAGAGTGCTATAAAATTTGCACACAACCCAGTAGAGCACTCAATCACTAAGCACATAGATATTCGTCACCATTTTCTATGAGATCATTCATTAAAAGGGGACATTGTAATCTCACATGTTAGGACTGAAAACCAACTTGCAGACATTTTCACCAAGCCATTAGATGAAAAGAGATTTTGTGAGCTAAGAAATGAGCTAAATATACTTGACTCTCGAAATGTGGCTTGAAACATTGCATACCTGATTGTGATTTGAAAGTTTACTCGTTTTTGCAAAATTTTGCCCCTTATCTCAATTTTTCTTGAAAACTATTTAAATTCGTGAATCTTGGTGAATTATAGCCATTGTATGATTAATGATTGCTTACTGGTCATGTTCATCAAGATTATTTGTGAAATAATGTCCTTGAGATAACTATTAGATCAAACAACCAAAATCTAGTTGATTCAATCCAGTTCTGTCATGCTGACACCGGACTTGTCTGGCATCAGCACCTGACTAGTCAGTTGCAACAGACTAGTCCGTCCATGGTTCGGCATACCGAACTTGTCCGGTGTCGACCGGACTAGTCCGGATTTGTTGGAGTTAACGCTAATCCACCGCCAGGAGCTCATCTTCCATCTTTCACAATCTCCATTGCACTCTCTCTCCTCCACTCCAAAGGCGACTTCCACTTGCAGCCATAAAAAACGCATATATCTCCAAGGGAAATCTCCCCCTCAGCGCGGAGCTTGCCCACCCCGGTCTAATCTGGCCCCTACTCCGCTCCTTCAACGCAAATCTTCAACTTTTCGGTAAAATCTCTTTCAAACCCTAGTTCTCAACTTTCCTTGATTCTTGCTTATTTTACTTTTCTCCTAGGGCATACATTACTCCTCTAGATGTATTCCTAATGTTTCCCTCTCAATGTGAATCAACTCGAGCTAGATTTGTGAAAATAGGAAATTAGGTTTCTTATGCCAGACCGGACTAGTCCGGTGTTCTAGTGCGGACAAGTCCGATATCTGACAATTTGAACCTTTAAATTCCTATTTGCACATAATCTCAAATCTATTCTTATCGAATCCTTGAACTTCCTTGTCGGGCATGATGTCTTCAGGATCAGAGGATAGTTCCTTCAACTATGATGAAGAATGAGAACGTGCTCGAGTGCAAAGGGCCAAAGAGAGAGTGATGAAGAAAAGTCATGATATCAATGTTCACTACCCTCCTTCCGATGACACCCTTCTTAAGAGGAGGAGAGTGGTAGTGAAGAAAGCATAGGGCAAGGATGCTGGTGGTGCTAGCTCATCAGGGCCTAAGAGAATTCTAAACACGGGCAAAGGACTTGCTAGTGGTCCTATCAGCCCTTTAAATATGAAAGCTCCTACTCACCACGACAGATAGCCATCTAGTGATGATTTCACTAGCAAAGGAAGAGAGCTAGCTGACAAGTTCACGAAGGTAGAAGTCTATGATCAGCCCAAACAATCAGCTGGTCCAAGATTCTGGAGCAACTTCCATGTTGATTACTATGAGCATGTCTATTTGAAGATGCAAAACCAAGTCATTGAAAGTCAATATGTTGACATCACCTATCTTCAGTCCAAGATATGTCAAGCCTATCAAGAGGGCTTTGAGGCATTGGAGCGACATGGACTAAAGGATCTTGTATCTTTCCAGTGGGACTGGAACATTGATGTCATCACACAATTCTATTCCACTCTTTACTTTTCTCGTGATGACGAAGACAAAATGACATGGATGACACATGGAGCGAAGTACAATGTCACATATGAAGAGTTTGCCAGAATTTTTCACCTAGAAGATTCATTGGAGAATGACATCATAATCCATAATATGAAGCCTCTGGAGAAAGATCAGCTTGACTTTATCTATGATACAAGGATGCCATTCATGTCTCCAACCACAAAGTACTTGAAGCCCTTCTTGCTGTGCTAAACAGGATCTTGAGGAAGACTATACCTCCCAAGGAGGGAGATGCAGGGACTATCTAAAGGACACTCATGACATTGATGAAGGTGATCAGTAGGAGAAGGCCCTTCAATGTCTTTGAGTACATGTACAATGACATTGTGAACATCTCCATCAACCCTAACAGGTCCTGTGGCTATGCACCATACATCATGCATATGATTGAGAAGGTGATAGGACTTGAATTTTTCAAGGATGCTCCTCATACTGGACTCAGGCCCCAGAATCCTACTATCTACATTGTCCTCTCTGCTCCTACCTCACCTGTAGAGGAACAAAGATCTAAGAGGGATCAAGAAGGCACAAGATTTGAGGCTGCTGCTTCTGCTCGTCCACCTCCTAGAGAGTCCTCAAGTGAAATACTGAAGATGCTCTCATCCATCTTTGCTTCTTGTCGCAATGTGTAACTCAAACAACACAAGGAGAGTCTGGCCAGGAATAAGCATCAGCGGTATGTGAAGGCCAATATCAAAGAAATCTGTGAGAAGCCAGAAATAGAGCCAGTGGGGTCACCTTAGATCTCAGAAGACTCTGAAGAAGACATCACAAAGATGGCACCTCTAACTGAGCAAAAGATGGCTTCATTCGGACTAGCTGGCACATCTTCTCCTCCTTCTCCTCCTCAAGCACCTAAAGATGAAGAAGAAGATGAAGAGAGCACTGAGAGTGAGGGAGGAAATTACGATGAGTGATTCCTCTTATTTTTCCATTTTTGGTGCCTCGATGCCAAAGGGGGAGAGATTGAGACAAGCTGTCTATTTTATAGTCATTAAGCCATTAAGGACTTGTCATCAAGGACATGTACTCGTTTTCGAACTATTGTAATTTATTTTAGATGTGCTTAAATTACTTAATGTGTCATGCTTAGTTAATGTTAATGTGATGGTTGTTGCTATAACTTTTAAGTTCTTTTGTATGGCTCATCACATCTTTTTGATCACACACTTCTTAGGCACCCCACCATAAAGAGTGCATATATGTGAGAAGTTTTTTTACTCTTTATTGTTCTCATATATGCACACTTTATGAAAATCAATTTTTACTCTTAATTGTGAAATCTCAATTGGTTGTCATCAATCACAAAAAAGGGGGAGATTGAAAGTGCATCTAGGCAACCCCTTGTTGGTTTTGGACGGTTGATGACAAACAAATGAGATCCTAATGAACTTGTTGAGATTACTGCAGGTCAATTTAAATGGGACAGTTTGGTGCACTAAAAAAGTGAAAAATGAAGTGGTGTGGAAAAAGGGAAATCCCAACTGAAGATTGAAGCGCAAAGTAGATTTAAATGTATAGGATGTGTGTGAGAGACACGTCCCAAGAGGTCAAGTCTTTTCATAGGGGTAAGGGCTTAAAATAACCTAAAAATTCACTGAGCACCGGACTAGTCCGTTCAACTATTTGTTGTCCAAATTGAAAGTGCATCTAGGAATCCCTTGTGGGTTTTGGATTATTTATGACAAGCAAATGAGATCCTAACCTTTGTTGAGATGAGCACAGGTTCTAATGAGAAAATGAGCAAAGTGCCAAAAAGAAAGGAGAATGAGGAGTAACGCGGAAAAGAGCTCAAGAAACAAGTGTAGTAGATCATTGTGTATGGAGTGTGTTAAGGAAACACACCCCAAGAGCTCAAGCACAAATAATCTCACACAGTGCACATATTTATACAGGACCAGACTAGTCCGACTGACCCCGGACTAGTCTGATATCTTTTTGCACAAGATCGGACAAGTCCTCACAATGCGGACTTGTCCTCTCAGTCCAGTTTTTCACTGATTGGAATAGTCCAATATCACCACGGACTATTCCGATATCCCTCTGACCTAAATCGGACTAGTCCCCCCTAGTGCGGACTAGTCCCCCAAACACTTCACAAGTTGCACAAAATCGGACAAGTCTGATCACACACAAGACTAGTCTGATATCTTTCTGATGTCAATCGGACAAGTCCGATATTAGTACAGACTTATCCAAAAAAAACCTCTGATCTAAACCGGACAAGTCCTCCAAGTGCGGACTTGTCCCCAAATTCACTTAGGGTTTGACTTATCCGGACAAGTCTGATATGTATCGGACTAGTCCGAAGATTTCCAGAACCAAAATCGGACAAGTCCGCTTTCAGCCGGACAAGTTCGATATTTCGGGAGACCTAGGGTTTGCTACACGCAGCACACCGGGCTAGTCTGGTGTCCACCTCGGACTAGTCCGATCTTTCTAAACCCTAACGGTAACTTTTGGGAACCCCATATAAATAAATGTGCACAGCCCATCTTTCAACACTCTCGACCCCTGCGCCGTCACACCTCCCAAGAGCCTAGAAAACACCTCTCTCCACGAATTCCAACGCAAGAAAGATCAATCCCTTGAGGATACACTTTGAATCATTGGAGAGACACGGTTCATCACTCATTGAGCTCTTGGTTTGATTCCCTAACACACTCCTGTGGTTTTCATGGTTATCTTAAGAGTGTGTTCTTGGTGGTGTTCATATTGTAATCTTGGGGAGCCCTCAACATGTGAGAAGACTCCTTGAATTTTGTTATTCGCCCTTTGTGATTAGTGAAGAGAATTGGCCTCCGTGGCGATACGACGAGGGTAGGATTGGAGAAGACCTGGTCCTTTTGTGGACTCCTCAACGTGGATGTAGGTTGCCTCTATGGGAACAGAACCACGGGATAAAGTGCTTGTGTTCTTGTCTTGCGCACATCGTTCTTATTTTCTATATCAATCTAGGGTTTCAATCAATCTTGTTCACTGTATGTTGAAACATTGAATATAAGATTAACTTGTGGTACATCCTAGTTCATAGTTGTGTAACACTTCAATTACAAGTATATTTTCCGCTGCATACATCCTAGGATCAAGATAGTTGATCAAATTTGATCAACCCAGTCGGTACACACCGGACTAGTCCGCACTCTATCGGACTAGTCCAATATCTCGAGATTTGATCTGGTTGCTAAGTGTTGCAGGTTCCGACAGAAAATCAAAAAGTCCTATTCACCACCCTCTAGGCTACATTCAATTGGTATCAGCACCGGACTCTTCAAAAGGAGACTAATCGCTCGAAGAGATCATGTCGGACATGAAGGACGTACACAAGAGTGTCAACCAAGAGAAGGTTGAAGAAGAAAAGAACCAAAAATAAGAGAGGCTCCTCGAGGCCATTCATGACTTCGAGGAAGACGATGAGGAGACGCTGGAACTCAAGGTGCTCCTAAGAAAGAAAACCCTCTCCAAGGGAAAAGTGAAGATTGAAGACGAGAAGGCGAAGAAGGGGAGTAGTCACACTGACTACTCCCGATATCCTTTTAATTACAATCGTGTAAATTCCAACAACAATCATTATCTATCTATTCCACTTGGAAAGGCCCCACACTTTGACGGCAATGAATACTCAATGTGGAGGCAAAACATGAAATGCACTTGATTTCTCTCAACCCAAGTTTGTGGCATATTGTATGTACAGGAATAGATATCCGCGACGATGATGAGGAGCTCACACCTAACCAAGAGCAAGCAAATCATCGAAATGCCCAAGCTGCTGCAGTCATCACCTCATCACTCAGTCGGGATGAGTTCACAAAGGTGGATGGACTCGAGATCGCAAAAGAGATATGGGATACGTTGCAAACCGCACATGAAGGCGATCGTCATGTGCGAGAAGCAAAGATCGAGTTGATTGAAGGCGAGTTGGGAAGATTCGCCATCGAAGAAGATGAGTCACCACAAGACATGTACAACCGACTAAAGATGTTCATCAACAAGGTGCGAGCATACGGAAGCAAGAAGTGGAACGACCACGAGGTGGTGAACCTCATTCTTATAGCTTTCATGCCTCGCAATGTCACATTGTGCTCGATGATACGAGAAAGCCCCAGGTACAAGAAGATGACCCCGAATGAGTTACTTGGGAATATCATCAACTTTGAGATGATGGAAAAGCAGACCAAGCATGTTAAGGAGATTGTCGATCTCACCTCGGCAAAGAAGAAAGTGGTCGGATTGAAGTCCACTCTCAAGCCCTTGTCTAAAGAAGCTCGAGAAGCTCAACTAAAAGAAGACATTGATGATGAGAGCAATGACTTGGATGAAGATGACATGATACTATTTATGAAGAAATTCAAAAGAATGATGAAGAAAAGACAAGGGGTCAAATCAAGTGAGGGAAAGTACAAGGAAAAATCAATACCAAAGTTGAGGCGGGCATGCTATAACTTTGGTGAGTATAGCCACTTTATATTTGATTGCCCATATGAAGAAAACAAGAAGAAGAACAAGGAAACGAAGCCTGAACCCAAGAAATTCTTCAAGAAGAAGAAACAAGCTGAACAAGCGCATCTAGGGAAAGAGTGGGACTCAAATGATGAGTCCTCATCCGAAGTAGAAGAAGAGATGGCTAGCATAGCCATCGAGAAGACATCCAAAAAGTCCACTCTCTTTCCTACTCTCGACGCATGGAAGGAGAACGACACTTGCCTCATGGCTAAGGAAGGTAAGCGCAAGGTAACAACCAAACTCTCTCCCTTGCAGTCCTCTAGTGATAGTGAAGTTGCTAGCGATAATGAAGATATGCTCATTGGATTACATAAGAAAACAGCCGCGAAAATGAAATTTCTACTTGATCAACTTGTTGAGAAGGAGAAGTTGATACATCGTCAAGAAGACATGATTATCTCCCAAAAGGAGGAATATGTTTAACTTGACAAGCTTCTAGAACTTGAAAAAGAGTGAAGCAAGTCACTAGAGCTTGAGTTAGCTTCAAGCAAGGAAGCTTGCTTACAGTTAAGTGACTCAAATACTCCAGTCAAGGACGAACATGCTAACCTAATCAAGGTTAACATGATCCTTTAAGTACAAGTTGAGTAACTCAAGCAAGGTGACCCTTCATCCTCTTCAAGCTCATCTTCTCAACCCCTTAAAACTGAAACTGCTTCTACTTGTGCATGTGGTAAAGTTGACACCAGCGTGAAAGACAAGTCAACCGCTAGCAAGGACAAGCCTCATTCACAAAATGGCCACAAAAGGACCGGGTCTTCTCCAACCCTACCCTCGTCAGATCGCCACAAAGGCCAATCCTCTTCCACTTATCACAAAGGGGTGAATAACACAATTCAAAGGGGCCTTCTCATACGTTGAGGACTCCCTTAGATTACATCACGAAATACCACCAAGAACACACTCAAAAGATTACAATGAAATCACAGGAGTGTGTTAGAGAATCAAACCAAGAGCTCAATGAGTGTTGAACGTGTCTCTCCAATGATTTAGAGTGTATCGTCAAAGGATTGATCTGTGTTGCACTTAATTTCATGGAGAGATGTGTTTTTGAGGCTCTTGGGAGGTGTGATGGCGCTAGGGTTCGAGAGAGGTTCAAGTTGGGCTGTGCACCTCTATTTATATGGGGTTTCTAAAAGTGACCGTTAGGGTTTAGAAAGATCGTACTAGTCCGTGGTGGACACCGGACTAGTTCGGTGTGCTGTGTGTAGCAAACCCTAAGTGTCCTGAAATATCGGACTAGTCCGGCTAGGAGCGGACTTTTCCGATTTCGCTTATGGAAATCTTCGAACTAGTCCAATGGACATCAGACTTGTCTGAACAGTGAAACCGTAAGTGGTTATGGGGACAAGTCCGCACTTGGAGTACTTGTCCGATTTAGGTCAGAGAGATTTTCGGACTAGTCCGTGTTATTATCGGACTTGTCCGATTTAGATCAGAACGAGTATCAAACTAGTCCAGTGGTGATTGGACTTGTCCGATTTTGTGTGACTTGTGAAGTGTTTTGAAGACTAGTCCGCACTGGGGAGGACAAGTCCAATTCTAGTCAGAGAGATATCGGACTAGTCCGATGGATATCGGACTTGTCCAATTTTGTGCAGAGAGGATAATGGACTAGTCCGGTGACATTCAGACTAGTCCGGTCCTGTATAACTTTGTGCAATGTGTGTGTGTTTATTTGTGATTGAGCCCTTGGGGTGTGTTTCCTTAACACACTCCATACACAATGATCTACTATTCTTCTTCCTTGAGCTCATTTCCACTTTGCTCCTCATTCTCCCTTCTTTTTGGTACTTTGCTTATTTTCCCATTAAAACCTGTGCTCATCTCAACAAAGAGGTTAGGATCTCATTTTCTTGTCATAAATCATCAAAGACCCACAAGGGATTCCTAGATGCACTTTCAATCTCCCCCTTTTTCGTGATTGATGACAACCAATTGAGATTTCACAAAATATCATAAAAATTGAGATTTTCATAAAGTATGCACATATGAGTCTAAAATACATCAAGCAATGAAAACATAATCCATATGTGCATTCTTTATGGTGGGATGCATAACTAAGTACATTGAAACAATGAGAATGACATAGTTGACATTAATCAATCAAAAGTAAGCATATATGTCATTCTAGGAGCAAAATCACATAACTCAACAATTACTTCTCAAAAGATCATAACATTGCATCACGGAACCATAATTAACTTAAGAACATAGTTAAAGCTTTACAACCCGCAAAATAGTCATAAAGCATAAAAGAGAGCTCTCTCCTCACATCCTACAGCTAAGACTAAGACTCCCCCTCAATCTCTCCCCCTTTGGCACCAATACACCAAAAAGAAGGAGAGGAGGGACCTAAAGTCTTCACTCCTCGCTGTCGGTCCTCTCATCATCTTCATCGACGTCTTCGGGCTGATGAGGAGGAGGAGGTGCGGAGCCACTCGAGCCCCCAATGCCAAAGTAGGCAAGCTCGGAGGGGGTCAAGGTACCGAGCTTGGTGAAGTCTGAATGAGAATCTTCAGAGATTACTGGAGACCCAATGGGCTCAATCTCCAGTTTCTGGCATATTTGCTTCACATTGGCCTTCACATACTTCATATCTTCCTTTCTTTTCTTGTTGAGCTTATGGGCCTTCACTTCAGCCTTTTTGCAGGAAGCGAAGATGGCAGCCAAGTATTTGAAGATCCCACTGGCAGATCCCCTTTGAGGGGCTGCCCTACTGGCAGGGGCAGCTCTAGCATCTTCAGTTCTTCTTGCTGGTGCCTCAGGACTAGAGGCCGGTGAGGGAGCAGCCTGGATGCTTGGCTTCTGAGGCATCTGAGGCCTCAAGGGTAGATGCTCCACATCCTTGACAAATTCAATCTCGATGACCTTCTCGATCACAAACATCTGATATGGGGCATACCGCCAAGACCTGTTGGGTGTGCAGGATATGTTGACCATGTCATTCTAGATGTAGTCCACCACATCAGACTGGCAGTCCTTGCTTATCACTCTCATCAATGTCCGGAGATAACCCTGCACACTCCCGGCATCTCCATCCTTGGGAGCAATAGTCTTCCTCAAGACTCTGTTCAAAACCACAAAGAAAGGCTTCATGTTCTTTGTGGAGGGAGGGATGAACTTTGAGTTTGGCTCATATAGGAACTTCATCCTATCCTTCTCAATGACACCTATGTTGTGGATGATCAAGCAGTCAGGTCTTGAGGTGTCAAGGTGAAGTAGGCTTGCAAAATCCTCTTGAGTTATACTGTACTTGGATCCGTGAGTCATCCAAGTAACACTCTCTTCATCTTCACTCGAGAGATGGCATGTTGCAAAGAATTGTGTTATGACCTCATCATTCCAGTTGTTCCTGAAGGCAAAGAGATCCTTCAGGCCATGCCTCTTAATAGCTTCCACCACTTCAGTGAATGGGGAGCACCCCTTCTTCTCAAAGTGTGCTCAATCAATCCATTGACTGCGCACAACCGGTGTCTTCATTGGGAGATAAACAAATTTGTAGAAATCTGCATGGAAGTTGCACCAAAGTCTTCCATCGGCAGCTTGCTTTGGTCGGCCATACCAATCAATTCTTCTGAACTTTGCTGCCGAATCACTGCCTTTCCCGTTGAACTTCTCTTCAGCGGGGTCCCGTACCCCTTCCCTCTGAGCATGCAGCTTCAACGGGCCAACTGGACCCATTGATATCCCTTTGCCCTTGCCTTTGGCTAGGCGGGCACTTGCCGAGCTAGGGCCACCATCGGTGGTAGCCCTAGAAGCTGGCACCTTGGAGGCCGGCTTCTTCGCTAGCACTTTCCTCCGAGCCTGTGGAGGAGACGGAGCTGGCTTGAGAGGTCTCTCTTGGTGCTTCTTGCCAAGAATCATCGAGGGTCGAGGTGCCACCTCGTGGTCCATCTCGGCCTTGAAATCGGAAATCTCATCATTTGTGCTCGACATGACCTGAGAATGAGTGGCATGAATGAGAATGAATGGTACAAGGCATAGGTGTGAAAGGATAGCAAGGAATTGCATTGAGGAATTGAAAAGTTAGGTTTTGGGTTCAGAAAAATCGGACTTGTCCAGTGTACAGGCACGGACTAGTCCGGGGCGATCGGACTTGTCCGTGCATGGACCAGACTAGTCTAGTATTCATCCTCAAAAACCTAAGCGACTGGACAAATTTTGATTCCTAATGCAGAGCTAGCTTAGCATAGACATAATACATCAAGGAGGCATGTATATAGTGAAATATGCTAGGCTATTCGATCAACAATATAGAAATCTGGGATTTCTAGGGTTTGAGTAAAAATTACCAAAGAAATTGTTTGATGCTTGGAGATGAGGGTGTTGAAGGCCGGACTTGTCCGAGAACTTCAATCCCGATGCGATGACGATCAAATTCCACCCAAACTTGCGAAGTTCTGATGGAGAAATCAAGGAATCGCCTTGGGAGCTCGAGCGCGAAGAGAGAGAACGCGTGAGGCAAGAGTGGAGGTGAAGAAATTAGGGTTTGGCGGCAGCTAGGGTTATGGACACAAAAAATCGGACAAGTCCGGAGATGACCGGACTAGTCCGAACTTTTCCAGAGGCTATATCAGACTAGTCTGTTGTCTACCGGACTAGTCCGTCCTAACCGGCACTCCGCGGACTAGTCTGCATGAGCGGACTAATCCGGGTAACCATGGACTAGTCCGTGGTCACTAGGCAAGAATTTTTTAGACCATTCATATATATTTGAAGGTACATATTCAGAAAATAGGGAGGCAAATCAAATCAAATAATCTTGATGAATATGATCAGTAAGCATACAACAATCAAGCAATGATCATAATTTGCCAAGATCTAGTAATTGACATAGTTTTTTGAGAGAGATGATTTTCACAATCCAACCATCATATTTTGAAGAATTCATACAGGTATGCAAACTTTCAAGCCACACTCCGAGCATCAAGGATATTTAGTTCATTTCGGAGTTCACAAAAGCGTTTTTCATCAAGTGGCGTGGTGAATATGTTAGCCAATTGCTTTTGGGTGTTAACATGGGAATATTGTAACCGTAATCCCTTAGAGTTTGTCGCGTCCAAAGGATTTTTGCACAACAACGCCCGGCTGCAACATACTTCGCTTCAGCTGTGGTAAGGCAATGGAATTTTGTTTCTTAGAGGATCAAGAAACTAGGGATCTACCTAGGAATTGGCATGTACCGGAGGTACTCTTTCTATCTACCTTGCATCTGGCATAATCTGCATCGGAGTAACCAATGACATTGAATTTTGAGCCTTTTGGTTACCAAAGACCAATATTGGGTGTATGAACTAAATATCTCAAGATCCTTTTTACGGCTGTCAAGTGACACTCCTTAGGATTGGCTTGAAATCTTGCACACAAACATACACTCAACATAATATCTGGACTAGATGCACATAAACAGAGTAGAGATCCAATCATGGAGCGATATAACTTTTGGTCGACGCTAGGTCCATCTTCATTGAGATCCAAGTGGCCATTTGTTGCCATGGGAGTCTTTATAGGCTTCGCCTTGTCCATACCAAACTTCTTGAGTATATCTTGTGTGTACTAGGTTTAGCTTATGAACGTCCCTTCCTTTTGTTGCCGCACTTGGAATCCCAAGAAGTACTTTAGTTCTCCCATCATTGACATTTCAAACCTATCTGACATGATTTTACTAAATTCCTCACAAAAAGATTGATTAGTTGACCCAAAGATTATATCATCAACGTAAATTTGACAAATAAACAAATCATTGTCAAAATTCTTTGTAAATAGTGTATAATCTACTTTGCCAATCTTAAATCCATTTTCAATTAAGAAATCTCTAAGACACTCATACCAAGCTCTAGGAGCTTGTTTGAGGCCGTAGAGAGCCTTACGCAACTTAAATACGTGGTCGGGAAACTCTTCGTCTTCAAACCCAGGGGGTTGCTCCACATACACCTCCTCCTTGATTGGTCCGTTGAGGAAGTCGCTTTTCACATCCATTTGATAGAGCTTGAAATCATGGTGAGTAGCATATGCAAGTAATATTCTAATGGATTCAAGTCTAGCTACGGGAGCAAAGGTCCCATCAAAATCCAAACCTTCGACTTGTGAATACCCTTTGGCCACAAGTCGTGCCTTGTTCCTTGTCACCACCCCGTGTTCATCTTGTTTGTTGCGGAAGACCCACTTGGTGCTGACAATGTTCACATTGGGTCTTGCCACGAGTTCCCACACCTCGTTCCGCTTGAAGTTGTTTAATTCTTCTTGCATTGCCACCACGCGGTCCGGATCCTTCAATGCATCCTCAACCCTGCGCGGTTCCAAAAAGGATACAAACGAATAGTGCTCACAAAAGTTAGGTATGCGAGATCTAGTGGTTACTCCCTTTTGGATGTCACCGATGATATTGTCGATTGGGTGATGCCTTTTGACGCATTGGTGTACTCTTGGGTGTGGCACTTGAGGCGTTGTAGCTTCATGATCTTCTTCCTCTCCCCCTAAATGGTTGTCCTCAATGATTTGTTTATCATCTTCGTATTCTTGTGGTTGATCTTTTGTGGAAGCTCCCCCTTGATCGTTGACCTCCTGTTGTGGTTCATCTTCCTCATGTACGTGTGGAGGTGACTCTTGTGGTCGAACTTCACCTAGAGCCATTCTTTTCAATGCTTGACAAGGAGCTTCTTCTCTACCTAGTACACATGGATCAACTTGCTCCTTTTGGGAGCCATTAGTTTCATCGAACACTACGTCACGTGCTACTTCAACAAGTCCGAAGGTCTTGTTGAAGACACGATAGGCGTAGGTGTTCGAATCATAACCAAGCAAGAAACCTTCATCGGACTTCGAAGCGAACTTTGAAGTCCTGGGCTTCTTGTTTAAAAATATAACATGGAGAATCGAAAACCAGAAAATATGAAATATTAGGCTTGTTACCGGTGAGTAGCTCATATGATGTATTCTTGAGTAGTCAATGAAGATAAAGTCGATTTACGGCGTGGCAAGTAGTGTTAATCGCTTCCGCCCAAAATCGATCCGAGGTCGTCGAGCATTGTTCTTTCCATCTCTATGAGTGTTCGGTTCTTTCTTTCGGCAACTCCCTTTTGTTGTGGGGAGTACGGAGCTAAAAACTCATGCTTTATGCCTTCTTCATCGAGGTACTCCTCCACTTGTGGGTACTTGAACTCTGTGTTGTTGTCGCTTCGAATGTTCTTGATAGTCAATGAGAATTCGTTTTGAGCTCGCTTGAAGAACTTCTTGAGTATTCCTTGTGTTTCTGAATTATTATGCAAAAAGAAAACCCAAGTGAAGCGAGAAATATCATCAACAACTACTAAATCATATTTGTTACCGCTGATTCTTAATTAGGCAATTGGACCAAATAAGTCCATGTGAAGTAGCTCGAGCGGTCTTGTTGTAGTCATGACGTTCTTGGCAGGGTGTGGTGCTCCAACTTGCTTCCCGGCTTGGCACGCGCTACAAGGCCTATCTTTCTCAAACACAACATCCTTTAAACCTCAGATGTGATCGCCCTTGAGGAATTTTTGAAGGTTCCTCATACCAACATGCGCTAGGCGTCTATGCCACAGCAACCCATGTTGGACTTTGCAATCAAGGATGTGTCAAGTTCGGCTTTATCCTTGTTGAAGTCAACAAGATAAAGCTTACCCTTTAACATACCCTTGAATGCAATGGAACCATGACTCCTCCTAGAGACAGTCACACCCTCGTTAGTGAACAAGCAATTATAACCTTTGTCACATAATTGAGATATGGACAACAGGTTATAATCTAAGGATTCAACATGTAATACTTGAGAAAGTGTGTGTTTAGATGATATGGCAATTTTACCAGTACAGATCACCTTTCATTGGCTATTATCTCCAAAATAGATGCCCTCGTTTAGATCCTAATTTTCTTCATATTCCTTTGGACTTCTTCATGAACAATATCATGTCTTCTTCATCTAATTCACTGCTCTCATCATCACTGTCTTCTTCTTGCTGAGCTTCTCAAGCTTCTTTAGATAGGGGCTTGAGGGTGGACTTCAAAGCAACCCCTTTCTTCTTTGCCGAGGTGAGGTCTACAATTTCCTTGACATGCTTTGCTTGTTTTTCCATCATCTCGAAATTAATGATTTTTCCAAGTAATTCATCTGGAGTCATTTTCTTATATCCGGGGCTTTCTCTTATCATTGAGCATAGAGTGACGTTGCGAGGCATGAATGCTCTGAGGATGATCTTCACCACCTCATGGTCATTCCACTTCTAGCTTCCATAATATCGAACCTTATTGACGAGCGTCTTTAACCGGTTGTACATATCTTGAGGTCACTCGTCTTCTTCAATTGCGAATCTTCCTAATTCGCCTTCGATCATTTCAATTTTTGCTTCACGCACATGTCGGTCACCATCATGTGCAGTTTGTAGTGTGTCCCATATCTCCTTAGCAATTTCTAGTCCATCCACCTTGGTGAACTCATCCCGACTGAGCGAAGAGGTAATTACGGCCGCGGCTTGAGCATTTCGGTGAATTACCTGCTCTTGGCTTGGTGTGATCTCTTCGTCATCGTCCGGGATATCTATCCCTGTGCACACAATATGCCATAAACTTGGATTGAGGGAAATTAAATGCATTTTCATATTTTTCCTCCACATTGAGTAATCACTTCCATCAAAGTGTGGGGCTTTTCCAAGTGGGATAGACAAATAATGATTAATATTGGAATTGAGACGATCATAGTTAAAAGGATATCGGGAGTAGTCGGTGTGACTACTCCCCTTCTTCTTTTCTTCAATCTTCACTTTCCCTTTGGAAAGTGTCTTCTTTCTTAGGAGCGCCTTTAGTTCTAGCGTCTCCTCATCGTCGTCCTCGAAGTCTTGAATGGCTTTGAGGATCTTCTCCACCTTTAGGTTCTTGTCATCATCAACCTTTTCTTGGTTGTTGCTCTTGTGGATGTCCTTCATGTTCGACATGATATTCTTGATTAGTCTCTTTCTTGAAGAACCTGCTCTGATACCAATTGAATGTGGCCTAGAGGGGGGTGAATAGGCCTTTCTGAATTTTTTTGGAACCTGCAACACTTAACAACCAATTCAGAACTAGAGATATCGGACTAGTCCGGTAAAGTGCGGACTAGTCTGGTGTGTACCGACTAGGTTGATTGAGTTTGATCGATTAATTTAATTCTTCGATGTATGCAGCGGAAATATACAGTCAAATGAAGTGTTGCAAGATTATGGACTAGGGTATATCACAATTCAAGCTTATATTTAATGATTTAATGTAAAGAATGCAATAATGATTGAAACCCTAGATTGTTGTGATGAATAAGAATGATGAACACCAAGTAAGACACAAGGATTTATCCCGTGGTTCGGCTCCCACAGAGGCAACCTATGTCCACGTTGAGGAGTCCACAGGACTGGGTCTTCTCCAACCCTACCCTCGTCGGATCGCTACGAAGGCCAATCCTCTTCCACTTATCATAAAGGGGTGAATCACCGAAATCAAAGGGGCCTTCTCACACGTTGAGGGCTCCCTTAGGTTACAACACGAAATACGACCAAAAACACACTCAAAAGATTACAATGAAATCACAGGAGTGTGTTAGAGAATCAAACCAAGTGCTCAATGAGTGTTGAACGTGTCTCTCTAATGATTTAGAGTGTATCCTCAAAGGATTGATCTTTTTTGCACTTAATTTCATGGGGAGATGTGTTTTTGAGGCTCTTGGGAGGTGTGACGGCGCTAGGGATCGAGAGAGGTTCAAGTTGGGCCATGCACCTCTATTTATATGGGGTTTCTTAAAGTGACTGTTAGGGTTTAGAAAGACCCGACTAGTCCGTGGTGGACACCGGACTAGTCCAGTGTGCTGTGTGTAGCAAATCCTAAGTGTCCCGAAATATCGGACTAGTCCGGCTAGGAGCGGACTTGTCCGATTTCGCTTCTGGAAATCTTCGGACTAGTCTGATGGACATCGGACATGTTCGGACAGTGAAACCCTAAGTGGTTATGGGGACAAGTCTGCACTTGGAGGACTTGTCCGATTTAGGTCAGAGAGTTTTCCGGACTAGTCCGTGCTAATATTGGACTTGTCCGATTTAGATCAGAACGAGTATCGTACTAGTCCGGTGGTGATTGGACTTGTCTGATTTTGTGTGACTTGTGAAGTGTTTTGAGGAGTAGTCCGCACTGGGGAGGACTAATCCGATTCTAGTAAAAGAGATATCGGACTTGCCCGATTTTGTGCAGAGAGGATATCGGACTAGTCCGGTGACATTCGGACACTCTGGTCCTGTATAACTTTGTGCAATGTGTGTGTTTATTTGTGATTGAGCTCTTGGGGTGTGTTTCCTTAACACACTCCATACATAATAATCTACTATTGTTCTTCCTTGAGCTCATTTCCACTTTGCTCCTCATTCTCCCTTCTTTTTGGCACTTTGCTTATTTTACCATTAAAACCTGTGCTCATCTCAACAAAGAGGGTAGGATCTCATTTGTCTGTCATAAATCATCCAAAACCAGTATGGGATTCTTAGATGCACTTTCAACTCTCTAGTTGCTGGACCCAGGGTATGCTGTGGACCACCCGTCATACCCAGTGGGTGCGCCCCTGAGAAAAGTTGTTGTTGTTGTACGTGGTGTTTGGTTGAGACAATGCAACTTGTGGTCATAATGATAAGAATTCAAAAATGGAAAGAGATTTTTTGATGGGAAGGAGAAGACTGAACAGCAACTATTTTTTAAGATAAAGGATACGGCCCGTACTTGGACTTCTGCGGGAGCCCCCGCTTTGATCTCCTCAGGGGTCTTGTATGCCTATTTTTCTTTGGTTCTTTATTAGGTGTCTTTTGTTTTCTTTTTTAGTACTCAACTTGTGCATCAACCTGTTTCTGTATGACTCTGACTTTGCACCTTTTATTCCTTGCTTATGATAATGGTCGTGCGCCGACTCAGAGCTTTCTAAAAGAACAAAATAGAAATAGTATATCAGATTCAAAAATCTTCATTACTTTCTTTACTCAGGGCTCGGGCCCGTCAAATTCGGAAACTCCTCCACTCATATCGTTACTGTATCTCAGTTATATATCCACGCCCGTTTCCAAAATCAAAACTAGAGGTAGATGAAGGTTTGCACAAGAGAGAGGTTGCGTCGAGCCGCCGCAGACCGCAACTGTAGGGACAAGGAGAAGACCCAATGGTGGGGACTCAAATGTACAACATGACGTTCAAGGATGACATGATCGCCACCACTGTGACGTCCTCCGGCAAGGCCGTGGAGGACTCGCTCGACGAGGTCCTCTCTGTCCACCGTTGATGCCTTCACAAGCTCGTCGGTGGGCTCGAAGTCAAGTGGCACCCCAGCTACTCCGCCGACCATAACCCCGTTGCTTCTGCAGCTCTGCATCAGTCGCCACTATCTCATCTTCCAGGTCATCCACGCTGACTATTTCCGCGACGAGATGGAAAATTTCCTCGGTGATTCCGACTACCGCTTCATCGGCGCGGGCGTGGAGTGTGACACCTACCGACTTTGGAAGGGCTGGCAGCTGAAGGTGGCCAAAATGGTGGATCTGGCCGAGCTTGCGGCAGGGGAGATGGATCGTCTGGGCCTTTACTGCTCGGGACTGAAGGACATCACCAGCGTGGTGATGGGCACTGACATGGAGAAGCCTTACCGGGTGAGGACGAGCCACTGGGACGAGTACAATCTCTCCGGCGAGCAGATCAACTATGCCTACATCAACGCCTTCGTCTCCTTCGAGGTCGGCCGCAAGCTCCTCTCTAGCGACTACTGATCTAACCACCGAGTTCGTGGATCAGTTGTGGTCGATCATCCCAGCAGGGAATTCGCAGGTGCAGCGCTCAAGTTCTAGCTTTTCTGCTTGTGCGCTCAATCTCTCATAAAATTGTGGGTCCACGTGTCAGCTGCAGTAATACCTGCAGGGCAGAGGATTTCATCGCCACTATCTTGTCATTTAAGTTAATGTTTTAGTAGTTTATGTGATGATTGTTCAAAAAAAGAATAGTTTTTGGGATGGAGGAATTAGATGGAGTCTATTTGTCTTGTATCTGAATTTTAAGAAAATTTTAGGCAACAGATCATTAGAAGGTAATAATTACTATCATTAGTCACTTTTTTGCAATTAATCATTAAACTTTAATTTTATAGGTTAAGAAATTACAAATTAACATAGTCCTTACAATTACATAATTACAACTACTCCGTCCATCCCAAATTACTTGTCACTCTTTTTAGTTAAAAAATGAACTAATTATTTAAAGAGCGAAAAGTAATTTGGCAGATGGAAGGAGTACATATTAATAATTTCGAATAAGTAAGAAACTTACTTCACCCTTCTTCCAGTTGGTCGGCTGGCGGCGGCGCCGCCTCTGCGAGCTTCGAGCGATGCCTCCCAGAGCTCCACATGCCACCGTGCGCCGTGCCCCGCCTCTGTGTTCCACCGTGAGGCTGCAAACTACGAGCCAAAAGGTCAGCACCGCGCGCTGTCGATCCAGCCTCCACCTCGGCGCGCTGCTACCTCGACACGCTGCCTTCAGCCTCTGTGCTGACACCATCGGTTAGATCAATGGCACGAGTCGAGGCGAGGGCTTTTAAAAAGATGCATGTTATTTCACATGCATCGAGGTCTTTCACATAATCGATCGTTGTGTTTCACATGCATGCTACGCCCCAAACATGATCAACGAGCCCCAGACATGACGACCTCTCAACAAAAAGAGAAAACATGTAACGTCATCAAACATGATCGAGGTCTTTCACATGGATGTTAGATGTCCATATGCATGCTACGTGCCAAATATGTATTCCGAGAATAGAATATTTCCTACCATGTATTGATATATATTTCCATATTTATCATATTCCCTCTACCATGCATGTGTATATACTATCAACCTATATGGCAGTTTATCTACAACACTAATGAAGAATATTATCCTATCATCAATAGAGATAACAAACTTTGTTTGACAGGAAGGATGTTCCCTCGATGGTACGAGGATAGAATGTGTACTACCATCTAATAAGCACACAGCTCTCACTATGTACGTGGTTCATCAAATTAATCGATCACATGCTGCCATGTATATAGTATATTTTCTAACATGCATGTGTTGTACTTGTCTTTTAAAGAAACGACAGCCGTAGGCGCTAGCCGCAACGTGTTCTGGTTTTAGGAACAAATGAACACAATTGATCGTGAGCTCCCATTCACATGCATTATATTCATGGACACCATCATACTTGATCACGACAATTATAATCGGTTCGATATGGACACTCGGACAGCAACAGTCGAATCCTTCAAAAAAAAAAAGATACAGACTCTCAGTCCATTGCCACGCATGTTCACGTCAATCCGCCGCACCTCATTGAAATCATTTGCACGAAATGTTATGAACACCGCGGGACGGACCTACAAAGTATGCCAGGAAGGCCATTGCATACCATGGGCCCCTTGCATGTCAAATTAAAAACTGGGCGATGGGATGGTCGAGGAGTATGGGGTGGAGTTTCACGAGCAACTGGTGAACGCTGTTGGCTGGAAGTTCGATCTGGTGTTAGACAAGGCGCCGCCAGCTGTTGCGGCCAAGGCGGAGGCACTGTCGGCGGATGCGGAAGGGGTGGAGGAGGTGGACAATTCATCCAAGTAGAGTAGGATTAGTAGTATTTTTCTTTTGTTTTCTATGTGTTTTTGTTTTTTTCTTGTTTGTAATATATGTGTTGTTTTTATGTTAATGAAAAATGTCTTTTATGTTGATGAAAAATGTGTCCAATGCATTAACGAAAAAACTCCTCCTTTTATCGAAAACATTGCATATTGAAAATTAACACATGAGTAATATTATATCTAATAAATATTAAACACATCATAATGTAGTATTATATTTCCAAAAATTACGAAAATAAAAGCTACACCGTGTAACTGTACAGCGCATATGGATGATGCAAATACTAATTATTATTTTTCTTTCTCTTTATGAACTGACGTGGGCCCCTCCCCGGCTAATTTTTTGGACAAATGAATGATTTAGTTACCAAGTGAATGTGCTATAAGTTCAGTGATGTGTCGTCTCTAAGAAAGAAGAGGAGGATTTAGGTTTTCTTTTGTTGTTTTTCTTTCCTTTTGTGTGCTTGTACTTTTTTCTTGTGTTTTGTGATGATCTTTCATAACTATATATGATGATCTTTCAACAAAAAAACACATAACGTCATGAAACATGATCGAGGTCTTTTGCGTGACAAACTGAAAAACTGGAACATTACATATCCTGGGCCCTATGCGTGTCAAACTTAAAAACTGGAATTGAAAAACTGAAACACCGTGGGACGGACCTACAAAGTATGCCAGGTGGGCCATTGCATACCTTGAACCCTTTGCATGCCAAATTAAAAAAAAATTCCTATGAAGCCGAGATGGGGCGCGTTGAGCCATAGCGATAACCGAGAGGAGGCAAACCGTGGTTTGGAGTAACTCCGATCCACCCACCGGTTCAATAGCACAGATTTCAAAGCTTCCGATCATCTCCACTCTCATGCTTAGACAACGACCCGCTATAAAGGAACACCGTCCTCTTGCATCTTCGCCGCACCACTCCATCGATCGTAGCCTTCAAACTTCTCCTCTTGCTTCTCCGCCGCACCACCGTCGACCACCTCTCACTCTTTCTCCACACCTCTCTTGCCGCACAATTAGGTATCCCTGCACTAAAGTGCTCAATGCCATCGACATCCTCCGAACCTCCTTCTCTGTTTTCGTAGCCGCCAATGCCGATGGAACTGGAGGCGATGCTCACACCTCCTCTGTCCCCTTCTCTGCCCGCGGCGCCTGCACCTCCTCATCCCATTTGGGTTTAGGAGACTATCTGCCTCCTCCAAGACCGCGTCGAAGAACTCGATCGGCGCCTGAAGGAGGCCACCGAGCGCCTGTCCGCTACTGCTGATCTTGCAAAAAATCTCGACAAATTGGCGTGGGATTTATTTTCTGATACATCTTGCTCGTGCGACTGTCGGGGTCTTGGGAAACTTCCCGTCTACACCAGCATGGACACCATCGACCACTGCTGCTTCAGGTTAAGCTTTGTGGTCGGTCGTCTCCACGTCCTCCACGAGACGATCGGGAAGGTGGCTGGGGTGGCGGGCTGCCAGCAAATCTTGCACACCATTGCTCGGAAGCTTCAAACTCAATTACCGGAGGAGGAGGCGGCAGCAGTAGCGGCAGCGGCGGCGGCGGCGGAGAAGGAGGTGGAGGAGATCTCCTCCGACTACGAGTAGAGTTGTATTAGGAGTAGTTTTTCTTTTTCTTGTTTTCTATGTGGTTTCGTAGTTCTTGTTTGTAATACATGTGTTGTTTTTATGTTAATGAAAAATGTCTTTCTATTCATGAACAATGCGTCCTATGCAGTATCGAAAAACAACTCCTTTCTGAAAAAGGGGCGAGATAACTGGCGTTCAATGTCTAGCCAAGAATTCGTTGTGTTACGAAAATTGACGATTCTTGGTTCGGACTCCATTGAGAGCATGGTTGAGGCTGCGTTTCCCCTCTTTTATGTTCTTTCACTCAATTATTTCATTTGTAGTCGGCAGTTTATGTACTGCAATTGTTATCATCATCTTTCCATAAAGAAGACCGATGGTGACCGATTTTACATAATCTTAGCCCGTGGTTGATCTGGCGATCAAACTTCACCAAGGCTAAGATTATTGTTGTCTTCATACTAAAAGTTCATGGAGAACATACTCATGGATCAACATTAAGGATGGGTGGCCACTTATCTGTTTGGACTTCAATCTCTGAATCGGGCCCTCGATGTTCTCATTGGTGCACGTCTACAATAAAATTTTAGTTATTGCCTCTCACTCGTGGAGCCACAGAGTGTGACATCCCCATCACGCATCGGATTTTAAGGATTTTGATGACCTCTTCAAGGACGTGATTTCAAGCTGTTGCTCGTGTCGATATCTGGTTCTTGGTGCCCTTCCCGTCCACATCAGCATGGACTCCACAACGCCAACCACTACTGCATCGGGTTAAGCATTGTGGCCGCTCGTCTTGACACCCTCCATGAGACGATCATGGAGGTAGCTGTGGTGGATGGCCGTCGGCACCTTCTGCACATCGTCGCCCGGAAGCGTCGGACTCAGGTGCCGGAGGAGGAAGAGGCGGCGGCGGCAGCTGAGGTTGAGGGGACCAACTCCGAGTAGAGTAGGATTAGGAGTTGTTTTTCTTTTTATTTTTTTCTATGTGTTTTGTATTTCTTGTTTGTAATATATGTGTTGTTTTTATATTAATGAAAAATGTCTTTTATGTTCATGAACAATGTTTCCTATGCAGTATCAAAAAATATCTCCTGTTGTTTGTAACTAGGGACTGTTTTATTGCATGTGTATAAAAGACTAAAATCCAGTAAAAATTCAGGCAACCTTAGGTAAAACTAATCCGATAAAATTTAATAACTGACGAGATTATTTTTCTCTATAGCTCATACATTGACAAAAAATTGTGGCGCATGTCAAAATGTATTTTTAGTAGTAGTATATACTATATGTTATTATTTCATTGTGATCAATGTTACAGAATGCCGATTGTTTACCTTTTACTATACCATGGATTTGCCATCTTTCTTTCGTAGACTTGGGTGTTCTGTATTTGCATATCGTTTGCATTAGCACACATACATTTCGCGATTCACTTTTTTGTTAGTATTTTTTGGAATGTCCCACTAGCTAGCACATGACTGCTTTTATATTTTAATCTCCATGCATGGCAACAAAGATGAAGGGGAGCAAGCGGTCGCACGGCGAGCAAGCAGCTATGTCATACTGTAATTAAAAAGCGAGCAAGTTGTCCAAAGAAGTCTCTCCCTCTAGCTACACGCAGCATGTGCAGGAATCGACGCGACATGACATGTAATTAATCACGGTTGCATGCGTGCACAAGGGCACGACTTGCACCAAATTCTCCAGGCTCGCGAAAAAATTTCGTTCTTCTTCGCGCGCCACAATTAAGATTTTGACAATTCAATTTTCACTCCCTGCGCCTCCAATTTCAGTCCCGCCTATTGTAACCTTATTTCAGCCACGATTAGTATAAATAGAAACACTAGCCTCCGTTCCCGACACACCGCTGCCCCGCCCTTCCGTTGATCTCGCAGTACTCCAAATGTGTTGTACTCTGTGTCCTGTGTTCCAAACTTGTATTCCTAAGAAATTCAAGTGTTTTCATTTCCCAATGTTTTTACAAAAAAAAATCCGCATGTATCTTGCAGTGACGCATCGAAGCTCTTGGTGGAGGTGACTCGTGGGTACAACGTCGGGTGACCAAGTTTGACGGGCTGTACCGAACCTCTTCGTCGTCGACACCTCCCTGTGACATCTCGGACTTTAGTCTAGGTAAGTTCTACACGATCCATTCCGTCTTTTTATAGAGCTATATTGGCTAGGTTCTACACGATCCATGCAGTTTTGGGCTAGTTAAGTTCTACACGGTCGATGCTGATATACGAAGATTAAATAAATGAAAAAATAAGAAATGTGCTCTTATGTTTCATGAATTTTGTTATATATATATATATATATACTATGTCTGCCCCGAAATAAATGTCGCTCCGATAGCTTATTACGGTAGTGTATTTCTAGTTCAATTTCTGGCCGGGAACGACAAATATTAAAAATCGGAGGTAGTATGTAATTTATTGATTTAGAAGTAAATGATGCACGGGTTATCTAATCAACCACTCCAAATGTTGTACTCTCATTCCTGTGTTACAAATTTGTATTCCTAAGATTTTCAGTTCCCACGGTTTTTACACTTTTTTCTTTCTTGTGGCTTTCTCGGATCGTATGTTTTTTCCTATTCGTTCATTTCTAATTCCTCCGTTGCAAACGAACACTATCGGTTTGTAGAAACCACACCGTTCAATCCAAAATCTATGTCGGTCATGTAATCTAACGATATCGCTGTCATTTGAATGACTACTTACAATATACTTATGGTCTTTACTTTAGGAACAAGACACCAAACTGTGATGTCATCACAAGAATTCATGGTGGCCAACAAGAACCTGAGGTAACTATAAATGTGTTTACTATCAAAATTAAAAAATGAAGAAAACGTTAATTCCTTTGCATGGAATGCAGAGAATATTGCAGCACATGATGTTCAGGAACCCCGAGATCCTTCACTTCCTGGTACTACGATGCATGAACTAAAAACAGGTATAGATATACAAACCAGAAATACTCCTTCCGTCCCAGCGTAACTTTACTTTTGGAGCTTAAAAAATATCCCACTCCAACTCTATCGGTAGCTTCCAACCACCCATATCACATCACATTACTACCTGCCTCTCTCTCGTGTCATTTGTTTTGGCAGAGCGTGTTCGTTTTTTACTCCTTTGGCACTGAATTTGGAGCATTCTGAGAGACTACGTTTTGTCCTATAAATGTATTGATGATGAGTATCATGGTCATTTGCATTCTTTGCTGAGACGGTGTTTGAATCTTAGGAATAGAGATGAGTTGGGACAGAGGGAGTATGTACTAGGCTCTACTAATTGTTTTAGCATGCCTTGCGATTCTACTTTCCTAGTCTTTATAGTTAACACTTCATCAGCCTATGTGATGGCATGATTTTTTTATGCCTCCACACTGTGCTCAATGACACCCGGTTGCGAAAATGAACCAATCGTAATGCATATGTGTGCCCACGATGTTTAACACACATACACAAGTGATTCACAAACGATAAATAGATTATAACAATGTCTCGAATAATAATACTAATAATAGTACCTTATTACAAAATAAATAGTCTCGAATATAAGCTCTAAACAACTGCAGTGGAAAACACTAAACATTAAGACTCCAAACTCGACAGGCAAGCTTGATGGTAACACGCGCGCCTAGTACTCCTCAAAAACCTCCTGGTACTCCACATTGTCGGCTGCATCTGAATTTGTTCGGGGAATAGCAAGGGTGAGCACATGTCGTATTCAGCAAGTGTGGGAAAGTATGACATGTAGCTTAAACAAGGAATGATAATAAAATGGCTAATTGCATCAAAGTACATTCAAAATAATTGAAAATGCAAATATATGTTCATTAAGTGTGGTCCTTCCCAAAATTACCCAATAACATCAATTTCAACTTAAATAACCAATACCAGTAATAATAATCCATAATCAACTCATAACTGCTCATATGTCTCAATTTCATCAATTCCATATACCAAAGTAAATTAATAAACCAATACCAACTCCCAATCCAATTTAAGCCATTGACCATGTTCAAGGTCCACAATTCTAATCATGTGAGGGTCCGAGTTGCTCATAACCGGGAGCACGGCTATCATGATAGTCTTAAACACACTCCGCAGAGGTTGTACCACTTTATTCACAAGTTTGTGATTTCATCACCTTTCGATGACTATGGAACCTCAATTATGGCGTCGCACACTTCCTTAGGTGTGTGGCCAAGAGATCACAAAATAGCCTTTACAAAGTGATTACTAGCATATTTAGACCCCACTGAGGTTTCACCGGTGGTGATGTCTCCAACTGAGCCCATCCAACCAAGGGACCCCTCTAGTGCCATTCGGATCCCAGGGTAGTCCCACCGATCTCTAAAAACACATCTGACTACCCCTTCCCCGAGCATTATTAATGGTCCCAGTAGTACTGGCAAAACACTAATTAGTCAGCTAAGCCGCACAAATACTTGTCCTTGATGATTGCTCCAAGAACTGGTCCTTAGATCTAAAGCAAGCAAAACCACCAGAACAGTCCAACCCACTCCGCATAACCGTCTTGCTCAGATCCCTGGGCACCATGCTGCTAAAAGTAATTATTATCAATTCTCATCATTAAAGTGTTCAATAGTTCATAATTAAGTAATATGGTTATTTCGCATACCCAATTAGGCATAGTGAAGACAAAGTGGAAAATATCTTTCTCGACTTTATACATTGTGTTCAAGTGACAAGGGTGGTTATAAAAGACTAGTAAACTTCTACAATTGGATTTTCCCATCAATTTGACACAAGCATACAATTTTGCAAACAAAACATTTAAAACCCAGATCAAAATGATCAAGGACACTTGCCTTGCTCTTGATCTTGGTTTGGATCGAAAGCTTAGAAGTTCTGGTTCTGTAGGTCCTCGAAAGAACTTTCTACAGCGAGACCTTCTACTTCGCGCGACAAACATGCAAAATAACAATTACAATCAAATAATGCCCATATGTTACTCAATATGCCATGACATGTATGATTAATGCAATTGTGAGGTAAAACTTGTTAATGTGTTGCTATTAATGTTTACTAACTAGTTACAATGGTTCCTAACAAGTTTGAAAAAGTTTGGAATTCATTTGAGTCAATTTATATTCAATTCAGCATTTACATATTCAAACACCGGAAAACTCCGGTAGAGGGGCCGGACTAGTCCGCCCTATAGAGAACTGTGAATCTAGGGTTTTCTGTTCAGCAAGATTTGGGGGTTAATTTCACATGGAAAAGTGGATGTAGAGGGTGTACCACGTATTTAGAGATCCAAAGATCAAGAATTGGGTGCAACACTTGATCCTTGATTATTAGGGCTTGATGAAGATGGGTTGATGAAGGTTTGATGATGAAGAACGTCGATTGTCGAAAAGTTGACAAAGATCAATCTTGGTTGAGCCTTCTCCCTCTTCTCCTCCTCCTCCCTGCTCCTGGGCTTCCTCTTGACGTCGGCGCAAGGCTAAGGGCGGCAGGGAGGGTTTTCTCTCAAAAGTTGGAGAGGCGAGGGTATTGGGTTGTTTATATAGGGGAGGAGAGGTAGGGTTTTGGGTGAATTCCAAGTGGAACAGTGGGGGACGTGTAGGGGCTGAGGTGGTGTACACTTGGGCTCCTCTGAGGTTGGGCACGAAGTTCTTGGGTCCAATTATGCCAATAACCCAATAACCAATCGTTGAATAATAATAGAATCCGAGTTGAATTCAGCAGGCCGGAGTAACCGACAATGGGTACCAGACAAGTCCATTATGTAACAGAGACATTTTTGTACAAGTCCGATTTGGAAGGCCGGGCAAGTCCGTTTGGCAATAGAAGGGTTTTTGGACAAGTCCGGTTTACTAGCTGGACAAGTCCGATTGACTAGAAACAGACTAAAATTTAGACATAATCAGACTAGTCTGCTCGAAATCGGACAAGTCTGGAAAAACATCAGAACCAATAACGAACTAGTCCATTCATTGTGCCAGACAAGTTCGGGTTTCGAAGAAACTGAATTTTCTGAAAGAGAATAGGGACACTGGACTAGTCCGGGTTTGGGGCCAGACAAGTCCGCTCCCTAACAGGATTTAATTTCTGATTAGTCCTAAATTCATTTTAATCTTGTTCCTTTTTGGGTTGCTTTATGTTAAACAAGTATGAGGATGTATGCAATGCATGATGGGCATAAATGGGGGTGTTACAAACCTACCCCCCCCCCCCCTAAAATTAATCTCGCCCTCGAGATTCGATATGGAAGGAAAGAGATAGGGAAATTCCTTCTTGAGATCATCTTCTCGCTCCCAAGTTGCTTCCGATTCTCTATGATGCTTCCTTGTAACCCTTTCCTTGATATCCAAAATTTTGACAGGTTGCTTGGCATAGGTCAAATCTTCCTCAAACTCCAATTCTTCCATTGGTACTTGTTCTTCCAGAACCCTCAAGCACTTTTTGAACTGAGAAACATGAAACACATCATTGATATCGGAAAGGTGTGCAGGCGTCTCCAGTTTATATGCTACTTCTCCCCATTTTTCCAAAATCTTGAATGTTCAAATATAGCGAGGTGCCAACTTGCCCTTGACATTAAATCGCTTGTGACCTCACATAGGCGATACTTTGAGATATACGAAGTCTCCAACCTCAAAAGATGGGCTTCTTCGTCTATTATTCGCATAACCTTTTTGTCTCGACTGAGCAGCTCTTAAGTTTTTAGGATTGTCTGAACTTGCTTTTCGGCATCCTGGATCACGTCAGGTCCAAATACTCGAGTTTCCTGTGAGGACCGGGTCCACACTTTCTAGGAATCACATTGGGTGGTGTCGTGTGATGCGGCACCCAACAACACACATGTAAAGGAACACGTATTACATAAATCACTTGCTGAAATTTACAAAGTTGTGCAGTTTACAAATATTTTTCATAAAATAAACTACAACGGAAGATAAGAATACAACTCTCGTACTCAAGCCTAATAAGCAAAAGTGAAGCTTTGCAGCCCACGGATGCTCCTCACTAGCCACAAAGATCAAATAGCAGCGGCATGATTCCCCATGAGTATACCGTTCGGAGAGTTTCGGGTCTCACCGGACAACCATAATCATAAGAATAGAGGATAGTACCTGCAAAACAACTTATATAGTAACCGTGAGCACGAAAGCTCAGCAAGACTTAACCGTCTCACCTAAACATGAAACTCTACATGAGGGTCAAGACATAAACATAGGATGGCAGATTTGCATAATGGACTCGCCTAAATGTGGGTCCTTAAATATTTTCAGATTTATTAGCAGCAGCTTAAACCTTGTTCGGGGCAACATCATAACTCCACAATCAAACAAGAAACACTTCATCATGATACTGCATGCCCAAGGTGGAAATAAATTTAGTGAGCACTATACTAATACATACAACATAGCAATAGAATGATAATATAATGTTCATAATAGCAGTAATTAATTCTCATCTCAAGTGCAAGTAATTACTACGTCACAACTCAGTGAACAAGTGGTACTCATATCCGCGAGGGACGGTGATTTGAATCAAAGATACCTGGAATACACGACACGTACGCCCGTACTAGAAGTCATGTAGGTGCACTCCACGGACGTCGTACGCAGCCACCTTTCTCATGTTCCGCCCAAATTGAATTGATTCAGTCATCTAGGATAGTATTCCCACTCAAGGTGCACCTTTCCGATATGAAGATATCGTGAGCGAGTTTTCGTCTACTGTGTTGCGGCCGAAAGCCTGAGGCCATTGTAATAGTCTCAACAAAGGCTTACCAAGGTACATCGGTTTCTTGGACCCCATATATCTAGTATGACTCCGGTACAGTTCAAACTTGATCAGCAGGATGGCATACGGATCAGTCCTTAACCGAAACAGGCATGGCTCACTACAGGAATCGATCAAATGGTCATCGGCCTGAAAGCCGTCGGTTACCTCTTGTAGCCGACGGTCTTAAGTTATGAACGTCGATGACCCGATGGCAATAGCCGACGACTTAAAGTCGATGTATTTAACTATTATGACCGTCGATGCCGACGTACTTAAGACATAAGACTGTCGGTTCCATCTAGTCGATAGTTATAACTCGTCGGTGGTCCACCGACGGCTTTAAAGATGTTATGATCGTAGGGGTTCTGAACCGACAGCTTTAAAGCGTTTATAGCTCTCGGCCTGCACGCTGAACCGATGGCTTTAAGGCCACTATGACCGTCGGCCCTGTGTCGAAAACCGACAGTTATAAGTTCTATGACCGTCGGCCCCGAGGGAAACCGACAGCTATAGTTCCGTTTTTTTTTAAATAACCGTTGTAATTCCTACCTCTCGGATGGGAGCTTGTTGACGGCTCCTAAGATATACTAACAAATCATCCCCGACAATGGCGCCAGAAATGCTTGTTGGTATTTCTTAACACCACAGATCATCTCCGGTAAAGAGATGAGATCCGCAAGCGCACGGAAGATACCGTTGTAGAATTTCACCCAAGAGTATTCCCAAGGGTATGGATTTATCCAAAACGAAGGCAATGGAGTAAAGTATATACTACTCTTATGGTCAAGCTATGGGATACTAATCCATTATCCCTGATAGGGGTAAGTTGATAATAGGGGTAGTGTGACACACACCTAGGCAATCTATTCTAAAGGGTAAAATGGGTCCTAGAGAGAGATTGGATTGAGAGTTAGAGAGTTGCTCCTACAATGCTCCTGATACATATACATAGCCTAAGGTAGATACTAATGGTCATGTCAATGAGGAATTCCTATGCAATGCTATTCAACACATCGGGCACGGGCTTACCCCTAGCAATACTAGGGCAACTCCCGCCAAGAGCCTGTGGCATAGCCGAACGTTGAGGATTACAAAGGACAGATAGGACTGTCACCACCTACTGCCTACCTCTTCAATCCGCGGATCTACGAGACATCCAACGCTACTTAAATACTCTAGTACCATGCTAGCACACTAAGCAAATACCTTAGGAGCCATGGCACAAGCCATCCTAAGGCAATGACTAACCTAAACATCGTTGAACCAATGTTGAAGCATAGCATAAGTCACTCATATTAACATAATCATATCATAACTACATAGACTATAGTGGGGGTCTATAGTGTTTATGACTATAAGATGTGATCATGAGAGTGAAATCATAAAGACTATACCTTCCACATACATGGACTCCACAATCAAACAAGAAACGCTTTGTCCAAGTATACGTATAAAAGAAGACTAAAGATAGAATCTTTATTGAACACAAAATCACAAATACAAGAACAAATACATAAGCCATACCTTTCCCAATGTATAATTGGGAAGAGAGGCTCCTTCTACTCCTTTCCCAATTTGGACTTGGGACTTGAGGCTCTCCTCTCTACATCCTAACTCCTCTAAGGACTATGGAAAATAGTGTATACAATAGAATGATGATCAATGGTGTGTGTTGAAGTGAGGGGTAGGGGGTCCTATTTATACTAGTGTTGAGGTCGGTTCCCGCCACCGAAAGTGCGTGAATCAGTCACCATTGACTCCAGGGAGCCGGGAGGAGCCAACACGTGGAGGCTAACGTAGTTTGGTGCAAAGACCAGGTCGGTTGACCCCCTGGTTCGGCCGACCTGGTCATTGCACCGTTTCTCGTGTGCTTTCTCCAGATGGCTGCCAGGTGGGTCCCATTGATGTATATGGGTGATACACCGTTGGATCTCCTCGGATACTTCTATTTGTGGGCCATTTGATCCATGGGATGCCATGTGTCATCGCCTGATTGGCTGGGATGATATTTTATAGGATTGGTCCCTCTACAATTCCTCATTTCCTGCATAAAATGATGCATACACATATTTCTCCAAGTCCAAGTGGAATTGGGTGAGATAGAAAGGTGATGTGTGCAAGAAATGACAAATCCTTCACATAATTGAGTTAAATTGACAGATGAAATTGGTATATAACAGCCGTCAACAAACTCCCCCAAGCTTATCCTTTGCTCGTCTCGAGCAAAGTCAAGACTTTAGGTTGATGATCAGGAGTTGCTACAATGTCTTATTTTCTAAAGTATCTAATGCACAACAAGATACTCTACCTAGTATTGCAGAAATTGGCTATGATACCCTACCTTTCTTAAATTATCATGGGGCTTATGCTTTTTCATATTCATGAGTACTTGAAAGGTAGAATAGCAAATTGAGCAAACGTAGCCTAGAAATCAAGTTCCACTTAAATCCCGGAGAATTCAATTTAGATATTAAGTACCTCAATTTGATTCTCTCAGTCACTCCTTTGTGGATAGTGGAAATATTTCCTCACCAAAGCATTGTGCCTCTACTATTCCTACTCATTGAATATGGCTTGTATGTGTAGCTTGGTAAGGAAAGTAAGTAGGCATATTTGCATCACATATATTGCTAAGTCAAAAGAGTAAGCCTTAGGAGAATTTAATTCAAAACTTTTTGATTCAAGACTAGTGCATGTGTGATGGAGGGGAACTGGATGTGGATACTTGAGATAACTCCTTTTTGGTATAATCTCTCTTTCTTTTTGCAGGGATGAAACATGGCTACTTTTCTTTTCTCTCTTTTTTCCCCTCATGCTTATGATGTAAGCATGCTTTTTTTTGTAGCCATGTCTTCTACTCCCTTTCTTTGCAATGGATTTTGAAGAGAGTGCTAAACATGAATAACATGGAGTTTCTCTTTTTGTTGTGGCATG
Source organism: Tuctoria greenei (assembly GCA_036927565.1). Classification (NCBI taxonomy): domain Eukaryota; kingdom Viridiplantae; phylum Streptophyta; class Magnoliopsida; order Poales; family Poaceae; genus Tuctoria; species Tuctoria greenei. The sequence continues at coordinate 95,573,074 of JAYESD010000005.1, forward strand.
GTGGATATGATGGACGTTTTGCTTACTTCTAGTGTAGAAGTATAGCATGTGCAACTGAAGTCTTGAACTCAAAAAGAGTTGAATGATTTCTCACATAGGTCTATACTAGTTTGACTAGGCTCAATGTGAAAGCAAATAGCATATGCATAAGGTTTTGTCTATGTATGGACATCATATGGCTTTGGTAGGTATTTCCAATCAATTGAGGGAAACTTAAATCTTTTTAGAATTTCTCCGGAAATCTAAGTTTTACTATCAAACTAGGACTAGCAGTCCTATTACCAATTCTATTCTTGCAACAACCTAGAATTAGATTAAGCTTTTGCTACCCAAAACTTCCAAATTAAGGTAAAAGTATTTCAAACCAATGAAAGCAATATTCGGAGAGAAGCAAGTTGTAAACTAGAGAATTAGGAAAATAAAACAGAGCAACTATTCATCATTTCATCTATGTGAATTTTAAATCATTCTTACCGCACATCTTCATTTGATGAAAGCAAATCTAACCTATATATATATACATATATATATATATAAATATATATATATATTTAAATGCAAGGTGGATGATGGATGGATGGAAAATAAATATGCAATGGATTATTTGAAATAAAAATGTAGTGGGTGTGATACAATTTACCTCAAGTAGGGGTCCTCCTCCAAGATTATTCTTGATCAAGGTCCATGATAGTGGTTGAAACCCTAACAACTAGGTAAGCCATGAGTTGGCCTAACCTTGTTGCAGCATGGCTGTGAGGATCGAATGCCCAAGAGGGGGGTGAATTGGGCTTATTTTCAAAAACTAAAGCAATAAAAACATAACTACTAAAAGCCCAATTCCCTATGCAAACAACCTATGCATTCAAGTGAATAATAAGTTTGCGGTATATGAAATGCATAAGTGTAACGGGAAAGGAAGAGTGTGCAAACTCCTGAGGAGACACGAGGACACAGTGATTTATCCTGTGGTTCGGCAAGATCATCAAGACCTTCCTACATCCATGTAGTGGCACCCACCAAATGGTATAGCCACTCCCAAGTCACCGAGACCAGGGATCTTCACTAAAAGTCTCTGTTCGCCATCTCCGGCAAGGTGGAGCTCAAGCCGTTTACAAGTTTGATCTTTCGGGCTTCCACAACCGACTTGGCAAGCTCTGGAAGGCTCTCTCCAATCACCGACTGATACACGGTGAATGCAATCACCAAGAGACACTCCCTTACAGCTCTCACTAGACTAGAGACTCCAATCACCAAGAATGGAAGCACACAAGCATCAGCTCTAGTAAGTTCTAGCCTATCTCTTGGTGTACAAGTGGTGTAAATGATGTGGAAGTGGTTGCTCAACGTCTTGAATGCTTGGTAATGTTTATAGTAACTCTGGGCATCAAGACTTTTTCGAAATGACTGGTTGAAGGGGTATAAATAGCTAGGTTCCACGAGATAGCCATTGGAAAAGTAGGCTGACATCACTATTCTGCAAACACCGAATGATCCGATGTCACTGTGTCAGATATGACCGTTGATCGACCGATGTTGTATACACTTCTACATCGGATAATCCGGTGACACTTGATCCAGAATGGTCCAGAAATAATGCTTACTGGAATGATTGACCGATGTGTTATAATTGTACATCGGATGGTCCGGTGTTACACTTGGTCCACGGAAATTGCTTACTGGAATGATCGACTGATGTAACACTTGCTTCATCATCGGATGATGCGGTGTTTAATCAAGTCTGAGGTCTTTTTCTGCTGTTGAGCCAACTCGACCGATGTAGTGTTTTCTGGATACATCGGATGATTCAGTGAGTTGATTTTGTATGCTTCGAGTTGTTCTAAGTGATTATTTTGGAATTTGTTCGAGTGACCTCTTAGACATTGGTTTGAAATGTTCTTCTAATGACGACCAAGTCTTGAGTGCTTTCATTTTTGATGGAATAATTTGGACATATGTGCTTTTTCTTTTAGTCTTCATGAAAATCGATTGACCTCGTAAAATAGTTTGTTGAGGGGTCTCCAATTGTATCCAATGTGCAGTAGATGATATAAATATAGAGTCCATTAAGTGTGATGAATTATATGAGAGACCTTGCATCCACAAACTTATTAGTGATATTCAACGGTTGTCATTAATCACCGAAACCATACCTTATGGGGGCCTAGATGCTTTCAATCTCCCCCTTTTTAGTGATTGATGACAACACAACGAGTAAAGCATAACAGTAATGAAATTAAGAATACGATACTCAAAAGGATATGCAACAAGTACAGGATCCAGCACACGAAGCTCGAAGGTTCAAAAACAATCAGTAACTCGAAGGCTCAAAAATGATCAATAAAACATAAGAGAATTAAGTGGCACACGTATACTCAAAGATAGCAAAAGAATAACAAAGCTCCCAAATTACAAAGGCTCCCAAAATAAATACTCCCCCTACAACTAGGACTCCTCCTAGGACTATGCTATCCCTCCCCCTGACTCTGACTCTTCTCCCCCTTTGGCATCAAGACACCAAAAAGGGAAGCCGAGTGCCTAAGGATCCTGAGCGCTCGGGGCGATGACAAACTGGTTGCCGTTGGGGGTGCTGTCGTCGGAGCTGCTGCCTGCTGCTGCTGAGGCTGGAGTGAAGGAGACCGGTGCTGTGGGAACTGTCGTCGGTGCTAAGGGTGCCTGCTGAGTCTGGACTACCGGTAGCGTGGCACTTACAACCGAAGCCAGAGTCTGCTGAAAGAGTGTCGAAGTCGGCAGGGGAGAGTGACATGCTGGTAGTCAGTATCGGTGTGGTCGGCACTGGAGCTGAGACTGGTGCTAGAACAGGCGAACTTGGAGCTAGAACAGGAAGCTATGAGGGCAGGACAATCCCGGTCTGAGTGTAGAGGTTGCTGATCAACCCCAGGATACCCATCATGGCCTGTTGCGTCTGCTGTTGCTGTTCAAGAGAACGTTGATGCATCTAGTCAATCAGTCCAGTGAGCCTGTCAGTGTCCTCTTGCCTCTCGCGGGCTATCTAATGCTGCATCTCTTGCTGCTGCTGCTGGAGCTCCTTAAGACGTGCAGCCTGCTCATCTCTGGCCTGCTCAGCTGCAAGCCGATCCTGTCGCTGCTACTCAACCATCTGCTGAAGTAGAGAAGTAAGCTCGGATGGCTGAGAGACCAGTGCCTTGGACACTGGAGGTGGGGTAGGAGGTGGTGCAGTCGATCCTCCAGCCTCTGCGTCGTGTTGCCTGGGTGAGGGAGGAGGTGGGAAGTACTCCTCGACACTGTCACTAGTGTCACTCTCAGACCAGATATGCTGCAGATCCCCTCCCTGTGCCTCAGCCTGTGCTAGGATCTCGTCTTCCTTTTCCATGTCTGACCAGTCTTCTTCAGAAAGTCAAGCTCGGACCTGACGCTCAACTGGGCGACCAAGGCGGCGGTCTCCAAGAGCTAGAGCACGGTAGTGTCCGAACCGAGTGACGCTCTCATCAGTGAGACTGTCATGCACGGCAGATCCCTCTGGAGCTAACAGGTAGAGCAAGTGACTGATCCAGTGGCCAAACACAAGTTGTCTCATCATCCCAACTCCATAGGCGATAACATCCTCCATCTCCTAGATGAGGATATCCACGATGTCGGACTCCATCCCGTTCATGACATAGAATAGGAGGGTCTACTGCAGACTTGTGAAGTCCTCAAGGTGTCCGGACCTGGGTAGCAACGTGCGGCGCAAAGCAAGGTTAACAGTACGCGCACCCGGAGTGAGTAGAGCAGGTACCCTCGGCTGGTCAGGTGAGAAGGGCTGAGCAAACAGTGACCGAATCTCCTCAAAAGGTGGTGCCACACCTCCAGTGAGCAGCCTCCTTGGTGGGTCAGCCTGTCCATATACTATCTCGTCTAGGCAGGTGTCATGGAGATCCACGCCTAGTAGCTGTCCCAAGGTCTGTCGAGTCATATGGTGATGCTGGCCCATGAACATTAAGTCAATGGATCTGTGGCCCTCTGAAACGTAGAGTGTGGCATAGAAAACTCTGACCCAGTCCTCCACGTAGGCACTCCACTGGAAAGACATCAGCTCCACTAGCCCTTTGTACCTCTCAAAGAAAGGGCAAATCTCAGTCCCGCCTGCAAGTGCGAGCTAATCCAAGTCAAGGAAGTTTTGCTGGAAAAGCTTATAGCCCCGACGTCCGTAAGTCTCATACAGCGATGCCTGTGTCAGGGTCCAGATGCGCCTGTCCACAAGTGGCTCTCTGGGCTGCGAGAACCACTCCTCAAGCAGAATGCTCCATCGAAGCTTCCTGAGCTGCTTTGCCTTCAACTTCCTGTAGTCAGTCAGACGGACACCCTCACCAACCCGGACATTGGTGTCCATCTCATAGACGGCTCTCTCGGCCGCTCTGTCCTCCTGAAGCTCAGCTGCAGAAGGTCTCTGTCTTGAGGTTGCAGCTGGATGACCTCCACGGGTCTTGACTGAGCGCCGACGAACAAGCGGCACCTCAAGATCCTCTGACTCCTCTGGCTGTTGTGGCTGCCTCTGTCGGGCTTCCCAGATCCTCTAGGATCCTCCTCGGCCATGCTCTCGCTCATCAGCGGCGCGACCGGCCATCTCAGCTTTCTTCATCTCTTCCGATAGCTTTTGTTTCTTCGCTGCCAGCTCCTCAATTGACTTTCCCTTGCCTCTCTTGTCACGGCCCATATTGAGGAGAAGAGGGATGGCGACGAAGATGCGATCGCAGGCTAGGGTTGACGACGACGAATGGTGAATGTGTGACGGCGTGCGGCTGGGCGAACCCTAGCGGCGAAGAGGGGCAATGGCGCGACGGGGAGCACAGCAACCCTTGAGGGTGGCGGCGGCGTTGAGGGAGTGCGGCGGCGGCCGAAGCGCAACGGTGCTGAGGGCGGCGGCACGGCATTGAGGGAGCGCGGCGGCAGCCGGAGCGCAAGGAGTGGCAGCGCTAGTGGCGCAGAGCGCGACGGAGGAGCAGAGGGCGGTGGCGCGGTGCTGAGTGGGGTGGCGATGGCGAATGGGGCGGCGACGGTGCGCGGCGGTAGGGTGAGGAGTGTGGCATCGGGGAGAGAGAAGAGAAGAAAAGGAGAGGCGCTAAATAGGTGGGGCTCGAACCCTAGTTTGATTTTAACATCGGATGATCCGACGTCAGTTGAGAGGGTGCATCGGTCGAGTAGTATAGTAAGGGTATTCCAGAGGCACCTTCATCATTGGATGATCTGACGTGGAAACAATTATCATCGGTTGAATTTGGCACAACTCTAGAAATGTGAACATCGGATGCTCTGATGTTTCTCATAATAAACTCATCGGTTGATTTGACTTCCTGTCTGAGTTGAACCTTGCACTTAAGCACAAACTGATCCGATGATGCTAGTGCCCTAAGCATCGGATAATCCGATGACTATAAAAGATCAACAACAGCCCATATATGTCCTTTGACTTAAACAAACAAAGGAAAACACAAGTCTTAAGACTTTTTGGGCAACCCCCAACCCCTCAAAAAGACTTTAACGCTAGTTGCCAATAACTTGGCTAAGCCCTAAAGCAAATAGAACACCGGAAAGATCAAGGAAAAAATCCAAATAAAATGTAAGGCTCATGCTTTGTGAGCTAGAGTATGAAGACTTCTATCTCTTTAAAGCATGTTCCTTTAGGCATTAACACACCTAACACTTTGTTCTTTCCACATCACATGAGTTGAGATATTGCATTTCCAACAAGTTTCTTTCTCATGAAGTGGGTTCCCCTTTGTGACAATCTACCGTATGCAATGACAAACAAATTTTAATGCAGGATATTAAACGTGAGTGCAAGTCTATATGGCAGGCATCATGCAAGACATAAATTAAATCTAACTTGCCAAATTTGAACCTTTCAAAGGCTTCATCAGGGAGAGCCATTCTCCATGTCTTGGGAATACTCAAAAGAACCGCCATCTCAAGCTAACCCTTGCTCGCCCCTATCCTTTGAAAGTTAGACAAGACCTATATGTGATGCATTCTTACATGACCATGGCAACTTACATGACGTTCGGTGCATCTAGCACATTTAATTCACTCCTTAGTCTAGAAAAGGTTTTCTCATCAAGTGGTTTAGTGAAGATATCCGCCAATTGTTCTTCGGACCTAACACCTTGCAAGGAGATGTCTCCCTTATCTTCATGGTCCTGCAAGAAATGATGGTGAATATCAATGTTCTTAGTGCGGGAGTGTTGAAAGGGGTTTTTAGCAATCTTAACCGCACTTTCATTGTCACAAAGGAGAGGCACACAACCAAATTTAACACCAAAGTCCAAAGGGTTTGCTTCATATAAAGAATTTGGGCACAACATGCACCGGTCGCTATATATTCCGCTTTCGCAGTGGACAAAGCAACGAAGTTTTGCTTCTTGCTGGACCAAGATACTAGGGAACGCCCAAGCAAGTGGCAACCTCCGGAGGTACTCTTGCGATCCACATGGCATCCAGCAAAGTCCAAATCCAAGTAACCCAAGAGATGGAATTTAGCACCTTTGGGGTACCACAGGCCTACACTTGGGGTATGCTTGAGATACCGAAGTATCCTAAAGACCACCTTCCGATGCGATTATTTATGTGCCACTTCAAAGTGAGCACACAAGCATACACTAAACATGATATCGGGCCTAGATGCGGTAAGATAAAGTAATGAACCAATCATAGAATTGTAATTAGATTGGTCAACAGGTTTACCATCCTTATCCGTGTCGAGATGACAATTTGTTGCCATTGGAGTACTTCTTGAGCTACAATCTCCCATCTCAAATTTCTTCAAGAGGTCCTTGGTATATTTTTCTTGATAGATGAAGGTCCCTTTCGAAGTTTCTTGATTTGAAATCCAAGGAAGAAGTTGAGCTCTTCAATCATCGACATCTCGAATTCCCTAGACATCATTTTACCAAACTCATGGCTAAGAGCTTCGTTAGTTGAACCAAAAAAATAGCATCGACATAAATTTGACAAACAAATAGTTCTCCATCGATGTCTTTGGTGAAGAGTGTAGTGTCCACCCTCCCGATCTTGAATCCATGCATGATCAAGAAATCTCGTAGTCGTTCATACCACGCTCTAGGCGCTTGCTTGAGCCCGTAGAGCGCCTTGTACAACCTATACACATGATTAGGATTCCTTGGATCTTCGAACCCGGGAGGTTGTTCAACATAAACAATCTCGTTAATATAACCATTAAGAAAGGCACTTTTCACATCCATTTGATAAAGCTTTATATTATGATGTGAGGCAAAAGCAAGAAGTATACGAATGGCTTCTAGTCGAGCGACCGGAGCAAATGTTTCTCCAAAGTCTAGTCCTTCAACTTGCGAGAAAACCTTGGCCACAAGTCTTGCCTTGTTGCGGATCACAACACCGTTCTCGTCTTGTTTATTGCGGTATACCCACTTTGTCCCGATGACGTTCTTGTCCTTGGGTCACTCCTCCAACACCCAATCTTCATTGCGGATGAAGTTGTTGAGTTCTTCTTGCATGTCCATTACCCAATTTGGATCTTGGAGTGCTTCCTCAATGCGAGTGGGTTCTACACATGAAACAAACGAGTAGTGCTCACAAAACGTAGCGAAATTGCGAGAACGTGTACTTACTCCCCTTGATGGACTTCCGATAATTTGATCAATCGGATGCGCCTTGTAGATGCGTCCATGCCTCATAAACGGTTGTGAAGCACTTGGCGGTGCGTGTTGCTCTTCTTGTGGTTGGACTTGATCATGGACTTGTTCTTCTTCTTAATGTTGTGTGGCTTGTGAATCTTGTGTCGGCAATGGATCATCTTTTTCTTCTTCGTCAACTTGAGGTGCCATTGATGTGTTGATGTTGGAACTTGAAGCTCCCCCTTGATCATGGCTCTCCTCAACTTTAGGCTTGATGTCTCCAATGGTCATGTTCTTCATAGCTTCTCGTAGAGGCTCATCATCTATTTCATCATGACCAAAACTCTCTTCTTGGGAGCCATTAGTTTCATCAAACTCACCATCATAACTTTCCTCAACTAAACCGGAGTTTGGTTGAATACTCGATATGCTTTTGAGCTTGATGCATAACCAAGAAAGATATCAACATCACATATTCTTTCAAACTTACCGAGCCTTGTCTTGCGGTAGATATAGCACTTGCACCCGAAGACTCAGAAATAGGAGATGTTGGGCTTTCTCCCAATGAGAAGTTCGTACGGGGTCTTTTGAAGTAGTCGATGTAGGTAGACCTGATTTGCGGCATGGCACGTCGTGTTGATTGCTTCGGCCCAAAACTTCTCGGACGTGCCATAGTCATCAAGCATTGCTCGTGCAAGAGTGATGAGAGTCTTGTTATTCCTTTCAACAACACCATTTTGTTGAGGAGTGTATGTGGCTGAAAATTCATGTTTCGCGCCTTCACAATCACACCACTCCCCATTGTTGTAGTTCTTGAATTTGGTGCCATTGTCACTCCGGACCTTGATGATGGGAAGTTGAAATTCCCTTTGGGCACGTTTAGCGAAGGTCTTGAACACTTCCGGAGTTTCACTCTTGTCACCTAGAAACAAAGTCCAAGCATACCGAGAGTAGTCATTAACTATAACAAGACAATAGAGATTACCACCAAGAATTTGATATGTGGACGGTCCGAAGAGGTCCATGTGGAGCAACTCAAGTGGCTTGGAGGTTGACACCATTGTCTTCATCAGGTGGTGTGAAGCAACTTGTTTCCCGGCTTGACAAGCGCTACAGAGCTTGTTCTTCTCAAATGTGACATCCTTCACGCCGGTCACTATCCCGAGCTTGAATGACTTCTTGAGATTGCTCATTCCAATGTGAGCGATGCGTCGATGCCATATCCAACCCAAACTCATCTTGGTGAAAAGGCAAGTGGTCAAGCTAGCATCCTTGTCGGAGAAGTATACTAAGTACAGATGTCCATGCTGAAACCCTTTGAAGATTAGTTCTTTGCTCGTTTCACTAGTCACAACAACATCATTCTTGCCAAAGGTGCACGTTAGTTCAAGATCACATAATTGTGAAATATAAAGCAAATTGAAACTAAGTGACTTAACATAAAACACATTGGAAATAGTTAAATCATGTGAAATTACAATCTTACCCAACCCAATTACCTTCCCCTTAGAGTTATCACCAAAGGTGACTTGTTCATGATTGTCAGGGTTATCTATGGAGGTGAACATACCATCATTGCCGGTCATGTGTTGAGTGCACCCGCTATCGAGTACCCAATGCTTTCCTCCGGCTTTGTAGTTCACCTACACACATGAATTCAATTTTTGATTTTAGGCACCCAAGCTAACTTAGGTCCTTGTATGTGTGATACAAGTGTTTTTGGGACCCAAAGTTGCTTGGGAAGCTTCCCCTTCATGCCCTTCATGTCCTTGCCGATGAACCTTGCCTTCACCTTGTCATCTACTTTACTCAAGAGATAATAGTGATCATCAAAGGTAGACTTGTAGTTAGTAGGCAATTTTGGAGAAGGCCGATGACTGGTGACCTCGTAATGTTGGCAATAAGAACCAACTTCCTTGATGAAGCTCGTTTTAAGCTCCGATGAGGGCACCTTTCCTTTGTTAGGCACCAGGAAGGATCCAAATCCTCTCTTGTTGAAGGCCTTTGCTTGTTGGAAGAGGATTTCTTTGTGCTTGACTTCTCCCTTAGATATTCTTGCCACACTAGTGCGGAGACTTTCAATTTCATCCAACAAATCCTTCTCCCTAGCATTCTCTTTCAAAGGCAAAGACTTATGCAAGACATTAGTGGCATGAGAAACAATAGATGCCTTATCATTACGGGTTTCATTCTTTATAGTTTTCAATTCTTGATCAAGTCATAGGCAAGGTTAAGTACTTGATGCTCTTGGATTAACTCATTGTGCTTTCCCAAGAGTGCTTTGTGTGCTAGGTCAAGCTCATGATGATCTAGCTTGATTTGAGCCTTATCCTCCTCAACTTGCTTGACATGATATTTGAGCGTGTCATGCTCCTTAAGTATGCTTTCATACTTGTCAAGCAAGTCAAGGTTAGCATGAGCTCCTTCAAGAGCCTTGACCTTACTCTTTTCCCTTTTAATGATAGTGTGGTATTAATTTATCAATGAAGCTAAGTCATCGGGGGAAAGCTCATCATCACTAGAGTCATCACATACCTTTGTGTTACCTTTTGCCATGAGGCACATGGGAGGTGGACGAAGAGATGAATCATCATTGTTGGCAATGGCAAGGCCGGCCAAGCTCTCTTCTTCAATTTCACTCTCTTCATCACTAGATTCTTCGTCGGTGATCCATTCATTTGCCTCACACATGAACACCTTTTGTGGACCTTTTCTCTTCTTTGGAAAGAGTTTTGCCTTTTTGCCTTTGTCATACTTCTTCTTTCCAAAGAATCTTGGCTTGGTCTTGACCTCTTCTTCACAATCCTCACTATCCTCAATCTTGCGATGCTTGCCCTTGTGGTTCTCTCTTCTTTTGTCTGGTTTTGGACAATCATAGAAGATGTGGCCTTGATCACCACATTTATAGCAGGTCTTGTTGTCATCTTTTCTTGGTAGAAATGCTTTCTTTTTGGGATCAAAGGTGTATCCCTTCTTGGCAATCTTGGAGTTCAAGCGAGAGAATTTTCTCATTATCAATGCAAGCTCATCATCCTCATCCTCACTTGATGCTTGCTCTTCTTCACTTGAGCTAGGCTCGATCACTTTCTTTTTCTTGAGATTTGTTCTCTTGTTGGAAGCCTTAAGAGCAATTGTCTTTGAAGATGATTCCTCCATCATCCCAAGCACACTCATCTCATGAGCGTGAATCTCTCCAATAAGTTCATAAACTTCAATGTGATCAAGAGATTCCTTTTGAAGCATGGAGTTGATGATGTTGTACTCTGGCTTAGGAAGGAGCATAAGAATCTTGCGGTTCATGAGTCCCTTTCCAAGAGAAGCAATATCAAGAGCATTAATTTCCTCAATGAGAACATTCAAGCGAGAAAACATTTCATTGACATTTTCACGAGGTAGCATTTTGAACTCATCATACTTGGCCTTAAGCATGTGATACTTTAGTTCTTTAACACGAGAAGAACCCTCATGAATTTCAATCAAGCAAGCCCAAATTTCACAAGCCTTTTCTTTGCTAGCAATCCTAGCGGACACATCTTGACTAATGCATTCGTAAATAGCATTTCTAGCCTTTGCATCCCACTTGATTTGATCACCTATATAGTTATGCTCAGCAAACCCCGCATTGGTCACTTCCCATACCTCGGGAGCAATTGCCTCTAGATAAGCACGCATACATGCTTTCCAATAGGCAAAGTTCTTGCCCTCGAAGATGGGAACCGAACCCCCAATCTTGGCCACTTTAGCTCTCTAGCGGTGAAGCTAGAATGATCCAATAAGCGGCCTTGCTCTGATACCAATTGTGAGGATCGAATACACAAGAGAGGGGTGAATTGGGCTTCTTTTCAAAAACTAAAGCAATAAAAAACTTAACTACTAAAAGCTCAATTCCCTATGCAAAAAACCTATGCATTCAAGTGAATAATAAGTTTGCAATATATGAAATGCATAAGTGTAACGGGAAAGGAAGAGTGTGCAAACTCCTGAGGAGACACGAGGACACGGTGATTTATCCCGTGGTTCGGCAAGATCATCAAGACCTTCCTACATCCACGTTGTGGCACCCACCAAAGGGTAAAGCCACTCCCAAGTCACCGAGACCAGGGATCTTCACTAAAAGTATCTGTTCGCCATCTCCGACAAGGTGGAGCTCAAGCCTTATACAAGTTTGATCTTCCAGGATTCCACAACCGACTTGGCAAGCTCCGGAAGGCTCCCTCCAATCACTGACTGGTACACGGTGAATGCAATCACCAAGAGACACTCCCTTACAGCTCTCACTAGACTAGAGACTCCAATCACCAAGATGGAAGCACAGAAGCATCATCTCTAGTAAGTTCTAGCCTATCTCTTGGTGTACAAGTGGTGTAAATGATGTGGAAGTGGTTGCTCAATGTCTTGAATGCTTGGTAATGTGTAGCGTAGCTCTAGGCATCAAGACTTTTTCGAAATGACTGGTTGAAGGGGTATAAATAGCCAGCTTCCATGAGATAGCCGTTGGAAAAGTAGGCTAACATCACTGTTCTGCAAATACCGGATGATCCGATGTTCTCCCTTCAGTTGTCATCGGTCGAATACAAATTAGCTGATGTCACTGTGTCAGATATGACCATTGATCGATCGATATTGTATACACCTGTACATCGGATAATCCGGTGACACTTGATCCAGAATGGTCCAGAAATAATGCTTACTGGAATGATTGACCGATGTGTTATAATTGTACATCGGATGGTCCGATGTTACACTTGGTCCAGGGAAATTGCTTACTGGAATGATCGACCGATGTAACACTTGCTTCATCATCGGATGATCCAGTGTATACTCAAGTCTGAGGTCTTTTTCTGCTGTTGAGCCAACTCGACCGATGTAGTGTTTTCTGGATACATCGGATGACCCGATGAGTTGATTTTGTCTGCTTCAAGTTGTTCTAAGTGATTCTTTTGGAATTTGTTCGAGTGACCTCTTAGACATTGGTTTGAAATGTTCTTCTGGCGATGACCAAGTCTCGAGTGCTGTCAATTTTGATGGAATAATTTTGACATATGTGCTTTTTCTTTTAGTCTTCATGAAAATCGATTGACCTCGTAAAATAGTTTGTTGAGGGGTCTACAATTGTATCCAATGAGCAGTAGATGATATAAATATAGAGTCCATTAAGTGTGATGAATTATATGAGATACCTTGCATCCACAAACTTATTAGTGATATTCAACGGTTGTCATTAATCACCGAAACCATACCTTATGGGGGCCTAGATGCTTTCAATGGCTTTGACAATGTAGGGTTGAGTGTTGATTGTTGTGTTGCCTCCCATTGACACCATGATTGTGGTTGAATAGAGTGTTTCCGATGTTGATCATCCGCACATCAGGGTCTCCATGTGTTGGGTGTGATTTGTCATTCCTTGGCTAAGATAATGATAACCTTTTAGATCCAAAGGAATGGCGTGCACTCAACATACATTGAGTATGTTCGTCATTCTTTGGCTAAGGTGTATCATATCTTTTTGCCATAAGGGAGTGACATGTGCCCAACATGCATTGTGTATGATCAGTTGTTCCTTGGGTAAGGAACAACATACCTAGAACCACAAAGGAATGACATGCACTCAACATGGGTTGAGTGTGATCTGTTGTTCCTTGGCTAAGCCATGACATACCTTTTAGCCACATAGGAACAACTTGCACCAAATATAAATTGGGTGTGATCTTGTCATTCCTTAGTCTTGGTACATCATAACTCTTAGCCACATAGGAATAACTTGTACCCAATGATGGTGGCAAATCCCTTGAGCTTGAATGAGTGCTTAAAATAGTTGAGAGCATAATGCTCTCACCCATTCGTGGCAGCTCATTGGTTGCTCATGGAGGGTTCCCATTTTAAATCTCTAGCCTCGTATAGTTATGATTGTCCTTCGGGCATTATTTCTGATAGGTAGCAACCATCCTCATTTACTCCTTGGCCAAGAGATGTTGAAATGGGATCCTCTAGGGATCCCAGCAATCAGCTTCTTGAATGCCTGCATAGTAATATTACTCCTGCAAACTTCCTCTCTTGAATAGAGAGGGATTGTTAGCTCCCGATACTTGTACAAATGAACGTTCGGGTTAGGTAACCGAACTTTCATTTGTACATACGGGGAAGAACAAAAACAAAGATGCATTGGTTCCAATGTCAAGTGTATCCATGATCAATGTGTTATTCATTGATAAGAGTGGATCTTTATGGATAATTCATGTTGCATATTTTCTAAAGCTCCTACTCATAGCAATGCATGTGATAGAAATACACTATATGGATCCCTAGACCTTTTAAAGTTTCTAACCATCTTAGCTTTCAAGAGCAAATTTTTATCATTTAGACCATGACAAACAAGATTCTCAATTTTATCCTCGTGAACTTCACTAGGAATTTAAAATTTAGTGACTCCTCCAAAAAAATGCAATTCAATTTTAGAGCAAGGATATCACTTATTCCTAGGAGTTTGAAATCTAGGGACACCATCTATGCATGAATCTCAATTAAAAATTATGGCTGTCACTATGCCCAAGTTTCTATATGCCAATTCACCCATTAAGTCATGCCCAAAAGTTTTATTTTCTAAGCCTCGACAAAAATGACTAAGTTTACAAAACAATTCTTAAGGGATTCTAGGTACTTCTTTGAGATTTTTCCAAGTAAGGTGGCATTTCCTTTTTGAGATCCAAAAGTCAATACCCACGCTTACTCTTGTGAGGATGCTTGAGAATTGAATGATGAGGAAGTGTCAACCTTCCTCACAAATGCAAGCAAATACATTCAATTCTATGGCAAACCAAACAATGAAAAATTCTAAACTCATACCTTATTTGGGGATTAGTTGGTGACGAAGGTCTTTGTGTGAGAAACTCACAACCTTGATTTTTGGTGTAGGCTTGATGGTTGATGTCAAATGCCAAGTTGAGGTTGGATTTGGCGATGGATTTGGTTCTGGCTCCTCCATTGGGTCATCCTCTTGAACATTTCTCTTCCTCAAACTCAAAATGAGTTTGAAGGAGAGAATTGTTCTCAAATCCTCCAATGGTGACTTGAGCTTGATGAAACCTTCCACTTTCTTGCTAAACCACCTCTTCACAATTTTGACCTAGCTGCATTTTAATCGGGAACACACAAAACAACTCGAAAACAGGTTACGTTAGCCAAAAGCAAGTTGAACCCAATTTTCAAATTGTCTTGCTCAGCTTGAAATAACTTGTAAATGCAATGAGGGTCAAGGGAAATCTTTTTGGTTTGAACTAGGAAGATAAATTCAAGTGGTCATGCACGTACTTCATATCAAATTAAATTTCTCCCCTAATTCAAATTTTTAGTTTATGATGGTTGGAAATTTTACTTTCCAACATGCAAGTGTGGAATTTCAAACTTGCAAATGCAAGGGTTGATGCAATTTGGAAAACAAATATGAGATAACTACCAATTAACCTATTGGCAAGTACTCACCGAATTTTTGAAGTCCGACGAGTAGGACTTACCTTCGTTCTATTTAGCGTGATGATTTGTTGTCCAATCCCAGAGTTGAAGATGTGGACGATTTCTTCTATTTTGACAGGCCAAACTCATTTGGCTGTCATTTGGACATGTGGGCGACATGGTGGCCCTAGCCTCTCCCCGTTGTATTGATATAGACATGTTGTTGTAGCGACGGGTTCTCCCTCTTGAATTTATTCCTTCATGAGCATGGTGAGGCTTTGTCCTTCTTAGGGGTGCCACTATGACCATATTGTTATTCCATTGAATCAACCCATACCTTGATCATAGATCAAAGGCTTCCTTGGGCATGATGACATGTGGACTCCAAAATCAAACAAGAAATGCTTCATCCACAATGTCACTTGCCCTAGGTTGAATGGGTTTGGTCGAAGTGTGGGAATCCCAACAAGTGATGTGGGAAATCTTGGACTTTGAATGCTCCCTAAGTTCTTGTCCTTAGCTAAGATCTTCATGTGAATGTTGTCTTGATTTCTGCTTGGCCAAGGTACTTCAAGGTAGGCTAGTTGAACTTAAATCCCTTGGAAAGCCATAGCCTCCTTGAATACAAGGGTGATGTTAATTCCACCCTTGACCTCCTTGTGAATGGTAGCCATTGGAGTTGTTGTTTCAAAAAGGTCCTCATGGGTCTTAGGGAATCAATTCCCACGCGTCCAATGATGATGTGGATTTTCATAAATCATGTGAATATCCACGACTAGGACTATCCAAAAAAATCTCCAACGACTTGGATATTCATGACACTTTAATGGGAGGTGTAGTTCCATAACTAGCATATCCACCTTGTGAAGTGGTGTGCATGACAAGCTATAGGAACTCGAGCATTCTTCAATCCACCCCTTGAGTGGAGACCTTCTTCTCATCCATGATGAAAGAGAATAGGACTCCTTCAGCTCCAGCATGTGGTCATGGATTGGTGGAGCCAACCCATGACACGAGTGTTGGATGAAGAGCCAACTATCCACCCCATGGTGGAGGCAAACCAAGAAGAACTTCTTGGAGCCTTCCCCAAGCTTGGGTATGGATGACTTTGGCTCCTACTGAAAGCTGAAATTCTTCCGCAAAAAGGCAATGGTGTTGCCTAGCGGACATTTGTTGAGGTATGCCTTGAATCATCTTGTAGTTGAGCACTTGCGTCCTCGTTGGCCATCCCATACAATGGGTTGGCCAACACTACCCTGTTTTCACACAAAGGAGAAAACAAACATGGGTAATCCTGCCTAATAACTACTAGTACCTATAGCTTAATCACAAGTGATAGCTATCCTTCACTTCCTTTGCCTTCCCCGACAACGGCGCCATAAATGCTTGTTGACAGCTCCTAAGGTATACTAACAAATCATCCCCGGCAACGGCGCCAGAAATGCTTGTTGGTATTTCTTAACACCACAGATCATCTCCAGTAAAGAGATGAGATCCGCAAGCGCACGGAAGATACCGTTGTAGCATTTCACCCATGAGTATTCCCAAGGGTATCGTATTTATCCCAAAGGAAGGCAATGGAGTAAAGTATATACTACTATTATGGTCAAGCTATGGGATACTGATCCATTATCTGGACAGGGGTAAGTTGATAATAGGGGTAGCGTGACACACACCTAGGCAATATATTCTAAAGGGTAAAATGGGTCCTAGAGAGAGATTGGATTGAGAGTTAGAGAGTTGCTCCTACAATGCTCCTGATACATATACATAGCCTAAGGTAGATACTAATGGTCATGTCAATGAGGAATTCCTATGCAATGCTATTCAACACATCGGGCACGGGCTTACCCCTAACAATACTAGGGCGACTCCCGCCAAGAGCCTGTGGCATAGCCGAACGTGGAGGATTACAAAGGACAGATAGGGCTGTCACCACCTATTGCCTACCTCTTCAATCCGTGGGTCTACGAGACAACCAACGCTACTTAAATACCCTAGCACCATGCTAGCATACTAAGCAAATACCTTAGGAGCCATGGCACAAGCCATCCTAAGGTAATGACTAACCTAAACATCATTGAACCAATGTTGAAGCATAGCATAAGTCATTTATATTAACATAATCATATCATAACTACATAGACTATAGTGGGGGTCTATAGTGCTTATGACCATAAGATGTGATCATGAGAGTGAAATCATAAAGACTATACCTTCCACATACATGGACTCCACAATCAAACAAGAAACGCTTTGTCCAAGTATACGTATAAAAGAAGACTAAAGATAATATCTTTATTGAGCACAAAGTCACAAATACAAGAAGGAATACATAAGCCATACCTTTCCCAATGTGGAATTGGGAAGAGAGGCTCCTTCTACTCCTTTCCCAATTTGGACTTGGGACTTGAGGCTCTCCTCTCTACATCCTAACTCTTCTAAGGACTATGGAAGATAGTGTATACAATAGAATGATGATCAAGTGGTGTGTGTTGAGGTGAGGGGTTGGGGGTCCTATTTATACTAGTGTTGAGGTTGGTTCCCGCCACAAAAAGCGTGTGAATCAGTCACCATTGACTCCAGGGAGCTGGGAGGAGCCAACACATGGAGGCTGACCGAGTTTGGTGCAAAGACCAGGTCGGTCAACCCCCTGGTTCGGCCGACCTGATCATTGCACCGTTTCTCGTGTGCTTTCTCTAGATCGCTGCCAGGTGGGTCCCATTGATGTATATGGTTGATACACCATTGGATCTCCTCGAACACTTCTGTTTGTGGGCCATTTGATCCATGGGATGCCACGTGTCATCGCTTGATTGGTTGGGATGATATTTTATAGGATTGGTCCCTCTACATTTCCTCATTTCCTGCATAAAATGTTGCATACACATATTTCTCCAAGTCCAAGTGGAATTGGGTTAGATAGAAAGGTGATGTGTGCAAGAAATGACAAATCCTTCACATAATTGAGTTAAATTCACGGATGAAATTGGTATATAACAGCTGTCAACAGAGCCTTCGGCTGCTGAAGCAGCAGCAAATATAGACAACAACAATTATAGATTTGCACATATCACAAATTTGCAAAGTAAAGTACATTAAACAGCATACAAGGTGCTACACACATTCACAAGTCCCATGTTCTTGCACATAATAAAGTTCATACAAGGCAAATGAGTCAAGACAACGAAAAACACATTAGTTATCGGAACCTCCACCACTCCCACTTTGTCTAATCGCACCTTCACCACTAGCACCTGCGTTGTTCAAATCAAGGAAACCTTCAACTGCATCTGGTGTTCCTTGACGGGAAACCTGCAATAAACAAATACAAGTTTACATGGTTACTTACAGTGGATATGTCAAAATCTCTATATTGTCAAGTTATAGAATACATAAGACATACATTAGAGTAGAGGATAAAAACTTAAGAGGATCAAAACTTAACTAAAAGCATGAGATGATCAAAACTTAACTAAAGGCGTGAGGATCAAAACTTAAAAAAGGCAATATGCATAGCCATGAGGAGGATCAAAACTTTACTAAAAGCATGATGATGATCAAAACTTAACTAAAAGCATGATGAGGATCAAAACTTAACTAAAGACTTGAGGAGGATCAAAACTTAACAAGACAATATGCATAGCCATGAGTAGGATCAAAACTTAATTAAAGATATGAGTAGGATCAAAACTTAACAAAGAGAAGTCATACCGCTACGAGTGAAGGTGCTGATGGTTGAGGTTGCAATGGACCAAAAGGCATATGCGGGAAAACACTCGGATATGGTGACCATCCTGGATGATTTGCGGTCAACATTGACATAAATCCTTGAGGAGGAGGAAAATATGTCTAACCGCTCTCAGAACCCTATAAAAACTATGATTAGTATTTGAATTGCAACTCAAATTAATAAAACATGCACTTATACCTGAGATGAGGGACCAGCAGGAGGACGAGGCGGGCCATACTACCATCCCATGCCACCTTGGCTCTCAGAACCTTGTAAAAACTATAATTAGTATTTGAATTGCAACTCAAATTAATAAAACATGCACTTATACCTGAGACGAGGGACCAACAGGAGGACGAGGCGGACCATACTTCCATCCCATGCCACCTTGAGGTAAGACCTGAATCAAGTAATATTTAGTGTTTATCAAACACATACTATGGTAAGTATTATTGGAACTCGAATGAAACAGACATATACATGTGATGTTGGGTCAAATTGAGGCTGTGGCATACCGAACTGAGATCCGATATTACCATGAGACGAGTATTGCATCAATTAATTTATAAGATCTAAAGTAGAACTATACAATTCCTAAATCTCAGTAAATTGCAAAATTATTAAGAATACATGTTACCTGATTCATACATAAATTATGTATCAGTTTCTTCATCTGGTGCATCTCCTCCTGGGTGCATCGCAATTCATCCCTCAATTCATTATCCGTACTAGACCTAGACCGAATAGAACTAGTAGTGGAGGCCCGCTGTTTAGCATAAGCCGCGCGGTCCACATATCTGTCTCCTAACCCAATTCTATAAAAGATGTAAGTGTTTCAGAGAGTTCAGAATCATTAAGTAATCAATTAACCAAAGATATGTGTACACTTACCTCCCATGTGGTAAACCTCTGCCAGCTTCATACGCAGCAGCCACATCAAACGGCTCTCTGACGAAGTCCACGTCATCTCCACGTGTTTTCTTTAAACATGTAATATAGCTTTGCTGCAATACATTTAAGTGACATGTAGATATAATAAAAGAGAAATGAACTTGATTGATAGATTTAACGAATGGTGATCATACATACCAATTTTTGTGTTGACGCCTCTTCACTCAACAGCTCCGGGTGATTCGGGTCTGGACCTCTATGCCCCTTAACGTATACCTCTATAAAAGAAGGAGACACAAGTTTCAGCTGCCTGCAATAGAAACATACATCATTTTAATCAATATAATTATTTTAAGCAATGTAAGTATGAAGGTAAGTGTCCATACCATCCTTTGCTCAGTCCGCACATATCCATCTGGCCCAAAGAAGTGTGTTCCCGACTTGCTCTTCCGATTTCTTCGATTTCTATCCGATTTCTCTTTGAAATCTTCTGAGGCCCAATACTCGCACAACCATTCCCAAGCTTCCCTGTCCACACATATCCAATCTACACTACTATCCAAGTACTCCTCCTTAGTCAGGTGCTTTTTGGCTCCTGCTTTGTTTGTCATGTGCTGGAACAACTTTGTCTTGTAATACACGATCACAACTTTGATCCGTGCATCAGAGAGTGAATCCTTGGTACGTCTACGTGCAGCATTCTGCAAAACCTGAGCTGCATAAGCCTGACTCAAACCTTCCTCCAACCGATAGGCATCCTGCATACAAGAAACAATTAATGACAATCAAAGAAAGATGCAATTTAATTGAGACAATGAAACATACTTACCCAGAACATGTCCCAAACTTTGTCCTGACAATTATCCGAATTGCCATATGGTTTCAATGCGTAGTGATCCCAATTATGTGCCACAAATCTTTGACCGCCCGTTTCAACCATTCCGGGGAAGCAATAATGAATGGTGTTTCCCAACTCCGTGTTAACTACCCTTCGATGCCCCCTCCCACTCCAACCTAGTTCAACCCAGCACCTAGTACCCTTGGGCCTAATAATTATCCGCTCATCCAAGGATTTCATAGGAGTACACAGAAGGTGCCTATGCAACCTGTAAAAATAATAATAGTAATTATTTGACAAGAAAACCAATAGAAAATGTATAATAAACTTATGTATTAATCTGAAACATATTACCTAAAGGGGCATTGATCGGGACATCCTAACTCATTTAACTCTGCCCTTCTTGCAAGCCTGGCATCTCGATCGGGATCATCACCCTCTTCTTCATTGCCCTCATCACCACCCTCAGAGGAGGTCGAACGCCCAAAGGCCCCCTGCGCACGATCACTCGAGTCTGCTCCTGAACCTCCTCCTTGCTCCGACGAGTGCCTACAAGCCTCTGCCTCCTCCCAGTACAACTCCTCGTAAGTGGGGCAATGGTCAGGCACCTGTGTCGGCTGCGAACCTCGTGCTGGCTCGCTCGATTCCTGCTCTATCAGACACCCCAAGAGCTGTTGCTGCCTCTGTGAATTTATTACAGAACCCTGCAAATACGAATAAACATGCAACGATTAACTATATAGAAAATTATGATAATGAAATGAATTCAAAAATTAACAAGTACCTCAAAAAGACCTGTGCGCTCTGAACCAGTATTGGGCTGAGACGTGGATGACGAAGATTCACTACCCTTCTTGCCCTTCTTCATCTTTTCCTTGATATGCTTGAACATCTGCACAAATTTTAAAACAAATGATTAGTGCACATGTTTCCTTTGATATTCAAAATAAGAATCAAAATATAAAAGAATGCGTACAATACAAATAAAAAATCATCAGCATTAGAATCTGCTTCTACCACACGTGCATTAAAATTTTAACGTATATCTTCTTCTTCACTCTCTTCGTCACATTCTTCTTCTTCACTATCTTCCTGAACTCTGTCTTGTTCTTCAATAATCCTTTTCTTTTTTTCAATAATCCTTTGTGGCTGCTGAGGATGATTTCTCGAAGACCCAACTGGTTCTTCAGACATCAACTCTAGCGTACCACTAGCTATTTCTGTGAGTCCTGTCCCACAAGATATCTTAAAATCTTCTGCTTCCTCAACTTCATCTTGGTAGATAGCGGCATCATCATCTTCCTGATGCTCTACGTACCAATCATAAGTACGAGGGTGAATTTCACGGTTTACTTTATATACAACCCACCAATTTTTGAAACATGGATGAGGATAACTTAAATGGTACACTTGTTCTACTTGATTCGCAAGTACAACATTGTTGTTATGAGATGTGTATCAGAGTTGTGGTTTACTTCTACCATTCCAAACTCATATACTCTCGTGCCCGATGTTGGATCAAACCATTGGCAGTCGAATATCAGAAGCTTCAACTCTTTCGAACCGCCAAATGTGTACTCGATTATTTTTTGTAGAACAGCGAAGTATTCTTTACTTCTCCACTACCCTCTATGGCTGTTATCATTACTCCGCTGTTTGTTGTGGCTGCTAGTGGGCGTTTTGCTTCTAGACTTGCCGTTCGAAAACGATATCGATTGATATCGTATCGATTAAATTCTCTTGCTTTCAATTGACCATGCGCCATCTGTCGCAAGTTATCAGAGATGTTGACATCATTCATAGACTACATAAATAATACAAAGTTAGCATCTTATGATTACAATGTGAACTATGATTGAAGAAAAAGGTAAGATAGGAAAATTACATGTTTACGGAACCAGTCCACAAAATTTGGTCCGCCGTTATGCCTCGCTGACGTAGCTTATCCAATTGACTTTGTGTAGGTTGTTGAGGAGATGTCCAAAACAAATTGTCAAACATTTGAAAATATGGTAACACTTCTTACATGTTGAAAAATATGTAAAGCATGGTATAGTTTCTTTCTGAATCCAAAATGTAATGAGAAGTGGCAGCTCCAACTCCTTTACCCTTCCAATGAAGTACCAGAAGTTCAGTCGTAGGTTGCTCTTCTACATTGTGATATCGTGTCATAGATGCATTCACGTTATTAGCACGTGAAAAGTATTTGCTAGAAAAGTTTGTAATCTCATTAGCTGCAAATGACTCCGTAATGCACCCCTCAACTCTTGCCTTGTTGCGTACTGTAGCTCTAAGTTTCTTTAGTTCTCTCTCTTAACTATCAATCCATCAGAACTGTGCAGGACCTGCGACTAACGCTTCATAAGGTAAATGTACAAGCAAATGTTGCATAACATTCATAAATCCAGGTGGGAAAACTTTTTCCATTTTACATACAAGCACAACAATTTCTTTCTCCCAATGTTGCATCATCTGCTTCGACTCTTCTTTAGCACAGATTTGCCTATAAAAGTAGCTAAGTTCAGCAAATATTTTCCACAAATCGGGTTTGAAGTACCCGTGGAACATTACAGGTAAAAGTCTCTCCATCATGATATGGTAATCATGACTCTTCAGTCCATTGAGTTTACCGGTGTTGAGATTAACACATCGTTTGATATTAGCTGCATAACGGTATGGAAACATTAGTGTTTTCATCCAACCAAATATTTGCTTTCATTCGTCTGGCTTGACACAATATGGAGCTCGTGGTCTAATTTCATTTCCACATGCATTTTGTATAACATCAAACATAGGACGATTAAAAATATCAGCTAAGTCTTTTCTCACACTCAAATTATCTTTGGTTTGATCGGTAAAATCAAAACAGATGCTTATGATGCTTTCAGCAAAATTACGCTCTTGGTGCATCAAATCTATGTTGTGCGGTAAAAGCAACGCTTTAGTGTATGGTAGACCCCAAAGAAAAGATATATGAGTCCAGTTATGTTCTTTACCATAACCTTCGAAAACACCTTATGCGATCTCTTTTAACTTTGCATGCCATGCCATTTTTTGTTCTCCTATCAGTCGACGAGGTGGTACTTTTCTAACTCTTATGCCTTTCCGGAATGATTTTGTATCGCTTCTGAAAGGATGGTTTGAAGGAAGGAATCATCGATGACAATCAAAGAAGCTGACTTTTTTCCATGCTTTAACTTGATAGCATCGGTGTCAGCCATACATATTGGGCAGCATAATTGTCCATGGACACACCAACTAGACCAAATACCATATGCCGGTAAATCATGTGCAGACCATAGATACGCAGCATGCAAAGTAAATTCACATTTCATATGACTGTCATATGCCTTCACACCTTGCCATAACATTTTTAGCTCCTCAATCAACGGTTGCATAAACACATTGATTTTCTTACCAGGATGTTTAGGACCCAGAATGATGGCCACAAGGAATATGTATCCTTCTTTCATGCACATGTTGGGAGGAAGGTTGTAAGGAATAATAAAAACAGGCCAACAAGAGTATGGGCTGCTATTTGTGCTGAAAGGAGTGAAGCCATCTACGGACAATCCAAGGCGAACATTTCTAGGATCTCTTGCAAACTCTGGATCAAAACGGTCTGGAGCTTGCCAAGCCGCACCATCTGAAGGATGTGTCATAATATGTTTGTCATCGTTTTCACGTTTCCCTTCAGAATGTCATCACATATGCTTTGTAGTTTCTTGGGACGAAAACAATCGCTTAAGCCTTGAAGTGATTGGCATGTAGCGAAGCTGCTTCATAGGTACTTTAGTGGTTATTTCCTATCCATCATCGTTTAGAACCTTCACATATCTAGAAGCTTTGCAATGCATACAATGAGTATCGTTGATGTGTTCCTTCCAAAACAACATGCAACTATTCTCGCACGAATCAATCTTCTCATAATTCATGCCCAGACCAGCCAAAAGCTTCTTAGAATGATATATGTCTTTAGGCATCTTATGATTTGACGGAAGGAGATCACTGATTAGATCCATGATACTATTGTAGCAATTGTTTGCAAAATTGAACTTCGACTTCAACGCCATTAGTCGTGTGACCGCCTGCAAAACTGTCACATTGGTGTTCTCATACACTTTTTCATTTGAGGCAGCAAGAAGGTTGTAAAACTTTTGTACCTCCTCTGGCTGTGACTCTTCATACTCTCTGCCAATGTCTGTCATCATCTCATCCATCCGATCGTCATCCTCGTTATTGTCTGACTCACTAGGATCATCAACCTCTCCATGCTCGCGCCACCATAGGTAAATAGACATAAATCCATATTTGCAAAGGTGTAGCTCTATTTCAGACTTAGACAAATACCGATGATTCCAGCACTTGGTACACGGACATTTCACAACATGAGAACCACTAGCAAAAGCTTGATTCACGAAAACATTTGTGATATCAGCCCATTCCCTAGTGTGCGCACCAGTTGAACTCCATCCATCATACATCACGTTACGGTTGTTACTCATTTTTCACATTATACCTTCAAAACATACAAATTGTTATCAGTTTATTATCATGTGAAGTGACAGCCCTTACAACCTAGGTAGATAGATTCTAAACCCACCCAAGAGTGACTGAGCGGAGCGTGCTCATGACGAGGCGCGAGTTCCGGATCTGAACGAAATTTCAGCAGCATAACCCCGCTGTTCTCCACTGCACGCCTGAAAATGGTGCAGCAGAGAACAACGAGGTTATGCCATCGAAATCTCATCCAGATCCAGACCCGCGTCTCGTCACAAGTCACGCCCCCCCCCCCGGTCACTCTCAGGCTATCCAAAAAGGGACAATTCCGAACCAACACGTTTCACATGTGTATCACATGTGAAACGTGCCGATTCGAAATGGGTATTCATTTTCTGTAGGATACGTTGCTCATTTTCATTTTGTAGTCATTTACGAAATAGGAAAGAGAATGAGAGTGAGGGGGAAAGTAGGTCAGAGTTCAAAGTTTCAAGTCTGGGTCCACCATCCACTTGAGTCTAATTGACCACCTTCATTGTCGTCGTACACCTCCGTGCTCGTCTTCACACAAACATTACGTCTAGAATCATCGTGCATTCATGCACGGTATGCCGTATAACAAGTTAAACATGCATTGCTAATTCATCAACTAGTAATCAAACTCATATACCTACGAGCTAAACAAATAATCATATGTCATCTTAATAACTATATATCTCTAGCTACATTTTAGAAACTAACTCTAACTAAATAAGAAAACATTCACTAATCGGAGAAACATAATCATCAAAAAATAATCATCCACGGTGCAAGAAATGATAAGGCAAGATTTTACCTTGGGTGGTGGGGGGCGCTCATGCGACGCGGCGGCGGTGCTCTCGGGCGACACGGCGGCGGCGCGTTCGGGTGACGCGGTCGCGGAGGCGCGCTCGGGCCACGCGGCAGCGGCGTGGCCGGGTGTGGTCGGGCGAGGGCGGCGGCACGCGATAGCGAAAAGAGGCGCGGGCAGATTCTGTTGCGCGCGGGATGAGGCAAAAGGAAAACCTAATACGAGGCAGGGCCCACACCTATGAATGTCGGTTTCGCCACTGAGGCTTACGGCTTTAATATGTACGTCAGTTCCTTCAGCTAGACCGACGGTTATACTTATGACTGTCGATTTTTTATTCCAGACCGATGATTATAATTTATATACGTCGGTCTCTCTAAACCGACGCCTATAGTTTCACTAAATTCGACGGCACCGACGCCTATAGTTTCCCCGACACCCTATTGCCCGTTTCTTGTAGTGGCTACACATGAAATACCACGTCCTGATGCATCCTACGCCCCTGCCCAGTCTCATATTCAGATTACTACTCCATTCCTTGGATCAATCCCATGTGAATAAGTCCTAGCCATGTGAGTAGATTCCAACTACTCGACTTCTACCGAATCCTATACAACATTTAGCATAGCATAGTCTACACGATGACTTAACAACTACCCAAATACTCCATGGGGTGATCTGGTCATGCATGTGGATTTTCAATCACCTTCGCCCTAAGCACATAACTCACCCTAGACATAGGTGATACAAATCAAAATTTTGTAATAGCGCTTAAGTGCAAACCGGGACTTGCCTGGCTGCGAGATGGTATCAAAGTTAATCTCCAGAGGGATGACTTCAAGTGCTTCGGGTCCTCTGGATCTCGGCAACTAATCGATATGTAAAGAATAATGC
This sequence comes from Tuctoria greenei, assembly GCA_036927565.1. Lineage (NCBI taxonomy): Eukaryota > Viridiplantae > Streptophyta > Magnoliopsida > Poales > Poaceae > Tuctoria > Tuctoria greenei. The sequence continues at coordinate 95,599,818 of JAYESD010000005.1, forward strand.
AAGTGAATCAATATTGATATTATGATATAGCTCAAAGGAAGGACAATTTAGTATATGAAATTAATCCCACTGGTTTCGGAAATTTTGCATAGTATACTAGGCACTATGAGTGAGGTTCTGGCAAAAATTGGGATCAATTATTGGAAGTCTCTGTTGTATAAAATTCAATGAACCTAAACACTTCCCATAATTTTGAGGAGAAATCTGTAGCTTTAACATGGCCAAGACATGGTTTCCTGTTTATAGGAGTCATGATCGATCAAACAAAATTGGTTTCTTAATTTTCTAAGCATTCTACTGTGAGATATTGAATTTACAAGTTTGGACAATCTGCTGAAAAGTTTTTGGACATTTTGGAATTTTCAGGTACACACAGATTGGAAACATAATTTGGCTATACGAATCAACTCAAATGGACCTGAAACTTTTACTGGGACTCAAGGGAATTATTTAGAATGAAATGGCCAAGTTTGAGATTTTTTGAATGAATGGAGCACCAATAATTTGCTTTATGGAATTATTGAAGACTAAGGATTTTCATACAGATCGAAGTGCACCACTTGAAACTAGAGATCATCCTGATTCTAAAAACATTTATTGGGAATTTTTGGACAAGAATCCTAAGAGATATTGAATTTCAAAGTTTGATGGAAATCTGAAATTAAAACTGAATTGGAAAGTTTGAATCATCAAGGGGGGCCCACGGGTTTAAAATCCACCAGTGGGATTCAAGCCACACGGGGAACACATAGATCGGGGTTGTATCCACACGGGATCCCAGAGCCGCACCAGATCCGGGCAACGCGCCCCTGTGGCTGACAGCCGAGACCCGCCCGGTCATCCCCTAACTCGGGCAGGCGGCGCCGAAAATGGCACCCGATGGTGCCCAACGGCGGCGGCCCTCCGGTGGCAGTTTCAGGGCAAGGCAGCACCACCAACTCACTGCCCCTACCTAACTTTTGATGGAGAACTCGATGGTGCAGTCCAAACCAGCGATAGGTGGCCATCAATGGCGGTGCGACAGCGGTGGGCGGAGCTAGGGTTGCGGCCATGTTGGCCGGGCCCTACGGTGCATCATTTTGCATGGGATAAACTCCAAATTACTCCTTGATTCATGTAGAACACGAAAATGGGGTCCAAGAGTGATGGAACAACAGGAAACAATACGTTGACGGTGAGCCGGCGAGCTGAAACTTGGCGGCTAGAAAAATCGAAAATCTAGCGTGGTTACTCAATGGAATTCCATGGTTTTTCTTCAAGGGTGTGCGCCAGGACATCTAGAAGATAATTCATCATGGCCACGTGGAATAATCATACATAGAATCGGAGTTTTATCGAAGACCTAACTATGCTCATATGTTGAACTCGTCGGGAAAATAGCTATTACACGAGCTAGGAGGGACGACGCGAGCTGAAACTTTGAGAGCGGAAACTATGTGTGTTGGCGCACCTTTTGTCTCCAAGGACCATGGTGAGAAGATGCTTGCATCACTGGGGCGTCGAGGGAGCAGAGGGTGGCCACTGAAAAACAAAGCACAGCAGCCGAAAAGTCCCCTTGTCCACCATTGGGGAGGCTCAAACTGCGCAAGGGATTGATCATACAGGTGCGCAAGACGTTGGTGAGGAAGTAGAGATGAAGCAAAGTGATCAAACCCAAGTACCTTGGCTTGATTTGGGTCAGAGATGGAGGAACTAGTGGTGTTCCAGCTCCTGTGTGATGAACTGAAGCAGAGTTGAGAAAATTTTGTCTCTGGTGCTTGGAGAAGAAGATTAGGACGTGAAGATCTTTGGGTTGCAGCTTGATTCAACTTATGAAGCAGGCAAGCAGCTAGCTTTGTGGCATTTGCGTGCCGTGAGGTGTTGAGCAGAAAAACAGGGGAAGAGAGTCTTTGACAGGTGGGTCCCACTATTTTCATTCTCATCTTCACCTATGGACAGTCAATTCACTCACCAAAATTGTTCCGAGATTGCTAGATATTTGTGGGGAGTCCAAATTAATTATGGAGAGTTTGATTCTGAATTCATATTATTGATTTGACCAAGTTTAATTCAAATTCAAACTTGGATTTGAATTTGAGTGGAATTCAATGTAGCTATTGAATTAAATAGGAAACCATGTTCAAAAATTCTGAATGTTTGCAGAGGTACTATTTGGAATATTTGGAAATTATTGGTGAACTCAAATTTCTATTTTTGTATCATTTGAACATCAGACAATTTTGAATTTTGAATTCTCTCCATTAGGGTTTGAAATCATCTGATCTTCCAGTTCCTATTTATTCTTTTCACATTCAAAATTTTTAGTACATCTAACTGAACTTTGCACTATGAAAATTTGGGCTTTTATATTTCCCCTGTCTTATTCCAAAACAAGGGTGTTCTACACCTTCTCTCATGCAATGCTTCATATGGTGACATCTTCAAACTTGCTTGATAGCTATTGTTATAGGAAATTCAGCATATGGCAGACTCTTGTCCCAACTTCCTTCATACTTTGGTGAACAAGCTCTTAGCATATCCTCTAATATCTGATTTTTTTCTCGGCCTATCCATCCGTCTGAGGGTGATATGCAGATCTGAAACTCAATCGAGTCCTCATAGACTCGTGCAGCTTTTGGCCGAACCTTGAGGTAAATTTAGAACCTCTATCGGACATTATCTTCTTGGTTACTCCGTGTAAGCACACTATTCATCCCATGTATAATTCTGCCAACTTCGCTCGACTATAGGTAGTCTTGAGAAGAATGAAATGCGCTGATTTCGTCAATCGATCCACAATAACCCATATTGAATCATAACCAGCTGAAGTGCGAGGCAAGCCAACTATGAAATTCATACCAACTTCTTCCCACTTCCATTCCAAATCTTCAATGGCTGCAATAATCCAGCTAGCCTTTGATGTTCAGCCTTGACTCATTGGCATACATCACACAATACGACATATTCAGCTATGTCCCTCTTCATACAATCCCAACAATAGAATGTCTTCAAGTCCCTGTACATCTTTGTACAGCTGGGATGGATAGAGTAGAGTGAGTCATGTGCATCCTTTAGTATCAACTGTCAAAGACTCTTGTCATTAGGCACAACAATCCGTTTCCCAAGCAATAGAGTACCTTGGTCGTCTTCATCAAATCTGAATTCCCTCCCATCTTGGGTCTTTTCCTTGATTTCCTGGATTTCCCTATCCCTTGTTTGGCCTTCTCTTATTTATTGCTCCAGGGTTGGATTCACTTCCATTGCTCCCATCTCATTTACGAATCCATGATCCAACCGTTCAAACTCCTAGCATAGCTCGGGTGGCAACTCCTAAACTGTGAGTTGGTGGCTTGCTCCCTTTCGACTCAAAGCATTAGCCACTATGTTGGCTTTTCCTAGATGATAAGTGATTCCCACATCATAATCCTTGATGAGCTTCAACCATTTTCTTTGCCTCAAATTCAGATCCGTTTGTGTAAATATGTACTTGAGACTCTTATGATCTGTACAAATCTCACATTTATGACCAAGAACATAATGTCTCCAAATCTTCAATGCATGCACTATGACTGAAAGTTCGAGATCATGCGTAAGGTAATTCTGCTCATGTTTCTTCAATTGCCTGGATGCATAAGCTACTACTCGGCCTTCTTGCATCAAGACACAGCCAAGTCCTTGCCTTGAAGCGTCGCAATAGATATCAAAGCTCTTGCTCACATCTGGCAATACCAACACAGGTGTCATTGTTAACCTCTTCCTTAGTTCCTCAAAATCGTCCTGACAAGCTTGAGTCTACTTGAAAGGTTTCTCCTTCATTAACAGTTCAGTCATGGGCTTTGCTATTTTGGAAAAGTCCTTGATGAACCGACGGTACTATCCAACAATTCTAAGAAAACTCCTTATTTCCTTCACATTCTACGCCGGTTCCCACTATAGCACATCTCTAACCTTTCCTGGGTCAACTAACACTCCTCTAGAGATGACATGGCCTAGGAATGATATCTCTTTCAACGAGAAGTGGCACTTGTTAAACTTGGCATACGATTGATGCTCTCGTAATTTTTGCAAAGTCAACCTTTCACTCTTCGAGTAGATCATGATGTCATCAATGAACACTACCACAAACTTATCCAAATACTCTATGAAAACCTTATTCATGAGATACATGAAGTATGCAGGTGCGTTAGTGAATACAAATGACATGACCGTGTACTCATAGGATCCATACCGTGTCCTGAAAGCTGTTTTGGGTTTGTCTGACGGTCTAATCATCATATGGAAATATCTCGACTGAAGATCAATCTTAGAGAATATTTTGGCTCCCTTCATCTGGTCGAACAAATCCTCTATGCGAGCAACGTGTACTTAATCTTGATTGTCACCTCGTTGAGAGACCGGTAATCCACACAAATTCTTTGGGATCCATCCTTCTTATCTATGAAAAGTACTAGGGCTCCCCATGGAGACGAGCTTGGGAGTATAAAACCCTTCTCTAACTTCTCTTGAATCTACTTCTTGAGATACGCTAATTCCTTAGGAGGCATCATATATGGCCACTTTGCTATAGGTGCAGTTCCAGGTATTAAATCCATGATGAACTCGATGTCACGATCAGGTGGCATACCTGGCAATTCCTCAGGAAACACGTCTGGGTACTCACGAACAACTAGAATTTCCTCCAAGGTTACTCCTTCTGCATGATTTATCATTGCCTTCTCGGTTGTTGGCTGAACTGCCTTAAGTTCTATACTGACCCCTTCGTTTGTCAATTGCATCGTCCGAGTAGATAATTGAATCACTCTGTTATGCTTCCTTAGCCAATCCAATCCATGTATGATGTCCAAACCTTGGGAATTCAGGACTATAAGGTTGGCAAGGAAATCTACCCCCCTTATGGAAATACTTACTTTTCGACATACTATATTCGTCCTCATCTCTCCTCCAGGAGATTTAACCAACAGAGTATACATCAGGTATGATATAGGCATGCTATGCTTTGCAACATACTTTGATGAGATGAATGAATGGGATGCTCCAGAATCAAATAATATAGTCGAGGGGTTAGAGTTTGCAAGAAACATACCAATTAAAACATCTTCAGCTTGCTAAGCCTCTTCTGCAGATACATGGTTCACTTTGCCACGAACAAAATTTTGTGGTCCTTGATTGCCTTGAGTTGTTCCTCCATTGGGCCTTGGATTCTGCCTTGAAACATTGTTCATCTGACCCTGTCCTGATCTTGGGCATTGATTTGCAAAGTGTCCCACTTGACCAAAAGCATAGCAAGTATTTCCACCAGTGGCGCCCGCAAAGTTAGGGCGACTCTGGTTTTGAGCATAAGCAGGCATATTTGGGCGTAGCGCAGGCTGCATAGGTAAGTGAGGCACTTTCATGGGCGGGTGTTGCTGCATTGGCTGTTGCGGTCGCGGTGGATAAACAGGGCGGTATGCAGTGGCGGTTGGGTTGTAAGAGGGTGCAGCAGGCGGTGCATAGGGAGGATTGATAGTGGTTCCTTGCGGCTGTCCCTGATATGGCATCTTCCTCTTGTGATCTAGCTCCATCTCCCAAATCTTGTTCTCAACCACAATATCCTTGTCAACCATCATCTAAAAATTTGAATAGTCAGCATTGAGCAATCGAGCCTGAATTTCATTGTTGACACCTCTCATGAACAGACATTGCTTTCTGCTATCAGTGTTGATGTCTTCTGGGGCATATCTTGACAATTGAGTGAGTTAATTGAGATATTCACTCACGCCCATCCTTCCTTGCCTGAGATTTTCAAACTCTTGTCTTCTCAGTATCATAACTCCCTCTGGCACATAGTGAGAGCAAAACTTCTCCTTGAATTTAGCCCAGGTGACCTCTCCTAATTTTCATGGGCATTGCAAAGAGATTCCCACTAGTCTGCAACATCTCCCATCAACTGCTGCGAGGCAAAAAGAATCTTCTCGCTGTGACTGCACTGGACATTAGCAAGTTTCTCCTCCATAGACTTCAGCCAGTCATCAGCTTCCATAGGATCTATAGCTTGAGCAAAGGTAGGAGGCCTGGTCCTCATAAACTCCCCCAAATGATTGTGGGGTGGCGGGGGTGGTTGTGGTGGCGGCATGTGGGGCTGATTGTTGTTGCCAGCTTGCAGCTATCCCATAGTTTGTATTATGGTTTGCATGAGATGGTTCTGCATAGCCAATAGTTTCTCAAGGTTCATAGCTCCCTGGGCAGGTCCCTGGTTGTTCTGAGGTGCTTCATTGTCCTCCTCCTCACCGTTGGCACTCCTCTGGTTGCGAGTCATCGACATCTGTTAGTGAAAGAATAGTAGATATGGAAGAATTTAGAATTTGGGAAGAAATGCCCCAACTATATGCATCAAGGTATGGGTAACTAAACAACTCCTTTATTAACACTAATAACCCTATTAGAGGATGTGGACAAGGATCCCACAACTCTTTACTATGTGCGTATGTGGACAAAACGCTAAACGTCCCACAACTCGCACTAAGCACACAAGCATAAGCACACTCTAAGAAAATTATGCACACCACACTAAGTATAACACATATGATCTAAATGCTTTTCTAGCTTTTAAACGGGAGATCTAGTCTTAATTATGTGAGTCGTGGCTGTCCTGACCGTAAGGCAACGACGGCGGCGAGGCATACATGGGCGCATGACAGGGTGATTTGGTCGTCCATGTAGGCACTGGAGAGATTGCTAAACCACTTATCTCCACGGTGGCACGGACTTCCTCTTGCTTCTCCATGTTAAACAACTTCTTATGGAGGTAACATATCTCTTCCATGGTATCAGCATAGCGATTTCCCAAGTTCACCAATACTTCCTGAGATATGTCAATGGCAACAGAACTGATTTGAGCTTGATCTTGTGGTCTTAAGACTTCCCTTGTTCATTTCTTGTGTTGCGGGTGCAGCGCAAAACTAGTAGCTCCAACCTGCTCACGATAGATGTGGCATAATCTAGTAAGTGTGTCCCAAGCGACATCATCAATAGATTGCTCCTTGGTGCGTCTCCATGTGGATGCAAAGTGTCGGGTAACCACCTCATCTCTAGCAAGAACAGTAACTTGAGCTCTCCATTCTTCACTTCCATGGCGAGGAATCCTCTTGACAAAATATTCCGGGTGCATCTTGCATAAATCAAGAAACTCCTTCAATTGCCTAGCTGCAATTCCTCCATCAATGCCGTCAGAACAGAATTCTTGGGCATCTCGGTAAACTATGCATTTGTCCTCCTTTCTGGCTTCACTAGGTTGTGATGCATTCCTTTGGACTTCGGGTACTTCTTCTTGTGCAGCGGGTTCACCCTCTTCCTTTGGTTCCTCCTCATCTTGGGCTTCATCTTCATTCCCCTCATGTGCTTCACCTTCCTCTTCTTCACTTCCATAGGTTTCCACCGTCCCCGGATCTTCCTCCTCATCATCATCATATAATTCCACCATCTCAGGGTCTTCCTCCGTCGTGTTGGAGCGCTCATGGTCAACTTCTTTTGCGGGAAACGAGATGGTTCCACCCTATTGGGCTGGTTCCACCCTCGGCTCCTTGTGAAGCCTAAGCTTCCTTCCAAAAGGTGGCAAACGAGCTCTCTTGCGGGCTGTCATTTTGGTTTGAGCCATCTACAAGAAAACATGAGAAAAATAGAGGAAACACAAATATCAGTTCTGAAATTGCAGCAGCCATAAATTAAGATGAGAAGATGTGCATTTGCTCAAAAAGAAGGGAAAAATAGCAAAAATTTCAGCAGTAGCAAAAAGCACAGTTTTCCCACTTTATATAGCCAGTGGAAGGCAAAATTGTGCAAAAGAGGCTAATTTTGAATAGGAAAGAAGTCCTAAGTGAATTGTGCTGTCCGTTCTTCCTAGGCATGCGTTTTACGATCAAACATGGCTCTGATACCAATTTGTGACACCCGGTTCCTAAAATGAACCAACTGTAATGCATATGTGTGCCCAGAATGTTTAACACACATACACAAGTGATTCGCAAACGATAAACAGATAATAACCATGTCTCGAAGAATAATACTAATAATAGTACCTTATTACAAACCAAATAGTCTCGAATACAAGCTCTAAACAACTGCAACGGAAAACATAAAACACTAAGACTCCAAACTCCACAGGCAAGCTTGATGGTAACACGCGCGCCTAGTACTCCTCAAAAACTATCTGGTACTCCACATTGTCGCTTGCGTCTAAATTTGTTGGGGAAATACCAAGGGTGAGCACATGTTGTACTCAGCAAGTGTGCAAAAGTATGACATGTAGCTTAAATAAGGAATGGTAATAAAATGGCTAATTGCATAAAAGTACATTTAAAACAAGTGAAAATGCAATTATATGTTCATTAAGTGTGGTCCTTCCCTAAATAACCCAAATAACATCAATTTCAACTTAAATAACCAATACTAGCAATAATAATCCCTAATCAACTCATAACTGCTCATATGTCTCAATTTCATCAATTCCATATACCAAAGTCGATTAAAAAACCAATACCAACTCCCAATCCCATTTCAGCCATTAACCATGTTCAAGGTCCATAACTCTAATCATGTGAGGGTCTAGGTTGCTCATAACTTGGAGCATGGCTATAATGATAGTTTTAAACACACTCTGCAGAGTTTCTACCACTTTACCCACAAGTTTGTGATTTCATCACTGTTTGATGACTATGAAATATCAATTATGCCATCTCACACTTCCTTAGGTGTGTGGCCGAGAGATCACAAAATAGCCTTTACAATGTGATTACTAGCATATTTAGACCCCACTAAGGTTTCACCGGTGGTGATGTCTCCAACTGAGCCCATCCAACCAAGAGCCCCCTCTTGAGCCATTCAGATCCCAGGGTAGTCCCACCAATATCTACAAACCCATCCGACCACCCCTTCCCCGAGCATTCTTAATGGTCCAAATGGTACTGGCAAAACACTAATTAGTCAGCTAAGCCACACCCATACTTGGCCCTATGGTGGCACTGCATATCCTGGATGGTCGCTCCACGAACCGGTCCTTAGGTCTAAAGCAAGCAAAACCACCAAAACAGTCCAACCCATTCTGCATAACTGGCTTGCTCAGATCACTGGGCACCATGTTTCTAAAGGTCATTATTATTATCAATTCTCATCATTAAAGTGTTCAATAGTTCATAATTAAGTAAAATGGTTATTTCCCATACCCAACTAGGTATAACGAAGCAAAAGTGTAAAATACCGTGCCCGACTCTCTACATTGTGCTCAAGCGACAAGGGTGGTCATACAAGACTAGTAAACTCCTACAATTGGGTTTTCCCATCAATTTAACACAAGCATGCAATTCTGCAAACAAAACATTTAAAACCCAGATCAAAACGATCAAGGACACTTGCCTTGCTCTTGAGCTTGGTTTGGATCGAAAGCTTAAAAGTTCTGGTTTTGTAAGTCCTCAAAAGCACTTTCTACAACGAGACCTTCTACTCCACGAGACAAACATGCAAAATAACAATTACAATCAAATAATGCTCATATATTACTCAATACGCCATGGCATGCATGATTAATGCAATTGTGAGGTAAAACTTGTTAATGGGTTGCTATTAATGTTTACTAACTAGTTACAATGGTTCCTTACAAATTTGAACAAATTTGGAATTGATTTGAGTCAATTTGGATTTAATTCAGCATTTACAAATTTAGACACCGGACAAGTCTAGTATAGGGGCCATACTAGTCTGCCCTATACAGAATTGTGAATTTAGGGTTTTCTCTTCAGCGACAATAGGGGTTTAATTTCACGTGGAAAAGTGGATGCAGAGGGTGTACCACGTATTTAGAGATCCAAAGATCATGTATTGGGTGCAACACTTGATCCTTGACGATTAGGGCTTGATGAAGATGGATTGATGAAGGTTTGATGATGAAGAACATCGATTGTCGAAAAGTTGACGAAGATCGATCCTGATTGAGCCTTCTCCCTCTTCTCCTCCTCCTCCTTGCTCTTGTGCTTCATCTTGACGTCGGCGCAAGGCTAAGGGCGGTAGCGAGGGTTTTCTCTCAAAGGTTGGAGAGGTGAGGGTATTGGGTTGTTTATATACGGGAGGAGAGATATGGTTTTGGGTGAATTCCAAGTGGAATTTGGTTGGGGACGTGTAGGGGCCGAGGTGGGGTCAAATTGGGCACCTCTGAGGTTGGTCACGAAGTTCTTGGGCCCAATTATGGCAATTACCCAACAACCAATCGTAGAAGAATAATAGAATCCGGGTTGAATTCAGCAGGCCAGACTAGTCTGCAATGGGTACCGGAGAAGTCCATTGTGGAACAGAGACATTTTTGGACAAGTCCAGTTCGGATGGCTAGACAAGTCCGTTTGGCAACAGAAGGGTTATCGGACAAGTCCGGGTGACTAGAAACAGACTGAAATATAGACATAATCAGACTAGTCCGCTCGAAATGGGACAAGTCTGGAAAAACATCAGAACCAATAACGGACTTGTCCGTGCTTTGTGCCGGACAAGTCCGGGTTCAAAAGAAACTGAATTTTCTGAAACGGAATAGGGACATCGTACTAGTACGGGTTTGGAGCCGGACAAGTCTGCTCCCTGGCGGGATTTAATTCCTGATTAGTCCTAAATTCATTTTAATTGTGTTCCTTTTTGGGTTGCTTTATGTTAAGCATGTATGAGGGTATATGCAATGCACAATGGACGGAAATCATGGTGTTACATGCTCTCTCGCCGTCGGCCACTATGACCGGCATCGGCGCCCACGCCCTGCTGCTGGTCACTTCAGTGTCCTCGCCGATGCGTCTCCCTCGCCCATCGCCGCGTCCCATCCTTCGTGTGCCTTGATGACCCTGCCGCTCACAAATCCCTGGCCATTACTCGCCCTGCCACAAATCCTCCTCGAGAGTTGCTCCGGGTGATCTCGGCCAGACCGAAACCTCGCTTTGTTAAGCGTCAGAAGTTTGGATTGTGCAGTACTGCACCTGCAGTAGATGCCACTCACAAGTGGACCCAATGTCTCACGGGCCCACATGTTAGTGGTAGCTACTGCAGGTGCTGATGAGATCATGCACATTATAAATGCACATATAAACATGGTATAGTGTTTATTTGTTTGGGATCCTGGCTCAAGTGAATGTGCTCGCTTATTTGATGGAGAACATGAAGATGTTGCACTATGTTGTCCACCACCTTGGCATCCTCCTTTCATGCATACAAGACGATTTGATGGCATTGCACATTTGGACCAACACATGAGAGAAGATGAACTTGAGTCGAGGAAGACTCCAATTTGAAAAGGGGAGTATGATGAGGACATCATTTCTATGGATACAAACAATATTCCATTGAACATACAAGATGAAATCAATAGAGTTCACACACAACAATTAATTTCAGAGGTGAGGTCGATCTTATATGTTTCCTTATAGGTTTTTAAGAATAAATTGCTACCTAATGATTTAAATGTGATTAGGATCCATGGAGAGGTTCAAATAGTACTTGGAGGAAGTCTTAAGGACGTGGAGGACCAGATAATAGGTTCAAAGAAAATGGAAATCGAGCCTAACTCAAAATCGTGTCCAACTCGGAGTCCAGGAGCAGTTCGCACTAAAATGGACGCCCATGACGCATATGGTATCCGTTTTGGATGTTTTACATATGCATGGAAAGGGGAGAGGATAACATTTCCAATGCTTCTGGTCCCATGTCAAAATTTCTTTGGAGTTGACAGGAATCATCAAAACAAAATCAAGTTCAGAATCTGTCAGGGTGTAGCACCACCGTATTGTGCCATTGGGTCTTGTATCAAGTCTGTGTTTTAGGGTTAGGTCAGAACCCCAACACCTCCTTAGACGTCCTCCAACCTATATATACTCCATGGTGGTCCCATAAACAATTGGATTTTTCTTAGATTAATAATATCGCCATTCTACGGTTTGTTGAACTCCAACTTAGCAATACCTTGTTCTTGCTTGTGTTCTCGATTGCACTTGCGGGGATTAGCCTTCTTGGCGAGGTCAAGTGTGTGCAGCACGTTTGATAACCAATGGACCGGCGGTGTAGTGATTGCAGAGGTATTCGAGCTGCTCGAGTGTCGCGGATCATCAATGTCGAGTTCTACACCTTAATCGACTTATCTATTACCTTTCAGAAGATCGGGCCTAAACCTTCTCATGAATTGGTATCATATTTCAAATTTGCCCATTGGGTAATTTATCTATCCATTACATTAGTTTTATTTTTCATACCTAGAGTTCACAAAAAACTTGCAGTTTAGTAGATCTGTTCATTACATTGTCCAAACCACATTGAGCCTTTGCAACTTTTGTTTTCAATTTGGTTTTATTGAGTTTGTGTCCGTGGTCGAGTCATAATGCTGTTTTAGAAAGTGTTTTTGTTCTTAGTTTGAGTTTTGCATTGTGTTGATTCATCCTTTTGAATCACGTCATCACGTCCAGGTTAGATTCATCCTTGTCCAGTTTGGTGTTTTCATCATATCTCACTCATACGAACTCGGATTTTGGTGTTCTTGTACTTTTTGGAAATCTTACAAAGTTCCTATAACTTTTGTGTTCATTAGTTGCCAAAACAATAGAGTTATCATGGTCAAAAGTGCATTAGTTCTGAATCTGTGCTTGACCTAGAATTTCTGAATAGTCTGTGTTTCGGGGGCAATATCTCCTATTGTTTTTGTCCAAAATAGGTCTTCCATATATTGAAATTAAATAGGAGAGATATATATACAATATTTCTTTTGTAAGTTTTTCAATTTGGATCCTCTAAGTGTGCATATTTGTCCTTGTAAGATTGAGTAGAAAATCTATGACAGACCTACGAGATATCTTCGATTGCTTTTTATTGTGTTCTTTTGCAACACATTATGAAAAAAGGTAGACAAAAGAAAAAGGCAAGTGGAAAACAAGATACAAAAGCCACACAAAAAAGAGGAGAAAAAAAAACAAAACAAAAAACAGAAGTGTTTGCATTCTTTGTGTCATCTAGTTTTGTCTCATGTCTTGCTGTCTTGAACTACTAGGAACACATTTAGGCCAGCAACTTTGATAAGTACTTTGGACACTTATTCAACTTTACTATCTAATTTCATTGTTGCTAATCCTTGCTACATATAAAGTGTCATCCAAGCTACACCTTACTCTTGAGCAGAATCGATACAATTTTGCAATCATCTCACGCTTTATTGGTTTCTTCATACTATCCTCTATTTGCCACCTGCAATCGGTAAGAACACTTGTAAGAGTGTGGTAAGACGCTTGAGAGTGTATGATTCCACTTTCACTTTGCCATTATCCTTTGTAGTTGATAGGGATAACATATTTTTTTTGTTATCTTCTATTTGCTACTAATAATGTCGGGTAAAAGCAAGAATCATGCATTATATGTTGAGATGATTGACATGATGAAGACGGCGATGGAGTTGCTAACTAAAAATCAAACATCAACCAAGGTTTCACATGACATTCAGAACACATTTACAACACCTTCCACAAGAAGTAATTACATTCTCCCATCTCTTCCTTCTTATGACGATTTTGGTTACGATGAATATATTGCTTGGGAAATAGAGTTGGATAAAATTTTTGGACAATGGCATATGTGTGAGAGGAGAAAGATTAGAAATATTGCTAGTGCGCTAGTTGATAGTGCATTAACTTGGTGGGACAACTTAAGTGATTTAGAAAAACCTCGAACATGGAAAGGTATGAAAATTCTTATGCGAGAAACTTTTGCTAATGCATCTAATTGCAAAGATGAAATACATGAATTTGAGAAGAATTTTCTTCTTGTACCTCCTCCTATGCCTAACTTTTTGCAGTAACATGAACAAATAAATGTAGATGCAAATGAGAATGAGGTGTTGAACAACTCTTCTGAATTTATTTATGAATCAACCCATAATGCATTTGAACTTCTTACTGAAAACGAGAGTAATGTTAATGAAGAATGCTCTACAGTTAACCAAGGTATGACATTTTCAGATGTGCTGAATTTTGCTACCAATCATGCTATCGATGAGCAGCAACAAGATGAACCTTTTCATAGTACACCATTACCGCTAGTAAATTTTCCTATTGAATCTTACAACAAAAAATGAGTTGTGTGCAGATAATTATATTGTATCTATGCTAGAACAACCAAATGAATTTGATACTTTGTCACTCCCTTGTGCTGAAATTAAGCATTTGATTCCAATTACATGTGAAAGGGATGGGCTGAAATTTTTGTCTTCTCTAGATACTTAGGGTTATATTGAATTTTACACTCTTTGTGATCTAGAAATCGTAGAGAAGAGGATATTTTACCAATCTTAATTGCCTTTGTTAAGTAGAAATATTTATCTTGCTATATGAAACTATGAACATATTGTCATGTTTATGGTGCATAAAGTTTACATATGTTCAAATGAGAAAGTTCTTTTTATGCTGTAACAACATAGTAAAGTAACTGAATGTACTAACGCTAATAATGTCTTGTCAAGTTTTTCTAGTATTTTTCCCTTGCAGTAGGGACAACAAAAGCATTATTCACTGTGGTTATGCATTATGGACAGCACCCATTGTACACCCAAAGCAAGACTTTTTGCTGGACATACGAGCAAGCTGAGGAGGGCTTGTCATCAATAAGGGGAGAATGATGAGATCATGCACATTATAAATGCACATACAAACATAGTAAAATGTTTATTTGTTTGGGATCTTGGCTCATGTGAATGTGCTCGCTTATTTTATGGAGAACATGAAGATGGTGCACTATGTCATCCACCACCTTGGCCTCCTCCTTTCATGCATACAAGAAGATTTGATGACGTTGCACATTTGAACCAACACATGAGAGAAGATGAACTTGAGTCGAGGACGACTCCAATTCAAGAAGGGGAGGATGATGAGGACATCACTTCTATGGATACAAACAACATTCCATTGAACATACAAGATGCAATCAATAGAGTTCACACACAACAATTAATTTCAGAGGTGAGCTCGATTTTATATGTTTCCTTATAGGTTTTTGAGAATAGATTGCTACCTAATGATTTAATTGTGATTAGGATCCATCAAGGGGTTAAAAGTGTACTTAGAGGAGGTCTTAGGGACGTGGAGGACCAGATAATACGTTCAAAGAAGATGGAAACCGAGCCCAACTCAAAATTGTGTCCAACTAGTTCGCACTAAAATGGACAGCCAGGACGCATACGATCTCCGTTTTGGACGTTCTACATATGCACGGAAAGGAGACAAGATATCCTTTCCAACGCCACTGGTCCCATGTCAAAATACCCTTGGTGTCGACGGGAATCGTTGAAAGAAAATCGAGTTCAGAATCTGTCAGGGTGCAGCACCACCGTATTGGGCCATTGGGCCTTGTATCAAGTCTAAGTCTATTATTTTCGTGTTTTAGAATTAGGTCACGACCCCAAAACCTCCTTAGAAATCCTCCCACCTATATATACTCCATGGTGGCCGCCATAAACAATTGGATTTTGCTTGGATTAATCATATCGCCATTCTACAGTTTGTGAAACCATAACTTAGCAATTTAGATTGCTTCTACCTTGTTCTTGCCTGTGTTCTCGATTGCACTTGCAGGGATTATCCTTCTTGGCGAGGTCAAGCGTGCACGGTTGATAACCAATGGAGCGGTGGTGTAGTGATTGCAGGGTTATTCGAACTGCTCGAGTGTCGCAGATCATCAACGTCGAGTTCTGCACCTCAATCGAGTCCAACTCGGAGTTCAGAAGCAGTTCACACTAAAACGGACGCTCAGGACGCATACAAACAGACGCCCAGGTTTGAGTTGGGCTCGGTTTCCATCTTCTTTGAACATATTTTCTGGTCCTCCACGTCCCTAAGACCTCCTCCAAGTACTTTTTGAACCTCTCCATGGATCCTAATCACAATTAAATCATTAGGTAGCAATCTATTCTCAAAAACCTATAAGGAAACATATAAGATCAAGCTCACCTCTAAAATTAATTGTTGTGTGCGAACTCTATTGATTGCATCTTGTATATTCAATGGAATGTTGTTTGTATCCATAGAAGCGATGTCCTCATCATCCTTCCCTTCTCGAATTGGAGTCGTCCTCGACTCAAGTTCATCTTCTCTCATGTGTTGGTCCAAATGTGCAATGCCATCAAATCTTCTTGTATGTATGAAAGGAGGAGGCCAAGGTGGTGGACTACATAGTGCACCATCTTCATGTTCTCTGTTAAATAAGCGAGCACATTCACTTGAGCCAGGATCACAAACAAATAAACATTGTACCATGTTTGTATGTGCATTTATAATGTGCATGATCTCATCAGTTGCAGTACTGCAGAGGATTTCAATCCCGCAAGTTGCCCGCCTTACCTATCTTGCATTCGCCACCTTCTACCGCTAGCATTCATTACTCGCCCTGCAATTAATTCTCTTCGAGATGCACTCCGGCTGATATCAGTCAGACTGAACTGGTGAACCCTATTTTTGTCTAGTCTAGCGTGCTCAACTGCATGCCTGCCCCCTCAGTCCTGCCTGCTTTGCTGCTGGACTAAAAATCCTCTGCAGTACTACGGGTGCAGTAGCGCCACTGACATGTGTACCTGGTAGCTCATTTTAGAGTATGAACAGCAACAAAGAAGTCAACAATGTACTCCCTCCCTATCAAAATAATTGTCGTTCAAACAGTCCTAACTAGTTCGTTTTTAATTCATTTGTTGGCCTAATATGACAATTAATATAAACCAGGAAGAAGTAATACAGAACAAAATGTTGTTAGGACGCGGTCGTCCCACGCTCGTATTTGCCGCACTCGTACTGAGGATGGTACGAACATCAGACTTTTCTTCTTTTCACACTATTTGCACAGGATACTAAACTTGGTCAGGTGATAATTTGCTTTAATTGTTTATCGTTTGTATCAATGTAACAGAAGGAAGGAAGTTTGAAAGGGGTGTGGCTAAAGGACTTAAGGTTGCCAGCATACGCTTTGCATCCCAAATTAGTAGAACGGAGAATGTGAAGCTACCAACTCAGTTCTCCACTAGGTTGGGTGTTGTAGTTGGTATTAATCCCCAATTAAACAAATATTTGCAATGTACCTATGACTTCTCTTTTCGTATATAAAGACAGTCACGTGTCCAAGTGGATGACAAGGAAGCTGAGCATGGAGGCCCAATTCCAAATGAGGAGAGAAACCACATATTCCACCTTTTTATAGATCCTCAATCGGTTGTGCAGGATCACAGGTTCGGGGGCGTGATTATATGGCTAACCCTACTGGTCTTGAACGTGAACGTATGCGTATCTAGATGGCTGAACACCTCAATGATCAAGTTTGAAACTTAGAAGATAGAAATGCAGGCCTCAATCACCAAGTCCAGGAGTTGGAAGGAAGAAATGATAGCTTAACCACCCAGATGGACTGCATAAACCAGAAGAATGAAGAGTTAAACCTTCAAGTCCAGAACATAGAAGGTCAGATAGCAGCTGATCGTGAATAGAGAGCTCAGAAAATGGAGGACATGCGCCTCTCAATGATGGCTAAAATGCGCAAAATGTTGGAGACTCCACAAAAGGGCCAACAAAAGGCACATGTTCCAATTAGTCCCGGTCATCTTAGGCAAACATTTAACATGCATGAATGTCACGTTAGTAATACATGAGTGTTGTTATGCATGTTGCAATATCAATTGATGGATATTTATTGTTAAACTCGTGATTCTGTTGCCACTAATTTTTAAATCCGGTGCATTAGGATTCTACTGCCACTAATTATAAAACGTGGCATTATGAATTTCTTGTCACGAATGATAAATTGTTGCAATAGGAAGCTATTGCCACGAATTACAAAAATGTTGTAGTATAAACATTTGGCCACGACTCGAAAACGTTGCACTAGACTGCTATTGCCACCACTCAAAAAATGTTGCATTACAACACTATTGCCACAGATGAGAAAATGTTGCATTAACCTCTATCGCCACAAATAATTAAACATTGAATTACAACTGTATTGCCACTGATCAGAAAACGCTGTATTACAAACCTATTGCCACATATCAGGAAACGTTGCATTACAAACCTATTGCCACAGATCAAGAAACTTTGCATTACGAACCTATTGCCACAGATAAGAAATCATTGCAATACCATACTATTCATCATGGATGTGAAATCATTGCAGTATCATACTATTTCCAATGGATATGAAATTGTTGCAATACAATACTATTTGCCATGCTTGTAAAATCGTTGCAATAAAATACTATTTGCCACGGACGTTAAATCGTCGCAGTACCATACTATTTGCCATGGATGTGTTATTTTTGCAATACCATACTATTTGCCACGAATGTGAAATCGTTGCAATAACATACTATTTGGCACGGATGCTAAATCGTCGAAGTACCATACTTTTTGCCACATATGTGTAAATATTGCAATGCCATACAATTTGCCACGAATGTAAAATCGTTGCAATACCATACTATTGCCACAAATGTGAAATCGTTGCAATACCATGATATTCGTCGCAATATGTTAAATCGTTGCAATATCCTACTATTTGCCACGCTATGAAATAGTTGCAATACAATACTATTGCCATGAATGTGGAATCATTGCAATACTTTGATATTTGTAGCAATACGTTAAATAGTTGCAATACGTCAAATCGTTGCAATACCATACTATTTGCCACGGCTGTGAAATCGTTGCAATAACATACTATTGCCATTAATGTTAAATCGTTGCAATACCATGCTATTCATTGCAGTACATTAAATCATCGCAAGATGTTAAATCGATGCAATATCATACTATTTGCCAAGAATGTGAAATCATTGCAATAACATATTATTACCACGAATGTGTAATTGTTGCAATACCATGCTATTCGTTGCAATATGTTAAATTGATGCAATACATTAAATCATTGCAATACCATACTATTTGCCACGAATGTGGAATCGCTGCAATAACATACTATTTGCCACGAATGTGGAATCGTTGTCATACCGTACTATTCGTTGCAATATGTTAAATCGTTGCAATAACATACTATTTGCCACCGATGTAAAATCATTGCAATACCATACTATTTGCCATGGATGTCAAGTTGTCGCAATAACCTATCGCTAGGAGATTTATGCCAATGATTCGTAAAAACTATCGCCACGTTCTTTTTTGTTGCAACAGTGACCTATTGCGATGAAAAACGGCCTATTGCGACGATTGTTTTCGTTGCGATAAGCCGGAATCCTTGTAGTGCCTATAGCTTAATCACAAGTGATAGCTATCCTTCACTTCCTTTGCCTTCCCCGGCAACGGCGCTAGAAATGCTTGTTGACATTTCTTACGTCAAAGATCATCTCTCGAAAGAGATGAGGTCCGCAAGCACACGAAAACTTTCATGTAGCATTTCACCCAACAATATTCCTAAGGGTATCATATTTATCCCAAAGGAAGGCAATGGAGTAAAGTAAACACTACTCTTATGATCAAGCTATGAAATACTAATCAATTATCAAGATAGGGGTAAGTTGATAATATATGTGTAGTGTGACACACACCTAAGCAATCTATTCTAAAGGGATAGATGGGTCCTAATGGAGTTAGACTAAGTTGGGGAGTTGCTCCTACGATGCTTCTAATATACATATACATAGCCTAGGTTAGATACTAATGAACATGTAAATGGTGAATCCTTATGCTAAGTTGTTCAACATATTGGGCACAGGTTTACCCCTTGCAATACTAGGACGACTCCCTCCAAGAGCCTGTTGCATAGCCGAACATGGAGGATTACAAAGGACAGATAGGGTTGTCACCTCCTACTACCTACCTCTTCAATTCGTGGGCCTACGAGACATCCAATGCTACTTACTATCCTAGCACCATGCTAGCGTACTAAGTAAATACCTTAGAGGCTCGAGTACAAGTACCGCTCTAAGGCAATGACTAACCTAAACATCATTGAACCAATGTTGAGACATAGCATAAGTTATTCATATTAACATGATCATATCATAACTAATTAGACTATAGTGGGGGTTTGTAGTATTTATGATGATATACTAGGAGTGATATGGCATAATCATAAAGAGTACTCCTACCACATACATGGAATCCACAATCAAACAAGAAATGCTTCATCCAAGAATATGAATAAAATAAGACTAATGATAATATCTTTATTATGCATAAATTCACAAATATAAAAAAGATACATGAGGCATACCTTTCCCAACTTGGACTTGGGACTAGAGGCTCTCCTCTCTATAGCCAAACTCCACTAAGGACTAAGAGAACTAGTGTATACGATAGAATGATGCTCTAAGTGGTGTGTGTTGAAGTGAGGGGTGAGGGGTCCAATTTACAGCATGGAGAAGGGTCGGTTCATGCGACCAAAAGCACGTGAATCAGTCATAAGCGACTTCTTCAAGCTAGGAGGAGCCAATACGTGGAAGCTGACCTAGTTTGGAGGAGATACCAGGTCGACTGACTAGGGGGGTCAGCCGACCTGGTATGTCCTCCAAACGGTATGTGCTTTCTTGGGGTGACTTCCAGGTGGGTCCCCTTTACTGATATAGGGTGTACAGCATTGGATGGGCTCGGATACTTCTGTTTGTGGGCCATTTGATCTATGTCGTGCCACATGTCAAAGCTTGATTGGCTGGGATGATATTTTATAGGATACATCCCTTTGTTTCACTTCAATTCTATATAAAATATCTGCATGCACCAATTTCTCCAAGTACAAGTGGAAATAGGTAACATATAAAGGTGATGTGTGCAAGAAATGATATTTCCTTCACATAATTGATTTATATTGACGGGTCAAATTGGTATATAATAGCCATCAACAACAACAACCTAAAATTAGATTAATCTTTTGCTACCCACAATTTCTAAATTAAGGCAAAGTTAATTTTAACAAATGAGGGCAATATTTGGAGAGTAGCAAGTTGTAAACTAAGGAATTAGGAAAAATAAAACAGAGCAAATATTCATCATTTCATCTATGTGAATTCTAAATCATTCTTACCGCACATCTTTATTTGATGGAAAGCAAATCTACATTACTTATTCTTTTGAGTTTTTTTGTATGCAAGGTGAATGGTGGATGAATGGAAAATAAATATGCAATGGGTGTCATACAATTACCTCAAGTGGGGGTCCTCCCCAAATCTTGTTCTTCAACCACCTCTGTGATAAGGGTTGAACCCTTGATGACGGAAGTATGCCGCGGGATCGGCTTGTTGTTGTTGTAGCGTGGAGTTGAAGTTTGTGAATTGTGTGTCCATGTGTTGTTGCCAGTCTTGGGTACCTTTGACATGGTCTTGGAGTGTGTTGTAGATGTCTCTCGTCCTCACTTCAAGGTCTTTCATGCGTCTAGTAAGATCCGTCATTCCTTGGCTATAGTCATGATGACTTCTAGCCGAAAATGAAAGATGTCCGCTCATTGACGTTGGAGGCATGTTGCTAGAGCTTGAATGGATAGGGATGGCTCCCATCCGGTACTCGGCCATTCATGCCATGATGACCCTCTGGCCTCATAGAGTGGAGGTTCAGTCCATCCGGGTGCATATCTATTGGGTTGTCTTCCTCTTGGTACTCATAGATTGGGGAGGTCATCGGAGGCATGCCCATGGCCGTACTCCTTGCACGGCTCCTAGTTACCCTATCGGAGACATTACTTCTTCTAGCTTCCTCGATGGGAAGAAGATCAGTGGTTAGTCTTCGGCATTTGTACAAATGAAAACCCGCGTTAGGTAACCGAATTTCATTGACAAAGTCGGGATAGAAAATACCAAAGAGCCAGTATGATCATGCTTAAGGGTATGTCCTTGCACTAGATAATCTTCATTAATCAATTCTTGTTCATTTTCAATGTACTTAAATGAAGTATATTCTAATGCTCCTACCCTAGTAGCAATGCGGGTAATCAAAGAAGTGCATTCAATTGGTCCTGTCATTGAAATATAATCTAACTGTTGTGTCATCATGGCTTTAGTTGGAGCAACTTTTAATTTCTTAATCATGGCAAACAAAATTCTTAGTTCATCAGCACAAATTACTCTAACATCTCCTCTAGGGAACATAATCGTAGCTACCCATCTATTGATGAAGCGTAATGTACGATTTTGCAAGTGGCAATTTCTAGGACCTCTACATGTGACCTCACTAATCTATTCTTGCCAAAAACTTTGTTTATTAAATCTAGGCAAAGTGTCTAAATCTAGCAAATAACGTTTATAGAAGCCTAGCATTTCACTTAATTCTTTCCATAGGATGTTGTATTCTTTTGAAACATTCTAAAAGTAATACCATCAAATCCTATTTTGAGGGTGCAAACGAATTTTATTGTGAGAAGGCATGAACCTTTCTCCTCTATGTGAGCAAAATTTATCCATCCTAATGCATGCCAAATGGAAGAGAATTCAGAATCCATACCTATTTTGGAGATCAAATCCGGATCATAAGCTTTAGTGAGATAAAATTCATGATCTTGTAGGAGCTTGCGTGCTTGATCTTCAACTTCATTTTGAATGTCGAGGTCGTTGTCGTGGAGAAGTTGATGCAGTTTGCTTCTCTCACCCATGGGGGTGTCTTCATACACACTTCTCATCCATGGACTTGGTGTGGCAACAGAGGAGAGGTGTGCACTTGAGTCTTCACCATGGCTTGAGCTTGCAGCCCCCTTCTTCTTCCCAAACAACCTCTTCATTCCTTTCCTGGCCAACAAGCGAGAACACAATAAGGCAAAAACTCGAAAAGAAATTATGTTAGCGAAATAAAACCCTCGGCGAATTTTTCCTTGAAGAACTTGAGAGAAAATTGCAAATGCAAATGAAAGAAAAACTTTTTTGGATTGGATATGAGAAAGAGTGCATCAATGAAGAGCAAGAAAACAATGTGAGCAAGAGAGTGACATGGGGAGGTGTAAAATGAGGTAGAGTGTGAAAAGGAGTGCTTCTCACGGCCACCATTTATAGTGCTTCAGCCCTTAACAGTCACCAAGTTCAAAAATATAGCCGTTGGAGAAGAGGGAGCCAAATTGTCTCCGTCTCCTAGTCGACCCACCAGGGGGGTCGGTCGACCTATCAGGTGGGTCCCCTGTAGTCTAAATTTTGGCATGTGGTCCTTCAACGGCTATAAAATTAGTACGTTGGTGAATTAACCACAGAGGCAGCTCAGAAAATTGTTTTTGTCAAACAAAACTCTTCTTCATATCCATTTTTTTTTTCTTTTTGTGAAAAGAAAGAAAATAAAAATGATGGTTGAGAATATAATATTCCCAACTCATAAAAAACCAAATATGCAGTGGGAAAATCAAATGGGGTGGAAATAAAAAAATCAAATAAAGATAACTACCAATTAACCTATTGGCAAGGTCTCACCAAAGTCCAATGAGACGGACTTTTCTTCTGTCTTCATTTCTTGGCATCCAGGCCTGGTGGAATGGGCTCAGACGGCTTGTCTTGCCTCCTCTGCCACTTGTTCTTTGGCGGTTTGCTGGACTCGGGCCCTTGGGAAGGCTCGGACTTCTGCATCTTCTTGGGATGTCGGGTGGATGAAAAGAAGGGTTCTCCGCATATATAAACTTTCTCATGTATGCGATGAGAGGGTCCACCTTTTGAGGTGTGACTTTGACTTCTTGAATGTATTGAACATTCGGCCCATACATGATCTGAATCATGGAGCATTGCACCGATTTTGGGCAAAAGTCAAACTTCTCCTCCTTGCCATTGATATGGAAGTCGATTTTTCTAGCTCCCACATCTATGCGAGCTTCCGCGGTTCTATTAAATGGGTGTCCAAGAATGAGCGGTGTATCCTTCTAGACTTCCATGTCGAGCACCACGAAATCCACGGGTATGAAGTAGTTCTGGATTTTCATCAGAACATCCTCAGCAATACCTGCTGGATAAAGGACTGAAGAGTCAGCCAGTTGGAGCTACATTGGTGTTGGAGTTAGCTCCGTGAAGTTCAGCTGGTCGAAAACCACCTTGGGCATAACACTCACACTTGCTCCAAGGTCACAAAGTGCCTTGTCAAAGTAGTGAGCCTCAATTGAACAAGATATAGTAGGACATCCAGGGTCGTTCTTCTTCTATGGAGGCCTGTTGAGGATGGCTACACTGCAGCCTCCATAAGTTTGACAACCTCAGTGGTGGGCAATGGCTGCTTGTTATTGATTATGTCCTTGAGACAACAAGCATTAGTGGGTACTTGCATCGAATCAATAAAGGTATCATTGATGTGGATCTTTTGAATTACTTCGCCAAAGCGGTTGAATTGCTCATCCACTGTTGACTTCCTTTGTCTGTGAGGGAATGGCCTAAATTTGGTGTCTTAAATTGCTTGGCCATTCTTTCACTGAGTTGTTCATTCATGCTAACTGGGACATCCTCTTTCTCTTTTTCCTTCTCAGTTGTCCTCTTCTCTTATTTGGAGTATGGTGGGTCACGAGTGGCCTTGCCACCTCTCGTAGCCACCGCATTCACATTTTCCACTGAGGCTTCTGGCTGCGCTGTAATCTTGTTACTTTCCAGCAAAGGAACAACTGCAGCAAGTTGAGCCAACTGAGTTTCCAACATTTTGTTGAAACTCAGTTGATTCTTGAAAGCTCAGGATAGTCCTTAAATCTTTGCGTTGATGCTTTCTACGGTCTTGTCATTAGCTAATAGCTTCTTGGATAAGGAATCATTGATCTTCAGTTGGCTAACGGCAAGCTCTATCTAGTTGGGTTGATTGCCGTTGTTGTTGTACCCTCCTTGAAAGAAACAGTGTTGTTGGCCCCACCCTCGACCTCCTAGACGATAGTCGTTGTTGTTGAAGTTTCCATTATTGGCTATGTATAGGGCATCTTCACGAGTCTCTGGGCAGTCATTGCCCATGTGACCTGTGTTGCAAAAGACTTCACACATGATGTGAGAGTCTAAGTCTAGGGTAGTGCCATATACTTCACCATTGGTTTGTCCATCAATTTTCTTCATAAGGAGGTCCAATTTTGCAGCGATCATGTTCACCTCTTTCACGGTGTGCATGCATCTCTAACGGGTTTGGAGACGCTCATCGCTCCAACCCATATTGGACACCATCTTCTCAATAAAATCTTTTGCATTGGGCACCGTCAATGAGAAGAAGGCTCCTCCAGCAGCAGCATCCACATGGTCATGAGCGAAAGGGATCGGCCTATTGTAGAAATTTTGAATAATGAGCCAGTAATCCATCCCATGGTGGGCACAGGCCAGGATGTACTGCGGCAGCCTTTCCCATGCCTCGGGAATAGACTCCTTAGGATCTTGTTGGAAGCTGGAAATTCCTCCACGTAGGGGATTGGTTTTGCCCAACGGAAAGCACTTGGCGAGGAATGTCGTAGAACATTTCTCCCAAGTGTATACAACACTTCGGTTTGCGTAAAACCACTACTTCAATCTCCCAAAAAGAGAGAACGGAAACAATCGAAGATGTACGGCATCATGAGAGACGTCCTTGATCTTGAAAGTATTGTAGATCTCAATGAACTGTTGCAGGTGAGCACTTGCATCTTTGTTAGCCTTCCCACAGAATGGGTTGGCTTGCACAATAGTGATTAGGCCAGTCTTGGTTTCAAAGTTTGTGTCTCTCGTTTTAACAGTGGGCCCAATAGGCACATTGTTAGCGGAGGGAGCCGAAAAATACCGAAGGGTCTTCTAGGCTATTGGTGTTTCAATTGTTGGTGCAGGAACGCTAGTTTGCTTTGCTGCATAAAGCATCTGAGGAGTATTAAAACGAGGTCGATCTCCCAGAAGGGATTATGGATCTTCAATAAAGTTTTTTGACAAGAGAAAACCAGGCATACAATACCCTATTTTCACATTAAAATAAATGCGAAAACAAAGAAGGGTTATCCTACTAAAAACCTACCCAGGGTCCTATCCTATTCACTTAATCATGCAATACTTCAATTGCCTTCCCTGACAACAGCACCAGAAATGCTTGTTGATATTTCTTATGCACCACGAACAATTCATCTCCAGCTAGTGTGCCAGAAATGCTTGTTGGTGGTTCCTTAGGATCACAGAATGAATTTCGCAAGTGCACAGAAACTATCGGTGTAGCATTTCCACTTAAAAGAGTATTCCAAGGGTGTTATTTATTTTATCCCTAGGGAAGGCTTGTTTGAAGTGTAGCAATCATCAAATGGAAGGGGTATAATGGCATAGGTAGGGTTCTAGTGAGGATGGATAATAGATAATTGGAGGTAGTGTGACACAAACCCTAGAGGGAGATTAGACTAAGAGATAGTGAGTTACTCCTACAATGCTTCTATTGTACATATACATAGCCTAAGTCAATAACTAATGAATCATGTCAATGTTGAATTCCTATGCTACGTTGTTCGACACATCGGGCACGGGTTTACTCCTAGCAATACTAGGACGATTCTTGCCAAGAGCCGATGGCATAGCCGAATGTGGAATTACAAAGGACGGATAGGGTTGTCACCGCCTACTGCCTACCTCTTCAATCTGTGGGTCTATGAGACATTCAATGCTACTTAACTATCCTAGCACTATGCCAGCATATTAAGTAAATACCTTAAGAGCCTAGGCACAAGCCATCCTAAGGCAATGAACTAAATCATCATTGAAACCACTGTTGATACAAAACATAGTTATTCATATTAACATAATCATATGATAATTAGTTAGACTATAGTGGGGGTTTATAGTGTTTATGATGATAAGATGAGATCATTATAATGCAATCATAAAGACTATACCGACCACATACATGGACTCCACGATCAAACAAGAAACGCTTCATCCAAGCAGACGTATAATGGAAGACTAAAGATAACATCTTTATTATGAATAAAGTAACAAATACAAGAAGGAATACATGAGCCATACCTTTCCTAATTTGGAATTGGGAAGAGAGACTCCCTCTACTCCTTTCCCAGTTTGGACTTGGGAATAGAGACTCTCCTCTCTACAGCCTAAACTCCTCTAAGACTATGGAAAGTAGTGGATACAATAGAATGAAGCTCAAGTTGTGTGTGTTGAAGTGAGGGGTAGGGGGTCCTATTTATAGCTGGAGAAGGGTTGATTCCTTCCATAATTAGCGTGCGAATCAGTATTCATCTTTATTAGGAAACCACAGGGAGTCGACACGTGGAAGAAGACCGGGTTTGGCACGAAGAAGAGGTCGGTCGAACAGGAGGTTTGACCGACCTGGTCAGCGCCCAATTTGTCATGTGCTTTCTCCAGGTCACCGACTGGTGGGTCCCCTTGACTGATTTGGGTGCTACATCGTTGGATCTCCTTGAATACGTCCTTTTCTAGGCCATTTGATCCATGTGATGCCACGTGTCATTGCTTAATTGGCTAGGATTGTAATTTTTAGGATTGCTCCTCCTCTTTCACCTCAATTCCTACATAAAAAGTATGTATGCACTATTTTTATAAAGACAAGTGGATATAGGTTAAGTAGAAAGGTGATGTGTGCAAGAAAAGACATATCCTTCACATAATTGAGTTATATTGACTGGTGAAATTGGGATATAAAGCTCATCAACAGAGGTCCAGTTTGGCAGCGATCATGTCCACCTCTTTCAAGGTGTGCATGCCTCGCTGTCGGGACTGGAGGCACTCGTTGCTCCAACCCATGTTGGAAACCATCTTCTTAATTAATTCTTTTGTCTTAGGCACCGTAAGTGAGAAGAAGGTACCTCTAGTAGCAGCATCCACATAGTCACGGACCGATGTAGTCAGCCTGTTGTAGAAGTTTTGGATTATAAGACAATCATCCATCTCATGGTGAGGACAGGCCAGGATGTAATCTTGAAGCCTCTCCCAAGCCTCGGGAATGGATTCCTTGGGCTCTTGCTAGAAGCTTGAGATTCTTCCACTTAGGGAATTAGTCTTGCCTAACAGGGAGAATTTGGCAAGAAATGTCGTAGAACACTTTTCCCAAGTGTTTATGGCACTTCGTTTCACGTAAAACCACTACTTCGCTCTCCAAAGGAGGGAAAACGAAAAAGGTAGAAGACGGATGACATCTGGTGTGACATCCTTGATCTTGAAAGTGCTACAAATCTCTAGGAATTGTTGCAGGTGAGCACTTGGAACCTCATTGGCTTTCCCACACAAGGGATTATCCTGCACTATCGTGATTACGCCAGTCTAGATTTTGAAGTTCACGTCTCTCATGGTTACATTGGTCCATGTAGGCACATTGTCAGTAGAGAGAGCCAAAAACTCTTGAAGGGTCTTCTACGTCATTGGCTTTCAGCATGATGGTGCAGAAACGACGGGCTTCCTTGCCGATAGGATCGCCTGAGGAGGAACAACACAAGGTCACACTCTTCTCATAAGTGATTCAGGATCTTCAATGTAGTTTGTCAGCAAAAGGAAACTGGTCATACACAAACCTGTTTTCACATCAAAGAATGCGGAAACAAAGCATTGTTATCCTACTAAAAACCTACTAAAGTCCAATCTACCACATGATCATGCAGGACTTATGTGCCTTCCTCTTCAATGGAACCAAAAATGTTTGTTGGTATTTCTTAAAGTCTGTAGGTCATTCTAGCAATGAATGCTAGACATGAAGTTGGCACTATGCTAAACTAAGCTAAAGCAAGATGATCGACACTTCCCCCGGTACTACTAGATCATAGTCTGCGGAGGTTCGTAATTTGTTGGGGTGTGTGTGAGATCAAGAATGAGACAGTGACACAGAGAGTTTTATGTGGTTCAGGCCGCCTGAGCATAATACCCTACTACACGGAGTGGTTGTTGATTGTTTGAGTGTGTAGTTGCTTGGGGTTGATCGGACTTGTCCTTTGTATAGTGTGGCAGAGTACCTTTATAGTCAAAGGACTAGTCGTTACTTTGTCAGCCTAGTCCGACATGTGGCCCCGGCGGTGTTTAATTACCTAATACACGATTTGTACGTATTAAGTATATATAACAGTGTGATAGCACACCTTAATGGAGGCGTTACCGTACTAAAGGTCCTCTGATCGTGTGTCATTAACATGGCATTAATGACACACAATTAGGTATCGTAATAGCTGCTTTAAGTCTCCCTTGAATGTCTGCGCCGTTGGAGATATTGCAGTCTTGCCGTTGTTGCTTAGGTCCGAAGGCTCGACACGTGGTAGCTCCGGAGCTTCCCTCTGTGGGGAGGGAGGTTCGGAGCTACTATACACGTGGCAGCACCAGAGCTTCCCTCTACTGGGGGTTAGGTCTAGGGCCACTGGACATGTGGCATGATTGGAGCTTCCCTATACAGAGAG
This sequence comes from Tuctoria greenei, assembly GCA_036927565.1. NCBI lineage: Eukaryota > Viridiplantae > Streptophyta > Magnoliopsida > Poales > Poaceae > Tuctoria > Tuctoria greenei. Next base: position 95,629,089 of record JAYESD010000005.1, read on the forward strand.
TTATGTCCGGCCTTGTTTTACACATGGCAGCGCCGGAGCTACCCAAATGAGGGAGGAAGACCCAGTGCTGCAAGACAAGTGGAGCCTTCGGAGGTCTTCAACTCGGACAGGTGGAACTCCGTATCTTTTCTTGTGGTATCGTGGGGTACCCAGTATGCCGGGTACCAGCAGTGGCCCCCAGGCCCACCTCTGGGAGAAACCTTTTGGGTTAAATTATTCTACCAGAGGTGGGGCCATCTTCGATTCTCGCGTTGCGGCTTCAAGGATCTTTTCATGGGCCATTGGGGCGATGGTCCGCAGTTAAACCACCATCGCGTGGCTCTTCTTGATGCGGCAGGTGAGATCCTGGCGTGTGATTCTCACACAATTGAAGGTCTCTGGTTCCCAATACGAAAACCATATCAGTTCTGAGCGCCCTGTCAGGCCGACGCCCTCAGGCTTCCAACCCTCAAACACCGGGTGGCCCTCGACGAGAGGGAAGAGAAGCTCCTAGAGAAGAAGGAGGATATTTTGAAGAGGGAGAAGGAGCTCGCCCAGAGGCTATCTCTAGGGGAGCAGAGCTTGGCTTACCGTGCAAAAAAGTTTGAACAGCGGTGCAAGCAAGAGGAGGAGAAGAATTGGAAGATGGGACAGGAGCTCTACAAGAGAGAAGCTAATGTCGCCACCAGGGAGGAGAAAGTGAAAGGCAGGGAGAAGGACCTGGTGAACCGCTGGAACCGCATCCACCTCTCAGAGTCAGAGCTTGCATACCGCAAAAAGCAGGTGGCTGAGAGTATTCAGCAGCATGCCAAAGACATCGAACGCATCGCCCGAGAGGGTTTGGAGCTTGCGGCCGCTAGGACGTCACTATGGGAATTTAGGAATATGAAGGCGAATCAGTACCAATGAGTTTGGGATTTCTTGGGTCATGCCAATAAAGCTCTGGTGCCACTTGGCTTCAGTCCGATGCGTCCGGATAACCCAGAACTGGAGCTGGACAAGGCGCTGGTGGCGTTGGGCTCTGCTGACCACAAGTTGGATGCAATGGGTGACTTCATCGCCGATCAACTAGAGACGGAGGGGAAGTCTCTAGCCAAGAGCGTCGCTGAATATGTGGTTACGTGTTTCAAAAGTACGGACCCCCAACTATCTCTAGAACCTGTGGTCGAAGGACCCATTGTTGAAGAGGCGGATGCCGCCAGGGCCAGCGTTCAAGAAGCTGGCCGGAAAGTTGCCTCATTTTTTGATAGGACCTAGGACCTCCAGTAGCTAGGACCTTTTTCTTCTGCCTTTCTCTTGTAACCCTCATTTTGTAATCCAATCCTTTGAATGAATGAAATCCAATCTTCTTAAATGAATAAATTCCATTTTGTATTTGTCTTCAATGCATTTTCCTTTATCTTGTTGGCCCCTTGGTAAATGTACACAATTTGATTGCGAACATGTACCAAAAGGATCGATAATGTCTTCATGATTTCAACACTTCCAACTTGTAGCTAGAATGCTTAGCTCTTTGTCTTGAAGACTTTGTCCAATGTTTATTTCTGACATCTCTAGGGACCCTTTGTGACATCGATGGCTGGCCCTCTAGGAGTTGTCGGAGCTTGGTAGATCTGACAGCGCCCACTGTCAACGCGTAGAAATGTCGATTGCGGGCCCCCTGGGAGTTGTCAGAGCTTGGTAGGTCTAATGGCGCCCATTGTCAACACGTAGAAACATCGACGGCGGGCCACCTGGGAGTTGTCGGAGCTTGGTAGGTCCGACGGCGCCCACTATCAATGCTTAGAAACGTCATCGGGGGCCCCCTGGGAGTTGTCGGAGCATGGTAGGTCTGACAATGTCCACTATCAACGCTTAGGAACAGCAACAGCGGGACCCGTTGGGGTTGTCAGAGCTTCTTAGGTCCGACGGCGCCCATTATCAACGCTTAGGAACATTGACGGCGGGCCCCCCTGGGGGTTGTCGGAGCTTGTTAGGTCCAACAGCACCCACTGTCGACACATAGAGCATCGACGGCGGGCCCCCTGGGATCGTCGGAGCTTCCTAGCTTTGACGGTGTTCACTTGTCAACGTATAATACGTCGACGGCTGACCCCCTTAGAGTGATTTCTCCACCATCTTCGTTTAGATCGTCGTTAATTCTTCACGTCGACGGCTGGCCCCCAAGGGTGTTTTCAGAGCTTTGTACCTCCGAGGACGCCCATTTTCAACGTATAAAATGTCGACGGCGGGCCCCCTGGGATCGTCAGAGCTTAGTAGCTCCAGCAACATCCACTATCGCCATGAGTTTTCCATTTTTCCTGCGCATTAAAGACAAGAAAAATAGTAAAATTCGTCCTCTCGTCTAAAAGTTGTTTGCGGCCTACTATTTTTATTTGAATTTTAGATCTGAAGGAACTCAACATGATAACAAGTAAGTTGATGTAATCTCTTCAAATCCGAATGCCTTCCGGACCCCCCTTACTGAGGCATACAGGGATATAGGTAGAGTGGTGTACTTATCGTGTTGGACCAGTCTAAGTCGACAGCACACTCCGGACGTGTCATTGGCTTTGGCGTTCAGGCGAATAGACCATCTAGCAATGCTAAGATCCGAAAAAGATCAATAATATAACTCTTATATCATGTGAATAACTTGGATAAATCTCAAAAATAATTGCACAACTTCGTTATAGACAAGAAGGAAAAGATAATAAATGAAATGAGAATGTACAAAATTAATGCACATGGAGTTTGTTTTCACACAACAGTGTCTTCCATTATAGGTCTGAATTATAGGGGAGACAAGGACACACTTAGGGTACGGAACCAGGCCAAGTGTGCTTTTCATATTGTTCTAACCCAGGGTAGGTAAGCTACACTTTTAGTACAGGGTCCAAATCAAGTGTGCTTGAACTGCTCGGACCCTCCCGGAGGGGTCTGAATGTTCTCCTTTAGGTCCTACCCGACTCTGTACATAGACTCTATAACTTACATTGTGTGTAATTATAGACTCACCTATGTGAAACTAAGCATAAAACTTACAGAGGTGCTCAATGTTCCATGGGTTGGGAAGCGGAGTCCCATCCTCTGTTGCCAAGCGAACTCATCCGGGCCGTGAGACTTTGATCACTCGGAAGGGACCTTCCCAACTAGGGGAAAGTTTGTTCATCCCTTCTCGAGTTAGTATTCTCCGCAGCACCAAATCACCTTCTTCAAGTTGTCGGTTGCGCACATGACTTTGGTGATAGCACTAGAGCATGTGGCGATATCGTGCATTCCAAACAGCTGTTTGGCACCTTCCCTCATCAAAGAGGTCAAGGTATTCACGTCGGAGCTTGTCCTGTGCGGCTTCGTCGAAGGTCTGGACCTGAAGTGACCCCATGGTGATCTCTGGAGGAAGGACCGCTTCAACTCCGTACACCAGGAAGAAGGGAGTCTCTCCAGTTGACTGGTTAGGTGTTGTACTGCTAGCCCACAGTGCGGACGGAAGCTCCTCTATCCAGTTGGATCCATGTTTCTTCAAGCTCTCGTAAGTGCGTGTCTTGAGTCCTATCAGTAGTTCTGCATTTGCTCTCTCGGCTTGGCCATTACTTGACGGGTGAGCTACTAATGAGTAGCTAACTTGAATGTCGAGGTCTTCGTAATATTCTTGAAATGTTGCACTTGTGAATTGAATTATGTTGTTAGTTATGACTCTGTTCAGAACTCCAAATTTGCAAACTATGAACTTCAAGAACTTGATAGCAGATTTCTTATGGATTGTCAGAACTGGAGTAGCTTCCGACCACTTGGTGAACTTGTCGATGGCGACATATAGGAACCTATAACCTGCAACAGCTTTTGGGAAAGGTCCCAAAATGTCCAACCCCCACACAGAAAATGGCCAGGTAGGAGGTATCATTTGCAACGACTGAGATGGTGTGTGAATTTGTTTCGCGTGGAACTAGCACGCTTCACACTTTTTTACCAGCTCGACTGCATCCTGGAGAGCCGTAAGCCAGTAAAAGCCATGTCGGAAGGCTTTACCGACCAACGTGCGGGAAGACACATGGTTCCCACACTCGCCTCCATGGATTTCTACGAGGAGCTCGCGGACTTCTTCCCGAGCAATGCACCGCATTAGGACGCTGTTGGAACCATGCCGGTAGAGATCCCCTTCTACCACCATGTATCTTTTAGCCAATCTAACGATCGAGTCAGCAGATGCACCGTCTTCAGATAGGATGTTGTCTTTCAAGTAGCTCTGGATCTCCGAGATCCATGCGTAAGAGCTAACTTGAGCCTCTGGATCTTGCGCGTTGGGTTGCTCGGAGCTTCTTGCAATGCCTACGATCCTTTGTGGACGCCATGGTAATAGGGCCACCGGGACCGCCAGCTTTTGGGTGTTGGTCTCGCACCTTTCGCCGAGTTCAGCAGGATGAGCGGTAGGTCTTGACAACCTCCTGACAAAAACTCCGTCGGGAGCGTGAGCTCCAGTTGAAGCCTTTGTCGATAGTTCATCATCTTCAGCGTTGTTGAGAAGCTGGACATGGCAGAGGTCTAGGACATCAAAATCCTTCTGGAGATTCTACACTTCAAGGAGGTAAGCAGTGAGTTGCGGGTTCTTCCAGCTGCATTCGCCTTTGACTTGCTTGATAATGAGCCGCGAATCACCATTCACCAGCATCTGCTTGACGCCATATGATAGCGCCACCTTGAGCCCATAGATGAGAGCTTCATACTCCGCCATGTTGGTGGTTGCCTTAAAGTCAATGTGTATCATGTACTTGTCCTTCTCCCCTGTCAGAGCGGGGAGAAGGATTCCAGCTTCGGGCCCTTGCTTTTGCACGGAGCCGTCAAAGTAGAGAGTCTAGTGAGGCCCGATGAATACCGGGACCTTAGGTTCCGGCTTCTGCTCACTGGGGCCTCCTGGATTTGATGAAGAAGGGTCCACTCCGCCACGAAGTCAGCCAATGACTGACTCTTGATAGCACGTCCAGACAAGAATTCGAGATCGAACTCTGCCAACTCCGCTGCCCACTTTGCAATGTTTCCCGTAGAATTGGGGTTATGCAGTATAGCACGAAGTGTATAGGAGGTTACCAGTGATATCTTGTGGGCTTGGAAGTAATGACGAAGCTTCCTTGAGGCAATAATAACTGCATAGAGCAGCTTATGCACCTCAATGTATCGGGTCTTGGCATTGTGGAGTACTTCGATGATGAAGTACATTGGCCGTTGGACAGTCCAAACCTTCCCAGAAGGTCCTGGAGCTTCTTCTTCATCAACCCGGACCGTCCCGAAGGGGTCCAGACCTTCTTCTTGAGCTTTGCAGACCCTCTCGGAGGGGTCTGAAACTTCCTCTTCAGTCATGTGAACTCCCTCAGATGAGAGAGGTTGATCCTCATGGAGCTTGCCTTGAGAATGCGTGTCTGGGGGCTGGGACCCAGACTTGCCTTCAGGTAGCTCCAGTCCCTCCCGGAGGGGTCAGGGCTCCTAAACTGTAGGTGGCTCTTGTCTTTCCGCGACCAGGACCATGCTGACCACCTCCATAGTTTCCGAAATATAAAGCAAAAGAGGCTGACCAGGGTTCAGAGCTACCAGGATTGGTAGTGCGGTGAGGAGCTTCTTGAGCTCTTGAAAGGCCTTTTCTGCTTCTTCCGGACTTCCTCAATAACTTGAAGAAGGGTAGCGCCCGTTCTGCCAGTCTTGAGATGAACCGGCTAAGCGCAGCTAGACATCTAGTTAGCTTCTGGACATCCTTGATGCGGGCTGGGGGCCGCATGTCTTCAATAGCCTTGATCTTCGTCGGGTTTTCCTCAATTCCTCGGTGAGTCACCAAGAATCTGAGGAGCTTCCCGGAGCTAACCCTGAAGACACATTTGTCCGGGTTTAGTTTAGTGCGCGTCACGCACAGCTTGTTGAAGACAGCTTGCAGGTTGTCAAGGAGTGACTCCTTGTTCTTTACCTTCACAACGATGCCATTGACGTAGACCTCCACCAAGTCCCTGATGAGCTCTCCAAATGTTTTGTGCATGGCCCGCACAAAAGTTGAAGCAGAATTTTTGAGACCAAAGGGCATGGCAGTATAACAATACAAGCCATCTGCTGTTATCCAAAATATGCATCTAGGAAACACAATAGCTCGCACCCGGAGGTGGAGTCCACTGTCTGGTCTATCCTACATAGTAGGAATGGGTCTTTTGGACAGGCCTTAATCAAGGTTGGTGTAGTCAATACACATCCAAAGTTTCACGCCAGCCTTGGGTACAACGACTGGGTTTGCCAGCCATCGTGGATGATGAACCTCCCAGATGAATCCAGCATTGAGCAGCTTCTTGATTTCTTGTCTGGTGAAGTTCTACCGCTCGATTGATTGCTTTCGGGGCTTCTAGTGTATTAGTCGTGCGCCGTGGTATATCTTCAGACTGTGCTCAATCACCTCCAAAGGTATCCCAGGCATTTATGACGGTTGCCAGGCTAACACGTCGACATTTGCCCCGAGGAAAGTGATGAGCACGAGTTCCTATTTGTTGTCTAGACCTCCCTATATACGGGTGGTCTGGGCAGCATCAGAACCAATTTGGACGAATTTGACGGGAATGTCGGTGTCGCCGCTTGGTTGCACGCGTGGTGCTGAGGTTGAGCCTCGATGGTGAGTGGTCGGAGGTTGAGCAGCTAGCTCCTTGTCGGATGCTTCATCCTACACTGTTGCAATGGCGTGAAGTTCTTCTAGCGTGATGACTCCAGAAGTGCGATTTACGCAGATCCGAAGAACACCTGAAGGTGTCAGCATCTTCAACACCAAATAGCCGTAGTGAGCTACGGCCATAAACCTGTACGGGGCTGACTTGCCTATGATGGTGTTGAAAGGTAAGCTGATGTGCGCCACGTCAAAGACTAGCTTCTCGGGCCTGTAATTCTCCCAAGTCCCAAAGGTCATTGGGGGTGTAATTGAGCCGAGAGGACTAATGGCCCTCAGACCTACCCTACAGAAAGAACATGAGGGGCGAAGGTCTGAGAGTTTCAGCTGGATCTTGACGAACGCTTCATAGCTGAGGAGGTTGAGCGCTACACCTCCGTCCACCAAGACATGGTAGATTTGGAAATTGTTGATAGTAGGAGAAACCATCAACGGCAGTTGCCCAGCTTTGATCATGTTTCTTGGGCAGTCAGAAGTATCAAAAGTGATGGGAGTGTACATCCACTTCCGTTGTGGTTCTGCCTTGGCGGTAGGAGTTGTGGCAGCCATCTCCCGACGCATAGTCTTGATGACTCGGTGGGATGTGATATCCCAGAACCCTGCATATATGGTATTGAGGGTCTTCTAATGCTCGTTGTCGGAGATGTTAGAATCGTCGTCGACAGCGTTGTACAGAGCCTTCAAGACCTTCTTGGGGTCCTAAAATCCTAGCTCTGGATCAGCCGGAGCTTCATCGACTTTTTGCTTTCCTTCCCGCTGGCGAAAAGGAGCTTCTTCTTGGTGCTTAATGATGCGCTCGACAAGTTTTGGACCTCGTGGCAATCTTCAAGATTGTGAGTGTCCGTTTTGTGTATCAGACACCACATCTTTTGACGACCGCTGTCTTCAGACATGGGTCGAGGACGTTTCTCGAGGCGTGGCCCCCGGCCACCCAGAGCTGAAGTAGCAGCAGCAGCAGGCGTGTCAGCTAACGGCTTCTTTTTACCGTTAGACTTTTTCTTCATTTTCCCACTGCCGGAGGCGGTGGCTTTAGCCTTGGAGGAGTTTTTTCCAGCTTACGGAGCTGGTTTGGAGTGCATTTCACGGCCCTCCACAGCCCTAGCACATTTGTCGGCCAGGCTGAAAAGTTCCATGACACTGGTGACTTCTTTTGTCACTAGCTTCTCCGGCATCTTCTTATCTCTGACGCCCTGTCAAATGCAACAACGACAGATGAGTTGGAGATGGAACGAATTGTGTTCCGTACCTGGGAAAACTATTGGATGAATGATCGCAGCAACTCTCCCAACTTCTGTTGTACGGCAAACAGATCCAGCTCTGTGCCAGGTCAGGTGTAGGAGATCCCGAAATTGGTGGTGAACTAGTGGCATAGCTCCGCCCAACTGTTGATGGAGTTAGGCAGAAGACTTAGAAACCAGGACTTGGTTGTCCCAGGCAGAGCCATAGGGAAATAATTGGCCATCACGGCCTCATTACCTCCCACCGCGAGAATGGCGGTGGAGTAAATTTGGAGGAACTCGACGGGGTTGACACCGATATCATATTTCATCGGAAAATGAGGCCGGAACTTCTGCGACCATCGGACCATGCGAAGGTGCATGGTCAGGGCCGAGCAGCCGCCCCCTACTCCCATAGGAGAAGGGTTTTCCTGAGCTTCTCGCCTTTCGCGAGCATGCTCGATGTAGACGCGGTTGTCCTATTGCCTGTAACGGGGGTCAAGCTCCGATCGTAGATCATGGGTCGGGAGCCTAGAAGCCATGTGAGTACAGCGTGCCCCGGAGGACAGGGGCGTCAATTGCTGGGAGGGCGCACGCCTTCGGTGCTGTGATGTCTGAGGACAAGGTCTGCCAGACAAGGCCCTTCGCTGGGAAGGTACCTGCCCCGAAGGGGGAGGACCTTGGTTGCTGATGGCATCGGCTACTGCTGCAATCAGATGCTCCACATCAGCGCGCCACTGCTCCATTGCACCCTGAGGTGCTCCAGGCGCCGGTGGATGCTGCATAAGAGTACGCGCCGTGTTGATCGCGTTCTCAGGGTTGTTGTGCATCGATGCAGTGATCGACGCGAAGACACCATCCTATTGTCTAGTGTTGTTTGCCGCATTAGTTGGTGGTGGTCGTGGAATGACGCCCGCCGAGACAACAGCACCAGCTGGCTGTTGCACGTTGGGGGGATTTCCTCCAGGAGGTTGCTCAGCATGGTCGTTGGACGATCCAGCGGCAGAGTTCACCATCTCAAAATATCAGGCCCCCCACCTGGCACGCCAAATGTCGAAGTGTGCAATCGACACTTCCCCCAGTACTACTAGATCGTAGTCCGCGGAGGTTCGTAATTGGTTGGAGCGTGTGTGAGATCAAGAACGAGGCAGTGACACAGAGAGTTTTACGTGGTTCGGGCCGCCTGAGCGTAATACCCTACTCCATGGAGTGGTTGTTGATTGTTTGAGCGTGTAGTTGCTTAGAGTTGATCGGACTTGTCCTTTGTACCGTGCGGCACGGTCCTTTTATAGTCCAAGGACTGGCCATTACATTGTCAGCCTGGCCCTACATGTGCCCCGACGGTGTTTAATTACCTAATACATGATTTGTACATATTAAGTATATTTAATAGTGTGATAACGCGCCTTAATGGTGGCGTTACCAGTACTAAAGGTCCTCTGATTGTGTGTCATTAACATGACATTAATGAAAGGCAATCGGGTCTTGTAATAGCTACTTTAACTCTCCCTTGAATGTATGCGACGTTGGAGATCCTACAGTCTTCCTGTTGTGGCTTAGGTCTGGAGCCTCGACACGTGGCAGCTCCGTAGCTTTCCTCTGTGGGGAGGCAGGTCCAGAGCTTTTATACACGTGGCAGCACCGGAGCTTCCCTCTACTGGGGGATAGGTCCGGGGACACTGGACATGTGGCATGACTGGAGCTTTTCTATACAAGGAGTTAGGTCCGACCTTGTTTTACACGTGGTGGCGCCAAAGCTACCCAAACAAGGGAGGCAAGCCTAGTGCTGCAGGACACATGGAGCCATCAGAGGTCTTCAACTCGGACAGGTGGAACTTCGTAGCTTTTCTTGCGGTATCATGGGGTACCCGGTACGTAGAGTACCGATGGTACCGCTGTGGCATTTCACGCAAGAGTATTCTCTAGGGTGTCATATTTATTTTATCTCAACAGAAGGCAAGTGAAGTGTGGCAAAACCATGGGTAGAGTAGGGTGTTCTAGTGAGATTTTCTAGTAGGATGGATGAATGATATAGTGGGGTAGTGTGACACAAACGTAAGCAACCTACTCTAATGGGTAAGGATGTCCTAGTGAAGGTTAAGTTACAAGACGTAACTACTCCTACTAAGCTTTAATTACTCATATACATATCCTATTAGTGTACACATGAACATGCTAATGATGAATAATAGGGCTTAGGGGTCCAACACATCAGGCACGGGTTTACCCTTGGCAAAACCAGGACGATTCTCGCAATGATCCTGTGGTGTAGCCGAATGTCGGGAAGTGCAAAGGATGGACATGGCTGTCACCACCTGTCGCCTACCCTTGATACCCGTTGATCTTTGAGAGATACAATGCTACTTAACTATCTAAGAACCATACTTAAATGTTAAGTAAACAACTTGCCAAGGGTCCCATGGTTCATAGGGAAATAAATCCCCAAGGGTCCCTTGTTGACATGGATTTTCACAAATCATCTGAGTATCCATGGATTGGATCATCCAAACACTTCTCCATTGGCTTGATGGTGACCATCTTCTCAATCAAGAGGAGGTCTAGTTTTGTGGCTATCGTGTCCACCTTGTTAAAGGTGTGCATGCCACACTAATGGAACTGGAGCATTCATTGATCCACCCCTCGATGGTGACCATCTTCTCAATCAAATCTTCATGTTTCTCATGATGAATGAGAAGAGGTCATCTCCAACTTCAGCATGAATTTTATCACAAATCGATGAAGTCAACCTATCGTAGGAGTGTCGGACGATGAGCCAGCCATCCACCCCATGGTTAAGACAAACCAAGAAATAATCTTGGAGCCTCCCCAAAGCTTTGAAGATAGATGTCTTTGGCTCCTGCTGGAAGCTAGAGAATCCTTCCAGTAATGGGAAATGGTGTTGCCAAATGGGAAGAATTTGTCGAGGAACACAATCAGATGCTTTACCAACAGAGCATTTGCACCCTCTATAGCTTTCCCATCAAATGAGCTCGCCAAACACTACCCTATTTTCACACAACAGAGAAAACAAAGCAAGGGTAATCTTGTCTAATAACTACTAGTACCAATAGCTTAATCATAAGTGATAGATATCCCTCACTTTCTTCGCCTTCCCTGACAACGGCGCTAGAAATGCTTGTTGGTATTTCTTAATACCACATATCATCTCTAGTGAGAGATGAGATCCGCAAGCGAACGGAAGATAACGTTGTAGCATTTCACCCAAGAGTATTTCCAAGGGTATCGTATTTATCACAAAGTAAGGCGATGAAGTAAAATAAATACTATTCTCATGGTCAAGGTATAGGGTACTAAATAATTATTAGAGCAGGGGTAAGTTGATAAATAGGGGTAGTGTGACACACACCTAAGCAATCTACTCTAAAGCATAAGGATGTCCTAATGAAGGTTAAATAATGAGAAATAGCTACTCCTACTATGCTCTAATTACTCATATACATAGCCTAAAAATGTACACATGAATATGATAATAGTTAATACTATGGCTTAGTGTTCCAACACATCGGGCACGGGTTTACCCCTGACAACATCAGGACGGTTCTCGCCAAGAGCCTATGGCGTAGCCGATCATGGGGAATTACAAAGGATGGACAGGTGCCTGTTGCATGCTCACAAGTGCTTTTAATCATAAAGAATTAATCAAATAACCAACTCGCATGTTGAGTTTTTATGATCAAATAAAAAATGAGAAAAGATCAAGAGAATATGCATGCATTGCACTTCTTCTTTTGAGATGGCTTATCATTGCACTTAGATATGAACTTGGAAGAGGTTGTGTATGACTAAAACCATGTCCTTAAGCTTCTGATTGTAAAATGACATAGGCTTGGCTTTGTTGGCTAGAATAAGGTAGATGCGGCATATAATCTCTTGCAAATGTCATATGATCTGAATTTGGGCTTTGAAAAATAATAAAAATGTAGCATCAAGTGTCATGCTTTCAGGCTCTGAAATAGTTAAGTTTGTGTGATCATGACTTGCTTAAATTGAAAATTACACTTGATCTCTAGCATGGCTTACACTACTTTATGTATCTCATTGATGTGATAGTGTAAGTTACTTGATAGTATGACTTGGATGACCTTTGTTTTATATGTATATGTTATAATATGCTCATAACTATTGAAACTTCTCTTTTGAACCTTGCTGAATACATTCTCAAAGGGGGAGACATTGATCACATATTGCACACTTTCACAAGTGTTTTGGCACGATTCTGCTCAGGGGGAGAATTCTTGTTTTTCTTCTCATTTTATTTCTGACTTACAAAGGGGGAGAAATAAGTATACGGAGAGAAATATTTGTTTTGAAATTTATTTCTTTCTCATTTGATTGTTTTCAAAACTTTCCATGTGAATAATCTAATGTTCGGATTTTAAGTGTGTTGCCAATGCATTCATCAAGGGGGAGAATGTGAGACCTATGTGTGCTGAATACATTGGTTATGATGATAAAAGTTTTGAATACTGCCAAAACATCTATCTCAACAAGGTCCATGTCTAGGTCCGAGCTCCTGCAAGGTCCAACAATAGGTCCGACTTGTTTTGGGTAGCTCCGGCAAGGTCCGACGTAAGGTTCGACTTATTTTGGCTAGGCCCGACTTGTTTTGGCTAGGTCTGAATTCTTTCTCTAGGTCCGACTTGCTATGGCTAGGTCTGACATGTTTTTTCTAGCTCCAGCGCTAGGTTCGACTAGCTTTGGTAAGCTACGGCTATAGGTCCAACTAGCTTTGGTTAGCTCCGGTGCTAGATCCTACTAACTTTGGTAAGCTCCAGTTCAAGGTCCGGTTAGCTTTGGCAAGGTCTGGTGCTAGATCCCATTGGTTCTGCTTTTAACTTGCAATGTTTCGAACTTGCTTTACATTGATGGAAAGTTTGATTGGTATTCTTCTACAAAGTTTTTGTTGTGTTTTGGTGGTTATGGATGATAACATTTTGCTATGGTTTGCAACATGCTTATGTGAGGTGCTCACGTAAGCTGTTGTGGTTATCGGAACTAACGAGAGTAAAGTCGAGAACTTGTGCTCGAAAGTATTGGTTGTTTATTCATGTGAAGGTGTTGATTGAGTTCAAGACATGTCTGGTGATAGGATCCATTGAACTAGTCATAGGGAGAAGATGAGGTTCAACAACCAAGTTCGGGAGGAATTGTGGTTGAGTTGATCGGGAGGTCACACATCATGTTTGAATCAAGAACAATGCATATGAAGGTATCATGGACGTCATTGGAAGATGTTTGCACGTGTGCAAGGAGTGCATGGACGTGGAAACATGGTTCCAAGGCATGATGAAGAGAAGCGGACATAAAGAACTAGTCAGAAAGGTCCATTCGGCTTGGTTATGGACTCAGGCTGCGGCTGAGTCGTGTTTGACTCAAATATGGAAAGATTTGAGTTAATTATGATAGATATCCATGTGGGTCACGAAGTTGAGTTGTTTTTAGGAATGTGCGATATGTTCCTAAGGTATTTGGAAGTCTTAAGATTGCTTCTATCTGCGTATAGAAGAGTCTTGAGCAGTTATCGAAAGTTTCGATGGAAACTTAGTAGGATACGAGTCCTAGTTTAGTTTTGGTTGGCCTCATGGATGGTTATATAAGCAAGGGAGGCCAGAGATCATGGTACACGGATTTTGGGCTGTTCCTCTTGTGTTCTATTGCATAAAGATCGTAGTTTAAAGGAACTTTTGTGCCCTCTTCGTTCGACTTGTTTCATACAAGTTTTTCTCATCGAGTTTCTGCACAGCACTATCTTGCTTTGGTGGTTTTATCATAACTCGAGTTTAATAGATCCAATCGATGTGATTCTTTTTGGGTTCTATTAACAACTTTATTATATATCATATGTGAAAATTTCACGATCATCGGATTTGTGGTTTCTCATCTACACGAGTTTCTTTGCACTGTTGCAAATCTGTTCTTACTCGGGTAGAACAGATTGACCTTTGTTTGATCTTTTGATCGTAACTTGGGTTTTTCTTGTTGTCGTGTCTTCGTGACTTTATCCTCTATAATATCTACCACTTTTTTCACAGTTGAACACATTTAGATTAGTCGCACACATGATTTCTTTAATAGATTAATTTTCTGCCGAGGGGTTTTCGTTGCTTCTGCTATAAAATTGTAATCTACCAATCACCCTCCTTTGTTAGATTTTCATGTGCTCTTGAATCCTACAGCAACACGTATAATGCTAAGTCAAAATATAAATCCTTAGGAGAACAAGTCATAACTCTAGATCAAGATTGTGCAAGTGTGATGGAATATTTGTGGTGGTGGAAGATGACTCCTTTTTATAGACCCTCTTTATTATAGTGTTGAAGCATGGCTACTTTACCTCTCTCTTTTTTCTTTTTGTTTCTCATGCTCATTCCTTGAGAGCGTGCTTTATTCTCTCTTTTTTTCATAGCCATGCCTTCTACTCCCTTTCCTTTCAAATAAAATTGAAGAGAGTTTTTGGCATTGAACATATGGAGTATCTTTTTGGAGGTGGAAAATGGAATGATGGAAAATTTGCTAACTTCCAGTGTAGAAGTTTAGCACGTGCATGTGTAATATTGATCATGGAAGTATGAAAAGATTCTCACACAGGTCTATACTAGTTTGACTAGGCTCAACGTGAAAACATGTAGCATATGCATGGGGATTATCAAATAAAAATATCATATGGCTTTGGTAGGAAATTCAAATCGAATGAGGAACTTCATTTTAAATCAATTTGGAAATTTCTCTAGAGATCATGTTTCACATTGATTAGGAAACTAGAAACCCTATGTTCTAGATCATATCTCACAACAACCTAGAATTAGATCATGCTTATGCTACCCACAATTTCTAAGTTCTAGGTGAAGTAATTAAAGCCAATAAACTCAATAGTTGGAGAATATCAAATTGTAATTTAAGTACTAAAGAAGAATAAAATAGGCAACTAGGAATCAAACATTCTTACCATACATACTTTATTTTATTAAATCCTATCCTAAGTGTTTTTTAAGATAAATTTATGTTAAAAAGGGAAAATAAAATGCAATTTGAGATTTGATACAAGTTACCTCAAGTGGGGGTCCTCCCCCAAGCTTGTTCTTGGTCAAGGTCCGCGATAGGGGTTGAAACTCTAATGTCCAGGTAGGCCGTAAGGTTGGCCTAACCTTGTTGCATTGTGGCTTCGACATGGAGGTTTGAGTGTCAATGTTGCGTTGCCTCCCATGGATGCCATGAGTGTGGTCTAGGTGAGTGTTGTCGATGCCACTCATTCATACCTCCAGGTCTCCAGGGTGTCATCCTTCATTCCTTGGCTAGGGTCATGATAACCTTTAACCACAAAGGAACAAGGTGCACTCAATGATGGTGGCAACTCCCTTGAGCTTGAATAGGTGCTTAGGATAGTTGGGAGCATAGGGAACCCACTTATTCATAGCAACCCATTGGTTGCTCATGGAAGGTTTCCCTGTCAAACAGGCCTCGTAAAGGTATTATTGACCCTCAGAGTTAAATCTCGATAGGTTTCAACCATGCTCGGTTACTCATTGGCCAAGAGATGCTGAAATGGTACCTCCATATCTTCATTCAAGAATCGACTTCTTGTATACCTACATAGAGAGGGATGGTTAGCTCTCGGTACTTGTATAGCTGAAACTTCAGGTTAGGTGATCGAATTTCATTTGTACCACCGGGGAAGAAAAAACAGCAAAGATGCATGGGTCTAGTTTTGTGTGTACCATAAGCAATGTACTATTCATTGATATAAGAGTGGAGCTTTATAAATTAATCAATTTGCACATTTTCTAAAGTCTCCTACTCATAACAATGCAGGTGATCGATGTACACTCTATGGGTCCCTTCATCTTGGAATTTTCTAACCATCATGACTTTTACAAGAGCAAATTTTTATATTTTAGCTCGTGGCAAACAAGAATCTCAATTTTACCCTCCCTAACATTCCTAATGTCTTGCCTAGGAATTTGAAATCTAGTGATCCATGTATGCATGAATTTCAAATCAAAATTATGGACATCACTATTCTAGGTTGCTACATGCCAATTTAATCATTAAATTATTCCATAACATTTGTTTACTAGGCAGAGAATGACTAAGTCAATTAAACAATGATTATGAAATTTTAGGTACTTATTTAAATTTACTCCAAGTAAGGTTACATCCTTTTTTTATAATCAAAGAGGAAGGCCAACACTTACTCTTGTGTGGCTGCATAAGAATTGAATGATGAGGAGGTCTAAACCTCCCTCACCCATGTAAGAAAAAATCATTCAATCGTAATGTAATTCAAACGATGGAAAATTTTAAACTCGTACCTCAATTGAAGAGCAGTTCGGGTTGACGGTTGTTGTGTGGGAAATTCATGACTGTAGATCTTGGTGTAGCCTTCAGGTTTGATGTCTTTTGCTAAGTTGCGGTTGGAGTTGCTGATGAATGAAGCTTTATCTTGCTCCTCCATCGAGACATCATCTTGAGCATTCCTCCACCATGAACTCAAAGTTAGATCGGTGGAGGGATATGCTCTCGAATCGTCCCGATGGTGCCTTGAGCTTGATGAGGCTTACACTCTTCTTTGCCAAACAACATCTCCACAAATTTTGTCCCGGCTGCAATTTAATCAAGAACAAACAAAACAACTTGCAAATGGGTTACGTTAACCCAAAAGCAAATTGAACCCTTTGTCAAATTCTTATGCCCAACTTGAAAACATCTTGCAAATGCAATGGGGATTAAGGGAAATCTTTTTGGTTTGAATTCAGAAATTAAATTCAAGTGGTTAAATTTCTTCCTTAGTTCAAAATTTTTGTTTATGATGGTTGGAAATTTATACTTCCCAACATGCAAGTGTGAAAATTCAAACATGCTAAATACAAATGCATGACTTGATGAGAAATTCAATTATGTATTTGGAAAATCAAGTACGAGATAACTACCAATTAACCTATTGGCAAGGACTCACCAAATTTTTGAAGTCCGATGAGCGAGACTTACCTCTGTCTTGTTTAACCTATTGATGTGTCATCCATGCCCGGAGATGAAGGTGTGGATGACTTCTCTTTTTTGGCATGCCAAAACCTCCTTTGGCTGTTATTTGGACAAGTGGGGCACGTGGTGCCCCCGGGCTCATCGTCACCTTGATGGAGACTTGGTTATGTTGCGATGACCTTTCCTTCTTGGAGATATTCTTTTATGAACTTAGTGAGGCTTGTCGATCTTCCGCCATTCCCTTTTTGGCATCTTAGTGGACATGGACCATTTGGATGGCCATGTGTGACGCCCGATACCAAAAATTGAACCAAGCTAACGCATATGTGTGCCCAGGATGTTCAACACACATACACGAGTGCAATCACAAAAGAGTATACAGAAAATTTCCATAGAACAAGATTAATTATCAAATTTTATTACACAAACCATATTATCCTCGAATACAAGCTCTAATGAATATTAATGACAAGTTCAATTAATGCAGCGGAAATAAACTAATTAAGCAAACTAACCAAACTAAGCAAAAGGGATAGCGCAGCTCCATGCAACACCACAGGCAAAGCTGACGGTAGACACGGCCTAGAACTCCGCATTATCGCCATTAAACTCACAATCTTGACCTGCAACTGTTGGGGGGGGGATTGCAAGAGTGAGTATGTGTCGTACTCAGCAAGTGGAAAGTATGACATGTGGCTTATTCAAATGACGAATGTAATAATGGATAAGTGCTGAAAAGTACAGTAAAACATTTAAAAAGCATTATACTATGTCTATGTGAAACGATCCCATCATAACCATCATATTAACAAAATATAAACCATATCCAATTAGTGCCAACATCATCATTATCCATGTCCAGTTACCATAACTCAAATTCATATCCATAACCATAATTCATAAACCATCCATAACCATTACCATAACCATAATATCAACCATAACCATAACCATAACCATAACCATAGTCCAATTTCCCTCTAATCATGTAGGTCATCCAGGTGCTCGTAACTGGGAGCACGGCTATCATGATAGTTTTTAACACTCTGCAGAGGTTGTACCACTTTACCCACACGTTCGTGATTTCATCACCTTTCGATGACTAAGAAACCTCCATTATGCCATCTCACACTTCCGTAGGTGTGTGGCCAAGAGATCACAAAATAGCCTTTCAAAAGGGACTACTAGTATGTACGGGCCCACTAAGGTTTCACCGGCAGGCTTGAATCTCCATTCTCCCACCCACGGGCCCCCTCGTGTGCCATGCGGATCCCAGGGCAGTCCTCCTCGACTCCCATTCCCCGCGCCATCTAATGGTCCATACAATACTAGCAGCACTCCTAATTATTCAGCTACGCCGCACCCATACTTGGCCTTGTGGTGGCACTGTTGACCTGGCATATTCTCGCATGAACCGGTCCTTAGATCTAAGGCAAGCAAACCACCATAACATCCAACCCATCCACATACCAGGCTTGCTTAGATCACCCATCGTATTGACCAGTTCACATTAACCATAATATCATTGATGCATAATTAAATGTGTAGTGTTGTTTGCCATCCCAATTAATTAACAAAGCAAAAAGGTAAAAACCCTTCCCGACTCTCTATCATATATTCCAGGTGACAAGGGTGGTTAAACAAATCTAGTAAACTTCCTACCATAGGATTCCCATCAAATTGACACAAGCATGCAGTTTGCAAACAAAACATTTATTTTAAAAACAGGATCAATATGCTTCAAGGACACTTGCCTTGCTCCGGCGGATAGGGTTGCTCAAGCGCTTCGAAATCTTGATTCTGAAAATCCTCGTACACGATCTCTTGAGCACTTCCCTCTACTCATGATAACACATACAAGAATATACACAAATAAACATGATGCACACACATTAATCAACATGCGATGATATGCATGCATGCAAAGTTCAATAATTGATTAACTACGGTTGTTTATTAATTAGATGCAACTAGTTCATACGTATTCATACGAGTTTATGGGGGTTTTAACGGGAATTAATACTGCTTAAAATAAATTCATGGTGCAACTATGACTAAATTATGTCTATTAGATCTAATACATCGCTAAAATTCGCATTGGAAACATGGCCTACTGTAGATGCGATGGCTTCGATGATCGCAGGATGGATGCGACGCGTAGACGAAGTAGACGCGCAAGGTCCTCCGGCGGCACGACGACCGCGATGCGATGGCGACGATCTCCGGCGGACGGCGGCACCCTCCTCTTTTTCTTCCTCTTCTTCCCCTCTTTTTTTCTTCCTTTTTTCCTTCCTGGCGGCTGCTCCTGGTGCCTTTTTTCTAGCCGGCGGCTAGGGCTTCTTTTTTCCTAGCGGCGGCGGATTTTCTGGCGTCGGGAAACAACAAAGCGTTCTGGGCTTTTTATAGCCGGGCGGGGCACGCGCTAGGGCGAGCGGCAGCGGGTCAACGCGATGCGGGGTCGGACCGGGCGGCGCGCTAGGGCGCTGGCGCGGCAGGCGGGGCGTTGGCGCGCGGGATCAGGGCGAGGCACGCGCGGTGCGGGGCCCAGGGCGCGCGAGGGAGGCGGCATCGGGCGGGGCGCGCGCGCTGGTCAGGCGGCGGGGTGAGCGGGGCCAGGCGGGTGGGGCCGGGGCATTCGGCGCGGACCGGGCGGGCGCTACGTGTGATGCGCGGGGTAAGGCGCGAGCGCGGCTCGCGGTGGGGCCGGCGCGGCAGGCGCGGCGTGTTGCGGGTCGGCGCGAGCGGAGGGGCGCGTGGCGGCGAGGGGCCAAGGCGCGGGCGGATCGGGGCGGGAGCGCGAGAGTCGCGCGCGGGAGCGAGGCGCGTCGGCCGGGAGGCGCGAGCAGACTGCAGGGTGGGGGCCAGGCGCGGCCAGGCGGCAGGCGGGGCGCGAGCGGGTCGCGCGGGGGCGCCAGGCGCGCGGGATTCGCGCGCGTAAGGCGGCTGCGCCCGGTGCGTGCGCGGTCGGGCGCGTACGGCGCTGGGGGTCGGGGCGCTGCGGGCTGGGCCGGTTTGGCCTGGCCGGCAGTGGCCCCTTTTCTTTCCTTTTTTTTTTCTTTTTTTTCTTTTTATATTATTATTATTATATATTTTATTATTTATATTTTATTTATTTTATTTATCTTATTCATTTTATTTATTTATTATTTTATATATATATATATAATATAATTTATTTTTATATATTTCTTTTTATATATTATTATTATTATTTTATATTTATTCCCTAATACATTTTTATTATTTTCTATTTCTTCTTTTTGCTACACCATATATGTATGGTTTATCATTTTTCTTTTATTCTATTAATACTTAATGCATGAACATGTATGCAATGCATGATGCAAAAATTGAGGGTGTTACAAACCTACCCCCCTTAAAGTGAATCTCGCCCTCGAGATTCGATAGCGTGGAGAAAAGATGAGGGAATTCTGCCTTCAGTTCTTCTTCACGTTCCCATGTAGCTTCGGCTTCCGTATGGTGTTTCTATAGCACTTTGCACCAATGGATCCTCTTATTTCTCGTGACCCTTTCCTTCATGTCCAAAATCTTGATAGGTTGCTCGACATAGGACAAATCCTCTTGAAGTTCTAACTCGTCCATCGGCACTTGTTCTTCTGGTACCCTGAGACACTTCTTGAGTTGAGAGACGTGAAACACGTCATGTACATCGGAGAAATACGTCGGCAGCTCAAGTCGATAAGCTACCTCTCCTCGCTTGTCTAGAATCTTAAATGGTCCGATGTAACGTGGTGCCAGTTTTCCTCTGACGTTAAACCGTCGCTGACCTCGGATAGGTGACACTTTGAGGTATACAAAATCTCCAACATCAAAAGTCAAACTCCTTCGCCTATTATCAGCATAACCTTTCTGTCGAGACTGGGCAGTCTTTAAGTTTTCCCGTATTATTTGGACTTGCCTTTCATCATCTTGTAACACGTCGGGACCAAACACTTGATTCTCTCCGGTTTCATTCAAAAACAAGGGAGTCCTACACTTCCTTCCGTACAATGCTTCGTAGGGTGACATTTTCAGACTTGCTTGGTAGCTATTGTTGTACGAGACTTCAGCGTACGGCAAACTTTTATCCCAACTTTTCCCATGCTTTAAAGCACAAGCTCTTAACATGTCTTCCAAAATTTGGTTGGTCCTCTCGGTTTGTCTATCTGTTTGAGGGTGATACGCCGAACTGAAGTTCAACCTTGTTCCCATTGCTTCATGCAATTTCTGCCAAAATCTGGAGGTAAACTGAGAACCTCTATCCGAGACTATCTTCTTCGGTACTCCGTGTCGACACACAATATGCTCCATATACAATTCTGCTAGCTTCGCGGTGGTATATGTGGTCTTGACAGGGATGAAGTGAGCTGATTTTGTCAACCGATCCACAATAACCCATATTGAATCATAGCCAGACTGAGTTCGTGGTAATCCAACTATAAAGTCCATACCAATCCCTTCCCACTTCCACTCCGGGATCTTCAATGGTTGTAACAATCCGGCTGGCCTTTGATGTTCATCTTTAACTCGTCGGCACACATCACAAAGTGCAACATATTCGGCTATGTCCTTTTTCATGCTGGCCCACCAGTAGCATGTCTCTAAGTCCTTGTACATCTTCGTACAGCCAGGATGAATTGAGTAAGGCGAGTCATGTGCCTCCTTCAATATTGTTTCCCGAATATGCCTGACATTAGGTACCACAATCCTCTTTCTAAGCCACAAGGTACCCTGTTCGTCCTCATCAAATCTGAATTCTTTTCCTTCTTGGGTCCTTTCCTTGATTTCCTGTATTTCCTTGCCTTTGTCTGTCCTTCCCGTATTTCCTGCTCTAATGTTGGGTTGAATTCCATCGTTCCCATCTCATTTATGAATCCAAGGTTCAACCCTTCGAACTCCTTGCATAACTCGAATGGGAGCTCTCGAACTGTGAGTTGATGACTTACTCCTTTTCGGCTCAAAGCATCGGCCACTACATTGGCCTTCCCTGGGTGATAGTTGATCCCCACGTCATAATCCTTGATGAGCTCCAACCATCGGCGTTGCCTCAGATTCAGATCTGTTTGCGTAAATATGTACTTGAGACTCTTGTGATCCGTATAAATCTCACATCGGTGACCAAAAACATAGTGTCTCCATATCTTCAAGGCGTGTACCACGGCTGCGAGTTCAAGGTCGTGTGTAGGATAATTCAACTCATGTTTCTTTAGTTGCCTCGATGCATAAGCTACCACTTGGCCTTCTTGCATGAGCACACATCCTAATCCTTGTCTTGATGCATCACAATATATATCAAAACTCTTGCTCACGTCCGGTAATACTAACACCGGCGCGGTTGTTAACCTTTTCTTTAACTCCTCAAAGCTATCCTGACAAGCTTGAGTCCATCGGAATGCCTTCCCTTTCATGAGTAATTCAGTCATAGGTTTGGCTATTTTGGAGAAATCCTTGATGAATCGGCGGTAATATCCAGCTTCCAAGGAAACTCCGAATTTCCTTGACATTCTGTGGCGGTTCCCACTTAAGCACATCTCTCACCTTCCCTGGGTCAACTGATACTCCTCCTCCGGAAATAATATGGCCTAAGAAAGAAACTTCCCGTAACCAGAATTGACATTTACTGAACTTGGCATACAATTTGTGTTCCCGTAGCTTCTGCAATGTAAGCTTCAAGTGTTCTTCATGTTCTTCCTCGCTTCTCGAGTATATCATAATTTCATCGATGAACACTACAACGAACTTATCCAGATATTCCATGAAGACCTTATTCATGAGATACATAAAGTACGCAGGTGCGTTCGTCAATCCAAATGACATGACGGTGTACTCATAAGATCCATATTGTGTCCGAAATGCTGTCTTGGGTATATTCGATGGTCTAATCTTCATTTGGAAGTATCCTGACCGCAAGTCGATCATGGAGAAGATACATGCACCCTTCATTTGGTCGAACAAATCCTCTATATGGGGCAGTGAGTACTTGTTCTTAATTGTCACTTCGTTGAGAGACCTATAGTCCACACACATCCTTTGGGTTCCATCCTTCTTATCTACGAAGAGCACTGGGGCTCCCCATGGGGATGAGCTTGGGCGTATGAAACCCTTCTCTAGCTGCTCTTGAATTTGCTTCGTGAGCTCTGCTAATTCCTTAGGAGGCATCCTATACGGCCTCTTAGCTATAGGTGCAGTTCCGGGTATCAACTCAATAGCGAATTCTATGTCACGATCAGGTGGCATACCTGGCAACTCATCTGTAAACACGTTCGGATACTCGCGAACGATTGGAATGATTTCCAATGTCACTCCTTCCACTTGATTGAGCATTGCCTTCTCTCTTGTAGGTTGGGCTGCCTCAACTTCGATGCATGTACCATGTTCACTTGTCAACTGCACAATCCTCTTGGCACATTGAATGACTCCATTATACTTGCTCAGCCAGTCCATTCCAAGTATTATGTCTATTCCTTGGGAGTCCAAGACTATGAGGTTTGTGAGAAAGTCTACCCCCCTTATTTTAATGCTTACTTTCGGACATACTATATTTGTCCTCATCTCTCCGTCAGGAGAACTTACAAGCATAGTTTGCTTCATATGAGATATAGGCAAATTGTACTTGGCAACATACTTTGACGAGATGAATGAATGAGATGCTCCCGAATCAAATAAAACAGTCGCGAGGTTGGAGTTGGCGAGAAACATACCAATCACGACATCATCAGCTTGCTGGGCTTCCTCAGTAGAGACATGATTCACATTGCCACGAGCAAAATTCTGCTGTCCACGGTTGCCTTGTGGTGCTCCTCCATTTGGTCGTGGGTGATTTGGCCTTGGTGCATTGTTCATAGGTCCATAGTTTCTTCTGGAGCATTGACTTGCAAAGTGCCCAGGTTCTCCACACACATAGCATGTCTTACCGCCCGTAGCATTGGGGAAGTTTGGGCGCAGCTGGTTTTGAGCATTTGCTGCCATGTTAGGACGCGGCGCAGGTGGCACAGGATAGCGAGGTGCTTGCATGGCGGGGCGTTGCTGCGGTGGCTGATTTGGGCGGGGTGGATAGGCAGCACGGTATGCAGGAGAAGATGGGTTGTAGTGTGGTGCAGTAGGTGGTGCATAGCGGGGGCGAACATTGCTTCCTTGTTGCGGTCCATGATGTGGCATCTTCCTCTTGTTGTCCTGCTCCATCTCACGAATATTGTTCTCAACCACAATAGCCTTGTCAACCAGCTTTTGGAAGTTTGGATAATTCAGTACTGAGCAACTGGACTTGAATTTCATTGTTGAGACCCCTCATAAACAGATACTGCTTCCTACTATCAGTTTTGATGTCTTCTGGAGCATATCTTGATAATTGAGTGAATTTGTTGAGATACTCACTCACGCTCATCCTTCCTTGCCTGAGATTTTCAAAATCTTGTCTTCTCAGTATCATAACTCCTTCAGGTACATAGTGGGAATGGAACCTCTGCTTAAACTCAGTCCAAGTGATTGCCTCCTGATTATCATGAGCGTTGCAAAGAGCTTCCCACCAGTCAGTGGCTGCTCCAACTAGTTAATGCGATGCAAAGAGAACCTTCTCCCTATCAGTGCACTGGACAATAGCAAGTTTCTTCTCCACGGACATGAGCCAATCATCAGCATCCATAGGGTCAGCAGCTTGAGCAAAGGTTGGCGGCCTAGTCCTCATAAACTCTCCCAATCGGTTATGAGGAGGCGGGGGTGGCGGTGGAGGCATGTGTGGCTGATTGTTGATATTGCCAGCCTGCAGCTGTCCCATAGTTTGTATCATGATCTGCATGAGCTGGTTTTGCATAGCCAATAGCTGCTCAATGTTGATAGCTCCATGAGCAGGTCCTTGCCCATTATTGTTCTGAGGTACTCCATTGTTCTCCTCCTCATCATTGCCATCCCTCTGGTTGCGAGTTCTCACCATCTGTTGGCGAAAGAAGGGTGGAGACAGAAGGATTTAGAATTTGGAAAGAACGTCCCAACTATATGCATCAAGGTATGTGAAGCTAACCAACTTGCTATACTAGCCTAGGTGGACATGGAAATGCTAAAGCATCCCAAAATCCTCCATTAAGCACACAAGCAAACAATATATATATATATATATATATATATATAGCAAACAGCACTCCAAGCAAAAACACATCGATTCCTGAGTGCTCCTATGTGCTCTAAAGTGTCCATTCTATCTAGGCTGTGTCCTACGGTCAACCTGTGGCTCTGATACCAATCTGTGACGCCCGGTTCCGAAAACTGAACCAAGCTAACGCATTTGTGTGCCCAGGATGTTCAACACACATACACGAGTGCAATCACAAAAGAGTATACAGAAAATTTCCACAGAACAAGATTAATTATCAAATTTTATTACACAAACCATATTATCCTCGAATACAAGCTCTAATGAATATTAATGACAAGTTCAACTAATGTAGCGGAAATAAACTAATTAAGAAAACTAAGCAAACTAAGCAAAAGGGATAGCGCAGCTCCATGCAACACCACAGGCAAAGCTGACGGTAGACACGGCCTAGAACTCCGCATTATCGCCATTAAACTCACAATCTTGACCTGCAACTGTTGGGGGGGGGGGATTGCAAGAGTGAGTACGTGTCGTACTCAGCAAGTGTGGAAAGTATGACATGTGGCTTATTCAAATGACGAATGTAATAATGGCTAAGTGCTGAAAAGTACAGTAAAACATTTGAAAAGCATTATACTATGTCTATGTGAAACAATCCCATCATAACCATCATATTAACAAATATAAACCATATCCAATTAGTGCCAACATCATCATTATCCATGTCCAGTTACCATAACTCAAATTCATATCCATAACCATAATCCATAAACCATCCATAACCATTACCATAACCATAATATCAACCATAACCATAACCATAACCATAACCATAGTCCAATTTCCCTCTAATCATGTAGGTCATCCAGGTGCTCGTAATCGGGAGCACGGCTATCATTATAGTTTTTAACACTCTGCAGAGGTTGTACCACTTTACCCACACATTCGTGATTTCATCACCTTTCGATGACTAAGAAACCTCCAGTATGCCATCTCACACTTCCGTAGGTGTGTGGCCAAGAGATCACAAAATAGCCTTTCAAAAGGGACTACTAGTATGTACGGGCCCACTAAGGTTTCACCGGCAGGCTTGAATCTCCATTCTCCCACCCACGGGCCCCCTCGTGTGCCATGCGGATCCCAGGGTAGTCCTCCTCGACTCCCATTCCCCGCGCCATCCAATGGTCCATACAATACTAGCAGCGCTCCTAATTATTCAGCTACGCCGCACCCATACTTGGCCTTGTGGTGGCACTGTTGACCTAGCATATTCTCGCATGAACCGGTCCTTAGATCTAAGGCAAGCAAACCACCATAATATCCAACCCATCCAAATACCAGGCTTGCTTAGATCACCCATCGTATTGACCAGTTCACATTAACCATAATATCATTGATGCATAATTAAATGTGCAGTGTTGTTTGCCATCCCAATTAATTAAGCGAAGCAAAAAGGTAAAAACCCTTCCCGACTCTCTACCATATATTCCAGGTGACAAGGGTGGTTAAACAAATCTAGTAAACTTCCTACCATAGGATTCCCATCAAATGGGCACAAGCATGCAGTTTACAAAACATTTATTTTAAAAACAGGATCAATATGCTTCAAGGACACTTGCCTTGCTCCGGCGGATAGGGTTGCTCAAGCGCTTCGAAATCTTGATTCTGAAAAACCTCGTACACGATCTCTTGAGCACTTCCCTCTACTCGTGATAACACATACAAGAATATACACAAATCAACATGATGCACACACATTAATCAACATGCGATGATATGCATGCATGCAAAGTTCAATAATTGATCAATTACGGTTGTTTATTAATTAGATGCAACTAGTTCATACGTATTCATACGAGTTTATGGTGGTTTTAACGGGAATTAATACTGCTGAAAATAAATTCATGGTGCAACTACGATTAAATTATGTCTATTAGATCTAATACGTCGCTAAAATTCGCATCGGAAACATGGCCTACCGTAGATGCGATGGCTTCGATGATCGCGGGATGGATGCGACGTGTAGACGAAGTAGATGCGCAAGGTCCTCCGGCAGCACGACGACGGCGACGCGATGGCGACGATCTCCGGCGGACGGCGGCACCCTCCTCTTTTTCTTCCTCTTCTTCCCCTCTTTTTTTCTTCCTTTTTTCCTTCTTGGCAGCTGCTCCTGGTGCCTTTTTTTCTAGCCGGCGGCTAGGGCTTCTTTTTTCCTGGCGGCGGCGGATTTTCTGGCGTCGGGAAACAACAAAGCGTTCGGGGCTTTTTATAGCCTGGCGGGGCACGCGCTAGGGCGAGCGGCAGCGGGTCAACGCGACGCAGGGTCAAACCGGGCGGCGCGCTGGGGCACTGGCGCGGCAGGCGGGGCGTTGGCGCACAGGATCAGGGCGAGGCACGCGCGGTGCGGGGCCCAGCGCGCGTGAGGGAGGCGGCATCGGGCGTGGCGCGCGCGCTGGTCAGGCAGCGGGGCGAGCGGGGCCAGGCGGGTGGGGCCGGGTCAGGCAGCGGGTCGCGCGGGGGTGCCAGGCGCGCGGGATTCGCGCGCGTGAGGCGGCTGCGCGCGGTGCGTGCGCGGTCGGGCGCGTACGGCGCTGGGGGTCGGGGCGCTGCGCGCTGGGCCGGTTTGGCCTGGCCGGCAGTGGCCCCTTTTCTTTCCTTTTTTTTCTTTTTTTCTTTTTATATTATTATTATTATATTTTATTATTTATATTTTATTTATTTTATTTATCTTATTCATTTTATTTATTTATTATTTTATATATATTTATATTTATTATTATATAATTTATTTATATATATTTCTTTTATTCTTTTAATGTCATCGTGGACGGAATGATGGAGTCTCCTCATTCCTAATAAAGGTAATGAGGTTGTCCACTTATGGGGGTGTCGCTTCGACCTTCAAGATATTCTTTTGATTCAACCCATGCTTGATCTAGGATCAAGAGGCTTCCTTGGGCATAATAACATGTGGACTCAACAATCAAACAAGAAACGCTTCATCCACGATGTTGCTTTGCCCAAAGTTGCATGGGCTTGGTCGAAGTCCAGGGTCCAACAAGTGATTGTGTAACCCTTGGATCTTGAATACTTTTCAAAGTATCTTGTCCTTCGCCAATTGCTTATTGGGTATGTTGTTATTGATTTCTCCTTGGCCATGGACAAGATACATCAAGGTAGGCTTTTTGAAGTTGAATCTGATTGAATGCAAATTCCCATAACCTCCTTGCTTGTATTGATTCCGCTCTTGACCTCCTTGTTGGTGATGGCCTTTGTGGTTTTTGCTTGGAAATGAAGGATCATCATGGGTCTTAGGGAAATAAATCCCCAAGGGTCCTATGTTGATGTGGACATTCAAAATTATGTGAGTATCCATGGCTTGGATCATCCAAACACTTCTCTATTAGCTTGATCTTCTTGCTCTTTCAAGAGGAGGTCTAGTTTCGTGGCTATCATGTCCACCTTGTCAAAAGTGTGCATGCCACACTATTGGAACTGGAGCATTCATTGATCCACCACTTGATGGTGACCATCTTCTCAATCAAATCTTCATCTTTCTCAAGATGAATGAGAAGAGGTCATCTCCAACTTCAGCATGAATTTGATCACAGATCGATGAAATCAAACCGTTGTAGGAGTGTTAAATGATGAGCTGGCCATCCATCAAACGGTGAAGGCAAACCAAGATATAATCTTGGAGCCTCCCCAAGCTTTGGGGATAGATAACTTTGGCTCCTGCTGGAAGCTGGAGAATCCTTCCCATAATGGGCAATGGTGTTGCCCAACTAAAAGAATTTGTTGAGGAACGCCTTTATATGATTTTGCAGCTGAGCATTTGCATCCTTGTTGGCTTTGACATGAAATGGGCTAGCCAAACACTACTCTGTTTTCACACAACGGAGAAAATAAAGCAAGGGTAATCATGTCTAATAACTACCAGTACATATAGCTTAATCATAGGTGATAGCTATCCCTCATTTTCTTTGCCTTCCCCGATGACGGAGCCAGAAATGCTTGTTAGTAATTCTTAACACCACAGATCGTCTCCGGTGAGAGATGAGATTCACGTGCGCACGGAAGATACCATTTTTGCATTTCACCCAAGAGTATTCTCAGGTGTATCGTATTTATCCCAAAGGAAGGCAATGAAGTAAAGTAAATACCATTCTCATGGCCAATCTATAGGGTACTAAATAATTATTAGAGCAGGGGTAAGTTGATAAATAGGAGTAGTGTGACACACACCTAAGCAATCTACTCTAAGCGATAAGGTTGTCCTAGTGAAGGTTAAATGACGAGAAAGAGCTACTCCTACTGTGCTCGAATTACTCATATACATAGCCTAATAATGTACACATGAATATGCTAATGGTGAATACTAGGGTTTAGTGATCCAGCACATCGGGCACAGGTTTATCCTTGACAACATCAGGAGGATTCCCGTAAAGAGCCTGTGGAGTAGACGAACGTTGGGGATTACAAAGGACGGACAGGATTGTCACCACCTGCTACCTACCCCTACAACCCGTGGGTCTACGAGACATCCAACGCTACTTAACTATCTAAGCAAAACGCTTACATGTTCAGTAAATACCTTAGAGGCTTGAATACAAGTACCTATCTAAGGCAAAGACTAACCTAAACATTGTTGAACCAATGTTGGAACCAAGCTCTAACATATTTATATTAACATAATCAAGTTATTACCTATTTATATTATATTGGTGGTGCATGATGTTTATGATAACATGATATGTGCATTATGACCAGATCATAGTAACATCTACACCTAGCACATACATGGACTCCACAATCAAACAAGAAATTATTTGCCAAAGTATATGAATAAAGAGAGACAAATAATAATGTTATTATAAAGTATAAAGTCACAAAAGGAAATAAAGATACATGAGTCATACCTTTCCCAATTTGGACTTGGGACTAGAGGCTCCTCTCTACATCCTAACCTCCACTAAGGAACTAGGAGAACTTGTGTACACAAGAGAGAATGCTTGAGTGGTGTGTGAAAGGAAGTGAGTGATGAGAACATCACTCCTATGGATAAACTTAACACTTCATTGAACATACAAGATGCAGTCATTAGAGTTCACACAAAACAATTAATTTTAGAGGTGAGCTCGTTCTTATATGTTTTTGAGAATAAATTGCTACATAATGATTTAATTATGATTAGGATCCATGAAGAGGTTCAAGGAGCACTTGGAGGAAGTCTTAGGGACATGGAGGACCAAAGAATACGTTCAAAGAAAATGGAAACCGAGCCCAACTCAAAATTGTGTCCAACTCGGAGTCCAGGAGCAGTTCGCACTAAAACGGACGCCCATGATGCAAACCGATCTCCATGTTGTACGTTCTACATATGCACAGAAAGGGGAGAGGATAACATTTCCAATTCTGCTAGTCCCGTGTGAAAATTCCTTCGAGTCAATGGGGATCATCGAAACTAAATTGAGTTCAGAATCTGTCAGGGTGTTGGGCAACCGTATTGGGCCATTGGGCCTTGTATCAAGTCTAAGTCTATTATTTTCATACCTTAGGGTTCGGTCATGACCCCAACACCCCTTAGATGTCCTCCCACCTATATATACTCCATAGGTAGCCGCCACAAACATTGGGGTTTTTCTTAGATTAATAATATCACTGTTCTACGGTTTGTGAGACCCTAATTTTGCGATTTTAGATCATGTCATATGCGTTCTTGGTCGTGTTCTCGGTTGCACTTGCAGGGATTAGCCTTCTTGGTGAGGTCAAGCGTGTGCACTATGGTTGATAACCAAGGGAGCGGTGGTGTAGTGATTGTAGGGTATTTGAGTTGCTCGAGTGCTGCGGATCATCAACGTCGAGATCTCCATCAATCGACTTATCCTTACCTTTCGGAAGATCGGGCCTAAACTACTCATCAATTGATATTAGCGTACCAGGTTGCCCGTTAGGTAATTCATATATCCTTTCGATTAGTTTGTTTTTCATACCTAGAGACCACAAAAAACTTGTAGTTTAGTAGATCTATTCATCACCTTGTCCAAACCACTATTGAACCTTTGCAACTTTGCTATTCAGTTTGGTTTTGTTGATTTTGTGTCCGTAGTTGAGTCATACTACTGGTTTGGAAAGTGTTTTTGGTCTTAGTTTGAGTTTTGCATTGTGTTGGTTCATCCTTTTGAATCACGTCATCACGTCCAGATTAGATTCATCTTTGTCCAGTTTGGTATTTTCATCATAGCTCACTCATACTAACTCGGATTTTGGTGTTCTTGTACTTTTTGGTAAGCCTAAGAAATTTCCCATGACTTTACTATTCATTAGATTCTCAGAAAATCGAGTTATCAAGGTCTAAATTGCATTAATCCCAATCTATTATTGACCAAGAATTTATGAATAGTCTGCATTTCGTGGGGCTTAGCTACTATTGTTCTGATCCAAAATAGGTATTTCATATACTTAAATTAGAAAGGAGGGATAGGTCTATAATCCTGAGGTTAAAAGTTTTTAGATTTGGGGCCTCTAATGCTGCTTATTATCCATGAAAGATTGAGCAGAAAATCTGTAACAGACCTACAAGATATCTTTGATTGTCTTGCATTGTGTTCTTCTTTTGCAGCACATTCTAGAAAAAAATACAAAATAAAAAGGCAAGTGCAAAAAAAGATACAATAGCCGCAAAAAAAGAGAAAAAAAAACAAAAGCTAAGATTACATCACGATTCAAAGGGGCCTTCTCATACGTTGAGGGCTCCCTTAGATTACATCACGAAATACCACCAAGAACACACTCAAAAGATTACAATGAAATCACAGGAGTGTGTTAGAGAATCAAACCAAGAGCTCAATGAGTGTTGAACGTGTCTCTCCAATGATTTAGAGTGTATCGTCAAAGGATTGATCTGTGTTGCACTTAATTTCATGGAGAGATGTGTTTTTGAGGCTCTTAGGAGGTGTGACGGCGCTAGGGTTCGAGAGAGGTTCAAGTTGGGCCGTGCACCTCTATTTATATGGGGTTTCTAAAAGTGACCGTTAGGGTTTAGAAAGATCGGACTAGTCCGTGGTGGACACCGGACTAGTTCGGTGTGCTGTGTGTAGCAAACCCTAAGTGTCCTGAAATATCGGACTAGTCCGGCTAGGAGCGGACTTTTCCGATTTCGCTTATGGAAATCTTCGAACTAGTCCGATAGACATCGGACTTGTCCGAACAGTGAAACCCTAAGTGGTTATGGGGACAAGTCCGCACTTGGAGGACTTGTCCGATTTAGGTCAGAGAGATTTTCGGACTAGTCCGTGCTATTATCAGACTTGTCCGATTTAGATCAGAACGAGTATCGAACTAGTCCAGTGGTGATTGGACTTGTCCGATTTTGTGTGACTTGTGAAGTGTTTTGAGGACTAGTCCGCACTGGGGAGGACAAGTCCAATTCTAGTCAGAGAGATATCGGACTAGTCCGATGGATATCGGACTTGTCCGATTTTGTGCATAGAGGATAATGGACTAGTCCGGTGACATTCAGACTAGTCCGGTCCTGTATAACTTTGTGCAATGTGTGTGTGTTTATTTGTGATTGAGCTCCTGGGGTGTGTTTCCTTAACACACTCCATACACAATGATCTACTATTCTTCTTCCTTGAGCTCATTTCCACTTTGCTCCTCATTCTCCCTTCTTTTTGGTACTTTGGTTATTTTCCCATTAAAACCTGTGCTCATCTCAACAAAGAGGTTAGGATCTCATTTTCTTGTCATAAATCATCCAAGACCCACAAGGGATTCCTAGATGCACTTTCAATCTCCCCCTTTTTGGTGATTGATGACAACCAATTGAGATTTCACAAAATATGATAAAAATTGAGATTCTCATAAAGTATGCACATATGAGTCTAAAATACATCAAGCAATGAAAACATAATCCATATGTGCATTCTTTATGGTGGGATGCATAACTAAGTACATTGAAACAATGAGAATGACATAGTTGACATTAATCAATCAAAAGTAAGCATATATGTCATTCTAGGAGCAAAATCACATAACTCAACAATTACTTCTCAAAAGATCATAACATTGCATCACGGAACCATAATTAACTTAAGAACATAGTTAAAGCTTTACAACCCGCAAAATAGTCATAAAGCATAAAAGAGAGCTCTCTCCTCACATCCTACAGCTAAGACTAAGACTCCCCCTCAATCTCTCCCCCTTTGGCACCAATACACCAAAAAGAAGGAGAGGAGGGACCTAAAGTCTTCACTCCTCGCTGTCGGTCCTCTCATCGTCTTCATCGACGTCTTCGGGCTGATGAGGAGGAGGAGGAGGAGGAGGTGCGGAGCCACTCGAGCCCCCAATGCAAAGTAGGCAAGCTCGGAGGGGGTCAAGGGCCCGAGATCGGTGAAGTCTGAATCAGAATCTTCAGAGATTACCGGAGACCCAATGGGCTCAATCTCCAGTTTCTGGCATATTTGCTTCACATTGGCCTTCACATACTTCATATCTTCCTTTCTTTTCTTGTTGAGCTTAGGGGCCTTCACTTCGGCCTTTTTGCAGGAAGCGAAGATGGCAGCCAAGTATTTGAAGATCCCACTGGCAGATCCCCTTTGAGGGGCTGCCCTACTGGCAGGGGCAGCTCTAGGATCTTCAGTTCTTCTTGCTGGTGCCTCAGGACAAGAGGCCGGTGAGGGAGTAGCCTGGATGCTTGGCTTCTGAGGCATCTGAGGCCTCAAGGGTAGATGCTCCACATCCTTGACGAATTCAATCTCGGTGACCTTCTCGATCACAAACATCAGATATGGGGCATACCGCGAAGACCTGTTGGGTGTGCAGGATATGTTGACCATGTCATTCTAGATGTAGTCCACCACATCAGACTGGCAGTCCTTGCTTATCACTCTCATCAATGTCCGGAGATAACCCTGCACACTCCCGGCATCTCCATCCTTGGGAGCAATAGTCTTCCTCAAGACTCTGTTCAGAACCACAAAGAAAGGCTTCATGTTCTTTGTGGAAGGAGGGATGAACTTTGAGTTTGGCTCATATAGGAACTTCATCCTATCCTTCTCAATGACACCTATGTTGTGGATGATCAAGCAGTCAGGTCTTGAGGTGTCAAGGTGAAGTAGGCTTGCAAAATCTTCTTGAGTTATACTATACTTGGATCCGTGAGTCATCCAAGTAACACTCTCTTCATCTTCAC
Source organism: Tuctoria greenei (assembly GCA_036927565.1). Classification (NCBI taxonomy): domain Eukaryota; kingdom Viridiplantae; phylum Streptophyta; class Magnoliopsida; order Poales; family Poaceae; genus Tuctoria; species Tuctoria greenei. Next base: position 95,663,234 of record JAYESD010000005.1, read on the forward strand.
TCGAGAGATGGCATGTTGCAAAGAATTGTGTTATGACCTCATCATTCCAGTTGTTCCTGAAGGCAAAGAGATCCTTCAGGCCATGCCTCTCAATAGCTTCCACCACTTCAGTGAATGGGGAGCACCCCTTCTTCTCAAAGTGTGCTCAATCAATCCATTGACTGCGCACAACCGGTGTCTTCATTGGGAGATACAAAAATTTGTAGAAATCTGCATGGAAGTTGCACCAAAGTCTTCCATCGGCAGCTTGCTTTGGTCGGCCATACCAATCAATGCTTCTGAACTTTGCTGCCGAATCACTGCCTTTCCCGTTGAACTTCTCTTCAGTGGGGTCCCGTACCCCTTCCCTTGGAGCATGCAGCTTCAACGGGCCAACTGGACCCGTTGCTATCCCTTTGCCCTTGCCTTTGGCTAGGCGGGCACTTGCCGAGCTAGGGCCACCACCGGTGGTAGGCCTAGAAGCTGGCACCTTGGAGGCCGGCTTCTTCGCTAGCACTTTCCTCCAAGCCTGTGGAGGAGACGGAGCTGGCTCGAAAGGTCTCTCTTGGCGCTTCTTGCCAAGACTCATCGAGGGTCGAGGTGCCACCTCGTGGTCCATCTCGGCCTTGAAATCGGAAATCTCATCATTTGTGCTCGACATGACCTGAGAATGAGTGGCACGAATGAGAATGAATGGTACAAGGCATAGGTGTGAAAGGATAGCAAGGAATTGCATTGAGAAATTGAAAAGTTAGGTTTTGAGTTCAGAAAAATCGGACTTGTCCGGTGTACAGGCACGGACTAGTCCGGGGCGATCGGACTTGTCCGTGCATGGACTAGACTAGTCTGGTATTCATCCTCAAAAACCTAAGCGACTGGACAAATTTTGATTCCTAATGCAGAGCTAGCTTAGCATAGACATAATACATCAAGGAGGCATGTATATAGTGAAATATGCTAGGCTATTCGATCAACAATGAAGAAATCTGGGATTTCTAGGGTTTGAGTAAAAATTACCAAATAAATTGTTTGATGCTTGGAGATGAGGGTGTTGAAGGTCGGACATGTCCGATAACTTCAATCCTGATGCGATGACGATCAAATTCCACCCAAACTTGCGAAGTTTCGATGGAGAAATCAAGGAATCGCCTTGGGAGCTCGAGCGCGAAGAGAGAGAACGCGTGAGGCAAGGGTGGAGGTGAAGAAATTAGGGTTTGGCGGCGGCTAGGGTTATGGACACAAAAAACGGACAAGTCCGGAGATGACCGGACTAGTCCGAACTTTTCCAAAGGCTATATCAGACTAGTCCGTTGTCTACCGGACTAGTCTGGCCTAACCGGCACTCCGCAGACTAGTCTGCATGAGCGGACTAATCCGGGTAACCATGGACTAGTCCGTGGTCACTAGGCAAGAATTTTTTAGCCCATTCATATATATTTGAAGGTACATATTCAGAAAATAGGGAGGCAAATCAAATCAAATAATCTTGATGAATATGATCAGTAAGCATACAACAATCAAGCAATGATCATAATTTGCCAAGATCTAGTAATTGACATAGTTTTCTGGAGAAAATTGAGAGAGATGATTTTCACAATCCAACCAACATATTTTGAAGAATTCATACAGGTATGCAAACTTTCAAGCCACACTCCGAGCATCAAGGATATTTAGTTCATTTCGGAGTTCACAAAAGCGTTTTTCATCAAGTGGCGTGGTGAATATGTCGGCCAATTGCTTTTGGGTGTTAACATGGGAATATTGTAACCGTAATCCCTTAGAGTTTGTCGCGTCCAAAGGAGTTTTGCACAACAACGCCCGGCTGCAACACTCCGCTTCAGCTGTGGATAAGGCAATGGAATTTTGTTTCTTGGAGGATCAAGAAACTAGGGATCTACCTAGGAATTGGCATGTACCGGAGGTACTCTTTCTATCTACGTTGCATCCGGCATAATCTGCATCGGAGTAACCAATGACATTGAATTTTGAGCCTTTTGGGTACCAAAGACCAAGATTGGGTGTATGAACTAAATATCTCAAGATCCTTTTTACGACTGTCAAGTGACACTCCTTAGGATTGGCTTGAAATCTTGCACACAAACATACACTCAACATAATATCTGGACTAGATGCACATAAACAGAGTAGAGATCCAATCATGGAGTGATATACCTTTTGGTCGACGCTAGGTCCATCTTCATTGAGATCCAAGTGGCCATTTGTTGCCATGGGAGTCTTTATAGGCTTCGCCTTGTCCATACCAAACTTCTTGAGTATATCTTGTGTGTACTTGGTTTAGCTTATTAACGTCCCTTCCTTTTGTTGCCGCACTTGGAATCCCAAGAAGTACTTTAGTTCTCCCATCATTGACATTTCAAACCTATCTGACATGATTTTACTAAATTCCTCACAAAAAGATTGATTAGTTGACCCAAAGATTATATCATCAACGTAAATTTGACAAATAAACAAATCATTGTCAAAATTCTTTGTAAATAGTGTATAATCTACTTTGCCAATCTTAAATCCATTTTCAATTAAGAAATCTCTAAGACACTCATACCAAGCTCTAGGAGCTTGTTTGAGGCCGTAGAGAGCCTTACGCAACTTAGATACGTGGTCGGGAAACTCTTCGTCTTCAAACCCAGGGGGTTGCTCCACATACACCTCCTCCTTGATTGGTCCGTTGAGGAAGTCGCTTTTCACATCCATTTGATAGAGCTTGAAATCATGGTAAGTAGCATATGCAAGTAATATTCTAATGGATTCAAGTCTAGCTACGGGAGCAAAGGTCTCATCAAAATCCAAACATTCGACTTGTGAATACCCTTTGGCCACAAGTCGTGCCTTGTTCCTTGTCACCACCCCGTGTTCATCTTTTTTGTTGCGAAAGACCCACTTGGTGCCGACAATGTTCACATTGGGTCTTGCCACGAGTTCCCACACCTCGTTCCGCTTGAAGTTGTTTAATTCTTCTTGCATTGCCACCACGCGGTCCGCATCCTTCAATGCATCCTCAACCCTGCGCGGTTCCAAAAAGGATACAAACGAATAGTGCTCACAAAAGTTAGGTATGCAATATCTAGTGGTTACTCCCTTTTGGATGTCACCGATGATATTGTCGATTGGGTGATGCCTTTTGACGCATTGGTGTACTCTTGGGTGTGGCACTTGAGGCGTTGTAGCTTCATGATCATCTTCCTCTCCCCCTAAATGGTTGTCCTCAATGATTTGTTTATCATCTTCGTATTCTTGTGGTTGATCTTGTGTGGAAGCTCCCCCTTGATCGTTGACCTCCTGTTGTGATCATCTTCCTCATGTACGTGTGGAGGTGACTCTTGTGGTCGAACTTCACCTAGAGCCATTCTTTTCAATGCTTGACAAGGAGCTTCTTCTCTACCTAGTACACATGGATCAACTTGCTCCTTTTGGGAGCCATTAGTTTCATCGAACACTACGTCACGTGCTACTTCAACAAGTCCGGAGGTCTTGTTGAAGAAACGATAGGCGTAGGTGTTCGAATCATAACCAAGCAAGAAACCTTCATCGGACTTCGAAGCAAACTTTGAAGTCCTGGGCTTCTTGTTTAAAAATATAACATGGAGAACCGAAAACTCGAAAATATGAAATATTAGGCTTGTTACCGGTGAGTAGCTCATATGATGTATTCTTGAGTAGTCAATGAAGATAAAGTCGATTTACAGCGTGGCAAGCGGTGTTAATTGCTTCTGCCCGAAATCGATCCGAGGTCGTCGAGCATTGTTCTTTCCATCTCTATGAGTGTTCGGTTCTTTCTTTCGGCAACTCCGTTTTGTTGTGGGGAGTATGGAGTTGAAAACTCGTGCTTTATGCCTTCTTCATCGAGGTACTCCTCCACTTGTGGGTACTTGAACTCTGTGTTGTTGTCGCTTCAAATGTTCTTGATAGTCAATGAGAATTCGTTTTGAGCTCGCTTGAAGAACTTCTTGAGTATTCCTTGTGTTTCTGAATTATTATGCAAAAAGAAAACCAAAGTGAAGCGAGAAATATCATCAACAACTACTAAATCATATTTGTTACCGCCGATTCTTACTTAGGCAATTGGATCAAATAAGTCCATGTGAAGTAGCTCGAGCGGTCTTGTTGTAGTCATGACGTTCTTGGCAGGGTGTGGTGCTCCAACTTGCTTCCCGGCTTGGCACGCGCTACAAGGCCTATCTTTCTCAAACACAACATCCTTTAAACCTCATATGTGATCGCCCTTGAGGAATTTTTGAAGGTTCCTCATACCAACATGCGCTAGGCGTCTATGCCACAGCAACCCATGTTGGTCTTTGCAATCAAGGATGTGTCAAGTTCGGCTTTATCCATGTTGAAGTCAACAAGATAAAGCTTTCCCTTTAACATACCCTTGAATGCAATGGAACCATCACTCCTCCTAGAGACAGTCACACCCTCGTTAGTGAACAAGCAATTATAACCTTTGTCACATAATTGAGATATGGACAGCAGGTTATAATCTAAGGATTCAACATGTAATACATGAGAAAGTGTGTGTTTAGATGATATGGCAATTTTACCGGTACCGATCACCTTTCATTGGCTATTATCTCCAAAATAGATGCCCTCGTTTGGATCCTAATTTTCTTCATATTCCTTTGGACTTCTTCATGAACAATATCATGTCTTCTTCATCTAATTCACTGCTCTCATCATCACTGTCTTCTTCTTGCTGAGCTTCTCGAGCTTCTTTAGATAGGGGCTTGAGGGTGGACTTCAAAGCAACCCCTTTCTTCTTTGCCGAGGTGAGGTCTACAATTTCCTTGACATGCTTTGCTTGTTTTTCCATCATCTCGTAATTAATGATTTTTCCAAGTAATTCATCTGGAGTCATTTTCTTATATCCGGGGCTTTCTCTTATCATTGAGCATAGAGTGACGTTACGAGGCATGAATGCTCTGAGGATGAGCTTCACCACCTCATGGTCATTCCACTTCTTGCTTCCATATGATCGAACCTTGTTGACGAGCGTCTTTAACCGGTTGTACATATCTTGAGGTCACTCGTCTTCTTCAATTGTGAATCTTCCTAATTCACCTTCGATCATTTCAATTTTTGCTTCACGCACATGTCGGTCACCATCATGTGCAGTTTGTAGTGTGTCCCATATCTCCTTAGCAATTTCTAGTCCATCCACCTTGTTGAACTCGTCCCGACTGAGCGAAGAGGTAATTACGGCCGCGGCTTGAGCATTTCGGTGAATTGCCTGCTCTTGGCTTGGTGTGAGCTCTTCGTCATCGTCCGGGATATCTATCCCTGTGCACACAATATGCCATAAACTTGGATTGAGGGAAATTAGATGCATTTTCATATTTTTCCTCCACACTGAGTAATCACTTCCATCAAAGTGTGGGGCTTTTCCAAGTGGGATAGAAAAATAATGATTATTATTGGAATTGAGACGATCATAGTTAAAAGGATATCGGGAGTAGTCGGTGTGACTACTCCCCTTCTTCTTTTCTTCAATCTTCACTTTCCCTTTGGAAAGTGTCTTCTTTCTTAGGAGCGCCTTTAGTTCTAGCGTCTCCTCATCGTCGTCCTCGAAGTCTTGAATGGCTTCAAGGATCTTCTCCACCTTTAGGTTCTTGTCATCATCAACCTTTTCTTGGTTGTTGCTCTGTGGATGTCCTTCATGTTCGACATGATCTTCTTGATTAGTCTCTTTCTTGAAGAACCTGCTCTGATACCAATTGAATGTGGCCTAGAGGGGGGTGAATAGGCCTTTCGGAAATTTTTTGGAACCTGCAACACTTAACAACCAGTTCAGAACTAGAGATATCGGACTAGTCCAGTAAAGTGCGGACTAGTCTAGTGTGTACCGACTAGGTTGATTGAGTTTGATCGATTAATTCAATTCTTCGATGTATGCAGCGGAAATATACAGTCAAATGAAGTGTTGCAAGATTGTGGACTAGGGTATATCATAATTCAAGCTTATATTTAATGATTTAATGTAAAGAATGCAATATTGATTGAAACCCTAGATTGTTGTGATGAATAAGAATGATGAACACCAAGTAAGACACAAGGATTTATCCCGTGGTTCGGCTCCCACAGAGGCAACCTATGTCCATGTTGAGGAGTCCACAAAAGGACTGGGTCTTCTCCAACCCTACCCTCGTCAGATCGCTACGAAGGCCAATCCTCTTCCACTTATCTTAAAGGGGTGAATCACCGAAATCAAAGAGGCCTTCTCACACGTTGAGGGCTCCCTTCGGTTACAACACGAAATACCACCAAAAACACACTCAAAAGATTACAATGAAATCACAGGAGTGTGTTAGAGAATCAAACCAAGAGCTCAATGAGTGTTGAACGTGTCTCTCCAATGATTTAGAGTGTATCCTCAAAGGATTGATCTTTTTTGCACTTAATTTCATGGGGAGATGTGTTTTTGAGGCTCTTGGGAGGTGTGACGGCGCTAGGATTCGAGAGAGGTTCAAGTTGGGCCATGCACCTCTCTTTATATGGGGTTTCTTAAAGTGACTATTAGGGTTTAGAAAGACCCGACTAGTCCGTGGTGGACACCGGACTAGTCCAGTGTGCTGTGTGTAGCAAATCCTAAGTGTCCCGAAATATCGGACTAGTCCAGCTAGGAGCAGACTTGTCCGATTTCGCTTCTGGAAATCTTCGGACTAGTCCGATGGACATCGGACTTGTTCGGACAGTGAAACCCTAAGTGGTTATGGGGACAAGTCTGCACTTGGAGGACTTGTCCGATTTAGGTCAGAGAGTTTTCCGGACTAGTCCGTGCTAATATCGGACTTGTCCGATTTAGATCAGAATGAGTATCGTACTAGTCCGATGGTGATTGGACTTGTCTGATTTTGTGTGACTTGTGAAGTGTTTTGAGGAGTAGTCCGCACTGGGGAGGACTAATCCGATTCTAGTAAAAGAGATATCGGACTTGTCCGATTTTGTGCAGAGAGGATATCGGACTAGTCCGGTGACATTCGGACTAGTCTGGTCCTGTATAACTTTGTGCAATGTGTGTGTTTATTTGTGATTGAGCTCTTGGGGTGTGTTTCCTTAACACACTCCATACATAATAATCTACTATTGTTCTTCCTTGAGCTCATTTCCACTTTGCTCCTCATTCTCCCTTCTTTTTGGCACTTTGCTTATTTTCCCATTAAAACATGTGCTCATCTCAACAAAGAGGGTAGGATCTCATTTGCTTGTCATAAATCATCCAAAACCAAAAGGGATTCCTAGATGCACTTTCAACTCTCTAGTTGCTGGACCCAGGGTATGCTGTGGACCACCCGTCATACCCAGTGGGTGCGCCCCTGAGAAAAGTTGTTGTTGTTGTACGTGGTGTTTGGTTGAGACAATGCAACTTGTGGTCATAATTATAAGAATTCAAAAATGGAAAGAGTTTTTTTGATGGGAAGGAGAAGACTGAACAGCAACTATTTTTTAAGATAAAGGATACGGCCCGTACTTGGACTTCTGCGGGAGCCCCCGCTTTGATCTCCTCAGGGGTCTTGTATGCCTATTTTTCTTTGGTTCCTTATTAGGTGTCTTTTGTTTTCTTTTTTAGTACTCAACTTGTGCATCAACCTGTTTCTGTATGACTCTGACTTTGCACCTTTTATTCCTTGCTTATGATAATGGTCGTGCGCCGACTCAGAGCTTTCTAAAAGAACAAAATAGAAATAGTATATCAGATTCAAAAATCTTCATTACTTTCTTTACTCGGGGCTCGGGCCCGTCAAATTCGGAAACTCCTCCACTCATATCGTAACTGTATCTCAGTTATATATCCACGCCCGTTTCCAAAATCCAAACTAGAGGTAGAGGAAGGTTTGCACAAGAGAGAGGTTGCGTCGAGCCGCCGCAGACCGCAACTGTAGGGACAAGGAGAAGACCCAATGGTGGGTACTCAAATGTACAACATGACGTTCAAGGACGACATGATCGCCACCACTGTGACGTCCTCCGGCAAGGCCGTGGAGGACTCGCTCGACGAGGTCCTCTCCGTCCACCGTTGATGCCTTCACAAGCTCGTCGTTGGGCTCGAAGTCAAGTGGCGCCCCAGCTACTCCATCGACCATAACCCCGTTGCATTCTGCAGCTCTGCATCAGTCGCCACTGTCTCATCTTCCAGGTCATCCACGCTGACTATTTCTGCGACGAGATGGAAGATTTCCTCGGTGATTCCGACTACCGCTTCATCGGCGCGGGCGTGGAGTGTGACACCTACCGACTTTGGAAGGGCTGGCAGCTGAAGGTGGCCAAAATGGTGGATCTGGCCGAGCTTGCGGCAGGGGAGATGGATCGTCCGGGCCTCCGCTGCGGGACTGAAGGACATCACCAGCGTGGTGATGGGCACTGACATGGAGAAGCCTTACCGGGTGAGGACGAGCCACTGGGACGAGTACAATCTCTCTGGCGAGCAGATCAACTATGCCTACATCAACGCCTTCCTCTCCTTCGAGGTCGGCCGCAAGCTCCTCTCTAGCGACTACTGATCTAACCACCGAGTTCGTGGATCAGTTGTGGTCGATCATCCCAGCAGGGAATTCGCAGGTGCAGCGCTCAAGTTCTAGCTTTTCTGCTTGTGCGCTCAATCTCTCATAAAATTATTTTTTCTTGAGGAAATACTATCTTGGGTTCATATCACATGTGTGCCTCACCGTTGTGGGTCCATGTGTCAGCTGCAGTAATACCTGCAGGGCAGAGGATTTCATCGCCACTATCTTGTCATTTAAGTTAATGTTTTAGTAGTTTATGTGATGATTGTTCAAAAAAAAGAATAGTTTTTGGGATGGAGGAATTAGATGGAGTCTATTTGTCTTGTATCTGAATTTTAAGAAAATTTTAGGCAACAGATCATTAGAAGGTAATAATTACTACCATTAGTCACTTATTTTGCAATTAATCATTAAACTTTAATTTTATAGGTTAAGAAATTACAAATTAACATAGTCCTTACAATTACGTAATTACAACTACTCCGTCCATCCCAAATTACTTGTCACTCTTTTTAGTTAAAAAATGAACTAATTATTTAAAGAGCGAAAAGTAATTTGGCAGATGGAAGGAGTACATATTAATAATTTCAAATAAGTAAGAAACTTACTTCACCCTTCTTCCAGTTGGTCGGCTGGCGGCGGCGCCGCCTCTGCGAGCTTCGAGCGATGCCTCCCAGAGCTCCACGTGCCACCGTGCGCCGTGCCCCGCCTCCGTGTTCCACCGTGAGGCTGCAAACTACGAGCCAAAAGGTCAGCACCGCGCACTGTCGATCCGGCCTCCACCTCGGCGCGCCGCTATCTCGACACGCTGCCTTCAGCCTCTGTGCTGACACCATCGGTTAGATCAATGGCACGAGTCGAGGCGAGGGCTTTTAAAAAGATGCATGTTATTTCACATGCATCGAGGTCTTTCACATAATCGATCGTTGTCTTTCACATGCATGCTACGCCCCAAACATGATCAACGAGCCCCAAACATGACGACCTCTCAACAAAAAGAGAAAACACGTAACGTCATCAAACATGATCGAGGTCTTTCACATGGATGTTAGATGTCCATATGCATGCTACGTGCCAAATATGTATTCCGAGAATAGAATATTTCCTACCATGTATTGATATATATTTCCATATTTATCATATTCCCTCTACCATGCATGTGTATATACTCTCAACCTATATGGCAGTTTATCTACCACACTAATGAAGAATATTATCCTATCATCAATAGAGATAACAAACTTTGTTTGACAGGAAGGATGTTCCCTCGATGGTACGAGGATAGAATGTGTACTACCATCTAATAAGCACACAGCTCTCACTATGTACGTGGTTCATCAAATTAATCGATCACATGCTGCCATGTATATAGTATATTTTCTAACATGCATGTGTTATACTTGTCTTTTAAAGAAACGACAGCCGTAGGCGCTGGCCGCAACGTGTTCTGGTTTTAGGAACAAATGAACACAATTGATCGTGAGCTCCCATTCACATGTATTATATTCATGGCCACCATCATACTTGATCACGACAATTATAATCGGTTCGATATGGACTCTCGGACAGCAACAGTCGAATCCTTCAAAAAAAGATACGGACTCTCAGTCGATTGCCACGCATGTTCACATCAATCCACCGCACCTCGTTGAAATCATTTGCATGAAATGTTATGAACACCGCGGGACGGACCTACAAAGTATGCCAGGAAGGCCATTGCATACCATGGGCCCCTTGCATGTCAAATTTAAAACTGGGTGATGGGATGGTCGAGCCATTCCGATAACCGAGAAGAGGAAAACCACGGTTTGGAGTAACTCCGACTGTAGATTCAAAAGCACAATTTTTGAAGCATCCTATCATCTCCACTCGCGCGCTTAGACAACGACCCCCTAGAAAGGTACACCGTCCTCTTCTTCTCCTCCACACCTCTCCATCAATCATAGCCTCCAAACTTCTCCTATTGCTTCCCCGCCGCACCACCATCGACCACCTCTCACTCTTTCTCTGCACCTCCGTCGCCGCACAAATTGGTAGCCCCGTACTGAAGCGTTCCAGGCAATCGACGTCCTCCGAACCTCCTTCTTCGTTTTCGTTGCTGCCAATGCCGGTGGAACTGTAGGCGGCGCCCGAACCTCCTCCGCCCCCATCTCTGCCCATGGCGCCCGCACCTCCTCAGCCCGACTGTGTTGAGACTATCCGCCTCTTCAGGGACCGCATCGCCGAACACGAGGGTCGGCTTAAGGAGGTCACTGATGACCTATTCATCGACGATGTGCATGCAAGAGCGCTCGACACAATGGCGCGGGGTGTATTTTACAATACATCTCGCTCTTGTCGCCGTCTGGGACTTGGGATCCTTCCCCACCACACTAGCATGGACTGCGCCGGCTACTACGTCTTCGGGGTAGGCTTTGTGGCCGCTCGTCTAGATTTCCCCTATGTGACGATTGGTGAGGAGTATGGGGTGGAGTTTCGCGAGCAACTGGTGAATGCTGTTGGTCGGAAGTTCGATCTTGTGTTAGAGGAGGCGCCGCCAGCGGTTGCGGCGAAGGCGGAGGCACTGTCGGCGGATGCGGAAGGGGTGGAGGAGGTGGACAAGTCATCCAAGTAGAGTAGGATTAGTAGTATTTTTCTTTTGTTTTCTATGTGTTTTTGTTTTTTTCTTGTTTGTAATATATGTGTTGCTTTTATGTTAATGAAAAATGTCTTTTATGTTCATGAAAAATGTGTCCAATGCATTAACGAAAAAACTCCTCCTTTTATCGAAAACATTGCATATTGAAAGTTAACACATGAGTAATATTATATCTAATAAATATTAAACACATCATGATGTAGTATTATATTTCCAAAAATTACGAAAATAAAAGCTACACCGTGTAACTGTACAGCGCATACGGATGATGCAAATACTAATTAATTTTTTTCTTTCTCTTTAAGAACTGACGTAGGCCCCTCCCCGGCTAATTTTTTGGACAAATGAATGATTTAGTTACCAAGTGAATGTGCTATAAGTTCAGTGATGTGTTGTCTCTAAGAAAGAAGAGGAGGATTTAGGTTTTCTTTTGTTGTTTTTCTTTTCTTTTGTGTGCTTGTACTTTTTTCTTGTGTTTTGTGATGATCTTTCATAACTATATATGATGATCTTTCAACAAAAAAAACACATAACGTCATGAAACATGATCGAGGTCTTTTGCGTGACAAACTGAAAAACTGGAACATTACATATCCTGGGCCCTATGCGTGTCAAACTTAAAAACTAGAATTGAAAAACAAAAACACCGCGGGATGGACCTACAAAGTATGCCAGGTGGGCCATTGCATACCTTGAACCCTTTGCATGCAAAATTAAAAAAATTTCCTATGAAGCCGAGATGGGGCACGTTGAGCCATTGCGATAACCGAGAGGAGGCAAACCGTGGTTTGGAGTAACTCCGATCCACCCACCGGTTCAATAGCATAGATTTCAAAGCTTCCGATCATCTCCACTCTCATGCTTAGACAACGACCCGCTATAAAGGAACACCGTTCTCTTGCATCTTCGCCGCACCACTCCATCGATCGTAGCCTTCAAACTTCTCCTCTTGCTACTCCGCCGCACCACCGTCGACCACCTCTCACTCTTTCTCCGCACCTCTCTTGCCGCACAATTAGGTATCCCCGCACTAAAGTGCTCAATGCTATCGACGTCCTCTGAACCTCCTTCTCTGTTTTCGTAGCCGCCAATGCCGATGGAACTGGAGGCGATGCTCACACCTCCTCTGTCCCCTTCTCTGCCCGTGGCGCCTGCACCTCCTCATCCCATTTGGGTTTAGGAGACTATCTGCCTCCTCCAAGACCGCGTCGAAGAACTCGATCGGCGCCTGAAGGAGGCCACCGAGCGCCTGTCCGCTACTGCTGATCTTGCAAAAAAACTCGACAAATTGGCGTGGAATGTATTTTCTGATACATCTTGCTCGTGCGACTGTCGGGGTCTTGGGAAACTTCGCGTCTACACCAGCATGTACACCATCGACCACTGCTGCTTCGGGTTAAGCTTTTTGGTCGGTCGTCTCCACGTCCTCCACGAGACGATCGTGAAGGTGGCTGGGGTGGCGGGCTGCCAGCAAATCTTGCACACCATTGCTCGGAAGCTTCAAACTCAATTACCGGAGGAGGAGGCGGCAGCACTAGCGGCAGCAGCGGCGGCGGCGGAGAAGGAGGTGGAGGAGATCTCCTCCGACTAAGAGTAGAGTTGTATTAGGAGTAGTTTTTCTTTTTCTTGTTTTCTATGTGGTTTCGTAGTTCTTGTTTGTAATACATGTGTTGTTTTTATGTTAATGAAAAATGTCTTTTCTATTCATGAACAATGCGTCCTATGCAGTATCGAAAAACAACTCCTTTCTGAAAAAGGGGCGAGATAACTGGCGTTCAATGTCTAGCCAAGAATTCGTTGTGTTACGAAAATCGATGATTCTTGGTTGGGACTCCATTGAGAGCATGGTTGAGGCTGTGTTTCTCCTCTTTTATGTTCTTTCACTCAATTATTTCATTTGTAGTCGGCAGTTTATGTACTGCAATTGTTATCATCATCTTAACATAAAGAAGACCGATGGTGACCGATTTTACATAATCTTAGCCCGTGGTTGATCTGGCGATCAAACTTCACCAAGGCTAAGATTATTGTTGTCTTCATACTAAAATTTCATGGAGAACATACTCATGGATCAACATTAAGGATGGGTGGCCACTTATTTGTTTGGACTTCAATCTCTGAATCGGGCCCTCGATGTTCTCATTGGTGCACGTCTACAATAAAATTTTAGTTATTGCCTCTCACTCGTGGAGCCACAGAGTGTGACATCCCCATCACGCATCAGATTTTAAGGATTTTGATGACCTCTTCAAGGAAGTGATTTCAAGATGTTGCTCGTGTCGATATCTGGTTCTTGGTGCCCTTCCCATCCACATCAGCATGGACTCCGCAACGCCAACCACTACTGCATCGGGTTAAGCATTGTGGCCGCTCGTCTCGACACCCTCCATGAGACGATCGTAGAGGTAGCTGTGGTGGATGGCCGTCGGCACCTTCTGCACATCGTCGCCCGGAAGCGTCGGACTCAGGTGCCGGAGGAGGAAGAGGCGGCGGCGGCAGCTGAGGTTGAGGGGACCAACTCCGAGTAGAGTAGGATTACGAGTTGTTTTTCTTTTTCTTTTTTTCTATGTGTTTTGTATTTCTTGTTTGTAATATATGTGTTGTTTTTATATTAATGAAAAATGTCTTTTATGTTCATGAACAATGTTTCCTATGCAGTATCAAAAAATATCTCCTGTTGTTTGTAACTAGGGACTGTTTTTATTGCATGTGTATAAAAGACTAAAATCCAGTAAAAATTCAGGCAACCTTAGGTAAAACTAATCCGATAAAATTTAATAACTGACGAGATTATTTTTTTCTATAGCTCATACATTGACGAAAAATTGTGGCGCATGTCAAAATGTATTTTTATAGTAGTAGTATATACTATATGTTATCATTTCATTGTGATCAATGTTACAGAATGCTGATTGTTTACCTTTTACTATACCATGGATTTGCCATCTTTCTTTCGTGGACTTGGGTGTTCTGTATTTGCATATCGTTTGCATTACCAAACATACATTTCGCGATTCACTTTTTTGTTAGTATTTTTTGGAATGTCCCACTAGCTAGCACATGACTGCTTTTAGATTTTAATCTCCATGCATGGCAACAAAGATGAAGGGGAGCAAGCGGTCGCACGGCGAGCAAGCAGCTATGTCATACTGTAATTAAAAAGCGAGCAAGTTGTCCAAAGAAGTCTCCCCCTCTAGCTACACGCAGCATGTGCAGGAATCGACGCGACATGACATGTAATTAATCACGGTTGCATGCGTGCACAAGGGCACGACTTGCACCAAATTCTCCAGGCCCGCGAAAAATTTTCGTTCTTCTTGGCGCGCCACAATTAAGATTTTGACAATTCAATTTTCACTCCCTGCGCCTCCAATTTCAGTCCCGCCTATTGTAACCTTATTTCAGCCACGATTAGTATAAATAGAAACACTAGCCTCCGTTCCCGACACACCGCTGCCCCGCCCTTCCGTTGATCTCGCAGTACTCCAAATGTGTTGTACTCTCTGTCCTGTGTTCCAAACTTGTATTCCTAAGAAATTCAAGTGTTTTCATTTCCCAATGTTTTTAGAAAAAAAATCCCCATGGACCTTGCAGTGACGCATCAAAGCTCTTGGTGGAGGTGACTCGTGGGTACAACGCCGGGTGACCAAGTTTGACGGGTTGTACCGAACCTCTTCGTCGTCGACACCTCCCTGTGACATCTTGGACTTTAGTCTAGGTAAGTTCTACACGATCCATTCCGTCTTTTTATAGAGCTATATTGGCTAGGTTCTACATGATCCATGCAGTTTTGGGCTAGTTAAGTTCTACACAGTCGATGCTGATATACGAAGATTAAATAAATGAAAAAATAAGAAATGTGCTCTTATGTTTCATGAATTTTGTTATATAGATATACATATATATATATATATATATATATATATATATATATACTATGTCTGCCCCGAAATAAATGTCGCTCCGATAGCTTATTACGGTAGTCTATTTCTAGTTCAATTTCTGGCCAGGAACGACAAATATTAAAAATCGGAGGTAGTATGTAATTTATTGATTTAGAAGTAAATGATGCACGGGTTATCTAATCAACCACTCCAAATGTTGTACTCTCATTCCTGTGTTACAAATTTGTATTCCTAAGATTTTTAGTTCCCACGGTTTTTACACTTTTTTCTTTCTTGTGGCTTTCTCGGATCGTATGTTTTTTCCTATTCGTTCATTTCTAATTCCTCCGTTGCAAACGAACACTATCGGTTTGTAGAAACCACACCGTTCGATCCAAAATCTATGTCGGTCATGTAATCTGACGATATCACTGTCATTTGAATGACTACTTACAATATACTTATGGTCTTTACTTTAGGAACAAGACACCAAACTGTGATGTCATCACAAGCATTCATGGTGGCCAACAAGAACCTGAGGTAACTATAAATGTGTTTACTATCAAAATTAAAAAAATTTAGAAAACGTTAATTCCTTTGCATGGAATGTAGAGAATATTGCAGCACATGATGTTTAGGAACCCCGAGATCCTTCACTTCCTGGTACTACGATGCATGAACTAAAAACAGGTATAGATATACAAACTAGAAATACTCCTTCCGTCCCAGCGTAACTTTACTTTTGGAGCTTAAAAAATATCCCACTCCAACTCTATCGGTAGTTTCCAACCACCCATATCACATCACATTACTACCTGCCTCTCTCTCGTGTCATTTGTTTTGGCAGTGCGTGTTCATTTTTTACTCCTTTGGCACTGAATTTGGAGCATTTTGAGAGACTACGTTTTGTCTTATAAATGTATTGATAATGGGTATCATGGTCATTTGCATTCTTTGCTGAGACGGTGTTTGAATCCTAGGAATAGAGATGAGTTGGGACAGAGGGAGTATGTACTAGGCTCTACTAATTGTTTTAGCATGCCTTGCGATTCTACTTTCCTAGTCTTTATAGTTAACAGTTCATCAGCCTGTGTGATGGCATGATTTTTTTATGCCTCCACACTGTGCTCAATGACACCCGGTTGCGAAAATGAACCAATCGTAATGCATATGTGTGCCCACGATGTTTAACACACATACACAAGTGATTCACAAATGATAAATAGATTATAACAATGTCTCGAATAATAATACTAATAATAGTACCTTATTACAAAATAAATAGTCTCGAATATAAGCTCTAAACAACTGCAGCGGAAAACACTAAACATTAAGACTCCAAACTCGACAGGCAAGCTTGACGGTAACACGCGCGCCTAATACTCCTCAAAAACCTCCTGGTACTCCACATTGTCGGCTGCATCTGAATTTGTTTGGGGAATAGCAAGGGTGAGCACATGTCGTATTCAGCAATTGTGGGAAAGTATGACATGTAGCTTAAACAAGGAATGATAATAAAATGGCTAATTGCATCAAAGTACATTCAAAATAATTGAAAATGCAAATATATGTTCATTAAGTGTGGTCCTTCCCAAAATTACCCAATAACATCAATTTCAACTTAAATAACCAATACCAGTAATAATAATCCATAATCAACTCATAACTGCTCATATGTCTCAATTTCATCAATTCCATATACCAAAGTAAATTAATAAACCAATACCAACTCCCAATCCAATTTAAGCCATTGACCATGTTCAAGGTCCACAATTCTAATCATGTGAGGGTCCGAGTTGCTCATAACTGGGAGCACGGCTATCATGATAGTCTTAAACACACTCCGCAGAGGTTGTACCACTTTATTCACAAGTTTGTGATTTCATCACCTTTCGATGACTATGGAACCTCAATTATGGCGTCACACACTTCCTTAGGTGTGTGGCCAAGAGATCACAAAATAGCCTTTACAAAGTTATTACTAGCATATTTAGACCCCACTTAGGTTTCACCGGTGGTGATGTCTCCAACTGAGCCCATCCAACCAAGGGACCCCTCTAGAGCCATTCGGATCCCAGGGTAGTCCCAATGATCTCTAAAAACACATCTGACTACCCCTTCCCCGAGCATTATTAATGGTCCCAGTAGTACTGGCAAAACACTAATTAGTCAGCTAAGCCGCACAAATACTTGTCCTTGTGGTGGCACTTTAAATCCTCGATGATTGCTCCAAGAACTGGTCCTTAGATCTAAAGCAAGCAAAACCACCAGAACAGTCCAACCCACTCCGCATAACCGTCTTGCTCAGATCCCTGGGCACCATGCTGCTAAAGGTAATTATTATCAATTCTCATCATTAAAGTGTTCAATAGTTCATAATTAAGTAATATGGTTATTTCGCATACCCAATTAGGCATAGTGAAGATAAAGTGGAAAATATCTTTCTCGACTTTATACATTGTGTTCAAGCGACAAGGGTGGTTATAAAAGACTAGTAAACTTCTACAATTGGATTTTCCCATCAATTTGATACAAGCATACAATTTTGCAAACAAAACATTTAAAACCCAGATCAAAATGATCAAGGACACTTGCCTTGCTCTTGATCTTGGTTTGGATCGAAAGCTTAGAAGTTCTGGTTCTGTAGGTCCTCGAAAGAACTTTCTACAGTGAGACCTTCTACTTCGCGCGACAAACATGCAAAATAACAATTACAATCAAATAATGCCCATATGTTACTCAATATGCCATGACATGTATGATTAATGCAATTGTGAGGTAAAACTTGTTAATGTGTTGCTATAATGTTTACTAACTAGTTACAATGGTTCCTAACAAGTTTGAAAAAGTTTGGAATTCATTTGAGTCAATTTATATTCAATTCAGCATTTACATATTCAAACACCGGACAAATCCGGTAGAGTGGCCGGACTAGTACGCCCTATACAGAACTGTGAATCTAGGGTTTTCTGTTCAGCAAGATTTGGGGGTTAATTTCACATGGAAAAGTGGATGTAGAGGGTGTACCACGTATTTAGAGATCCAAAGATCAAGAATTGGGTGCAACACTTGATCCTTGATTATTAGGGCTTGATGAAGATGGGTTGTTGAAGGTTTGATGATGAAGAACGTCGATTGTCGAAAAGTTGACAAAGATCAATCTTGGTTGAGCCTTCTCCCTCTTCTCCTCCTCCTCCCTGCTCCTGGGCTTCCTCTTGACGTCGGCGCAAGGCTAAGGGCGGCAGGGAGGGTTTTCTCTCAAAAGTTGGAGAGGTGAGGGTATTGGGTTGTTTATATAGGGGAGGAGAGGTAGGGTTTTGGGTGAATTCCAAGCGGAATTCAGTTGGGGACGTGTAGGGGCTGATGTGGTGTACACTTGGGCTCCTCTGAGGTTGGGCACGAAGTTCTTGGGTCCAATTATGCCAATAACCCAATAAGCAATCGTTGAATAATAATAGAATCCGAGTTGAATTCAGCAGGCCGGAGTAACCCGCAATGGGTACCACACAAGTCCGATTTGGAAGGCCGGGCAAGTCCGTTTGGCAATAGAAGGGTTTTTGGACAAGTCCGGTTTACTAGCTGGACAAGTCCGATTGACTAGAAACAGAATAAAATTTAGACATAATCAGACTAGTCTGCTCGAAATAGGAAAAGTCCGGAAAAACATCAGAACCAATAACGAACTAGTCCATTCATTGTGCCAGACAAGTTCGGGTGTCGAAGAAACTGAATTTTCTGAAAGAGAATAGGGACACTGGACTAGTCCGGGTTTGGGGCCGGACAAGTCCGCTCCCTAACAGGATTTAATTCCTAATTAGTCCTAAATTCATTTTAATCTTGTTCCTTTTTGGGTTGCTTTATGTGAAACATGTATGAGGATGTATGCAATGCATGATGGGCATAAATGGGGGTGTTACAAACCTACCCCCCCTTAAAATTAATCTCGCCCTCGAGATTCGATATGGAAGGAAAGAGATAGGGAAATTCCTTCTTGAGATCATCTTCTCGCACCCAAGTTGCTTCCGATTCTCTATGATGCTTCCTTGTAACCCTTTCCTTGATATCCAAAATTTTGACAGGTTGCTTGGCATAGGTCAAATCTTCCTCAAACTCCAATTCTTCCATTGGTACTTGTTCTTCCAGAACCCTCAAGCACTTTTTGAACTGAGAAACATGAAACACATCATTGAAATCGGAAAGGTGTGCAGGCGTCTCCAGTTTATATGCTACTTCTCCCCATTTTTCCAAAATCTTGAATGTTCAAATATAGCGAGGTGCCAACTTGCCCTTGACATTAAATCGCTTGTGACCTCACATAGGCGATACTTTGAGATATACGAAGTCTCCAACCTCAAAAGATGGGATTCTTCGTCTATTATTCGCATAACCTTTTTGTCTCGACTGAGCAACTCTTAAGTTTTTAGGATTGTCTGAACTTGCTTTTCGGCATCCTGGATCACGTCAGGTCCAAATACTCGAGTTTCCTGTGAGGACCGGGTCCACACTTTCTAGGAATCACATTGGGTGGTGTCGTGTGATGCGGCACCCAACAACACACATGTAAAGGAACACGTATTACATAAATCACTTGCTAAAATTTACAAAGTTGTGCAGTTTACAAATATTTTTCATAAAATAAACTAGAACGGAAGATAAGAATACAACTCTCGTACTCAAGTCTAATAAGCAAAAGTGAAGCTTTCCAGCCCACGGATGCTCCTCACTAGCCACAAAGATCAAATAGCAGCGGTATGATTCCCCATGAGTATACCGTTCGGAGAGTTTCAGGTCTCACCGGACAACCATAATCATAAGAATAGAGGATAGTACCTGCAAAACAACTTATATAGTAACCGTGAGCTCGAAGGCTCAGCAAGACTTAACCGTCTCACCTAAACATGAAACTCTACATGAGGGTCAAGACATAAACATAGGATGGCAGATTTGCATAATGGACTCGCCTAAATGTGGGTCCTTAATTATTTTCAGATTTATTAGCAGCAGCTTAAACCTTGTTCGGGGCAACATCATGACTCCACAATCAAACAAGAAACACTTCATCATGATACTGCATGCCCAAGGTGGAAATAAATTTAGTGAGCACTATACTAATACATACAACATAGCAATAGAATGATAATATAATGTTCATAATAGCAGTAATTAATTCTCATCTCAAGTGCAAGTAATTACTACGTCAGAACTCAGTGAACAAGTGGTACTCATATCCACGAGGGACGGTGATTTGAATCAAAGATACCCGGAATACACGACACGTACGCCCGTACTAGAAGTCATGTAGGTGCACTCCACGGACGTCGTACGCAGCCACCTTTCTCATGTTCCGCCCAAATTGAATTGATTCAATCATCTAGGATAGTATTCCCAATCAAGGTGCACCTTTCCGATATGAAGATATCGTGAGCGAGTTTTCGTCTGCTGTGTTGCGGCCGAAAGCCTGAGGCCATTGTAATAGTCTCAACAAAGGCTTCCCAAGGTACATCGGTTTCTTGGACCCCATATATCTAGTATGACTCCGGTACAGTTCAAACTTGATCAGTAGGATGGCATACAGATCGGTCCTTAACCGACACAGGCATGGCTCACTACAGGAATCGATCAAATGGTCATCAGCCTGAAAGCCGTCGGTTACCTCTTGTAGCCGACGGTCTTAAGTTATGAACATCGATGACCCGATGGCAATAGCCGACGACTTAAAGTCGATGTATTTAACTATTATGACCGTCGATGCCGACGTACTTAAGACATAAGACCGTCGGTTCCATCTAGCCAACAGTTATAACTCGTCGGTGGTCCACCGACGGCTTTAAAGATGTTATGACCGTAGGGGTTCTGAACCGACAGCTTTAAAGCGTTTATAGCTCTCGGCCTGCACGCTGAACCGATGGCTTTAAGGCCACTATGACCGTCGGCCCTGTGTCGAAAACCGACAGTTATAAGTTCTATGACCGTCGGCCCTGAGGGAAACCGATAGCTATAGTTCCGTTTTTTTTAAATAACCGTTGTAATTCCTACCTCCCGGCTGGGAGCCTGTTGACGGCTCCTAAGATATACTAACAAATCATCCCCGACAATGGCGCCAGAAATGCTTGTTGGTATTTCTTAACACCACAGATCATCTCCGATAAAGAGATGAGATCCGCAAGCGCACGGAAGATACCGTTGTAGCATTTCACCCAAGAGTATTCCCAAGGGTATGTACTTATCCAACACGAAGGCAATGGAGTAAAGTATATACTACTCTTATGGTCAAGCTATGGGATACTAATCCATTATCCGGATAGGGGTAAGTTGATAATAGGGGTAGTGTGACACACACCTAGGCAATCTATTCTAAAGGGTAAAATGGGTCCTAGAGAGAGATTGGATTGAGAGTTAGAGAGTTTCTCCTACAATGCTCCTGATACATATACATAGCCTAAGGTAGATACTAATGGTCATGTAAATGAGGAATTCCTATGCAATGCTATTCAACACATCGGGCACGGGCTTACCCCTAGCAATACTAGGGCAACTCCTACCAAGAGCCCGTGGCATAGCCGAACGTTGAGGATTACAAAGGACAGATAGGACTGTCACCACCTACTGCCTACCTCTTCAATCCGCGGATCTACGAGACATCCAACGCTACTTAAATACCCTAGTACCATGCTAGCATACTAAGCAAATACCTTAGGAGCCATGGCACAAGCCATACTAAGGCAATGACTAACCTAAACATCGTTGAACCAATGTTGAAGCATAGCATAAGTCACTCATATTAACATAATCATATCATAACTACATAGACTATAGTGGGGGTCTATAGTGTTTATGACTATAAGATGTGATCATGAGAGTGAAATCATAAAGACTATACCTTCCACATACATGGACTCCACAATCAAACAAGAAACGCTTTGTCCAAGTATACGTATAAAAGAAGACTAAAGATAATATCTTTATTGAGCACAAAGTCACAAATACAAGAACAAATACATAAGCCATACCTTTCCCAATGTAGAATTGGGAAGAGAGGCTCCTTCTACTCCTTTCCCAATTTGGACTTGGGACTTGAGGCTCTCCTCTCTACATCCTAACTCCTCTAAGGACTATGGAAGATAGTGTATACAATAGAATGATGATCAATGGTGTGTGTTGAAGTGAGGGGTAGGGGGTCCTATTTATACTAGTGTTGAGGTCGGTTCCCGCCACCAAAAGTGCGTGAATCAGTCACCATTGACTCCAGGGAGCCGGGAGGAGCCAACACGTGGAGGATGACGTAGTTTGGTGCAAAGACCAGGTCGGTCGACCCCCTGGTTCGGCCGACCTGGTCATTGCACCGTTTCTCGTGTGCTTTCTCCAGATGGCTGCCAGGTGGGTCCCATTGATGTATATGGGTGATACACCGTTGGATCTCCTCGGATACTTCTATTTGTGGGCCATTTGATCCATGGGATGCCATGTGTCATCGTCTGATTGGCTAGGATGATATTTTATAGGATTGGTCCCTCTACAATTCCTCATTTCCTGCATAAAATGATGCATACACATATTTCTCCAAGTCCAAGTGGAATTGGGTGAGTAGAAAGGTGATGTGTGCAAGAAATGACAAATCCTTCACATAATTGAGTTAAATTGACGGATGAAATTGGTATATAACAGCTGTCAACAAACTCCCCCAAGCTTATCCTTTGCTCGTCTCGAGCAAAGTCAAGACTTTAGGTTGATGATCAGGAGTTGCTACAATGTCTTATTTTCAAAAGTATCTAATGCACAACAAGATACTCTACCTAGTATTGCAGAAATTGGCTATGATATCCTACCTTTCTTAAATTATCATGGGGCTTATGCTTTTTCATATTCATGAGTACTTGAAAGGTAGAATAGCAAATTGAGCAAACATAGCCTAGAAATCAAGTTCCACTTAAATCCTGGAGAATTCAATTTAGATATTAAGTACCTCAATTTGATTCTCTCGGTCACTCCTTTGTGGATAGTGGAAATATTTCCTCACCAAAGCATTGTGCCTCTACTATTCCTACTCATTGAATATGTCTTGTATGTGGAGCTTGGTAAGGAAAGTAAGTAGGCATATTTGCATCACATATATTGCTAACTCAAAAGAGTAAGCCTTAGGAGAATTTAATTCAAAACTTTTTGATTCAAGACTAGTGCATGTGTGATGGAGTGGAAGTGGATGTGGATACTTGAGATAACTCCTTTTTGGTATAATCTCTCTTTATTTTTGCAAGGATGAAACATGGATACTTTTCTTTTCTCTCTTTTTTTCCCTCATGCTTATGATGTAAGCATGCTTTTTTTTGTAGCCATGTCTTCTACTCCCTTTCTTTGCAATGGATTTTGAAGAGAGTGCTAAACATGAATAACATGGAGTTTCTCTTTTTGTTGTGGCATGGTGGATATGATGGACGTTTTGCTTACTTCTAGTGTAGAAGTATAGCATGTGCAACTGAAGCTTTGAATTCAAAAAGAGTTGAATGATTTCTCACATAGGTCTACACTAGTTTGACTAGGCTCAATGTGAAAGCAAATAGCATATGCATAAGGTTTTGTCTATGTATGGACATCATATGGCTTTGGTAGGTATTTCCAATCAATTGAGGGAAACTTAAATCTTTTTAGAATTTCTCCAGAAATCTAAGTTCTACTTTCAAACTAGGACTAGCAGCCCTGTTACCAATTCTAGTCTTGCAACAACCTAGAATTAGATTAAGCTTTTGCTACCCAAAACTTCCAAATTAAGGTAAAAGTATTTCAAACCAATGAAAGCAATATTCGGAGAGAAGCAAGTTGTAAACTAGAGAATTAGGAAAATAAAACAGAGCAACTATTCATCATTTCATCTATGTGAATTTTAAATCATTCTTACCGCACATCTTCATTTGATGAAAGCAAATCTAACCTATATATATATATATATATATATATATATATATATATATATATAAATGCAAGGTGGATGATGGATGGATGGAAAATAAATATGCAATGGATGATTTGAAATAAAAATGTAGTGGGTGTGATACAATTTACCTCAAGTAGGGGTCCTCCTCCAAGCTTATTCTTGATCAAGGTCCATGATAGTGGTTGAAACCCTAACAACGGAGGTAAGCCATGAGTTGGCCTAACCTTGTTGCAGCATGGCTGTGAGGATCGAATGCCCAAGAGGGGGGGGGTGAATTGGGCTTATTTTCAAAAACTAATGCAATAAAAACATAACTACTAAAAGCCCAATTTCCTATGCAAACAACCTATGCATTCAAGTGAATAATAAGTTTGCGGTATATGAAATGCATAAGTGTAACGGGAAAGGAAGAGTGTGCAAACTCCCGAGGAGACACGAGGACACAGTGATTTATCTTGTGGTTCGGCAAGATCATCAAGACCTTCCTACATCCATGTAGTGGCACCCACCAAAGGGTATAGCCACTCCCAAGTCACCGAGACCAGGGATCTTCACTAAAAGTCTCTGTTCTCCATCTCCGGCAAGGTGGAGCTCAAGCCGTTTACAAGTTTGATCTTCCAGGCTTCCACAACCGACTTGGCAAGCTCTGGAAGGCTCTCTCCAATCACCGACTGATACACGGTGAATGCAATCACCAAGAGACACTCCCTTACAGCTCTTACTAGACTAGAGACTCCAATCACCAAGAATGGAAGCACACAAGCATCATCTCTAGTAAGTTCTAGCCTATCTCTTGGTGTACAAGTGGTGTAAATGATGTGGAAGTGGTTGCTCAACATCTTGAATGCTTGGTAATGTTTATAGTAACTCTGGGCATCAAGACTTTTTCGAAATGACTGGTTGAAGGGGTACAAATAGCTAGCTTCCACGAGATAGCCATTGGAAAAGTAGGCTGACATCACTGTTCTGCAAACACCGAATGATCCGATGTTCTCCCTTTAGTTGTCATCGGTCGAATACAAATTAGCTGATGTCACTGTGTCAGATATGACCGTTGATCGACCGATGTTGTATACACTTGTACATCGGATAATCCGGTGACACTTGATTCAGAATGGTCCAGAAATAATGCTTACTGGAATGATTGACCGATGTGTTATAATTGTACATCGGATGGTCCGGTGTTACACTTGGTCCTAGGAAATTGCTTACTGGAATGATCGACTGATGTACCACTTGCTTCATCATCGGATGATGCGGTGTATAATCAAGTCTGAGGTCTTTTTCTGCTGTTGAGCCAACTCGACCGATGTAGTGTTTTCTGGATACATCGGATGATTCGGTGAGTTGATTTTGTATGCTTCGAGTTGTTCTAAGTGATTATTTTGGAATTTGTTCGAGTGACCTCTTAGACATTGGTTTGAAATGTTCTTCTAATGACGACCAAGTCTCAAGTGCTGTCGTTTTGACGGAATAATTTTGACATATGTGCTTTTTCTTTTAGTCTTCATGAAAATCGATTGACCTCGTAAAATAGTTTGTTGAGGGGTCTCCAATTGTATACAATGTGCAGTAGATGATATAAATATAGAGTCCATTAAGTGTGATGAATTATATGAGAGACCTTGCATCCACAAACTTATTAGTGATATTCAACGGTTGTCATTAATCACCGAAACCATACCTTATGGGGGCCTAGATGCTTTCAATCTCCCCCTTTTTAGTGATTGATGTCAACACAACGAGTAAAGCATAACAGTAATGAAATTAAGAATACGATACTCAAAAGGATATGCAACAAGTACAAGATCCAGCACACGAAGCTCGAAGGTTCAAAAACAATCAGTAACTCGAAGGCTCAAAAATGATCAATAAAACATAAGAGAATTAAGTGGCACACGTATACTCAAAGATAGCAAAAGAATAGGAAAGCTCCCAAATTACAAAAGCTCCCAAAATAAATACTCCCCCTACAACTAGGACTCCTCCTAGGACTATGCTATCCCTCCCCCCTACTATGACTCTTCTCCCCCTTTGGCATCAAGACACCAAAAAGGGAAGCCGAGTGCCTAAGGATCCTGAGCGCTCGGGGCGATGACAAACTGGTTGCCGTCGGGGGTGCTGTCGTCGGAGCTGCT
Source organism: Tuctoria greenei (assembly GCA_036927565.1). NCBI lineage: Eukaryota > Viridiplantae > Streptophyta > Magnoliopsida > Poales > Poaceae > Tuctoria > Tuctoria greenei. The sequence goes on from JAYESD010000005.1 coordinate 95,689,318, forward strand.
GCCTGCTGCTGCTGAGGCTGGAGTGAAGGAGACCGGTGTTGTGGGAACTGTCCTCGGTGCTAAGGGTGCCTGCTGAGTCTGGACTACCGGTAGCGGAGCACTGACAACCGAAGCCAGAGTCTGCTGAAAGAGTGTCGAAGTCGGCAGGGGAGAGTGAATCGGTGCGCCTGGAGCAAGCAGTGGTGACATCCTGCTAGTCAGTATCGGTGTGGTCGGCACTGGAGCCAAGACTGGTGCTAGAACAAGCGAACTTGGAGCTAGAACAGGAAGCTATGAGGGCAGGACAATCCCGGTCTGAGTGTAGAGGTTGGTGATCAACCCCAAGATGCCCATCATGGCCTGTTGCGTCTGTTGTTGCTGTTCAAGAGAACGCTGATGCATCTAGTCAATCAGTCCAGTGAGCCTGTCAGTGTCCTCTTGCCTCTCGCGGGCTATCTAACGCTGCATCTCTTGCTGCTGCTGCTGGAGCTCCTTAAGACGTGCAGCCTGCTCATCTCTGGCCTGCTCAGCTGCAAGCCGATCCTATCGCTGCTGCTCAACCATCTGCTGAAGTAGAGAAGTAAGCTCGGATGGCTGAGAGACCAGTGCCTTGGACACTGGAGGTGGGGTATGAGGTGGTGCAGTCGATCCTCCAGCCTCCGCGTCGTGTTGCCTGGGTGAGGGAGGAGGTGGGAAGTACTCCTTGACACTGTCACTAGTGTCACTCTCGGACCAGATATGCTACAGATCCCCTCCCTGTGCCTCAGCCTGTGCTAGGATCTCATCTTCCTTTTCCATGTCTGACCAGTCTTCTTCAGAAAGTCGAGCTCGGACCTGACGCTCAACTGGGCAGCCAAGGCAGCGGTCTCCAAGAGCTGGAGCACGGTAGTGTCCGAACCGAGTGACGCTCTCATTGGTGAGACTGCCACGCACGGCGGATCCCTCTAGAGCTAACAGGTAGAGCAAGTGACTGATCCAGTGGCCAAACACAAGTTGTCTCATCATCCCAACTCCATCGGCGATAACATCCTCCATCTCATAGATGAGGATATCCACGATGTCTGACTCCATCCCGTTCATGACATAGAATAGGAGGGTCTGCTGCAGACTGGTGAAGCCCTCAAAGTGTCCGGACCTGGGTAGCAACGTGCGGCGCAAAGCAAGGTTAACAGTACGCGCAGCTGGAGTGAGTAGAGCAGGTACCCTCGGCTGGTCAGGTGAGAAGGGCTGAGCAAACAGTGACCAAATCTCCTCAAAAGGTGGTGCCACACCTCCAGTGAGCGGCCTCCTCGGCGGGTCAGCCTGTCCATATACTATCTCGTCTAGGCAGGTGTAATGGAGATCCACGCCTAGTAGCTGTCCCAAGGTCTGTCAAGTCATATGGTGATGCTGGCCCATGAACATTAAGTCAATGGATCTGTGGCCCTCTGAAACGTAGAGTGTGGCATAGAAAACTTTGACCCAGTCCTCCACGTAGGCACTCCACTGGAAAGACATCAGCTCCACTAGCCCTTTGTACCTCTCAAAGAAAGGGCGAATCTCAGTCCCGCCTGCAAGTGCGAGCTAATCCAAGTCAAGGAAGTTTTGCTGGAAGAGCTTATAGCCCCGAAGTCCATAAGTCTCATACAGCGACGCCTGTGTTAGGGTCCCGATGCGGCTGTCCACAAGTGGCTCTCTGGGCTGCGGGAACCACTCCTCAAGCAGAATGCTCCATCTAAGCTTCCTGAGCTGCTTTGCTTTCAACTTCCTGTAGTCAGTCAGACGGACACCCTCACCAACCCAGACATTGGTGTCCATCTCATAGACGGCTCTCTCGGCCGCTCTGTCCTCCTGAAGCTCAGCTGCAGAAGGTCTCTATCTTGGGGCTGCAGCTGGATGACCTCCACGGGTCTTGACTGAGCGCCGACGAACAAGCGGCACCTCAGGATCCTCTGACTCCTCTGGCTATTGTGGCTACCTCTGTCGGGCCTCCCAGATCCTCTAGGATCCTCCTTGGCCACGCTCTCGCTCCTCAGCGGCGCGACCGGCTATCTCAGCTTTCTTCATCTCTTCCGACAGCTTTTGTTTCTTTGCTACCAGCTCCTCAATGGCCTTTCCCTTTCCTTTGTTGTCACGGCCCATATTGAGGAGAAGAGGGATGGTGACGAAGATGCGATCGCAGGCTAGGGTTGACGACGGTGAATGGCGAATGTGTGACGACGTGCGGCCGGGCGAACCCTAGCGGCGAAGAGGGGCGACGGCGCGACGGGGAGCACAACGACCGTTGAGGGTGGCGGTGGCGTTGAGGGAGTGCGGCGGTGGCCGGAGCGCAACGGTGCTGAGGGTGGCGGCATGGCATTGAGGAAGCACGGCAGTGGCCGGAGCGCAAGGAGTGGCGGCGCTAGTGGCGCAGAGGGCGACGGAGGAGCAGAGGGCGGCGGCGCGGCGTTGCGTGGGGCGGCGATGGCGAATGGGGCGGCGACGGTGGGCTGCAGCAGGGCGAGGAGTGTGGCGTCGGGGAGAGAGAAGAGAAGAAAAGGAGAGGCGCTAAATAGGTGGGGCTCGAACCCTAGTTTGATTTTTAACATCGGATGATCCGACGTCAGTTGAGAGGGTGCATCGGTCGAGTAGTATAGTAAGGGTATTCCAGAGGCACCTTCAGCATCGAATGATCCGACGTGGAAACGATTATCATCGGTTGAATTTGGCACAACTCTAGAAATGTGAACATCGGATGCTCTAATATTTCTCAGAATAAACTCATCGGTTGATTTAACTTCCTGTCTGAGTTGAACCCTGCACTTAAGCCCAAACTGATCCGATGATGCTAGTGCCCTAAGCATCGGATAATCCGATGACTACAAAAGATCAACAACAGCCCATATATGTCCTTTGACTTAAATAAACAAAGGAAAACACAAGTCTTAAGACTTTTTGGGCAACCCCTAACCCCTCAAAAAGACTTTAACGCTAGATGCCAATAACTTGGCTAAGCCCTAAAGCAAATAGAACACCGGAAAGATCAAGGAAAAAATCCAAATAAAATGTAAGGCTCATGCTTTGTGAGCTAGAGGATGAAGACTTCTATCTCTTTAAAGCATGTTCCTTTAGGCATTAACACACCTAACACTTTGTTCTTTCCACATCACATGAGTTGAGATATTGCATTTCAAACAAGTTTCTTTCTCATGAAGTGGGTTCCCCTTTGTGACAATCTACCGTATGCAATGCCAAACAAATTTTAATGTAGGATATTAAACGTGAGTGCAAGTCTATATGGCAGGCATCATGCAAGACATAAATTAAATCTAACTTGCCAAATTTGAACCTTTCAAAGGCTTCATCAGGGAGAGCCATTCTCCATGTCTTGGGAATACTCAAAAGAACCGCCATCCCAAGCTAACCCTTGCTCGCCCCTATCCTTTGAAAGTTAGACAAGACCTATATGTGATGCATTCTTACATGACCATGGAAACTTACATGACGTTCGGTGCATCTAGCACATTTAATTCACTCCTTAGTCTAGAAATGGTTTTCTCATCAAGTGGTATAGTGAAGATATCCGCCAATTGTTCTTCGGACCTAACACCTTGCAAGGAGATGTCTCCCTTAGCTTCATGGTCCCGCAAGAAATGATGGTGAATATCAATGTTCTTAGTGCGGGAGTGTTGAAAGAGGTTTTTAGCAATCTTAACCGCACTTTCATTGCCACAAAGGAGAGGCACACAACCAAATTTAACACCAAAGTCAAAAGGGTTTGCTTCATATAAAGAATTTTGGCACAACATGAACCGGTCGCTATATATTCCGCTTTCGCAGTGGACAAAGCAACGGAGTTTTGCTTCTTGCTGGACCAAGATACTAGGGAATGCCCAAGCAAGTGGCAACCTCCGGAGGTACCTTGTGATCCACATGGCATCCAGCAAAGTCCAAATCCAAGTAACCCAAGAGATGGGATTTAGCACCTTTGGGGTACCACAGGACTACACTTGGGGTATGCTTGAGATACCGAAGTATCCTAAAGACCGCCTTCCGATGCGATTCTTTATGTGCCGCTTGAAAGTGAGCACACAAGCATACACTAAACATGATATCTGGCCTAGATGCGGTAAGATAAAGTAATGAACCAATCATAGAATTGTAATTAGATTGGTCAACAGGTTTATCGTCCTTATCCGTGTCGAGATGACAATTTGTTGCCATTGGAGTACTTCTTGAGCTACAATCTCCCATCTCAAATTTCTTCAAGAGGTCCTTGGTATATTTTTCTTGATAGATGAAGGTCCCTCTCGAAGTTGCTTGATTTGAAATCCAAGGAAGAAGTTGAGCTCTTCAATCATCGATATCTCGAATTCCCTAGACATCATTTTGCCAAACTCATGGCTAAGATCTTCGTTAGTTGAACCAAAAAAAATAGCATCGACATAAATTTGACAAACAAATAGTTCTCCGTCGATGTCTTTGGTGAAGAGTGTAGTGTCCACCCTCCTGATCTTGAATCCTTGCATGATCAAGAAATCTCGTAGTCGTTCATACCACGCTCTAGGTGCTTTCTTGAGCCCGTAGAGCGCCTTGTACAACCTATGCACATGATTAGGATTCCTTGGATCTTCGAACCCGGGAGGTTGTTCAACATAAACAATCTCGTTAATATAACCATTAAGAAAGGCACTTTCACATCCATTTGATAAAGCTTTATATTATGATGTGAGGCAAAAGCAATAAGTATACGGATGGCTTCTAGTCGAGCGACCGGAGCAAATGTTTCTCCAAAGTCTAGTCCTTCAACTTGCGAGAAAACCTTGGCCACAAGTCTTGCCTTGTTTCGGATCACAACACCATTCTCGTCTTGTTTGTTTCGGTACACCCACTTTGTCCCGATGATGTTCTTGTCCTTGGGTCACTCCTCCAACACCCAATCTTCATTGCGGATGTAGTTGTTGAGTTCTTCTTGCATGTCCATTACCCAATTTGGATCTTGGAGTGCTTCCTCAATGCGAGTGGGTTCTACACATGAAACAAACGAGTAGTGCTCACAAAACGTAGCGAAATTGCGAGAACGTGTACTTACTCCCCTTGATGGACTTCCGATAATTTGATCAATCGGATGCGCCTTGTAGATGTGTCCATGCCTCATAAACGGTTGTGAAGCACTTGGCGGTGCATGTTGCTCTTCTTGTGGTTGGACTTGATCATGGACTTGTTCTTCTTCTTGATGTTGTGTGGCTTGTGAATCTTGTGTCGGCAATGGATCATCTTTTTCTTCTTCGTCAACTTGAGGTGCCATTGATGTGTTGATGTTGGAACTTGAAGCTCCCCCTTGATCATGGCTCTCCTCAACTTTAGGCTTGATGTCTCCAATGGTCATGTTCTTCATAGCTTCTCGTAGAGGCTCATCATCTATTTCATCATGACCAAAACTCTCTTCTTGGGAGCCATTAGTTTCATCAAACTCAACATCATAACTTTCCTCAACTAAACTGGAGGTTTGGTTGAATACTCGATGTGCTTTTGAGCTTGATGCATAACCAAGAAAGATATCAACATCACATCTTCTTTCAAACTTACCGATCCTTGTCTTGCGGTAGATATAGCACTTGCACCCGAAGACTCAGAAATAGGAGATGTTGGGCTTTCTCCCAATGAGAAGTTTGTACGGGGTCTTTTGAAGTAGTCGATGTAGGTAGACCTGATTTGCGGCATGGCACGCCGTGTTGATTGCTTCGGCCCAAAACTTCTCTGACGTGCCAAAGTCATCAAGCATTGCTCGTGCAAGAGTGATGAGATTCTTGTTCTTCCTTTCAACAACACCATTTTGTTGAGGAGTGTATGTAGCTGAAAATTCATGTTTCGCGCCTTCACGATCACACCACTCCCCATTGTTGTAGTTCTTGAATTTGGTGCCATTATCACTCCAGACCTTGATGATGGGAAGTTGAAATTCCCTTTGGGCATGTTTAGCGAAGGTCTTGAACACTTCCGGAGTTTCACTCTTGTCACCTAGAAACAAAGTCCAAGCATACCGAGAGTAGTCATCAACTATAACAAGACAATAGAGATTACCACCAAGACTTTGATATGTGGACGGTCCGAAGAGGTCCATGTGGAGCAACTCAAGTGGCTTGGAGGTTGACACCATTGTCTTCATCAGGTGGTGTGAAGCAACTTGTTTCCCGGCTTGACAAGCGCTACAGAGCTTGTTCTTCTCAAATGTGACATCCTTCACGCCAATCACTATCCCGAGCTTGAATGACTTCTTGAGCTTGCTCATTCCAATGTGAGCGATGCGTCGATGCCATATCCAACCCAAACTCGTCTTGGTGAAGAGACAAGTGGTCAGGCTAGCATCCTTGTCGGAGAAGTATACTAAGTACAGATGTCCATGCCGAAACCCTTTGAAGATTAGTTCTTTGCTCGTTTCACTAGTCACAACAACATCATTCTTGCCAAAGGTGCACGTTAGTTCAAGATCACATAATTGTGAAATATAAAGCAAATTGAAACAAAGTGACTTAACATACAACACATTGGAAATAGATAAATCATGTGAAATTGCAATCTTACCCAACCCAATTACCTTCCCCTTAGAGTTATCACCAAAGGTGACTTGTTCATGATTGTCAGGGTTCTCTATGGAGGTGAACATACCATCATTGTCGGTCATGTGTTGAGTGCACCTGCTATCGAGTACCCAATGCTTTCCTCTGGCTTTGTAGTTCACCTACACACATGAATTCAATTTTTGATTTTAGGCACCCAAGCTAACTTAGGTCCTTGTATGTGTGATACAAGTGTTTTTGGGACCCAAGGTTGCTTGGGAAGCTTCCCCTTCATGCCCTTCATGTCCTTGCCGATGAACCTTGCCTTCACCTTGTCATCTACTTTACTCAAGAGATAATAGTGATCATCAAAGGTAGACTTGTAGTTAGTAGGCAATTTTGGAGAAGGCCGGTGACTGGTGACCTCGCAATGTTGGCAATAAGAACCAACTTCCTTGATGAAGCTCGTTTTAAGATCCGATGAGGGCACCTTTCCTTTGTTAGGCACCAGGAAGGATCCAAATCCTCTCTTGTTGAAGACCTTTGCTTGTTGGAAGAGGATTTCTTTGTGCTTGACTTCTCCCTTAGATAGTCTTGCCACACTAGTGCAGAGACTTTCAATTTCATCCAACAAATCCTTCTCCCTAGCATTCTCTTTCAAAGGCAAAGACTTATGCAAGACATTAGTGGCATGAGAAACAATAGATGCCTTATCATTGCGGGTTTCTTTCTTTATAGTTTTCAATTCTTGATCAAGTCATAGGCAAGGTTAAGTACTTGATGCTCTTGGATTAACTCATTGTGCTTTCCCAAGAGTGCTTTGTGTGCTAGGTCAAGCTCATGATGATCTAGCTTGATATGAGCCTTATCCTCCTCAACTTGCTTGACATGATATTTGAGCGTGTCATGCTCCTTAAGTATGCTTTCATACTTGTCAAGCAAATCGAGGTTAGCACTCTCAAGCTTAGCACGAGCTTCTTCAAGAGCCTTGACCTTACTCTTTTCCCTTTTAATGATAGTGTGGTATTAATTTATCAATGAAGCTAAGTCATCGGGGGAAAGCTCATCATCACTAGAGTCATCACATATCTTTGTGTTACCTTTTGCCATGAGGCACATGGGAGGTGGACGAAGAGATGAATCATCATTGTTGGCAATGGCAAGGCCGGCCAAGCTCTCTTCTTCAATTTCACTCTCTTCATCACTAGATTCTTCGTCGGTGATCCATTCATTTGCCTCACACATGAACACCTTTTGTGGACCTTTTCTCTTCTTTGGAACTAGTTTTGCCTTTTTGCCTTTGTCATACTTCTTCTTTCCAAAGAATCTTGGCTTGGTCTTGACCTCTTCTTCATCATCCTCACTATCCTCAAGCTTGTGATGCTTGCCCTTGTGGTTCTCTCTTCTTTTGTCTGGTTTTGGACAATCATAGAAGATGTGGCCTTGATCACCACATTTATAGCAGGTCTTGTTGTCCTCTTTTCTTGGTAGAAATGCTTTCTTTTTGGGATCGAAGGTGTATCCCTTCTTGGCAATCTTGGAGTTCAAGCGAGAGAATTTTCTCATTATCAATGCAAGCTCATCATCCTCATCTTCACTTGATGCTTGCTCTTCTTCACTTGAGCTAGGCTCGATCACTTTCTTTTTCTTGAGATTTGTTCTCTTGTTGGAAGCCTTAAGAGCAATTGTCTTTGAAGATGATTCCTCCATCATCCCAAGCACACTCATCTCATGAGCGTGAATCTCTCCAATAAGTTCATAAACTTCAATGTGATCAAGAGATTCCTTTTGAAGCATGGAGTTGATGATGTTGTACTCTAGCTTAGGAAGGAGCATAAGAATCTTGCGGTTCATGAGTCCCTTTCTAAGAGAAGCAATATCAAGAGCATTAATTTCCTCAATGAGAACATTCAAGCGAGAAAACATTTCATTGACATTTTCACGAGGTAGCATTTTGAACTCATCATACTTGGCCTTAAGCATGTGATACTTTAGTTCTTTAACACGAGAAGAACCCTCATGAATTTCAATCAAGCAAGCCCAAATTTCACAAGCCTTTTCTTTGCTAGCAATCCTAGCAGACACATCTTGACTAATGCATTCGTAAATAGCATTTCTAGCCTTTGCATCCCACTTGATTTGATCACCTATATAGTTATGCTCAGCAAACCCCGCATTGGTCGCTTCCCATACCTCGGGAGCAATAGCCTCTAGATAAGCACGCATACATGCTTTCCAATAGGCAAAGTTCTTGCCCTCGAAGATGGGAACCGAACCCCCAATCTTGGCCACTTTAGCTCTCTAGCGGTGAAGCTAGAATGATCCAATAAGCGGCCTTGCTCTGATACCAATTGTGAGGATCGAATGCCCAAGAGGGGGGTGAATTGGGATTCTTTTCAAAAACTAAAGCAATAAAAAACTTAACTACTAAAAGCTCAATTCCCTATGCAAAAAACCTATGCATTCAAGAGAATAATAAGTTTGCAATATATGAAATGCATAAGTGTAACGGGAAAGGAAGAGTGTGCAAACTCCCGAGGAGACACGAGGACACGGTGATTTATCCCGTGGTTCGGCAAGATCATCAAGACCTTCCTACATCCACGTTGTGGCACCCACCAAAGGGTAAAGCCACTCCCAGGTCACCGAGACCAGGGATCTTCACTAAAAGTCTCCATTCGCCATCTCCGACAAGGTGGAGCTCAAGCCTTATACAAGTTTGATCTTCCAGGATTCCACAACCGACTTGGCAAGCTCCGGAAGGCTCCCTCCAATCACCGACTGATACACGGTGAATGCAATCACCAAGAGACACTCCCTTACAGCTCTCACTAGACTAGAGACTCCAATCACCAAGAATGGAAGCACAGAAACATCATCTCTAGTAAGTTCTAGCCTATCTCTTGGTGTACAAGTGGTGTAAATGATGTGGAAGTGGTTGCTCAATGTCTTGAATGCTTGGTAATGTGTAGAGTAGCTCTAGGCATCAAGACTTTTTCGAAATGACTGGTTGAAGGGGTATAAATAGCCTGCTTCCACGAGATAGCCGTTGGAAAAGTAGGCTGACATCACTGTTCTGCAAACACCGGATGATCCGATGTTCTCCCTTCAGTTGTCATCGGTCAAATACAAATTAGCTGATGTCACTGTGTCAGATATGACCGCTGATTGATCGATATTGTATACACCTGTACATCGGATAATCCGGTGACACTTGATCCAGAATGGTCCAGAAATAATGCTTACTGGAATGATTGACCGATGTGTTATAATTGTACATCGGATGGTCCGGTGTTACACTTGGTCCAGGGAAATTGCTTTCTGGAATGATCGACCGATGTAACACTTGCTTCATCATCGGATGATCCGGTGTATACTCAAGTCTGAGGTCTTTTTCTGCTGTTGAGCCAACTCGACCGATGTAGTGTTTTCTGGATACATCGGATGACCCGATGAGTTGATTTTGTCTGCTTCAAGTTGTTCTAAGTGATTCTTTTGGAATTTGTTCGAGTGACCTCCTAGACATTGGTTTGAAATGTTCTTCTGATGATGACCAAGTCTCGAGTGCTGTCAATTTTGATGGAATAATTTTGACATATGTTCTTTTTCTTTTAGTCTTCATGAAAATCGATTGACCTCGTAAAATAGTTTGTTGAGGGGTCTACAATTGTATCCAATGAGCAGTAGATGATATAAATATAGAGTCCATTAAGTGTGATGAATTATATGAGAGACCTTGCATCCACAAACTTATTAGTGATATTCAACGATTGTCATTAATCACCGAAACCATACCTTATGGGGGCCTAGATGCTTTCAATGGCTTTGACAATGGAGGGTTGAGTGTTGATTGTTGTGTTGCCTCCCATTGACACCATGATTGTGGTTGAATAGAGTGTTTCCGATGTTGATCATCCGCATCTTAGGGTCTCCATGTGTTGGGTGTGATTTGTCATTCCTTGGCTAAGATAATGATAACCTTTTAGATCCAAAGGAATGACGTGCACTCAACATACATTGAGTATGTTCGTCATTCTTTGGCTAAGGTGTATCATATCTTTTTGCCATAAGGGAGTGACATGTGCCCAACATGCATTGTGTGTGATCAGTTGTTCCTTGGGTAAGGCACAACATACCTAGAACCACAAAGGAATGACATGCACTCAACATGGGTTGAGTGTGATCTGTTGTTCCTTGGCTAAGCCATGACATACCTTTTAGCCACATAGGAACAACTTGCACCAAATATAAATTGGGTGTGATCTTGTCATTCCTTAGTCATGGTACATCATAACTCTTAGCCACATAGGAATAACTTGTACCCAATGATGGTGGCAAATCCCTTGAGCTTGAATGAGTGCTTAAAATAGTTGAGAGCATAATGCTCTCACCCATTCGTGGCAGCTCATTGGTTGCTCATGGAGGGTTCCCATTTTAGATCTCTAGCCCCGTATAGTTATGATTGTCCTTCGGGCATTATTTCTGATAGGTAGCAACCATCCTCATTTACTCCTTGGCCAAGAGATGTTGAAATGGGATCCTCTAGGGATCCCAACAATCAGCTTCTTGAATGCCTGCAAACTTCCTCTCTTGAATAGAGAGGGATTGTTAGCTCCCGATACTTGTACAAATGAACGTTCGGGTTAGGTAACCGAACTTTCATTTGTACATACGGGGAAGAACAAAAACAAAGATGCATTGGTTCCAATGTCAAGTGTATCCATGATCAATGTGTTATTCATTGATAAGAGTGGATCTTTATGGATAATTCATGTTGCATATTTTCTAAAGCCCCTACTCATAGCAATGCATGTGATAGAAATACACTATATGGATCCCTACACCTTTTAAAGTTTCTAACCATCTTAGCTTTCAAGAGAAAATTTTTATCATTTAGACCATGACAAACAAGATTCTCAATTTTATCCTCGTGAACTTCACTAGGAATTTAAAATTTAGTGACTCCTCCAAAAAAATGCAATTCAATTTTAGAGCAAGGATATCACTTATTCCTAGGAGTTTGAAATCTAGTGACACCATCTATGCATGAATCTCAATTAAAAATTATGGTTGTCACTATGCCCAAGTTTCTATATGCCAATTCACCCATTAAGTCATGCCCAAAAGTTTTATTTTCTAAACCTCGACAAAAATGACTAAGTTTACAAAACAATTCTTAAGAGATTCTAGGTACTTCTTTGAGATTTTTCCAAGTAAGGTGGCATTTCCTTTTGGAGATCCACAAGTCAATACCCACGCTTACTCTTGTGAGGATGCTTGAGAATTGAATGATGAGGAAGTGTCAACCTTCCTCACAAATGCAAGCAAATACATTCAATTCTATGGCAAACCAAACAATGAAAAATTCTAAACTCATACCTTATTTGGGGATTAGTTGGTGACGAAGGTCTTTGTGTGAGAAACTCACAACCTTGATTTTTGGTGTAGGCTTGATGGTTGATGTCAAATGCCGAGTTGAGGTTGGATTTGGCGATGGATTTGGTTCTGGCTCCTCCATTGGGTCATCCTCTTGAACATTTCTCTTCCTCAAACTCAAAATGAGTTTGAAGGAGAGAATTGTTCTCAAATCCTCCAATGGTGACTTGAGCTTGATGAAACCTTCCACTTTCTTGCTAAACCACCTCTTCACAATTTTGACCTAGCTGCATTTTAATCGGGAACACACAAAACAACTCAAAAATAGGTTACGTTAGCCAAAAGCAAATTGAACCCAATTTTCAAATTGTCTTGCTCAGCTTGAAATAACTTGTAAATGCAATGAGGGTCAAGGCAAATCTTTTTGGTTTGAACTAGGAAGATAAATTCAAATGGTCATGCACGTACTTCATATCCAATTAAATTTCTCCCCTAATTCAAATTTTTAGTTTATGATGGTTGGAAATTTTACTTTCCAACATGCAAGTGTGGAATTTCAAACTTCAAATGCAAGGGTTGATGCAATTTGGAAAACAAATATGAGATAACTACCAATTAACCTATTGGCAAGTACTCACCGAATTTTTGAAGTCCGACGAGTAGGACTTACCTTCGTTCTGTTCAGCGTGATGATTTGTTGTCCAATCCCAGAGTTGAAGATGTGGACGATTTCTTCTGTTTTGACAGGCCAAACTCATTTGGCTGTCATTTGGACATGTGGGCCACATGGTGGCCCTAGCCTCTCCCCGTTGTATTGATATAGACATGTTGTTGTAGCGACGGGTTCTCCCTCTTGAATGTATTCCTTCATGAGCATGGTGAGGCTTTGTCCTTCTTAGGGGTGCCACTATGACCATATTGTTATTCCATTGAATCAACCCATACCTTGATCATAGATCAAAGGCTTCCTTGGGCATGATGACATGTGGACTCCAAAATCAAACAAGAAACGCTTCATCAACAATGTCACTTGCCCTAGGTTGAATGGGTTTGGTTGAAGTGTGGGAATCCCAACAAGTGATGTGGGAAATCTTGGACTTTGAATGCTCCTTAAGTTCTTGTCCTTAGCTAAGATCTTCATGTGAATGTTGTCTTGATTTCTGCTTGGCCAAGATACTTCAAGGTAGGCTAGTTGAACTTAAATCCCTTGGAAAGCCATAGCCTCCTTGAATACAAGGGTGATGTTAATTCCACCCTTGACCTCCTTGTGAATGGTAGCCATTGGAGTTGTTGTTTCAAAAAGGTCCTCATGGGTCTTAGGGAATCAATTCCCACGCGTCCCATGATGACGTGGATTTTCACAAATCATGTGAATATCCACGACTTGGACTATCCAAAAAAATCTCCAACGACTTGGATATTCATGACACTTTAATGGGAGGTGTAGTTCCATAACTAGCATATCCACCTTGTGAAGTGGTGTGCATGACAAGCTATGGGAACTCGAGCATTCTTCAATCCACCCCTTGAGTGGAGACCTTCTTCTCATCCATGATGAAAGAGAATAGGACTCCTTCAGCTCCAGCATGAATGTGGTCATGGATTGGTGGAGCCAACCCATGACACGAGTGTTGGATGAAGAGCCAACTATCCACCCCATGGTGGAGGCAAACCAAGAAGAACTTCTTGGAGCCTTCCCCAAGCTTGGGTATGGATGACTTTGGCTCCTACTGAAAGCTAAAATTCTTCCGCAAAAAGGCAATGGTGTTGCCTAGCGGACATTTGTTGAGGTATGCCTTGAATCATCTTGCAGTTGAGCACTTGCGTCCTCGTTAGCCATCCCATACAATGGGTTGGCCAACACTACCCTGTTTTCACACAAAGGAGAAAACAAACATGGGTAATCCTGCCTAATAACTACTAGTACCTATAGCTTAATCACAAGTGATAGCTATCCTTCACTTCCTTTGCCTTCCTCGACAACGGCGCCAGAAATGCTTGTTGACAGCTCCTAAGGTATACTAAAAAATCATCCCCGGCAACGGCGCCAGAAATGCTTGTTGGTATTTCTTAACACCACAGATCATCTCCGGTAAAGAGATGAGATCCGCAAGCGCACGGAAGATACCGTTGTAGCATTTCACCCATGAGTATTCCCATGGATATTGTATTTATCCCAAAGGAAGGCAATGGAGTAAAGTATATACTACTATTATGGTCAAGCTATGGGATACTGATCCATTATCTGGACAGGGGTAAGTTAATAATAGGGGTAGTGTGACACACACCTAGGCAATATATTCTAAAGGGTAAAATGGGTCCTAGAGAGAGATTGGATTGAGAGTTAGAGAGTTGCTCCTACAATGCTCCTGATACATATACATAGCCTAAGGTAGATACTAATGGTCATGTCAATGAGGAATTCCTATGCAATGCTATTCAACACATCGGGCACGGGCTTACCCCTAACAATACTAGGGCGACTCCCGCCAAGAGCCTGTGGCATAGCCGAACGTGGAGGATTACAAAGGACAGATAGGGTTGTCACCACCTATTGCCTACCTCTTCAATCTGTGGGTCTACGAGACATCCAACGCTACTTAAATACCCTAGCACCATGCTAGCATACTAAGCAAATACCTTAGGAGCCATGGCACAAGCCATCCTAAGGCAATGACTAACCTAAACATCATTGAACCAATGTTGAAGCATAGCATAAGTCATTCATATTAACATAATCATATCATAACTACATAGACTATAGTGGGGGTCTATAGTGTTTATGACCATAAGATGTGATCATGAGAGTGAAATCATAAAGACTATACCTTCCACATACATGGACTCCACAATCAAACAAGAAACGATTTGTCCAAGTATACGTATAAAAGATGACTAAAGATAATATCTTTATTGAGCACAAAGTCACAAATACAAGAAGGAATAAATAAGCCATACCTTTCCCAATGTGGAATTGGGAAGAGAGGCTCCTTCTACTCCTTTCCCAATTTGGACTTGGGACTTGAGGCTCTACTCTCTACATCCTAACTCTTCTAAGGACTATGGAAGATAGTGTATACAATAGAATGATGATCAAGTGGTGTGTGTTGAAGTGAGGGGTAGGGGGTCCTATTTATACTAGTGTTGAGGTTGGTTCCCGCCACAAAAGGCGCGTGAATCAGTCACCATTGACTCCAGGGAGCTGGGAGGAGCCAACACGTGGAGGCTGACCGAGTTTGGTGCAAAGACCAGGTCGGTCAACCCCCTGGTTCGGCCGACCTGGTCATTGCACCGTTTCTCGTGTGCTTTCTCTAGATCGCTGCCAGGTGGGTCCCATTGATATATATGGGTGATACACCATTGGATCTCCTCGAACACTTCTGTTTGTGGGCCATTTGATCCATGGGATGCCACGTGTCATTGCTTGATTGGTTGGGATGATATTTTATAGGATTGGTCCCTCTAAATTTCCTCATTTCCTGCATAAAATGTTGCATACACATATTTCTCCAAGTCCAAGTGGAATTGGGTTAGATAGAAAGGTGATGTGTGCAAGAAATGACAAATCCTTCACATAATTGAGTTAAATTCACGGATGAAATTGGTATATAATAGCTGTCAACAGAGCCTTGGGCTGCTGAAGCATCAGCAAATATAGACAACAACAATTATAGATTTGCACAGATCACAAATTTGCAAAGTAAAGTACATTAAACAGCATACAAGGTGCTACACACATTCACAAGTCCCATGTTCTTGCACATAATAAAGTTCATACAAGGCAAATGAGTCAAGACAACGAAAAACACATTAGTTATCGGAACCTCCACCACTCCCACCTTGTCTAATCGCACCTTCACCACTAGCACCTGCGTTGTTCAAATCAAGGAAACCTTCAACTGCATCTGGTGTTCCTTGACGGGACTTGCAATAAACAAATACAAGTTTACATGGTTACTTACAATGGACATGTCAAAATCTCTATATTGTCAAGTTATAGAATACATAAGACATACATTAGAATAGAGGATAAAAACTTAAGAGGATCAAAACTTAACTAAAAGCATGAGATGATCAAAACTTAACTAAAGGCGTGAGGATCAAAACTTAAAAAAAGGCAATATGCATAGCCATGAGGAGGATCAAAACTTAACTAAAAGCATGATGATGATAAAAACTTAACTAAAGACATGAGGAGGATCAAAACTTAACAAGACAATATGCATAGCCATGAGTAGGATCAAAACTTAATTAAAGATATGAGTAGGATCAAAACTTAACAAAGAGAAGTCATACCGCTACGAGTGAAGGTGCTGATGGTTGAGGTTGCAATGGACCAAAAGGCATAGGCGGGAAAACACTCGGATATGGTGACCATCCTGGATGATTTGCGGTCAACATTGACATAAATCCTTGAGGAGGAGGAAAATATGTCTAACCGCTCTCAGAACCCTGTAAAAACTATGATTAGTATTTGAATTGCAACTCAAATTAATAAAACATGCACTTATACCTGAGATGAGGGACCAGCAGGAGGACGAGGCGGACCATACTGCCATCCCATGCCACCTTGGCTCTCAGAACCTTGTAAAAACTATAATTAGTATTTGAATTGCAACTCAAATTAATAAAACATGCACTTATACCTGAGACGAGGGACCAACAGGAGGACGAGGCGGACCATACTTCCATCCCATGCCACCTTGAGGTAAGACCTGAATCAAGTAATATTTAGTGTTTATCAAACACATACTATGGTAAGTATTATTGGAACTCGAATGAAATAGACATATACATGTGATGTTGGGTCAAATTGAGGCTGTGGCATACCGAACTGAGATCCGATACTACCATGAGACGAGTATTGCATCAATTAATTTATAAGATCTAAAGTAGAACTATACAATTCCTAAATCTCAGTAAATTGCAAAATTATTAAGAATACATGTTACCTGATTCATACATAAATTATGTATCAGTTTCTTCATCTGGTGCATCTCCTCCTGGGTGCATCGCAATTCATCCCTCAATTCATTATCCGTACTAGACCTAGACCGAATAGAACTAGTAGTGGAGGCCCGCTGTTTAGCATAAGCCGCGCGGTCCACATATCTGTCTCCTAACCCAAGTCTATAAAAGATGTAAGTGTTTCAGAGAGTTCAGAATCATTAATTAATCAATTAACCAAAGATATGTGCACACTTACCTCCCATGTGGTAAACCTCCGCCAGCTTCATACGCAGCAGCCACATCAAACGGCTCTCTGACGAAGTCCACGTCATCTCCACGTGTTTTCTTTAAACACGTAATATAGCTTTGCTGCAATACATTTAAGTGACATGTAGATATAATAAAAGAGAAATGAACTTGATTGATAGATTTAACGAATGGTGATCATACATACCAATTTTTGTGTTGACGCCTCTTCACTCAACAGCTCCAGGTGATTCGGGTCTGGACCTCTATGCCCCTTAAGGTATACCTCTATAAAAGAAGGAGACACAAGTTTCAGCTGCCTGCAATAGAAACATACATCATTTTAATCAATATAATTATTTTAAGCAATGTAAGTATGAAGGTAAGTGTCCATACCATCCTTTGCTCAATCCGCACATATCCATCTGGCCCAAAGAAGTGTGTTCCAGGCTTGCTCTTCCGATTTCTTCGATTTCTATCCGATTTCTCTTTGAAATCTTCTGAGGCCCAATACTCGCACAACCATTCCCAAGCTTCCCTGTCCACACATATCCAATCTACACTACTATCCAAGTACTCCTCCTTAGTCAGGTGCTTTTTGGCTGCTGCTTTGTTTGTCATGTGCTGGAACAACTTTGTCTTGTAATACACAATCACAACTTTGATCCGTGCATCAGAGAATGAATCCTTGGTACGTCTACGTGCAGCATTCTGGAAAACCTGAGCTGCATAAGCCTGACTCAAACCTTCCTCCAACCGATAGGCATCCTGCATACAAGAAACAATTAATGACAATCAAAGAAAGATGCAATTTAATTGAGACAATGAAAACATACTTACCCAGAACATGTCCCAAACTTTGTCCTGACAATTACCCGAATTGCCATATGGTTTCAATGCGTAGTGATCCCAATTATGTGCCACAAATCTTTGACCGCCCGTTTCAACCATTCCGGGGAAGCAATAATGAATGGTGTTTCCCAACTCCGTGTTAACTACCCTTCGATGCCCCCTCCCACTCCAAACTAGTTCAACCCAGCACCTAGTACCCTTGGGCCTAATAATTATCCGCTCATCCAAGGATTTCATAGGAGTACACAGAAGGTGCCTATGCAACCTGTAAAAATAATAATAGTAATTATTTGACAAGAAAACCAATAGAAAATGTATAATAAACTTATGTATTAATCTGAAACATATTACCTAAAGGGGCATTGATCGGGACGTCCTAACTCATTTAGCTCTGCCCTTCTTGCAAGCCTGGCATCTCGAATGGGATCATCACCCTCTTCTTCATTGCCCTCATCACCACCCTCAGAGGAGTTCGAACGCCCAAAGGACCCCTGCGCACGATCACTCGAGTCTGCTCCTGAACCTCCTCCTTGCTCCGACGAGTGCCTACAAGCCTCTGCCTCCTCCCCGTACAACTCCTCGTAAGTGGGGCAATGGTCAGGCACCTGTGTCGGCTACGAACCTCGTGATGGCTCGCTCGATTCCTGCTCTATCAAACACCCCAAGAGCTATTGCTGCCTCTGTGAATTTATTACAGAACCCTGCAAATACGAATAAACATGCAACGATTAACTATATAGAAAATTATGATAATGAAATGAATTCAAAAATTAACAATTACCTCAAAAAGACCTGTGCGCTCTGAACCAGTACTGGGCTGAGACGTGGATGACGAAGATTCACTACCCTTCTTGCCCTTCTTCATCTATTCCTTGATATGCTTGAACATCTGCACAAATTTTAAAGCAAATGATTAGTGCACATGTTTCCTTTGATATTCAAAATAAGAATCAAAATATAAAAGAATGCGTACAATAAGAATAAAAAATCATCAGCATTAGAATCTGCTTCTGCCACACATGCATTAAGATTTTAACATATATCTTATTCTTCACTCTCTTCGTCACATTCTTCTTCTTCACTATCTTCCTGAACTCTGTCTTGTTCTTCAATAATCCTTTTCTGTTTTTCAATAATCCTTTGTGGCTGCCGAGGACAATTTCTCGAAGACCCAACTGGTTCTTCAGACATCAACTCTAGCATACCACTAGCTATTTCTGTGAGTCCTGTCCCACAAGATATCTTAAAATCTTCTGCTTCCTCAACTTCATCTTGGTAGATAGCGGCATCATCATCTTCCTGATGCTCTACGTACCAATCATAAGTACGAGGGTGAATTTCACGGTTTACTTTATATACAACCCACCAATTTTTGAAACATGGATGAGGATAACTTAAATAGTACACTTGTTCTACTTGATTCGCAAGTACAACATTGTTGTTATGAGATGTGTATCGCGAGTTGTGGTTTACTTCTACCATTCCAAACTCATATACTCTCATGCCCGATGTTGCATCAAACCATTGGCAGTCGAATATCAGAAGCTTCAACTCTTTCGAACCGCCAAATGTGTACTCGATTATTTTTTGTAGAACAGCGAAGTATTCTTTACTTCTCCACTACCCTCTGTGGCTGTTATCATTACTCCGCTGTTTGTTGTGGCTGCTAGTGGGCGTTTTGCTTCTAGACTTGCCGTTCGAAAACGATATCCATTGATATCGTATCGATTAAATTCTCTTGCTTTCAATTGACCATGCGCCATCTGTCGCAAGTCATCAGAGATGTTGACATCATTCATAGACTACATAAATAATACAAAGTTAGCATCTTATGATTACAATGTGAACTATGATTGAAGAAAAAGGTAAGATAGGAAAATTACATGTTTACGGAACCAGTCCACGAAATTTGGTCCGCCGTTATGCCTCGCTGACGTAGCTTATCCAATTGACTTTGTGTAGGTTGTTGAGGAGATGTCCAAAACAAATTGTCAAACATTTGAAAATATGGTAACACTTCTTACATGTTGAAAAATATGTAAAGCATGGTATAGTTTCTTTCTGAATCCAAAATGTAATGAGAAGTTGCAGCTCCAACTCCTTTACCCTTCCAATGAAGTACCTGAAGTTCAGTCGTAGGTTGCTCTTCTACATTGTGTTATCGTGTCGTAGATGAATTCACGTTATTAGCACGTGAAAAGTATTTGCTAGAAAAGTTTGTAATCTCTTTAGCTGCAAATGACTCCGCAATGCACCCCTCAACTCTTGCCTTGTTGCGTACTGTAGCTCTAAGTTTCTTTAGTTCTCTCTCTTAACTATCAATCCATCAGAACTATGCAGGACCTGCGACTAATGCTTCATAAGGTAAATGTACAAGCAAATGTTGCATAACATTCATAAATCCAGGTGGGAAAACTTTTTCCATTTTACATACAAGCACAACAATTTCTTTCTCCCAATGTTGCATCATCTGCTTCGACTCTTCTTTAGCACAGATTTGCCTATAAAAGTAGCTAAGTTCAGCAAATATTTTCCACAAATCGGGTTTGAAGTACCCGCGGAACATTACAGGTAAAAGTCTCTCCATCATAATATGGTAATCATGACTCTTCAGTCCATTGAGTTTACTGGTGTTGAGATTAACACATCGTTTGATATTAGCTGCATAACGGTATGGAAACTTTAGTGTTTTCAACCAACCAAATATTTGCTTTCATTCATCTGGCTTGACACAATATGGAGCTCGTGGTCTAATTTCATTTCCACATGCATTTTGTATAACATCAAACATAGGACGATCAAAAATATCAGCTAAGTCTTTTCTCGCACTCAAATTATCTTTGGTTTGACCGGTAAAATCAAAACAGATGCTTATGATGCTTTCAGCGAAATTACGCTCTTGGTGCATCAAATCTATGTTGTGCGGTAAAAGCAACGCTTTAGTGTATGGTAGACCCCAAAGAAAAGATATATGAGTCCAGTTATGTTCTTTACCATAACCTTCGAAAACACCTTATGCGATCTCTTTTAACTTTGCATGCCATGCCATTTTTTGTTCTCCTATCAGTCGATGAGGTGGTCCTTTTCTAACTCTTATGCCTTTCCGGAATGATTGTGTATCGCTTCTGAAAGGATGGTTTGAAGGAAGGAATCGTCGATGACAATCAAAGAAGCTGACTTTTTTCCATGCTTTAACTTGATAGCATCGGTGTCAGCCATACATATTGGGCAGCATAATTGTCCATGGACACACCAACTAGACCAAATACCATATGCCGGTAAATCATGTGCAAACCATAGATACGCAGCACACAAAGTAAATTCACATTTCATATGACTGTCATATGCCTTCACACCTTGCCATAACATTTTTAGCTCCTCAATCAACGGTTGCATAAACACATTGATTTTCTTACCAGGATGTTTAGGACCCAGAATGATGGCCACAAGGAATATGTATCCTTCTTTCATGCACATGTTGGGAGGAAGGTTGTAAGGAATAATAAAAACAGGCCAACAAGAGTATGGGCTGCTATATGTGCTGAAAGGAGTGAAGCCATCTATGGACAATCCAAGGCGAACATTTCTAGGATCTCTTGCAAACTCTGGATCAAAACGGTCTAGAGCTTTCCAAGCCGCGCCATCTGAAGGATGTGTCATAATATGTTTGTCATCGTTTTCACGTTTCCCTTCAGAATGCCATCACATATGCTTTGTAGTTTCTTGGGACGAAAACAATCGCTTAAGCCTTGAAGTGATTGGCATGTAGCGAAGCTGCTTCATAGGTACTTTAGTGGTTATTTCCTATCCATCATCGTTTAGAACCTTCACATATCTAGAAGCTTTGCAATGCATACAATGAGTATCGTTGATGTGTTCCTTCCAAAACAACATACAAATATTCTCGCACGAATCAATCTTCTCATAATTCATGCCCAGACCAGCCAAAAGCTTCTTAGAATGATATATGTCTTTAGGCATCTTATGATTTGACGGAAGGAGATCACTGATTAGATCCATGATACTATTGTAGCAATTGTTTGCAAAATTGAACTTCGACTTCAACGCCATTAGTCGTGTGACCGCCTGCAAAACTGTCACATTGGTGTTCTCATACACTTTCTTTTGAGGCAGCAAGAAGGTTGTAAAACTTTTGTACCTCCTCTGGCTGTGACTCTTCATACTCTCTGCCAATGTCTGTCATCATCTCATCCATCCGATCGTCATCCTCGTTACTGTCTGACTCACTAGGATCATCAACCTCTCCATGCTCGCGCCACAATAGGTAAATAGACATAAATCCATATTTGCAAAGGTGTAGCTCTATTTCAGACTTAGACAAATACTGATGATTCCAGCACTTGGTACACGGACATTTCACAACATGAGAACCACTAGCAAAAGCTTGATTCACGAAAACATTTGTGATATCAGCCCATTCCCTAGTGTGCGCACCAGTTGAGCTCCATCCATCATACATCACGTTACGGTTGTTACTCATTTTTCAGATTATACCTTCAAAACATACAAATTGTTATCAGTTTATTATCATGTGAAGTGACAGCCCTTACAACCTAGGTAGATAGATCCTAAACCCACCCAAGAGTGACCGAGCGGAGCGTGCTCATGACGAGGCGCGAGTTCCGGATCTGAATGAAATTTCAGCAGTATAACCCCGCTGTTCTCCACTGCACGCCTGAAAATGGTGCAGCAGAGAACAACGAGGTTATGTCATCGAAATCTCATCCAGATCCAGACCCGCGTCTCGTCACAAGTCACGCCCCCCCCCCCCCCCCCCGGTCACTCTCAGGCTATCCAAAAAGGGACAATTTCGAACCAACACGTTTCACATGTGTATCACATGTGAAACGTGCCGATTTGAAATGGGTATTCATTTTCTATAGGATACGTTGCTCATTTTCATTTTGTAGTCATTTACGAAATAGGAAAGAGAATGAGAGTGAGGGGGAAAGTAGGTCAGAGTTCAAAGTTTCAAGTCTGGGTCCACCATCCACTTGAGTCTAATTGACCACCTTCATTGTCGTTGTACGCCTCCGTGCTCGTCTTCACACAAACATTACGTCTAGAATCATCGTGCATTCATGCACGTTATGCCGTATAATTGAATCTAGATATTTAGCATAACAAAGCATTCAAAAATTTCAACAAAAAACAAAATTGAAATATAAAAACTTCAAGTTTATTTATCATATTAACAATTTAAGCATGCATTGAACTAATTCATACAACTTTAAATTTATTTATCATATTAACAAGTTAAACATGCATTGCTAATTCATCAACTAGTAATCAAACTCATATACCTACGAACTAAACAAATAATCATATGTCATTTTAATAACTATATATCTCTAGCTACATTTTAGAAACTAACTCTAACTAAATAAGAAAACATTCACTAATCGGAGAAACATAATCATCAACAAATAATCATCCACGGTGCAAGAAATGATAAGGCAAGATTTTACCTTGGGTGGTGGGGGGCGCTCATGCGACGCGGCGGCGGTTCTCTCGGGCGACACGGCGGCGGCGCGTTCGGGTGACGCGGTCGCGGAGGCGCGCTCGGGCCACGCGGCAGCAGCGTGGCCGGGTGTGGTCAGGCGAGGGCAGCGGCACGCGATAGCGAAAAGAGGCGTGGGCAGATTCTGTTGCGCGCGGGAGGAGGCAAAAGGAAAACCTAATACGAGGCAGGGCCCACACCTATGACTGTCGGTTTCGCCACTGAGGCTGACGGCTTTAATATGTACGTCAGTTCCTTCAGCTAGGCCGACGGTTATACTTATGACTGTCGATTTTTTATTCCAGACCGGTGATTATAATTTATATACGTCGGTCTCTCTAAACCGACGCCTATAGTTTCACTAAATTCAACGGCACCGACGCCTATAGTTTCCCCGACACCCTATTGCCCGTTTCTTGTAGTGGCTACACACGAAATACCACATCTTGATGCATCCTACGCCCCTGCCCAGTCTCATATTCAGATTACTACTCCATTCCTTGGATCAATCCCGTGTGAATAAGTCCTAGCCATGTGAGTAGATTCCAACTACTCGACTTCTACCGAATCCTATACAACATTTAGCATAGCATAGTCTACACGATGACTTAACAACTACCCAAATACTCCATGGGGTGATCTGGTCATGCATGTGGATTTTCAATCACCTTCGCCCTAAGCACATAACTCACCCTAGACATAGGTGATACAAATCAAAATTTTGTAATAGCGCTTAAGTGCAAACCGGGACTTGCCTGGCTGCGAGATGGTATCAAAGTTAATCTCCAGAGGGATGACTTCAAGTGCTTCGGGTCCTCTCGATCTCGGCAACTAATCGATATGTAAAGAATAATGCAACTAACCAGATCCGGGCAACGCGCCCCTATGGCTGACAGCCGGGACCCGCCCGGTCATCCCCTACCTCGGGCAGGCGGCGCCGAATATGGCACCCGATGGTGCCCAACGGCGGCGGCCCTCCGGTGGCAGTTTCAGGGCAAGGCGGCACCACCAACTCACTGCCCCTACCTAACTTTTGATGGAGAACTCGATGGTGCAGTCCAAACCAGCAATAGGTGGCCATCAATGGCGGTGCGACAGCGGAGGGCGGAGCTAGGGTTGCGGCCATATCGGTCGGGCCCTACGGTGCATCATTTTGCATGGGATAAACTCCAAATTACTCCGAACACGAAAATGGGGTCCAAGAGTGATGGAACAACAGGAAACAATACGTTGACGGTGAGCCGGCGAGCTGAAACTTGGCGGCTAGAAAATTCGAAAATCTGGCGTGGTTACTCAATGGAATTCCATGGTTTTTCTTCAAGGGTGTGCGCCAGGACATCTAGAATATAATTCATCATGGCCACGTGGAATAATCATACATAGAATCGGAGTTTTATCGAAGACCTAACTATGCTCATATGTTGTACTCGTCGGGAAAATAGCTATTACACGAGCTAGGGGGGACGACGCGAGATGAAACTTTGAGAGTGGAAACTATGAGTGTTGGCGCACCTTTTGTCTCCAAGGACCATGGTGAGAAGATGCTTGCATCACTGGGGCGTCGAGGGAGCAGAGGGTGGCCACTGAAAAACAAAGCACAGCAGCCGAAAAGTCGCCTTGTCCACCATTGGGGAGGCTCAAACTGCGCAAGGGATTGATCATACAGGTGCGCAAGACGTTGGTGAGGAAGTAGAGATGAAGCAAAGTGATCAAACCCAAGTACCTTGGCTTGATTTGGGTCAGAGATGGAGGAACTAGTGGTGTTCCAGCTCCTGTGCGATGAACTGAAGCAGAGTTGAGAAAATTTTGTCTCTGGTGCTTGGAGAAGAAGATTAGGACGTGAAGATCTTTGGGTTGCAGCTTGATTCAACTTATGAAGCAGGCAAGCAGCTAGCTTTGTGGCATTTGCATGCCGTGAGGTGTTGAGCAGAAAAACAGAGGAAGAGAGTCTTTGACAGGTGGGTCCCACTATTTTCATTCTCATCTTCACCTATGGACAGTCAATTCACTCACCAAAATTGTTCCGAGATTGCTAGATATTTGTGGGGAGTCCAAATTAATTATGGAGAGTTTGATTCTGAATTCATATTATTGATTTGACCAAGTTTAATTCAAATTCAAACTTGGATTTGAATTTGAGTGGAATTCAATGTAGCTATTGAATTAAATAGGAAACCATGTTCAAAAATTCTGAATGTTTGCAGAGGTACTATTTGGAATATTTGGAAATTATTGGTGAACTCAAATTTCTATTTTTGTATCATTTGAACATCAGACAATTTTGAATTTTGAATTCTCTCCATTAGGGTTTGAAAGCATCTGATCTTCCAGTTCCTATTTATTTTTTTCACATTCAAAATTTTTAGTACATCTAACTGAACTTTGCACTATGAAAATTTGGGCTTTTATATTTCCCCTGTCTCATTCCAAAACAAGGGTGTTCTACACCTTCTCTCATGCAATGCTTCATATGGTGACATCTTCAAACTTGCTTGATAGCTATTGTTATAGGAAATTCAGCATATGGCAGACTCTTGTCCCAACTTCCTTCATACTTTGGTGAACAAGCTCTTAGCATATCCTCTAATATCTGATTTTTTTTCTCGGCCTATCCATCCGTCTGAGGGTGATATGCAGAACTGAAACTCAATCGAGTCCTCATAGACTCGTGCAGCTTTTGGCAGAACCTTGAGGTAAATTTAGAACCTCTATCGGACATTATCTTCTTGGGTACTCCGTGTAAGCACACTATTCATCCCATGTATAATTCTGCCAACTTCGCTCGACTATAGGTAGTCTTGACAAGAATGAAATGCGCTGATTTCGTCAAACAATCCACAATAACCCATATTGAATCATAACCAGCTGAAGTGCGAGGCAAGCCAACTATGAAATTCATACCAACTTCTTCCCACTTCCATTCCGAATCTTCAATGGCTGCAATAATCCAGCTAGCCTTTGATGTTCAGCCTTGACTCATTGGCATACATCACACAATACGACATATTCAGTTATGTCCCTCTTCATACAATCCCAACAATAGCATGTCTTCAAGTCACTGTACATCTTTGTACAGCCGGGATGGATAGAGTAGATGAGTCATGTGCATCCTTCAGTATCAACTGTCAAAGACTCTTGTCATTAGGCACAACAATCCGTTTCCCAAGCAATAGAGTACCTTGGTCGTCTTCATCAAATCTGAATTCTCTCCCATCTTGGGTCTTTTCCTTGATTTCCTGGATTTCCCTATCCCTTGTTTGGCCTTCTCTTATTTATTGCTCCAGGGTTGGATTCACTTCCATTGCTCCCATCTCATTTACGAATCCATGATCCAACCGTTCAAACTCCTTGCATAGCTCGGGTGGCAACTCCTAAACTGTGAGTTGGTGGCTTGCTCCCTTTCGACTCAAAGCATTAGACACTATGTTGGCTTTTCCTAGATGATAAGTGATTCCCACATCATAATCCTTGATGAGCTTCAACCATTTTCTTTGCCTCAAATTCAGATCTGTTTGTGTAAATATGTAGTTGAGACTCTTATGATCTGTACAAATCTCACATTTATGACCAAGAACATAATGTCTCCAAATCTTCAATGCATGCACTATGACTGAAAAGTTCGAGATCATGCGTAAGGTAATTCTACTCATGTTTCTTCAATTGCCTGGATGCATAAGCTACTACTCAGCCTTCTTGCATCAACACACAGCCAAGTCCTTGCCTTGAAGCGTCGCAATAGATATCAAAGCTCTTGCTCACATCTGGCAATACCAACACAGGTGTCATTGTTAACCTCTTCCTTAGTTCCTCAAAATCGTCCTGACAAGCTTGAGTCTACTTGAAAGGTTTTTCCTTCATTAACAGTTCAGTCATGGGCTTTGCTATTTTGGAAAAGTCCTTGATGAACCGACGGTACTATCCAACAATTCCAAGAAAACTCCTTATTTCCTTCACATTCTACGCCGGTTCCCACTATAGCACATCTCTAACCTTTCCTGGGTCAACTAACACTCCTCTAGAGATGACATGGCCTAGGAATGATATCTCTCTCAATGAGAAGTGGCACTTGTTAAACTTGGCATACAATTGATGCTCTCGTAATTTTTGCAAAGTCAACCTTTCACTCTTCGAGTAGATCATGATGTCATCAATGAACACTACCACAAACTTATCCAAATACTCTATGAAAACCTTATTCATGAGATACATGAAGTATGCAGGTGCGTTACTGAATACAAATGACATGACCGTGTACTCATAGGATCCATACTGTGTCCTGAAAGCTGTTTTGGGTTTGTCTGACGGTCTAATCTTCATATGGAAATATCTCGACTGAAGATCAATATTAGAGAATATTTTGGCTCCCTTCATCTGGTCGAACAAATCCTCTATGCGAGCAACGTGTACTTAATCTTGATTGTCACCTCGTTGAGAGACTGGTAATCCACACAAATTCTTTGGGATCCATCCTTCTTATCTATGAAAAGTACTAGGGCTCCCCATGGAGACGAGCTTGGGCGTATAAAACCCTTCTCTAACTTCTCTTGAATCTACTTCTTGAGATCCGCTAATTCCTTAGGAGGCATCCTATATGGCCACTTTGCTATAGGTGCAGTTCCAGGTATTAAATCCATGATGAACTCGATGTCACGATCAAGTGGCATACCTGGCAATTCCTCAGGAAACACGTCTGGGTACTCACGAACAACTAGAATTTCCTCCAAGGTTACTCCTTCTGCATGATTTACCATTGCCTTCTCGGTTGTCGGCTGAACTGCTTTAAGTTCTATACCGACTCCTTCGTTTGTCAATTGCATCGTCCGAGTAGATAATTGAATCACTCTGTTATGCTTCCTTAGCCAATCCATTCCAAGTATGATGTCCAAACCTTGGGAATTCAGGACTATAAGGTTGGCAAGGAAATCTACCCCCCTTATGGAAATACTTACTTTTCGACATACTATATTTGTCCTCATCTCTCCTCCAGGAGATTTAACCAACAGAGTATACATGAGGTATGATATAGGCATGCTATGCTTTGCAACATACTTTGATGAGATGAATGAATGGGATGCTCCAGAATCAAATAATATAGTCGAGGGGTTAGAGTTTGCAAGAAACATACCAATTAAAACATCTTCAGCTTGCTAAGCCTCTTCTGCAGATACATGGTTCACTTTGCCATGAACGAAATTTTGTGGTCCTCGATTGCCTTGAGTTGTTCCTCCTTTGGGCCTTGGATTCTGCCTTGAAACATTGTTCATCTGACCCTGTCCTGATCTTGGGCATTGATTTGCAAAGTGTCCCACTTGACCAAAAGCATAGCAAGTCTTTCCACCAGTGGCGCCCGCAAAGTTAGGCGACGCTGGTTTTGAGCATAAGCAGGCATATTTGGGCGTAGCGCAGGCTGCATAGGTAAGTGAGGCACTTGCATGGGCGGGTGTTGCTGCATTTGCTGTTGCGGTCGCGGTGGATAAACAAGGTGGTATGCAGTGGCGGTTGGGTTGTAAGAGGGTGCAGCAGGCGGTGCATAGGGAGGATGGACAGTGGTTCCTTGCGGTTGTCCCTGATATGGCATCTTCCTCTTGTGATCTAGCTCTATCTCCCAAAATTTGCATAGTCAGCATTGAGCAATTGAGCCTGAATTTCATTGTTGACACCTCTTATGAACAGACATTGCTTTCTGCTATCAGTGTTGATGTCTTCTGGAGCATATCTTGACAATTGGGTGAGTTAATTGAGATATTCACTCACGCCCATCCTTCCTTGCCTGAGATTTTCAAACTCTTGTCTTCTCAGTATCATAACTCCCTCTGGCACATAGTGAGAGCAAAACTTCTCCTTGAATTTAGCCCAGGTGATCTGTCCTAATTTTCATGGGCATTGCAAAGAGATTCCCACTAGTCCGCAACATCTCCCATTAACTGCTGCGAGGCAAAAGGAATCTTCTCGCTGTGACTGCACTGGACATTAGCAAGTTTCTCCTCCATAGACTTCAACCAGTCATCAGCTTCCATAGGATTTGTAGCTTGAGCAAAGGTAGGCGGCCTGGTCCTCATAAACTCCCCCAAACGATTGTGGGGTGGCAGGGGTGGTTGTGGTGGCGGCATGTGGGGCTGATTGTTGTTGCCAACTTGCAGCTATCCCATAGTTTGTATTATGGTTTGCATGAGATGGTTCTGCATAGCCAATAGTTTCTCAAGGTTCATAGCTCCCTGGGCAGGTCCCTGGTTGTTCTGAGGTGCTTCATTGTCCTCCTCCTCACCGTTGGCACTCCTCTGGTTGCGAGTCATCGACATCTGTTAGTGAAAAAATAGTAGATATGGAAGAATTTAGAATTTGGGAAGAAGTGCCCCAACTATATGCATCAAGGTATGGGTAACTAAACAACTCCTTTATTAACACTAATAACCCTATTAGAGGATGTGGACATGGATCCCACAACTCTTTACTATGTGCGTATGTGGACAAAACGCTAAACGTCCCACAACTCGCACTAAGCACACAAGCATAAGCACACTCTAAGAAAATTATGCACACCACACTAAGTATAACACATATGATCTAAATGCTTTTCTAGCTTTTAAACAGGAGACCTAGTCTTAATTATGTGAGTCGTGGCTGTCCTGACCGTAAGGCAACGACGGCGGCGAGGCATACATGGGCGCATGACAGGGTGATTTGGTCGTCCATGTAGGCACTGGAGAGATTGCTAAACCACTTATCTCCACGGTGGCACGGACTTCCTCTTGCTTCTCCATGTTAAACAGCTTCTTATGGAGGTAACAGATCTCTTCCATGGTATCAGCATAGCGATTTCCCAAGTTCACCAATACTTCCTGAGATCTGTCAATGGCAACAGAACTGATTTGAGCTTGATCTTGTGGTCTTAAGACTTCCCTTGTTCATTTCTTGCGTTGCGGGTGCAGCGCAAAACTAGTACCTCCAACCTGCTCACGATAGATGTGGCATAATCTAGTAAGTGTGTCCCAAGCGACATCATCAATAGATTGCTCCTTGGTGCGTCTCCATGTGGATGCAAAGTGTCGGGTAACCACCTCATCTCTAGCAAGAACAGTAACTTGAGCTCTCCATTCTTCACTTCCATGGCGAGGAATCCTCTTGACAAAATATTTCGGGTGCATCTTGCATAAATCAAGAAACTCCTTCAATTGCCTAGCTGCAATTCCTCCATCAGTGCCGTCATAACAGAATTCTTGGCCATCTCGGTAAACTATGCATTTGTCCTCCTTTCTGGCTTCACTAGGTTGTGATGCATTCCTTTGGACTTCGGGTACTTCTTCTTGTGCAGCGGGTTCACCCTCTTCCTTTGGTTCCTCCTCATCTCGGGCTTCATCTTCATTCCCCTCATGTGCTTCACCTTCCTCTTCTTCACTTCCATAGGTTTCCACCATCTCCGGATCTTCCTCCTCATCATCATCATATAATTCCACCATCTCACGGTCTTCCTCCGTCGTGTTGGAGCGCTCATGGTCAACTTCTTTTGCGGGAAAAATCACTTCTTCCTCCTATTGGGCTGGTTCCACCCTCGGCTCCTTGTGAAGCCTAAGCTTCCTTCCAAAAGGTGGCAAACGAGCTCTCTTGCGGGCTGTCATTTTGGTTTGAGCCATCTACAAGAAAACATGAGAAAAATAGAGGAAACACAAATATCAGTTCTGAAATTGCAGCAGCCATAAATTAAGATGAGAAGATGTGCATTTGCTCAAAAAGAAGGGAAAAATAGCAATAATTTCAGCAGCAGCAAAAAGCACAGTTTTCCCACTTTATATAGCCAGTGGAAGGCAAAATAGTGCAAAAGAGGCTAATTTTGAATAGGAAAGAAGTCCTAAGTGAATTGTGGTGTCCATTCTACCTAGGCATGCGTTTTACGATCAAACATGGCTCTGATACCAATTTGTGACACCCGGTTCCTAAAATGAACCAACCGTAATGCATATGTGTGCCCAGAATGTTTAACACACATACACAAGTGATTCACAAACGATAAACAGATAATAACCATGTCTCAAAGAATAATACTAATAATAGTACCTTATTACAAACCAAATAGTCTCGAATACAAGCTCTAAACAACTGCAACGGAAAACATAAAACACTAAGACTCCAAACTCCACAGGCAAGCTTGATGGTAACACGCGCGCCTAGTACTCCTCAAAAACTATCTGGTACTCCACATTGTCGCTTGCGTCTAAATTTGTTCGGGAAATACCAAGGGTGAGCACATGTTGTACTCAGCAAGTGTGCAAAAGTATGACATGTAGCTTAAATAAGGAATGATAATAAAATGGCTAATTGCATAAAAGTACATTTACAACAAGTGAAAATGCAATTATATGTTCATTAAGTATGGTCCTTCCCTAAATAACCCAAATAACATCAATTTCAACTTAAATAACCAATACTAGCAATAATAATCCCTAATCAACTCATAACTGCTCATATGTCTCAATTTCATCAATTCCATATACCAAAGTCAATTAATAAACCAATACCAACTCCCAATCCCATTTCAGCCATTAACCATGTTCAAGCTCCATAACTCTAATCATGTGAGGGTCTAGGTTGCTCATAACTTGGAGCATGGCTATCATGATAGTTTTAAACACACTCTGCAGAGGTTCTACCACTTTACCCACAAGTTTGTGATTTCATCACTGTTTGATGACTATGAAATATCAATTATGCCATCTCACACTTCCTTAGGTGTGTGGCAGAGAGATCACAAAATAGCCTTTACAAAGTGATTACTAGCATATTTAGACCCCACTAAGGTTTCACCGGTGGTGATGTCTCCAACTGAGCCCATCCAACCAAGGGCCCCCTCTTGAGCCATTCGGATCCCAGGGTAGTCCCACCAATATCTACAAACCCATCCGACCTCCCCTTCCCCGAGCATTCTTAATGGTCCAAATGGTACTGGCAAAACACTAATTAGTCAGCTAAGCCACACCCATACTTGGCCCTATGGTGGCACTGTATATCCTGGATGGTCGCTCCACGAACCGGTCCTTAGGTCTAAAGCAAGCAAAACCACCAAAACAGTCCAACCCATTCTGCATAACTGGCTTGCTCAGATCATTGGGCACCATGTTGCTAAAGGTCATTATTATCAATTCTCATCATTAAAGTGTTCAATAGTTCATAATTAAGTAAAATGGTTATTTCCCATACCCAACTAGGTATAACAAAGCAAAAGCGTAAAATACCGTTCCCGACTCTCTACATTGTGTTCAAGCGACAAGGGTGGTCATACAAGACTAGTAAACTCCTACAATTGGGTTTTCCCATCAATTTAACACAAGCATGCAATTCTGCAAACAAAACATTTAAAACCCAGATCAAAACGATCAAGGACACTTGCCTTGCTCTTGAGCTTGGTTTGGATCGAAAGCTTAAAAGTTCTGGTTTTGTAAGTCCTCAAAAGCACTTTCTACACCGAGACCTTCTACTCCACGAGACAAACATGCAAAATAACAATTACAATCAAATAATGCTCATATATTACTCAATATGCCATGACATGCATGATTAATGCAATTGTGAGGTAAAACTTGTTAATGAGTTGCTATTAATGTTTACTAACTAGTTACAATGGTTCCTTACAAATTTGAACAAATTTAGAATTGATTTGAGTCAATTTGGATTTAATTCAGCATTTACAAATTTAGACACCGGACAAGTCTAGTATAGGGGCCAGACTAGTCTGCCCTATACAGAATTGTGAATTTAGGGTTTTCTCTTCAGCGAGAATAGGGGTTTAATTTCACGTGGAAAAGTGGATGCAGAGGGTGTACCACGTATTTAGAGATCCAAAGATCATGTATTGGGTGCAACACTTGATCCTTGACGATTAGGGCTTGATGAAGATGGATTGATGAAGGTTTGATGATGAAGAACATCGATTGTCGAAAAGTTGACGAAGATCGATCCTGATTGAGCCTTCTCCCTCTTCTCCTCCTCCTCCATGCTCTTGTGCTTCCTCTTGACGTCAGCGCAAGGCTAAGGGCGGTAGCGAGGGTTTTCTCTCAAAGGTTCGAGAGGTGAGGGTATTGGGTTGTTTATATAGGGGAGGAGAGATATGGTTTTGGGTGAATTCCAAGTGGAATTTGGTGGGGGACGTGAGGGGCCGAGTTGGGGTCAAATTGGGCACCTCTGAGGTTGGGCACGAAGTTCTTGGGCCCAATTATGGCAATTACCCAACAACCAATCGTAGAAGAATAATAGAATTCGGGTTGAATTCAGCAGGCCAGACTAGTCTGCAATGGGTACCGGAGAAGTCCATTGTGGAACAGAGACATTTTTGGACAAGTCCAGTTCAGATGGCTAGACAAGTCTGTTTGGCAACAGAAGGGTTATCGGACAAGTCCGGGTGACTAGAAACAGACTGCAATATAGACATAATCGGACTAGTCCGCTCGAAATCGGACAAGTCTGGAAAAACATCAGAACCAATAACGGACTTGTCCGTGCTTTGTGCCGGACAAGTCCGGGTTCTAAAGAAACTGAATTTTCTGAAACGGAATAGGGACATCGGACTAGTCCAGGTTTGGAGCCGGACAAGTCCGCTCCCTGGCGGGATTTAATTCCTGATTAGTCCTAAATTCATTTTAATCGTGTTCCTTTTTGGGTTGCTTTATGTTAAACATGTATGAGGGTATATGCAATGCACAATGGACCGAAATCATGGTGTTACATGCTCTCTCGCCGTCGGCCACTCTGACCGGCATCGGCGCCCACGCCCTGCTGCTGGTCACTTCAGTGTCCTCCCCGATGCGTCTCCCTCGCCCATCGCCGCGCCCCATCCTTCGTGTGCCATGATGACCCTGCCGCTCACAAATCCCTGGCCATTACTCGCCCTGCCACCAATCCTCCTCGAGAGTTGCTCCGCGTGATCTCGGCCAGACCGAAACCTCGCTTTGTTAAGCGTTGGAAGTTGGGATTGTGCAGTACTGCACCTGCAGTAGATGCCACTCACAAGTGGACCCAATGTCTCACGGGCCCACATGTTAGTGGTAGCTACTACAGGTGCTGATGAGATCATGCACATTATAAATGCACATATAAACATGGTATAGTGTTTATTTGTTTGGGATCCTAGCTCAAGTGAATGTGCTCGCTTATTTGATGGAGAACATGAAGATGTTGCACTATGTTGTCCACCACCTTGGCATCCTCCTTTCATGCATACAAGACGATTTGATGGCATTGCACATTTGGACCAACACATGAGAGAAGATGAACCTGAGTCGAGGAAGACTCCAATTTGAAAAGGGGGGTATGATGAGGACATCATTTCTATGGATACAAACAATATTCCATTGAACATACAAGATGCAATCAATAGAGTTCACACACAACAATTAATTTCAGAAGAGAGCTCGATCTTATATGTTTCCTTATAGGTTTTTAAGAATAAATTGCTACCTAATGATTTAACTATGATTAGGATCCATGGAGAGGTTCAAATAGTACCTGGAGGAAGTCTTAAGGACGTGGAGGACCAGATAATAGGTTCAAAGAAAATGGAAACCGAGCCTAACTCAAAATCGTGTCCAACTCGGAGTCCAGGAGCAGTTCGCACTAAAATGGACGCCCATGACGCATATGGTATCCGTTTTGGATGTTTTACATATGCATGGAAAGGGGAGAGGATAAAATTTCCAATGCTTCTGGTCCCATGTAAAAATTTCGTTGGAGTTGACAGAAATCATCGAAACAAAATCAAGTTCAGAATCTGTTAGGGTGTAGCACCACCGTATTGTGCCATTGGGTCTTGTATCAAGTCTGTGTTTTAGGGTTAGGTCAGAACCCCAACACCTCCTTAGACGTCCTCCAACCTATATATACTCCATGGTGGTCCCATAAACAATTGGATTTTTCTTAGATTAATAATATCGCCATTCTATGGTTTGTGGAACTCCAACTTAGCAATACCTTGTTCTTGTTTGTGTTCTCGATTGCACTTGCGGGGATTAGCCTTCTTGGCAAGGTCAGGTGTGTGCAGCACGTTTGATAACCAATGGACCGGCGGTGTAGTGATTGCAGGGGTATTCGAGTTCCTCGAGTGTCGCGGATCATCAATGTCGAGTTCTACACCTTAATCGACTTATCTATTACCTTTCAGAAGATCGGGCCTAAACCTTCTCATGAATTGGTATCATATTTCAAAGTTGCCCATTGGGTAATTTATCTATCCATTACATTAGTTTTATTTTTCATACCTAGAGTTCACAAAAAAACTTGCAGTTTAGTAGATCTGTTCATTACATTGTCCAAACCACATTGAGCCTTTGCAACTTTTGTCTTCAATTTGGTTTTATTGAGTTTGTGTTCGTTGTCGAGTCATAATGCTGTTTTAGAAAGTGTTTTTGGTCTTAGTTTGAGTTTTGCATTGTGTTGATTCATCCTTTTGAATCACGTCATCACGTCCAGGTTAGATTCATCCTTGTCCAGTTTGGTATTTTCATCATACGAACTCGGATTTTTGTGTTCTTGTACTTTTTGGAAATCTTACAAAGTTTCCTATAACTTTTGTGTTCATTAGTTGCCAAAACAATAGAGTTATCATGGTCAAAAGTGCATTAGTTCTGAATCTGTTCTTGACCTAGAATTTCTGAATAGTCTGTGTTTCGGGGGCAATATCTCCTATTGTTTTT
This sequence comes from Tuctoria greenei, assembly GCA_036927565.1. Taxonomy (NCBI): domain Eukaryota; kingdom Viridiplantae; phylum Streptophyta; class Magnoliopsida; order Poales; family Poaceae; genus Tuctoria; species Tuctoria greenei. Next base: position 95,725,437 of record JAYESD010000005.1, read on the forward strand.
GTCCAAAATAGGTCTTCCATATATTGAAATTAAATAGGAGAGATATATATACAATATTTCTTTTGTAAGTTTTTCAATTTGGATCCTCTAAGTGTGCATATTTGTCCATGGAAGATTGAGTAGAAAATCTATGACAGACCTACGAGATATCTTCGATTGCTTTTTATTATGTTCTTTTGCAACACATCCTGAAAAAAGGTAGACAAAAGAAAAAGGCAAGTGGAAAACAAGATACAAAAGCCACACAAAAAAAGAGGAGAAAAAAAACAAAACAAAAAACAGAAGTGTTTGTATTCTTTGTGTCATCTAGTTTTGTCTCATGTCTTGCTGTCTTGAACTACTAGGAACACATTTAGGCCAGCAACTTTGACAAGTAATTTGGACACTTATTCAACTTTACTATCTAATTTCATTGTTGCTAATCCTTGCTACATATAAAGTGTCATCCAAGCTACACCTTACTCTTGAGCAAAATCGATACAATTTTGCAATCATCTCACTCTTTATTGGTTTCTTCATACTGTCCTCTATTTGCCACCTGCAATCGGTAAGAACACTTGTAAGAGTGTGGCAAGACGCTTGAGAGTGTATGATTCCACTTTCACTTTGCCATTATCCTTTGTAGTTGATAGGGATAACATTTTTTTTGTTATCTTCTATTTGCTACTAATAATGTCGGGTAAAAGCAAGAATCATGCATTATATGTTGAGATGATTGACATGATGAAGACGGCGATGGAGTTGCTAACTAAAAATCAAACATCAACCAAGGTTTCACATGACATTCAGAACACATTTACAACACCTTCCACAAGAATTAATTACATTCTCCCATATCTTCCTTCTTATGACAATTTTGGTTACGATGAATATATTGCTTGGGAAATAGAGTTGGATAAAATTTTTGGACAATAGCATATGTGTGAGAGGAGAAAGATTAGAAATATTGCTAGTGCGCTAGTTGATAGTGCATTAACTTGGTGGGACAACTTAAGTGATTTAGAAAAACCTCGAACATGGAAAGATATGAAAATTCTTATGCGAGAAACTTTTGCTAATGTATCTAATTGCAAAGATGAAATACATGAATTTGAGAAGAATTTTCTTCTTGTACCTCCTCCTATGCCTAACTTTTTGCAGTAACATGAACAAATAAATGTAGATGCAAATGAGAATGAGGTGTTGAACAACTCTTCTGAATTTTTTTATGAATCAACCCATAATGCATTTGAACTTCTTACTGAAAACGAGAGTAATGTTAATGAACAATGCTCTACAGTTAACCAAGGTATGACATTTTCAGATGTGCTGAATTTTGCTACCAATCATGCTATTGTTGAGCAGCAACAAGATGAACCTTTTCATAATACACCATTACCACTAGTAAATTTTCCTATTGAATCTTACAACAAAAAATGAGTTGTGTGCAGATAATTATATTGTATCTATGCTAGAACAACCAAATGAATTTGATACTTTGTCACTCCCTTGTGCTGAAATTAAGCATTTGATTCCAATTACATGTGAAAGGGATGAGCTGAAATTGTTGTCTTCTATAGATACTTAGGGTTATATTGAATTTTACACTCTTTGTGATCTAGAAATCGTAGAGAAGAGGATATTTTACCAATCTTAATTGCCTTTGTTAAGTAGAAATATTTTTCACGCTATATGAAACTATGAACATATTGTCATGTTTATGGTGCATAAAGTTTACATATGTTCAAATGAGAAAGTTCTTTTTGTGCTGTAACAACATAGTAAAGTAACTGAATGTACTAACGCTAATAATGTCTTGTCAAGTTTTTCTAGTATTTTTCCCTTGCAGTGGGGACAACAAAAGCATTATTCACTGCGGTTGTGCATTATGGACAGCACTCATTGTACACCCAAAGCAAGACTTGTTGCTGGACATACGAGCAAGCTGAGGAGGGCTTGTCATCAATAAGGGGAGAATGATGAGATCATGCACATTATAAATGCACATACAAACATAGTAAAATGTTTATTTGTTTGGGATCTTGGCTCATGTGAATGTGCTCGCTTATTTTATGGAGAACATGAAGATGGTGCACTATGTCATCCACCACCTTGGCCTCCTCCTTTCATGCATACAAGAAGATTTGATGACGTTGCACATTTGGACCAACACATGAGAGAAGATGAACTTGAGTCGAGGACGACTCCAATTCAAGAAGGGGAGGATGATGAGGACATCACTTCTATGGATACAAACAACATTTCATTGAACATACAAGATGCAATCAATAGAGTTCACATACAACAATTAGTTTCAGAGGTGAGCTCGATTTTATATGTTTCCTTATAGGTTTTTGAGAATAGATTGCTACCTAATGATTTAATTGTGATTAGGATCCATCAAGGGGTTAAAAGTGTACTTAGAGGAGGTCTTAGGGACGTGGAGGACCAGATAATACGTTCAAAGAAGATGGAAACCGAGCCCAACTCAAAATTGTGTCCAACTAGTTCGCACTAAAACGGACAGCCAGGACGCATACGATCTCCGTTTTGGACGTTCTACATATGCACGGAAAGGAGACAAGATATCCTTTCCAACGCCACTAGTCCCATGTCAAAATACCCTTGGTGTCGACAGGAATCGTCATAACAAAATCGAGATCATATTCTGTCAGGGTGCAGCACCACCGTATTGGGCCATTGGGCCTTGTATCAAGTCTAAGTCTATTATTTTTGTGTTTTAGAATTAGGTCACGACCCCAAAACCTCCTTAGAAATCCTCCCACCTATATATACTCCATGGTTGCCGCCATAAACAATTGGATTTTGCTTAGATTAATCATATCGTCATTCTACAGTTTGTGAAACCACAACTTAGCAATTTAGATTGCTTCTACCTTGTTCTTGCCTGTGTTCTCGATTGCACTTGCAGGGATTATCCTTCTTGGCGAGGTCAAGCGTGCACGGTTGATAACCAATGGAGCGGTGGTGTAGTGATTGCAGGATTATTCGAACTGCTCGAGTGTTGCGGATCATCAACGTCGAGTTCTTCACCTCAATCGAGTCCAACTCGGAGTCCAGAAGCAGTTCACACTAAAACGGACGCTCAGGACGCATACAAATAGATGCCCAGGTTTGAGTTGGGCTCGGTTTCCATCTTCTTTGAACATATTTTCTGGTCCTCCACGTCCCTAAGACCTCCTCCAAGTACTTTTTGAACCTCTCCATGGATCCTAATCACAATTAAATCATTAGGTAGCAATCTATTCTCAAAAACCTATAAGGAAACATATAAGATCGAGCTCACCTCTAAAGTTAATTGTTGTGTGCGAACTCTATTGATTGCATCTTGTATGTTCAATGGAATGTTGTTTGTATCCATAGAAGCGATGTCCTCATCATCCTTCCCTTCTCGAATTGGAGTCTTCCTCGACTCAAGTTCATCTTCTCTCATGTGTTGGTCCAAATGTGCAATGCCATCAAATCTTCTTGTATGCATGAAAGGAGGAGGCCAAGGTGGTGGACTACATAGTGCACCATCTTCATGTTCTCTGTTAAATAAGCGAGCACATTCACTTGAGCCAGGATCACAAACAAATAAACATTGTACCATGTTTGTATGTGCATTTATAATGTGCATGATCTCATCAGTTGCAGTACTGCAGAGGATTTCAATCCCGCAAGTTGCCCGCCTTACCTATCTTGCATTCGCCACCTTCTACCGCTAGCATTCATTACTCGCCCTGCAATTAATTCTCTTCGAGACGCACTCCGGCTGATATCAGTCAGACTGAACCGGTGAACCCTATTTTTGTCTAGTCTAGCGTGCTCAACTGCATGCCTGCCCCCTCAGTCTTGCTTGCTTTGCTGCTGGACTAAAAATCCTCTGCAGTACTACGGGTGCAGTAGCGCCACTGACATGTGTACCTGGTAGCTCATTTTAGAGTATGAACAGCAACAAAGAAGTCAACAATGTACTCCCTCCCGATCAAAATAATTGTCGTTCAAACAGTCCTAACTAGTTCATTTTTAATTCATTTGTTGGCCTAATATGACAATTAATATAAACCAGGAAGGAGTAATACAGAACAAAATGTTGTTAGGACGCGGTCGTCCCACGCTCGTATTTGCCGCACTCGTACTAAGGATGGTACGAACATCAGACTTTTCTTCTTTTCACACTATTTGCACAGGATACTAAACTTGGTCAGGTGATAATTTGATTTAATTGTTTATCGTTTGTATCAATGTAACAGAAGGAAGGAAGTTTGAAAGGGGTGTGGCTAAAGGACTTAAGGTTGCCAGCATACGCTTTGCATCCCAAGTTAGTAGAACGGAGAATGTGAAGCTACCAACTCAGTTCTCCACTAGGTTGGGTGTTGTAGTTGGTATTAATCCCCAATTAAACAAATATTTGCAATGTACCTATGACTTCTCTTTTCGTATATAAAGACATTCACGTGTCCAAGTGGATGACAAGGAAGCTGAGCATGGAGGCCCAATTCCAAATGAGGAGAGAAACCACATATTCCACCTTTTTTATAGATCCTCAATCGGTTGTGCAGGATCACAGGTTCGGGGGCGTGATTATATGGCTAACCCTACTGGTCTTGAACGTGAACGTATGCGTATCTAGATGGCTGAACACCTCAATGACCAAGTTTGAAACTTAGAAGATAGAAATGCAGGCCTCAATCACCAAGTCCAGGAGTTGGAAGGAAGAAATGATAGCTTAACCACCCAGATGGACTGCATAAACCAGAAGAATGAAGAGTTAAACCTTCAAGTCCAGAACATAGAAGGTCAGATAGCAGCTGATCGTGAACAGAGACCTCAGAAAATGGAGGACGTGCGCCTCTCAATGATGGCTAAAATGTGCAAAATGTTGGAGACTCCACAAAAGGGCCAACAAAAGGCACATGTTCCAATTAGTCCCGGTCATCTTAGGCAAACATTTAACATGCATGAACATCACGTTAGTAATACATGAGTGTTGTTATGCATGTTGCAATATCAATTGATGGATATTTATTGTTAAACTCGTGATTTTGTTGCCACTAATTTTTAAATCCGGTGCATTAGGATTCTACTGCCGCTAATTATAAAACGTGGCATTACGAATTTCTTGTCACGAATGATAAATTGTTGCAATAGGAAGCTATTGCCACGAATTACAAAAACGTTGCAGTATAAACATTTGGCCACGACTCGAAAACGTTGCACTAGACTGCTATTGCCACCACTCAAAAAATGTTGCATTACAACACTATTGCCACAGATGAGAAAATGTTGCATTAACCTCTATCGCCACAAATAATTTAACGTTGAAGTACAACTGTATTGCCACTGATCAGAAAACGATGTATTACAAACCTATTGCCACATATCAGGAAATGTTGCATTACAAACATATTGCCACAGATCAAGAAACTTTGCATTATGAACCTATTGCCACAGATAAGAAATCGTTGCAATACCATACTATTCATCATGGATGTGAAATCATTGCAGTATCATACTATTTCCAATGGATATGAAATTGTTGCAATACAATACTATTTGCCATGCTTGTAAAATTGTTGCAATAAAATACTATTTGCCACGGACGTTAAATCGTCGCAGTACCATACTATTTGCCATGGATGTGTTATTTTTGCAATACCATACTATTTGCCACGAATGTGAAATCGTTGCAATAACATACTATTTGGCACGGATGCTAAATCGTCGAAGTACCATACTTTTTGCCACATATGTGTAAATATTGCAATGCCATACAATTTGCCACGAATGTAAATCGTTGCAATACCATACTATTGCCACAAATGTGAAATCGTTGCAATACCATGATATTCGTCGCAATATGTTAAATCGTTGCAATATCCTACTATTTGCCACGCTATGAAATAGTTGCAATACCATACTATTGCCATGAATGTGGAATCATTGCAATACCGTGATATTTGTAGCAATACGTTAAATAGTTGCAATACGTCAAATCGTTGAAATACCATACTATTTGCCACGGCTGTGAAATCGTTGCAATAACATACTATTGCCATTAATGTTAAATCGTTGCAATACCATGCTATTCATTGCAATACGTTAAATCATCGCAAGATGTTAAATTGATGCAATATCATACTATTTGCCACGAATGTGAAATCGTTGCAATAACATATTATTACCACGAATGTGTAATTGTTGCAATACCATGCTATTCGTTGCAATATGTTAAATTGATGCAATACATTAAATCATTGCAATACCATACTATTTGCCACGAATGTGGAATCGCTGCAATAACATACTATTTGCCACGAATGTGGAATCGTTGTCATACCGTATTATTCGTTGCAATATGTTAAATCGTTGCAATAACATACTATTTGCCACCGATGTAAAATCGTTGCAATACCATACTATTTGCCATGGATGTCAAGTTGTCGCAATAACCTATCGCTAGGAGATTTATGCCAATGATTCGTAAAAACTATCGCCACGTTCTTTTTTGTTGCAACAGTGACCTATTGCGATGAAAAACAGCCTATTGCGACGATTTTTTTCGTTGCGATAAGCCGGAATCCTTGTAGTGCCTATAGCTTAATCACAAGTGATAGCTATCCTTCACTTCCTTTGCCTTCCCCGGCAACGGCGCTAGAAATGCTTGTTGACATTTCTTACGTCAAAGATCATCTCTCGAAAGAGATGAGGTCCGCAAGCACACGAAAACTTTCGTGTAGCATTTCACCCAACAATATTCCTAAGGGTATCGTATTTATCCCAAAGGAAGGCAATGGAGTAAAGTAAACACTACACTTATGATCAAGCTATGAAATACTAATCAATTATCAAGATAGGGGTAAGTTGATAATATATGTGTAGTGTGACACACACCTAAGCAATCTATTCTAAAGGGATAGATGGGTCCTAATGGAGTTAGACTAAGTTGGGGAGTTGCTCCTACGATGCTTCTAATATACATATACATAGCCTAGGTTAGATACTAATGAACATGTAAATGGTGAATCCTTATGCTAAGTTGTTCAACATATTGGGCACAGGTTTACCCCTTGCAATACTAGGACGACTCCCTCCAAGAGCCTGTTGCATAGCCGAACATGGAGGATTACAAAGGACAGATAGGGTTGTCACCACCTACTACCTACCTCTTCAATTCGTCGGCCTACGAGACATCCAATGCTACTTACTATCCTAGCACCATGCTAGCGTACTAAGTAAATACCTTAGAGGCTCGAGTACAAGCACCGCTCTAAGGCAATGACTAACCTAAACATCATTGAACCAATGTTGAGACATAGCATAAGTTATTCATATTAACATGATCATATCGTAACTAATTAGACTATAGTGGGGGTTTGTAGTGTTTATGATGATATATTAGGAGTGATATGGCATAATCATAAAGACTACTCCTACCACATACATGGAATCCACAATCAAACAAGAAATGCTTCATCCAAGAATATGAATAAAATAAGACTAAGGATAATATCTTTATTATGCATAAATTCACAAATATAAGAAAAGATACATGAGGCATACCTTTCCCAACTTGGACTTGGGACTAGAGGCTCTCCTCTCTATAGCCAAACTCCACTAAGGACTAAGAGAACTAGTGTATACAGTAGAATGATGCTCTAAGTGGTGTGTGTTGAAGTGAGGGGTGAGGGGTCCAATTTACAGCATGGAGAAGGGTCGGTTCATGCGACCAAAAGCATGTGAATCAGTCATAAGCGACTTCTTCAAGCTAGGAGGAGCCAATACGTGGAAGCTGACCTAGTTTGGAGGAGATACCAGGTCGACCGACTAGGGGGGTCGGCCGACCTGGTATGTCCTCCAAACGGTATGTGCTTTCTTGGGGTGACTTCCAGGTGGGTCCCCTTTACTGATATAGGGTGTACAGCATTGGATGGGCTCGAATACTTCTGTTTGTGGGCCATTTGATCTATGTTGTGCCACATGTCAACGCTTGATTGGCTGGGATGATATTTTATAGGATACATCCCTTTGTTTCACTTCAATTCTGTATAAAATATCTGCATGCACCAATTTCTCCAAGTACAAGTGGAAATAGGTAACATATAAAGGTGATGTGTGCAAGAAATGATATTTCCTTCACATAATTGAGTTATATTGACGGGTCAAATTGGTATATAATAGCCATCAACAACAACAACCTAAAATTAGATTAATATTTTGCTACCCACAATTTCTAAATTAAGGCAAAGTTAATTTTAACAAATGAGGGCAATATTTGGAGAGTAGCAAGTTGTAAACTAAGGAATTAGGAAAAATAAAACAGAGCAAATATTCATCATTTCATCTATGTGAATTCTAAATCATTCTTACCGCACATCTTTATTTGATGGAAAGCAAATCTACATTACTTATTCTTTTGAGTTTTTTTGTATGCAAGGTGAATGGTGGATGAATGGAAAATAAATATGCAATGGGTGTGATACAATTACCTCAAGTGGGGGTCCTCCCCAAATCTTTTTCTTCAACCACCTCTGTGATAAGGGTTGAACCCTTGATGATGGAAGTATGCCGCGGGATCGGCTTGTTGTTGTTGTAGCGTGGAGTTGAAGTTTGTGAATTGTGTGTCCATGTGTTGTTGCCAGTCTTGGGTACCTTTGACATGGTCTTGGAGTGTGTTGTAAATGTCTCTCGTCCTCACTTCAAGGTCTTTCATGCGTCTAGAAGATCCGTCATTACTTGGCTATAGTCATGATGAATTCTAGCCGAAAAGGAAAGATGTCCGCTCATTGACGTTGGAGGCAAGTTGCTAGAGCTTGAATGGATAGGGATGGCTCCCATCCGGTACTCGGCCATTCATGCCAACATGACCCTCTGGCCTCATAGAGTGGAGGTTCAGTCCATCCGGGTGCATATCTATTGGGTTCTCTTCCTCTTGGTACTCATAGATTGGGGAGGTCATCGGAGGCATTCCCATGGCTGTACTCCTTGCTTGGCTCCTAGTTACCCTGTCAGAGATATTACTTCTTCTAGATTCCTCGATGGGAAGAAGATCAGTGGTTAGTCTTCGGCATTTGTACAAATGAAAACCCGCGTTAGGTAACCGAATTTCATTGACAAAGTCGGGATAGAAAATACCAAAGAGCCAGTATGATCATGCTTAAGGGTATGTCCTTGCACTAGATAATCTTCATTAATCAATTCTTGTTCAGTTTCAATGTACTTAAATGAAGTATATTCTAATGCTCCTACCCTAGTAGCAATGCGGGTAATCAAAGAAGTGCATTCAATTGGTCCTGTCATTGAAATATAATCTAACTGTTGTGTCATCATGGCTTTAGTTGGAGCAACTTTTAATTTCTTAATCATGGCAAACAAAATTCTTAGTTCATCAGCACAGATTACTCTAACATCTCCTCTAGGGAACATAATCGTAGCTACCCATCTATTGATGAAGCATAAACTACGATTTTGCAAGTGGCAATTTCTAGGACCTCTACATGTGACCTCACTAGTCTATTCTTGCCAAAAACTTTGTTTATTAAATCTAGGCAAAGTGTCTAAATCTAGCAAATAACGTTTATAGAAGCCTAGGATTTCACTTAGTTCTTTCCATAGGATGTTGTATTCTTTTGAAACATTCTAAAAGTAATACCATCAAATCCTATTTTGAGGGTGCAAACGAATTTTATTGTGAGAAGGCATGAACCTTTCTCCTCTATGTGAGCAAAATTTATCCATCCTAATGCACACCAAATGGAAGAGAATTCAGAATCCATACCTATTTTGGAGATCAAATCCGGATCATAAGCTTTAGTGAGATAAAATTCATGATCTTGTAGGAGCTTGCGTTCTTGATCTTCAACTTCATTTTGAATGTCGAGGTCGTTGTCGTGGAGAAGTTGATGCAGTTTGCTTCTCTCACCCATGGGGGTGTCTTCATACACACTTCTCATCCATGGACTTGGTGTGGCAACGGAGGAGAGGTGTGCACTTGAGTCTTCACCATGGCTTGAGCTTGCAGCCCCCTTCTTCTTCCCAAACAACCTCTTCATTCCTTTCCTGGCCAACAAGCGAGAACACAATAAGGCGAAAACTCGAAAAGAAATTATGTTAGCGAAATAAAACCCTCGACGAATTTTTCCTTGAAGAACTTGAGAGAAAATTGCAAATGCAAATGAAAGAAAAATTTTTTTGGATTGGATATGAGAAAGAGTGCATCAATGAAGAGCAAGAAAACAATGTGAGCAAGAGAGTGACATGGGGAGGTGTAAAATGAGGTAGAGTGTGAAAAGGAGTGCTTCTCACGGCCACCATTTATAGTGCTTCAGCCCTTAACAGTCACCAAGTTCAAAAATATAGCCGTTGGAGAAGAGGGAGCCAAATTGTCTCCGTCTCCTAGTCGACCCACCAGGGGGGGTCGGTCGACCTATCAGGTGGGCCCCCTGTAGTCTAAATTTTGGCATGTGGTCCTTCAACGGCTATAAAATTAGTACGTTGGTGAATTAACCACAGAGGCAGCTCAGAAAATTGTTTTTGTCAAACAAAACTCTTCTTCAAATCCAATTTTTTTTCTTTTTGTGAAAAGAAAGAAAATAAAAATGATGGTTGAGAATATAATATTCCCAACTCATAAAAAACCAAATATGCAGTGGGAAAATCAAATGGGGTGGAAATAAAAAATAAAATAAAGATAACTACCAATTAACCTATTGGCAAGGTCTCACCAAAGTCCAATGAGACGGACTTTTCTTCTGTCTTCATTTCTTGGCATCCAGGCCTGGTGGAATGGGCTCAGACGGCTTGTCTTGCTTCCTCCGCCACTTGTTCTTTGGCGGTTTGCTGGACTCGGGCCCTTGGGAAGGCTCAGACTTCTGCATCTTCTTGGGATGTCGGGTGGATGAAAAGAAGGGTTCTCCGCATATATAAACTTTCTCATGTATGCGATGAGAGGGTCCACCTTTTGAGGTGTGACTTTGACTTCTTGAATGTATTGAACATTCGGCCCATACATGATCTGAATCATGGAGCATTGCTCCGATTTTGGGCGAAAGTCAAACTTCTCCTCCTTGCCATGATATGGAAGTCGATTTTTCCAACTCCCACATCTATGCGAGCTTCCGCAGTTCTAAGAAATGGGTGTCCAAGAATGAGCGGTGTATCCTTCTAGACTTCCATGTCGAGCACCACGAAATCCACGGGTACGAAGTAGTTCTGGATTTTCATCAGAACATCCTCAGCAATACCTGCTGGATAAAGGACTGAAGAGTCAGCCAGTTGGAGCTACATTGGTGTTGGAGTTAGCTCCGTGAAGTTCAGCTGGTCGAAAACCACCTTGGGCATAACACTCACACTTGCTCCAAGGTCACAAAGTGCCTTGTCAAAGTAGTGAGCCTCAATTGAACAAGATATAGTAGGACATCCATGGTCGTTCTTCTTCTTTGGAGGCCTATTGAGGATGGCTACACTGCAGCCTCCATAAGTTTGACAACCTCAGTGGTGGGCAATGGCTGCTTGTTATTGATTATGTCCTTGAGATAGCAAGCATTAGTGGGTACTTGCATCGAATCAATAAAGGGAACATTGATGTGGATCTTTTGAATTACTTCGCCAAAGCGGTTGAATTGCTCATCCACTGTTGACTTCCTTTGTCTGTGAGGGAATGGCCTAAATTTGGTGTCTTAAATTGCTTGGCCATTTTTTCACTGAGTTGTTCATTCATGCTAACTGGGACATCCTCTTTCTCTTTTTCCTTCTCAGTTGTCCTCTTCTCTTATTTGGAGTATGGTGGGTCACGAGTGGTCTTGCCACCTCTCGTAGCCACCGCATTCACATTTTCCACTGAGGCTTCTGGCTGCGCTGTAATCTTGTTACTTTCCAGCAAAGGAACAACTGCAGCAAGTTGAGCCAACTGAGTTTCCAACATTTTGTTGAAACTCAGTTGATTCTTGAAAGCTGAGGATAGTCCTTCAATCTTTGCGTTGATGCTTTCTACGGTCTTGTCAGTAGCAAATAGCTTCTTGGATAAGGCATCATTAATCTTCAGTTGGCTAACGGCAAGCTCTATCTAGTTGGGTTGATTGCCGTTGTTGTTGTACCCTCCTTGAAATAAACAGTGTTGTTGGCCCCACCCTTGACCTCCTAGACGATAGTCATTGTTGTTGAAGTTTCCATTATTGGCTATGTATAGGGCATCTTCACGAGTCTTTGGGCAGTCATTGCCCATGTGACCTGTGTTGCAAAAGACTTCACACATGATGTGAGAGTCTAAGTCTAGGGTAGTGCCATATACTTCACCATTGGTTTGTCCATCAATTTTCTACATAAGGAGGTCCAATTTGGCAGCGATCATGTTCACCTCTTTCACGGTGTGCATGCATCGCAAACGGGTTTGGAGACGCTCATCGCTCCAACCCATATTGGACACCATCTTCTCAATAAAATCTTTTGCATTGGGCACCGTCAATGAGAAGAAGGCTCCTCCAGCAGCAGCATCCACATGGTCATGAGCGAAAGGGATCGGCCTATTGTAGAAATTTTGAATAATGAGCCAGTAATCCATCCCATGGTGGGCACAGGCCAGGATGTACTGCGGCAGCCTTTCCCATGCCTCGGGAATAGACTCCTTAGGATCTTGTTGGAAGCTGGAAATTCCTCCACGTAGGGGATTGGTTTTGCCCAACAGAAAGCACTTGGCGAGGAATGTCGTAGAACATTTCTCCCAAGTGTATACAGCACTTCGGTTTGAATAAAACCACTACTTCGATCTCCCAAAAACAGAGAACGGAAACAATCGAAGATGGACGGCATCATGAGAGACGTCCTTGATCTTGAAAGTATTGTAGATCTCAATGAACTGTTGCAGGTGAGCACTTGCATCTTTGTTAGCCTTCCCACAGAATGGGTTGGCTTGCACAATAGTGATTAGGCCATTCTTGGTTTCAAAGTTTGTGTCTCTCGTTTTAACAGTGGGCCCAATAGGCACATTGTTAGCGGAGGGAGCCGAAAACTACCGAATGGTCTTCTTGGCTATTGGTGTTTCAATTGTTGGTGCAGGAACGCTAGTTTTCTTTGCTGCATAAAGCCTCTGAGGAGTATTAAAACGAGGTCGATCTCTCAGAAAGGATTATGGATCTTCAATAAAGTTTTTTGACAAGAGAAAACCAGGCATACAATACCCTATTTTCACATTAAAATAAATGCGAAAACAAAGAAGGGTTATCCTACTAAAAACCTACCCAGGGTCCTATCCTATTCACTTAATCATGCAATACTTCAATTGCCTTCCCCGACAACAGCACCAGAAATGCTTGTTGATATTTCTTATGCACCACGAACAATTCATCTCCAGCTAGTGTGCCAGAAATGCTTGTTGGTGGTTCCTTAGGATCACAGAATGAATTTCGCAAGTGCACAGAAACTATCGGTGTAGCATTTCCACTTAAAAGAGTATTCCAAGGGTGTTATTTATTTTATCCCTAGGGAAGGCTTGTTTGAAGTGTAGCAATCATCAAATGGAAGGGGTATAATGGCATAGGTAGGGTTCTAGTGAGGATGGATAATAGATAGTTGGAGGTAGTGTGACACACACCCTAGAGGGAGATTAGACTAAGAGATAGTGAGTTACTCCTACAATGCTTCTATTGTACATATACATAGCCTAAGTCAATAACTAATGAATCATGTCAATGTTGAATTCCTATGCTACGTTGTTCGACACATCGGGCACGGGTTTACTCCTAGCAATACTAGGATGATTCTTGCCATGAGCCGATGGCATAGCCGAATGTGGAGAATTACAAAGGACGGATAGGGTTGTCACCGCCTACTGCCTACCTCTTCAATCTGTGGGTCTATGAGACATTCAACGCTACTTAACTATCCTAGCACTATGCTAGCATATTAAGTAAATACCTTAAGAGCCTAGGCACAAGCCATCCTAAGGCAATGAACTAAATCATCATTGAAACCACTGTTGATACAAAACATAGTTATTCATATTAACATAATCATATGATAATAAGTTAGACTATAGTGGGGGTTTATAGTGTTTATGATGATAAGATGAGATCATTATAATGCAATCATAAAGACTATACCGACCACATACATGGACTTCACAATCAAACAAGAAACGCTTCATCCAAGCAGACGTATAATGGAAGACTAAAGATAACATCTTTATTATGAATAAAGTAACAAATACAAGAAGGAATACATGAGCCATACCTTTCCTAATTTGGAATTGGGAAGAGAGACTCCCTCTACTCCTTTCCCAGTTTGGACTTGGGAATAGAGACTCTCCTCTCTACAGCCTAAACTCCTCTAAGACTATGGAAAGTAGTGGATACAATAGAATGAAGCTCAAGTTGTGTGTGTTGAAGTGAGGGGTAGGGGGTCCTATTTATAGCTGGAGAAGGGTTGATTCCTTCCATAATTAGCGTGTGAATCAGTCTTCATCTTTATTAGGACACCACAGGGAGTCGACACGTGGAAGAAGACCGAGTTTGGCACGAAGAAGAGGTCGGTCGAACAGGAGGTTTGACCGACCTGGTCAGTGCCCAATTTGTCATGTGCTTTCTCCAGGTCACCGACTGGTGGGTCCCCTTGACTGATTTGGGTGCTACATCGTTGGATCTCCTCGAATATGTCCTTTTCTTGTCCATTTGATCCATGTGATGCCACGTGTCATTGCTTAATTGGCTAGGATTGTAATTTCGAGGATTGCTCCCCCTCTTTCACCTCAATTCCTACATAAAAAGTCTGTATGCACTATTTTTATAAAGAAAAGTGGATATAGGTTAAGTAGAAAGGTGATGTGTGCAAGAAAAGACATATCCTTCACATAATTGAGTTATATTGACGGGTGAAATTGGGATATAAAGCTCATCAACAGAGGTCCAGTTTGGCAGCGATCATGTCCACCTCTTTCAAGGTGTGCATGCCTCGCTGTCGGGACTGGGGGCACTCGTTGCTCCAACCCATGTTGGAAACCATCTTCTTAATTAATTCTTTTGTCTTAGGCACCGTAAGTGAGAAGAAGGTACCTCTAGTAGCAGCATCCACATAGTCACGGACTGATGTAGTCAGCCTGTTGTAGAAGTTTTGGATTATAAGACAATCATCCATCTCATGGTGAGGACAGGCCAGGATGTACTCTTGAAGCCTCTCCCAAGCCTCGGGAATGGATTCCTTGGGCTGTTGCTAGAAGCTTGAGATTCTTCCACTTAGGGAATTAGTCTTGCCTAACAGGGAGAATTTGGCAAGAAATTTTTCCCAAGTGTTTATGGCACTTCGTTTCGCGTAAAACCACTACTTCGCTCTCCAAAGGAGGGAGAACGAAAAAAGTAGAAGACGGATGACATCTGGTGTGACATCCTTGATCTTGAAAGTGCTACAAATCTCTAGGAATTGTTGCAGGTGAGCACTTGGAACCTCATTGGCTTTCCCACACAAGGGATTATCCTGCACTATCGTGATTACGCCAGTCAAGATTTTGAAGTTCACGTCTCTCATGTTGACATTGGTCCATGTAGGCACATTGTCAGTAGAGAGAGCCAAAAACTCTTGAAGGGTCTTCTACGTCATTGGCTTTCAGCATGATGGTGCAGAAATGACGGGCTTCCTTGTCGATAGGATCGCCTGAGGAGGAACGACACAAGGTCACACTCTTCTCATAAGTGATTCAGGATCTTCAATGTAGTTTGTCGGCAAAAGGAAACTAGTCATACACAAACCTGTTTTCACATCAAAGAATGCGGAAACAAAGCATTTTTATCCTACTAAAAACCTACTAAAGTCCAATCTACCACATGATCATGCAGGACTTATGTGCCTTCCTCTTCAATGGAACCAAAAATGTTTGTTGGTATTTCTTAAAGTATGCAGGTCATTCTAGCAATGAATGCTAGACATGAAGTTGGCACTACGCTAAACTAAGCTAAAGCAAGATGATCGACACTTCCCCCGGTACTACTAGATCATAGTCCACGGAGGTTCGTAATTTGTTGGGGCGTGTGTGAGATCAAGAATGAGACAGTGACACAGAGAGTTTTATGTGGTTAAGGCCGCCTGAGCATAATACCCTACTACACGGAGTGGTTGTTGATTGTTTGAGTGTGTAGTTGCTTGGGGTTGATCGGACTTGTCCTTTGTACAGTGTGGCAGAGTACCTTTATAGTCCAAGGACTAGTAGTTACTTTGTCCGCCTAGTCTGATATGTGGCCCCGGCGGTGTTTAATTACCTAATACAGGATTTGTACGTATTAAGTATATATAACAGTGTGATAGCACACCTTAATGGCGGCGTTACCGGTACTAAAGGTCCTCTGATCGTGTGTCATTAACATGGCATTAATGACACACAATCAGGTCTTGTAATAGCTGCTTTAACTCTCCCTTGAATGTCTGCGCCGTTGGAGATCATGCAGTCTTCTCGTTGTTGCTTAGGTCCGAAGGCTCGACACGTGGTAGCTCCGGAGCTTCCGTTTGTGGGGAGGCAGGTCCGGAGCTACTATACATGTGGCAGCACCAGAGTTTCCCTCTACTCGGGGTTAGGTCTAGGGCCACTGGACATGTGGCATGATTGGAGCTTCCCTATACAGAGAGTTATGTCCGGCCTTGTTTTACACATGGCAGCGCCGGAGCTACCCAAATGAGGGAGGAAGACCCAGTGCTGCAGGACAAGTGGAGCCTTCGGAGGTCTTCAACTCGGACAGGTGGAACTCCGTATCTTTTCTTGTGGTATCGTGGGGTACCCAGTATGCTGGGTACCAGCAGTGGCCCCCAGGCCCACCTCTGGAAGAAACCTTTTGGGTTAAATTATTCTACCAGAGGTGGGGCCATCTTCGATTCTCGCGTTGCGGCTTCAAGGATCTTTTCATGGGCCATTGGGGCGATGGTCCGCAGTTAAACCACCATCGCGTGGCTCTTCTTGATGAGGCAGGTGAGATCCTGGCGTGTGATTCTCACGCAATTGAAGGTCGCTGGTTCCCAATACGAAAACCATATCAGTTCCGAGCACCCTGTCAGGCCGACGCCCTCAGCCTTCCAACCCTCAAACACCGGGTGGCCCTCGACGAGAGGGAAGAGAAGCTCCTAGAGAAGAAGGAGGATATTTTGAAGAGGGAGAAGGAGCTCGCCCAGAGGCTATCTCTAGGGGAGCAGAGCTTGGCTTACCGTGCAAAAAAGTTTGAACAGCGGTGCAAGCAAGAGGAGGAGAAGAATTGGAAGATGGGACAGGAGCTCTACAAGAGAGAAGCTGATGTCGCCACCAGGGAGGAGAAAGTGAAAGGCAGGGAGAAGGACCTGGCGAACCGCTAGAACCGCATCCACCTCTGGGAGTCAGATCTTGCAGACCGCAAAAAGCAGGTGGCTGAGAGTATTCAGCAGCATGCCAAAGACATCGAATGCATCACCCGAGAGGGTTTGGAGCTTGCAGCCGCTAGGACGTCACTATGGGAATTTAGGAATATGAAGGCGACTCAGTACTAGTGAGTTTGGGATTTCTTGGGTCACGCCAATAAAGCTCTGGTGCCACTTGGCTTCAGTCCGGTGCGTCCGGATAACCCAGAACCGGAGCTGGACAAGGCGCTGGTGGCGTTGGGCTCTGCTGACCACAAGTTGGATGCAATGGGTGATGTCATCGCCGATCAACTAGAGACGGAGGGGAAGTCTCTAGCCAAGTGCGTCGCCGAATATGTGGTTACGTGTTTCAAAAGTACGGACCCCCAACTATCTCTAGAACCCGTGGTCGAAGGACCCATTGTTGAAGAGGCGGATGCCGCCAGGGCCAGCGTTCAAGAAGCTGGCCGGAAAGTTGCCTCATTTTTCGATAGGACCTAGGACCTCCAGTAGCTAGGACCTTTTTCTTCTGCCTTTCTCTTGTAACCCTCATTTTGTAATCCAATCCTTTGAATGAATGAAATCCAATCTTCTTAAATGAATGAATTCCATTTTGTATTTGTCTTCAATGCATTTTCCTTTATCTTGTTGGCCCCTTGGTAAATGTACACAATTTGATTGCGAACATGTACCAAAAGGATCGACAATGTCTTCATGATTTCAACACTTCCAACTTGTAGCTAGAATGCTTAGCTCTTTGTCTTGATGACTTTGTCCAATGTCTACTTCCGACATCTCTAGGGACCCTTTGTGACATCAATGGCGGGCCCTCTAGGAGTTGTCGGAGCTTGGTAGATCCGAGAGTGCCCACTGTCAACGCGTAGAAATGTCGATTGCGGGCCCCCTGGGAGTTGTCAGAGCTTGGTAGGTCTGATGGCGCCCATTGTCAACTCGTAGAAACATCGACGGCGGGCCACCTGGGAGTTGCCGGAGCTTGGTAGGTCTGACGGCGCCCACTATCAACGCTTAGAAACGTCATCGGGGGCCCCCTGGGAGTTGTCGGAGCATGGTAGGTCCGATAATGTCCACTATAAACGCTTAGGAACGGCAACAGCGAGACCCGTTGGGGTTGTCGGAGCTTCTTAGGTCTGACGGCGCCCATTATCAATGCTTAGGAACATTGACGGCGGGCCCCCCTGGGGGTTGTCGGAGCTTGTTAGGTCCAACAGCACCCACTGTCGACACATAGAGCGTCGACGGTGGGCCCCCTGGGATCGTCGGAGCTTCCTAGCTTTAACGGTGTTCACTTGTCAACGTATAATACGTCGACGGCTGACCCCCTTAGAGTGATTTCTCCACCATCTTCGTTTAGATCGTCGTTAATTCTTCACATCGACGGCTGGCCCCCAAGGGTGTTTTCAGAGCTTTGTACCTCCGAGGACGCCCATTTTCAACGTATAAAATGTCGACGGCGGGCCTCTTGGGATCGTCAGAGCTTAGTAGCTCCAGCAACATCCACTATCGCCATGAGTTTTCCATTTTTCCTGCGCATTAAAGACAAGAAAAATAGTAAAATTCGTCCTCTCGTCTAAAAGCTGTTTGCGGCCTACTATTTTTATTTGAATTTTAGATCTGAAGGAACTCAACATGATAACAAGTAAATTGATGTAATCTCTTCAAATCCGAATGCCTTCCGGACCCCCCTTACTGAGGCCTACAGGGATATAGGTAGAGTGGTGTACTTATCGTGTTGGACCAGTCTAAGTCGACAACACACTCCGGACGTGTCATTGGCTTTAGCGTTCAGGCGAATAGACCATCTAGCAATGCTAAGATCCGAAAAAGATCAATAATATAACTCGTATATCATGTGAATAACTTGGACTAAATCTCAAAAAGAATTGCACCACTTCGTTATAGACAAGAAGGAAAAGATAATAAATGAAATGAGAATGTACAAAATTAATGCACATGGAGTTTGTTTTCACACAACAGTGTCTTCCATTATAGGTCTGAATTATAGGGGAGACAAGGACACACTTAGGGTACAGAACCAGGCCAAGTGTGCTTTTCATATTGTTCTAACCCAGGGTAGGTAAGCTACACTTTTAGTACAGGGACCAAGTCAAGTGTGCTTGAACTGCTCGGACCCTCCCGGAGGGGTCCGAATGTTCTCCTTTAGGTCCTACCCGACTCTGTCCATAGACTCTATAACTTACATTATGTGTAATTATAGACTCACCTATGTGAAACTAAGCATAAAACTTACGGAGGTGCTCAATGTTCCATGGGTTGGGAAGCGGAGTCCCATCCTCTATTGCCAAGCGAACGCATCCGGGCCGTGAGACTTTGATCATTCGGAAGGGACCTTCCCAACTAGGGGAAAGTTTGTTCATCCCTTCTCGAGTTAGTATTCTCCGCAGCACCAGATCACCTTCTTCAAGTTGTCGGTTGCGCACATGCCTTTGGTGATAGCACTAGAGCGCGTGGCGATATCGTGCATTCCAAACAGCTGTTTGGCACCTTCCCTCATCAACGAGGTCAAGGTATTCACGTCAGAGCTTGTCCTGTGCGGCTTCGTCGAAGGTCTGGACCTGAAGTGACCCCATGGTGATCTCTGGAGGAAGGACCGCTTCAACTCCGTACACCAGGAAGAAGGGAGTCTCTCCAGTTGACTGGTTAGGTGTTGTCCTGCTAGCCCACAGTGCCGACGGAAGCTCCTCTATCCAGTTGGATCCATGTTTCTTCAAGCTCTCGTAAGTGCGTGTCTTGAGTCCTATCAGTAGTTCTGCATTTGCTCTCTCGGCTTGGCCATTACTTGACGGGTGAGCTACTAATGAGTAGCTGACTTGAATGTCGAGGTCTTCGCAATATTCTTGAAATGTTGCACTTGTGAATTGAATTATGTTGTTAGTTATGACTCTGTTCAGAACTCCAAATTGGCAAACTATGAACTTCAAGAACTTGATAGCAGATTTCTTATGGATTGTCAGAACTGGAGTAGCTTCCGACCACTTGGTGAACTTGTCGATGGCGACGTATAGGAACCTATAACCTGCAATAGCTTTTGGGAAAGGTCCCAAAATGTCCAACCCCCACACAGAAAATGGCCATGTAGGAGGTATCATTTGCAATGACTGAGATGGTGTGTGAATTTGTTTCGCGTGGAACTAGCACGCTTCACACTTTTTTACCAGCTCGACTGCATCCTGAAGAGCTGTAAGCCAGTAAAAGCCATGTCGGAAGGCTTTACCGACCAACGTGCGGGAAGACACATGGTTCCCACACTCGGCTCCATGGATTTCTACGAGGAGCTCGCGGACTTCTTCCCGGGCAATGCACCACATTAGGAAGCTGTTGGAACCATGCCGATAGAGATCCCCTTCTACGACCATGTATCTTTTAGCCAATCTGACGATCGGGTCAGCAGCTGCACCGTCTTTAGAAAGAATGTTGTCTTTCAAGTAGCTCTGGATCTCCGAGATCCATGCGTAAGAGCTAACTTGAGCCTCTGGATCTTGCGCGTTGGGTTGCTCGGAGCTTCTTGCAATGCCTACGATCCTTTGTGGACGCCATGGTAACAGGGCCACCGGGACCGCCAGCTTTTGGGTGTTGGTCTCGCACCTTTTGCCCAGTTCAGCAGGATGAGCGGTAGGTCTTGACAACCTCCTGACAAAAACTCCGTCGGGAGCGTGAGCTCCAGTTGAAGCCTTTGTCGATAGTTCATCATCTTCAGAGTTGTTGAGAAGCTCGACATGGCAGAGGTCTAGGACATCAAAATCCTTCTGGAGATTCTACACTTCAAGGAGGTAAGCAGTGAGTTGCGGGTTCTTCCAGCTGCATTCACCTTTGACTTGCTTGATAATGAGCTGCGAATCACCATTCACCAGCATCTGCTTGACGCCATATGATAGCGCCACCTTGAGCCCATAGATGAGAGCTTCATACTCCGCCATGTTGGTGGTTGCCTTAAAGTCAATGTGTATCATGTACTTGACCTTCTCCCCAGTCAGAGCGGGGAGAAGGATTCCAGCTTCGGGCCCTTGCTTTTGCACGGAGCCATCAAAGTAGAGAGTCTAGTGAGGCCCAATGAAGTCCGGGACCTTAGGTTCCGGCTTCTGCTCACTGGGGCCTCCTGGATTTGATGAAGAAGGGTCCACTCCGCCACGAAGTCAGCCAATGACTGACTCTTGATAGCACATCCAGACAAGAATTCGAGATCGAACTCTGCCAACTCCGCTGCCCACTTTGCAATGTTTCCCGTAGAATTGGGGTTATGCAGTATAGCACGAAGTGTATAGGAGGTTACCAGTGATATCTTGTGGGCTTGGAAGTAATGAAGAAGCTTCCTTGAGGCAATAATAACTGCATAGAGCAGCTTATGCACCTCAATGTATCGGGTCTTGGCATTGTGGAGTACTTCGATGATGAAGTACATTGGCCGTTGGACAGTCCAAACCTTCCCAAAAGGTCCTGGAGCTTCTTCTTCATCAACCCGGACCGTCCCGAAGGGGTCCAGACCTTCTTCTTGAGCTTTGCAGACCCTCTCGGAGGGGTCTAAAACTTCCTCTTCAGTCATGTGAACTCCCTCAGATGAGAGAGGTTGATCCTCATGGAGCTTGTCTTGAGAATGCGTGTCTGGGGGCTGGGACCCAGACTTGCCTTCAGGTAGCTCCAGTCCCTCCCGGAGGGGTCGGGGCTCCTAAACTGTAGGTGGCTCTTGTCTTTCCGCAACCAGGACCATGCTGACCACCTCCGTAGTTTCCGAAATATAAAGCAAAAGAGGCTCACCAGGGTTCGGAGCTACCAGGATTGGTAGTGCGGTGAGGAGCTTCTTGAGCTCTTGAAAGGCCTTTTCTGCTTCTTCCGGACTTCCTCAATAACTTTAAGAAGGGTAGCGCCCGTTCCGCCAGTCTTGAGATGAATCGGCTAAGTGCAGCTAGACATCTAGTTAGCTTCTGGACATCTTTGATGCAGGCTGGGGGCCGCATGTCTTCAATAGCCTTGTTCTTCGTCGGGTTTGCCTCAATTCCTCGGTGAGTTACCAAGAATCTGAGGAGCTTCCCGGAGCTAACCCTGAAGACACATTTGTCTGGGTTTAGTTTAGTGCGCGTCACGCACAGCTTGTTGAAGACAGCTTGCAGGTTGTCAAGGAGTGACTCCTTGTTCTTTACCTTCACAACGATGCCATTGACGTAGACCTCCACCAAGTCCCTGATGAGCTCTCCAAATGTTTTGTGCATGGCCCGCACAAAAGTTGAAGCAGAATTTTTGAGACCAAAGGGCGTGGCAGTATAAGAATACAAGCCATCTACTGTTATCCAAAATATGAATCTAGGAAACACAATAGCTCGCACCCGGAGGTGGAGTCCACTGTCTGGTCTATCCTACATAGTAGGAATGGGTCTTTTGGACATGCCTTAATCAAGGTGGTGTATTCAATACACATCCAAAGTTTCACGCCAGCCTTGGGTACAACGACTGGGTTTGCCAGCCATCGTGGATGATGAACCTCCCAGATGAATCCAGCATTGAGCAGCTTCTTGATTTCTTGTCTGGTGAAGTTCTACCGCTCGATTGATTGCTTTCGGGGCTTCTAGTGTATTAGTTGTGCGCCGTGGTATATTTCAGACTGTGCTCAATCACCTCCAAAGGTATCCCAAGAATTTATGATGGTTGCCAGGCTAACACGTCGACATTCGCCCCGAGGAAAGTGATGAGCACGAGTTCCTATTTGTTGTCTAGACCTCCCTATATATGGGTGGTCTGGGCAACATCAGAACCAATTTGGACGAATTTGATGGGAATGTCAGTGTCGCCGCTTGGTTGCACGCGTGGTGCTGAGGTTGAGCCTCGATGGTGAGTGGTCAGAGGTTGAGCAGCTAGCTCCTTGTCGGATGCTTCATCCTACACTGTTGCAATGGCGTGAAGTTCTTCTAGTGTGATGACTCCAGCAGTGCGATTTACGCGGATCCGAAGAACACCTGAAGGTGTCAGCATCTTCAACACCAAATAGCCGTAGTGAGCTACGGCCATAAACCTTTACGGGGCTGACTTGCCTAGGATGGCGTTGAAAGGTAAGCTGATGTGCGCCACGTCAAAGACTAGCTTCTCGGGCCTGTAATTCTCCCGAGTCCCAAAGGTCATTGGGAGTGTAATTGAGCCGAGAGGACTAATGGCCCTCAGACCTACCCTACAGAAAGAACATGAGGGGCGAAGGTCTGAGAGTTTCAGCTAGATCTTGACGAACGCTTCATAGCTGAGGAGGTTGAGCGCTACACCTCCGTCCACCAAGACATGGTAGATTTGGACATTGTTGATAGTAGGAGAACCCATCAACGGCAGTTCCCCAGCTTTGATCATGTTTCTTGGGCAGTCAGAAGTATCAAAAGTGATGGGCGTGTACATCCACTTCCGTTGTGGTTCTGCCTTGGCGGTAGGAGTTGTGGCAGCCATCTCCCAACGCATAGTCTTGATGACTCGGTGGGAGGTGATATCCCAGAACCCTGCATATATGGTATTGAGGGTCTTCTAATGCTCGTTGTCGGAGATGTCAGAATCGTCGTCGACAGTGTTGTACAGAGCCTTCAAGACCTTCTTGGGGTCCTAAAATCCTAGCTCTGGATTAGCCAGAGCTTCATCGACTTTTTGCTTTCCTTCCCGCTGGCGAAAAGGAGCTTCTTCTTGGTGCTTAATGAAGCGCTCGACAAGTTTTGGACCTCGTGGCTATCTTCAAGATTGTGAGTGTCCGTTTTGTGTATCGGACACCACATCTTTTGACCACCGCTGTCTTCAGACATGGGTCGAGGATGTTTCTCGAGGCGTGGCCCCCGGCCACCCAGAGCTAAAGTAGCAGCAGCAGCAGGCGTGTCAGCTAACGGCTTCTTTTTACCGTTAGACTTTTTCTTCATTTTCCCACTGCCGGAGGCGGTGGCTTTAGACTTGGAGGAGTTTTTTCCAGCTTACGGAGCTGGTTTGGAGTGCATTTCACGGCCCTCCACAGCCCTAGCACATTTGTTGGCCAGGCTGAAAAGTTCCATGACGCTGGTGACTTCTTTTGTCGCTAGCTTCTCCGGCATCTTCTTATCTCTGACGCCCTGTCAAATGCAACAACGACAGATGAGTTGGAGATGGAACGAATTGTGTTCCATACCTGGGAAAACTATTGGATGAACGATCGCAGCGACTCTCCCAACTTCTGTTGTACGGCAAACAGATCCAGCTCTGTGCCAGGTCAGGTGTAGGAGATCCTGAAATTGGTGGTGAACTAGTGGCATAGCTCCGCCCAACTGTTGATGGAGTTAGGCAGAAGACTAAGAAACCAGGACTTGGTTGTCCCAGTCAGAGCCACAGGGAAATAATTGGCCATCACAGCCTCATTGCCTCCCACCGCGAGAATGGCGGTGGAGTAAATTTGGAGGAACTCGACGGGGTTAACACTGATGTCATATTTCTTCGGAAAATGAGGACGGAACTTCTGCGACCATCGGACCATGCGAAGGTGCATGGTCAGGGCCGAGTAGCCGCCCCCTACTCCCATAGGAGAAGGGTTTTCCTGAGCTTCTCGCCTTTCGCGAGCATGCTCAATGTGGACGCGGTTGTCCTATTGCCTGTAACGGCGGTCAAGCTCCGACCATAGATCATCGGTCGGGAGCCTAGAAGCCATCTGAGTACAGCGTGCCCTGGAGGACAGGGGCGTCAATTGCTGGGAGGGCGCACGCCTTCGGTGCTGTGACGTCTGAGGACAAGGTCTGCTAGACAAGGCCCTTCGCTGGGAAGGTACCTGCCCCGAAGGGGGAGGACCTTGGTTGCTGATGGCATCGGCTGCTGCTGCAATCAGATGCTCCACATCAGCGCGCCACTGCTCCATTGCACCCTGAGGTGCTCCAGGCGCCGGTGGATGCTGCATAAGAGTAAGCGCCGTGTTGATCGCGTTCTCAGGGTTGTTGTGCATCGATGCAGTGATCGACACGAAGACACCATCCTATTGTCTAGCGTTGTTTGCCGCATTAGTTGGTGGTGGTCGTGGAATGACGCCCGCCGGGACAACAGCACCAGCTGGCTGTTGCACGTTGGGGGGATTTCCTCCAGGAGGTTGCTCAGCATGGTCGTTGGACGATCCAGCGGCAGAGTTCACCATCTCAAAATATCAGGCCCCCCACCTGGCACGCCAAATGTCGAAGTGTGCAATCGACACTTCCCCCAGTACTACTAGATCGTAGTCCGCGGAGGTTCGTAATTGGTTGGGGCGTGTGTGAGATCAAGAACGAGACAGTGATGCAGAGAGTTTTACGTGGTTCGGGCCGCCTGAGCGTAATACCCTACTCCATGGAGTGGTTGTTGATTGTCTGAGCGTGTAGTTGCTTAGAGTTGATCGGACTTTTCCTTTGTACCGTGCGGCACGGTCCTTTTATAGTCCAAGGACTGGCCATTACATTGTCAGCCTGGCCCGACATGTGCCCCGACGGTGTTTAATTACCTAATACATGATTTGTACATATTAAGTATATTTAACAGTGTGATAACGCGCCTTAATGGCGGCGTTACCAGTACTAAAGGTCCTCTAATTGTGTGTCATTAACATGACATTAATGAAAGGCAATCGGGTCTTGTAATAGCTGCTTTAACTCTCCCTTGAATGTATGCGACATTGGAGATCCTGCAGTCTTCTCGTTGTGGCTTAGGTCTGGAGCCTCGACACGTGGCAGCTCCGTAGCTTTCCTCTGTGGGGAGGCAGGTCCAGAGCTTTTATACACGTGGCAGCACCGGAGCTTCCCTCTACTGGGGGATAGGTCCGGGGACACTGGACATGTGGCATGACTGGAGCTTTTCTATACAAGGAGTTAGGTCCGACCTTGTTTTACACGTGGTGGCGCCAAAGCTACCCAAACGAGGGAGGCAAGCCTAGTGCTGCAGGACACGTGGAGCCATCAGAGGTCTTCAACTCGGACAGGTGGAACTTCGTAGCTTTTCTTGCGGTATCATGGGGTACCCGGTACGTAGAGTACCGACGGTACCGCTGTGGCATTTCACGCAAGAGTATTCTCTAGGGTATCATATTTATTTTATCTCAACAGAAGGCAAGTGAAGTGTGGCAAAACCATGGGTAGAGTAGGGTGTTCTAGTGAGATTTTCTAGTAGGATGGATGAATGATGTAGTGGGGTAGTGTGACACAGACCTAAGCAACCTACTCTAATGGGTAAGGATGTCCTAGTGAAGGTTAAGTTACGAGACGTAACTACTCCTACTAAGCTTTAATTACTCATATACATATCCTATTAGTGTACACATGAACATGCTAATGATGAATAATAGGGCTTAGGGGTCCAACACATCAGGCACGGGTTTACCCTTGGCAAAACCAGGACGATTCTCGCAATGATCCTGTGGTGTAGCCGAATGTCGGGAAGTGCAAAGGATGGACATGGCTGTCACCACCTGTCGCGTACCCTTGATACCTGTTGATCTTTGAGAGATACAATGCTACTTAACTATCTAAGAACCATGCTTAAATGTTAAGTAAACAACTTGCCAAGGGTCCCATGGTTCATAGGGAAATAAATCCCCAAGGGTCCCTTGTTGACATGGATTTTCACAAATCATCTGAGTATCCATGGATTGGACATCCAAACACTTCTCCATTGGCTTGATGGTGACCATCTTCTCAATCAAGAGGAGGTCCAGTTTCGTGGCTATCGTGTCCACCTTGTTAAAGGTGTGCATGCCACACTAATGGAACTGGAGCATTCATTGATCCACCCCTTGATGGTGACCATCTTCTTAATCAAATCTCCATGTTTCTCATGATGAATGAGAAGAGGTCATCTCCAACTTCAGCATGAATTTTATCACAAATCGATGAAGTCAACCTATCGTAGGAGTGTCGGACGATGAGCCAGCCATCCACCCCATGGTTAAGACAAACCAAGAAATAATCTTGGAGCCTCCCCAAAGCTTTGAAGATAGATGTCTTTGGCTCCTGCTGGAAGCTAGAGAATCCTTCCAGTAATGGGAAATGGTGTTGCCAAATGGGAAGAATTTGTCGAGGAACGCAATCAGATGCTTTACCAACAGAGCATTTGCACCCTCTATAGCTTTCCCATCAAATGAGCTCGCCAAACACTACCCTGTTTTCACACAACAGAGAAAACAAAGCACGGGTAATCTTGTCTAATAACTACTAGTACCAATATCTTAATCATAAGTGATAGGTATCCCTCACTTTCTTCGCCTTCCCTGACAACGGCGCTAGAAATGCTTGTTGGTATTTCTTAATACCACATATCATCTCTAGTGAGAGATGAGATCCGCAAGCGAACGGAAGATAACGTTGTAGCATTTCACCCAAGAGTATTTCCAAGGGTATCGTATTTATCCCAAAGGAAGGCGATGAAGTAAAGTAAATACTATTCTCATGGTCAAGGTATAGGGTACTAAATAATTATTAGAGCAGGGGTAAGTTGATAAATAGGGGTAGTGTGACACACACCTAAGCAATCTACTCTAAAGCATAAGGATGTCCTAATGAAGGTTAAATAATGAGAAATAGCTACTCCTAATATGCTCTAATTACTCATATACATAGCCTAAAAATGTACACATGAATATGCTAATAGTTAATACTATGGCTTAGTGTTCCAACACATCGGGCACGGGTTTACCCCTGACAACATCAGGACGGTTCTCGCCAAGAGGCTATGGCGTAGCCGATCATGGGGAATTACAAAGGATGGATAGGTGCCTGTTGCATGCTCACAAGTGCTTTTAATCATAAAGAATTAATCAAATAATCAACTCGCATGTTGAGTTTTTATGATCAAATAAAAAATGAGAAAAGATCAAGAGAATGTGCATGCATCGCACTTCTTCCTTTGAGATGGCTTATCATTGCACTTAGATATGAACTTGGAAGAGTTTGTGTATGACTAAAACCATGTCCTTAAGCTTCTGATTGTAAAATGACATAGGCTTGGCTTTGTTGGCTAGAATAAGGTAGACGCGGCATATAATCTCTTGCAAATGTCATATGATCTGAATTTGGGCTTTGAAAAATAATAAAAATGCAGCATCAAGTGTCATGCTTTCAGGCTCTGAAATAGTTAAGTTTGTGAGATCATGACTTGCTTAAATTGAAAATTACACTTGATCTCTAGCATGGCTTACACTACTTTATGTATCTCATTGATGTGATAGTGTAAGTTACTTGATAGTATGACTTGGATGACCTTTGTTTTATATGTATATGTTATAATATGCTCATAACTATTGAAACTTCTCTTTTGAACCTTGCTGAATACATTCTCAAAGGGGGAGACATTGATCACATATTGCACACTTTCACAAGTGTTTTGGCACGATTCTGCTCAGGGGGGGAATTCTTGTTTTTCTTCTCATTTTATTTCTGACTTACAAAGGGGGAGAAATAAGTATACGGAGAGAAATATTTGTTTTGAAATTTATTTCTTTCACATTTGATTGTTTTCAAAACTTTCCATGTGAATAAGCCAATGTTCGGATTTTAAGTGTGTTGCCAATGCATTCATCAAGGGGGAGAATGTGAGACCTATGTGTGCTGAATACATTGGTTATGATGATAAAAGTTTTGAATACTGCCAAAACATCTGTCTCAACAAGGTCCCTGTCTAGGTCCGAGCTCCTGCAAGGTCCAACAATAGGTCCGACTTGTTTTGGGTAGCTCCGGCAAGGTCCGACGTAAGGTTCAACTTATTTTGGCTAGGCCCGACTTGTTTTGGCTAGGTCTGAATTCTTTCTCTAGGTCCAACTTGCTATGGCTAGGTCTGGCATGTTTATTCTAGCTCCAGCGCTAGGTTCGACTAGCTTTGGTAAGCTACGGCTATAGGTCCAACTATCTTTGGTTAGCTCCGGTGCTAGATCCTACTAACTTTGGTAAGCTCCAGTTCAAGGTCCGGTTAGCTTTGGCAAGGTCTGGTGCTAGATCCCATTGGTTCTGCTTTTAACTTGCAATGTTTCGAACTTGCTTTACATTGATGGAAAGTTTGATTGGTATTCTTCTACAAAGTTTTTGTTGTGTTTTGGTGGTTATGGATGATAACATTTTGCTATGGTTTGCAACATGCTTATGTGAGGTGCTCACGTAAGCTGTTGTGGTTATCAGAACTAACGAGAGTCAAGTCGAGAACTTGTGCTCGAAAGTATTGGTTGTTTATTCATGTGAAGGTGTTGATTGAGTTCAAGACATGTCTGGTGATAGGATCCATTGAACTAGTCATAGGGAGAAGATGAGGTTCAACAACCAAGTTCGGGAGGAATTGTGGTTGAGTTGATCGGGAGGTCACACATCATGTTTGAATCAAGAACAATGCATATGAAGGTATCATGGACGTCATTGGAAGATGTTTGCACGTGTGCAAGGAGTGCATGGACGTGGCAACATGGTTCCAAGGCATGATGAAGAGAAGCGGACATAAAGAACTAGTCAGAAAGGTCCATTCGGCTTGGTTATGGACTCAGGCTGCGGCTGAGTCGTGTTTGACTCAAATATGGAAAGATTTGAGTTAGTTATGATAGATATCCATGTGGGTCACGAAGTTGAGTTGTTTTTAGGAATGTGCGATATGTTCCTAAGGTGTTTGGAAGTCTTAAGATTGCTTCTATCTGCGTATAGAAGAGTCTTGAGCAGTTATCGAAAGTTTTGATGGAAACTTAGTAGGATACGAGTCCTAGTTTTGTTTTGGTTGGCCTCATGGATGGTTATATAAGCAAGGGAGGCCAGAGATCATGGTACACGGATTTTGGGCTGTTCCTCTTGTATTCTATTGCATAAAGATCGTAGTTTAAAGGAACTTTTGTGCCCTCTTCATTCGACTTGTTTCATACAAGTTTTTCTCATCGAGTTTCTGCACAGCACTATCTTGCTTTGGTTGTTTTATCATAACTCGAGTTTTACAGATCCAATCGATGTGATTCTTTTTGGGTTCTATTAACAACTTTATTATATATCATCAGTGAAAATTTCACGATCATCGGATTTGTGGTTTCTCATCTACACGAGTTTCTTTGCAGTGTTGCAAATCTGTTCTTACTCGGGTAGAACAGATTGACCTTTGTTTGATCTTTTGATCGTAACTTCGGTTTTTCTTGTTTCCGTGTCTTTGTGACTTTATCCTCTATAATATCTACCACTTTTTTCACAGTTGAACAAATTTAGATTAGTCGCACACATGATTTCTTTAATAGATTAATTTTCTGCTGAGGGGTTTTCGTTGCTTCTGCTATAAAATTGTAATCTACCAATCACCCTCCTTTGTTAGATTTTCATGTGCTCTTCAATCCTACAGCAACATGTGTAATGCTAAGTCAAAATATAAAGCCTTAGGAGAACAAGTCATAACTCTAGATCAAGATTGTGCAAGTGTGATGGAATATTTGTGGTGGTGGAAGATGACTCCTTTTTATAGACCCTCTTTATTGTAGTGATGAAGCATGGCTACTTTACCTCTCTCTTTTTTTTCTTTTTGTTTCTCATGCTCATTCCTTGAGAGCATGCTTTATTCTCTCTTTTTTTCATAGCCATGCCTTCTACTCCCTTTCCTTTCAAATAAAATTGAAGAGAGTTTTTGGCATTGAACATATGGAGTATCTTTTTGGAGGTGGAAAATGGAATGATGGAAAATTTGCTAACTTCCAGTGTAGAAGTTTAGCACGTGCATGTGTAATATTGATCATGGAAGTATGAAAAGATTCTCACACAGGTCTATACTAGTTTGACTAGGCTCAACGTGAAAACATGTAGCATATGCATGGGGATTATCAAATAAAAATATCATATGGCTTTGGTAGGAAATTCAAATCAAATGAGGAACTTCATTTTAAATCAATTTGAAAATTTCTCTAGAGATCATGTTTCACATTGATTAGGAAACTAGAAACCCTATGTTCTAGATCATATCTCACAACAACCTAGAATTAGATCATGCTTATGCTACCCACAATTTCTAAGTTCTAGGTGAAGTAATTAAAGCCAATAAACTCAATAGTTGGAGAATATCAAATTGTAACTTAAGTACTAAAGAAGAATAAAATAGGCAACTAGGAATCAAACATTCTTACCATACATATTTTATTTTATTAAATCATATCCTAAGTGTTTTTTAAGATAAATTTATGTTAAAAAGGGAAAATAAAATGCAAGTTGAGATGTGATACATGTTACCTCAAGTGGGGGTCCTCCCCCAAGCTTGTTCTTGGTCAAGGTCCGCGATAGGGGTTGAAACTCTAATGTCCAGGTAGGCCGTAAGGTTGGCCTAACCTTGTTGCAGTGTGGCTTCGACATGGAGGTTTGAGTGTCAATGTTGTGTTGCCTCCCATGGATGCCATTAGTGTGGTCTAGGTGAGTGTTGTCGATGCCACTCATTCATACCTCCAGGTCTCCAGGGTGTCATCCTTCATTCCTTGGCTAGGGTCATGATAACCTTTAACCACAAAGGAACAAGGTGCACTCAATGATGGTGGCAACTCCCTTGAGCTTGAATAGGTGCTTAGGATAGTTGGGAGCATAGGGATCCCACTTATTCATAGCAGCCCATTGGTTGCTCATGGAAGGTTTCCCTGTCAAACCGGCCTCGTAAAGGTATTATTGACCCTCAGAGTTAAATCTCGATAGGTTTCAACCATGCTCGGTTACTCATTGGCCAAGAGATGCTGAAATGGTACCTCCATATCTTCATTCAACAATCGACTTCTTGTATACCTACATAGAAACATTACTCCTGCAAGCCTCCCCTCTTGGATAGAGAGGGATGGTTAGCTCTCGGTACTTGTATAGCTGAAACTTCAGGTTAGGTGATCGAATTTCATTTGTACCACCGGGGAAGAAAAAATAGCAAAGATGCATGGGTCTAGTTTTGAGTGTGCCATAAGCAATGTACTATTCATTGATATAAGAGTGGAGCTTTATAAATTAATCAATTTGCACATTTTCTAAAGTCTCCTACTCATAACAATGCAGGTGATCGATGTACACTCTATGGGTCCCTTCATCTTGGAATTTTCTAACCATCATGACTTTTACAAGAGCTAATTTTTATATTTTAGCTCGTGGCAAACAAGAATCTCAATTTTACCCTCCCTAACATTCCTAATGTCTTGCCTAGGAATTTGAAATCTAGTGATCCATGTATGCATGAGTTTCAAATCAAAATTATGGACATCACTATTCCTAGGTTGCTACATGCCAATTTAATCATTATGTTATTCCATAACATTTGTTTACTAGGCAAAGAATGACTAAGTCAATTAAACAATGATTATGAAATTTTAGGTACTTATTTAAATTTACTCCATGTAAGGTTACATCCTTTTTCTATAATCAAAGAGGAAGGCCAACACTTACTCTTGTGTGGCTGCATAAGAATTGAATGATGAGGAGGTCTAAACCTCCCTCACCCATGTAAGAAAAAATCATTCAATCGTAATGTAATTCAAACGATGGAAAATTTTAAACTCGTACCTCAATTGAAGAGCAGTTCGGGTTGACGGTTGTTGTGTGGGAAATTCATGACTGTAGATCTTGGTGTAGCCTTCGGGTTTGATGTCTTTTGCTAAGTTGCGGTTGGAGTTGCTGATGAATGAAGCTTTATCTTGCTCCTCCATCGAGACATCATCTTGAGCATTCCTCCACCATGAACTCAAAATTAGATCGGTGGAGGGATATGCTCTCGAATCGTCCCGATGGTGCCTTGAGCTTGATGAGGCAACACTCTTCTTTGCCAAACAACCTCTCCACAAATTTTGTCCCGGCTGCAATTTAATCAAGAACAAACAAAACAACTTGCAAATGGGTTACGTTAACCCAAAAGCAAATTGAACCCTTTGTCAAATTCTTATGCCCAACTTGAAAACATCTTGCAAATGCAATGGGGATTAAGGGAAATCTTTTTGGTTTGAATTCAGAAATTAAATTCAAGTGGTTAAATTTCTTCCTTAATTCAAAATTTTTGTTTATGATGGTTGGAAATTATTACTTCCCAACATGCAAGTGTGAAAATTCAAACATGCTAAATACAAATGCAAGACTTGATGAGAAATTCAATTATGTATTTGGAAAATCAAGTACGAGATAACTACCAATTAACCTATTGGCAAGGACTCACCAAATTTTTGAAGTCCGATGAGCGAGACTTACCTCTGTCTTGTTTAACCTGTTGATGTGTCATCCATGCCCGGAGATGAAGGTGTGGATGACTTCTCTTTTTTGGCATGCCAAAACCTCCTTTGGCTGTCATTTGGACAAGTGGGGCACGTGGTGGCCCCGGCCTCATCGTCACCTTGATGGATGACTTGGTTATGTTGCGATGACCTTTCCTTCTTGGAGATATTCTTTTATGAACTTAGTGAGGCTTGTCCATCTTCTGCCATTCCCTTTTTGGCATCTTAGTGGACATGGACCATTTGGATGGCCCTGTGTGACGCCCGATTCCGAAAACTGAACCAAGCTAACGCATATGTGTGCCCAGGATGTTCAACACACATACACGAGTGCAA
Source organism: Tuctoria greenei (assembly GCA_036927565.1). Classification (NCBI taxonomy): domain Eukaryota; kingdom Viridiplantae; phylum Streptophyta; class Magnoliopsida; order Poales; family Poaceae; genus Tuctoria; species Tuctoria greenei. The sequence goes on from JAYESD010000005.1 coordinate 95,759,284, forward strand.
TCACAAAAGAGTATACAGAAAATTTCCACAGAACAAGATTAATTATCAAATTTTATTACACAAACCATATTATCCTCGAATACAAGCTCTAATGAATATTAATGACAAGTTCAACTAATGCAGCGGAAATAAACTAATTAAGAAAACTAAGCAAACTAAGCAAAAGGGATAGCGCAGCTCCATGCAACACCACAAGCAAAGCTGACAGTAGACACGGCCTAGAACTCCGCATTATCGCCATTAAACTCACAATCTTGACCTGCAACTGTTGGGGGGGGGGGGGATTGCAAGAGTGAGTATGTGTCGTACTCAGCAAGTGTGGAATGGATGACATGTGGCTTATTCAAATGACGAATGTAATAATGGCTAAGTGCTAAAAAGTACAGTAAAACATTTGAAAAGTATTATACTATGTCTATGTGAAACGATCCCATCATAACCATCATATTAACAAAATATAAACCATATCCAATTAGTGCCAACATCATCATTATCCATGTCCAGTTACCATAACTCAAATTCATATCCATAACCATAATCCATAAACCATCCATAACCATTACCATAACCATAATATCAACCATAACCATAACCATAACCATAGTCCAATTTCCCTCTAATCATGTAGGTCATACAGGTGCTCGTAATCGGGAGCACGGCTATCATGATAGTTTTTAACACTCTGAAGAGGTTGTACCACTTTACCCACACGTTTGTGATTTCATCACCTTTCGATGACTAAGAAACCTCCATTATGCCATCTCACACTTCCGTAGGTGTGTGGCCAAGAGATTACAAAATAGCCTTTCAAAAGGGACTACTAGTATGTACGGGCCCACTAAGGTTTCACAGGCAGGCTTGAATCTCCATTCTCCCACCCACGGGCCCCCTCGTGTGCCATGCGGATCCCAGAGCAGTCCTCCTCGACTCCCATTCCTCACACCATCTAATGGTCCATACAATACTAGCAGCGCTCCTAATTATTCAGCTACTTCGCACCCATACTTGGCCTTGTGGTGGCACTGTTGACCTGGCATATTCTCGCATGAACCGGTCCTTAGATCTAAGGCAAGCAAACCACCATAACATCCAACCCATCCACATACCAGGCTTGCTTAGATCACCCATCGTATTGACAAGTTCACATTAACCATAATATCATTGATGCATAATTAAATGTGTAGTGTTGTTTGCCATCCCAATTAATTAAGCGAAGCAAAAAGGTAAAAACCCTTCTTGACTCTCTACCATATATTCCAGGTGACAAGGGTGGTTAAACAAATCTAGTAAACTTCCTACCATAGGATTCCCATCAAATTGACACAAGCATGCAGTTTGCAAACAAAACATTTATTTTAAAAACAGGATCAATATGCTTCAAGGACACTTGCCTTGCTCCGGCGGATAGGGTTGCTCAAGCGCTTCGAAATCTTGATTCTGAAAATCCTCGTACACGATCTCTTGAGCACTTCCCTCTACTCGTGATAACACATACAAGAATATACACAAATCAACATGATGCACACACATTAATCAATATGCGATGATATGCATGCATGCAAAGTTCAATAATTGATTAACTACGGTTGTTTATTAATTAGATGCAACTAGTTCATACGTATTCATACGAGTTTATGGGGGTTTTAACGGGAATTAATACTGCTGAAAATAAATTCATGGTGCAACTACGATTAAATTACGTCTATTAGATCTAATACGTCGCTAAAATTCGCATCGGAAACATGGCCTATCGTAGATGCGATGGCTTCGATGATCGCGGGATGGATGCGACGCGTAGGCGAAGTAGATGCGCAAGGTCCTCCGGCGGCACGACGACGGCGACGCGATGGCGACGATCTCCGGCGGACGGCGGCACCCTCCTATTTTTCTTCCTCTTCTTCCCCTCTTTTTTTCTTCCTTTTTTCCTTCCTGACGGCTGCTCCTGGTGCCTTTTTTCTAGCCGGCGGCTAGGGCTTCTTTTTTCCTGGCGGCGGCGGATTTTCTGGCGTCGGGAAACAACAAAGCGTTCGGGGCTTTTTATAGCCGGTCGGGGCACGCGCTAGGGCGAGCGGCAGCGGGTCAACGCGACGCGGGGTCGGACCGGGCGGCGCGGTGGGGCGCTGGCGCGGCAGGCGGGGCGTTGGCGTGCGGGATCAGGGCGAGGCACGCGCGGTGCGGGGCCCAGGGCGCGCGAGGGAGGCGGCATCGGGCGGGACGTGCGCGCTGGTCAGGCGGCGGGGCGAGCGGGGCCAGGCGGGTGGGGCCGGGGCATTCGGCGCGGACCGGGCGGGCGCTACGCGCGATGCGCGGGGTAAGGCGCGAGCGCGGCTCGCGGTGGGGCCGGCGCGGTAGACGGGGCGTGTTGCGGGTCGGCGCGAGCGGAGGGGTTCGTGGCGGCGAGGGGCCAAGGCGCGGGCGGATCGGGGCGGGAGTCGCGCGCGGGAGCGAGGCGCGTCGGCCGGGAGGCGCGAGCGGGCTGCATGGTGGGGGCCAGGCGCGGCCACGCGGCAGGCGGGGCGCGAGCGGGTCGCGCGGGGGCGCCAGGCGCGCGGGATTCGCGCGCGTAAGGCGGCTGCGCCCGGTGCGTGCGCGGTCGGGCGCGTACGGCGCTGGGGGTCGGGGCGCTGCGGGCTGGGCCGGTTTGGCCTGGCCAGCAGTGGCCCCTTTTCTTTCCTTTTTTTTCTTTTTTTTTCTTTTTATATTATTATTATTATATATTTTATTATTTATATTTTATTTATCTTATTCATTTTATTTATTTATTATATATATATATTATATAATTTATTTATATATATTTCTTTTTATATATTATTATTATTGTTTTATATTTATTCCCTAATACATGTTTTATTATTTTTCTATTTCTTCTTTTTGCTACACCATATATGTATGGTTTATCATTTTTCTTTTATTCTATTAATACTTAATGCATGAACATGTATGCAATGCATGATGCGAAAATTGAGGGTGTTACAAACCTACCCCCCTTAAAGTGAATCTCGCCCTCGAGATTCGATAGCGTGGAGAAAAGATGAGGGAATTATGCCTTCAGGTCTTCTTCACGTTCCCATGTAGCTTCGGCTTCCGTATGGTGTTTCCATTGCACTTTGCACCAACGGATCCTCTTATTTCTCGTGACCCTTTCCTTCATGTCCAAAATCTTGATAGGTTGCTCGACATAGGACAAATCCTCTTGAAGTTCTAACTCGTCCATTGGCACTTGTTCTCCTGGTACCCTGAGACACTTCTTGAGTTGAGAGACGTGAAACACGTCGTGTACATCGGAGAAATACGTCGGCAGCTCAAGTCGATAAGCTACCTCTCCTCGCTTGTCTAGAATCTTAAATGGTCCGATGTAACGTGGTGCCAGTTTTCCTCCGACGTTAAACCGTCGTTGACCTCAGATAGGTGACACTTTGAGGTATACAAAATCTCCAACTTCAAAAGTCAAACTCCTTTGCCTATTATCAGCATAACCTTTCTGTCGAGACTGGGCAGTCTTTAAGTTTTCCCGTATTATTTGGACTTGCCTTTCAGCATCTTGTAACACGTCGGGACCAAACACTTGATTCTCTTCGGTTTCATTCCAAAACAAGGGAGTCCTACACTTCCTTCCGTACAATGCTTCATAGGGTGACATTTTTAGACTTGCTTGGTAGCTATTGTTGTACGAGAATTCAGCGTACGACAAACTTTTATCCCAACTTTTCCCATGCTTTAAAGCACAAGCTCTTAACATGTCTTCCAAAATTTGGTTGGTCCTCTCGGTTTGTCCATCTGTTTGAGGGTGATACGCCGAACTGAAGTTCAACCTTGTTCCCATTGCTTCATGCAATTTCTGCCAAAATCTGGAGGTAAACTGAGAACCTCTATCCGAGACTATCTTCTTCGGTACTCCGTGTCGACACACAATATGCTCCATATACAATTCTGCTAGCTTCGCGGTGGTATATGTGGTCTTGACGGGAATGAAGTGAGCTGATTTTGTCAACCGATCAACAATAACCCATATTGAATCATAGCCAGACTGAGTTCGCGGTAATCCAACTATAAAGTCCATACCAATCTCTTCCCACTTCCACTTCGGGATCTTCAATGGTTGTAACAATCCGGCTGGCCTTTGATGTTCAGCTTTATCTCGTTGGCACACATCACAAAGTGCAACATATTCGGCTATGTCCTTTTTCATGCTGGCCCACCAGTAGCATGTCTCTAAGTCCTTGTACATCTTCGTACAGCCAGGATGAATTGAGTAAGGCGAGTCATGTGCCTCCTTCAATATTGTTTCCCGAATATGCCTGACATTAGGTACCACAATCCTCTTTCTAAGCCACAAGGTACCCTGTTCGTCCTCATCAAATATGAATTCTTTTCCTTCTTGGGTCCTTTCCTTGATTTCCTGTATTTCCTTGTCCTTTGTCTGTCCTTCCCGTATTTCCTACTCTAATGTTGGGTTGAATTCCATCGTTCCCATCTCATTTATGAAGCCAAGGTTCAACCGTTCGAACTCCTTGCATAACTCGAATGGCAGCTCTCGAACTGTGAGTTGATGACTTACTCCTTTTCGGCTCAAAGCACCGGCCACTACATTGGCCTTCCCTGGGTGATAGTTGATCCCCACGTCATAATCCTTGATGAGCTCCAACCATCGGTGTTGCCGCAGATTCAGATCCATTTGCGTAAATATGTACTTGAGACTCTTGTGATCCGTATAAATCTCACATCGGTGACCAAAAACATAGTGTCTCCATATCTTCAAGGCGTGTACCACGGCTGCGAGTTCAAGGTCGTGTGTAGGATAATTCAACTCATGTTTCTTTAGTTGCCTCGATGCATAAGCTACCACTTGGCCTTCTTGCATGAGCACACATCCTAATCCTTGTCTTGATGCATCACAATATATATCAAAACTCTTGCTCACGTCCGGTAATACTAACACCAGCGCGGTTGTTAACCTTTTCTTTAACTCCTCAAATCTATCCTGACAAGCTTGAGTCCATCGGAATTCCTTCCCTTTCATGAGTAATTCAGTCATAGGTTTGGCTATTTTGGAGAAATCCTTGATGAATCGGCGGTAATATCCAGCCATTCCAAGGAAACTCCGAATTTCCTTGACATTCTGTGGCGGTTCCCACTTAAGCACATCTCTCACCTTCCCTGGGTCAACTGATACTCCTCCTCCGGAAATAATATGGCCTAATAAAGAAACTTCCCGTAACCAGAATTGACATTTACTAAACTTGGCATACAATTGGTGTTCCCGTAGCTTCTGCAATGTAAGCTTCAAGTGTTCTTCATGTTCTTCCTCGCTTCTTGAGTATATCATAATTTCATCGATGAACACTACAACGAACTTATCCAGATATTCCATGAAGACCTTATTCATGAGATACATAAAGTACGCAGGTGCGTTCGTCAATCCAAATGACATGACGGTGTACTCATAAGATCCATATTGTGTCTGAAATGCTGTCTTGGGTATATCCGATGGTCTAATCTTCATTTGGAAGTATCCTGACCGCAAGTCGATCTTGGAGAAGATACATGCACCCTTCATTTGGTCGAACAAATCCTCTATACGGGGCAGTGAGTACTTGTTCTTAATTGTCACTTCGTTGAGAGACCTATAGTCCACACACATCCTCTGGGTTCCATCCTTCTTATCTACGAAGAGCACTGGGGCTCCCCACGGGGATGAGCTTGGCGTATGAAACCCTTCTCTAGCTGCTCTTGAATTTGCTTCTTGAGCTCTGCTAATACCTTAGGAGGAATCCTATACGGCCTCTTAGCTATAGGTGCAGTTCCGGGTATCAACTCAATAGCAAATTCTATATCACGATCAGGTGGCATACCTGGCAACTCATCTGGAAACACGTCCGGATACTCGCGAACGATCGGAATGATTTCCAATGTCACTCCTTCCACTTGATTGAGCATTGCCTTCTCTCTTGTAGGTTGGGCTGCCTCAACTTTGATGTGTGTACCATGTTCACTTGTCAACTGCACAATCCTCTCGGCACATTGAATGACTCCATTATACTTGCTCAGCCAGTCCATTCCAAGTATTATGTCTATTCCTTGGGAGTCCAAGACTATGAGGTTTGCGAGAAAGTCTACCCCCCTTATTTTAATGCTTACTTTCGGACATACTATATTTGTCCTCATCTCTCCGCCAGGAGAACTTACAAGCATAGTTTGCTTCATATGAGATATAGGCAAATTGTACTTGGCAACATACTTTGACGAGATGAATGAATGAGATGCTCCCGAATCAAATAAAACAGACGCGGGGTTGGAGTTGGCGAGAAACATACCAATCACGATGTCATCAGCTTGCTGGGCTTCCTCAGTAGAGACATGATTCACATTGCCACGAGCAAAATTCTGCTATCCACGGTTGCCTTGTGGTGCTCCTTCGTTTGGTCGTGGGTGATTTGGCCTTGGTGCATTGTTCATAGGTCCATAGTTTCTTCTGGGGCATTGACTTGCAAAGTGCCCAGGTTCTCCACACACATAGCATGTCTTACCGCCCGTAGCATTGGGGAAGTTTGGGCACAGCTGGTTTTGAGCATTTGCCGCCATGTTAGGACGTGGCGCAGGTGGCACAATATAGCGAGGTGCTTGCATGGCGGGGCGTTGCTGCGGTGGCTGATTTGGGCGGGGTGGATAGGCAGCACGGTATGCAGGAGCAGATGGTTTGTAGTGTGGTGCAGTAGGTGGTGAATAGCGGGGGCGAACATTGCTTCCTTGTTGCGGTCCATGATGTGGCATCTTCCTCTTGTTGTCCTGCTCCATCTCACGAATCTTGTTCTCAACCACAATAGCCTTGTCAAACAGCTTTTGGAAGTTTGGATAATCAGTATTGAGCAACTGGACTTGAATTTCATTGTTGAGACCCCTCATAAACAGATACTACTTCCTACTATCAGTTTTGATGTCTTCTGGAGCATATCTTGATAATTGAGTGAATTTGTTGAGATACTCACTCACGCTCATCCTTCCTTGCCTGAGATTTTCAAAATCTTGTCTTCTCAGTATCATAACTCCTTCAGGTACATAGTGGGAACGAAACCTCTGCTTAAACTCAGCCCAAGTGCTTGCCTCCTGATTATCATGAGCGTTGCAAAGAGCTTCCCACCAGTCAGCGGCTGCTCCAACTAGTTGATGTGATGCAAAGAGAACCTTCTCCCTATCAGTGCACTGGACAATAGCAAGTTTCTTGTCCACGGACTTGAGCCAATCATCAGCATCCATAGGGTCAGCAGCTTGAGCAAAGGTTGGCGGCCTAGTCCTCATAAACTCTCCCAATCGGTTATGAGGAGGCGGGGGTGGCGGTGGAGGCATGTGTGGCTGATTGTTGATATTGCCAGCCTGCAGTTGTCCCATAGTTTGTATCATGATCTGCATGAGCTGGTTTTGCGTAGCCAATAGCTGCTCAATGTTGATAGCTCCATGAGCAGGTCCTTGCCCATTGTTGTTCTGAGGTACTCCGTTGTTCTCCTCCTCATCATTGCCATCCCTCTGGTTGCGAGTTCTCACCATCTGTTGGCGAAAGAAGGGTGGAGACATAAGGATTTAGAATTTGGAAAGAACGTCCCAACTATATGCATCAAGGTATGTGAAGCTAACCAACTAGCTATACTAGCCTAGGTGGACATGGCAATGCTAAAGCATCCCAAAATCCTCTATTAAGCACACAAGCAAACAATATATATATATATATATATATATATATATATATATATATATATATAGCAAACAGCACTCCTAGCAAAAACACATTGATTCCTGAGTGCTCCTATGTTCTCTAAAGTGTCCATTCTATCTAGGCTGCGTCCTACAGTCAACCTGTGGCTCTGATACCAATCTGTGACGCCCGATTCCGAAAATTGAACCAAGCTAACGCATATGTGTGCCCAGGATGTTCAACACACATACACGAGTGCAATCACAAAAGTGTATACAGAAAATTTCCACAGAACAAGATTAATTATCAAATATTTTATTACACAAACCATATTATCCTCGAATACAAGCTCTAATGAATATTAATGACAAGTTCAACTAATGCAGCGGAAATAAACTAATTAAGCAAACTAAGCAAAAGGGATAGCGCGGCTCCATGCAACACAACAGGCAAAGCTGACGGTAGACACGGCCTAGAACTCCGCATTATCGCCATTAAACTCACAATCTTGACCTGCAACTGTTTGGGGGGGGATTGCAAGAGTGAGTACGTGTCGTACTCAGCAAGTGTGGAAAGTATGACATGTGGCTTATTCAAATGACGAATGTAATAATGGCTAAGTGCTGAAAAGTACAGTAAAACATTTGAAAAGCATTATACTATGTCTATGTGAAACAATCCCATCATAACCATCATATTAACAAAATATAAACCATATCCAATTAGTGCCAACATCATCATTATCCATGTCCAGTTACCATAACTCAAATTCATATCCATAACCATAATCCATAAACCATCCATAACCATTACCATAACCATAATATCAACCATAACCATAACCATAACCATAACCATAACCATAGTCCAATTTCCCTCTAATCATGTAGGTCATCCAGGTGCTCGTAATCGGGAGCACGGCTATCATTATAGTTTTTAACACTCTGCAGAGGTTGTACCACTTTACCCACACGTTCGTGATTTCATCACCTTTCGATGACTAAGAAACCTCCATTATTCCATCTCACACTTCCGTAGGTGTGTGGCCAAGAGATCACAAAATAGCCTTTCAAAAGGGACTACTAGTATGTACGGGCCCACTAAGGTTTAACCGGCAGGCTTGAATCTCCATTCTCCCACCCACGGGCCCCCTCGTGTGTCATGCGGATCCCAGGGCAGTCCTCCTCGACTCCCATTCCCCGCGCCATCCAATGGTCCATACAATACTAGCAGCGCTCCTAATTATTCAGCTACGCCGCACCCATACTTGGCCTTGTGGTGGCACTGTTGACCTAGCATATTCTCGCATGAACCGTTCCTTAGATCTAAGGCAAGCAAACCACCATAACATCCAACCCATCCACATACCAGGCTTGCTTAGATCACCCATCGTATTGACCAGTTCACATTAACTATAATATCATTGATGCATAATTAAATGTGTAGTGTTGTTTGCCATCCCAATTAATTAAGCGAAGCAAAAAGGTAAAAACCCTTCCCGACTCTCTACCATATATTCCAGGTGACAAGGGTGGTTAAACAAATCTAGTAAACTTCCTACCATAAGATTCCCATCAAATGGACACAAGCATGCAGTTTGCAAACAAAACATTTATTTTAAAAACAGGATCAATATGCTTCAAGGACACTTGCCTTGCTCCGGCGGATAGGGTTGCTCAAGCGCTTCGAAATCTTGATTCTGAAAATCCTCGTACACGATCTCTTGAGCACTTCCCTCTACTCGTGATAACACATACAAGAATATACACAAATCAACATGATGCACACACATTAATCAACATGCGATGATATGCATGCATGCAAAGTTCAATAATTGATTAATTACGGTTGTTTATTAATTAGATGCAACTAGTTCATACGTATTCATATGAGTTTATGGGGGTTTTAACGGGAATTAATACTGCTGAAAATAAATTCATGGTGCAACTACGATTAAATTACGTCTATTAGATCTAATACGTCGCAAAAATTAGCATCGGAAACATGGCCTACCGTAGATGCGATGGCTTCGATGATTGCGGGATGGATGCAACGTGTAGACGAAGTAGATGCGCAAGGTCCTCCGGCAGCACGACGACGGCGACGCGATGGCGACGATCTCCGGCGGACGGCGGCACCCTCCTCTTTTTCTTCCTCTTCTTCCCCTCTTTTTTTCTTCCTTTTTTCCTTCTTGGCGGCTGCTCCTGGTGCCTTTTTTTCTAGCCGGCGGCTAGGGCTTCTTTTTTCCTAGCGGCGGCGGATTTTCTGGCGTCGAGAAACAACAAAGCGTTCGGGGCTTTTTATAGCCGGGCGGGGCACGCGCTAGGGCGAGCGGCAGCGGGTCAACGCGACGCGGGGTCAGACCGGGCGGCGCGTTGGGGCGCTGGCGCGGCAGGCGGGGCGTTGGCGCGCGGGATCAGGGTGAGGCACGCGCGGTGCGGGGCCCAGGGCGCGCGAGGGAGGCGGCATCGGGCGGGGCACGCGCGCTGGTCAGGCGGCGGGGTGAGTGGGGCCAGGCGGGTGGGGCCGGGGTATTCGGCGCGGACTGGGCGAGCGCTACGCGCGATGCGCGGGGTAAGGCGCGAGCGCGGCTCGCGGTGGGGCCGGCGTGGCAGGCGGGGCGTGCTGCGGGTCGGCGCGAGCGGATTGGCGCGTGGCGGCGAGGGGCCAAGGCGCGGGCGGATCGGGGCGGGAGAGCGGGAGTCACGCGCGGGAGCGAGGCGCGTCGGCCGGGAGGTGCGAGCGGGCTGCGGGGCGGGGGCCAGGCGCGGCCACGCGGCAGGCGTAAAACTGACTCGTCGAGGTCTGAGGTCGCGTGGGGGCGCTAGGCGCGCGGGATTCGCGCGCGTGAGGCGGCTGCGCGCGGTGCGTGCGCGGTCGGGCGCGTACGGCGCTGGGGGTCGGGGCGCTGCGGGCTGGGCCGGTTTGGCCTGGCCGGCAGTGGCCCCTTTTCTTTCCTTTTTTTCTTTTTTTTCTTTTTATATTATTATTATTATTATATATTTTATAATTTATATTTTATTTATTTTATTTATCTTATTCATTTTATTTATTTATTATTTTATATATATTTATATTTATTATTATATACTTTATTTATATATATTTCTTTTTATATATTATTATTATTATTTTATATTTATTCCCTAATACATGTTTTATTATTTTCTATTTCTACTTTTTGCTACACCATATATGTATGGTTTATCATTTTTCTTTTATTCTATTAATACTTAATGCATGAACATGTATGCAATGCATGATGCGAAAATTGAGGGTGTTACACCCTGGCTTCTCCTTCTTCTTTTAATGTCATCGTGGACAGAATGATGGAGTCTCCTCATTCCTAATAAAGGTAATGAGGTTGTCCACTTATGGGGGTGTCGCTTCGACCTTCAAGATATTCTTTTGATTCAACCCATGCTTGATCTAGGATCAAGAGGCTTCCTTGGGCATAATAACATGTGGAATCAACAATCAAACAAGAAACGCTTCATCCACGATGTTGCTTTGCCCAAAGTTGCATGGGCTTGGTCGAAGTCCAGGGTCCAACAAGTGATTGTGTAACCCTTGGATCTTGAATACTTTTCAAAGTATCTTGTCCTTCGCCAATTGATTATTGGGTATGTTGTTATTGATTTCTCCTTGGCCATGGACAAGATACATCAAGGTAGGTTTTTGAAGTTGAATATGATTGAATGCAAATTCCCATAACCTCCTTGCTTGTATTGATTCCGCTCTTGACCTCCTTGTTGGTGATGGCCTTTGTGGTTTTTGCTTGGAAATGAAGGATCATCATGGGTCTTAGGGAAATAAATCCCCAAGGGTCCTATGTTGACGTGGACATTCAAAAATTATGTGAGTATCCATGGCTTGGATCATCCAAACACTTCTCTATTAGCTTGATCTTCTTGCTCTTTCAAGAGGAGGTCTAGTTTCGTGGCTATCATGTCCACCTTGTCAAAAGTGTGCATGCCACACTATTGGAACTGGAGCATTCATTGATCCACCACTTGATGGTGACCATCTTCTCAATCAAATCTTCATCTTTCTCAAGATGAATGAGAAGAGGTCATCTCCAACTTCAGCATGAATTTGATCACAGATCGATGAAATCAAACCGTTGTAGGAGTGTTAAACGATGAGCTGGCCATCCATCAAACGGTGAAGGCAAACCAAGATATAATCTTGGAGCCTCCCCAAGCTTTGGGGATAGATAACTTTGGCTCCTGCTGGAAGCTGGAGAATCCTTCCCATAATGGGCAATGGTGTTGCCCAACTAGAAGAATTTGTTGAGGAACACCTTTATATGATTTTGCAGCTGAGCATTTGCATCCTTGTTGGCTTTGACATGAAATGGGCTAGCCAAACACTACTCTGTTTTCACACAACGGAGAAATTAAAGCAAGGGTAATCATGTCTAATAACTACTAGTACATATAGCTTAATCATAGGTGATAGCTATCCCTCATTTTCTTTGCCTTCCCCAATGACGGAGCCAGAAATGCTTGTTAGTATTTCTTAACACCACAGATCGTCTCCGGTGAGAGATGAGATTCACGTGCGCACGGAAGATACCATTTTTGCATTTCACCCAAGAGTATTCTTAGGTGTATCGTATTTATCCCAAAGGAAGGCAATGAAGTAAAGTAAATACTATTCTCATGGCCAATCTATAGGGTACTAAATAATTATTAGAGCAGGGGTAAGTTGATAAATAGGAGTAGTATGACACACACCTAAGCAATCTACTCTAAGTGATAAGGTTGTCCTAGTGAAGGTTAAATGACGAGAAAGAGCTACTCCTACTGTGCTCGAATTACTCATATACATAGCCTAATAATGTACACATGAATATGCTAATGTTGAATACTAGGGCTTAGTGATCTAGCACATCGGGCACAGGTTTATCCTTGACAACATCAGGAGGATTCCCGTCAAGAGCCTGTGGAGTAGACGAATGTTGGGGATTACAAAAGACGGACAGGATTGTCACCACCTGCTACCTACCCCTACAACCCGTGGGTCTACGAGACATCCAACGCTACTTAACTATCTAAGCAAAACGCTTACATGTTCAGTAAATACCTTAGAGGCTTGAATACAAGTACCTCTCTAAGGCAAAGACTAACCTAAACATTGTTGAACCAATGTTGGAACCAAGCTCTAACATATTTATATTAACATAATCAAGTTATTAGCTATTTATATTATATTGGTGGTGCATGATGTTTATGATAACATGATATGTGCATTATGACCAGATCATAGTAACATCTACACCTAGCACATACATGGACTCCACAATCAAACAAGAAATTATTTGCCCAAGTATATGAATAAAGAGAGACAAATAATAATATTATTATAAAGCATAAAGTCACAAAAGGAAATAAAGTACATGAGTCATACCTTTCCCAATTTGGACTTGGGACTAGAGGCTCCTCTCTACATCCTAACCTCCACTAAGGAACTAGGAGAACTTGTGTACACAAGAGAGAATGCTTGAGTGGTGTGTGAAAGGAAGTGAGTGATGAGAACATCACTCCTATGGATAAACATAACACTTCATTGAACATACAAGATGCAGTCATTAGAGTTCACACAAAACAATTAATTTTAGAGGTGAGCTCGTTCTTATATGTTTTTGAGAATAAATTGCTACATAATGATTTAATTATGATTAGGATCCATGAAGAGGTTCAAGGAGCACTTGGAGGAAGTCTTAGGGACGTGGAGGACCAAAGAATACGTTCAAAGAAGATGGAAACCGAGCCCAACTCAAAATTGTGTCCAACTCGGAGTCCAGGAGCAGTTCGCACTAAAACGGATGCCCATGATGCATACCGATCTCCATGTTGTACGTTCTACATATGCACGGAAAGGGGAGAGGATAACATTTCCAATTCTGCTAGTCCCGTGTGAAAATTCCTTCGAGCCAATGGGGATCGTCGAAACTAAATCGAGTTCAGAATCTGTCAGGGTGTTGCGCAACCGTATTGGGCCATTGGGCCTTGTATCAAGTCTAAGTCTATTATTTTCATACCTTAGGGTTCGGTCATGACCCCAACACCCCTTAGATGTCCTCCCACCTATATATACTCCATAGTAGCCGCCACAAACATTGGGGTTTTTCTTAGATTAATAATATCACTGTTCTACGGTTTGTGAGACCCTAATTTCGTGATTTTAGATCATGTCATATGCGTTCTTGGTCGTGTTCTCGGTTGCACTTGCAGGGATTAGCCTTCTTGGTGAGGTCAAGCGTGTGCAGTATGGTTGATAACCAAGGGAGCGGTGGTGTAGTGATTGTAGGGTATTTGAGTTGCTCGAGTGCTGCGGATCATCAACGTCGAGATCTCCATCAATCGACTTATCCTTACCTTTCGGAAGATCGGGCCTAAACTACTCATCAATTGATATTAGCGTACCAGGTTGCCCGTTAGGTAATTCATATATCCTTTCGATTAGTTTGTTTTTCATACCTAGAGACCATAGTTTAGTAGATCTATTCATCATCTTGTCCAAACCACTATTGAACCTTTGCAACTTTGTTATTCAGTTTGGTTTTGTTGATTTTGTGTCCGTAGTTGAGTCATACTACCGGTTTGGAAAGTGTTTTTGGTCTTAGTTTGAGTTTTGCAATGTGTTGGTTCATCCTTTTGAATCACGTCATCACGTACAGATTAGATTCATCTTTGTCCAGTTTGGTATTTTCATCATAGCTCACTCATACTAACTCGGATTTTGGTGTTCTTGTACTTTCTGGTAAGCCTAAGAAAATTCCTATGACTTTACTATTCATTAGATTCTCGGAAAATCGAGTTATCAAGGTCTAAATTGCATTATATCCCAATCTATTATTGACCAAGAATTTATGAATAGTCTGCATTTCGTGGGGCTTAGCTACTATTGTTCTGATCCAAAATAGGTATTTCATATACTTAAATTAGAAAGGAGGGATAGGTCTATAATCCTGAGGTTAAAAGTTTTTAGATTTGGGGCCTCTAATGCTGCTTATTATCCATGAAAGATTGAGCAGAAAATCTGTAACAGACCTACAAGATATCTTTGATTGTCTTGCATTGTGTTCTCTTTTGCAGCACTTTCTAGAAAAAAAATACAAAATAAAAAGGCAAGTGCAAAAAAAGATACAATAGCCGCAAAAAAAGAGAAAAAAAAAAAGCAAAAAACAAAAAACAGAAGTGATTGCATCTTTTGTGTCCTATAGTTTTGTTCCATGTCTTGCTAGCTTGAACTACTTGGAACACATTTAGGCCAGCAACTTTGACAAGTACTTTGGACACTTATTCAATTTTACTATCTGATTGCATTTTTGCTAATCCTTTCTACATATAAAGTTTCATCCAAGCTTCACTTTCTCTTGAGTAGAATGTGTACCTCTGCAATCACACCACGTTTCATTGGTTTTTTACTCCGGCCACCGTTTGCCACCTGTAGTGTCTGTAAGAACACTTGTAAGAGTGTGGTAAGACGCTTGAGAGTGTGTGATTCTACCTCCACTTTGCCATTATCCTTTGTAGTTGATAGGAATAACATAATTTTGTTGTCTTCTGTTTGCAACTAACAATGTCAGGACCAAATGATGACCACATTAGCACCGATGAAGAGTTACTTGGGACAACAACAACGGGGAATTATAGGAGCATCATTGTGCAGCGTGATTTGAGCTCCAAAGTGGAGGCCGATGACAAGCTACAACGACACAACCTCTTCCACATGTTTCTCAGCATCAAGGACTACCGTGTACACACGATAATTGATGGAGGCAGCTGCAACAACTTGATAAACAAAGACTTGGTCAAGAAACTCGGGTTGACAACTAGAGCACACCCTCATCCATACCCAAATTCAATGGTTCGACAACAACGGTAATGTTCAGGTAACAGAAACAGTGAGAGTACATCTTTCTATTGATTCTTACAATGACTTTGCTGGTTTTGATGTCGTACCTGTGGATGCTTGTTCTCTTTTGTTGGGTCGTCCTTGGGAATTTGATACAGATGCTATTGATCATGGTAGAAATAATAAATATACTTTCATTCATCAAGGAAAGAAAATTGTTTTCCTTCCTATGACTCCTGCTTAAATTATGCATTTTAAGAAAACTAAAACTCGTGATGAATCAGCCCATAATGCATCTGAACTTCCTGCTAAAAATGAGAACAAACATAACGAATATAACAATGCACTTGCTGAAGGTGACAATTCTTTGGATGTTCTGAATTTTTCAAGCGATCATGCTATTGTCAAGGAGCAAGTAGTGGAATCTTTTATTGATACACCATTGTCACATGTTGATTTTCTTTCTGATCCTTGCGCTAAGAAAGAATTGTGTGCAAATAATTCTATTATACATATGCAAAAACAAGTTATTGAACCTGATGATTCTGTTTTGGATTCACCTACTTGTGCTGAAATTAATAATTTGATTCACATTACCGCTGAAAATGATGAGCTAAAATTGTTGTCTTCTCTAAGTACTTTGGGTTATATTGAATTGGACATTCTGTGTGATCTAGATACTGCAGAGAGAAGAATATTTTTGAAAACTGAATTACCTTTATTTACAAGAAATAGTTTTCATGCTATAGGCAAATATGAACATAGTGGTATATTTATGGTGCATAAAGTTTACATATGTTCAAATAACAAAGCTCCTTTTGTGCTGCAACAACATGGTAAAGTAAATAGATGCACTAATGCTAACGCTAATAATGTCTTGGCAAATTTTTCTAGTATTTTTTCTTGCAGCAGGGACAACAAATAAAAGAAGAGCATTTTTTGCTGCGATTGTGCAATATGGACAGCGCTCATTCTTCTCCCAAAGCAAGCCTATTTGAAGAACATACGAGCAAGCCGAGGATGGCTTGTCATCAAGAAGGGGGGAATGATGAGATCATGCACATTATCATTGCACATACAAACATGGCACAAATATTATTTGTTTGGGATCCTGGCTCAAGTGAATGTGCTCGCTTATTTGATGGAGAACATGAAGATGGTGCACTATGTCGTCCACCACCATGGCCACTTCCTTTCATGCAAACAAGAGAATTTGATGGTGTTGCACTTTTGGACCCAAACATGTGAGAAGATGAACTTGAGTCGAGCACGACTCCGATTCAAGAAGGGGAGGATGATGAGGACATCACTCCTATGGACAAACACAACACTAAATTGAACATACAAGATTCAATCATTAGAGTTCACTGTTGACAGCTACTAACGTCATAGATCATCTCTCGAAAGAGATGAGGTACGCAAGCGCACGAAAACTATCGTGTAGCATTTTACCTAAGAGTATTCCCAAGGGTATCGTATTTATCCCAAAGGAAGGCAATGGAGCAAAGTAGACACTACTATTATCATCAAGCTATGGGGTACTAATCAACTATCAAGACAGGGGTAAGTTGATAGTATATGGGTAGTGTGACACACACCTAAGCATTCTATTCTAAGGGTAAATGGGTCCTAGTGGAGAGTAGACTAAAAGTTGGGGAGATTCTCCTACAATGCTTCTAATATACATATACATAGTCTAGGTTAGATACTAATGAGCATATCAATAGTGAATCCTTATGCTAAGTTGTTCAACATATTAGCCACGGGTTTACCTCTAGCAATACTAGGACGACTCCTGCCAAGAGCATGTGGCATAGCCGAACGTGGATGATTACAGAGTACAGATAGGGATGTCACCACCTACTGCCTACCTCTTCAATCCGTGGGTCTACGAGACATCCAATGCTACTTAACTATCCTAGCACCATGCTAGCATACTAAGTAAATACCTTAAGAGCCGCGGCACAAGCCGTCCCAAGGAAATGAACCATATCATTGTTGAACCAATGTTGAGACATAGCATAAATTATTCATATTAACATGATCATATCATAACTACTTAGACTATAGTGGGGATTTATAATGTTTATTATGATAGTATAATGATATTAAGGCATGATCATGAAAACTATTCCTACCACATACATGGAATCCACAATCAAATAAGAAATGCTTCATCCAAGTTTATGAATAAAAGAAGACTAAAGATAATATCTTTATTATGCATAAAGTCACAAATATAAGAAAAGATACATGAGCCATACCTTTCCCAACTTG
Source organism: Tuctoria greenei (assembly GCA_036927565.1). NCBI lineage: Eukaryota > Viridiplantae > Streptophyta > Magnoliopsida > Poales > Poaceae > Tuctoria > Tuctoria greenei. Next base: position 95,777,117 of record JAYESD010000005.1, read on the forward strand.
GACTTGGGACTAGAGGCTCTCCTCTTTATATCCTAACACTACTAAGGACTAAGAGAACTAATGTATACAATAGAATGATGCTCAAGTGGTATGTGTTGAAGTGAGGGGTGAGGGGTCCTATTTATAGCTTGGAGAAGGGTCAGTTCCCGCCACCAAAAGCACGCGAATCAGTCACCACTGACTTCTTCAAGCCGGGAGGAGCCAACACATGTCGTTTGACCGCATTTGGCACCAGGACCTAGTAGGTCAACTAGGGGGTCGGCCGACCTGGTCCTGGCTCCAAACGACCAGTTCTTCCTCCAGGTGACTGACAGGTGGGTCTCATTCCATGATATGGGTGCTACATCGTTGGATGGCCTCGGATACTTTTGTTTGTGGGCCATTTGCCACGTGTCAATGCTTGATTGGTTGGGATGATATTTTATAGGATTCATCCCATTGTTTCACTTCAATTCTGTATAAAATACATGCATGCGCCAATTTTCCATGTACAGGGGAAAATAGGTTAAATAGAAAGGTGATGTGTGCAAGAAATGATATTTCTTTCACATAATTAAGCGATATTGATGGGTGAAATTGGTATATAACAGCCGTAAACAAACTCCCTCAAGCTTATCCTTTGCTCGTCCCGAGCGAAGTCAAGACTTTAGGTTGATGATCAGGAGTTGCTACTATGTTCTACTTTTCAAAAGTACCATGTGCAAAACAAAATACTCTACCTAGTATTGCAAAAATTTGCATGGTACTTCACCCATCTTTCTCCTATTCATGGGTGGTTGAAAGATAGAACAGCAAAGGGAGCACACATACCCTATAAATCAAGTTCAACTCAAATTCCTGAGAGCTCAATTTAGATTTTAAGTACCTCAATTTGATTCTCTCGGTCTCTCCTTTTTGTATAGTGGAAATATTTTCTCACCAAGGCATTGTGCATACACTCATCCTACCACTAAATAAGGTTTTTATGTGGAGCTTGGTAGGGAATATAGTAGGCATATTTGCAACACATAATATTGCTAAGTCAAAAGAGCAAGCCTTAGGAAAAATCAATTCAAAACAATTTGATTCAAGACTTGTGCATGTGTGATGGAATGGAGGTGGATGTAGATATTTGAGATGACTCCTTTTTGTGTGGACTCTCCTATTTTGCAAGGATGAAACATGGCTACTTTTCTTTCTTTCTTCTCTTTTTCCCATGCTTATGATGTAAGCATGCACTTTATTTTTCTTTCTTTTCTTTGTAGCCATGTCTTCTACTCCCTTTTTATGCAATAAACTTGGAGAGAGTACTAAGCATAAAGGGTATGGAGTTTCTCTTTTTATTGTGGAATGATGGTATGATGGGATTTTGCTTACTTCTAGTGTAGAAGTATAGCATGTGCAAGTGAAGTCTTGAATTCAAAAAGTAATGAATAAAATCTCACATAGGTATATACTAGTTTGACAAAGCTCAATATGAAGACAAATAGCGTCTGCATAAGGTCTATCAATGTAATGTATCATATGGCTTTGGTAGGTATTTCCCATCAATTGAGAGTAACTTAAATCTTTTTAGAATTTCTCCAGAACTCTAAGTTTCACTTTCAGACTAGGAATAGCAGCCCTATCACTATATCATATTTCACAAGAACTTAGAATTGGATTAATCTTTTGCTACCCACAATTTCTAAATCAAGGCAAAATTAATTCTAGCCAATGAAAGCAATATTTTGGAGAGTAGTAAGTTGTAAACTAGGGACTTAGGAAAATTAAAATAGAGCAACTATTCATCATCTCATCTATTTGAATTCCAAACCATTCTTACCGCACATTTTTTATTTTATTTTGAAAGCAAATATAATCTACTTATTTTTAAGTTTTTTATATGCAAGACGGATGATGGGTGAATGGAAAATAAATATTCAAGGAGTGTGATACAAGTTACCTCAAGTGGGGGGTCCTCCCCCAAGCTCGTTATTGGTCAAGGTCCGCGCTAGGGGCTGAATCCCTAACGACGGATGTAGGCCATGAGGATGGCCTAACCTTGTTGCAGCATGGCTTTCACATTGGAGGGGTTAAGTGTCGATGTTGGGTTGTCTTCCATGGATTCCATGAGTATGGTTGAGGAGGGTGTTGTCGATGTTGCCTATCCACACCTCAAGGTTTCCATAGGTTGGATGTACCTTGTTATTTCTTGGCTAAGGTAATGATAACCCTTGGCTACAAAGGAATGACGTGCACTCAACATGGACCTGGGACTAGAGGCTCTCCTCTCTATAGTCTAACTCCACTAAGGACTAAGAGAACTAATGTATACAATAGAATGATTCTCACGTTGTGTGTGTTGAAGTGAGGGGTCCTATTTATAGCTTGGAGAAGGGTCAGTTCCCGCCACCAAAAGCGCGCGAGGTCAAGCGTGTGCGGCAGGTTGATAACCAATGGAGCAGTGGTGTAGTGATTGTAGGGGATGATCATGTTCTACTCGAGAGCCTCAGATCATCAACGTCGAGATCTTCGTCAATCGACTTATCCATTACCTTTCAGAAGATCGGCCCAAAACCTCTCATCAGTGAGGCCTCTCCCCCCTATTTATACACGGAGTAGAGGCAGTTCCCACCATCCAAAGCGCGCGAATCAGTCACCATCGTTGTCAGCTCACTGTGGAAAGTCGACACATGGAAGATGACTGTGTTTGTCGCTCTTACCAAGTCGGCTGAGCCCCCAGGTCAACCGACCTGGTCAGAGCACCATTGGCGATGTGCTTCGTCCAGGTGGCTGACGGGTGGGTCCTTTGACCATTTTGATGCGTGTTGACGACTGTTATATACAAATTTCACCCGTCATTATAACTCAATCATGTAAATGAAATACCATTTCTTGCACACACCACCATTCTATTTAACCTATTTCCACTTGTCTTTGGAAGAATAGTGCATGCCAACATTTTATGCAGGAAATGAGGTAAAAGAGGGGGAGCAATCCTATAAAATATCATCACAACCAATCAAGCGGCGACATGTGGCATCACATGTATCAAATGGCCCATAAACAGAAGTATCCAAGGCCATCCAACAGTGTACAATGGGACCCACGTGTAAGTGACCTGGAGAAAGCACAACATCAACGGTGCAATGACCAGGTCGACCGAACCACCTGTTCGGCTGACTTGTTCCTGGTGCCAAACGTGGTCAACTTCCACGTGGTGACACCCTATGGTGCCTTGATCACGATGAAGAGTGATCCACGCGCTTTTGGTGGCGAGAACCGACCCTTCTCCAGCTATAAATAGGATCCCCTATCCTGACTTCACATACACACCACTAGAGCATTCATTCTATTGTACCCACTATTCTCCATAGGTTTATAGGAGTTTAGGATGTAAAATAGAGAGCCTCTGATCCATAGTCCAAGTTAGGAAGGAGTTGAAGGAGTCTCTCTCTTCCCAAATCCAAAGGGAAAGGTATGGCTCATATATTCCTCTTTGTATTTGTGACTTTAGTCTTCTTTTATTCATATACTTGGATGAAGCATTTCTTGTTTGATTGTGGATTCCATGTATTTGGTAGGAGTGGTCTTTATGATTATGCCATAACAATATTAATCTATCATCATAAACACTATAAACCCCCACTATAGTCTAATTAGTTATGATATAATCATGTTAATATGAATAACTTATGCTATGTTTCAACATTGGTTCAATGATGTTTAGGTTATTCATTGCCTTAGGATGGCTTGTGCCATTGCTCCTAAGGTATTTACTTAATATGCTAGCATGGTGCTAGGATAGTTAAGTAGCGTTGGATGTCTCGTAGACCCACGGATTGAAGAGGTAGGCAGTAGGTGGTGATAGCCATATCTGTCCTTGTAATCCTCCATGTTCAGTTATGCCACGGGCTCTTTGCGGGAGTCATCCTAGTATTGCTTGGGGTAAACTCATGTCCGATGTGTTGAACAACTTAGCATATGAATTCACCATTGACATGTTCATTAGTGTCTAACCTAGACTATGTATATGTATACTAGAAGCATTGTAGGAGCAACTCCCTAACTCTTAGCCTAATCCCTGTTTGACCCATTTATCCCCCTTAGAATAGAATGCTCTTGTGTGTGTCACACTACCTCCACATATCTATTACACCTCCTTACTAGAACCTTACCTAGACAAATCTACCCTTTTCATTTGATAATTGATATGCTTCCACTTGTCCTTCCTTTGGGAAAATATACATGACACCCTTGGGAATACTCTTAAAGGGAAAATGCTACATCGATAGTTTCTGTTCGCTTGCGGATTTTTATTTGTGAAGTAAGAAATGTCAACAAAGCGCTACATTGTTGGATGCCCTCAGATACTCCTATAGGTGGGCCATTTGATCGATGTACTGCCTCATGTTGGTGTCTGATTGACTAGGAATGTATTCTTTAGGATTCCTCCCTTGATTTCACTTCAATTCTGTATAAAATACCTGCACGCACTATTTTCTCCAAGTACAAGTGGAACTAAGTTATTTCTAAAAGCAATGCGTGTAACAAATGTCTACTCCATCACATGATTGAGATATATTGACGATCAAAATTGGTACTTAACGACCGTCAACAGGGGTCACGAATAGCTCTGGTTCGAATTGTCTGCCTGTTTGATAGGTCGAAATGGATGCCCCGAACGAAAAAGAGTGAGGAATGGATGACACAGAATGGCTTGTAGATGGGTGGACTAGGGGGAACGGATCCCCCGACATCTCACATTATCCATATCTGAGTCCTAGCTCGGCGACTCCGTAGTGTCCTGATGAAAGGTTGGCTCATGGGCCACCCGGGTCCTTATGAGGACATGGGAGCTACAAGGATGTCCCCGGCGCGATTTATGGAACGCGAGCATCGCGCCTCAGTGAGGTCCGTCTCTAATGAATAGCAACGTCCCATTCTGCTCGACCCAAACAAACTAGCTCGATCGGGTTCCACTCGAATATACCCGTTAGATAACTCACCGAGCACAGGATTTTAGCCCTATCATAGGTAACTTCCCAGCCCGCTCACCCCTCCGAGCTATGAATGGCTTGTCAGTGGGGCGAAAATGAACTTATGAACATACTAACCCGACCATGCAAGAGTTTCGGGTCCGCCACATGATCTAAGGTAACGACGATCGGACCCTGCGCCCTGCCGAAAGTGACTCAGACCACTAGTGGTCAGGCATGTATGAGGAACCGGTACTAACACGTCTCATTGAACTCCTATTTTTCAAGGTCCCCGATGCGAATGCAACCACAAACTCCGACCAACTCCATGAATACTCGACCAAAGGCTCGGGAGCTACTGACGGGGTTCTCTACCTCGAGTATCAATGACTTGATACCCGATGACAGTTCGCGACCACTATATAGTGACGAACCGTATCTACCCTCTAGCGAGAGGAGGGGCCCACCGCCAATACCCTGGCCTACTGAGGTTGGGATACCTAGCCCTCCCGAGTCTCGACTTCTGAGGTCGGGTGAACGATTCCTCCCGGGCTAGAGCCAAGGAGATTCGGGCTGTTGGTAGCATTTAAGATGGATGGCGGTGCCGCTACTTCCACGAAGGAGATAACACGCGATGTGATTCTTTGCAGGATAACCTGACATCACCACGCATTATGTCCCATCTATTGAAGAGGAATGAGTGCACCGCACGTGTGACGCAGCCCAAACAATAAGGATGAGGTGAAAACAATGAAGCTTCTGTAGCAAGGGCAGCCCGAACGGCTTGATAAACGAACATTGTACTACCGCCTCATTATGAGAAGTCGGTTAGATATGCCCAACCTCAAACGCCTATGAAACAGGCCCGAAGACCACCTTCGAGTGGGGCGAATTAACTACGTACGAGATTTACATACGCATCTACATGTGCATTTCCTTACGCAATTACTTACACATTCCATTTCTTAGAGATGACTCGAGCAAGGCTCGCTTGTACCTTTTTTCTCTACGCCTTAGAGCTAACAAAGATCATGGTCCACTTGTGCTGGACGTAGGGCCCCTCGCCCGAATCAGGACAAATCAGCTGTCTTTGTATCTAGCCATTCGGAGACAAACGTGTAGCAATATGACTAGTAGTCGGTATTCAAAATGTCGACAAGGATATACCCAGATTCAGGCAACCCCAAGGCTAATAATCCTATGTACAACTTGTCTTTGTGAATTGTCTAAAGAATCGTGGAATTGGTTACAAGCGATACTCTTGGAGGTCCCTCCTCTTCCCTCCTTTTTATCATTTTCATTTTTTCTCTCATCCAGCCCTGAGGCTTCCCTTTTACAGTGCAAGGGAGCTCCCACAAGGCACATCAGTTGTAGATTATTGGAGGTGATCTGAACACCACCTTCGATGTCCCGCTCCTTTGGTCTTGTTAGCGCAACGAGGTGCTATATTGGCGCAAAATGATATCCCTAGCATCCCATTCTTAGAGGTGAGCGTGTCATGGTGGATCCCTCAACAGGGCAACCTGATTAGGCATGCCGCCTAACATGATCAGTAGGATACTCTATCTATGCACATCTTGGGCGCAATGGGAATGAATTGTCTTATCATTCGCCAAGCCAGTCACCCACTCTAGTTCCATCAGTCCTCCATTCGCCCAATAGAGCCAATACATGATTTTGAAGAGGCCCCGTCCTTAGACCATCCGCAGTGGCACGCTATAAAGCACACTGTATACACTGTATCACAGTGTAATTTAGAGTATGTACTGCAAAAGTAGAAGGAGAATAGTGTATAGAGTATGCTTTAGAGTACGCTGATGTGGATTGCCTTATCAGTTCGAAGGGGCACCCAACTCGGGTATCTCACCTCGATCGCTTAGGGCCAATAAAAGGTTGAGTACTCTTTGGGAGGCACGTGTCTAGCCCTACGTTGATGAGTGGCTTGATGCGATGGACAACATGGTGTTTGAGCATAGGCTGCACACCGAGGAGTTGTCCGAGGTTTACCTCTAGTGGTTCCTATCATGTACGCGTCCGTACGTGACGTACGCAAGTCGAGGGGGAATTCCACCACATTCTGTGCGCGACACATACCTGGTACATCGAGATCATGCAATGGTTGGAGTGGTAGGTCCTTTAATATTGTAATAGAAGTACTTACCATATGATTAAGTCACCTAACAATTTGAACTGTATAAACTTTGCTGGCCCACCAAGCTCAATACGAGTGCGAGTCTATGGCAGGTCGATTGAACGTGGATCTTCACTTATCGGAGTATGAGCAACTTCATGGTCATTAAGTAAATTTTGACCATCAATCTAACTCAAAATTATGGAGGATTGGATATTTCTTGGATGCATGCAATTTAAAAATAACGTAGTTCCACATGTCCTTGGATAATTTACGCATGCAGGTGATTTTACCCATGTGGCAAAGAAACAAAACTCCGACCAATTAGACATTACCACATCAACTCTTCCATATGCAGGTAGAAGCAATCTTAAGACTTCCAAACACCTTAGAAACGTCTTAGACATTTCTACAACAATTCAACTTCGTGACCCACAAGAAATCTAACCAAAACAAACTCAAAACTTTCCATAAACAAATCATAACCACCTCAGTCGCAGCCCGAGGCAAAAACCAGCCAGTTGGACCTTTTCGACCAATTTTTTACATCCACTTCTCTTTGTCACGCCTTAGAACCATGTTGCTACGTCCATGTACTCTTTGCACACGTGAAAACACCTTCCTACAACGTTCACAATACCTTTTTATGCATTGTTCTTGACCCAGACATGTTGTGTGACCTCCCGATCAACTTAGCCATAATTCCTCCCGAACTTGGTTGTTGAACCTCATCTTCTCTCTAAGACTAGTTCAATGGATCCCATCACCAACCATGTCTTGACCTCAAGCAAGACCTGCACATGAACAAACAACCAAATCCCCGCGAGCCCAAGTCTTCAACCTGACTCTCGTTAATCCGAAAAACACAACACCTTACATGAGGACCTCACATAAGCATGTTGAAAATCATAGCAAAATAATAACCACCATAATCAGACATAAAACAACAAAAATTTAAAAACATAATACTAAGCAAACATCCCATAAGCCAAGAAGCAAGTTTAAAACATTGCAAGTTAAACCAGATCCACCGCACAATTATTTCAGAAAATAAAATTATCGAATCGACCAAAAGCGGTGCTGCAATGTAAAGGCAAAAGATCAGATATTCCAATCCTAAATTCACCTGCAAATCACATGATTGAAAGTTTGGACAGTCCTTACCAAGTAAAGAGTAAATGTTACTTCCGAAATGCATTGAGAAAGTTCGGACAATCCAAAACCATCGAGGATAACATTACTCCTAAAAACATGTTTGTAAAGGTCGACCTGTTTCAACTCACGTGCATCTCACGTGTGTGAAAGTTCGAACAGTGCAAAACAGAATCCCACAAGTTCGGATACAATCCGAAGTGGGCTTTTCAGCAATATTCAAAACTATGCACGTGAACCCTCACTATTACTTAAATTGTCAATTTATTTAGCACACATAGATCTCACAATCTCTCTCTTGATGAATGCATTGGTAAATAATCCAAACATTGTCTCATTCATGTGGAAAGTTTTGAACAATTTTCTTCCCCTTTTGGAAATAAAAAATTCTCCCCCCCCCCCCCCCCCCCGAGAAGAACGTGTAAAAACTTGTGAATGTGCAACAATGTGTGACATACCCCCCCCCCCTTGACAATGTATTCAGCAAAGTTCAAAAGAGAAATCTTAATTATTATGAGCATATTATAACATATACATAAAAAAAATCTCGATCCAAGTCATACTATCAAGTAACTTACACTATCACATCAATGAGATACATAAAGTAGTGTAAGCCATGCTATAGATCAAGGGTAATTTTTCAATTTAAGCAAGTCATGATGTCACAAACTTAACTATTTCAAGATCTGAAAGCATGACACATGTTGATGCATTTTTTATTATTTTTTAAAGCAAAAATTCAGATCATACAATATTTGCAAGAGATTATATGCCGCATCAACCTTATTCTAACCAACCAAACCAAAAATATGTCATTTGACAATCAAAAGCTTTAAGACATGGTTTTAGTCATATACAACTTCTTCCAAGTTCATATCTAAGTGCAACGATAAGCCACCTCAGAAGAAGAAGGGCGATGCATGCATATTCTCTTGATTTTTTTCTCATTTTTTTGTTTGGCCATAAAAGCTCAACATGTGGATAATTGATTGATTATTTTTCATTATTAAAAGCACTTGTGAGCATGCAACAAGTTCAAAACAGCAAGAAAGTTCGATCATGACCAGGTTTAGTGTTATTAATTATTCCAATTACTAGTCATGGCAAAAACTACAAAATGTATACCACGAGTAATGTAGTATGAATTTTCAGCATATAAAAGAAATCACAAAGCCATATATGTATGAACCACTTATGCTCATATTATTTTTAACTTCAAATTCACACATAGATTCCCAAGTTTCAAAAACTCCCTCTCGATTTAAGTCATGAGGATGCATAACCCCTATTTCACTACGAATGAAACAAAAACGAGTGAAATCCAAGGGTTTTGTAAAAATGTCAGCCAATTGTTGTTCGACATCTACATGTTGAAGTGCAATGTTTCCTTTTTCAATATTATTATGGAGAAAGTGATACCTCATGTCAATGTGCTTTGTCCTAGAATGTTGCACGGGGTTTTCATCAATGCAAATGGCAATAGTGTTATCACAAAATAGTAAGACACTATCTAGATCAATCTCATAGTCCTTAAGTCTTTAAATAATCCAAAGAATTTGTGAGCAAGCCCTAGCAGCAGCTACATATTTAGATTCAGCCATGGATTGTGTAACTGAACTTTGTTTTCTATAGGACCAAACAACAAGTGAATTACCAAGAAAATGACAAGCATCCGAAGAACTTTTCCTATCAATCCTACAAACCCCAAAATCAGCATCCCAAAAAGCTTTCAAAGTAAAGGTTGAGGAAGAAGGAAGAAAAATGCCAAATTGTTGAGTTCCATTTAAGTACCTGAGAATTCTTTTGACGTCTTGACGATATGAAGCACGTGGGGAAGCTTGAAACATGCACAAATACATACGTTGAATTGTATGTTCGGTCTTGATGCCGTGAGGTACAAAAGTGACCCGATCATGCTTCTATATTCTTTTTGATCCAAGGATTTACCATCTTCATCAAGTTCAAGTGTCGTTGTTGTTCCCATTGGTGTTCGAAGAGCCTTGCTTTTGTCCATGTTGAAGCACTTAAGAAGGTATTTCGTATACTTTGTTTCATGCACAAAAGTACCCTCCATGGTTTGATTAATTTGCAGCCTCAAAATGTATGTGAGTTCTCCCATCACACTCATCTCAAATTCTGAACTCATCACAGCTGAAAACTTGGACACAAGATCATGAGAAGCACAACCAAAGATAATATCATCCACATATACTTGAACGAGTAGTGAGTCATTGTTATGCTTAAGCACAAAAAGAGTTTTATCAACCTTGCCCATGGTAAACTCCTTTTCAACTAAGAATATTTTTAACCTATCATATCATGCTCTAGGGGCTTGTTTGAGACTGTACAAGGCTTTGGACAGTTTGTAAATATGATTTGGAAAATCTGGATTTTCAAAACGCTGCAGTTGCTTGACATAAACCTCCACATCTATGTAGCCATTAAAAAATCACTTTTAAATCCATTTGATATAACTTGAAACCTTTAGATGCAGCAAATTCTAACAAAATTCTAATGGCTTCTAATCTAGCAACAGGAGCAAAAGTTTCATCAAAATCTAGGCCTTCGCCTTGTGTAAACCTTGAGAAACCAACCTAGCCTTATTCCTAATCACAACCTCATCCTCACTTTTTTTATTTTCAAAGACTCATTTAGTTCCAATTAAATTGTGACCTTGAGGTGGAGGTACAAGATTCCAAACATTATTTCTTTCAAAATTTTCTAACTCTTCTTGCATGGCAATAATCCAAGATTCATTAGTGAGTGCGTGTGATATATCTTTGGGTTCAAAAGAAGCAACAAAAGCAAAATGAGAATGAGAGTTTGGATCGCAAAACCTTGACCGTGTGACTCGTTTGTGCAAGCTTCCAATGATTTTGTTGTGGAAGATGACTTTTGAGAATGCGGAGGGGAGTAGACACTTCACAAGCTTCTTCTTCTTCATATTCATCATGGATCGAAGACCTTGTGGCTTGAGGATGATCTGTACCAGCTGCAGTAGTTGTTGGTGCTGGTTGTGGTGTAAAAACAGCAGTGGGATCAACGTCATTTTCTTCTGAATTTTCGGGAAGTAGCACAACTTCTTCGTCTTCTTCACTGAAAATACTCTCTCCGTGCAGATATGGATCTGGACTTGCAATATTGGAGCTAGTACCTAGGCTAGCTTCATCAAAAGAAACCCCACAAGTCTCTACAATTTTGTTAGTGTCAAGTAAAAGAACATGGTAGCCTCTAGTATGAGATGGATAACCAAGAAACATGCCATCAACAGATCTAGTTTCAAATTTATCACGATTACCATGTTTCTTAACAAAGCATTTGCAACCAAAGACCCTAAAGTGTGTGACACTAAGCCTATGTCCCAACCGAAGCTCATATGGTGTTTTTCCAAGCTTAGCACGCAAGAAAACATGATTTGAGACATAACAAGCGGTTGCAATTGCATCAGCCCAAAATTTCGTAGGAGTTTGATATTCATCAAGCATAGTCCTAGCCATCTCAACTAAGGTTCCCTTCTTTCTCTCTACAACACCATTTTGTTGAGGTACATAGGGTGAAGCAAATTTATGATCCATTCCATTTTCAGCACAAAAGTGATCAAACGATTGATTTTTAAATTCAGTTCTGTTATTACTTCTAATTGCTTTTAAAGGTCCTTGGTGATCAATTAATAATCTAAGAAATAAAGTTCTAAAGTGACTAAAAGCTTCATTCTTGCCATAAAGTAAACCCAAGAGTATCTAGAATAATCATCAACAATTTACAAGAACATACCATTTACCTCCAAAAGATTGAACACATGAAGGACCTATGGTGTCAAAGTGCAAAATTTGTCTCGATTCAGTTGTCATGGTCATTGTGAGAGGATCATGTGAACATGCAACCATCTTAGCATGTGTACAAGAAGAGCACACAATTTCTTTGTTCCCTTTAGGATTAGGCAGCCCATGTATGCAATCAAGAGCACTAACACGCGTGAGATGATCAAAGCATACGTGACCAAGTCTACAATGTCAAAAATATAAGTCTTTCGAATCATTAGCAACTAGATACTTATGCTTAGAGGATGACATATAAAAATCCACTTTAAAATCTCTTCCAAATCGAGACATGTTAAAGATAAGCTCACTATTTGAATCTACAACCTTGCAGTAATTTTCAGTGAAGTTAACTTCTAGATTTGCATCCAGTAACTTCTAGGCATGTAACGATGTAAAATAAATGCAAGAGACTTGTTGGGATTATTACGTGATATTATGTCAAGTTCATGAGTTTTTAACTTAAAATATAGCACATCTATTGTAAGTGTACTCATGACAGTAGATTCACGGATAGATGTGACTTCCATCTCCCAAATTGACATGTCTAATGAACTTAACAATTGCCTAGCAATTTCAGCATCTGGAAATTTAACATCGGCGCTAAGCAAGTTGCTAAGAATTTTATGAAAGCGAGCAAAGAGATCATCAATTGACTCACCGGGTTGCATCTCAAAACGCAGGTAATCCTTCTTGAGCATATCTTGACATACCTATTTGATCGTGTTGGATCCTTCGTTGTAGTCACATAAAGCATTCCACACATCATATGCAGATTGGAGGTGTGCAACACGATCGTAGTTGCTTTAGTTCAATCCTTGTATAATCAGGTTGCGCGCCTTGTTGTTGTTGTCAACATTAGTTGTAACGTAATCGTTTGATGGCATGATGAGGTGCTTAAAGACCTTTTCTCATATGGCAAAGCCTTGCGCCTGTATGTAAGCCTCAATGCAAGCCTTCCAAACCTGAAAATTAATGCTATTGAACACACAGGGTTATGCAGAGTATTTCTCCATGATGATTAGTAAAACACGTGCAAATCAAAGAGATTAGAGCATCATGGCTCTGATACCAATTGTAGGATCGAAGAGCACATGAAAAGCAACCAGAGGGGGTGAATGGTAGATTTAAAACTTTTGAGTAGAAGCTAAGAAAACCCCTCAGTAGAAAATCAATATGTTAAGAAACCATGTGTGTAACCTGTTTTCAACATGTAAACCATAACAAAACAATTGTAGATTCTATAGAATAAGTCACGAAACTAGTGCAACAAGAATCATGTGAAAACACTAAGTAGAACTTGAGATATGATCAAAAGACTAGACGAAGGTCAATCTATTCTACCCAATTTAAAAACAGATCAGCAATGCTGCAAAAAAACTCATGTACACCAAAAACCACAAACCCAATGACCGTAGGATTTTTACATATGATAGAAAATCAAGTTGTTAAGACAAACAAAAAGAATCACGTCAATTGGATTTATAAAACGCGAGTTATGATCGAAATACCAAAACAACGTCGGTCTGTCCAGAAACTCGACGACAAAAACTTATCTGAAACAAGTTAGACGAACAAGGAACAAAAGTTCCTCTAAAACTACAATATTTATTCAATAGAACACAAGAGGAACACTACAAAATTGTCTCACCACGATCTCTGACTTCCTTTGCTCATATAACCAGCCATAAGGCCAACCCAATCATAATTAGGACTCTAATCCTACTCAGTTTCAGTCGAAACTTTTCATAACTGCTCAAGACTCTTCCATACGCAGATACAAACAATCTTAAGACTTCCAAACATTCCTAAAACAACTCAACTTCGTGATCCGCATAAAATCTAACCAAAACAAACGCAAAACTTTCCATAAACGAACCATAACCACCTCAGCCACAGCTTGAGGCATAAACTACCTGGTTGGACCTTTCAGGCCAATTCTTAACGTTCACTTCTCTTCATCACGCTTTGGAACCATGTTGTCACATACATGCACTCTTTGCACACGTGCAAACACCTTCAACAATGTCTATGATACCTTCATATGCATTGTTCTTGAACCAAACATGTGTGTCATCTCCCGATCAAGTCAGCCATAATTCCTCCCGAACTTGGTTGTTGAACCTCATCTTCTCCCTAAGACTAGTTCAATGGATCCCATCACCATCCATGTCTTCACCTCAAGGAACACCTGCGCATGAACAAACAACCAAATCTTCGCGAGCCCAAGTCCTCGACTTGACTCCCGTTAGTCCGAAAAACACAACACCTTACGTGAGCACCTCACATAAACATCTTGCAGACCATTGCAAAATAATAACCACCATAATTAGCCATAACACATCAAAAGCTTAGTAAGAGAACACTAAGCAAATATCCCATAAGACAAAAAACAAGTTTGAAACATTGCAAGTTAAAACAGATCCGCCGCACAATTATTTTAGCATAAAAAATTATTGATTTGACAAAAAGCAGCGATGCAATGTAAATGCAAAAGATCAGAAATTCCAATCCCAAATTCACATGCAAAATACGTGACCGAAAGTCCGGACAGTTCTAACCGAGTAAAGAGTAAATGTTACTCCCGAAATGCGTTGAGAAAGTTTGGACAGTCCAAAACCATTGAGGGTAATGTTACTCCTAAAAACACGTTTGTAAAAATCGATATGTGTCGACTCACATGCATCTCACGTGTGTGAAAGTTCGGATAGTGCAAAACGGGTTCTCGCAAGTTCGAACAATCTGAAGTAGGCTTTTCAGTAATATTCAAAACTTTGCGTGTGAACTCTCACTTTTATTTAAATTGTCAATGTATTCAACACACATATATCTCATAGAAACGTACTTCTTTTCTAGTCTAACTCCCACGAGGTTTAGGCTTATGCTTTTGCAGTCGATGCTCATTTGTGGCACACCACCCCATTGCTATAATTCTCTTCGTGGAGATATGTATATAGTATGTTGTACCTTAATCATAAGAACAGTTACTCCCTTCATTCCACCATCTAATATTATTCGTGCACTTGAAGATTTACCATGTATTGAACCTAAAGTGCATTAGTGAAGCATTTTTTGGTGTCATTGCTAGGGATGTTTTATTACTGCAGCTTAACAAGTGTCAACGTGGGCCGACTGTGAGTGGAGTGTTCCATGACTACGTGGGCACCCGACGAGTTGAACAGAATGTCGCGGGCATCGACACCGGTGCAAACCGCGGTACATCGACTGGACCGACACCGCCACTCCCAACACGGGGATATACTACTCCACCGGAGGAGCAGGATCGTCACAGGCGAGCAATCCCTTTACTGCTAGTAAGTTTGAGTTGCCTCGTTTTAATTCATCCCGATTTCAAAATATTATTACATTTCATAATAGCTTCGGCAGTTCAGCGCCGATGTCCGACTACGGCTTCGATGCAAGTGATCTCTTGAGCGATGACATCGCTTAATGCCAAGGAGATCTTCAGTGTATCTCAGATCCGCGACAGCACATGAGGACTGTCGAGTGAAGACCCGTTCTTTAGCACTCAGTCACCGTTGTCGAGGATCACGTACTATCACGGAGTAGGGGTAGGTGCAAGAGAGCACAACAAGGTGAAGTGAAGGAGTAATTGTACCATATAACATACTGTTTTTATGATATAATATTTCATAGTTCATATCTTTTTTCTTATTTTGTTATCATATAATATTTAAATTTTAATTGTTTTATATTGCTTAACAATCATAAAATAAAAAAAATGAGATGGTCTGCCCGGTCGGTGGACGGACCATTCCTTTGGTGGATGATCTGCGGTCAGACAGATCATTCGCCGATGGACCTCTGACTAAATTGTGTGGTGGCAATTTTGCAAGGAACCCTACCAAAGATTGGTCCGCCCCACCACCGGTCATACCATTGAAATTTCAAATGATCCGCCTCACCACGGGGCGGGATCATTTGGTTCATGTGGTGGAGGCACGAGGATCTATTTGTCATTTTTTGAAACTGGTACATTATTTTGTAAATTTTGATTAAAATGATATTATTTTTGAAAAGAAAAACAGTGAGTGCATCTATGCACGCATGTTCCTTGTGTATTTATGTCTGCAGTATGCTGAATTGTGGTCTTGGCAAGGAGTCACCGGACATTCCATAAGACCACAATAATGCGTAAAATGAAACCACAACATAAGCACCAAGCAAGGTGATTGGACGGCAAATGAATTAGAACCTCCACACATCTATCGTACAATACGACATGATCATGTGGGTACGACAGATATATTAACCATAAAAAGCTATGCTAGCATTTTTCTCAAAGTAATGCGGAAATAGATGGCGAAAACATGTGTTAATTATTTTGTAAGAAGCCTTATTAAACAACCTGGATTATGCTTTAACTGAATTAAGCAGGCAACCAGAAATAGTAATTAAGTAAAACAATGCTAGACCAAGATGCACAAAGCACATTTTGTTCAACTGATAAAACTAACATCATATAGCTGAGGGGACATGTAGCTTTAACATCATACATTGAATGAGACAAGCCTGCAAACTTGAAAACTGTTTGTGCAGATTTCAAGCCACGCAACGTCAATAATAGAACGAAAAAGTTAAATGCTTCACTGAAAACACAATGATGGTTCATACGTTAAACGAGATAACCTGCAAGCTGCAGTGCTACATCTAGAATAAATAGAATTAAGCAAGGCACTAGCTAAGACAAAATGATTAAAGTAACACTAATTCCGAACAAACAGAGCAACATATTAATACTTGATAACCATGTCCACATTCGCTTCGAATGTCCATAACCGCTAAACAATGGTTAAACTTGGGCTCCAACTATGGTTCAGGTGCGTGAAAACAATTATTGCTTCAGTTGACTGACCAGGTAAAACTCATCTTCAACATCCATACGGGTGACGTATTCTCTCCCTGTTTTCGCTCACAAACGCGCCACCCTATTATTTACTGCCTTCCATTTTTTCCCTAAACATTACAAGACACTCCGACAGCATCCCGTGTTCAAACTGGGTGGAAAGAAGAGTGGTGAGGAAAGGGAAATGCATTTGTTTCGGTCATCTCGGCTGAATGCCTCCCCTCACTCTCAATCTCTCCCTGGCGAACTCGCCGGAGACGGGCACTCGCCGGTGCCGTGGGGCCGCCGCCCTGAACCCCTGCGCCTCGTCCTGGGGCCTGGCTGGGGCCGGTTTTGCTGGAGGCTCCTCTCTGTCTGCACCGTTTTCTCCATCCTGGGCAACGCCCTCGATCGTGCTGCTCCAGCCAAACTCCACCATGCGCTGCTGGTAGCACTTCATCGCCACCACCAACATGAACACTGCACAAACAAAATTGACGGAAGATGGTTAGAATTGCTGCGCCCAGAGTAAAAGTCATCTTCGTGTGGAATAGTACTAGCACCTCATATGTGTATACAGCTATATACTTTGAAATATGATTTAGCCATTTCCTTTGAAGATTTCGCAAAGAGGGATTCGAATCAAAAACTCTATTTTACCTTTTTTTGTCCATAAATTTGGAATACAGGATAAAACACATGCAGCGGAAACTGTACAGTGCGCTTGCAAGAAATTTTCATGCAAGATTAGTGCCAGGTAAAAGGTGATTACCGGCCCAGACACGGGCAACCGTGGAGGAGACGTTCCAGACAAGGGTGAAGACAGCCGCCACAACCGCCTTCTTGTGGGAGCAAGACTCCCATGCATCCCTAAACCTCTCCAGCCAAAATCTGCCTGCGTGCCATAGAAATGAAGCAAGCAATCTTCAGAAAAAGTACTACACAACAAATGATAAAGCTGCGGTCACTCTTTTCCTTTTTCGTTTCTCTTGGGGAAACTTGGGACCCAGTCATTATAGTGGTCTGTCCACCCTTCATGCACATATTCAAATTTTATCATCTTAATCATGTCCAACTGATTCCTGGTTGCTTACAGCCTGATTTGTCGGATCCCTGGAGTGGTTTACCCATCTGATGGAGCTAGACAATATGATCACGGACGAGTAAAAGTAGGGTCTAGTTAAGCATCGTGAGTTAATCATGTTTTCCAGAAGATAAGGTAGGAGAGTCCAAATCAGAAAAGTGTTAGAATTTGAGTCTAAATGTTAGAATCCTTAATAGATTTGGGGCTATTTTGGGTTTGTAGAAGACACTACTTGTCTTTGAGATCCCATGAAAAAAATCAAACAATTAGAAGAGAAAATTTGCGTTTAATTCTCGTCGGAATTCTAACAAATAGTATCAAGAGCTAGGGTTTTAGATCTGCCCCGGGAGGACGTGCACCTGGGGTGGTCAATCCAGCGAGGGCGCGGTCGCGGTTGAGGTCCGACTCTGGTGACGCCTGAAGCGCAAGCGAGTTGCATCGTGAGCGAGTAGCGTGGTGCAGAGACGTGCGGGTTGCACAGGATGTGGGCGCCGTCGATCGAGGCTTGAGGAGGACGGGATCCAGAGGATCCGGCAGGGAGACGTCGATGCTGACCGAATCGGACAGCAGATCGACGTGTTCGAGCAGATAGAGGCGGATGAAGGCATGAATCGCTCGGGATCGACGGCTTGGGGAATCCAGCACGGATTGGGAACGTATCAAGGTGGTGTTGGAAATCCGGTGTTCAGGACACCTTAATCCTCTCCAGTCATGGGTACAGAAGTATGCTCGGGTGCTTGATCAGACATTGATCAACACAGCAGGGACTTGCTGTCCAAACAGAGATAAGGGGAGAAGGCCCTGATTGGAGAGAGCAGAGGGGTGAGATGATCGTGTTGCACTCCTGTCCCGGTCGCCGAACAGAACAGAGAAAGAGAACAGGTTCTGCACCCTGTCTGGAACAGCCACGTGAAGGTCAGGGGAGGCTTGGAGGTGCTCCACGTGATGGGCAGATCACAAGACAAAGGAGAGAGCTGGAGGCAGGATAAGTTCAGGCAGGAACAAGTATTCGGTGAGATTTTCTATTTAATTGATGGGGTACCGTACAGGGGAGCTGGAGCTTCTTTTTATAAGCCCCAGTTAAAAGAGTCCTAAGTTTACACTTTAGTACTTAAAGTAAACTAATCTAACTCTTATTCTATCTATAAGGAAAGTCTGAATCTTTTGGACAGGTGCTGCCGCACAGCAGCAGAGTCCAATCTGGACTCTTCATCCTCTCACGCTCCTGCCTCTGGAACCTTCCTTTTTTATCTCCAAGGGAATTGGATCCCTCTGGGCAGGTGCAACCGCACCATCTGATAGAGTCCTAATCAGACTATACAGGTGCCTTGGTGCCCATGCTAGTAGAGGAGAAATCCAAGATGGACTCCTCTGCTTGTTGCACCATGAGCCCAGCAAGGAATCATCTGAGATTCTTCTTCTGATCCTGATGTTGGCGCACGTTCAAGATCTCAATCTTTTTCCCATCTCGATGAACTTCTATATTCCAAACATCTTGATCAAGACGCCCGTCTCCACCTTGTTGATAGCCATTACTCTCGACCACCAACACTTCCTTATGCTTCATCATCTCACCGTGCCACTTCCCATCCTCTCCATTGGACTTGATCTCCATGAACGATGTAGGCTCCTCCGTCATGATGAACTTGAGCTCACCCTCCTCTAGACTTCGTGGAGCGTGCCCTGGAGAGGTGACAGACGCATCCCCGTCGTGGTAGGCATCGAGGTAGCTATCAACTCCTACGCCCTGTACAGGGCATCCTGACCCCTACTGGATTGTTCTGGTGCCTAGGACAGCAGTTCCAGCACTAAGAACAGATAGTCCAACATCTGCTAGACCTGTGGAGTCGACGTAGAACATGCTGAAGTCTTCGCTTGTTGCTCCTTAACTCCAATCCCACTTGGCCACCTCATTGAACACCACATCACGCATGATGTGGACACGCCGATTCACCGGATTGTACATCCGGTACGCTTCTATACCTGTAGCATATCCAATGAACACCATTGGCGTCTTTTTCACGTACCCCATGCACTCGAAGGTTTTGAGGTAGTTAGCGATTGGTTGTTGCCCGTGCCAAGCTTCGTAAGGTGTCTTTTTGTCGGGACTATGCGTTGAGGATCGATTTAGGATGTGAACAGCCGTCATGACTGCTTCACCCTAAAACATTCCGGGTTACCCCTTAGCCTTCAACAAGCTTTGTGTCATGTCGACCACCGCCTGGTTGCAGCGCTCTACAACCCCACTATGCTGCAACGTGTAGGGACTTGAGAGCTGGTGTCGTACTCCGTGCCGAGCGCAGTACTCGCTGAACTCCTGTGAGGTGAACTCCTCCCCGCGATCAGTATGGAGTAGCTTCAGTCTCCTACATGACTGTGATTCAGCTGTAGCTCGGAACTGCTGAATCAAGTTCGGCACTTGTTCCTTGCTTGCTAGAAGATAGAGCCACATGTAGCGGGTCCTATCATCCACCAGCAACAAGAACATATTGTTTCCACCTGGAGTCAGGCCCACTGATGTCGTTGTGGACGAGGTCGAGCGCGCCGTGCAACATCACCGTGTTGCGTGGTCAGACAAACTGATGGCATGATGTTGAGCCTGACGGAGTACAACTTGCTATTGCCGCGCTGTACTCGTGTGAGGAGATGATTCTCATCCCGTATCTGCATCACTCCTCCATGTACTGTGATGTTGTAGGTGTACTCATCCAGCCTGCTAACGCTGATGATGTTGGTGGTGAGGCGTGGGATGTAGTAGACGTCGGTGAGCCTTTTGTGTTCACCCGTCTTGGCGGCGAAGATGATCCTACTCTTTCCCTGGATCCGCACGATCGAGTTGTCGTCGAACTTGATCGTCCTGACGACGTTCTCATCGAGCTCGGAGAAGATGGTGCGGGAGCCCATTATGTGGTTAGTCGTGCCCGTGTCGAGGTACCATGTGTCGTTGTCGGAGTCGTCGTCATTGTCGCGATGCGCAAAGACACGCCCCTCCATTATCTCTAGTGGACACATGGGACGCTCCTGTACAGGCTCTACCTGTACTGAGGTTGCCCTTGTCATGAACAAGGCGTCGTCCTCTTCTGCCTCCGTCATGTGAGTCTGTTGTTGCAGCTCCTTCTGTTTCGACTTCGATCGACACTCCATGACCAATTGACCCTTCTTCCCGCACTTCCTGCATTGTTCTCGAGGAATGTCCTTCCCGGAACCCTTATTGTTCTTCTTTGGTGTGCCCTTCCTGCTGCCCTTCTTTGAAGACTCGGCAGCTTGCTCCTCCTCCAACTGCTCCTTCCACTCCTCCCGAGTGAGGTACAGCTAGCCGTCATGAACTCCTCCACTTCGCTACGTCGTGTCGAAGGCATTTTTGGCAATCCTGAGTCATCCCGTCACATCCGACAATGTGAGGGTCGACATGTCCAACAAAGTCGTGATCGTCACCACGATCTGTTCGAAGCATTCTGGAATGCTTCGTAAGAGCTTCTGCATAACCACCAACTCCTCCAGCGGCTCCCTGAGCGAGGCAAGGCAAGCCACCATGCCACTCAGTCAGAGGGAGAAGACCTCGATCCCCTCACCATGCTTGAAGGTGGCGGCCTCGAACTCACGCCAGAGTTGCTGCGCCTTCGTCTTATTCACGCGGTCGGCCCAGACCCACATGAGGACGATCGTTTCCCATGCCTTCTTTGCCGTCTTCTTCTCCCCAATCGTCGTGATTATCTCCGGCGGGACAGCACTGACGAGGATGTCCAGCGTCATCATGTCCTCCTGCTCGGTTGCGTTGCCTTCCTCCACTGCCTGCCACAGCAAGCGCGCCTTCAGGTTGATCTTCATCATGACATCCCACTCCACGTTGTTGGTCTTGGTGAGTATTGGGAACCCGGTTCCCGTGTTCACCTCACGAACTGTCGGTTGGGTTGTCGTATTGATATTGCCTCCTGTGACGCTGCCCTTGCTTGGAGGGGTCTAATCTTCCGTCGTCATAGTGTTGAATTTAACCCAAGGACAAATTCGGCTCTGATGTCACGATTGTTGGAAATCCGGTGTTCAGGACACGTCTTGGGTACAGAAGTATGCTCGGGTGCTTGATCAGACCTTGATCAACACAATAGGGACTTGTTGTCCAAACGGAGAGAAGGGGGGAAGGCCCTGATTGGTGAGAGCAGAGGGGTGAGATGATAGTGTTGTAGTCCGTGTTTTGGTCACCGAACAAACCAGAGAAAGAGAACAGGTTCTGCACCCTATCTGGAACAGCCCACGTGAAGGTCAGGGGAGGCTTGGAGGTCCTCCACGTGATGGGAAGATCACAAGACAAAGTAGAGAGCTGGCAGCAGGATAAGTTCAGGCAAAACAAAAGACAATTACAAAGCTAGACTAGATTTGGCAGACATTTGTCACCGTCCAACTCTTGGAATCTTAAAAGTGGTGGAAAGTCACGTGCTTCTTTCTGTCTTCGATCTAAAGAAAAGAAAGAAGTCATGAAATGGATAGAAACTTTGAAATTCCCAGATGATTACGCAGCTAGCTTGAAACGAGTCGTGAATGTGAACACAGGAAATCTCACTGGGTTGAAGAGTCATGATTATCACATTAAAATGGAAAGACTCTAACATGTTATGTTTCGAGACAATCTAGATGATGCAGTGTGGAAGGTTTTAGCCAAGCTCAGCTATTTCTATAGACAGCTTTGTGCTAAAGAAATCAAGATAGGGATGATGGATAAGTTAGAGAAGGATATACCCATACTTTTATGTAAGATGGAAATTTTTTTTTCACCGAGTTTCTTCAATCCAATGCAATATCTGCTTATCCATCTTCCTTTCGAAGCTAAAGTTGGCGGGCCTGTGAATACAGGTGGATGTATCACATTGAAAGAGCGTTACGATATCTTAAACCAAGGGTTGGCAACAGGGCAAGGGTGGAAGGGTGCATCGCTGAGGAAGTAGGATACTTTTCAAGTGTCTATTTTGCAGAAGAAAACAATATCAATAATTCGGCGATGTGGTGCAATGTGGACGAAGCACCCCCTTTAAGTGACCTCTCCATTTCTCAAACGAGAGGTAATACTGTTGGTAGCTACACGACGTACGTGCTATTTGAACGTGACAGGACTGTTGCTTTACTCTACATGTACGCAAATATAGAAGGCATACAGGAATACTTCGAGTAAGTGTTTGTCCTACATTTATGTTAATCGACATATTTTGCTACACATGTATTATAAAAGATGTTTTTTTTCACGTTTAGCGAGTTCCACAGACAATGTTGGCAACATAGACATCAACCTACGGTCAAACAAGTAGAAGGGATGCAAAAAAGAAGGAATAAATGGAGGGCCGAGTTTCCTATCCTTGTTTCAAGATTATGTAATACTCTCTCGTCTTCTATATATTATAAGTTACTATTATTAAAGAAGAGTTATTTTAACTTATGATCATTTATGACAGTGTCGGACTCACAATGTATATGAAGATTTGCGGCAGCTATCTTATAGATTGGTGAATGTTAGAACTTATGGTCAATATGACGTAAATGGCTTTCGATTCTGTACAACTCATTTTGAAGCTCTTCATCCTCTCGCAGCAACATCAAATTTTGGTGTTGTGACGAGAGCAATTGACACTTAAGGGAATTTAACCGATTATTATGGGATCATTAACAAAATCCTTGAATTTACTTTTACTGGAAATAAGACCCTTCGAGTTGTCTTCTTTGACTGTGACCGGTTTGATCGCACTCATGTAACTCGAGAAAACCAATTTGGAATGGTGGAAGTGAAACATAAGGACTGACTACGAGGTTACGATACATTTGTTCTTGCACATCAAGTAGAACAAGTGTATTATCTATCTTATCCATGCACGAAGCTCAGTGCTTGGTGTGTGGTATATAAGGTGAATCCTCATGAGCGGTTATATACTCCTGGGGATGAAGGTTACCATGATAGTGAAGACGTTGAAGAAGTGTACCAAAAAGAAGAGTTGCCAGATACTTTTATCGTCGAGCTTGGTGCAGGACTCGATCAATTAGTTGGAGATGTTAAAGATGTAGGGCCAGATGACATGCGAAAACGGAAATTAGAACAGACCACGATGGAAGATAGTTGGGCTGGTTTAAGGAGTAGGGCACATGATAATGATGTTGATGAATTTTGAATGTGATTACAAGTAATGTTTTCTTGAAGATAGTAACATGAATTTCGTATATCTTATTTGCATATTTACTGATTATCTATTAAAACAGGATGGCGTCAAAGAAGGGTAAGAAGGTGTCGCTGACGAGGGGGTTGTACCCCTCTAGACCCGAGGACGCTTTCGCTAGTGCCCCATCGACCGGGAGCAGACGCTCTCAGTTGCTGGGGCACGTTCTGAGCAGCTCTAGAGCTTCGTCACTGGTAAATTTCGCTCGTTGTTTACAAATTCTTCAAATTCAGTTTCCAATTAAACTTACTTATGAATCATTTGATTGTTGTAGTCCTCATCGACTGACTCAGAGGCTACAGTGTCAGTTGACATTGGCTACCCTTTGGTGAGCCAGCCCTCGGCCAGCCAGCCCTCGGCTGGAAGCCTTCTATTCCTGAGCCATTTGACTCGGCTGGTGACGAGCCTTCTGGGTCACCTGACGTGGTGCCCCAGCAGACGTGGAGGACGAGGAGGACTCACTTTGTCAGTCCTCCTGCTGTCCCTTCACAGAGAATCGTGATTCGTTCGGTTGGAGACAGGTAATAAAAATTGTAGTGTTTAATTCTAGTTTCTTTTGGTTACTTAAGTAATGAATCAATAAATATCTTGCAGGGTTTGGTGGGACTCGTCTTTCACCGGTGAGAGACACCACTGACCCGTGAACGGTGTCCTCGGGTCCTTAGTGCGTTTGCACTATCCCGGGGTCATCGACGGGGTGCCTGCCCTTTCATGTGAGGACTACGCACGCGTCCATCACCAGGAGCACGACAACCTTCAGGAGACTGTATGGGCCCATTTTATAGTAAGTATGTTAAAAAAAGTTTCTAAGTTTTAACTCTTAAACTCTTTTAATGAACATCTCTTCAATATATTCTTTATTACAGACAAGGTATATTTTAGAGGACCCGAACGACCCTCGCATGGTTGAGGATGCGAGGAGAGTGTTTCACTACAATGTTGCGAAGGCGCTTCGACAAGCTTTGTGGAACGCTCGTACTCAAAGTATCAATGAGCACTTGAAGGCGAACCAGCAGCACGTGCTACACTTCCGGCAAGAGAGCGAGAGGCACTTGACGGAGGAGGAGTACGCGCAGGTACGTGGGGTGTAGTAAATATTTTTTCTGATAATTTCCTCAATGGTATTTTTAACGATCTACAACTATGTGTAGGGCCACGTAAGCTAGTTGCAGGGTCGGTCTGATGCATTTCGAGTCTTTTGTCGGTACTGGGCTAGCGATGTGTTTAAGGCTAAGTTCGGAAAGGCTCGAGAGTGCAGAGGGGTCGAGGGGAAGAGCAGACATGGCCAAGATAACCACTTGAGTTTAGCTAAACGCATAGTAAGTGTATGTAACTTATGTTTATATATTCATAATATAATGTCCGTACTAACACATATTGATAGGAGCGCGAGAAGGGGGTGTCGCCGACCCCTGCTGAGATCTGGAAGAGAGGTCACAGGGACCCTTCTCAACCTGAGGGGTGCAGTCAGGCTGCAGCCGAGCGATTGGTAAGTTTAGAAATCATTCATATTAAATATAACTATATGGATTGTTGAACTTATACGGTTTTCTTGTTTTCCATGCTAGGTACGGAGAGGAGGCTAGGAAGATACCCGACGAAGATTTCAATTAAGAACGTGAACCAATCGATCCTCAAGCCGCGTATGTAAGCGGAAGTGGAAAAGCACACGGAAGGTGAGTTCATAAGTCATTTTATCATTTTCTATTCAAAGTATCAAGATATTTCATATTCATATTACTGACTCACTTTTTTTATAGGCTCGCCATATTCGACGAAGTTGTCAACTCGAGGGCGGCAAGACCTACGAGAGGTAGCTCCACGCAGGCTTCGTCGGTGTGCACGTCAGGTCGCCGCGTCTCGCAGAGAGATATCGAGATGCAGTCCCTCCGACAAACTGTAGAAGAGAACATCAGGCGACGGGAGAAGGGAAGGAGGGAGGCGGAACGACAAAGGATCGCGGCGGAACAACAAAGGATCACGTTGGAGGCCACGATCTCTTCACAGGCATCCTGAATGGCGCAGATGCGGGAGACAATGGAGGTAACAAAATGAAAACTGAAGTTCTCATTAATTCAGCGTAAATGACTTACTAATAGGTAATATCTAATGTTTGCAATGATAGGTCATGACTCGGGCGCAAGGTTTGGGGATCCAGCTACCGCCACTTCTGGTATTTCCAGGCGATCCTTCTTCTGCGGGTAAGATAATTTTATATGTCAACTTAATAATTCTAGTTTTACTTCAACTTTACCAAAATAAAGCAAGGAAATAGAGTGAGAGTGAGAGATAGTTAGATAGAGTGAGAGATAGAGTTAGAAGAGGGAGGAAGATAGAGAGAAAAGGATCGAGATAGAAGAAAGAGGGAGATAATCAGATAGAAGAAAAGGATTGAGATAGAAGAAAGAGGGCGATAGAAGAAAGAGTGAGAGATAGTTAGATAGAGTGGGAGAGGAATGAAGAGAGAGAGTGAGATGTATATGGAGATAGAGGGAGAGGAAGATAGAGGGTGAGAGAGAGATGTAGATGGGGATAGAGGGAGGAATATAGAGGGAAAAGGATAGTGGGGAGATAGAGTGAGAGAGAGAGATAGATTGAGATAGATAGAGGAATGAAAAGAGAGAGGAGGGAGATGTAGATGGAGATAGAGGGAGAGAGGGATACGTAGATGGAGATAGAGGGAGGAAGATAGAGGGAAAACGATAGCAATAGAGAGATAGAGTGAGAGAGAGGGAGAGATTGAGATAGAGAGAGAGGAATGAAAAGAGAGAGGGAGAGAGGGGAATCTAGATGGAGATAGAAGGAGAGGAAGGGAGAGAGATGTTGATGCAGTTATATTCTAACTCTAAGTTTTATTAATTGCAGGGATCTGTGACGGCTGCTCAAACTTCGTCGTCGTTGTTACCGCCACCTGGAATGAGGCGCGACGACGACTTCGATGGCTTCGGAGGTCAGAAGGGCGAGTGAGCTCTTGTTTGCTTTGTTGATGGTGATGTGTGATGTATGGACGATTTGTGATGTTGTTTGTGACTGTGATATATTGTGTTACCTGTTCTGTGATTCTGGCCATCGAGTCGGGTAGCATTTTCTGTTTTTTAAAAAAAATAAAAAAACCTTATTTGCGATAGCTTTTTATATAGTACCGTCGCAAATAAGGCACCGGACCGTCGCAAACTAGCCTCTATTATTTGTGACGGCCTGGCAATCGCAATTTAGGTCTATTTGCGACGGCCCAGCCGTGGCAAATAGGCACGTGGGTCCCGTCGAATGGCCGCGTGGGTCCCATCGGCTAGTCTTATTTGTGACGGCCAGGCTGTCGCAAATAGGGCTTTAATAGCGACGGCCGGGCCGTCGTAAATAGCCCCGTGGGGCCCACCCGCCCCTTGGCAATAACTTGCGACGGCTACTGCCGGCCGTCGCAAATAGTGTTATTTGCGACGGTGGCCGTCCCAATAAGCTTATTTGCGACGTATAACTTGCGACGGTCGGAAGCCATCGCAAATAAAGGTAGCGATCGCAAATAGCTTATTTGCAACAATTTTTCACTTATTTGGCCGTCGCAAATCATCGAGATTCCTATAGTGCTAGCCTACTATTATTGTCCTATCCACATAAGTAATAAAAGTTAAAACGCAGAAGCGGTTCAGCAACTAATTAGTCAATGGGTCCTTAATGACACCAGTGACAAGAATGACCAGTATAGCAGTAGTCGTTGGAAGATTCGCTCACGTTTTTGCCCTTGAATATGAAAAGAGAAGGAAAGAAAGGGGTGTGGGTCGTTGTCGAGGTGTAACTACGACACTTCCCCCGGTACTACCAAATGTAGCCCGTAGAGGTTCTTGTAGTGGTTTGGGCACGCAGAGATCAGGAACAAGATGGTGACACGGGTGATTTACGTGGTTCGGCCCGCCTAAGTGTAATACCCTACTCCACGGGGTGTGTATTGTTGTATTGGGAATCACTAGTATGCGTAGTGTATGGCTCAACATCTCTTCTGTATCGTGCAGTCAGCCCTTTTATAGTCCAAGGACTGACCGTTACAACGCTTGCCTGGCCCGACATGTGACCCTGGCGTATTTAATAGCCTAATACACTGTCTATGAGTACTAAGTGTGGTTGATAGTGTGATAACGTGCCTTAATAGCAGTGTTACCCCTATTAACACTGCTCTGATCGTGTGTCATTAATACAACACTAATGACACGTAATCAGGTCTTGTAACTGCCGCTTTAACAGTCCCTTGAATGACCGTGTTGTGGGAGATCCGCCTGTGTTTCCGTCGGTGATGTAGGTCTGGAGACTCCACACGTGGCAGCTTTAGAGCTTCCCCTTGCGGGGAAGTAGCTCTCGAACCGCTATACACGTGTCGGCACCAGAGCTTCCCTCTGCTGGGGGTTAGGTCTGGGGTCGTTATACACGTGGTGGCACCGGAGCTCCCCTCTGCTGGGGGTTAGGTCTGGGGTTATTGTACACGTGTTAACTGCGGAATTTCCCTATGTTGGGAGTTTTAGTTCCGGACTTACATTACACGTGTCAACCCTGGAGTTACCCATATGAGGGGTGTGGGTCCGGTGTAGTGTGACATGTGGGGCCTGAGGAGACCTTCAACTTTGACAGGTAGAACTCTCTTGCACTTCTTGCGGTAACGTGGGGTACCCGGTACGCAGGGTACTGACAGTGGCCCCCGGGCCCACCTCTGGGAGAAATCCTTTGGGTTAAGTTAT
The DNA here is from genome assembly GCA_036927565.1 of Tuctoria greenei. Classification (NCBI taxonomy): domain Eukaryota; kingdom Viridiplantae; phylum Streptophyta; class Magnoliopsida; order Poales; family Poaceae; genus Tuctoria; species Tuctoria greenei. The sequence goes on from JAYESD010000005.1 coordinate 95,806,006, forward strand.
TCTACCGGAGGTGGGGCCATCATTGATTCTCGCGCTTCGACTTCAAAAGTCTTCTAATGTGCCGTTGGGGCGATGGTCTGGGATTAAACCATCGACATGTGGCTTGTTATGAATACGGCGAATGAGATATTTGAGTGTGGATCTCACGCAATTGAAGGTCGTCAGTTCCTAATATGAAAACCGTATCGGTTCCGAGCGCCTTGTCAAAGTGCCGCCTTTGGGTTTCCCGTCACCCATCATGACAACGGTTTGCCTAGGGTAATAACATCAACCTCTTTGTCGGGGTGGCCCCGGGCCCATTCGTCATTGACGGGGTAGATTTTTGAAATGTGACCCTGCTCTCGTTGCGGTTTCCATCCAAGCGTCGCAGAGGCTTACTTAAGAAGGAAAGTATGCACGGTTTGAGGAGTCTTTACACTTTCGATCAAACTTGCGCTTAGAGCCTCCCAAACTTCGCCTTGCTTTCTCTTTCTTTGCTCCACTTTGCCGCAATGGAGTTGGGTCTTCCCAAGAGCCGCCTCAAGAGCAAGGACCATCTAATGAAGGTTTGGACCAATATGGGGTGGTCCAGTGCCTCCTTCAACCACTTGATCCGCGCCGACAAGCTCTCATTCAAGAAGGAGCGCAATGGCGACATGGTGTACTTCTCAGCATATGCCATAGTGGGATAGATCCCACCTTTTTCAGGCTTTATCTTAATGTTGCGGGACTTCTATGATCTCCAGCTGTATCATCATGGTCCCCATTCTCTTCTGCTAGAGGCAACCTTCGTTCACTTCTGCGAGATGTTGGTGGGTGTTCCCCCTGCATCTAGCTGTTCCGTACCTTCTTCACAGTCCACACCACCGGCAAGGGGACTGAGCTTCTTGGCTTCTACTATTTCGCGAAGCGCAAGAACTGCCCCTTCAAGTACTTAAAGTCATTCCCTTCCGGCAAATAGGATGACTGGAAGAAGGATCGGGTCATCATTGCAGTGGAGGAGCACGAAAGGTTGGAGCTGCCCCAAGGACTCCCCAACGTTGATACCGACGCCTGGAGTGTAGTTCCAGAGTTGTCGGATGCATTTAACCTGTCCAGACCAGGATCTGAGAATGCGTGGAGAGCGGAGTGACCACTCAGATTGTCTTCGAAAATTTCTTGGTTAACAGGTGGACTCCGTTGAGGAAGAGGGAGAAACTACCTGGGCTCTCAACAGTGTGATGGATGACGACCGGATTGAAACCGGTCTGAAGTCCAACTTGGATGACGAAGCTCTGAAGCTTCATCTCAAGAAGTTTCAGCACGGGCTACTCGACGGTGATGACTTGACTCCGCCGGCTGCTTTCCTGCCCTTGAACATGATTCTGGAGATCAGTAGGGAGCTCCGGAGGAAGATGCCGGCGCTAGACGACCTTGGCGAGGTAGAACAACGCCGGACCTCCAGGGTTGTAATCCCTGGAGCTTCTGAAGGAGGGTATGCCTCTGCCCCGAGCCAGAGGGTTGAAGACATCAGCAAGGGCAAGGGCAAAGAGCCAGCCGAACCATCCAGCCGGAAGAGAAAGCTGAAGCATGCTGATGGGAGGTCCGTCAGGCCTGCTCCCTCTACAACGACTCCTCCCCGGCGAGGGAGGTCTTATGCGGCTACACCTTCTCCGGCATAGGCGTCTTCGAGAGGCGCTAGCTCCGAACAGTTAACACCGGCCTTAATGCCGGCTAAGAGCTCCAGGCCTGGGAGTTCTTCCCGACCAAGAGAAGCTCCGGCCGAGAGGACTCGGGCTGTCGCAAGTGGTCCCCAGCTGAGGTCTGAAGTCGTTGTCTCACTGGACTTGGTGGCCTCTGGCTACGGGCCTAAGAAGAAGAGGTTCCGCGGCGACTGGGGCGGTAGCATCCCTAGGTAAGCATCGTGTGCTCGCCTTAAAATACTAATCTTGTCTTTGTTGTGTCTTTAATCTTCTCTTCCCTTTATTTTTAGGGTGTCGAGAAAGGAGTCAGGAACTTCGGCATCTGTTGCAGCGACTGTGGCTGCGCATGCTGAAGTTCCGACTTTGACTATTGAGCCTCCTCTTCAAGTGGTGGCAGAAGTCACGGCAGCTCCAGCGCCAGCTGTCGTGGATTTGGATTCAGAGTCCTCGCCGGAAGCTCCCATCGCGCCGGACCACGGGGGAGAAGTTGAAGATGTACCTCTGGCAACAGCGCCGGAGGCTGATGCTCCAGTGCTAGAACCGAAGATTTCAGAAGCTCCGACCTTTGAGTCGGAAGTCATCGAAGCCCTGGCCGCTGAGCCAGAGACAATTGAAGCCCGGGTCATCGAGGCGGAGATGGTTGAAGCTCCAACCCTTAGGCCAGAAGTTGTTGAAGGTCTGAAGGCTGAGCCGAAAATGTTTGAAGCTCCGATCGCTGAACAGAAAGTGGCTGACGTGTCGGCTGCTGAGCCGACGGTGGTAGAGGCGCCGGATGAAGCTCCAACAGTTGCCCCGGAGGTAGCTGCCACGAAGGTGTGTGGGCCAGAGCCGGAGCAGCATGAAGAAGTGGCGGTAGGTCCTCCACCCTCGGAGCCGATAACTGAAGAACCAGAAGCAGCGCCTTCGACTTCCGCTCTGGAGGTGGGAGTTCCCCCAGTGGGTTCTTCCTCTACTGCTGCTGAAGGCTTCCAGAGAGCAGCCCTAGTACTGCAGAAGCTCAAGGGACCACACTTGTAGAGTGGGACCCTATTTTTGTTATGGAAAACCCCTGGAGTCAGCGAAATTGACCCCAGCAGGCCCGGAGCCTATCCCTCTGGCGTTGTCCATAGACAACGCCTGCTCAAGCCTCCGACAAGTTCAGCTCGCCTTCGATCATGAGAGCAAAACCCTCGAGGAGGGGCGCAACACCTTAAGGTGTTGGCGTAACAGGCTCTATTTTGAGATCAGGCTTGCTCAGACAAGACTTGCTAACCAGAAGGAGTGGATCAAGAGAGAAAAGGCCCAGATGGAATACTGGGACAAGCTGTTGGAGGAGAAGGAAGCTGCCATCAGGGCGCTCGATGTTAACTCTAGGGAGATCCTTGAGCAAGCCAAGGAGAGGCGTGATGCTGCTGATGAGCGTCACGAAAACCTCAATGAGTTAAATGAGGTCCTCCTGAAGCGCCGAGCGAACCTTGAGGCAAGGGAAGCAAAGCTCCTGGAACAGCAGGAGGATATTTTGAAGAAGGAGGAGGAGCTCGCCCAGAAGCTAACTCTGGAAGAGCAAAATTTGGTGGATCACTCAAAGCAGTTTGAGAAGTGGAGTAAAGAGGAAAAGGAGAAGTATTGGAAACTGGGGCAGGAGCTCTCGAAAAGAGAAGTTGATGTTGCCACCAGGGAAGGGAAAGTAAGAGGTAGGGAGAAAGACCTGGCGGAACAGCGAAACCGCATCCACTCCCGGGAGACGGAGCTGACCGATTGCGAAAAGCAAGTTGCTGAGAATATGCAGCAGCATGCCAAAGTGGTCGAGTGCCTCGCTCGGAAAGGTTCGGAGCTTGCCGCCCGGAGGTCACTGGAGGAGCTACGGAGCTTGAGGGAGACAGAGCCCATTCAAGTATGGGACTTCTTGGGGCGAGCCAACGACGCGCTCACACCACTAGGCTTCAGTCTTGTACGTCCGGACAATCCGGAGCTAGACTTGGACTGAGCGCTAGTGGCCCTCAATGATGCTGGTGGCAAACTCGATGCGATGGGTGACGTCATTGCGGACCAGCTGGAGATAGAGGGGAAATCTCTGGCTACGAACGTCGCAGAGTATGTGCTGACGTGTTATGTGAGCCGAGATCCCCAATTCTCCCTGGACCCGGTGCTCCAAGGTCCCATTGCTGAAGAGGAGGACGCCGCCAGGGCCAGTGTCCAAGGAGTTGCCAAGGAAGTCGTCTCATTCTTCCGCAGGACTTAGATCCTCCGGTAGCTAGGAGTTATTCCTTTTGCCTTCTGCTGTAATCCCAATTTTGTAATCCAATGCTTCAAATTAATGAAATCCACTTTGCCATGAACTTCACTTTATTGTTGTTTTGTCTTCAATATATTGTGCTCTGTCTTGTTGGCCCCCTGGTATACCAATATATTGTGCTCTGTCTTGTTGGCCCCCTGGTATATGTGCACAATTCAAGTGTGTACATGTAACAAAAGTATTTGACAGTATGTTGATGACTTGAACACTTCGAACTTGTAGATTTTAGGTCCGAAGTCTTTATTTTTGACACGTCGACAGCTGGACCCCTGGGGCTGCTGGAGCTTGGTAGCTCCGGTAGCACCTACCATCAGCATATAACACGTCGATGGTGGGCCCCCTGGGATTTATCAAAGCTTGATAGTTCAGGTAGCTCCCGATGTCAACGCACGGATCGTTGAAGGTAGGCCCCTGGGGTTGTAGGAGCTTAGTAGCTCCAACGATACCCATAGTCAACGTATAAAACGTTGATGGCGGGCCCCCTTGGAGGATGCCGGAGCTTAGTAGCTCCGACGTCGTCCACCATCGCTATGAATTTCTATTTTTCCTGCACATTTAAGACAAGAAAAAGAGTAAAATTCATCCTCTTGTCTATAAATAGTTTGTGACTTATTGTTCTTATCTGAGTTCTAGATCCGAAGAAACTCGACATGATAACAAGTATATTGGTATAATATTTTTAGATCCGCATGCCTTTTTTAGTACTCACCCTACTGAGGCCTGCCGGAATATAGGTAGAGTGGCGTACTTAGGGTACATGACCAGGCTAAGTCGATAGCACACTCTGAACCTATATTGGCTTGGCGTTCACGCAAGTAGACTATGCAGCAATGTTAGGATCCAAAGAGACCATCAATAAAACTTGTAATACATACGACTTACTTGGACAAAAACTTAAAAAGAATTGTACAACTTCACTATAGACAATAAGGGTAATAATAATTTGATATATCGAGCCTTGTACAAAAATAAATGCACATGGAGTTTGTTTTCACACAACAATGTCTTTTATTATAGGTACGGATTACAGAGGAGACAAGGACACACTTAGAGTATAGGACCAAGCTAAGTGCATCATACATCTTGTACTGACCCCGGGCTACACTTTTAGTGCTATGACTGTATGAAGTGTACTTGAACTTTTAGGACCCTCCCGGAGGGGTTCGGATGTTCTCCCGGAGGACCTACCCATCTCTGTATAGCGACTCTATAACGCACATTGTGTGTAATTACAGACTCACCTCCGTGATTCTAAGCATAAAACTTACGGAGGTGCTCGATGTTCCAAGGATTAGGAAGCGGAGTCCCATCCTCAGTTACCAAAAGAACGCATCCGGGACGGGATACTTTGATCACTCGAAAGGGACCTTCCCAATTGGGGGAAAGTTTATTCATTCCTTCACGAGTTAGTATCTTCTGAAGCACCAGATCACCTTCTTCAAGCTATCGGTTGCGCACATGCCTTTGATGATAGTGCCGGAGCGCTTGGCGATAACGTGCATTACGAACAGCTGCTTGGCACCTTCCCTCGTCGACGAGGTCAAGGTCTTCACGCCGGAGCTGGTCCTGCGTGGCCTCATTGAAGGCCCGAAATCGGAGGGACCCCAAGGTGATCTCCGAAGGAAGAACTTCTTCAGCTCCGTACACCAAGAAGAAATGAGTCTCCCCAGTTGACCGGTTTGGAGTTGTCTTGTTTGCCCATAATGTGGATGGAAGCTCCTCAATCCAGTTGACTCCATGCTTATTCATTCATATGTGCGCATCTTGAGTCCCTTTAAAATTTCCTCATTTGCTCTCTCGGCTTGAACATTGCTTGCTGGGTGAGCTACTGAGGCGTAGCTCAGTTGTATACCAAGGTCTTCGCAATATTCTTGAAATGAAGCGCTTGTGCATTGGGTTCCGTTGTCAGTTATCACTTTGTTTGGAACTCCAAATCTGCATATAATGGACTTCTAGAACTTGATTGTTAATTGCTTGTTGATTGTCACAACTGGATTTGCTTCCGGCCATTTGGTGAACTTGTCGATGGCGACATACATGAACTTGTAACCTCCAACGGCTTTTGGGAATGGTCCCAAGATGTCCATGCCCCCACACAGCGAATGGCATGTAGGAGGTATCATTTGTATGGATTGAGCCGCTGTATGAATTTGCTTTGCGTGGAACTGGCACGCTTCACATTTTTTCACTAGCTCAACCGCATCCTGAAGTGCTATAGGCAAGTAAAAGTCATGTCGGAAAGCTTTACCAACCAACGTGTGGGAAGAAACATGGTTCCCACACTCACCTCCATGGATTTCCGCGAGGAGCTCGCAGCCTTCTTCCCTTGCAATGCACCACATTAGGATGCCATTGGCACCGCGCCGGTAGAGATCCCCTTCTTACCAACGTGTATCTTTTAGCCAATATGGCAATCCGGTCAGCGGATAAAATGTCTTTAGGAAGGATATTGTCTTTCAAGTAGCTCCGGATCTCCGAGATCCATGCATCAAAGCTAACTTGAGCTTATGAGTCTTGCGTGTTGGGTTGCTCGGAGCTTCCGACAGCACCTACGACCCTTGGTGGACGCCATGGTAACAGGACCACTGGGACCGCCAGCTTTGATGTGCTGGGCTCGCCCCCTTCCCTCAATCCGGTATGCTGAGCTGTTGGTCTTGACAACCTCCGGATGAAGATTCCATCGGGAGTCAGAGCTCCGGTTGAAGCCTTCGTTGAGAGTTCGTCAGCTCCAGCGTTATGAAGACGTTGAACATGGTGGAGATCCAGAACTTCGAAGTCCTTCTGGAGCCTCTAGACTTCAAGGAGATAAGCAGCTAGTTGGGGATTGTTACAGCATCATTCACCTTTGACTTGTTTGATGATGAGTTCTGAATCACCCTTCACCAACAGCTGTTTGACACCATAAGATAGTGCCACCTTGAGTCCGTAGATGAGAGCTTCATACTCCGCCATATTGTTGGTTGCCTTGAAATCAAGGTGAACCATGTACTTGACCTTCTCTCCAATCGGAGCAAGGAGAAGGATTCCAGTTCCGGCCCCCTGCTTCTGCACAGAGCCGTCGAAGTAGAGAGTCCAGTGAGGCTCGGTGAATACCGGAACCTTGGGTTCCGGTTTCTGCTCACTGGGGCCCCCAGGGTTTGATGGAGAGGGAGTCCATTCCGCCACAAAGTAAGCCAAAGCTTGACTTTTGATTGCTTGTCATGACATGAATTCTAGATCGAACTCAGCTAAATCCGCTACCCACTTTGCAATGTTCTTAGTAGATTAAAGGATATGCAAAATAGCATGCAGTGGGAAAGAAGTTACCACTGATATTTTGTGGGATTGGAAGTAGTGACGAAGCTTCCTTGAGGCGATAAGAACTGCATAAAGCAGCTTATGCACCTCAATGTATCTTGTCTTGGCGTCATGGAGTACTTCGTTGATAAAGTACACTAGGCATCGGACGGTCCGGACCCTCTCGGAAGGGCCCAAAGCTTCTTCTCCATCGACCCGGACCCTCCCGGAGGGGTCCGGACCTTTTTGATGAGCTTCTTGGACCCTCCCGGAGAGGTCCATAACTTCTTCTTGTTCGACCCGAACCTTGTTAGAAGAGCCCGAATCATCTTTGTCGGCCAGGTGAACTCCCTCAGATGAATGAGGTTGATCTCCTAGCATTTCGTCTTGAGGTTCCGTGTCTGGGGGCTGGGACCCAGACATGCCTTCATGTAACTCCAGACCTTCCCGGAGGGGTCTGGGCTCCTGGACAGGATGTGGCTCCGGTCTTTCCGCGACCAGGACCATGCTGACAACTTCAGTGGTTGCAGAAATGTAAATCAGTAAAGGCTCACCAGGATTCGGAGCTACCAAGATTGGTAGTGTGGTGAGGAGCTGTTTTAGCTCTTGAAACGCCTTTTCTGCTTCTTCAGACCAATGAAATGGTCCGAACTTCCTCAAGAGTTTGAAGAAGGGAAGTGCCCGCTCTGCCAGTCTTGAGATGAACCGGCTGAGCGCAGCTAAACATCCAGTCAACTTCTAGACATCCTTGATGCGGGCTGGGGGGCGCATATCTTCTATAGCCTTGATCTTCGCCGGATTTTTTTCAATTCCTCGATGAGTTACCAAGAAGCTTACCAGAGCTAACCCCGAACACACATTTGTCCGGATTCAGCTTGGTACGCGTGATGTGCAGCTTGTTAAAGACAGCTTGTAAATTTTCAAGGAGTGACTCCTTGTTCTTCGATCTTGACGATGTCATCGACGTACACCTCCACCAAGTCTCTAATTAGCTCTCCAAATGTTTTTACATAGCTTGTACAAATGTTGAAGCAGCATTTTTAAGACCAAAGGGCATGGCAGTATAACAGTACAATCCATCTACTGCAGTATGCTCTTCATCTTCCTTAGACATTTGGATTTGATGATATCCAAAATATGCATCTAAGAAACACAGTAGCTCACACCTGGAGGTGGAGTCCACTATCTGATCTATCCTAGGTAGTGGAAATGGATCCTTTGGACATGCCTTATTTAAGGTGGTGTAGTCGATACACATCCGGAGCTTCCCACCAGCCTTAGGCACCACAACTGGGTTTGCCATCCATTTTGGGTGAAACATCTCCTGGATGAAACCGGCTTCGAGCAACTTCTTTATCTCCTATCGGATGAAGTTTTGTCGCTCAATTGATTGCTTCTGGGGCTTCTGGTGTATAGGCCGTGCATCGAGATAAATCTTCAGATTTTGCTCAATCACCTCCCTATCCCTAGGGATCCCAGTCATTTGCGACGGTTGCTAGGCAAACACGTCGACATTAGCTCGGAGAAAAGTGATGAGCGCGAGTTCCTATTTGTTGTTCAGACCCCCTCATATTCGGGTAGTCTGAGCAGCATTGGAACCAATTTGGACGACTTTGACGGGAACGTCGGTGTCACCGCTTGGTTGCACACGAGGTGCGGAGGTAGAGCCTCGATGACGAATGCTCGAAGGGTTCGGACCTGGCTCCTTATCGGGTGCTTTCTGCTGTGCTGTAGCAAGCGCATAGAATTCCTCCAATGCAGTGATTCCTGCAGTGCGATCTCCGCGGATCCGGAGAATGCCCGCAGGTGTTGGCATCTTCAACACTAAATAACCATAATGGGCGGCAGCCATGAACCTGTACAAGGCTGGCCTGCCCAAAATGGCGTTGAAAGGCAGATTGATCTGCACGACGTCGAAGACTAACTTCTCAGTTCTGTAGTTCTACCGAGTCCCGAAGGTCATTGGGAGTGTGATGGAGCTGAGAGGGGTAATGGCCCCCCGACCTACCCCAGAGAAAGGCCGAGATGGGCGAAGGTTCGAAGGTCAGAGCTGGAGCATGACGAAGGTTTCGAAGCTTATGAGGTTCAGCCCTGCACCTCTGTCCACCATTACATGGTGGAGTTGAATATTGTTAATGGTCGGAGACACCATCAACGGGAGTTGGCCAGCTCCGATCATGTTGTGAGGGCAGTCTAAAGCATCAAAAATGATGGGAATGTCCATCCACTTCCGATGAGGCTCCGCCCTAGCTGTGGGAGCTGCAACGGCCATGTCCCGCCGCATTGTCTTGAGGATGCGGCGAGAGGTGGTGTTCCAAGAACCACCATAAATGGTGTTCAGGGTCTTCCGACGCTCGTTGTCAGAGACGTCGGAGTCGTCGTCGACGGTGTTATAGACAGCTTTCGGGACCCTTTCGCGGTCCTGAAAACCTAGCTCCTCCTCAGCTGGAGCTTCGTCGACTTTTTGTTTTCCTTCCCGCTGGCGGAAAGGAGCTCCTTCTCGGCGCTTGTTGTAGCGTTTGGCAAGGTTCCGGACCTCTCAGCATTCTTTCAGACTGTGTTTGTCTGTACTGTGGATCGGACACCATACTTTGGAACTGCCACCATCTTCTAACGATGGTCGAGGTCGTTTCTCAGGGTGTGGCCCCCGGCCACCCGGAGCTGCAACAGCCGCAGCGGTAGGTGCGCCGGCCGACGGCTTCTTCTTGCCGTTGGGCTTCTTTTTCTTTTTGCCACTTCCGGATGTAGTGACTTCGGCTTTGGAAGACTTCTTGTTGGCCTCCGGAGCTGGCTTGGAGTGCATCTCATGGCCCTCCGTAGCTTTAGCATATTTGTCTGCTAGGCTGAAGAGTTCTGTGACGCTGGTGACTTCTTTGATTGCCAGCTTCTCCAACATCTTTTTGTCTCGAACGCCATGTCTGAATGCAACAATAACAGAGGCGCTCAAGATGGATGGGATGGTATTGCGTACCTGAGAGAACCGCTGGATGAAGGATCGTAGCGACTCTCCCGTTTTTTGCTGGACAGCAAAAAGGTCCAGTTCAGTGCCAGATCGAGTGTATGAACTCCCGAAATATTCAGTGAACTGTTGGCATAGTTCCGCCCAACTGTTGATGGAGTCAGGTGGGAGGCTCATAAACTAGGACCTAGCGGTTCCGGTTAAGGCTACTGGGAAGTAGTTTGCCATCACGGCCTCATCACCCCCCGCTGCAAGTATAGCAGTGGAGTAAATTTGAAGAAATTCATTGGGGTTGACAGTCCCGTTGAATTTCTCCGGTAAATGAAGCTGAAACTTCTGTGGCCATCTGACCATGCGTAAGTGCATGACCAGGGCAGAACAACCTCCTCCTACTCCCTGAGGAGTAGGGTTGTCCCGATCCTCTCGCCTCTCGCGAGCACACTCGATATGGGCGCACCCGTCCTGCTGCCGGTAACGGCGATCAAGTTCCGACCGTAGATCATGGGTCGGAATCCTTGTGATGGTATGGGTGTGTCGTGCCCCAGAAGGCAACGTGGTCACCTGCTGAGAAGCAGCACGACGTTGGTGCTGTGACACGTGAGGACCAAGTCTTCCAGACAAGGTCCTATGTTGGGTTGTTGCCTGCCCCAAAGGGGGAGGACCTTGGATGTTGATGGCTTCGGTTGCGACAGCAACCAGATGTTGTACATCAACGCGTCATTGCTCCATCGCACCCTGAGGTGCTCCGGGCGCCAGTGGACGCTCCAACAGGGTTCGCGCAGCATTTAGCGCATTTTCGGGGTTGTTGTTTGCCGATGTTGTGACCGACACAAGTGTGTCATCCTGCTGTCTAGCACTATTTGCTGGGACATATGGTGATGATGGTGGCATGACGCCCACCGGGACAATGGCGCCTGCTGGATGTTGCATGTTAGAGGGATTGCCTCTAGTAGGCTGCTCAACATAGTTACCGTTGGAGGATCCTGCGGCGGAGTTCACCATCTTGAGATCTCGGGTATCCCTTCCTGGCGCGCCAAAATGTCGAGGTGTAACTACGACATTTCCCCTGATACTACCAAATGTAGCCCGCGGAGGTTCTTGTACTAGTTTGGGCACGCAGAGATCAGGAACAAGATGGTGACACGGGTGATTTACGTGGTTCGGGCCGCCTAAGCGTAATATCCTACTCCACGGGGTGTGTATTGTTGTATTGAGAATCACTAGTATGCGTAGTGTATGGCTCAGCCTCTCTTCTGTATCGTGCGGTCAGCCCTTTTATAGTCCAAGGACTCACCGTTACAACGCTTGCCTGGCCCGACATGTGGCCCTAGCGTATTTAATAGCCTAATACACTGTCTATGAGTATTAAGCGTGATTAATAGTGTGATAGCGTGCCTTAATAGCAGTGTTACCCCTATTAATAGTGTTCTGATTGTGTGTCATTAATACATCACTAATGACACGTAATCAGGTCTTATAATTGCCGCTTTAACAGTCCCTTAAATGTCCGTGTTGTGGGAGATCCGCCTGTGTTTCCGTTGGTGATGTATGTCCGGAGGTTCCACACGTGGCAGCTTCAGAGCTTCCCCTTATGGGGAGGTACTCCGGAACCGCTATACACGTGTCGGCACCAAAACTTCCCTCTGCTAGGGGTTAAGTCTAGGGTCGTTATATACGTGGTGGCACCGGAGCTCCCCTCTGCTGGGGGTCAGGTCCGGGGTTATTGTATATGTGTTAACTGCGGAACTTTCCTATGTTGGGAATTTAGTTCCGGACTTACATTACACGTGTCAACCCTGAAGCTACCCATATGAGGGATGCGGGTCCGGTGTAATGTGATATGTGGGGCCTGAAGAGACCTTCAACTTTAACAAGTAAAACTCTCTTGCATTTCTTACTGTATCGTGGAGTACCTAGTACGCAGGATACCGACAGTCGCCGACAGCATCTGTCAATTTCATATTGTTTCGACCCGTTTTCCACACGGCGTCAAATGACAACGCGACAGCACGCACGCACAAAGGTATGAGGAATAACAGTGCGTGCTCCCGCCCCGACGCGTAAGTTACCCCTGCTAGTACACTTTTTCATCGGATCCAAAGCAGTGAACAATTTACATTTACCACAAGAATATCAAGTACACTGTGATTCCTATTTTATTATCTAACCCGGGTTGAATATTAGTGCAGACTAGTCATGATTCTCCTTGAAAGTGGTAGAGTATGAATACCTCAAATTATTATAGCATGCCTACTTCTAGGTATACAATATATTTAAAATTAAATTCCATCGTCTTAATCTACTGCTAGTACTTGGTGAAATGTTATCAATGAGTACGTTGTGTGCCATCCCGGATACCTATGTGCTTACCTCTCATCAAATTCGTTTGTGCATGGCTGCATGCGCCACAATTTACCTTGGTCACACTAAAATGCACATGCTCCAGGGCTTTAGCTTTCGGGGACCAGTGAAGGTAAAAATAGCTCTCCACCGTTTACAGTGCAGGAACCTTTGGATCCAACACCACAATGCTACTAACAAAGCAGCTACGGCCGTCAAATTCAAAATGGCACACCAAAAAAGGCTGCTAACAAATCGGTCCCACGAACGTGGGAACCAAGTGAGCTCCACCTTTCAGTGGCTGTGTCATCTATTATTGGTTCTCATTTGTATTTTCATAGCGCCTTTTGCAACTGCTAAAACGAAAGTTGAAGATGAGATGGGGGCTTCCGCTTACCGTATCTTGCCAGCTGCGTGGAGTAAGAGGCGCACACCTTCGGAATGATGAAGACCCCAAAAAACACTGCACATAATGTCCAGAGGAAGAGTACAAAAAGTCAAGGACTGAAGTGATTCTCCCTGTAGCTACACATGTAATGCTGCTGATGCACTTGCTCCCAAAATATTAAAGCGAAGCGGGAGCTGTTGCATCATAATAGCTGTAACAAATATTCTCCAGCCTTTTCCTATGTACAAGTAGATGAGTTCAACACCTAACATTTTTTCTTTTATTTTCGTAGGACAAACAAAATTCTCTCCGGCCTTTTCCTATGTACAAGTAGATGAGTTCAACACCTAACATTTTTTCTTTTATTTTCGTAGGACCAACAAATTATAACTAAATAGATACAGATAACAAGAAAGATGAACGTGCAGAGACCATGACACATTTACTGTCCCGGGAAGTACTTACCTAGTTTGGCTAGGGTCCAGAGCGTGACAAAGTTGCCGCACCGGGCCATTGCGAACAGCAGCAGTGCCAGCTGCAGAGCAGAGCACATGTGCCCGTTTGTCAGTACAAATCCAGATATGTCTATCTGTGCAGACATCTATCCCAGGTTCTAACTGGCAGTACAATGTTTTGGCATAGAATTGACAGAAGCAGATAGTTTCCTTTCTTCATTGTACCTACCTTCATGGTGGTTGCAGGCTCGCCGGAGAAGAGAGACCTCAGATTCAGGAGCACCTCGTTGACGTAGGGCAGCACCAACCTCAGCAACCAGATGGCCTCTTCCTCGCCAACCAGGTAGCACCTCTCACCAGTCCTCTCGTCGTCGCAGTCCATGTTTTCACCTCTGCAATTTTTATCAGATTCATGTTAAATAACAACAGAATTTACGTTTCACATTATGCAGGTAAGGTAACCAAAGAAAAATATTAGTTACCTGTTCAATATGGACTTGCTCAAGAATCTTAGACCAAGGTAGATTAGGCCTGCATATGAAGCTGCTGTGATCTTGCTGCATAATTCAGATATTTGACAAAGATTAGTTAGCTATTACTGCCCTCTTATTAATGTTGGAAAGTCTTGAAACTATTGATAACTCGAGATTGACAGTGCAGGACGAACTGTGGCTTACTTGAATTTCAGGTCTTCGGCGTACGAGGAGGAGATCAGTAAGAATGTCCCTAGTCCAAACACAAGTGCAGACTTTGATACGTCCCTCCACATCACCAAATCCACTAGAGAAACAAGGGAAGAAAAAATGGAGTAGACAATCAATATCATGGTCTTTTAGTGACACGTCAAGTTGGATATATTTTCAGAGAAATATGTCGAATTATTTATCTCAGAGGCAAGAAAACATTACCAATATTCTGCATTCTTGCATGGCTTCTGCTGGGTGCAGATGGCCGCCCCTGAATCTCTTCATACTCCTTTTCAACTTCAAGACCGAAAGAAATATTTAACTAATCACAAATTAGGAGAGGACCAAGATCGAAACGATTAGGTAAAAGCTACTCACCGGCAGAAGTGCTGACAGGCTCTTGCTTCGGAATCCGGCGACTGATTGCCGGTAAAGATTTCTTCTCTAATAGATAAACATAGTACGCAATTGAAATTGAATGACGATAACGAGGGAAATGTTAAAATTGCATCCAAAGTATTCTGGACATTTTCTTAAATTGCATCGAACCTGGAGAAGGGTTTGCCGGCTCAAACTTTGTCATGCCGTGAACTATTATTGGTGCCGCCTTCTTCTCCACTGCATTTTGTGAGGGTTGGAGAAGTAGGTGGTGGGAGTCAAAAGATTAACCTGAATCAGCACGAGTTTCGCATCTCACCTGGTGGAGGGGTCATGGGCTCCAGATTAATTGCTCGGAGGTCGATCACTGGGGATAATTTCTTCTCTGGACCAAAGGAGAACAGAAAATTAGGATCGAATTGGCAAGTTGATTGACTTCATCTTGGCCAAAAACACCGGTAAAAGCGAAGGGGCTTCAGTGATTAAATTAGAAAAGAAACCTGGTGGAGACTTCACTGGCTCCGGGTTAGCTGCTCGTTCATCGCTCATCAGCATCTGCCTAATCCCTACTATATTAAACTGGTTAACCGAAGAAGCAATGCAATTGGATCTGGGAAGGTGAGAATTGCCAGAAAGAAATATAAAAGTAGAAGAAATTTTGCAGAATTTTTCTCATACCTTTTGTCGGTGGCTCAAGATCTTGGTCGTCGTCGTCCCCTGCAGTGCGGCGGTATCAAATGAAGAGCACCTACACATTAGTTCGTCGAGAAACGGATCTGGCAAGAGCATTGTTGCGAGAGCTATGGATTACATGCCTTGGTGCAGAGCTGTTTTGTCCTCGTTAATGGCCATGCGATCTTGGTCCAGCATCTCCTTGTCCTCCTCCTCCTCCTCCGTCTCCAGCTCATCTTCCAAGTCCTCCTCGGCAGCTTCTTCCACCGACGGGGCCTGCTCGGCCACCTCAACCACAACCACCTCCTTCACATCGCCGGCGGGCGCCACATTCTTCTCCGGCGTAGTGACCCGCGCAACGTTCCGTCTCGCGACGACCGTCGACGCCGACGCTGCGGCCGCGGCTGCGGCATCGGAGCGCGATTTGCGCAACTGCTCCCTGATCGCGGTGACCGGCACGGACGCCTTCCAGTTACGCCTCTTCTTGGCCGCCGCCGACGCCGTCGTGGCGCTGAAACCGCCGGTGCCTCCGTCGCTCTGGTTGCGGAGCAGGCGGCGGTACACGCGCATCCCCTCCTCGTCCGCCGTCTCGTCGGCCGCGCCGGCGCTGAAGACCTTGACGCCGCCCTTGACCTCGTCCATCCTCATCCGCGCCTCCCACACCGATGCCGACGCGGGCGCCGTCGCCGCCGCCGCGCTGCTCTGGGTGGACCGAACCGACACGCGCCGTCGCCCGCCGCCTGTGGCAGCGCTACCACTCTGCATTGTTGCGGCGGTTGTTTTATGCCCTGGTCTGGTCGCTTGCGCTTGGAGGTTCCCCCTCCGGGTGCTCTGCTCTGCTCTGCTTTCCAAATTCCTTCCTCCCCTGCTCTGCGGCCTCTTCTGCCTCGTGTCGCACTCAATCGAAGCTCAGAGTGCGCGCTCTCTCTCTCTCTCTCCTACGGGATTGGGATTGGCATTGGGATTGGAATTGGGAGGAGTGGGGTACAAGGAACAGGATGGTGCAGGCTTTACCCTTGCGAATCTGAGGTCGCTTGCCTTTCGCTTTGCTCTCGTCGTGTGTGGGGGGGGGGGGGGGGGGGGGGGGGGCAAGGTGGAGAACTTTTAGTCTGGTGGGTCAGTGTGTGAGGTGAGCACAGCAGGAGATCTTCTCGTCTGCTCTTCTCAGCTCTGGTGGTGCCGGGTTGGAGTAGGGGAGGATGCAGGTGTCGCTTCTCGCTTCGGGATCTTGGCCGGTGGCCAGAGCAGGCCCCTGATCTGGTCTGCTATGATAGATTGGTAGGTAGGTCGGTAGAGAGACAACGAAGGGTCACACGCACACACGAGAGGTGCAGGAGCAGGAACTGTGAATTGCAATGCAACGTTGGTTGCATTTGTTTCCGTGCGCCGCGGCAACGTTCCGCAGCTTCAGCTCGCGTCGTGCCAACCTGGTCGCGTATTCTATTGTTTTAAAATGTCGAATGCACACAGCAGATTCAAATTTAAACTACAACTGAAAACTGTAAACCCCTCCATTTTCAAATTATCGTTGGGATAATAATTTTTATATAATTTTAAATTAGATTTATTGTTGCAACGATATTAATCTGAGATGAAGGGAGTACATGTAGAAATATTAGGGATGACAATCTCATCAGCAATTTCGGGTATCCATTGGATTTTGCACCTGACAGGTGCGAGTGAAAATTTGCACCTACGGGTCTGACTGTCACACTTGATTCTATTAAAAATAAAACCAGCTGCAAACTATATGAATGTCAGAATCAGTTTAACCATACATGTAGGATAAATAGTAATAAATAGTTCTATATTGAATACAAATAACATTTATACCTTAAGAGTTTTGAATAGCAGCCAAAGAGGAAAAACTCTAGGGCAACCATAGACGAATCGACTGGCAGCATCGAGACCTTCTACACCGTTTTCAATTTACACTTTTCTTCATTTGATCTTCTTTTCACTGAGCAGCATTTATGAAAAATAATGACAAGTGCATGAGTACATAGAGTACTCAGCAAGTGTGGAAAATAAATGATATGAAGGCCAATAAAAAAGAAAGTCTCATAGTGGTTTAAGCACAAGTATTAAACCTATCCTTAGTTTTCATTATCAACCTACATCTAGATGAATATTCCCAATCATAACAGAATAATAATAAAACATCAATATCAATATCATTCCCAACCATCATCTCATCCATCGTCTAATTATGAATTCAGCTCCAAACCGCACTTGTCCGTGAGCACGATTGTCTAGACAGTTTGACAAAACTCTACAGAGTGTGTACCCTTTATCGACAAGCAGTGATTTCATCCCCTATTGCTAGGTGAACTTAGTAAACCTCTCTGATGCTAGTGGCGGCCAACCACATTACACACTTCCGTAGGTGAGTGGCCAGAAGATCACTATATGGTCTTTACAAAGGTAATCCCAACTAGTGTTAGTCCTCTAAAGTTTCACCACTAGGCATTCTCGGAGTAACCCTCCGCCTTAGAGCCCCCCTCTTTAGCCATGCGGTTTCCTGAGTGGTACCCCTGCATCATTCTCTGAACCTTCCAACTACTAGCATTTCGTCGATAGAAACCTAATTAATGGACCAAGCTTCCCCATCTCGGTCTCGTTGTGGTACTGTGGAACTCGGAGGCTTCCTCCATAAACCGGTCTTTAGAACCCAACGGTGTCAAACCTAAACCTGAGTCTCGTGCAAATTGCACCACACTAAACCATCCAAACGCCATATTTCTACCAACTACTATCATGTGTTCATCATGTTTGTAATAAACATCTTACATTTCATGTGTAAAAATCCCTTCCCAAAGTCTAAGCATGGCTAAGCGTGACAAAAACCTATCAACTACCCAACCCAATCTGTCAAAGTGTGCGAACGATACTTCCCTCAGACCTGCTTTGAGAGCAGCCCGCGGAGGTTCTTTTTTAGGTGGGGGCTTAGTCTCCGGTGAGGTCGCGCGTATGAGGTGTGGTGAGACAGTGGTTTAACGTGGTTCGGGCCGCCGGAGCATAACACCCTACTCCACGGTGAGAGTTGTATTGCTTGTGAGTGCTTGAGTGTATCTGAGATTGGATCCTTTGTAATGGTGGCTGTCCAGTCCTTTTATAGTAAGATCGGGCACCTTACACGTGGGGTACAGAGCCTGACAGGTGACCCCGGCGTGATCTTATCCTATACAAGATCTAAGGCTTCTTGCCTACGCTTCCTCTGATCGCAGCTTGAAGACCTATTGTCTTGCCGCATCGGACGCTAGTGGCTATGCATAGTAGTTCATGATGATAGGGAATAACCCATCAGTCTTGTCGCCGTAAGCTACCCACTTGGCAGTGTGGTGTAGCCCTGCGACACCTTCATTGTGTTGTGATTGGATGCAGCAGTACTTGACAGGGGGTGTGCGCCACATCGTGCGTCTGCGGAAGGCGCGTTCCTTCAAAGCCTGACTTGGACAAGGTGCACCACTCATTTACTCCCGCAACCTACCGGCTAGGACAAGTTGCAGGATGTGTGGCAGCACCAGAACCCGCCTTGGCGGGGGAGGCTGAGTCCTGCGTTACAGGACACGTGGCATCCCCAGAGCCCAAATCCAAGGGGAGTCGGGGGGTCCAAGACCGTTGGACACATGGCAGTTCCAGAGCCCACTTCTGCGGGGGAGACCAGTCCAGAGCTACGGGCCACATGGCAGCACCAGAGCCCACTCCAATGGAGGAGTGGGAGCCCGTCTCTTTCGGGGGAGCCGAGTCCCGTGTTGAGGCCCATGTGGCCATTCCGGAGCCTGCCCCTGAGGAGGGACGAGGTCCGGGCCTACTAGACATGTGGCGACACCGGACGCTGCCTTAGCGAGGAGGCAGGACACTTAGGTGTTTTTATCGTGTGTGCGAGGGTACCCAATATGCTGGGATTCGACAGAGGCCCCTGGGTCCACCCTGGGGGAGGTGATGAGCCCGCGGGTGGAGCCCTAACCTTGGTTTCCCACGTCGCCTTTTGATTTTTGTGGGCAGCCAAAGCGATTGAGCGGCTCTGCCACTGCGGCCATAGTCCATCCCTGGTTGAAAGGACATGGTGACACGATCTTTGCTTGTTGCAGTATCTTTATCTGTGGCGGTTCGTATTGTGGCTGCTGCGCTTCTGTTGCCCGCCTTTATGGGAACCACCGAGTCGTCTTCACAGGTGGCTGTTGACAGTCCTTAAGTGTTATATTTAGACCGTCAATTCACCTCATAATGTTCCCAAAAGAGAAACATAGCATAGTGGTAGGGTTAAATACTAACCAATTCCACAAGTGTTACTGTTTATTTGTATGCAGGTGAATTAATACCCCAAAATACTAAGACGTGTAGGGAGTAATCCATGAAATTGGATTCCCACAAATCAAGTGACACCACATGTCATCACATGGATCAAATGGCCCACAAAAAAAGTCGTATCTGAGGCAATCCAATGGCGTAGCACCCCAAAACATCACGAGGACCCACCCATCAGCGACCTGGAGAAAACACACTCGAATTAGGGTGAAGACCAGGTGGACCGAACACCCTGTTCTGCCAAACCAGTCTTGGCGCCAAACTTGGTCCAACAACACGTGTTGACTCCTCCTGGCTTCCTGGTGGCGGGGATGACTCAATCGCACACATTTGGTGGCGATAACCGATCCTTCTCCATCTATAATTAGCACTCCACACCTCACTTCACACACACACCAAAATTTGAAAATAGAATACCACTCCTAAGGTTTAGAGTAGTCCTAGAGGCTGCCAAGTAGAAGAAGAGTGTGCTGAAAAGTTTAGAAGAAGCAGGCTTGGGCATGTCAAGTCCCTCTTCTGCACTTGTACCCGTACAAATGTTTTATTCAAAGTAAGCCTTTGTGAATTCAATACAAGTTTGATTTTCAATTCAAAGTAGTTTGCACAAGTAGTTACATGTGGGATCATTGCTTTAATTTATTAGAGGCTCTAGTTTTATCTTTGTGTTCGAAACAACTAGAGTAGTGATTTAGAATGTAAGTGTGGTGCTTAGGTTAGAAATCACTATTGAATATCTCGTAGACCCACGCATTGAAGAGGTAGGCAGTAGGTGGTGATAGCCCTATCTGTCCTTTGTAATCCTCCACGTTCGGCCATGCCATAGGCTCTTGGCAAGATTTGTCCTACTGTTGCTAGGGGTAAACCCATGCCACAAGCAAGCACCTACCTCAAATCTCTTTGAATTAGAATGAATACTTTGAATTACTCCTTGTTCCTTGCCTACCAAACAACTTTGTGTCTTTGGGTGAGTTAGTTTGTAAGATTAGCACACACATTCCTTGGATTCAATACCCTAGGGAATACTCTTTAAGGGGAAGTGCTACACGATAGTTTCTGTGCGCTTGCGGATTTTTATCTTTAACGTATCAGCCATCAACAAGCATTTTCGGCGCCGTTGCCGGGAAACAGTTGCCATTGATCTTTAAACCTTGTTCACCCTCGTATCTATCTTCGTACCTTTCCTTTCCTTTCCTTACCACCACCACATATATGTAGTAGCCCACCATTCTTTCTTATTCTGCCCCGAAGGGCAAGTTCTGTGAGCCACCACCTTCGGTCGAACTCATTTGTTCTACTAGCTATGAACATCGCCCTGGCTTCATAGCCATGGTTCAGGAACATTACTTCTCAGGAACGGATTGTGAAAACCCTTACCACCATCTACGAGAGTTTGAACATCTGTGCTCATGCCTTCTAATCAAAGGTATAATACAAGAAACTCTCAAACGGAAGTTGTTTACTTTTTCCTCAAGGAGAAAACCAAACAATGGTACAACCACAACGTTGGGAAGACAAACGATAATTGGAATGAATTACGAGACATATTTTGTATTGATTTATTTCCAATTGCTTGAGTTGATTCCTTATGAAAGGAAGTATTATGCATCCAGCAGATGGAGAAGGAATCTATAGGTGCAGCTTGGGATAGATTTTATCTTTTGAGAAATTGCTGCCCAGATTTGTTCATCTCTGATCCGTTGCTTTTGCAACACTTCTTCATGGGGTTGAGCAAAGAGTCTTCCCTATATCTTGACATTATGGCTCGAGGATCCTTCCTCCATAAGACACCGGAAGAAGGCAAGGATCTTCTGGATCGAATTCTAGAAAATTCTTCCTTCATTATGGGTCTTAATGACTGCCTCAAGAGGAAGTCGTGTCAAGACCTGAGGATAAATCCATGGACAAGGATGAACCAATTTCTTTATTATCCCAAACCTTGCCGGAAGAATCCTCTCCCAAACCAAAAACTACGAAGGAAGAAGAAATTCAACCTTCGGAGTTTCCCTTTTACTTTGAGGAAGAAATATTTCAAGATTTTTGTAATACCTCGAAGTACTGTTGCCATAGGAAACCATCATTGCCACTAACTCCACCTGACCCACCTGATGGAGTGTTCGTCCAACAGACTGTCGAGGAGTTAACCTCTATTCTAAGCACAGAATGGATTGCAAAAGTCGAGCAGTCACCCAAAATCCTTCGGATGACCTCAACTTTAGCAACCATTCTATGTTTCATTAGAGGGACACCAATGAATATCCTATACAACCCCACTGTTGGAGCAAATCTCATTTTTGATTCTTGTTTTCTCGCCATTCTGGAAAATGTACAGTTGGCACCAACATGTAAATCCTTCGAAGATTCTTTCGGAAACATCTTTGAAGGATGCCGGTTTTGCAATAGGTGTATGTAAGACACAAAGATATTGAGGCTCTCCTAGACTTCCATGTGTTCGAAATCTAAGATTTCGACATTATGATTGGGATTCCCAATGAGAAATTTCTCATGGAAATTCCCTTAGAAGGAAACCTGAATGCCAACCTTGGAGGGAGAAAGTTCTTATTCCCATTCTGCGTTCAAAGAACATATCCCCAAAATCTGCCATCCAAGATGAACCATTAGAGAAGGTTAGGACTCTTCAATTCTTAGCACCACCTAAAATTGAAGGAGAAGAAGATTTCATACAAGAGGAGGATGAATTTTAGGAGGCAATTAAATTGCCAAAAGAAGAGTTCTCTCCAAAACCTCCTATTGAGCTAAAAGTTTTACCTCCAGGTCTACATTATGCCTTTATAAATAGCGATTTGGAAGCCCCTGTCATCATAAGCGACAAGCTTTCAGATAATGAGACACTCAAACTCATAGCCATGCTAGAAAAGCATAGAGCTATTTTTGGCTATTCACTACAAGATCTCAAGGGAATTAGTCCTGCACCCATTGCATCCCTATTGACCCTGAGAGTGTCCTCTCAAGGGAACCTCAAAGGCGATTGGATAATGCGATGCAGAAAGTTGTCAAGAAAAAAGTCTTGAAACTTCTGCATGCCGGGATCATCTAACCTATTCCTTATAGTGAATGGGTAGCCTAGTTCAAGTAGTGCCTAAGAAGGGGGGTATGTCAGTCATTTAAAATGAGAGGAATGAATTAATTCCTCAACAAACCATCATGGGTTGGAGGATGTGCACTGATTACTGGAAACGTAACAAGGCTACAAGGAAGGATCATGTTACACTGCCCTTCATCGATGATATGTTATAGCGGTTTGCAAAACACTCCTACTTTTGTTTCCTTGATGGGTATTCGAGATATCATCAAATCCTAGTCCACCCCAACGATTAGAGTAAGACCACATTCACATGCCCTTATGGAGCTTATGCCTACCGGCGTATGTCTTTCCGACTGTGTAGTGCTCCTGCCTCTTTTCAAAGATGCATGATGTCTATTTTTTCTGACATGATTGAGGAAATCATGGAAGTTTTCATAGACGATTTCTCCGTCTATGGAAAAACTTTTGATCATTGTCTGGAAAACTTAGACAAGGTCTTACAAAGATGCCAAGAGAAGGACCTAGTGCTTAATTGGGGAAAGTGCCATTTCATGGTCTATGAAG
Source organism: Tuctoria greenei (assembly GCA_036927565.1). Lineage (NCBI taxonomy): Eukaryota > Viridiplantae > Streptophyta > Magnoliopsida > Poales > Poaceae > Tuctoria > Tuctoria greenei. Next base: position 95,829,014 of record JAYESD010000005.1, read on the forward strand.
GCATCGTTCTTGAACCTTAGAGTCTGAGAGAGGGATTGTCGGTACCCTACGTACCGGATACCCCTTGAGATTGCAAAGATCACAAGGAAACTTCATCTACCAGATTTGAAAACCTCTGAAAGCCCCACATGTCAGGTGTAATCAGACCTGCTTCCCCGACATGGTTAGTCCCAGGGCCGCCACGTGTATCATAAGACTGGAGCTATCGCCCACACATGGGAAAGCTCCGGACTAGATACCGGTATGGCATCCCCGGACCTAACCCCAGACAGAGGGAAGCTCCGGTACCGACATGTGTCCAACAGCACCGGACCTACCCGTCCACTACGGTAAGCTCCGGAGCTGCCATGTGGCTGAACCGCCGGACCTTCAACTTCAACAATCAGGCTGGTGGACGCCCAACGGCTCCGGACCTCCAAGGAGCAATCAAAGACTTCAAGACCCGATTAAATGTCATTAATGCCATATTAATGACACACGATCGGATGGCCCTTAATACCGGTAACAGCACTGTTAAGGCCCGTTACCGGGCTATTAAGGGTAATTAACCTCATTAATTATGTATCAAGCATGTGTAACCGCCGGGGCCACATGTCGGGTTAGGCTAACGGTGTAACGACCAGTCCTTGTACTATAAAAGGACTGGTCGACGATACACAAGGGAGCTCTCCAGACCTCTTTTGGACTCCTTGACCTAGACGAGGTTCTTCTTCTAGAGCTTCTTCTAGACTCACACGCTCAATACAACACTAACACACCCCGTGGAGTAGGATATTACGCCCAGGCAACCCGAACCACGTAAATATCTGTGTCCACTTGTCATTCACCTTCTTTAATCTTTGCGCACCCATTACCGAACTACAACTCCTTGATCTACCAACAGTAGTATCGGGAGATCTGCCGGATCCAAACACCGATAGTTGGCGCGCCAGGTAGGGGCGCCCGAGATTTCAAGGATGGTGAACTCAGCTGCTGGATCATCCAACGGCAATCCTACTGTTCAACCTGCTGGGGGCAATCCCTCCAACATGCAGCAACCAGCAGGTGCCACGACTCTAGCAGGAGTCATGCCACCACCGCCACCGCCTGCACCAGCACGTCAAGTTGGGCAGCGTGACGGTGCATTGGCGACAGTCACCGCATCGGCGAATAACAACAACCCTGAACACGCGCTTCATGCAGCGCGTGCTCTCCTTCAACGTCCACCACCTCCAGGTGCATCCCAGGGTGCAATGGAGCAGTGGAGGGCTAACGTGGAACATCTAGTTGCAGCAGCAGCCGATCGCATCAGCAACCAAGGTCCTCCCCCTTTGGGGTAGGCCCCATCGCAGCACCAGACTGTGTCAGGCAGACTTGGTCTGCACGCTTCCCAAAATAGGAGGCGTGCTGCATCACAGCAAGTTACGTTGCTACCTTCCGGGGCGCGACACAGTCATACAGTAACCAGGCTTTCAACTCATGACCTCCGGGCGGAGCTTGATTGCCGTTACCGTCAATAGGACGGCCGTGTCCATATCGAGCATGCTCGCGAAAGGCGAGAGGCTCAAGACAATCCTGCTCCCAAGGGAGTAGGAGGAGGCTGTTCTGCCCCGGCCATGCACCTACGCATGGTCAGATGGCCACAAAAGTTCCGGCCTCACCTGCCGGAGAAATTTGACGGGACTGTTAATCCCGCTGAGTTTCTCCAGATTTACTCCACCGCAATCCTTGAGGACGGAGGTAACGAGGCCGTAATGGCCAAACTACTTTGCAGTGGCCTTGATTGGGACCACCAGGTCCTGGTTCATGAGCCTTCCTCACAACTCCATCAATAGTTGGGAGGAATTGTGCCAACAATTCACCGCCAATTTCGGGAGTTCATACACCCGACCAGGCACTGAATTGGACCCTTTTGCTGTCAAGCAGAAGGGGGGAGAATCCCTGCGCTCATTCATCCAGAGGTTCTCCCAGGTACGAAACACTATTCCTTCTATCTCCAGCGCCTCTGTTATCGTGGCATTTAGACAGGGCGTACGAGATAAGAAGATGCTGGAGAAGCTGGCGATCAAGGAGATCACCAGCGTCACGGAGCTCTTCAGCTTGGCAGACAAGTGTGCCAAAGCTGCAGAGGGCCGTGAAATGCACTCCAAACCACCTCCGGAGGATGGTAAAAAATCCTCCAAAGGCGAAGCCACTACCTCCAGGAGTGGCAAAAAGAAGAAAAAGTCCAACGGCAAGAAGAAGCCGTCGGCCGGCACATCTACTACTGCAGCTGCAGCAGCTCCGGATGGCTGGGGGCCATGCCCCGAGAAACTACCTCGGCCGTCCTCTGAAGACGGTGGCAATTCCAAAGTGTGGTGTCCTATTCACAAGTCGAACAACCACTACCTGGAAGACTGCCGGGAGGTCCAAAACCTTGCCGAGCGCTACAACAAGCGCCGGGAAGAAGTTCCTTTCTGTCATAGGGAAGGAAAACAGAAAGTCGATGAAGCTCCGGCTGAAGAGGAGTTAGGATTTCAGGACCCTAAAAAGGTCCTGAATGCTGTTTACACCTCCATCGACAACGACTCCGACGTCTCTGACAATGAGCGTCGGAAGACCATGAACACCATCTTTGGTGGTTCGTGGGATATCACCTCCCACCGTGTCCTCAATACAATGTGGCGGGACATGGCCTCAGTAGCTCCTATAGCCAGGGCATAGCCGCACCGGAAGTGGATGGATACCGCTATCACTTTCGATGCATCGGACTGTCCTCGGAACATGATTGGAGCTGGTCAACTCCCATTGATGGTATCACCGACCATCAGCAACATTAAACTCCACCATGTAATGGTGGACGAAGGTTCGGGGTTGAAACTCATAAGCTTAGAAGCTTTCATCAAGCTTCAGCTCCAACCTGCAGACCTTTGCCCCTCCCGACCTTTCTCCGGAGTAGATCCGGGGGACATAACCCCACTCGGTGCCATTACTCTCCCCGTGACCTTCGGGATTGGGGAGAATTATCGCACTGAGAAGTTGATCTTTGACGTTGCTCATATCAACTTACCCTTCAATGCCATTCTGGGCAGACCAACCTTGTACAAGTTCATGGCTACTGCTCATTATGGCTACCTGGTGTTGAAGATGCCAACACCAGCTGGTGTTCTCTAGATCCGCGGAGATCGCACTGCCGGAGTGACTGCTCTGGAAGAACTTCATGCACTTGCTACAGCGCAGGAGGAAGAGTCTAGGCAAGAACAAGCTCCGAAACCACCGAGCATTCGTCAATGAGGCTCAACCTCCGCACCTCGCGTGCAACCAAGTGGCGACACCGACATTCCCGTCAAAGTCGTCCAAATCGGTTCCGATGCTGCTCAGACCACCCGTATATCGGGAGGTCTAAATGACAAATAGGAACTCGCGCTCATCACTTTCCTCTGGGCTAACGTTGACGTGTTTGCCTGGAAACTGTCGCAAATGCCTGGGATCCCTAGGGAAGTGATCGAGCATAATATGAAGATCTATCCTGATGCTCGGCCTGTACATTAGAAGCCTCGGAAGCAATCAGTAGAGCGAAAGAACTTCATAAGACAAGAAGTGAAGAAGTTGCTCGAAGCTGGATTCATCCGAGAAGTCTACCACCCAAAATGGCTGGCAAACCCAGTCGTTGTACCCAAGGCCGGCGGGAAGCTTCGGATGTGTATCGACTACACAACACTGAATAAGGCATGCCCAAAAGATCCATTCCCACTACCTAGAATAGACCAGATAGTGGATTCCACCTCCGGGTGTGAATTACTGTGTTTCCTAGACACATATTCTGGGTACCATCAAACTAGAATGTCTAGGGAAGATGAAGAACATACTTCTTTTATCACAGTAGATGGATTATACTGCTATACTGCCATGCCATTTGGTCTCAAGAATGCAGCTTCAACATTTGTAAGAGCTATGTACAAAACCTTTGGAGAGATCATTAGAGATGTAGTGGAAGTGTATGTTGATGACATCGTCGTCAAGATAAAAGACAAGGAGTCACTCCTTGACACTTTGCAAGCTATCTTCGACAAGTTGCGAGTCACTCACACGAAGCTAAACCGAGACAAGTGCATCTTCAGGGTTAGCTCCGGAAAGCTTCTTGGTTTCCTGATAAACCACCGGGGCATAGAGGCAAATCTGGCGAAGATTAAAGCCATTGAGGATATGCGGCCACCAGCCCGCATCAAGGATGTCCAGAAACTGACTGGATGTCTAGCCGCCCTCAGCCGGTTCATCTCAAGATTGGCAGAACGGGCGCTACCCTTCTTCAAGCTATTGAGGAAGTCCGGACCATTCCAATGGTCTGAAGAAGCATAAAAGGCGTTCCAGGAGCTAAAGCAGCTCCTCACCACTCTACCGACCTTGGTAGCTCCGAACCCTGGTGAGCCTCTACTGCTTTACATTTCGGCAACTGACGAAACTGTGAGCATGGTCCTGGTTGCGGAGAGACCAGAACTTTTATAAGCTCAGGAATCCAGACCCCCCCGGGAGGGTCCGGAGGTTCCTGAAGGTGAGTCTGGGTCCCAGCCCCCAGACTTGGATCTGCAAGGAGTTACTCCAGAAGATTTGGACTCCTCCGGGAGGGTCCGGGTCGCTCCAGTAGAAGCTTCGGGTTCCTCCAACAAGGACCCGAAGGTCCCCGAAGCAGGCCTAGACCCCTCTGGGAGGGTCTAGGTCGATGTGGAGGAAGCTCCGGGCCCTTCCAGGAGGGTCCAGGTCGATGTGGAGGAAGCTCTGGGCCCTTCCGGGAGGGTCCGAACAGTCCAGCGCCCAGTGTACTTAATTAGCGAAGTACTTCATGATGCCAAGACTCGATACCTAGAGGTGCACAAGCTGCTCTACGCAGTTCTCATTGCCTCCAAGAAGCTTCTCCTTTACTTCCAAGCTCACAAGATCTCAGTGGTGACTTCTTATCCACTGTGTGCGATCTTGCATAATCCCAACTCTACTGGGAATACTGCAAAGTGGGCAGTGGAATTGGCTAAATTTGATCTTGAATTCGTCCCAAGACAAGCGATCAGGAGTCAAGCATTGGCAGACTTTGTGGCGGAATGGACCCCTTCTCCATCAAACCCTGAGGGCCCTAGTGAGCAGAAGCCGAAACTCAAGGCTCCGATCTTCACCGAGCCTCACTGGACCCTCTACTTCGACGGCTCCATGCAAAAGCAGGGGGCTAGAGCTGGAGTCCTTCTCCTCGCTCCAACCAGGGAAAAGGTAAAATACATGGTCCACCTTGACTTCAAGGCGACCAACAACATGGCGGAGTATGAAGCATTCATTTACGGACTAAAGGAGGCAATATCATATGGTGTCACGCAGCTGTTGGTCAAGGGAGATTTGCAGATCAATCAGCTATCAAATTCTTGCAGTCCATTGTATGCAGATTTGGAGTCCCGAACAAAATCATAACAGATAATGGGACCCAATTCACAAGCTCTGCTTTCCAAGGATACTGCGAAGACCTCGACATCCAAGTCAGCTACGCCTCCATAGCTCACCCGACAAGCAATGGCCAAGCTGAGAGAGCCAATGCAGAAATCCTGAAAGGACTCAAGACGCACACATATGAGCACCTGAAAAAACATGGAGCCAACTGGATCTAAGAGCTTTCGCCCACTCTATGGGCCAACATGACAACTCCAAACCGATCAACTGGAGAGACACCCTTCTTCCTGGTGTACGGAGCTGAAGAAGTCCTTCCTCCGGAAATCACCTTGGGGTCGCTCCGAGTCCGGACCTCCGATGAAGCCACACAGGACCAGCTCCGACGTGAAGACCTTGACCTCCTTGAAGAGGGAAGGTGCCGAGCAGCTGTTTGGAATGCCCGATACCGCCAAGCTCTTCGGCGCTATCACCAACGACATGTTCACAATCGACAGCTCGAGGAAGGCGATCTGGTGCTACGAAGAATACAATCTAGAGAAGGGTTAAACAAACTCTCCCCCAGCTGGGAAGGACACTTCCGAGTGATCAAAGTATCCCGTCCCGAATGCGTTCGCTTGGCAACCGAGGATGGGACACCTCTCCCGAATCCTTGGAACATTGAGCACCTCCATAAGTTATACACTTAATATCACAGAGGTGAGTCTGTAATTACATGTGATGTATGTTATAGAGTCATTGTACAAAGTCGGGTAGCTCCTCCGGGAGGGCAGTCGGACCTACCCCGTTAGGTCCGCAACGTCCATGCAACACTTGTCACAATCGCAGAACTAAAAGTGTAGCTAGCTACCTTGGGTCAAACGAGAAACGAAACACACTTATATTGGTTCCGTACCCTAAGAGTGTACTTGTTTCCCCTGTACCCCAGACCTATAATGAAAGACATCATTGTGTGAAAACAGACTCCACGTGCATTTGCTTTGTACAGACTCAATATTTTTTATTTTTCTCTTTCTTGTCTATAACAAAGTTGTGCAGTTCTTAAGAAACTTTAGCTCGACCGGTTAATGTACAATTCAACTTGCCTTGTCTATCCTTCTGGGTTCAAACATTGTTGATGGTCTATTTGTCTGAATGCCACCAAGCCAATCTAGGGCCGGAGTGTGCTATCGACTTAGCCTGGTCATGCACCCTAAGTACGCCACTCTACCTACACCCCGACAGGCCGAAGTAAGGTGAGTCCAGAAATGATCGAACCTGAAGGAAACAAGACAACGCTCTTGATTGTATTTAGATTTGTGTTTGACCTAAAACTTTCTCGGGAATAGTAAGCCGCAATGAAGTTATAGATAGGAAACGGATTTTAATGTTTTTCTTGACTTCAGTGTGCAGGAAAAATAAATTTCATGATGATGGTGAATGAAGCCGGAGCTGCCAAAGCTCTGACATCGTCTAGGCGGCTTGTGGTCGATGTTCAAACATTGACATCGAGCGTCGCTGGAGCTACTCAGCTCCGGTAAAGCTAGGGGGCAAGCCGTCAAGGTGAAGAAACGATGGTGGAAAGACTCTAAAGTGGAGTCTGCCGTTGACACACCATGTTTTGATAGAGGTCACTGCTGGAGCTACCAAGCTCCGACATCCCAGAGGGCTAACCGTCGATGCTTTACGCGTTGATGGAGACTACTGCCGGAGATACTAAGCTCCGACAATGGTCAATGTCGGATCCACTAAGCTCCGAAAACCTCAGGGATCCTACACTATCGAAGACTTCGGACCTACATTTTACAAGTTTGAAGCACGCAAGTCTTCAACAATTGTTACATCCTCTTAGTACATGTTCACAATCAAATTGTGTACATATACCAGGGGGCCAAGTGATACAAAGTTGTTGAAGACAAAAAATGAAATTCACAAAAAAATTTGGATTTCATTCATCTGGAGACAAGATATTACAAAATTGGAGAAGAAGAAGAGAAAATACAAGCGGGAGCTACAAAGAGATGGTACTAGACCCTGTGGAAGAACTGGGCAATCTTCTGGGCAACCTCCGACACGCTGGCTCGGGCGGCTTCACCCTCTCCTTCGATGGGGCCTTCAAGCACCGGGTCTAGAGGGAATTGAGGGTCGCGGCTGGTGTAGCACGTCAGCACGAACTCTGCGACGTTCTTCGCCTAGGACTGTCCCTTAGTTTCCAGCTGGTCCACGATGACATCGCCCATCTTGGTGAGCTTGTTGCCTGCTGAACTCAGTGCCTCCAATGCTTGGTCCAGCTCCGGCTTCGGATCATCCGGATGCACGAGACTAAAGCCCATTGGCATCAGTGCGTCGTTGGCTTTACCCAGGAAGTCCCAAACTTGTTGGGACTCTGCATCCCTTGCACTTCGCATCACCTCCAAGGATATTTTGGCCGCCGCAAGCTCCGAGTTCTCCCGAGCAAGACGCTCCACCTCTTTGGCATTCTGCTAAATCTTTTCAGCAACCTGCCTTTCAAGTTTACTGAGCTCTTCCTCCCGGAGGTGGATCTCATTCTGGCGGTTGACCAGATCCTTCTCTCGACCCCGCACTTTCTTCTCCCTGGCGGCGACGACATTCTCCTGCTTGTAGAGATCTTGCCCTCGCTCCCAGGCCTTCTTCTCCTCTTCCTCGCAATGCTCCTCCAATTTCTTGGTGCATTCTTCGAGGATGTTGTTAGCCAGAGCTGTCTTTTGGACAAGCTCTTCCTCCCTCTTCACGAGGTCGTTCTGCAGCTCCAGGAGTTTTTGCTCTTCATCCTCGAGCTTTCTCTCCCGCGCCTCAAGAGCCTCCCAGCGCTTGACGAGACTATCGTGGATGGCGGCGAGCCTCTCCTGGCGGTCATCCGCTACGCTATTAGCAGCTTTGTCCTGCTCATAGATGTCCTGGGACTGGCTGTCAAGGGATCGCGTCATGCTTTCCCTCTCATCCAACAACTTACCCCAGTACTCCAGACGGACCTTCTCCCTCTGCACCCACTCCTTGTCGTTAGCCAGCCTCGACTGCGCCAGCTTGGTCTCGAAATGGAGCCGGTTGTGCCACCTCCTAAGAGTTTGGGGCTCTTCCTCTAGGGCCTTGCTATCGTGGTAGAAAGCCAGCTGGACTTGGCGAAGACTGGAGCAGGCGTTGTCAATAGACAACGATAGGGGGATCGCGTCTGGACCTGCCAGGGTCCTCTCCGCTGGCTCTAGCGGATCTTCAGCGACAAAAGTTGGGTCCCACTCTACAAGAGCGGTCCCCTGAGCTCCCATGACACTAGGGCCGTCCTCCAGGATAGCCTCGGCCATCACCGAGGAAGTTCCTACAGCAGAAGTTCCGACCTCCGGAATTGACTCCGAAGGTCCCGCCGCTAGGTCATCAACAAGTGGCCCCTCAGGCGGGGGGCCAGCAGCTTCATCTTGGCACCCTGGCTCAGCAGCGGGCACCACCAGGATCACCACTTCCGGAGCAGGTGTTGAAGGTTCGGTCGGAGTAGAAGCTACTTCCGGCTTCGGCGCAGGCGCCTCCTCCGCCGCTGGCTCATATGCTGGCGCTTCGACCATCATGGGCTCAGGCGCTGGCGCTTCGACCAACTATGGGCTTAGGCGCCGACACCTCCGCAGCAACTGGCTCGGATGCCAGAACCTCTTCGACGACCGGCTCTACAGCCGGAACTTATAACACCCTCATTTTCATGCATCATGCCCTACATACACTCATATACATGTTTAACATTAACCCACAACAAGAGGAACAAGTTTAAAATAGATTTGGAGCATTTAAAATTGATTTGGAGCAAAACTGCACTTAAAATGCAGGAAAGTGCGAACTAGTCCGATTTTACTGAGCACTAGTTCAATTTCTCTCCAACTAAAAACGGACTTGTCCGTTTTTGCTGCGGACTAGTCCAATTTTGCCTTAGGAAACTTTCGAACTTGTCCGATTTTGTGCGGACTAGTCCGACATTCCAAGAATCCTTGAAAAATTGCTAAGTCCCTGGACTTTTCCTGACTAGTCCGGTGTTCCAGCAGACTTGTCCGTTTTCCTCTCTGACTAAAGTCGGACTTGTCTGATTTTAGGCCAGACTTGTCCGATTTTCTCTCTGGACAACTTCGGACTAGTCCGGTCCTTTCCGGACTTGTCCGATATTTCGTGACTCCGAGTTGATTTTTTGTTTTACGACTTGTTTCTTGGGTTTCACGTTAAGTGGACCTAGGGACGTCGTGTCTAACTCTTTTAGAGCCCATGAGGGACTCTAAACTGGCCTCTACTCGTCCCAAACTCGAAATCCATCTAACCCTAGCCTCCACCTCTATATAAACAACCCCACCCCTTGGTTTGACATCTATTTGCCACTTTTCCACCCCACCCAAACCCTAGTTCGTGGAGAGCCACCACAAAGGAAGGAAGAGAAGATCCCAAGCAAGAAGAAGAAAAGGAGGAAACTAAAGAGGATCAAGATCTCCACCAAGTTTCGTTCTTCATCACCAATTCATCTCCAAGTTCATCACCAACCCTAGATCATCAAGATCCAAGTGTTACCTCCAAGTTTCTTGATTCATTGGAGTCCTAAACACCTGGTATACCTTCTATTCTCTTTTCCTTATGTGAACTCAACCCCTAATCTCCAAATTTACGTCGATCTAGAAAACCCTAATCTGCTGATCTAGTAAAGTGCGGACTTGTATGGTCCCTAGCGGACTAGTCCGATTTCCCTGGATAAATTATGTTGAATTGATTTTAAAGTTTGATCTAATCACATCCAAACCTGTATAAACTTGTTAAAATCTATTAGAACTAGTTAGTGATCATTAAAAACAATCTATTAACAAGTTCTACCTTGCATTTGCATCAATCATGCATGTCATGTCATATTGAGTAATATTTGTGCACTATTTGATTGTGTTTCTTGTCTTGTATGTTTATTCTGTGGATTAGACGGATTTGTGCTAGAAAGTGCTGCGAAGGATCTCCAGCACCAAGAGTTTGAAGGCTTTGACCCTAATACACAGCAAGAGCAAGGCAAGTGTCCTTGAAGCATATTGATCTTGTTTTTAAAGTAAATGCTTTGTTTGCAAAATTGCATGCTTGTGTCAATTTGATGGGAATCCTATGATAGGAAGTTTACTAGCTTTGTTTGACCACCCTTGTCACCTGGAATATATGGTAGAGAGTTGGGAAGGCCTTTTTACCCTTTGCATCGCTTAATCAACTGGGATAGGAAACAACTATACCACTCAATTTAATTATGCATGGATGAGATTATGGTTAACATGAACTGGTTAAATATGATATGGTAATGGGTGATCTAAGCAAGCCTGGTATGTGGATGGGTTGGACGTATGGTAGTTTGCTTGCTTTAGATCTAAGGACCGATTCATGTGAGAATAAGCCAGGACTACAGTGCCACCACGAGGCCAAGTATGGGTGCGGCGTAGCTGATTAATTAGGGCTTTGCCAGTGCTATTTGGACCATTATGGATGCTCGGGGAAGGGGTAGTCGGATTGGGTTTGTTGATGATTGGCGGGACTACCCTGGGATCCGAATGGCTCAAGAGGGGGCCCTTGGTTGAAGATGTGCTCTGTAGGAGACATCGCCACCGGTGAAACCTCAGTGGTGTCTAAATAGGCTAGCAATCCCTTTGTAAAGGCTATTTTGTGATCTCTTGGCCACACACCGATAGAAGTGTGAGACGACATAATAGATGTTCTAGTCATCGAAAGGTGATGAAATCACGAACACGTGGGTAAAGAGGTACAAACTCTGCAGAGTGTGTCTAAAACTATCATGATAGCCGTGCTCCCGGTTATGAGCACCTGGACAACTTCCATGATTAGAGGGAACTCGGAATTGGGATGGTTATGGTTTGGTAATGATTATGGCTGGTTATGGATTTATTTCCGGTATTGAATATGGTTATTGGCAATGGTGAAATCTGGAATTATTGATGATGGTAGTGAATTCAAATTGCTATTATGATATTACTTATGGTTATGATGGGTTTGATTCGTATAAATATTATATATTGTTTTTCAAATGTTTTAATGTACTTTTCAGCACTTAGCCATTATTATTGTCGTCATTTGAATCAGCCACATGTCATACTTTCCACACTTGCTGAGTACGACATGTACTCAATCTTGCAATCCCCCCCCACACACAGTTGCAGGTCAGGATTGGGAGGTTAATGGTGATAATGCGGAGTTCTAGGCCCTGTCTATCGTCAGCTTGCCTCTGGTGTTGATTGGAGCTGCGCTATACCCTATTGCTTATGTTGCCTAGCTGTTTAGCTTGCTTAATTAGAGTATTTCCGCTGCATTAGTCGAACTTGTCATTAATATTTATTAGAGCTTGTATTTGAGGATAATATGGTTTGTTTAATAAAATTTGGTTAATTAATCTTGTTTTGTGGTAATTTTTTGTATACTCTTTTGTGAATGCACTCCTGTATGTGTGATGAACATCCTGAGCACACATATGTGTTAGCTTGGTTCATTTTCGGAACCGGGCGTCACAATTTGGTATCAGAGCCACAGGTTGACCGTAGGATGCAGCCTAGATAGAATGGACACTATTGAGAACATAGGAGCACTTAGGAATCGATGTGTTTTTGCTTGGTGTGCTGTTTGCTATATATATTGTTTGCTTGTGTGCTTAATAGAGGATTTTGGGATGCTTTAGCATTGCTATGTCCACCTAGGCTAGTGTAGCTAGTTGTTTAGTTTCATATCCCTTGATGCATATAGTTAGGGACGTTTTCTAATTCTTACCTATTGCTTTTCTCCAGATGGTGAGGACTCGCAACCAGAGGGATGGCAATGATGAGGAGGGGAACAATGGAGTGCCTCAGAACAACAATGGGCAAGGACCTGCTCATGGATCTATCAACATTGAGCAGCTTTTGGCCATGCAAAACCAGCTCGTGCAGACCATGATACAGACTATGGGACAGCTGCAGGCTGGCAACATCAACAATCAGCCCCACATGCCTCCACCGCCACCCCCACCCCCTCATAACCGGTTGGGAGAGTTTATGAGGACTAGGCCACCGACCTTTGCTCGAGCTGCTGACCCTATGGATGCGGATGATTGGCTCAAGTCCGTGGAGAAGAAGTTAGCTATTGTCCATTGCAATGACTGAGAGAAGGTGCTATTTGTTTCTCATCAACTCGTTGGAGCAGCTCCGGATTGGTGGGATGCTTATTGCAATGCTCAGGAGAATCAAGAGAGGATTACTTGGGCCAAATTCAAGGAGAGTTTTCGTTCTCATTATGTGCCCGAGGGTGTTATGATCTTATAGAGGCAAGAATTTGATTAAGGCAAGGAAGATCGAGCGTGAGTGAATATCTCAAAAAGTTCACTCAACTCTCAAGGTATGCGCCTGAGGATGTGAGCTAGGATAGCCGGAAGCAATATTTGTTCATGAGAGGCCTTACTAATGAAATTCAAGTGCAATTGCTCAACTGTGATTATGCCAATTTTCAGAAGCTTGTGGACAAAGGAATTGTGGTTGAGAACAAGATCCGTGAGATGGAGCAAGACAATAAGAGGAAGGCGCCATATCAAGGACAGCAACGAGGAAGTAATGTGTGCCCTCGCTTTGTGCCGCCCAATGCGCCTTATTCCAACCCTTCTGCGCCTGCTCAGCGCCCTGGTTATGCACCGCGCCCAACTCAGTTTGTGCAGCAGCGCCCTGTTATGCAAGCACCTAGGCCTCCAATGCCTTATGCGCCTCGTGCTAATTTTCCTGCTACAAGTGTTCAAAACCAAGCACATCCCAATAATTCTGGTGGAGTTAGGAAGTGCTATACTTGTGGAGAAGCTGCACACTTTGTGCATCAATGTCCTAAGTCGGGCCTTGGTCAAGGAAGCAATGCACCGAGGCAAAACCCAAGACCCAATGTAGGACAACCACAAGGGAACCGTGGAAAGCAGAATTTTGCTCGTGGCAATGTGAACCATGTCTCTGCGGAGGATGCTAAACAAGTGGATGACGTGGCCATTGGTATGTTTCTCACCAACTCCAACCCCGCGACTATGTTATTTGATTCTGGAGCATCGCATTCATTTATTGCATCGAAGTATGTTGCCAAGTATAGTTTGCCTATCTCTCATATGAAGTTTACTCTATTGGTTAAGTCTCCTGGAGGAGAGATGAGGACAAATATAGTATGTCCAAAAGTCAGCCTTAGAATAAGGGGGGGTAGACTTCTCTGCCAACCTCATTGTTTTGGATTCTCAAGGATTGGACATTATACTTGGTATGGAATGGTTGAGGAAGCACAATGGAGTTATTGAGTGTGCCACGAAGACGGTGAAGTTGACCAATGAAGAAGGGATCACTGTAGAATTTGAAGCATCTCAAACCGCACCGAAGCAATTGGAGCTGAATCATATGGACGGTGCCACAATTGAGGAGATTCCGGTGGTGTGTGAATTTTTGGATGTTTTTCCGGAAGAGTTGCCAGGTCTGCCACCTGATCGAGACATTGATTTTGTTATTGATTTAATACCTAGAACTGCACCTATAGATAAGAGGCCGTATAGGATGCCTCCTATAGAATTAGCGGAGCTCAAGAAGCAAATTCAAGAGCAACTAGAGAATAGTTTTATTCGCCCTAGTTCTTCACCTTGGGGAGCACCTGTGCTGTTTGTGGAAAAGAAGGATGGATCCCAAAGGATGTGTGTGGATTACCGAGCTCTCAACGAGGTAACAATCAAGAACAAGTACACCTTGCCACGCATAGAAGACTTGTTTGATCATATGAAGGGTTCTTGTGTCTTCTCTAGTATTGATTTGAGGTCAGGATATTTTCAAATGAAGATTAGACCATCAGACATACCCAAGACAGCTTTTAGGACACGGTATGGATCTTATGAGTACACTGTGATGTATTTTGGATTGACAAATGCGCGTGCCTACTTTATGTACCTCATGAATAAGGTCTTTATGGAGTACTTGGATAAGTTCGTCGTGGTGTTCATTGATGATATTATGATCTACTCGAAGGATGAGAAGGAACATGAGGAACACTTGAGGCTTACGATACAGAAATTGAGGGAGCATCAATTGTATGCCAAGTTCAACAAGTGTCAGTTTTGGTTGAGAGAGGTGTCGTTTTTGGGTCATATCATCTCAGGAGGAGGAGTATCGGCTGACCCCGGAAAAGTGAGAGACGTGTTGAAGTGGGAACCACCGCAAAATGTAAAGGAGATCAGGAGTTTTCTTGGGATGGCTGGATATTACCGTAGGTTCATCAAGGACTTTTCCAAAATAGCCAAGCCTATGATGGAGTTGCTAATGAAGGGAAAGGCTTTCCAATGGACTCAAGCTTGTCAAAATAGTTTTGAGGAGTTGAAGAAAAGGTTGACAACAACCCCAGTTTTGGTACTGCCGGATGTGAGCAAGAGTTTTGATATTTATTGCGACGCATCGAGACAAGGACTTGGATGTGTATTGATGCAAGAAGGTCAAGTGGTCGCCTATGCGTCAAGACAATTGAAGAAACATGAGCAGAATTACCCCACACACGATTTGGAACTCGCGGCCGTGGTACATGCATTGAAGATTTGGAGGCACTATATCCTTGGACATAGGTGTTAAATTTATACGGATCATAAGAGTTTGAAGTATATTTTCACACAAATGGATCTAAACTTGAGGTAACGGAGATGGTTGGAGCTCATCAAAGATTATGATTTGGGGATCAACTATCATCCGGGAAAAGCCAACGTAGTGGCCGATGCTTTGAGTAGAAAAGGAGTAAGTCATCAACTCACAGTTCGAGAGTTACCATCTGAGTTATGTAAGGAGTTTGAAAGGTTGAACCTCGGATTTGTAATGAGATGGAGATGATGGAGTTAAACCCAACCTTGGAGCAAGAAATTCGAGAGGCACAAACCGCGGATGAAGAGATCAAGGAAATCAAGGAAAGGACTGAAGAAGGGAGAGAATTCAGATTTGATGAAGACGAACATGGTACCTTATGGCTTGGGAAGAGAATCGTTGTGCCTAATGTGAAGCATATTCGGGAGATGATATTAAAAGGGGCACATGACTGACCTTACTCAATTCACCCTTGTTGTACAAAGATGTACAAAGACTTGAAGACTAACTATTGGTGGGATAGCATGAAGAAGGACATAGCTGAATATGTGGCATTGTGTGATGTGTGTCAACGAGTCAAGGCGGAGCATCAAAGGCCAACTGGATTATTGCAACTATTGAAGATCCCGGAATGGAAGTGGGAAGAAATTGGAATGGACTTCATAGTTGGTTTACCACGTACTCAGTCTGGGTATGACTCAATTTGGGTAATTGTGGATCGTTTAACCAAGTCAGGTCATTTTGTCCCTGTGAAGACCAAATATACAGCTGCACAATTGGCTGAAATATACATGGACCATATTGTGTGTCGGCATGGAGTCCCTAAGAATATAGTCTCGGATAGAGGTTCTCAATTCACTTCCAGGTTTTGGCAAAAATTGCATGAAGCATTGGGAACAAGGTTGAATTTTAGTTCAGCGTATCATCCTCAAACGGATGGACAAACCGAGAGGACCAATCAAATTTTGGAGGACATGTTAAGAGCTTGCGCTTTAAAGCATGGGAAAAGTTGGGACAAAAGCTTGCCATACGTAGAATTTTCTTACAATAATAGCTACCAAGCAAGTGTCAAGATGTCACCATATGAAGCGCTTTATGGAAAGAAGTGTAGGACACCTTTATTCTGGAATGAGGTAGGAGTAACTCAAGTATTTGGTTCGGATGTATTGCAAGAAGCCGAAAAGCAAGTCCAAATAATTCGTGAAAACTTGAGGGCTGCCCAATCAAGACAAAAAGGCTATGCGAACAATAGGAGAAGGAAATTAGCCGTTGAAATAGGAGATTTTGTTTACCTCAAGGTGTCACCAATGAGAGGTCATAAGAGGTTTAACATAAGAGGCAATCTAGCACCTCGTTATATTGGACCATTCAAGATTTTGGACAAAATAGGAGAAGTAGCGTAAAAGTTGGAGATGCCAGCTCATCTTTTGGATGTCCATGATGTCTTTCATGTTTCCCAGCTAAAGAAGTGTTTGAGAGTACTAGAAGAACAAGTGCCAATGGAAGAATTGGAACTAGAGGAAGATTTGACTTATGTCGAGCAACCAATCAAAATCTTGGAAACCAAGGAGAGGGTCACAAGGAACAAGGTTATTAGATGGTGTAAAGTTCAATGGAAGCACCACACATAAAAAGAAGCGACGTGGGAATTGGAGGATGATCTCAAGAAGGAATTTCCCTATCTTTTCTCTTCCGCATCGAATCTCGAGGGCGAGATTCATTTTAATGGGGGTAGGTCTGTAACACCCTCATTTTCATGCATCATGCCCTACATACACTCATATAATGTTTAACATTAACCCACAACAAGTGGAATGAGTTTAAAATAGATTTGGATCATTTAAAATTGATTTGGAGCAAAACCGCACTTAAAATGCAGGAAAGTGCGGACTAGTCTGATTTTACTGAGGACTAGTCCGATTTCTCTCTGACCAAAAACGGACTTGTCCGTTTTTGCTGCGGACTAGTCCGATTTTGCCTTTGGAAACTTTCAGACTTGTCCGATTTTGTGCGGACTATTCCGATATTCCAAGAATCCTTGAAAATTTGCTAAGTCC
This sequence comes from Tuctoria greenei, assembly GCA_036927565.1. Taxonomy (NCBI): domain Eukaryota; kingdom Viridiplantae; phylum Streptophyta; class Magnoliopsida; order Poales; family Poaceae; genus Tuctoria; species Tuctoria greenei. The sequence goes on from JAYESD010000005.1 coordinate 95,846,052, forward strand.
CTGGACTTTTCTGGACTAGTCCGGTGTTCCAGCGGACTTGTCCGTTTTCCTCTCAGACTAAAGTCGGACTTGTCCGATTTTAGGCCAGACTTGTCCGATTTTCTCTCTGGACAACTTCGGACTAGTCCGGTCCTTTCCGGACTTGTCCGATATTTTGTGACTCCGATTTGATCTTTTGTTTTACGACTTGTTTCTTGGGTTTCACGTTAAGTGGACCTAAGGACATCATGCCTAACTCTTTTAGAGCCCATGAGGGACTCTAAACCGGCCTCTACTCATCCCAAACTCGAAATCCATCTAACCCTAGCCTCCACGTCTATTAAAACAACCCCACCCCTTGGTTTGACATCTATTTGCCACTTTTCCACCCCACCCAAACCCTAGTTCGTGGAGAGCCATCACCAAGGAGGGAGAAGAAGATCCCAAGCAAGAAGAAGAAGCGGGAGGAAACGAAAGAGGATCAAGATCTCCACCAAGTTTTGTTCTTCATCACCAATTCATCTCCAAGTTCATCACCAACCCTAGATCATCAAGATCCAAGTGTTACCTCCAAGTTTCTTGATTCATTGGAGTCCTAAACACCTGGTATACCTTCTATTCTCTTTTCCTTACGTGAACTCAACCCCTAATCTCTAAATTTACGTCGATCTAGAAAACCCTAATCTGCTGATCTCGTAAAGTGCGGACTTGTCCGGTCCCTAGCGGACTAGTCCGATTTCCCTGGATAAATTGTGTTGAATTGATTCTAAAGTTTGATCTAATCACGTCCAAACCTGTATAAAATTTTTAAAATCTATTAGAACTAGTTAGTGATCATTAAAAGCAATCTATTAACAAGTTCTACCTTGCATTTGCATCAATCATGCATGTCATGTCATATTGAGTAATATTTGTGCACTCTTTGATTTTGTTTCTTGTCTTGTATGTTTATTGTGTGGATTAGACGGATTTGCGCTAGAAAGTGCCGCGGAGGATCTCCAGCACCAAGAGTTTGAAGGCCTTGACCCTAATCAACAGCAAGAGCAAGGCAAGTATCCTTGAAGCATATTGATCCTGTTTTTAAAGTAAATGTTTTGTTTGCAAAATTGCATGATTGTGTCAATTTGATGGGAATCCTATGATAGGAAGTTTACTAGCTTTGTTTGACCACCCTTGTCACCTGGAATATATGGTAGAGAGTCAGGAAGGGCTTTTTACCTTTTGTATCGCTTAATCAACTGGGATGGGAAACAACTATACCACTCAATTTAATTATGCATGGATGAGATTGGTTAACATGATCTGGTTAAATATGATATGGTAATGGGTGATCTAAGCAAGCCTGGTATGTGGATGGGTTGGACGTATGGTGGTTTGCTTGCTTTAGATCTAAAGACCGGTTCATGCAAGAATAAGCCAGGACTACAGTGCCACCACAAGGCCAAGTATGGGTACGACATAGCTGATTAATTAGGGCTTTGCCAGTGCTATTTGGACCATTATGGATGCTCGGGGAAGGGGTTGTCGGATTGGGTTTGTTGATGATTGGCGGGACTACCCTGGGATCCGAATCGCTCAAGAGGGGGCCCTTGGTTGAAGATGTGCTCTGTAGGAGACATCGCCACCAGTGAAACCTCAATGGGGTATAAATAGGCTAGTAATCCCTTTGTAAAGGCTATTTTGTGATCTCTTGTCCACACACCAACGGAAGTGTGAGACAACATAATAGAGGTTCTAGTCATCGAAAGGTGATGAAATCACGAACTCGTGGGTAAAGAGGTACAAACTCTGCAGAGTGTGTCTAAAACTATAATGATAGCCGTGCTCCCGGTTATGAGCACCTGGACAACTTCCATGGTTAGAGGGAACTCGGAATTGGGATGGTTATGGTTTGGTAATGATTATGGCTGGTTATGGATTTATTTCTGGTATTGAATATGGTTATTGGCAATGGTGAAATCTGAAATTATTGATGATGGTAGTGAATTCAGATTGGTATTATGATATTACTTATGGTTATGATGGGTTTGATTCATATAAATATTATATATTGCTTTTCAAATGTTTTAATGTACTTTTCAGCACATAGCCATTATTATTGTCGTCATTTGAATCAGCCACATGTCATACTTTCCACACTTGCTGAGTACGACATGTACTCACTCTTGCAATCCCCCCCCCCCCCCACAGTTGCAGGTCAGGATTGGGAGGTTAATGGTGATAATGCGGAGTTCTAGGCTGTGTCTACCGTCAGCTTGCCTGTGGTGTTGATTAGAGCTACGCTATACCCTATTGCTTATGCTGCCTAGCTATTTAGCTTGCTTAATTAGAGTATTTCCGCTGCATTAGTCGAACTTGTCATTAATATTCATTAGAGCTTGTATTCGAGGATAATGTGGTTTGTTTAATAAAATTTGGTTAATTAATCTTGTTCTTTGGTATTTTTCTGTATACTCTTTCGTGAATGCACTCGTGTATGTGTGATGAACATCCTGGGCACACATATGCGTTAGCTTGGTTCATTTTCAGAACCGGGCATCATAGAACTTCTGCAGCAACCGGCTTTACCGTCGGAGCTTCCTCGACAACCGGCTCAAGCACCGGAGCTTCATCAATACCCGGCTCCACCGCCGGGACTTCATCAACCACCGACACGACTGCCGGGGCTTCAACAACATCCGGCTCTAGGGCCGGAATCGCAGCTACCTCTGGCTCTGTGGCCGGAGCGTCCAACATCTCAGCATCCAAGCCCGGAGCCTCAACCTCCAGGGCTGGTACCACTGGTACATCTTCATTCCCGTGGTCCGACGCTAGCACGGGAGCTTCTGGGGATGAGTCGAGGTCCAAGACCATGATAGCCAGTGCCAGAGCTGCCGCAGCCTCAACCACATCTTGGGGCGGCACTGAAATTGGAGCCAGAGCTTCAGCCTGCACAGCTTCAACTGCTGCTACAGGGACTGGAGCTTCAACCCTTTTCTTAGGCACGCTGTGGATGAAGGATGAAGAAACTCAAAATACAGTTATAATAATAAAACACCTGACTGAGGTAAAAAAAATAAAAAATTACCTCGGGAGGCTTCCGCACCAGTTAGCTCGGAACCTTTTTTCCGGACGCTCCGGACTAACCCCAGCCACCACTGGCGTGGTAGTCCTGGAGGGTCCCCCGGAGCTTGCTGCTGCTATCGGTGTTGCCTTGGTCGAGGCCCCCCTCGACCGGGAAGGACCTCCGGACCCAGAGCCCTCAGTTGGCCCTGGTACCGGAGTCACTTGGCCGGAGCTAGCACCCCGGGAAGATGCCGCTTCCGGAGTAGATACCGCCGTGGAAGACCTCCCCCTCCGGGGAGAAGGAGCCACCATGGAAGAAGCAGGCCTGACGGATCTTCCGTCAGCATGCTTCAGCTTCCTTTTACGGCTCGAGGGCTCGGCCAACTCCTTGCCCTTGCCTACGACTTCGGTTCTTGGCTTTGGGGCAGGAGCGGAGCCACCTTCAGAAGCTCCGAAGATCGCTAACCCGGTGGTTGAACGTCTCTCAACGACACCAAGGTCATCAAGCACCGGCATCGCCCGCCGGAGCTCCCTGCTGAACTCTGCCTCCATGTTCAGAGGGAGGAAAGCTGCCGGTGGAGCCAAGTCGTCACCCTCGACGTCGATGCCGTGCTGGAACTTCTTGAGGTGGAACTCCAAAGTTGCATCCTCCATGTTGGACTTCAAACCGGTCTCGATCCGGTCGTCATCTAGCATATTGTTGAGGGCCCAAGCAAGATTCTCCCTCTTCTTCAGCGGAGCCCACCTGTTGGTTAGGAAGTTGCAAAACATCGCCTGAGGAGTCACCCCTCCTTCCACGCACTAGCGAATCCTGGTCAGAGCAGGGTTGAAGGCGTCCGACAACACCAGAGCTTTACACCAAGCTGTAGTGTCGATGTTGGGGAGGCCTTCGGGCAGCTCCAGCTTCTCATGCTCCTCCACCCTGATGACGATCCAATCCTTCTTCCAGTCATCCCACTTCCCAGAAGGGAACGACCGCAGGTACTTGAACGGGCACTTCTTGCGCTTCACAAAATAGTAGAAGCCAAGGTACTCGTCACACCTGCCGGTAGTGTGGATAGTGAAGAAGGTGCGGAAGAGATCAAACCAGGGGGGAATGCCCACCCACATCTCGCAGAAGTGGACAAAGATCGACACCAAGAGAATGGAGTGGGGGCCAAGGTGGTACAGATGCAGACCATAGAAGTCTAGCAGCATCAAGAAAAAAGAGGAGAAAGGTGGGATCAGTCCCACCATGGCGTACGCGGAGAAGTACACCATGTCACCGTCGTGTTCCTTCTCGAACGGAAGCTTGACGGCGCGGACCAAGTGGTTGAAGAAGTCAGGGGACCACCCATGAGGGCCCGGACCTTCTTCAAATCACCGTCGGTCTTCAGTCGGCTATGGCGGAGACCCAACTCCATCGCGGCACAGCGAGGCAAGAGATGGAAAACAAGCGAAAGTTTGGAGGGTTTGAGCGCAAGTTCGAATGAAAGGCGTAAAGAACCCCCAAACAGTGTGTGCTTTCCTTCTTAAGTGAGCCCCCACGATGCTTGGATGGAAACCGTAGAGGAGCAGACGATACTAGTCAAAAAATTCACCCTGCCAATGACAAGGGGGCCCGGGGCCACGCCGATGATCAGTTCGAGGTCCTTACCTCAAGCGAACGGTTGACATCATGAAAGGCGGGAAACTCGAAGGCGGCGGCCTGACAGGGCGCGCGGAACCGATACGATTTTCGTATCGGGAATCGGCGACATTCAATTGCGTGAGATCCGCACGCTGAGATCTCACATGCCGCATCCACGATATGCCACACGGCGGTGGTTTAACTGCGAACTATCGCCAACGGCACGTCCGAAGACCCTTGAAGACATGGCTCAAAAACCGAAGAATGGACCCACCTCCGGCGGAATGACTTCATCCAAAAGGTCTCTCCCAGAGGTGGGCCTAGGGGGCCACTGTCGGTACCCTACGTACCAGATACCCCTTGAGATTGCAAAGATCACAAGGAAACTCCATCTACCAGATTTGAAGACCTCCGAAGCCCCCACATGTCAGGCGTAACCGGACCTGCTTCCCCGACATGGTTAGTCCCAGGGCCGCCACGTGTATCATAAAACCGGAGCTATCGCCCACACATGGGAAAGCTCCGGACTAGATATTGGTATGGCATCCCCGGACCTAACCCCAGACAGAGGGAAGCTCCAGTACCGACACGTGTCCAACAGCACCGGACCTACCCGTCCACTATGGTAAGCTCCGGAGCTGCCACGTGGCTGAACCGCCAGACCTTCAACTTCAATAATCAGGCTGGTGGACCCGTAATGGCTCCGGACCTTCAAGGAGCAATCAAAGACTTCAAGACCCGATTAAGTGTCATTAATGCCATATTAATGACACACGATCGGATGTCCCTTAATACCGGTAACAGCACTGTTAAGGCCCGTTACCAGGCTATTAAGGGTAATTAACCTCATTAATTGTGTATCAAGCATGTGTAATCGCCGGGGCCACATGTCGGGCCAGGCTAACGGTGTAACAACCAGTCCTTGTACTATAAAAAGATTGGTCGACGATACACAAGGGAGCTCTCCAGACCTCTTTTGGACTCCTTGACCTAGACGAGCTTCTTCTTCTGGAGCTTCTTCTAGACTCACAAGCTCAATACAACACTAACACACCCCGTGGAGTAGGGTATTACGCTCAGGCGGCCCGAACCACATAAATCTCTGTGTCCACTTGTCATTCACCTTCTTGAATCTCTAGGCACCCATTACCGAACTACAACTCCGCGATCTACCAATAGTAGTATCGGGAGATCTGCCGGATCCAAACATCGATAGGGATAGATGTGGAAAAAGCAATGATTGAGGATATTGAAAATCTTCCACCTCCTATCAATGTTAAGGGAGTCATAGCTTTTTAGGTCATGCAGGGTTCTATTGGCGATTCATCAAGGATTTCTCCAAAATTGCTAGACCCCTCACCAACCTATTAGCTAAGGAAGCCCCCTTTGATTTTGATGATGAATACCTTAAATCATTTGATACACTCAAAAAGGCACTCATTTCAGCTCCAATCATCCAACCTCCTGATTGGACGCTGCCATTCAAAATCATGTGTGATGCAAGTGATTTTGCTTTTGGTGTAGTCCTACACCAAACCAAATATGAAAAGCATCATGCAATAGTCTACGCTAGCAAAACTCTCACAAGATCTCAACTCAATTATGCCACAACTGACAAAGAGCTCTTAATTGTAGTTTTTGCTATCGATAAGTTTAGATCCTATTTGGTTGGAGCCAAGGTCATAATCTACATAGACCATGCTGTCTTGAAGTATTTGCTCACCAAAAAGGATGGTAAACCAAGGAGAATCCGGTGGATTTTTCCACTCCAGGAATTTGACTTAGAAATCAAGGATAAGAAAGGAGTAGAGAATTCCCTTGCAGATCATCTCTCACGTATAGAAGTCACGCAAACCATGGACATTCCTATTAGTGACTTCTTACGAGATGATATGCTACTCAAGGTGACTGCTGATGTTTCTTACGTCACAGATAAAAATCCGCAAGCACATGGAAATTATCGATGTAGCATTTCCCCTTTAAGAGTATTCCCCATGGTATTCCTTATATTTTACAAAAGGAAGGCTAAATGGAAGCATATCAATCATCACATGAAAAGGGTAGATTGGTCTAGGTAAGGTTATAGTGAGGATGGTAATAGATATGTAGAGGTAGTGTGACACACACAAGAGCATTTTATTCTAAGGGGGATAAATGGGTCAGAGGGATTAGGCTAAGATTTAGGGAGTTGCTCCCACAATGCTTCTAGTATACATATACATAGCTTATGTTAGAGACTAATGAACATGTCAGTGATGAATTCTTATGCTAAGTTGTTCAACACATCGGGCACATGTTTACCCCTAGCAATATTAGGACGACTATCGCAAAGAGCCTGTGGCATAGCCGAACATGGAAGATTACAAGGACAGATAGGGCTATCACCACCTACTGCATACCTCTTCAATCCCTAGGTCTACAAGACATCCAACGCTACTTAACTATCCTAGCACCATGCTAGCACATTAAGTAAATAACTTAGGAGCCTAGGCACAAGACATCCTAAGGCAATGACTAACCTAAACATCGTTGAACCAATGTTGGAACATAGCATAAGTTAGTCATATTAGCATGATCATGTCATAACCAATTAGACTATAGTGGGGGTTTGTAGTGTTTATGATAATAGAATAAAATTATTATGGCATAATCATAAAGACTACTCCTACCACATACATGGAATCCACAATCAAATAAGAAATGCTTCATCCAAGTATATGAATAAAAGAAGACTAAAGATAACATATTTATTAAGAACAAAGTGACAAATACAAAGAGCAATATATGAGCCATACCTTTCCCAATTTGGAATTGGGAAGAGAGAGACTCCTTCTACTCCTTCCTAACTTGGACTATGGACTAGAGGCTCTCCTCTCTATAGCCTAAACTCCTCTAAACATATGGAGAATAGTGGATACAATAGAATGAATACTCAAGTGGTGTGTGTGTGTGAAGTGAGGGTAGGGGTTCCTATTTATAGCTGGAGAAGGGTCGGTTCCCTGCCACCTAAAGCACATGAATCAGTCTTTATCGTGACCAGGGCACCACAAGGAGTTGACACGTGGAAGTTGACCAAGTTTTGTGCACGTTTTAGTGCGATCGAACCACCACTTTGGCCGAACAGAAAAGTGGACCAATTCCACTATGCTTACTCGAGGTGACTTGCAAGTTGGTCCTATTGACTGATATGAGTGATACAACGTTGGATGGTCTCAGATACTTCTGTTTGTGGGCCATTTGATCCATGTGGTGCCACAAGTTGATGCTTGATTGGCTCGGATGATATTTTATAGGGTTGCTCCCCCTCTTTTACCTCATTTCGTGTAATAAATGCATGCATGCACTATTTCTACAAGAACAAGTGGAAATATGTTAAATAGAAAGGTGATGTGTGCAAGAAATGGTATTTCCTTCACATAATTAAGTTATATTGACAGGTGAAATTGGTATATAATAGCCGTCAACAGAATCCCCCAAGATTATCATTTGCTCGGCCCGAGCAAAGTCAACACTTTAGGTTGATGATCAAGATTTGCTACAATATTCTATTTTTCAAAAAACCATGTGCACAAAAAAATACTCTACCTAGTATTGCAAAAATTGGCATGGTACTTCACCCATCTTAAGTCATCATGGGTCTTATGCCTTGTCCTATTCATGGGTGGTTGAAAGATAGATCAACAAATAGAGCAAGCATACCCTAGAGATCATGTTTTACTCAAATTCCGGAGAGTTCAATTTAGATTTTTAGTAACTCAATTTGATTCTCTCAATCACTCCTTTGTGTGTAGTGGAAATATTTTCTCACCAAGGCATTTTGCCTATACTCATCCTACCAGTAAATAAGGCTTGTATGTGGAGCTTGGTAGGGAATGTAGTAGGCATATTGGCAACACATAATATTGCTATGTCAAAAAAGCAAGCCTTAGGAGAAATCAATTCAAAACAATTTGATTCAAGACTTGTGCATGTGTGATGGAGTGGAAGTGGATGTGAATGTTTGAGATGACTCCTATTTGTTTGGACTCTCTTATTTGCAGGGATGAAACATGGCTACTTTTCTCTCTATTTTTTCATGCTTTTGATGTAAGCATGCATTTTTTTTTCTTTCTCTTGTAGCCATGTCTTCTACTCCCTTTTTATGCAATAAACTTGGAGAGAGTACTAAGCATGAAGGGTATGGAGTTTCTCTTTTTATTGTGGAATGATGATATGATAGAATTTTGCTTACTTGTAGTGTAGAATTATAGCATGTGTGTAGGATGGAAGAGCATGTGTAAAGCTACCAGAGGGGGGGTGAATGGTAAATTAAAACTTTTCAGCGGAAGCAACGAAAAACCCCTCGGTAGAAAACGATCTGTTAAAGAAATCGTGTGTGCGACTAATCTAAAGATGATCAATTATAACTAAACAAGTAGAGATTATGGAGAATCAATTCACGAATTTGTCACAACAAGAATCACAAAAATCCATCGAGAAAAACTCAACTTACGATCAAAAGATCAAACAAAGGTCAATCTGTTTTACCCAAGAAAAACAGTTCTGGAATACTGCAAAGAAACTCGTGTAGATCAAAAACCACAAATCCAATGACCTTGAAAATTTCACATATGATATAAAATCAAGTTTGAAGACAACCCAAAAAGAATCACGCCAATCGGATCTGTAAAACACGAGTTATGATAAAACCACCAAAGAAAGGTAGTGCTGTGCAGAAACTCGACGAGAAAAACTTGACGAAAACAAGTCGGACGAACAAGGCACAAAAGTTCCTTCAAACTACAAAATTTTTTTGATCAAAACATAAGAGAAACAATCCCAAAGTCTTGCACCATGAGCTCTGGCCTCCCTTGCTTATATAACTAGCACTTAGGCCAACCCAAACTTAACTAGGACTCTAATCCTATTCAATTCACGAATCGAAACTTTCTATAACTGTTCAAGATTCTTCTATACGCAGATAGAAGCAATCTTAAGACTTCCAAACACCTTAGTAACATATCCCACATTCCTAAAACAACTCAAATTTGTGACCCACACGAAATCCTATCATAACAACTCAAAACTTTCCATATTTGAGTCAAACACGACTCAACCGCAGCCTGAGTCCATAACCTAGTTGATTGGACCTTTCCGACCAATTTTTTACGTCCACATCTCTTCATCACGGCTCAGAACCATGTAGCCACGTCCATGCACTCCTTGCACATGTGCAAACATCTTCCAACGGCTTCCACAATACCTTCATATGCAATGTTCTTGATTCAAACATATTGGCGACCTCCCGATCAACTCAACCACAATTCCTCCCAAAGTTGGTTGTTGAACCTCATCTTTTTCCTAAGACTAGTTTAATGGATCCCGTCACCAGCCATGTCCTTAACTCAAGCAACACCTCCACATGAATAAACAACCAATACTTCCGAGCACAGGTCCTCGACTTGACTCTCGTTAGTTCCGATAACCACAACACCTTATGTGAGCACCTCACATAAGTATGTTGCAAACCACAACAAAATGGTATCAGTCATAACCACCAAAAACACCAAAAACTTAGTAAAAGAATACTAAGAAAACTTTCTATAATCCAAAAAGCAAGTTCGAAACATTGCAAGTTAAAAGCAGAACCACTGTGATCAAGTTCTCAACCTTGCCAAAGCTAACCGGACCTTAAACCGGAGCTTACCAAACCAACATGATCTAGTGCCGGAACTTTACCACAGCTAGCAGGACCTAGTGCCAGAGCTAACCAAAGCTAGTTGGACCTAGCGCTGGAGCTTACCAAAGATAGTCGGACCTAGAGCCGGAGCTAACCAAAGCTAGTCGGACTTAGACAAAGAAGTCGGACCTAGCCAAAGCAAGTTGGAACTTACGTCGGACCTTATCAGAGCTCGGACCTAGAGTCGGACCTTGATGATAAAGGTGTTTTGGTAGTATTCAAAACTTTTATCGCCATAGCCAATGTATTCAGCACACATAGGTCTCACAATCTCCCCTTGATGAATGCATTGGCAACACCACTTAAAAATCGAACATTGGCATGAAAAGTTTTGAAAACAATTTCTCCCCCTTTTTGAAAAACAAATGTGTCAGTACCTGGCAGACCGGGTACCGATAGATACAAGGAAGAGGACACGGTGGACCCCGCCTCCCATAGAGGCAGGTTTCGGCGTGACTCCAGGATGCCACGTGACGTGCAGCTCCTGGACCAACCTTCGCCTAAAGGGCAGGTCTGGCGCCGCCATGTGCCCTGCAGCTCCTGGACCAACCTCCCCGCTGAGGGCAGGTCTGGCGACGCCACGTGCCCCGCAACTCCGGCCCTGGTCACCCCGCTGAGGGTAGGACCGGTGCCGCCACGTGACCCGTAGCTCTGGGCCTGCAGCTCCGGACTTGCCCCCTTGCAGAGGGGAGGTCCGGGGCTTCCACGTGTCCCGTAGCTCTGGGCCTGCAGCTCCGAACTTGCCCCCTCGCGGAGGGGAGGTCCGGCGCTGCCACGTGTCTTGCAGCTCTGGACCCGCCTCCCAACGGAGGGGAGGTCCGACACTGCCACGTATCCTGCAGCTTCGGACCCACCTCCCCGTTGAGGGGAGGTCCGACGCTGCCATGTGTCCTGCAGCTCCGAACTTGCCTCCCCACTGAGGGGAGGTCCAGCGCAGCCACGTGTCTCGCAGTGCCGGACCTAGGCCTTCCTGTGGAAGCGGGCCTCGACGCAGCCACTTGGGTAATGACTACAGGGGGGTGGAAGGAGGCTGCAGTAAAGGAAGACGTGCTAGTGTGTCCAAGCAGTAAGTACGCACGCTTTCCCTAGGTAAGTAGGGGTGCACACTCATAAGTCAAGGGGCCAGTGTCCAGTCTTGTTATGACTGGCCGGTGCCGAACTGCTACGTACGGCAGGCGAATGGGCAGCCGCGACAAGACAGGCGGGATGTGTCCAACCATCATGAGAGGCTATGTATAGCCCTGCTACAGGGCATGGCCAGACAGCACAATGAAGCTATTGCAAGAGATAGCATTTACTCCCAGATCTTAGATAGTATTTGGTACCTCCCGGGACCACCTGTTGGGCCCTGGGGCCCACCTTGTACCCGCCCAGGCCTTGGACTATAAAAGGAACGGGCGGGCGACCGACCTCAGGGTCAGAGCCAGAGACACTCGACACACGCTTGAGCAATACAACACACACAAACCACCGTGGAGTAGGGTATTACACACCAGCGGCTCGAAGCATGTAAATCTCTTGCATTCATCATCCACCGCGTTCAATCTTACTTGGACTAGCCCCCCCCCCCCCCCCCCCCCCCCCCGAAATTACATCGAACCTCCGCGGGTTTCTTCCGAGCAGCTCCAGGGGAGGTGTAAGTTAGACACCTTGACATTTGGCGCGCCAAGAAGGGGGCTTTTTTCTCTGCAAGGATCTTCACCAGCAGCACGGTGAACGCCCGTTCCAATGCTAGCTCCTCCAGGCCACAACCCCGCTAGCAGGCGGCGGGCGAGGACCGAGCTTCATCCCACCCCAGGGCTGGGTCCCACTCCAGGGCGGGAAGATCTGGACCATCGCGTCGCCGTGCAGCCACTCCACGAACTGCAGGCCCGCACAACAAGGCACGACGAACTCCCGCTGTGACAACTGCTATGGCACCACCGGCAGCAAGCGTGGAAAGTGCACTCCTAGCAGCGCGTGCACTACTACGCAACGCACCGACGGCAGGTGCCCCGCAGGGGGCAACCCAGCAGTGGGTAAACGATGTCGACCATCTGGTTGTTGCTGCACTCCAAGCAACTCCGCAAGGCGGGAGGCGAGCGGCGTCGACATTTGTGTCACTGTCGCATACGCCAACTGTCAACTGGCGGACCGCTAATAGCCGCTCAACTAGGCTCTCGACAGCAGACCTGCGGGCTGAGTTGCAGCGCCACAGGGCTGGAGAGGACTGTCGTGTCATCATCGAATGTCAGCGGGAGCGGCACCGCAATCTTGAAGCTAACTACAGCTTGCCGGGTCCCAGACCCCAGTTGCATGATGCTCTCCCACCACATCAGGCGTATGTGGCGCCTCCTGCGCAGCACCAGGCGTACGTTGCGCCCCCTCCGCACCAGGCGTACGTTGTGCCTCCCCCACTCCAGGAGTATGGTGTGCCTACGCCACATCAGGCGCCTGTTGTTCCGCCCCAACACCAAGCGTACGCAGTGCCGCCTGTTCACCAAGGTTATGCAGCACCAAACCTGGTGCCCACAAGCACAGGTGGAGGGTGTGCGGCTTTAGCCCCACACCTACGGAGGGTGGTGTGACCCCACAAGTTCCGACCGCATACGCCGGACAAGTATTGTCAGAGTCTGGTTCCAGCAATTCTCCCGATATTACTATTAGTAGCCCGCGGAGTTTCTTAGTTTGGTTGGGGTGCGCGGAGTTCAGAACAAGATGGCAACTTGACACGAGGATTTATGTGGTTCGGGCTGCCTGAGCGTAATACCCTACTCCATGGGTGTGTTGTTGTTGTTGTTGTATTGAGTGTATGAGAGCGTGATTCAGAGAGAGGCCAGAAAGGTCTCTCTGTGTATCACTCGACCAGTCCTTTTATAGTTCAAGGTCTGGCCGTTACATCATTAGCCTGGCCCGACATATGGCCCTGGCGGTTACTGATGCCTAATACGCAGGTAATGTGCTTAATTCCCCTTAATAGTGTGATAACGCCCTTTAATAGTGGCGTTACTGGTATTAAGGGTCATCCGATCGTGTGTCGTTAAGATAGCATTAATGACACATAATCAGGTTTTGAAGCCTTTAATGTCCCTTGAAGGTCCGAGCCGTTAGAGCTCCACCAATCTGCCTACTGAGGTTGAAGGTCCGATGGTTGGATGCGTGGCAGCTCCGGAGCTTACCATCTTGGATGAGTACATCCGGTGCCGTGGTACACGTGTCACTACCGGAGCTTCCCTCTGTCAGGGGTTAGGTCTGGTGGTGCCATACAAGTATCCAGTCCGGAGCATTCCCATGTAGGGATTGTAGCTCCGGTTTTATTATACATGTGGCAGCACTGGGACTAACCATACGAGGGAGGCATGTCCGGTTATGAGCAACAAGTGGGGCCTTCAGAGGTCTTCAACTCAGATAGGTGGAGTTCCTTTGCACTCTTTGCAGTTCCAAGTGGTATCCGGTATGCAGGGTACCGATAGTGGCCCCCTGGCCCACCTCTGGGAGAGACCCTCTAGGTTAAGTCGTTCTGCTGGAGGTGGGTCCATCTTTTGATTTCTGCGCTGTGTCTTCAAGGGTTTTTGGATGTACTGTTGAGATGATAGTTCATAGTTAAACCATCGCCGCATGGCATCTTCTGGACGTGGCAGGTGAGATTTGCGCGTGCAGATCTCACGCAATTGAAGGTCGCCGGTTCTCGATACGAAAAACGTATCTGTTTCGCGCGCCTTGTCAGGCCGCTGCCCTTGGGTTTCCTGCCTCTCATCATGACAACTGTTCGCCTGGGGTAAGGACCTCGACTTGATCTTCTGGGTGGCCCCGGGCCTCTTTGTCATTGGCAGGGTGTAATTTTTGAAATGTATCTCTGGCCTTTTTGCGGTTTCCATCCAAGTCTTGTGGGGGCTTACTTAAGAGGGAAACCACACGTGGTTTGGAGATTCCTTATGCCTTCATTTGAACTTGCACTCGAATCCTCCAAACCGTCACTTGCTTTTTCTCTCTTGCCCCGCCATGCTGCGATGGAGTTGGGACTCCGCAAGAGCTGTCTCACAAGCGACGACAATCTGAAGAAGGTCCGAACCTACATGGGGTGGTCCAGCGACTCCTTCTACCACTTGGTCCGCACCAGCGAGCTCCCATTCAAGAAGAAGCGCAGCGGTGACATGGTGTACTTCTCTGCGTACGCCATGGTGGGGCCGATCCCACCTTTCTCAACTTTCCTCTTGATGTCTGCAGTTGTACCACCTTGGACCCCACTCTATTCTTCTTGTGTCAACATTTGTCCACTTCTGCGAGATGCGGGTGGGTATTCCCCCCTGCGTCGAGCTCTTCCGTACCTTCTTCGCCATCCACACCACCGGCAAGAGTTCCAAGTATCTTGGCTTCTACTATTTTGTGAAGCGCAAGAAATGCCCCTACAAGTACTTGAGGTCGATTCCTTCCAGCAAGTTGGACGACTGGAATAAGGATTGGATTATCGTCACGATAGAGGAGCATGAGAAGCTGGAGCTGCCTGATGGTCTTCCCAATGTTGACACCGACGCCTGGAGTGTGGTTTCTGTGTTGTCAGAGGCCTTCAACCCTGCCTTGACTAGGATCCTCCAATGTGTGTAAGGAGGGGTTACCCCCAGATGGTCTTCTGCAACTTCCTGGTCAACAGATGGGCTTCGCTGAAGAAGAGGGAGAAGCTCGCCTGGGCCCTCAACAGCGTGATGGACGATGACCGGATTGAAACCAGTCTGAAGTCCAATTTGGATTGCTCTGCTTTGGAGCTTCATGTTAAGAAGTTCCAGCATGGCATCAACGTCGAGGGCGACGACTTAAATCCGCCGGCAGCTTTCCTCCCTTTGAACATGGAGGCGGAGTTCAACAGGGAGCTCCGAAGGAACATGCTGGTGCTTGACGACCTTGGTGAGGTAGAGAGGCGTCCGACCACCAGATTGGTGATTCCCGGAGCTTCCGAAGGTGGCCCTGCTTCCGCCCCGAGACAAAGAGTTGAAGTCATTGGCAAGGGCAAAGAGTTGGCTGAGCCCTCCAGCCGAAGAGGAAGTTGAAGCACTCTGACGAGAGGCCCGTCAGACCTACTCCTTCCACAACACCTCCTTCTCCCCGGCGGGGGAGGTCTCCAACAGCCACACCAACTCTAGCATCGGCGTCTTCCCGGAACGCCAGCTCCGACCAGGTGACTCCAGCATTAGGGCCAGCTAAGGGCTCTAGGTCCGAGAGTCCTTCTCAGTCGAGGGGGGCCCCAACCAAGACGTCGCTGACGGCGGAAGCAAGCTCCGAAGAGCCTTCTGGAGTTCCTACACCAGTTGCGACTGGGTCGGGCTCTGAGCGTCCGGCAAAGAGGTTTCGCGCTAGCTGGAGTGGAAGCCTTCCAAGGTAAATTTGCTTCTTTACCTCAGTTTGTTATTTTTGTTGTAACCATATTTTGAGTTTCTTTGTCCTTCATCCACAAGGTATCCAGAAAAGGGGTTGAAGCTCCGGTTCCTGTGATAGCAGCTGATGCTGTACAGGCGGAGGCTCCGGCTCCAATTCTAGCACCGCCCCAAGTGGTAGCTGAGGTCACAGCAGCTCTGGCGCCAGCTGTCATGGTTGTTGACTCATCTCCCGAAGCTCCCGTGGTAGCCCCAGACCACGGGAATGAAGATGTACCAGCGGCACCAGCTCTGGAGGTTGAGGCTCCGGTTTTGGATGGTGTGATGACGGACACTCCGACCTCAGAGCCGGAGGTAGCTGCAGTTCCAGCCTTCGAGCCGGATATTATTGAAGCCCCGACAACGGAGCCGGCTGTTCATGAAGTTCCAGTGCCTGAGCCAGTTGATGTGGAGGTGCCGGCACCCGAACCGGTGGAGGTCGAGGCGCCGGTGCCTGAACCGGTAGGCGTCATGGAAGACGAAGCACCGGTGCCCGAACCGACAGTGGAGGAAGCACCAGTGTCGGAGTCGGAGATGGCCTCAGATCCAGCTGGGTCTTCAATGCCTGCCCCGGAGGTGATAGTTCCGGAGGTACCTATTCCTGAGCCAGGGTGCCAAGACAAAGCGCCTGATCCCTTGCCTGAGGGACCAGTTGGTGACGACCTGGCGGCGGAACCTTCAGAGATGACCCCAGAGGTAGAAACTCCCGTGGCAGGACCTTCCCCGACGACAACCGAGGCACTCAAGGAGGGCGGTCCTAGTGCCGCGAAAGCTTAGGGGACCGCTCTTGTAGAGTGGGACCCAATTTTTGTTCTGGAGGACCCACTGGAGTCAGCGGAGAGGACCCCGGCAGGTCCGG
Organism: Tuctoria greenei; assembly: GCA_036927565.1. Taxonomy (NCBI): domain Eukaryota; kingdom Viridiplantae; phylum Streptophyta; class Magnoliopsida; order Poales; family Poaceae; genus Tuctoria; species Tuctoria greenei. The sequence goes on from JAYESD010000005.1 coordinate 95,862,650, forward strand.
AGCCAATCCCCCTATCATTATCCATCGACAATGCCTGCTCCAGCCTTCTTCAGGTCCAGCTTGCATTTTATCACGACAGCAAGGCCCTCGAGGAGGAGCGCCAAGCTCTTAGGAGGTGGCGCAATAGGCTCCAATTCGAGACCAAGCTAGCGCAAACAAGGCTGGCCGACGGCAAGGAGTGGGTCAAGAGGGAGAAGGCCTAGATGGAGTACTGGGGCCAGTTGCTGGATGAGAGGGAAAGCATGGTGCGATCCCTTAACAATCAGTCTAGGGCTATACAAGAACAAGCCCTGGCTGCTAATGAGGCGGCGAATGATCGCCAGGAGAGCCTCAATACCGTACACGAAGGTGTCGTCAAGCGCCGGGAGAGTCTCGACGAGCGAGAGAAAAAGCTTGAAGAGGAAGAGCAAAAACTCCTGGAGCTGAGGGATGACCTCGTGAAGAGGGAGGAGGAGCTCGCCCAAAGGCTGACTCTGGGTGACAGGAGCCTTGCAGAGCGCACCAAAAAGCTGGATGAGCTCTGCAAGAGCGAGGAGGAGAAGGCCTGGCAGCAGGGACAAGACCTTACCAAAAGGAAGGCCGAAGTCGCTGACTGGGAGAAGAAGGTGTGAGGCCGGGAGAAAGACCTGGTTGACCGCCGGAACCAGATCCACGTCCGGGAGAAGGAGCTTGGTGACCTTGAAAAGCAAGTTGCTGAGAGGATTTAGCAGCACGACAAGGAGGTCGAGTGCCTTGCCCGGGAGGGTTCGGAGCTTGTGGCAACCAAGAGGTCCTTTGAGGAGGTTCGAGGCTCAAGAGATGCGGAGTCTCAACAAGAATGGGACTTCGTTGGAAAAGCCGATGTCGCACTGGTGCCGCTGGGCTTTAGCCCCGTGCGTCCGGGCAATCCGGAGCCGGAGCTGGACCATGTGTTTGGGGCGCTGAGCTCGGTTGGCAACAAACATGGCTCGATGGGCGATGTCATCGCGAAACAGTTGGAAACTGAAGGAAAATCCCTTGCGCAGAACGTCGCAGAATACATGCTGACGTGCTACACAAGCCGGGATCCTCATTTCCTACTAAACCCGGTGCCCTAAGGTCCCATCGACGGAGATGGAGACGCCGCCAAGACCAGCGTGTCGGAGGTTGCCCGGAAGGTCGCCTCGTTCTTCCATAGAACTTAGGACTTTCTCCTTTTGGCTCCCATTTGTATCTTCTTCTTCTTCTCTCCAATTTTGTAATCTCTTGTCTTCAGATGAATGAAATCCAAAAAATTTATGAATTTCATTTTTTTGTCTTCAACCTTGTCTTCAACCTTTGTCTTACTTGGCCCCCTGGTAGATGTACACAATTTGATTGCGAACATGTACCAAAAGGATCTAGCATTTTGTTGAAGACTTGAGTACTTCGAACTTGTAGAGTATAGGTCCAAAGTTTTGTTGCGTCGACAACAGGGCCCCCCTGGGGTTGTCGGTGCTTAGTAGCTCCGGTAGCAACCACCATCAACACGTAGGACGTTGACAGCCGGCCCTCTGAGGTTGTCAGAGCTTAGTAGCTCCGGCAGCAACCACCATCAACACGTAGAGCATTGAAGGCCAGCCCTCTGGGGTGTCCTTCTACCATCTTTTCTTCAACTCCTTTTATTGCTTCACATTGACGGCTGGCCCGTTGGGTTTGTCAGAACTTGATAGCTCCAGCGACGCCCACTATCAATGTTTAAAACATCAACGGTGGGTCCCCTTAGGGGATGTCGAAGCTTTGATAACTCCGACATTGTCCACCATCATCGTGGGATTTTCATTTTTCCTGCACACTGAAGTCAAGAAAAACAGTAAAATCCATTTCTTATCTATAACTCATTTGTGACTTACTATTCCCATATGAAATTTTAGGTCGACAACAATTCTATGTACAATCAAGCGTGTTTGTTTATTTTCTCTAGGTCCAATCGTTTTCTGGACTCACCTTACTTAGGCCTACCGGGGTGTAGGTAGAGTGGTGTACTTAGGGTGCAGGACCAGACTAAGTCGATAGCACACTCCGGACCTAGATTGGCTTGGCGTTCAGGCGAGTAGGCCATTCAACGATGTTAAGACCCGAAAGAAATAACAACGCAACTTGAATTATATATGAATTGTTCGAGCTAAAACTTCTTCAGAATTGCACAACTTTGTTATAGACAAGAAAGAGAAAAATAAAAAAGAATGAGGCTGTGCAAAATAAATGCACGTGGAGTCTGTTTTCACATATTGATGTCTTTCATTATAGGTCCGGGGTACAGGGGAGACAAGTACACTCTTAGGGTACAAAACCAAGCTAAGTGTGTTACATTTCTTGTTCGACCCAGGGTAGCCAGCTACACTTTTAGTTCTGAGACTGTGGCAAGTGTTGCTTGGACTTTGCGGACCTTCCTGAAAAGGTCCGGCTGTCCTCCTGGAGGAGCTACCCAACTCTATACAATGACGCTATAACATACAACATATGTAATTACAGACTCACCCCCATGATATTAAGCGTAAAACTTATGGAGGTGCTCAATGTTCCAAGGATTAGGGAGCGGTGTCCCATCCTCGTTTGCCAAGCAAACGCATCCGGGGCAGGATACTTTGATCACTCGAAAGGGTCCTTCCCAGCTGGGGTAGAGTTTGTTTAACCCTTCTCAAGTTTGTATTCTCTGTAGCACCAAATCGCCTTCCTCGAGCTGTCGGCTACGCACATGCCTTTGGTGATAACGCCGGAGCGCTTGGCGGTATCGTGCATTTTGAACAGTTGCTCGACACCTTCCCTCTTCAGCGAGGTCAAGGTCTTCACGCCGGAGCTGGTCCTTCGTGGCTGCATCGAAGGTCCGGACCCAGAGCGACCCCAAGGTGACTTTCGGAGGAAGGACTGCTTTAGCTCCGTACACCAGGAAGAAGGGTGTCTCTCCAGTTGATCGGTTTGGAGTTGTCTTGTTTGCCCACAAGGTGGGTGGAGTCTCCTCGATCCAGTTTGCTCCATGTTTTTTCGAGCGCTCATTTGTGCGTGTCTTGAGTCCTTTTAGAATTTCTGCATTTGCTCTCTCAGCTTGGCTATTGCTTGCCGGGTGAGACACGGAAGCGTAGCTGACTTGAATGCCGAGGTCTTTGCAATATCCTTGGAATGCAGAACTTGTGAATTGGGTCCCGTTGTCAGTTATGATCTTGTTTGGGACTCCAAATCTGCATACTATGAACTGCAAGAACTTGATAGCTGATTGCTTGTTTATTGTCACAACTGGGGTTGCTTCCGACCACTTGGTGAACTTGTCGATGGCGACATACAGGTACTTGTAACCTCCGACGGCTTTTGGGAAAGGTCCCAAAATATCCATACCCCACACAGTGAATGGCCATGTTAGAGGTATCATTTGTAGAGGTTGAGCTGGTGCGTGAACTTGCTTCGCATGAAACTGGCATGCTTCACATTTCTTCACTAGCTCGGTTGCATCCTGGAGTGTTTTAGGCCAGTAAAAACCACGCCGGAAGGCTTTGCCGACCAACGTGCGGGAAGACGCGTGGTTCCCACACTCGCCTCCATTGATTTCTGCGAGGAGCTTGTGGCATTCTTCCATTGTAATGCACCGCATTAGGACGCCGTTGGCACCACACTGGTAGAGATCCCCTTCCACCAGTGTGTATCTTTTAGCCAATCTAACTATCTGGTCAGCAGATACATTATCTTCAGGAAGTATGCTGTCTTTCAAGTAGCTCTGGATCTCCGAGATCCATGCATCGGAGCTAACTTGAGCTTCTGAGTCTTGCGTGCTGGGTTGCTCGGAGCTTCCTGTAGCACCTACGACCTTTGATGGACGCCATGGTAACAGGGCCATCGGGACCGCCAACTTCGAGGTGCTGGTCTCGCCCCCTTCGCTCAGTTCGGCAGGCTGAGCTTTTGGTCATGACAATCTCCAAACGAAGGTTCCGTCGGGAGCCGGAGCTCCGGTTGAAGCTTTCGTCGAGAGTCTTCAGCTTCAGTGTTATTGAGACGCTGGACATGGCAAAGATCCAAGACTTCAAAGTCCTTCTGAAGCTTCTGGACTTCAAGAAGATATGCAGCTAATTGGGGGTTGTTGCAGCAGCATTCACCTTTGACTTGTTTTATAATGAGCTGTGAATCACCCTTTACCAACAGCTGCTTGACACCATATGATAGTGCCACCTTGAGCCCATAGATTAGTGCTTCATATTCCGCCATGTTGTTGGTCGCCTTGAAGTCAAGGTGAACCATGTATTTGACCTTCTCCCTGGTCAGAGCAAGGAGAAGGATTCCAGCTCCAGCCCCCTGCTTCTGCACAGAGCCGTCGAAGTAGAGAGTCCAGTGAGGCTCAGTGAAGACCGGAGCCTTAGGTTCCGGTTTCTCCTCACTGGGGCCCCCATGATTCGATGGAGAGGGGGTCCATTCCGCCACAAAGTCTGCCAATGCTTGAATCTTTATCGCTTGTCTTGGGATGAATTCAAGATCGAACTCAGCCAATTCCGCTGCCCACTTTGCAATGTTCCCAGTAGAGTTGGGTTTATGCAAGATTGCACGCAGTGGATAAGAGGTTACCACTGAAATCCTGTGAGATTGGAAGTAGTGACGAAGCTTCCTAGAGGCGATAAGAACTACATAAAGCAGCTTATGCACCTCTAGGTACCGAGTCTTGGCGTCATGTAGTACTTCACTAATGAAGTATACTGGACACTGGACTATCCGGAACCTCCCGGAGCGGCCCGGAGTTTCCTCCTCATCAACCCAGAACCTCTCGGAGTGGTCCAGACCTTTTTCAGGGACCTCCCGATTCTTGCTAGAAGAACCCGGAGCTTCTTCTGAAGTGACCCAGACCCTCCCAGAAGGATCCAAATCTTCTTGTTCAGCAACGCTAACTCCTTTATTTGAAGGAGGTTGATCCTCTGGCGTCTCGCCTCAAGGATCTGGGTCTGGGGGCTGGGACCCAGACTCGCCTTCAGGTAGTTTTGGACCTTCCCAGAGGGGTCTGGATTCCTGAACTAGGAATGGTTCTGGTATTTCCGCAACTAGGGCCATGCTCAGAACTTCGTTAGTTGCTAAAATGTAAAGCGGAAGTGGCTCACTAGGATTCGGAGCTACCAAAGTTGGTAGAGTGGTGAGGAGCTGCTTCAGCTCTTGGAATGCCTTTTTTGCTTCTTCAGACCATTGGAATGGTCCAGACTTCCTCAATAATTTGAAGAAGGGTAGCGCCCGTTCCGCCAGTCTTGAGATAAACTGGCTAAGGGCAGCTAGACCCCTAGTCAGCTTCTGGACATCCTTGATGCGAGCTAGTGGCCGCATGTCTTCAATAGCTTTAATCTTCGCCGGATTCGCCTCTATTCCTTGGTGGTTCACCAAGAATCCAAGAAGCTTTCCAGAGCTAACCCCAAAGACACACTTGTCTGGGTTCAGCTTTGTGCGTTTAATTCGTAACTTGTTGAAGACAGCCTGCAAGGTGTCAAGGAATGACTCCTTGTTCTTGATCTTGACGATGATGTCATCGACCTACACTTCCACTACACCTCTAATGAGCTCTCCAAAAGTTTTGTACATAGCTCGCACAAACGTTGAAGCAGCATTTTTTAGACCGAATGACATGGCAGTGTAATAATATAGTCCATCTACTGTGATGAAGGCAGTATGCTCTTCATATTCCCTAGACATTCTGATTTGATGATACCCAGAATATGCGTCTAGGAAACACAGTAATTCACACCTGGAGGTGGAATCCACTATCTGATCTATTCTAGGTAGTGGAAATGGATCCTTTGGGCATGCCTTATTCAATGTTGTGTAGTCGATACACATCCGAAGCTTCCCACCGGCCTTAGGTACAATGACTGGGTTTGCCAGCTATTTTGGGTGGAAGACTTCCCGGATGAAACCAGCTTCGAGCAACTTCTTCACTTCTTGGCGTATGAAGTTCTGTCGCTCTACTGATTGCTTCCGAGGCTTCTGATGTACTGGCCAAGCGTCGGGATAAATCTTCAGATTGTGCTCAATCACTTCCCTAGGGATCCTAGGCATTTGTGACGGTTGCCAGGAAAACACGTCGACATTAGCTCGGAGGAAAGTGATGAGCGCGAGTTCCTATTTGTCATTCATACCTCCCGATATACGGGTGGTCTGAGCAGCGTTGGAACCAATTTGGACGACTTTGATGGGAATGTCGGTGTCGCCGCTTGGCTGCACACGGGGTGCAGAAGTTGAGCCTCGATGATGAATGCTCGGAGGCTTTGGAGCTTGCTCCTTTCCAGATTCTTCCTCCTGCGCTGTAGCAAGCGCGTGGAGTTCTTCCAACGCAGTAACTCCGGCGGTGCGATCTCCGCGGATCCGAAGAATGCCTGAGGGTGTTGGCATATTCAACACCAAGTAGCCATAGTAAGCTGCAGCTATGAGTTTGTACAAAGCTGGCCTGCCTAAGATAGCGTTGAATGGCAAGTTGATCTGTGCCACGTCGAAGACCAACTTCTCAGTCCTGTAATTCTCCCGAATTCCGAAGGTCACCGGGAGAGTAATGGCACCGAGTGGAGTTATGGCCCTCGGACCTACTCCTGAGAAAGGTCGAGAGGGGCGAAGATCCAAAGGTCGGAGCTGAAGCTTGACGAAGGCCTCGAAGCTTATGAGGTTCAGCCTCGAACCCCCGTCCACCATCATGTGGTGGAGCTGAATTTTATTGATGGTCGGAGATACCATCAATGGAAGTTGGCCAGCTCGGATCATGTTCCGAGGATAGTCCGAAGCATCGAAGGTGATGGCAGTATCCATCCACTTCCGATGAGGCTCCGCCCTGGCGGTGGGAGCTACACAGGCCATGTCTCGTTGCATTGTCTTGAGGACACGACAGGAAGTGATGTCCCACAAACCACCAAAGATTGTGTTCATGGTCTTCCGACGCTCGTTGTCAGAGACGTCGGAGTCGTCGTCAACGGAGGTGTAAACAGCCTTCAAGACCTTTTTGGGGTCCTGAAAGCCTAACTCCTCTTCAGCCGGAGCTTCGTCGACTTTTTGTTTTCCTTCCCTTTGATGGAAAGGAGCTTCTTCCCAGCACTTGTTGTAGCGCTCGGCAAGGTTCCAGACCTCTCGATAGTCTTCCAGGTTGTGGCTGTCTGTCTTGTGTATGGGACACCACATCTCTGAGCTGCCACCGTCTTTAGACGACGGCCGAGGTCATTTCTCGGGGCGTGGCCCCTGGCCACCCGGAGCCGCAGCGGCAGCGGCAGTAGGTATGTCGACCGACGGCTTCTTCTTGCCATTGGACTTTTTCTTTTTCTTGCCACTTATATAGGTAGTGGCTTCACCCTTGGAGGATTTTTTGTTGACCTCCAGAGGTGGTTGGGAGTGCATTTCACGACCCTCCGCAGCCTTGGCACACTTGTCTGCCAAGCTGAAGTGTTCTGTGACGCTGGTGACTTCCTTGGTCGCCAGCTTCTCCAGCATTTTCTTGTCTCGAACGCCCTATCTGAATGCTACAATAACAGAAGCGCTTGAGATAGAAGGAATAGTATTTCGTACCTGGTAGAACCTCTGGATGAAATATCGTAAGGACTCTCTCCCTTTTTGCTTGACAGCAAAAAGATCTAGTTCTGTGCCTGGTCGGGTGTATGAGCTCCCGAAATTGGCGATGAACTGTTGGCACAACTCCGCCCAACTATTGATGGAGTCAGGTGGTAGGCTCATGAACCAAGACCTGGCAGTCCCAGTCAAAGCCACAAGGAAATAATTGGTCATCACGGCCTCATTTCCCCCAGCCGCAAGGATAGCGGTGGAGTATATTTGAAGAAATTCGGCGGGGTAACAGTCCCGCAAAATTTCTCTGGCAAGTGAGGCCGGAACTTTTGCGGCCATCTGACCATGCGTAGGTGCATGGCCAAGGAAGAATAGCCTCCTCCTACTCCCTCAGGAGCAGGACTGTTCCGAGCCTCTCACCTCTCGCAAGCACGCTCGATGTGGAGGCGTTCGTCCTGTTGCCCGTAACGACGATCGAGATCCACCTGGAGGTTGTGAGTCGAAAGCCTTGTTACCGTGTGAGTACATCGCGCCCCGGAAGGCAGCGACGTCACCTGTTGAGATGCAGCACGCCTCCTGTGCTGCGAAGCTTGCAGACCGAGTCTACCCGACAAGGTCCGACGCTGCATGGGGCCCACCCCGAGGGGGGGGGGGACCTTGATTGCTGATGCCATTGGCTGCTACCGCAACCAGATGATCCACATCAGCTCTCCACTGCTCCATCGCACCATGGGGTGCTCCTGGAGGCGGTGGGCGTTGGAGAAGAGCACGCGCTACAATAAAAGCGTGTTCGGGGTTGTTGTTTGCCGATGCAGTGATCAACGCGGACGCCCCATCTCGCTGTCCGGGTTGATTCACTGGAGCAAATGGTGGTGGTGGTGGCATGAATCCTGCTGGGGCTACATCACCTGCTTGCTGCCGCATGTTGGAGAGATTGCCTCCAGCAGGTTGCTCCGCGTGGTTACCGTTGGACGATCCAGCAGCAAAATTCACCGTCTTTGAATCTCTGGCGCCCCCCTTCCTGGCACGCCAAATGTCGGAGTCTGGTTCTAGCGATTCTCCTGATACTTTTATTAGTAGTCCGCAGAGTTTCTTAGTTCGGTTGGGGTGCACGGAGATTCAGAACAAGATGGCAACTTGACATGAGGATTTACGTGGTTCGGGCCACCTGAGCATAATACCCTACTCCATGGGTGTGTTGTTGTTGTTGTATTGAGTGTATGAGAGCGTGATCTAGAGAGAGGCCAGAAAAGTCTCCTTGTGTATCGCTCGGCCAGTCCTTTTATAGTTCAAGGGCTGGCCGTTACATCATTAGCCTGGGCCGACATGTGGCTGTGGCGGTTATTGATGCCTAATACGTAGTTAATGTGCTTAATTCCCCTTAATAGCGTGATAACGCCCTTTAATGGTGGCGTTACTGGTATTAAGGGTCATCCAATCGTGTGTCATTAAGATAGCATTAATGACACATAATCAGGTCTTGAAGCCTTTAATGTCCCTTGAAGGTCCGAGCCGTTGGAGGTCCAGCAATCTGCCTTCTGAGGTTGAAGGTCCGACGGTTGGACGTGTGGCAGCTCGGGAGCTTACCGTCTTGGACGAGTAGATCTGGTGCCGTGGTACACGTGTCAGTACTGGAGCTTCCCTCTATCGGGGGTTAGGTCCGGGGGTGCCACACAAATATCCAGTCCGGAGCATTCCCATGTAGGGATTGTAGCTCCGGTTTTATGATACACATGTCGGCACTGGGACTAACCATATGAGGGAGGCAGGTCCGGTTACGAGCAGCACGTGGGGCCTTCGGAGGTCTTCAATTCAGATAGGTGGAGTTCCTTTGCACTCATTGCAGTTCCAAGGGGTATCCGGTACGCAGCGTACCGACAAGTATGATGGAAGCATCAACCCGAGTTAGTTCCTGCAGATCTACTCCACCTCGATCCTAGATGTAGGGGGGGACGAAGTCATCATGGCCAACTACTTCCCAATAGTCCTGGTCGGCCCAACCTGGTGATGGCTCATGAACCTCCCCCAGGGGTCCATCACCTCCTGGGAGGAGCTATGCCAACAGTTTGTGGCGAACTTTGGAAGCTCGTACGAGTGCCCTTGCATGGAGCTCGCCCTCCATGCTGTTAGGCAGCGCACAGGGAGCCACTACAAACGTTCATCCAGCGATTCTCCCAGGTATGGAACACCATCCCGCACATCTCGAATGCATCTATCATAGTTGCATTTAGACAGGGTGTGAGGGACAAGAAGAAACTCGAGAAGCTCGCCACGCACGATGTGCGCGATGTCTCCGAGTTGTTTGCCTTGGCAGACAGATGCGCCAAAGCCGCAGAAGGCCATAACTAGCACTCTCAACCCTCCTCGGAGAGTGAGGAGCCCTCGCAGTCCGAAGTGGAAGCTGCTACCAGGGGTGGAAGCAGGAAGAAAAAGAACAGAGGCCACGGCAGGAATAAGCCGAGGCCCGGAGCCCCCATGGTGGCAGCTGCGGCAACCAGTGGAGCCTGGGGCCCACACCAGGACAAGCAACCTCGTCAGTCACCAGACGGTGACGATGCTGACTTCACAGTTCTAGTGAGTGTTGGGAGGTCAAGAAGCTCACGGAGCGTTACCGCGAGCAGAGGCAGAAGCAGCAGCACCAAGAGGGCGAGCCTCCCCGCTAGAGGGAGGGTAAGCAAAAGCTTGACCCCATGGTGGACAGAGATGAGGACATGGGGTACCAGGAGCCCCACAGGGCAGTGAAAGCCGTCTTCGCGAGTGCCGAATTGGACACTAGCAGCGACCAGGAGCATCGGAAGCTCCTCTATGTCATCTACAGGGGAGCCACGGACCCCACGTCTCGGAATGCGATGAAAGTCCTACGACAGGCTGTGGCCGCGGTGGCCCCAGCACCAAGCCCTGCTCCCCACAACAAGTAGATGAGCACCACAATTGGCTTCGATGCCTCTGACTGCCCAAAGAACATGGCAAGGGCTGGAGTGCTCCCGTTGCTTGTGGCCCCGACCATCACCAATGTGAAGCTTCATTATGTGCTGATCGACAGCGGTGCAAGCCTCAATCTCATCTCAACTGCTGCCTTCCGAAAGCTGCAGATACCCATGTACCGGCTAACACCTTCAAGCTCGTTCTCAGGTGTGGGCCCAGGTCAAATCATGCCCAGTGGTAGAATCCACCTCCCGGTAACCTTCGATACTCCAGAGAACTTATGCATAGAGAGTGTCCTGTTCGATGTAGTAGACGTCGAGATTCCCTTCAACGTCATCATTGGAAGGCTGGCGCTATACCAGTTCATGGTCGTAGCCCACTACGGCTATCTGATCCTGAAGATACCGACGCCATCTGGAGTCCTAAAGGTATGGGGAGATCGCACTATGGCGGTGTCAGCTTTGGAGCAGCTCCAAGCACTCGCAGCAGGGCGGGCACCGAGCCTTGACGGTACAAAGGAATGTCGACCAAGCCAAGGCCCGTCCCAACAGACCTCCGCCGCAGCTCCGCATGTGCTGCCCGCCGAAGAAGAAGTCCCAGTCAAGGTCGTCAGAATCGGCTCCGAGGCTGCCCAGACGACCCGCATAGCGGGTAACCTGGACAGCAAATAGGAACTCGCACTCGTCACTTTCCTACAGGACAATGTCGATGTGTTTGCCTGGCAACCATCATAGATGCCCGGGATCCCCAGGGAGGTGATCGAGCATCATTTGAAGATCTACCCCGACGCCCGCCCTGTACAACAGAAGCCCCAAAAGCAGTTCGTCGAGCGCCAAAACTTCATCTGAGAGGAGATTAAGAAGTTGCTTGACGCAGGCTTTATCCGGGAAGTCCACCATCCTCGGTGGTTGGATAATCCCGTTGTCGTCCCCAAGGATGGCGGGAAGCTCCGGATGTGCATCGACTACACCAACCTAAACAAGGCATGTCCAAAGGATCAATTGCCACTCCCTAGGATAGATCAAATTGCAGACTCTACATCGGGCTGTGATCTGCTGGGTTTCCTAGACGCGTATTCCAGTTTCCACCAAATACCAATGTCTAGAGATGATGAAGAACACACTGCTTTTGTAACAGTAGATGGCTTGTATTGTTATGTCTCCATGCCTTATGGTCTTAAGAATGCTCTGCTTACTTTTGTATGTGCAGTGCATAAAACATTTGGGGACCTCATTAGAGACCTGTTAGAAGTGTATGTCGATGACATCGTGGTAAAAATCATAAACCACAAATCATTGCTGGACAACCTAGCGCAAGTCTTCAGCAGGCCGTGCATCACGCGCACGATGCTGAATCCCGAAAAGTGTGTCTTCGGGGTCTCTTATGGGAAGCTGCTTGGTTTCCTGGTCTCACACCATGGAGTCGAAGCTAATCCCGAGAAGATTAAGGCGATAGAGCTGATGCGGCCTCTGGCTCGCATGAGGGGTGTGCAGAAGCTCGCAGGGTGCCTAGCAGCCCTCAACCGGTTTATCTCAAGACTGGCAGAGCGAGCGCTCCCCTTCTTCAAGATTCTGCGAAAGGTAGGTCCCTTTGCGTGGACCAAAGAGGCGAAAGCGGCGTTCCAGGAGTTCAAAAAGCACCTGACGTCCCTGCCCATTATGGTGGTGCCGGAACTCGGTGAGTCCTTGCTGCTATATATCACCGCAACAACTGAAGTGGTCATCATGGTCCTGGTCGCAGAGCGGTCAGAGCCGCAACAGCAGCAGGCACGGGAAGGATCTCACGACACAAGCGCTGAGCCTCAGTGCTCGGGCCTGGCCATGGACCTCTCCTTGGGGAGCCCCAGAAACCAAGAAATCACAAAGTAATATATGTATGAAATGCTATGCTCATATTATATTAAGTTTAGATTCACACATATACTTCCGAAGTTTTAAAACTCCCCCTGACTTTAAGCCATGAGGATGCATAACCCCTATTTCACTACGAATGTAACAAAAACGAGTGAAATCCAAAGGTTTTGTGGAAATGTCAACCAACTGTTGTTCAGTATATACATGGTGAAGCTGTAGGATCAAAAAGCACGTGAAAAGCTACCAGAGGGGGGGGGTGAATGGTAGATTTAAAAATCTTACGCAGCGGAAACAATTAAATCCCAACCCCTTCGGCAGAAAAACGATCTGTTAGAGAAATCGTGTGTGAATCTAATATAAACATGTTTCACCATGACAAAAGTGATATATATCAGAGAGAATCAAGTCACGAAGAAAATAAAAGAAGAATCACTCAAATCCGTCGAGAGAAACTCAATTTATGATCGAAAGATCGAACAAAGGTCAATCTGTCCTACCCGAGAAAAAACAGTTCTAGAACGCTGCAAAGAAACTCAAGTATATCAGAAACCACAAATCCAATGACCGTGAAATTTTGACAGATGATAGATAATCAAGTTGTTAAGACAATCCAAAAAGAATCACGTCAATTGGATCTGTAAAACTCGAGTTATGATAAAACCACCGACGAAAGGTAGTGCTGTCCAGAAACTCGACGAGTAAAACTTGTCTGGAACAAGTCAGACGAACAAGGCACAAAAGTTCCTTCAAACTACGAATTTTATTTGATAGAACACAAGAGGAACATCCCCAAAGTCATGCACCACGAGCTCTGGCCTCCCTTGCTAATATAACCAGCTCTTAGGCCAACCCAATCTTAACTAGGACTCCAATCCTACTCTGATCATGAGTCGAAACTTTCCATAACTGCATAGGACTCTTCTATATGCAGATAGAAGCAATCTTAAGACTTCCAAACACCTTAGGAACATATCCCAGATTCCTAAACAACTCAAATTCGTGACCCACACGAAATCCTATCATAACCAACTCGATACTTTCCATACCGAGCCACAACCGACTCCGCCGCAGCCAAAGTCATCAACCAACACGATCCGATCCTTCCAACCAGATATTCCCATCCATAAACCATCTTCCGAACCATGTTTACACGTCATGCACCGCATGCATACGTGCGAACACCTTCCTTCGACGTTCAGTAACCTTCATATGCACTGCTCTTGATTCAATCATCCTGCGCGACCTCCTGACCTGCTCAACCACAGTTCCTCCCGAACTTGGTTGTTGGAACCCCATCTCCTCCCTGAGACTAGTCCAATGTATCCCGTCACCAACCATGACTTGAACTCAAGCAACACCTGCACATGAACAAACAACCAATCTGTACGAGCCCAAGTCCTCGACTTGACTCAAGTTAGTTCCGAACACAACACCTTACGTGAGCACCTCACATAAGCATGTTGCAAAGCATAGCAAAACGATATCAACCATATCACCCAAAACGCACCGAAAACTTAGTAAAAAAATACTAAGCAAACTTTCCAACAATGTAAAGCAAGTTCGAAACATTTCACATTAAAAGTCGGAACATTGCGATCAAGCTCCGAACGTTGCCAAAGCTAACCGGAGCTTGAGCCGGAGCTTACCAAAGCTAGTACAACCTAGCGCCGGAGCTTACCAAAGCTAGTACAATCTAGCGCCGGAGCTAACCAAAACTAGTCAGACCTAGCGCCGGAGCTAACTAAAACTAGTCGGAACTAGTCATCCTAAAAACCGGAGCTTGAAAAACATGTCGGAGCTAACCAACATAAGTTGGACCTAGCAAAACATATCGGAACTTAACAAAGACAGACCGGAGCTATCAAAGACATGCCGGAGATATAGACAAAACTCAGCGGAGCTACCCAAAAACATGTTGGATCTAGATGAAGAATGTCGGACCTATTGTTGGACCTTGCAGAAGCTCGGAGCTAGAGTCGGACCTTCCTAAAAAAGATGTTTTAGCAGAATTTTAGAACTTTTATCATCAAAGCCAATGTATTCACTACAAGCCAATGTATTCAGCACACATAGGTCTCACAATCTCCCCATTGATGAATGCATTGGCAACACCACTTAAGATGGTGAAGCTTGGCTTATTCACATTAAAAGTTTTGAAAACAATTTCTCCCCCTTTGTAAAACAGAAATAAAATGAGAAAAAGAAATTCTCCCCCTGAAAGGAATCGTGCCAAAAACAATTATGAATTTGTGCAATGTGTAATCAATTTACCCCCCCCCCCCCCCCCTGCATATTTATCTTATAAAATTCAAAATTCACATATTATCTCTCCCCCTTTGACAATGTATTCAGCAAGGTTCAAAAGAGAAATTTCAAATGTTATGAGCATATTATAACATATACATATAAACAAAGCTCATCCAAGTCATACTATTAAGTAACTTACACTATCACATCAATGAGATACATAAAGTAGTGTAAGCCATGCTAGAGATCAAATGTAATTTTCAATTTAAGCAAGTCATGATCTTACAAACTTAACTATTTCAAAACCTGAAGGCATGACACAAGTTGCTGCATTTTATTATTTTTCAAAGCATAAATTTAGATCATATGATATTTGCAAGAGATTATATGCGCATCTGCCTTATTCTAACCAACCAAGCCAAGCATATGTCATTTGACAATCAGGAGCTTAAGGACATGGTTTTAGTCATACACAACTTCTTCCAAGTTCATATCTAAGTGCAATGATAAGCCATCTCAAAAGAAGAAGTGCGATGCATGCATATTCTCATGATCCTTTCTCAACTTATATTTGTTCACAAAAACTCAATCATGTGAGTTGATTGCCTGATTAATTCTTTATGATTAAAAGCACTTTTGAGCATGTAACAAGTTCAAAAGAGCAAGAAAGTTCAACCATGACCATATTTAGTGTAAGTAATTATTCCAATTACTAGACATGGCAAAAACTACAAAATGTATAACACGAGTAATGTAGTAAGAACTTTCAGCATGTAAAAGGAATCACAAAGTCATATATGTATGAAATACTATGTTCATATTATTTTAATTTCAGATTCACACATAGACTTCTCAAATTTGAAACCCCCCCTCAATTTAAGCCATGAGGATGCATAACCCCTATTTCACTACGAATATAACAAAAACAAGTGAAATCCAAAGTTTTGTAAAAATGTCAGCCAATTGTTGTTCGATATCTATATGGTGAAGCACAATGTTTCCTTTTTCAACATTATTGCGGAGAAAGTGATAACTAATATCAATATGCTTAGTTCTAGAATGTTGCACAGGGTTTCTAGCAATGCAAATGGCACTAGTGTTATCACAAAACAGTGGAACACTATCTAGATCAAACTCATAGTCCTTAAGTGTTTGAACAATCCAAAGAATTTGTTAGCAAGCACTAGCAGCAGCTACATATTCAGATTCGGCTGTGGATTGTGCAACTGAATTTTGTTTTCTAGAGGACCAAGCAACAAGTGAATTACCAAGAAAATGACAAGCACCAGAAGTACTTTTGCTATCAATCCTACAACCTCCAAAATCAGTATCGGAAAAAGCTTTCAAAGTAACAATTGAGGAAGAAGGAAGAAAAATGTCAAATTCTTGAGTTCCATGTAAGTACCTGAGAATCCTTTTGACGGCTTGACGATGTGAAGCACGTGGGGAGGCTTGAAATCGTGCACAAAGACATACGCTGAATTGTATGTCCAGTCTTGATGCCGTGAGGTACAAAAGTGATCCAATCATGATTCTATATTCTTTTTGATCCACGGGTTCACCATCTTCATCAAGTTCAAGTGTTGTTGTTGTTCCCATTGGTGTCCGAAGAGGCCTGCTTTTGTCCATGTTGAAGCGCCTTAGGAGGTCTTTTGTATACTTCGTTTGATGCACAAAGGTACCTTCCTTGGTTTGCTTGATTTGCAGCCCCAAAACG
Source organism: Tuctoria greenei (assembly GCA_036927565.1). Taxonomy (NCBI): domain Eukaryota; kingdom Viridiplantae; phylum Streptophyta; class Magnoliopsida; order Poales; family Poaceae; genus Tuctoria; species Tuctoria greenei. The sequence goes on from JAYESD010000005.1 coordinate 95,878,886, forward strand.
TACGTGAGTTCTCCCATCATATTCATCTCAAATTCTGAACTCATCATAGCTGAAAACTTGGACACAAGATCATGAGAAGCACAACCAAAGGTAATATCATCGACATACACTTGAACGAATAATGAGTCATTGCCATGCTTAAGCACAAAAAAAGTTTTATCCACCTTGCCCATGGTAAACCCCTTTTCAAGTAAGAATGTTTTTAACCTATCATACCATGCTCTAGGGGCTTGTTTGAAACCGTACAAGGCTTTGGACAGTTTGTAAACATGATTAGGAAAATCTGGATTTTCAAAACCTGGTGGTTGTTTGACATAAATATCCTCATCTATGTAGCCATTAAGAAAAGCACTTTTAACATCCATTTGATATAGCTTGAAACCTTTAGATGCAGCAAAAGCTAACAAAATTCTTATGGCTTCTAATCTAGCAACACGAGCAAAAGTTTCATCAAAATCTAGACCTTCAACTTGAGTGAAACCTTGAGCAACCAACCTAGCCTTATTCCTAACCACAACCCCATCCTCACTTTGTTTATTTTTAAACACCCATTTAGTTCCAATTAAAGTGTGACCTTGAGGTGGAGGTACATGTTTCCAAACATTGTTTCTTTCAAAATTTTCTAACTCTTCTTGCATGGCAATAATCCAAGATTCATTAGTGAGTGCGTGTGATATATCTTTGGGTTCAAAAGAAGCAACAAAAGCAGAATGAGCATGAGAGTTTGGATCGCAAAACCTGGACCGTGTAACTCGTTCATGCAAGCTTCCAATAATTTGTTGTGGAGGATGAATTTTGAGAACCCGGAGGGGAGTGGACACTTCACAAGCTTCTTCTTCTTCTTCATGTTCATCACAAATCAATGAGCTTGTGACTTGAGGACGATCTGGATCAGCAATGATGGTTGTCGGTGCTGGTTGAGAGTCAACATCCGGAGCTGAACCAAAGTCATTAGTTGCTGAATTTTCGGGCAGCAGCTCCACCTCTTCCTCATCTTCAACGAAAATGCTCTCCCCCTGTGGATATGGATCCGGACCTGCAATGTTTGAGCTAGTACCTGGGCTAGCTTCATGAAAAGACACCTTACAAGTCTCCACAATTATGTTAGTGTCAAGTAAAAGCACACGATAGCCTCTAGTATGAGATGGATAACCAAGAAACATGCCATCAATGGATCTAGGTTCAAATTTATCAAGATTACCATGTTTCTTAACAAAGCATTTGCAACCAAAGACCCGAAAGTGTGTGACACTAGGCCTATGTCCAAACCGGAGCTCATGTGGTGTTTTAACTAGCTTAGCGCGCAAGAAAACACGATTTGAGACATAACAAGCGGTTGCAATCGCATCGGCCCAAAATTTCCTAGGAGTTTGATATTCATGAAGCATTGTCCTAGCCATCTCAACTAAGGTTTTGTTCTTTCTTTCTACAACACCGTTTTGTTGAGGTACATATGGTGAATAAAATTGATGATCTATTCCATTTTCAGCCAAAAAGTGATCAAAAGATTGATTTTTAAATTCAGTTCCGTTATCACTTCTAGTTGCTTTCAAAGATCCTGGGCGATCAATTGATAATCTAAGAAATAAAGTTCTAAAGTGACTAAAAGCTTCATTCTTAGACGCCATAAAGTAAACCCAAGAGTATCTAGAATAATAATCAACAATAACAAGAACATACCATTTACCTCCGAAGGATTGAACACGTGAAGGTCCTACGGTGTCAAGGTGCAAAAGTTGACCCGGTTCAGTTGTCATGATCATTGTGAGAGGAGTATGTGAACCTGCAACCATCTTAGCATGTCTACAACAAGAGCACACAATTTCTTTGTCCCCTTTAAGCTTAGGCAGCCCACGTATGCGATCAAGAGCACTAACACACGTGAGATGATCAAAGCCTACATGACTAAGTCTACGATGCCAAAAATATAAATCTTTGGAATCATTAGCAACTAGAAACCTATGCTTAGAGGAAGACATATCAAAATCTGCTTTAAAAACTCTTTCAAACCGAGACATGTTAAAAATAAGCTCACTATTTGAACCTACAACTTTGCAGCAGTTTTTATTAAAAATAATTTCCTGATTTTCATCTAACAATTGTAAAACAGAAAGCAAGATGTATTTCAAATTTTTGACAAGTGCCACATCCTTCAAAGTGTAGTGATCATTTACTCTAACCGAACCCTTAGCAATTATAGGAGTTGAAGAATTATCGTCAAAAGTAACATTCTCTACACGTGACACAAAAGAGAGGGAGGAGAACCAATCTTTGTTACCGGTCATGTGGCGTCAACAACCTGAATCCACAATCCAAATGTTCTCCTTCCTCAAACGTGTAACCTACATAGAAGCACAATACGTCGATGACTCAATACTGGGGTTAGTCAAAAGGCATTTAGGAATCCAGTACTGAGTCACACGACGTGCAGCGGGAAAAACACACGAAAGCTGAGATAAATTAGCAGGTTTATGAGTCAAAGTTTGAGGGTTTTTATTCTTAATTACTAACCTATAAGGTGTTACTTGTGTAGCACAAAAATTAGTAGCTCCAGAGGCAAAAACAGAAGATCCGGAGGTAAACTTTGAATGTTTTTGACTCATAACAGCAGGTTGCATGTTCCTGGCATTCGGTTTAATATGTGCAGCAAATTTTGCATTAAAGTTATGAGATATAGCAATCATTCTTTCCCTTTTCTATTGTTTAGCTAGTCTATAACAAAAATCTATGACAAGACCATCTCTACCACAGTAGGTACAATGAAATTTAACTTTGTGTTCATGTCTAGATGAGCAAGCAATATTTTTATTTGAAACGAATGAGACAACACTCCTGCAGATTTGAAAACCACTTCTTTTGTTAAGGAACTGTTTCAATCAAACCACTACCTAATGACTTTACAATTTTAGGTGGATGTGCCTTAGCATGAGTATGAGAATCAAAACCTAAACCAGTTTTATCATTGCAAGACTTGGAAGAATTCAACAGCAAGTTTAGGTTCTTATTTCCATTACAAAATTGATCTAATATCCTATGCATGTTATCAAGTTTATTGGACAGATCAAGGCAATTTTCACATGAAGTTTTTCCTTTTAATTTGCAATTGGAACAATATTTAGCTTCGTGAGAACATAAAGCATTATTCAATATTGAAATTTCATTCATAGCATCTTCTAGTTTCTTTTCAAGATCATCACAACTAGAACAATGCAAATCAATTGTAGAACAAGAAGCATCTTTTAAGTTTCCAATGTCAAGTGCAGCAAGCTTTTTGTTTTTTTCAATTTCAAGTTCAAGTCTATCTAGAGTGGAGGAATGTGCAGTTCTTAATGTGGACAATTGTTCATAGATTAAATCACACGAGGGACAATAATCATCACTAGGAATAAAGGTTTTCAAATGGTTGATTTCAGATTCTAGTGATTCAATTTTAGCAGCATTATCCCTAAGCCTTTTGTCCTTTTTCTTAACAATAATAGTTGCACGAGAAATTGCATCACACATTTCATTACAGGTAGAACATACCTTATCGTCATCACTGTTGTGTTCTGCATCTTCCTGACTTGATCTTGATCTTGTTTTGCCCGCCATGAAGCAAAAGTTGGCCAAATCATCTTCATCTTCGTCACTTCCAATGTCCACGTTGCTTGAGCCAAGTTCCTGGAGTGGGGAGATAAAACTGTTCACCAGTTGGCGACCTGTAAAGCCCTTTTTCTTCTTCTTATCATTTTTTGAGGAGTGCTTCATCCTTGATTGTTTTTCTTCTCGGGAAGTAGAACCTGAAAGGTTAGGGCATTCTGTACGACAGTGTCCTGTCTTACCACATTCGAAGCATCGTTGAGGTCCAGAGCTTCCTCTCCTTCTAGTTCTCACATTTTGCAATGCTTTTGAGAACCTAGTAGAGAGAAGTGCTAGCTCCTCCTCTGGAAATTCCTCGATCTGCTCCAGGGTTAGTGAGGACAACAAAGCAAGAGTATTACAATATGATGATTGGCCGGAGCTAGGCATATCACGTTGTGAGACAAATGCAATAGACTTATTTGGGTTCTTACGTGATAAGATGTCAATTTCATGAGTTTTGAGTTTAGAGTAAAGCACATCTAAAGTAAGTGTACTCATGACAGTAGATTCACGAATAGATGTAACTTTCATCTCCCAGATTGACATGTCTAATGCACTAAGAAGTTGCCTAGCATTTTCTACATCAGAAAAATTAACGTTGACACTACGCAAGTTACTGAGAATTTTGTTAAAGCGAGCAAAGAGATCATCGATGGACTCACCGGGTTGCATCTCGAAGCGCATGTATTCTTTCTTGAACATGTCTTGCCTTACCTCCTTGATCGTGTTGGATCCTTCGCGATAGTCACAAAGTTCTCTCCATAAATCGTATGCCGACCAGAGATGTGCAACACGGTCAAAGTTGCTCTGAGTGAGTCCTTGGATGATCAAGTTTTGGGCTTTGTTGTTGTTTTCGACGTCCCGTAGGTTTGTAGCCATAACTTGATCATTAGGTGGCACTTTGTAAGGCTTGTACACCTTCTCCCATATTGCGAAGGCTTGCGCTTGGATGAAAGCCTCCATGCGTGCCTTCCAAACCTGAAAATCAATACTAGCAAACACACAAGGTTTGACGGAGTATTTCTCCATGATGATTAGTCAAAAATACGTGCAAATCACAACGATTAGAGCACCGTGGCACTGATACCAATTGTAGGATCGAAAAGCACGTGAAAATCTACCAGAGGGGGGGTGAATGGTAGATTTAAAAATCTTACGCAGCGGAAATAATTAAATCCCAACCCCTTCGGCAGAAAAATGATCTGTTAGAGAAATCGTGTGTGAAACTAGTCTAGACGTGTTTCACCGTGACAAAAGTGATATATATCAGAGAGAATCAAGTCACGAAGAAAAAACAAGAAGAATCACTCAAATCCGTCGAGAGAAACTCAAGTTATAATCGAAAGATCGAACAAAGGTCAATCTGTCCTACCCGAGAAAAAAACAGTTCTAGAATGCTGCAAAGAAACTCAATTAGATCAGAAACCACAAATCCAATGACTGTGAAATTTTGACAGATGATAGATAATCAAGTTGTGAAGACAACCCAAAAAGAATCACGTCAATTGGATCAGTAAAACTCGAGTTATGATAAAACCACCGACGAAAGGTAGTGCTGTCCAGAAACTCGACGAGTAAAACTTGTCTGGAACAAGTCAGACGAACAAGGCACAAAAGTTCCTTCAAACTACGAATTTTATTCAATAGAACACAAGAGTAACAGCCCCAAAGTCGTGCACCACGAGCTCTGGCCTCCCTTGCTTATATAACCAGCTCTTAGGCCAACCCAATCTTAACTAGGACTCTAATCCTACTCCGATCACGAATCGAAACTTTCTATAACTGCTTAGGACTCTTCTATACGCAGATAGAAGCAATATTAAGACTTCCAAACACCTTAGGAACATATCTCACATTCCTAAACAACTCAAATTCGTGACCCACACGAAATACAATCATAACCAACTCGATACTTTCCATACCGAGCCACAACCGACTCCGCCGCAGCCAAAGTCATCAACCGATACGATCCGATCCTTCCAACCAGATCTTCCCATCCATAAACCATTTTCAGAACCATGTTTCCACGTCATGCACCACATGCATACGTGCAAACACCTTCCTTCGACGTTCAGTAACCTTCATATGCACTGCTCTTGATTCAATCATCCTGCGCGACCTCCTGACCAGCTCAACCATAGTTCCTCCTGAACTTGGTTGTTGGAACCTCATCTCCTCCCTGAGACTAGTCCAATGGATCCCGTCACCAGCCATGACTTGAACTCAAGCAACACCTCACATGAACAAACAACCAATCCATATGAGCCCAAGTCCTCGAGTTGACTCAAGTTAGTTCCAAACACAACACCTTACGTGAGCACCTCACATAAGCATGTTGCAAAGCATAACAAAACGATATCAACCATATCAACCAAAACATACCAAAAACTTAGTAAAAAAAATACTAAGCAAACTTTCCAACAATGCAAAGCAAGTTCGAAAAATTTCACATTAAAAGTCGGAACATTGCGATCAAGCTCTGAACCTTGCCAAAGCTAACCGGAGCTTGAGCTGGAGCTTACCAAAGCTAGTACAACCTAGCGCCGGAGCTTACCAAAGCTAGTACAACCTAGTGCCGGAGCTAACCAAAACAAGTCGGACCTAGCGCCGGAGCTAACCAAAACTAGTCGAAACTAGTCATCCCAAAAGCCGGAGCTAGAAAAACATGTCGGAGCTAACCAACATAAGTCGGACCTAGCAAAACATATCGGAACTTAACAAAGACAGGCCGGAGCTATCAAAGACATGCCGGAGCTATAGACAAAACTCACCGGAGCTACCAAAAAACATGTCGGATCTAGACAAAGAAAGTCGGACCTATTGTCAGACCTTGCAGAGGCTCAGAGCTAGAGTCCGGACCTTGCTAAAAAAGATGTTTTAGCAGAATTTTAGAACTTTTATCATCAAAGCCAATGTATTGACTACAAGCCAATGTATTCAGGACACATAGGTCTCACAGAAGCACAATGTTTCCCTTTTCAACATTATCACGGAGAAAGTGATACCTAATATCAATGTGCTTAGTTCTAGATGTTGCACGGGGTTTTCAGCAATGCAAATGGCACTAGTGTTATAACAAAACAGTGGAACACTATCTAGATCAACCCCATGGTCCTTAAGTGTTTGAACAATCCAAAGAATTTTTGAGCAAGCACTAGCAGCAGCTATATATTCAGATTCGGCCGTGGATTATGCAACTAAGTTTTGTTTTTTAGAGGACCATGCAACAAGTGAATTACCAAGAAAATGACAGGAACCGGAAGTACTTATCCTATGAATCCTACAACCCCCAAAACCTGCATCCCAAAAATCTTTCAAAGAAATGGTTGAGGAAGAAGAAAGAAAAATGCCAAATTCTTGAGTTCCATGCAAGTACCTGAGAATCCTTTTGATAGCTTGACGATGTGAAGCACGTGGGGAAGCTTGAAACATTGCACAACGACATACGCTAAATTTTATGTCCGGTCTTGATGTTGTGAGATACAAAAGTGATCCAATCATGCTTCTATAATCTTTTTGATCCACATGTTCACGATCTTCATCAAGTTCAAGTGTTGTTGCTGTTCCCATTGGTGTCCAAAGAGGCTTGCTTTTGTCCATGTTGAAGCACTTAAGAAGGTCTCTTGTATACTTTGTTTGATGCATAAAAGTTCCCTCCTTAGTTTGCTTGATTTGTAGTCCCGGAATGTACGTGAGTTCTCCCATCATACTCATCTCAAATTCTGAACTCATCATAGCTGAAAACTTGGACACAAGATCATGAGAAGCACAACCAAAGATAATATCATCCACATACACTTGAATGAACAATGACTCATTGCCGTGCTTAAGCACAAAAAGAGTTTTATCAACCTTGCCCATGGTAAACCTCTTTTCATGTAAGAATGTTTTTAACCTATCATACCATGCTCTAGGAGCTTATTTGAGACCATACAGGGATTTAGTCGGTTTGAAAACATAATTAGGAAAATCTGGATTTTCTAAACTAGGTGGTTGCTTAACATAAGCCTCCTCATCTATGTAGCCATTAAGAAAAGCACTTTTTACATCCATTTTATATAACTTGAAACATTTAGATGCAGCAAGAGCTAACAAAATTTTTATGGCTTCTATTCTAGCAACTGGAGCAAAAGTTTTATCAAAATCTAGACCTTCAATTTGTGTGAAACCTTGAGCAACCTATCTAGCCTTATTCCTAATAACAACCCCATCCTCACTTTTTTTATTTTTAAACACCATTTAGTTCCAATTAAAGTGTGATCTTGAGGTGGAGATACATGTTTCCAAACATTATTTCTTTCAAAATTTTCTAACTCTTCTTGCATGGCAATAATCCAAGATTCATTAGTGAGTGTGTGTGATATATCTTTGGGTTCAAAAGAAGCAACAAAAGCAGAATGAGCATGAGAATTGGGGTTGGAAAACCTGGATCTTGTAACCCGTTCATGCAAACGTCCAATTACCTGTTACGGGGGATGATTCTTGTAAATCCGTAGGAGAACAGATGTCTCACAAGCTTCTTCTTCATCAAGTTCATCGCATATTGATGAGCTTGTGGCTTGTGGATGATCAGAACCAGTAGAGATGGTAGTCAGAGCTTGTTCAAAGTTTGGAGCTGGACACGTGTCAGCTTCGGAACTATCAGGCAATATCACCAACTCTTCTTCTTCTTCTTCTTCTTCTTCGAAAATACCCTTCCCCTGAGGATATGGATCCGGACCTGCAATGTTTGAGCTAGTACCTGGGATAGCTTCATGAAAGGACACCTCACAAGTGTCCACAATTTTTTTAGTGTCAAGTAAAAGCACACGGTAGCCTCTAGTATGAGATGGATAACCAACAAACATGCCATCAATGGATCTAGGTTCAAATTTATCAAGATTACCATGTTTCTTAACAAAGCATTTGCAAGCAAAGACCCGAAAGTGTGTAACACTAGGCCTATGTCCTAACCGGAGCTCATATGGTGTTTTACGTAGCTTAGCGCGCAAGAAATCATGATTCAAGACATAACAAGCGGTTGCAATTGCATCAGCCTAAAATTTCCTAGGAGTTTGATATTCATCAAGCATAGTCCTTGCCATTTCAACTAAGGTTCTGTTCTTTCTTTCTACAACACCGTTTTGTTGAGGTACATATGGTGAAGAAAATTGACGATCTATTCCATTTTCAGCACAAAAGTGATCAAAAGATTGATTGTTAAATTCGGTTCTATTATCACTTCTAATTGCTTTTAAAGATCCTGGGTGATCAATTGATAATCTAATAAATAAAGTTGTAAAGTGACTAAAAGCTTCATTCTGAGATACCATAAAGTAAACCCAAGACTATCCAGAATAATCATCAACAACCATAAGAACATATCATTTACCTCCGAAGGATTGAACACGTGAAGGTCATACGGTGTCAAGGTGCAAAAGTTGACCCGGTTCAGTTGTCATGATCATTGTGAGAGGAGTATGCGAACCTGAAACCATCTTAGCATGTATACAAGAAGAGCACGCAATTTCATTGTCCCCTTTGAGCTTAGGCAACCCACGTATGCGATCAAGAGCACTAACACGCGTTAGATGATCAAAGCCTACATGACCAACTCTATGATACCAAAAATATAAGTCCTTTGAGTCATTATCAACTAGACACATATGCTTAGAGGAAGACATATCAAAATCAGCTTTAAATCTCTTGCAAACCGAGACATGTTAAAAATAAGCTCACTATTTGAATTTACAACTTTGCAACAATTTTTAGTAAAATTGATTTCCAGATTTTCATCTAGCAGTCGTGAAACAGAAAGCAAGTTGTATTTCAAATTTTTAACAAGTGCCACATCCTTCAAAGTGTAGTGATTATTTACTCTAACCAAACCCTTAGGAATTATAGAAGTTGAAGAATTATCGGCAAAAGTAACATTCTCTACATGTGACACAAAAGAGAGGGAGGATAACCATTCTTTATTACCGGTCATGTGGCGTGAGCAACCTGAATCCACAATACAAATGTTCTCCTTCCTCAAGCGTATAACCTACATAGAAGAACAATACGTCGATGACTCAATACTGGGGTTATTCAAAAGGCATTTAGGAATCCAGTACTGAGTCAAACGATGTCCAGCAGGAAAAACATGCGAAAGCTGAGATAAAACAACAGGTTTATGAGTCAAAGTTTGACATTTTTTGTTCTTAACTACTGACCTATAAGGTGTTACTTGTGTAGCACAAAATTCAGTAGCTCCTGAGGCGAAAACAGAAGGTCCAGAGGTAAACTTTTAATGTTTTTGACTCGTAACAGCAGGTTGCATGTTGCTGACATTCGGTTTAGTATGTGCAGCAAATTTTGCGTGAGAGTTATAAGATCTAGCTTGCATTCTTTCCTTTTTATGTTGTTTATCTAGTCTATAACAAAAATCTATGACGTGACCATCTGTACCACAATAGGCACAATGAAATTTAACTTTGTGTTCATGTCTAGATGAGCTTGCAGTATGTTTATTTGAACCCGAACGTCACAACACTCCTGCGGATTTAAAAACCACCTCTTTTTGTTTAGGAATGGTTTTAGTCAAACCACTTCCTAATGACTTTACAATTTTAGGTGGATGTGGTTTAGCATGGGCATGAGAATCAAAACCTAAACCAATTTTATCATTGCGAGATTTGGATGAATTCAGTAGCAAGTTTAGATTTTTGTTCCCAATACAAAACTGCTCTAGTGTCCTATTCATGTCATGAAGTTTCTTAGATAATTCTAGGCAGTTTTCACATGAAGTTTTTCCTTTTAATTTGCAATTAGAACAATATTTAACTACATGAGCATGTAAAGAATTTTTCAATATTGAAATGTCGTTCATAGCATTTTTTAGTTTCTTTTCAAGATCATTACAGGTAGAACAATGCAAATCAATTGTAGCATAAGAAGCTTCTTTTAAGTTTCTGTCATTAAGTGCAGCAAGCTTTTTGTTCTTTTCAATCTCTAACTCAAGTTTATAGAGAGTGGAGGAGTGTGCACTTCTTAAGGAGGACAATTGTTCATATATCAAATCGCACGAAGAAAAAGAATCATCACTAGGAATCATGGTTTTCAAACGATTAATTTCAGATTCTAGTGACTAAATTTTAACAGCATTGTCCCTAAGATTTTTGTCCTTTTTCTTAACAATAACAGTTGCACGAGAAATAGCATCACACATTTCATCACAAGTAGGACATACCTCTTCGTTGTCACTATTGTGTTCTGCGTCCTCCATACTTGATATTGATTTGCCCGCCATGAAACAAAAGTTTGCCAGATCATCTTCATCTTCGTCACTTCCAATGTCTACATCACTCAAGTCAAGTTCTTAAAAGTGCGGTGATGAAACTGTTTATCAGTTTGTGTCCTGTAAAACAGTTCTTTTTTTGTTGATGTTGCCAGAAGAGGACTTGACTTTATTCTGCTTTTCATCACGGGTAGAAGGACCTAAAAGGTTAGAGCAATCTGTATGAAAGTGTCATGTCGTACCACATTCAAAGCATCATTGAGGTCTGGAGCTTCCTCTCCTTCTAGTTCTCACATTTTGCAATGCTTTTGAGAACCGAGTAGAGATGAGTGCTAGCTCCTCTTCTGGAAATTCTTCTTCGTCTGGAACAGATTGGGAACAAAAAGTGAGAATTTCCAGAAGAGGAGCTAGCACTAATCTCTAGTCGGTTCTCAAAAGCATTGCAAAACGTGAGAACTAGAAGGAGAGGAAGCTCCGGACCTCAACGATGCTTTGAATGTGGTAAGACAGGACACTTTTGTACAGATTTCCCTAACCTTTCAGGTCCTTCTACCCGTGATGAAGAGCAGAATAAAGTCAAGTTGTCTTTTGGCAACATCAACAAGAAAAAGAAGGGTTTTACAGGACGCAAACTGATAAACAGTTTCGTCACCGCACTTCAAGAACTTGGCTCAAGTGATGTAGTGTTGTGGATGCGTTCGTGGGCCGCCAGTATGGCCGGCGTGGGGCCCACGACGCCCACAACCGGGCTGCAGCAGTCCTGCCGCACCAAGAAGATTGAAGATCTTCTAGAAGATCCATTAGATTAAGGAAAATTTAAAGAATAAAGAAGTTAGAGATTGGGTTGTATTTAAATAGGAAAGATAAGAGTCCTAATAGGTTAAGAATAAGAGTCCTAGTAGGAGGGTTGTATTTAAATAGGAAAGATAAGAGTCCTAATAGGTTAAGAATAAAGAGTCCTAGTAGGATTGGGAGGGCGCATCCAGGGGGTTCTCCCCCTATATAAGAAGCCCCTCCCCCTCATGTATGCTTCATCCAAGAATAATAGAATTGCTCCTTTGAGTTGTTCTACCCCTTGGGTCACCGTGGCTACAAACCCTAACCCTAGCCGCCGTGACAACTCTTTCCCACCACCACGCTACCCTCTACGCAGCGATCCGACATCCTCCTCGCTGCTGCTCCCGCCCTTGCACACCCCTAGGCGCAGCAGGAGGCCTCCACCCCACCACGATTCACAGCATTTGGTATCCAGAGACTTCGGGGCAGCGACCATGTCCGGCCCCGTGGACGATCCTGGGACTTTCACCCTCCAAGATCTCGGCAACATGATGAGCAAGATGATGGGGCAGATCGACACCATCAACAAGCGCTTGGATCGCCACGACGTGCGCCTCGCACGCGTCGGGAAGGCGCCGGAGACGGAGCACTCTGGACAGGAGGACGAACAGCCGCACTCACGCGGCAGCCGCTTCTCCCGCGACAACGGCGGCGACGGCAACAACATCCATCATCGGCACCACCAGAACCGCACCGCCTTTGACGACAGTGGTCTGCGTCGTCACAAGGTCAGTTTTCCCAAGTTCGACGGGGAAACCGACCCGCTGCCCTGGCTCACAAAGTGTGAGTCGTACTTTCGCGGGACCCGCACGATGCCTGAAGAAAAGGTGTGGCTCGCATCTTTGCACCTAGAGGGTGTCGCGGCCGAGTGGTACACCGCTCTGGAGCGCGACTGCGGCATCCTCTCCTGGGACCGGTTCGCGGACTTTGTCAACATGCGCTTCGGACCTCCGCTTCGCTCCAACGACCTTGCTGAAATTAAAGATCTTCGTCGAACGGGGTCGGTCGAGGAGTACCAGCGCCAGTTTCTGGTCCTTCTCTGCCACTGTGAGGACCTCAGCCAGCGCCAACAGATCAATCTCTTCACGGCTGGTCTGGGTGAGCCACTGCGTACTGATGTTGAACTTCAGTATCCGACTAACCTGCAGACCGCCATGAGCTTGGCCAGAGCTTACGAGCGCAGACTGACGATCACTGCAGAAGGTGGGACACAGAGGGGCGCCGCCTCTCAACGCGCTACGCGCCCCTCTCCTGTACCTCGCGCCTCGACCACGACAGCAAACGGTGGCTCTGCCGTATCAAACCCGTCATCAACAGCATCCTCTCGTCCGCGTCTTAAGCGGTTGTCGCCCGACGAGATGGCAGCTAAGCGGGCAAGCGGCGAGTGCTACCACTGTTCGGAGCGGTATACGCCGGATCATAAGTGTTCCGGTCGGGGGATCTTCCTCCTGGAGCTCGACGACGACGACGACATTGACGCGACCATAGCCGACATGGGCATCTCGCTACATGCCCTGACCGGCATCGACCTCGCCAATACGATGAAGCTCCAGGTCCACATCCGCGACAAGCTGTTGACCGCTTTGGTCGACACGGGCTCCACGCACACCTTCATCAGGGAGCCCCTGATCCAGGAGCTCGGTCTGGTGCTTCTGCCGCGACCAGGCGTCGGCGTTCGGGTCGCCAACGGCGAATCCATCTCCTGCACTGGCATTTGTCCACGTGTACCCTTATTGATTGCAGGAGATCGCTTCGACATCACGTGCTACGCTCTTCCGCTTGACGGCTTCGACCTCGTCTTGGGAGTTCAGTGGTTGCGGTCCCTGGGACCCATCCTCTGGAACCTCGCGGACCTCACGATGCAGTTGTGGCGTGGGGACCGCAAGGTGGTCTGGACGGGGCTGCGCAGCTCGACCCCTGTCTGCGTCTCTCTGGCGCCTCCCACGGATGTGATGGTCGCCCTATTGGACGGCTTTCAGGACCTCTTCGACGAGCCGTGCGGTCTTCCTCCTGTACGGCGCCACGACCACCGCATCAGACTCTTGCCGGGCACAACTCCTGTAGCTGTCCGGCCGTACGGCTACCCCCAGCTTCTCAAGGACGAGATCGAGAAGCAGTGCGCCGAGATGCTTCGCCAAGGCATCATCCGGGAATGCACCTCTGCATTCTCCTCGCCAGTGTTGTTGGTCCGTAAGGCCGACAGCACGTGGCGCTTCTGCATCGACTACCGCGAGTTGAACGCCCGAACTTTGAAAGACAAGTTCCCGATTCCGGTGGTTGATGAGCTACTAGACGAGCTCCGCGGCGCGAGGTTCTTCACCAAGCTTGACCTCCGCAGCGGCTACTTCCAGGTGCGCATGCACCAAGATGACATCGATAAGACGGCGTTCCGAACTCATCGAGGCCACTATGAGTTCTTGGTGATGCCGTTCGGCCTCACCAATGCGCCATCAACATTTCAGTCATTGATGAACGACGTCCTCGACCCCTACATCAGGAAATTCGTTCTTGTCTTCTTTGATGACATTTTGGTGTATAGCAGGACTTGGGCAGAACACCTCCAGCACGTCAAACAGGTGTTCCAGACACTCCGGACACACAAGTTGTTCCTGAAGAAGTCCAAGTGCTTCTTTGGCCAGGAGTCTGTGTCCTACCTAGGACACATCATCTCCTCTCAGGGCGTGGCAATGGACCCAACTAAGGTGGAGGCCGTGGAGCGTTGGCCTACACCTCGGTCACTACGAGCCTTGCGGGGCTTCCTCGGGCTCACTGGCTACTACCGCAAGTTCATCGCGGGGTATGGCGCGGTGGCTGCGCCCCTCACGGCCCTCCTGAAACGAGAGGCGTTCCGCTGGACTGATGACGCACAGGACGCCTTCTCTCAGCTCAAACAGGCATTGATGACAGCACCTCTTCTACAGATGCCAGACTTCGACAAGCGCTTCATCGTCGACTGTGACGCTTCAGGCGCCGGCTTCGGGGCGGTCCTGCACCAGGGTGACGGTGCCATCGCCTTCTTCAGTCGTGCCGTAGCTCCTCACCACCAAAAGCTACCGGCATATGAGCGCGAGCTGATCGGCCTTGTGAAGGCCGTACGCCACTGGCGGCCGTACCTATGGGGTCGCCCTTTCACCGTCCGGACTGATCACTTCAGTCTGAAGTATATTCTGGATCAGCGACTCACGACGATACCTCAGCATGCTTGGGTGAGCAAGCTTTTTGGTTATGATCTGCAGGTTGAATATCGGCCAGGGCGTCTAAACGGGGCAGCCGACGCCCTGTCTCGCCGCGACGAGGAAGACATGGCTATTCACGCCATCTCAGCACCGGTCTTCCCCCTCTTTGACTCACTTCGCGCAGAAACGACCACGGACAACCAGGCGCAGGAGTTGCGCGCCCAGCTCCAGGCGGGAGCTGCACCTGCGGATTGGGCTGAGCGAGACGGCCTTCTCCTATACAAGGGGAAGCTCTTCGTCCCCGACGCATCCTCCTTGTGGCCCTCCCTCCTAGCTGAGGCACACAATGGAGGTCACGAGGGCGTCCAGAAGACTGCGCACCGACTACGCCTCTCCTTCTACAACCCGTCACTGCTACGACGGGTGCGTGAGTACGTTCGGGGTTGCGTCACATGCCAGCGCAACAAGACGGACCATCTACATCCAGCCGGCTTGCTACAACCGCTTCCTGTACCTTCGGAAGTCTGGAGTGACATCTCCATGGACTTCATTGAAGGCTTTCCGAAGGTTGGTGGGAAGTCGGTAATCCTGACAGTGGTGGACCGCTTCTCCAAGTACGCCCACTTCATTTCCTTGAGCCACCCGTACAGTGCTGCATCGGTGGCACGGGCGTTCTTCGATGAGATCGTACGTCTACACGGCATCCCTTACTCCATCGTCAGCGACCGTGATACCGTATTCACCAGTCTGTTCTGGTCGGACTTGTTTCGGTTGGCCGGAGCCCGCCTACAGCTCAGCTCAGCCTTCCACCCACAGTCTGATGGACAGTCCGAAGTCGTCAACAAAATCATTACTATGTATCTTCGTTGCTTGGCAGGTGACCGACCAAAGACTTGGCTACAGTGGCTTCCTTGGGCTGAGTATTGTTACAACACATCCTACCAGACAACCCTCAAATGCTCGCCCTTCAGAGTGGTCTATGGCAGGGACCCTCCAGCTTTTATTGCTTATCAACAGGGCGTCTCCAGAGTAGCAGCAGTGGATAAACAGCTGAAGGACAGGGACGAGTTCTTGGCTGAAATTAAAGACAGACTTGTGCAGGCTCAAGTCACCATGAAGAGCTATGAAGACAAATCTCGTCGTGAGGTGGAATTTCAGATTGGTGATTGGGTTTGGCTGCGGCTTCATCAAAGGACAGCTGTGGGAGTAATAGTGGCACCTCCATCTAAGATTGGTCCGAAATATTTTGGGCCATATCAGATATTACAGCGCATTGGTGCTGTATCTTACAAGCTTCAACTGCCCCCTCAAGCTAGGATACATGATGTCTTCCATGTATCCTTATTAAAGAAGTTTGAAGGTCCTGCTCCAACAATGGTGGTGCCTCTACCACCACTCCTCCATGGAAGAGTTGTACCTACACCTGAAAAGGTCCAACGGGCGCGACTGAATCGAGGAGTTTGGGAATTGCTTGTCAAATGGGTAGGTCATTCTGAAGCTGATGCATCATGGGAACAACTCGAAGACTTTAAGCTGAAGCATCCCACCTTCAAGCTCGAGGACGAGCTCTTTGTCGGGAAGGGGGGAAATGTTGTGGATGCGTTCGTGGGCCGCCAGTATGGCCGGCGTGGGGCCCACGACGCCCACAACCGGGCTGCAGCAGTCCTGCCGCACCAAGAAGATTGAAGATCTTCTAGAAGATCCATTAGATTAAGGAAAATTTAAAGAATAAAGAAGTTAGAGATTGGGTTGTATTTAAATAGGAAAGATAAGAGTCCTAATAGGTTAAGAATAAGAGTCCTAGTAGGAGGGTTGTATTTAAATAGGAAAGATAAGAGTCCTAATAGGTTAAGAATAAAGAGTCCTAGTAGGATTGGGAGGGCGCATCCAGGGGGTTCTCCCCCTATATAAGAAGCCCCTCCCCCTCATGTATGCTTCATCCAAGAATAATAGAATTGCTCCTTTGAGTTGTTCTACCCCTTGGGTCACCGTGGCTACAAACCCTAACCCTAGCCGCCGTGACAACTCTTTCCCACCACCACGCTACCCTCTACGCAGCGATCCGACATCCTCCTCGCTGCTGCTCCCGCCCTTGCACACCCCTAGGCGCAGCAGGAGGCCTCCACCCACCACGATTCACAGCATGTAGACATTGGAATTAACGAAGATGAAGATGGTCTGGCAAGCTTGTGTTTCATGGCGGGCAAATCAAGATCAAGTATTGAGGATACAAAACACAACAATGACAACGAAGAGGTATGTCCTACTTGTGATGAAATGTGTGATGCTATTTCCCATGCAACTGTTATTGTTAAGAAAAAAGACAAAAAGCTTTGGGACAATGCTGTTAAAATTGAGTCACTAGAATCTGAAATTAATCGTTTGAAAACCTTGATTCCTAGTGATGATTCTTGTTCCTCATGCAACTTAATATATGAACAATTGTCCTCCTTAAGAAGTGCACACTCCTCCACTCTTGATAAACTTGAGTTAGAGATTGAAAAGAACAAAAAGCTTGCTGCACTTAATGATAGAAACACAAAAGATGCTTCTTGTTCTACAATTTATTTGCATTGTTCTACCTGTAATGATCTTGAAAAAAAAACTAAAAGATGCTATGAATGAAATTTCAGTACTGAACAATGCTTTGCGTGCTCATGAAGTTAAATATTGTTCTAATTGCAAATTAAAAGGAAAAACTTCATGTGAAAACTGCCTAGAATTGTCTAAGAAACTTGATGACATGAATAGGACGCTAGAGCAGTTTTGTATTGGGAACAAAAAATTTAAACTTGCTACTGAATTCATCCGAATCTTGAATTGATAAAACTGGTTTAGGTTATGATT
Source organism: Tuctoria greenei (assembly GCA_036927565.1). NCBI lineage: Eukaryota > Viridiplantae > Streptophyta > Magnoliopsida > Poales > Poaceae > Tuctoria > Tuctoria greenei. The sequence goes on from JAYESD010000005.1 coordinate 95,896,625, forward strand.
CTCATGCTCATGCTAAAGCACATCCACCTAAAATTGTAAAGTCATTAGGAAGTGGTTTGATTAAAACAATTCCTAAACCAAAAGAGGTGGTTTTTAAATCTGCAGGAGTGTTGTCACATTCGGGTTCAAATAAACATACTGCATGCTCATCTAGACATGAACACAAAGTTAAATTTCATTGTACCTATTATGGTAGATATGGTTATGTCATAGATTTTTTTTATAGACTAGCTAAACAACATACAAAGGAAAGAATGCAAGCAAGATCTTATAACTCTCATGCAAAATTTCCTGCACATACTAAACCGAATGTTAGGAACATGCAACGTGTTGTTATGAGTCAAAAACATTCAAATTTTACCTCCAGAGCTTCAGTTTTTGCCTCTGGACCTTCTGTTGTTACCTATGGTCCTTTTGTTTTTGCCTTTGGAGGTACTGATTTTTGTGCTACACAAGTAACACCTTATAAGTCAGAAGTTAATAACAAAAAATCTCAAACTTTGACTCATAAACCTGCTGTTTTATCTCAGCTTTCGCGTGTTTTTTCCTGCTACATGTCGTGTGACTCAGTACTGGATTCCTAAATACCTTTCGACTAACCCCAGCATTGAGTCATCGATGTATTGTTCTTCTATGTAGGTTATACGCTTGAGGAAGGAGAATTATTTGATTGTGGATTCAGGTTGCTCACGCGACAAGAACGGTAACAAAAAATGGTTCTCCTCCCTCTCTTTTATGTCACGTGTAGAGAATGTTACTTGTGCCGATAATTCTTCAACTCCTATAATTACTAAGGGTTCGGTTAGAGTAAATGATCACTACTCTTTGAAGGATGTGGCACTTATTAAAAATTTGAAATACAACTTGCTTTCTGTTTCACAAGTGCTAGAAGAAAATCTGGAAATTATTATCACTAAAAATTACTGCAAAGTTGTAATTCAAATAGTGAGCTTATTTTTAACATGTCTCGGTTTGGAAGAGTTTTAAAGCTGATTTTGATATGTCTTCCTCTAAGCATAGGTGCCTAGTTGCTAATGATTCCAATGACTTATATTTTTGGCATCGTAGACTTGGTCATGTAGACTTTGATAATCTAACGTGTGTTAGTGCTCTTGATCGCATACGTAGGATGCCTAAGCTTAAAGGGGACAAAGAAATTGTGTGCTTTTCTTGTAGACATGCTAAGATGGTTGCAGATTCACATGCTAATATGGTTGCAGATTCACATACTCCTCTCACAATGATCATGACAACTAAACTGGGTCAACTTTTGCACCTTGACACTGTAGGACCTTCACGTGTTCAATCCTTCAATGGTAAATGGTATGTTCTTGTGATTGTTGATGATTATTCTAGATACTCTTGGTTTACTTTATGACATCTAAGAATGAAGATTTTAGTCACTTTAGAACTTTATTTCTTAATTATCAATTGATCACCCAGGATCTCTAAAAGCAATTAGAAGTGATAACGGAACCGAATTTAAAAGCCAATCTTTTGATCACTTTTGTACTGAAATGGAATAGATCATCAATTTTCTTCACCTTATGTACCTAAACAAAACGGTGTTGTAGAAAGAAAGAATAGAACCTTAGTTGAGACGGCTAGGACTATGCTTGAGGAATATCAAACTCCTATGAAAATTTAGGCTAATGTGATTGCAATCGCTTGTTATGTCTCAAATCGTGTTTTCTTGTGCGGTAAGCTAGGTAAAACACCATATGAGCTCCGGTTTGTACATAGGCCTAGTGTAACACACTTTTGGGTCTTTGGTTGCAAATGCTTTATTGAAAAACATGGTAATCTTGATAAATTTGAACCTAGATACTGATGGCATGTTTCTTGGTTATCCGTCTCATACTAGAGGCTACCGTGTGCTTTTACTTGACACTAACAAAATTGTGGAGACTTGTGAGGTGTGTTTTGATGAAGCTAGCACAAGTACTAGCTTAAATATTGCAGGTCCGTATCCATATCCACAGGGGGAGAGCATTTTTGTTGAAGATGAGGAAGAAGTGGTGCTGCTGCCCGAAAATTCAGCAGCTAATGATATTGTTCCAGCTCCTGATTTTGATTCACATCCAGCATTGACGACCACCATTGCTGGTCCAGATCCTCCTCAAGTCACAAGCTCATCGATTTGTGATGAACATGAAGAAGAAGAAGCTTGTGAAGTGTCCACCCCCCTCCGAGTTCTCAAAAGTCATCCTCCACAACAAATTATTGGAAGCTTGCACGAACGAGTCACACGGTCCAGGTTTTGCAATCCAAACTCTCATGCTCATTCTGCTTTTGTTGCTTCCTTTGAACACAAAGATATATCACACACGCTCATTAATGAATCTTGGATTATTGCCATGCAAGAAGAGTTAAAAATTTTTGAAAGAAATAATGTTTGGGAACTTGTACCCCCACCTCAAGGTCACACTTTAATTGGAAGTAAATGGGTTTTTAAAAATAAACAAAGTGAGGATGGGGTTGTGGTTAGGAATAAGGTAGGTTGGTTGCTCAAGGTTTCACTCAAGTTGAAGGTCCAGAGTTTGATGAAACTTTTGCTCATGTTGCTAGATTAGAAGCCATAAGAATTTTGTTAGCTTTTGCTACATCTAAAGGTTTTAAGCTATATCAAATGTATGTTAAAAGTGCTTTTCTTAATGGCTACATACATGAGGAGGTCTATGTTAAACAACCACCAGGTTTTGAAAATCCAGATTTTCCTAATCATGTTTACAAATTGTCCAAAGCCTTGTACGGTCTCAAACAAGCCCCTAGAGCATGGTATGATAGGTTAAAAACATTATTACTTGAAAAGGGGTTTACCATGGGCAAGGTTGATAAAACTATTTTTGTGCTTAAGCATGTCAATGGCTCATTATTCGTTCAAGTGTATGTGGATGATACTTTTGTTGCGCTTCTCATGATCTTGTGTCCAAGTTTTCAGCTATGATGAGTTCAGAATTTGAGATGAGTATGATGGGAGAACTCATGTACTTTTTGGGGCTGCAAATCAAGCAAATCAAGGAGGGTACCTTTGTGCATCAAACAAAGTATACAAAAGACCTCCTAAGGTGCTTCAACATAGAGAAAAGCAAGCCTCTTCAGACACCAATGGGAACAGCAACAACACTTGAACATGATGATGATGGTGAACCGTGGATCAAAAATAATATAGAAGCATGATCAGATCACTTTTGTACCTCACGACATCAAGACCGGACATATAATTTAGCGTATGTCATTGTGCACGGTTTCAAGCCTCACCACGTGCTTCACATCATCAAGCCGTCAAAAGAATTCTCAGGTACTTACATGGAACTCAAGAATTTGGCATTTTTCTTCCTTCTTCCTCAACCGTTACTTTGAAAGCTTTTTCCGATGCTGATTTTAGGGGTTGTAGGATTGATAGGAAAAGTACTTTGGGTGGTTGTCCTTTTCTTGGTAATTCACTTGTTGCTTGGTCCTCTAGAAAACAAAGTTCAGTTGCACAATCCACAGCCAAATCTGAATATGTAGCTGCTGCTAGCGCTTGTCCACAAATTCTTTGGATTGTTCAAACACTTAAGGACTATGGGGTTGATCTAGATAGTGTTCCACTATTTTGTGATAACAGTAGTGCCATTTGCATTGCTAAAAACCCCATGCAACATTCTAGAACTAAGCACATTGATATTAGGTATCACTTTCTCTGTGATAATGTCGAAAAAGGAAACATTGTGCTTCACCATGTAGATACCAAACAACAATTGGCTGACATTTTCACAAAACCTTTGGATTTCACCCGTTTTTGCTACATTCGTAGTGAAATAGGGGTTATGCATCCTCATGGCTTAAATTGAGGGGGAGTTTTGAAACTTGGGAAGTCTATGTGTGAATCTGAATTTAAAATAATATGAGCAAAGTACTTCATACATATATGACTTTGTGATTCCTTTTACATGCTGAAAATTCTTACTACATTACTCATGTTATATGTTTTGTAGTTTTTGCCATACTAGTAATTAGAATAATTACTTACACTAGATCTGGTTATGATCAAACTTTCTTGCTATTTTGAACTTGTTGCATAATCACAAGTGCTTTTAATCATAATGAATTAATCAAGTAATCAACTCACATGTTGAGTGTTATGAACAAATATAAATTGAGAAAAGATCAAGAGAATATGCATACATCGCACTTCTTCTTTTGAGATGGCTATCATTGCACTTATATATGAACTTGGAAGAAGTTGTGTATGACTAAAACCATTTCCTTAAGCTTCTGATTGTCAAATGACATAGGTTTGGCTTGGTTGGTTAGAATAAGGCAGATGCGCATATAATCTCTTGCAAATATCATAAGATCTAAATTTGTGCTTTGAAAAATAATAAAATGCAGCAACAAGTGTCATGCTTTTAGGTTTTGAAATAGTTAAGTTTGTGAGATCATGACTTGCTAAAATTGAAAATTACATTTGATCTCTAGCATGGCTTACACTACTTTTTGTATCTCATTATTGTGATAGTGTAAGTTACTTGATAGTATGACTTGGATTAGCTTTGTTTTATAGTATATGTTATAATATGCTCAAAACAAATTAAAATTTCTCTTTTGTACCTTGCTGAATACATTGTCAAAGGGGGAGAAGTATGCAAGGGGGACAAATTTATTTCTATCTCATTTGATTTTCAAAAAGGGAGTGAAATTGTTTTCAAAACTTTTCATGTCAATAAGCCAATGTTCGGATTTTAAGTGGTGTTGCCAATGCATTCATCAAGGGCGAGATTGTGAGACCTATGTGTGCTGAATGCATTGGCTTTGACGATAAAAGTTTTGAATACTCCCAAAACATCTTTTTATTAAGCTCCGACTCAAGGACCGGGTAGCTTTGGCAAGGTTTAGGGCTTGATTGCAATTGTTCTTGTCGGTGGTTTTGATCCGGAAGATCTCCTGACACTACTAAAGTTTTAGAGGAGTTTGAGGTTCGGTATGGGCGCGCAGAGATTCCAGAAGGTGAGATGTCGAGTGACACAAGGGACACGAAGATTTACGTGGTTCGGGCTGCCTGAGCATAATACCCTACTCCACTGGGTGTGTTGGTGTTGTATTGGATGTATGAGCTCAACGCCAGTCGAGAGTGTAAAGTCCGCGTGTCTCCGGTGAGTGTCCTATGTGATAGGAAAATTGAGTGAGTCCCGATCTTCCGATAGGTAATGGATAAGTCGATTGATGGAGATCTCGACGTTGATGATCCGAGGCTCTCGAGTAGAACACGAACAGCCCCTGCAATCACTACACCACCGCTCCGTTGGTTATCAACCATGCTTCACACGATTGACCTCGCCAAGAAGGCTAATCCCTGCAAGTGCAACCGAGAACACAAGCAAGAACAAGGTAGACACGATCTGAAATCGCGAAGTTGGGGTCTCACAAACCGAAGAACGGCGATATTATTGATCTAAGCAAAACTCACCGAATATGACCGGCGGATGCAGTATTTATAGGCTAGGGTTCGACCAAAACACGATTAGACGCGTCCCTAATGGACTCTTACGGGATACAAGGCCCAAAGGCCCGATTCGGTGGCGCAGCACCGGACAGAAATCTGGACTCGATTTGTTTCGACGATTCCTAATGACTCCGGAAGAATTTTATGGTGGGACCAGAACCATTGGAAATTTTATCTTCTCCTCTTTCCGTGCATATGTAGAACGTCGAAAACGGAGTCTGTATGCCTCCTGGGCGTCTGTTTTAAGGTGGACTGCTCCTGGACTCTGAGTTGAACTCGAGTCCGAGTTGTAAACTGTTTCCATCTACTTGTGGACGTCCCAGGTGGTTCTCCACGCTCCCAAGGCCTCCTTCCTTCACTTGTTGATCTTCTCCATTATTCCTAATAACAATTAAATCATCACATAGCAATCTATTCTCAAACTCACATACAAAAGAAGTTAAGAACGAATTCACCTGCTGATTTAATAACCGTGCCCGTGCTCTTGTGATTGGTCCTTGCAGTTCAATGCGCGTCTCCGCTGTTGTGATGTCCTCATCATCCTCCGCCTCTTGAATTGGAGTCGTCCTCGACTCAAGTTCATCTTCTTCTCCCAAGTACAGTCGCAAATCTGAAATGTTAAATGTAGGACTAACCCCAAAATCGGGAGGCAATTCAAGCTTATATGCATTATCATTAATCTTTTCAACGATCTTAAAAGGACCAGCAGCTCGTGGCATAAGTTTAGATTTTCTCAAGTCGGGAAATCGCTCTTTTCTCAAATGTAACCACACCAAATCCCCCGGTTCAAGTTTTACTTCTTTTCTACCTTTACTACCTGCAATCCTATACTTCTCATTCATCATTTCAATATTTTTCTTTGTAGTTTCATGCATCTTAAGAATGAATTCAGATCGTTGTGTAGCATCCAAATTTATAGTTTCAGAAGGAGGCAAAGGTAGTAAATCAATAGGAGCACGGAGATTGAAACCATACACTACCTGGAATGGACTTACCTTTGTCGTGGAGTGAACGGATCTGTTGTAAGCAAATTCTATATGTGGTAAACACTCCTCCCACAACTTCAAATTTGTTTTCAAGACAGCCCGTAACATAGTGGATAAAGTACGATTAACTACCTCAGTCTGTCCATCCGTTTGTGGGTGACATGTAGTTGAAAACAGCAACTTGGTTCCCAATTTATACCACAAAGTTCTCCAAAAATGACTTAAAAATTTTGCATCACGATCAGAAACAATGGTATTTGGCACACCATGTAAACGAACAATTTCCGTCATAAATAAATCAGCAATGTGTGAGGCATTATCATTCTTATGACAAGGTATAAAGTGTGCCATTTTGGAAAAACGATCAACAACTACAAAAATACTATCCCTCCCCCTCTTAGTCCTAGGCAATCCCAAAACAAAGTCCATAGAAATATCCTCCCAAGGTACACTAGGAACAGGAAGAGGCATATAAAGACCATGTGGGTTAAGGCGAGACTTAGCTTTGTTGCAAGTAGTGCATCGTGACACGTAGCGCTCGACATCACGCCTCATCTTTGGCCAAAAGAAGTGTGTGGACAGCACGTCTTCAGTTTTCTTCACTCCAAAATGTCCCATCAAACCTCCTCCATGTGCTTCCTGCAAAAGCAATAGACGAACGGAGCTAGCTGGAACGCATAGCTTGTTAGCACGATAGAGGAGACCCTCTCGCAGCACATATTTATTCCAAGTTCTTCCTTCTCTACAATTTTCAAAAGCATCTTTGAAGTCCAAATCAGTAGGATATAATGCTTTAATTGTTTCCAAACCAAAGATTTTATGATCAAGTTGGGACAGCATGGTATAACGCCTAGATAATGCATCGGCAATGATATTTTCCTTCCCTTTCTTATGCTTAATGATGTATGGAAACGACTCTATGAACTCAATCCATTTAGCATGTCGTTTATTCAGATTGGTTTGACACTTAAGATACTTCAATGATTCATGATCAGAATGTATGACAAACTCCTTAGACCAAAGATAATGTTGCCAAGTTTGTAATACACGGACTAAGGCATACAATTCCTTATCATAAGTGGAATAATTCAGAGAAGGACCATGAAGTTTTTCACTAAAGAAAGCAACGGGCTTACCTCCTTGTATGAGAACGCCTCCAATACCAATGCCGCTTGCATCGCATTCTAGCTCAAAGGTCTTGTCAAAATCAGGAAGTTGTAGTAATGGTGCTTGTGTAAGCTTCGATTTGAGAGCATCAAAAGCTTGTTGCTGCTGTTCGCCCCATCGAAATGGAACTCCCTTCTTCGTTAGCTCATGTAGAGGTGCTGCAATGGTGCTGAAATCCCGCACAAAGCGCCGATAAAATCCTGCAAGACCAAGAAAACTACGAACCTGTGTGACGGTAGTTGGGGCTGGCCAGCTGGTGATTGCTTCAATTTTTGCCTCATCCATCTCAATTCCCTGCGAGGAAACGACATAGCCAAGAAACGAGACTCGATTGGTGCAAAAAACGCACTTTTCGAGGTTACCAAACAAACGTGCATCTCTCAAAACAGTAAAAACAGCACGTAAATGATCAAGATGTTCATCATATGACTTGTTGTAAATGAGGATATCATCGAAGTAAACCACCTCATATTGTCCAATGAAAGCACGTAAAACCTCGTTCATTAATCGCATAAAGGTGCTGGGTGCATTAGTTAAACCAAAAGGCATGACTAACCACTCATAAAGTCCAAACTTGGTTTTAAATGCAGTTTTCCATTCATCTCCTAGTGCCATTCTAATTTGGTGGTAACCACTACGCAAGTCAATTTTTGTGAAGATGATAGCATCACTCAATTCATCAAGCATGTCATCTAATCGAGGAATAGGATAACGATATCGAATGGTGATGTTATTAATTGCTCGACAATCAACACACATGCGCCAACTACCATCTTTCTTATGAACCAAAAGAACAGGAACGGAACAAGGGCTAAGGCTTTCACGAATGTACCCGCGGTCCAAAAGATCTTGGACTTGTCGCTTAATTTCCTTAGTTTCTTGTGGATTCGCCCTGTATGCTGCACGATTTGGCAAACTTGCTCCTGGAATCAAATCGATCTTGTGTTCAATGCCTCTCATCGGTGGTAAACCAGGGGGTATCTCAGAGGGAAACACATCCTCAAACTCCTGCAAAAGGTTAGCAATAGCAGGGGGCAATGCAATAGACAATTCATGAAGTGAAAACATGGCTTCTTTGCAAACTAAAGCATAGCACATCCCCTTAGCATCGAATAAATCAGCAAGTTCAGATTTAGTTGCGAGCAATGATGGTGATTTTAACTTAATAACTTGCTGTTTTTCAGATTCTAATTTAGTTGCTTTGCCCTCACGAATTTTACTCTTCTCAAAATGCACAATTTCAGCAGGAGTCATGGGGAGCAAAGTGATTTTCTTTCCCTTATGCATGAGAGTGTATTTATTGGTTCTACCATGATGAAGAGCATATGTATCAAATTCCCAAGGACGATCCAATAAAAGAGAACAAGCATCCATAGGAACAACATCAAAATCAGCAAAATCATGGTATGAACCAATTGAAAAATGGATTCTCGCTGTTTGTGTTACCCGAACCTTACCGCTGTTGTTGAACCATTGAATGTGGTACGGATGAGGGTGTGCTCTTGTTGTCAAACCGAGTTTCTTGACGACGTCCGTGTTTACCAAGTTATTGCAGCTACCTCCATCAATTATAGTGTGTACACGGCAGTCCTTGACGACGAGAAACATGTGGAAGAGGTTGTGTCGTTGTAGCTTGTCGTCGGTCTCCACTTTGGAGCTCAAGGCACGCTGCACAATGATGCTCCTATAGTTCTCCGTCGCCACTATACCAAGTACCTCTTCTTCGGTGTGTTCGTCATTTGGATCTGTAAAGTCAGTAGCAAGAGAATATTCATCTTCATCATCCGAAGTACTATCATACCCGCCATCGTCGCGTGCTATGTATGCTCGTTTGCTCGGGCAATCTCTCATCATATGACCAAGTCCCTGGCAGCGGTGACACTTAATGTCGGAAGTACGACCCGTAGAAGGAGTGGACGACGAAGGCTTGAATGATGTCGCCTTGCTGCCTTCCGGCACGCGAGAAGGTGGAGCAGCAGGTATAGTTCGTTGGCCACCATTGGGTGGTGTAGTCGCTGCACGGGGGGCCGAAGATGGTGCTGTTTTGGATGGTGTAGTTGCTGCACGCGGCGTGAAGTTGCTCCTCGTGCGTTGTTGCTGTTGTTGTCGGCCCTGCAATTCTTTTTCTGCCAACATAGCAAGCTGAAACAATCTGTTAACAGTATCATATTCTTTGTAATCAACAATGTCCTGAATTTCACGCCTCAACCCCCCCATAAAAACGAGCTATTTTATCATCCATGTCCTCTACTACCCCACAACGCAGCATACCCTTTTGTAACTCTTGATAATACTCCTCTACGGACATGTTACCTTGGTCTAAACGCTGCAATTTTTTGCGAAGGTCCCGCTGAAAAGATGGAGGAACAAATCAAACACGCATAACTTCCTTTAATCTATCCCATGTTGGAGGATCAGTTCTAGTTTTAACAAGTTCATTCCACCATATGATAGCAAAGTCCTTAAACTCACTAGTGGCTTGACGAACTCTATGTTGTTCAGGAACAAGATGGGAATTAAATTTTTGCTCTACTGTCATCTCCCAATCAAGATAAGCCTCAACATCATAAGCACCAGAAAAAGAGGGTATAGTAAATTTCACTTTAGCAAAAGGATCATCAGGAGGGTGATTATAATTGTTATGATTATTACCTTCCATACCTCGACGATAAAGTGGCAGTCTTGGCTGATTACTGTGATCTTCCAGTTCATCATAAGCATTGTCTTCTTGTCTTCCAGCGAGAGGCAACCGAGCCTCAAAAGTATTCATCCGAAGAGCAAGGTCATCCAATTGGCGAGTCAAGTTCGCCAATGACTCCTCCGTTGCTGCGTTGTATTTGGCGAACATATCATGTAACTCAACATGTTGAACACATTCGTCATTATTTTCTTCTCCTGCCATTGTTAGTAGGAAACAAAATACAACAAAAAAATGTTATCCCTATCAACTACAGTGACAATGTGGAAGGTGAAAGAAAACAATCTCTCTCGCTCAAGCGTCTTACCACGCTCTTACAAGTGTTCTTACCGACACAGCAGGTGGTGTGGATGGTGAGATGAACCATTGAAGCGTGGGATGATTGCAAAGGTACCTGTTATGCTCAAGAGAAAGGTGGAGCTTGGATGGCACAATATGGTGGCTAATAAGCAGAAAATCGTTAACAGCTAAACAAAGTTGAATAAGTATTCAATGTAGGGAACTGTTGCTGGTCAACTGAGTGCCCTAGAGCCTAGCACAACACAAGTAAGTATCAAGGCAAAAGAAAGACAAAATGATATAACCAAACAAACAGCACCAAGTGGTATAGGCCAATTGCTTTAATATGCGTGCTCTTCACTATTTTTTTTTCTTTTTTGTAATATTTTTTTGATATTTTTTCTTTACTCAGTAGCACAAATATAGGAAGCACACAAATTTGTAGCTCAATTGGATGTAATATGCGGCCTATAGAAAATCAAGAAGATTCTTTAAAATTCGTGCTGAAACTTCGGAGGCCGGATAGCCTATCTTCCGAGGGGAATTTGGGCAATCTAATTTCGCCGAACGCGGATACGCGGCAGAAAATCAGATGCGAAATTTCGCGTAGATGAATTTGAAAAAAAATTTTTGCCCGATTTCGAGTTCGTATGCGAAAGTTATGGCCGTTTTAAGGTAGCCTATCCGAGTTACGAATTTTTAGATGTTGATTCCAACTCGGTTTGAGAACAGAACTCGCAATCGGATACGAAAACGATCGGGAATTTGCACAGCAACTAATGGGGTGGTGTGTGATGATTCAAGGATGAATGGCACAAAGATTTGTCACCTAATCTAGGGCTGGCGACGCGGGAGTTCACGCAAGGCGGCTAGCTAGGGCAAACCGATGAACGTAGCGGATCGGTTTGTTATTTAGGGATTGTGGAATAGGTGTCGAATAGCAAGAAAACAAGGACGAAACACGATAACTAGGACCAAAAAACACAAAGCTAAACCAGCAACAAGACTCAACCACACGAATGCAAACTCAACAATGCAAACTAAAAAACGAAACTGCAGGCACTATAGTCTGGGAAGCGGTAAAAACGATCTAAATTTTTTTTGTGGCTTTTCTGTGGACTCTAGGTACGAAACATAATTGATCTAATGGAAGGAAGGAAAACAGAGATACCTCACGGGCAACCTAGAAATCTGATACCAATTGATAGGAAAATTGAGTGAGTCCCGATCTTCCGATAGGTAATGGATAAGTCGATTGATGGAGATCTCGATGTTGATGATCTGAGGCTCTCGAGTAGAACACGAACAGCCCCTGCAATCACTACACCACCGCTCCGTTGGTTATCAACCGTGCTTCACACGATTGACCTCGCCAAGAAGGCTAATCCCTGCAAGTGCAACCGAGAACACAAGCAAGAACAAGGTAGACACGATCTGAAATCGCGAAGTTGGGGTCTCACAAACGGAAGAACGGCGATATTATTGATCTAAGCAAAAACCACCGAATATGACTGGCGGCTGCAGTATTTATAGTCTAGGGTTTGACCAAAACACGATTAGACGCGTCCCTAATGGACTCTTACGGGATACAAGGCCCAAAGGCCCGATTCGGTGGCGCAGCACCGGACAGAAATCTGGACTCGACTTGTTTCAACGATTCCCAATGACTCCGGAGGAATTTTGAGGTGAGACCAGAACCATTGGAAAGTTTATCTTCTCCTCTTTCCGTGCATATGTAGAACGTCAAAAACGGAGTCCGTATGCCTCCTGAGCGTCTGTTTTAAGGTGGACTGCTCCTGGACTCCGAGTTGAACTCGAGTCCGAGTTGTAAACTGTTTCCATCTACTTGTGGACGTCCCAGGTGGTTCTCCATGCTCCCAAGGCCTCCTTCCTTCACTTGTTGATCTTCTCCATTATTCCTAATAACAATTAAATCATCACATAGCAATCTATTCTCAAACTCACATACAAAAGAAGTTAAGAACGAATTCACTTGCTGATTTAATAACCGTGCCCGTGCTCTTGTGATTGGTCCTTGCAGTTCAATGCGTGTCTCCGCTGTTGTGATGTCCTCATCACTATGTATCGTCGGCCTGTCCTTTTATAGTACAAGAGCAGACCGTTACAAGTTAGTCTGGCCCGACATGTGGCCCCGGCGGTTACTGATATTGATACACATTCAACACGTTTAATTGCCCTTAATGACCGAGTTATGGGCTTTGACAGCACCGTTACTGGTAATTAAGGTCGTCCGATCGTGTGTCATTAATATAGTATTAATGATACTTGATCGGGTCTTGAAGTCCTTGATTCCCCTTTGAAGATCCGGAGTTGTTGTGTAGTCTTCCGGAGGTTAGAGGCTGAAGATCCGACGGTTGGACACGTGGCAGCGCCGGAGCACACTGTGGGGAACAGATAGGTCTGGCGTTACCTGACACGTGTCAGTTCCGGAGCTTCCCTCGGTCTGGGGTTAGGTCCGGGGGTGCCATTTCGGTACATAGCCCGAAGCTTCCCCCTTGTGGGCGGTAGCTCCGTTTTGATAGTACACGTGGCGACCCTGGGACTAACCATGTTGGAGAAGCGGGTACGGTTATGTCTGACATGTGGGCCTCTGAAGGTCTTCAAATCAAGTAGATGACTTTCCCCTGAGATCTTTGCAATCCCAAGGAGTATATGGTACCCAGGGTACCGACAGTGGCCCCCTGGGCCCACCTCTGGGGAAGACCCCTTGGGTGAAGTCATTCCGCCGGAGGTGGGTCCATCCTTCAAATTTTGAACTGAGTCTTCAAAGGTCTTCGGATGTGCCGTTGGCGATAGTTTGGAGTTAAATCCTCGCCGCGTGGCATATCCTGTGTGCGGCAAATGAGATCTTTGGCGTGCGGATCTCATGCAATTGAAGGTCACTGGTTCCCGATACGACAATCGTATCGGTTTCGCGCGCCTTGTCAGGCCGCCGCCTTCGGGCTTCCCGCCTCATGATGACAACCGTTCGCCTGGGTAAGGATCTCGACTTGATCGTCGGGTTGGTCTCGGGCCCTCTTGTCATCGGCTGGGTGGAATTTTTGAGTAGTATCTTCGACTTCCTTACGGTTTCCATCCAAGCATTGTGAGGGCTTACTTAAGGAGGAAAGCGTGCACCGTCTGGAGTTCCTTACGCCTCTCATCTGATCTTACGCTCAAACTCCCAACTTGTGCTCGCTTTTCCTCTCTTGCCTTGCTGTGCTGCGATGGAGTTGGGTCTCCACGAGAGTCGTTTGAAGACCGAAGGTGACTTGAAGAAGGTCCGGGCCCTCATGGGATGGTCCCCGAACTTCTTCAACCATCTGGTCCGCGCCGGAAGAGAGCTCCCGTTCGAGAAGGAGCACGCCGGCGAGATGGTGTACTTCTCTTCGTACGCCATGGTGGGGTTGATCCCACCTTTTTACTCCTTTTTCTTGATGCTGCTAGACTTTTATGGTCTGCAGCTATACCACCTTGGCCCCCACTCCATTCTTCTTGTGTCTATCTTCGTCCACTTCTGTGAAATGTGGGTGGGCATCCCCCCTACATTGAACTTTTTCGGACCTTCTTCACCGTCCATACCACCAGTAGGAGTAATGAGTACCTTGGCTTCTATTACTTCGTGAAGCGCAAGAAGTGCCCATTCAAGTACCTCCGGTCGTTTCCCTCTCAAAAGTGGGTGACTAGATAGTCATCCGGGTGGAGGAGCACGAGAAGCTGGAGCTGCCCAAAGGCCTCCCCAACATCGACACTACAGTCTGGAGTGAAGCTCCGGTGCTAGCGGAAGCCTTCAATCCTGCTCTGACCAGGATCCGCCAGTGCGTGGAGGGAGGATTAACTCCTCAGGCAGTGTTCTGCAACTTCCTGGTCAACAGGTGGGCACCGCTGAAGAGGAGAGGAAAACTCGCTTGGGCCCTCAACAGTGTGATGGACGACGACCGGGTCGAGACCGGGCTGAAGTCCAACATGTCGGGGACAACCTTGGAGTTCCATCTCAAGAAGTTCCAGCACGGCATCGACGTCGTGAGTGACGACTTGACTCCGCCATCAGCTTTTCTCCCTCTGAACATGGAAGTAGAGTTCAGCAGGGAGCTCCGGCGGAAGATGCCTGTGCTTGACGACCTTGGTGTCGTCGAGAGAATGACCTCCTGGGTGGTGATCCCTGGGGCTTCCGAAGGTGGCTCCGACCCTGCCCCGAAGCCAAGGATCGAAGTCGTCGGCAAGGGCAAGGAGCCGGCAGACGAACCCTTGAGCCGGAAGAGGAAGCTGCAGCATGCCGACGGAAGGTCTGGCAGGCCTGCCACCTCTGCATCAGCTCCTTCTCCCCGGAGGGGGAGGTCTTCTACAACTGCGGCAGTTGTTCCCGCAGCGGCGTCCTCCCGGGGTGCTAGCTCCGGGCATGAGACTTCAGCACCAGGGCCGGTTGAGGCCTCTAGGTCCGGAAGTCCTTCCCGGTTGAGGGGGGCCTCGACTAAGGAAATGCCTGTGGCTGCGATGATTCCCGGGGGGCCTTCCGGAGCTTCCACGCTGGCGGTGGCTATGGTCAGCCCAGAACGCCCGGGAAAGAGGTTCCGCACAAGCTGGTGCGGAAGCCTCCCAAGGTAATTTATAATCTTTACCTCAGACAGTTGTTTTGTTGTAGTAACTGTTTTTTAAGTTTCTTCGTCCATCATCTGCAGCGTTCCCAAGAAGAGGAGTGAGGCTCCACCCTCAGCCACAGCAGCTGAAGCTGTGAGGGCGGAAGCTTCTGCTCCTGTCTCGGTGCCGCCCCAAGTGGTGGCTGAAGCTGCGACAACTCCGGTGCCAGCTGTCGTGGTCATGGACCTTGACTCATCCCCAGAGACTCCCGTGGTAGCGCCGGACCGCGGGAGAGAAGATGCGCCAGCGGCACCTGCCCCGGAGGTTGAAGCTCCGGGTCCTGGTGCAGAGATGATGGAAGCTCCGGCCGTTGAGCCGGAGGAAGCAGTAATTTCGGCCCCAGAGCCGGAAATTGCCGAAGCCCCGGCGGTTGAGCCGGAGGTAATTGAAGTCCTGGCGTGCGCGCCGGATGTTGAGGAAGTCCCGGCGGTTGGGCCGGCTACCTCTGAAGCACCGGCTGCAGAGCCGGTCGTTGTTGGAGCTCCGACTGCAGGGCCGGTTGATGTCGAAGACTTTCCGGCTCCCGAGCCGGTTGTTGCAGAGGCGTCGGCGCTCGAGCCCCCAGTAAAGGAGGTGCCCAGGCCGGAGCCAGAAGCAGCCCCTGCTCCAGGAGTGACGACGCCGGAGGTACCCACGGCTGAGCCGGAGTGCCCAGACGAAGTTGCTAGCCCCCTGCCTGAGGGGGCAAACGAAGACCTGGCGGCGGGGCCTTTGGAACCACTTCCGGAGGTCGAAACTTCATCAGCGGGACCCTCCTCGATGGCGACTCCATCCTGGAGGACGGTCCTATCACCGTAGAGGCTCAGGGGACCACTCTTGTGGAGTGGGAACCAATTTTTGTCAGCGAGAACCCGCTGGAACCAGCGGAGGAGACCCCAGCAGGTCCAGAACCTATCCCGTTGTCATTGTCTATTGACAACGCCTGTTCCAGTCTGCGTCAAGTTCAACTGGCCTTCTTCCACGACAGCAAGGCTCTTGAAGAGGAGCGCCAAACCCTTAGGCGGTGGCGTAACCGGCTCTACTTCGAGACCAAGCTGGCGCAGTCGAGGCTAGCAGATGACAAAGAGTGGATCAAGCGGGAGAATGTCCGCCTAGAATACTGGGGCAAATTATTGGATGACAGGGAGAGTATGACTCGCGCCCTCGATGCTCAATCCTGGGCCATTTATGAGAAGACCAATGCAGCTAATAGTGCGGCCGATGAACGCCAAGAAAGGCTTGAGGCCATTAACACTACTCTCATCAAGCGCCGGGAGGCACTTGAGGAGAGGGAGAGAAGGCTCGAAGATGAAGAGCAGAAACTCCTAGAGCTGCGGGATGACATCATGAGGAGGGAGGAGGAGCTCACCAAAAAGGTGGCTCTGGCTGACAAGGGCCTCGAAGAGCGCGCCAAGAAATTGGAAGAGCGCTGCGCTAAGGAGGAGGAGAAGGCCTAGGTGTGAGGGCAGGAACTCTACGAGCAAGAGTGTGCCATCGCTGCCAGGAAGAAGAAAGTAAGGGGCAGGGAGAAGGACCTGGTTGACCGCCGGAACAAGATCCACATCCGGGAGGAGGAGCTCAGAAAACTCGAGAAGCGAGTTGCTGGAAAGATTCAGCAAAACACTAAAGAAGTTGAGCGCCTCGCTCGCGAGAATTCTGAACTGGTGGCAGCCAAAAGATCCTTGGAAGAACTGAAGGGCTTGAGGGCTGCGGACTCCCTACAGGTTTGGGAGTTCCTGGGCAAGGCCAATGACGCGCTGACACCCATGGGCTTTAGTCCCGTGCGTCCGGATCATCCGGAGCCGGAGCCGGACCTGGCGTTGCAAGCGCTGAGCTCGGCGGGTAGCAAACTCTCCAAGGTGGGCGACGTCATCGCGGACCAGTTGGAGGTTGAGGGGCAATCCTTGGCGAAGAACGTCGCTGAGTATGTGCTGACGTGCTACACCAGCCGGAATCCCCAATTCCCTCTGGTCCCGGTGCTTGAAGGTCCCGTCGAAGGAGAAGGTGAAGCCGCCCGAGCCAATGTGTCAGAGGTTACTTAGAAGGTCGCCCAGTTCTTCCATAGGGTCTAGGACAATCTCCATAGCTCCCACTTGTATTCTCTCTTTTTCTTCCTCAATTTTGTAATCCCTTGTCTCCAGATGAATGAAATCCCCAATTTTTTGTGAATTTCAATTTTTGTCTTCAACACTTTTGTCTTCACTTGGCCCCTTGGTAGATGTACACAATTTGATTGTGAACATGTACCAAGAGGATATTGTGTTTTGTTGAAGACTCATTTGCTTCGAACTTGTAGAGTGTAGGTCCGAAGTCTTCGATAGTGAAGGCCCCCTGAGGTTGTCGGAGCTTAGGAGCTCCTGCATTGTCTATCGTCGGAGCTTAGTAGCTCCGGCAATAGTCCCTATCAACGCGTAGAGCATCGATAGTTAGTCCTCCGGGGTGTCGGAGCTTAGTAGTTCCGGCAGGTACCTTTGCCAACGTGTAGTTTGTTGGTAGCAGACTCCGCTTGCGGTGTCTTCTCACCATCATTTATTTTGCGTCGATGGCTGGCCCCCCTAGCTTTACCGGAGCTTGGTTGCTCCGGTGATGCTCGTTTTCAATGTTCAACATCGTATATAAGCCACCTAGGGGGAGTCAGAGCTTCGTCAGCTCCGGCTTTTCTCCATCAACGTGGATTCTTTAGTTTTCCTGCACACTGAAGCCAAGAAAAATAGTAAAATTCGCTCCTTGCCTATAACCTCGTCGTTGCTTATGATTCTCAAGAAAATTTTAGGTCAAACACGGTTCTGAATGTGACCGAACGCATTGCCTTCTTTCTTCCGGATCCAATTGTACTTGGACCCGCCTTACTTCGGCCTGCCGGGGTGTAGGTAGAGTGGCGTACTTAGGGTGCTTGACCAGGCTAAGTCGATAGCACACTCCGAACCTAGATTGGCTTGGCGACATTCAGGCGAGTGGGCCATGAACAATATTTGAATCCAGATGAATCGACAATACAGCTTGAATCATATATGAACCAGTCGAACTAAAATTTCTTAAGAATTGCACGTCTTTGTTATAGACAAGAAAGAGAAAAATAAAAAATGTTGAGCCTGTACAAAATAAATGCATGTGGAGTCTGTTTCACATGAAGATGTCTTTCATTATAGGTCCAGGGTACAGGGGAAACAAGTACACTCTTAGGGTACGGAACCAGGCTAAGTGTGTTTAATTTCTCGTTTTACCCAAGGTAGCTAGCCACACTTTTAGTCCTGAGACTGTGACAAGTGTTGCATGAACTTTGTGGACCTTCCGGGAAAGGTTCGGCTGTTCTCCCGGAGGAACTACCCGACTCTGTACAATGACTCTATAACATACACCTCAAGTTACTACAGACTCACCTCCGTGATATTAAGTGTAGAACTTACGGAGGTGCTCAATGTTCCAAGGATTTGGGAGAGGTGTCCCATCCTCGGTAGCCAAGCGAACGCTTCTGGGACGGGATACTTTAATCACTCGGAAGGGTCCCTCCCAGCTAGGGGAGAGTTTGTTTAACCATTCTCTAGATTGTATTCTCCGTAGCACCAGATCGCCTTCCTCGAGCTCTCGGTTGTGTACATGCCGCTGATGATAGCGCCGAAGGGCTTGGCGGTATCGGGCATTCCGAACAGCTGCTTGGCACCTTCCCTCCTCAAGGAGGTCTAGGTCTTCACGCTGGAGCTTGTCCTGCGTGGCTTCGTCGAAGGTCTGGACCCGGAGTGACCCCAAGGTGATTTCCGGAGGAAGGATTGCTTCAGCTCCATACACCAGGAAGAAGGGTGTCACTCCAGTTCACCGGTATGGAGTTGTCCTGTTGGCCCATAAAGTGGGCAGAAGCTCTTCAATCCAGTTGGCTCCATGTTTTTTCAAGCGCTCATAGGTGCGTGTTTTGAGTCCTTTAAGGATTTCATCATTTGCTCTCTCGGCTTGGCCATTGCTTGCTGGGTGAGCTACGAAGGCGTAGCAAACTTGAATGCTGAGGTCTTCGCAATATCCTTGAAATGCAGAGCTTGTGAATTGGGTCCCATTATCAGTGATGATTTTGTTTGGGACTCCAAATCTGCATACAATGGACTGCAAAAAGTTGATAGTAGATTGCTTGTTGATTGTCACAACTGGAGTTGCTTCTGGCCACTTGGTGAACTTGTCAATGGCAACGTACAGGAACTTGTAACCTCCGACGGCTCTTGGGAAAGGTCCCAAGATGTCCATCCCCCACACAGCGAAGGGCCATGTAGGAGGTATCATTTGTAGGGGCTGAGCCGGTGTGTGAATTTGCTTTGCATGAAATTGACATGCTTCGCATTTCTTCACCAGCTCAGTTGCATCCTGGAGTGCTGTAGGCCAGTAGAAGCCATGCCGAAAGGCTTTACCAACCAGCATGCGGGAAGACGCGTGGTTCCCACACTCGCCTCCATGGATTTCTGCGAGGAGCTCGCAGCCTTCTTCCCTTGTGATGCACCGCATTAGGATGCCATTGGCACCGCGCTAGTAGATATCCCCTTCTACCAATGTGTATCTTTTAGCCAATCTGACTACCCGGTCAGCGGATACATCATCGTCAGGAATGATGTTGTCTTTCAAGTAGTTCCGGATCTTCGATATCCATGCATCAGAACTAACTTGAGCATTTGAGTCTTGTGTGCTGGGTTGCTCGGAGCTTCCGGCTGCACCTACGACCCTTGATGGCTGCCATGGTAACAGGGCCATCGGGACCGTCAGCTTCGGGATGCTGATCTCGCCCCCTTCGCTCAGTTCGGCAGGCTGAGCTGTGGGTTTTGACAACCTCCGGACAAAAGTTTCGTCAGGAGCTGGAGCTCCGGTTGACGCTTTCATCGAGAGTTCGTCGGCTTCAGCGTTGTGGGCACGCTGGACATGGTGGAGATCTAGGACTTCGAAGTCCTTCTAAAGCCTCTGGACTTCAAGGAGGTAAGCAACTATCTGGAGATTGTTGGAGGAGCATTCACCCTTCACTTGCTTAATGATGAGCTGTGAATCTCCCTTGACCAACAGTTGCTTGACATCGTATGACAGTGCCACCTTTAGTCCATAAATGAGTGCTTCATATTCCGCCATGTTGTTGGTCGCCTTGAAGTCAAGGTGTACCATGTATTTTACCTTCTCTCCGATTGGTGCGAGGAGAAGGATTCCAGCTCCGGCCCCCTGCTTTTGCATGGAGCCATCGAAGTAGAGGGTCCAGTGAGGCTCGGTGAAGACCGGAGCCTTGTGTTCTGGCTTCTGCTCACTGGGGCCCCCAGGGTTTGATGGAGAAGGAGTCCATTCCGCCATGAAGTCTGCCAATGCTTGACTCTTGATTGCTTGCCTTGAAATGAATTCGAGATCGAATTCAGCCAATTCCGCTGCCCACTTTGCAATATTCCCAGTTGAGTTGGGATTATGCAAGATTGCTCGAAGTGGGTAAGAGGTCACCACTGAAATCTTGTGAGCTTGGAAATAATGGCGAAACTTCCTGGAGGCAATAAGAACTGCATAGAGCAGCTTATGCACTTCTAGGTATCGAGTCTTGGCGTCATGAAGTACTTCACTAATGAAGTACACTGGGCGCTGGATGGTTCGGACCCTCCCGGAGGGGCCCGGAGCATCCTCTTCATTGATCTGGATCCTCCCGGAGGGGTCCAGATTTTCTTCGGGGACTTCCGGGTCCTTGCTGGAGGAACTCGGAGCTTCTTCAGAAGCGACCTGGACCCTCCCGGAGGGGTCTGGGTCTTCTGAAGTAACTTCTTGTGGATTCAAGTCTGGGAGCTGGGACCCAGACTTGCTTTCAGGAACCTCCAGAACCTCCTAAAGGGGTCTAGACTCCTGAGTATGGGATGGTTCTGGTCTCTCCGCAACCAGGACCATACTGACGACTTCGTCAGTGGCTGAAATGTAAAGCAGCAAAGGCTCACCAGGGTTCGGAGCTACCAGAATTGGTAGGGTGGTGAGGAGCTGTTTTAGCTCCTGGAACGCCTTTTCTGCTTCTTCAGACCATTGGAATGGTCCGGACTTCCTTAATAACTTGAAGAAGGGGAGTGCCCGTTCCACCAGTCTTAAAATGAACCGGCTGAGGGCTGCTAGACATCCAGTTAGCTTTTGGACATCTTTGATGTGGGCTGGTGGCCGCATGTCTTCAATGGCTTTGATCTTCGCCGGATTAGCTTCTATGCCCCGGTGACTTACCAGGAAACCAAGAAGTTTTTCGGAGCTAACCCCGAAGACACACTTGTCTAGATTTAGCTTTGTGCAGGTGACCCGCAGCTTGTCGAAGACAGCCTGCAAGGTGTCAAGGAGTGACTCCTTGTTCTTGACATTGACCACGATGTCGTCGACATACACTTCCACTATGTCTCTAATGAGTTCTTCAAAGGTTTTGTACATAGCTCGTACAAAGGTTGAAGCTGCATTCTTGAGACCAAATGACATGGCTGTATAACAGTACAATCCATCTACTGTGATGAAAGAGGTATGCTCTTCATCTTCCCTAGACATTCTAATTTGATGATACCCAGAATATGCGTCTAGGAAACACAGTAATTCACACCCGGAGGTGGAATCCACTATCTGATCTATTCTAGGTAACGGGAATGGATCTTTTGGACATGCCTTATTTAGTGTTGTGTAGTCGATACACATCTGAAGCTTCCCGCCGGCCTTGGGCACAACGACCGGGTTTGCCAGCCATTTTGGATGGAAGACTTCTCGGATGAATCCAGCTTCGAGCAACTTCTTCACTTCTTGTCGAATGAAGTTCTGTCGCTCTACGGATTGCTTCCAAGGCTTCTGATGCACAGGTCGGGCGTCGGGGTAGATCTTCAGATTATGCTCAATCACTTCCCTGGGGATCCCAGGCATTTGTGACAGTTGCCAGGCAAACACGTCGACATTAGCCCGGAGGAAAGCGATGAGCGTGAGTTCCTATTTGTCGTTCAATCCCCCCGATATACGGGTGGTCTGAGCGGCATCAGAACCGATTTGGACGACTTTGACGGGAATGTCGGTGTCGCCGCTTGGCTGCACACGAGGTGCAGAAGTCGAGCCTCGCTGACGAATGTTCGGGGGCTTTGGAGCTTGCTCCTGTCTGGAGTCCTCCTCTTGCGCCGTAGTAAGCGCATGGAGTTCTTCCAGAGCAGTTACTCCGGCAGTACGATCTCCGCGGATCCGGAGAACGCCTACTGGTGTTGACATCTTTAACACCAGGTAACCATAATGAGCAGCTGCCATGAATTTGTACAAGGCAGGCCTACCCAAGATGGCATTGAAGGGTAAGTTGATCTGACCAATGTCAAAGACCAACATCTTGGTGCGATACTTCTCCCGGGTCCCGAAGGTAACGGGGAGGGTAATAGCTCCGAGTGGGGTAATGGCTCCCGGACCTACTCCGGAGAAAGGTCGGAAGGGGTGGAGATCTGAAGGTCAGAGCTGAAGCTTCGTAAAAGCTTTGAAGCTTATGAGGTTGAGCCCCGAACCTCCGTCTACCATGACATGGTGGAGCTGGATGTTATTGATGGTAGGAGATACCATCAAAGGTAGCTGCCCTGCTCCAACCATGCTTCGAGGGCAGTCCGAAGCATCAAAAGTGATGGTTGTGTCCATCCACTTCCGATGAGGCTCCGCCCTGGCTGTAGGAGCTACAACAGCCATGTCCTGACGCATAGTCTTGATGACGCGGCGGGAGGTGATGTCCCATGATCCACCAAAAATGGTGTTCATGGTCTTCCGACGCTCGTTGTCAGAGACGTCGGAATTGTCGTCGACGGAGGTGTAGACGGCCTTCAGGACCTTTTTGGAATCCTGAAAACCTAACTCCTCTTCAGCCGGAGCTTCGTCAACTTTTTTTTTCCTTCCCTCTGTCGGAAAGGAGCTTCTTCCCGACGCTTGTTGTAGCGCTCGGCATGGTTTTGGACCTCCCGGCAGTCTTCCAAACTGTGGCTGTCCGTTTTGTGAATTGGACACCACACCTTGGGTTTGCCACCGTCTTTAGAAGACGGTCAAGGTCGCTTCTCGGGGCGTGGCCCCCGACCACCCGGAGCTGCAGCAGCTGCAGCATTGGATGCACCGGCCGACGGCTTCTTCTTGCCGTTGGTCTTTTTCTTCTTCTTGCCACTCCTGGAGGTAGCGGCTTCTCCTTTGGAGGATTTCTTGTGATCCTCCGGAGTTGGTTTGGAGTGCATTTCACGGCCCTCTGCAGCTCTGGCACATTTGTCAGCCAAGCTGAAGAGTTCCGTGACACTGGTAATCTCCTTGATCGCCAGTTTCTCCAGCATCTTCTTATCCCGCACTCCCTATCTAAATGCCACGATGACAGAGGCGCTAGAGATAGAAGGGATAGTGTTTCGTACCTGAGAGAATCTCTGGATGAATGATCGCAGGGATTCTCCTCCTTTTTGCACAACTGCAAAAAGGTCCAGTTCGGTGCCTGGTCGGGTGTAAGAACTCCCGAAGTTAACGGTGAACTGCCGGCACAACTCCTCCCAACTGCTGATGGAGTTGGGTGGAAGGCTCATAAACCAGGACCTGGCGGTCCCAGTTAAAGCCACTGGGAAATAATTGGCCATTACGGCCTCATTTCCTCCAGCTGCCAAGATAGCAGTGGAGTAAATCTGAAGAAATTCGACAGGATTAACGGTCCCGTCGAACTTCTCCAGCAGGTGAGGTCGGAACTTCTGTGGCCACCTGACCATACGCAGATGCATGGCCAGGGCTGAACAGCCTCCTCCTACTCCTTCAGGAGCAGGAATGTCTTGAGCTTCTCGTCTTTCACGAGCACGCTCCATATGAACTCGGCCGTCTTGTTGGCGATATCGGCGATCAAGCTCTGCCCGGAGGTCATGAGTTGAAAGCCTTGATACCGTGTGAGTGCGTCGTGCCCCGGAGGGCAACGACGTCACCTGCTGTGATGCAGCACGTCTCCTGTTGTTGGAAACGTGCGGACCAAGTCTGCCAGACAAGGTCCGTCGCTGCGACGGGGCCCATCCTGAAGGAGGAGGACCCTGGTTGCTGATGTGGTCGGCTGCTGCTGCAACCAAATGTTCCACA
Source organism: Tuctoria greenei (assembly GCA_036927565.1). NCBI lineage: Eukaryota > Viridiplantae > Streptophyta > Magnoliopsida > Poales > Poaceae > Tuctoria > Tuctoria greenei. The sequence goes on from JAYESD010000005.1 coordinate 95,920,914, forward strand.
TCGGCCCTCCACTACTCCATTGCATCAAGGGATGCGTCTGGAGGTGGTGGGCGCTGAAGAAGAGCACGTGCTGCGTGAAGCGCGTGTTCCGGGTTGTTAAGATTCGCCAACGCAGTGATTGACGCCGGTGCACCATCGCGTTGTCCAGCTTGATTTGCTGGTGGAGGCCGCGGTGGTGGAAGTGTGACTCCTGCTAGAACCGTGGTTCCTGCTGATGGCTGCATATTGGAGGGATTACCCCCAACAGCTTGAACAGCGGGATGACCATTAGATGATCCAGCGACTGAGTTCACCATTCTTAAAATCTCGGGCGTCCCCCTACCTGGCGCGCCAACTGTCGGTGGTTTTGATCCGGCAGATCTCCTGACACTACTAAAGTGTTAGAGGAGTTTGAGGTTCGGTATGGGCGCGCAGAGATTCCAGAAGGTGAGATGTCGAGTGACACAAGGGACACGAAGATTTACGTGGTTCGGGCCGCCTGAGCGTAATACCCTACTCCACGGGGTGTGTTGTTGTTGTATTGGATGTATGAGCTCAACGTAAGTTGAGAGTGTAAAGTCCGCGTGTCTCCGGAGAGTGTCCTATGTATCGTCGGCCTGTCCTTTTATAGTACAGGGGCAAGCCGTTACAAGTTAGCCTGGCCCGACATGTGGCCCCAGCGGTTACTGATATTGATACGCATTCAACACGTTTAATTGCCCTTAATGACCGAGTTATGGGCTTTGACAGCACCGTTACTGGTAATTAAGGTCGTCCGATCGTGTGTCATTAATATAGTATTAATGACACTTGATCGGGTCTTGAAGTCCTTGATTCACCTTTGAAGATCCGGAGCCGTTGTGTAGTCTTCCGGAGGTTAGAGGCTGAAGATTCGACGATTGGACACGTGGCAGCGCTGGAGCACACTGTGGGGAACAGATAGGTCCGGCGTTACCCGACACGTGTCAGTTCCGGAGCTTCCCTCGGTCTAGGGTTAGGTCCGGGGGTGCCATTTCGGTACATAGCCCGGAGCTTCCCCCTTGTGGGCGGTAGCTCCGGTTTGATAGTACACGTGGCGACCCTGGGACTAACCATGTTGGAGAAGCGAGTCCGGTTATGTCTGACATGTGGGCCTCCGAAGGTCTTCAAATCAAGTAGATGACTTTCCCCTGAGATCTTTGCAATCCCAAGGAGTATATGGTACCCAGGGTACCGACAGTTCTTCTTTTATCTTGAAATATTTCTAACTTGCTTTACACTTATGGAAAGTTTGCTTAGTATTCTTTATCTAAGTTTTTGGTGTGTTTTGGTGGTTATGGTTGATATCATTTTGCTATGGTTTGCAACATGCTTATGTGAGGTGCTCACGTAAGATGTTTTAGTTTCAGAACTAATGAGAGTCAAGTCGATGACTTGTGCTCGGAAGTATTGGTTGTTTATTCATGTTCAGGTGTTGCTTGAGTTCAAGACATGGATGGCGACGGGATCCATTGAACTAGTCTTAGGGAAAAGATGAGGTTCAACAACCAAGTTCGGGAGGAATTGTGGTTGAGTTGATCGGGAAGTCGCACACCACGTATGAATCAAGAACAATGCATATGAAGGTATTGTGGACATCGTTGGAAGATGTTTGCACGTGCGCAAGGAGTGCATGGACGTGGATAAATGGTTCCAAGGCGTGATGAAGAGATGTGGACGTAAAAAAATTGGTCGGAAAGGTCCAACCAACTAAGTTATGGACTCAGGCTGCGGCTGAGTCGTGTTTGACTGAAATATGGAAAGTTTTGAGTTGGTTTTGATAGGATTTCGTGTGGGTCACGAATTCGATTTGTTTTAGGAATGTGGGATACATTTCTAATGTGTTTGGAAGTCTTAAGATTGCTTCTATCTGCGTATAGAAGAGTCTTGAGCAGTTATGGAAAGTTTCAACTTGTGAACTGAGTAGGATTAGAGTCCTAGTTAGGTTTGGATTGGCCTAAGGGCTGGTTATATAAGCAAGGGAGGCCAGAGCTCGTTGTGCACCACTTTGAGGCTGTTCCTCTTGTGTTCTATTGAATTAAGATCGTAGTTTAAAGGAGCTTCTGTGCCTTGTTTGTCCGACTTGTTTCTGTCAAGTCTTTCTGGTCGTGTTTCTGCACGGCACTACCTTGGTTTGGTGGTTTTATCATCACTCGAGTTTTACAGATCCGATTGACGTGATTCTTTTTGGGTTGTCTTAAAAACTTAATTTTATATCATCTATCAAAATTTCACGGTTATTGGATCTGTGGTTTCTGATCTACACGAGTTTCTTTGCAGTGTTTAAGAACTGTTTTTCTCGGGTAGGACAGATTGACCTTTGTTCGATCTTTCGATCGGAACTTGAGTTTCTCTTGACGGATTTTCGTAATTCTTATTGTGACGTCTTTGTGACTTGATTCTATACAATATATACTGGATTTGTCACAGTTGAACACGTTTAGATTAGTTGCACACATGGTTTCTTTAACAGATCTATTTTCTGCCGAGTGGTGTTTTTGTTGCTTCTGCTGAAAAGTTTTAATCTATCATTCACCCCCTCTGGTGGCTTTACACGTGCTCTTCAGTCCTACAAAAACCAAATATGCAGTGGAGAAAAATCAACTAAGTGGAAAAACAAAAAAAAAATCAAAGAAAAGATAACCACCAATTTTCCTATTGGCTAGGTCTCACCACAATCCGATGAGATGAATTTTTCCTCCTTCTTAATTTACTGAAATCCGAGCCTGGGGGGATGGGTTGGGATGGCTTGTCTTGCTTCTTCTGCCATTGCTTCTTTGGCGGCTTGGTGGATTTGGGCCTTTGGGGAGGCCCGAACTTCTCCGTATTCTTGGGGTGTCGGCGTGGACGATAAGACGGATTCTCCGCATAGATCAATTCCCTCATAAATGCAATGAGTGGATCCACCTTTGGAGGTGTGACTTCAACCTCTTGAATGTGTTTAACATTCGGCACATACTTGATGCGAATCATAGAGCATTGCTCTGGCATTGGGTGAAAGTTAAACTTTTCCTCCTTGCCATTGATATGGAAGTGGATTTCTCCACCACCCACATCTATGAGAGGCTTCGCGGTTCTAAGGAACGAGCGCCCAAAAATGAGCGGCGTATCCTTCTTGACATCCATGTCGAGCACCATGAAATCCACGGGAATGAAACAATTCTGGATTTTTACCGGAATGTCTTCAGCAATACCCACCGGATAACAGACTAAAGAATCAACTAGTTGGAGCTGCATTGGTGTTGGAGTAAGCTCTGTGAAGTTCAGTTGGCCAAATACCACCTTGGGCATCACACTCACACTTGCTCCAAGGTCACATTGTCAAAGTAGTGAGTCCCAATCGAGCAAGATATGAAGGGATATCCAGGGTCCTTCAGCCAGTTGCCTTCTCGTAGAGAAATCATGTTGATGTTTTCCACAGGAGGTTCAAGCTGCCCTGGCATCCTGCCGTTCTCCACTGGCGGGACATCAGCTGCCAGTTGAGCCAACTGAGTCTCCAACATTTTGTTGAAGCTTAATTGGTTCTTGAAGGCTGAGGATAGTCCTCTTTGCATTAATGCTTTCTAGGGTCTTGTCATTAGCTAAGAGCTTCTTGGATAATGCATCATTGATCTTCAGTTGTCTAATGTCAAGCTCTCTCAAGTTGGTTTGATTTCCATTGTTGACATTGTTGTTGTACCCTCCTTGAAAGAAAAGGTGTGGTTTGCCCCACCGTTGACCTCCTGGACGATAGTCATTGTTGTTCCCATTGTTAGCTGCGTATAGGGAATTCTCACGAGTCTCTGGGTAGTCAACTCAAGTGACTCGTATTGCCACAGACTTCACAGGTGATGTGAGACTCTAAGGCATATGCATTACCACATATTTCACCACTGGCTTGTCCATCAATCTTCTTCATGAGGTGGTCCAATTTAGCAGCGATCATGTCCACCTCTTTTAAGATGTGCATGCCTCGCTGACGGGTTTGGAGATGCTCATCGCTCCAACCCATGTTGGACATAATATTTTCAAACAAATTTTTAGCTTTGGGCACCATCAATGAGAAGAAGGCTACTCCAGCAGCAGCATCCACATGGTCACGGGCGGAGGGGACAAGTTGTTGTAGAAGTTTTGAATAATCAGGTAGTCGTCCATCCCATGGTGGGGACAGGCAAGGATGTACTCCTGAAGCCTTTCCCAAGCCTTGGGAATAGACTCGTTAGCATCTTGCTGGAATCTGGAAATCCTTCCACATAGGGCATTAGTCTTGTCCAACAGAAAGAACTTGGTGAGGAATGCCATAGAACACTTCTCCCAAGCCTCTACAGCACTTCAGTTCACATAGAACCCATGTTTCGCTGTCCCAAGAAGGGAGAACGGAAACAACCTAAGACAGACGACATCAGGAGAGACATCCTTGATCTTAAAAATGCTGCAAATCTCAAGGAAATGTTGCAGGTGAGCACTTGCATCCTCGTTAGCCTTCTGTAAAAGCCCACAGTTCAAAAGGACAAGAATGTAAAATGTGAACTTAAAATTTTAAAATTTAAATAGAAATCCAAACTCACACGAACCGTGGTAGTTAAAAAAATATTGTCCAAAGTTGAAAATTTACAACTTTAACCATTGTTTGGAAAACTATTAGTGTTTGTGTAAGTTTAAGTAAGCAAATGCAAATGTAATGTGGAATTCAAGGTTTATTTAATAAGTTGAATGAATATATAAAAATTTCAATCACTGTTAGTGCTAACTTCTGAAACATAAGGATGAAATATTGATGAGGACATCACTCCTATAGATCTACACAACACTCCATTGAACATACAAGATGCAATCAATAGAATTCACACACAACAATTAATTTCAGAGGTGAGCTCATTTTTATATGTTTCCTTATATATTTTTGAGAATAGATTGCTACCTAATAATTTAATTGTGATTATGATACATAGAGTGATTCAAGGAGTAATTGAAGGAAGGTTTAGGGGCATGGAGGACCAGAGGATACGTTCAAAGAAGATGGAAACCGACCCCAACTCAAAATCGTGTCCAACTCGGAGTCCAGGAGCAGTATGCACTAAAACGAACGCCCAGGACGCATATGAACTCCGTTTTGGACGTTCTACATATGCACGTAAAGGGGATAGGATAAACTTTCCAATAGCGCTGGTCCCATGTCAAAATTCCACCGGAGTCGACGGGAATAGTCGAAACAAAACTGAGATCAAAATCTGTCAGGGTGTTGCGCCGCCGTATTGGGTCATTGGGCCTTGTATCAAGTATAAGTCCATTATTTTCGTATCTTAGGGTTAGGTCACGACCCCAAAACCCCCTTTAACGTCGTCTCACCTATATATACTCCATAGTTGCCGCCATGAACAATTGGGTTTTGCTTAGATTAATAATATCGCCGTTCTACGATTTGTGAAACCCCAAGTTCGCGATTTCAGATCGTGTCTTCTACGTTATTGCTTATGTTCTCAATTACACTTGCAGGGATTAGCCTTCTTGGCGAGGTCAATCGTGTGCAGCATGGTTGATAACCAATGGAGCGGTGGTGTAGTAATTGCAGAGGTTTTTCGTGTTCTACTCGAGAGCCTCGGATCATCAACATCGAGATCTCCATCAATCGACTTATCCATTACCTATCGGAAGATCGGGACTCATCTTCTTATCAATTGGCATCACATTTCCAGGTTGCCCGTTAGGTAATTCATCTATCCATTACATTAGTTTTTTTTCATACCTAGAATCCACAAAAAAGCCACAAAAAAACTTGTAGTTTAGTAGATCTATTGATCACTTTGTCCAAACCACCATTGAGCCTTTGCAACTTTATTATTCAGTTTGATTTTGGTGAGTTTGTGTTCGTGGTTGAGTCATATTGCTGGTTTAGAAAGTGTTTTTGGTATTAGTTTGAGTTTTGCATTGTGACGATTCATCTTTTTGAATCTCGTCATCACGTCTAGATTAGATTCATCTCTGTCCAGTTCGGTATTTTGATCATATCTCCCACATACCAACTTGAAATTTCTATTTCTTGTACTTTCTGGAAATCATAAGAAGTTCTCTACAACTTTTGTATTCATAGGTTTTCCAGAAAACAGAGTTATCATGGTCAAAAGTGCATTAGATATGAATCTGTTTTTGACCTAGAATTTCTGAACAGTCTGTGTTTCGGGGGCAATATCTCCTAACATTCTTGTCCATAATAGTTCTTCCATATAATGAAATTAAACAGGAGAGATATATCTACAATCTTGCTGTTGTATGTTTTTCTATTTGGAGCCTCTAAGTATGCCTATTTGTCCATGGACGATTGACCAGAAAATTTGTAACAAACCGACGAGATATCTTTGATTGCTTTTCATTGTGTTCTTCTTTTGCAGCACATTCTGAAAAAAAAAGAAGGAAGAAAAAAGAAAAAGGCAAGTGCAAAACAAGATACAAAAGCCGCACAAAAAAAGGAGAAAAAAAACAGAAGTGCTTGCATTCTTTGTGTCATCTAGTTTTGTCTCATGTATTGCTAGCTTGAACTACTGGGAACACATGTAAGCCAACAACTTTGACAAGTACGTTGGACACCTATTCAACTTTACTATCTGATTTTATTGTTGCTAATCCTTGCTACATATAAAGTGTCATCCAAGCTACACTTTACTCTTGAGCAGAATCGATACACCTTTACAATCATCCCATGCTTCATTGGTTCCATCATACCGGCCACCGTTTGCCACCTGCAGTGTCAGTAAGAACACTTGTAAGAGCATGGTAAGACGCTTGAGAGTGTGTGATTCTACTTCCACTTTGCCATTATCCTTTGTAGTTGATAGGGATAACATTTTTTTTTCGTTGTCTTCTGTTTGCTACTAACAATTTCAGGTAAAAGCAAGAATCATGCATTATATGCTGAGATGATTGACATGATGAAGACGATGATGAAGTTGCTCACTAAAAATAAAACATCAACCAAGGTTGCACATGACGTTCAGACCACCTTTACAACTCCTTCAACAGTAAGTAATTACATTCTCCCATCTTTTCCTTCTTTTGATGGTCTTGGTTATGATGAATATATTGCTTAGGAAATAGAGTTGGATAAAATTTTTGGACAATGTCATATGTGTGAGAGGAGAAATATTAGAAAGGTTGCGAGTGCATTAGTAGATTGTGCATTAACTTGGTGGAACAACTTAAGCAATTTAGAAAAACCACGAACATGGAAAGATATAAAAATTCTTATGCGAGAAAATTTTGTCAATATGTCTAATTGCAAAGATAAAATAAATGAACTTGAGAAGAATTTACTTGTTGTACCTCCTCCTATGCCTAACCTTTTGCAGGAACATGAACAAATAAATTTGACAATTCAAAAGAGAATGAGGTGTTCAACATCTCTTGTGAAAATTCAGATCTTTCAATTCCTATTTCACCCACAATTACTACTGAATATGAGAATGAAGGTAATGTACCTCGCACTACACTTATCAATGTTGAGAAGTTTTTGAATGTTTCAAATGTTTCCCTCAATCATTCTATTGGAGAGCAACAATTTGAGGAGCCTTTTCTGAAAACTCATTTACCACTAGTTGATTTTCCTACTGATCCTTACGACAAAAATGCATTTTGTGCTGATAATTATATTGTACCTATGCTAGAACAAGTGAATGAGTTTGATACTTTATCACTCACTTTTGCTGAAATTAAGCATTTCATTCCAATTACATGTGAAAGAGATGAGCTGAAATTGTTGTCTTCTCTAAATACTTTGGGTTATATTGAATTTGACAATCTTTGTGATCTGGACACTCTAGAGAGAAGAATATTTTTGAAAACTGAATTATCTTTGTTGACAAGAAATAATTTTCATGCAATAGGAATCCCATAGTGGTGAATTTTTTGAAAACTGAATTATCTTTAGGAAAATATGAACATAGTGGTGAATTTATGGTGCATAAAGTTTACATATGCTCAAATGAGAAATCCCATTTTGTGCTGCAACAACATGGTGAAATGAATGGATGCACTAACACTATAATTCTTTGTCAAGTTTTTCTAGTATTTTTTCTTGCAGCAGGGACAACATATAATAGAGAAGCATTGTTCGCTGCGGTTGTGCAATATGGACAGCGCTCATTCTACCCCCAAAGCAAGCCTCTTTGCTAGACATACAATCAAGCCGAAGACGGCTTGTCATAAAGAAGGGGAGAATGATGAGATCAAGCACATTGTCATTGCACATACAAGCATGGAACGATGTTTATTTGTTTGGGATCCTGGCTCGAGTGAATGTGCATGCGTATTTGATGAAGAACATGGGGATGGTGCACTATGTCATCCACCACCTTGGCCTCCTCCTTTCATGCATACAAGAAGATTTACCCACATATGAGATAAGAAGAACTTGAGTCATGGACGACTCCAATTCAAGAAGCAGAGGATGATGAGGAAATCACTCCTATAGATATACACAACACTCTATTGAACATACAAGATGCAATCAATAGAATTTACACACAACACTTAATCTCAGAGGTGAGCTCAATTTTATATGTTTTCTTGTATATTTTTGAGAATAGATTGCTACCTAATAATTTAATTGTGATTAGGATATATGGAGTGATTCAAGGAGTAATTGGAGGAAGGTTTAGGGGCGTGGAGGACCAGAGGATATGTTCAAAGAAGATGGAAACCGACCCCAACTCAAAATTGTGTCCAACTCGGAGTCCAGGAGCAGTACGCACTAAAACGGATGCCCAGGACGCATACGAACTCTGTTTTAGATGTTCTACATATGCCCGGAAAGGGGAGAGGATAAACTTTCCAATGGCGCTGGTCCCATATCAAAATTATGTCGGAGTATACAGGAATAGTCGAAAAAAATCGCATTCAAAACCTGTCAGGGTGCTGCGCTGCCGTGTTGGGCAATTGGGCCTTGTATCAAGTCTAAGTCCATTATTTTCGTATCTTAGGGTTAGGTCACGACCCCAACACCCCCTTGTACTTCCTCTCACCTATATATACTCTATAGTAGCCGCCATGAACAATTGGGTTTTTCTCAGATCAATAATATCGCCGTTCTACGGTTTGTGAAATCCAACTTCGCGATTTCAGATCGTGTCTTCTACGTACTTGCTTGTGTTCTCGATTACACATGCAGGGATTAGCCCTCTTGGCGAGGTCAATCGTGTGCAGCACGGTTGATAACCAACAAAGCGGTGGTGTAGTGATTGCAGAGGTTTTTCGTGTTCTACTCGAGAGCCTCGGATCATCAACGTCAAGATCTCCATCAATCGACTTATCCATTACCTTTCGGAAAATCGGGCCTAAACTTACTCATCAAATATGAAGCCATCGCATGTGAGTAAAATTCGAAGTTTGAATCTAGATTCCAACTCAAAGTGAATTGCCAAAAAAAATCAATCAAGGTAAAATCATTTGGTTGTTGCACCAGTAAAATTAACTCTAATGGTTAAATTAATCCCATCAATGACAATACTAATTAGGGAGCTAATTTAATTAAGAAACTTCTGAAACAAAGTTTGTTCAAAAATGAAATTCTGATTTTCACCACTGGTTTTTTATGTTTGAATTAGTCAACTGTCAAGTTTGATCATTTTTGGGGCTCATCTGTTAACTGTAATCCCATTCTGAAATCTGCAGCAAAGGGGTAAAGGAGGGGGGTGTAGTGGGACCCACCAGTCTGCCTAATACCAGGTTACCGCCTCTGTTAGACTTGCGGTGCGCACGCCACAGCGCTGAGGTGCTCCATGCAGAAGCTTACCGCTCCAGCTCATGCTCAGCTCGCGCCCTTATCCCTCTTCCTCTCTCTCTCTCTCTCTCGGTCTTTGCCTTCTACACGCTCAGACGCACCCCTGTTTTTTCCGCTCTGTGCTCAACCTGTTAGAAAATAGGAGGTAATTTACTGAACAATTCCGGAAAATACGAGAAAACAACAGCGGTCGGCAGACAGACGGGACGAGAAATAACGCGTACCGATTTAAAGCCAAACAAACCGCTGTAGATCCTTCGGCGAACAGCCGCTGCAAGCATTGGTGACGACGTTGAGCCGCAGCGCCCGATCTCCTCGGTAGACGAGCTGTAGTGAAGAACGCGAGCAGTCGCGCGGAGCGCTTCCCAAAAACCTTATTCACCCTCTCCCGGTGCAGGATCGCAAGGGCGAGTGGTTCCGGAGACCTGCTCTCCCGACCATCGGTGCACGCTGGCGCTCGGGATGGAGTAGACTAGAAGGCGGCGCAAGGAACGCGAACATGGGAATGATCTGTTCGTGGGATGACTGCCGTACCGCGCATCCCCGTATTTATAGAGTCCCACGGAGGTGGTTCGTATGCGATCCGGAGAATCCAGATCCGAACTGACTCCGCAGTCGTATACACTTCCATCTCCGACGACTTGGACTCTGTCTCGAAGAGCCCCAAAAATTCGGAAGCCCAAAAGCCCAAAGCCCAATTTAATTTTCTGCAGAATATAAAATATTGGCTCGGCTCGAGACTCGAATTCACACGAACACACGCGCGCGCTCGCGCGTGTGCGGTGCAGGGCGTGGCGTGGCGTGACGAGGCGAGCGAGCGAGGAGGAGTAGGAGGAGCGTGCATGGGCCACCCCTCTCTTCCTCTCTTCTCTCTCACTCAAGGAGTGGAAGAGCAACCTCCCTTATATGTAGGGGTTGCTCCACTTCCACTTCCCATGTGGGACTAAACACTTAGCACCACTCCCTCTTGCCCTAATGGGCCTTTGAGATTTTCTAGGATTTATTTCTGAATTATTCTTGGCCCAAGCCCATTAATTCCAACAATCCCCCACCAGATCTCAAAGCCATTAGGAGAGAGGTCATTCCCGTTTCTTGTTTGATATACTAGTGTTTTCGGCAGAGACTGTGAAGTTGAACTTCTACCTAGATCCTCAAGTTTCATCAGGTCACAACTTGAATAATAGACTACGCCTTGAATTGCAAGTTTTATGTGAATTGACTTCACCCAAAGACCATTACCAGTACTTGACTACCAGTAGTCTACCCCGCAGGTGGAGCATATGCGTCGTACTCCCTGGTCTCTTCATGAGCTTTCTAGAGATCACTCAAATCTCACAGACTACGACGTTAGACAGTTGGAGCTCATATAGGTGTGTTTCCTTCAAGACTGCCCTGTAGGATGACATCTTTGCTACACATAGCAAACAAAAACACATTAAGGCAAATCGCCAACCTGCCTTACAGTTTGAGAGTACAAGTGTGCATCTTCACATAGAGAGGGTCTAAAGGAAGTACTCTTCTCGGTGAACCACAAGCTTGTTTTCCCATATCCTAATTCACGGGATCTTCGATCACATAGGTTGGGTTACTACTACGGTGTCACATCAATGGGTCTCAAACCCATCTCTCTCGATGGAATTTCTATCACATTACATGATAGACCCTTCGTAAAGGGATCTGCCAGGTTTTTGTCTGTTTGTATGTACAAAACAGTAATAACTCTGGAGTTTCTCATTTTCCTGACAGATTTTAAACGTCTCTTGATGTGTCTTGATGATTTTGCATTATCCTTAGAACTGGTCACTTTGGCAATCACCTTCTGATTGTCACAGTTCATAAGGATTGCCGATAATGGTTTCTCAACTATAGGCAAATCCATCAAGAGCTCTCGCAGCCATTCTGCCTCTGCAGTTGCTGACTCTAAAGCAGTGAGTTCTGCTTCCATGGTTGACCTCGTCAAAATGGTCTGTTTGCAAGACCTCCATGATATAGCACCACCAGCTAGAGTGAACACGTATCCACTCGTCGCATAGAGTTCATCAACATTAGATATCCAAATCGAATCACTATAACCCTCAGGTATGGAAGGATGCCCAGTATAGTGAATTCCATAACTCATTGTATCTCTCAAGTAGCGTATAACCCTTTCAAGTGCATTCCAATGATCTGTACTCAGGTTTGACATGAACCTGCTCAGTTTGCTCACAGCAAACGAGATAACAGGATGGGTTGCGCTAGCTAAGTACATGAGTAAACCGATCATCTGAGAATATTTGAGTTGATGTCTTGACTTTTTCTTGTTCTTTATAAGTATCACACTAGGATCATAAGGCGTTGGAGAAATATTACTATCCATAAAGCCGAACCGGCTCAAGATTTTCTCAACATAGTGGGATTGACTTAAAGTAATTCCACTCTCATCCTTATTTAGCTTAATGTTCAAAATAACATTAGCTTCTCTCAGATCTTTCATATCAAAACACTTTGATAGAAAAGACTTGACCTCAGAAATTATATTAATGCTCATACCAAAAATGAGTATATCATCTACATACAAGCATAATATAACGCTATCGCCCCCACCATGGCGATAGTACACGCACCGATCAGCCTCATTAATGACAAAGCCGGCAGACATCGAAGTACTATCGAACTTCTCATGCCATTGCTTATGTGCTTGTTTCAGGCCATAAAAGGATTTCAACAATTTGCACACCTTTGTCTCTTCACCCTTTACTACGAACCCATCAGGCTGTTCCATATAAATCTCCTCTTCCAACCCTCCGTTCGGGAAAGCTGTCTTCACATCCATTTAGTGGATGATTAGACCATAAGAGGCAGTCAAAGAAAGTAGTACACGAATTGTCATCATTCTGGCGACAGGTGAATAGGTGTCAAAATAGTCTTCACCTTCCTTTTGAGTATAGCCCTTTGCAACTAGTCTCGCCTTATACTTTTCAATAGTACCGTCAGGCCTGAGCTTCTTCTTGAACACCCACTTGCAGCCTACTGGTTTGCACCCGTATGGCCGTTCAGTTAACTCCCAGGTTCCATTGGAAAGAATTGAGTCCATCTCACTATGAACTACTTCTTTCCAGTCATCTGCATCAGGTGATGCATATGCCTCTGCTATGGATCTAGGAGTATCATCCACAAGGTACACAATGAAATCATCACCGAAGGATTTTACAATCCGTGATCTCTTACTCGACTGAGTTATTTCATTGTGTGCCTCCTCTGGGACATTCTCAAACTGTGTATCAAGAAAATCGCTAGTTGTGGTGGATTCAGGACAAATTTCAGAAGAGATCCTAGCAGTGCTATGCATATCTTTTATAGGAAAAATATTCTCAAAAAATACTGAATCACGAGATTCCATAATAGTGTCAACATGCATATCAGGTACCTCAGATTTAACTACTAAAAATCTATATGCGATGCTCCGATGAGCCTAGCCTAGAAAGATACAATCCACTGTCTTTGGTCTTAGCTTGCGTTTCTTGGTAATTGGAACATTGACCTTTGCCAAACATCCCCAAGTACGCAAGTAAGAAAGTGATGGTTTTCTCCCAACCCACTCCTCACAAGGGGTTTTCTCTTTATTCTTGTTTGGAACGCGGTTTAGGACATGACATGAAGTCAATAGAGCCTCCCCCCACCATGCCTTAGATAAACCGGACGTGTCTAACATGGCATTCACCGAGTCACACAGTGTGCAATTTTTCCTCTCAGCTACCCCATTTGATTGGGGTGAATAGGGAGGCGTCATCTCATGTATAATACCGTGTTCCGCACAAAAATCATCAAATATTTTGGGAAAATATTCACCACCACGATCTGACCTAAGACGTTTGATCTTTCTCTCTAATTGAGTTTCTACTTCAGATTTATAGATTTCAAAGTAGTCTAAAGCTTCATCTTTAGTTTGCAATAAGTAAACATAGCAGAATCTAGTAGAATCATCTATTAATGTCATAAAATATTTCTTTCCACCTTTCGTCAACACACCATTCATCTCGCATAGATCAGAATGTATGAGTTCTAATGGTGCCAAGTTTCTCTCCTCGGTTGCCTTGTGAGGCTTTCAAGATCGCTTTGACTGCACACAACTATGGCACTTAGAACCTTTGACAATGGTGAATTCCGGAATTAATTTGAGACTAGACAGCCGATTCATTAAACCAAAATTAACATGACATAAACGAGAATGCCAAACACTTGCATCATCATTAATACTGCCACAAATATGGTTTATTGACTTATTATTAAACCCCGAAAGAGAAAAGCGGAATAGGCCTCCGCATTCATAGCCTTTACCAATAAATTGTCCATGCTTAGACACAACTATTTTATTAGACTCTAAAACTACTTTAAACCCATCTTTACATAAAAGGGTACCGCTAACAGGATTCTTGTTCATAGTAGGGACATGCTGCACGTTCTTCAGCTGGACAATCTTTCCCGAAGTGAACTTCAAATCGACCGTGCCAACACCACGAACAGAAGCATGTGACCCAGTCCCCATTAGGACGGCGGAATCCCAGATGAACTGGTAAGATGTAAACATGGACATGTCAGAACATACATGAACATTAGCACCCGTATCAAACCACCAAGATGGTGTTTGAGAAACAGAAAGAACAGTAAAAGAATTACCGTACCCATCTGCATTGCTGGATGTCACGATGTTGACATTCTTTTTCCCTTTGCGATCTGCCCTCTCAGGACAGTTCTTGGAAATATGTCCCTGCTCCCCATAGGTGTAGCAGCAACCATCATTGGCTTTGTTTGACTTCTTCTTCTTGAAAGCAGTAGTTTTGTTTGGCTTGAATTGAGACTTGTTCCCTTGGTTCTTGACATTGGGTTTCTGCACCATATTAGCATTGGCGCCAGATTGACCCTCGCCTCCTTTTTCAGTAGCGTCCTTAGCTCGAGCCTTCTCCTCAACATCAAGAGATGCTATCAGGTTTTCAACTGATATTTCCTGTCTCTTGTGTTTGAGAGTTGTGACGAAGTTCCTCCACGATGGAGGTAACTTTGCAATAATGCATCCGGCCACAAACTTGTCGGGTAAAGGACACTTAAGGAGATTGAGCTCTCTCGCAAGGCACTATATTTCATGAGCTTGTTCAACTACGGGACGGTTGTTAACCATCTTGTAGTCATGAAAATTCTCCATGATATACAGTTCACCGCCTGCATCGGCTGCACCATACTTGGCGTTAAGTGCATCCCAGAGCTCCTTACCATATGTGACTGTCAGATATACATCACAGAGTTTATTGTCCAGAACACTTAATATGCATCCTCTCAGGGCAAAATTAGCTTCCTCGAACTTCGTCTGTTCTTAAGAGATTGGAGCCAGAGCATGGCCTTAACATGCCACCTCTTGAAGTGCACGCCAGAGAATTTCTCCGGCCTCAGTGCATCGGCCAAAGTCATCATATTCAACTCAGAAAATTGCCTAATAAGAGTTTCTGGATTGTTAGAAAATAGGAGGCAATTTACTGAACAATTCCGGAAAATACGAGAAAACTGCAGCGATCGGCAGACAGACGGGACGAGAAACAATACGTACCGATTTGAAGCCGAACGAACCGTTGTAGATCCGACAGCGAACAACCGCTGCAGGCGTTGGTGACGACGTTGAGTCCAGCGCCCGATATCCTTGGTAGACGAGCCGTGGTGAAGAATGCAAGTAGTCGCGCGGAGCGTTTCCCAAAAACCTTATTCGCCCTCTCCCAATGCAGGATCGCAAGGGCGAGCAGTTCCGAAGACCTGCTCTCCCGATTGTCGGTGCACGCCGGCGCTCGGGATGGAGTAGACTAGAAGGCGGTGTAAGGAACGCGAACGTGAGAACGATCTGTTCGTGAGATGCCTGCCGTACCGCACACCACCGTATTTATAGAGTCCCACAGAGGCGGTTCGTATGCGATCCGGAGGATCCGGATCCGAACTGACTCCACAGTCCTATACGCGTCCATCTCCAACGACTTGGACTCTATCTCGGGTAGCCTCAAAAATTCGGAAGCCCAAAAGTCCAAAGTCGAATTTAATTTTCTGCAAAATATAAAATTTAGGCTCGGCTCGAGGCTCGAATTCACACGAACACACGCGCGCGGTGCGGTGCGGTGCGGAGCGGGGGCGGGGCGAGGCAAAGCGAGGCGAGCAAGCGAGGAGGAGGAGCGCGCGTGGGCTACCCCTCTCTTCTCTCTGACTTAAGGAGTGGAAGAGCAACCTTCCTTATACGTAGGGGTTGCTCTACTTCCACTTCCCATGTGAGACTAAACACTTAGCACCACTGCCTCTTGCCCTAATAGGCCTTTGAGATATTCTAAGATTTATTTCTAAATTATTATTAGGCCAAGTCCATTAATTCTAACACAACCATGGCTGCCCCTGTTCCACCGTCCTGGTTGACGTTGGCTGACATCCTTGTTGCCTCCCAGTCCAAGCAAACTCGCCTCTGCGTGCGCCCGAGTGTTCTCCACCGTCTGGCCACGCCCCGTGCGCCTCTGCGCCCTTGTGCCCTCGCCACGCCAATAACCCTTGTAGCGGAACAGCACCACCACTGCTGCTCGAACTCAACCAAGGCCGCAAGATGCTGCGCCCATTCGCCCTTCATCTCCCTGACACACGAAGACGTCGCCTCCGTCGTGGTCCAACTGCCCCAAGGCCAACTCTCGCTCCCGGTTCAATGCGGCCACGCCGCGGCGCCTCCTCGTCGTGCAGCCACATCGAAAAGTTTTACGCCCAACCAACCGTGCCAAAAGGTTGGCCATGCCTCTCTCGTACTACTCTACTCTTTTTGTTTTTCCATCACGTTGCCTATCCTTGCCGGATTTTGCATTTCCCGCCGGCAGCCACCATGAAACCCGACCGTTTGCCACAAGAAATCCTTCCTATATCGTGCAACATACTCCATTCCGTTTAAGCCCTATAATCTACACTCATTTTCTATTCTATCAGTGCAAACCAATTGGAAAACGGTGAAGAAATAGCTCCGGAATAGTAGATCTCGCCGCCATCCATAGGAAAAACACCGCCGCCCCACATCGCATTCCATATTTCGTGAAGTTTACATTGAAGAGAAATACATGCCGGTGTTACCAAGGATCTAAGGAAGCTCCTCGACCTGATTCCAAGCCTTCCCGTGCTTCCACCTGAGAATTCAACGTCGCCGAAGCTTTTTCTCTGCCTCCTCTTGCCGCGGCCATATTTCTGCTGAGATCCTCCACGAACCGACCATACCATCATTTTCAGCAAGTGCAAAAACCTCTGGTAGACCTAATCCCGTTGCGAGAATGACACCACGGCGATTTGCGGCGAGCCGCCGGCCGCCGCGCGCGCCATTGGCGCCGTCGGGTGGCTGGGGAAGATGACCCCCACTGGGGATCCTCTGTGGCATTTTGATCCAACATGGCTTCACCGCTTTTAATCTGTGGCCCCGTGTGGCGTTCTGCTGATTGGTCCATTCAAATCCCAGTGGGCCCAGCCCGATTATTAGAATTAACCTATAGAAAATAGAAACAGAACATGAATCAAAATTTTAAAATTCATTTCCCCCTTGTAGATTGCTTTAAAAATTATCCAACAAATTTTTTTTAGAATTCTTTTGACCTGTACTATCCAGTACCACAAAGTAATTGGTATGAAAACTTCTGTAAATTTCTCAATAATTCTCTGAAGCAAAAACTTTGGAATTTTATATCAGGAATTCCACTGCATGAAAAGTTCTCAAACTTGGCCAAACTCTTCCATTAGTACCTTAGGGTTTCCAGTAAAATTTTCAGACCCATTAGAGATGTTTAACTAGGTCAAAACTGTGAGTTTTGCCTCAAGTTCATAAAATGCCCCAAATACACAACAACTAAATCAGAAAATTAAGTGCAACTTGAAAAATCTAAAACTCCCTATAGAAAGCTTATAAAAATGTGAAATAAAATTTTATGGACTCCCTAGGACCAGTACTACATGAATAACTCACTTTGGGTTATGACAAAGCTACCAACTTTGTAGGGAAATTCCCATAAGAGAAAAGACTTTGGGATTTATGAGGTTTACATTCTAACTTCTAAAAATATGAAACTTTTCCAGTAGTCCATATATATCATATATAATCTTCTGTAAAAATAACAGACCTAATTAGCCTGATTACTTTGAAAATTAATCAACAGTAGCTCTCAGGACATAAATGCATAATATAAGCCCACAAGAGTCCTGCCTTAATCTTTTTTCGAATTGAACTCCTGTTCTTCATGTTTCTGAGAAATCATCAGATAACTTGACCACGCTTTTAGTGTATTAAGATGTTAAATTACAATTTTCATATACATGTTTCCTCATATCGATAGATTACACCACGAAGATGGACAAGAAGATCACTCGGAGGAGGAGGCACAAACATGGACGTTGTAGGGTCGAAGAGCACATAAAAAACTAACAGAGGGGGGGGGGGGTGAATGGTATATTAAAATTTTCCAGCGGAAACGACAAAAACCCCTCGATAGAAAATCAATCTGTTAAGAAATCGTGTATGCGACTAATCAAAATGTGTTCAATCGTGACAAAACCAGTATAGATTGTGGAGAATCAAGTCACAAAGACACGACAATAAGAATCACGAAAAACCGTCGAGAAAAACTCAAGTTACGATCAAAATATTGAACGAAGGTCAATCTGTTCTACTCGAGAAAAACCAGATCTGCAACACTGCAAAGAAACTCGTGTATATTGAAAACCATAAATCCAATGACCGTGAAATTTTCACGGCTGACAGATAATCAAGTTGTGAAGACAACCCAAAAAGAATGACATCAATTGGATCGGTAAAACTCGAGTTATGATAAAACCACCAAAGCAAGGTAGTGTTGTGCAGAAACTTGACAAAAACAAGTCGGACAAACAAGGCACAAAAGTTCCTTTGAACTACAAATTTTATTAACCAAATCACAATAGGAACAACCCCAAAGTCATGCACCACGAGCTCTGGGCTCCCTTGCTTATATAACCAGCCCTTAGGCCAATCCAATCCTATCTAGGACTCAAGTCCTACTCAGTTCACAAATCGAAACTTTCCATAATTGCTCAAGACTTTCTGTATGCAGATAGAAGCAATCTTAAGACTTCTAAACACCTTAGGAACATATCCCACATGCCTAAAACAACCCAACTTTGTGACCCACACGAAATCATATCATTACCAACTCAAATCTTTCCATATTTGAGTCAAACCCGACTCAGCTGCAGCCTGAGTCCATAACCTAGTTGGTTGGACCTTTCCGACTAATTTTTTACGTCCACATCTCTTCATCATGCCTCGGAACTATGTAGCCACGTCCATGCACTCCTTGCACACGTGCAAACATCTTCCAACGACGTTCACAATACCTTCATATGCATTGTTCTTGATCCGAACATGCTGCACGACCTCCCAATCAACTCAACCACAATTCCTCCCGAACTTGGTTGTTGAACCTCATCTTCTCCCTAAGACTAGTTCAATGGATCCCGTCACCAGCCATGTCTTGAACTCAAGCAACACCTGCACATGAACAAACAACCAATACTTCCGAGCACAAGTCCTCGACTTGACTCACGTTAGTTCTGGAACCACAACACCTTACGTGAGCACCTCACATAGGCATGTTGCAAACCATAGAAAAATGATAACAGCCATAACCACCAAAACTTAGTAAAAGAATACTAAGCAAACTTTCCATAGATGTAAAGTAAGTTTGAAACATTGGAAGGTAAAAGCAGAACAACTGCAATCAAGCACCAGACCTTGCCAAAGCTAACCGGACCTAGAACCGGAGCTTACCAATGCTAGCAAGACCTAGCGTCGAAGCTTACCAGAGCTAGCAGGACCTAGCTTCGGAGCTTACCAAAGCTAGTTGGACCTAGCGCCAGAGCTTACCAAAGCTAGTCGGACCTAACGCCGTAGCTGACCAAAGCTAGTCGGACCTAGCGACAACAAGTCAGACCTAACCAAAATAAGTCAGACCTAGACAAAGAAGTCAAACCTAGACAAAGAAGTCGGACCTAGCCAAAGCATGTCGGACCTTGCTAAAAGGGTGTTTTGGCAGTATTCAAAACTTTTATCATCAAAGCCAATATATTCAACACACATAGTTCTCACAATGAAGCGTCCCCGACCCTTAAGATCGGAAGTAAAAATGTAATATTATTACCAAAAACAGAGTTCAGTACATAATATTACAATACAAGCGGAACCACAACCATACATAGCTTTATTTCAACGGCATAGCCTTATGGATAAACACTATAACGGCTAGCAACATAGCTATAATAGTCGACAACAGGACTAGTAGCTCCGCGTCATCCAATCCACAACACATGACTTGGGCGCGGACGCAACCCTACTCGAAATCCTCCGGCACGAAGTCAGGATCCTCTGAAAAAAAACATATAAACAACATTTGAGTACAAAAGTACTCAACAAGCTCCACCTCGCCCTACAAGAGGGGATTAAAGCAGTTATAAATGCAATGCATAAAATAAAGAACAATGCAACTGTCGGTGTTTGGATCCGACAGATCTCCTGATACAACTGTTGGTAGATCGCGGAGTTGTAGTTCGGTAATGGGCGCGCAGAGATTCAAGAAGGTGAATGACAAGTGGACACAGAGATTTACGTGGTTCGGGCCGCCTGCGCGTAATACCATACTCCACGGGGTGTGTTGGTGTTGTATTGAGCGTGTAAGTCTAGAAGAAGCTCCAGAGGAAGAAGCTTGTCTAGGTCAGGGAGTCCAGAAGAGGTCTGGAGAGGTCCCTTGTGTATCGTCGACCAGTCCTTTTATAGTACAAGGACTGGTCATTACACCGTTAGCCTGGCCCGACATGTGGCCCTGGCGGTTACACATGCTTGATACACAATTAATGAGGTTAATTACCCTTAATAGCCCGATAACAGGCCTTAACAGTGCTGTTACCAGTATTAAGAGCCATCCGATCGTGTGTCATTAATATGGCATTAATGAACTTAATTGGGTCTTGAAGTCTTTGCTTGCTCCTTGAAGGTCCGGAGCCGTTGGGGGTCCACCAACCTGATTGTTGAAGTTGAAGGTCCGGCGGTTCAGCCACGTGGCAGCTCCGGAGCTTACCGTAGTGGACGGGTAGGTCCGGTGTTGTTGGACACGTGTCGGTACCGGAGCTTCCCTCTGTCTGGGGTTAGGTCCGGGAATGCCATACCGGTGTCTAGTCTGGAGATTCCCCATGTGTGGGCGATAGCTCCGGTCTTATGATACACGTGGCGGCCCTAGGACTAACCATGTCGGGGAAGTAGGTCCGATTACACCTGACATGTGGGACCTTCAGAGGTCTTCAAATCTGGTAGATGGAGTTTCCTTGTGATCTTTGCAATCTCAAGGGGTATCCGGTACGTAGGGTACCGAGAGTGGCCCCCTGGGCCCACCTCCGGGAGAGACCTTTTGGATGAAGTCATTCCGCCGGAGGTGGGTCCATTCTTCGGTTTTTGAGCCGTGTCTTCAAGGGTCTTCAGACGTGCCGTTGGCGATAGTTCGCAGTTAAACCACCGCCACATGGCATATCCTGGATACGGAAGGCGAGATCTCAGCGTGCGGATCTCACGCAATTGATGGTCGCCGGTTCCCGATACGAAAATCTTATCGGTTCCGCGCGCCCTGTCAGGCCGCCGCCTTCGGGTTTCCCGCCTTTCATGATGAAAACCATTCGCTTGAGGTAAAGACCTCGACTTGATCGTTGGGGTGGCCCCGGGTCCCCTTGTCATTGGCAGGGTGAAGTTTTTGACTGGTATTGTCGGCTCCTCTGTGGTTTCCATCCAAGCGTCGCGGGGGCTTACTTAAGAAGGAAAGCACACACCATTTGGGGGTTGTTTACGCCTTTCATTCGAACTTGCGCTCAAACCCACCAAACTTTTGCTTGTTTTCCATCTCTTGCCCCGCTGTGCCGCGATGGAGTTGGGTCTCCGCCATAGCCAACTAAAGACCAACGGTGATTTGAAGAAGGTACGGGCCCTCATGGGGTGGTCCCCTGACTTCTTCAACCACTTGGTCCCCACCGGCAAGCTTCCGTTCGAGAAGGAACACGCCGACGACATGGTGTATTTCTCCACGTACGCCATGGTGGGACTGATCCCACCTTTCTCCTCTTTTTTCTTGATGCTGCTAGACTTCTATGGTCTGCAGCTGTACCACCTTGGCCCCCACTCCATTCTCTTGGTGTCGATCTTTGTCCACTTCTGCAAGATGTGGGTGGGCATTCCCCCCTGCGTTGAGCTCTTCCGCACCTTCTTCACTGTCCACACTACCGGTAGGAGTGACGAGTACCTTGGCTTCTACTATTTTGTGAAGCGCAAGAAGTGCTCGTTCAAGTACTTGCGGTCGTTCCCTTCTAGGATGTGGGACGACTGGAAGAAGGATTGGATCGTCATCAGGGTGGAGGAGCACGAGAAGCTGGAGCTTCTCGAAGGCCTCCCCAACGTCGACACTGCAGCCTGGAGTGAAGCTCCGGTGTTGTCGGACGCCTTCAACCCTGCTCTGACTAGGATCCGCAAGTGCGTGGAAGGAGGGGTGACTCCTCAGGCGGTGTTTTGCAACTTCCTAACCAACAGGTGGGCTCCGCCAAAAGAAGAGGGAGAAGCTTGCTTGGGCCCTCAACAGTATGCTGGACGACGACCGGATCGGGACCAGTTTGAAGTCCAACAAGGAGGGTGCAACTTTGGAGTTCCACCACAAGAAGTTCCAGCACGGCATCGACGTCGAGGGTGACGACTTGGCTTCGCCGGCAGCTTTCCTACCTCTGAACATGGAGGCAGAGTTCAGCAGGGAGCTCTGGCAGACAATGCCGGTGCTTGACGACCTTGGTGTCGTTGAGAGACGTTCGACCACCGGGTTGGCGATCTCCGGAGCTCCTGAAGGCGGCTTCTTCCATGGAGTTGGTCGAGCCCTCGAGCTGTAAAAGGAAGCTGAAGCATGCCGACGGAAGGTCCGCCAGGCCTGCTTCTTCCATGGCGGCTCCTTCTCCCCGGAGGGGGAGGTCTTTAATGGCGGCATCTACTCCAGCAGTGGCATCTTCCCGGGGTGCTAGCTCCGGCCAAGTGACTCCAGTACCAGGGCCAGCTGAGGGCTCTCGGTCCGGAGGTCCTTCCCGGTCGAGGGGGGCCTCGACCTAGGCAACACCGATAGCAGCAGCAAGCTCTGGGGGACCCTCCGGGACTACCATGCCAGTGGCGGCTGGGGCCAGTCTGGAGCGTCCAGAAAAGAGGTTCTGTGCTAACTGGTGCAGAAGCCTTCCAAGGTAATTTTCGATTTTTTACCTCAGTCAGTTGTTTTATTGTTATAACTGTATTTTGAGTTTCTTCATCCTTCATCCACAGCGTGCCTAAGAAGATCCGGTCCTTGCAGCAGCAGTTGAGGCTGTGCAGGCTGAAGCTCCAGCTACAATTCCAACGTCGCCGCAAGAGGTGGCTGAGGCTGCGGCAGCTCCAGCGCTGGCCGTCGTGGTCTTGGACCTCGACTCATCCCCAGAAGCTCCCGTGGTAGCGCCAGACCACGGGAATGAAGATGTACCAGCGGTACCAGCCCCGGAGGTTGAAGCTCCGGGCTTGGATGCTGAGATGTTGGACGCTCCGGCCACAGAGCCGGAGGTAGCTGCGGTTCTGGCCCAGAAGGTCGCCCAGTTCTTCCACAGGGTCTAGGACCATCTCTTTGTAGCTCCCGCTTGTATTCTCTCTTCTTCTTCTCCTCCAATTTTGTAATCTCTTGTGTCCAGATGAATGAAATCCAAATTTTTTGTGAATTTAATTTTTTGTCTTCAATACCTTTATCTCACTTGGCCCCCTGGTTGATGTACACGATTTTATTATGAACATGTACCAAGAGGATGTAACAGTTGTTGAAGACTTGCGTGCTTCGAACTTGTAGAATGTAGGTCCGAAGTCTTCGATAGTGTAGGCCCCCTGAGGTTGTCGGAGCTTAGTGGCTCCGAACTTGACCATCGTCGGAGCTTAGTAGCTCCGACAGTAGTCTCCATCAATGCGTAAAGCATCGATGGTTAGCCCTCTGGGGTGTTGGAGCTTGGTAGCTCCGACAGTGACCTCTGTCAACACGTGGTGTATCGACAGCAGACTCTTCTATAAAGTCTTTCCACCATCTTTTCTTCACGTTGACGGCTTGCCCCCTAGCTTTACCGGAGCTGAGTAGCTCCAGCGACGCTCAATGTCAATGTTTGAACATCGACCACAAGCCGCCTAGAGGATGTCGGAGCTTTGGCAGCTCCAACTTCATTCACCATCATCATGAGATATTTATTTTTCCTGCACATTGAAGTCAAGAAAAACTGTAAAATCCACTTCCTATCTATAACTTCATTGCAGCTTACTATTCTCGAGAAAGTTTTAGGTCGAACACAATTCTAAATACAATCAAGAGCGTCGTCTTGTTTCCTTCAGGCCCGATCGTTTCTGGACTCGCCTTACTTCGACCTGCCAGGGTGTAGGTAGAGTGGCATACTTAGGGTGCATGACCAGGCTAAGTCGATAGCACACTCCGGCACTAGATTGGCTTGGTGGCATTCAGATGAGTAGACCATCCACAATATTTAGACCCAGAAGAATAGACAATGCAACTCGAATTGTACATGAATTGGTCGAGCTAAAATTTCTTAAGAACTGCACAACTTTGTTATAGACAAGAAAGAGAAAAATAAAATATATTGAGCCTGTACAAAGTAAATGCACGTGGAGTTTGTTTTCACATAATGATGTCTTTCATTATAGGTCTGGTGTACAGGGGAAACAAGTACACTCTTAGGGTACGAAACCAAGCTAAGTGTGTTTCGTTTCTCGTTTGACCCAAGGTAGCTAGCTACACTTTTAGTTTTGAGACTGTGACAAGTGTTGCATGGACGTTGCGGACCTAATGGGGTATGTCCGGCTGCCCTCCCGGAGGAGCTACCCGACTCTGTACAATGACTCTATAACATACATCATATGTAATTACAGACTCACCTCCGTGATATTAAGTGTAGAACTTACGGAGGAGCTCAATGTTCCAAAGATTTGGGAGAGGTGTCCCATCCTCGGTTGCCAAGCGAACGCATCCAGGATGGGATACTTTGATCACTCGGAAGGGTCCCTCCCACCTGGGGGAGAGTTTGTTTAACCCTTCTCTGGATTGTATTCTCCGTAGCACCAGATCGCCTTCCATGAGCTGTCGGCTGTGAACATGCCATTGGTGATAGCGCCAAAGAGCTTGGCGATATCGGGCATTCCGAACAGCTGCTCTACACCTACCCTCTTCAAGGAGGTCAAGGTCTTCACGCCGGAGCTGGTCCTGCGTGGCTTCGTCGGAGGTCCGGACTCGGAGTGACCCCAAGGTGATTTCTGGAGGAAGGACTGCTTCAGCTCCGTACACCTGGAAGAAGGGTGTCTCTCCAGTTGACCGGTTTGGAGTTGTCCTGTTGGCCCATAGAGTGGGCGGAAGCTCTTCGATCGAGTTGGCTCCATGTTTTTTCAGGTGCTCATATGTGCGCGTCTTGAGTCCTTTTAGGATTTCTGCATTTGCTCTCTCAGCTTGGCCATTGCTTGCCGGGTGAGCTACGGAGGCGTAGCTGACTTGGATGCCGAGGTCTTCACAGTATCCTTGGAAAGCAGAGCTTGTGAATTGGGTCCCATTATCTGTTATGATTTTGTTCGGGACTCCAAATCTGCATACGATGGACTGCAAGAAGTTGATAGCTGATTGTTTGTTTATTGTCACAACTGGAGTTGCTTCCGGCCATTTGGTGAATTTGTCAATGGCAACATACATGAACTTGTAACCTCCGACGGCTCTTGGGAAAGGTCCCAAGATGTCCATCCCCCACACAGCGAAAGGCCATGTAGGAGGTATCATTTGTAGAGGCTGAACTGGTGTGTGAATTTGCTTTGCATGGAGCTGGCATGCTTCGCATTTCTTCACCAGCTTAGTTGCATCCTGGAGCTCTGTAGGCCAGTAGAAGCCATGCCGAAAGGCTTTACCGACCAGCGTGCAGGAAGACGCGTGGTTCCCACACTCGCCTCCATGGATTTCTGCGAGGAGCTCGCAGCCTTCTTCCCTTGTGATGCACTGCATTAGGACGCTGTTGGCATCGCGCCGGTAATGATCCCATTCTACCAGCGTGTATCTTTCAGCCAATCTGACTATCTGGTCAGCGGATACATCATTGTCAGGAAGAACATTGTCTTTCAAGTAGCTCCGGATCTCCGAGATCCATGCATTGGAGCTAGCTTGAGCATCTGAGTATTGCGTGCTAGGTTGCTCGGAGCTTCCAGCAGCACCTACGACCCTTGATGGCTGTCATGGTAACAGGGCCATCTGGACCCCTAGCTTCAGGCTGCTGGTCTCGCCCCCTTCGCTTAGTTCGGCAGGCTGAGCTGTGGGTTTTGACAACCTCCAGACGAAGGTTCCGTCAGGAGCCGGAGCTCCGATTGACGCTTTCGTTGAGAGTTCATCAGCTTCAGCGTTATGGACACGATGGACATGGTGGAGGTCCAAGACTTCGAAGTCCTTCTGAAGCCTCAGGACTTCAAGGAGATAATCAGATAGTTGAGGATTGTTACAGGAGCATTCACCCTTCACCCGTTTAATGATGAGGTGCGAATCTCCCTTGACCAACAACTGCTTGACACCATATGATAGTGCCACCTTTAGTCCGTAAATGAGTGCTTCATACTCCGCCATGTTGTTGGTCGCCTTGAAGTCAAGGTGGACCATGTATTTTACCTTCTCCCCGGTTGGAGCGAGGAGAAGGACTCCAGCTCCGGCCCCTTGCTTTTGCATGGAGCCATCGAAGTAGAGGGTCCAGTGAGGCTCGGTGAAGACCGGAGCCTTGAGTTCCGGCTTCTGCTCACTAGGGCCCCCAGGGTTTGATGGAGAAGAGGTCCATTCCGCCACAAAGTCTACCAATGCTTGACTCTTGATCGCTTGTCTTGGGACGAATTCAAGATCGAATTCGGCCAATTCCGCTGCCCACTTTGCAATGTTCCCAATAGAGGTGAGATTATGCAAGATCGCACACAGTGGATAAGAAGTCACCACTGAGATCTTGTGAGCTTGGAAGTAACGGCGAAGCTTGCTAGAGGCGATGAGAACTGCGTAGAGCAGCTTGTGCACCTCTAGGTATCGAGTATTGGCATCATTTAGTACTTCGCTGATGAAGTAAACTGGGCGTTGGACTGTCTGGACCCTCCCAAAGGGGCCTGAAGCTTCCTCCACATCGACCCGGACCCTCCCGGAGGGGTCCAGACCTGCTTCGGGGACCTCCGGGTCCTTGCTAGAGGAACCTGGAGCTTCTAGTGAAGCGACCCGGACCCTCCCGGAGGGGTCCAGATCTTCTGGAATAACTCCTTGTAGATCCAAGTCTGGGAGCTGGGACCCAGACTCACCTTCAGGAACCTCCGGACCCCTCGGAGGGGTCTGGATTCCTGATCTTGTAAAGGTTCTGGTCTCTCCGCAACCAAGACCATACTGACAACTTCATCAGTTGCCGAAATGTAAAGCAGTAGAGGCTCACCAGGGTTCGGAGCTACCAAGGTTGGTAGAGTGGTGAGGAGATGCTTTAGCTCCTGGAACGCCTTTTCTGCTTCTTCAGACCATTGGAATGGTCTGGACTTCCTCAATAGCTTGAAGAAGGGTAGCGCCCGTTCCGCCAATCTTGAGATGAAGCGGCTGAGGGTGAATAGACATCCAGTCAGTTTCTGGACGTCCTTGATGCGAGCTGGTGGCCGCATATCCTCAATGGCTTTAATCTTCGCCGGATTTGCCTCTATGCCCCGGTGGTTTACCAGGAAACCAAGAAGCTTTTTGGATCTAACCCCGAAGATGCAATTGTCTGGGTTCAGCTTTGTGCGAGTGACTCGCAACTTGTCGAAGACAACTTGCAAAGTGTCAAGGAGTGACTCCTTGTCTTTGATCTTGACGACGATGTCATCAACATACACTTCCACTACGTCTCTGATGAGCTCTCCAAAGGTTTTGTGCATAGCTCGTACAAATGTTGAAGCTGCATTCTTGAGACCAAATGACATGGCAGTATAGTAGTACAATCCATCTACTGTGATAAAAGAAGTATGTTCTTCATCTTCCCTAGACATTCTGATTTGATGGTACCTAGAATATGCGTCTAGGAAACACAGTAATTCACACCCGGAGGTGGAATCCACTATCTGGTCTATTCTAGGTAGTGGGAATGGATCTTTTGGGCTTGCCTTATTCGGTGTTGTGCAGTCGATACACATCCGAAGCTTCCCACCGGCCTTGGGTACAACGATTGGGTTTGCCAGCCATTTTGGGTGGTAGACTTCTCGGATGAATCCAGCTTCGAGCAACTTCTTCACTTCTTGTCTTATGAAGTTCTGTCGCTCTACTGATTGTTTCCGAGGCTTCTGATGTACAGGCCGAGCGTCAGGATAGATCTTCAGATTATGCTCGATCACTTCCCTAGGGATCCCAGGCATCTGCGACGGTTGCCAGGCAAACACATCAATGTTAGCCCGGAGGAAAGTGATGAGCGCGAGTTCCTATTTGTCATTCAGACCTCCCGATATACGGGTGGTCTGAGCGGCATCGGAACCGATTTGGACGACTTTGATGAGAATGTCGGTGTCACCGCTTGGTTGCACGTGAGGTGCAGAGGTTGAGCCTCGTTGACGAATGCTCAGTGGTTTTGGAGCTTGTTCTTGCCTGGACTCTTCCTCCTGCGCTGTAGCAAGCGCATGAAGTTCTTCCAGAGCAGTCACTCCGGCAGTGCGATCTCCGCGGATCCGGAGAACACCAGCTGGTGTTGGCATCTTCAACACCAGGTAGCCATAATGAGCAGCAACCATGAACTTGTACAAGGCTGGTCTGCCCAGAATGGTGTTGAAGGGTAAGTTGATCTGAGCAACGTCAAAGATCAACTTATTAGTGAGATAATTCTCCCGAGTCTCGAAGGTCACGGGGAGAGTAATGGCACCGAGTGGTATTATGGCCCCTGGACCTACTCTGGAGAAAGGTCGGGAGGGGCGAAGGTCCGAAGGTCGGAGCTGAAGCTTGACGAAAGCTTCGAAGGTTATGAGGTTCAACCCCGAACCTCCGTCCACCATTACATGGTGGAGTTTAATGTTGTTGATGGTTGGTGATACCATCAATGGGAGTTGACCAGCTCCAATCATGTTTCGAGGACAGTTCGATGCATCGAAAGTGATGGCGGTATCCATCCACTTCCGGTGCGGCTCCGCCCTGGCTTTAGGAGCTACTGAGGCCATGTACCGCCGCCTTGTCTTGAGGACACGACGGGAGGTGATATCCCACGAACCACCACAAATGGTGTTCATGGTCTTCCGACGCTCATTGTAAGAGACGTCGGAGTCGTCGTCGACGGAGGTGTAAACATCTTTCAGGTCCTTTTTAGGGTCCTGAAAGCCTAACTCCTCTTCAGCTGGAGCTTCATCGACTTTCTGTTTTCCTTCCCTTTGACGGAAAGGAACTTCTTCCCGGCGCTTGTTGTAGCGCTCGGCAAGGTTTTGGACCCCCCGACAGTCTTCTAGGTTGTGGCTATTCGACTTGTGAATAGGGCACAACACTTTGGAATTGCCACCGTCTTCAGAGGACGGCCGAGGTCGTTTCTCGGGGCGTGGCCCCCAGCCACATGGAGTTGCAGCAGCTGCAGCAGTAGATGTGCCGACCGACGACTTCTTCTTGCCGTTGGACTTTTTCTTCTTTTTGCCACTCCCAGAGGTAGTGGCTTCACCTTTGGAGGATTTTTTACCATCCTCCGGAGGTGGTTTGGAGTGCATTTCACGACCCTCCGCAGCTTTGGCACACTTGTCTGCCAAGCTGAAGAGCTCCGTGACGCTGGTGATCTCCTTGATCGCCAGCTTCTCCAACATCTTCTTATCTCATATGCCCTGTCTAAATGCCACGATAACAGAGGAGCTGCAGATAGAAGGAATAGTGTTTCGTACCTGGGAGAACCTCTGGATGAATGAGCGCAGGGATTCTCCCCCTGACCTAGACAAGCTGTCGTGCAGAAGGGGGGAGAATCCCTGCGCTCATTCATCCAGAGGTTCTCCCAGGTACGAAACACTATTCCTTCCATCTCCAACGCCTCTATTATCGTTGCATTTAGACAGGGCGTACGAGATAAGAATATGCTGGAGAAGCTGGCGATCAAGGAGATCACCAGCGTCATGGAGTTCTCCAGCTTAGCAGACAAGTGTGCCAAAGCTGCGGAGGGCCGTGAAATGCACTCCAAACCACCTCCGGAGGATGGTAAAAAATCCTCCAAAGGCGAAGCCACTACCTCTGGGAGTGGCAAAAAGAAGAAAAAGTCCAATGATAAGAAGAAGCCGTCGGCTGGCACATCTACTGCTGTAGCTACTGCAGCTCCGGGTGGCCGGGGGCCACGCCCCGAGAAACGACCTCGGCCATCCTCCGAAGACGGTGGCAATTCCAAAGTGTGGTGTCCTATTCACAAGTCGAACAGCCACAACCTGGAAGACTACCGGGAGGTCCAAAACCTTGCCGAGCGTTACAACAAGCGCCGAGAACAAGTTCCTTTCCGTCAGAGGGAAGGAAAACAGAAAGTCGATGAAGCTCCGGTTGAAGAGGAGTTAGGCTTTCAGGACCCTAAAAATGTCTTGAAGGCTGTTTACACCTCCATCGACGATGACTCCGACGTCTCTGACAATGAGCGTCGGAAGACCATGAACACCATCTTTGGTGGTTCATGGGATATCACCTCCTGCTATGTCCTCAAGGCAATGCGGCGGGACATGGCCTCAGTAGCTCCTACAGCCAGCGCGGAGCCGCACCGGAAGTGGATGGATACCGTCATCACTTTCAATGCATCGGACTGTCCTCGGAACATGATTGGAGCTGGTCAACTCCCATTGATGGTATAACCGACCATCAACAATATTCAACTCCACCATGTAATGGTGGACAGAGGTTCAGGGTTGAACCTCATAAGCTTTGAAGCTTTCGTCAAGCTTCAGCTCTGACCTTCGGACTTTCGCCCCTCACGACCTTTCTCCGGAGAAGGTCCGGGGGCCATAACACCACTCGGTGCCATTAACCTCCCCGTGACCTTCGGGACTCGGGAGAATTATCTCACTAATAAGTTGATCTTTAACGTTGCTCAGATCAACTTACCCTTCAACACCATTCTCGGCAGACCAACCTTGTACAAGTTCATGGTTGCTGCTCATTATGGCTACCTGGTGTTGAAGATGCCAACACCAGCTGGTGTTCTCCGGATCCGCGGAGATCGCACTGCCGGAGTGACTGCTCTGGAAGAACTTCATGCGCTTGCTACAACGCAGGAGGAAGAGTCCAAGCAAGAACAAGCTCCAAAACCATCGAGCATTCGTCAACGAGGCTCAACCTCCGCACCTCACGTGCAACCAAGCGGTGACACCGACATTCTCATCAAAGTCGTCCAAATCGGTTCCGATGCCGCTCAGACCACCCGTATATCGGGAGGTCTGAATGACAAATAGGAACTCACACTCATCACTTTCCTCCGGGCTAACATTGACGTGTTTGCCTGGCAACCGTCGCAAATGCCTGGGATCCCTAGGGAAGTGATCGAGCATAATCTGAAGATCTATCTTGACACTCGGCCTGTACATCAGAGGCCTCTGAAACAATCAGTAGAGTGACAGAACTTCATAAGACAAGAAGTGAAGAAGTTGCTCGAAGCTGGATTCATCCGAGAAGTCTACCACCCAAAATGGATGACAAACCCTATCGTTGTACCCAAGGCCGGCGGGAAGCTTCAGATGTGTATCGACTACACAACACTGAATAAGGCATGCCCAAAAGATCCATTCCCACTACCTAGAATAGACTAGATAGTGGATTCCACCTCCGGATGTGAATTACTGTGTTTCCTAGACGCATATTCTGGGTCCCATCAAATCAGAATGTCTAGGGAAGATGAAGAACATACTTCTTTTATCGCAGTAGATGGATTGCACTACTATACTGCCATGCCATTTGGTCTCAAGAATGCAGCTTCAACATTTGTACGAGCTATGTACAAAACTTTTGGAGAGCTCATCAGAGACGTAGTGGAAGTGTATGTTGATGACATCGTCGTCAAGATCAAAGACAAGGAGTCACTCCTTGACACTTTCAAGCTATCTTCGACAAGTTGCGAGTCACTCACACGAAGCTGAACCCACACAAGTGCGTCTTCGGGGTTAGCTCTGGAAAGCTTCTTGGTTTCCTGGTAAACCGCCAGGGCATAGAGGCAAATCTGGCGAAGATTAAAGCCATTGAGGATATGCGGCCACCAGCCCGCATCAAGGACGTCCAGAAACTGACTGGATGTCTAGCCGCCCTCAGCCGATTCATCTCAAGATTGGCGGAATGGGTGCTACCCTTCTTCAAGCTATTGAGGAAGTCCGGACCATTCCAATGGTCTGAAGAAGCAGAAAGGCGTTCCAGGAGCTAAAGCACTCACAACTCTACCAACCTTGGTAGCTCCAAATCCTGGTGAGCCTCTACTGCTTTACATTTTGGCAACTGATGAAGTTGTTAGCATGGTCCTGGTTGCAGAGAGACCAGAACCTTTACAAGCTCAGGAATCCAGACCCCTTCAGGAGGGTCCGAAGGTTCTTGAAGGTGAGTATGGGTCCCACCCCCCAAACTTGGATCTACAAGAAGTTACTCCAGAAGATCTAGACCCCTCCGGGAGGGTCCGGGTCGCTCCAGTAGAAGCTCAGGGTTCCTCCAACAAGGACCCGGAGGTCCTCGAAGCAGGCCTGGACCCCTTCGGGAGGGTCCAGGTCGATGTTGAGGAAGCTCCGGGCCCTTCCGGGAGGGTCCGGACAGTCCAACACCCAGTGTACTTCATTAGCGAAGTACTACATGATGCCAAGACTCGATACCTAGAGGTGCACAAGCTGCTCTACGCAGTTCTCATCACCTCCAGGAAGCTTCGCCATTACTTCCAAGCTCACAAGATCTCAGTGGTGACTTCTTATCCACTGCGTGCGATCTTGCATAATCCCATCTCTACTGGGAACATTGCAAAGTGGGCAGTGGAATTGGCCGAATTCGATCTTGAATTTGTCCCAAGACAAGCGATCAAGAGTCAAGCATTGGCAGACTTTGTGGCAGAATGGGCTCCTTCTCCATCAAACCCTGGGGTCCCTAGTGAGCAAAAGCCAGAACTCAAGGCTCTTGTGTTCACCGAGCCTCACTGGACCCTCTACTTCGACGGCTCCATGCAAAAGCAGGGGGCCGGAGCTGGAGTCCTTCTCCTCGCTCCAACCGGGGAGAAGGTAAAATACATGGTCCACCTTGGCTTCAAGGCGACCAACAACATGGCAGAGTATGAAGCACTCATTTATGGACTAAAGGAGGCACTATCATATGGTGTCAAGGAGCTGTTGGTTAAGGGAGATTCGCAGCTCATCATTAAATAGGTGAAGGGTGAATGCTGCTATAATAATCCTCAACTAGCTGCTTATCTCCTTGAAGTCCAGAGGCTTTAGAAGGACTTCGAAGTCTTGGACCTCCACTATGTCCAGTGTGTCCATAACGCTGAAGCTGACGAACTCTCGACGAAAGCGTCAACCGGAGCTCCGGCTCCTGACGAAACCTTCGTCCAGAGGTTGTCAAAACCCACAGCTCAGCCTGCCGAACTGAGCAAAGGGGGCCAGACCAGCATCCCGAAGCTGGCGGTCCCGATGGCCCTGTAACCATGGCAGCCATCAAGGGTCGTAGGTGCTACCGAGAGCTCCGAGCAACCCATCACGCAAGACTGAAATGCTCAAGCTAGCTCCACTGCATGGATCTCGGAGATCTGGATCTACTTGAAAGACAATATCCTTCCTGACGATGATGTATCTGCTGACCGGACAATCAGATTGGCTAAAAGATACACGCTGGTAGAAGGGGATCTCTACCGGCGCGGTGCCAACGGCCTCCTAATGCGGTGCATCACAAGGGAAGAAGGTTGCGAGCTCCTCACAGAAATCCATGGAGGTGAGTGTGGGAACCACGCGTCTTCCCGCACGCTGGTCGGTAAAGCCTTCCGGCATGGCTTCTATTGGCCTACAGCGCTCCAGGATGCAACTGAGCTGGTGAAGAAATGCGAAGCATCCCAGTTCCATGCAAAGCAAATTCACACACCAGCTCAGCCTCTACAAATGATACCTCCTACATGGCCTTTCGCTGTGTGGGGGATGGACATCTTGGGACCTTTCCCAAGAGCCGTCGGAGGTTACAAGTTCCTGTATGTTGCCATTGACAAATTCACCAAATGGCCGGAAGCAACTCCAGTTGTGACAATAAACAAACAATCAGCTATCAACTTCTTGCAGTCCATCGTACGCAGATTTGGAGTCCCGAACAAAATCATAACAGATAATGGGACCTAATTTACAAGCTCTGCTTTCCAAGGATACTGCGAAGACCTCGGCATCCAAGTCAGCTACGCCTCTGTAGCTCACACGGAAAGCAATGGCCAAGCCGAGATAGAAAATGCAGAAATCCTAAAAGGACTCAAGACGCGCACATATGAGCGCCTGAAAAAAAATGGAGCCAACTGGATCAAAGAGCTTCCGCCTACTCTATGGGCCTACAGGACAACTCCAAATCGGTCAACTGGAGAGACACCCTTTTTCCTGGTGTACGGAGCTGAAGCAGTCCTTCCTTCGGAAATCACCTTGGGGTCGCTCTGGGTCCGGACCTCCGACGAAGCCACGCAGGACCAGCTCCGGCGTGAAGACCTTGACCTCCTTGAAGAGGGAATGTACCGAGCAGCTGTTCGGAATGCCCGATACCGCCAAGCTCTTCGGTGCTATGACCAATGGCATGTTCACAGCCGACAGCTTGTGGAAGGCGATCTGGTGCTATGGAGAATACAATCCAGAGAAAGGTTAAACAAACTCTCCCCCAGCTGGGAGGGATCCTTCCGAGTGATCAAAGTATCCCGTCCCGAATGCATTCACTTGGCAACCAAGGATGGGACACCTCTCCCAAATCCTTGGAATATTGAGCACCTCCGTAAGTTCTACGCTTAATATCATGGAGGTGAGTCTGTAATTACATATTATGTATGTTATAGAGTCATTGTACAGAGTCGGATAGCTCCTCCAGGAGGACAGCCGGACCTACCCGTTAGGTCCGCAACATCCATGCAACACTTGTCACAGTCTCAGAACTAAAAGTGTAGCTAGCTACCTTGGGTCAAACGAGAAACGAAACACACTTAGCCTGGTTCCGTACCCTAAGAGTGTACTTGTTTCCCCTGTACCCCGGACCTATAATGAAAGACATCATTATGTAAAAACAGACTCCACGTGCATTTACATTGTACAGGCTCAATATTTTTTATTTTTCTCTTTCTTGTCTATAACAAAGTTGTGCAGTTCTTAAGAAATTTTAGCTCGACCAATTCATGTACAATTCGAGTTGCATTGTCTAACTTCCAGGTCTAAATATTGTGGATGGTCTACTCGTCTGAATGCCTCCAAGCCAATCTAGGGCTGGAGTGTGCTATCGACTTAGCCTGGTCATGCACCCTAAGTACGCCACTCTACCTACACCCCGGTAGGCCGACGTAAGGCAAGTCCAGAAATGATCGGGCCTGAAGGAAACAAGACGGCGCTCTTGATTGTATTTTGAATTGTGTTCGACCTAAAACTTTATTGGGAATAGTAAGCTGCAATGAAGTTATAGATAGGAAGTGAATTTTACAGTTTTTCTTAACTTCGGTGTGCAGGAAAAATAAATATTTCATGATGATGGTGAATGAAGTCGGAGCTGCCAAAGCTCCGACATCCTCTAGGCGGCTTGTGGTCGATGTTCAAACATTGACATTGAGCGTCGCTGGAGCTACTCAGCTCCGGTAAAGCTAGGAGTGTACATCTACCAGGGGGCCAAGTGAGACAAAGGTGTTGAAGACAAAAAATGAAATTCACAAAAAATTTGGATTTCATTCTTCTGGAGACAAGATATTACAAAATTGGAGAAGAAGAAGAGAGAATACAAGCGGGAGCTACAAAGAGATGGTCCTAGACCCTATGGAAGAACTGGGCGACCTTCTGGGCAACCTCCGATACGCTGGCTCGGGCGGCTTCTCCCTCTCCTTCGATGGGCCCTTCAAGCACCGGGTCTAGGGGGAATTGAGGGTCCCGGCTGGTGTAGCACGTCAGCATGAACTCTGCGATGTTCTTCGCCAGGCACTATCCCTTAGTTTCCAGCTAGTCCGCAATGACATGGCCCATCTTGGTGAGCTTGTTGCCTGCTGAACTCAGCGCCTCCAACGCCTGGTCTAGCTCCGGCTCCGGATCATCCGGACGCACGGTACTAAAGCCCATTGGCATCAGTGCGTCGTTCGCTTTGCCCAAGAAGTTCCAAACTTGTTGGGACTCCGCAACCCTTGTGCTTCGCATCTCCTCCAAGGATCTTTTGGCCGCGGCAAGCTCTGAGTTCTCCCGAGCAAGACGCTCCACCTCTTTGGCATTCTGCTGAATCTTTTCAGCAACCTGCCTTTTGAGTCTACTAAGCTCTTCCTCCCAGAGGTGGATCTCGTTCCGACGGTTGACCAGATCCTTCTCGCGGCCCCGCACTTTCTTCTCCCTGGTGGCGACGGCATTCTCCTTCTTGTAGAGATCTTGCCCTCGCTCCCATGCCTTATTCTCCTATTCCTCGCAATGCTCCTCCAATTTCTTGGTGTGCTCTTCGAGGCTCTTGTCAGCCAGAGCTGTCTTTTGGACAAGCTCCTCCTCCCTCTTCACGAGGTCATACCGCAACTCTAGGAGTGCTTGCTCTTCATCTTCGAGATTTCTCTCCCGCGCCCCAAGAGCCTCCCGGCGCTTGACGAGACTAGCATGAATGGCGGCGAGCCTCTCCTAGCGATCGTCCACTGCGCTATTAGCAGCTTTGGCCTGCTCGTAGATGGCCTGGGACTGGTTGTCGAGGGATCGCTTCATACTTTCCCTCTCATCCAACAGCTTACCCCAGTACTCCAGGTGGACCTTCTCCCTCTGCACCCACTCCTTGTCGTCAGCCAGCCTCGACTGCGCCAGCTTGGTCTCGAAATGAAGCCGGTTGCGCCACCTCTTAAGAGTTTGGCGCTCCTCGAGGGCCTTGCTGTCGTGGTAGAAAGCCAGCTGGACCTGGCGAAGACTGGAGTAGGCGTTGTCAATAGACAACGATAGGGGGATCGGGTTCGGACCTGCCGTGGTCCTCTGCGCTGTCTCCAGCGGGTCTTCAGTAACAAAAATTGGTTCCCACTCTACAAGAGTGGTCCCCTGAGCTTCAACGGCACTAAGGCCGTCCTTCGGTATAGCCTTGACTGCCGCCGAGGAAGGTCCTACAGCAGAAGTGCGACCTCCGGAATTGGCTCTGAAGGTCCCGCCGCCAGGTCATCAACAACTGGCCCCTCAGGCGGAGGGCCAGCAGCTTCATCTTGGCACCCTGGCTCAACAGCGGGCGCCTCCGGGATCACCACTTCCGGAGCAGGTGTTGATGGTTCAGTCGGAGTAGAATCTACTTTCGGC
Organism: Tuctoria greenei; assembly: GCA_036927565.1. Lineage (NCBI taxonomy): Eukaryota > Viridiplantae > Streptophyta > Magnoliopsida > Poales > Poaceae > Tuctoria > Tuctoria greenei. The sequence continues at coordinate 95,958,209 of JAYESD010000005.1, forward strand.
TCCAGCACAGGCGCCTCCTCCACCGCTGGCTCAGGTGCTGGAGCTTCGACCATCATAGGCTCAGGTGCCGACACCTCCGCAGCAACTGGCTCAGACGCCAAAACCTCTTCGACGACCGGCTCTACAGCCGGAACTTCTGAAGCAACCGGCTCAACTGCCGGAGCTTCCTCAACAACCGGCTCAAGTGCCGGAACTTAATCAACACCCGGCTCCACCGCCAGGACCTCATCAACCACCGGCTCGACTGCTGGGGCTTCAACAACATCCGGCTCTGGGGCCGAAATCGCAGCTACCTCCGGCTCTGTGGCCAGAGCGTCCAACATCTCAGCATCCAAGCCTGTAGCTTCAACCTCTGGGGCTGGTACCGCTGGTACATCTTCATTCCCGTGGTCTGGCGCTACCACGGGAGCTTCTGGGATGAGTCGAGGTCCAAGACCATGACAGCCAGCGCCGGAGCTGCCGCAGCCTCAGCCACCTCTTGGGGCGGCGCTCGAATTGTAGCCGGAGCTTCAGCCTGCACAGCCTCAGCTACTACTGTAGGGACCGGAGCTTCAACCCTTTTCTTAGGAACGCTGTGGATGAAGGATGAATAAACTCAAAATATAGTTATAACAATAAAACAACTAACTGAGGTAAAAAATCGAAAATTACCTCGAAAGGCTTCCGCACCAGTTAGCATGGAACCTCTTTTTTGGACGCTCTGGACTGGCCCCAGCCGCCACTGGCGTGGTAGTCCCGGAGGGTCCCCCGGAGCTTGCTGCTGCTATCGGTGTTACCTTGGTCGAGGCCCCCCTTGACCGGGAAGGACCTGCGGACCCAGAGCCCTCAGCTGGCCCTGGTACTGGAGCCACTTGGCCGGAGCTAGCACCCCGGGAAGATGCCGCCGTTGAAGACCTCCCCCTCTGGGGAGAAGGAGCCGCCGCGGAAGAAGCGGGCCTGACGGACCTTCCGTCGGCATGCTTCAGCTTCCTCTTACGGCTCAAGGGCTCGACCAACTCCTTGCCCATACCTACGACTTCGGTTCCTGGCTTTGGGGCGGGAGCGGAGCCACCTTCAGGAGCTCCGGAGATCGCCAACCCGGTGGTCGAACGCCTCTCAACGACACCAAGGTCGTCAAGCACCGGCATCATCCGCCGTAGCTCCCTACTGAACTCTGCCTCCATGTTCAGAGGGAGGAAAGCTGCCGGCAGAGCCAAGTCGTCACCCTCGACGTCGATGCCGTGCTGGAACTTCTTGAGGTGGAACTCCAAAGTTGCACCATCCATGTTGGGCTTCAAACTGGTCTCGATTCGGTCATCGTCCAACATAATGTTGAGGGCCCAAGCAAGCTTCTCCCTCTTCTTCAGTGGAGCCCACCTGTTGGTCAGGAAGTTGCAAAACACCGCCTGAGGAGTCACCCATCCTTCCACGCACTGGCGGATCCTGGTCAGAGCAGGGTTGAAGGCGTCTGACAACACCGGAGCTTCACTCCAAGCTGCAGTGTCGATGTTGGTGAGGCCTTCGAGCAGCTCCAACTTCTTGTGCTCCTCCACCGTGATGACGATCCAATCCTTCTTCCAGTCGTCCCACTTCCCAGAAGGGAACGACCATAAGTACTTGAACGGGCACTTCTTGTGCTTCACAAAATAGTAGAAGCCAAGGTACTCGTCACTCCTGCCGGTAGTGTGGATAGTGAAGAAGGTGCGGAAGAGCTCAACGCAGGGGGGAATGCCAACCCACATCTCGCAGAAGTGGACAAAGATCGACACCAAGAGAATGGAGTGGGGGCCAAGGTGGTACAACTACAGACCATAGAAGTCTAGCAGTATCAAGAAAAAAGAGGAGAAAGGTGGGATCAGTTCCACCATGGCGTACGCGGAGAAGTACGCCATGTCGCCGGCGTGTTCCTTCTCGAACGGAAGCTTGCCGACGCAGACCAAGTGGTTGAAGAAGTCAGGGGACCACCCCATGAGGGCCCGAACCTTCTTCAAATCACTGTCCGTTTTCAGTCGACTATGGCGGAGACCCAACTCCATCGCGGCACAGCGAGGCAAGAGATGGAAAACAAGCGAAAGTTTGGAGGTTTTGAGCGCAAGTTCGAATGAAAGGCGTAAAGAACCCCCAAACGGTGCGTGCTTTCCTTCTTAAGTAAGCCCCCGCGACGCTTGGATGGGAACCGCAGAGGAGCCGACGATACCAGTCAAAAACTTCACCCTTCCAATGACAAGGGGGCCCGGGGTCACCCCGACGATCAAGTCGAGGTCTTTACCGCAGGCGAACGGTTGTCATCATGAAAGGCGGGAAATCCGAAGGCGGCGGTCTGACAGGGCGCGCGGAATCAATACAATTTTCGTATCGGGAACCGGCGACCTTCAATTGCGTGAGATCCGCACGTTGAGATCTCACCTGCCGCATCAAGGATATGCCACGCGGCGGTGGTTTAACTGTGAACTATCGCCAACGGCATGTCCGAAGACCCTTGAAAACACGGATCAAAAACCAAAGAATGGACCCACCTCCGGCGGAATGACTCCATCCAAAAGGTCTCTGCCGGAGGTGGGCCCAGGGGGCCACTATCAGTACCCTACGTACCGGATACCCATTGAGATTGCAAAGATCACAAGGAAACTCCATCTACCAGATTTGAAGACCTCCGAAGACCCCACATGTCAGGTGTAACCGGACCTGCTTCCTCGACATGGTTAGTCCCAGGTCCGCCATGTGTATCATAAGACCGGAGCTATCGCCCACACATGGGAAAGCTTCAGACTAGATACCAGTATGGCATCCCCGGACATAACCCCAGATAGAGGGAAGCTCCAGTACCGACACATGTCCAACAACACCAGACCTACCCGTCCACCATGGTAAGCTCCGTAGCTGCCACGTGGCTGAACCGCCGGACCTTCAACTTCAACAATCAGGCTGGTGGACCCCCAACGGCTCCGAACCTTCAAGGAGCATTCAAAGACTTCAGGACCCGATTAAGTGTCATTAATGCCATATTAATGACACACGATCGGATGGCCCTTAATATTGGTAACGGCACTGTTAAGGCCCGTTACCGGGCTATTAAGGGTAATTAACCTCATTAATTGTGTATCAAGCATGTGTAACCGCCGGGGCCACATGTCGGGCCAGGCTAACGACCAGTCCTTGTACTATAAAAGGACTGGTTGACGATACACAAAGGAGCTCTCCAGACCTCTTCTGGACTCGTTGACCTAGACGAGCTTCTTCTTCTGGTGCTTCTTCTAGACTCACATGCTCAATACAACACTAACACACCCCGTGGATTAGGGTATTATGCTCAGGTGGTCCGAACCACGTAAATCTCTATGTTCACTTGTCATTCACCTTCTTGAATCTCTGCGCGCCCATTACCGAACTACAACTCCGCGATCTACCAACAGTAGTATCGGGAGATCTGCCGGATCCAAACACCGACACCCGCCCATACAGGGGCATGTGGTCGTACTGAAGGAAGCTAGGTGATATGTCAAAACAACTCAGTCCTTAAGGCTCACCAGGGAAGCCTCCATACTCAACACACGAGTCTACCCTCATGATAGAACTCGTCATAAGTCTACCACCACGGTAGCACTTACACTAGCACTAAACCGTCTGCCTCGGTCACAACTCATACTCTCACCACCCATACAACAACACAAGGAGCATTATCATCATGTATAATCTCATCATAACAATATACAAGAATAAAAGGTAATATGGCTTCCCTCTGTCCCTCAACTATCTCACGAGCAACAAATGCAAGGACCTAATCTACTGGCCACAAAGGATGAATCTCACATAGGAACAATATGGTCAAAAGGGGTAAGTGGAACTTGCCTTCGCTACCGTCGACTGCGTCGTTCTCCTGATCAGCTGGCCCCTCCGGGGACTGGGTCTGTTTCGTAGCGCGCACATAAGTAATCATACAAACAATAAATCCACACATCAATACATCATACCCATTTAGTCGTATTAAATAGATTATGATTTTATGTGAATTTTAGAAAAAGAACCAGGTTAATCGGAGGTCGTATGAATGAGATATGGATTTTATAAAGTGAGAACTAAGTTAATTTTGAAAATGAATTAACAAGGTTATGGGCTAATGGGCTGTAGCTTCTGGTTTTATGGTAGTGGCCAAGGCCTGGTTAGCTGAACCGTTACCCAGCAAGGAACGACAGCAGCTACGTCTTCCTCTGGCCACTTTCCCTGTTTCTCTTTCTGCTTCCATGGAGGGTCACTGGAACTCAAATTGGCAGGGGAAATCGGGGGAGAGAACGGACAGGGAGGAGGGCCAAATGACTGCAGCGCTATGACTCGTTTGGTTGAGACATCAATTTGGGGAGGGGCCCGGAGGAATGGAGCTACTTCGGAGGACGGCGGTCGGGAGGAACGCCCATGGCACCTGGAGTTCGCGAAGGGGAAGGGGAAGAGGGGAAGGACGGCAAATGCTCACCTGCGCAGTGACATGGTTCCTCGACGCTGCTGCAAGGAGGAGGTGCTCTCCAGGAGCTCGGCGGGCCGGCGGATTTATTGGCGGTCCAACGGTGGTAGGCGGCCGACTTTGCGGACACGAAGTAAATTTGTGTCGCCCGACGTGTCGCGACATCCGTGCAGCACGCGAACGAAAAGCCGGGTCAGGCGGCCCCTACTGCACTGTGCTTGCCCGACGGGTCACGTCGTCCGGCCGCGTAGTGTCCCGCGCCAGAGGACGCTCGCCGTCCGGCTTCCTCGTCGCGATGCGAATGAAGGAGGTAGATGGCAGGTCGTTTCAAGGGCATGCAGTGCACAGCATCTCGGGAGTCTTCTAGGTGAGCTAGACGGAACAAAAAGAGAAGGGAGGTGAGCTTCACCACTGCCATGGAATATTTGTTGCTGCTGTTTAGTAGAGTATAGGGTACAGGGTGCTGTTCTTGGCTAGGAGGAACGAATGTTGCGCGGGGTAAACGTCTGGTTTGTTCGGGCGTCCTCCAGAAACATGGAGATGGAGGCAGGGTGCCTGGCTCTGCCATGCTTGCACACGATGTGCTGCTGCTTCTGTTTGGCTGGAGGAAGAAGAAAGATACAAGGGTACTTTTGTGATTTAGAGAAAGGTGGAGGGGGGTGGGTGGAAATTGGCATGAGCAGGTGGGCAGGTCTGGTGCACGGGGAGATAACGTGTTGGCTGATAATGGGTGCCCAGTTGATCAGGGCGTGTGTTCAAGACTTTGTTTAATATTTACCTTTTTTTCTTTCACTTTCTTTATATTTATTAATACCTCTCTCTTGAGAGTGTAGTTATATTGTTGTACACGAATACCATTGGTGATTGATCATGTAAGCGTGCTTAATTATATTGCAAAAAAATTACGATGTTACAGACCTACCCCACTTAGGCTGAATCTCGTCTTCGAGATTCGGCTGGTCTTCGAAAAGATGGGGAAATTCAACACGAAGCGCATCTTCCCTTTCCCATGTAGCATCGGCCTCCGAATGTCTACTCCACAGTACTCGACAAAGCTTGACAGAATTTGTCCGTGTCCTTCGGGTGACGGTATCCAAAATCTTTACTGGCACCTCCTGATAGTGCAGATCATCTTGTAGGTCTAGGGTATCTCGTACCACTTGTTCTTTTGGAACCTATAGACATTTTCTTAGCTGGGACATGTGAAAGACGTTGTGCATGCCTGACATCTCTTTGCGTAGTTGGATCTCATAAGCGACTGACCCTACTCTTTTTAGGATCGGAAATGGACCAATATATCGCGGTGCCAACTTTTCACGTACTTGGAATCTGCGCATGCCACGAATTGGAGACACCTTCAAATACACGTGGTCCCTGACTTCAAAGCTGAGTTCACGCCTTCTTTTGTCTGCGTAGCTTTTCTGGCGTGACTGGGCTGCCTTCAAATTTTCTCGGATCTCTGCTACCTTATCTTCTGCTGCCATAATGAAGTCCGGTCGCTCTATAATGCGGTCTCCAGCCTCTGACCACATAAGCGGAGTCCAACACTTCCTTCCGTAGAGAGATTCAAAAGGTGACATCTTAATACTAGTGTGATAACTGTTGTTATAGGAAAACTCAGCATACGGTAAACTATCTTCCCAATCTTTGCCATAGGTGAGAACGGCATCTCTCAACATGTCCTCTAGAATTTGGTTGATCCTTTCTGTCTAACCATCAGTCTGAGGGTGATAAGCCGAGCTGAAATCCAACTTAGTTCCAAGTGCTTTCTGTAGACTCTCCAAAATCTCGATGTGAACTAGGTACCTCTATCTGAGACTATCCTTGAGGGCACTCCGTGTAGCTTCACAATACAGCCTATGTACAACTTGACCAATGTTTCTCCATCGTGGTAGTGCTTACAGGAATAAAGTGTACGACCTTGGTGAGACGGTCGACCACTACCCATACTGTATCATTGCCATTCTTGGTCCTTGGTAACCCAGTGATGAAATCCATACCTACTTCATCCCATTTCCAAACCGGAATCGGTAGAGGCTGTAGTAGGCCACTTGTCTTTTGATGTTCCGCCTTTACTCTATGACACACATCACAACATGCCACAAATTTAGCTATGTCGCCTTCCATACCAATCCACCAATACTTTTGCTTAAGATCCACATACATCTTAGTTGCTCCAGGATGAATAGAGTATGTAGAGTTATGAGCTTCATCCATAATGGTATTCCAATAATGACCTTGTGAAGGCACACACAAAGGTTTCTTGAACCATAATATTCCATCTCTATCGACTCTAAAGTCTGGAGCTTTTCCTTCACCGGTATGTATCTTGATCTCCATCAACTTCTCATCCTCAGGTTGAGCCTTCTTGATTTGGTCATCTAGAATAGGATGAACACTAAGATTGTAGTTATACGAGTGAGGTACCACACTTAGGTTCAACCTCATCATCTCATCACACAATTGTGGTACTTGAGTCACCAAGTGATGACAGTATGCTTTCCGACTGAGAGCATCAGCTACCACATTTGCTTTCCCCGGGTGGTAGTGGATTTCCAAATCATAATCCTTTATTAGCTCCAACCATCTCCGTTGCCTTAGGTTGAGGTCAGACTGGGTAAAGATATACTTAAGACTCTTGTGGTCTGTGTAGATCTCACACTTGTTACCGATCAAGTAGTGCCTCCAAATCTTAAGAGCATGCACTACTGCTGCCAATTCCAAATCATGAGTCGGGTAGTTTTGCTCATGTGGCCTTAACTAACGAGAGGCATAGGATACCACTCGTCCTTCTTGCATTAGCACTGTCGGTGTTTGGATCCGGCAGATCTCCCGATACTACTGTTGGTAGATCGTGGAGTTGTAGTTCGCTAATGGGCGCGCAAAGATTCAAGAAGGTGAATGACAAGTGGACACAGAGATTTACGTGGTTCGGGCTGCCTGAGCGTAATACCCTACTCCACGGGGTGTGTTAGTGTTGTATTGAGCATGTGAGTCTAGAAGAAGCTCCAGAAGAAGAAGCTCATCTAGGTCAAGGAGTCCAGAAGAGGTCTGGAGAGCTCCCTTGTGTATCATCGACCAGTCCTTTTATAGTACAAGGACTGGTCGTTACACCGTTAGCCTGGCCCGACATGTGGCCCCGGCGGTTACACATGCTTGATACACAATTAATGAGGTTAATTACCCTTAATAGCCCGGTAACGGGCCTTAACAGTGCCGTTACTGGTATTAAGGTCCATCCGATCGTGTGTCATTAATATGGCATTAATGACACTTAATTGGGTCTTGAAGTCTTTGATTGCTCCTTGAAGGTCCGGAGCCGTTGTGGGTCCACCAGCCTGATTGTTGAAGTTGAAGGTCCGGCGGTTCAGCCACGTGGCAGCTCTGGAGCTTACCGTAGTGGACAGGTAGATCCGCTGCTGTTGGACACGTGTCAGTACTGGAGCTTCCCTCTGTCTGGGGTTAGGTCTGGGGATGCCATAACGGTATCTAGTCCGGAGCTTTCCCATGTGTGGGCGATAGCTCCGGTCTTATGATACACGTGGCGGCCCTGGGACTAACCATGACGGGGAAGCAGGTCCGGTTACACCTGACATGTGGGGCCTTCGGAGGTCTTTAAATCTGGTAGATGGAGTTTTCTTGTGATCTTGCAATCTCAAGGGGTATCCGGTACATAGGGTACCAACAGTGGCCCCTGGTCCCACCTCCGGCAGAGGCCTTTTGGATAAAGTCATTCCGCCAGAAGTGGGTCCATTCTTCGGTTTTTGAGCCGTGTCTTCAAGGGTCTTCGGACGTGCCGTTGGCGATAGTTCGCAGTTAAACCACCGCCGTGTGGCATATCCTGGATGCGGCAGGTGAGATCTCAGCGTGCAGATCTCACGCAATTGAAGGTCGCCGGTTCCCGATACGAAAATCGTATCGGTTCCGTGCGCCCTGTCAGGCCGTCACCTTCGGGTTTCCCGCCTTTGATGATGAGAACTGTTCGCCTGAGGTAAAGACCTCGACTTGATCGTTGGGGTGGCCCCAGGCCCTCTTGTCATTGGCAGGATGAACTTTTTGACTGGTATTGTCTGCTCCTCTGCGGTTTCCATCCAAGCGTCGCGGGGGCTTACTTAAGAAGGAAAGCACGCACGCACCATTTGGGGGTTCTTTATGCCTTTCATTCGAACTTGCGCTCAAACCCTCCAAACTTTCGCTTGTTTTCCATCTCTTGCCCCGGTGTGCCGCGATGGAGTTGGGTCTCCGGCATAGCCGATTGAAGACCGAATGTGATTTGAAGAAGGTCCGGGCCCTCATGGGGTGGTCCCCTGACTTCTTCAACCACTTGGTCCGCGCCAGCAAGCTTCCGTTCGAGAAGGAACACGCCGGCGACATGGTGTACTTCTCCGCGTACGCCATGGTGGGACTGATCCCACCTTTCTCCTCTTTTTTCTTGATGCTGCTAGACTTCTATGGTCTGCAGATGTACCACCTTGGCCCCCACTCCATTCTCTTGGTGATGATCTTTGTCCACTTCTGCGAGATGTGGGTGGGCATTCCCCCCTGCGTTGAGCTCTTCTGCACCTTCTTCACTGTCCACACTACCGGCAGGAGTGACGAGTACCTTGGCTTCTACTATTTTGTGAAGCGCAAGAAGTGCCCGTTCAAGTACTTGCGGTCGTTCCCTTCTAGGAAGTGGGACGATTTGAAGAAGGATTGGATCATCATCAGGGTGGAGGAGCACGAGAAGCTGGAGCTGCCCAAAGGCCTCCCCAACATCGACACTACAGTTTGGAGTGACACTCTGGTGTTGTCGGACACCTTCAACCCTGCTCTGACAAGGATCCGCCAGTGCGTGGAAGGAGGGGTGACTCCTCAGGCGGTGTTTTGCAACTTCTTGACCAACAGGTGGGCTCTGCTGAAGAAGAGGGAGAAGCTTGCTTGGGCCCTCAACAGTATGCTGGACGACGACTGGATCGAGACCGGTTTGAAGTTCAACATGGAGGGTGCAACTTTCGAGTTCCACCTCAAGAAGTTCCAGCACGACATCAACGTCGAGGGTGATGACTTGGCTCAGCCGGCAGCTTTCCTCCCTCTGAACATGGAGGCAGAGTTCAACAGGGAGCTCTGGCGGACAATGCCGGTGCTTGACGACCTTGGTGTCGTTGAGAGACATTCGACCCTCGGGTTGTCGATCTCCGGAGCTCCTGAAGGCGGCTCCGCTCCCGCCCCAAAGCCAAGAACCAAAGTCATAGGCAAGGGCAAGGAGTTGGTCGATCCCTCGAGCCGTAAAAGGAAGCTGAAGCATGCCGACGGAAGGTCCGCCAGGCCTGCTTCTTCCACAGTGGCTCCTTCTCTTCGGAGGGGGAGGTCTTCAACAGCGGCATCTACTCCAGCAGCGGCATCTTCCCGGGGTGCTAGCTCCGGCAATGTGACTCTAGTACCAGAGCCAGCTAAGGGCTCTGGGTCCGGAGGTCCTTCCCAGTTGAGGGGGGCCTCGACCAAGGCAACACCGATAGCAGCAACAAGCTCCAGTGGACCCTTCGGGACTACCACGCCAGTGGCGGCTGGGGCCAGTCCGGAGCGTCCGGAAAATAGGTTCCGTGCTAAATGGTGCGGAAGCCTTCCGAGGTAATTTTTGATTTTTACCTCAGTCAGTTGTTTTATTGTTATAACTGTATTTTGAGTTTCTTCATCCTTCATCCACAGCGTGCCTAAGAAAAGGGCTGAAGCTCCAGTCCCTGCAGCAGCAGTTGAGGCTGTGCAGGCTGAAGCTTCGGCTACAATTCCAGCGCCGCCCCAAGAGGTGGCTGAGGCTGCGGCAGCTCCGGCGCTGGCTGTCATGGTCTTGGACCTTGACTCATCCCCAGAAGCTCCTGTGGTAGCGCCGGACCACGGGAATGAAGATGTACCAGCGGTACCAGCCCCAAAGGTTGAAACTCCGAGCTTGGATGCTAAGATGTTGGACACTCCGGCCACAGAGCCGGAGGTAGCTGCGATTACGGTCCTAAAGCCAGATGTTGTTGAAGCCTCAACAGTCAAGCCAGTGGTTGATGAGGTCCCGACGGTGGAGTCGGGTGTTGATGAAGCTCCGGCGCTCGAGCCGGTTGTCGAGGAAGCTCCGGCGATAGAGCCGGTTGCTGCAGAAGTATCGGATGTAGAGCCAGTCGTCGAAGAGGTTTTGGTGTCTGAGCCAGTTGCTGTGGAGGTGTCGGCGCCTGAGCCCATGATGGTCGATGTAGGATCGAAGAACACGTGAAAAGCTACCAGAGGGGGGGGGGGGGGGGTTGAATGGTAGATTTAAAAATCTTACGCAGCGGAAACAATTAAACCCCAAACCCTTTCGGCAGAAAAACGATCTGTTAAAGAAATCGTGTGTGAGACTAATCTAAACATGTTTCACCGTGACAAAAGTGATAGATATCAGAGATAATCAAGTCACGAAGACAACACAAAAATAATCACTCAAATCCGTCGAGAAAAACTCAAGTTATGATCGAAAGATCAAACAAGGTCAATCTGCCCTACCTGAGGAAAAACAGTTCTGGAACGCTGCAAAGAAACTCGTGTAGATCAGAAACCACAAATCCAATGACCGTGAAATTTTGACATATGATAGATAGTCAAGTTGTGAAGACAACCCAAAAAGAATCACATCAATTGGATCTGTAAAACTCGTGTTATGATAAAACCACCAACGAAAGGTAGTGCTGTCCAGAAACTCGACGATTAAAACTTGTCTGGAACAAGTCGGACGAACAAGGCACAAAAGTTCCTTCAAACCACGAATTTTATTCAATAAAACACAAGAGGAACAGCCCCAAAGTCGTGCGCCATGAGCTCTGGGCTCCCTTGCTTATATAACCTGCCCTTAGGCCAACCCAATATCAACTAGGACTCCAATCCTACTCAGATCACGAATCGTAACTTTCCATAACTGCTCAAGATTCTTCTATACGCAGATAGAAGCAATCTTAAGACTTCCATACACCTTAGGAACATATACCACATTCCTAAACAACTCAAATTCGTGACCCACACGAAATCCTATCATAACAAACTCAAATCTTTCCATATTTGAGTCAAACCAGACCCAGCCGCAGCCTGAGTCCATAACCTAGTCGGTTGGACCTTTCCGACCAATTCTTTACGTCCACATCTCTTCATCACGTCTCGGAACCATGTAGCCACGTCCATGCACTCCTTGCACACGTGCAAAGATCTTCCAATGATGTCCATGATACCTTCATATGCATTGTTCTTGATCCAAACATGCTGCGCAACCTCCTGATCAGCTCAACCACAATTCCTCCCGAACTTGGTTTTTGGAACCTCATCTCCTCCCCGAGACTAGTCCAATGGATCCCGTCACCAGCCATGACTTGAACTCAAGCAACACCTGCACATGAATAAACAAGCAATCCATACGAGCCCAAGTCCTCGACTTGACTCAAGTTAGTTCCGAACACAACACCTTACGTGAGAGCCTCACATAAGCATGTTGCAAAACCACAGTAACACGATATCATCCATATCATCCAAAACGCACCAAAAACTTAGTAAAATAATACTAAGCAAACTTTTCAACAATGTAAAGCAAGGACGAAACATTGCAAAGGAAAAGCAGAAGCACTACGGTCAAGTTCCGGACCTTGCCAGAGCAACCCGGACCTTGAGCCGGAGCTAACAAAATCTAGTAGAACCTAGCGCCGGAGCTTACCAAAAATAGTACAACCAAGCTCCTGCCGGAGCTTACAAAACTGGCAGGACCTAGCGCCAGAGCTAAACAGAACTAGTCGGAACTAGTAAACCCAAAAGCTGGAGCTAGAAAAATCAACTCGGAGCTTAGCAAATATATGCCTGAGCTATCAAAGACATGCCGGAGCTAACAAAACTTCACCGGAGCTGATCAAAGCTAGTCGGACCTAGCATCGAACGTAACCGGAGCTACCCAAAACAAGCCGGACCTACCGTCGGACCTCGCTGTAGCTCAGAGCTAGAGTCGGACCTTGATAAAAAGGTGTTTTAGTGATATTCAAAACTTCTATCATCAAAGCCAAGTGTATTCACTACAAGCCAATGTATTCAGCACACATAGGTCTTACAATCTCACCCTTGATGAATGCATTGGCAACACCATCTAAAATCCAAACATTGGCTTATTCACATAAAAGTTTTGAAGGCAATTTCTCCCCTTTTGTAAATCAAAAGTAAAATGAGAAGAAAATCTCTCCCCCTTTATTATCTCTTCTTATGCACATATTCTCTTTCTCTTCATGCTTATCTCTCCCCCTTTGACAATGTATTCAGCAATTCATGAGCATATAAACAAATTATCTCTCCCTCTTTAATTGTTATGAGCATATTATAACATATACATATAAACAAAGCTCATCCAAGTCATACTATCAAGTACCTTACATTATCACATCAATGAAATACATAAAGTAGTGTAAGCCATGCTAGAGATCAAATGTAATTTTCAATTTAAGCAAGTCATGATCTCACAAACTTAACTATTTCAAAACCTAAAAGCATGACACTAGTTGCTGCATTTTATTATTTTTTAAAGCATAAATTTAGATCATATGATATTTGCAAGAGATTATATGCGCATCTGCCTTATTCTAACCAACCAAGCCAAGCCTATGTCATTTGACAATCAGAAGCTTAAGGACATGGTTTTGGTCATACACAACTTCTTCCAAGTTCATATCTAAGTGCAATGATAAGCCATCTCAAAAGAAGAAGTGCGATGCATGCATATTCTCTTGATCTTTTCTCAATTTATATTTGTTCATAAAAACTCAACATGTGAGTTGATTACTTGATTAATTCTTTATGATTAAAAGCATTTGTGAGCATGCAACAAGTTCAAAACAGCAAGAAAGTTCGACCATGACCAGATTTAGTGTAAGTAATTATTCCAATTACTAGACATGGCAAAAACTACAAAATGTATAACACGAGTAATGTAGTAAGAACTTTCAGCATGTAAAAGGAATCACAGAGTCATATATGTATGAAATATTATGCTCATATTATTTTAATTTCAGATTCACACATAGACTTCCCAAGATTCAAAAAATCCCCCTCAATGTAAGCCATGAGGATGCATAACCCCTATTTCACTACGAATGTAACAAAAACGAGTGAAATCCAAAGGTTTTGTAAAAATGTCAGCCAATTGTTGTTCGATATCTACATGGTGAAGCACAATGTTTCCTTTTTCAACGTTATCTCGGAGAAAGTGATACCTAACGTCAATGTGCTTAGTTCTAGAATGTTGCACGGGGTTTTTAGCAATGCAAATGGCACTAGTGTTATCTCAAAACAGTGGAACACTATCTAGATCAACCCCATAGTCCTTAAGTGTTTGAACAATCCAAAGAATTTGTGAGCAAGCACTAGCAGCAGCTACATATTCAGATGCGGCTGTGGATTGTGCAACTGAATTGTTTTCTAGAGGACCAAGCAACAAGAGAATTACCAAGAAAATGACAAGCACCGGAAGTACTTTTCCTATCAATCCTACAACCCCCAAAATCAGCATCCGAAAAAGCTTTCAAAGTAACGGTTGAGGATGAAGGAAGAAAAATGCCAAATTCTTGGGTTCCATGTAAGTACCTAAGAATTCTTTTGACGGCTTGACAATGTGAAACACGTGGGGAAGCTTGAAACCATGCACAAAGACATATGCTGAATTGCATGTCCGGTCTTGATGCCGTGAGGTACAAAGGTGATCCGATCATGCTTCTATATTCTTTTTGATCCACGGATTCACCATCTTCATCAAGTTCAAGTGTTGTTGCTGTTCCCGTTGGTGTCCGAAGAGGCTTGCTTCTGTCCATGTTGAAGCGCCTTAGGACGTCTTTAGTATACTTCGTTTGATGCACAAAAGTACCCTCCTTGGTTTGCTTGATTTGCAGCCCCAAAAAGTAAGTGAGTTCACCCATCATACTCATTTCAAATTCGGAACTCATCATTGCTGAAAACTTGGACACAAGATCATGAGAAGCACCACCAAAGATAATATCATCCACATACACTTGAACGAATAATGAGTCATTGCCATGTTTAAGCACAAAAAGAGTTTTATCAACCTTGCCCATGGTAAACCCCTTTTCAAGTAAGAATGTTTTTAACCTATCATATTATGCTCTAGGGGCTTGTTTGAAACCGTATAAGGCTTTGGACAATTTGTAAACATGATTAGGAAAATCTGGATTTTCAAAACTCGGTGGTTGTTTGACATAAACCTCCTCATCTATGTAGCCATTAAGAAAAGCACTTTTAACATCCATTTGATATAGCTTAAAACCTTCAGATGCTGCAAAAGCTAACAACATTCTTATGGCTTCTAATCTAGCGACAGGAGCAAAAGTTTCATCAAAATCTAGACCTTCGATTTAAGTGAAACCTTGAGCAACCAACCTAGCCATATTCCTAACCACAACCCCATCCTCACTTTGTTTATTTTTATATACCCATTTAGTTCCAATTAGAGTGTGAGTGGAGGTACAAGTTTCCAAACATTATTTCTTTCAAAATTTTCTAACTCTTCTTGCATGGCAATAATCCAAGATTCATTAGTGAGAGCGTGTGATATATCTTTGGGTTCAAAAGAAGCAACAAAAGCAGAATGAGCATGAGAGTTTGGATCGCAAAACCTGGACCGTGTGACTCGTTCGTGCAAGATTCCAATCATCTGTTGTGGGGGATGATCTTTGTAAAGCCGTAGGGGAACATATGTCTCACAAGCTTCTTATTCATTAGGTTCATCGTAGATTGATGAGCTTGTGACTTGTGGACGATCAGGACCAGCATAGGTGATAGCCGGAGCTTGTTCAATGTCCGGAGCTAGACACGTGTCACCTTCGGAACTACCAGGCAGTATCACCGGCTCTTCTTCATCTTCGAAAATACCCTCCCCCTGAGGATACGGATCTGATCCTGCAACACCGGAGCTAGTACCTAGGCTAGCTTCATCAAAAGACACTTCACAAGTCTCCACAATTTTGTTAGTGTCAAGTAAAAGCACACGGTAGCCTCTAGTATGAGATGGATAACCAAGAAACATGCCATCAATGGATCTAGGTTCAAATTTATCAAGATTACCATGTTTCTTAACAAAGCATTTGCAACCAAAGACCCGAAAGTGTGTAACACTAGGCCTATGTCCAAACCGAAGCTCATATGGTGTTTTACCTAGCTTAGTACGCAAGAAAACACGATTTGAGACATAACAAGCAGTTGCTAACGCATCAGCCCAAAATTTCCTAAGAGTTTGATATTCATCAAGCATAGTCCTAGCCATCTCAACTAAGGTTCTGTTCTTTCTTTCTACAACACCGTTTTGTTGAGGTACATATGGTGAAGAGAATTGATGATCTATTCTATTTTCAGCACAAAAGTGATCAAAAGATTGATTTTTAAATTCAGTTCCATTATCATTTCTAATTGCTTTTAATGATCCTGGGTGATCAATTGATAATCTAAGAAATAAAGTTCTAAAGTGACTAAAATCTTCATTCTTAGACGCCATAAAGTAAACCCAAGAGTATCTAGAATAATCATCAACAATAACAAGAACATACCATTTACCTCCGAAGGATTGAACACGTGAAGGTCCTACGGTGTCAAGATGCAAAAGTTGACATGGTTCAGTTGTCATGATCATTGTGAGAGGGGTATGTGAACCTGCAAACATCTTAGCATGTCTACAAGAAGAGCACACAATTTCTTTGTCCCCTTTAAGCTTAGGCAGCCCACGTATGCGATCAAGAGCACTAACACGCGTTAGATGATCAAAGCCTACGTGACCAAGTCTACGATGCCAAAAATATAAGTCCTTTGAATCATTAGCAACTAGACACCTATGCTTAGAAGAAGACATATCAAAATCAGCTTTAAAAACTCTTCCAAACCGAGACATGTTAAAAATAAGCTCACTATTTGAACCTACAACTTTGCAGCAGTTTTTAATGAAAATAATTTCTAGATTTTCATCTAGCAATTGTGCAACAGAAAGCAAGTTGTATTTCAAATTTTTGACAAGTGCCACATCCTTCAAAGTGTAGTGATCATTTACTCTAACCGAACCCTTAGCAATTATAGGAGTTGAAGAATTATCGGCAAAAGTAACATTCTCTACACGTGACACAAAAGAGAGGGAGGAGAACCAATCTTTGTTACCGGTCATGTGGCGTGAGCAACTTGAATCCACAATCCAAATGTTCTCCTTCTTCAAACGTGTAACCTACATAGAAGCACAATACGTCGATGACTCAATACTGGGGTTAGTCAAAAGGCATTTAGGAATCCAGTACTGGGTCACGCGACGTGCAGCAGGAAAAACACGCGAAAGCTGAGACAAAATAGCAGGTTTATGAGTCAAAGTTTGAGATTTTTTGTTCTTGACTACTGACCTATAAGGTGTTACTTGTGTAGCACAAAAATCAGTAGCTTTGGAGGCAAAAACAGAAGGTCCGGAGGTAAACTTTGAATATTTTTGACTCAAAACAGCAGGTTGTACATTCGGTTCAATGTGTGCAGCAAATTTTGCATGAAAGTTATGAGATCTAGCAACCATTCTTTCCCTTTTCTGTTGTTTAGCTAGTCTATAACAAAAATCTATGACATGACCATCTCTACCACAGAAGGTACAATGAAATTTAACTTTGTGTTCATGTCTAGATGAGCAAGCAATATTTTTATTTGAAACCGAATGAGACAACACTCCTGCAGATTTGAAAACCACTCATTTTTGTTTAGGAACTGTTTGAATCAAACCACTTCCTAATGACTTTACAATTTTAGGTGGATGTGCCTTAGCATGAGCATGAGAATCAAAACCTAAACCAGTTTATCATTGCAAGACTTGGAAGAATTCAGCAGTAAGTTTAGGTTCTTATTCCCATTACAAAACCGATCTAATGTCCTATGCATGTCATCAAGTTTATTGGACACACATGAAGTTTTTCCTTTTAGTTTGCAATTTGAACAAAATTTAACTTCATGAGAACGTAAAGCATTGTTCAATATAGAAATTTCATTCATAGCATCCTGTAGTTTCTTATCAAGATCATCACAAGTAGAACAATGCAAATCAATTGTAGAACAGCTAGCATCTTTCAAGTTTTTATCATTAAGTGCAGCAAGCTCTTTGTTCTTTTCAATTTCTAACTCAAGTTTATCAAGTGTGGAGGTGTGCGCACTTCTTAATGGGGACAATTGTTCATATATTAAATCACATGAGGGACATGCATCATCACTAGGAATCAAGGTTTTTAAACGATTGATTTCAGATTCTAGTGATTCAATTTTAGCAACACTATCCCTAAGCTTTTTGTCCTTTTTCTTAACAATAACAGTGGCACGAGAAATAGCATCACACATTTCTTCACAAGTAGGACATACCTCTTCATTGTCGCTGTTGTGTTCTGCCTCCTCCATACTTGATCTTGACTTGCCCGCCATAAAGCACAAGTTTGCCAAATCATCTTCATCTTCATCACTTCCAATGTCCACGTCACTTGAACTGAACTCTTGAAGCGCGGTGATGAAACTGTTGATCATCTTGCGTCCTATGTTACCTTTCTTCTTCTTGTTGGAATTTCCAGAGGAGGTCCGGACCTTGCTTTGTTTTTCTTCCCGGGTGGTCGGACCTGAAAGTTTAGGGCATTCTGTATGAAAGTGTCCTTTTTTACCACATTCAAAACAGCGTTGAGGTCCGGAGCTTCCTCTCCTTCTAGTTCTCACATTTTGCAATGCTTTTGAGAATCTAGTAGAGATGAGTGCCAACTCCTCTTCTGGAAATTCTTCGATCTGCTCCAGGGTTAGTGAGGACAACAAAGCAAGTGTACTGCAGGATGATGATTGGCCGGAGCTAGACATATCACGTTGTGAAACAAATGCAATAGACTTATTGGGGTTCTTACGTGAGATTATGTCAATTTCATGAGTTTTTAGTTTAGAATAAAGTACATCTAATGTAAGAGAACTCATGACAGTTGATTCACGAATAGATGTTACTTTCATCTCCCAAATTGACATGTCTAATGCACTAAGAAGTTGCCTAGCATTCTCAGCATCAGAAAAATTAACATTGACACTACGTAAGTTGCTGAGAATTTTATTAAAACGAGCAAAGAGGTCATCGATAGACTCACCTGGTTGCATTTCAAAACGCATATATTCCTTTTTGAACATATCTTGTTTTACCTCCTTGATTGTGTTGGAGCCTTCATGATAATCACAGAGAGCTCTCCAAACATCGTATGTTGATCGGAGGTGCGCGACACGATCAAAGTCGCTTTGAGTGAGTCCTTGGATGATCAAGTTTTGGGCTTTGTTGTTGTTGTCGACGTCCCGTAGGTTTGTGGCCATGACTTGATCATTAGGTGGCACTTCATAAGGCTTATACACCTTCTCCCATATTGCAAAGCCTTGTGCCTGGATAAAAGCCTCCATGCGTGCCTTCCAAACCTGAAAATCAATACCAGCAAAAACACAAGGTTTGGCGGAGTACTTCTCCAAGATGATTAGTCAAAAACATGTGCAAATCACAAAGATTAGAGCACCGTGGCTCTGATACCAATTGTAGGATCGAAGAACACGTGAAAAGCTAACAGAGGGGGGGTGAATGGTAGATTTAAAAATCTTACGCAGCGGAAACAATTAAACCCCAAACCCTTTCGGCAGAAAAACGATCTGTTAAAGAAATCGTCTGTGAGACTAATCTAAACATGTTTCACCATGACAAAAGTGATAGATATCAGAGATAATCAAGTCACGAAGACAACACAAAAAGAATCACTCAAATCCGTCGAGAAAAACTCAAGTTATGATCGAAAGATCAAACAAGGTCAATCTGCCCTACCCGAGGAAAAACAGTTCTGGAACGCTGCAAAGAAACTCGTGTAGATCAGAAACCACAAATACAATGACCGTGAAATTTTGACATATGATAGATATTCAAGTTGTGAAGACAACCCAAAAAGAATATCAATTGGATCTGTAAAACTTGAGTTATGATAAAACCACCAACGAAAGGTAGTGCTGTCCAGAAACTCGACGAGTAAAACTTGTCTGGAACAAGTCGGACGAACAAGGCACAAAAGTTCCTTCAAACCACGAATTTTATGCAATAAAACACAAGAGGAACAGCCCCAAAGTCGTGCACCACGAGCTCTGGGATCCCTTACTTATATAAGCAGCCCTTAGGCCAACCCAATATCAACTACTCAGATCACGAATCGTAACTTTCCATAACTGCTCAAGATTCTTCTATACGCAGATAGAAGCAATCTTAAGACTTACAAACACCTTAGGAACATATCCCACATTCCTAAACAACTCAAATTCGTGACCCACACGAAATACTATCATAACCAACTCAAATCTTTCCATATTTGAGTCAAACCCGACTCAGCTGCAGCCTGAGTCCATAACCTAGTCAGTTGGAACTTTCCGACCAATTCTTTACGTCCACATCTCTTCATCACGTCTCGGAACCATGTAGCCACGTCCATGCACTCCTTGCACACGTGCAAACATCTTCCAATGTCGTCCATGATACCTTCATATGCATTGTTCTTGATCCAAACATGCTGCGCAACCTCCTGATCAGCTCAACCACAATTCCTCCCGAACTTGGTTGTTGGAACCTCATCTCCTCCCTGAGACTAGTCCAATGGATCCCGTCACCAGCCATGGCTTGAACTCAAGCAACACCTGCACATGAATAAACAACCAATCCATACGAGCCCAAGTCCTTGACTTGACTCAAGTTAGTTCCGAATACAACACCTTACGTGAGAGCCTCACATAAGCATGTTGCAAAACCACAGTAACACGATATCATCCATATCATCCAAAACGCACCAAAAACTTAGTAAAAGAATACTAAGCAAACTTTTCAATAATGTAAAGCAAGCATGAAACATTGCAAATGAAAAGCAGAAGCACTACGGTCAAGTTCCGGACCTTGCCAGATTAACCCGGACCTTGAGCCGGAGCTAACAAAAGCTAGTAGAACCTAGCGCTGGAGCTTACCAAAAATAGTACAACCAAGTTCCCGCCGGAGCTTACATAACTAGTAGGACCAAGCGCTGGAGCTAACCAGAACTAGTCAGAACTAGTAAACCCAAAAGCCGGAGGTAGAAAAATCAACTCGGAGCTTAGCAAATATATGCCGGAGCTATCAAAGACATGCCGAAGCTAACAAAACTTCACCGGAGCTGATCAAAGGTAGTCGGACCTAGCATCGAACGTAACCGGAGCTACCCAAAACAAGCCGGACCTACCGTTGGACCTTGCTGTAGCTCAAAGCTAGAGTCGGACCTTGATAAAAAGGTTTTTTAGTGATATTCAAAACTTTTATCATCAAAGCCAAGTGTATTCACTACAAGCCAATGTATTCAGCACACATAGGTCTTACAGTCGGAGCACCAGCACCTGAGCTAGCGACAGAGGAGGCGCCTGCGCTGAAGCCGGAAGTAGCTTCTACTCCGACTCAACCTTCAACATCTGCTCCAGAAGTGGTGATCCCGGAGGTGCCTGTTGCTGAGACAGGGCGCCAAGATGAAGCTGCTGTCCCCAAGCCTGAGGGGCCAGTTGTTGATGACCTGGCGGTGGGACCTTCGGAGCCAATTCCGGAGGTCAGAACTTCTGCTGCAGGACCTTCCTCAGCGGCGGCCGAGGCTATCCCGGAAGACGGCCTTAGTGCCGTGGAAGCTCAGGGGACCGCTCTTGTAGAGTGGGACCCAATTTTTGTTACTGAAGACCCGCTGGAGACAGCGGAGAGGACCCCGGCAGGTCCGGATACGATCCCCCTATCGTTGTCTATTGACAAAGCCTGCTCCAGTCTTTGCCAGGTCCAGCTGGCTTTCTACCACGACAGCAAGGCTCTCGAGGAGGAGCGCCAAACTCTTAGGAGGTGGTACAACCGGCTCCATTTCGAGACCAAGCTGGAGCAGTCCAAGCTGGCTGACGACAAGGAGTGGGTTCAGATGGAGAAGGTCCGCCTGGAGTATTGGGGTAAGCTATTGGATGAGAAGAAAAGCATGACGCGATCCCTCGACATCCAGTCCCGGGCCACCTACAAGCAGGCCAAAGCTGCTAATAGCGCAGCAGATGATCGCCAGGAGAGGCTCGCCGCCATTCACACTAGTCTCGTCAAGCGTCGGGAGGCTCTTAAGGCGTGGGAGAGAAAGCTCGAAGATGAAGTTCAAAAACTCCTGGAGCTGCGGGACGACCTCGTGAAGAGGGAGGAGGAGCTTGTCCAAAAGACAGCTCTGGCTGACAAGACCCTCGAAGAGCGCACCAAGAAATTGGAGGAGCATTGTGAGGAAGAGGAGAAGAAGTCCTGGGAGCGAGGGCAAGATCAATACAAGTAGGAGAATGCCGTCATCGCCAGGGAGAAGAAAGTGCGGGGCCGAGAGAAGGATCTGGTCAACCGACGTAACGAGATCCACCTACGGGAGGAAGAGCTCAGTAGACTCGAAAGGCAGGTTGCTGAAAAGATTCAGTAGAATGCCAAAGAGGTGGAGCGTCTTGCTCGGGAAAACTCGGAGCTTGTGGCGGCCAAAAGATCCTTGGAGGAGATTCGAAGCACAAGGGCTGCAGAGTCCCAACAAGTTTGGGACTTCCTGGGCAAAGCCAACGACACACTGACGCCAATGGGCTTTAGTCCTGTACGTCCGGATGATCCAGAGCCAGAGCTGGACCAGGCATTGGAGGCGCTGAGTTCAGCAGGCAACAAGCTCACCAAGATGGGCGATGTCATCGCGAACCAGCTGTAAACTGAGGGACAGTCCCTGGCAAAGAACGTCGCAGAGTTCATGCTGACGTGCTACACCAGCCGGGACCCTCAATTCCCCCTGGACCCGGTGCTTGAAGGCCCCATCGAAGGAGAGGGAGAAGCCGCCTGAGCTAGCGTATAGGAGGTTGCCCAGAAGGTCGCCCAGTTCTTCCACAGGGTCTAGGACCATCTCTTTTTAGCTCCCGCTTGTATTCTCTCTTCTTCTTCTCCAATTTTGTAATCTCTTGTCACCAGATGAATGAAATCCAAATTTTTTGTGAATTTCATTTTTTGTCTTCAATACCTTTGTCTTACTTGGCCCCCTGGTTGATGTACACAATTTTATTGAGATCATGTACCAAGAGGATGTAACAATTGTTGAAGACTTGCGTGCTTCAAACTTGTAGAATGTAGGTCCGAAGTCTTCGATAGTGTAGGCCCCCTGAGGTTGTCGGATCTTAGTGGCCCCGACATTGACCATCGTCGGAGCTTAGTAGCTCCAGCAGTAGTCTCCATCAACACGTAAAGCATCGACGGTTAGCCCTCTGGGGTGTTAGAGCTTGGTAGCTCCGGCAGTGACCTCTGTCAACACGTGGTGTATCGACAGCATACTCTTCTATAGAGTCTTTCCACCATATTTTCTTCATGTTGACGGCTTGCCCCCTAGCTTTACCGGAGCTGAGTAGCTCCAGCGACGCTCAATGTCAATGTTTGAACATCGACCACAAGCAGCCTAGAGGATGTCGAAGCTTTGGCAGCTCCAGTTTCATTCACCATCATCATGAAATATTTATTTTTCCTGCACACTGAAGTCAAGAAAAACTGTAAAATCCACTTCCTATCTATAACTTCATTGTGGTTTACTATTCCCGAGAAAGTTTTAGGTCGAACACAATTCTAAATACAATCAAGAGTGCCGTCTTGTTTCCTTCAGGCCCGATCGTTTCTGGACTCGCCTTACTTCGACCTGCCGGGGTGTAGGTAGAGTGGCGTACTTAGGGTGCATGACCAGGCTAAGTCGATAGCACACTCCGGCCCTACATTGGCTTGGCGGCATTCAGACGAGTAGACCATCCACAATATTTAGACCCAGAAGAATAGACAATGCAACTCGAATTGTACATGAATTGGTCGAGCTAAAATTTCTTAAGAACTGCACAACTTTGTTATAGAAAAGAAAGAGAAAAATAAAAAATATTGAGCCTGTACAAAGTAAATGCACGTGGAGTCTATTTTCACATAATGATGTCTTTCATTATAGGTACGGGGTACAGGGGAAACAAGTACACTCTTAGGGTACGGAACCAGGCTAAGTGTGTTTCATTTCTCGTTTGACCCAAGGTATCTAGCTACACTTTTAGTTCTGAGACTGTGACAAGTGTTGCATGGACGTTGCGGACCTAACGGGGTAGGTCCGGCTGCCCTCCCGGAGGAGCTACCCGACTCTGTACAATTACTCTATAACATACATCACATGTAACTACAGACTCACCTCCGTGATATTAAGCGTAGAACTTACGGAGGTGCTCAATGTTCCAAGGATTTGGGAGAGGTGTCCCATCCTCGGTTGCCAAGCGAACACATTCGGGACGGGATACTTTGATCACTCGGAAGGGTCCCTCCCAGCTGGGGGAGAGTTTGTTTAACCCTTCTCTGGATTGTATTCTCCGTAGCACCAGATCGCTTTCCATGAGCTGTTGGTTGTGAACATGCCATTGGTGATAGCGCCGAAGAGCTTGGCGGTATCGGGCATTCCGAACAGCTGCTCGGCGTGTACCCTCTTCAAGGAGTTCGAGGTCTTCACGTCGGAGCTGGTCCTACGTGGCTTCGTCGGAGGTCCGGACCCGGAGTGACCCCAAGGTGATTTCCAGAGGAAGGACTGCTTCAGCTTCGAATACTAGGAAGAAGAGTGTCTCTACAGTTGACCGGTTTGGATTGTCCTGTTGGCCCATAGAGTGGGCGGAAGCTCTTCGATACAGTTGGCTCCATGTTTTTTCAGGCGCTCATATGTCCGCGTCTTGAGTCCTTTTAGGATTTTTGCATTTGCTCTCTCGGCTTGGCCATTGCTTGCCGGGTGAGCTACGGAGGCGTAGCTGACTTGGATGCCGAGGTCTTCGTAGTATCCTTGGAAAGCAGAGCTTGTGAATTGGGTCCCATTATCTGTTATGATTTTGTTCGGGACTCCAAATCTGCATACGATGGACTGCAAGAAGTTGATAGCTCATTGTTTGTTAATTGTCACAACTGTAGTTGCTTCTGGCCATTTGGTGAATTTGTCAATGGCAACATACAGGAACTTGTAACCTCCGACAGCTCTTTGGAAAGGTCCCAAGATATCCGTCCCCCACACAGCGAAAGGCCATGTAGGAGGTATCATTTGTAGAGGCTGAGCCGGTGTGTGAATTTGCGTTGCATGGAACTGGCATGCTTCGCATTTCTTCACCAGCTTAGTTGCATCCTAGAGCACTATAGGCCAGTAGAAGCCATGCCGGAAGGCTTTACCGACCAGCGTGCGGGAAGACGCGTGGTTCCCACACTCGCCTCCATGGATTTCTACGAGGAGCTCGTAGCCTTCTTCCCTTGTGACGCACCGCATTAGGATGCTGTTGGCACTGCACTCGTAAAGATCCCCTTCTACCAGCATGTATCTTTTATCCAATCTGACTATCTGGTCAGCGGATACATCATCGTCAGGAAGGACATTGTCTTTCAAGTAGCTCCGGATCTCTGAGATCCATGCATTGGAGCTAGCTTGAGCATCTGAGTCTTGCGTGTTGGGTTGCTCAGAGCTTCCGGCAGCACCTACGACCCTTGATGGCTGCCATGGTAACAGGGCCATCGGGACCGCCAGCTTTGGGCTGCTGGTCCCGCCCCCTTCGCTCAGTTCGGCAGGCTGAACAGTGGGTTTTTACAACCTCTGGACGAAGGTTCCGTCAGGAGCCGGAGCTCCGGTTGACGCTTTCGTCGAGAGTTCATCAGCTTCAGCGTTATGGACACGCTGGACATGGTGGAGGTCCAAGACTCCAAAGTCCTTCTGAAGCCTCTGGACTTCAAGGAGATAAGCAGCTAGTTGAGGATTGTTACAGGAGCATTCACCCTTCACCTGTTTAATGATGAGCTGCGAATCTCCCTTGACCAATAGCTGCTTGACACCATATGATAGTGCCACCTTTAGTCCGTAAATGAGTGCTTCATACTCCGCCATGTTGTTGGTCGCCTTGAAGTCAAGGTGGACCATGTATTTTACCTTCTCCCCGATTGGAGCGAGGAGAAACACTCCAGCTCCGGCCCCTGCTTTTGCATGGAGCCGTCAAAGTAGAGGGTCCAGTGAGGCTCGGTGAAGACCGGAGACTTGAGTTTCAGCTTCTGCTCACTAGGGCCCCCAAGGTTTGATGGAGAAGGGGTCCATTCCGCCACAAAGTCTGCCAATGCTTGAATCTTGATCGCTTGTCTTGGGACGAATTCAAGATCGAATTCAGCCAATTCTGCTGCCCACTTTGTAATGTTCCCAGTAGAGTTGGGATTATGCAAAATCGCACGCTGTGGATAAGAAGTCACCACTGAGATCTTGTGACCTTGGAAGTAATGGCGAAGCTTCCTGGAGGCGATGAGAACTGCGTAGAGCAGCATGTGCACCTGTAACATCCCAAAAATTTCAAACTTGACTGATTCAAATATAAAAGGGAATTTAAAATTTTAGATTTCAAAATCTCTTCTTTGATCCATCCGAATCTCGAGGGCGAGATTCATGTTAAGGGGGTGGAATTGTAACATCCCGATTTTTAAACTTCGGCAAATTAAAATTTGAATAGGAAGTTAGAATTTGATAAAAGGAATAAATTGTTTTTGTAAGGAAAAAATATAAAATATATGCACCTCATATTGCATTTTGCATTCATCCTCAAGTATTAAAAATTAATTACCAAAATAAATACGCCAAAAGTAGTTTATTTGCCATAACAAATATGAGATAAAAGAAATAAATAAAACTAAAGGAATATATATGAATATAATTGTTTAATTACCTGATGACTTCATGCAAAATCATTAGGTACGATGAAAAGGAATAAACCTAAGTCAATCACTAGTCTGATCACAAATTGCACTAAAAAACCTGACTGCACCACCAAAGAAATAAAAATAAGTACAAGATCAATATGATATTTTAGATTTGACAAAATCTATATTTTCAGTATTATTTAATCTGTTTTTCAGAATTGATAAATAAGATTAAAGCCTAGTTAATTCATAAAGTAGCAAAATAAGTCCAGAAAAATTCCTAAAAATTTAGAATAAATTCTAGTAAGTTACTAATATTATTTTCAGCATATTTAATATTCTGAAATAATTATTTTGTCTCTGAATTAATTGTAATTAATTCCAAACTTGCTCAAATAAATAGGAAATCATTATAGAAAATTATTAAAAAGCCATAGAAAGTTATGTAACATTAATACAAACATATTTTCTGCATGCATCCATATTTTGCATATTGATTAGTGGTTGCAATGCATTTATTATGTATGTTTGCTTGTGTATGTGGTTGATTGCGAGTAGACAGTTTGCTCAAGTGGTTATAATTGAGAAGCGAGTATGCGTGGATCTTCGAGTGCAAGACTTTGAGTTGATTGACCGTCGGAATTGCGGAATATTAAGGCAAGTGTCATTAACCATATTGATCCTGTTTTTAAATGTTTTGTTTGCAAAACTACATGCTTGTGTCAATTTGATGGGAAATCCTATGATAGGAAGTTTACTAGCTTTGTTAAACCACCCTTGTCACCTGGAATACATGGTAGTGAGTCGGGAATGGTTTTTTATGTTTTTGCTTTGCTTAATTAATTGGGATGGGAAAACAACACTACACATTTACTTATGCATTAATGATATTCTGGTTAATGTGAACTGGTTAATACGATATGGTAATGGGTGATCTAAGCAAACCCGGTATGTGGATGTGTTGGATGATATGGTGGTTTGCTTGCCTTAGATCTAAGGACCAGTTCATGCGAAAATATGCCAGGACAACAGTGCCACCACAAGGCCAAGTATAGGTGCGGCGTAGCTGAATAATTAGGAGCGCTGCTAGTATTGTGTGGACCATTGGATGGCGCGGGGAATGGGAGTCGAGGAGGGCTACCCTGGGATCCGCATTGCACACGAGGGGGCCCGTGGGTGGGAGAATGGAGATTCAATCATGCCGGTGAAACCTTAGTGGGCCCGTACATACTAGTAGTCCCTTTTTAAAGGCTATTTTGTGATCTCTAGGCCACACACCTATGGAAGTGTGAGATGGCATAATAGAGGTTCTTAGTCACCGAAGGGTGATGAAATTACGAACATGTGGGTAAAGTGGTACAACCTCTGCAGAGTGTTAAAAAAAAACTATCATGATAGCCATGCTCCCGGTCACGAGCACCTGGACAACTTCCATGATTAGAATTGGACTTGGGTTTTGGGATGGTTTGATATGGGATGGGTTATATCATATGAGTTTGGTTGGTCATGAGAAAAATACGAAATTGGCATATGGTGATGATATTGATTATTGGCTGGTTATAAATATGCTATGATGGTAATTGAGAGTGATGAATATGGATTATGATAATTACTTGGGATATGATGGGATTAATTCACATAGACATTGTAGGATGCTTTTTACATGTTTTAAATGTACTTTTCTGCAAATAGCCATTATTATTACCATTCCTTGTTTTAGCTACATGTCATACTTTCCTACACTCGCTGAGTACGACACGTATTCAACCTTGCAATCCCCCCCCAACAGCTGCTAGAGATATTTTGGAGATCAACATGGAGCACTCAGTTGCGTACCGCCGTCGACTGTCTGTGGAGTTGGAGTCGCCTACTCTAGTTTATTTTCTGCTGCAAAAGAATCAAGGTATATTTACTATTCGTGACATGGTTAAATTCTAATTTCTGTTTGTGATGCATTTTTGTATGTGTGATGAATATCCGGGGCACACATACACTGCACTTGGTTCGTTTTTAAGAACCGGGTGTCACAGCACCTCTAGGTATCGAGTCTTGGCATCATGTAGTACTTCGCTGATGAAGTACACTGGGTGTTGGACTGCCCGGACCCTCCCAGAGGGGCCTGGAGCTTCCTCCACATCGACCCGGACCCTCCCGGAGGGGTCCAGACCTGCTTCAGGGACCTCCGGGTCCTTGCTGGAGGAACCCAGAGCTTCTACTGGAGCGACCCGGACCCTCCCGGAGGGGTCCAGATCTTCTGGAATAACTCCTTGTAGATCCAAGTCTGGGGGCTGGGACCCAGACTCACCTTCACGAACCTCCGGACCCTCTCGGAGGGGTCTGGATTCTTGAGCTTGGGATGGTTCTGGTCTCTCTGCAACCAGGACCATGCTGACAACCTCATTGGTTGCCGAAATGTAAAGCAGTAAGGGCTCACCAGGGTTCAAAGCTACCAAGGTTGGTAGAGTGGTGAGGAGCTGCTTTAGTTCTTTAAATGCCTTTTCTGCTTCTTCAAACCATTGGAATGGTCCGAACTTTCTCAACAGCTTGAAGAAGGGTAGCGCCCGTTCCGCCAGTCTTGAGATGAACAGGCTGAGGGCGGCTAGACATCCAGTCAGCTTCTGGACGTCCTTTATGCGGGCTGGTGGCCGCATATCCTTAATGGCTTTAATCTTCGCCGGATTTGCCTCTATGCCCCGGTGGTTTACCAGGAAACAAAGGAGCTTTCTGGAGCTAACCCCGGAGATACACTTGTTTGGGTTTAGCTTCGTGCGAGTGACTCGCATATTGTCGAAGACAGCTTGCAAAGTGTCAAGGAGTGACTTCTCCTCCTTAATCTTGACGTGATGTCATCAACATACACTTCCACTACGTCCCCGATGAGCTCTCCAAAGGTTTTGTACATAGCTCGTACAAATGTTGAAGTTGCATTCTTGAGACCAAATGGCATGGCAGTATAGTAGTACAATCCATCTACTGTGATACAAGAAGTATGTTCTTCATCTTCCCTAGACATTTTGATTTGATGGTACCCAGAATATGCGTCTAGGAAACACAGTAATTCACACCCGGAGGTGGAATCCACTATATGATCTATTCTAGGTAGTGGGAATGGATCTTTTGGGCATGCCTTATTTAGCGTTGTGTAGTCGATACACATCCGAAGCTTCCTGTCGGCCTTGGGTACAACGACTGGGTTTGCCAGCCATTTTGGGTGGAAGACTTCTCGGATGAATCCAGCTTCGAGCAACTTCTTCACTTCTTGTTGTATGAAGTTCTGTCGCTCTACTGATTGCTTCCGAGGCTTCTGGTGTACAGGCCGAGCATCAGGATAGATCTTCAGATTATGCTCGATCACTTCCGTAGGGATCCCAGGCATTTGTGACGGTTGCCAGGCAAACACGTCGATATTAGCCCAGGAAAGTGATGAGTGCGAGTTCCTATTTGTCATTCAGACCTCCTGATATACGGGTGGTCAGAGCGGCATCAGAACCGATTTGGACAACATTGACAGGGATGTCGGTTTCGCTGCTTGGTTGCACACGAGGTGCAGAGGTTGAGCCTCGTTGACGAATGCTCGGGGGTTTCGGAGGTTGTTCCTGCCTAGACTCTTTCTCCTGCGCTATAGCAAGCGCATGAAGTTCTTCCAGAGCAATCACTCCGGCAGTGTGGTCTCCGGGGATTCGGAGAACACCAGCTGGTGTTGGCATCTTCAACACCAGGTAGCCATAATGAGCAGCAGTCATGAACTTGTACAAGGCGGGCCTGCCCAGAATGGCGTTGAAAGGTAAGTTGATCTGAGCAACGTCAAAGATCAACTTCTCAGTGCAATAATTCTCTCGAGTCCCGAAGGTCACGGGGAGAGTAATGGCACCGAGTGGGGTTATGGCTCCCGGACCTATTCGAGAGAAAGGTCGGGAGGGGCGAATGTTCGAAGGTCGGAGCTGAAGCTTGACGAAAGCTTTGAAGCTTATGAGGTTCAGCCCCGAACCACCGTCCACCGTTACACGGTGGAGTTGAATGTTATTGATGGTCGGAGATACCATCAAAGGTAGTTGACCAGTTCTGATCATGTTCCAAGGGAAGTCCAAAGCATCAAAAGTGATGGTGGTGTCCATCCACTTTCGATGAGGCTCTGCCCTGGCTGTAGGAGCTACTGAGGCCATGTCCCGCCACATGGTCTTGAGGACACGGCGGGAGGTGATGTCCCACGAACCACCAAAGATGGTGTTCATGGTCTTCCGATGCTCATTGTCAGAGACGTCGGAGTCGTCGTCAACGGAGGTGTAAACATCCTTCAGGACCTTTTTAGGGTCCTGAAAGCCTAACTCCTCTTCAGCAGGAGCTTCATCGACTTTCTGTTTTCCTTCCCTCTGACGGAAAGGAACTTCTTCCCGGCGCTTGTTGTAACGCTCGACAAGGTTTTGGACCTCCCGAAAGTCTTCCAAGTTGTGGCTATTCGACTTGTGAATAGGACACCACACTTTGGAGTTGCCACTGTCTTCAGAGGACGGCTGAGGTCATTTCTCGGGGCGTGGCCCCCGGCCACCTGGAGCCGCAGCAGCTGCAGTAGTAGATGTGCCGGCCGATGGCTTCTTCTTGCCGTTGGACTTTTTCTTCTTTTTGACACTCTCGAAGGTAGTGGCTTTTCCTTTGAAGGATTTTTTACCATCCTCCGAAGGTGGTTTGGAGTGCATTTCACTGCCATCCGCAGCTTTGGCACACTTGTCTGCCAAGCTGAAGAGCTCCATCACGCTGGTGATCTCCTTGATCGCCAGCTTCTCTAGCATCTTCTTATCTCGTACGCCCGGTCTAAATGCCACGATAACAAAGGTGCTGGAGATATAAGGAATAGTGTTTGCCTAGGAGAACCTCTGTATGAATGAGCGCAGGGATTCTCCCCCCTTTTGCACGACAGCAAAAAGGTCCAGTTCAGTGCCTGGTCGGGTGTATGAACTCCCGAAATTGGCGGTGAACTGTTGGCACAATTCCTGCCAACTATTGATGGAGTTGTGAGGAAGGCTCATGAACCAGAACCTGGTGGTCCCAGTCAAGGCCACTTGGAAGTAGTTGGCCATTATGACCTCGTTACCTCCGGTCGCAAGGATTTCGGTGGAGTAAATCTGGAGAAACTCAGTGGGATTAACAGTCCCGTCAAATTTCTCCGGCAGGTGAGGCTGGAACTTTTGTGGCCATCTGACCATGCGTAGGTGCATGGCCAGGGCAGAACAGCCTTCACCTACTACCTCGGGAGCAGGACTGTCTCAAGCCTCTCGCCTTTCGTGAGCACGCTCAATATGGACACGGCCGTCCTATTGACGGTAATGGCGATCAAGCTCTGCCCGAAGGTCATGAGTTGAAAGCGTGGTTACCGTATGAGTGCGTCGCGCCCCAGAAGGTAGCGACATAACTTGCTGAGATGCAGCACGCCTCCTATTTTGAGAAACGTGCGGACCAAGTCTGCCCGACACAGTCCGGCGCTGCGATGGGGCCCGCCCCGAAGGGGGAGGACCTTGGTTGCTGATGTGGTCGACTGCTGCTGCAACCAGATGTTCCACGTCAGCCCTCCACTGCTCCATTGCACCCTGGGATACACCTGGAGGTGGTGGACATTGGAGGAGAGCACGCGCTGCATGGAGCTCGTGTTTAGGGTTGTTGTTATTCGCCAATGCGGTGACCGACGCCGATGCACTGTCACGCTGCCCAGCTTGACGTCCTGGTGCAGGCGGTGGCGGTGGAGGCATGACTCCTGCTGGAGCCGTGGCACCTGCTGGTTGCTGCATGTTGGAGGGATTGCCCCCAGCAGGTTGAACAGCAGGATTGCCGTTAGATGATCCAGCAACTGAGTTCACCATCCTTGAAATCTCGGGTGCCCCCCCCCTACCCGGCGTGCCAACTGTCGGTGTTTGGATCCGACAGATCTCCTGATACTAC
Organism: Tuctoria greenei; assembly: GCA_036927565.1. Lineage (NCBI taxonomy): Eukaryota > Viridiplantae > Streptophyta > Magnoliopsida > Poales > Poaceae > Tuctoria > Tuctoria greenei. The sequence continues at coordinate 95,990,356 of JAYESD010000005.1, forward strand.
TGTTGGTAGATCGCGGAGTTGTAGTTCGGTAATGGGCGCAGAGATTCAAGAAGGTGAATGACAAGTGGACAAAGAGATTTACATGGTTCAGGCCGCCTGAGCGTAATACCCTACTCCACGGGGTGTGTTAGTGTTGTATTGAGCGTGTGAGTCTAGAAGAAGCTCCAGAAGAAGAAGCTCGTCTAGGTCAAGGAGTCCAGAAGAGGTCTGGAGAGCTCCCTTGTGTCTCGTTGACCAGTCCTTTTATAGTACAAGGACTGGTCATTACACCGTTAGCCTGGCCCGACATGTGGCTCCGGCGGTTACACATGCATGATACACAATTAATGATGTTAATTACCCTTAATAGCCCGGTAACGGGCCTTAACAGTGCCGTTACCGGTATTAAGGGCCATCCGATCGTGAGTCATTAATATGGCATTAATGACACTTAATCGGGTCTTGAAGTCTTTGATTGCTCCTTGAAGGTCCGGAGACGTTGGGGGTCCACCAGCCTGATTGTTGAAGTTGAAGGTCCGACGGTTCAGCCACGTGGCAGCTCCGGAGCTTACCGTAGTGGACGGGTAGGTCCGATGCTGTTGGACACGTGTCGGTACCAGAGCTTCCCTCTGTCTGGGGCTAGGTCCGGGGATACCATACCGGTATCTAGTCTGGTGCTTTCCCATGTGTGGGCGATGGCTCCGGTCTTATGATACACGTGGCGGCCCTGGAACTAACCATGTCAGGGAAGCAGGTCCGGTTACACCTGACATGTGGGGCCTTCGGAGGTCTTCAAATCTGGTAGATGGAGTTCCCTTGTGATCTTTGCAATCTCAAAGGGTATCTGGTACGTAGGATACCGACAAGCACACACCCTAGGCCATGCCTAGAAGCATCACAATAAATGACAAAGCTCTTGTGAATGTCGGGTAGGACTAAGACTGGGGCTGTTGTGAGTCTCTCCTTCAATTCACAAAAACTCTGCTCACATGCTTCAGTCCATACAAACTTCTTGTCCTTCCTGAGAAGCTCAGTCATGGGTCGGGCTAGCTTGGAGAATCCTTCGGTGAACCTTCTATAATAGCCCGCCATACCAAGAAAACTATGGATCTCTGAGACCGATGTTGGTTGATTCCAAGATGATACTGCTTTGACCTTTTCTGGATCAACTGCCACTCCTTCGGCTGTGAGCACATGCCCAAGGAAGCTTACTTTTTGCAACCAAAATTCACATTTACTAAACTTGGCATAAAGTTGATGGCTCCTGAGTCAGTCCAAAACAACACGCAAGTTTTGCGCGTGCTCTTCCTCACTTCCTGAATATACCAAGATGTCATCGATGAAGACAACGACAAACTTATCCAGCTCTTGCATGAACACTCGGTTCATCAGGTTCATTAAGTAGGAAGGGGCATTGGTTAATCCAAAAGACGTCACTGTGAACTCGTATTGTCCATAGCGAGTCACGAATGCTTTCTTGGGTATATCTTCAGGTTTAATCCTCACTTGATGATACCCAAACCTTAAATCAATCTTCGAAAAGAACTTGGCCCCCTTTAGCTGGTCAAATAGGTCATCAATTCGAGGTAGAGGATACTTGTTCTTGATGGTTACTACATTAAGAGCTCGGTAATCCACACAGAGCCTCTTACTTCCATCCTTTTTCTCTACGAAGAGGATTGGAGCGCCCCATGGTGATGCAATAGGCCTTATATATCCTTTCTCTTGCATCTCATCCAACTGTTTCTTTAACTCCACGAGTTCTGGGGTTGCCATCCTGTAAGGTCTCTTAGCTATTGGGGCAGTTCCGGGGACTAGGTCAATGGAAAACTCCACTTGCCTTTCTGGTGGCATGCCCAATAATTCCTCAGGGAACACATCAACATACTCCTTAATTACTGGCACTTCTTGGGGTGTTTCTGCATTTATGTGATTTATTACCGACTCAGATAGGCTAGGCTTCATGTGACAGGTGACAGTCTTTCCTTCATGGTTTGTCATTGTCACTACCCTCTGTGCACAAGCTATGCTCCCGTTGCACTTGGCTAACCAATCCATACCAAGGATCACATCTATCCCATGGGAGTCATGCACTATTAGGTTAACCAAGAATACTACCCAACTTAGGTTTAAAGGGATGTTGTTAACTCCTAAGTGGCAGGGTATATAATCTCCCAGTGATCGTGTTATTAAGGGCCTCTTAAGGGCTACCGTAGATATATCATGTGTCTCTACGAAGTGTGATGATATAAAGGAATGTGATGCACCAGAATCAAATAATACTGAAGCCAAAACTGACTGAACCATGAACTCACTAAGCAGAACTCCTGGTGCTGCATTTGCCTCCTCGGCGTAGACATGGTTCATTGTGGCCTTTCCAAATGATTGTTGGATCCTTGATGGTGCTCCACGGTTACCTCCAACTGGTTGCCTCGGTCCATTAACAGAGTTGGAGACGACGGATGGTGTTGGATTGTTCTTGTAAGGGCAGTTAATGGCAATGTGGCCAGGCTCACGACAGCGGAAGCAAATCCTCTGGTCACGTGTGTGACTGACTCCAGACTGCCGAGGGCGAAAGGAGCCCTAGGGTTTAGCAGGCTGCACTGGTTGCTTGAAGGTAGTAGTTGGTGCCTTGTAGGATACACCACTTTCACTCATCTGTCCAGAATGAGTAGGTTGGTGGGTCTTCTGCATAAAGTAAGCTGGCTGCTGGGTCCTCTTTCATGAATAAGTAGGTTGAATAGTCCTTTGAAACTTCGACTGCTGGAGCACCTTCTTCCCCTCAAATTTCCTTTTCTTTTCCTAAAGCTCATCCTCTATGTTCTTTTCCGTGGTGATAGCCTTGTTGACCATGGTACTAAAATCAGGATAGACATATACTTCCAGAAACTTCTTGATCTCAGTGTTTATACCGCGATGGAAGGCTTCCTACTTCTTCTCTTCCGTATCAACCGCATGAGGGTCATAACAGGATAATCCAGTGAACTTATGTAGATACTCTATTACAGTCAAGCCCTTCTTCTTATGGTTCATGAACTCTTCCTTCTTCAGCTTCACAATGCTACTAGGGATGTGGTGCTCCCTAAATAGCTTCACAAAGTCATCCCAAATCATGGTCTTGGCGTCTGCATGCATTTCTCTGTAGTTGTGCCACCATGCTAAAGCAGGTCCTCTCAGCTGTTGGACTGCAAGTAGAACCTTATCCTGCTCATTAGCATGGACCACCTCAAGTTTCATCTCAATCTCTCTTAACCAGTCATCTGCCTCAATGGGGTCCTCAGATCCAGCAAACTTGGGTGGGTTCATACTGTTGAAGTCCGCGATCTGGCGAGTGTTCTGAGGTGCTGGCTGGCGGTTGTTGATGACATTGTTGCCCTGAGCAGCAAGTGTGTTCGCCAGCATCTCGAGGAGTTGAGTCTGGCGGTCCAAAATGGCAGTCAGGTCATAGGCTGGTGCATGTGGGGCTGGCGGGACAGGTGCACTCTCTGCTGTCCCATGATCGTGCAGTGCAGACGGTATCTCACGCAGACCTTGTTCCGCCTCGTGTCCGTTCCTGACTCGGCTCGAGCGGCGAGACATCTGCGACGTGGAAAGCGTGGGGTTTAGATTATTTTTACTAGGGTATGTTGATGTAAATATTAATTAGTATTATTATTATCTTACTATTTTTTTATTATTAATTTATGTATGTGTATGTATATATATACACATATTAATTTAGTAATATATAAGTATATACTTTTATACCATACAAACCACACAAACATCAAACACTACAAACAACACACCAAACATTCATTCATTCAAGCAAACGGGTACATGGTACATTGGGCATGTCGTCCCTAAGTCCGTCCCCTTAAGGGTCAGCCGGGACCTCTGCCTGACTACTAGGTCCTACATCTTGGTCCTGGGGGTCTTCGTTGGTCCCTCGGGGTGATGTTGGAGGAGAGGCTCACAAATCCTCCTTCGAGGGTTGGACAACGGGTACACCGGAGTTCCTTCCAGCACAAGCGGTTCAGCCGTTTCACAAGCCTGACGATCCTTGCGCTTGGCTCGGTCTACAAAGTAGACACCTCTGAGGAGCTGGCTATGGCGGTCGGCCTGCTCCCTAAGGTTCTCCTCTGCCAAGGCGACACAACTTTCGGTGCTTGCAACACGGGCCTCAGCCTGCGCTAAGGCTAGAATAGCCTTTCGCCAACGCGTCTCCAAGGTCTCCGCATGCTTGACGAGGGTCTTCACACGCTGGTTCAACTGGTCGCACATATCATCTAGGCTCAATAAATAGCCTGACATGGCGACAACGTTGGGGTCATCCTCGGTTGATCCAAGGCTTTCAAGGTTGCAGATCCTAGCCATCCAAGCAGGACGACTACGATCCAGCGGTGGAAAGTACTTCATGGGCGTGGAACCTAGGTGCCAGTCGAACATGTGGCACAGGTACTTCAAAGCTTTGCGGGCCACAAGTTGGCAAGTGTCTTTCATGCGGCATCCAGTGGCGGTGATGTTCCATGGCTTCATCTCCAGGAACCTCTCACTGGCGGCGATGTGCACAGTGACCTCACAGCTTTCAGTGCCATGCTCCACGAACTCGTGACCCATGTACTCCGGACAGTCCGAAATACCGAGTCACACCGTGGCGGCATAGAGACCTTGGGGAAGCCATCTTCGTTGATGCAGAAGGTGGTGATACGATCGTCAGACATCTGGCTTAAAACAATGCATGAGGGTTAGATGAGAGCAAAACCTATCACTAAGGTCCTACGTTTAAGGGTACTACAGAAAAACCATTCTAGGGTCTCCTACAGTCACCTACGCCCTAGGGTTCGCATCCTACAGTCAAGTATGGCTCTGATACCACTTGAAGCGTCCCGACCCTTAAGATCGGAAGTAAACATGTAATATTATTACCAAAAACAGAGTTCGATACATAATATTACAATACAAGCGGAACCACAACCATACATAGCTTTATTTCAACGGCATAGCCTTATGGATAAACACTATAACGACTAGCAACATAGCTATAATAGTCGACAAGAGGACTAGTAGCTCCGCGTCATCCAATCCACTACACATGACTTGGGTGCGGACGCGACCCTCCTCGAAATCCTCCTGCACAAAGTCAGGATCCTCTGAAAAAAAAAACATATCAACAACATTTGAGTACAAAAGTACTCAACAAGCTCCACCTCGCCCTACGGGAGGGGATTAAAGCAGTTATAAATGCAATGCATAAAATAATAAACAATGCAACCTAATGCAAGCTAATGCAACCACACTTCTCTACCCAAGACATCTCTCAACTCAAACTCACAGAAGGAGGATTTCTAGTTGTTAGGACCACACCATAACCTGACCTATGCCGAGGACACGACCGTCCGAACGGGTTTTACACTCTGTAGAGGTTGTACACTTTACCCACACGCACGGGATATCAAAGACAACCCGTCATAACCGACACCGAGTCGAAACATCACCCAAACCAGTCGTCCCAAACCCTGTGTCATGATATATCTCAATATACTCTCAGCATAAATCTCTCTCTCTCTCTCTCTCTCTCTCTCTCTCTCTCTCCACCGTGGATGACTGTCGGGCTAGCCACCAGGATTAGGCTAAGGCTCGCCCATACAGGGGCATGTGGTCGTACTGAAGGAAGCTAGGTGAGATGTCGAAACAACTCGGTCCTTAAGGCTCACTAGGGCAGCCACCATACTCAACACACGAGTCTACCCTCATGATAGAACTCGTCGTAAGTCTACCACCATGGTAGCACTTACACTAGCACTAACCCGCCTGCCCCGGTCACAACTCATACTCTCACCACCAATACAACAACACGAGGAGCATTATCATCATGTATAATCTCATCATAACAATATGCAAGAATAAAAGGTAATATGGCTTCCCTCTGTCCCTCAACTATCTCACGAGCAACAAATGCAAGGACCTAATCTATTGGCCACAAAGGATGAATCTCACATAGGAACAATATGGTCAAAAGGGGTCAGTAGAACTTGCCTTCGCTACTGTCGACTGCGTCGTTCTCCTGATCAGCTAGCCCCTCCGGGTTCTCTTCCGGGACTAGGTCTGTTCCGTAGCACACACATAAGTAATTATACAAACAATAAATCCACACATCAATACATCATACCAATTTAGTCGTATTAAATAGATTATGATTTTATGTGAATTTTACAAAAAGAATCAGGTTAATCGGAGGTCGTATGAATGAGATATGGATTTTATAAAGTGAGAACTAAGTTAATTTCGCAAATGAATTTACAAGGTTATGGGCTAATGGGCTGTAGCTTCTGGTTTTACGGTAGTGGCCAAGGCCTGGTTAGCTGAACCGTTACCCAGCAAGGAATGGCAGCAGCTTCGTCTTCTCTGGCCACTTTCCCTGTTTCTCTTTCTGCTTCCATGGAGGGTCACTAGAACTCAAATTGGCAGGGGAAATCGGGGGAGAGAACGGACAGGGAGGAGGGGAAAATGACTGCAACGCTATGACTCGTCTGGTTGAGACATCAATTTGGGGAGGGGCCCGGAGGAATGGAGGTACTTCGGAGGACGGCGGTTGGGAGGAACACCCATGGTGCTTGGAGTTCGCGAAGGGGAAGGGGAAGAGCGGAAGGACGACAGATACTCACCTGCACGGTCACGTGGTTGCTCAGCGCTGCTGCAAGGGGGAGGTGCTCTCCAAGAGCTCGGCGGGCTGGCGGCTTTATATGCGGTCCAACGGTGGTAGGCGGCCGACTTCGCGGACATGAAGTAAATTTGTGTCGCCCGAAGTGTCGCGACATCCGTGTAGCACACGCACGAAAAGCCGGGTCAGGCGGCCCCTACTGCGCTGTGCTTGCCCGACAGGTCACGTCGTCCGGCTGCGCAGTGTCCCGCGCGAGAGAATGCTTGCCGTCCGGCTTCCTTGTCGCGATGCGAATGAAGGAGGTAGATGGCAGGTCGTTTCAAGGGCATGCAGTGCACAGCGTCTCGGGTGTCTTCTAGGTGAGCTCGACGGAACAAAGAGAGAAGGGAGGTGAGCTTCACCACTGCCATGGAATATTTGTTGCTGCTGTTTAGTAGATGACAGGGTACAGGGTGCTGTTCTTGGCTAGGAGGAATGGATGGTGCGTGGGGTAAACGTCTGGTTTGTTCGGGCGTCCTCAGAAACATGGAGATGGAGGCAGGGTGCCTGGCTCTGCCATGCTTGCACACGATGTGCTGCTGCTGCTGTTTGGCTGGAGGAAGAAGAAAGATACAAGGGTACTTTTGTTATTTAGAGAAATGTGGAGGGGGGTGGGTGGAAATTGGCATGAGCAGGTGGGCAGGTCTGGTGCACGGGGAGATGACGTGTTGGCTGATAATGGGTGCCCAGTTGATCAGGGCGTGTGTTCAAGACTTTATTTAATATTTACCTTTTTTCTTTCACTTTATTTATATTTATTAATACCTCTCTCTTGAGAGTGTAATTATATTGTTGTACACGAATACCATTGGTGATTGATCATGTAAGCGTGCTTAATTATATTGCAAAAAAATTAGGATGTTACACACAATCTCCCCCTTGATGAATGCATTGGCAACACCACTTAGAATTCAAACATTGGCTTATTCAAATGAAAAGTTTTGAAAGAAAATTCGCACCCTATACATATTTCTCCCTTTATGTAAATCAGAAATAAAATGAGAAGAAAAAGATTCTCCCCCGGAGAAGAATCGTGCCAAAAACACTTGTGAATATGTGCAATGTGTGATCAATTTCTCCAACTTTGACAATGTATTCAGCAAGGTTCAAAAGAGAAATTTCAAATGTTATGAGCATATTATAATATATACACATAAAAAAAAGCTCATCCAAGGTCATACTATCAAGTAACTTACACTATCGCATCAATGAGATACATAAAGTAGTGTAAGCCATGCTAGAGATCAAGTGCAATTTTCAATTTAAGCAAGTCATGATCTCACAAACTTTACTATTTCAAAACATGAAAGCATGACACTTGTTGCTAAATTTTTCATTTTTCAATATCATTTAAAGCTCAAATTTTGATCATATAACATTTGCAAGAGATTATTTGCCACATCTACCTTATTCTAACCAACCAAGCCAAGCCTATGTCATTTGACAATCAGAAGCTTAAGGACATGGTTTTAGTCATACACAACTTCTTCCAAGTTCATATCTAAGTGCAATGATAAGCCATCTCAAAAGAAGAAGTGCGATGCATGCATATTCTCTTGATCTTTTCTCAAATTTTCATTTGATCATAAAAACTCAAATGTTAGTTGATTACTTGATTAATTCTTTATGATTAAAAGCACTTGTGATCATGCAACAAGTTCAAAATAGCAAGAAAGTTCGATCATGACCAGATTTAGTGTAAGTAATTATTCCAATTACTAGTCATGGCAAAAACTACAAAATGTATAACACGAGTAATGTAGTAAGAACTTTTAGCATGTAAAAGGAATCACAAAGTCATATATGTACGAAATACTATGCTCATATTATTTTAATTTCAGAATTACATATAGACTTCCCAAGTTTCAAAACTCCCCCTAAATTTAAGCCATGACTATGCATAACCCCTATTTCACTATGAATCAAACAAAAACGAGTAAAATCCAAAGGTTTTGTAGAATTGTCAGCCAATTGTTGTTCGGTATCTACATGGTGAAGCACAATGTCCCCTTTTTCAACATTATCACGGAGAAAGTGATACCTAATGTCAATGTGCGTTGTTCATGAATGTTGTACGGGGTTTTTAGCAATGCAAATAGAACTAGTGTTATCACAAAACAGCAGAACACTATCTAGATCAACCCCATAGTCCTTAAGTGTTTGAACAATCCAAAGAATTTGTGAGCAAGCGCTAGCAGCAGCTACATATTCAGATTTGGCCGTGGATTGTGCAACTGAGTTTTGTTTTCTAGAGGACCAAGCAACAATTGAATTACCAAGAAAATGACAAGCACCTGAAGTACTTTTCCTATCAATCCGACAACCCCCAAAATCAGCATCTGAGAAAGCTTTCAAAGTAAAGGTTGAGGAAGAAGGAAGATAGATGCCAAATTCTTGAGTTCTATGTAAGTACCTGAGAATTCTTTTGACGGCTTGAAGATGTGAAGCACTTGGAGAAGCTTGAAACTGTGCACAAAGACATACGCAGAATTGTATGTCCGGCTTGATGCCGTAAGGTACAAAAGTGATCCAATCATGCTTCGATATTCTTTTTGATCGACTGGGTCACCATCTTCATCAAGTTCAAGTGTCGTTGTTGTATCCATTGGTATCCAAAGAAGCTTGCTTTTGTCCATGTTGAAGCTCTTGAGAAGGTCTCTTGTATACTTCGTTTGATGCACAAAGGTACCTTCCTTGGTTTGCTTGATTTGCAGCCCCAAAAAGTACGTGAGTTCTCCCATCATACTCATTTCAAATTTTGAACTCATCATAGCTGAAAACTTGGACATGAGATCATGAGAAGCACAACCAAAGATAATATCATCCACATACACTTGAACGAATAATGAGTCATTGCCATGCTTAAGCACAAAAAGAGTTCTATCAACCTTGCCCATGGTAAAACCCTTTTCAAGTAAGAATAATTTTAACCTATCATACCATGCTCTAGGGGCTTGTTTGAGACTGTACAAGGCTTTGGACAGTTTGTAAACATGATTAGGAAAATCTGGATTTTCAAAACCAGGTGGTTGCTTGACAAAAACCTCCTCATCTATGTAGCTGTTAAGAAAAACACTTTGAGCATCCATTTGATATAACTTGAATCCTTTATGAATGTGGACTAGAGGGGGAGGGGGTGAATAGGCCTTTTTGAATTTTAGTCGCAACCTGCAACACTCAACAACTTGATCAAATCCCGAGAAATCGGACTAGTCCGGTTTTGTGCGGACTAGTCCGGTTCGTGCGGACTAGATTGATCAAGTTAGATCAATGATATCAATCTAAGTACTCTATGCAGCGGAAATTAATATGTAACTAGAGTACGTTGCTTCAATTTAACTTAGTATACCACAAGGTAATCTTTAGATTCAAAGTTTTAACGTAAGATATGCAAGATCAAGTAAACCCAAGAATGTGATATGAAAAACAAAGAACAAGATTGACACAAGATTTTATCCCGTAGTTCGGTTCCCACAGAGGCAACCTACGTCCATGTTGAGGAGCCCACGGAAGGACTGGGTCTTCTCCAACCGTACCCTAGTTGAATCGCCACGGAGGCCGATTCTCTTCCACTAATAACAAAGGGTAAATCACCAAGTTCAAGGGGCCTTCTCACAAGTTGAGGGCTCCCCAAGATTACAAATCGAACACCACCAATAACACACCCATAAGACCTACAATAAAACAACATGAGTGTTTTAGAGAATCAAACCCAAGAGCTCAAAACGTGAGAACCGTGTCTCTCCTTTGATCCAAAGTTAATCCTCAAGGATTTTATCTTTCTTGCGTTGGATTGTGTGGAGAGATGTGTTTTCTAGGCTCTTGGAGAGTGTGACGGCGTAGGAAGTCGAGAGATATGAAAGTATGACCGTGCACATCTATTTATATGGAGGTTTCCAAAGGTTACCGTTAGGGTTTCGAGAGTACGGACTAGTCCGTGGTGGAGTACGGACTAGTCCGATGTGCGACGTGTAGGAAACCCTAAGTTCTCAGGAATATTGGACTTATCCGATCTTGGGCGGACTAGTCCGATTTAGGCTCTAGAGATCTTCGGACTAGTACGACACATATCGGACTAGTCCGGCTGTGGTGAACCACTTAATGAATTGGGGACAAGTCCGCACTTGGAGGACTTGTCCGATTTTAGTCAGAGAGGTTATCAGACTAGTCCGGATATTATCAGACTTGTCCGATTTCGTGCAAAGCTGTGAAGTGTTGAGGACTAGTTCGCACTGAGGAGGACTAGTCCGATTTTAGTCAGAAATATATCAGACTAGTCCGTGGTGATATCGGACTAGTCCGGTCTGTGTAAACCTGGACTGGGCAGACAATTCCGCACTAGGAGGACTTGTCCAATTTTGAACCGAGGGATTATCAGACTAGTCCGGGGTATATCGGACTAGTCTGGACCTGTGTAAATTCGTGCAGTGAATGATTTTTCTTGTGCTTGAGCTCTTGGGGTGTGTTTCTCCAACACACTCCATACACACTTATCTAGTCTATTTAGCTCTTGAGCTCTTTTCCATATAGATCCTCATTCTCCTTTCTTTTTGCGCTTTCTTCATATTTCATTAAAACCTGCATTCATCTCAACGATTTGGTTAGTATCTCATTTGTTTGTCATAAATCAACCAAAACCCACAAGGGATGCCTATATGCACTTTCAATCTCCCCCCTTTTTGGTGATTGATAACAACCAATTGAGATTTCACAAAATATGATAAAAATACAGAATTTTTATAAAGTGTGGACATATGAGCTTGGAACAAATTGAGCAATTAAAACATAAGACTTATGTGCACTCTTTATGGTGGGGTGCAAAACTACGTGAGTGTGAGCATTAATCGTGATGAGAATGAAATGATTGACATGGAAATACCGATATCAAGCATATATGTCAATTCCAAAGAAAAATCATAGATTATCTCAAATCATCATCACAAATTTCATAACATAAGCATAAACATAGTCATTCCATCACACCACAATACTAAAGGTAGAGATAACAGAATTAAAGTTTTACAACCCAAAAGAGACCCAAAAAGATACACAAATGAAGCTCTCATCTCTCAACCTACAGCTAGGACCTAGTGACTCCCCCTCAATCTCTCCCCCTTTGGCATCAAGACACCAAAAAGAAGGAGAGGAGGGATCTAGTGGCTCATTCCTCACTGTAGGTCCTCTCTTTGTCTTCATCTTCAGGTTGGGTAGGAGGAGGAGGAGCGGATCCACTTGAAGTGCCACCAATGCCAAAATAGGCAAGCTTAGGTGAAATAGGTGGCAACTCCGAGAAATCTGAAGCTGAATCATCAGAGATAACGGGGGATCCAATGGGCTTGATCTCCTGCTTCTGGCAGATATGCTTGACATATCTCATATCTGCCTTTCTTGCCTTGTTCAGCTTATGAAGTTTCACTTTAGCTTTCTTGCATGAGCTAAAAATGGCGGCCAAGTACTTCAAAAGACCACTTGAGCACCCTTTTTGAGGAGGGGCCCTAGTGGTGGGAGCAGTCCTGGCATCCCCTCGAGCCCTCCTTGGAGCCTCTTCACTGGACAGCGGAGATGGAGCAGCTTGGATAGTGGCTTGGGGAGGCTTCTGGGGCCTCAAAGGGTTGTGCTCCACATCTTTCACGAACTCGATCCCCATGACTTTCTCTATCATAAACATCAGGTATGATGCATAGCCATAGGATCTGTTCGGTGTGCAGGAGATGTTGACCATATCATTACAGATATAGTCAAAGACATCAAACTTTTGATCCTTGCTGATAACCTTCATCAAGGTCCTTAGGTAGCCTTGAACACTTCCCTCATCTCCATCCTTTGTAGCAATTGTCTTCCTAAGGACTCCGTTGAGAACCACGAAGAATGACTTCATGTTCTTGGTGGAAGGAGGGTTGTATTATAGATGAGTTTCATAGAGAAATTTTATCTTGTCCTTCTCCAGGACACCAATGTTGTGAACGATCAAGTCATTGCCGCTGGAGTCCTCAAGATGCAGCAATCTTGCAAACTCATCATAAGCTACAGTGTACTTGGATCCATGAGTCATCCAAGTCACCTTTTCCTCCTCATCGCTAGCAAAGAAGCATGTGGCATAGAACTAAGCAATAATCTCATCATTCCAGTTATATCTGAAGTCAAACAGGTCCTTCAGTCCATGCCTAGCTGCAGCTTTCACCCAAACTCGAAGGGATTTGATGGAGGGATCGCCAAATCGCCTTGGGGGCTCTCGGGTGAAGAGAGAGAATGTGAGGTGAGTTGCGAGAGTGAAGGAGATTAGGTTTTGGCAGCATCTAGGGTTATGGAGTCAAAAAATCGGACTTGTCCGGGGTCTACTGGACTATCTGGACACTCTGCAGACAAGTCTGCAGTGCGCGGACTAGTCTGGATAACCATAGACAAGTCCGTGGTCACCAGAACAGATATTATTAGCCCATTCATATATATTCAAAGGTTCTTATAGAGAAAATAGGGGCCAAAACAATTAAATAATCTTGATGAATATGATCAGTAAACATACAACAATCAAGCAATGACCATAATTCACCAAGATCAAGAATTTGAAATAGTTTTTCAGAGAAAATTGAGAGAGATGATTTTCGTAACACACAACATATTTTGAAGAAGCCATACAGGTACTCAAGTTTTCAAGCCACATTCTGAGCATCAAGGATATTTAGTTCATTTCGGAGTTCGCAAAAACGTTTTTCATCAACTGGCTTGGTGAATATATCGGCTAGTTGTTTTTCGGTATTGACATGGGAAATGGCTATGTCTCCTTTCATTGAGTGGTCTCTCAAAAAGTGATGTCAGATGTCTATGTGTTTGGTCCTAGAGTTCTCAACAGGATTATGGGCAATTTTAATGGCACTCTCATTATCACAAAGGAGTGGAATATGACTCATATTGTAACCGTAATCCCTTAGAGTTTGTCGCATCCAAAGGAGTTTTGCACAATAACTCTCAGCTGCAACATACTCCGCTTCGACCGTGGATAAGGCAATGAAGTTTTGTTTCTTGGAGGGCCAAGAAACTAGGGATCTACCTAGAAATTGGTATGTACTGGAGGTACTCTTTCTATCTACTTTGCATCCGACATAATCTACATCGGAGTATCCAATGAGATTGAATTTGGAACCTTTAGGATACCAAAGGCCTAGGTTGGGTGTATGAACTAAATACCGCAAGATTCTTTTTACGGCTGTCAAATGACACTCCTTAGGATTGGCTTGAAATCTTGCACACAAGCACACACTCAACATAATATCAGGCCTAGATGCACATAGGTAAGGTAGGGATCCAATCATGGAGCGATATACCTTTTGATCCATGCTTGGTCAGTCTTCATTGAGATCCAAGTGTCCATTTGTTGCCATGAGAGTCTTTATGGGCTTCGTCTTGTCCATTCCAAACTTCCTGAGTATGTCTTGAGTATACTTGGTTTGGCTTATGAACGTCCCCTCCTTTTGTTGCCTCACTTGGAATCCCAAGAAGTATTTCAGCTCTCCCATCATAGACATTTCAAACCTATCTGTAATAATCTTACTAAATTCTCCACAGAAAGATTTGTTAGTTGAACCAAAAATGATATCATCAATATAAATTTGGCAAACAAAGAGATCATTATCAAAGTGCTTCGTGAATAATGTATAATCAGCTTTGCCAATTTTAAAACCATTTTTAATTAAGAAATCTCTAAGGCACTCATACCAAGCTCTAGGAGCTTGTTTGAGGCCATAGAGAGCCTTACACAGTTTGAACACATGGTCGGGGAACTCTTGATCTTCGAATCCGGGGGATTGCTCCACGTACACCTCCTCTTTGATTGGTCCGTTGAGGAAGGCGCTTTTAACATCCATTTTATAGAGCTTGAAATCATGGTGGGTAGCATACCCAAGTAATATTCTAATAGATTCAAGTCTAGCTACGAGAGCAAAGGTTTCATCAAAATCCAGACCTTCGACTTGTGAATACCCTTTGGCCACAAGTCGTGCCTTGTTCCTTTTCACCACCCCGTGTTCATCTTACTTGTTGCGGAAGACCCATTTGGTGCCGACGACATTGAACTTGGGTCTTTCGACTAGTTCTCACACCTCTTTCCATTTGAAGTTGTTAAGTTCTTCTTGCATTTCCACCACCCAATCCGGATCTTTCAATGCATCCTCAATCATGCACAGTTCCAAAAAGGATACAAAAGAGTAATGTTCACAAAAGTTAGCAATTCGAGATATAGTAGTTACTCCCTTTTGGATGTCCCTGATTATGTTGTTGATGGGGTGATCTCTTTGGACGCATTGGTGTACTCTTGGGTTTGGTACTTGTGTTCTTGAATCTTCATGATCGTCTTCTACTCCCGCTAGATGTTTACCCTCATTTGTGTGTTGATCATCTTCGTCTTCTTGTGGTTGATGTTGTGTAGAGGCTCCCCCTTGATCCATTAGCTCCACTTGTGGTTCATCTTCTTCATTTTCATTTGGAGGTTACCCTAGATGGTTACCCTCAATTGTGTGTTATCATCTTTGTCTTCTGGTGGTTGATCTTGTGTAGAGGCTCCCCCTTGATCCATTACCTCCACTTGTGGTTCATCTTCTTCATTTTCATTTGGAGGTGGCGCTTGTGGTCGAACGTTGCCCAACACCATTCTTCTTAATGCCTGACATGGAGCTTCTTCTCTATACGTTAGTAGCTCATATGATGTCTTCTTGAGTAGGCGATGAAGGTAGAGTCGGTTTATGGCATGACAAGCGGTGTTGACCGCTTCAGCCCAAAACCGATCCAAAGTCTTGTACTCATCAAACATTGTCCTCGCCATCTCTATGAGGGTTCGGTTCTTCCTTTCGGCCACTCCATTTTGTTGAGGTGAGTACGGTGCTGAAAATTCATGTTTGATGCCCTCTTCATCTAGGTACTCCTCAACTTGAGTGTTCTTGAACTCCGTGCCGTTGTCACTTCGTATGTCCTTGATCTTCAATGAGAACTCATTTTGGGCACGCTTGAGAAACTTAGTGAGGATTCCATGACTTTCTGTCTTATCATGCAAAAAGAAAACCCACGTGAAGAGCAAAAAGTCATCAACAATTACTAAGCCGTATTTGTTACCGCAGATGCTTATGTAAGCAATAGGACCAAATAGGTCCATGTGAAGTAGCTCAAGCGGTCTTGTCGTTGTCATGACGTTCTTCGCGGGATGAGGTGCTCCTACTTGCTTCCCGGCTTGGAACGCGCTACAAGGCCTGTCTTTCTCAAAAACAACATTCTTCAAACCTCGGATGTGATTGCTCTTGAGGAGTTTTTGAAGAGTCCTCATACCAAAATGTGCTAGCCGTCTATGCCACAACAAACCCATGTTGGTCTTTGCAATCAAGCATGTGTCAAGTTCGGCTTTATCTTTGTTGAAGTCAACAAGGTAAAGCTTTCCCTTTAACACACCTTTGAATGCAACCGAGTCATCACTCCTTCTAGAGACGGTCACACCCTCATTAGTAAACAAGCAATTATAACCCTTGTCATATAATTGAGATATGGACAGAAGGTTATAATCTAAGGAGTCAACATGCAAAACATGAGAGAGCGTGTGTTGAGATGATATTGCAATTTTACCGGTACCGAGCACCCTTCCTTGACTATTGTCTCCAAAATAGATGCCCTCGCTTGGATCCTCATTTTCTTCATATTCTACAAACATTCTTTGTTCTCCGATCATATGGTTGGTGCATCCACTGTCTAGCACCCATTTTGCTCCTCCGGAGGAGTAAGCCTGCAAAAACAAATTATGTCTTGGTTTTAGGTACCCAAGTTTCCTTGGGTCCTTTGAGGTTAGTCACAAGAGATTTGGGCACCCACACATGGGACTTGGTGTTCCCATGGCGTGGCCCAACATATTTGGCATGCACTTTACCAAAAGTATTTTTCATAAGAACATAAGATGTATCAAAAGTTCTAAATAATAATTGTTGCTCATATGTGTTAACATTTTTGAACTTATTAACATAGTTGGGTTTTCTAACATGAGGGGAGTTTCCCTTCACAAAGACAATGTGCTCCTTGTTATTCTTATGGTTTATAGCATTTTGCTTTTCACCATAGGAATATCCAATGCCATATTTGACATTAGGAGGTCTTGTGGCCATGTATGAATTGTGTGCATACTTGACCTTCCCCTTGTCAAATATGCCACCATGGGAAGGATGCTTGTCCTTGGTCGAGGTTGACTTGTCCTTCAAGCTAGTATCAATTTTAGCAAATGCAAAAGTAGTGGTAGGTTCAATTTTAAGGGGTTGAGAAGGAGAGCTTGAAGAGGATGAAGGTTCACTTTTCTTGAGTGACTCAACTTGTACCTCAAGGATCTTGTTAACTTTAGTTAAGTTAGCAAGTTCATCCTTGATGATAGCATTTGAGTCTCTTAACTTCAAGCAAGCTTCCTTGCTTGAAGCTAGCTCAAGTTCAAGTGACTTGCTTCGCTCCTTTTCAAGTTCAAGGAGTTTTTTGATCTTAAGATACTCCACCTTTTGAAGAATGATCATATCTTCTTGTCATTCAACAAGCTCCTCCTTATCAATAAGTTTATCCATTGAGAATTTCATTCTTGCGGCAATTTTCTTATCAAGGCCAAGAAGCATATCTTCATTATCGCTATTGGCATCACTATCACTAGAGTAAGAATGCGAGGAGGAAGATTTAGATGTTACCATTCTTTTACCTTCCTTCGCCACGAGACAGGTGTCGTTGTCCTTCCTGGCGCCAATAGATGGGAAGAGTGTTGATTTCTTTGTTGTCTTCTTGATGGCTATGCTAGCCATCTCCTCTTTCTCTTCGGATGAGGACTCATCATTTGAGTCCCACTCCTTTCCTAGGTGTGCCTGCCCAACTAGATTTTCCTTCTTGAGGAACTTCTTAGGTTGAGGCTTTGTTTCCTTGGTCTTCTTGTTGTTTTTTTTATATAGGCAATCAACTATAAAGTGGTCATATTCACCACAGTTATAGCAATCCCGCCTCAACTTTGGTCTTGACTTTTCTTTGTATTTTACTTCACTTGATTTTACCCCTTGTCTTCTCTTCATCATCCTCTTGAATTTCTTCACGAATAGTATCATGTCTTCCTCATCTATGTCGCTGCTCTCATCATCGCTGTCATCTTCATCTTGAGCCTCTCGAGCTTCTTTTGACAAGGGCTTGCAAGTGGATTTTAGGGTGACTCATTTCTTCTTTGCCGAGGTGAGGTCGGCAATCTCCTTGACATGTTTTGCTTGCTTTTCCATCATTTCTAAGTTGATGAGCTTTCCTAGAAGTTCATTCGGAGTCATTTTCTTGTACCCGATGCTTTCTCTTATCATTGAGCATAGGGTAACATTGTGAGGCATGAATGCTCTAAGGATGAGCTTCACCACCTCGTGATAGTTCCACTTTTTACTTCCGTATGCTCAAACCTTGTTGATGAGAGTCTTCAACCGGTTGTACATGTCTTGTGGAGACTCATCTTCTTCTATGGCGAATCTTCCCAATTCGCCTTCGATCATTTCGATCTTCGCCTCTCGCACATGACGATCGCCTTCATGTGCAGTTTGCAATGTGTCCCATATTTCCTTTGCAATCTCGAGTCCATCCACCCTGATGAACTCATCCTGACTTAGTGATGATGTGATGATCGCTGCAGCTTGAGCATTCCGATGGATTGCTTGCTCTTGGCTTGTTGTGAGCTCTTCATCATCGTCTGGGATATCTATACATGTGCACACTATATGCCACAAGCTGGGGTTAAGAGAGATTAAATTCATTTTCATGTTTTGCCTCCACATTGAGTAATCATTGCTATCAAAGTGTGGGGCTTTTCCTAGAGGAATAGACAAATAATGGCTATTGTTAGAATTTAGACGATCGTAGTTGAAAGGATATCAGGAGTAGTCGGTGTGACTACTCCCCTTCTTCTTCTTCTCGTCCTCGATATTCATTTTACCTTTGGAGAGGGCTTTCTTCCTTAGGAGCGCCTTGAGTTCAAGCGTCTCCTCATCGTCATCCTCGAAGTCCTGAATAGCGTCGAGGAGCTTCTCCAATTTTTGAGCCTTTTCATCTTCAACCTTCTCTTGGTTGAGGGTCTTGTGCACATACTTCATGTATGACATTTTCTCTTCGAGCAATTAGTCTCCTCTTGAAGATCCTAGCTCTAATACCAATTGAATGTGGCCTAGAGGGGGGGGGTGAATAGGCCTTTTTGAATTTTAGTCGGAACCTGCAACACTCAGCAACTTGATCGAATCCCTAGAAATCGGACTAGTCCAATTTTGTGCGGACTAGTGCGATGCGTGCGGACTAGATTGATCAAGTTAGATCAATGATCTCAATCTAAGTAATCTATGCAGCGGAAATTAATATGTAACTAGAGTACATTGCTTCAATTTAACTTAGTATGTCACAAGGTAATCTTTAGATTCAAAGTTTCAACGTAAGATATGCAAGATCAAGTAAACCATAGAATGTGATATGAAAAACTAAGAACAAGATTGACAAAAGATTTTATCCCGTGGTTTGGTTCCCACAAAGGCAACCTACGTCCACGTTGAGAAGCCCACGAAAGGATCAGGTCTTCTCCAACCCTACCCTTGTTGAATAGACACAGAGGCCGATTCTCTTCCAGTAACCACAAAAGGTAAATCACCAAGTTCAAGGGGCCTTTTCACAAGTTGAAGGCTCCTCAAGATTACAAATCGAACACCACCAATAACACGCTCGTAAGATCTACAATAAAACAACAGGAGTGTGTTAGAGAATCAAACCCAAGAGCTCAAAACGTGAGAATCGTGTCTCTCCTTTGATCCAAAGTTAATCCTCAAGGATTTGATCTTTCTTGCATTGGATTGTGTGGAGAGATGTGTTTTCTAGGCTCTTGGATGATGTGACGGCGCAGGAAGTCGAGAGATATGAAAGTGGGGCCGCGCACATCTATTTATATGGAGGTTTCCAAAGGTTACCGTTAGGGTTTCGAGAGTACGGACTAGTCCGTGGTGGAGTCCGGACTAGTCCTGTGTGCGGCGTGTACGAAACCCTAAGTTCTCAGGAATATCGGACTTGTCCGGTCTCGGGCGGACTAGTCCGATTTAGGCTCTAGAGATCTTCGGACTAGTCTGGCACATATCGGACTAGTCCGACTGTGGTGAACCCCTTAGTGAATTGGGGACAAGTCCGCACTTGGAGGACTTGTCCGATTTTAATCAGAGAGGTTATCGGACTAGTCCGGATATTATCGGACTTGTCCGATTTCATGCAAAGCTGTGAAATGTTGAGGACTAGTTCGCACTGGGGAGGACTAGTCCGATTTTAGTCAGAAAGATATCGGAATAGTCCGTGGTGATATTGGACTAGTCCGGTCTGTGTAAACCTGGACTGGGCAGACAAGTCCGCACTAGGAGAACTTGTCCGATTTTGAATAGAGGGATTATCGGACTACAACTCTTGAGCTCTTTTCCATATAGATCCTCATTCTCCTTTCTTTTTGTGCTTTCTTCATAATTTCATTAAAACCTGCGCTCATCTCAACAATTTGGTTATGATCTCATTTGTTTGTCATAAATCAACCTAAACCCACAAGGGATGCCTAGATGCACTTTCACTTTAGAAGCAGCAAATGCTAACAAAATTCTTATGGCTTCTATTCTAGCGACAGGATCAAAAGTTTCATCAAAATCTAGACCTTCAACTTGAGTAAAACCTTGAGCAACCAACCTAGATTTGTTCCTAATCACAACCCCATCCTCGCTTTGTTTATTTTTAAACACTCATTTTGCTCCGATTACAGAATGACCTTGAGATGGAGGTACAAGTTTCCAAACATTATTTCTTTCAAAATTTTCCAACTCTTCTTGCATGGCAGTCATCAAAGATTCATTAGTGAGTGCGTGTGATATATCTTTGGGTTCAAAAGAAGCAACAAAAGCAGAATGAGCGTGAGAGTTTGGATCGCAAAACGTGGACCGTGTGACTCGTTCGTGCAAGCTTCCAATAATTTGTTGTGGAGGATGACTTCTGAGGGCTCGGAGGGTAGTAGATACTTCACAAGCTTCTTCTACTTCTTCATGTTCATCACAAACCGATGAGCTTGTGACTTGACGATGATATGGACCAGCAATGGTGGTCGTCAGTGCTGGTTGTTAATCAAAATTAGGAGCTGGAGCAATGTCATTAGCTGCTAAATTTTCGGGCAGCAGCACCACTTCTTTGCCATCTTCAACGAAAATACTATCCCCCTGCGGATATGGATCTGGACCTGCAATATTTTAGCTAGTACCTGGGCTAGCTTCATCAGAAGAAACCTCACAAGTCTGCACAATTTTGTTAATGTCAAGTAAAAGCACATGGTAGCCTCTTGTATGAGATGGATAACCAAGAAACATGTCATCAACCGATATAGCTTCAAATTTATCAAGATTACCATGTTTCTTAACAAAGAATTTGCATCCAAACACCCGAAAGTGTGTAACACTAGGCCTATGTACAAACCGAAGCTCATATGGTGTTTTACCTAGCTTAGTACGCAAAGAATACGATTTGAGACATGACAAGCGGTTGCAATTGTATCAGCCCAAAATTTCCTAGGAGTTTGATATTCATCAAGCATAGTCCTAGCCATCTCAACTAAGGTTATGTTCTTTCTTTCTACAACACCGTTTTGTTGAGGTACATATGGTGAAGAAAATTAATGATCTATTCCATTTTCAGCACAAAAGTGATCAAAAGATTGTTTTTTAAATTCAATTTCATTATCATTTCTATTTGCTTTTAAATATACTAGGTGATCAATTGATAATCTAAGAAATAAAGTTCTAAAGCGACTAAAAGCTTCATTCTTATATGCCATAAAGTAAACCCAAGAGTATCTAGAATAATCATCAACAATCACAAGAACATACCATTTACCTCCGAAGGATTGAACACGTGAAGGTCCTACGGTGTCAAGATGCAAAAGTTGACATGGTTCAGTTGTCATGATCATTGTGAGAGGAGTATGTGAACCTGCAACCATCTTAGCATGTCTACAAGAAGAGCACACAATTTCTTTGTCCCCTTTAATCTTAGGCAGCCCACGTATGCGATCAAGAGCACTAACACGCGTTAGGTGATCAAAGCCTACGTGACCAAGTCTACGATGCCAAAAATATAGGTCCTTTGAATCATTAGCAACTAGACACCTATGCTTAGAGGAAGACATATCAAAATCAGCTTTAAAAACACTTCCAAATCAAGACATGTTAAAAATAAGCTCACTCTTTGAACTTACAACTTTGCAGCAGTTTTTATTGAAAATAATTTCCAGATTTTCATCTAGCAATTGTGAAACAGAAAGCAAGTTGTATTTCAAATTTTTGACAAGTGCCACATCCTTCAAACTGTAGTGATCATTTACTCTAACCGAACCCTTAGCAATTATAGGAGTTGAAGAATTATTGGCAAAAGTAACATTCTTTACACGTGACACAAAAGAGAGGAATGAGAATCATTCATTGTTACCGGTCATGTAGCATGAGCAACCTGAATCCACAATCCAAATGTTCTCCTTCCTCAAGCGTGTAACCTACATAGAAGCACAATACGTCGATGACTCAATACTAGGGTTAGTCAAAAGACATTTAGGAATCCAGTACTGAGTCACACGACGTGTAGCAGGAAAAACACGTAAAAGTTGAGATAAAACAATAGGTTTATGAGCCAAAGCTTGAGGATTTTTGTACCCAACTGCTGACCTACGAGGTGTTACATGTGTAGCATGAAAACTGTAGGTTTGGGAGCAAACATTGCATGTTTTTGACTCATTACTGCAGGTTGCATGTTCCTATCATTCGGTTTAGCATGCGCCAAAAATTTTGCATGAAAGTTATGAGATTTAGCAATCATTCTTTCCTTTTTCTGTTGTTTATCTAGTCTATAACAAAAATATATGACATGACCATCTCTACCACAGTAGGTAAAATGAAATTTAACTATTTGTTCATGTACAGCTGAGCAAGCAACATTTTATTTGAAATCGAATGAGACAACATTCCTGTAGATTTGAAAACCACTTCTTTTTATTTAGGAACTGTTTGAATCAAACCACTTCCTAATGACTTTACAATTTTAGGTGGATGTGCCTTACCATGAGTATGAGAATCAAAACCTAAACCAGATTTATCATTGACAGATTTAGAGGATTTCAGCAGCGAGTTTAGGTTTTTATTTGCGTTACAAAATCGATCTAATGTCCTATGCATGTCATCAAGTTTATTTGACAGATCAAGGCAATTTTCACATGAAGTTTTTCCTTTTAATTTGCAATTGGAACAATATTTAGCTTCATGGAAACGTAAAGCATTGTTCAATAAAGAAATTTCATTCATAGCATCTTGTAGTTTCTTATCAAGATCATCAGAAGTAGAACACTGCAAATCAATTGTAGAACAGCAAGCATCTTTCAAGTTTTTATCATTAAGTGCAGCATGCTTTTTATTCTTTTCAATTTCAAGTTCAAGTTTATCAAGTGTGGAGGTGTGCGCACTTCTTAGAGAGGACAATCGTTCATATATTAAATCACATGAGGAACAAGAATCATCACTAGGAATCAAATATTTCAAATGATTAATTTTAGATTCTAGTGACTCAATTTTAACAGCATTGTCCCTAAGCTTTTTGTCCTTTTTCTTAACTATAACAGTGGCACGAGAAATAGCATCACACATTTCTTTGCAAGTAGGACAAACCTCTTCATTCTCGCTGTTGTGTTCTGCCTCCTCCATACTTGATCTTGACTTGCCCGCCATGAAACACAAGTTTGCCAAATCATCTTCATCTTCATCATCTCCGATGTCACATTGCTCGAGCCAAGTTCGTGAAGTGCAGAGATAAAACTATACACCAATTGGCGTCCTGTAAAACCTTGCTTTTTCTTCTTGTTGTCTGCAGAAGAGTACTTCGTCCTTATTTGCTTTTCATCATGGTAAGTAGCACCTCAAAGGTTAGGGCGATCCGTGCGAAAATGTCATGTGTTACCACATTCGAAGCATCGTTGAGGTCCGACACTTCCTTTCCTTCTAGTTCTCACATTTTGCAATGCTGTTGAGAACCAAGTAGAGATGAGTGCAAGTTCTTCCTATAGAAACTCTTCAATCTATTCAAGGGTTTGAGAGGACAACAAAGCAAGTGTTCCACAAGAAGCAGATTGGCCAGAGCTAGGCACACGTTGAGGTACAAAAGCAAGAGACTTGTTGGGGTTTTTACGTGAGATTATGTCAATTTCATGGGTTTTCAATTTAGAATATAGAACCTCTAAAGTAAGTGTACTCATGAGAGTAGATTCATGAACAAATGTGACTTTTATCTCCCAAATTGACATGTCTAATGCACTTAGTAATTGCCTAGCATTCTCAGCATCTGAAAAATTAACAATGATGCTACGCAAGTTGCTGAGAATTTTATTAGCGAGCAAAGAGATCGTCGATAGACTCACCATGTTGCATCTCAAAGTGCGTGTACGTCTTTTTGAACATGTCTTGCCTTACCTCCTTGATCATGTTGGATCCTTCGTGGTAGTCGCAGTGTGCTTTCCACCCATCATATGCAGATCGGAGATGAGCAACACAGTCGAAGTCGCTTTGAGTTAATCCTTCTATGATCAAGTTGCGAGCCTTGTTGTTGTTGTCGACATCTCTCATGTTTGTAGCCTTGTCTTGATCGTTTGACAGCATGTCGTAAGTCTTGTACACCTTTTCAAATATTGTGAAGCCTTGTTCCTGGATGAAAGCTTCCATACGTGCCTTCCAAACATGAAAATCAATACCACTAAAGACACAAGGTTTTGCAGAGTATTTATCCATGATGATTAGTCAAAAAAATGTGCAAATCACAAAGGTTAGAGCACCGTGACTCTAATACCAATTGTACGATTGAAGAGCACGTGAAAATCTACCAGAGCGGGAGGGGTGAATGGTAGATTAAAACTTTTTCAGCGGAAGCAACAAAAAACCCTCGGTTGAAAATCAATCTGTTAAGAAATCATGTGTGCAACTAATCAAAACGTGATCAATCATGACAAAACCAGTATAGATTGCTGAGAATCAAGCCACAAAGACACGACAACATTAATAAAGAAAAACTGTTGAAAAAAACTCAAGTTACGACTGAAAGATTAAATAAAGGTCAATCTGTTCTACCCAAGAAAAACCAGATCTGCAACACTGCAAAGAAACTTGTGTAGATCCAAAACCACAAATCCAATGACTGTGAATTTTTCACAGATGATAGATAATCAAGGTTTGAAGACAACCCAAAAAGATACACGTCAATTGAATGTGTAAGACTCGAGTTATGATAAAACCACCGAAGCAAGGTAGTGTTGTGCAAAAACTCAACAAGACTTGACGAAAACAAGTTGGACGAACAAGGCACAAAAGTTCGATTAAACTATGAATTTGATTAATCAAACCACAAGAGGAACAACCCCAAAGTCATGCACCACAAGCTCTGGCCTCCCTTGCTTATATAACCACCCCTTAGGACAACCCAATCCTAACTAGGACTCAAATCCCACTCAGTTCACGAATTGAAACTTTCCATAACTGCTCAAGACTCTTCGATACGCAAATAGAAGCAATCTGAAGACTTCGAAATACCTTAGGAACATATCCCACATTCCTAAGACAACCCAACTTCGTGACCCACATGAAATCCTATCATAACCAACTCAAACCTTTCCATATTTGAGTCAAACCTGACTCAGCCGCAACCTAAGTCCATAACCTAGTCGGTTGGACCTTTCCGACCAATTATATATGTCCACATCTCTTCATCACGCCCCAGAAACTTGTAGCCACGTACATGAACTCCTTGCACATGTGAAAACATCTTCCAACGACGTCCATGATACCTTCATATGCATTGTTCTTGATCCAAACATGCTGCGGGACCTCCCGATCAAATCAACCACAATTCCTCCCAAACTTGGTTGTTGAACCTCATCTTCTCCCTAAGACTAGTTCAATGGTTCCCATCACCATCCATGTCTTGAACTCAAGCAACACCTGCACATGAACAAACAACCAATACTTCCAAGCACAAGTCCTCGACTTGACTCACGTTAGTTCCGAAACCACAACACCTTACTTGAGCACCTCACATAAGCATGTTGCAAACCATAGCAAAATGATAACAGCCATAACCACCAGAACACACCAAAACATAGTAAAAGAATACTAAGTAAACTTTCCATAAGAAAGTTCAAAACATTGCAAGGTAAAAGCAGAACAATTGCAATCAAGCACCGGACCTTGCCAAAGCTAACCTGACCTAGAACCGGAGCTTACCAAAGCTAGCAGGACCTAGCGTTGGATCTTACCAAAGCTAGAAGGACATAGCGTTAGAGCTTACCAAATCTAGTCAGACCTAATGCCGGAGCTAACCAAAGCTAGTTGGACCTAGCCACAACAAGTCGGACCTAACCAAAATAAGTCGGACCTAGACAAAGAAGTCGGAACTAGCCAAAGCAAGTCGGACCTAGCCAAAGCAAGTCAGACCTTACGTCGGACCTTGCTAAAAGGGTGTTTTGGTAGTATTCAAAAGTTTTATTGTCAAATCCAATGTATTCAACATACATAGGTCTCACAGACGTCGATGCATGCAAGATTACCTCAAGCAGCTTCAAGAACAACTGATGGAAGAAATTGACTCGAAGCTACACCACAAGATCAAGACATTGACTTCTCTAAAATTTATCTAGATGCAACCCAAGGCAAGCCCCGGTTTGCATTTAAGAGCTTTTACAAAGTTCTGCTTTATACACTTCATTGACTAGACTTGATATGTGCATTAGGTCTATGTTGATTGAATACTCCAGATGCATGACCAAATAATCCTTGGAGTGGATGGGTAGAATAAGACTCCATCGTATTATCTTGCTATGCTTAATGTTTAGTTGGAAAGGATCGGTAGAAGATGAGTTGTTGGAATCGACTCGCAAGATGGTCACCTTTTATCGACCAAAAGTCAAGTAGTTGAATTCTACTTGCAAAAGAAGTCGATTGAGGGAAACCCACTTGTGAGATGATACTTGATTGCTCACTGTTTAATTGAGATGTGGACGAGAAATTCGGATACTGTAGGTGGGAGCGCGCAAGGTTGTCTCGACCTGCATGGTGGGACAATGCTTGTGACCACGTTGGCCTGGACCTATTATGGCGAGGTTGATGTTGGAGGGATGGTATGTAGCCCTGTCTGTGTCGGTTAATTAAGGACCGCGCCGTATGCGGCCCTGCTGGGCAAGTATTGAGTTGTACCAGTTGCATACTAGATTTATGGGGTGCGGTAAACAGATGTAACTTGTTAACCTTAGTGTCGAGACTTTTTCGATCGCCTCAGGCTGCCGGCTGACTGCACAATAGCTGGAAACTCGCTTATGAACTCTGTCACTTCGGATGGATGCATCATGAGAGAGGCTACTGTCCGGGGCGATTAAACCAATTCGGCATGTAGGTGTCTTGTGAAAGGTTGCTACTTACAACGAGTATTGAAGATGACCGCACATCGTCTCTTCCGAAAGTGCGTAAGTGTCGTGCAAGTCTGGTTTGAATGATTTGAATCACCGTCACTCACGGATATGAGTATCGCTTGTTCACTAAGTCATGATCTAGTAATAAAGAGTAGTTGGAATAATATGAATCTGCTGCTACGAATAATCTTTTGTATTGTAACCTTGGCTGAATTAGAGATAGCATAATTGAAGTTATCATTTCCAAACTACTAACTTGAATGAAACTTATGCAGCTTTGGGCAAGTATCATCGTGGATGAAGTGTTCCTTCTTTGATTGTGGAGTTCTTTATGATGAATGACCACTGATCTAACATTTGCTACTCTAAAATTGACAACTAAGGATTTACTTTTGGCGAGTTCCTTTCTACAAATTTTAGCCTCCAGTCTTAAGAGTTTCCAGCATGTAGAGTTTCATGCCTCAGGTGAGACGGTTAAGTCTTGCTGAGCCTTTGTGCTCACGGTTGCTATATTTGTGGTTTTGCAGGTTTACTTATATTGTTGCTGCTATGGGTTGTCTGTGAGACCTTGAGCTGTTGATATGTATCTCTCATGTGACACGACGCCGCTGCCTTATGATCTTCGTGTTGTTAGTGAGAAGCGTTCGCGGGAATGGACGACTTCTCTTGTGCTTAGATAGGTTGAGAGTCTTGAGTATATGTTTTCCGCTACGTGTGTACCCTGTTGTACACTATGTTGTAAACACTATCTTAGTATGAAATGAAAACTTTGTATCTTTACTATGTCTTTTCGTGTGTGTTGTTGGGTGCCGCATTGCACGGCACCACCTAATGTAATTCCTGGAAAGTGTGGACCCTGATCCTCATACCTTCCCACAAAATGGGTTGTCTTGCACCATAACAATCAGGCCAGTCTTGATTTCGAAGCTCACGTCTCCTGTGTTAACAGTCGGCCCAACAAACACGTTGTTAGCAGAGGGAGCCGAAAACTCACGAAGGGTATTCTGGGCCATCGACATTCGGTTGTTGGTGCATTAGTACTGGCTTGCTTTGCTGCATGAAGCTTGGGAGGAGTAACCACACGAGGTCGATCTCTTAGAAGGGCTTTGGGATCTTCAACAAAGTTTTCTGGCCAGCGGAAACCAGACATACACTACCCTGTTTTTACATAAATGCGAAAACAAAGAAGGGTTATCGTACTAAAAACCTACCCAGGGTCCTATCCTATTCACTAAATCATGTAATACTTCAGCTGCCTTCCCTGGCAACAACGCCAGAAATGCTTGTTGATGTTTCTTACGTCACAGATAAAAATCCGCAAGCGCACAAAAACTATCGATGTAGCATTTCCCCTTTAAGAGTATTCCCAACGGTGTTATTTATGATTTCCCAAAGGAAGGCTAAGTGGAAGCATATCAATCATCAAATGAAAAGGGTAGATTGGTCTAGGTAAGGTTCTAGTGAGGATGGTAATAGATATGTAGAGGTAGTGTGACACACACAAGAGCATTCTATTCTAAAGGGATAAATGGGTCAAAGAGGGATTAGCCAAGAGTTAGGGAGTTTCTCCTACAATGCTTCTAGTATACATATACATAGCCTAGGTTATATACTAATGAACATGTCAATGATGAATTCTTATGCTAAGTTTTTCAACACATTGGGCACGGGTTTACTCCTAGCAATACAAGGACAGATAGGGTTGTCACAACCTGCTGCCTACCTCTTCAATCCATGGGTCTACGAGACATCCAACGTTACTTAACTATCCTACCACCATGCTAGCATATTAAGTAAATACCTAAGGAGCCTAGGCACAAGATATCCCAAGGCAATGACTAACCTAAACATTGCTGAACCAAAGTTGGAACATGGCATAAGTTATTTATATTAGCATGGTCATGTCATAACTAATTAGACTATAGTAGGAGTTTGTAGTGTTTATGATAATAGAATAAGATTATTATGGCATAATCATAAAGACTACTCCTACCACATACATGGAATCAACAATCAAACAAGAAACACTTCATCCAAGTATATGAATAAAAGAAGATAAAGATTACATCTTTATTAAGAACAAAGTCACAAATACAAAGAGGAATATATGAGCCATACCTTTCCCAATTTGGAATTGGGAAGAGAGAGACCGTCGAAGTGTTAATGCGACACTTCCCCGAGACCTGCTAAGGGGCAGCCCACGGAGGTTCTTTGTTCGGGCGGGGTTAGGCCTCAATAAAGTGTTCTAGCGGATGCGAATATGAGACGGTGGTTTCTACATGGTTCGAGCCGCAAGGAGCGTAACACCGTACTCCACGATGGATAGTATTGATAGTATGTGTGTATGTGTGTGTGTGCTGTGGGGATTCGATGTCCTGTCCTTTGTAACGTGGCGGTCTAGGCCTTTTATAGACAAGGTCGGACGCCTTTACAAGTGGGGTCCCAGGGCCCGACAGGTGGTCCCGGAGCGATATTATCCTAAAGATCTAAGACTTCTTTTGTAAGCTTGCTCTAACCGTAGACTTGAAGACTTGCCGTCTTGTCGCCTGTGTCGTTAGTAGCCCATGAGCCGTTGCTGACATTGGCAGGGGATGTCCTATCCAAATGTCTCTGTTGCTGTAAGCTACCCACTTGGCGGAGTGGGATAGTTTTGCGACGTCTTCACTGTGATGCGATTGGTCGCAGCGGTACCTGACATTAGGCGTGCGCCGCGCCATGCGTCTAGGGAAGCGGCGTATCTTCAATCCTTGACAAGAACAAGGCACACCGTCCTCTTAACTCCTGCGTCCCTCCGTCCAGGGCATGTGGCTGGACTATGTGACAGCCCGGGAGCTCACCTCTACGGAGGAGGTTAGGTCCCGCCTTGCGGACCACGTGGCAGCTCGGGAGCTCACCTCTGCGGAGGAGGCTAGGTCCCGTCCTGTTGGACACGTGGTGGTGCCAGGAGCTCACCACCGCGGAGGAGGTTAGGTTCCGCCTTGCGGGTGTAATTCCCTCATTTTCATGCATCATGCCTTGCATACATTCATATACATGTTTAACATTAACCCATAACAAGAGGAACAAGTTTAAAAATTGATTGGAGCAAAACCGCACTTAAAAATGTAGGAAAGTGCGGACTAGTCCGGTTTTGCTGAGGACTAGTCTGATTTCTCTCTATCTAAAAACGGACTTGTCTGTTTTTGCTGCGGATTAGTCCGATATTTGCTTCTGGACAACTTCGGACTTGTCCGATTTTGTGCGGACTAGTCCGATATTCCATGAATCCTTGAAAATTTGCTAAGTCCCAGGACTTTTCCGGACTAGTCCGGTGTTCCAGCGGACTTGTCCGTTTTTCCTCTCTGTTCAAATTCGGACTTGTCCGATTTTTGGCCAGACTTGTCCGATTTTCTCTCTAGACGACTTCGGACTAGTCCGGTCCTTTCCGGACTTGTCCGACATTTCGTGACTTCGAGATTGATCTTTTGTTTTATGACTTGTTTCTTGGGTTTCACGTTAAGTGGGCCTAGGGACGTCGTGCCTAACTCTTTTAGAGCCCATGTGGGACTCTAAACCGTCCTCTACTCAACCAAAACTCGAGATCCATCTAACCCTAGCCTCCACCTCTATATAAACAGCCCCACCCCTTGGTTTGACATCTATTTGCCACTTTTCCACCCACCCAAACCCTAGTTCGTGGAGAGCCACCACCAAGGAGGGAGGAGAAGATCCCAAGCAAGAAGAAGAAGAGGAGGAAACGAAAGAGGATCAAGATCTCCACCAAGTTTCGTCCTTCACCACCAATTCATCTCCAAGTTCATCACCAACCCTAGATCATCAAGATCCAAGTGTTACCTCCAAGTTTCTTGATTCATTGGAGTTCTAAACACCTGGTATACCTTCTATTCTCTTTTCCTTACGTGAATTCAACCCCTAATCTCCAAATTCACGTCGATCTAGAAAACCCTAATCTGCTGATCTCGCAGAGGGCGGACTTGTCCGGTCCCTAGCAGACTAGTCCGATCTTTCTGGTTAAATTGTGTTGAATTGGTTCTAAAATTTGATCTAATTGAATCCAAACCTGTATAAACTTGTTAAAATCTATTAGAACTAGTTAGTTATCATTAAAAGCAATCAATTAACAAGTTCTACCTTGCATTTGCATCAATCATGCATGTCATATCATATTGAGTAATATTTGTGCACTCTTTGATTGTGTTTCTTGTCTTGTATGTTTATTGTGTGGATTAGACGGATTTGCGCTAGAGAGTGCCGCGGAGGATCTACAGCATCAAGAGTTTGAAGGCTTTGACCCTAATCAATAGCAAGAGCAAGGCAAGTGTCCTTGAAGCATATTGATCCTGTTTTTAAATAAATGTTTTGTTTGCAAAAATGCATGCTGTGTCAATTTGATGGGAATCCTATGGTAGGAAGTTTACTAGATTTGTTAAACCACCCTTGTCACCTGGAATTTATGGTAGAGCGTCGGGATGGACTTTTTACCTTTTGCTTCGCTTAATCAACTGGGATGAGAATAACTATACCACTCAATTTAATTATGCATGGATGAGATTATGGTTAACATGAACTGGTTAAATATGGTATGGTAATGGGTAATCTAAGCAAGCCTGGTATGTGGATGGGTTGGATGTTATGGTGGCTTGCTTGCTTTAGATCTAAGGACCGGTTCATGCGAGAATAAGCCAAGACTACAGTGCCACCACGAGGCCAAGTATGGGTGCAACATAGCTGATTAATTAGGGCTTTGCTAGTGCTGTTTGGACCATTGTGGATGCTCGGGGAAGGGGTAGTCGGATTGGGTTTGTTGATGATTGGTGGGACTACCCTGGGATCCGAATGGCTCAAGAGGGGGCCCTTGGTTGAAGATGTGCTCAGTTGGAGGCATCGCCACCGGTGAAACCTCAGTGGGGTCTAAATAGGCTAGTAATCCCTTTGTAAAGGCTATTTTGTGATCTCTTGGCCATACACCAAAGGAAGTGTAATTGGCATAAGGGAGGTTCTTTAGTCGTCGACGGGTGATGAAATCACAAACATGTGGGTAAAGAGGTACAAACTCTGCAGAGTTAATTAAAACTATCATGATAGCCGTGCTCCCGGTTATGAGCGCCTGGATGACCTACATGATTAGAGGGAAATTGGTAATTGGGATGGTTATGGTTTGGTAATGGTTATTGATGGTTATGGATTTATTTTTGGTATTGAATATGGTTATTGGAAATGGTGAAATCTGGAATTATGGATGAGGATGGTGACTTGTGGACTGGTATTATGGTAATACTTATGATTATGATGGGTTTATTTCACATACATGTAATATATTGCTTTTCCAAATGTTTTAATGTACCTTTCAGCACTTTGCCATTATTATTGTCATCATTTGAATCAGCCACATGTCATACTTTCCACACTTGCTGAGTACGACATGTACTCACTCTTGCAATCCCCCCCAACATTTGTAGGTCAGGATTGGGAGTTTAATGGTGATAATGTGGAGTTCTAGGCCGTGTCTACCGTCAGCTTTGCCTGTGGTGTTATTGGAGCTGCGCATATATATCCTGTCGCTTATGCTGCTTAGTTGCTTAGTTTGCTTAATTAGTTTATTTCCGCTGCATTAGTTAAACTTGTCATTAATATTCATTAGAGCTTGTAATCGAGGATAATTTTGTTTGAGTAATAAAATTTGATAATTAATCTTGTCTTGTGGTAATTTTCTGTATACCCTTTTGTGATTACACTCGTGTATGTGTGATGAACATCCTGGGCACACATATGCGTTAGCTTGGTTCATTTTTCGAAACCGGGCGTCACAGATTGGTATCAGAGCCACAGGTTGACCGTAGGATGCAGCCTAGATAGAATGGACACTTTAGAGCACATAGGAGCACTCAGGAATCGATGTGTTTTTGCTTGGAGTGCTGTTTGATATATATATATATATATATATATATATATATATATATATATATATATATATATATATATATATTGTTTGCTTGTGTGCTTAATAGAGGATTTTGGGATGCTTTAGCATTGCCATGTCCACCTAGGCTAGTATAGCTAGTTGGTTAGCTTCATATCCCTTGATGCATATAGTTGGGGACGTTTCTTAATTCTTACCTACTGCTTTTCTTCAGATGGTGAGGACTCGCAACCAGAGGGATGACAATGATGAAGAGGAGAACAATGGAGTGCCTCAAAACAACAATGGGCAAGGATCTACTCAGGGAGCTATCAACATCGAGCAGCTATTGGCCATGCAAAACCAGCTCATGCAGACCATGATACAGACTATGGGACAGCTGCAGGCTGGCAATATCAACAATCAGCCCCACATGCCTCCACCGCCACCCCCGCCTCCTCATAACCGATTGGGAGAGTTTATGAGGACTAGGCCGCCAACCTTTGCTCAAGCCGCAAACCCTATGGACGCGGATGATTGGCTCAAGTCCGTGGAGAAGAAGCTAGCTATTGTCCAATGCAGTGACCGGGAGAAGGTCCTATTTGCTTCTCATCAACTAGTTGGAGCAGTTGCGGATTGGTGGGATTCTTATTGCAATGCTCATGAGAATCAAGAGAGAAATACTTGGGCCGAATTCAAGGAAAATTTTCGTTCTCATTATGTGCCGGAAGGTGTTATGCTCTTGAAGAGGCAATAATTTGAGAATTTTAGGCAAGGAAAATCAAGCGTGAGTGAATATCTCAACAAGTTCACTCAACTCTCTAGGTATGCGCCCGAGGATGTTAGTCGGGACAGCCGGAAGCAATACTTGTTCATGAGAGGCTTGAACAATGAGATCCAAGTTCAACTACTCAACTGTGACTATGCAAATTTCCAGAAGCTTGTGGACAAAGCAATTGTGGTTGAGAACAAGATCCGTGAGATGGAGCAAGAAGTCAAGAAGAAGACGCCATATCAAGTACAGCAACAAGGAAGTAATGTGCGCCCTTGCTTTGCGCCACCCAATGCGCCTCATTACAGCTCCTCTATTCCTGCTCAGCGCCCTGGTTATGCACCGCGCCCAACTCAGTTTGTACAGCAGCGCCCTGTTATGCAAGCACCTAGGCCTCCAATGCCTTATGAGCCTCGTGCCAATTTTCCTGCTGCAAATGCTCAAAACCAAGCTCGTCCCAATAATTCTGGTGGAGTTAAGAAGTGTTATACTTGTGGAGAAGCTGAACACTTTGCGCATCAATGTCCTAAGTTGGGCCTTGGTCAAGGAAGCAATGCACCGAGGCAAAACCCGAGACCTAATGGAGGACAACCACAAGGAAGCCGTGGACAGCAGAATTTTGCTCGTGGCAACGTGAACCATGTCTCTACGGAGGATGCTCAACAAGCGGATGATGTGGTCATTGGTATGTTTCTCGCCAACTCCAACCCCGCGACTATGTTATTTGATTCTAGAGCATCGCATTTATTCATTGCATCGAAGTATGTTTCCAAGTATAGTTTGCCTACTTCTCATATGAAGTTTACTCTATTGGTTATGTCTCCTGGAGGAGAGATGAGGACAAATATAGTATGTCCAAAAGTAAGCCTTAGAATAAGGGGGGTAGACTTCTCCGCCAACCTCATTGTTTTGGATTCTCAAGGATTGGACATTATACTTGGTATGGACTGGTTAAGGAAGCACAATGGAGTTATTGAGTGTGCCACGAAGACGGTGAAGTTGACTAATGAGGAAGGGATCACCGTAGAATTTGAAGAATCTCAAACCGCACCGAAGCAATTGGAATTGAATCATATGGACGGTGCCGCAATTGAGGAGATTCCAGTAGTGTGTGAATTTTTGGATGTGTTTCCGGACGAGTTGCCAGGTATGCCACCCGATCGAGACATTGAGTTTGTTATTGATTTAATACCTGGAACTGCACCTATAGCTAAGAGGCCGTATAGGATGCCTCCTATGGAATTAGCGGAGCTCAAGAAGCAGATTCAAGAACAATTAGAGAAGGGTTTCATTCGCCCTAGCTCTTCGCCTTGGGGAGCGCCCGTTCTATTTGTTGACAAGAAGGACGGATCCCAAAGGATGTGCGTGGATTACTGAGCTCTCAACGAGGTAACAATCAAGAACAAGTACACCTTGCCCCGTATAGAGGATTTGTTTGATCAGATGAAAGGTGCCTGTGTATTTTCCAAAATTGATTTGAGGTCGGGATACTTTCAAATGAAGGTTAGACCATCGGACATACCCAAGACAGCTTTTAGGACACGGTATGGATCTTATGA
Organism: Tuctoria greenei; assembly: GCA_036927565.1. Taxonomy (NCBI): domain Eukaryota; kingdom Viridiplantae; phylum Streptophyta; class Magnoliopsida; order Poales; family Poaceae; genus Tuctoria; species Tuctoria greenei. Next base: position 96,025,753 of record JAYESD010000005.1, read on the forward strand.
GTACACCGTGATGTCTTTTGGATTGACAAATGCGCCTGCCTACTTTATGTACCTCATGAATTAAGTCTTCATGGAGTACTTGGATAAGTTCGTTGTGGTGTTTATTGATGATATTATGATCTACTCGAAGGATGAGAAGGAACATAAGGAACACTTGAGGCTTACGCTGCAGAAATTGAGGGAGCATCAATTGTATGCCAAGTTCAACAAGTGCCAGTTTTGGTTGAAAGAGGTGCCATTTTTGGGTCATATAATCTCAGGAGGAGGAGTATCGGTTGACCCCGGAAAAGTGAGAGACGTGTTGAAGTGGGAACCGCCGCAGAATGTCAAGGAAATTTGGAGTTTTCTTGGGATGGCTGGATATTACCGTAGGTTCATCAAGGATTTTTCCAAGATAGCCAAGCCTATGGCGGAGTTGCTAATGAAGGGAAAGGCGTTCCAATGGACTGAAGCTTGTCAAAATAGTTTTGAGGAGTTGAGGAAGAGGTTGACAACAGCCCCAGTTTTGGTATTGCCGGATGTAAGCAAGAGTTTCGACATTTATTGTGACGCATCAAGACAAGGGCTTGGATGTGTATTGATGCAAGAAGGTCAAGTGGTCGCCTATGCGTCAAGACAATTGAAGAAACATGAGCAGAATTACCCCACACACGATTTGGAACTCGCGGCCGTGGTACAATCATTGAAGATTTGGAGACACTATATTCTTGGACATAGGTGTGAAATTTATACGGATCATAAGAGTTTGAAGTATATTTTCACACAAATGGATCTGAACTTAAGGCAACGAAGATGGTTAGAGCTCATCAAGGATTATGATTTGGGGATCAACTATCATCCGGGAAAAGCCAATGTAGTGGCCGATGCCTTGAGTCGGAAAGGAGTAGGTCATCAACTCATAGTTTGAGAGTTACCATCCGAGTTATGCAAGGAGTGTGAACGGTTGAACCTCGAATTTGTAAATGAGATGGGGACAATGGAATTAAATCCAACCTTGGAGCAAGAAATTCGAGAGGCACAAACCACAGATGAGGAGATCAAGGAAATCAAGGAAAGGACCGAAGAAGGGAGAGAATTCAGATTTGACGAGGATGAACATGGTACCTTATGGCTTGGAAAGAGGATCGTTGTGCCAAATGTAAAGCATATTCGGGAGACAATATTAAAGGAGGCACATGACTCGCCTTACTCGATTCACCCAGGTTGTACGAAGATGTACAAAGACTTGAAGACTTGCTATTGGTGGGATAGCATGAAGAAGGACATAGCCGAATACGTTGCATTGTGTGACGTGTGCCAACGAGTCAAGGCGGAACACCAAAGGCCAGCTGGATTATTGCAACTGTTGAAGATTCCGGAATGGAAGCGGGAAGAAATTGGAATGGACTTCATAGTTGGGTTACCACGTACTCAGTCCGGGTATGATTCAATATGGGTCATTGTAGATCGGTTGACAAAATCAGCTCACTTCATTCCTGTCAAGACCACATATACCACCGCGAAGCTAGCAGAATTGTATATGGAGCATATTGTGTGTCGACTTGGAGTACCGAAGAAGATAGTCTCGAATAGAGGTTCTCAATTTACCTCCAGATTTTGGCAAAAATTGCATGAAGCTTTGGGAACGAGGTTGAATTTTAGTTCAGCATATCATCCTCAAACGGACGGACAAACCGAGAGGACCAATCAGATTTTGGAGGACATGTTAAGAGCTTGTGCTTTAAAGCATGGGAAAAGTTGGGACAAAAGCTTGCCATATGCGGAATTTTCATACAACAATAGTTACCAAGCAAGCTTGAAAATGTCACCATATGAAGCGCTTTATGGGAGGAAGTGTAGGACACCTTTATTCTGGAATGAAGCAGGGGAAACTCAAGTATTTGGTCCGGATGTGTTGCAAGAAGCCGAAACGCAAGTCCAGATAATTCGTGAAAACTTGAGGGCTGCCCAATCAAGACAAAAAGGTTATGCGGACAATAGGAGAAGGAAATTAGCCTTTGAAATAGGAGATTTTGTTTACCTCAAGGTGTCACCAATAAGAGGTCATAAGAGGTTTAACATAAGGGGTAAGCTCGCACCTCGCTATATTGGACCATTCAAGATTTTGGACAAAAGAGGGGAAGTAGCGTATAAGTTGGAGATGCCACCTCATCTTTCAGATGTGCATGATGTCTTTCATGTTTCCCAACTCAAGAAGTGTTTGAGAGTACCGGAAGAACAAGTGCCAATGGAAGAATTGGAACTAGAGGAAGATTTGACTTATGCCGAACAACCGATCAAAATCTTGGAAACTAAGGAAAGAGTCACAAGGAACAAGGTCATTAGATGGTGTGAAGTTCAATGGAAGCACCACACAGAAAAAGAAGTGACGTGGGAATTGGAGGATGATCTCAAGAAGGAATTTCCCTACTCTTCTCTTCCGCGTCGAATCTCGAGGGCGAGATTCATTTTAAGGGGGATAGGTTTGTAACACCCTCATTTTCATGCATCATGCCTTGCATACATTCATATACATGTTTAACATTAACCCATAACAAGAGGAACAAGTTTAAAAATTGATTGGAGCAAAACCGCACTTAAAAATGTAGGAAAGTGCGGACTAGTCCGGTTTTGCTGAGGACTAGTCCGATTTCTCTCTGTCTAAAAACGGACTTGTCTGTTTTTGCTGCGGATTAGTCTGATATTTGCTTCTGGACAACTTCGGACTTGTCCGATTTTGTGCGGACTAGTCCGATATTCCATGAATCCTTGAAAATTTGCTAAGTCCCTGGACTTTTCCGGACTAGTCCGGTGTTCCAGCGGACTTGTCCGTTTTTCCTCTCTGTTCAAATTTGGACTTGTCCGATTTTTGGCCAGACTTGTTCGATTTTCTTTCTGGACGACTTCGGACTAGTCCGGTCCTTTCCGGACATGTCCGATATTTCGTGACTTCGAGATTGATCTTTTGTTTTACGACTTGTTTCTTGGGTTTCACATTGAGTGGGCCTAGGGACGTCGTGCCTAACTCTTTTAGAGCCCGTGTGGGACTCTAAACCGGCCTCTACTAATCCCAAAACTCGAGATCCATCTAACCCTAGCCTCCACCTCTATATAAACAGCCCCACCCCTTGGTTTGACATCTATTTGCCACTTTTCCACCCACCCAAACCCTAGTTCGTGGAGAGCCACCACCAAGGAGGGAGGAGAAGATCCCAAGCAAGAAGAAGAAGAGGAGGAAATGAAAGAGGATCAAGATCTCCACCAAGTTTCGTCCTTCACCACCAATTCATCTCCAAGTTCATCACCAACCCTAGATCATCTAGGTCCAAGTGTTACCTCCAAGTTTCTTGATTCATTGGAGTTCTAAACACCTGGTATACCTTCTATTCTCTTTTCCTTACATGAATTCAACCCCTAATCTCCAAATTCACGTCGATCTAGAAAACCCTAATCTGCTGATCTCGCAGAGGGCGGACTTGTCCGGTCCCTAGCGGACTAGTCCGATCTTTCTGGTTAAATTGTGTTGAATTGGTTCTAAAATTTGATCTAATCGAATCCAAACCTGTATAAACTTGTTAAAATCTATTAGAACTAGTTAGTTATCATTAAAAGCAATCAATTAACAAGTTCTACCTTGCATTTGCATCAATCATGCATGTCATATCATATTGAGTAATATTTGTGCACTCTTTTATTGTGTTTCTTGTCTTGTATGTTTATTGTGTGGATTAGACGGATTTGCGCTAGAGAGTGCCGCGGAGGATCTACAGCATCAAGAGTTTGAAGGCTTTGACCCTAATCAACAGCAAGAGCAAGGCAAGTGTCCTTGAAGCATATTGATCCCGTTTTTAAATAAATGTTTTGTTTGCAAAACTGCATGCTATGTCAATTTGATGGGAATCCTATGGTAGGAAGTTTACTAGATTTGTTAAACCACCCTTGTCACCTGGAATTTATGGTAGAGCGTCGGGATGGACTTTTTACCTTTTTCTTCGCTTAATCAACTGGGGTGAGAATAACTATACCACTCAATTTAATTATGCATGGATGAGATTATGGTTAACATGAACTGGTTAAATATGGTATGGTAATGGGTAATCTAAGCAAGCCTGGTATGTGGATGGGTTGGATGTTATGGTGGTTTGCTTGCTTTAGATCTAAGGACCGGTTCATGCGAGAATAAGCCAGGACTACAGTGCCACCACGAGGCCAAGTATGGGTGCGGCGTAGTTGATTAATTAGGGCTTTGCTAGTGCTATTTGGACCATTGTGGATGCTCGGGGAGGGGGTAGTCGGATTGGGTTTGTTGATGATTGGTGGGACTACCCTGGGATCCGAATGGCTCAAGAGGGGGCCCTTGGTTGAAGATGTGCTCAGTTGGAGGCATCGCCACCAGTGAAACCTCAGTGGGGTCTAAATAGGCTAGTAATCCCTTTGTAAAGGCTATTTTGTGATCTCTTGGCCATACACCAAAGGAAGTGTAATTGGCATAAGGGAGGTTCTTTAGTCGCCGACGGGTGATGAAATCACAAACACGTGGGTAAAGAGGTACAAACTCTGCAGAGTTAATTAAAACTATCATGATAGCCGTGCTCCCGGTTATGAGCGCCTGGATGACCTACATGATTAGAGGGAAATTGGTAATTGGGATGGTTATGGTTTGGTAATGGTTATGGATGGTTATGGATTTATTTTTGGTATTGAATATGGTTATTGGAAATGGTGAAATCTGGAATTATGGATGAGGATGGTGACTTGTGGACTGGTATTATGGTATTACTTATGATTATGATGGGTTTATTTCACATACATGTAATATATTGCTTTTCCAAATGTTTTAATGTACCTTTCAGCACTTTGCCATTATTATTGTCATCATTTGAATCAGCCACATGTCATACTTTCCACACTTGCTGAGTACGACATGTACTCACTCTTGCAATCCCCCCCCCCAACAGTTGCAGGTCAGGATTGGGAGTTTAATGGTGATAATGCGGAGTTCTAGGCCGTGTCTACCGTCAGCTTTGCCTGTGGTGTTATCGGAGCTGCGCATATATACCCTGTCGCTTATGCTGCTTAGTTGCTTAGTTTGCTTAATTAGTTTATTTCCACTGCATTAGTTAAACTTGTCATTAATATTCATTAGAGCTTGTAATCGAGGATAATTTGGTTTGTGTAATAAAATTTGATAATAAATCTTGTCTTGTGGTAATTTTCTGTATACTCTTTTGTGATTACACTCGTGTATGTGTGATGAACATCCTGGGCACACATATGCATTAGCTTGGTTCATTTTTCGGAACCGGGCGTCACAGCGGGACACGTGGCAGCGCTGGAGCCTGCCCATATGTGTGGTGGCCCGTCTGTTGTATTGGTCCACGCGGTAGCTCCAGAGCCCTGTCTCATGGGGAGGACGGATCCTTACCTGCTAGACACGTGGTTACCTAGGGGCTCGTCTCCAAAGGGGGTGCTGAGTTTCTCCTTCAGGGCTTCTTGCGGGTACCCTAGACCACCCATCTGAGGCTGATGGGTCCGAGTCTCTTGAACACGTGGTGTCCTCGAACCCCACCTCTGTTGGGAGGCAGGGTACCTAGGCGGCTCTAGCTTGTGCGCGAGGGTACCCGGTATGCCGGGTACCGACAGTGGCCCCTGGGTCCACCTTTGGGGGAGGCAACGAGACCAAGGGTGGAGCCATATCCTGCTTTCCCATGCGGTCTTTTAATTTTGTCTTGATTAGCCGAAGTGGTGTGCGCCTCTGCCGCTGTCTCCACACACCCCCCTTTGGTTGAGGGGTCATGGCAAAAGGATCTTTGCTTGCTGCAAGATTATTGCAATGGTTCCGAATGTGGTTGCTGCATTTCTACTGCTTTCACTTCCGCCTTTACGGGAACTGACGGGTTGCCTTCTCAGGCGAAGAATTTCCCGGGCCGGTTTTTCTAACGGGGGATCTGGGCCTGCTTGTCATGGACGTTGGGGCATGAGTCACTGATTCTGTGGCCGCCCAAATCTGCAAGGTGCGCTCGAACGCCGGTATGGTGCTTTAAAAGGATACCTCTATGGGTAACGGTGGTTCCTCCCTTATGCATGCCCCTAGAATTCGAGTCTTCAACTTCCTTCTTGAGCGCCCACTCCTTCCTCAGCTTCGAGGTTCTCGACTCCTACCCCAATTGACTCAGCCTTGCCTCCTTCCCAGATGGAGGATGTCTCATCCGTGCGGCGACTTTTCGGCTGGGAGGACGAGAAGCGGTGGGATTTGATCCGCCCTGGCTCCTTACATCTGGAGTTGGAGGCAGGAGAGACCGTCTTCTTCCAGGCGTACGCATACACCGGGTTCGTTTCTCCCGTTTCCTCCTTCCTAGTGACACTTATGGAGGTTCTTGGGCTCCAGCTTCATCATCTGTCGCCAAACTCTATGGTGGTGGCAGCGGTGTTCTTGCATCTCTACGAGATGTTTGTCGAAGTACATCCGAGCATGCCGGTGTTCTGGCAGTTTTTCGTGCTGAGATGGACCGGGAAGAACAAGGCGGAATTCCTCGGTGCCCACTACTTCCAGCGTCGGGCGCACAACACCTCTAAGTACATTACTCTGCTCTCTCCGTGAAGTGGCCTGGCTGGAGGAGCGACTGGGTGGTTGTACGCACCAACGCCCACGATCGCATGGTCCCGCCTACTGGCTGGCCAACAGTTTGGAAGGCGCCCTGGGAGGAACGCCCGGAGTTGGAGGCAGCGTACACTTCGGTGATGGAGAGGACCTAATTCTTGGCGGACCACGACCTATTGGAGCTGGCGGTGATGGCGAACTTCGTTCTTTGTCGTCTAGCTCCCCTTCAGCACCGTTGCCGCATTGCATGGCTCTACTTCGGGCTCCAAGATGGCACCAGGTTGTTGAGGGGTCACAACACAAAGATGACCCAACAGGAGGTGTTTGACGTAATGTCCAAGGTGTGTGACGACCCGCTATCGCCAGACGTCTTCAACCTCCCGCGGGCTTGCCCACCGTTTTGCACGGATCAGGACCTTTGGACGAAGGTTCTGAAGGAGATGCCCAACCTGGACGCGATTGGTCTTGTGCCACGGTAGGTAGGTGATGAGAGCCGGGGCCTGTCTGTAAAATCCAACATTTTCCTTCATATGAGGTTCAGTTGTAAGTTGGTTATCATCCCTAATGGAGACCAATTATAGCTATGCTTATGAACTTGATCTCATCAAAGATTTTCTTCCACTCATGCTTAAATTTTATTAAAATGAGGAATGGACTTCACCAATAATCTTAGATTAATTCTATTGACCTCTCTTCAAATTTTGGAATTATTTGAATGGAGATTGCTAGGTCAAATTAATATGCAGTACCAAATATATATTATAATTAGTTACAAATTGAATCTGCTACTGTACATTTGGCCCTGTCAAAAATATTCAAATCTGAGGCCATAAATTTTTCTATGGCTTCCTAATATTCACAATATACTTTCTACAAAGTTTCATAAATTTGGAACTCCATTTGCTATTTTATTTGAGACGCTTAGCGAATTCAAACCGTTTTTAGAATTCAAATTTTGAATTCTGTTCAACTTATTTGAACACCAAGATTTGAACACACCATCATGGTCAGCATGACTTGCTTGACTTATCCTCAAAGTTTCACAATTTTTTTGAACTCAATTGCTATTTAATTCAGTGACACCATTGAATTTCATCCAATTTGAAATTCAATTGAAACTTGCTCCAATTCGAAATCCAATTGCAGAATCAAATTCCAGATATTTGCTTTGGCATCCCCTCAAAAATCTAGAATTTTTGGATCAAGTTTGGTAGGACAATTGATGTTGCAGAGATGGGAAGAGGATAAAAGGAGGTGGGACCCACTGTCAGCCTGACATACTCGAGTGAACCCACGGGGTGCTCTGTATCCGGCTCTCCTCGCCAGTCGACGCCGGCAGCGCTCGACACCGCGTTGTGGCATGCAAGCCACCGAGCTGCTTGCTTGCTTGCGCCGTGGCGAGCTCCCCTCGTCCCCCTATCCCTATAAATACCACCTGTGGGCCGTCGCCGTCGAACTCCACCTCAGTTCCGCGCCATCGCCACCGCCCCTGTTCATTGAGTTTTGGCCGGCGATTTAAGCAGTTTCTCACTGAGCTGTAAGTAGATAAAAGACTTGTCACAACATCCTCTACGAGTTCTATTTGGTCCTTGATCGTGACATAGCTTCTGCTTGGGGTATTTTGAAGTTTTCCGGTCGCCGTCGAGGAAGCCGCTGGGAACCTTCACTGCCTCACCGTCGAGCTCCGATTCTAGGCCGTTTCCAGTCTCGACCCTTTAAGCAAAAAGGTTAGCAATCCTCTCTAGTTTATGCTCACCAAATTTAAGCCCATGACATGAAGTGTAGCTCGAGTTTTTTTTCAACAACCGAATCATTTTTCAATAGAACAGCAAGGCTTCGCGCTTAAATTTGTTTCATTCTGGCAATCATCCTTTAATCTGGTTAGCAGATAGCTCCTATATATCCTAGCGCAACTCCCTCCCCAAGGTCTCCAAAAGTTATCAACCGAGCACCATAGATTTCGATATTTCGCGGCCGCCGGTTGAAAAACCGCACTTCACCGTCGAGCTCATATCTCGCGGTCGTTTCCTCTCTTCCCTAGTCCAAATTCTTGATCCTTGAGATCCCAGGGAGCTTTTGGAGAAATCCCTAGTTGTTTGAGATTGAGTTGAGTGAGTTCAAGCAGGCCCGAGCCCTCACCGCCGCAGCCGCTATCGAACGGTTGTTTCCGGTTCGTTTTGGCCGATGCCGACCTCACCGACGTGCTCAGTGCCCCCGAAAACCCCCAGGCGGCAAGTCTTGGCGAGTTTGGCACAGCATCTTGGCCGACGGCGAAATCGCCGGCGAGCTACCGCCGCGGGCGCCGCCGTGCGCGAGCGCCAGCCCGAGGTTGAAGACAACCGTGGACCCCACATGTCATTCGCTGTGGGATCAGGGTGTGGCTAGGGATCTGGTTTGACTGCGCGGGTTAACCCCGTAGCCCCCGGTGCGGCCCAGCTGCGAATTGTCGATATTAAACCAGTGGGCCCGGCTGATATTTAAATGTTTCCCGTTGGAAAATAATTCTAGGATTTAACCAAACTTGGAAAATCCATAACTCTCAGTAGAATTGTCCAAAAATTCCCAGATAAATTTTGTTAGAACCAGCATGAAGAATACTTTCCAGTGGTGCACTTGGACTTGTATGAAAATTCATAAAATTTCTCCATAATTCAGATAAGCAAAATGTTTATAGAACTCATTCCTATAGTTTTGTTAATTGGAATATTCCCAATTTTGGTCAGAACACTACTAGTACTACACTTGATCTCCAGTAAAAATTTCAAGTTCATTGGATTTCAATTACTGGATTAATTAGTGTTCCAAATTTCTGTGTAGTTATAAATTAAGAAAAATAGAAAATCAATTTCAGAAATTTCCCCAAACTTGAAAAATCAGTTTCTCCCTATAGGATGTTTAGGAAATAGTGAAACAAATTTTCTTAGAACCAGTGAGACCCCCTCTACATGATACAACTACTGGTAGCCATGATAGGTCTCCAAAATTATAACCAAAATTTAGAGGAAATTATTGCTTACCATAATTTTGAAGAACAACAAACTTCCTTGATCATCTCCTGTTCTTTGCAAGAGTCTTCTCTATAGTCACTAGTATCTACCATTAAGGTCCCAAAGCCAATTAAGACCATTATCTTATTTTGATCCTAAGATATTAAGTTATAACCTTAAGCATATTAATTATTTTCAAAGTCATTCATACCTAGTATATGCATATCGTGTAGTAGCTGAAATCAAGGAGCAGCCGAAAGCTTTGGAAGTCCAGCTACCAGAAACAAACGTAGACTCAGACTCGCATTCAGGCAAGCCCCGGTTTGCATTTAAGTTCCTTACAGTGTATTTGCAGTTTTCATTTCACCTTATGTCTTCAGATGATTGTGCATTACGTTTAAGGTGTTTGTCATCCACTTGTATGACCCACAAATCCCATGGAGTCTTGGGTAGGTCTACGGCCCGATGAGTAGAGACTGCTATGCTTATACTCATAGCAATTCGGTAGAAGTCGAGTAGTTGGAATCTACTCGCGAGATAGGAGTGTTATCACACGGGACGAATTGGCATCAAAAATGGTTTATGAATATGAAATTGAGACCGAGCAGTGGGTAGGATGCAGAGAGACGTGGTCTAACGTGCATAGCCCTGCTTGTGTCGATTGAGGACCGTTTCGTGTACGGTCCTGCTGGACAATCTTGAAATGTACCGATGGCATACTGGAGAAATGGGCTCCAATAAACTGACGTAGCTTGATACTAGTTTGTCGAGGCATTCCATTCCATTTTATAGGTGTGGGTTGAGGGCAGCAAGGTGTAAATCAGCTGGTGGGCACGTCAGAGTACACCCCACGCAGTGACCTCCTGCTCGTGACGGATCGACCGGTTCGACATTCGAGTGTCTAGTGAAAGGTGGCCATATACGACTAGTTCTGAAGTGTTACGAAGGTACTGCTGTAAGTATTCGCTGACACTTCCGAAAGTGCATATGTGTCGTGTTGTTTCGGGTGTGCCCTGATTGCAATCACCGTCCCTCGCGGTAATAGAGTACCACTTGTTTACTGTGCTGTGATGTAGTAAACACTGAAGAAGTCAGGAGAATATGATGTATTGAATTACAATTGCTTGCAAAATTGTTTGGCTTAGAGATAGTACAATTAAAGGTTTACAGTTTCCCCATACTTTACCTGTAATAGCATTATGTGCTTTGTGCATGTCATATCATCGGCAAAGCATTTCTTGTTTGATTGTGGCGTCTATGATGTGCCGTGCATGAAGAATGTCATGTGCTACTTAAAATATGAATATAAGGATCCACTTGTAGGCGAGTCCTTTATGCTATTCCTTACCTATGTTTAGTATTCACCCCTGCATATGTCTAGTGAGACGGGTTAGTCTTGCTGAGCCTTAAGCTCACATTTGCTGTTAACAAGTTTTTACAGATTATATGACTGATGACGGGTTCAATGACGAGGTTGCACCCCCTCCTGGGTTTACAGACGAGTGGGAACCCTGCACGCCACCGTAAATTGGGTGTTACTAGTGCGAAGTATCCAGGACATGGATGACTTTGCTTTTGCATAGCTAGTGCTGAGAGCGTAGCGATGATGTATAGTTCTCTTTTCTTTCATTAGTATGTTAAAACTTCCGCTGTGCTTTTGAATAAAGACTTGGTATTGTAATTTGTTCTCGTCCTTTTCTTGTATATTGTTGGGTGTCGCATTGCACAACACCACCCAATGAGATCCTTGGAGGTCGGGATTCCGGTCCCCACAGACATGGTATCAGAGCATCGTTGGGAACAATGTACTTGAAAAGATCACATTTTCAAAAATTAGGATTTGAGTGAGGAATTAGTTATATACCCTTATACGGAGTATTATTAGTATGTGACACCCGGTTCCGAATATGAACCAAGCGTAACGCATATGTGTGCCCAGGATGTTCAACACACATACACGAATGATTCACAAATGATAAACAGAATTTAACCACGTCTTAACTAATAAATAAGTACTTTATTACAATAATCCAACAGTTCACGAATAATATAACTCTAAATAATTGCAGCGGAAAATAAACTAAGCAATACGACTCCAATCCACAGGCAATTGACGGCGGTACGCAACCTAGTACTCCTCGTGATCCTCAGGGTACTCCCAATTGTCTCCAGTAGCTGTTGGGGGGATTGCAAGGGTGAGTACATGTCGTACTCAGCAAGTGTGGAAAGTATGACATGTGGCTAATTCAAATGACGACAATAATAATGGCTAAGTGCTGAAAAGTACAGTAAAACATTTGAAAAGCATTATACTATGTCTATGTGAAATAAATCCCATCATATTAACAAAGTATAAACAATATCCAACTATTACCAACATTACCATTATCCATGTCCAATTACCATAACTCAATTCCATAACCATGACCACAATCCATAAACAATGACCGTTACCAAATCCCAATTTCCAACTCTAATCATGTAGGTCATCCAGGCGCTCATAACCGGGAGCACGGCTATCATGATAGTTTTTAAACACTCTGCAGAGGTTGTACCACTTTACCCACATGTTTGTGATTTTATCACCTTTCGATGACTAAGAAACCTCCATTGTGCCATCTCACACTTCCGTAGGTGTGTGGCCAAGAGATCACAAAATAGCCTTTCAAAAGGGACTACTAGTATGTACGGGCCCACTAAGGTTTCACCGGCAGGCTTGAACCTCTATTCTCCCACCCACGGGTCCCCTCGTGTGCCATGCGGATCCGAGGGCAGTCCTCCTCGACTCCCATTCCCCGCGCCATCCAATGGTCCATACAATACTAGCAGCGCTCCTAATTATTCAGCTATGCCGCACCCATACTTGGCCTTGTGGTGGCACTGTTGACCTGGCATATTCTCGCATGAACCGGTCCTTAGATCTAAGTCAAGCAAACCACCATAACGACCAACCCATCCACATAACCATGCTTGCTTAGATCACCCATCGTATTGACCAGTTCACATTAACCAGAATATGATTGATGCATAATTAAATGTGTAGTGTTGTATGCCATCCCAATTAATTAAGCGAAGCGATAAGGTAAAAACCCTTCCCGACTCTCTACCATAATTCCAGGTGACAAGGATGGTCAAACAAAACTAGTAAACTTCCTACCATAGGATTCCCATCAATTTGACACAAGCATGCAAGTTTGCAAACAAAACATTTAATTTAAAATAGGATCAATATGCTTCAAGGACACTTGCCTTGCTCCGGCGGATGGGGTTGCTCAAGCGCTTCGAAGTCTTGATTTTGGAAATCCTCGTATGCGGCCTCTTGAGCACGTTCCTCTACGCGTGATCATACATACAAGAAAACATATACAATTCAACATAATGCACACAAAATAATCAACATGCAATGACATGCATGCACGCACAATTTAATAATTAATTTAATACGGTCGTTTATTATTTGGATGCGTCTAGTTCATACGTGTTCATATGTGTTTACGGGGATTTTAGGGTGGATTAATGCTGCTGAAATAAAATTTATGGTGCGACTAAAGTTAATTTACGCCTATTAGATTCAATGTGATCGCAAAAATTCGCATCGGGAACGGACCCTACCGTAGATCTGACGGCTTGACGGTCGCGGAATAAATGCGACGCGTAGACGAAATAGATGGTGCAGCAGTCCTTCGGCGGCGTGATGACGGCGGCGCGATGTCGGCGACGATCTCCGGCGAACGGCGGTGTCCTCCTCTTTTTCTCCCTCTTCTTCCCCTTCTTTTTCTCTTTTTTTTCTTCCCTGGGCGCCTCTGTTTTCTCTGTTCCCGTCGGCTGCTTCCGACGGCTGAGTTTCTCCAGGCGGCGGCTTCTGGCGGCTGCTGGTTCGTGGGGGAAAAAGAGCCTAGGCCTGGGTCCTATTTATAGGGGCGGTGCTAGGGTACGGCACCGGTATCCGGTTCGGTTGGGAGTCACGCGGCACCGAGAAACGCGGCAGAAGAGTCGGACGCGGAAGGGAGAGCGAGAGTTTTGGGATAGGACGTCACAGCGCGGGAGAGGGCGGGAGACCGCGCGGGAGACGGAAATTCCACGCGCGGGAGAGTCGCGTCGTGGGGGAGACCGAGGCAGGCGTGGGAGCGGGAGGGCGGCGGGGCCAGCGCCCTCGGGCGGTGCGCGCCGCGCGACAGGGGGGGGGGGGGGCGGGACCCGGCGCAGCCTGCGCGGTCAGGCGGCGCGTCAGGGGGGCGCAGGCGGGGCCCGGCCGGGCGGCGGGTGTCGGGCGGGTGCGCTCGCTCGCGCGGGCGTGGCCGGCTGCGGCTCGGCCGCTGGCCGGCGGCTGCTTGTTTTTTTTTTTTCCTTTTTTTTGTTCTTTTATATATATATATATTATAATATATTTTATTACTTATATTTTATTTATTATTATTTTTTTTATCTATTATTTTTATAATATATATTATTAATGTTATATTTTTTTTTCTATTATACTTTTTTTTTTATATTTTGTTATATATATATTATTTATATATATTTATATTATTCCCTTTTTTTTTATTCTTATTCCCTATTACAAGTTTTAGCCTATAATTATTGTTTTCTTTCCTTCTTTTGCCACACGTATTTGTATATGCATATGTTTTATTTATTTTCTTTTATTCTACTAGTGTTTTAATGCATGACCATGTATGCAATGCATGATGCGAAGATTTAGGGTTTTATACGCCCAAGCTCATCCCCGTGGGGAGCCCCAGTGCTCTTCGTAGATAAGAAGGATGGAACCCAGAGGATGTGTGTGGACTATAGGGCTCTCAACGAAGTGACAATTAAGAACAAGTACTCACTGCCCCGTATAGAGGATTTGTTCGACCAAATGAAGGGTGCATGTATCTTCTCCAAGATCGACTTGCGGTCAGGATACTTCCAAATGAAGATTAGACCATCAGACATACCCAAGACGGCATTTCGGACACGATATGGATCTTATGAGTACACCGTCATGTCATTTGGATTGACGAATGCGCCTGCGTACTTTATGTATCTCATGAATAAGGTCTTCATGGAATATCTGGATAAGTTCGTTGTAGTGTTCATCGACGATATTATGATCTACTCGAAGGACGAGAAGGAACATGAGGAACACTTCAGGCTTACGTTGCAGAAATTGAGGGAGCATCAATTGTATGCCAAGTTCAGTAAATGTCAATTTTGGTTACGGGAAGTTTCTTTCCTAGGCCATATTATCTCTGGAGGAGGAGTATCAGTTGACCCAGGGAAGGTGAGAGATGTGCTTAAGTGGGAACCGCCACAGAATGTCAAGGAGATTCGGAGTTTCCTTGGAATGGCTGGATATTACCGCCGATTCATAAAGGATTTTTCCAAGATAGCCAAGCCTATGACCGAATTACTCATGAAGGGAAAGGCATTCCGATGGACTCAAGCTTGTCAGGATAGCTTTGAAGAATTAAAGAAAAGATTGACAACCGCGCCAGTGTTAGTATTACCGGACGTGAGCAAGAGTTTTGATATATATTGTGATGCATCAAGACAAGGATTAGGATGTGTGCTCATGCAAGAAGGCCAAGTGGTAGCTTATGCATCGAGGCAACTAAAGAAACATGAGTTGAATTATCCTACACACGACCTTGAACTCGCAGCCGTGGTACACGCCTTGAAGATATGGAGACACTATGTTTTTGGTCACAGATGTGAGATTTATACGGACCACAAGAGTCTCAAGTATATATTTACGCAAACGGATCTGAACCTGAGGCAACGCCGATGGTTGGAGCTCATCAAGGATTATGACGTGGGAATCAACTATCACCCAGGGAAGGCTAACGTAGTGGCCGATGCTTTGAGCCGAAAGGGAGTAAGTCATCAACTTACAGTTCAAGAACTGCCATCTGAGTTATGCAAGGAGTTTGAACGGTTGAACCTCGGATTCATAAATGAGATGGGAACGATGGAAGTCAACCCAACATTGGAGCAGGAAATACGGGAAGGACAGACAAAGGACAAAGAAATACAAGAAATCAAAGAAAGGACCCGAGAAGGAAAGGAATTCAGATTTGATGAGGACGAACAAGGTACCTTATGGCTTGGAAGGAGGATTGTGGTACCTAATGTCAGGCATATTCGAGAAACAATATTGAAGGAGGCACATGACTCGCCTTACTCAATTCATCCTGGCTGTACGAAGATGTACAAGGACTTAAAGACATGCTACTGGTGGGTCAGCATGAAAAAGGACATAGCTGAATATGTTGCACTTTGTGATGTGTGCCAACGAGTTAAAGCTGAACATCAAAGGCCAGCCGGATTGTTACAACCATTGAAGATTCCGGAGTGGAAGTGGGAAGAGATTGGTATGGACTTTATAGTTGGATTACCGCGAACTCAGTCTGGCTATGATTCAATATGGGTTATTGTGGATCGATTGACAAAATCAGCTCATTTCATTCCTGTCAAGACCACATATACCACCACAAAGCTAGCAGAATTGTATATGGAGCATATTGTGTGCCGACATGGAGTTCCAAAGAAGATAGTCTCGGATAGAGGTTCTCAATTCACCTCCAGATTTTGGCAGAAATTGCATGAAGCAATGGGAACAAGGCTGAACTTTAGTTCGGCGTATCACCCTCAGACAGATGGACAAACCGAGAGGACCAACCAAATTTTGGAAGACATGTTGAGAGCATGTGCTTTAAAGCATAGGAAAAGTTGGGATAAAAGTTTGCCGTATGCTGAATTCTCGTACAACAATAGTTACCAAGCAAGTTTGAAAATGTCACCCTATGAAGCATTATACGGAAGGAAATGTAGGACTCCCTTGTTTTGGAATGAAACCGGAGAGAGTCAAGTGTTTGGTCCCGACGTGTTACAAGAAGCTGAAAGGCAAGTCCAAATAATACGGGAAAACCTAAAGGCTGCCCAGTCTCGACAGAAGGGTTATGCTGATAATAGGCGAAGGAGTTTGACCTTTGAAGTTGGAGATTTTGTATACCTCAAAGTGTCACCTATCAGAGGTCAACGACGGTTTAACATCAAGGGAAAACTGGCACCGCGTTACATCGGACCATTTAAGATTCTGGACAAGCGAGGAGAGGTAGCTTATCGACTTGAGCTGCCGACGTATCTCTCCGATGTACACGACGTGTTTCACGTCTCTCAACTCAAGAAGTGTCTCAGGGTACCGGAAGAAAAAGTGCCGATGGACGAGTTAGAACTTCAGGAGGATTTGTCCTATGTCGAACAACCTATCAAAATTTTGGATATGAAGGAAAGAGTCACGAGAAATAAGAGGATCCGTTGGTGCAAAGTGCAATGGAAACACCATACAGAAGCCGAAGCTACATGGGAACGTGAAGAAGACCTGAAGGCAGAATTCCCTCATCTTTTCTCCACGCTGTCGAATCTCGAGGGCGAGATTCACTTTAAGGGGGGTAGGTTTGTAACACCCTAAATCTTCGCATCATGCATTGCATACATGGTCATGCATTAAAACACTAGTAGAATAAAAGAAAATAAATAAAACATATGCATATACAAATACGTGTGGCAAAAGAAGGAAAGAAAACAATAATTATAGGCTAAAACTTGTAATAGGGAATAAGAATAAAAAAAAAGGGAATAATATAAATATATATAAATAATATATATATAACAAAATATATAAAAAAAAGTATAATAGAAAAAAAATATATAACATTAATAATATATATTATAAAAATAATAGATAAAAAAAATAATAATAAATAAAATATAAGTAATAAAATATATTATAATATATATATATAAAAGAACAAAAAAAAAAGGAAAAAAAAACAAGCAGCCGCCGGCCAGCGGCCGAGCCGCAGCCGGCCACGCCCGCGCGAGCGAGCGCACCCGCCCGACACCCGCCGCCCGGCCGGGCCCCGCCTGCGCCCCCCTGACGCGCCGCCTGACCGCGCAGGCTGCGCCGGGTCCCGCCCCCCCCCCCCCCCCCCCTGTCGCGCGGCGCGCACCGCCCGAGGGCGCTGGCCCCGCCGCCCTCCCGCTCCCACGCCTGCCTCGGTCTCCCCCACGACGCGACTCTCCCGCGCGTGGAATTTCCGTCTCCCGCGCGGTCTCCCGCCCTCTCCCGCGCTGTAACGTCCTATCCCAAAACTCTCGCTCTCCCTTCCGCGTCCGACTCTTCTGCCGCGTTTCTCGGTGCCGCGTGACTCCCAACCGAACCGGATACCGGTGCCGTACCCTAGCACCGCCCCTATAAATAGGACCCAAGCCTAGGCTCTTTTTCCCCCACGAACCAGCAGCCGCCAGAAGCCGCCGCCTGGAGAAACTCAGCCGCCGGAAGCAGCCGACGGGAACAGAGAAAACAGAGGCGCCCAGGGAAGAAAAAAAAGAGAAAAAGAAGGGGAAGAAGAGGGAGAAAAAGAGGAGGACACCGCCGTTCGCCGGAGATCGTCGCCGACATCGCGCCGCCGTCATCACGCCGCCGAAGGACTGCTGCACCATCTATTTCGTCTACGCGTCGCATTTATTCCGCAACCGTCACGCCGTCAGATCTACGGTAGGGTCCGTTCCCGATGCGAATTTTTGCGATCACATTGAATCTAATAGGCGTAAATTAACTTTAGTCGCACCATAAATTTTATTTCAGCAGCATTAATCCACCCTAAAATCCCCGTAAACACATATGAACACGTATGAACTAGACGCATCCAAATAATAAACGACCGTATTAAATTAATTATTAAATTGTGCGTGCATGCATGTCATTGCATGTTGATTATTTTGTGTGCATTATGTTGAATTGTATATGTTTTCTTGTATGTATGATCACGCGTAGAGGAACGTGCTCAAGAGGCCGCATACGAGGATTTCCAAAATCAAGACTTCGAAGCGCTTGAGCAACCCCATCCGCCGGAGCAAGGCAAGTGTCCTTGAAGCATATTGATCCTATTTTAAATTAAATGTTTTGTTTGCAAACTTGCATGCTTGTGTCAAATTGATGGGAATCCTATGGTAGGAAGTTTACTAGTTTTGTTTGACCATCCTTGTCACCTGGAATTATGGTAGAGAGTCGGGAAGGGTTTTTACCTTATCGCTTCGCTTAATTAATTGGGATGGCATACAACACTACACATTTAATTATGCATCAATGATATTCTGGTTAATGTGAACTGGTCAATACGATGGGTGATCTAAGCAAGCATGGTTATGTGGATGGGTTGGTCGTTATGGTGGTTTGCTTGCCTTAGATCTAAGGACCGGTTCATGCGAGAATATGCCAGGTCAACAGTGCCACCACAAGGCCAAGTATGGGTGCGGCATAGCTGAATAATTAGGAGCGCTGCTAGTATTGTATGGACCATTGGATGGCGCGGGGAATGGGAGTCGAGAAGGACTGCCCTCGGATCCGCATGGCACACGAGGGGACCCGTGGGTGGGAGAATAGAGGTTCAAGCCTGCCGGTGAAACCTTAGTGGGCCCGTACATACTAGTAGTCCCTTTTGAAAGGCTATTTTGTGATCTCTTGGCCACACACCTACGGAAGTGTGAGATGGCACAATGGAGGTTTCTTAGTCATCGAAAGGTGATAAAATCACAAACATGTGGGTAAAGTGGTACAACCTCTGCAGAGTGTTTAAAAACTATCATGATAGCCGTGCTCCCGGTTATGAGCGCCTGGATGACCTACATGATTAGAGTTGGAAATTGGGATTTGGGATGGTTATGGTTTGGTGATGGTTGTGGTCATGGTTATGGAATTGAGTTATGGTAATTGGACATGGATAATGGTAATGTTGGTAATAGTTGGATATTGTTTATACTTTGTTAATATGATGGGATTTATTTCACATAGACATAGTATAATGCTTTTCAAATGTTTTACTGTACTTTTCAGCACTTAGCCATTATTATTGTCGTCATTTGAATTAGCCACATGTCATACTTTCCACACTTGCTGAGTACGACATGTACTCACCCTTGCAATCCCCCCAACAGCTACTGGAGACAATTGGGAGTACCCTGAGGATCACGAGGAGTACTAGGTTGCGTACCGCCGTCAATTGCCTGTGGATTGGAGTCGTATTGCTTAGTTTATTTTCCGCTGCAATTATTTAGAGTTATATTATTCGTGAACTGTTGGATTATTGTAATAAAGTACTTATTTATTAGTTAAGACGTGGTTAAATTCTGTTTATCATTTGTGAATCATTCGTGTATGTGTGTTGAACATCCTGGGCACACATATGCGTTACGCTTGGTTCATATTCGGAACCGGGTGTCACATAGTATAAGATATAAAGGTGGTAAACTAACTTATGTGTCATAAATTCTTTAAGGATGCTCCGATGTCTGGTAAGAAGTAAGGCACGCCACCATAAGCGGATCAATTGCGGTAAGCTCACCATGCGAGAGGTAGCATGGAAATCTTTCCGTGGCTTGGCACGGAAATGTTAATAAGAGTCTCTGAAGCTTTCTATGTTTCTGAGAACATATGACACGCGGTATCCCAGCGTGCTTCAAAGTTAGTGGGAGACCCCGTCGGGTGGTGTATAACCCGATAGTATGCATCTCTAGAACTAATCATGTTCTATGGGAACATGCAAAACACACTATGCCCGAGCGTGTATAAGCCGGTTCGTACGGGAGTCTTTGCTGTACAGACGTAGTACAACCATGTACCTCAAGACATGACATCGCTCGAGGGCGACTCACACCAGAGTCGTATGCATTTACTTTCATATATATTATTGTGACTGCCTATCATGTTCCCCCGTGCCGCCTTTGAGGTGTTAAGGTGTGAAAGGGGATTGTTTGTCTTCTGCAGCATTGACTACGGTAGCTATCCGTGTAGAACACATTTGCGAGTGAACGATACTAGGGCCACCTATAAACGTATCCGGAAATACCGGTTAGAATTTTCTTTGGTGAGGCACATAGTACCATCGGTATCAAATTTGATACTTGACCATTCCCAACGACAAAAATGGATGCATTTTATTTTGGAAAGCCTGACTATCAGTTGTTGGTAGGTTTGGACTCCGCAAAATGAGTTTCAATTCGACATTGGGTTAGCACCAAGATTCTTGATTTCTGGCTAAAGTTTGCTCAACTTCGCCAGATTGTAATCTTGTTTCGTTAGGATTGAACATAGGGGTATGCTATATGGATGGAAAGTTCTCGAAGACCTCTACGACTTTTCGGTTGACCATTAAGACATAAAAGCTTGTTATTCTGTTGAAATTTGGGGTATGCTTAAACTGCTCCAGATGACCCTACCAATGTACCAGTCTCTGTATTTTTGCAATAACTCACTGTAGAAACATCTTCTACCTTATTGTGATACATATCTGAAAAGGGTAGAAGGATATATACAGTTTTGTTATTTAAAGTTTTTCCTGATTCGAATTTGAGGCAATTCAAATTTCGAGCTCAAAACAGTGAACTGCAGGGCTGCTGTTGAACAATAGTCAGTTCATCTGTCAAGTTTAGATAGCTCTAGCTTTTGATCCAGAATAGTGACACGGTCATATATATACATTTCTGGAAATCTTAGGAAGTCCTCTATCAACTTTATGTTGCACTCGTGGCCTGAATCTTGGTGTAGCTGTGTTTAATTCCTATGGTTGCAAACTTGGTTCTGGCAGGTCAGAACTTGAAACAGTTGGCACATAGTTTCGAATTAGCGCACTATACGTATGTAACAAATGTTTCATGGAAAAAAAAATTTACTTATGGATTTTTAACTTGACGTTATAAAATGTTTATTCTGTCACTACCTCAATATATTGTCATGATATACCTGTATAAATTGTGGAAATCACCACATATACAGGGGAGGTTCTGTCAAAATTTCCAGAAAATTTGGGTCAACTTTAAACCTGTATAGATTCTATTTCCTAGCTCACCTGAAGCTGTATGAGTACAATATGGAAAGGATGTAAAGTGTGCTACAACTTTTGTATTCAACCCAACATCTGGATCAGTAGTTTCCTGTATGAAAATTTTGAATTTATACAGGGAGGTCAGCTGGAACAGACTGTGATTACAACTCCAGTTTTAAATTTTTCTTAAAACTATTGGGGGTTGGAAACCTTCTCATTGTTCCAGTATCTTTTCCACAGATGGCTTATTTGATGATTTATTTACCAAATGGATCGGTGTTCACGAAGTGTGCTCTTCTGAAGGGTTTTCCGGATTTGTTGATAGCAATGCTTCAACAGTTCGGGTATCACGAAATACCGGACTATTGGGGCAAGGAGATCGATGACGGAGGTGTGACAAGATGCACCATTTATGTCGATGTACCTGCTGCTCCGTTGGATATTGGATGGGCTCCTTTCTTCATTCAAGTGCAAGGGATTCAATTGGAAGACACGTGGTGTTATGCTGCGAGTGTTGCTATAATGAGGTTTTGCAAACTTCATTATCATGCTATGGGAGGCACTCCATTCACGCTCTTTCCAGTCGATGGTAGAGCCGATAAGGAGTGGGCAAGTCAGGTGGTTGCAGCATATGGACATACTGAAGAAGTACCCAAGATGATTTTAGCGTCATATGCAGCATCAGCGTGTCAAGAGAGCCTTGATCAGCATGCTAGCCTTGGAAGAATGATGAGTGACCTGAAGCAAGCTCTGATTTGAGGGGATCACTTTGAGAGGGCCAATGACATGCTTAGGGCCACAATTGCTCCTCTCAATCGACGTATAAACTTAAGGGAGAATCAGTGGCACCGGGCTGTTAAAGCTCGATCGGAGGCTCGCGTGGAAACACAATACGCGGAAAGCGCGTTGGAAGCAAGTCAACTTGAGGTGCAGCTGTTGGATGAACAGTTGAGTGAGGTGACTCAGGAAAGGGATCAATCCAGAGGGGAGACTCAGGATTGGAAG
This sequence comes from Tuctoria greenei, assembly GCA_036927565.1. Taxonomy (NCBI): domain Eukaryota; kingdom Viridiplantae; phylum Streptophyta; class Magnoliopsida; order Poales; family Poaceae; genus Tuctoria; species Tuctoria greenei. The sequence goes on from JAYESD010000005.1 coordinate 96,048,195, forward strand.
GCCAGTTGCGAGAATGCACAAAAAGAACTGGGAGACTTGAGGATGGTTCTTCTTCAAGTTGATGTGAAATCTTTAGTTGCCGTGACATCATCAATGGTGGGCGAGGTAGCAACTCTTGCTCCAGCAACCGTACCTGTGGCACCAAATTTGAATGACGAAGAGGAATAAGAAGATCCCGAGGAACTCGAGTACGTCAAAAAGGACGTATCAAAGGGGGATGAGGCAACACTTCTGGCATCACGGGGCAACACATAGTTTAGTAGTTGCCCATGTTTATTTTGTGGCCATGTTTGTATCATATTAAACATAGCAGTGGGCATGTCTAAGATGACAAGATGTGTATGACATCTCATGGGGACCAAGTATGGTAGAGATGCACTTCCGTAGTGGGAGTCCGTCGTTTTGGAGTACACTACTGTAAACTTGGTCATGATATAATATATCTTGTACAAAGTTTGTACTTTATCAATATATGTGAATGTTATGCACTTATTCCCTTGTCAATATTCGCCCTACTGAATATGAAATTGATGAAGGAAAAGAAAACATGTGCTGATTTTAAGTCATATGGATGCAGAATGGTGCGTACGCGCTAGACGCCTGAGGTGGGAGGTTCAAGTCATGGTCGTGAGGACGAATCTCCGACCCAGGAGCCAGCTGCGACACCTCATCAACAAGTTCCTCCACCACCACCTCCTGAACTTCCAAGGAGTCTAGCAGAGGTTCTCGCCGTAGTGCTCGGCTCGCGCGACGAGCAAACTGAGTTACTATGGACTTTGGTTCAGCATTCGTCCCGTCAAGGGGGGCAACCAGATGTGGGTCCACGACAGCATTTTCCGATTTCATACTCGAACTTCATGTCAACGCACCCGTAGGTCTTCATGGAGGCCGATGAACCGTTGGAGGCGGACAACTGGCTCCGCTCCATCGAAGGGAAGTTCGGTTTGCTATGAATGACTGAACATTAGAAGACCGTGCTCGCGGCCCAACAATTACAAGGGTCTGCTGGTGCGTGGTGGGCAAATTATCTTGCCGCACGACCAACCGGCTATGCCGCGAGCTGGGAAAGGTTCCGGGAGGCGTTTCGCGCCTATCACATACCTCCCGGTGTTATGAGGAGAAAGCTTCAAGAGTTCTTAGAACTAAATCAAGGAGGGAGGAGTGCTTACGAGTACTCCAAGGCGTTCAACCACTTGGCCCAATATGCTCAGGACCAAGTGAGCATTGAAGATCGGAAGCGGGAATGCTTCTATCAGGGTTTGAACCCCAAGATGAAGGACAAGCTTGCCTTGTTCAACAGAGGCATCTTCAACAATATGGTCACTGCCGCGATCGTGCAGGAGGACGCTACTAGGGAGCTGTTCTCTAACAAGAAGAAAAGGAGTGTTCCACAGAGCAGCGGAGGGGGTGCTCCTCAGAAGTACCAAATGGTGTATCGATCACCATCCGGCCAGAGGTGGCAGCTACCATGACGACCGCCAATGTTTCATGGTCGCCCATTCAACAATGCTGGTTTCCGCCCACAGGAGCAACAGGGGATGATTCCGCGTGCACCTCTACCTCCACCGCGTGCCCCGGGATTCCGTCCTCCTTTCTGTGCCGGTCAGACCCCGTACACGTGTTTCACGTGTGGTCGTTCGGGGCATTTCGCCAAGGACTGCCCGTAGAGCAGAGGATAGTCATCGTACAAGGGGGCTAACCAGCCCCGCAACCAGCCTAAGAAGCCAGCCACCAGAGCCAGCAATGTCCACCACCTCGCCATCGAGGACGTTCCGGAAGGAGCGCCCATACTCGCGGGTACGTTCTCTCTCATTGGTCACCCCGTAGTCATCCTTTTTGACTTTGGTGCTTCCCACAACTTTATTAGCAAGTCTTATGTCAATCAATATCAGTTGCCTATCGTTTCCACAAAAACCCCTTATATGATTTGTTCTCCGGGTGGGAAAGTAGTAGCAGATAAGATGGTCCATAGGGTACCCCTTAATCAGGGTGGGAACATATACCCTATCTCTCTCATTTTCTAGAGCATCAGAAGTTAGATATGATCTTAGGGATGGCATGGTTGCAATACAACTGTGCTATTATAGACATCGTTCCTCGGAGGACATATCTAAATTCTCCGGTCCACTCTCCCCAAAATATCACTCTTGAGAGTAATATCCACGTGAATCCAACTACTTATAACACCGAGGCCTGTAAACTTGAAGACATTCCAGTAGTATGTGAGTACCCAGACGTATTTCCCGAAGATCTTCCTGGCATGCCACCAGAAAGAGATGTGGAGTTTAAGATTGAACTTGTACCAGGAACAGTACCGATCTCGAGAAAGCCGTATAAGATGGCACCTAAGGAACTTGCAGAACTGAAGGAGCAGTTGAAGGAACTTTTGGACAAAGGTTTCATTCGTCCAAGTTCATCACCTTGGGGCTGCTCTGCATTGTTCGTGGAAAAGAAGGATAAAACGTTGAGACTATGTGTGGACTATCTCCACTCAATGCGGTCACGATCAAGAACAGGTATCCACTACCCCGTATCGATATTTTGTTCAATCAATTGGTGGGTGCTAGGGTATTTTCAAAGATGGATCTTTGCTCTGGATATAATCAGATCAGGATTCGACCAAAGGATATACCTAAGACAACATTCTCGATGAGGTATGGATTGTATGAGTACCTTGTCATGTCCTTCGGATTGACCAACGCACCAGCCCATTTTATGTATCTCATGAATTCGGTGTTCATGCCGGATTCGGACATGTTTGTCATGGTCTTCATCGACGACATCCTTGTGTACTCTAAATCCAAAGAAGAACATGCACAACATTTGCACATCGTGCTTCAACGATTGCGAGACCACAAGCTGTACGCCAAGTTAAGCAAATGTGAGTTCTACATCAGCCAAGTGCTATTTCGAGGGCACATCATCTCTGCCGAAGGGATTGTAGTTGATCCATGTAAGATAAAACAAGTACTCAAATGGGAGTCTCCAAAGTCTGTGCATGAAGTTTGAAGCTTCCTGGGTTTACCAGGATATTATCGGAGGTTCATTCCAAGTTTTTCCAAGATAGCTAAACCAATGACGGAACTTCTGATGAAAGGAAAGAAATATGCATGGACAAAGGAATGTGAGGAAGGTTTTCAAGCATTAGTGACACACCTCACAACAGCACCGGTATTACCCCAACCAGACACAACCAGCTCTTTTGATGTTTATTGTGATGCATTTGGGATTGGTTTGGGTTGCCGTCGAACTCCACCTCAGTTCTGCGCCATCGTCGCCACCTCTGTTCATCGAGTTTTGGCCGGCAATTTAAGAAGTTTCTCACCGAGTTGTAAGTAGATAAAAGGCTTGTCACAGCATCCTCTACGAGTTCTATTTGGTCATTGATCGTGACATAGCTTCTGCTTGGGGTATTTTGAAGTTTTCCGGTCGCTGTCGAGGAAGCCGCCGGGAGCCTTCACTGCCTCACCGTCGAGCTCCGATTATAGGTCATTTCCAGTCTCAACCCCTTAAGCAAAAAGGTTCGCAATCCTCTCTGGTTTATGCTCACCAAATTTAAGCCCATGACATGAAGTGTAGCTTGAGTTTTTATTCGACAATTGAATCATTTTTCAATAGAACAGCATGGCTTCACTCTTAAATTCGTTTCATTCTTGCAATCATCCTTTAATCTGGTTAGAAGGTAGCTCCTATATATCCTAGCGCAACTCCCTGCCCAAGGGCCCCAAAAGTTATCAACCAAGCACCATAGATTTCGATATTTCGCGGCCGCCGGTTGTAAAACTGCACTTTACCATCGAGCTCATATCTTGCAGTCGTTTCCTCTCTTCCCTAGTCCAGATTCTTGATCCTTGAGATCCCTGGGAGCTTTTGGAGAAGTTCCCAAGTTTTTTGAGATTGAGTTGAGTGAGTTCAAGTAGGCCCGAGCCCTCACCGCCGCCGCCGCCGTCGCGCGGTTGTTTCTGGTCTGCTTTGGCCGATGCTGACCTCACTGATGTGCTCAGTGCCCCCGAAAACCCCCAGGCGGCAAGTGTTGGCGAGTTTGGCGCAGCAGCTTGGCCAGCGGCGAGATCAACGGCGAGCTACCGCCGCGGGCGCCGCCGCGCGCGAGCACCAGCCCGAGGTTCAAGACAATTGTGGACCCCACATGTCATGTGCTGCAGGATCCGGGTGTGGCCAGTCATCTGGTGCGACTGCGCAGGTTAACCCCGTAGCCCCCGGTGCGACCCAGCTGCTATTGGTCAATTTTAAACCAGTGGGCCCGGCGGATTATTTAAATGTTTCCTGTTGGAAAATAATTCCAGGATTTAACCAAACATGGAAAATCCATAACTCTCAGTAGAATTGTCCGAAAATTCCCAGATAATCTTTGTTAGAACCAACATGAAGAATACTTTCAAGTGGTGCACTTGGACTTGTATGAAAATCCATAGAAATTTCTCCATAATTCAGATAAGCAAAATGCTTATAGATTTCATTCCTACAGTTCTATTAATTGGAAAATTCCCAATTTCGGTCAGAACACTACTAGTAATACACTTGATATCCAGTAAAAATTTCAAGTTCATTGGATTTCAATTACTGGATTAATAAGTGTTCCAAATCTTTGTGTAGTTATAAATAGAGAAAAATAGAAAATCAATTTCAGAAATTTCCCCAAATTTGAAAAATCAGTTTCTCCCTATAGGAAGCTTAGAAAATAGTGAAACAAATTTTCCTAGAACGAGTGATACCTCCTCTACATGATACAACTACTGGTACCCATGATAGGTCTCCAAAATTACAATCAAAATTTAGAGAAGGTTATTGCTTACCATAATTTAGAAGAACAACAAACTTCCTTGATCATCTCCTGTTCTTTGCAGGAGTCTTCTCTATAGTCACTAGTATCTACCATAAAGGTCCCAAAGCCAATTAAGACCATTATCTTATTTTTATCCTAAGATATTAAATTATAACCTTAAGCATAATAATTATTTTCAAAGTCATTCATACCTAGTATATGCATATCGTGTAGTAGCTGAATCGAGGAGGAGCCGAAAGCTTTGGAAGTCCAGCTGCCAAAAACTAACGTAGACTCAGACTCGCATTTAGGCAAGCCCCGGTTTGCATTTAAGTTCCTTACAGTGTATTTGCAGTTTTCATTTCACCTTACGTCTTCAGATGATTGTGCATTGTATTTGAGGTGTTTGACATCCACTTGCATGACCTACAAATCCCATGGAGTCTTGGGTAGGTCTACGGCCCGTTGAGTAGAGACTGCTATGCTTATGCTCATAGGAATTTGGTACAAGTAGAGTAGTTGGAATCTACTCGCGAGATAGGAGTTTTATCACATGGGAAAAATTGGCATAAAAAATGGTTTATGAATATGAAATTGAGACTGAGCGATGGGTAGGATGCAGCGAGATGTGGTCTCACGTGCGTAGCCCTGATTTTGTCGATTGAGGACCGTTTCGTGTGCGGCCCTGCTGGACAAGCTTGAAATGTACCGGCGGCATACTAGAGAAATGGGCTCCAATAAACTGACGTAGCTTGATACTAGTTTGTCGAGACATTCTGTTCTATTTTATAGGCTTGGGTTAAGGGCAACAAGGTGTAAATCAACTGGTGGGCACGTCAGAGTACGCCCCATGCAGCGACCTCCTACTCGTGACGGATCAACGGGTTCTATATTTGAGTGTCTAGTGAAAGGTGGCCATATACGACTAGTACTGAAGTGTTATGTAGGTACTGCTGTAAGTACTCGCTGACACTTCCAAAAGCGCGTATGTGTCGTGTTGTTCCGGGTGTGCCCTGATTGCAATCATCGTCCCTCGTGGTAATAGAGTACCACTTGTTCACTACGCTGTGACGTAGTAAATACGGAAGGAGTCAGGAGAATACGATGTATTGAATTACAATTTCTTGCTACCTTGTTTGGCTTAGAGATAGTACAATTAAAGGTTTACAGTTTCCTCATACTTTACCTATAATAGCATTATGTGCTTTGTGCATGTCATATCATCGGCAAAGCGTTTCTTCTTTGATTGTGGCATCTATGATGTGCTGTGCCTGAAGAATGTCATGGCTACTTAAAATATGAATATAAGGATCCACTTGTAGGCGAGTCCTTTATGCTATTCCTTACCTATGTTTAGTACTCACCCCTGCATATGTCTAGTGAGACGGGTTAGTCTTGCTGAGCCTTAAGATCACGTTTGCTGTTAACAAGTTTTTGCAGATTATACGACTGATGACGGGTTCAATGACGAGGTTGCACCCCCTCCAGGGTTTACAGCCGAGTGGGAACCCTGCACGCCGCTGTAAATTGGGTGTTGCTAGTGCGAAGTATCCAGGGCATGGATGACTTTTCTTTTGCATAGCTAGTGCTGAGAGCGTAGCTATGATGTATAGTTCTCATTCCTTTCGTTAGTATTTTAAAACTTCCGCTGTGCTTTTGAATAAAGACTTGGTATTGTAATTTGTTCTCGTCCTTTTCTTGTATACTGTTGGGTGTCGCATCGCACGACACCACCCAATGAGATCCTTGGAGGTCAGGATTTCGATCCCCACACTGGCCATCGTTGCCTCTCCGCAGGAGTCTGCACCTTCTTCAGGCTCCGAAGCTTCCAAGGAGGAGGAGGCACCTTCCGTCGGGGGGAAAGGTAAGGTGCCAGTCCCTGACGTAGGTAAGGGGAAGGCATCGGTCCTCGACACAGGCAAGGGGAAGGTCACAATTGTCGGGTTCGTGAAGGAGAAATGCTCTCAGTCGCCACCGAGGGCACCACCGCAGGTGGCCTTAACTCCAAGTCATTGTCTCCCGGTTCGCTCCTCTTCAACCTTGGGCTTCAGCGGTTATTCGGAGGGGAGGCTTGGTACGTCAAGCGGTGGCTCCGCTGATGTCAGTGGTCAGCATGTCGTCCAGCATCACCGCTGCCAGCGCAGCCTTAGGTACCACAGGAGGCTCCGGGAGTGCCACACCTATGGAGCCTAAGGCAAAAAGGCCTCGGGCCGACGTCGTCGGCAGCTCGGGAGGAGGCTTCGGGAGTGGCTTCTTTGGAGTTTGTGGAGACCCGCCGGTGCATGGTGGCGGCGCCGCTGGTGGTTCTGGTGGAGGTCCGGTTAGAACGACTGTAACACCCTCATTTTCATGCATCATGCCCTGCATCCATCATTCAATATGTTTAACATTGAGCAACAAAAAAAGGAACAAGTTTAAAATGAATTAGAAACAAAAAACCGCACTTAAGAATTCTGGAAAGTGCGGACTAGTCCGATTTCGGTGCGGACAAGTCCGATTTCTCTCTGACTTCAATCGGGCTTGTCCGTTTTGCTGCGGACTAGTATGTTTTTCTCTTTGGAAACTTTCGTACTTGTGCGGTCCATTGCAGACTAGTCCGGTGTACCGAATCCTTGGAAATTTTGCTAAGTCCCTGGACTTGTCCGGACTTGTCTGTTTTCCCCTCTGACTAAAGTCGGACTTGTCCGATTTTTGCCAGACTTGTCTGTTTTTCCAGTCTGGATAAGTTTGGAGTTGTCCAATGTCCAGTTCGGACTTGTCTGATTTCTCTCTATATAACTTCGGACTAGTCCCGCCTTTTTCGGATTAGTACGGTAAATCGCGACTCCGAGTTGATCTTTTGTTTCGCGACTTGTTTCTTGGGTTTTACGTTATGTGGGCCTCGGGACATCGTGCCTAACTCTTTTAGAGCCCATGTGGGACTCCAAACTGGCCCCTACTCATCTCATACTCGAAATCCACCAAACCCTAGCCCTCCACCTCTATATAAACAACCCCACCCCTTGGCTTGTCATCTATTTGCCACTTTTCAACCACACCCAAGCCCTAGTTCATGACTAGACGCCACCAAGGAGGGAGAAGGAGATCTAGAGCAAGAAGAAGAAGAGGAGGAAACGAAAGAGGGTCAAGATCTCCATCAAGTTTCGTTCTCCATTGCCAATTCACCATCAAGATCTTCATCAACCCTAGATCGTCAAGATCCAAGTGTTGCCTCCAATACCCTTGATTCTTTGGAGTCTTGGACACCTGGTATACCTTCTACTTCCTTTTCCTTATGTAAATTCCAGCCCAAATTTCTAGATTCACATCGATCTAGAAAACCCTAGTTCGCTAGTTCCGCGAAGTGCGGACTAGCCCGGTCCCTAGCGGACTAGTATGATTTTCCTAGTTAAATTGTGTTGAATTAATTCTAAATTAGGTCAAAACAATTCCACACCTGTTCAAACTTGTTTAAAGTTATTAGAACTAGTTGGTGAACATCATTAACCACTCATTAACATGTTTTACTTCACATTTGCATCAATCATGCATGTCATGTCATTTTGAGTAATATATGTGCACTTTTTTATTGTAATTCTTGTCTTGTATGTTTATTGTGCGGATTAGACAGAATTGCGCTAGGGAGTGTCGTGGAGGATCTCCAGCACCAAGAGTTTAAAGTCTTTGATCCTAATCAAGCTCAAGAGCAAGGCAAGTGTCCTTGAAAATATTGATCCTGTTTGACAATAAATGTTTTGTTTGCAAAACTATGCTTGTGTAATTTTGATGGGAACCCTATGGTAGGAAGTTTACTAGATTTGTTTGACCACCCTTGTCACCTGGAATACATGGTAGAGAGCCGGGAAAAGCTTTTTACCTTTGCTCCGCTGAACTACTTGTGATGGGAAAACAACTATACCATTCAATTATGCATTTATGAGATTGTGGTTAACATGAACTGGTCAATATGATATGGTAATGGGTGATCTAAGCAAACCTGGTATGTGGATAGGTTGGATGTTATGGTGGTTTGCTTGCTTTAGATCTAAGGACCGGTTCGTGGAGCGACCATCCAGGATCTACAGTGCAACCACGAGGCCAAGTATGGATGCGGTGTAGCTGATTAATTAGGGCTTTGCAAGTGCTATTTGGGCCATTAAGGATGCTCGGGGAAGGGGTAGTCGGATTGGGTTTGTTGATGATTGGTGGGACTACCCTGGGATCTGAATGGCTCAAGAGAGGTCCCTTGGTTGAAGATGTGCTCAGTTGCAGGCATCGCCACCGGTGAAACGTCAGTGGGGTCTAAATAGGCTAGTAATACCTTTGAAAAGGCTACTTTGTGATCTCTTGGCCACACACTGACGGAAGTGTGAGACGGCATAATAGATGTTCTAGCCACTGCAAGGTGATGAAATCACAAACACGTGGGTAAAGCGGTACAAACTCTGCAGAGTCTAATAAAACTATCATGATAGCTGTGCTCCCAGTCATGAGCAACCTGGACCCTCACATGATTAGAGGTAAACTTGGGATTTGTGATGGTTTGGTATTGGTTATGATTATGTTTGATAACATGGTTATGATTATGGATGGTATTATGAATTATGCCAATGGACATGGTTAATGGTAATGGTGAAATTTGGTATAATGGTGATGGATATGGAATATAACTTGTACTATGTTAATAATTATGGTTTATGATGGGTTTACTTCACATACATATATTATGTTGCTTTTCAAATGTTTTAGGGCCTGTTTGGTTTGAATCCCCAAATTGCCATATTTTGCCACGCCTAACGTTGGGAAAGTTTGACCAACTTAGTCATTGTTTGGTTCATAGCCACAAATGTGGCAAGAATTTTTTTCATCTAACTAGGTCCCACAAGTCATTGACTCAAAAAAGTGTGGCAAGATTCCCTTAGGCTTACTAAGTTGTGGCTGAGATTTTGAGCACCTAAGGTTAGTCAAGTGTGGCAATTTTTTGTGGCAAATGGTGGCAACTTTAGTATATGAAGCAAACAGCCCCTTAATGTACCTTTCAGCACTTAGCCATTATTATATTCATCATTTGAATCAGCTACATGTCATACTTTCCACACTTGTTGAGTACGACATGTACTCACTCTTGCAATTCCCCCACCAACAGTTTTAGGTCAGGATTTGGAGTATAACAATGATAATACGGATTTCTAGGCCATGTCTACCGTCAGCTTTGCCTCTCGAGTTGTTTGGAGATGCGCTATCCCTTGCCTATTTGCTTATGCTGCTTAGCTGCTTAGTTGTTTAGAGTGTTTTTGTTGCATTAGTTCAAACTTGTCATTTATATTCATTAGAGCTGTATTTGAGGATATTATGAATTCTATAATAAAAGTAGTTAATAAATCTTGTTTTGTGATAATTTTTTGTATATCCTTTTGTGATTGCACTCGTGTATATGTGTTGAACGTCTTGGGCACACATATGCGTTCACTTGGTTCATTTTCAGAGCCGGGTGTCACAAATTGGTATCAGAGCCATAGGTTGACCGTAGGACGCAGCCTAGGTAGAATGGTCACTTTAGAGCACATAGGAGCACTCAGGAATTGATGCGTTTTTATTTGGTGTGTTGTTTGCTATATATTGTTTACTTGTGTGCTTAATAGGGGATTTTGGGATGCTTTAGCATTTCCATGTCTACCTAGGCTAGTACATGTAGTTGCTTAGTTTCATATCCCTTGATGCATATAGTTGGGGACGTTTTCTAAATTCTTATCTCTTGCTTTTCTTCAGATGGTGAGGACTCGCAACCAGAGGGATGCTAACGATGAGAAGGAGAATAATGGAGCACCTCAGAACAACAATAGACAACGACTGCACATGGAGCTATCAATATCGAGCAGCTATTGGCTATGCAGAACCAGCTCACACAGACCATGATACAAACTATAGGATAGCTACAGGCTGGCAACAACAACAATCAGCCCCACATGCCTCCACCACCACCCCCACCTCCTCATAACCGGTTGGGAGAGTTCATGAGGACTAGGCCACCAACTTTTGCTCAAGCTGCTGACCCTATGGACGCCGATGATTGGCTCAAGTCTGTGGAGAAGAAACTCGCAATTGTCCAATGCAGTGACCGGGAGAAGGTGTTGTTCGCATCTCATCAACTTGTTGGAGCAGCTGCCGATTGGTGGGATTCGCTATGCAATGCTCATGAGAACCAAGAGATAATTACTTGGGTTGACTTCAAGGAGAGCTTCTGCTCTCATTATGTGCCGGAGGGTGTTATGATTTTGAAGAGGCAAGAATTTGAGAATCTGAGGCAAGGAATATCGAGTGTGGGTGAATATCTCAACAAATTCACTCAACTTTCAAGGTATGCGTCTGAAGATATGTGTCGGGACAACCAAAAATAGTACTTGTTCATGAGGTGCTTGAATAATGAAATCCATGTATAGTTGCTGAATTGTGATTATACAAACTTCCAGAAGCTTGTGGACAAAGAAATTGTTGTGGAGAACAAGGTCCGTGAGATGGAGCAAGACAACAAGAGGAAGGCGCCATACCAAGGACAGCAACAAGGAAGTAATGTGCGCCCTTGCTTTGCACCACCTAATGCGCCATATTACAGCTCCTCTGCTCCTGTACAGCGCCCTGGATATGCACCGCGCCCAACTCAGTTTGTGCAGCAGTGCCCTGGCATGCAAGTACCTAGGCTTCCAATACCTTATGCATCTCATGCCAACTTTCCTGGTGCCAATGCGCATAATCAAGTCTGTCCAAATTCTGGTGCAGCAAATAAGTGCTATACTTGTGGAGATGCTAGACACTTTGCACATCAATGTCCTAAGTCAGGCCTTGGTCAAGAAAGCAATGCGCCAAGACAAAACCCAAGACCCAATGGAGGACAACCGCAAGGAAACCGTGGGCAGCAGAATTTTGCACGTGGCAACGTGAACCATGTCTCTACGGAGGATGCTCAAAAAGCGGATGGCGTGGTGAATGGTATGTTTTTGGCAAACTCCAACCCGATGACTATGTTGTTTGATTTTGGAGCATCGCATTCATTCGTTGCATCGAAATATGTTGCCAAGTATAGTTTGCCTATCTCTCATATGAAGTTTACTCTATTGGTTAAGTCTCCTGAAGGAGAGATGAGGACAAATATAGTATGTGCAAAAGTAAGCCTTAGAATAAGGGCGGTAGACTTCTTTACCAACCTCATTGTCTTGGAATCTCAAGGATTGGACATTATACTTGGTATGGACTGGTTGAGGAAGCACAATGGAGTTATTGAATGTGCCACAAAGACGGTGAAGCTGACCAATGAGGAAGGGATCATCATAGTGTTTGAAGCATCTCAACACGCACTGAAGCAATTGGAGCTGATTCACATGCACGGTGTCGCAATTGAGGAGATTCCGGTGGTGTGTGAATTTTTGGACGTGTTCTCAGATGAGCTGCCAGGTATGCAACCTGACCAAGACATTGAATTTGTTATTAAATTAATATATGGAACTGCACCTATAGCTAAGAGGCCATATAGGATGCCTCCTAAGGAGTTAGCGGAGCTCAAGAAGCAAATTCAAGAGCAACTAGAGAAGGGTTTTATTCGCCCAAGCTCTTCACCTTGGGGAGCGCCCACACTTTTTGTGAACAAGAAGGATGGATCTCAAAGAATGTGTGTTGACTACCAAGCTCTCAATGAGGTGACAATCAAGAACAAGTATACCTTGCCCCGTATAGAGGACTTCTTTGATCTAATGAAGGGTGCTTGTGTTTTCTCCAAGATTAATTTGAGGCCGGGGTACTTCCAAATGAATATTAGACCGTCGGACATACCTAAGACAACTTTTAGGACACGATATGGATCTTATGAGTACACCGTGATGTACTTTGGATTGATTAATGCACCAACCTATTTTATGTATCTCATGAATAAGGTCTTCATGGAGTACTTGGATAAGTTCGTTGTGGTGTTCATTGATGACATTATGATCTACTCGAAGGATGAGAAGGAACACGAGGAACACTTGAGGCTTACATTGCAGAAATTGAGGGAGCATCAATTGTATGCCAAGTTCAGCAAGTGCCAATTTTGGTTGAAAGAGGTGTCGTTTTTGGGTCATATCATCTCAGGAGGAGGAGTATCAGTCAACCCCGGAAAGGTGAGGGATGTGCTAAAGTGGGAGCCACCGCGAAACGTAAAGGAAATAAGGAGTTTCCTTGGGATGGATGGATATTACCATCGATTCATCAAGGACTTTTCCAAAATAGCAAAATCAATGACGGAATTGTTGATGAAGGGGAATGATTTCCAATGGACCCAAGCTCGTCAAGAGAGTTTTGAGGAGTTGAAGAAAATGTAAACAATAGCCCCAATTTTGGTTTTGCCGGATGTAAGCAAAAGCTTCGATATTTATTGTGATGCGTCAAGACAAGGACTTGGATGTGTATTGATGCAAGAAGGTCAAGTGGTTGCATATGCTTCGAGACAATTGAACAAACATGAGCAGAATTACCCAACACGTGATGTGGAACTTGCAGCCGTGGTACACACATTGAAGTTTTGTAGACATTATATCCTTGCACATAGGTGTCAAATTTATCTTGATCATAAGAGTCTCAAGTACATATTCACAACAAACGGACCTGAATTTGAGGCAACAAGGATGGTTGGAGCTCATCAAGGATTATTATTTGGGAACTAATTATAAACCCAAGAAAGGCTAATGTAGTGGCCGATGCTTTGAGTCGGAAAGGAGTAAGTCACCAACTCACAGTTCGAGAATTAGCATCCGAGTTATGTAAGTAGTTTGAACGATTGAATCTTTGATTTGTGAATGAGATAGGGATAATGGAGTTAAACCCGACCTTGGAGCAAGAAATTCGAGAGGGTCAAAAAAAGGATGAGGAAATTCAGAAAATTAAGAAAAGGACCCAAGAGGGAAGAGAATTCAGGTTTGATGAGGATGGGCATGGTACTTTATGGCTTGGCAGGAGGATTGCCGTGCCCAATGATAAGAATATTCGAAAGACAATACTAAAAGAGGCACGACTCGTCATACTCAATTCACCTGGTTGTACGAAGATGTACAAGGACTTGAAGACTTGTTATTGGTGGGCTAGCATGAAAAAAGACATAGCCGAATATATAGCTTTGTGTGATGTGTGCCAACGAGTCAAGGCGGAACATCAAAGGCCAGCTGGATTATTACAGCCATTGAGGATTCTGGAATGGAAGTGGGAAGAAATTAGTATGGACTTCATAGTTCGTCTAACGTGTACCCAGTCCGGTTATGACTCAATTTGGGTAATTGTGGATCGTTTGACCAAGTCAGCTAACTGTATTCCCGTCAAGACCACCTTTAATGGAGAGAAATTGGCGGAACTGTAGATGGGAAGAATAGTATGTTTGCATGGAGTTCCAAATAACATAGTATCGGTTAGAGGTTCTCAATTTACCTCCAGGTTTTGGCAAAAATTGCATGTAGCGTTGGGAACAAGGTCGAATTTCAGCTCAGCATATCACCCTCAAATGGATCGACAAACTTAGAGAGACAACCAGATTTTAGAAGTTATGTTAAGCGCTTGTGACTGAAAGCATGGGAAAAGTTGGGACAAGAGCTTGCCATATGCAAAATTCTCATACAACAATAGTTACCAAGCAAGTTTGAAGATGTCACCATATGAATCACTATATGGAAGGAAGTGTATGACACCTTTATTCTGGAATGAGACAAGAGAAACTCAAGTATTTGGTCCGGATGTGTTGCTAGAAGCTGAAAAAAGGTTCAGGTTATTCACGAGAACTTGAGGGTCGCTCAATCGAGGCAAAAAGGCTATGCGGACAATAGGAGAAGGAAACTAGCCTTCGAAGTGGGAGAGTTTGTTTACCTCAAGGTGTCACCAATGAGGAGTCATAAGAGGTTTAACATAAGAGGCAGGCTAGCACCTCGATACATTTGGCCATTCAAGATTTGGACAAAAGAGGAGAAGTAGCGTATAAGTTGGAGATGCCATCTCATCTTTTAGATGTTCATGATGTGTTTCATGTTTCACAGCTCAAGAAGTGGTTGAGGGTACCGGAAGAACAAGTGCCAATGGAAGAATTGGAGTTAGAGGAAGAGTTGACTTATGCCGAGCAACCGGTCAAAATCTTGGAAACCAAGGAGAGGGTCACAAGGAACAAGGTGATTAGATGGTGTAAAGTTCAATGGAAGCATCACACAAAATCGGAATCAACATGGGAGTTGGAGGATGATCTCAAGAAGGAATTCCCCTATCTCTTCTCTTCCGCGTCGAATCTCGAGGGCGAGATTCATTTTAGGGGGAGTAGGTTTGTAACACCCTCATTTTCATGCATCATGCCCTGCATCCATCATTTAATATGTTTAACATTGAGCAACATAAAAAGGAACAAATTTAAAATGAATTAGAAACAAAAACCGCACTTAAGAATTCTGGAAAGTGCGGACTAGTCCAATTTTGGTGCGGACAAGTCTGATTTCTCTCTGACTTCAATTGGGCTTATCCGTTTTGCTGCGGTGGTATGTTTTTCTCTTTGGAAACTTTCGGACTTGTCCGGTCCATTGCGGACTAGTCCGGTGTACCGGATCCTTGGAAATTTTGCTAAGTGCATGGACTTGTCCGGACTTGTTCGGTATTCCAGCGGACTTGTCTGTTTTCCCCTCTGACTAAAGTCGGACTTGTTCGATTTTGGTCAGACTTGTATGTTTTTCCCCTCTGGATAAGTTTGGACTTGTCCGATGTCCAGTCCGAACTTGTCTGATTTCTCTCTGTATAACTTCGGACTAGTCCGACCTTTTTTGGACTTGTCTGGTAAATCGAAACTCCGAGTTGATCTTTTGTTTCACGACTTGTTTCTTGGGTTTTACGTTAAGTGGGCCTAGGGACGTCGTGCCTAACTCTTTTAGATGGCAATGATGGGGGCAACTAGGAGAGGTAGAACCCCTTCCCCAGCCTTGTTCTTGGGGCAGTCAGAGGCGTCAAAGCTGATCGATGTCTCCTTATAGCGGTGGTACAGCGCCAGAGTGGGTACATGGGCTATTGAAGCCACTGCACGACAAAGGGTCTTGACCGCGTTCCATGACATGGGATCCCAAGACCCTCCGAAGATGACGTGGAGGGTCTCTTGATGCTCGTGGTCGCTGCTGGCGTTAGAGTCCTCATCTTGGTGGACCACTTTGATGGCCTGCTCTTGCTTCTGGTACTCCATCTCCTCGTCATCGTTGACCATGGGGACGACCTTCTGCTTGCCCTCCCACTGGCGGAAGGGGGCGCCGTCTGGGCGCTGTTGCGCCTGCTCTTGGTAGCGTTCGGCACATCTCTTTATCTCCCAGCACTCGCTTGTGATATGGTCACAAGTTTTGTGTGCCGAGCAGGGCTCCACGCCTTCATCAGTGGCACGTGTCTGATGTGGGGGCTTCTCCGGGCGTGGGGGTTTGCCACCTCCGATCGCAGCTGCTGCCACGACAGGGGACCCATGCAGCTGCTTGTTCTGGCCGCCACCTTGGTTCTTGTTCTTCTTTTTGCCGCTACCAAGGGTAGCGGCTCCTTGTCCGGTCTGGCTGGCCCCACCCGCCCCGGGGGTGGGCTGAGCGTGCCACTCGCGGCATTCTACCGCTCTGGCACACTAGCCGGTGATGGAGAAGAGCTCGGAGATGCACACTAGCCGGTGATGGAGAAGAGCTCGGAGATGTCTTGAACGTTGTGCATGGCTAACTTCTTGAGCATCTTGTGGTCACACACTCCCTGGCGGAATGCCGCTATGAGAAAGTCATTCGGGATGATAGGGATAGTGTTGCGTACCTGGGAAAAAAGCTAGATGAATGACCTCAGCGTCTCCTTGGGTTGTTGTCGCACGGCGTGGAGGTCGAGCTCGGTGCCGGGACAAGTGTAGGAGCTACTGAAGTTTGTTGTGAACTGTGGGCATAGCTCATCCCAAGAGGTTATAGACCCCTCAGGCAGGTTCATCAACCATGAGGGGGTTGATCTAGTCAGGGCGACAGGGATGTAGTTCGCCAGGATGGTCTCATCCGCTCCTGTAGAAAGGAGCGTCGTGGTGTAGATTTGCAGGATCTCGGCCGGGTTGATGCTTCCGTCGAACCTCTCCGGCATGTGTGGCCGGAACTTGCGTGGTCACATCGCGATGCGGATGTGCGGAGCCAACACTACGCAACCTTCGATGGGTTTCGTTGGAGCGGAATACGGGGTAGCATACTCCAAGGGGGTCTACTGCACGACATGCAACGTCTGTGGTACCTGCGGTTGTCGCAGTGGTTGTGCCATGCGTTGCTGCAATGGTACTAGTTGCGCCAAGTACTGTTGCTGCATGTCCTGCTGCATCGAGTACTGCAGGTAGCAGGGGGGCTATCGAGCCGACATACTCCTTGTCAGGTGGCAGAGGGTTTACCTGCGGTGCACCTTGGACGGAGGACGCCTTGTGAACAAGGTATTGAGGGCCATATTTGGCATCAAGGTTGCGCTGCCTCTCTCGCTACCGCTCGATGATGACTCGGTCGTTCAAGTGAGCTTGACGAGGTCAAGCTCAACCGTGAGGTCCTCCGTGGGGAGTCGGCCAATGTTCGTAGGACTGGAGAAGCAGGAGTTGGCGGTGCAGCAGTCAATGGATGGTGTTTGTGACAGCGACACGAGGCTCCTTCCCTTATTGGGGGATTTGATGGCTGCGATGATGAAATGGTCGATGTGTTGGACCTACTACTGAGCCGCTCTCTGGGCTTGCTGTTGGTGGTGCCAGCGTGGCCAACTGAGCCGGGATGTTCCCCGACGTGCCATCCTAGCCAGCTGTACCTGCACGGGGGCGTGATGGACCAGAGAGTGCCGCTCGAGCGACGGATCTGGTCACTGGACGACGACCGCGGAAACAGCCTTCCACAGGCCTGATGAACACCATGGTGGTGAAAATTCTACCACTTTTTTGAGGGAAAAAGCCCCTACCTGGCGCGCCAAATGTCGAAGTGTTAATGTGACACTTTCGCCGGATCTGCTAAGGAGCAGCCCACGGAGGTTCTTTGTTCGGCGGGGCATAGGCCTCAATCAAGAGTTCTAGCGGTTGAGAATACGAGATGATAGTTTTTACATGGTATGGTCCGCAAGGAGCGTAACAACCTACTCACTACCAGGATTCCGGGTTATTGCGATGAAAAAAATCGTTGCAATAGGTCGAAATTCGTCGCGATAGGTTGTTGTTGCAACGAAACAGAATGTCGCAATAGTTTTTCCGACTCATGGCGATAACAGCCGTGGCAATAGGTTATTGCGACGACTTGACATCCGTGGAAAATAGTATGGTATTGCGATGACTCCACGTTGGTGGTAAATAGTATGGTATTGCAACGGTTTAACGTATTGCGAGGATTTAACGTATTGCGACGAAAATATTGGTGTTGCAACGATGACACATTCGTGGCAAAAATTATGGTACTACAGCGACTCCACGTTCGTTGCAAATAGTATGGTATTGCAATGGTTTAACGTATTGCGATGATTTAACGTATTGCAACGAAAATAACGGTGTTGCAACGATGCCACATTCGTGGCAAAAACTATGATATTGCAACGACTCCACGTTCGTGGCAAATAGTATGGTATTGCAACGTTTTAACGTATTGCGACGATTTAACGTATTGCAACGAAAATAACGGTGTTGCAAAGATGCCACATTCGTGGCAAAAAGTATGGTATTGCGACGACTCCACGTTCGTGGCAAATAGTATGGTATTGCAACGGTTTAACGTATTGCAATGATTTAACGTATTGCAATGACAATAATGGTGTTGCAACGACGCCACATTCGTGGCAAAAAGTATGGTATTGCAACGACTCCACGTTCGTGGCAAATAGTATGGTATTGCAACGGTTTAACGTATTGCGACGATTTAACGTATTGCAACGAATAGTACGTTATTTTCGACGATTTCACATCTGTGGCGATAAGTACGGTATCGCGACAATTTCATACTCGTGGTGAATAGTATGGTATCGCGACATTTTCACATTCGCGGCGAATAGTACGGTGTTGCAACGATTTCACATCCGTAGCGAATAGTACGGTATGGCAACGTTTTTACATTCGTGGCGAATAGTATGGTGTTGCAACGATTTCACATCCATGGCGAATAGTACGGTATCGCGACGATTTCACACGCGTGGCGAATAATATGGTATCGCAACGTTTTCACATCCGCGGCGAATAGTACGGTATCGCGATGATTTCACACTCGTGGCAAATAAGATCGTATCGCGACGTTTTCACATTTGTGGCGAATACTACGGTGTTGCAACGATTTCACTTCCGTGGCGAATAGTACGTTATCGTGACGATTTCACACTCGTGGCGAATAATATGGTGTCGCGACGATTTCATAGCCGTGGCCAATAATACGGTAATGCAACGATTTCACGTTCATGGCGAATAGTACGATATTGCAACGATTTCAAAACCGTGACAACAGTATTGTATTGCAACGATTTCTGATGTGTGGCAATAGGTTCGTAATGCAACGTATTCAAATCTGTTGCAACAGGGTCGTAATGCGATGTTCTCTCGGTGGTGGCAATAGCAGTCTAGTGCAACACTTTTTTGGTCGTAGCCAAATGTTTGTAGTGCAATGTTTTATAATTTGTGGCAATAGCTAGCTTCCTATTGCAATAGTTTATTTTCGTCGCAATAATCTGTTAATGCCACGTTTTATAATTAGCGGCACTAGAATCCTAATGCACCAGGTTGAAAATTAGTGGCAACAGAATCAATTTATTCGCACACGATACGTCTGTCGACTTAACAACAAACATCCAGCAATTGATGCAACGCTCAAGGACCCTTGCGTTGTTGCGAGACCATGTTATTTACAGTTTTTTCAGGTTGCAACATTGTACCCATTAAAAAGAGCACCGCGATGAGTTGTAGTATTAGGAATAGTTTCTCGAACATCCAGCTTCGACTTGGTGCGAGCAGAAGCCTTTTGTGGAGTTGTTGCTAGCCGTTGTTGATTTTGCAAGCTCTCCATCATTCTGCGCATGTCTGCTAGCTCCTTTTCTTGCCGTGCAAAATTGGCTGCCATCTGATCATGTAAAGCCTGGACTTCCTGGTTGAGCTGTTCATTTGCCTCGACGAAGCCATCCATCTGGGAGGTCATATAATCATTTATTCCTTCAAACTCTTGCACCTGAGAGCTGAGGTCTTCATTTCTATTTTGCAAGGATCAAACTTGTTGACCGAGCTGGTCAGACATCTGGATACGCAGTCTTTCAGAAACATTATGTTTAGCCATATAACCACGCCCTCGAAACTGTGATCCTCCAGAACCGGTTGCGGATATATAAGTAAGCTGGAAAATGTTGTTTCTTTCCTCATCCGGGATTGGGACTCCCAGCTAAGCTTCCTTGACGTTGATTTGGGCACGTGCTTGGGTCTATATACAAAAAGAAAAGTCACATGTACATTGCAAATATTTATTTAAATGGGTACTGTTTGAAGTGGTTCTCACATGTACAGCTTCTGCCTGCTCGTTTGCCCATTGACTGTTCTTCACATGGCTTGCCTCCCACAGTTCTATGTCATCGGGTTCTTTTCCGGTCTCTGGGTCTCGCTACATCAAATTCAAGTAAAATTTGATAGAATGATTGCAGTGCAAATTAAAAGCATGATTTAGTTTTCATACCTTCTCATAACTAAGTTGGGCTTAGGATTTCGAGCCAAGCAAGTGTTTTGTCTTTTGAGTACTTCGATTTCATGAATTGGTTCTCCTTATTGACTGCAATTTTAAGAATTAATTTCACGAATGGGTGTTATCAAATAGTTTTTGTAGGATATGAAGGTATTAGAAAGCTAGCTGACCTTGAATCGCTCGGACCCAAAATAGTCCATAAGCGCCAACCAATCAGAATCTGCTATGTCAACAGGCTTGTTTTGTATACGTTCCTCATCGGTCGAATACTTCTTATAGGTGGGATGCAATGTTGATCGCCACCCCTTGTAGCGCTCACCAGCAATCTTCAATATTTTTCTTCTGGTATCATCTGTGTCCTCCAAGTCCCAGGCATTCTCTACATTGTATATCACACTGTTATAAACGTACAAGATGGAGGTCGCTAGAAAAAAAACTTATGTGGGGTGTCACAACACTAACCAGAATGTCTCTCACTATATCGCTCTTCGAAGTATCGCCAACCTCTGCCCACTTCCTTACACCAGCGAGGGGTGCATTTTTCTTTGTTGTAATAACCACATCATCAACAAAGTGCCGCTGATTAGGACAAACCGCGGCACCCAACCTATCGGACCACTGAATTTGTAGCTTCCGATTCTGATCATTCGTTCTATTTGTAGATGCTAGATAGCGCAATTTAGCAACCTTAAGTCCTTTAGCAACCCCTCTTCCAAACTTCTTTCCTTCTATTAGTGTCATTTAAACGGTAAACATTTAAAGCAAATTAGCAACCGACCAGGCCTAGTATCATGTACAAATAGTGTGAAAGAAGAAGAAGTCTGATGTTTTACCATCTTCAGGACGAGTGCGGCAAATACGAGCGTCGGAACACCGCGTCGCAATAGCATTTTGCTCCATATTGGGCGATGCATCGACTTGTTTACTTCTTTATTGCTGTTCATGCCCTACAATCAGGCATCAGGTAGTAGTCAGTGGCGCAACAGCACCCGTAGTACTGCAGGGGATTTTCAGTCCAGCTGCGAAGCAGGCAAGACAGTAGCTGGCGATGCTAGAGAAAGAGAGGGTTCGCCGGGTGCTCATCCTCTGCAGTATTGCCAGTTCGGTCTGACCACATCAGCAGGAGCGCGTCTCGAGGCGAATTGGTGGCAGGGCGAGTCATGGACGTCAGTGGTATTAGCAGGTAGAGGATGCAAGACAGATGAGGCGGGCAGCTTGCGACGTTTAACAAAGCTAGGGTTCAGTCTGGCAGTGCAGTGACCACATTTAAGTCAGAGGATCGATGTCCGATCACACCGGTGATCTCACGTGACTTACATTTTTACTGCAGGCGATGCAGTAAAGATCCAACAGTGTGATTCCGTTGGATCTTTACTGCATCGTGTGCAGTAAAAACGTATAAGTCAGGTGATCTGCGTCCATTGATATCACCCCAGAGCAAGTCTCGAGGCTAGGAGGACAGTGTGGCGGATCTAGGAATTAAATTTAGGTGGATTGCGTACTGACATTTTGCTCTGCATGTTAGCATCTCGCCCTAAAGTGCTACTAGAACGGATACATGAATATAATCTTGCGTTAATTACCAGACATCAGCAACGCATTTGGCAGTGTAAAAACGGAATTGAGATCATATAAGCAGCAATGAACCCTCATGTACATGCATCTCTAAACTATATGATGCTAACATTTCTTAGTGGACAGGGGTTAATGATATTGGACTATTTTTTCCAGGGTATGCCATGTCATATGGGGCATAGCATGTAGGTACGCCGTAATGGCCAGGGGTTTGCGGGCGGCGGGGTCATCATGGCACGCGAACGATGGGACATGGAGATGGAGGGAGACGCGTCGGGGAGGACAGTGAAGTGACCACCAGCAGGGCGTGGGCGCCGGCCGGTGCCGGAGTGACCGGCGGCAACATGGGTTTGCGGGCGGCAGGATCATCATGACACGCGAAGGATGGGACGTGGCGATGGTCTAGGGAGATGCATTTCTGAGGACACCGAAGTGAGCAGCAGTAGGGCGTGGTCGCCGGTGCCGAAGTGGCGGCGGCGAGAGAGCCCAGCGTGCGCGTGTAGGCATCAATAAATCAGGCCATCACATATACTCACCAGCAGGGCGTGGGCGCCGGCCGGTGCCGGAGTGACCGGCGGCGACAGGGGTTTGCGGGCGGCGGGGTCATCATGACACGCGAAGGATGGGACGTGGCGATGATGGAGGGAGACGCGTCGGGGAGGACACTGAAGTGAGCAGCAGCAGTGTGTGGTCGCCAATGCCGGAGTGGCCGGTGGCGAGAGAGCCCATCGTGCGTGTGTAGGCATCAATAAATCACGCCATCACATATACTGATTAACTGTTAACTGGGATTAGGAAACTACAATCGCAATGCTAAAATATTTAGTAGAGCCCGGTACATATTTATACTGGTAGTACCAGCATGGGATGATGAATCTCGGGGTTCCTGAGTATCAGGTGCTGCAATATTCTCTGCATACGATGCAAAAGAATTAACGTGTTATAAATATGTGTATTTTGATAGTAAACACATTTATAGTTATACCAGGTGCTTGTTGCCCATCACAATTACTTGTCGACGACATGACGGTTTGGTGTCTTGTTCCTAAAGTAAAGAGTATATATAGTAAGTAACAGTGATAATGTCAGATTACATGAGGATGTGTATTTTAGATCGGGCGGTGTGGTTGCTATGAACTGAAAATGTTTGTTTTGAACGGAGGAATTAGAAATGAAGGAGTAGGAAAAAAACCGTACAATCCAAGAAAGAAAAACAAGAAAAACGTGTATAAACCGTGGGAACTGAAAATCTTAGGAATACAAGTTTGAACACAGGAATGAGAGTACAACATTGGGAGTGGTTGATAAGATAACCCTAGCGTCATTTACTTCTAAATCAAGAAATTACATAGTACATGCGGTTTTTAATAGTTATCTTTCCTGAGATGGAAATGTACTAGAAATACACTACCATAAACTGTCGGAGCGACATTTATTTCGGGGCATAGGTGTAGTGTATTTTATATATGGAAAAAAGTAGAATGCAATCAGATGCTAGGGTAAAATAAAAAGATGAATCGACTGTAGGATGCAGATCTAACGATTGAGGATAGTTGATTGCACAATTGCACCATTAATCAGATTTTATACTAGACATTCATGAAACATAAGAGCATATAAGGAGAAGGAGTTGGGACCACAACTAGGAATGAACTGGCTGCAGCTGTTGGGACGACAACTAAAGCGATAAGGAGGGAGTAGCTCTATAAAAAGACGGCATGGATCGTGTAGAACTTATGTAGCACAAAACTGGAGTCCGGGATGTAGCAAGGCGGGGTCGGCGATGAAGAGGTTCGATAGAGCCTGTCAAACTTGGTCGCTCGACGTTGTACCCACAGTCACCACCACCACTCACACGGGAATTTCTTAGGAATGCAAGTTTGGAACAAAACACTAAGAGGAGAACATGTGTGCCGGGAACGGAAGCCACTACGGGATTAGAGGGAGACGCACATTTATATTCGTCGTGGCTAGCTACAAATATGCGGGACTGGAATTTTGGGCGCACGGAGTGAAGTTTCAATTGTGAAAATCTCAATTGTGCGCGCCAAGAAGAACGAAAAATTTCCGAGGGACCGCTACCTGCCGTTCATCTTTGTTTTCATGGAGATGTAAAAGCAGTCATGTGGTAGTGGGACATTCCAAAAAGAAAATATTCACAAAAATATGAATCGCCAAATGTATCGTTGTGCTAATGCAAACGACATGCAAATACAGAGAACACCCAAGTCCACGAAAGGAGGACGGCAAATCCATGGTCTAGTAAAAGGTAAACAATCAGCATTTTATATATAACATTCATCACAATGAAATGATAACATATACAGAGTATATACTACTACTACAAAAAAGAACATTTTCCCCTGTGATGTCTAATCTTCAGGCCGTCAATCCAAAGCAGCCTGTGATACGAGTATCACAGGTACATATGATATATATATCAACAATGTCATTGGATATTAGTTACAACGGATAAAGTACTTTTGATGCACCTGTTGCATCAGGTGATGGACTAGTTAGCAATTTAGATGACGTAATTTCCTAATCAAGTTAATTATGCATCATGTCTGTTGTTAGTTCTATTACTTGTAAGGATAATGTTTACCGGATTTCATTCATTCAGCCACAAGAAATATAGACGGTCCCAAGTTACAAACATATAGAAGATGTTTTCGATAAAAGAAGTATTTCGATACTGCATATATAGAACACATTGTTCATGAACATAAAGACATATTTCATTAACAAACAAGTAATAGGAAAACACGTAGTAGACAGCAAGAACAAGATAAACTACACCTAATACTACTCTACTCAGAGATCACGAAATAGATAAACTACTCCTAATACTACTCTACTGGGAGAAAATCATGTCCTCCTCCTCCTCCGCCTCGGCCGCAGGTGCCGCCTCCTCCTCCTCCTCCGCCGCTGCCGCCGCTGCTGCCGCCTCCGCCTCCGCCTCCGCCTCCGCCGCCGCTGCCGCCTCCTCCTGCTCCTCCTCCGCTGCTACTTCCGCCTCCATAGCCGCGTCCACCTCCGCCTCAAGAGACGCCTCCTGCTCCACCTCCTCCGCTGTCGCCACTGCCCAAGCCGCCTCATACTCTTCAACCTCCATCACAGAGCAAAGCTTCCCCGCGACGCGACGCTTAATCTTCAGGAGGCCCTCTACCCCAGCAACCTCCGCGATCGTCTCGTGGAGGGCGTCGAGATGACCGGCCACAATCATCAACCCGTAGCAGTAGTGGCCCGCGGTGTCCATGCTCGTGTGGAGGGGAAGGGTCCCAAGACCCAGACGACGACACAAGCGATCTGTGTCGGAAAAGACCTTCCGCGCCACTGCGTTGAGCGCTAGTGCGCTATGAGTGGCGGCGGACTTAGCGTCGGTGGCCACCTTAAGGCGCCGATCGACTTCGTCAATGCGGTCGGTGAGGAGTCTGAGAGTCTGCTCAACCCAACAGGGATGAGGAAGTGCAGGCGCCGCGGGCGGAGATGCAGGCGCCACCATCAGTTCCACCGCCATTGCCGTCGGCGATGGAAACGGAGAAGGAGGTTTAGAGGACGTCGATGGCCTAGAGCGCTTCGGCGCGGGGCTACCCATTTGTGTGGCGACGGAGGTGCAGAGAAAGAGCGAGAGGTGGTCGACGGTGGCGGCGGGGGGGGGGGGGGGGGAGAAGTTTAGAGGCTAGGATCTAAGGAGTGGTGCGGCGGAGAAGCAAGAGTACGGTGAGCCTTTATAGCGGGTCGTCGTCTAAGCGGGCATGTCGAGATGATAAGACGCTAGAGGAAACCGCGCTTAATTATGAACCGGTCGTTGGCCCCGGTTTCCTTGAAACCGCGGTTTGCATCCTCTCGGTCCCAACGGCTCGACGCTTCCCATTAGGAGTAAATTTACATGCGGGGAAAAACAATTTTTTCATTATATAAAAAAATCCGTCTGTACACGCCTAAGCCAACTTCGTGACCACGCGTCCGTGCCAGGGGACGCCTTGCAGCGAACATGGACCTAGTCCTGCACGCATTACCGAGGTTTGAGGTATATATATATATATATATATATATATATATATATATATATATATATATATATATATATATATATATATATATATATATATATATATATATATATGCATGCATGTTAGTGTTGTTAAACATGACCGAGGTGTTTTAATTCTATCTATGTCTAACATGCACGGACCGCAAACATGATCAACCAATTACACTACATAAGAAACCCAAATAGGAGACAACGATGGGCGATAGATCGGATGTCCATCGATCACAAAAGTGATGTGAGATGCGCTTAAAGACATTGTTTGTCTCCTTTATCTTTGCAATTACAAATCGAGACGAGCTTCAAACCCTAAGATCTTTTGTTTTTGTCCAATTTGCTCGGTTCACTTGTGACAGATTAACACATCACTAAACATAGAGCACATTCACTTGATTGAAATCCAGAAATTCTAACACACCAGTATTCATTGACACGAATGAACACATATATATTACAAAACACAAGAAATATGTAAAAGAACAGAATTGAAGCTAAACATGTACAAGAACTCCTAAAACTACAAAAAAAATATGTACAAGAACTCCTAAAACTACTATGCCGGCCCCGCCTCCTCCGCCCTCTCCCCCAACTTCTCAAACCACGACAAGCGGTCCTCCTCATCCTCGTCGTCGTCGTCGTCGTGGTTGTGGTGGTGGTCACCGTCGTCGTTGTCGTCGTCATCGTCGTCGTCATCGTCGTCGTCGTCATCGTCATCGTCATCGTCATCATCGTCGTCGTTATCGTCATCATCATCGTCGTCGTCGTCCTCCTCCTCCTCCGGCGACGATGCAACAGGAGTGTGGGCCGGCTGCTCCGGCTGAGCCGATTGCTCCGGTTGCACCGGTGGCTCCGGCTGCACCGGCGGTGGAACCTCGCCGCGACGGAAGTTCCTCTCCGTCGCCGCCACCAGGGCACTACGGCCCTCAGCGCCGAGCTCCTGGGCCATCGTCTCGGACAAGATGTCCAGGCGATCAGTCACACCCAAGAGGGCGTAGAGGTAGCGGCCGGTGGTATCCATTCCCGGAAACTCGGGAAGGGTACCAAGACCCAAGGCATCCAAGGCTCGAGCGTACTGTTGTACGCCTCTCGTGCCATAATGAGGCGCTGGTCGTCGTTCACCCTCTCCGGGGAGTTGCACCATATTCGCTTGCAGGGTGGCTGCCTCGGCGGGCTAGGAGGCGGAAGGTTGGGCATAGCTGTGGTGGTTCGTCGGCGCCGGGCTAGGAGGTGGAACAATGGAAGAAGAAGAAAGGAGTGCAAATGTTCTGTGCTTGTACATAACCGACGACGCGCCTATATGGTCTGTGCGGAGTAGACGAGGGAGCAGTTCGTTTCCCGTGCATTGAACTCTTTGCACACCTCGTGCGGTGCAATTAAACCACTTTGGAAGACGATCTTCAAAGACCCTTCCGTCTCTCTTGTGGAACCGAATCCCCTGCAGTACTGCAGGTGCATTAGAGGTCACTGACATGTGGGCCCTATGCTCTGTGGGACCCACATGTTAGTGACTTCTAATGCACCTGCAGTACTGCAGGGGATTGCAGTACCATGTGGAACGTCGCGCACGCGTCCCTGCACCACGGCTTCTTAACTTCTCCGCAGACCTCGTGCAGCGCGTCAGTTACTTGGCGCACTAGAAAGGCCAGTGGCAAGATCTCCGGGCCCGGCGAGCCCCTCCACAGCGTCGCCACGCACGCGCCCTCGGCGCGAGGAAGAAAGGGTCTGTGATGTTGGTTTTCTTGTTTCGTGATGTTGTTTTTCTTGTTTTGTAGTAGTATTGTTTTATGTTAATGAACTCAATGTCATTGTTGCTCTGTGAAAACCTTTTATCGTAGCCGGTTTCTACCATAACAGTAACCGCCTGAGATAATTAGGTTATCATAGATGGTTCTTTACTTGTATCTAGCCGTCTTTGATAATTGTTTTTCACAGACATGCCTAGTCGTTGGTTAATAACTGCCTATAATAAGGTATAACCTATGCAGTACTACTGCTGTTATTTCTAATTTCCAGGTCAATTCAATATAATCATAGAACAAAAATCAATAATATCATCACAGAACAAAAGTCAACAATATTATCATCACAGAAGTCAATTTCACTAAAACAATATACATATGTACAAGTTACAGATACAATTCATCTCAAAGTTTACAAGTTTTCACTAAAAACTGTTTCTATCGGCATAGTCGCAAAGTTCTGGCACATCAGCTGCTGCACCATCCTCATCAAAGAACTCCCCTCTTTTGTGCAAAATTTCATGACGAATGAATTGACAGAGTTCAACAGCAATCCTGTCGGCTCCTCCACTAGGAATACTTCTACAAACAAGCCATTCTTCATTCAGATTCTTCGTCTGCTGCAATATAACACATAATAAGGTTTAGAATGTATGGTTTGAAAAATCTCAAAGTATAGATCAAAGTGAGAGTATACAGGAATTTATTTGGTATTTTTGGAGCAGTTGTACTATGATCAATTGAATTTTGAAGTTGGAATCAAAATATTAAAATAACGTTTCTGGTAATATTGAACAGCAGGGAATATAGGTATTAAACTATGCTAGTTA
The DNA here is from genome assembly GCA_036927565.1 of Tuctoria greenei. NCBI lineage: Eukaryota > Viridiplantae > Streptophyta > Magnoliopsida > Poales > Poaceae > Tuctoria > Tuctoria greenei. The sequence continues at coordinate 96,076,850 of JAYESD010000005.1, forward strand.
CAATGAAAATGAAACACAAAAGTAAGAAAATAAGGTATTGACATTAAGGATAACTTACATACTCACGATTCACTCTATACACGCCGACGGTTCGAAGATGCTCGCATACATAATACCCGCATAAGACACTCCCAGCAGGCTGCTTCGGACAAGCATAATACGTTTTAATGTCCAGTGCATTCGTATTGAAAGGTCTCTCACCGCCAAGCCGTTCCACGTAAAATCACCATGCGCTGTAATACAAGAAATGTCATATAAAACTTGTCAACACATTCTAAATGTGCGTAAATTAAAATTATTGAATAAACATAGGATTTCAAAATGGAAAGGAAATCTTTGTAACGATCTGGTGAGAAATCGACCGAGTCTAAGACTGTTTCCATTCCCTGCGTTGGCTTGATGAAGATCATTATGTAGTGATTACTGCAAACATACAAACACACGTGTTAACAATTACCAATAATTGCTATTTCAATGTCATGTGTCGAACTTACCCGAAGTGGTACGGAGCCTTTACGAGGTCCTTGCCGTCTCTGACAAAGTTAAACATCGCATGTCCTATGTAAGCTGCAACTTCTGTCCTTTTATCCTTCTTAAGTTTTGCGATTGCTTTTTCAAAATCTTTTCTTTTCATGTGTTTGAACTGTGCTGAGTCTTGATCCGCCTGGACGTCGAATAGCACCTTTGCAATCCTAGTAGGGTCAAGGATACCTGTCATGCGCTCCAACTTTTCATTATCCATGTATTGCATCCTATTGAAGAAGTCCAGAATTGTTATAATCTCATGAAATGCGTATGCGTGTAGTAAGAAAAGCAAATACAAAATATTAGAGCACTTACAAGCACCAGACGTGCAGCAGGTTGATTTCGAGCATGCCCCGAGGGAAAAGGGCATGCAACTCTTCAAATAAAATGACTCGTCTATCCACTCCAGTGCTCCAGAATGCTTCTTTTAAAATACGAAATGTGACGCAAATAAGACCATATTTTGTGCTGGCAAGGATGTACCACTCATGCATTCTTCTGAGCCGGACGGGTTGTTTGCTAAGTTGTACGGATGTCATGAATGGCTTCCCATTCTTAAATTCAGGAGGAACATCCTCAAGCTTGTATATTGGCACTCCTGGTTTAACTAAAGCCATCTGCCGATTATACATGACACCGTCTTCTTCCCACTCCTCGATATCTCCTAATGATGGCTCATGAGAAGAACGAGATGCACTCGATTTTATAATATTTTCCTTCATAGTTTCCAAATATTTTGACACTTCTGATGAAGGTTTCTTATTTTCGTATGAGGTAACTTTGATAGGCACTGATGATCGAGGAGTAGTCGTCTAAAGTTGGACACTGGCTTGTTGTTGAACCTGTTGTTCAACTGATTTCTCTTTACTCCCAGCAGTTGGCTCTAGTACTACTTCAAGCTGTTGCTCAACTGGTTGCTCTTTACTAGCAACAGCTTGCTCTGGTACTGCTTGAAGCTGTTGTCCAACTTGTTGCTCTTGGATATCATCCTTGCTGAGACATAGGAGGAGTGGATCTTCCTAGACTGGGAGTGGATCTTCATGCACTTTCGCCTTAGAAGATGGGGTTGCAGTATTTGGAGACGCGACGGGGCTAGAAATTGGCTCATCGTCCAACACAATATCGCGTCGGTGCCAAAGGATTAATTGGTTGACAGCCTGCCCCAGAGTCGCGATCCCCTCAGGTGTGACATGGTCTATTTCATAATCTTCATAATCATTATCAATGATCTGAAGAACTTGCACCACAACATAATACAATGGAAGTGGATTCACGTTGAAGTCACGATCATGCTTTGCCGTAGCAGTGGCAACATGTTTGGTTTTGTTCCCTGCTCTACCTATCGGGACAAGAAGACGACAAGATTTGTCGTTAGCAATATCATCGACAGGGAACCTATGGGTTGACCCTGAGCCTGGCACGGAACCAACGCTGCTAGGGTAGGCAGTTGGAGATACTAATTGCTCCTTTTGTACCGGAACCATCACTGTACTAGGTGCCACTAATTTTCCCGATTGTCTAAGTTGTTCCATTATTTCTTGCATATTTTCTTTGACCTTTTGAGCAATCGTTTCATCAAGTGTTTTCTTAAACTTCTCACGTCTTCTATATGTGTCTTTATCTTTAGGGAAACCATCTAGCCAAGACATTTGAGAAGAGACCAATTGAACTCGTCTGCTGTGTTCAGGGTTTCCTAAGATAGCGGTAAGTTGGTCATTCTCCCTCTTCGGCTTGAAGAGACCCTTCTGTTGCTTTTCAATTACTTCATTCATTTTATCCTCTACTTCATTCAGAGAGTCAGACTTTTCAAGTTTGCCCTCGCTGGTCAAACCTGACCGAGCAAAGACCCAGCGTTGAGTTCGCTCATCGCACCCTTCTAATGGGTGAGGATTGCCCTTACTGGAAATTTCGTCTAATATCTTATTCCATTTCTGGACTTTGGGGGCATATCCGGTAGACCCCAAGCAATGATGGTATTTGTTCTTTTTTGCAAGCTCTGACCTAGTTGCACTTAGAGCTTTAGCATCAGGTGTGCTCTTTTGACGAACAAACTCTTGCCACTGAGCTTGTGTGATTTTTCCCATCTTCCTCGGGCTAGGGACCTCATCGGCCTTAACATAAGCATTCATTTCACTCTTCCAGCATTGAAACTTCTTGCCGCAAGAGACCAATGCTGCTTTTTTACAGCTTCTTCTGTGCCTTTCGGGAACTTGAATTGTTTCTTTATCCTTTCCCACAACTCATTCTTGGTCTGCTCAGGGAATTTCCTCCAATTCTCAATTGTGATCGGCACATCCTCCCTAACAAGAAAACTGCATGCATTACGGTACTTGGTAACTGAATCCAGTGATTCTTGGGGAAGCCCACCTGGACCGACCCTTGTTATGTACATGATGCAGTCCAATGGACCCTTATTGGGACCTCGTTGCCCTCGTTTCCGCTTGAGTGAAGTTGAGGATTCATCCATTGGATAACATTCTGCGGTTTTAGGAGCCGATGTCACCTGATTGTCTTCGCGATTAATCTAGGTAGAAAAAAATTATAAGACTTCGTATACTTGACAACCAACATTAACTTGAACTGCTGAAGTTAAGATTCGTGATCCATACCTCATCGGCGGGATCATATTCCGGGTCTAGATCCACTGAAGTCTTCTTAATTTTTATATTCGGAAAAGGATCCGATGGACTGTGATAGGAGCCTGAACTGCTGGAGTCAGTAAACTCCATATTGTCTTCTTTATTGTTACTACCAGGACTAGTCTTCTTAGGGCTTTCCATGCTAGAACTAATAAGACAAAAAATCTAATAAATGTCATATTAACTCTACATGAAGTGTTGCATGAAGAAAAAGATGAAAGCATTCTAGGATTTGATAAGGCATTCTAGGGTTTAAGGCGACTTACCAAAAGGTTCCTATACATTGCGAGGGTGACAAGCATGTTAAAGTTGCTCACCAGCAATGACAATTTTATCTTCTTATTCTAAATAGGCTAGCTTCGTTCAGAGTGGCGACCACGTTCTTGAGGTTTACTAGGCGGCGCCTAGCTCCGGACCTATAACTGATCAAGCAAGGGACAAAAAGCAAATCCTCCATCCTTTTTCTTGTATCAAGAATCGCAAAGTGTGGCACTTGGATTTGGATGGTGAGGTGAGGCGAGACGAGGTAGCTGCAGGCGAGAAGAGACACTCTTTTTCAGTGATGAGGGCGTACCTGGAAGTGACTAGGGCGAAGCACGGCGGCGACGGCGAAGCTCGGCGGCCTACCTGGAAGTGACGAGGGCGAACACTTGGCTGCCGAGGGTATATATAAACTCCAATTTTCTCAGGCCGATTTTAAGTACCGACCGTCTGAGAAGATGGTTACCTCAGGCGGGTTTTACTTACCAACCGCCTGAGAAGATAAAATTATCTTAGGCGGTTGGTTAGTAACATCCAAGATAAACATCTTCTTTGGCGGTTATTAAGTACCAACCATCTATGAAGATATTTACTTCTTCTTAATTATTATTCTTGATTAAATGTGGGTCCTTTAAAAAGGAAAAATTCCACTTTCTTGTAATATTATTGATATGTAAAGGTTACCATTAAATTTCACTTCATCAATAATTTGAAATTGGTCAGAACATAAAAAACATACAACAAATGCTATTTCTCATTTTTTCTACCTTGATGAATATAATGCTTTTTTCATTTATTTTTTCAGTGGACATTTTTACTCATCATACCAACATCTATTAATTTTTTTTCAGATTTTATAAATTTTTTTGATTCAATGTGTGTTCATAATTTGATGAATGCCTACATAAAGACCCCTCACCAACCTCCTGTGAAGACATGTCGACGACTGTGCGCGACCTTTCTTTTCCCCGAGGCGCGACCTTTAATGCGAGGTAAACCAACTGCTCCATCTTCCACTCCGCGCGGCCTTAAAGACGCGCTATCACCCGTTAGTTCTCCACAAGCGCGTCGCTCACTTTGAATCTTGTTCTTTTCTTCGTCTTCCTCCGCTCCGATGACCCAACACCACTATGGCCGACCTTCCGCCGCCAAGCCCTCCGAAGGAGCCACCTTGCAAGAAACTATGTTGTAGCTCCCCTGAGAGGTTCAACACCCAGCAGCACCTCCTCATGGCGCGAGAGGCATACAACAATACGTCTCGCGCCATGAGTGCCTTGGGGCTGGGTACCCTTCCAGAGTATACTGGAATGGGTACCATCGGCCACTACCTCTACGCCCTCACGGGGGTGGCTGATCGTCTCGACATTCTGTTCGCGACGATGGCCCAAGTTCTTGGCCCCGAGGGCCGTAGAACGCTGGTGGAGGCGACGTCTAGCAACCTCGGGGTTGCACCACCGGTGCAGCCGGTGCAGCCGGTGCAACCGGCCCCTATCGCACCGGCGCCGGAGGACGAGGAGGAGGAAAAGTAGTAGGAGTAGGAGTAGGATTTAATTAGTTTTTCTTTGTTGTTTTTAGTTGCTTCTATTTTTGTAAATATTGTTAATGAATAAAATCTATCTTTGTTCATCTATGTGACTGAATATTACTTGTGTATCTTGTGTTCTTTTATGAGATGCGTGATTGAATATTGTAAATGAATGAGTATCTTGTGTGTTCTTCAACTGTGTGAATCAATGAATGTGTAGTGTGTTCATCGTGTTCCTCAGACTCGGGTATCATAAGGCAATTATCTTAGGCGGTTGGTAATTCAAACTCTCTGAGAAGAAGATTATCTCAGGAAGTTGGTAAGTAATACCCAACTGAGATAAACATCTCAGAAGGTTATTAAGTACTAACCGTCTGTGAAGATATTTACTTCTTCTTAATTAATATTCTTGATTAAATGTGGGTCCTTTAAAAAGGCAAAATTCCACTTTCTTGTAATATTATTGATAAGTAAAGGTTACCACTAAATTTCACTTCATAAATCTTTTGAAATCGGCCAGAACATAAAAAACATACAACAAATGATATTTTTCATTTTTCTATCTTGATGAATATATTGCCTTTTTCATTTATTTTTTCAGTGGACATTTTTACTCATCATACCAACCTCTACGAATTTTTTCAGATTTTTTTAAATTTTTTTGAATCAATGTGTGTTCATAATTTGATGAATGCCTCATATGTATATGAGCATTTAGTTAGAATGATGGATAATTTGATGTTTGACATGTTGGAATGCTTTTAAAAAAATTAAAAAAATTCATACATGTATAAATGATACAAATATGTTCATACAAAAAAATTTGAGTGAAGGATCTTTTTTTTTACGAGATACACAAATGTGAATAATGTGAGTAGAAATTAATTTGATATTTACCAAAACATTACAATGTCAGCTATACAAGTTTTAAAATTTTTTGTTTAGGTGGTAGATGTTAATTTTATACAAATGTAGAAGAAAGAATCATATAATTTGGACACAATTTGCAGAATCTAAACATATTTGAGTATTTATATTGGAATCTAAATAAAAAAGAAGCAAGGGATAAGGAAACTGAAGAACAGTATCGGGCATTATCTCAGGCGGTTGGTAAGTAATACACGTATGAGATAAAAATGTTCTCGGAAGGTTATTAAGTACCAACCGCCTGTGAAGATATTTACTTGGGACGGAGGAAGTATAAGATGGTCACCCGCGCCATCGTCTTTTCCGCACAACCGTTCCAACATCCTCTCTTCTCTCCACAAAACCTAGCCGCGGCTAGTATACAGCAAATGCTTTCGAGCTCGAGCAACCCTCCGCCACCGAGCCCGTCGAGGGACCCGACCTCCAGTAAGCGGCCGCGACTGGACCCCCCCCCCCTCGCCGTCGTGCGTGAAGGATACCCTCCTGTTCAACATGGCCCGAGATTTATTTACGGATACATCTCACTCCATGGAACGCCTTGGGCTCGGTACCCTTCCAAAAAGTACTAGAATGGACACCACGGGCCACTACATCTTCTGCCTCTCGCACGTGGCCTCTCGTCTTGACTACCTCTGGGAGACGATGGTGGCCGAGCTCGACGTCGTGGGTCATCGCAACCTCGTCGTGGCGGCAGCCTTGAGACTGGGTCACCTTCAGCCACTGGAGCCCGAGGCTCTAGAGGAGGGTCAGGAGCCCGAGGACCCACCCGAGGAGGAGGAGGTGGAGGCTGAGTAGAGTAGTATTTAGGTGTTTTCTTTTCATGTTTTTAGTTGTAGTTTTTCGTTTCATGTTTTTAGTTGTAGTTTTTCGTTTCATGGTTTTTGTTGTAGTTTATCTTTTCTTGTGTTTGTAATATACTCCCTCCATCGAAAGCGACAAGTATTTTGGGACGAAGATACTCCCTCCATCGAAAGGGACAAGTAGTATTTAGGGACGGAGGGAGTAATGTTTTTAAGTTAAATGTACTTGGTGTTCTTGTTCATGGATGTACTATCTGTGCAAAATTAGTTCGAATTTTCCGATCGCCAAACCCTCCTTGTCCCCAAACCGGTGGAGTTGCCAGGAGATAGCCCACAGCGGGGCCCGCAAAGCGGTCAGTAAAGTAGTAGTAACAGGAAAATGCAACAGGTCGGTAGCTAGGACTGGAAAGAAAAAAGTGCCGGTTATTAAGTACCAACCGCCTGTGAAGATATTTACTTCTTCTTAATTAATATTCTTGATTAAATGTGGGTCCTTTAAAAAGTCAAAATTCCACTTTCTTGTAATATTATTGATAAGTAAAGGTTACCATTAAATTTCACTTCATAAATCTTTTGAAATTGTTCAGAACATAAAAAACATACAACACATGCTATTTTTCATTTTTCTATCTTTATGAATATAATGCCTTTATCATTTATTTTTTCCGTGGACATTTTTACTCATCATACCAACCTCTACGAATTTTTTCAGATTTTTTTAAATTTTTTTGAATCAATGTGTGTTCATAATTTGATGAATGCCTCATATGTATATGAGCATTTAGTTAGAATAATGGATAATTTGAAGTTTGACATGTTGGAATGCTTTTAAAAAATTAACAAAATTCATACATGTATAAATGATACAAATATGTTCATACAAACAAATTTGAGTGAAGGATCCTTTTTTTATGAAATACACAAATGTGAATAATATGTGAGTAGAAATTAATTTGATATTTACCAAAACATTACAATGTCAGCTATACAAGTTTTAAAATTATTTGTTCATGCGGTAGATGTTGATTTTATACAAATGTAGAAGAAAGAATCATCGAATTTGGACACATTTTCCAGAATCTAAACATGTTTGAGTATTTATATTGGAATTTAAACAAAAAAGAAGCAAGGGATAAGGAAACTGAAGAACAGTATCGGGCATTATCTCAGGCGGTTGGTAAGTAATACACGTATGAGATAAAAATATTCCTTGACGGTTATTAAGTACCAACCGTCTTTGAAGACATTTACTTCTTCTTAATTAATATTCTTGATTAAATATCTTATCAGGCGGTTGGTAAGTAAAACCCGCCTGAGATAAACTTAAAAACCGCCTGTGAAAAACCGACGCCGAGACGGGGACCCCTCACCACACGCCCGCTATTAGACGACGACCCGCTATAAAGGCTCACTGTTCTCTTGCTTCTCCGCCGCACCGCTCCTTAGATCCTAGCCTCCAAACTTCTCCCCCACCACCGTCGACCACCTCTCTCTCTTTCTCTGCACCTCAGTCGCCACACAAATGGGTAGCCCCCCGCCGAAGCGCTCTAGGCCATCGACGTCCTCCGAACCTCCTTCTCTGTTTCCATCTCCGCCGGCAATGCCGGTGGAACTGATGGCGGCGCCCTCATCTCCTCAGCCCGACTGGTTACAGGAGACTGTCTGCCTCTTTACTGCCCGCATCGACGAATTAACGCGCCGAATTAAAGATGTCGAAGACGATGTTTCCTCCGCCATCGAACATGCAAGAGCGCTGGACACAATGTCGCAGGATGTATTTAACAATACATCTCTCATATGTCGCCGTCTGGGTCTTGGGAGGCTTCCCCAGCTCCCCAGCATGGACTCCGCCGGCTACTACTTGTTCGGGTTAAGCTTTGTGGCCGCTCGTCTCGACGCCCTCCACGAGACGATCGCGGAGGTTGCTGGGGTACAGGGCCGCTGGAAGATTCTGCACAGCGTCGCCTGTAAGCTCGGTGTGGAGACGGAAGAGGATTTGCCGCCGCCGTCGGACGCGGAGGCGGAGCCGCCGGAGGATGCGTCAGCCGCGGCGCACGCGGCGGTGGAGGTGGACGAGGCCTCCGAGTAGAATAGGATTAGGAGTAGTTTTGTTCTTGTTTCTACGAGTTTTTCGTCCATGTTTTCTTTACTCTTGTTTGTAATATATGTGTTGGTAGTATGTTAATATAATATGTCTTTTATGTTCATGAACAATGTGTTTGATGTATTATCGAAAAATTCTCCTTTTATCGAAAAACATCTCCTTTAACAACGCCAAGTTTTAACCTTTAACCCACTTCGTGCGTGAATCGAAAAACATCTCCAGTCATGATGTTGTGTTTCTCTTGTTTTTTTTGATATTTTTTCTTTTCAAGTTTTGTCATGTTGTTTTATTTGATGCAAACGGGGCTAAACAAAAGACGAGCGCGCATAGGGGAAACACAACAAGTGCAACATTCATCAGAGACGAGCATGCATATATAGGAGAAACACATCAACATGCCTTATACAAGTCTATTTTATATACAGTACTCCCTTTGTTCACTTTTCATTGGCGTTGGAAGAACTAGGGGTAGCACATCCAAAAGGGAATGGAGGGAATATAACCCATAGAATACAACACGTTATGGCGGAACAAGTCATACTCGCGCTCAATCCTACAGTTCTCAGTACAGAAGACGGTCCACTCGTACCACCCTCGCCGGCCGCAGCGGGCAGGCCCCTGGTTCCCTCTGGTTGGGCAGCGGCAAAAGTAATCGTCAATTTCGGGCAGCGCCACTGGCGGCGGTCCCAGAGGAGGCCTACGCAGAAACCTCCAGCTCACGAAAACGTCGAGCCTCTGCATGGCTTGATTCCGACACCGGCAACAATCCGTGTTGGTCCTCTTCATCGCGACGGACCCGGCCACGTTGTCGCCGACGTGGGCCTCTCCTTCGACCTGCAGGATATACTCGAGAGCATCACGGTACCCGCGGTCGGCATCGTAGCGGAGCATGGCGAGGACGTAGGCCGCCACCTTGTGGCCGTTCGCGGCCGCCGGGGCAAGGAACTGGGTGCCCCACTGTGCCTCCGCGCGGCCGTAGTTGAAGATGAGGTTGAACCCGGTGACGTAGCACGCATGAGGGTTGCCCACGTTGGCCAGGCGCTCCACGAGGGCGTCGTAGCTCTCGTTCCCGTGCCGTTGGAACCACTCCCAGCTGCTCTCCCGCTCCAGCACCACGCGCCTACCCACGGCGAGATCACGGCACGCCGCTTGCATGGCCTTGCAGGTGGCGCGCAGACTGGAGGGGTCGTCCATCGGTGGGTGGAGTTTGCGGCAACCCACCCCGCGATCAGGACCGCAAATCATGCGGCAAGGGGAACTCCATGGGCTTCGAAGGGAACCAATGAGGACGCGCGCGACGGAGAGGAAGAGTACGCGCGGAGAAGAGGATGGTGTGTGTGGCGAAGTAGAGGATGGTGTGTCGTCTTACTACTCTTTATTAGTACGCGCGGAGAAGACGATGAGACTCCCGGTGATTTTTAGTACGCGCGGAGAAGAGGGATGGTGGTGTGTGGGCAGTTATTTCCAGCCAATTTTTTTTGTCCCAGCTCAACTTTACTTTCACTGTATGGTCATGTCAGCTGTGTGCTCTGCACATTTTCAGCTACTGTCCTAAGTTGCCGTAGCAACTTGCTGGCATTGAATGGAAAGTGGGAGGATATGTATTGATGAAGGGTGTTAGGGTAAGTTTATGTGTTGACTAATGTGCGGTTTGAATCCTAAAAACTAGTTTTTCTTTGTTGTTTTTAGTTGCTTCTGTTTTGTAAATATTGTTAACTTGTGTTCTTTTGTGAGATGCGTGATTGAATATTGCTAATGAATGAGTATCTTGTGTGTTCTTCAACTGTGTGAATGAATGAATGTGTAGTGTGTTCATCGTGTTCCTCAGACTTGGGTATCATAAGGTAATTATCTTAGGCGGTTGGTAATTCAATCTCGTCAAAGAAGAAGATTATCTCAGGCGGTTGGTAAGTAATACCCGACTGAGATGAAAATCTTCCTTAACGGTTATTAAGTACCAACCGCCTGTGAAGATATTTACTTCTTCTTAATTAATATTCTTGATTAAATGTGGGTCCATTAAAAAGGCAAAATTCCACTTTCTTGTAATATTTTTGATAAGTAAAGGTTACCATTAAATTTCACTTCATAAATCTTTTGAAATCGGTCAGAACATAAAAAACATACAACAAATGATATTTTTCATTTTTCTATCTTGATGAATATAATGCCTTTTCATTTATTTTTTCAGTGGACATTTTTACTCATCACACCAACCTCTATGAATTTTTTCAGATTTTTTTAAATTTTTTTGAATCAATGTGTGTTCATAATTTGATGAATGCCTCATATGTATATGAGCATTTAGTTAGAATGATGGATAATTTGAAGTTTGACATGTTAGAATGCTTTAAAAAAATAACAAAATTCATACATGTATAAATGATACAAATATGTTCGTACAAACAAATTTGAGTGAAGGATCTTTTTTTACGAGATACACAAATGTGAATAATATGTGAGTAGAAATTAATTTGATATTTACCAAAACATTAAAATGTCAGCTATACAAGTTTTAAAATTTTTTGTTCAGGTGGTAGATGTTAATTTTATACAAATGTAGAAGAAAGAATCATATAATTTGGACACAATTTGCAGAATATAAACATGTTTGAGTATTTATATTGGAATCTAAATAAAAAAGAAACAAGGGATAAGGAAACTGAAGAACAGTATCGTGCATTATCTCAGACGGTTGGTAAGTAATACCCGACTGAGTTAAACATCTTCTCAGAAGGTTATTAAGTACCAACCGCCTGTGAAGATATTTACTTCTTCTTAATTGATATTCTTGATTAAATGTGGGTCTTTTAAAAAGGCAAAATTCCACTTTATTGTAATATTATTGATAAGTAAAGGTTACCATTAAATTTCACTTCATAAATCTTTTGAAATCGGCCAGAACATAAAAAACATACAACCATTGATATTTTTCATTTTTCTCCCTTGATGAATATAATGCCTTTTTCATTTATTTTTTCAGTGGACATTTTTACTCATCATACCAACCTCTATGAATTTTTTCAGATTTTTTTAAATTTTTTTGAATCAATGTGTGTTCATAATTTGATGAATGCCTCATATGTATATGAACATTTAGTTAGAATGATGGATAATTTGAAGTTTGACATGTTGGAACGCTTTTAAAAAAATTAACAAAATTCATACATGTATAAATGATACAAATATGTTCATACAAACAAATTTGAGTGAAGTATCTTTTTTTTTTACAAGATACACAAATGTGAATAATATGTGAGTAGAAATTAATTTGATATTTACCAAAACATTACAATGTCAGCTATACAAGTTTTAAATTTTTTTGTTCAGGTGTTAGATTTTAATTTTATACAAATGTAGAAGAAAGAATCATATAATTTGGACACAATTTGCAGAATCTAAACATGTTTGAGTATTTATATTGGAATCTAAATAAAAAATAAGCAAGGGATAAGGAAACTGAAGAACAGTATCGGGCATTATCTCAGACGGTTGGTAAGTAATACCCGACGGAGATAAAAATCTTCCTTGACGGTTATTAAGTACCAACCGCCTGTGAAGATATTTACTTCTTCTTAATTAATATTCTTGATTAAATGTGGATCCTTTAAAAAGGCAAAATTCCTCCTTGTCCCCAAACTGGTGGAGTTGCCAGGAGATCGCCCGCAGCGGGGCCCGCAAAGCGGTCTGGAAAGTAGTAGTAACAGGAAAATGCAACAGGCCGGTAGCTAGGACTGGAAAGAAAAAAGTGAAGACAATACGAGGAAGAAAATGTATGAAAAAAGGAAGGACAACCGAAATGTTAAACAGGAAATCTTTTCGCGGAAATTAATCCAGTCGTAATCCTCTCAAACATATGCTCCCTTTGAAGGATAGGATTTGTAAAGGACTTTTAGTTTCCATATGAAACGTAACACATGAGCTAGGACACTTTGGTAGCCATACTAAAAGAGCTGCTTATCTGCCTCATCCACTTCCCCATGCCGCCAGTAGAATCTTTCGGCCGCGGGAAGGAGTCCCCGGAAGAGTTCGAGGACACCGAGGAGTGTCCGTCAGAAGAGTTGCCTGATGACGAGGAGGTCGGGGAGTTGGGGTGGACCGGCGGCGTATAGTCGAGGTAGTGATCCAGGTGGATGATGAGCTCTGTCGTGAGGCCGCTAGGCCAGAGCACTGCGGCATGGTTGAAAGGTTCCGCCAGCGGCCCGCCGTCAATCCCAGTCCGGCCATCACTTCCTGCAAAGAAGGTGGCCATTTTGGCCCGAGGCAGGAGGCTTGGGTCTTTCATCCACCCAACGACCGTGCACAGGTCAGCACGCTCCCGGTGGTAAGTGGAAGCATCGAAGTGATCAAAGAGGAAGACATCACCCAGAACCTGTTTGATGCCCTCCGTAGACCAGACATGCAGAGGGAGGTTCTCGATGAAAACCTACACGTGGAAGAACTACCCGATGATCGGCACACCAACGCCAAAGATCCATGGCCGGAAGTAGTGGTTATCATCCGACATGGAGATGATTTCCGTCTTGATGGCGAGCTCCCGATAGTCATCACAGGTGAACCACACCAGGAACTCACCATCCCCAAACGTGGACACGGTGAAAGCCCAATGCGGGATTTCAAGTTGGCGATGGATGGCCAGGGTGATCTCCATGGGCGTCGCCTCGCTGCGACCTCCTCTGGGTCCCAAAACAGCTGCTTGGCGGTGCAAACGGATAAACTCCGTTGTCATGAGGCGGTTGTTGACCACCGTGCATTGCCCCTCACGAGGGTGCATGGACGGTGAGCCTGCACGTACCTGCTCGCGTCTAACATGGTTGCGAGGCATGGCTCTGCGACAACAGAGGCAAAGGACTTCTCAGGCAACACACAGGAGCATGGATGGGAATCAATCGGGAACTTGAGCCTGGAAGCAATGGGTAGGGGGGTGGTTTAAGAAGGCGAGGATGAAGAGGCCAAACATTGGAAGCAGCGTCCCTTGAGGATCTCACGAAAATCCGGTGATAGGACCGGACCTTTCGAGGCCTTCGGCTCTGTGCAACCGTCATGAATGCGCGATGGCCCAGCTTGAATATAAAGTGAATCAGCGCAGTTTCAGCCCACAAATAACAAGCAGCCCAACATTTTCGTCCTGCCTGCCTGCCAGCGGCGAGAAATTTTTGTCACGCCGAATGAAGAAGGAAAATAAGAAACAAAAATAATATTTTATTATGGTACCCTTCGACCCGCAACGCCAGCCCCCTCTTCTCAACGCGCTTTTAGGAGCATCCGTCGGCCGCCAGGCTTGTAGGAGCATCCGCGGGCCGCCACGCTTGTAGGAGCATCCGCGGGCCGCCACGCTTGGAGGAGCATTCGCCGGCCGCCACGCTTGGAGGAGCATCCGCCGGTCGCCACGCTTGGAGGAGCATCCGCCGGCCGCTACGCTTGGAGGAGCATCCGCCGACCGCCACGCTTGTAGGAGCATCTGCCAGCCGCCACTCTTGTAGGAGCATCCGCTGGCCACCAATCTTGGAGGACCAACCGCCGGTCGCCATGCTTGGAGGAGCATCCAGCGGCCGCCACGCTTGTAGGAGAATCCACTGGCCGCAGCGCGTGGAGTAACAACAGCTAGGTACAATTGATCACAAAATGTGTACTTGTACATCTATCCTCTTACAGATAGGCTGATGGCTAATTGAATTGTAGGAAGCGATGTCAGAAGATAAGACATGGATGGGAAAAGACAGGCATACGAGGGAGTGGCAGGATGGAATGAAGTCATTTTTAAATTTTGCATTCTAGGGCACTCGTGAAGGAGGAACTATGCCTTGTCCTTGCACGAGATGTCATAATATTTGCCACAAGACACGCAAGGGAGTTCATTTACACCTGCTCAGAAATAGGATGTTATTGGATTATACTTGTTGGATACACCATGGAGAAATACGAGTTCAGGAAAATATTGCTGAGGAATCAGCAAATAATGAGGAGATAATTTCTGATGATGGTGCTATGCAAAATATGTTGTCCAGTCTACTTAGAGGCACTGATCATGGTGTTACTTCAGCAGATGTTGATGATCAAGAAAATGCTATAAACCAGCAGGAGCCATATGGGGATGCAAAGAAATTCTATGACTTATTAACTGATGCCAAAAAGGAGTTGTATCCAGGTTGTTTGCAGCTGACCCAATTATCCTACATTGTCAGGTTCTACCAGATAAAGTGTTTAACTAGTATGAGCAAAGTGGCTTGTAAGATGTTTCATGAACTATTCTCATTTGCGCTTCCAAAGGGCCACTACATTCCTAATACACTTGATAAACTTCAGAAGGATGTTCATAACCTCGGGCTGGACTACCAAAATATCGATGCATGTGTCAATGACTGTGTGTTATTCCGGAAGGACTATTCTCTGCTGAATAGTTGCCCAAAATGTGGTGAATTAAGATGGAAAAATAGTACTGCTGGGGATGCAAGAGAGGCTTTACCTTGTGGAAAATCCAAGAAGCTTGTAGCACGCAAGGTTCTACGTTACTTCCCTCTTATTCGCCGTCTACAAAGGTTTTGTATGGGAGAATCAAGGGCATCAAACATGCGTTGGCACAAAGAAGGTCGTACTGATGATGGAATATTACGCTATCCCGCCGATTTGAAAGCATGGAAGCATTTTGATAGCATTCACCCAAATTTCTCATCTGATCCTCGCAACATAAGACTTGGGCTAGCATCTGATGGTTTCAATCCTTTTGGAGTAATGAATGTTTCTTACAGTACATGGCTTGTGATTCTAATCCCTTATAATCTACCACCTTGGTTGTGTATGAAGCAGTCTTATTGGGTGATGTCAATGATAATTCCTGGGCCAAAGTCACCTGGAAACAACATTGATGTGTATCTGCAGCCTTTGATTGATGAGCTCCTAAAATTATGGTCTGATGGTGTTGAAACATATGACAGTTTAAAGAAAGAGACATTTGTTATGCGAGCTTCTTTATTGTGGATAATAAATGATTTTCCAACATATTCAATGCTATGTGGATGGAACACAAAAGGGAAGCTAGCATGTCCATACTGCCATATAAACACTGACGCCTTCTGGTTGAAATATGGACAAAAGCATTGTTACATGGGTCATCGCCGTTTCCTACCTCAGGATCACAGATGGCGTCGAAACAAAGGTTCTTTCAACAACAAGGCAGAGAATAGAGAGGCTCCAACATCACTCTCTGGTGACGAAGTACTCCAACAATACGAGTGTTTTGATCAAGTGAGTTTTGGACCGATGAATAATAAGAGAAAGCACACCGAGGAAAATAGATGGCATAATTGGAAGAAGAAAAGTATATTTTTCGACCTCCCTTATTGGAAGACATTGCTAATAAGGCATAACATGGATGCCATGCACATTGAGAAAAACATTTGTGATAGCATATTGGGGACATTGCTTGCTATGGATGGTAAAAAAAAAAGATATTTTACAAGCTCGTCTTGATATGAAGGATATGGGTATACGGCCAGATCAACATCTGAAGTTTATAAAGAGCAAGTACACATTCCCACCAGCATTATATACTTTGGGCAAAGATGAGAAGACCACCTTGTGCAAGTTTTTGGGGAATGTGAAGGTGCCTGATGGTTATGCCTCAAACATCAAGAGATGTGTGGACATAAAAGCATGTAAGGTATTGGGTCTAAAAACTCATGACTGCCATATTATATTTCAGAAGCTCCTTCCTATTGCAATACGTAACATATTGCCTGAAAAGGTCGTTGCACCTTTAATTGATTTTAGCACATTCTTTTCTGGAATTTGTTCTAAAGAATTGGCGGAACCAGATTTGGACAAGATGAGCAAACAAATTGCTGAAACAATTTGTAAGCTTGAGATGTTGTTTCCTCCCGCTTTCTTTGATATCATGGTACATCTTCCAACCCATGTTGCCGAAGAAGCACGGTTGGGTGGACCTGTTTCATACAGATGGATGTATCCAATTGAGAGGTACCTTGGCACATTGAAGAGGTATGTACGTAACAAAGCTCACCCGGAGGGTTCTATAGCTGAGGGATATATTGTCGAAGAGTGTATGACTTTTTGTAGTCAGTTTTTGGATAACATCAGCACCAAGCATAATAGGCCAGAACGTCATGAAGCTACAGCTACAAATGAACCTTCTGTTGATAATTCTAACATATTTACAGAAGTTGATAATTCTAAAAAAGGGTATAAATGGGACCAACTTACTATGGTGGAACAACATAACATCAGGCATTATCTTATTACTAACGTTGAAGAGGCTGCTCCATGGATCAAGTAATAACGTATAACTCAGATGTTGTATACTATATATATGGCTTATTGTTGATGGCTAATTTAATTTTGTACCCTTTTCAGTGAGCATATTGAAGAACTGAAAAAGATTCATTCTCGTGATGTTGATAAACACCAAAGAGATGAGTTTGTTGATTGGTTTCAGAAACGAGTAAGTACATGCAAGTTTGCACTTTGATGAAATATTGAACAAATATGTGTTCTGAAATTGGTTTGTCGTCGATAACCCCTGTTATACTAATGTGTATAGATTACGACATTACACAAAGTAGGCAAAGCAACCGATTATCTGTATGCACTATCTAGAGGACCTGATCGTCGGGCATGTTTTTTTAGTCGGTTATTCATCAATGGCTTCTTCTTTCGAACTCCAGATGTGGAAAAAGATTTACGGACCTAAATTAGTGGTATTGTTGTTCGGGACACTGATCATTTTATTTGGTGTAATCAAGAAAATCATTGTTGTTGATTTTGAAAAAAAAAATCAAGAGGTTCTGTTATTTCAGTGTGAATGGTTTGATCGGCCTTTTGGAAGCAGTCAGAACCAAAGCAGAGGCTACAAAAGGATCAATACGGAATGATAGATGTTGACACTACTCTGTTTCGATTCCAGTATGAGCCTTACATTCTAGCCATCCAAGCAGAACAAGTTTTTTATGTTCCAAGTGTGAAGCATCCTAAATGGGATATAGTTGTTAAAACGAAGCCACGAAACCTTTTTGCCATGCCCCCTGGAGAAGTGAAAATAATGTGACTGAGACGATGGAGGCTGAGACATTTCATGATGATATGCTTACTGATGATATCAATAATGAGGATACGACCGCATGGGCTAGGAATGACATTGAGGGAGCCAGCGGTGATGCTTCCACTCTTATAATGACAACGTCAGGTGATCGGTTTGAGGTAGATGGAGTTGCATCAGAAAATGAAGATGACGACGACGACGATACATATACCAATGATGGTCATGTAGCTCCATTGTGGGGGGACGATAGCGAAGATGACGATTTTTAGTATAATTAAGTACGTGACATGTAGCTCCACAATGAATTCATCCGTCCGAACCCGACATTTATTTTTCAGTTATTTATATTTGCTACCCGAAAAGTACCCGATACCCGATATTTCGGTCTTTTCAGTTCCGGTCTCGGTTTTATCTGTTTCAGTTCTTCGGTCTCGGTTTATTTGCCCACCCCTAATTTACGTAGTAGTAGCATATATATGGGATATACAGTATAAAACTTTTTCAAATGGAAGTCTCAGGTTTCGTCAAATCTATCTTTCAGATTTACGCAATTTTGATCTGTTTTAACAATACAAGAATTGTACTTTTAGATTCACCATGAAAAATATTTCCATAATATACAATCTAGTACTACATGTTATTGAAGTTAATAAATTCCATATAAATCATTTGTCAAAGGTAATTAGTTCAACCAAAACAGAAATAGATTTGAGTTGGGGTGGAGGAAGTATTATACGTTGCTATTGGCCGCATAAGGTTTCGTCCTTCGTTGAAGCCGTAGCCATTTGTACAGGCGGCTGATGCGACCGGGCGCACCGAGCTTACGTGCGCGCCAGTCACCGAGGCGCCTTAGACGCGCGCAGTGCATGCGTTGAAATAACCTGCGGTACTTTTAAATCTACGCATTGGTATTCTCCCCCTCATATTTGTTGATGCGTTAATACCTAATGTTTTACATCGTTGAGTATGTTACGGATCCTCTGCGTCGTTAGTCCAACACTGAGTCGTCAGGAGGCAAAATGTAATGAACATCATTGATCAGCACTGCGTCGAGGAGAACGCGAAAATTGTTTGCTGATTCGGGGCAACGGATCCTAATGCAATGACTGTGTTCCGTGGCAATAAAGCTGTGACACCACGAACCAGTATTTTATGGCAACACATCCTAATGCAACGATTCTGTTTCATTGCATTATGGTCCAAATGCAACTGTTTGCTGATTCATGGAAACAGATCCTAATGCAACGACTGTGTTCCGTGGCAATAAAGTTGTAACGCCACGAACCAGTAATTCGTGGCAACATATCCTAATGCAACGACTGTGTTCCATGGAAATAAAGCTGTAACGCCACTAACAAGTAATGACAACAGATCCTAATGCAACGACTGTGTTCCGTGGCAATAAAGTTGTAACGCCACGAACCAGTAATTCGTGGCGACAGATCCTAATGCAACGACTGTTTTCTATGGCAATAAAGCTGTAACGCCACGAACCAGTATTTCGTGGTAACAGATCCTAATGCAACGATTGTGATCCGTTGCATTGGCATCCTGACGCCACGAACTAGTGAATCGTGGGAACAGATCCTAATGCAACGATTGTGTTCCGTGGCGATAGATCCTAGTGCCACAAACTAGTGAATCGTGGCAAAAAGCCAGGCTTACTGCAACAATTAGTATTTGTTGCAGTACAATTGTTGCAACAGGTTGGAATCCTTGTAGTGACTCCACAGTGGATGTTATTGCTAGTATGTGTGTATGCGTGTGTGTGATGTGGGGATTTGATGTCTGGTCCTTTGTAACGTGGCAGTCCGGACCTTCTATAGACAAGGCCGTACGCCCTTACAAGTGGGGTCCTAGGGCCCGACAGGTGGTCCCAAAGCGATCTTATCCTAAAGATCTAAGGCTTCTTCCGTAAGCTTGCTCTGATTGTAGACTTGAAGACTCACCGTCTTGCTGCCAGCGTCGTCAGTAGCCCATGCGCCTTTGCTGACATTGGAAGGGGATGCCCCATCCAATTGTCTCTTTCGCTGTAAGCTACCCACTTGGCAGAGTGTGTTAGGTCTGCGACGTCTTCACTGTGATGCGATTGGTCATAGCGGTAATTTACATTAGGCGTGGGCCGCGCGATGCATCTGGGGGAGCCGCGTATCTTCAATCCTTGATAGGGACAAGGCGCACCATCCTCTTAACTCCCGCGTCCCTCCATCCAGGGCAAGTGGATGAACTATGTGATAGCTCGGGAGCTCACCTCTGTGGAGGAGGTCAGGTCCCTTCTTGCGGATCACGTGGCAGCTCGGGAGCTCACCTCTACAAAGGAGGCTAGGTCCCATCCCGCTAGACACG
Organism: Tuctoria greenei; assembly: GCA_036927565.1. Lineage (NCBI taxonomy): Eukaryota > Viridiplantae > Streptophyta > Magnoliopsida > Poales > Poaceae > Tuctoria > Tuctoria greenei. The sequence continues at coordinate 96,097,032 of JAYESD010000005.1, forward strand.
TGGTGGTGCCAGGAGCTCACCTCCGCAAAGGAGGTTAGGTCCCGCCTTGCGAGACACGTGGTAGCGCTGGAGCCTGCTCATATGGGTGCTGGCCCGTCTGATGTCTTGGTCCACGTGGCAGCTCTGGAGCCCCATCTCACGGGGAGGAGGGATCCTTACTTGCTGGACACATGGTTACTTGGGGGCCCGTCTCCAAAGGGTGTGCTGAGTTTCTCCTTCAGGGCTTATTGCGGGTACCATGGACCACCCATCTAAGGCTGATGGGCCCGAGTCTCTTGAACATGTGGCACCCTTGGACCCCGCCTCTGCTGGGAGGCGAGGTACCTAGATGGCTCTATCTTGTGCGCGAGGGTACCTGGTATGTCGTGTACTGACAGAGACTCCTTCTACTCCTTACTAATTTGGACTATGGACTAGAGGCTCTCCTCTCTACAGCCTAAACTCCTCTAAACCTATGGAGAATAGTGGATACAAAAGAATGAATACTCAAGTGGTGTTTGTGAAGTGAGGGTAGGGAGTCCTATTTATAGCTGGAGAAGGTTCGGTTCCCGCCACCAAAAGAGCGTGAATAAGTCTTCATCGTGACCAGGACACCACAGGGAGTCGACACGTGGAAGATAACCAAGTTTTGCGCAAGTTTCAGTGCAGAAAAGTGGACCAATTCTACCGTGCTTCATCAGGGTGACTTCCAGGTGGGTCCCATTGACTGATATGAGTGATACACTGTTGGATGGCCTCAAATACTTATGTTTGTGGGCCATTTTATCTATGTGGTGCCACATGTCGATGCTTGATTGGCTGGGATGATATTTTTTAGGTTTGCTCCCCCTCTGTTACCTCATTTAATGCAATAAATGCCTGCATGCACTATTTCTCCATGGACAAGTGGAAATATTTTAAATAGAAAGGTGATGTGTGAAAGAAATGGTATTTCCTTCACATAATTAAGTTATATTGACGGGTGAAATTGGTATATAATAGCCGTCAATATGGTATGCATATATCATGAACTTCATGGTCATGAGATATGTATCACCAGGGGGAAAGAAAAAGAAAATTATCTATGAGAGTCGTAGGCACCTTCGGGATGACCCATACCCATATCGAGTCTATGCCGATGGCCTTCTCAGAAGGTGTGTCCCATTGTGAGATCTATGTGTGCTGAATACATTGGCTTGTACTGAATACATTGGCTTTGATGGTATGAGTTCTAAAATTCTGCCAAAACACCGTTTTTTGCAAGGTGCGACTCTAGCTTTGACTTCTGCAAGGTCCGACTTGCTTTGTCGAGGTCCAACATGTTTTTGCGTAGCTCTAGTGAGCTTTGTCTTTAGCTCTAGCTTGTCTTTGTTAAACTTTGATATGTTTTGCTAGGTTCGACTTATGTTAGTTAGCTCTGACATGTTTTTCTAGCTCCAGCGCTAGGTTGTACTAGCTTTGGAAAGCTCCAGCGCTAGGTTCTACTAGCTTTAGTAAGCTTCGGCTACAACACCAGTTAGCTTTGGCAAGGTCCGGAGCTTGATCTCAATGTTCCTGCTTTTACTGTGAAATGTTTCAAACTTGCTTTAAATTGTTGGAAAGATTGCTTACTATTCATTTGCTAAGTTTTTGGTGTATTTTGATTGATATGGATGATATTGTTTTATTGTGGTTTTGTAACATGCTTATGTGAGGTTCTCACGTAAGGTGTTGTGTTTGGAACTAATTTGAGTCTAGTCGCGGACTTGGGCTTGTACGGATAGGTTGTTTGTTCATATGCAGGTGTTGCTTGATTTCATGTCATGGCTGGTGACAGGATCCTTGACTAGTCCCAGGGAGGAGATGAGGTTCCAACAACCAAACTCAAGAGGAATTGTGGTTGAGCGGGTCAAGAAGTCGCGCAGGATGATTGAATCAATGGCTGTGCATATGAAGGTTACTGGATGTCAAAGGAAGGTGTTCGCATGTATGCATGCGGTGCATGACATGGCAACATGGTTCCGAATATGGGCTAAGTAAGGAAAGATCTGGTTGGAAGGATTGGATCGTATCGGTTGATGACTTCGGCTGCAGCAGAGTCGGTTATGGCTCAGTATGGAAAGTATTGAGTAGGTTATGATAGGATTTCATGTGGGTCACGAATTTGAGTTGTTTTAGGAGTGTGGGATACATTCCTAAGGTGTTTGGAAGTCTTAAGATTGCTTCTATCTGTGTATAAAAGAATCTTGAGCAGTTACGGAAAGTTTTGATTTGTGAATTGAGCAGGATTAGAGTCCTAGTTGAGTTTGGGTTGGCCTAAGGGCTGGTTATATAAGCAAGGGAGGCCAGAGCTTGGTGGAGACCACTTTGGGTCTGTTCCTCTTATGTTATATTGAATGAAGATCATAGTTTAGAGGAATTTTTGTGCCTTGTTCGTCTGACTTGTTCCAGACAAGTTCTTCTCGTCGAGTTTTCTGCACAGCACTATCTCTCTTTGGTGGTTTTATCATAACTCGAGCTTTACAGATACGATTGATGCGATTCTTTTTGGGTTGTATTCAAAACTTAATTTTCTATCATCTGTGAAAATTGCACGGTCATTGGATTTGTGGTTTCTGATGTACATGAGTTTCTTTGAAGTGTTCCCGAACTGTTTTTCTCGGATAGGACAGATTTTCGTGATTATTGTTGTGTCGTTTTCATGACTTGATTATCTCAGATGTCTATCACTTTTGTCACGGTAAAACACGTTTAAATTAGTCTCACACACGATTTCTTAACAGATCGTTTTTTTGCCGAGGGGTTTTCATGGCTTCCGCTGAAAAAGTTTAAATCTACCATTCACACCCCTCTGGTAGCTTTTAACGTGTTCTTCGATCCTACAATTGGTATCAGAGCCACGGTCCTCTAATCTTTGCGATTTGTATGTGTTTTTGACTAATCCTCATGGAGAAGTACTCCGCAAAACCTTGTGTGTTTGTTGGCATTGATTTTCAATTTTGGAAAGCACACATGGAAGCTTTTATCCAAGCGTAATGCTTTGGCATATAGGAAAAAGTATACAAACCTTATGAAGTGCCACCAAACGATCAAGTTACGGCTACAAACTTACGAGACGTCAACAACAATAACAAAGCCCGAAACTTGATCATCGAAGGACTCACTCAGAGTGACTTCGACCGTGTTGCACACCTCCGATCGGCATACGATGTGTGGAGAGCGCTTTGTGACTATCACGAAGGATCCAACACGATCAAGGAGGTGAGACAAGATATGTTCAAAAAGGAATACATGCGTTTCAAGATGCAACTCGGTGAGTCTATCGATGACCTTTTTGCACGCTTCAATAAAATTCTCAGCAATCTGCGTAGTGTCAATGTTAATATTCGTGATGCTGAGATTGCTAGGCAACTTCTTAGTGCATTAGACATATCAATTTGGTAGATGAAAGTTACATCTATTCGCGAATCAACTGTCATGAGTTCTCTTACATTAGATGTGCTTTGCTCTAAACTAAAAACTCATGAAATTGACATCTTATCATGTAAGAATCCAAATAAGTCTATTGCATTTGTCCCACAACGTGATATGCCTAGCTCCGGCCAATCATCATCTTGCAATACTCTTGACTTATTGTCCTCACTAACCTTGGAGCAGATTGAGGAATTTCCAAAAGAAGAATTAGCACTCATCTCTACTAGATTCTCAAAAACATTGAAAAATGTGGGAAGTAGAAGGAGAGGAAGCTCCGGACCATAGCGTTGCTTTGAATGTGGTAAGACAGGACACTTTCGTACAGAATGCCCTAATCTTTCGGGTCCTACTACCCGTGAGGAGAAGCAAAACAAGGTCAAGACTGATGAGGACATCACAACAGCAGAGACGCGCATTGAACTGCAAGGACCAATCACAAGAGCACGGGCACGGTTATTAAATCAGCAGGTGAATTCGTTCTTAACTTCTTTTGGATGTGAGTTTGAGAATAGATTGCTATGTGATGATTTAATTGTTATTAGGAATAATGGAAAAGATCAACAAGTGAAGGAAGGAGGCCTTGGGAGCGTGGAGAACCACCTGGGACGTCCACAAGTAGATGGAAACAGTTTACAACTCGGACTCGAGTTCAACTCGGAGTCCAGGAGCAGTCCACCTTAAAACAGACGCCCAGGAGGCATACGGACTCCGTTATCAACGTTCTACATATGCACGGAAAGAGGAGAAGATAAACTTTCCAATGGTTCTGGTCCCACCTCAAAATTCCTCCGGAGTCAATGGGAATCGTCGAAACAAGTCGAGTCCAGATTTCTGTCCGGTGCTGCGCCATCGAATCGGGCCTTTGGGCCTTGTATCCCGTAAGAGTCCATTAGGGTTGCGTCTAATCGTGTTTTGGTCGAACCCTAGCCTATAAATACTGCAGCCGCCGGTCATATTTGGTGGGTTTTGTTTAGATTAATAATATCGCTGTTCTACAGTTTGTGAACCCCAACTTCGCGATTTCAGATCGTGTCTTCTACGTTCTTGCTTGTGTTCTCGGTTGCACTTGCAGGGATTAGCCTTCTTGGCGAGGTCAATCGTGTGAAGCACGGTTGATAACCAACGGAGTGGTGGTGTAGTGATTGCAGGGGCTGTTCGTGTTCTACTCGAGAGCCTCGGATCATCAACGTCGAGATCTCCACATCAATCGACCTATCCATTACCTTTCGGAAGATCGGGACTCACTCATCAATTCTCCTCATCAATTGGTATCAGATTTCCAGATTGCCCATGAGGTATCTTTGTTTTCCTTCCTTCCATTAGATCGATTTTGTTTAGCTGTTAACGATTTTCTGCTTATTAGCCACCATATTGTGCCATCCAAGCTCCACCTTTCTCTTGAGCATAACAGGTACCTTTGCAATCACCTCACGCTTCATTGGTTCATCTCACCGTCCACACCACCTGCTGTGTCGGTAAGAACACTTGTAAGAGCGTGGTAAGACGCTTGAGCGAGAGAGATTGTTTTCTTCCACCTTCCACATTGTCACTGTAGTTGATAGGGATAACATTTTTTTTGCCTTTTGTTTCCTACTAACAATGGCAGGAGAAGAAAATAATGACGAATGTGTTCAACATGTTGAGTTACGTGATATGTTCGCCAAATACAACGCATCAACGGAGGAGTCATTGGCGAACTTGACTCGCAAACTGGATGACCTTGCTCTTCGGATGAATACTTTTGAGGCTCGGTTGCCCCTCGCTGGAAGACAAGAAGACAATGCTTATGATGAACTGGAAGATCATAGTAATCAGCCAAGACTGCCACTTTATCGTCGAGGTATGGGAGGTAATAATCATAACAATTATAACCGCCTTCCTGATGATCCTTTTGCTAAAGTGAAATTTACTATACCCTCTTTTTCTGGTGCTTATGATGCTGAGGCTTATCTTGATTGGGAGATGACAGTAGAGCAAAAATTTAATTCCCATCTTGTTCCTGAACAACATAGAGTTCGTCAAGCCACTAGTGAGTTTAAGGACTTTGCTATCATATGGTGGAATGAACTTATTAAAACTAGAACTGATCCTCCAACATGGGATAGATTAAAGGAAGCTATGCGTGTTCGATTTGTTCCTCCATCTTTTCAGCGGGACCTTCGCAAAAAATTGCAGCGTTTAGACCAAGGTAACATGTCCGTAGAGGAGTATTATCAAGAGTTACAAAAGGGTATGCTGCGTTGTGGGGTAGTAGAGGACATGGATGATAAAATAGCTCGTTTTTATGGGGGGTTGAGGCGCGAAATTCAGGACATTGTTGATTACAAAGAATATGATACTGTTAACAGATTGTTTCAGCTTGCTATGTTGGCAGAAAAAGAATTGCAGGGCCGACAACAACAGCAACAACGCACGAGGAGCAACTTCACACCGCGTGCAGCAACTACGCCATCCAAAACAGCACCATCTTCGGCCCCCCGTGCAGCGACTACACCACCCAATGGCGGCCAACGAACTATACCTGCTGCTCCACCTTCTCGCGTGCCGGAAGGCAGCAAGGCGACATCATTCAAGCCTTCGTCGTCCACTCCTTCTACGGGTCGTACTCCCGACATTAAGTGTCACCGCTGCTTGGGACTTGGTCATATGATGAGAGATTGCCCGAGCAAACGAGCATACATAGCACGCGACGATGGCGGGTATGATAGTACTTCGGATGTTGAAGATGAATATTCTCTTGCTACTGACTTTACAGATCCAAATGATGAACACACCGAAGAAGAGGTACTAGGTACAGCGGCAACGGAGAACTATAGGAGCATCATTGTGCAGCGTGCCTTGAGCTCCAAAGTGGAGACCGACGACAAGCTACAACGACACAACCTCTTCCACATGTTTCTCGTCGTCAAGGACTGCCGTGTACACACTATAATTGATGGAGGTAGCTGCAATAACTTGGTAAACACGGACGTCGTCAAGAAACTCGGTTTGACAACAAGAGCACACCCTCATCCGTACCACATTCAATGGTTCAACAACAGCGGTAAGGTTCGGTTAACACAAACAGCGAGAATCCATTTTTCAATTGGTTCATACCATGATTTTGCTGATTTTGATGTTGTTCCTATGGATGCTTGTTCTCTTTTATTGGGTCGTCCTTGGGAATTTGATACAGATGCTATTCATCATGGTAGAACCAATAAATATACTCTCATGCATAAGGGAAAGAAAATCACTTTGCTCCCCATGACTCCTACTGAAATTGTGCATTTTGAGAAGAGTAAAATTCGTGAGGGCAAAGCAACTAAATTAGAATCTGAAAAACAGCAAGTTATTAAGTTAAAATCACCATCATTGCTCGCAACTAAATCTGAACTTGCTGATTTATTCGATGCTAAGGGGATGTGCTATGCTTTAGTTTGCAAAGAAGCCATGTTTTAACTTCATGAATTGTCTATTGCATTGCCCCCTGCTATTGCTAATCTTTTGCAGGAGTTTGAGGATGTGTTTCCCTCCGAGATACCCCCTGGTTTACCACCGATGAGAGGCATTGAACACAAGATCGATTTGATTCCAGGAGCAAGTTTGCCAAATCGTGCAGCATACAGGGCGAATCCACAAGAAACTAAGGAAATTCAGCGACAAGTCCAAGATCTTTTGGACCGCGGTTACATTCGTGAAAGCCTTAGCCCTTGTTCCATTCCTGTTCTTTTGGTTCCTAAGAAAGATGGTAGTTGGCGCATGTGTGTTGATTGTCAAGCGATTAATAACATCACCATTCGATATCGTTATCCTATTCCTCGATTAGATGACATGCTTGATGAATTGAGTGGTGCTATCATCTTCACAAAAATTGACTTGCGTAGTGGTTACCACCAAATTAGAATGGCACTAGGAGATGAATGGAAAACTGCATTTAAAACCAAGTTTGGACTTTATGAGTGGTTAGTCATGCCTTTTGGTTTAACTAATGCACCCAGCACCTTTATGCGATTAATGAACGAGGTTTTACGTGCTTTCATTGGACAATTTGTGGTGGTTTACTTCGATGATATCCTCATTTACAGCAAGTCATATGATGAACATCTTGATCATTTACGTGCTGTTTTTACTGTTTTGAGAGATGCACGTTTGTTTGGTAACCTCGAAAAGTGCGTTTTTTGCACCAATCGAGTCTCTTTTCTTGGCTATGTCGTTTCCTCGCAGGGAATTGAGATGGATGAGGCAAAAATTGAAGCAATTACCAGCTGGCCAGCCCAACTACCGTCACACGGGTTCGTAGTTTTCTTGGTCTTGCAGGATTTTATCGGCGCTTTGTGCGGTATTTCAGCACCATTGCAGCACCTCTACATGAGCTAACGAAGAAGGGAGTTCCATTTCGATGGGGCGAACAGCAGCAACAAGCTTTTGATGCTCTCAAATCGAAGCTTACACAAGCACCATTACTACAACTTCCTGATTTTGACAAGACCTTTGAGCTAGAATGCGATGCAAGCAGCATTGGTATTGGAGGTGTTCTCATACAAGGAGGTAAACCCGTTGCTTTCTTTAGTGAAAAACTTCATGGTCCTTCTCTGAATTACTCCACTTATGATAAGGAATTGTATGCCTTAGTCCGTGTATTACAAACTTGGCAACATTATCTTTGGTCTAAGGAGTTTGTCATACATTCCGATCATGAATCATTGAAGTATCTTAAGTGTCAAACCAATCTGAATAAACGACATGCTAAATGGATTGAGTTCATAGAGTCGTTTCCATACATCATTAAGCATAAGAAAGGGAAGGAAAATATCATTGCCGATGCATTATCTAGGCGTTATACCATGCTGTCCCAACTTGATCATAAAATCTTTGGTTTGGAAACAATTAAAGCATTATATCCTACTGATTTGGACTTCAAAGTTGCTTTTGAAAATTGTAGAGAAGGAAGAACTTGGAATAAATATGTGCTGCGAGAGGGTCTCCTCTATCGTGCTAACAAGCTATGCGTTCCAGCTAGCTCCGTTCGTCTATTGCTTTTCCAGGAAGCACATGGAGGAGGTTTGATGGGACATTTTGGAGTGAAGAAAACTGAAGACGTGCTGTCCACACACTTCTTTTGGCCAAAGATGAGGCGTGATGTCGAGTGCTACGTGTCACGATGCACTACTTGCAACAAAGCTAAGTCTCGTCTTAACCCACATGGTCTTTATATGCCTCTTCCTGTTCCTAGTGTACCTTGGGAGGATATTTCTATGGACTTTGTTTTGGGATTGCCTAGGAATAAGAGGGGGAGGGATAGTATTTTTGTAGTTGTTGATCGTTTTTTCAAAATGGCACACTTTATACCTTGTCATAAGAATGATAATGCCTCACACATTGCTGATTTATTTATGACGGAAATTATTCGTTTACATGGTGTGCCAAATACCATTGTTTCTGATCGTGATGCAAAATTTTTAAGTCATTTTTGGAGAACTTTGTGGTATAAATTGGGAACCAAGTTGCTGTTTTCAACTACATGTCACCCACAAACGGATGGACAGACCGAGGTAGTTAATCGTACTTTATCCACTATGTTACGGGCTGTCTTGAAAACAAATTTGAAGTTGTGGGAGGAGTGTTTACCACATATAGAATTTGCTTACAACAGATCCGTTCACTCCACGACAAAGGTAAGTCCATTCCAGGTAGTGTATGGTTTCAATTCCCGTGCTCCTATTGATTTACTACCTTTGCCTCCTTCTGAAACTATAAATTTGGATGCTACACAACGATCTGAATTCATTCTTAAGATGCATGAAACTACAAAGAAAAATATTGAAATGATGAATGAGAAGTATAGGATTGCAGGTAGTAAAGGTAGAAAAGAAGTAAAACTTGAACCGGGCGATTTGGTGTGGTTACATTTGAGAAAAGAGCGATTTCCCGACTTGAGAAAATCTAAACTTATGCCACGAGCTGCTGGTCCTTTTAAAATCGTTGAAAAGATTAATGATAATGCATATAAGCTTGAATTGCCTCCCGATTTTGGGGTTAGTCCTACATTTAACATTTCAGATTTGCGACCGTACTTGGGAGAAGAAGATGAACTTGAGTCGAGGACGACTCCAATTCAAGAGGGGGAGGATGATGAGGACATCACAACAGCAGAGACGCACATTGAACTGCAAGGACCAATCACAAGAGCACGGGCACGGTTATTAAATCAGCAGGTGAATTCGTTCTTAACTTCTTTTGCATGTGAGTTTGAGAATAGATTGCTATGTGATGATTTAATTGTTATTAGGAATAATGGAAAAGATCAACAAGTGAAGGAAGGAGGCCTTTGGGAGCGTGGAGAACCACCTGGGACGTCCACAAGTAGATGGAAACAGTTTACAACTCGGACTCGAGTTCAACTCGGAGTCCAGGAGCAGTCCATCTTAAAACAGACGCCCAGGAGGCATACGGACTCCGTTTTCGACGTTCTACATATGCACGGAAAGAGGAGAAGAGAAACTTTCCAATGGTTCTGGTCCCACCTCAAAATTCCTCCGGAGTCATTGGGAATTGTCGAAACAAGTCGAGTCCAGATTTCTGTCCGGTGCTGCGCCACCGAATCGGGCCTTTGGGCCTTGTATCGCGTAAGAGTCCATTAGAGTTGCGTCTAATCGTGTTTTGGTCGAACCCTAGCCTATAAATACTGCAGCCACCGGTCATATTTGGTGGGTTTTGTTTAGATTAATAATATCGCTGTTCTACAGTTTGCGAAACCCCCAACTTCGCGATTTCAGATCGTGTCTTCTACGTTCTTGCTTGTGTTCTCGGTTGCACTTGCAGGGATTAGCCTTCTTGGTGAGGTCAATCGTGTGAAGCACGGTTGATAACCAACGGAGCGGTGGTGTAGTGATTGCAGGGGCTGTTCGTGTTCTACTCGAGAGCCTCGGATCATCAACGTCGAGATCTCCACATCAATCGACCTATCCATTACCTTTCGGAAGATCGGGACTCACTCATCAATTCTCCTCATCAAAGACCATCTCTGGAAACTCCAACAAGAAAAAGAAGGGTACCATAGGACGCAAAATGATAAACAGCTTCATGATCGCACTTCAAGAGCTCAGTTCAAGTGATGTAGACTTTGGAAGTGATGAAGATGATGACGGTTTGGCCAACTTATGCTTTATGACAGGCAAAACAAGATCAAGATCAAGTCAGGAGGATGCAAAACACAACAGTGACGACGATGAGGTATGGTCTACATGTAATGAAATGTGTGATGCAATTTACGAACACATGAAGTTAAGTTCTAACTGCAAACTGAAGGGTAAAGCTTCATGTGAAAACTGCCTAGACTTGTCTAAAAGGCTTGATAACATTAATAGGACACTAGAGCGAATTAGTATTTGGAATAAGAATCTAGACTTGCCGTTGAATTCTTCTAAACCTTGCAATGATAAAACTGATTTAGGTTTTGATTCCCATGCTTATTTTAAAACACATCCACCACATGTTGTAAGAACATTTGGAAGAGGTTTAATCAAAATTGTCCCTAAACAAAAGGATGTGATTTTTAAATTTTGTTTCTAATGTTGGATGCTCATCTAAACATGATTACAAAATTAAATTTCATTGTACTTACTGTGATAAAGATGATGTCGTAGATTTCTGTTATAGACTAGCTAAACAAATTAAAAATGATAAAATGTCTGCTAGATCTCATAACTTTCATGATAAATCTGTCGTGCTTGCTAAACAGAAAATTAGAAACATGCAACCTTTTATGAGTCAGAAATTTGCAAAGCTTTGATAGCTCCAGACCTTTTGGTAAAAAATCTGCAAAGGCAGCTCCGATAGTTCCGATAGCTCTGAGAGCTCCCGGACCTTCTGTTGTTCCCTCTGGAACTTCAGTTTTTGCACCCAGAGCTTCAACCTTTTCCCTTGGAACTTTCGCATTCACCTCCGGAGCTATAGGTTTTCATGCTAAATGCGTAACAACTTTTAAATCAGTGGTTAAGAATAGAAAACCTCAACTCCTGACTCATAAACCTGCCGTTTTTTTATAGTTTTTGCGTGTTGTTCCTACTCGACGTTGCGTGGCTCAGTACTGGATTCCCAAATGCTTATTGACTAACCCCAGTATTGAGTCACTGATGTACTGTGCTTCTATGTAGGTTACACGCTTGAGGGAGGAGAACATTTTTATTGTGGATTTAGGTTGTTCATGCCACATGACCAGTAACAAAGAATGGTTCTTCTCCCTCTCTTTTGTGTCACATGTAGACAATGTTACTTTTGCGGATAACTCTTCAACTCATATAATTGCTAAAGGTCCAGTTAGGGTAAATGATCACTACAATTTGAAGGATGTAGCACTAGTTAAAAATTTGAAATACAACTTGCTTTTTGTTTCACAACTGCTAGATGAAAATCTGGAAATTATTTTCACTAAAAATTGCTGCAAAGTTGTAAATTCAAACAGTGAGCTTATTTTTAACATGTCACGGTTTGGAAGAGTTTTCAAAGCTGATTTTGATATGTATTCCTCTAAGCATAGGTGTCTAGTTGCTAATGATTCAAAGGACTTATATTTTTGGCATCATAGACTTGTTCACGTAGGCTTTGATCATCTCATGCGTGTTAGTGCTCTTTATCGCATACGTGTGCTGCCTAAGCTTAAAGGGGACAAAGGCATTGTGTGCTCTTCTTGTAGACATGCTAAGATGGTTGCAGGTTCACATACTTCTCTCACAATAATCATGACAACTGAACTGGGTCATTTTTTGCACCTTGACAACATAGGACCTTCACGTGTTCAATCCTTCGGAGGTAAATGGTATGTTCTTGTGATTGTTGATGATTATTCTAGATACTCTTGGGTTTACTTTATGGCATCTAAAATGAAGCCTTTAGTCCCTTTAGAACTTTATTTCTTAGATTATCAATTGATCACCCAAGATCTTTAAAAGCAATTAGAAGTGATAACAGAACCAAATTTAAAAATCAATCTTTTGATCACCTTTGTGCTGAAAATTGAATAGATCATCAATTTTCTTCACCATATGTACCTCAACAAAACGGTGTTGTAGAAAGAAAGAACATAACCTTAGTTGAGATGGCTAGGACTATGCTTGATGAATATCAAACTCCTAGGAAATTTTGGGCTGATGCGATTGCAACCGCTTGTCATGTCTCAAATCATGTTTTCTTGCGCGCTAAGCTAGGTAAAACACCATATGAGCTCCGGTTTGGACATAGGCCCAGTGTTACACACTTTCGGGTGTTTGGTTGCAAATTCTTTGTTAAAAAACATGTTAATCTTGATAAATCTTGACAAAAGACCTTCTAAGGCTCTTCAACATGGACAAAAGCAAGCCTCTTCGGACACCAATGGGAACAGCAACAACACTTGACCTTGATGAAGATGGTGAAACCATGGATCAAAAATAATATAGAAGCATGATCGAATCACTTTTGTACCTCACGGCATCAAGACCGGACATACAATTCAGCGTATGCCATTGTGCACGGTTTCAAGCCTCCCCACAAGCTTTACATTGTCAAGCCGTCAAACGTATTCTCAAGTAATTACATGGAACTCAAGAATTTGGCATTTTTCTTCCGTCTTCCTCAACTGTTTCTTTGATAGCTTTTTCCGATGCTGATTTCGGAGGTTGTAGGATTGATAGGAAAAGTACTTCTGGTACTTGTCATTTTCTTGGTAATTATCTTGTTGCTTGGTCCTCTAGAAAACAACACTCAGTTGCACATTCCACTACTGAATCTGAATATGTAGCTGCTGCTAGTGCTTGCTCACAAACACTTTGGATTGTTCAGACACTTAAGGACTATGGGGTTGATCTAGATAGTGTTCCACTATTTTGTGATAACATTAGTGCCATTTGCACTGCCAAAAACCCTGTGCAACATTCTAGAACTAAGCACATTGATATTAGGTATCACTTTCTCTGTGATAATGTTGAAAAAGGAAACATTGTGCTTCACCCTGTAGATACCGAACAACAATTGGCTGACATTTTTACAAAACCTTTGGATTTCACTCGTTTTTGTTTCATTCGTAGTGAAATAGGGGTTATGCATTCTCATGGCTTACATTGGGGGAGAGTTTTGAAACTCGAGAAGTCTATGTGTGAATCTGGAATTAAAATAATATGAGCATAGTATTTCATACATATATGATTTTGTGATTCCTTCTACACGCTGAAAGTTCTTACTACATTACTCGTGTTATACATTTTGTAGTTTTTGTCATGTCTAGTAATTGGAAGAATTACATACACTAAATCTGGTCGTGGTCGAACTTTCGTGCTATTTTGAACTTGTTGCATGCTCACAAGTACTTTTAATCATAAAGAATTAATTAAGTAATGAACTCACATGTTGAGTTTTTATGGTCAAATATAAATTGAGAAAAGATCAAGAGAATATGCATGCATTGCACTTCTTCTTTTGAGATGACTTGTCATTGCACTTAGATATGAACTTGGAAGAAGTTGTGTGTGACTAAAACCATGTCCTTAAGCTTCTGATTGTCAAATGACATAGACTTGGCTTGGTTGGTTAGAATAAGGCATATGCGCATATAATCTCTTGCAAATATCATATGATCTAAATTTGTGCTTTGAAAATAGTAAAATGCAGCAACAAGTGTCATGCTTTCAGGTCTTGAAATAGTTCAGTTTGTGGGATCATGACTTGCTTAAACTAAAAATTACACTTGATCTCTAGCATGGCTTACACTACTTTATGAATTTCATTGATGTGATAGTGTAAGTTACTTGATAGAATGACTTGGATGAGCTTTGTTTATATGTATATGTTATAATATGCTCATAAAATTTGAAATTTCTCTTTTGAACCTTGCTGAATACATTGTCAAAGGGGGAGAGATAATAGATAATATGTGAATTTTTAAAGATAGCTATGCAAGGGGGAGAAATTGATTATACATTGCACATATTCACAATTGTTTTGGCACGATTCTTCTCAGGGGGGAAATTGTTTTCAAAACTTTTCATGTAAATAAGCCAATGTTCGGATTTTAAGTGGTGTTGCCAATGCACTCATCAAGGGGGAGATTGTGAGACCTATGTGTGATGAATACATTGGCTTGTACTGAATACATTGGCTTTGATGATATAAGTTCTAAATTCTGCCAAAACACCCTTTTTAGCAAGGTCTGACTCTAGCTCTGAGCTTCTGCAAGGTCCGACTTGCTTTGTCAAGGTCCAACATGTTTTTGAGTAGCACCGGTGAGCTTTGTCTTTAGCCCCGACATGTCTTTGTTATGCTCCGATATGTTTCGCTAGGTCCGACTTATGTTGGTTAGCTCCGACATGTTTTTCTAGCTCTGGCGCTAGGTTGCACTAGCTTTGGAAAGCTCCGGCACTAGGTTCTACTAGCTTTAAGAAGTCTTAAGATTGCTTCTATCTGCGTATAGAAGAGTCTTGAGCAGTAATGGAAAGTTTTGATTTGTGAATTCAGTAGGATTAGTGTCCTAGTTGAGTTTGGGTTGGCCTAACTAAGCAAGGGAGGCCAGAGCTTGGTGGAGACGACTTTGGGGCTGTTCCTCTTGTGTTCTATTGAATAAATATTGTAGTTTAAAGGAACTTTTTTGCCTTGTTTGTCCGACTTGTTCCAGACAAGTTTTTCTCGTCGAGTTTTCTGCACAGCACTACCTCTCTTCTGTGGTTTTATTGTAACTCGAGTTTTACAGATCCGATTGACATGATTCTTTTTGGGTTGTCTTCACAACTTAATTGTCTATAATCTGAGAACATTTCGCGGTCATCGGATTTGTGGTTTCTGATCTACACGAGTTTCTTTGCAGTGTTCCAGAACTGTTTTACTTGAATAGGACAGATTGACCTTTGTTCGATCTTTCGATTGTAACTTGAGTTTCTCTCGACAGATTTTCATGATTCTTGTTGTGTTGTCTAGGGTTTAGGGTGACTTGATTTTCTCTGATATATATCATTTTTGTTATGGTAAAACACGTTTAGATTAGTCTCACACACAATTTCTTTAACAGATCGTCTGCCGAGGGGTTTTCATTGCTTCCGCTGAAAAAGTTTAAACATACCATTCACCCCCCTCTGATAGCTTTTCACGTGCTCTTGGATCCTACACCCATCAAGTGAAGGCACCAAGATTATTGAGAAATGCCATGCTGGCCTCTATGGTGGCCACTACAATGTTTTTCGTACTCAGGCAAAGATCTGGCAGAGTGGATTCTATTGGTCTTCGATGTATGAAGACACAAAGGAATTCTTTCGCAGATGTTGGAAGTGCCAAAAGCATTGAGGAATCATCGCTCGCAATACGACACCCCTAACATATAATCTCCAAGTGGAATTATTTGATGTGTTGGGTATCGACTTCATGGGACCTTTTCCAAAGTCCTATGATTGCGATTTTATCTTGGTGGCTGTAGATTATGTATCAAAATGGGTAGAAGCATTGCCATGCAAGAATGCTGATTCCAAGCAACCTAGGAAAATGTTCCATTAGATCATTTTTCCACTTGGCACTCCCCATATGGTCATAAGTGACGGAGGGTTTCATTTGATAGATAAGACCTTCTATAACTTTTTGAGGGAGCTTGATGTCCAACATAATATTGCTACTCCGTACCACCCACAAACAAGTGGTCAA
This sequence comes from Tuctoria greenei, assembly GCA_036927565.1. Lineage (NCBI taxonomy): Eukaryota > Viridiplantae > Streptophyta > Magnoliopsida > Poales > Poaceae > Tuctoria > Tuctoria greenei. Next base: position 96,113,103 of record JAYESD010000005.1, read on the forward strand.
GCAGAAATATCTAATAAGCAAATTAAGAATATTCTGCAAATGACCGTCTTGGAAACAGGAACGGGATGGAAGCATAAGCTACCCGACGCACTGTGGGCATACCATACCTCCTACAAAACACCCATCGACATGCCTCTTTTCCAACTTGTTTATGGGAAGACTTGTCATCTTCCTGTAGAATTGGAACATAGAGCTTATTGGGCCATCAAGCAGTGGAACATGGATCTCCATGAAGACGGAAAACACTGATTGAAGCAAAATTCCGAGTTGGAAGAGTGAAGGAACAAGGCGTATCATAGTGCTAAAATCTACAAGGAAAGAACCAAAGGATGGCACGATAAGAGGATTACACCAAAAGAGTTCAAACCAGGGGATAATGTTTTGCTCTTTAACTCTAGGGTTAAACTCTTCAGACATGGGAAGCTTAGAAGTAAATGGTAAGTACCCTTCAATGTAGTAGAAACCTCATCCCATGGAGCCATCACACTCCAAGGTGATGATGGCCAGCTATTCAAAGTGAACGGACACCGACTCAAATTGTTTCTTCAATCCCAAGAGGATACAAAAAAAGAAATTGATGTGATAAATCTTATTGATTTTCATGCCATTTCTTTAATTTCGGTTTAATTCCTCTGCATCCAACTAATGGGCCTACCCAAATATTCATCTTGGGGCTTATTTAGTCGACCCGCGAAAACTTGGCCCACAAAGAGCCAGGAGGCGGTCGGTCGAACCCTAGGTTCATGCGACTCCTCCTTCACACCGTCCCTGTTATGTTTTTTTTCATATTGACTCTTCTGTCTTATCCCAATAATAATCTCGATGCTATCGTGTCGTTCCTGGCTTACTTAAGGACGGGAACAGAGAGGGAACCTTGTACCTCCCAGAAAAACAATCATCTCCTCCCCTCCCATCAAAGTATTGGCCGACAAGAAACTTGTCCCTCACACCTCCTCTAGCTCAACATTCAATCTGAGCGGAGACATCGTGCCGGCCAATGACAACACCGTCCTCGCATTGGAGTACATCATGGCATTAGATGCTAAACCTCTTGCCATAATCCCGCCATCAACAATGCCGCATGGGCACAACACCACACCTCGTGATGCTGCTTGGTCTCTCTCCCCTAAGAGGACGCCCATGAAGTCACCGACACCTACCCGTCGTCCGACTCTGGTTGGCCCTAAGCAAGTCAAGACCCGTCTCTTTCCTAAAAAAGATGAGTCTCTCTCAAAGATGTAGCCCGACGAGGAGTTTTTGTACACTCTGAAGACCAAGAATGGTGACATAGTGAACCACCTCTACAACTCACCAACACGGACCTCACCGGAGTGCATGGGAGACCGCCTAATTATCCATGGTGTGCGCAAACCTGAAGGAGGCTATGCAAAAGGTTTCTTTAAGCACATGGATAATATGGCAATGGAGGAGTCGTAGGCTCGTCGCCCTCCAAGATTAGGTGTCATCTCTCAACACCCGTCATCAGGGGGCCACGTGCCCAATTTGAGGATAGCGATGGGAAATCTCCCTGTGCCCCTAAAGTGGCACACTTTTCTAAAGAGCTAGCTTTTCTTCGTTTGGAGAACAAGAAGCTATTTTATTTAGTGGTCGAAGGGTGCATTGAGAGGGCAGAGCTGAAGGATGAACTCATCTCCCTCAACGATGAGATTGACAGTGTTCGCTGTGGCATGAGTGCCAAGTTGCGGCCCTTATGCAATACCGTCGTGGAGCCCGACATCTACAACGCACCGTAGTTTAGATGTCTCGACAACATAGGATGCTTGCTAGTTTATGTTTACTTTTATATCAATTTCTTATTTTTTCAGTTTAGAATGAATAATGTAAGCATCCCCAATTTTTGAATTCAATAAAGTGAACTTACCAGTTCATCTAGCACCGGTAAAGTTCTCCCTTTAGTTTTTTTTTGAATAAACAATCCAGGGAACAAGTGTGGGGGAGGGACCCCAAAACACGTAATCCCGACGTGTAAAATTAGCGTTGCAACACGAAATATGTCGCAACTGAACATACGATTTGACGAATCGAAATAGAGCATCAGAGAGGCCAGAAGGAGTTCGGGTGAACCCCTTGTCCTGTCGAACTGGTGTGGGCCCCACACGGTCCTGTTTCGCTACACAAATTCGGTTTGGATCTCCTATCCCCAAATATACGTGCTACCCTGCTATTTAAGTTGATTTCCTATTTAAAACTAAATATTTATGAATCAACTCAACAATTGAAATTAAAACTTTGTAGTCAAAATTTGCTTGAACTGAAAATTTGAATACTTTATATTTCAATTTATTGCCTTATTTATGATTCCCACAATTAAAGTAGGAAAAATACATTATCTAAGTATTTGACTAGTGTGACATGGTAAATGAGTTACTCTAGGAGACATCTCTTTGCTGGAAATTGGTTTTGGTATTTGCGAAAATTTGGAGTCTTCAACTTTGCCTAACTCTCTCATTGGAAATTTAAACACCTACCAAGGCCATATGATACCTATATTAATACCCACATGCATATGCCACTTTGAATCTTCATTGAACATTGTCAAACTCTTGACCCTATGGAGTGACTTGCATGAAATATCTGATTAGGACTTCCTTGTGCATTCCATCTTATTCCATAAATTCCGCACATTCTCCATTAAGAGATACTCCACGCAAATTCTGCAAAATCCTCTCTCAATAAAAATATGCACAAAAGGAGTAGAAAGCATGGCTATAAGAGCTCAAAAAAAAAAAGAGAGACACCATAAGCAGCCATGCTTCGTACTTTCACAAAAGAGAGTGATCAATTGGGAGTCATCCCCAACATTCATCATCCACCATAAGTGCACAAGAATTTCCTCAGTTATTGGTTATTGATGCATGGTCGTTTCATGTGGATGTCGTTTTTGACTTAGTTATATATGGATTGCAATGTGTGTCACATTTATCCCCACCAAGCCATAGATATAGCAACACTTAGTGAAGGGACAAAATTAGCAAAACATGCCAAGGTGAGGATCAAAACACTTTGGGAGATTACAAATGAGAGATAAAGGGCAAATGCTTTTTTGACTTTCTAATATATAGCAAATTGTCAAATCATTTCAGCAGGAAAAATCCAATGGAACTACACTACAACCATTCTACTTTTCAAACACCTAAGATCGATGTGGTAGCCACATTCAAGGGGAATTCATGAATTGAGGTATAAGTTCAAATATCTAGTATTCTAATTTTCTAACTTACATCAAATTTATGACAACACTTTAGTTCTTCATTGTAAAATCCCAGTTTTTCCTTAATATAAAGTTCAACTACCAGTTTGTTATCAACCATAGTGGAGCTCAATTATTGTTGTACACATGAACTTGATCTCATCAAAAATAATTCTTTTACTCATACTTAAATTTTATTAACATGGGTATCGGACTTCACCAATGACCTAGAATAATTCAATTGACCTTTCTACAAATATTGGAATTTATCTGAATGAGAATTGCCAGGGCAAAAACCATATGCAGTACTAAATATATTCAAATTATTTCAAAACTTGAATATGGCTGCTGTAAAGTTGGGCCCTGTCAAAATATTCAAATATGAGGCTATAAATTTTTCCATGGCCTTATAATATTCCAAATAGCATCCCTGCAAATTTTCATAATTTTTGAATCTCATTTGCTATTTAATTCAGTGACTCCATTGAATTTCATTCAAATTCAAATTTGAATTTGAATTCCGATTAAAATTTGTCCAAATTTGAAATCTGATTTCAGAATCTGACTCTACACATTTTATTTGCCTTCTCCACAAAGATCTAGGATTTTTGGATAAATTTTGGCAAGGGAATTAAAGTTCCAGAGATGATAGGCTTAATGGGCAGTGGGACCCACTAATCATCGGCACATGTAGGTGAGTGCCCTGCCGCTTTTGCTCGACACCGTGCACCATGCAACGCTCCAGCGAGCTGCCTGCTTGCCTGCTCATCGTGCGCCTTAAACCGCGGCCACCACCACTGCCTCACACCACTCACCTCACTTCTCCCGTCTCCTTTTCGAGTTTCCCCTCCGCTCGCGTGCCGCCGACCTCACCTCGGGACTCCGACGATAACTTGTTGTCTAGCCAAGGATCAACTGTGAGTTCTTTAGCAAACTTGTGCACAACTTACTTGCGCATCTTCTCCATCTTTTGGTTCGGTGTTTCCTCACCGGTTGTGCAGTATTCCGCAGTTTTCCGATGACCGCGGGAGAAGCCGCCAAGAACCGCCTCTGTTCCACCGTCGGCAAGCCGGAGCAAGCCTCTTCAGGCCTCGACTTCTACAAGAGAAAGGTGTGTTTTCGCGCCTTAAACGTGCTCACCAAATTTCAAGCCATGCCATGCCTTATAGCTTTCCTATTTCCATTTTTCCCGACAATAGTTCATACCTATGTCTCTAGGTTAGGGGTTTAATTCATTTTCTACGTCTAATAATTCTTGATCATAGTTAAGGGATAGTTTCCCTATCTCCCTGCGAACACTCTGGATCAAAAAGATTTGAAAACCATCGAGTGTTGACCGAGTTAGACGAATTTTGGTCGCCGCCGGTAAAAAAGCCGAGGTTCACCCTCGAACTCATCTCCGCCAGTGATGTCAACCCTTTCTAACCTCCAAATCATCATTCTTGTGCTTTCGGGAACATTTATAGCTTTTCCACGAGCCTCTTGTGCCGTTCCCGTGCGAATTCGACGCTAGCTGAAACCCTAGCTCTGCCGCCGCTGTCGCGCCGCCACCTCCGGCCGTCGCCGCCACAATTGGACCCCACCATCGTGTTGCGCGGACGATTTTGAGACTAGGAGGTCAGAGCCGAGCCGAGTGGAGGTCGACGCAGCCATCCCGGCGAGCTCGCCGGCGCTGCGCCACCGCGACCGCATCGCGCGTCGGAGGTAGACGAAAGCCTCGCGGGTCCCACATGTCAGCGAGTTATTCCCTCGCGCGGGATCAGCTGTGGCCAGGATCCGGTGCGGCTGCGCGGGTTAACCCTGTGGCCCTCGTTGCGGCGCAGCCCTGATTGGATGATTTTAGACCAGTGGGATCGGCTGCTTTATTTAAATTTTCCAATTCAAAAATAATTTCAGGATTCAATCAAACTTCTAAAATTCATTACTCCTTGTAGAATTGCTCAAAAAATTTCCAAATAAATTCAGGTAAACACATATCAGTCTATACTTTGCAGTGATGCAATTTATTGGACATGAAACTCCCGGAATTTATATAATTAATTCCTTTGAGCTAACTGCTTCGGAAATTAATTACTACTATTCTGTTAATTGGAAAATTCCCAATTTGGTCATAACACTCTTAATAATACACTTGATCTCCAGTACAAATTTCAAGTTCATTGGATTTAATTTACTGGGCTGATCAGTGTTCCAAATCTCTATGTAATTGAAAAATTGGGAAAAATACAGAAAACATTTCAAAAATTCTCCAAAACATGTAAAATCAATTTCTCCATGTAGGAAGCTTCGAAAATTGTGAAACAAATTTTCTTAGAACCAGTGAGACCCCCTATACATGGTACAACACTGGTAGCCATGATAGACCTCTATAATTTCAACCAAAATTCAGAGAAGGTTATTCCTTACCATAATTTTTGAAAACAACAAACTTCCTTGATCATTTCCTGTTCCTGGCAAGAGTCTCCATTATAGTCCCTAGTATCTACCATAAAAGTCCCAAAGCCAGATCATAATCTTATTTGATTCACAAGATATTAGCTTGTGACCTTAAACATATTATTTATTTTCAAAGTCATTCATATATAGTATATGCATAACGTGTAGTAACTGAAGTCGAGCAGCAGCCGAAAGCTTTGGAAGTCCAACTACCGAAGACTAACATAGAATTGGACTCACATTCAGGCAAGCCCCGGTTTGCATTTAAGTTCCTTACTGTGTCTTTGCAGTTTTCATTCACCTTACGTCTTCAGATGTTTGTGCATTACGTTTAAGGTGTTTGACATCCACTTGCATGACCAAATAAACCAGGGAGTGGTTAGAATAGCTCACAGACTCGTGTAGTAACTACCATGCTTATATTCATAGGGATCCGATAGAAGTCGAGTAGTTGGAATCTACTCACGAGATATGATTTTATCACACAGGATGAAATGGATCAAGATATGATTTATAAATATGAAATTGAGACCGGTCAAAGATGAGTAGGAACCGACAAGAGGTGGTCTTGGTCACATAGCTTTGACCATGTTGATTAAGGCCCGTGCCGTGTGCGGCCCTGCTGGACAAGCATGAATTGTACCAGCAACATACTGGAGAAATGGGCTCCAGTAAACTGACATAGCTTGATACTGGTTCGTCGAGGCATTCCGTTCCGCTTTACAGCCATGGGTTGAGGGCAGCAAGGTGTAAATCAGCTGGTGGGCACGTCATTGTATGCCCCACTCAGTGACCTCCTGCTCGTGACGGATCGAACGGTTCGACATTCGAGTGTTGGGTGAAAGGTGGCCATATACGACTAGTACTGAAGTGTTATGTAGGTACTGCTGTATGTACTCGCTGGCACTTCCGAAAGTGCGTATGTGTCGTGTTGTCAGGGCGTGTCCTGATTGCAATCACCATCACTCGCTGTAATAGAGTACCACTTGTTCACTGTGTCATGACATAGTACATACTTAAGAAGCCAGAAGAATACGATGTATTGAATTATAATTGTTTTGCAACCTTGTATGGCTTAGAGATAGCACAATTAAAAGTTTATAGTTCCCCCATACTTTACATGTAATAGCATTATGTGCTTTAGGCATGTCATATAATCGGCAAAACATTTCTTGTTTTATTGTGGAGTCTATGATGTGTCGTTCCTGAAGAATGTCATGTGCTAATTAAAACATGACTATAAGGATGCACTTGTAGGTGAGTCCTTTATGCTATTTTTTTCCTATGCTTAGTATTCACCCCTGCATATGTCTAGTGAGACGGGTTAGTCTTACTAAGCCTTAAGCTCACATTTGTAGTTAACAAGTTTTTGCAGATTATACGACTGATGAGGGTTTCGATGATGAGGTTGCACCCCCTCTAGGGTTTATAGTCGAGTGGGAACCCTGCACGTCGCCGTAAGTTGGGTGTTTCTAGAGCGAAGCATCCAGGACATGGATGACTTTGCTTTTGCATAGCTAGTGCCGAGAGCATAGCTATAATGTATAGTTTTCTTTCCTTTTCACTTAGTATTGTAAAACTTCCACTGTGTTTATAAATAAAAACTTGATATTGCATTTTATTCTCGTTCCATTCTTGTATACTGTTGGGTGTCGCATCGCACAACACCACCCAATGAGATCCTTGGATGTCGGGATTACGGTCCCCACAGCATGGTACCAGAGCATCATTGAGAACAGTGTGCTTGAAAAGAGCATATTTTCAAAAACTTAGGGTTATATGAGTGAGGAATTATCTACATTCCCTTATAAGGAGTATTATTAATATAGGATATAAAGGTGGTAAACTAACTTATGTGTTATAAATTCTGTAATGATGCTCCGACGTTAGGTAAGAGGTAAGGTACGCCACCACAAGTGGATCAATTGCGGTAAGCTCACCATGTGAGAGGTAGCATGGAAATCTTTCTGTGGCTTTGCACGGAAGAGTCAATATGAGTCTCTGAAGCTGTTCATGTTTTTGAGAACATATGACACGCGGTACCCCACCGTGAGACAAAATTAGTGGGAGCCCCCATCGAGTGGTGGATAACCCGATAGTATGCATCTCTAGAACTATTCATGTTCTATGGGAGCATGCGAAACATGTATGCCCGAGCGTGTATAAGCCAGTTCGTTCGGGAGTCTTTGCTGTACAGACGTAGTACAACCATGTACCTTGAGACATGACATCGCTCGAGGGCGAATCACACCAGAGTCGTATGCATTTACTTTGATATATATTATTATTGAGACGGCCTGTTATGTTTCCCCGTGCCGCCCTTGAGGTGTGAAGGTGTGAAGGGGGGTTGTTTGTCTTCTGCAGCACTAACTACGGTAGCGACCAATGTAGACCACATTTGCGAGTGAACGATACTAGGGCCACCTATAAACGTATCCGGATATACCGGTTAGAGTTTTCTTTGGTGAGGCACGTAGTACCGTCAGTATCAAATTTGATACTTGACAATCCCCAATGACAGAATGGATGCATTACATTTTGGGAAGTTCGACTATCTGATGCGGGTAGGCTTGGGCTCCGCAAAATGAGTTTCAACTCGACAAAGGGTTAGAACCAAGATTCTTGATTTCTGGCTGAAGTTTGCTCAACTTCGCTGGACTATGATCTTGGTTAGTTATGAATAAACATAGGAGTATGCTATATGAATGGAAAGATCTTGAAGACCTATACAACTTTTCTGTTGACCCTCAAGGCAGAAAAGCTTGATAATATGTTGAAATTTGGAGTATACTTCAACTGCTCCAGATGACCATACCATTGTAGTAGTCTCAGCATTTTTGCCATAACTCACTGTAGAATAATCTTCTGCCTTATTTTGATACATATATGGAAAGGGTAGAAGAATATCTACATATTTTCTATTCAATTTTTTTCCTTATTGAAATTTGAATCAAATCAAATTTTGAGTTCAAAACATTGAACTGCAGGACTGCTGGTGGAAACCAGTCAGTTCATCTGTTAAGTTTGGATAGCTCTTGCTTTTAATCCAGAATAGTGACATGGTCACATATATACATTATGGAAAGCTTAGGAAGTTTGCTATCAACTTTATTTTGCACTCATGACCTGAATCTTGGTGTATCTGTGTTTAATCCCTATTTTCGCAAACTCTGTTCTGGCAGACCAGAACTTGAAACAGTTTGCACATAGTTTTGAATTTGCGCGCTATACCTGTATAACAAATTTTTAATGGCTGAACTATTTTACTTCTGGATTGTTAACATGACATTATACAATGTTTATTTTGTCATTACCTCAATATATTGTTATGATATACCTGTATAAATTGTGGAAATAACCACATATACAGGGGAGGTTCTGTCAAAATTTCCAGAAAACTTGGGTCAACTTTAAACCTGTATAGATTCTACTTCCTAGCTCACATGGAGCTTTATGAGTACAATATGCAAAGGTTGCAAAGTGTACTACAACTTTGTATTCAACCCAACATCTGGTTCTGACGTTCCCTGTATAAAAGTTTTGAATATATACAGGAAGGTCAGCTGGAACAGACTGTGATTACTAATCCAGCTTTAAATTTACCTTGTACTATTGGAAGTTGGAAACCTTTTCATTGTTCAAGTATCCTTTCCCCAGGTGGCGTATTTGATGGTACACTTACCAAACAGATGGGTGTTCGCGACGTGTGCTCTTCGAAAAGGTTTTCCGGAGTTGTTGATAGCGCTGCTTCAACGGTTCGGGTATCGCGACATACCGAGCTATTGGTGAAAGTGCATCTAGGTTCCCCGTGGGTTTTGGATGATTGATGACGACAATTAAGTCGCTAATGAGCTCAAGTGATCTTAGCACAGGTGTGGACTCGATCGGAGACGCAAACCCTCAAAAAGGAAAAAGGAAGGAAACGGAGTCAACTCGAAGCGTAGAAACTAGGGTTTCTAGCGTGTTGAGTTAGACTAGCAGTAGAAATAGGAGGGTGCGTGTGTAAAGTGCATTGAGATCAAGTTTGGGAGCTCAAAGTGTATTAGAGGTCAAACCCCTTGAGAGAAAAGAGTGGATAAGCAGTCTGGCAGTAGGGCCGGACTAGTCCGTGCAGGTGGCCGGACTAGTCCGCCCCTGGCCGGCCAAGTCCGTTGTCAGCCGGACCAGAAGGGTCTGACTGAGATCGGACTAGTCCGTTTGTTGCCGGACTAGTCCGGGTAGCAGTGAGTTGGTTTTGGGGACTAAGTCTCAAAACCACAGACTTGTCCGTTTGAGTCCGGACCAAGAGGTCCTGAGTGAGAACGGACTAGTCCGCCCGTGGGGCTGGACTAGTCCGGGTTAGCGTGTTGAAGGTACTTCTGTGACTAAGTCTGGGAGGACCGGACTAGTCCGCCCTTGGGGCCGGACTAGTCCGTGGTCCTCAGACTAGTCCGTTTTCACATGGAGCAAAAGGCTCTGTGTGATATCGGACTAGTCCGGTGGTGACCGGACTAGTCCGTTGTGGAAGTTACCGTTTGAATTTGAACTTTGGCGGGTAGTGTGACGATAGCGTGTCAGCTGTCGGGGCCTGACAAGAGGTCAGTGGTCCCCTAGGCCGGACTAGTCCGGGCATGAGGCCGGACTAGTCCGCCCTTTTGCTGAAGTCAGCAGTATGGGCTTGGGACCTCTATAAATAGAGGTCCCCAGGGTTCTTTTGAACCAACACTTGAACTCTTGAACCCTAGCGCCGCCACAGCCAACTTGGAGCACTCTTAAGCCTCTTTCTTGCCAACTTTCCCTCTAAAACTAATTCTTGTGTGGATTAGGGTTTAGTGAGGTGGAGAAGAGGAAGAACATCGCGCTTGTGCTCCCGGTTTGATCTCTTGCACTCATTGAGTCTTTGTGAGCTGTGTGTTGAGTGTGTTTGCGTTGTTGATCATCTTTGTGGTGTGGGAGCCTCAGATTGTGAGAAGCCCCAACGAATCTTGTATTCGCACTTTGAGATAGTGGAGAACCAAGTTAGGCCCGTGCGGTAAACTTGGTGAGGGAAGGGTTGGTGAACCCGGTCCTTTGTGGACTCCTCAACGGGGAGTAGATTCTTGTGTGGAATCGAACCTCGGGATAAAATTTCTGGTGTCTCCGTGTTCTTCGCATTTTGTTTATCACTTACTTCGTTCTAGGGTTGCTAGTCTTGTTTTGAGCCTCACATTGTTTAATCTTGTTAAAACTTGACTCACTCTTGTGTTGATAGATTCTAAACTTGTATTAAACATATCCTCACCTGTAGCCTTGAGAAAATCCCCTTAAAACTTGCTAGAAACACTTTTTAGGGATCTTCACGCAGGCTGACCGGACTAGTCCGCCCCCAGACCGGACTAGTCCGCCCCCTGTGATTTAATCTCATTTTATTCATTCATTTGCAGGTCGATTAGCCTATTCACCCCCCCTCTAGGCAACTTTCAATTGGTATCAGAGCGGGACTCTCCACAAACAGTCTAACAACTCGGAGAGATGGCCGGAGTGGTGTTTGAAGAGGTGTCGACCAACGACTCTCAACCGACACGTGAGGAGACAATGGCTTATCAAGACAAGCCAACGGATGATGAGGAGACTCGCCAGCTCAAGGCGAAGCTCCGGGAGAAGTTGAAGATTGCTGTGGTTGAGCCGTCAAGCTCATCAAGTGGTGGCGGCGGGGTCAACTACAACCGACAAGGGTTCAACTATGAACGCCTTGCTGCCAACAACCACTACCTCTCCATCCCATTGGGGAAACCTCCTCAATTCGATGGAACCGACTACAGGATGTGGAAACACAACATGAAGATCCACCTCGTGTCACTCAATCCGGCATTGTGGCAAATTGTCATGACCGGGGTGGAGATCCCGAAGGATGAGGACAACATCACGCAAGAACAAGCCATCCTCATCCACCGCAACGCTCAAGCTGCGGGTGTGATCATCTCATCTCTCTCAAGAGATGAGTTCAACCGCGTCGATGGCCTTGAGGTGGCCAAAGACATATGGAACACCCTCAAGACGGCACATGAAGGAAATCGGGTGGTCAAGGAGGCCAAGATTGAGCTCATTGAAGGAGAGCTTGGGAGATTCGCCATCTTGGATGGTGAATCCCCCCAAGACATGTACAACCGGTTGAAGGTACTTATCAACAAGAGCCGATCATATGGCTGCACCAAGTGGACCGACCACGAGGTTGTGAAGAGGATGATCCGGGCATTCATGCCTAGGAACGACGCTCTTTGCTCCATGATTCGAGAAAGCCCGGGGTTCACTCAAATGACCCCGGAGGAGGTCCTTGGAAGGATCATCAACCACGAGATCATGGAGAAGGAGGCGCTCTTCTACAACGACCTTCAGAAGTTCACCGCCTCCAAGATGAAGAACGTTGCACTCAAGGCAACACCCTCTTCAAAGGAGCAAGAGGAAAGTGATGAGGAGAGCCTCGACACCGATGAGGAAGAGGCCTTCTTCATCAACAAATTCAGGAGAATGATGAGGAGGAAGAAAGGTGGATACAACCATGAGGGCAAAGGGAAGGAAAGAGCAAGGCCCAAATCAAAAAGGTCTTGCTACAATTGTGGCGAGTATGGGCACTTCATCGCTGATTGCCCACATGAAAAAGCGAAGAAGAAGAAGAAGGAGGGCAAGCCTCAAGATAAGAAATTCTTCAAGAAGAAGAGGCCCTCCGGACAAGCCCATTCGGGGAAGGAGTGGGACTCTAACGATGAGTCCTCCTCCGAGAAGAAGAGGAGAAGATGGCTACCATAGCCATCGGGAGGAGCTCCAAGGGAAGCAAGCTCTTCCCCAACCTCAACGACGACTACAAACCTACTTGCCTTATGGCAAGGGAGGGAAGGAGAAAGGTAACATCTCATCCCTCCTCCACAACTTCCTCGCAAGATGAATTCGATAGTGCTAGTGAGAATGAACACATGTTTAAGGACATAAGCAAAAGCACCTTGCGAAGGATGAAATTGCTTATGGATGAGATCTTTGAGAAGGAAGATCTCATCAATAGACAAGAGGACATGCTCATCCTTGAGAAGGAGAGATGTCGAGAGCTTGATGAGCTCCTTGAGCTCGAAAGAGAGAAGAGCAAGGCATTGGAACACGAACTTGCTCTAAGTAAGAAAACGTGTTCAAGTCTTGAGGAAAAGACAATTGAGCTCAAGGATGAACTTGGGAACTTGTCAAAAGTTAACAAAATCCTTGAGTCTCAAGTTGAGTCACTCAAGAACAATGTAGCCTCTTCCTCCAAGAGCTCAACCGTCTCAAAAGCCTCATCAAATGCAACTCCGCCTTGCAAGTGCTCTAACTTAATCCTTAAGCTTAAGGATGAACTCAACTCAGCACAAGGCAAGCAAGCACCTAAGGGTGCCATCTTTGACAAGGAGAAGGTTGCGTATGCACGAAGTGCATACACCAACACAAGACCTCCCCATGTCAAGGATGGTCTTGGCTATACTAGAGGTGGAAGGCATAACGCCAAAACCTCCAAGTATGGCAAAAACATGATTGTCTTTGTTAAGGGGAGTTCATCCCCAACTAAAATTGAAAAGAACTCATACTCTAGCAACAAATTGCCTAAATCTGAATCGCATCCTCTATTCCATGATTTTGATGCATCCTATGTGCTAAAGAGGAACAAACACGGCAAAGTGTTTGCTAGATATGTTGGGCCACTCCGCAAGAGCCCCAAGCCTTGCGTGTGGGTGCCCAAATGCCTAACTACTAACGTGAGAGGACCCAACTCCGCTTGGGTACCTAAAAGGAAGGCATAAACTTGTTTTGTAGGCATACTCCTCCGGTGGATCGAAATGGGTGTTGGATAGCGGATGTACCAACCACATGACCGGAGAGAGGAGCATGTTCATAGAGTATGAGGAGAACGAGGACCCAAGTGAAGGAATTTTCTTTGGGGATAATAGCCAAGGGAAAATCCTTGGCTCCGGTAAAATTGCTATCTCCTCTTCGCATACCTTATCTAATGTTTTGCATGTTGATTCCCTAGACTATAATCTCCTATCCATATCACAGCTTTGTGATAAAGGATATAAGTGTGTCTTTTCTAGTGAGGGTGTGAATGTTCTGAGACAGGGTAATGAGTCAATAGTCTTTAAGGGAGTGCTCAAGGGAAAGCTCTATCTTGTGGATTTTACCACAGATAAAGCTCAACTTGACACATGCTTAATGGCAAAAGCCAACATGGGATGGCTTTGGCATAGAAGGCTAGCCCACGTTGGAATGAGGAACCTTCAAAAACTCCTTAAAGGAGAGCACGTTCGTGGCCTAAAGGATGTGGTCTTTGAAAAGGATAGGCCATGTGGTGCGTGTCAAGCGGGAAAGCAAGTAGGAGCTCAACACCCCTCTAAGAATGTCATGACGACAACTAGACCTTTGGAGTTACTCCATATGGATCTTTTTGGCCCCATTGCTTACATTAGCATCGGTGGCAACAAGTATGGTCTAGTTATCGTTGATGACTTCTCTAGATACTCTTGGGTGTTCTTCTTGCATGATAAGAGTGAAACCCCCGGTGTCCTCAAGAAATTCCTAAGGAGAGCTCAAAATGAGTTCACCTTGAGGATAAAGGCTATAAGGAGTGATAATGGCACCGAATTCAAGAACATGCAAGTAGAAGAGTTCCTAGATGAGGAAGGCATCAAGCATGAGTTTTCCGCTCCCTATTCTCCACAACAAAATGGAATTGCCGAAAGAAAGAATAGGACGCTCATTGAGATGTCAAGGACAATGCTAGATGAGTACAAAACATCGGACCGGTTTTGGGCGGAAGCGGTTAACACCGCTTGCCATGCCATAAACCGATTGTACCTTCATCGCCTCCTCAAGAAGACTCCTTATGAGCTTCTCGTTGGTAAGAAACCCAATGTCTCTTACTTTCGTTTTTTTGGTAGCAAGTGTTATATCCTCAACAAGAAGCCTAGGACTTCGAAGTTTGCTTCAAAGTCCGATGAAGGTTTCTTGCTTGGATATGACTCAAACACTCATGCATACCGTGTGTTCAACAAATCCTCTGGAATTGTTGAAGTGGCACGTGACGTGGTGTTTGACGAAACCAATGGCTCTCAAGTGGAGCAAGTTGATCAACATGTCCTTGATCAAGAGGAACCTCCACTAGAAGCTCTAAGGAGAATGGCACTTGGAGATGTTCGCCCACAAGAACCATCCCAAAGCCCAAGTGACCATCATCATTATGAAGTAGGTCAAACCCCCATTGGACAAGTTGGAGATCCACTAGATACTCCCCAAAACAGTAATAGGAATGAAGATCAAGGGGGAGGCTTGGATCAAGGGGGAGACCAAAGTGAAGAAGATGAAGCAAGTGATTCAAGAGCTCAACCTCCGCATCCCCGTGTTCATCAAAGTGTTCAACGAGATCATCCCGTTGATAACATTCTAGGAGATATCACAAGAGGAGTAACAACACGTTCACGTGTTGCAAACTTTTGTGAGCATTTCTCCTTTGTCTCATTCTTGGAACCCCATAAGGTTGAAGATGCCTTAAGAGTTCCGGATTGGGTAGTTGCCATGCAAGAGGAGCTCAACAACTTTAGGAACAAGGTTTGGGAGCTTGTCAAGCGCCCACAGGCTAATGTTGTTGGAACCAAGTGGGTGTTCCGCAACAAACAAGATGAGCATGGCGTGGTAACTAGGAACAAGGCACGACTTGTGGCAAAAGGGTACTCACAAGTTGAAGGATTAGATTTTGATGAGACATTTGCTCCCGTAGCTAGGCTTGAGTCAATTCGGATATTACTAGCCTTTGCTACTCATCATGACTTCAAGCTCTACCAAATGGATGTCAAGAGTGCATTCCTTAATGGCCCAATCAAGGAAGAAGTTTATGTAGAGCAACCTCCAGGGTTTGAAGACCAAGACTATCCTAACCATGTTTACAAATTGCGAAAGGCTCTTTATGGCCTCAAGCAAGCTCCTAGAGCTTGGTATGAGTGTCTAAGAGACTTTCTAGTTGAAAATGGTTTTAGGATAGGCAAAGCGGATTATACCCTTTTCACAAAGCACTTCAACGAAGATCTTTTTGTGTGCCAAATATATGTGGATGACATCATATTTGGTTCCACAAATAAGGTGTTTTGTGATGAGTTCTCCAAGATAATGACGGAGAGGTTTGAAATGTCCATGATGGGTGAGTTGAAGTTCTTTCTAGGATTTCAAGTAAAACAACTCAAAGAAGGGACGTTCATAAGTCAAACTAAGTATACACAAGATATTCTAAGGAAGTTTGACATGGATAAGGCAAAACCCATCAAAACCCCTATGGGAACAAATGGACACCTAGACCTAAATGAGGATGGTCCAAGTGTGGATCAAAAGTTATATAGGTCTATGATTGGTTCACTTCTCTATCTTTGTGCATCTAGGCCCGATATCATGCTAAGCGTGTGTATGTGTGCTCGCTTTCAAGCGGCACCTAAGGCTTGTCATTTGACCGCCGTTAAAAGGATCTTGAGATATCTAGTACACACACCTTCCCTAGGACTTTGGTACCCCAAAGGATCTATGTTTAACCTCATTGGATATTCCGATGCGGACTATGCGGGGTGCAAAGTTGATAGGAAGAGCACATCGGGTACATGCCAATTCTTGGGTCGATCTCTAGTGTCTTGGTCCTCCAAGAAGCAAAACTCTATTGCTCTCTCCACCGTCGAAGTGGAATATGTTGCAGCTGGAAGTTGTTGTGCACAACTTCTTTGGATGCAACAAACCCTTAGGGATTATGGAATTAACTTGCGCAACATTCCACTCTTGTGTGACAACGAGAGTGCCATCAAGATAGCCCATAATCCGGTGGAGCACTCTAGGACCAAACACATAGACATTCGACACCATTTCTTGCGAGATCACTCAATGAAGGGAGATATTGTAATTTCTCATGTGAGGACGGAACATAAACTCGCGGATATCTTCACCAAGCCTCTTGATGAGAAGCGTTTCTGTGAGCTAAGAAGTGAGCTCAACATTTTGGATTCTAGGAATGTGGCTTAAACCACATTTCTCACTTTTTGAGCTATTTCGAAAAACCCTTCTCTATCGTGATTTCTCTTCAAAATCCGTTTGAGAAAACTTTTTCTTGAAAATTGATCATGCTTGTGTCATATTTATCTTCAATAATCATGTTTGCATTGCTTGTTGTCCAAAAGGACAAATGATTGGAGGGCAAAGCTCTAAAATACAGTTTTTCAGCCTAGTCGGACCGGACTGGTCCGCCCCTTGGACGGACAAGTCCGGGTCCAGACTAGTCCGCGGCTAGTCCGCATACCGGACTAGTCCGCTCTGAGGCCGGACAAGTCCGGGGGCAGACTAGTCCGCATCTGGTCCGCTCACCGGACTAGTCCGTCCTGGCACCGGACTAGTCCGGCCCTTGGGGGCTTAAACCCCCCAGGGTCGGCCCAGACCTCTCTTCTTCCTCCCACTCGCGCCTCTCCCTCTCCCACGCTCAAGCAACCGCCTTTTTGGCGATTTTTCGCTCCATCCACCAAATCTCGATTCCAATCCGTGCATTCGAGCCCTTGGGAGTGAGGGATCGTTTTCTCGCGCTTCACCTTCGCAATCCATCGTCGATTTCGTCGATTCTCGCGGATTTAAGAAGGTATTCTAGCTTTTTCAAAAACTTTCCCCATTTTTGATTCTTTAGGTTTTCGATAGGAACACCTTAAGATATTGCTCCATATACCCTTGTGATCATAGACTAGGAGTATTGCGCGCTGATCCGAAGTTTTTTCGATGATTCGATTAGGGTTAGGGTTTATCCTGTGCAACCCGGACTAGTCCGGCCCTTGGCGGACAAGTCCGCCCTGCGGACTAGTCCGCCCCCAGGGCGGACAAGTCCGGTTTGCACAGAGCAAACCCTAATCCTAGTCCTCTCTCGAGACTTCTTCCGCAATACTTCCATCTCCTTGAACGCATATCTTCCCGTTTATGCTTTTCACAGCATGTCGAACTCGGAGCGTTCCCCTCCTCGTCCCAACCCCGAGGGGCGAACCAAAGCTCAAATTGTCGAGGCAAGGACCAAGGCTGCGCTCATAGAGGCGCAAAATGCAAAGGAAGAGAGGCGGCTGAAAGCACTCGAAGCCTCCAAAGTTGCAGCGAGCATCTACAATGAGGAAGAAGCCATAGCTCGAGCAACCGCAGAGTCTCTAAATGAGCTGAGGAAGAAGAAAAGGGAAGACAGGGAGGCTCACAACTCCAGGGCTGCTGAGGCCAGTGCCCCCAAGCGAAAGAAGCTCGTCACCGTTGGCGAGAAGGCGAAGGGCAAGGAGCCAGCCCAAATGGAACCTGAGCCCAGGGTCGAGCGTGACCCCAAGAAGGGAAAGGCTCTGGCTCCTGTCGAGCCAAAGAAGAAAAAGCCAGCTGTCAAGATGTCATCAAAGAAGGCAGCTGGAGGTGTTGTGATCAAAGAGAAAGGGAAAGCCACCTCCATTGGCCCCCTTGAAGTTCACACACCAGAAAGGAACCCCAACAGGCAGAAGGAATTGTCTGCTAATGTGTTTCATGGCAAAGGGGCTGAAAAGGCCAGGAGGCTGAGGACCGAGAAGGTCTACAAGTTTGAGAGGAGCACGGCAGATCCCAGATTCTGGTGTAACTTCCATTGTGACTACTACCGGCTAGTCTATCAGCAGATGAAGAAGCCGATAATAGAAGCTCAATGGGTTGACTGGGATTACATGGCCAAAAAGCAACACTCTGCTTTTGACACCGTCATCGAAGCCGCTGAGCGCCATGATCTCAAGCAGATCATGGGTTTCAAGTATGACTGGAACGTCGAAGTGATTCTGCAGTTCTACTCCACCATCTACTTCACCACCTCTAGTGACAGGAGAATTATTTGGATGACACACGGTGAGCAGTACTCAGTCACCTTCTCAGAGTTTGCCAAGATTCTAGGGCTTGAGGCACACATGGATCATGAGATTATAATCTCTAACCTTAAGGCCGTGGACCGTGAAGAGCTGGCATATATGTATCCAAGTCATGTTCCATTTGATGTCGGTCTCGCCCGCAACATCAAGCCCTTTTACAGCATAATGAACAGAAACCTCAGAAGGACGATAGCACCGAAGGACGGTGATGCTGGGGTGATTCAAGGGAACTTGAGGCACCTGCTACTTCTGATCGATGGGGAAGAGAAGTTCAACCTCGTCGATTACATCTTCGACGATATCTTCAACATCTCGCATACCCTCAACCGTGCTTGCGGGTATGCCCCCTACATCATGTGCCTCATTGAGAAGGTGTCGGGCGTGACCTTTGTCAAGGACGTGTCGCATCGCCCGCTTCGTCCTCAGAAGCCCCAGAATGTTCCTGTTCCTCCTCGTCGCAAGAATGCAGATCCTCCATCTCGCCCCATGGCACCTCCGCCTCCGCCTCAATCCATGAGTGCCTTCTTCAAATGCTTCAAGGCGATCTTCACTTCTTGCCAGAAGCAAGAGATCCGCGCTCAAAGGGCACACAAGCGTCAAGAAAAATATCTTAAGGCGGTGTGCGACAAGCTGGAGGTCCCAATGTCCTCTCCGGAGGTGAGTGATGGGGAAATCACTCCCTTCCCCACCTTCACCGCCGATGAGCTCGCCCAGCTCCAAGAGGATGGAAGCTCCTCTCGGGCTGCTCCCTCGGCAAGGAACTCCGACGAAGACGACGACGATGACGCCGTCGATCATGAGGAATACGTCGACGATTCCGAGGCCACGGAGAGTGGAAGTGGCGAAGACGAGGACTAGTTCGTAGATCTTTGTTCCCCCCCCCCCTTCTTTTCCTTTTTGGTGCCTTGATGCCAAAGGGGAGAGTTAAGGGGGAGTTAATCGTTTGTGGGTGTGTTTGTGATTTATGGACTTGTTTTGTAATATATTCATGCTCTTGGATGCTTACATTTGTGCAAGACTTGTTAATGTTGTTTAATATCAATATAATGCTCTAATTGTCAATCCTTTGATTATATTGATGCTCTTCATGTCTTGTCACAATTGTTGAACACATCACGTAGGCACCCCACCATAACGTGTGTGGGTATGAAAGATCTCCTCCACCTCTTTTACTGTTGCATACATTGAGGGGGAGTCATTCATACGCACACAAGTTATGAAAACCAATTTCCATACTCTTAATTGTTGAAGGACTTAATGTGTTGTCATCAATCACCAAAAAGGGGGAGATTGAAAGTGCATCTAGGTTCAACGTGGGTTTTGGATGATTGATGACGACAATTAAGTCGCTAATGAGCTCAAGTGATCTTAGCACAGGTGTGGACTCGATCGGAGACGCAAACCCTCAAAAAGGAAAAAGGAAGGAAACGGAGTCAACTCGAAGCGTAGAAACTAGGGTTTCTAGCGTGTTGAGTTAGACTAGCCGTAGAAATAGGAGGGTGCGTGTGTAAAGTGCATTGAGATCAAGTTTGGGAGCTCAAAGTGTATTAGAGGTCAAACCCCTTGAGAGAAAAGAGTGGATAAGCAGTCTGGCAGTAGGGCCGGACTAGTCCGTGCAGGTGGCCGGACTAGTCCGCCCCTGGCCGGCCAAGTCCGTTGTCGGCCGGACCAGAAGGGTCTGACTGAGATCGGACTAGTCCGTTTGTGGCCGGACTAGTCCGGGTAGCAGTGAGTTGGTTTTGGGGACTAAGTCTCAAAACCACGGACTTGTCCGTTTGAGTCCGGACCAAGAGGTCCTGAGTGAGAACGGACTAGTCCGCCCGTGGGGCCGGACTAGTCCGGGTTAGCGTGTTGAAGGTACTTCTGTGACTAAGTCTGGGAGGACCGGACTAGTCCGCCCTTGGGGCCGGACTAGTCCATGGTCCTCAGACTAGTCCATTTTCACACGGAGCAAAAGGCTCTGTGTGAGATCGGACTAGTCCGGTGGTGACCGGACTAGTCCGTTGTGGAAGTTACCGTTTGAATTTGAACTTTGGCGGGTAGTGTGACGATAGCGTGTCAGCTGTCGGGGCCTGACAAGAGGTCAGTGGTCCCCTAGGCCGGACTAGTCCGGGCATGAGGCCGGACTAGTCCGCCCTTTTGCTGAAGTCAGCAGTATGGGCTTGGGACCTCTATAAATAGAGGTTCCCTGGGTTCTTTTGAACCAACACTTGAACTCTCGAACCCTAGCGCCGCCACAGCCAACTTGGAGCACTCTTAAGCCTCTTTCTTGCCAACTTTCCCTCTAAAACTAATTCTTGTGTGGATTAGGGTTTAGTGAGGTGGAGAAGAGGAAGAACATCGCGCTTGTGCTCCCGGTTTGATCTCTTGCACTCATTGAGTCTTTGTGAGCTGTGTGTTGAGTGTGTTTGCGTTGTTGATCATCTTTGTGGTGTGGGAGCCTCAGATTGTGAGAAGCCCCAACGAATCTTGTATTCGCACTTTGAGATAGTGGAGAACCAAGTTAGGCCCGTGCGGTAAACTTGGTGAGGGAAGGGTTGGTGAACCCGGTCCTTTGTGGACTCCTCAACGGGGAGTAGATTCTTGTGTGGAATCGAACCTCAGGATAAAATTCCTGGTGTCTCCGTGTTCTTCGCATTTTGTTTATCACTTACTTCGTTCTAAGGTTGCTAGTCTTGTTTTGAGCCCCACATTGTTTAATCTTGTTAAAACTTGACTCACTCTTGTGTTGATAGATTCTAAACTTGTATTAAACATATCCTCACCTGTAGCCTTGAGAAAATCCCCTTAAAACTTGCTAGAAACACTTTTTAGGGATCTTCACGCAGGCTGACCGGACTAGTCCGCCCCCAGACCGGACTAGTCCGCCCCCTGTGATTTAATCTCGTTTTATTCAGTCATTTGCAGGTCGATTAGCCTATTCACCCCCCCTCTAGGCAACTTTCAATTGGGGCAGGGAATTCGATGACGGGGATGTGACAAGATGCACCATCTATGTTGATGTGCCCGCTGGTCCATCATATATTGGATGGGCTCCTTTCTCCATCCAGGTGAAAGGGCTTAGTTGGAAGACACGTGGTGTTTTGCAGCAAGTGTTTCTATTGCGAGGTTTTGCAAGCTTCATTTTTGTCATTTGGTGGGCACCCCGTTCGTGCTCTTTCCAGTCGATGGTAGAGCTAGTGAGGAGTGGGCGAGTCGAACGAGTAAAGATTATGGCATTCACGGAGAGGTACCCAAGATAATCTTGGTATTATATGCAGCATCATCGTGTCAAGTGAGCGTTACACAACATGTTAGCATTGAAGGGTTGCTGGGTGATCTGAAACAAGCTTTGATTCGAGGAGATCATTTTGAGTGGGCCAATGACTCACTTAGAGCCATGATTGCTCCTCTCAATCGACGTTTAAACATTAGGGAGAATCAGTGGCACCAAGCTGTTCAAGATCTATCAGAAGCTCGCCAGGAAACGCACTGCGTCGAAAGCGCGTTGGAGGTGAGTCAACTTGAGGTGCAGCTGCTGGATGATCAGTTGAGTACGGTGAATTAAGAACAGAATCAATCCAGGGAGGAGACTCAGGATTAGAAAGCCGGTTGTGAGCATGCACGAAAGGAACTGGAAGACTATAAGATGTTTCTTCTACAGGCTGATGTGCAATCTTTAGTTGCTGCGACATCATCGGTGGCGGGTGAGGCAGCAATTCCTGCTCCAGCACCCGCACCTGTGGCTCCAATTTCTGAGGATGAGGACGAAGAAGATCCTGAGATACTTGAGTAGGTCGAATAGGACGTATCAGAGTAGGATGGGGCATCACTCCTGCCATCAAGGGGCCATGTATAATTAGTAGTTGCTCATGTTTATTTTGTGGCCATGTTTGTGTCATATTATAAATAGTAGTGTGTATGTATAAGATGACAAGGTGTGTATGACGTCTCATGGGGACCACGTATGGTAGAGATGCACTTCTGTAGTGGGAGTCCGTCATTTTGGAGTTCACTACTCTAAACTTTGTCATGAGATAATATATCTTGTATAGTTGTGCTTTATCAATATATGTGGATGTTATGCACTTATTTCCTTGCCAATATTCGCACTACTGTAATATGAAATGTATGAAGGCAAAACAAACATATTGCTGATTTTTACATCATATGGATGCAGCATAGTGCGTACGTGTTCGACGCCTAAGATGGGAGGCTCGAGTCGTGGTCGTGAGGACGAATCTCCGACCCAGGAGCTAGCTGCAACACTGCAGCAACAAGTTCCACCACCACCACCTACTGAACTTCCGACGAGTCTCGCGGAGGTTCTCTCCGTAGTGCTCGACTTGCGCGATGAGCAAACTGAGTTGTTGTGGACCTTGGTTCAACATTCGTCTCATCAAGGGGGGCGACCAGATGCGGGTCCATGACAGCCCTCTCCGAGTTCATACTCGGACTTCATGTCAACACACCCGCTGGTCATCATGGAGGCCGATGAACCGTTGGAGGCGGACAACTGGCTCCGCTCCATTGAAGGAAAGTTCGATTTGCTGCGAATGATCGAACAACAAAAGACCCTGTTCGCGGCACAATAGTTGCAAGGATCTGCTGGGGCATGGTGGGTGAATTATCTCGCCGCACGACCAGCAGACTATGTCGTGAGCTGGGAGGAGTTCCACGCCTATCATATACCTCCCAGGATCATGAGGATGAAGCTTCAAGAGTTATTGGAGCTGAAGTAAGGAGGAAGAAGTGCTTACGAGTACTCCAAGATCTTCAATCACTTGGCCCAGTATGCTCAGGACTAAGTGAGTACTGAAGATAGGAAGCGCGAGTGCTTCTACTGGGGTTTGAACCCCAAGATGAAGGACAAGCTTGCCTTGTTCAACAGCGACAGCTTCAACAACATTGTCAATGCCGCGATCGTATAGGAGGACGCTACTAGGGAGTTGTTCTCTGACAAGAACAAAATGAGTGCTCCGCAGAGCAGCTGAGGTGGTGCTCCTCCGAAGTATCGAATGGTGTATCGATCACCATCCGGCCAGAGGTGGCAGCCACCATCACGACCACCGATGTTTTGATGGTCGCCAGTTCAACAACGCCGGTTTTCATCCGCGGCAGCAACAAGGGATGATTCCGCATGCACCTCCACCTCTACCGCATGCACTAGGATTCCATCCTCCCTTCTGCGCCGGTCCGACCCCGTACACATGTTTCACGTGTGGTCGTATGGGGCACTTCGCCAAGGACTACCCGCAGGACAGACAAGGCAGGGGACAGTCTTCGTACCAGGGGGCAATCCAGCCCCGCAACCAGCCTAAGAAGCCATCCACCAGAACTGGCAATGTCCACCACCTCGCCATCGAGGACATTCCGGAAGGCGCACCCGTACTCACGGGTACATTATCTCTCCTTGGTCATCCCGTAGTCATCCTCTTTGACTCGGGTGCTTCCCACAACTTTATTAGCAAGTCTTATGTCATTCAATATCAGTTGCCTTTCGTTCCCACTAAACCACATATATAATTTGTTCGTCGGGTGGGAAAGTAGTTGCAGATGAGATGGTCCATAGGGTACCTCTTAGCCTGGGTGGGAACATATACTCTATCACTCTCATTATACTGGAGCATCAGAAGTTAGATGTCATCTTCGGGATGGCATGATTGTAATACAACTGTGCTATTCTTGACATCGTTCTGCAGAGGATATATCTGAATTCTCCACTCCACCCTCCCCAAGCTCTCACTCTTTAGAGAATTATCCAAGTGACTCCAACTACTTACAACACCGAGGCCATTAAACTTGAGGACATTCCGGTGGTACGTGAGTATCCGGACGTATTTCCCAAAGATCTTCATGGTATGCCACCAGAAAGAGATGTCGAGTTTAAGATTGAACTTGTACCCGAAACAGTGTCGATCTCGAGGAAGCCATATAAGATGGTACGTAAGGAACTTGCAGAACTGAAGGAGCAGCAGAAGGAACTTATGGACAAGGGTTTCATTCATCCAAGTTCATCATTTTGGGGCTGTTCTTCATTGTTCATGGAGAAGAAGGATAAGACATTGAGACTATGTGTGGACTATCGTCCACTCAATGCTATCACGATCAAGAATAAGTATCCACTACCACACATCGATATTCTGTTTGATCAATTGGTGGGTGTTAAGGTATTCTCGAAGATGGATCTTCGTTCTGGATATCATCAGATCAGGATTCGACAAGAGGATATACTTAAGACGACATTCTCGATGAGGTATGGATTGTATGAGTACCTTGTCATGTCCTTTGGATTGACCAATGCACCGGCTCATTTCATGTATCTCATGAATTCGGTGTTCATGCCAGAATTGGACAAGTTTGTCGTGGTCTTCATCGACGACATCCTTGTGTATTTGAAATCCGAAGAAGAACATGCACAACACTTGCGCATCGTGCTTCAACGATTGCGAGACCACAAGCTATATGCCAAGTTCAACAAATGTGAGTTCTGGATCAGCCAAGTGCCATTTCCAGGGCACATCATCTCTGATGAGGGGATTGCAGTTGATCCAAGCAAGACTAAGCAAGTACTCAAATTGAAGTCTCCAAAGTCTGTACATGAAGTTCGATGCTTCCTGGGTTTTGCAGGATATTATCGGAGGTTTATTCCAAGTTTCTCCAAAATATCTAAACCAATGACATAACTCCTGAAGAAAGGGAAAAAGTATGTATGGACGAAGGAAGGTGAGGAAGGTTTTGAAGCATTAGTGAAACACCTCACAACAGCACTGGTATTAGCCCAACCAGACACAACCAAGTCATTTGATGTTTATTGTGATGCATCTGGGGTTGGTTTGGGTTGTGTATTGATGCAAGACAGAAGGGTGATCGCTTATGGATCACGGAAGCTTCGGAACCATGAGCAACATTATCCAACTCATGATTTTGAGCTCTCTGCCATGGTACTTGCATTGAAGATGTGGAGACATTATCTATTGGGCAACCTAGTGCATCTCTACACCAATCACAAAAGTTTGAAGTACATCTTCACCCAGAAGGACTTGAATATGCGACAGTAAAGATGGTTGGAATTGATCAAAGACTATGAGATTGAGATCCACTACCATCCTGGCAAAGCGAATATAGTTGCAGATGTGCTGAGTTGCAAGTCCCATATCAATAATCATTCCATAACCTCGACAGAAGAAGATGAGCCGAGTCTTTACTTGGTTCCATATGGGGCGCTCTACAATCTAGCTCTCATTCCTACCATAAGGGAAGATATTGTAGAGGCTCAGAGGAAAGACAAGGGCTTGTCGCACATTCGCCAAAGAATGAAAAGGGGGGAGATGAAGTGTTTCCAATGTGACGATGATGGTACCATCTGGTTCAAAGGCCGCATCATGGTGCCCCGCAATGTGGAACTTCGGTAGAAAATATTGGACGAAGCTCATTTGTCCAAGTATTCTATTCATCCGGGAAGTAACAAAATGTACCAAGACTTTAAGAAGAAATTTTTGTGGACTCGGATGAAGAGGGAGATAGCAAAGTACGTATCCGAATGTGATACGTGTTGGTGGGTGAAAGCCGACCACCTGAAGACAGCTGGTCAGCTTCAACTTTTGAGCATACCGGCCTGGAAATGGGAGGACATCAACATGGATTTCATTGTTGGATTACCTCTCACATTTCGTAGGAATGACTCGATTTGGGTGATAGTCGACCGACTCATCAAGTAAGCTCACTTTATTCTAGTCAATGTCAATTATGTGGCACGACAATATGCCGAGTTGTATATCGTCGGGATCCTGTGCCTACACGGAGTACCCCGCACTATCATATCAGATCGTGGAACCTTATTTGTTGCTCGGTTTTGGGAGCAGCTCCACGCATATCTGGGTACCAAGTTGATTCGAAGATCAGCTTACCATCCTCAGACTGATGGTCAAATGGAGCAAGTAAACCAAGTGCTAGAGGATACGCTCTGCACCAGTGGCATCCACCATGGTAAGAATTGGGATGATCATCTACCATTGGCGGAGTTTTCCTACAACGATGATTATCAGGCTAGCATCCACATGGCACCATATGAAGCTCTTTATGGACGGAAGTGCCACACACCATTGAACTGGTGTGAATCCGGTGAACGAGTGATATATGGTATCGACTTGGTAAATGAAGCCGAAGAACGAGTACGAGTTATTTAAGCCAACCTCAAGGCTGTTCAATCTCGTCAAAAAAGCTATGCGCACAAACGACATCGACCTCTTTACTTCGATGTTGGGGATCACGTTTATCTTCGTGTATCCCCAATGAAAGGGATTCATCGCTTCGGAGTAAAAGGGAAGCTAGCTCCACGCTTCATTGGCCCGTTCGCAGTAATTGAACAATGCGGACCTGTGGCCTATCGGCTAGAGCAACCAACGTCGCTTCCAAGGGTCCACAATGTGTTTCACATTTCATAGTTGCGAAAATGTCAAGGCCCCAGCTAAAGTCCGTATAGAGGATTTGGAAGCTCTCCAACTACATCTTACTTACTCTGAGCATCCAACCCAAATAATCGATGAGAAGACTCGCACCACAAGAAGCTGCACCTTGCATTTCTACAAGGTCTTGTGGGGCAACCACACCGCTGAAGAAGCAACGTGGGAAAGCGAGGAATACCTTAGAATGAACTATCCGGACTTGTTAGCGGCATATGTCATTAGATCGTTTTCAGTTATCCTTCCTATTGTAATCCCGGGATGAGATACTTTTAAGGAGGGAGGAATGTAAAATCCAAGTTTTTCCTTAATATAAAGTTCAACTACCAGTTGGTTATCAATCATAGTGGAGCTCAATTATGGTTGTACACATGAACTTGATCTCATCAAAAATAATTCTTTTACTCATACTTAAATTTTATTAACATGGGAATGGGACTTCTCCAATGACCTAGAATAATTCAAGTGACCTTTCTACAAATTTTGGAATTTATTTGAATGAGAATTGCCCGGGCAAAAACCATATGCAGTACTAAATATATTCAAATTATTTCAAAACTTGAATATAGCTACTGTAAAGTTGGGCCCTGTCAAAATATTCAAATCTGAGGCTATACATTTTTCCATGGCCTCATAATATTCCAAATAGCACCCCTGCAAATTTTCATAATTTTTGAAGCTCATATGCTATTTAATTCAGTGACTCCATTGAATTTCATTCAAATTCAATTTTGAATTTGAATTCCAATTGAAACTAGTCCAAATTTGAAATCTAATTTCAGAATCTGACTCTACACGTTTGATTTGGCTTCTCCACAATGATCTAGGATTTTGGATCAAGTTTGATGAGGGAATTAAAGTTAGAGGATAGGCTTAAGGGGCAGTGGGACCCACTACTCATAGGAACATGTATGTGAGTGCTCTGCCGCCGAAACTCCGTCGCCGCTCCGCTCGACACTATGCGCCATGCAACACTCCAGTGAGCTGCCTGCTTGCCTGCTCATCGCGCGCCTTAAAGCCGCGGCCACCGCCACCGCCACCGCCTCACACCACTCACCTCACTTCTCGTGTCTCCTTTTCATGTTTCCCCTCCGCTCGCGTGCCGCCGACCTCACCTCGGGACTCTGACGATAACTTTCCGTCTATCCAAGGATTGATCATGAGTTTTTTAGCAAACTTGTGCACAACTTACTTGCGCACCTTCTCCATCTTTTGGTTCGGTGTTTCCTCACTTGGTTGTGCGGTATTCTGTAGTTTTCCGATGACCGCGAGAGAAGCCGCCAAGAACAGCCGCAGTTCCACCGTCGGCAAGTCGGAGGAAGCCTCTTCAGGCATTGACTTCTACAAGAGAAAGGTGTGTTATCGCGCCTTTAACGTGCTCACCAAATTTCAAGCCATGCCATGCCTTGTAGCGTTCTTATTTCCATTTTTCTCAACGATAGTTCATACCTATGTCTCTAGGTTAGGGGTTTAATTCGTTTTCTATGTCTAATAATTCTTGATCATAGTTAAGGGATAGTTTCCTTATCTCCCTGCGAACATTCTGGATCAAAAAGATTTCAAAACCATCGCGTGATGACTGAGTTAGATGAGTTATGGTCGCCGCCGGTGAAAAAGCCATGGTTCACCGTCGAACTCATCTTTGCCGGCGATGTCAACCCTTTCTAACCTCCAAATGATCATCCTCGTGCGTCCAGGAACATTTCTAGCCATTACCCGAGTCTCTTGCGCCGTTCTCGTGTGATTCCGATGCTATCAAAAACCCTAGCTCCGCTGCCGCCGTCGCGCTGCCACCTCTGGCCGTCGCCGCCACGGTTGGACCCCACCATCGTGTTGCGCGGTCGATTTTGAGACTAGGCGGTCAGAGCCGAGCCGAGTGGAGGTCGACGCAGCCATCCCCGTGAGCTCGCCGCCGCGACCGCATCGCGCGTCGGGAGGTAGACGAAAGCATCGTGGGTCCCACATGTTAGCGAGTTATTCCCTCGCGCGGGATCAGCTGTGGCCCGGATACGGTGCAGCTGCCCGGGTTAACCCCGTGGCCCTCGGTGCGGCCCAGCCCTGATTGGTTGTTTTTAAACCAATGGGCCCAGCTGCTTTATTTAAATTTTCCAATTGAAAAATAATTCCAGGATTCAATCAAACTTCTAAAATTCATTACTCCTAGTAGAATTGCTCAAAAAATTTCCAAATAAATTCTGGTAAATCATATCAATCTATACATTGCAGTGATGCAATTTATTGGACATGAAACTCCCAGAATTTATATAATTAATTTATTTGAGCTAACTGCTTGGGAAATTAATTACTACTGTTAGGTTAAATGGAAAATTCCCAGTTTTGGTCAGAAAACTCTTAATAACACAATTGATATCCAGTAAAAATTTCAAGTTCATTGGACTTTATTTACTGGGTCGATCAGTGTTCCAAATCTCTATGTAATTGAAAAATTGGGAAAAATACAGAAAACATTTCAGAAATTCTCCCAAACTTGTAAAATCAATTTCTCCCTGTAGGTAGCTTCGAAAATTGTGAAACAAATTTTCCTAGAACCAGTGAGTCCCCCTATAAAGGGTACATCCACTGGTAGCCATGATAGACCTCGAGAATGTCAACCAAAATTCAAAGAACATTATTGCTTACCATAATTT
This sequence comes from Tuctoria greenei, assembly GCA_036927565.1. NCBI lineage: Eukaryota > Viridiplantae > Streptophyta > Magnoliopsida > Poales > Poaceae > Tuctoria > Tuctoria greenei. The sequence goes on from JAYESD010000005.1 coordinate 96,142,741, forward strand.
TTAAAAGCAACAAACTTCCCTGATCATCTCCTGTTCTTTGCAAGAGTCTCCATATTAGTCCCTAGCATCTACCATAAATGTCCCAAAGCCATTTAAGATCATAATCTTTTTTGATTCACAAGATATTGGCTTGTGACCTTAAACATATGATTTAATTTCAAAGTCATTCATATATAGTATATGCATAACGTGTAGTAACTGAAGTCGAGGAGCAGCCGGAAGCTTTGGAAGTCCAGTTGTTGGAGACTAACAAAGACTTGGACTAGCATTCAGGCAAGCCCCGATTTGCATTTAAGTTCCTTACCATGTCTTTGTAGTTTTCATTCACCTTACGTCTTCAGATGTTTGTGCATTACGTTTAAGGTATTTGACATCCACTTGCATGACCAAATAAACCAGGGAGTGGTTAGAATAGCTCACAGACTCATGTAGTAACTGTCATGCTTATATTCATTGGGATTCGATAGAAGTTGAGTAGTTGGAATCTACTCGTGAGATAGGATTTTATCACAAGGGATGAGTTTGGATCAAGAGATGATTTATAAATATTAAATTAAGACCGGTCAGAGATGAGTAGGAAGTGACAAGAGGTGGTCTTGGTCGCATTGTCCTGACCATGTCGATTAAGGCCCGTGCCGTGTGCGGCCCTCCTGGACAAGCTTGAAATGTACCGGCGACATACTGGAGAAATGGGCTCCAGTAAACTGACGTAGCTTGATATTGGTTTGTCGAGGCATTCCGTTTTGTTTTATAGGCGTGGGTTGAGAGAAGCAAGGTGTAAATCAACTAGTGGGCACGTCAGAGTACGCCCCATGCAGTGACCGCCTGTTCGTGACGGATCAACCGATTCAGCATTGAGTGTTGGGTGAAAGGTGGCCATATACGACTAGTACTGAAGTATTATGTAGGTACTATTGTATGTACTCGCTGGCCGCTTCCGAAAGTACGTATGTGTCATGTTGTCCGGGTGTGTCCTGATTGCAATCACCGTCCCTCGCGGTAATAGAGTACCACTTGTTCACTGTGTCGTGACGTAGTAAATACTTAAGAAGCCAGAAGAATATGATGTATTGAATTATAATTGTTTTGCAACCTTGTATGGCTTAAAGGTAGCACAATTAAAAGTTTACAGTTTCCCCATACTTTACCCGTAATAGCATTATGTGCTTTGGGCATGTCATATCATCAGCAAAACGTTTCTTGTTTGATTGTGGAGTCTATGATGTGTCATGCCTGAAGAATGTCATGTGCTAATTAAAACATGACTATAAGGATCCACTTGTCATGTGCTAATTAAAACATTTATGCTCATGTTTGCAGTTAACAAGTTTTTGCAGATTATACGACTGATGACGGGTTCGATGACAATGCGGCACCCCCTCCAGGGTTTGCAGCTGAGTGGGAACCCTGCACGCTGCCGTAAGTTGGGTGTTGCTAGTGCAAAGCATCCAGGGCATGGATGACTTTGCTTTTGCATAGCTAGTGCCGAGAGCGTAGCTATGATGTATAGTTTTCTTTCATTTTCACTTAGTATTGTAAAACTTCCGCTGTGTTTATAAATAAAGACTTGGTACTATATTTTATTCTTGTTCCTTTCTTGTATACTGTTGGGTGTCGCATCGCACGACACCACCCAATGAGATCCTTGGATGTCAGGATTTTGGTCCCCACATTCTTCATGCCTTCACTCGAGGACGAGCAAAGGACTAGGTGTGGGGGAGTTTTTTGATGGTCCTTAAGTGCCATATTTAGACTGTCAATTCACCTCATAATGTGCCCAAAAGAGAAACATAACATAGTGTTAGGGTTAAATACTAACCAATTCCACAAGTGTTAGTGTTTATTTGTATGTAGGTGAATTAATAGCCAAAAATACCAAGACATGCAGGGATTCCAACAAATCAGGCAACACCACGTGTTGTCACTAGGATCAAATGGCCCACAAACAATCGTATCTGAGGCAATCCAACAGCATAGCACCCCAAAACATCAAGAGGACCCACCAGTCAGCGACCTAGAGAATGCATATGCGAATTAGGCAAAGACCAGGTCGGCCGAACACCCTGTTCGGCCGAACTAGTCATGGCACCAAACTTGGTCCAACGACGCGTGTTGACTCCTCCTGGCTTCCTAGTGGCGGGGATGACTGAATCACGCACATTTGGTGGCGGGAACCGACCCTTCTCCACCTATAAATAGCACCCCACACCTCACTTCACACACACACACCAAAAGTTGAAAATAGAATACCATTCCTAAGGTTTAGAGTAGTCCTAGAGGCTGCCAAGTAGAAGAAGAGTGTGGTGAGGAGTTTAGAAGAAGGAGGCTTGTGCTTGTCTAGTCCCTCTTCTACACTTGTACCCCTACATAGGTTTTATTCATAGTAAGCCTTTGTGAATTCAATACAAGTTCGATTTTCAATTCAAAGTATTTTGCACAAGCAATAACTTGTGGGTTCATTGCTTTAATTTATTAGAGGTTCTAGTTGTAGCTTTGGGTTCGAAATGACTAGAGTAGTGATTTAGAACGTAAGTGTGGTGCTTAGGTTAGAAATCATATGTTAATATCTCGTAGACCCACGGATTGAAGTGGTAGGCAGTAGGTGGTGAAAGCCCTATCTGTCCTTTGTAACCCTCCACGTTCGGCTATGCCATATGCTCTTGGCGGGAGTCGTCCTACTGTTGCTAGGGGTAAACGGTGGCTGACTGCTCGGACCAACCCTTTTGGCTATGGACTTGGGCCCCATTGTCATGGACAACGTGGGTTGCACAGCGCGTGCTGTTGACATCTGTTTTATACTAATTTCACCCATCAATATACTCAATTATGTGAAGGAAATACCATTTCATGCACACACCACCTTTCTACATAAAATATTTCTACTTGTCTTTCGAAGAATAGTGCATGCACGCATTATATGCAGGAAATGAGGTAAAAGAGGGGGAGCAAACCTATAAAATATCATCCTAGCCAATGAAGCACCAACATGTGGCACCACATGGATCAAATAGCCCACAAATAGAAATATCCAAGACCATCCAATAGTGTATCACCCATATCAATCAACACGACCCACATGTAAGTGACCTGGTGAAAGCACAACCTCAACGGTGCAATGACCAGGTCGGCCGAACCACTAGCTCGGCCGACTTGTTCCTCATGCCAAACTTGGTCAACTTCCACCTGTTGATTTCCTGTGTTGCCCTGATCATGATGAAGACTGATTCTCACACTTTTGGTGGGAACTGACCCTTCTCCAGCTATAAATAGGAACCTTTATCCTCACTTCACACAAACACCACTTGAGTATTCATTATGTTGTATCCACCATTCTCCATAGGTTTAGAGGAGTTTAGGCTGTAGAGACGAGAGCCTCTAGTCCATAGTCCAAATTAGGAAAGAATAGAAGGAGTCTCTCTTCCCAATTCTAAATTGGAAAAGGTATGGCGCATGTATTCTTTTTGTATTTGTGACTTTATGCATAATAAAGATGTTATCTTTAGTCTTCTTTTATACATATACTTGGATGAAATATTTCTTGTTTGGTTGTGGACTCCATGTATGTGGTAGGAGTAGTCTTTATGATTATGCCATAAAAATCTTATTCTATCATCATAAACACAACAAACCATTACTATAATCTATGTATCTATGATATGATAATGTTAATATGAATAACTTATGCTATGTCTCAACATTGGTTCAATGATGTTTATGTTAGTCATTGTCTTATGATGGCTTGTGCCTAGGCTCTTAAGGTATTTACTTAATATGCTAGCATGGTGCTAGGATAGTTAAGTAGCGTTGCATGTCTTGTGGACCCATGAATTGAAGAGGTAAGCAGTAGGTGGTGACAGTCATATCTGTCCTTTTGTAAACCTCCACATTCGGCTATGCCACATACTCTTTGCGGGAAGCCTCCTAGTATTGCTAGGGGTAAACCCGAGTCGGATGTGTTGAACAACATAGCATAAGAATTCATCATTGACCTGTTCATTAGTATCTAACCTAGTCTATGTATATGTATATTAGAGGCATTGTAGGAGGAACTCCCTAAATCTTAGCCTAAGCCCTCTTTGACACATTTACCCCCCTTAGAATAGAATGCTCTTCTGTGTGTCACACTACCTCTACATATCTGTTATGCATCCTCACTAGAACCTTACCTAGACCAATCTACCCTTTTCCTTTCATGATTGCTATGCTCCCACTTAGCCTTCCTTTGGAAAATATAAATGACACCCTTGGGAATACTCTTAATGGGGAAATGCTACTTCGATAGTTTTTGTGCACTTGCAGATTTTTATCTGTGATGTAAGAAATGTGAACAAGCATTTCTGGTGCCATTGCCAGGGAAGGCAACTGAAGTATTGCATGATTGAGTGAATAGGATAGGACCCTGTACATGTTTTTAGTAGGATAAACCTTCTTTGTTTTCACATTTATGTGAAAATAGGGTAGTGTATGTCTTGTTTCTGCTTGCCAGAAAACTTTGTTGAAGATCTCGAATCCCTTCTCAGAGATCGACCTCATGTCGTTACTCCTCAGAAGTTCCGTGCGGCAAAGCAAGCCAGCACTACTGCACAACGAAACAAAACGCCAATGGCTCAGAAGAGCCTTTGTGAGTTTTGGCTCCCTTTACTAACAATATGCCTGTTGGGCCCACTGTTAATACGAGAGACGTGAACTTCAAAATCAAGACTGACTGATCACTATGGTGCACGCCAACCCATTTTGTAGGAAGGCTAACAAGGATGCAAGTGCTCACCTGCAACAGTTCCTTGAGATCTGCAACAACTTTAAGATCAAGGACATCTCACCTGATGCCATCCGTCTTAGGCTGTTTCCGTTCTCTTATTTTAGGAGAGCGAAGAAGTGGTTTTATGTGAACCGAAGTGTTGTAGACACTTGGGAGAAGTGTTCTTCGGCATTCCTCGCTATGTTCTTTCCATTGGGCAAGACTCATGCCCTACATGGAAGGACTTCCAGCTTCCAGCAAGATGCTAAGGAGTCTATTCCCGAGGCAGTGGAAAGGCTACAGGAGTACATCATGGCTTGTCCCCACCATGGGATGAACGACTGACTCATTATCCAAAACTTCTACAATGGGTTGATCCCTTCCGCGGTGACCATGTGGATGCTGCTACTAGAGGAGACTTCTTCCAATTGACGGTGCCCAAAGCCAAAGAGGCATGTACACCATGAAAGAGGTGGACATGATCGGTACAAAATTGGACCTCCTGATGAAGAAGATAGTTGGACAATCCAGTGGTGAATTATGTGGCAATACCTATGCCTTAGACTTTCACATCACCTGTGATGTCTTTGGTAATATGGGTCACGTAGGTAATGACTACCCAGAGACTCGTGAGGTTGCCCTATACGTAGCCAACAATGGGAACACCAATGGCTATAGTCCAGGAGGTCAAGGGTGGGGCCAACCACACCCTTTTCTTTCAAGGAGGGTACAACAACAATGGCAACAATGGAAATCTACCCAACTTGAGAGATCTTACCATTACCAATTGAAGATCAATGATGCATTATCCAAGAAGCTCTTGGCTAATGAAAAGACCATAGAAAGAATTAATGCCAAGATTGAAGAGCTATCCTCGGCCTTCATGAACCAATTAAGCTTCAACAAGATGCAGGAGACTTAGTTGGCTCAACTAAGAGCTTCTATTCTACCAGTGGAGAATGGCAAGATGCCAGGGAAGCCTGAACCTCCCGTGGAAAATGTCAATATGATTTCTTTACGGGAAGGCAACTCACTGAAAAACCCTGGATATCCCTTCATACCTTGCTCGATTGGGGCTCACTACTTTGATAAGGCACTTTGTGACCTTGGAGCAAGTGTGAGTGTGATGGCCAAGGTGGTCTTTGACCACCCGAACTTCACGGAGCACACTCCAACACCAATGCAGCTCCAACTGGTTGATTCTTCAGTCTGAAATCTGATAGGTACAGCTGATGTGACACCCGGTTTAAAGAATGAACCAAGTGTGACGCATATGCATGCCCAGGAAGTTAGAGACACATACACAAAGTGCATCACAAATGATATTCAGACTATAGCCATGTATCGAATAATAATAGTAATAATGGTATCTTATTATAATATCCAAATAGTCTCGAATACAAGCTCTAATTACAGCAAAGCATTTGAAAACTATACACTAATATACTCCATCTCCACAGGCAATTGGACAGTAAAATGCACGCCTAGTACACCTCATAGTCCTCCGGATACTCCACATTGTCGCATGTTACTGAATTTATTGGGGAATAGCAAGGGTGAGCACATGTCGTACTCTGTAAGTGTGGAAAAGTATGACATGTAGCTTAAACAAGGATGACAATAAATGGCTAGCGACTTATGATTTCTATGTGAGGTCAAATCCCATAATAACCCAAATACCAATAATACCATATCCAATTCCATCAATTCGACATACTCATCCATAATCATCCATAATTATCCATAAGCATCAATATCCAACTCATCATAACCAAATCCATATCGCAATCCAAATTCCATATCCAATTCCAACCATTATTCAATTCTTAGGTCCATAACTCTAATCATGTGAGGGTCCAGGTCGCTCGTAACCGCGAGCACGACTATCATGATAGTTTTACACTCTGTAGAGGTGGCACCACTTTACACACAAGTTTGTGATTTCATCACCTTTTGATGACTAAGAACCTCCATTATATCGTCTCACACTTCCATAGGTGTGTGGCCAAGAGATCACAAAATAGCCTTTACAAAGTGACTACCAGCATGTTGCGGACCCACTAAGGTTTCACCAGAGGTGATGTCTCTAACGGAGCACATCCATCTGAGGGCCTCCTCTAGTGTCGTTTGCATCCCAGGGTAGTCTCGCCATCACTGCAAACCCAACCAACTCCCATTCCCCGAGCTTTCCTTATGATCCTAACGATACTGGAAATACACTAGTTAGTCAGCTAAGCTCCAGCCATACTTGGCCCTGTGGTGGCACTGTAAATCTTAGGTGGTCGTTACATGAACTGGTCCTTAGATCTAAAGCAAGCAAAACCACCAAAACATTCCAACCCATTCCACATAATCGGGATGCTTAGATCCCTAAGTTCCATGTTGCTATAGGGTCATTACCATCAATTCACAAAGTTGATATGTACAATAATTCATAATTGAGTCATTTGGGTATTCCCAATTCCAATTAAGCAAAGCGAAGCAAAACTGGAAAATATCCTTTCTGACTCTCTACATTATATCCCGAGCGACAAGGATGGGCATACAAGTCTAGTAAACACCTATTCATAGGTTTCCCATCAATTTGACACAAGCATGCAGTTTTACAAATAAAACATTTCAAAATAGGATCAAAATGTTCAAGGACACTTGCCTTGCTCGGTGGCTGGTTTGCATCGAGATCTTCAAAGTTCTGGTGCTGAAGGTCCTTTAAAACACCCTCTAAAGCGTTACCTTCTATTCCGCATGGCAAACATGCAAAACAAGCATTACAATCAATAAATAGTCATATAGTACTCAATATGCCATGACATGCATGAATTATGCGATTATGAGATAACACATGTTATTAGGTTGCTATTATTGCTTACTAACTATTTACAATCGAGTTTTACATGTTTGAGCAAGTTTCGAGTCATTTTGGAGAAAATTGGAATAGTTCCAGGAATTTCAGAATTCAGAAGTCGGACTAGTCCGCTCTGGACCGGAGTAGTCCACACTAGACCAGACAAGTTCGCTATGTCCAGGGTTTTGCGAACTTCCCAACTAGAGCATGGTTTCAAGAGAGATTGGGATCATGTTTGACATGGAAAGTTATATCTAGAGCAATTACTATGAATCAAGTGGTCCATCGGTTGAAGATTTGGTGCAATGTGAGAAACTTGACGTCTAGGGTTGTTGATGGAGAATCGACGATGTGGAATGTTGGTATCGAATAGTTGATGAAGATCGCTACAGCGATGAAGTTCTTGCTCGATCCTTCCCCTTCTCCTCCTTCTCCTTTCTTCTACTCCATTATGTTCCTTGCGGTGAGCTGTCCCCTCTTCTTGATGGCAGCTCACGAAGAAATAGGACTGAGGGTTTTCTCTAACGCGGCAAGTGTGAGAGGTGGTGTTGGGGTGTTTATGTAGGAAGAGGGGTTGTGGGGTTCGGTTGAATCAATGTGAAAGTTGGTGGGGACATGTAGGGCCTTGGTGGGGTGCCACCTGGGCTCCTCAGGGGGCGTGGCACGACGTTCTTGGGCCCAATTAAGGCAATTACTGAATAACTCATTGTGGAGGAAAAATAGAATCCAAATCAAAACCCTAGAAATCGGACTAGTCTGTAGGAGCCCGGACAATTCCGTTCAGGGTACATAGAGTCGATCGGACAAGTTCGGTGTGAGGCTGGACAAGTTCGGGGCTTGTACAAAAAGTTGACACGGACTATGTTTTGTGAATTAACGGACAAATCCAATGGTTCCAGTAACCAACACTGCACTAGTCCGTAGTTGTAACAGACAAGTCTGTGGAACAATAGAAACAAAATCGGAAAAGTCCGTAAATTGATCGGACAGGTCTGGGCGACATGAGTGGCAAAACTGGACTGGTACATACATTGGATCGGACAAGTCCGCTGCCCTGAAGGAAAATGAATTAAGCCAGAGAAGACAGGTATACTAGACTAATCCGAGGCTGTGTCCGGACAAGTCCGTACCAAAACAGATTTTAATTGCTGTTTTTGCCTATAATTCATTTTAATCTGGTTCCTTTTTGCGTGGCACTATGTTAAACATGTATGGGAATAAATGCAATGCATGATAGATGAAAATAAGGGTGTTATAAACCTACCACCCTTAAAATGAATCTCGCCCTCGAGATTCGACGTAGAAGGAAAAAGTTAGGGAAATTCTTTCTTAAGATCTTCTTCCACTCCCAAGTTGCTTCAGATTCAGTATGATGTTTCCATTGTACTTTGCACCATCGAACCACCTTGCTTCTTGTGACTCTCTCCCTTGTATCCAATATTTTGATAGGTTTCTCGGCATAAGTCAAATCTTCCTCAAGCTCAAATTCTTCCTTTGGTAATTTCTCTTCCGGCACCCTAAAGAACTTCTTGAGTTTAGAAACATGAAATACATCATGGACATCAGATAGATGTGCTGGCATCTCCAATTTATATGCCACGTCTCCACGTTTGTCCAAAATCTTGAATGGTCCAATATAGCGAGGTGCCAACATGTCATTAACATTAAATCGCTTATGATCCTGCATAGGTGACATTTTGAGATACATGAAGTCTCCAACTTCAAAAGATAAGTCTCTTCGCCTATTATCCGCATAGCCCTTTTGACGTGACTGAGCAGCCATCAAGTTTTCACATATTATCTGGATTTGCTTTTCGGCGTCTTGTATCACATATGGTCCAAATACTTGGGTTTCCCCCATCTCATTCCAGAAAAGATGTTCTACATCTCCTTTCATACAGTGACTCATATGGCAACATCTTCAAACTTGATTGATAGCTGTTGTTGTAGGAGAAGTCAACATATGGCAGACTTTTGTCCCAACTTCCTCCATACTTTAGCACACACGCTCTTGGCATGTCGTCCAATATACGATTTGTTCTTTCGGTTTGTCCATCTATTTTGGGATGATACGCAAAACTAAAATTCAGCTGAGTTCCCATAGACTCATGCAATTTCTGCCAAAACATAGAATTAAATTGAAAACCTCTGTCGGACACTATTCTCTTAGGTACTCTATTAAACACACTATTCTACTCATATAAAGTTCTACCAGCTTCGCACCATCATAGGTAGTCTTGACAGGGATAAGATGCGCAGAATTGGTCAATCTATCCACAATAACCCATATTGAGCCATATCATGACCGGGTGCGCGGTAAACCAACTATGAAATCCATACCAACTTCTTCCCACTTCCATTCTGTAATCTTCAATGGCTGCAATAATCCAGCTGGCCTTTGGTGCTCAGGCTTCACTCGTCGGCACACATCACATAATGCAACATATGTATCTATGTCCTTCTTCATTCCATCCCACCAGTAGCACATATTCAAGTCCTATAAATTTTTGTACAATCCGGATGAATGGAGTAAGGTGAGTCATGTGCCTACTTCAATATCGTCTCCCGGATATGCTTCACATTAGGCACAACAATTCGTTTCCCAAGTCATAGCGTGCCATTGTCATCTTTGTCTAATCTCCATTCTCTCCCCTCTTGGATTTTTTCCTTGATTTCTTGGAGCTCGTCATCCTTTGCCTGACCTTCTCGTATTTCTTGTTCCAGTGTCGAGTTTATTTCTATTGTTCCCATTTCAGTCATGGATCCGAGAGGCAATCGTTCAAACTTCTTACATAGCTCGGATGGCAACTTCCGAATCGTGAGTTGGTGGCTTACTCCTTTTCGACTCAAAGCGTCTGCCACTACATTCGCCTTTCTTGGGTGATAGTTGATTCCCACATCATAATTCTTAATGAGTTCCAACCATCGTTGTTGCGTCAATTGAGATCCGTTTGTGTGAATATGTACTTGAGACTCTTGTGATCCGTGTAAATCTCACACCTATGACCAAGAATGTAGTGCCTCCATATCTTCAAAGCATGTACCATAGCTGCAAGTTCAAGATCATGCGTTGGATAATTCAGCTCATGTTTCTTTAATTGTCTGGATGCATAAGCTACTACTCGGCCTTCTTGCATCAATACATAGCAAAGTCCTTGCCTTGACGCATCACAGTATACATCAAAGCTTTTAGTCACGTCTGGCAATGTCAACACTTGTGAGGTTGTTAATCTCCTCTTTAACTCCTCAAAGCTATTCTGACAAGCCTACATCCATTTGAATGGTTTCTCCTTCATTAATAGTTCATTCATGGGCTTTTCTATCTTAGAGAAGTCCTTGATGAAACGGGGATAATATCCAGCCATTCTCAAGAAACTTCGAATGTCCTTCACATTTTTCGGTGGATTCCACTTCAGCACATCTTTCACTTTTCCTGGATCAACAGACACTCCTCCTTCGAAGATGATATGGCCTAAGACGATATCTCCCTCAACCAGAATTCACACTTATTGAACTTGGCATACAAGTGGTGCTCTCACAATTTCTGCAATTTTAGCCTTAAATGCTCTTCATGCTCCTCTTCGCTTTTCGAGTATACCATGATATCATCGATGAACACTATGATGAACTTATCCAAATACTCCATGAAGACCTAATTCATTAGGTACATGGAGTATGCAGGTGCATTGGTCAACCTAAATGACATAGCGGTGTACTCATATGACCCATACCGCGCTCAAAAGGTAGTTTTGGTTATATCCGACATTTTAATCTCTCATTTGGATGTATACTGACTGAAGATCAATCTCGGGGAATATTTGTGCTCCCTTCATTTGGTCAAACATATAATCAATACGGGGCAGTGAATACTTATTCTTGATTGTCACCTCATTGAGAGACCAGTAATCCACACACATCCATTGGTATCCGTCGTTCTTATCTACGAAGAACATCGGGGCTCCCCATGGTGAGGAACTCGGGCATATAAAACCCTTTTCTAGCAGCCCATGAATCTGCTTCTTGGGCTCCACTAATTCATTAGCAGGCATCCTATATGGCCTTTTAGCTATAGGTGCAGTTCCATGTATTAAATCAATGACAAACTCAATGTCATGATCGGGTGGTATACCTGGCAATTCCTCCAAAATACCTCTAGATACTCGTGTACAATTAGAATTTCCTCCAATGACGAACCTTCTACATGATTTGGCGTTGTCTTTCCTCTTGCTAGCTGGATTGCATTGAATTCTATACTGACCTCTTTGTCATTTTTCAATTGCACTGTCTGTGTGGCACATTGAAACTATAAGTCTAGCGAGGAAATCGACCCCCCCTTATTTTAAGACTTACTTTTGGACATATTATATTTGTCCACATCTCCCCTCCAGGAGAATTTATCAACATGGTATACTTCATGCGTGATATAGGCATGCTATGTTTTGCGACATAGCCTGATGAGATGAATGAATGAGATGCTCTAGAGTCAAATAACATAGTAGCAGGGTTGGAGTTTGCAAGGAACATACCAATCACAACATTATTAGCTTGCTCAGCCTCTTCTGCGGATACATGGTTCACCTTGCCACGAGCGAAATTCTATTGTCCACGGTTACCATGAGCTATTCCTCCATTCGGCCTAGGATTCTGCCTTGGAGCATTGTTCATCAGTCCTTGGCCTGACTTTGGGCATTGATTAGCAAAGTGTCCCACATGATCACAAGCATAGCATGTCTTGTTACCAGTGGCGCCGAAGAAATTTGGGCGAGGCTGGTTCTGAGCATAGGCACCCATATTAGGATGAGGTGCAGCCAACATATGTAAGCGAGGTGCTTTCATGGGAGGGTGTTGATGCATTGGATGGTTTGGGCGCGATGAATAAGCAGGGCCATATGCAGAAGCAGATGGGTTGTAGTATGGTGCAGCAAGTGGTGCATAGCGAGGACGAACACTGCTTCCTTGCGGCTATCCATGGTATGGTATCTTCCTCTTCTTATCTTGCTCCATCTCATGGACCTTGTTCTCAACCATGATAGCCTTACTAACAAGCTTCAAGATGTTTGCATAGTCACTGTTGAGATTGAATTTCATTATTCAGATACCTCACGAATAAGTATTACTTCTTGCTATCTGTATTGATGTCTGCTGGAGCATACCTTGATAATTGAGTGAATTTATTAAGATACTCACTCACACTCATCCTTCCTTGTCTGAGGCTTTCAGATTCCTGCCTTTTCAACATCATGAGGCTTTCAGCATCTATGGGTGGAAAAGAGCATGAGATGAAAGAATTCAGAATTTGAGAGAAAACGTCCCCAACTATATGCATCAAGGTATATGTAACTATGCAAATCTCTCTTATTATATAAAACCCTATACGAGGATATGGACAAGTGCCGCAACATCCCATATCTCTCTACTACATGCGAATGTGGACAAATCGCCAAAGCATTCCACAACTCACACCAAACACACAACCAAACACACACCATAGAAAAATCAGCACACCAAACTAACTATAGCTATTACAATCTAAACGTCTTTAAGTGTGAGACCTATGTGTGCTGAATACATTGGCTATGAAAATAAAAGTTTTAGATACTACCAAAACACCCTTTTAACAAGGTCTGACTCTAGGTCCAAGCTCCTGCAAGGTCCGACGATAGGTCTGGCTTATTTTGGGTAGCTCCGGCAAGGTCTGATGTAAGGTCCGACTTGCTTTGGCTAGGTTCGACTTCTTTGTCTTAGTCCGACTTATTTTGGCTAGGTCTGAATTATTTTGGTTAGGTCGGGACTTGTTGTGGCTAGGTCCTACTAGCTTTGGTAAACTCCAGTGCTAGGTCCGACTAGCTTTGGTAAGCTCCGGTGCTAGGTCCTGCTAGCTTTGGTAAGCTCCGTCTCAAGGTCCGGTGCTAGATTGCAATGGTTCTATTTTTAACTTGCAATGTTTCGAACTTGCTTTTTGGATTATGGAAATCTTGCTTAGTATTCTTTTACATAGTTTTTGGTTTGTTTTGGTGGTTATGGCTAATATCATTTTGCTATGGTTTGCAATATGCTTATGTGAGGTGCTCATGTAAGGTGTTGTGGTTTCGGAACTAATATGAGTCAAGTCGAGGACTTGTGCTCGGAAGTATCAGTTGTTTACTCATGTGGAGGTGTTGCTTGACTTCGAGACATGGCTGGTGACGGGATCCGTTGAACTAGTCTTAGGGAGAAGATGAGGTTCAACAACCAAATTCGGGAGGAATTGTGGTTGAGTTGATCTGTAGGTTGTGCAACATGTTTGAATCAAGAACAATGCGTATGAAAGTATCGTGGACGTCGTTGGAAGGTGTCTGCACGTGTGCATGGAGTGCATGGACGTGGCTGGATGGTTCCAAGGTGTGATGAAGAGAAGTGGACATAAAGAATTGGTCGGAAAGGTCCAACTGACTATGTTATGGACTCAAGCTGCAGCTGAGTCATGTTTGACTCAAATATGGAAAGATTTGAGTTGGTTATGATACTATTTCACGGTGAGCACAAAGTTGAGTTGTTTTTAGGAATGTGGGATACGTTACTAAGGTGTTTGTATGTCTTAAGATTTCTTCTATCTGCGTATAGAGGAGTCTTGGGTAGTTATGGAAAGTTTCGGTGGAAACTGAGTAGGATACGAGTCCTTGTTAGGATTGGGTTGGTCTAAAGGCTGGTTATATAAGCAAGGGAGGCCAAAGATCGTGGTGCACAGACTTTGAGCTGTTACTCTTTTGTTCTATTGAATAAAAATCATAGTTTAAAGGAACTTTTGTGCCTTATTCATCGGACTTGTTTCAGACAAGTTTTCTCGTCGAGTTTCTGCACAGCACTACCTTGTTCTGGTGGTTTTGTCATAACTCGAGTTTTAAAGATCCAATTGACGTGATTCTTTTTTTGTTGTCTTCACAATTTGATTATATATCATCTGTGAAAATTTCACATTCATTGGATTTGTGGTTTCGGATCTACATGAGTTTATTTGCAGTGTTGCAGATCTGGTTTTTCTCAGGTAGAACAGATCGACCTTTGTTTGATCTTTTGATCATAACATGTGTTTCTCTCGACGATTTTTCATGATTCTTGCTATCATGTATTCTTACTTGATTCTATATAATATCTACTACTTTTTCCACGGTTGAACACGTTTTGATCAGTTGCACACACGGTTTTTAACAGATTGATTTTCTGCCAAGGGGTTTTTTGTCGCTTCTGCTGAAAAAGTTTTAATCTACCATTCAACCCCTCTGTTAGCTTTTCACGTGATCTTCGATCTTATTGGTATCAGAGCCATGGTGTTCTAATATTTTTGATTTGCATGTTTTTTGAATAGTTATCATGGAGAAATACTCCGCTAAACCTTGTGTGTTTAGTGGTATTAATTTTTAGGTTTGGAAGGCACGCATGAAGGCTTTCATCCAGTCGCAAGGCTTTGCAATATGGAAAAAGGTGTACAAGCGTCACGAAGTGCCTTCAAACAATCAAGTTACAACTACAAATATGAGAGATGTCGACAACAACAACAAGGCTCAAAACCTGATCATACAAGGATTAACTCAAAGCGACTTCGGCCCTGTTGCTCACCTCTGATCTGTGTACGATGTTTGGAAAGCTCTATGTGATTACCAAGAAGGATCCAACATGATTTAGGAGGTAAGGCAATACATGTTGAAAAAGGAGTACATGCACTTTGAGATGCAACCAGGTGAGTTCACCGACGACCTCTTTGCTCGCTTTAATAAAATTCTCAGCAACTTGCGTAGCATCAATGTTATTTTTTCAGATGCTGAGAATGCTAGGAAATTACTAAGTGCATTATACATGTCAATTTGGGAGATGAAAGGCACATCTATTCGTGAATCTACTGTCATGTGTACGCTTACTTTAGATGTTCTATATTCTAAATGGAAAACTCATGAAATTGACATAATCTCACGTAAGAACCCTAGCAAGTCTCTTGCATTTGTTTCTCAACATGACATGCCTAGCTCTAGCCAATCTTCATCTTGTGGAACACTTGCTTTATTGTCCTCTCTAACCCTTGAACAGATTGAAGAGTTTCCAGAGGAAGAACTTGCACTAATCTCTACTCGATTCTCAAAAGCATTGCAAAATGTGAGAACTAGAAGGAGAGGGAGTGTCGGATCTCGATGATGCTTTGAATGTGGTAAGACAGGACATTTTCACACGGATTGTCCTAACCTTTCAGGTACTACTGCCAATTGGTAAGTAGTTTTATCTCTCCACTTCATGAACTTGGCTCGAGCGATGTGGACATTGGAAGTGACGAAGACGAAGATGATTTGGCAAACTTGTGCTTCAAGGCGGGCAAGTCACGATCAAGTATGGAGGAGGCAGAACACAACAGTGACAATGAAGAGGTATGTCCTACTTGCAAAGAAATGTGTGATGCTATTTCTCGATTCACTGTTATAGTTAAGAAAAAGTTCAAAAATCTTAGGGACAATGCTGTTAAAATTGAGTCACTAGAATCTGAAATTAATCGTTTGAAATCTTTGATTCCTAGTGATGATTCTTGTTCCACATGTGATTTTATATATGAACAATTCTCCTCTCTAAGAAGTGCACACACTTCCACACTTGATAAACATGAGTTCGAAATTGAAAAGAATAGAGACCTTGCTGCACTTAATGATAAAAACTTAAAAGATGTAGTTGTTCTACAATGGATTTGAATTGTTCTACTTGTGATGATCTTTATAAGAAACTACATGATGCTATGGATGAAATTTCTGTTTTGAACAATGCTTTACGTTCTCATGAACTTAAAAATTGTTCTAATTGCAAATTAAAAGGAAAAATTTCATGTGAAAATTGCCTTGATTTGTCTAATAAACTAGATGACATGCATAGGACATTAGATTGGTTTTGTAATGCAAATAAGAAGCTAAACTTGCTGCTGAATTCTTCCAAGTCTTGCAATGATAAAACTATTTTAATTTTATGCTCATGCTAAGGCACATCCACCTAAAAATGTAACGTCATTAGGAAGTGGTTTGATTCAAACAGTTCCTAAACAAAAAGAAGTGGTTTTCGAATCTGCAGGGGTGCTGTCTCATTCAACTATTAATAAACATGTTGCTTGCTCATCTAGACATGAACACCAAGTTAAATTTCCTCGTATCCACTGTGGTAGAGATGGTCATGTCATAGATTTTTGTTATAGACTAGATAAACAACAAAAAATAGGAAATAATGCAAGATAGATCTCATAACTCTCATGCAATATTTGCTGCACAGGCTAAACCAAATATCAAGAACATGCAACCTGTTGTTATGAGTCAAAAACATGCAAAGTTTGCTCCCAAACCTACTGTTTTTCGTGCAACACATGTAACTCCTCGTAAGTCAGAAGTTGGGTACAAAAATCCTCATACTTTGGATCATAAACCTGGTTTTTTGTCTAAGCTTTCATGTGTTTTTCTTGCTAGACGTCGTGTGACTCAGTACTGGATTCCTAAATGCCTTTTGACTAACTTTAGTATTGAGTCATCGACGTATTGTGTTTCTATGTAGGTTACATTTTTGAGGAAGGGGAACATTTGGATTGTGGATTCTGGTTGCTCAAGGCACATGACTGGTAACAAAGATTGATTCTCCTCTCTCTCTTTATTTTCACTAAAAATTGCTACAAGGTTGTAGATTCAAACAGTGAGCTTATTTATAATATGTCCCGGTTTGGAAGAGTTTTTTAAAGCTGATTTTGATATGTCATCCTTTAAGCATAGGTCTCTAGTTGCTAATGATTCAAAGGACATATATTTTTGGCATCGTAGAGTTGGTCACATAGGCTTTGATCACCTAACACGTGTTAGTGCTCTTGATCGCATACGTGGGCTGCCTAAGCTTAAAGGGGACAATGAAATTGTGTGCTCTTCTTATAGACATGCTAAGATTGTTGCAGGTTCACATGCTCCTCTCACAATGACCATGACAACTGAACCGGGTCAAATTTTGCAGCTTGACACCGTAGGACCTTCACGTGTTCAATCCTTTGGAGCTCAATGGTATGTTCTTGTGATTGTTGATGACTATTCTAGATACTCTTGGGTTTACTTTATGGCATCTAAGAATGAAGCTTTTAGTCACTTTAGAACTTTTTTTCTTAGATTATCAATTGATCACCCAGGATCCTTAAAAGCAATAAGAAGTGATAACGGAACAGAATTTAAAAATCAATAGATTTATAACTTTTGTTCTCAAAATGGAATAGATCACAAATTTTCTTCACCTTATGTACCTCAACAAAACAATGTTGTAGAGAGAAAGAACATAACCTTGGTTGAGATGGCTAGGACTATACTTGATGAATACAAAACTCCTAGAAAATTTTGGGCAGATGCAATTGCAACCGCTTGTTATGTCTCAAATTGTGTTTTCTTGTGTGCTAAGCTAGGAAAAACACCATATGAACTTCGGTTTGGTCATAGGCCTAGTGTCACACACTTTCGGGTCATAGGTTGTAAATATTTTGTTATGAAACATGGTAATCCTCATAAATTTTAACTTAGATCAGTTGATAGCGTGCTTCTTGGTTATCCATCTCATACTAGAGGCTACCGTGTGCTTTTACTTGACACTAACAAAATTGTGGAGACTTGTGAGGATTATTTTGATGAAGCTTGCCCAGGTACTAGCTCTAATGTTGCAGGTCTAGATCCATATCCACTGGGGGAGAGTATTTTCGTCGAAGAAGACGAAGAAGTGGTGTCGCTGCCTAAAAATTCAGAAGGAAATGTCGTTGATCATGCTGCTGATTTTGCACCATGTGACACCGGGTTCCAAAACTGAACTAAGCGTGATGCATATGTGTGTCCAGGATGTTTAACAAACATACACAAGTGATTCACAAATGAAAAACAGATAATTACCACGGCTCAAATCACTAAATAAGTACTTTTATTACAATATTCAAAAAATCGTCAAATTACAAGTTTAATGATCAATATTGACTATAATTGCAGCGGAAATGATCTATTTAAGCAACTAAGCAAACTAAGCAAATAAGGTAGCGCGGCTTCAAGCAACACCACAGGCAAGTCGACGGAAGCACACAGTCTAATACTCCGCATTATCCTCAGGATACTCCCAGACATCACCTGAAACTGTTGGTGGGGGAATTGTAAGGGTGAGTATATGTCGTACTCAGTAATTGTGGGAAAGTATGACATGTAGCTTAAACAAGGAATGATAACAAATGGATAATTTCTAAAAAGTACATTTGAAACATGTAAAAAGCATACTAAGATGTCTATGTGAATTTATCCCAACATAACCCCAATAATTACCAATAACGAGTCCATTACCATCAATTACCATTATTTCACATCCAACAATGATTATCCATCCAAACGTTAAGTTCTTACCATTATCATCTACCATATTCAATTATCACAACTTAGACCACAACCATGACCTAACAATTACCATAAATGTGACCATCCCAAATCCCAAGTTTTCTCTACTCATGGAAGTTGTCCAGGTGCTCTTAACCGGTAGCACGACTATCATGATAGTTTCTAACACTCTGCAGAGGTTGTACCACTTTACCCACAAATTCGTGATTTTGTCACCCATCGGCGACTTAAGAAACCTCCCTTCCGCCAATTACTCTTCCTTAGGTGTATGGCCAAGAGATCACAAAATAGCCTTTACAAAGGGACTACCAGCATATTAAGACCCATTGAGGTTTCACTAGTGGTGATGCCTCCAACTGAGCACATCCAACCAAGGGCCCTATCTTGTGCCGCTCGGATCCCATGGCAGTCTTGCCACTATTACAAACCCATCTAACTCTCATTCCCTGCTCCTCCAAATGATTTGAGTCGACGCAGGCAATATCCTAATTAACTGGCTAAGCTGCACCCATACTTGGCTTTGTGGTGGCACTATTATCCTGGCCTATTCTCACATGAATCGGTCCTTAGATCCAAGGCAAGCAAACCACCATAACATCCAACCCAATCCATAAACCATGCTTGCTTATATCTCCCAAGTCCCATGTTACCAATTAACCATAATCATCAATTTATATCATCCCTAGGTTCATTAAGTCACGATTAAGCATTTTGGTTGTTTTCCCATCCCAATTAATTAGAGCAAAGCAAAAAGGTAAAAAGCCCTTCCCGACTCTTTATAATACATTCCAAGAGACAAGGAAGATAAAGCAAGTCTAGTAAACACCTATAAATGGGTTTCCCATCAAACTTACACAAGCATGCAATTTTGCAAACAAAACATTTAAAAACAGGGTCAAAATGATCAAGGACACTTGCCTTGCTCCTGAGCTTGATTAGGGTCAAAAGCTTCAATCTTTTGGTACAGGAGGTCCTCGATAGCCCCATCTAGCACAACACCTTCTATTTCGCACAATAGACATACAAAACAACCATTACAATCAATAAATGCTCCTATATTAATGAATATGCCATGACATGTATGATTAATGCAATTATGTGGTAAAACTTGTTAATGAGTTGCTATAAATGTTTACTAACTAGTTACAATGGTGTTTAACAAGTTTGAACACGTTTCAAGTTGATTCGGGTCAAATTGGCACAATGCAGATTCAGAGGTCGGACTAGTCCGCTGTTAGGGCCAGACTAGTCCGCCCTGTCCAGGAATTGCGAACTAGGGTTTTCTTGATCTGCGAGAATTTGGATTGAATTCATGTGGAAAAGTGAAAGTAGCGGGTATACCACGTGCTTAGAGCTCCAAGGATTTGACGTGAGACTTGAATCTTAACGATCTAGGGTTGGTGATGGAGAGTTGAGGGTAAATTGGTGATGAAGAACAAAAGGTCGATGACGATCTCGCTTGATTGATCATCCTTTGTGTTCTCCTCCTCCTATTTGCTGTTGGATACTCTCTTGATGGCGGCTCCCACGAACTAGGGTTTGGAGTTCTCAATTGTGGCAAAGAGATGAAAAGTTTGGGTGGTGGGTTGTTTATATAGAGGTGGAGGTGGTAGAGTTTGATGGATTCCGAGTTTAAGGTGGTGGAGGCCGTGTAGGGGTCCCACATGGGCTCCACCGGGGTTGGACACGATGTTCGTGGGCCCAATAACGTTAAATACCCAATAAAAATTCATGGGGGAAAAGATTGAAAACGAGTTGGGCACACTGGACAAGTCCGCTAGGGGACAAACTAGTCCGATATTGAACAGAGACATCACCAGACAAGTCCGGTGGGGTAGTACGGACAAGTTCATTTTGGAACAGAGACATTTTCAGACAAGTCCGGGATAATAGCCCAGACAAGTCCAGGATTGCAAAGAAGAGGTTTTCCGGACTAAATTCAACAAGGAACAGACTAGTTCGCTTGGACCACGGACAAGTCCGGACAACATCAGAGACCAAACCGGACTAGTCCATGCATTCTGTCGGACAAGTCCAATCTTTGAAAGAACTGAATTTTTTTGAAGAAGAATAGGGTCACCGACTAGTCCGGGGTTATGGCCAGACAAGTTTGCACCCTGATAGTTTTAAATTGTTGTTTTGTCCTAATTCATTTTAATCTTGTTCCTTTTATGTTGCTTAAGGTTAAACATGTATAAGAATTTATGCAATGCTTGATGGATGAAAATGAGGATGTTACAAACCTACCCCCCTTAAAATGAATCTCACCCTCGAGATTCGATGTAGAAGGAAAGAGATAGGGAAATTCTTTCTTGAGTTCATCTTCTAGCTCCCAAGTTGCTTCCGATTCTGTATGATGCTTCAATTTCACATTGCACCATAAAATTACTTTGTTTCTTGTGGTGATTCTCTCCTTCGTTTCTAAGATTTTGACTGGTTGCTCGGCAGAAGTAAAATCTGCCTCTAACCCCAATTCTTCCAGTGACACTTGTTCTTCCAGTACCCTTAAGCATTTCTTGAGCTGATTAACATGAAACACATCATGAATATCAGAAAGATGTGTTGGGATCTCCTGTTTATATGCTACTTCTCCCCGTTTGGCCAAAATCCTGAATGGTCCAATATAGCGAGGTGCTAAATTGCCTCTGACATTAAACCGCTTATGACCTCGCATAGGTGATACTTTGAGATATACGAAGTCTCCCACTTCAAAGGTTAAGTTTCTCTGCCTATTATCTGCATAGCCTTTTTGTCTTCATTGAGCGGCCCTCAAATTCTCGCGGATTATCTGAACTTGATTTTTAGCCTCTTGCAACACATCCGGTCCAAACACTTGGTTCTCTCCGGTCTAATTCCAAAACAAAGGTGTTCTACACTTCCTTCCATATAGTGCTTCATATGGCAACATCTTCAAGCTGGCTTGGTAACTGTTATTGTAGGAAAATTCAGCCACTTGTTCTTCCAGTACCCTTAAGCATTTCTTGAGCTGATTAACATGAAACAAATCATGAATATCGGAAATATGTGCTGGGATCTCCAGTTTATATGCTACTTCTCCCCGTTTGGCCAAAATCCTGAATGGTCCAATATAGCGAGCTGCTAACTTGCCTCTGACATTAAACCGCTTATGACCTCGCATAGGTGATACTTTGAGATATACGAAGTCTCCCACTTCAAAGTTTAAGTTTCTCCGCCTATTATCCGCATAACCTTTTTGTCTTGTTTGAGCGGCCCTCAAATTCTCGCGGATTATCAGAACTTGATTTTTAGCCTCTTGCAACACATTCGGTCCAAACACTTTGTTCTCTCCGGTCTAATTCCAAAACAAAGGTGTTCTACACTTCCTTCCATACAGTGCTTCATATGGTAACATCTTCAAACTGGCTTGGTAACTATTACTGTAGGAAAATTCAGCATACGGCAAGCTTTTGTCCCACCTGCGTCCATGTTTCAAGGCACAAGCTCTCAAAATGTGTTCCAATATTTGGTTGGCCCTCTCGGTTTGTCCATCGGTCTGTGGATGATATGCTGAGATGAAATTTAACTTCGTACCCATGGCTTCATGCAACTTCTGCCAGAACCTATAGGTGAATTGAGAACCTCGGCCAGACACTACTTTCTTGGGTACTCCGTGTTTGCATACAATTTTCTCCATATACAACTCAGCTAACTGTGTCACAGTATACTTAGTCTTGACAGGAATGAAATGCGCTAATTTTTCAACCAATCCACAATAACCCATATTGAGTCATAACCGGACTGGGTTTGCGGTAATCCAACTATGAAGTCCATAACGATTTCTACCCACTTCCACTCTGGAATCTTTAATGGCTGCAATAATCTAGCTGGCATTTGATGTTCAGCTTTGACTCATTGGCATACATCACATAGTGCAACGTACTCTGCTATGTCCTTCATGTTGGCCCACTAGTAACAAGTCTTCAAGTCTTTTTACATCTTTGTACAGCTAGGATGGATTGAGTAAAGTGAGTCATGTGCCTCCTTCAATATCGTTTCCCAAATATGCTTTACATTAGGCACAACAATCCGTTTCCCAAGCCATAGAGTACCTTGGTCATCCTCATTAAATCTGAATTCTCTCCCTTCTTGGGTCCTTTCTTTGATTTATTAAATTTCCTCATCCTTGGCCTGACCTTCTCGAATTTCTTGCTTCAAGGTTGAATTTCACCCCATTATTCCCATTTCATTAACAAAGCCAAGACTCAACCTTTCAAACTTCCTTCATAGCTCGATTGGCAGCTCTCGAACCGTGAGTTGGTGGCTTACTCCTTTCTGACTCAAAGCATCAGCCACTACGTAAGCTTTCCCTGGGTGATAGTTGATACCCACATCATAATCCTTGATGAGCTCCAACCATCTTCGTTGCCTCAAATTCAAGTATGTTTGGGTGTAGATGTACTTGAGACTCTTGTGATCCGTGTAAATCTCACACCTATGACCATGAATGTAGTGTATCCATATCATCAAGGTGTGCACCACGACTGCAAGTTCGAGATAATGTGTAGGCTAATTCTTCTCATGTTTCTTCAATTGCCTCGATGCATAGGGTACTACTTGACCTTCTTGCATGAGCACACATCCAAGTCCCTGCCTTGAGGCATCATAATAAATATTGAAACTTCTGCTCACATCCGTCAAAACCAAGATAGGTGATGTTGTCAACCTCTTCTTAAGCTTCACAAAATAGTCTTGACAAGCTTGAGTCCATTGGAATGCTTTTCCCTTCATCAACAAGTCTCCTTGATGAATCGACGGTAATATCCAGCCATTCAAAGAAAACTTCTGATTTCCTTTACATTATGTAGCAGATCCCATTTCAGCACATCCCTCACTTTTCCTAAGTCAACCGATACTCCTCCTGAAATGATATGCCCCAAAAATGATACTTCCCTTAACCAAAATTGGCACTTGCTGAATTTGGCATATAATTGATGTTCCCTCAATTTCTGCAATGTGAGCCATAAATGCTCTTCAAGCTCCTTTTCACTCTTCATGTAGATCATGATATCATCAATGAACACTACCACGAACTTATCCAACTACTCCATGAAGACCTTATTCATGAGACACATGAAGTATGCAGGCGCATTTGTCAATCCAAATGACATAACGGTGTACTCATAAGATTCATGCCGTGTCTGAAAAGCTGTTTTGGGTATATCTGATGGACTAATCTTCATTTGGAAGTAGCCTGACCTCAAATCGATCTTGGAGAAAACACATGCACCCTTCATCAGGTCAAACAAATCCTCTATACAGGGCAATGTATACTTATTCTTGATCGTCACCTCATTGAGAGCTCTGTAATGCACACACATCCTTTGGGATCCATCCTTCTTATCAACGAAAAGCACTGGCGCTCCCCAAGGTGAAGAGCTTGGGTGAATGAAACCCTTCTTTAGCTGCTCTTTAATTTGCTTCTTGAGCTCTGCTAACTCCATAGAAGACATCCTATATGGCCCCTTAGCTATAGGTGTAGTTCCAGGTATTAATTCAATAACGAACTCTATGTCAAGATCATGTGGCATACCTGGCAACTCATCCAGAAACACATCCAAAAAATTTGCACACCACTAGGATCTCCTCTATTGTTGCAACGTTCATTTGATTCAGCTCCGCTTGCTTTGGTGCATGTTGAGACGCTTTAAATTCTATGCTGACCCCTTCCTTATTTGTCAACTTCTCTGTCTTTGTTGCACATTGAATTATCACATTATGCTTCCTTAAGCAGTCCATACCAAGTATTATGTCCAGTCTTTGTGAATCCAAAACAATGAGGTTGGCAGAGAAGTCTACCCCCTTTATTCTAAGGCTTACTTTTGGACATACTATATTCATCCTCATCTCTTCTCCAGGAGACTTAACCAACAAGGTATACTTCATATGAGATATGGGCAAACTATACTTGGCAACATACTTTGATGCAATGAATGAATTCGATGCTCCAAAATCAAATAGCATAGTCGCCGGGTTGGAGTTTGTGAGAAACATACCAATCAACACGTCATCCGCTTGTTGCGCTTCCTCCGTAGAGACATGGTTCACCTTGCCACGAACAAAATTCTGTAGTCCACGATTGCCTGGTGACGCTCCTCCATTTGATCTTGGGTTCTGTCTTGGAGCATTGTTCCCTTGACCCAGGCCTCACTTAGGACATTGAGATGCAAAGTGTCCTATCTCACCACAAGTATAGCATAACCTTGCTGCACCAGAATTGTTTGGACGAGCTTGATTTTGAGCATTAGCAGGAAAGTTGGCGCGGGGTGCTTGAAGCATTGGAGGACAAGGTGCTTGCATAGCGACGCGTTGCTGCATAGGCTGAGCTAGGCGCGGTGGAATAGCAGTGCGATATGCAGGAGCAGAGGTGTTGTAGTATGGCACATTTCGGGGTGCAAAGCAGGAGCGAGCATAGCTTCCTTGTGGTTGTCCTTGATATGGTGCCTTCCTCTTATTGTCTTGATCGATCTCACGAACCTTGTTTTCAACCACAATAGCTTTGTCCACAAGCTTCTTGAAATTTGCATAGTCACAATTGAGTAATTGCACTTGAATCTCATTGTTTAGGCCTCTCATAAATAAATACTACTTGCGGCTGTCCCCATTAACATCTTTCGGAGCATACCTTGAGAGTTGAGTGAACTTATTGAGGTACTAACTCACACTTGACTTCCCTTGCCTTAGTTCTCAAATTCCTGCCTCTTCAAGATCATAACAACTTTAGGCACAAAATGAGAACGGAAGCTCTCCTTAAATTCAGACCAAGTGATCGTCTCTTGATTTTTATGAGCATTGCAAAGCGAGTCCCACCAATCCGCAGCTGGTCCCACCGAGGTTTCACCGGTGGTGATGCCTCGAACTAAGCACATCCAACCAAGGGCCCCATCTTGTGTCGTTTGGTTCCTAAGGCAGTCCCGCCACTGTTGCAAACTCATCCAACTCCCGTTCCCCGCTCCTCCAAATGATTCGAATCGACTCTGGTAATACTCCTAATTAGTTGTCTAAGCCGCACCCATACTTGGCCGTGTGGTGGCACTGTTGTCCTGGCCTATTCTCGCATGAATCGGTCCTTAGATCCAAGGCAAACAAATCACCATAACATCCAACCCAATCCACAAACCATGCTTGCTTAGATTTCCCGAGTCCCACGTTACCATTTAACAATATTCATCAGTTTATATCATCCATGGGTTCATTAAATCATGTTTAAACATTTTGGTTGTTTCCCATCCCAATTAATTAGAGCGAAGAAAAAAGGTAAAAAGCCCTTCCGACTCTCTATAATATATTCCAAGCGACAAGGATTGTCAACCAAGTCTAGTAAACACCTATAAATGGGTTTCCCATCAAATTGACACAAGCATGCAATTTTGCAGACAAAACATTTAAAAACGGCGTCAAAATGATCAAGGACACTTGCTTGCTCCTGAGCTTTCTTAGGGTGAAAAGCTTCAAAGTTCTGGTACCGGAGGTCCTTGACAACACCCTCTAGCGCAACACCTTCTATTCCATGCAATAGACATACAAAACAACCGTTACAATCAATAAATGCTCATATATTACTCAATATGCCATGACATTCATGATTAATGTAACTCTGTGGTAAAACTTGTTAATGAGTTGCTATTAATATTTAGTAACTAGTTACAATGGTGTTTAACAAGTTTGAACAAGTTTCTAGTTGATTCGGGTCAAATTGGAATTAATTCAGCACAATTCAGATTCAGAGGCTGGACTAGTCCGCTGTTAGGGCTGGACTAGTCCGCCCTGTCCACGAATTGTGAACTAGGGTTTTCTTGATCTGCGAGAATTGGGATTGAATTCACGTGGAAAAGTGAAACTAGAGGGTATACCACATGCTTAGAGCTCAAAGGATCAAGAATTTGACGTGAGACTTGAATCTTGATGATCTAGGGTTGGTGATGAAGAATGTAGGGTCGATGAAGATCTTTCTTGATTGATCCTCCTTCGTGTTCTTATCCTCCTCGTTGTTGTTGGATCCTCTCTTGATGACATCTCCCGCGAACTAGGGTTTGGAGTTCTCAATTGTGGCAAAGAGATGAAAAGTTGGGGTGGTGAGTTGTTTATATAGAGGTGGAGGTGGTAGAGTTTGATGGATTCCAAGTTTAAGGTGGTGAAAGCTATGTAGGGATCCCACATGGGCTCCACAAGGGTTGGGTATGATGTTCTTGGGCCCAATTAAGGTAAATAACCAATTACAATTCATGGAGGAAATGATTGAAGCCCAGTCGGGCACACTGGACAAGTCCGCTAGGGGCCAGACTAGTCCAATATTGAACAGAGACATCACCGGAAAAGTCCGGTGGGGTAGTACGAACAAGTACGTTTTGGAACAGAGACATTTTCGGACAAGTCCGGGGTAAGGTTTGCAAAGAAAAGGTTTTCCGAACTAAAATTAAACATGGGACGGACTAGTCTGCTTGGACCACCGACAAGTCCAGACAACATCAAGGACCAAACCGGACTAGTACGTGCATTGTGCTGGACAAGTCTGATATCTAAAAGAACTGTATTTTCAGAAGAAGAATAGGGTCATCAAACTAGTCCGGGTTTATGGTCGGACAAGTCCGCACCCTGATAGTTTTAAATTGCCATTTTGTCCTAAATTCATTTTAATCCTGTTCCTTTAATGTTGCTTAAGGTTAAACATGTATAAGAATGTACGCAATGCATGATGGATGAAAATCAGAAGGTTACACACCACAACCAGCACCAACAACTACTGCAGCTGGTACAGATCATCCTCAAGCCACATGTTCTTCAATCTGTGATGAACATGAAGAACAAGGAGCTTCTGAAATGTCTACTCTCCTCTGAATCCTCAAAAGTCATCCTCCACAACAAGTCATTTGGAGCTTGCACGAAGGAGTCACATGGTCCAGGTTTCGCGATCCAAACTCTCATGCTCATTCTGCTTTTGTTGCTTCTTTTGAACCCAAAGATATATCACACCCACTCACTAATGAATCATGGATTATTGCCATGCAAGAAGAGTTAGAAAAATTTGAAAGAAATAATGTTTGGAAACTTGTACCTCCACCTCATGGTCACACTTTAATTGGAACTAAATGGGTGTTTAAAAATAAACAAAGTGAGGATGGGGTTGTGGATAGGAACAAGGCTAGGTTGGTTACACAAGGTTTCACACAAATTGAAGGTCTAGATTTTGATGAAACTTTTGCTCATGAATCTAGATTAGAAGCCATAAGAAATTTGTTAGATTTTGTTGCATCTAAAGGTTTCAAGTTAACAAATGGATGTTAAAGTGCTTTTCTTAATGGCTATATAGATGAGAAGGTTTATATCAAGTAACCACTGGGTTTTCAAATTCCATATTTTCCTAATCATGTTTACAAAATGTCCAAAGCCTTGTACGGTCTCAAACAAGCCCCTGGAGCATGGTATGATAGGTTAAAAACATTCATATTTGAAAAGGGCTTTACCACGGGCAAGGTTGATAAAACTCTTTTTGTTCTTAAGCATGGCAATGACTCATTATTCATTCAAGTGTATGCGGATGATATTATCTTTTGTTGTGCTTCTCATGATCTTGTGTCCAAGTTTTCAGCTATGATGACCTCAAAATTTGAAATGAGTATGATGGGAGAACTCACGTATTTTTGGGGCTGCAAATCAAGCAAACGGTGAAGGGTACTTTTGTGCATCAAACAAAGTATAAGACCTTCTTAAGCACTTCAACACGAAGAAAAGCAAGCCTCTTTGGACGCCAAGGGGTACAACAACGACACTTGAACCTGATGAAGATGGTGACTCGGCCGATCTAAAAGAATATCAAAGCATGAGCGGATCACTTTTGTACCTCACGGCATCAAGACCGGACACACAATTCAGCGTATGTCTTTGTGCACAATTTCAAGCTTCCCCACGTGCTTCACATCATCAAGCCGTCAAAAAGTTCTCAGGTACTTACATGGAACTCAAGAATTTGGTATTTTGCTTCCTTCTTCCCCAACTGTTACTTTGAAAGCTTTTTGGGATGTTGATTTTGGGGGTTGTAGAATTGATAGGAAAAGTACTTCAGGGTGCTTGTCATTTTCTTGGTCATTCACTCGTTGCTTGATCCTCTAGAAAACAAGGTTCAGTTGCACAATCCACAGCTGAATCTTAATATGTACTTGCTGCTAGTGCTTGCTCACAAATTCTTTGGATTGTTCAAACACTCTAAGGACTATGGGGTTGATCTAGATAGTGTTCCACCGTTTTTTGATAAGCTAGTGCCATTTGCATTGCTAAAAACCCCGTGCAACATGCAAGAACAAAGCACATTGACATTAGGCATCACTTTCTCCGTGATAATGCTTAAAAAGGAAACAGTGTGCTTCACCATGTAGATACCTAACAACATTTTGAAATTTACAAAACCTTTGGATTTCACTCATTTTTGTTACATTCATAGTGAAATAGGGGTTATGAATCCTCATGGCTTAAATTGAGGAGGAGCTTTCAAATTTGGGATTTGAATTTAAAAGTAATATAAGCATAGTATTTCATACATATATGACTTTGGGATTCCTTTTACATGCTGAAAGTTCGTACTACATTACTCATGTTATACATTTTGTAGTTTTTGCCATGACTAGTACTAGGAATAGTTACTTACACTAAATCTGGTGATGATCGAACTTTCTTGATGTTTTGAACTTGTTGCATGCTCACAAGTGCTTTTAATAATGAAAAATTAATCTACCAACTATCCACATATTGAAATTTTATGATCAAATAAAAATGAGAAAAGATCAAGATAATATGCATGCATCGCACTTCTTCTTTTGAGATGGCTTATCATTGCACTTAGATACGAACTTAGAAGAAGTTGTGTACGACTAAAACCATGTCCTTAAGAATCTGATTGTCAAATGACATAGGCTTGGCTTGGTTGGTTTGAATAAGGCAGATGCGGCATATAATCTCTTGCAAATGTTATATGATCAGAATTTGTGCTTTAAATAATATTGAAAAACGAAAAATGCAGCAACAAGTGTAATGCTCTCAAGTTTTGAAATAGTTAAGTTTGTGAGGTCATGACTTGCTTAAATTGAAAATTACACTTGATCTCTAGCAAGGCTTACAATACTTTATGTATCTCATTGATGTGATAGTGTAAGTTACTTGATAGTATGACTTGGATGAGCTTTGTTTTATATGCTCATAATTAATTAAAACTTATCCTTTGTGCCTTGCTGAATAAATTGTCAAAGGGAGAGAAATTGATCGCACATTTCACATATTCACAAGGTTTTGGCATGATTCTTCTCAGGGGGAGAATTTTTTGTTTTTATTCTCATTTTATTTCAGATTTACAAAGGGGGAGAAATATTTTTGGGAGAAAATTGTTTTCAACACTTTTCATGTGAATAAGCCAATGTTCGGGTTTTAAGTGGTGTTGCCAATGCATTCATCAAGGGGGAGATTGTGAGACCTATGTGTGCTGAATAAATTGGCTTTGACGATAAAAGTTTTGAATACTGCCAAAACACCCTATTAACAAGGTCTGACTCAAGGTCCGAGCTCCTACAAGGTCCGACGATAGGTTCGACTTGTTTTGGGTAGCTCCGGCAAGGTCTGACGTAAGGTTCGACTTGCTTTAGCTAGGTCCGACGTCTTTGTCTAGGTCCGACTTATTTTGGCTAGGTCTGACTTATTTTGGTCAGGTCCGACTAGCTTTGGTAAGCTCCGACCCTTGGTTCGACTAGCTTTGGTAAGCTCTAGCACTAGGTCCTGCTGGCTTTGGTAAGCTCCGTCTCAAGGTCCGGTGCTAGATTGCAATGGTTCTGCTTTTAACTTGCAATGTTTCAAACATGCCTTTTGTATTATGGAAAGCTTGCTTAGTGTTCTCTTACTAAGTTTTTGGTGTGTTTTGGTGGTTATGGATGATACCATTTTGCTATGATTTGCAACATGCTTATGTGAGGTGCTAACGTAAGGTGTTGTTGTTTCGGAACTAACGTGATTCAAGTCGACGACTTGTGCTTGGAAGTATCTGTTGTTTATTCATGTGGAGGTTTTGCTTGAGTTCAAGACATGGCTGGTGACGGGATCCATTGAACTAGTCTTAGGGAGAAGGTGAGGTTCAACAACCAAGTTCGGGAGGAATTGTGGTTGAGTTGATCTGAAGGTTGCACATCATGCTTGAATCAAGAATAATACTTATAAAGGTATTCTGGACGTCGTTGGAAAGTATATGCACGTGTGCATGGAGGGCATAGGCGTGGCTGCATGGTTCCAAGCCGTGGATAAGAGATGGACGTAAAGAATTGGTCGGAAAGGTCCAACCGACTAGGTTATGGACTCAAGCTGCGGCTGAATCGTGTTTGACTAAAATATGGAAAGATTTGAGTTGTTTATGATAGGATTTCGTGGTGAGCACGAAGTTGAGTTGTTTTTAGGAATGTGGGATACATTCCTAAGGCGTTTAGAAGTCTTAAGATTGCTTCTATTTGCGTATAGAAGAGTCTTGAGGAGCTATGGAAAGTTTCGGTGGAAACTGAGTAGGATACAAGTCCTGGTTAGGATTGGGTTGGTCTAAGGGATGGTTATATTGGCAGGGGAGGCCAGAGTTCATGGTGCATGGACTTTGGGTTGTTCCTCTTGTGTTCTATTGAATAAAGATCGTAGTTTAAGGGAACTTTTGTGCCTTGTTCGTCCGACTTGTTTCAGTCAAGTTTTCTCGTCGAGTTTCTGCATAGCACTACCTTGTTTGGATGGTTTTGTCATACCTCGAGTTTTACATATCCAATTGACGTGTTTCTTTTTTGGTTGTCCTCACAACTTGATTATCTATCATCTGTGAAAATTTCACAGTCGTTGGATTTGTGGTTTCTGATCTACACGAGTTTCTTTGCAGTGTTGCAGATCTGGTCTATCTCAGGTAGAACAGATTGACTTTTGTTTGATCTTTTGATCATAACTTGTGTTTATATTTAATGATTTTTCATGATTCTTGTTGTTGTGTCTTTGTGACTTGATTCTCTATGATATCTACTACTTTTGTCACAGTTGAACACGTTTAGATCAGTTGTACACACAGTTTTTAACATATTGATTTTCTGCAAAGGGGTTTTTTGTTGCTTCCGCTAAAAAAGTTTTAATCTACCATTCACCCCCCTCTGGTAGCTTTTCACGTGCTCTTCATTCCTACATTAAGACTTCCAACAGGAGACCTAGACATAATTGTGAGAGTCGTGGCTGTTCTGCCCATGAGACGGCGAAGGCGACGGCGGCGTTGAGTCATGCATGGGCGCACACCAAGGTGAGTTGGCCGTCCATGTAGGCCCAAGGGAACTGGCTACACCATTGGTCTCCACAGTGTCATGGGTCTCCTCTTGCTTTTCCATGACAAACAATCTCTTGGAAGGTAGTGTATCTCTTCCATGGTGTCAGCGTAGCAATATCCCAAGTTCACAAGTACCCTCTGAGACCTATCAATAGCACGAGGACTGGACTGTTCTCCTTCTTGTGGTCCCATAATTTCGCTTGTTCCACTCTTGTGGCGCAAGTGGAGTGCAAAGATAGTACCTTCAAGCTTCTCACAATAGGAGTAACATAATCTGGTGAGTGCTTCCCAAGCAACAACATCAACAGCTTGCTTCCTGGTGGATCTTCATGTGGTTGCAAAATGTCGGTTGATCACAACATCTTTAGAAAGAATAGTAACTTGAGCCCTCCATTCTTCACGTCCATAGCGAGGAATCCTCTTCACGTAGAACTCCGGGTGCATATCGCATAGGTCAAGGAACTCCTTCAATTGCTTAGCTGCAAATCCTCCATCGGTCCCATCAGAATGGAATTCTTGAGCAAAATGGAAAACTGGACCTCTATCCTCTTTTGGAGCTTCACTAGGCACGGATGCACTCTTCTGGACTGCAGGTACATCTTCCGGGGCTGCGGTTTCATCCTTTGGTTATCCTCTTTATAGGGTTCCTCACTTTAATGTGCTTTGTCTTCATCTTTCCCATGTGACTCATCTTCATCTTCATCATCACCATAAAAATCAACCTCTTCGAAATCTTCTGCCATTGTGTTGGTGTGCTCATGCTCATATCCTTTTGTGGGGGAGCTCACTTCCTCCTATTCTTGGACTGGTTCTCTTGGTGGTTCCTCATGAGGCCTAAGCTTGTTTCCAAGGGGTGGCAAAAGGGCTTTCTTGCGGGTTGTCATTTTTGTGTGAGCCATCTATAGGGAAAACATGAGAATATTAGAGGAAAGTGTAAATGCAAATTATGAAATCGCAGCAGTTATAAAACAAGGTGAGAGAATGTACAATTGCTCAAAAAGATGGAAAAGAGGTAAAAATTTTGCAGCAACAGCAAAATCTCATTTTTTTTCCCACATTATATAGCTAGTGGAAGGCAAAATAGTGCAAACCAAGTAAATTTGAAAGGAAAAAAGTACTAAATGGTTTGTGGTGTCCATTCTACCTATGCTTGCTGAATGTGGGCCTAGGGGGGGTGAATAGGCCTTTTCGAAAATTGTTGGATCCTGCAACACTCAACAACAAGCTCAATACCAGAGATGTCGGACTAGTCCGGTAAAGTGCGGACTAGTCCAGTGTTCACGGACTAAGTTGATTATGCTAGATCGATTAGATTGAATCTTTTATGTGTGCAGCGGAAAAATAGAATCAAATAAATGTTTCTCAGTTATATTCTAGATTATATCACTATTAAATCTTATGTTTAACAATCCAACGTGAGATGAATAATGATTATGAAACCCTAGATTATATTGATGAATTAGAATGATGAACACCGAAAGAAAAACACAAGGATTTATCCCGTGTTCGGTTACCACAAAAGGCAACCTACATCCACGTTGAGGAGTCCACAAAAGGACCGGGTCTTCTCCAACCCTACCCTCGCTGGATCGCCACGAAGGCCAATCCTCTTCCACTAATCACAAAGGGGTGAATAACCGAATTCAAGGGGCTTCTCACACGTTGAGAGCTCCCTTAGATTAAAACACAAATTTCCACCGAAAACACACTCAAAGGATTACAATTAAAATGCAAGAGTATGTTAGAGAATCAAACCAACAGCTCAATGTGATGTTCCAAGTGTCTCTCCAATGATCTAGAGTGAATCCTCAAAGGATTGATCATCGTTGCACTTAATTTCGTGGAGAGATGTAGTTTTTGAGGCTCTTGGGAGGTGTGACGGCGCTAGGGTTCGAGAGAGATTTTAATTGGGCCGTACACCTCTATTTATATGGGGTTTCTAAAAGTGACCGTTAGGGTTCAGAAAGTTCGTACTAGTCCGTGGTGGTCACCGGACTAGTTCGGTGTGCTGTGTGTAGCAAACCCTAAGTACTCTGAAATATCGGACAAGTCCGGCTGAAAACGGACTTGTCCGATTTTGCTCCTGGAAATCTTCGGACTAGTCCGATATCCATCGGACCTGTATGGACATGTGAAACCCTAAGTGAGTTAGATGACAAGTCCGCACTTGCAGGACTTGTCCGATGTAGATCAGAGGGTTTTTCGGACTAGTCCGTGCAAATATCGGACTTGTCCAATATGGATCAGAAGGAATATCGGACTAGTCCGGTTATGATCGGACTTGTCCGATTTTGTGTGACTTGTTAAGTGTTTTGAGGACTAGTCCGTACTGGGGAGGACTAGTCCGATTCTAGTCAGGAGAATAACGGACTAGTCTGATAAATATCGGACTTGTCCGATCTGGTGCAGAAAGGTTAGCGGACTAGTCCGGTTGTGATCGGACTAGTCCGGTCTTGTGAAACTTTGTGCAATGTGAGTGTTTAATTGTGATTGAGCTCTTGGGGTGAGTTTCCTTAACACACTCCATACACAATAATCTATTACTCTCCTTCCTTGAGCTCATCTCCACCTTGCTCCTCATCCTTCCTTCTTTTTGGGTATTTTGCTCATTTTCCTATCATAGGCCTGCACTCATCTCAACAAATAGGTTAGGATCCCAATTGCTTGTCATAAATCATCCAAAACCCACAAGAGAGTCCTAGATGCACTTTCAATCTCCCCCTTTTTTGTGATTGATGACAACCAATTGAGACTTCAGAAAATATGATAAAAAATTGAGATTTTCATAAAGTATGCACATATGAGTCAAAAACACATCAAGCAGTGAAAGAATTATCCATATGTGCATTCTTTATGGTGGGATGTATAACTAAGTATATTGAGACATCGAGAATGACATAATTTACATTAATCAACCAAAGCCAAGCATATATGTCATACCAGGAGCAAGATTACAGATTTCAACAAATACTTCTCAAATTAATTAAGCATTGCAACACAGAACCATAACTAACTTAGGAACAAAGTTAAAACACTGCAAAACTAAAAAATAGACAAGAAGCATAAAAAGGCATAAAAAGAGCTCTCTCCTCGCATCCTACAGCTAAAGCTAAGACTCCCCCTCAATCTCTCCCCCTTTGGCATCAAGACACCAAAAAGAAGGAGAGGAGGGTCCTAGGGTCTTCACTCTTCACTGTCGGTCCTCTCATCGTTGTCTTCGTCATCTTCATCTTTAGCTTGATGAAGGAGGAGAAGGAGGAGGAACGGAGCCACTCGAGCCCCCAATGCCAAAGTAGGCAAGCTCAGAGGGGTTCAATGGCGCGAGCTCAGTGAAGTCCGGGTCAGAGTCCTTAGAAATCACTGGAGATCTAATGGGGTCGATCTCCAACTTCTGCAGATATGCTTCACATTGGCCTTGATGTACTTCATGTCCTCCTTTCTTTTCTGGTTGAGCTTGTGGGCCTTCACTTCGGCCTTCTTGCAGGAGGTGAAGATGGCAGCCAGGTATTTGAGGGTTCCACTAGCTGATCCTCTCTGAGGGGCTGCCCTTAAAGTTGGAGCAGCTCTGACATCTTCGCTTGCTCTTGCCGGTGCCTCGGGACTGGAGGCCGGCGAGGGAGCAGCCTGGACATTTACTGGTTGAGGCTTCTGAGGCCTCAAAGGAGTGTGCTCCACATCCTTGACAAACTCAATCCCTATGACTTTCTCAATCATAAACATTAGACAGGGAGCGTAGCCATAGGACCTGTTGGGGGTGCTGGAGATGTTGACCATATTGTTCCATATGTAGTCAAACACATCAAACTGTATGTTCTTGCTTATGATCCTCATTAGGGTCTGGAGGTACCCTTGTACACTCCCTGCATCTCCATCCTTAGGGGCAATGGTCTTCCTCAAGACTCTGTTTAGCACCACAAAGAATGGCTTCATGTTCTTTGTGGAAGGAGGGATGAACTTTGAATTGGGCTCATAGAGAAACTTCATCCTCTCCTTGTCAATGACACCAACATTGTGGATGACCACATTATCATTGCTGGAGGTGTCAAGATGCAACATCCTTGCAAATTCTTCATAAGTGATAGTGTACTTGGATCCATGAGTCATCCAAGTCACCCTTTCCTCTTCATCGCTTGCAAAGTGGCAGGTGGCATAGAACTGAGCCACCACTTCATCATTCCAATTGTACATGAAGGCAAAGAGGTCCTTCAAGCCATGTCTTTCAGCTGCTGCAATCACTTCATCAAAAGCAGAGCATCTTTTCTTGTCAAGATGTGCCCAGTCGATCCACTGACTGCGCACCACTGGTGTCTTCATCGGTAGATACACCGATCTGTAGAAATCAGCATGGAAGTTGCACCAGAATCTTCCATCAGCTACTTGCTTCGGACAGCCATACCAATCGATGCTTCTGAATTTGGCCACAGAGTCACCGCCCTTCCCATTGAACCTTTCTGAAGTGGAGTCCCGGACCCCTTCCCTGGGAGCATGCAGCTTCAATGGTCCAACTAGACCCGTCGCTATCCCCTTGCCCTTGCCCTTTGCTTGGCGAGGGACACTCGATGATGTAGCTGCCTTGGAGACTGGCTTCTTTGCCAGCACTTTCCTCCGAACTTGTGGAGGAGACGGAGCTGGCTCGATAGGCCACTCTTGGCGCTTCTTGCCAAGACTCGTTGAGGTCCGAGGTGCCACCTCATGGTCCATCTCGACCTCAAACCGGAAACCTCATCGTTTGAGCTCGACATGACCTGAGAATGAGTTTCAACAATGATAATGAATGATACAAGGTATAGGTATGGAAGGATAGCAAGGAATTGCATTGAGGAATTGAAGAGTTAGGTTTTGAGTTCAGAAACATCGGACTTGTCCGGTGCACAGGCACGGACTAGTCCGGGGTTACCGGACTTGTCCGTTCATGGACCGGACTAGTCCGGTGTTCATCCTCAAAAACCTAAGAGATTTGACAAAGGCTGATTCCTCATGCACAATAAGTCTAGCATATGTGATACATAAAGGAGTCATGTATATAGTGAAAGATGCTAGGCTATTCGATCAATAATGAAGAAAAACGAGATTTCTAGGGTTTGGGTGAAAATTATCGAAGAAATCGATTGAAGCTTGGAGATGAGGGTGTTGATGGCTGGACAAGTCCGCTAGCTTCAACCCTCAAGAGGACAAGCCTGATTTCCGCTCAAATGCAGTGATTTTCGAGGGTGCAAGAAATCGCCTTGGGAGCTTGAGCGGAGGAGAGAGAACGCGTGAGCAAGAGTGGAGGATGAAGGGATTAGGGTTTGGTGTTGGCTAGGGTTATGGACACGAAAAATCGGACAAGTCCGGAGGTCATCGGACTAGTCCGAACTCAACCAGAGAGCAACATCGGACTAGTCCGTGGTGTTATCGGACTAGTCCGGCCTAACCGACACTCAGCGGACTGGTCTGCACGTGCGGACTAGTCCGGGTAACCACGGACTAGTCCGTGATCACCAGGAGAAATTTGTATAGCCCATTCATATATATTTGAAGGTTCATAAATAGAGAATAGAGAGGCAAATAAAATCAAATGATCTTGATGAATATGACCGGTAAGCATACAACAATCAAGCAATGATCATAATTCACCAAGATCTAGTAATTGACATTGTTTTTCAGGAAATTTTGAGAGAGAGAGTTGATTTTCACAATTCAATCAATATATTTTGAAGAATTCATACAGGTATGCAACTTTTCAAGCCACACTCCGAGCATCGAGGATATTTAGTTCATTTTGGAGTTCGCAAAAGCGCTTTTCATCAAGTGGCTTGGGGAATATGTCGGCCAATTGTTTTTGGGTATTGACATGTGAGATGGCTATATCTCCTTTCATGGAGTGGTCTCTCAAAAAATGATGTCTTATGTCTATGTGTTTAGTTCTAGAGTGCTCAATTGGATTGTGGGCAATTTTAATGGCACTCTCGTTGTCACAAAGGAGAGGAATACAATTCATATTGTTACCGTAATCCCTTAGAGTTTGTCGCATCCAAAGAATTTGTGCACAACAGCTCCCAGCTGCAACATACTCCGCTTCGGCTGTGGATAAGGCAATGGAATTTTGTTTCTTGGAGGACCAAGAAACTAAGGATCTCCCTAGGAATTGGCATGTGCCGGAGGTGCTTTTTCTATCTACTTTGCACCCGGCATAATCTGCATCGGAGTAACCAATGAGATTGAATTTTGAGCCTTTTGGGTACCAAAGACCAAGATTGGGTGTATGAACTAAATATCTCAAGACCCTTTTTACGGCTGTCAAGTGACATTCCTTAGGGTTGGCTTGAAATCTTGCACACAAACATACACTCAACATAATGTCTGGCCTAGATGCACATAAATAGAGTAGAGATCCAATCATGGAGCGATATACCTTTTGGTCGACGCTAGGTCCATCTTCATTGAGATCCAAGTGGTCATTTGTTGCCATAGGGGTCTTTATGGGCTTTGCCTTGTCCATGCCAAACTTCTTAAGTATGTCCTGCGTGTACTTGATTTGGCTTATGAATGTCCCTTCCTTTTGTTGCCGCACTTGGAATCCCAAGAAGTACTTTAATTCTCCCATCATTGACATTTCAATCCTGTCTGTCATGATTTTGCTAAATTCCTCACAAAATGATTGATTAGTTGACCCAAAAATTATATCATCCACATAAATTTGACAAATGAAAAGATCATTGTCTAAATTCTTTGTAAATATAGTATAATCTACTTTGCCAATTTGAAAACCATTCTCAATTAAGAAATCTCTAAGACACTCATACCAAGATCTAGGAGCTTGTTTGAGGCCGTAAAGAGCCTTATGCAATTTGAATACGTGGTTGGGGAACTCTTCGTCTTCAAACCTGGGTGGTTGCTCCACATACACCTCTTCCTTGATTGGTCCGTTGAGGAAGACGCTTTTCACATCCATTTGATACAGCTTGAAATCTTGGTGAGTAGCATATGCAAGTATTATTCTATTGGATTCAAGCCTAGCTACTGGAGCAAAAGTCTCATCGAAATCCAAACCTTTGACTTGTGAATACCCTTTGGCCACAAGTCGTGCTTTGTTCCTTGTCACCACCCTGTGTTCATCTTGTTTGTTGCGGAAGACCCACTTGGTGCCGACGATGTTTGCATTGGGTCTTGCCACAAGTTCCCATACTTCGTTTCGCTTGAAGTTGTTCAATTCTTCTTGCATCGCCACCACCCAGTCCGGATCTTTCAATGCATCTTCAACCCTGCGTGGTTCCAAAAAGGATACAAACGAATAGTGTTCACAAAAGTTAGCTAAGCGAGATCTAGTGGTTACTCCCTTTTGGATGTCACCAATGATGTTGTCGATTGGGTGATCCCTTTGGACGCATTGGTGTACTCTTGGGTGTGGCACTTGAGGAGTTGTATCTTCATGATTATCTACTTCTCCTCCTAAGTTATTGACTTCGTTGACTTGTTGATCATCTTGGTATATTTGTGGTTGATCTTGTGTTGAAGCTCCCCCTTGATCGTTGATCTCCTCCTGTGGTTCATCTTCCTCATGTACGTGTGGAGGTGGCTCTTGTGGTCGAACCTCACCTAGAGCCATTCTCTTCAATGCTTGACAGGGAGCTTCATCTTTACCTAGTTCACATGGATCAACTTGCTCCTTTTGGGAGCCATTAGCCTCATCGAACACTACGTCACGTGCTATTTCAACGAGTCCAGAGGGCTTGTTGAAAACACGATAGGCGTAAGTGTTCGAATCATAACCAAGCAAGAAACCTTCATCGGACTTTGAAGCAAACTTTGAAGTCCTAAGCTTCTTGTTCAGGATATAACATGGAGAACCGAAAACTCGAAAATATGAGATATTTGGTTTTTTACCGGTGAGTAGCTCATAGGATGTCTTCTTGAGTAGTCGATGAAGATATAGTCAATTTATGGCATGGCAAGCGGTGTTAATCGCTTCCGCCCAAAATCGATCCGAGGTCTTGTACTCATCAAGCATTGTTCTTGCCATCTCTATGAGTGTTCGGTTCTTTCTTTCGGCAACACCGTTTTGTTGTGGCGAGTATGGCGCTGAAAATTCGTGCTTGATACCCTCTTCATCAAGGTACTCCTCCACTTGTGTGTTCTTGAACTCCGTGCCGTTGTCGCTTCGAATACTCTTGATTGTCAATGAGAATTCGTTTTGAGCCTGCTTGAAGAACTTCTTGAGCATTCCTTGTGTTTCTGACTTATCGTGCAAAAAGAAAACCCAAGTGAAGCGAGAAAAGTCATCAATAATAACTAAACCATATTTGTTACCGCTGATGCTTATGTAAGCAATTGGACCAAATAAGTCCATGTGAAGTAGTTCGAGCGGTCTTGTTGTAGTCATGACGTTCTTTGCGGGATGAGGTGCTCCAACTTGCTTCCCAGCTTGGCACGCGCTACAAGGCCTGTCTTTCTCAAAAACAACATCCTTCAAACCGCGGATGTGATCGCCCTTGAGAAGTTTTGGAAGATTCCTCATACCAACATGCGCCAGCCGTCTATGCCACAGCCAACCCATGTTGGTCTTTGCAATCAAGCATGTGTCAAGTTCGGCTTTATCCTTGTTGAAGTCAACGAGGTAAAGCTTTCCCTTCAACATACCGTTGAATGCAATGGAACCATCACTCCACCTAGAGACGGTCACACCCTCGTTAGTGAACAAGCAATTATAACCTTTGTCACATAGCTGAGATATGGAGAGCAGGTTATAATCTAAGGATTCAACATGTAGAAAGTGTGTGTAGAAGATATTGCAATTTTACCGGTACCGAGCACCCTTCCTTGACTATTATCTCCAAAGTAGATGCCTTCGTTTGGGTCCTCATTCTCTTCATATTCCACGAACATCTTTCTTTCTCCGGTCATATGGTTGGTGCAGCCACTGTCTAGCACCCATTTGGATCCACCGGAGGAATAGGCCTGCAAAAACAAATTATGCTTTGGTTTTAGGTACCCAAGCTTGCTTGGGTCCTTGAAGGTTAGTTACAATACATTTGGGCACCCACACATGAGATTTGGTGTTCCCATGGAGTGGCCCAACATAATTAGCATAAACCTTGCCAAAATTATTTCTCATTAACACATAGGAGGCATTAAA
Source organism: Tuctoria greenei (assembly GCA_036927565.1). Lineage (NCBI taxonomy): Eukaryota > Viridiplantae > Streptophyta > Magnoliopsida > Poales > Poaceae > Tuctoria > Tuctoria greenei. The sequence continues at coordinate 96,184,162 of JAYESD010000005.1, forward strand.
GGTTCTAAAGAGTAATCGTTGTTGTTTGTATACAGGGCTAGTCTCGTTCCTCATGAGGCCTAAGCTTGCTTCCAAGGGGTGGCAAAAGGGCTTTCTTGCGGGTTGTCATTTTTGTGTGAGCCATCTATAGGGAAAACATGAGAATATTAGAGGAAAGTGTAAATGCAAATTATGAAATCGCAATAGTTATAAAACAAGGTGAGAGAATGTACAATTGCTCAAAAAGATGGAAAAGAGCTAGATTTTTGCAGCAACAGCAAAATCTCAATTTTTCCCACATTATATAGCTAGTGGAAGGCAAAATAGTGCAATCCAAGTAAATTTGTAAGGAAAAAAGTACTAAATGGTTTGTGGTGTCCATTCTACATATGCTTGCTGAATGTGGGCCTAGAGGGGGGGGGGGGGGCGAATAGGCCTTTTCGAAAATTGTTGGATCCTGCAACACTCAACAACAAGCTCAATACCAGAGATATCGGACTGGTCTGGTAAAGTGCGGACTAGTCCGGTGTTCATGGACTAAGTTTATTATGCTAGATCGATTAGATTGATTCTTTTATGTGTGCAGCGGAAAAATAGAATCAAATAAATGTTTCTCAGTTATATTCTAGATTATATCACTAGTAAATCTTATGTTTAACAATCCAACGTGAGATGAATAATTATTATGAAACCCTAGATTATATTGATGAATTAGAATGATGAACACCAAAAGAAAAACACAAGGATTTATCCCGTGGTTCGGTTACCACAAAAGGCAACCTACATCCACGTTGAGGAGTCCACAAAAGGACCGGGTCTTCTCCAACCCTACCCTCATCGGATCGCCACGAAGGCCAATTCTCTTCCACTAATCACAAAGGGGTGAATAACCGAATTCAAGGGGCTTCTCACACGTTGAGAGCTCCCTTAGATTAAACAAAAATTTCCACCAAAAACACACTCAAAGGATTACAATTAAAATGCAGGAGTATGTTAGAGAATCAAACCAAGAGCTCAATGTGATGTTCCAAGTGTCCCTCCAATGATCTAGAGTGAATCCTCAAAGGATTGATCGTTGTTGCACTTAATTTCGTGGAGAGATGTAGTTTTTGAGGCCCTTGGGAGGTGTGACGGCGCTGGGGTTCGAGAGAGATTTTAATTGGGTCGTGCACCTCTATTTATATGGGATTTCTAAAAGTGACCGTTAGGGTTCAAAAAGATCGGACTAGTCTGTGGTGGTCACCGGACTAGTCCGGTATGCTGTGTGTAGCAAACCCTAAGTACCCCGAAATATTGGACTAGTCCGGCTGAAAACGGACTTGTCCGATTTCGCTACTGGAAATCTTCGGACTAGTCCGATATCCATAGGACCTGTCCGGACATGTGAAACCCTAAGTGAGTTAGATGACAGGTCCGCACTTGGAGGACTTGTCCGATGTAGATCAGAGGGTTTTTCAGACTAGTCCGTGCAAATATCGGACTTGTCCGATATGGATCAGAAGGAATATCGAACTAGTCCGGTTACGATCGGACTTGTCCGATTTTGTGTGACTTGTAAAGTGTTTTGAGGACTAGTCCGTACTAGGGAGGACTAGTCCGATTCTAGTTAGAAGAATATCAGACTAGTCCAACACATATCGGACTTGTCCGATCTGGTGCAGAAAGGTTAGCGGACTAGTCCGGTTGTGATCGGACTAGTCCGGTCCTGTGAAACTTTGTGCAATGTGAGTGTTTAATTGTGATTGAGCTCTTGGGGTGAGTTTCCTTAACACACTCCATACACAATAATCTATTACTCTCCTTCCTTGAGCTCATCTCCACTTTGCTCCTCATCCTTCCTTTTTTTGGGTATTTTGCTCATTTTCCTATCATAGGCATGCACTCATCTCAACAAATAGGTTAGGATCCCAATTGCTTGTCATAAATCATCCAAAAACCACAAGAGAGTCCTAGATGCACTTTCACTTGCGTCGTATGGTCAAACACGGCTCTAACACCAATCTGTGATACCCGGTATGAAAATGAACCAAGTGTGATGCATATGTGTGTCCAGGATGTTTAACACACATACAATAGTGCATCACAAACGATATTCAGATTATAACCATGTCTTGAATAATAATATTAATAATAGTACCTTATTACAATATCCAAATAGCCTCGAATACAAGCTCTAATAACAACAATGCAGCGGAAAACTAAACACTAATAGACTCCATCTCCATAGGCAATTCGACGGTAACACGCACGCCTAGTACACCTCATAGTCCTCCGGATACTCCACATTGTTGCACGTTACTGAATTTATTGGGGGAATAGCAAGGGTGAGCACATGTCGTACTCAGCAAGTGTGGAAAAGTATGTCATGTAGCTTAAATAAGGATGACAATAAATGGCTATTTGCAGAAAAGTACATTGTAATTGTAAAAACTGGAAAATGTGACTTATGATTACTATGTGAGGTAAAATCCCGTAATAACCCAAATACCAATAATATCATATCCAATTCCACCAATTTGACATACTCATCCATAACCATCCAAAATTATCCATAACCATCAATATCCAACTCATCATTACCAAACCCGTACCCCCATCACAATTCCATATCAAATTCCGACCATTATTCAATTCTCAGGTCCATAACTATAATCATGTGAGGGTCTAGGTCGCTCATAACCAGGAGCACGGCTATCATGATAGTTTTACACTTTGCAAAGGTAGTACCACTTTATCCACAAGTTCCTGATTTCATGACCTTTTGATGACAAAGACCCTGCATTATGCCGTCTCACACTTCCATAGGTGTGTGACCAAGAGATCACATTATAGCCTTTACAAAGTGACTACCAGCATGTTGCGGACCCACTAAGGTTTCACCGGAAGTGATGTCTCCAACAGAGCACATCCGTCCAAGGGCCCCCTCTTGTGCCATTCGGATCCTAGGGTAGTCCAGCCATCACTACAAACCCAACTGACCCCCATTCCCTGAGCGTTCCTTATGATCAAAACGATACTGGCAATACACTAATTAGTCATGCTAAGCCGCACCCATACGTGGCCCTGTGGTGGCACTGTAAATCCTGGGTGGTCGCTCCATGAATCGGTCCTTATATATAAAGCAAGCAAAACCAGTAAAATGTTCCAACCCATTTGACATAATCGACTTGCTTAGATACCTAAGTTCCATGTTGCTATAGGGTCTTTATCATCAATTCACATAGTTCATATGTACATTAATTCATAGGTGAGTCATTTGGTTATTTCCAATCCCAATTAAGCAAAGTGAAGCAAAACTGTGAAATACCCTTCCCGACTCTCTATATTATATCCAAAGTGACGAGGACGGGCATACAAGTCTAGTAAACACCTATTCATGGGTTTCCCATCAATTTGACACAAGCATGCAGTTTTACAAACAAAATATTTCAAAACAGGATCAAAATGTTCAAGGACAGTTGCCTTGCTCCAGTGGTTGGTTTGGATCGATATCTTCAAAGTTTTGGTGCTGAAGGTCCTCGTAAACATCATCTAGAGCGTTACATTCTATTCTGCGTGACAAACATGTGAAACAAGCATGAGAATCAATAATTCCTCATATAGTACTCATGATGCCATGACATGCATGAATTATGCAATTACGAGATAACACATTTTATTAGGTTTCTATTATTGCTTACTAACTAGTTACAATTAAGTTTTACATGTTTGAGCAAGTTTTGAGTCATTTTTGAGAAAACTGGAATAGTTCCAGGAATTTCAGAATTCAGAAGGCGGACTAGTCCGCACACTGGGCCGGACATGTCCGTTCTGGACCGGACTAGTCTGCACTAGACTGGACATGTTCGCTATGTCTAGGGTTTTACGAACTTCCCAACTAGGGCATGGTTTCAAGAGGGATTGGGATCATATTTGACATGGAAAGTTATACTTAGAGCAATTACTGTGAATCCAATGGTCCAACGGTTGAAGATTTGGTGCAATGTGAGAAACTTGACCTCTAGGGTTGTTGATGCTGAATTGACGATGAGGAACGTTGGTAGTTATCTTTTATTTGATTTTTCTTTTCTCTTCAATTGGTTTTTCCACTTTGTTGATTTTCCCCACTGCATATTTTTTTCAGCAAGTTGAGAATCTTATATTCTCAACCATCATTTTTATCTCTTTATTTTCCACAAAAGAAAAATTGTTGGTTTTGAAAAAGGGTTTTATTCAAAAAACAATTTTTCTGAGCTGCAAATGTGGCATCTCACCAACGTGCTAATTTTATAGCCGTTGGAAAGCCACCTGCCAAAAGAGGGAATAGGGGGGCCCACATTTCAGTGTGCCCGACCCCCTTGATCGGTGGACACGGGGAAAGAGCCAATTTGGCTCTCTCTCCTCCAACGGCTACATTTGAGCCTATTATGACCGTTGGGGAGTGTACACTATAAACAATGGCCGTGAGGAGCACTCCTCTTCAAATTTCACCTCATTATACACCTCCCCAAATCACTTTTGCTCACATTGTTTTTTTATGTTCATTGAAGCACTCTTGCTCAAATTAAACTCAAAAAGATCTGCTTTCATTTGCATTTGCAATTTGCCCTCAAGTTGTTCAAGGGAAAATATAAATGACACCCTTGGGAATACTCTTAATGGGGAAATGCTACTTCGATAGTTTTTGTGCACTTGTAGATTTTTATCTGTGATGTAAGAAATGTGAACAAGGATTTCTGGTGCCGTTGCCAGGGAAGGCAACTGAAGTATTGCATGATTGAGTGAATAGGATAGGACCCTGTATATCTTTTTAGTAGGATAACCCTTCTTTGTTTTCGCATTTATGTGAAGATAGGGTAGTGTATGTCTTGTTTCTGCTTAACAGAAAACTTTGTTGAAGATCTCGAATCCCTTCTCAGAGATCGACCTCATGTCGTTACTCCTTAGAAGTTCCGTGCGGCAAAGCAAGCCAGCACTACTGCACAATGAACCAAAACGCTAATGGCCCAGAAGAGCCTTTGTGAGTTTTTGGCTCCCTCTACTAACAATATGCATGTTGGGCCCACTGTTAATACGAGAGACGTGAACTTCAAAATCAAGACTGGGTGATCACTATGGTGCACACCAACCTATTTTGTAGGAAGGCTAACAAGGATGCAAGTGCTCACCTGCAACAGTTCCTTGAGATCTGCAACACCTTTAAGATCAAGGACATCTCACCTGATGCCATCCGTCTTAGGCTATTTCTGTTCTCTTATTTTAGGAGAGCGAAGAAGTGGTTTTATGTGAACCGAAGTGTTGTAGACACTTGGGAGAAGTGTTCTTCGGCATTCCTCGCTATGTTCTTTCCATTGGGCAAGACTCATGCCCTACATGGAAGGACTTCCAGCTTCCAGCAAGACGCTAAGGAGTCTATTCCCGAGGCAGCGGAAAGGCTTCAGGAGTACATCATGGCTTGTACCCACCATGGGATGAACAACTGACTCATTATCCAAAACATCTACAATGGGTTGATCCCTTCCGCGGTGACCATGTGGATGCTGCTACTGGAGGAGACTTCTTCCAATTGACGGTGCCCAAAGCCAAAGAGGCATGTACACCATGAAAGAGGTGGACATGATTGGTACAAAATTGGACCTCCTGATGAAGAAGATAGATGGACAATCCAGTGGTGAATTATGTGGCAATACCTATGCCTTAGACTTTCACATCACCTGTGATGTCTTTGGTAATATGGGTCACTTAGGTAATGACTACCCAGAGACTCGTGAGGATGCCCTATACGTAGCCAACAATGGGAACACCAATGGCTATAGTCCAGGAGGTCAAGGGTGGGGCAACCACACCCTTTTCTTTCAAGGAGTGTACAACAACAATGGCAACAATGGAAATCTACCCAACTTGAGAGAGCTTGCCATTACCAATTGAAGATCAATGATGCATTATCCATGAAGCTCTTGGCTAATGACAAGACCGTAGAAAGAATTAATGCCAAGATTGAAGAGCTATCCTCGGCCTTCAAGAACCAATTAAGCTTCAACAAGATGCAAGAGACTTAGTTGGCTCAACTAAGAGCTGCTATTCTGCCAGTGGAGAATGGCAAGATGCCAGGGAAGCCTGAACCTCCCGTGGAAAATGTCAATATGATTTCTTTACAGGAAGGCAACTCACTGAAGAACCCTGGATATCCCTTCATACCTTGCTTGATTGGGGCTCACTACTTTGATAAGGCACTTTGTGACCTTGGAGCAAGTGTGAGTGTGATGGCCAAGGTGGTCTTTGACAAGCCGAACTTCACGGAGCACACTCCAACACTAATACAGCTCCAACTGGCTGATTCTTCAGTTCGAAATCTGACAGGTACTGCTGATGTGACACCCGGTTCGAAGAATGAACCAAGTCTGACGCATATGCATGCCCAGGAAGTCAAAGACGCATACACAAAGTGCATCACAAACGATATTCAGACTATAACCATGTATCGAATAATAATAGTAATAATGGTATCTTATTATAATATCCAAATAGTCTCGAATACAAGCTCTAATTACAGCAAAGCATTTGAAAACTATACACTAATAGACTCCATCTCCACAGGCAATTGGACAGTAAAACGCACGCCTAGTACACCTCATAGTCCTCCGGATACTCCACATTGTCGCATGTTACTGAATTTATTGGGGAATAGCAAGGGTGAGCACATGTCGTACTCAGTAAGTGTGGAAAAGTATGACATGTAGCTTAAACAAGGATGACAATAAATGGCTAGCGACTTATGATTTCTATGTGAGGTCAAATCCCATAATAACCCAAATACCAATAATACCATATCCAATTCCATCAATTCGACATACTCATCCATAATCATCCATAATTATCCATAAGCATCAATATCCAACTCATCATAACCAAATCCATATCGCAATCCAGATTCCATATCCAATTCCAACCATTATTCAATTCTTAGGTCCATAACTCTAATCATGTGAGGGTCCAGGTCGCTCGTAACCGCGAGCATGACTATCATGATAGTTTTACACTCTGTAGAGGTGGCACGACTTTACACACAAGTTTGTGATTTCATCACCTTTTAATGACTAAGAACATCCATTATATCGTGTCACACTTCCATAGGTGTGTGGCCAAGAGATCACAAAATAGCCTTTACAAAGTGACTACTAGCATGTTGCAGACCCACTAAGGTTTCACCGGAGGTGATGTCTCTAACGGAGCACATCCATCTGAGGGCCTCCTCTAGTGTCGTTTGCATCCCAGGGTAGTCTCGCCATCACTGCAAACCCAACCAACTCCCATTCGCCGAGCTTTCCTTATGATCCTAACGATACTGGAAATACACTAGTTAGTCAGCTAAGCTGCAGCCATACTTGGCCCTGTGGTGGCACTGTAAATCTTAGGTGGTCGTTACACGAACTGGTCCTTAGATCTAAAGCAAGCAAAACCACCAAAACATTCCAACCCATTCCACATAATCGGCATGCTTAGATCCCTAAGTTCCATGTTGCTATAGGGTCATTACCATCAATTCACAAAGTTGATATGTACAATAATTCATAATTGAGTCATTTGGGTATTCCCAATTCCAATTAAGCAAAGCGAAGCAAAACTGGAAAATATCCTTTCAACAAGGGTGGGCATACAAGTATAGTAAACACCTATTCATGGGTTTCCCATCAATTTGACACAAGCATGTAGTTTTACAAACAAAACATTTCAAAACAGGATCAAAATATTCAAGGACACTTGCCTTGCTCGGTGGCTGGTTTGGATCAAGATCTTCAAAGTTCTGGTGCCGAGGGTCCTTTAAAACACCCTCTAAAGCGTTACCTTCTATTCCGCATGGAAAACATGCAAAACAAGCATTACAATCAATAAATGGTCATATAGTACTCAATATGCCATGACATGCATGAATTATGCGATTATGAGATAACACATGTTATTAGGTTGCTATTATTGCTTACTAACTATTTACAATTGAGTTTTACATGTTTGAGCAAGTTTCGAGTCATTTTGGAGAAAATTGGAATAGTTCCAGGAATTTCAGAATTCAGAAATCGGACTAGTCCGCTCTGGACCGGACTAGTCCACACTAGAACGGACAAGTCCGCTATGTCCAGGGTTTTGCGAACTTCCCAACTAGAGCATGGTTTCAAGAGAGATTGGGATCATATTTTACATGGAAAGTGATATCTAGAGCAATTACTATGAATCAAGTGGTCCATCGGTTGAATATTTGGTGCAATGTGAGAAACTTGACGTCTAGGGTTGTTGATGGAGAATCGACGATGTGGAATGTTGGTATCGAATAGTTGATGAAGATCGCTACAGCGATGAAGTTCTTGCTCGATCCTTCCCCTTCTCCTCCTTCTCCTTTCTTCTACTCCATTATCTTCCTTGCGGTGAGCTCTCCTCTCTTCTTGATGGCGGCTCACGAAGAAATAGGGCTGAGGGTTTTCTCTAACGCGGGAAGTGTGAGAGGTGGTGTTGGGGTGTTTATGTAGGAAGAGGGGTTGTGGGGTTGGGTGGAATCAAAGTGAAAGTTGGTGGGGACATGTAGGGCCATGGTGGGGTGCCACCTGGGCTCCTCAGGGGGTGTGGCACGACGTTCTTTGGCCCAATTAAGGCAATTACTGAATAACTTATCGTGGAGGAAAAATAGAATCCAAATCAAAACCCTAGAAATCGGACTAGTCTGTAGGAGGCCGGACTATTCCGTTCAGGGTACATAGAGTCGATCAGACAAGTCCGGTGTTAGGATGGACAAGTTCGGGGCTTGTACAAAAAGTTGACACGGACTATGTTTTGTGAATTAACGGACAAATCCGATGGTTCCAGTAACCAACACTGCACTAGTTCGTAGTTGTAACAGACAAGTCTATGGAACAACAGAAACAAAATCGGAAAAGTCCATAAATTGATCGGACAGGTTCGGGCAACATCGGTGGCAAAACTGGACTGGTCCATACATTGGATCGGACAAGTCCGCTGCCCTGAAGGAAAATGAATTAATTCAGAGAAGACATGTATACTAGACTAATCCAAGGCTGTGTCCGGACAAGTCCGTACCAAAACAGATTTTAATTGCTGTTTTTGCCTATAATTCATTTTAATCTGGTTCCTTTTTGCGTGGCATTATGTTAAACATGTATGGGAATAAATGCAATGCATGATAGATGAAAATGAGGGTGTTATAAACCTACCACCCTTAAAATGAATCTCGCCCTCGAGATTCGACGTAGAAGGAAAAAGTTAGGGGAATTCTTTCTTAAGATCTTCTTCCACTCCCAAGTTGCTTCAGATTCAGTATGATGTTTCCATTGTACTTTGCACCATCGAACCACCTTGCTTCTTGTGACTCTCTCCCTTGTATCCAAGATTTTGATAGGTTTCTCGGCATAAGTCAAATCTTCCTCAAGCTCAAATTCTTCCTTTGGTACTTTCTCTTCCAGCACCCAAAAGAACTTCTTGAGTTTAGAAACATGAAATACCTCATGGACATCAGATAGATGTGCTGGCATCTCCAATTTATATGCCACGTCTCCACGTTTGTCCAAAATCTTGAATGGTCCAATATAGCGAGGTGCCAACTTGTCATTAACATTAAATCGCTTATGATCCCGCATAGGTGACACTTTGAGATACATGAAGTCTCCAACATCAAAAGATAAGTCTCTTCGCCTATTATCCGCATAGCCCTTTTGACGTGACTGAGCAGCCATCATTTTTTCACATATTATCTGGATTTGCTTTTCGGCGTTTTGTATCACATATGGTCCAAATACTTGGGTTTCCCCCATCTCATTCCAAAAAAGATGTTCTACATCTCCTTTCATACAGTGACTCATATGGCAACATCTTCAAACTTGATTGATAGCTGTTGTTGTAGGAGAAGTCAACATATGGCAGACTTTTGTCCCAACTTCCTCCATACTTTAGCACACACGCTCTTGGCATGTCCTCCAATATATGATTTGTTCTTTCGGTTTGTCCATCTATTTTGGGATGATACGCAAAACTAAAATTCAGCTGAGTTCTCATAGACTCATGCAATTTCTGCCAAAACCTAGAGGTAAATTGAAAACCTCTATCGGACACTATTCTCTTAGGTACTCTGTGTAAACACACTATTCTACTCATATAAAGTTCTACCAGCTTCGCACCATCATAGGTAGTCTTGACAGGGATAAAATGCGCAAAATTGGTCAATCTATCCACAATAACCCATATTGAGTCATATCATGACCGGGTGTGCGGTAAACCAACTATGAAATCCATACCAACTTCTTCCCACTTCCATTCTGTAATCTTCAATGGCTGCAATAATCCAGCTTGCCTTTGGTGCTCAGGCTTCACTCGTCGGCACACATCACATAATGCAACATATGTATCTATGTCCTTCGTCATTCCATCCCACCAGTAGCACATATTCAAGTCCTTATAAATTTTTGTACAACCCGGATGAATGGAGTAAGGTGAGTCATGTGTCTACTTCAATATCGTGTCCTGGATATGCTTCACATTAGGCACAACAATTTGTTTCCCAAGTCATAGCGTGCCATTGTCATCTTTGTCTAATCTCCATTCTCTCCCCTCTTGGATTTTTTCCTTGATTTCTTGGAGCTCGTCATCCTTTGCCTGACCTTCTTGTATTTCTTGTTCCAGTGTCGAGTTTATTTCTATTGTTCCAATTTCAGTCATGGATCCGAGAGGCAATCGTTCAAACTTCTTACATAGCTCGGATGGCAACTTCCGAATCGTGAGTTGGTGGCTTACTCCTTTTCGACTCAAAGCGTCTGCCACTACATTTGCCTTTCTTGGATGATAGTTGATTCCCACATCATAATCCTTAATGAGTTCCAACCATCGTTGTTGCCTCAATTTGAGATCCGTTTGTGTGAATATGTACTTGAGATTCTTGTGATCCGTGTAAATCTCACACCTATGACCAAGAATGTAGTGCCTCCATATCTTCAAAGCATGTACCATAGCTGCAAGTTCAAGATCATGCGTTGGATAATTCAGCTCATGTTTCTTTAATTGTATGGATGCATAAGCTACTACTCGGCCTTCTTGCGTCAATACATAGCAAAGTCCTTGCCTTGACGCATCACAGTATACATCAAAGCTTTTAGTCACGTCTGGCAATGTCAATACTTGTGCGGTTGTTAATCTCCTCTTTAACTCCTCAAAGCTATTCTGACAAGCCTGCATCATTTTGAATGGTTTCTCCTTCATTAATAGTTCATTCATGGGCTTTGCTATCTTAGAGAAGTCCTTGATGAAACGGGGATAATATCCAGCCATTCCCAAGAAACTTCGAATGTCCTTCACATCTTTCGGTGGATTCCACTTCAACACATCTTTCAATTTTCCTGGATCAACAGACACTCCTCCTTCAAAGATGATATGGCCTAAGACGATATCTCCCTCAACCAGAATTCAAACTTATTGAACTTGGCATACAAGTGGCGCTCTAACAATTTCTGCAATTTTAGCCTTAAATGCTCTTCATGCTCCTCTTCGCTTTTTGAGTATACCATGATATCATCGATGAACACTATGATGAACGTATCCAAATACTCCATGAAGACCTAATTCATTAGGTACATGAAGTATGCAGGTGTATTGGTCAACCTAAATGACATAGCGGTGTACTCATATGACCCATACCACGCTCAAAAGGTAGTTTTGGGTATATCCGACATTTTAATCTCTCATTTGGATGTATACTGACCGAAGATCAATCTTGGAGAATATGTGTGCTCCCTTCATTTGGTCAAACATATCATCAATACGGGGCAGTGAATACTTATGCTTGATTGTCACCTCGTTGAGAGACCGGTAATCCACACACATCCATTGGTATCCGTCGTTCTTATCTACGAAGAACATTGGGGCTCCCCATGGTGAGGAACTCGGGCATATAAAACCCTTTTCTAGCAGCTCTTGAATCTGCTTCTTGGGCTCCACTAATTCATTAGCAGGCATCGTATATGCCCTTTTAGCTATAGGTGTAGTTCCATGTATTAAATCAATGACAAACTCAATGTCATGATCGGGTGGTATACCTGGTAATTCCTCCAAAATACCTCTAGATTCTTGCGTACAATCAGAATTTCCTCCAATGACGAACCTTTTACATGATTTGGCGTTGCCTTTCCTCTTGCTAGCTGGACTGCCTTGAATTCTATACTGACCTCTTTGTCATTTGTCAATTGCACTGTCTGTGTGGCACATTGAATCTATAAGGCTGGCGAGGAAATCGACCACCCCCTTATTTTAAGGCTTACTTTTGGACATATTATATTTGTCCACATCTCCCCTCCAGGAGAATTTATCAACATGGTATACTTCATGCGTGATATAGGCATGCTATGTTTTGCGACATAGCTTGATGAGATGAATGAATGAGATGCTCTAGAATCAAATAACATAGTAGCAGGGTTGGAGTTTGCAAGGAACATACCAATCACAACATTATTAGCTTGCTGAGCCTCTTCTGCGGATACATGGTTCACCTTGCCACGAGCGAAATTCTATAGTCCACGGTTACCATGAGCTATTCCTCCATTCGGCCTAGGATTCTGCCTTGGAGCATTGTTCATCAGTCCTTGGCCTGACTTTGGGCATTTATTAGCAAAGTGTCCCACCTGCCCACAAGCATAGCATGTCTTGTTACCAGTGGCGCCGAAGAAATTTGGGCGAGGCTGGTTCTGAGCATAGGCACCCATATTAGGATGAGGTGCAGGCAACATATGTAAGTGAGGTGCTTTCATTGTAGGGTGTTGATGCATTGGATGGTTTGGGCGCGATGAATAAGCAGGGCCATATGCAGAAGCAAATGGGTTGTAGTATGGTGCAGCAAGTGGTGCATAGCGAGGACGAACACTGCTTCCTTGCGGCTATCCATGGTATGGTATCTTCCTCTTGTTATCTTGCTCCATCTCATGGACCTTGTTCTCAACCATGATAGCCTTATTAACAAGCTTCAAGATGTTTGCATAGTCACTGTTGAGATTGAATTTCATTATTCAGATGCCTCATGAATATGTATTGCTTCTTGCTATCTCTATTGATGTCTGCTGGAGCATACCTTGATAATTGAGTGAATTTATTAAGATACTCACTCACACTCATCCTTCCTTGCTTGAGGCTTTCAGATTCCCGCCTTTTCAGCATCATGAGGCTTTCGGCATCTATGGGTGGAAAAGAGCATGAGATGGAAGAATTCAGAATTTGAGAGAAAATGTCCCCAACTATATGCATCAAGGTATATGTAACTATGCAAATCTCTCTTATTATATAAAACCCTATACGAGGATATGGACAAGTGCCGCAGCATCCCATATCTCTCTACTACATGTGGATGTGGACAAATCGCCAAAGCATTCCACAACTCACACCAAACACACAACCAAACACACACCATAGAAAAATCAGCACACCAAACTAACTATAGCTATTACGATCTAAACGTCTTTAAGTGTGAGACCTATGTGTGCTGAATACATTGGCTATGAAAATAAAAGTTTTAGATACTGCCAAAACACCCTTTTAACAAGGTCTGACTCTAGGTCCAAGCTCCTGCAAGGTCCGACGATAGGTCTGGCTTGTTTTGGGTAGCTCCGGCAAGGTCTGATGTAAGGTCTGACTTGCTTTGGCTAGGTTCAACTTCTTTGTCTTTGTCTGACTTATTTTGGCTAGGTCTGAATTATTTTGGTTAGGTCGGGACTTGTTGTGGCTAGGTCCGACTAGCTTTGGTAAGCTCCAGTGCTAGGTCCGACTAGCTTTGGTAAGCTCCGGTGCTAGGTCCTGCTAGCTTTGTAAGCTCCGTCTCAAGGTCCGGTGCTAGATTGCAATGGTTCTATTTTTACCTTTCAATATTTCGAACTTGGTTTTTGGATTTTGGAAATCTTGCTTAGTATTCTTTTACATAGTTTTTGGTGTGTTTTGGTGGTTATGGATAATATCATTTTACTATGGTTTGCAATATGCTTATGTGAGGTGCTCATGTAAGGTGTTGTGGTTTCGGAACTAATATGAGTCAAGTCGAGGACTTGTGCTCGGAAGTATCAGTTGTTTACTCATGTGGAGGTGTTGCTTGACTTCGAGACATGGCTGGTGACGGGATCCGTTGAACTAGTCTTAGGGAGAAGATGAGGTTCAACAATCAAATTCGGGAGGAATTGTGGTTGAGTTGATCTGGAGGTTGTGCAACGTGTTTGAATCAAGAACAATGCATATGAAAGTATCGTGGACGTCGTTGGAAGGTGTCTGCACGTGTGCATGGAGTGCATGGACGTGGCTGCATGGTTCCAAGGTGTGATGAAGTGAAGTGGCCATAAAGAATTGGTCGGAAAGGTCCAACTGACTATGTTATGGACTCAGGCTGCAGCTGAGTCATGTTTGACTCAAATATGGAAAGATTTGAGTTGGTTATGATAGTATTTCACGGTGAGCACAAAGTTGAGATGTTATTAGGAATGAGGGATACGTTACTAAGGTGTTTGTATGTCTTAAGATTTCTTCTATCTGCGTATAGAAGAGTTGGGTAGTTATGGAAAGTTTCGGTGGAAACTGAGTAGGATACGAGTCCTTGTTAGGATTGGGTTGGTCTAAAGGCTGGTTATATAAGCAAGGGAGGCCAAAGATCGTGGTGCACGGACTTTGAGATGTTCCTCTTTTGTTCTATTGAATAAAAATCATAGTTTAAAGGAACTTTTGTTCCTTATTCATCTGACTTGTTTTAGACAAGTTTTCTCGTCGAGTTTCTGCACAACACTACCTTGTTCTGGTGGTTTTGTCATAACACGAGTTTTAAAGATCCAATTGACGTGATTATTTTTGTGTTGTATTTACATCTTGATTATATATCATCTTTGAAAATTTCACATTCATTGGATTTGTGGTTTCGGATCTACATGAGTTTCTTTGCAGTGTTGCAGATCTGGTTTTTCTCAGGTAGAACAGATCGACCTTTGTTTGATCTTTTGATCATAACATGTGTTTTTTCTCGACGGTTTTTCGTGATTCTTGCTGTCATGTATTCTGACTTGATTCTCTATAATATCTACTAATTTTTTCACGGTTGAACACGTTTAGATCAGTGGCACACACGGTTTTTAACAGATTAATTTTCTGCCAAGGGGTTTTTTGTCGCTTCTGCTGAAAAAGTTTTAATCTACCATTCAACCCCTCTGTTAGCTTTTCACGTGATCTTCGATCTTATTGGTGTCAGAGCTATGGTGTTCTAATCTTTTTGATTTGCACGTTTTTTGAATAGTTATCATGGAGAAATACTCCGCTAAACCTTGTGTGTTTAGTGGTATTAATTTTTAGGTTTGGAAGGCACGCATGGAGGCTTTCATCCAGTCGCAAGGCTTTGCAATATGGAAAAAGGTGTACAAGCATCATGAAGTGCCTTCAAACAATCAAGTTACAACTACAAATATGAGAGATGTCGACAACAACAACAAGGCTCAAAACCTGATCATACAAGGATTAACTCAAAGCGACTTCGGCCCTGTTGCGCACCTCTGATCTGTGTATGATGTTTGGAAAGCTCTATGTGATTACCACGAAGGATCCAACATGATCAAGGAGGTAAGGCAGACATGTTCAAAAAGGAGTACATGCACTTTGAGATGCAACCAGGTGAGTTCACCGACGACCTCTTTGCTCGCTTTAATAAAATTCTCAGCAACTTGCGTAGCATCAATGTTTTTTTTTCAGATGCTGAGAATGCTAGGAAATTACTAAGTGCATTATACATGTCAATTTGGGAGATGAAAGTCACATCTATTAGTGAATCTACTGTCATGTGTACGCTTACTTTAGATGTTCTATATTCTAAATGGAAAACTCATGAAATTGACATAATCTCACGTAAGAACCCTAGCAAGTCTCTTGCATTTGTTTCTCAACGTGACATGCCTAGCTCTAGCCAATCTTCATCTTGTGGAAAACTTGCTTTATTGTCCTCTCTAACCCTTCAACATATTGAAGAGTTTCTAGAGGAAGAACTTGCACTCATCTCTACTCGATTGTCAAAAGCATTGCAAAATGTGAGAACTAGAAGGAGAGGGAGTGTCGGATCTCAATGATGCTTTGAATGTGGTAAGACAGGACATTTTCGCACGGATTGTCCTAACCTTTCAGGTACTAGTGCCAATTGGTAAGTAGTTTTATCTCTCCACTTCAAGAACTTGGCTCGAGCGATGTGGACATTGGAAGTGACAAAGACGAAGATGATTTGGCAAACTTGTGCTTCAAGGCGGGCAAGTCACGATCAAGTATGGAGGAGGCAGAACACAACAGTGACAATGAAGAGATATGTCCTACTTGCAAAGAAATGTGTGATGCTATTTCTCGTTCCACTGTTATAGTTACGAAAAAGTTCAAAAATCTTAGGGACAATGCTGTTAAAATTGAGTCACTAGAATCTGAAATTAATCGTTTGAAATCTTTGATTCCTAGTGATGATTCTTGTTCCTCATGTGATTTTATATATGAACAATTCTCCTCTCTAAGAAGTGCACACACTTCCACACTTGATAAACATGAGTTCGAAATTGAAAAGAACAGAGACCTTGCTGCACTTAATGATAAAAACTTAAAAGATGTAGTTGTTCTACAATGGGTTTGAATTGTTCTACTTGTGATGATCTTTATAAGAAACTACATGATGCTATGGATGAAATTTCTGTTTTGAACAATGCTTTACGTTCTCATGAACTTAAAAATTGTTCTAATTGCAAATTAAAAGGAAAAATTTCATGTGAAAATTGCCTTGATTTGTCCAATAAACTTGATGACATGCATAGGACATTATATCGGTTTTGTAATGCAAATAAGAAGCTAAACTTGCTGCTGAATTCTTCCAAGTCTTGCAATGATAAAACTATTTTAATTTTTGATTCTCATGCTCATGCTAAGGCACATCCACCTAAAAATGTAACATCATTGGGAAGTGGTTTGATTCAAATAGTTCCTTAACAGAAAGAAGTGGTTTTCGAATCTGCAGGGATGCTGTCTCATTCAACTATTAATAAACATGTTGCTTGCTCATCTAGACATGAACACCAAGTTAAATTTCCTCGTACCCACTGTGGTAGAGATGGTCATGTCATAGATTTTTGTTATAGACTAGATAAACAACAAAAAATAGGAAACAATGCAAGATAGATCTCATAACTCTCATGCAACATTTGCTGCACAGGCTAAACCAAATATCAAGAACATGCAACCTGTTGTTATGAGTCAAAAACATGCAAAGTTTGCTCCCAAACCTACTGTTTTTCGTGCTGCACATGTAACTCCTAGTAAGTCAGAAGTTGGGTACAAAAATCCTCATACTTTGGATCATAAACCTGCTTTTTTGTCTTAGCTTTCGCGTGTTTTTCTTGCTAGACGTCGTGTGACTCAGTACTGGATTCCTAAATGCCTTTTGACTAACTTTAGTATTGAGTCATCGACGTATTGTGTTTCTATGTAGGTTACATTTTTGAGGAAGGGGAACATTTGGATTGTGGATTCAGGTTGCTCAAGCCACATGACTGGTAACAAAGATTGATTCTCCTCTCTCTCTCTTCTGTGTCACGTGTAGAAAATGTTACTTTTGCCGATAATTCTTCAACTCCTATAATTGCTAAAGGTTAGGTTAGATTAAATAATTTATACACTTTGAAGGATGTGGCACCTGTTGAAAATTTGAAATACAACTTGCTTTTTGTTTCCAATTGCTAGATGAAAATTTGGAAATTATTTTCATTAAAAATTGCTACAAGGTTGTAGATTCAAACAGTGAGCTTATTTTTAATATGTCCCGGTCTGGAAGAGTTTTTTAAAGCTGATTTTGATATGTCATCCTTTAAGCACAGGTCTCTAGTTGCTAATGATTCAAAGGACATATATTTTTGGCATCGTAGATTTGGTCACATAGGCTTTGATCACCTAACACGTGTTAGTGCTCTTGATCGCATATGTGGGCTGCCTAAGCTTAAAGGTTACAATGAAATTGTGTGCTCTTCTTATAGACATGCTAAGATTGTTGCAGGTTCACATGCTTCTCTCACAATGACCATGACAACTGAAATGGGTCAACTTTTGCAGCTTGACACCGTAGGACCTTCACGTGTTCAATCCTTCGGAGCTAAATAGTATGTTCTTGTGATTGTTGATTACTATTCTAGATACTCTTGGGTTTACTTTATGGCATCTAAGAATGAATCTTTTAGTCACTTTAGAACTTTATTTCTTAGATTATCAATTGATCACCCAGGATCCTTAAAAGCAATAAGAAGTGATAACGGAACAGAATTTAAAAATCAATAGTTTTATAAATTTTGTTCTCAAAATGGAATAGATCACAAATTTTCTTCACCTTATGTACCTCAACAAAACAATGTTGTATAGAGAAAGAACATAACCTTGGTTGAGATGGCTAGGACTATGTTTGATGAATACAAAACTCCTAGAAAATTTTGGGCAGATGCAATTGCAACCGCTTGTTATGTCTCAAATTGTGTTTTCTTGCGTGCTAAGCTAGGAAAAACACCATATGAACTTCGGTTTGGTCATAGGCCTAGTGTCACACACTTTCGGGTCTTAGGTTGTAAATATTTTGTTATGAAACACGGTAATCCTCATAAATTTTAACTTAGATTAGTTGATAGCGTGCTTCTTGGTTATCCATCTCATACTAGAGGCTATCGTGTGCTTTTACATGACACTAACAAAATTGTGGAGACTTGTGAGGATTATTTTGGTGAAGCTAGCCCAGGTACTAGCTCTAATGTTGCAGGTCTAGATCCATATCCACTGGGGGAGAGTATTTTCGTCGAAGAAGACGAAGAAGTGGTGTCGCTGCCTGAAAATTCAGAAGGAAATGTCGTTGATCACGCTGCTGATTTTGCACCATGTGACACCGGGTTCCGAAACTGAACTAAGCGTGACGCATATGTGTGCCCAGGATGTTTAACAAACATACAAAAGTGATTCACAAATGAAAAACAGATAATTACCACAGCTCAAATCATTAAATAAGTACTTTTATTACAATATTCAAAAAATCGTCAAATTACAAGTTTAATGATCAGTATTGACTATAACTGCAGCGGAAATGATCTATTTAATCAACTAAGCAAATAAGGTAGCGCGGCTTCAAGCAACACCTCAGGCAAGTCGACGGAAGCACACAGCCTAATACTCCGCATTATCCTCAGGATACTCCCAGACATCACATGAAACTGTTGGTGGGGGAATTGCAAGGGTGAGTACATGTCGTACTCAGTAATTGTGGGAAAGTATGACATGTAGCTTAAACAAGGAATGATAACAAATGGCTAATTGCTAAAAAGTACATTTAAAACATGTAAAAAGCATACTAAGATGTCTATGTGAATTTATCCCAACATAACCCCAATAATTACCAATAACGAGTCCATTACCATCAATTACCATTATTTCACATCCAACAATGATTATCCATCCAAACGTTAAGTTCTTACCATTATCATCGACCATATTCAATTATCACAACTCAGACCACAACCATGACCTAACAATTACCATAAATGTGACCATCCCAAATCCCAAGTTTTCTCTGCTCATGGAAGTTGTCCAGGTGCTCTTAACTGGTAGCACGACTATCATGATAGTTTCTAACACTCTGTAGAGGTTGTACCACTTTACACACAAGTTCGTGATTTTGTCACCCATCAGCGACTTAAGAAACCTCCCTTCCGCCAATTACACTTCCTTAGGTGTATGGCCAAGAGATCACAAAATAGCCTTTACAAAGGGACTACCAGCATATTAAGACCCATTGAGGTTTCACTGGTGGTGATGCCTCCAACTGAGCACATCCAATCAAGGGCCATATCTTGTGCCGCTCGGATCCCATGGCAGTCTCGCCACTATTGCAAACCCATCTGACTCTCATTCCCCGCTCCTCCAAATGATCCGAATCGACGCAGGTAATATCCTAATTAACTGGCTAAGCTGCACCCATACTTGGCCTTGTGGTGGCACTATTGTCCTGGCCTATTCTCACATGAATCGGTCCTTAGATCCAAGGCAAGCAAACCACCATAACATCCAACCCAATCCATAAACCATGCTTGCTTATATCTCCCAAGTCCCATGTTACCAATTAACCATAATCATCAATTTATATCAACCATAGGTTCATTAATTCACAATTAAGCACTTTGGTTGTTTTCCCATCCCAATTAATTAGAGCGAAGCAAAAAGGTAAAAAGCCCTTCCCGACTCTTTATAATACATTCCAAGCGACAAGGAAGGTAAAGCAAGTCTAGTAAACACCTATAAATGGGTTTCCCATCAAATTTACACAAGCATGCAATTTTGCAAACAAAACATTTAAAAACAGGGTCAAAATGATCAAGGACACTTACCTTGCTCCTAAGCTTGATTAGGGTCAAAAGCTTCAATTTTTTGGTACAGGAGGTCCTCGATAGCCCCATCTAGCACAACACCTTCTATTTCGCACAATAGACATACAAAACAACCATTACAATCAATAAATACTCCTATATTAATGAATATGCCATGACATGTATGATTAATGCAATTATGTGGTAAAACTTGTTAATGAGTTGCTATAAATGTTTACTAACTAGTTACAATGGTGTTTAACAAGTTTGAACAAGTTTCAAGTTGATTCGGGTCAAATTGGCACAATGCAGATTCAGAGGTCAGACTAGTCCGCTGTTAGGGCCGGAATAGTCCGCCCTGTCCAGGAATTGCGAACTAGGGTTTTCTTGATCTGCGAGAATTGGGATTGAATTCATGTGGAAAAGTGAAAGTAGCGGGTATACCACGTGCTTAGATCTCCAAGGATTTGACGTGAGACTTGAATCTTAACGATCTACGGTTGGTGATGGAGAGTTGAGGGTAAATTTGTGATGAAGAACGAAAGGTCGATGACGATCTTGCTTGATTGATCATCCTTTGTGTTCTCCTCCTCCTATTTGCTGTTGGATACTCTTTATGGCAGCTCCCACGAACTAGGGTTTGGAGTTCTCAATTGTGGCAAAGAGATGAAAAGTTGGGGTGGTGGGTTGTTTATATAGAGGTGGAGGTGGTAGAGTTTGATGGATTCCGAGTTTAAGGTGGTGGAGGCCGTGTAGGGGTCCCACATGGGCTCCACCGGGGTTGGACACGATGTTCGTTGGCCCAATAACGTTAAATACCCAATAAAAATTCATGGGGGAAAAGATTGAAAATGAGTTGGGCACACTGGACAAGTCCGCTAGGGGACGAACTAGTCCGATATTGAACAGAGACATCACCAGACAAGTCCGGTGGGGTAGTACGGACAAGTTCATTTTGGAACAGAGACATTTTCAGACAAGTCCGGGATAATAGCCCGGACAAGTCCAGGATTGCAAAGAAGAATTTTTCCAGACTAAATTCAACAAGGAAAAGACTTGTCCGCTTGGACCACGGACACGTCCGGACAACATCAGAGACCAAACCGGACTAGTCCATGCATTCTGCCGGACAAGTCCAATCTTTGAAAGAACTGAATTTTTTTGAAGAAGAATAGGGTCACCGACTAGTCCGGGGTTATGGCCAGACAAGTTCACACCCTGATAGTTTTAAATTGTTGTTTTGTCCTAATTCATTTTAATCTTGTTCCTTTTATGTTGCTTAAGGTTAAACATGTATAAGAATTTATGCAATGCTTGATGGATGAAAATGAGGATGTTACAAACCTACCCCCCTTAAAATGAATCTCACCCTCGAGATTCGATGTAGAAGGAAAGAGATAGGGAAATTCTTTCTTGAGTTCATCTTCTAGCTCCCAAGTTGCTTCCGATTCTGTATGATGCTTCAATTTCACATTGCACCATAAAATTACTTTGTTTCTTGTGGTGATTCTCTCCTTCGTTTCTAAGATTTTGACTGGTTGCTCGGCAGAAGTAAAATCTACCTCTAACCCCAATTCTTCCAATGACACTTGTTCTTCCAGTACCCTTAAGCATTTCTTGAGCTGAATAACATGAAACACATCATGAATATTAGAAAGATGTGTTGGGATCTTCCAGTTTATATGCTACTTCTCCCCGTTTGGCCAAAATCCTGAATGGTCCAATATAGCGAGGTGCTAACTTGCCTCTGACATTAAACCGCTTATGACCTCGCATAGGTGATACTTTGAGATATACGAAGTCTCCCACTTCAAAGGTTAAGTTTCTATGCCTATTATTCGCATAGCCTTTTTGTCTTCATTGAGCGGCCCTCAAATTCTCGCGGATTATCTGAACATGATTTTTATCCTCTTGCAACACATTCGGTCCAAACACTTGGTTCTCTCCGGTCTAATTTCAAAACAAAGGTGTTCTACACTTCCTTCCATATAGTGCTTCATATGGCAACATCTTCAAGCTGGCTTGGTAACTGTTATTGTAGCAAAATTCAGCCACTTGTTCTTCCAGTACCCTTAAGCATTTCTTGAGCTGATTAACATGAAACACATCATGAATATCGGAAAGATGTGATGGGATCTCCAGTTTATATGCTACTTCTCCCCGTTTGGCCAAAATCCTGAATGGTCCAATATAGCGAGCTGCTAACTTGCCTCTGACATTAAACCGCTTATGACCTCGCATAGGTGATACTTTGAGATATACGAAGTCTTCCACTTCAAAGTTTAAGTTTCTCAGCCTATTATCCGCATAGCCTTTTTGTCTTGTTTGAGCGGCCCTCAAATTCTCGCGGATTATCTGAACTTGATTTTTAGCCTCTTGCAACACATTTGGTCCAAACACTTTGTTCTCTCCGGTCTAATTCCAAAACAAAGGTGTTCTACACTTCCTTCCATACAGTGCTTCATATGGTAACATCTTCAAGCTGGCTTGGTAACTGTTATTGTAGGAAAATTCAGCATACGACAAGCTTTTGTCCCACCTGCGTCCATGCTTCAAGGCACAAGCTCTCAACATGTGTTCCAATATTTGGTTGGCCCTCTCGGTTTGTCCATCGGTCTGTGGATGATATGCTGAGATGAAATTTAACTTCGTACCCATGGCTTCATGCAGTTTCTGCCAGAACCTAGAGGTGAATTGAGAACCTCGGCCAGACACTACTTTCTTTGGTACTCCGTGTTTGCATACAATTTTCTCCATATACGACTCAGCTAACTGTGTCACAGTATAATTAGTCTTGAGAGGAATGAAATGCGCTAATTTTTCAACCAATCCACAATAACCCATATTGAGTCATAACCGGACTGGGTTTGCGTTAATCCAACTATGAAGTCCATAACGATTTATACCCACTTCCACTCTGGAATCTTTAATGGCTGCAATAATCTAGCTGGCATTTGATGTTCAGCTTTGACTTATTGGCATACATCACATAGTGCAACGTACTCTACTATGTCCTTCATGTTGGCCCACTAGTAACAAGTCTTCAAGTCTTTTTACATCTTTGTACAGCCAGGATGGATTGAGTAAAGTGAGTCATGTGCCTCCTTCAATATCGTTTCCCAAATATGCTTTACATTAGGCACAACAATCCGTTTCCCAAGCCATAGAGTACCTTGGTCATCCTCATTAAATCTGAATTCTCTCCCTTCTTGGGTCCTTTCTTTGATTTATTAAATTTCCTCATCCTTGGCCTGACCTTCTCGAATTTCTTGCTTCAAGGTTGAATTTAACCCCATTATTCCCATTTCATTAACAAAGACAAGATTCAACCTTTCAAACTTCCTGCATAGCTCGATTGGCAGCTCTCGAACCATGAGTTGGTGGCTTACTCCTTTCTGACTCAAAGCATCAGCCACTACGTAAGCTTTCCCTGGGTGATATTTGATACCCACATAATAATCCTTGATGAGCTCCAACCATCTTCGTTGCCTCAAATTCAAGTATGTTTGGGTGAAGATGTACTTGAGACTCTTGTGATCCGTGTAAATCTCACACCTATGACCAAGAATGTAGTGTATCCATATCATCAAGGTGTGCACCACGACTGCAAGTTCGAGATAATGCATAGGCTAATTCTGCTCATGTTTCTTCAATTGCCTCGATGCATAGGGTACTACTTGACCTTCTTGCATGAGCACACATCCAAGTCCCTGCCTTGAGGCATCATAATAAATATTGAAACTTCTGTTCACATCCGGCAAAACCAAGATAGGTGATGTTGTCAACCTCTTCTTAAGCTTCTCAAAATAGTCTTGACAAGCTTGAGTCCATTGGAATGCTTTTCCCTTCATCAACAAGTCTCCTTGATGAATCGACAGTAATATCCAGCCATTCCAAGAAAACTTCAGATTTCCTTTACATTATGCAGCAGATCCCATTTCAGCACATCCCTCACTTTTCCTAAGTCAACCGATACTCCTCCTGAAATGATATGCCCCAAAAATGATACTTCCCTTAACCAAAATTGGCACTTGCTGAATTTGGCATATAATTGATGTTCCCTCAATTTCTGCAATGTGAGCCATAAATGCTCTTCAGGCTCCTTTTCACTCTTCAAGTAGATCATGATATCATCAATGAACACTACCACGAACTTATCAAACTACTCCATGAAGACCTTATTCATGAGACACATGAAGTATGCAGGCGCATTTGTCAATCCAAATGACATAACGGTGTACTCATAAGATCCATACCGTGTCTGAAAAGCTATTTTGGGTATATCTGACGGACTAATCTTCATTTGGAAGTAGCCTGACCTCAAATCGATCTTGGAGAAAACACATGCACCCTTCATCAGGTCAAACAAATCCTCTATACAGGGCAATGTATACTTATTCTTGATCGTCACCTCATTGAGAGCTCTGTAATGCACACACATCCTTTGGGATCCATCCTTCTTGTCAACGAAAAGCACTGGCGCTCCCCAAGGTGAAGAGCTTGGGTGAATAAAACCCTTCTTTAGCTGCTCTTGAATTTGCTTATTGAGCTCTGCTAACTCCATAGAAGACATCCTACATGGCCCCTTAGCTATAGGTGTAGTTCCAGGTATTAATTCAATAACGAGCTCTATGTCATGATCATGTGGCATACCTGGCAACTCATCCAGAAACACATCCAAAAAATTTCCACACCACTAGGATCTCCTCTATTGTTGCGACGTTCATTTGATTTAGCTCCGCTTGCTTTGGTGCATGTTGAGACGCTTCAAATTCTATGCTGACCCATTCCTCATTTGTCAACTTCTCTGTCTTTGTTGCACATTGAATTATCACATTATGCTTCCTTAAGCAGTCCATACCAAGTATTATGTCCAGTCTTTGTGAATCCAAAACAATGAGGTTGGCAGAGAAGTCTACCCCCTTTATTCTAAGGCTTACTTTTGGACATACTATATTTGTCCTCATCTCTTCTCCAGGAGACTTAACAAACAAGGTATACTTCATATGAGATATGGGAAAACTATACTTGGCAACATACTTTGATGCAATGAATGAATTCAATGCTCCAAAATTAAATAGCATACTCGTCGGGTTGGAGTTTGTGAGAAACATACCAATCAACACGTCATCCGGTTGTTGCGCTTCCTCCATAGAGACATGGTTCACCTTGCCACGAACAAAATTCTGCAGTCCACGATTGCCTATTGATGCTCCTCCATTTGATCTTGGGTTCTGTCTTGGAGCATAGTTCCCTTGACCCAGGCCTCACTTAGGACATTGAGATGCAAAGTGTCCTATCTCACCACAAGTATAGCATAACCTTGCTGCACCAGAATTGTTTGGACGAGCTTGATTTTGAGCATTAGCAGGAAAGTTGGCGTGGGGTGCTTGAAGCATTGGAGGACGAGGTGCTTGCATAGCGGCGCGTTGCTGCATATGCTGAGCTGGGCGCGGTGGAATAGCAGTGCGATATGCAGGAGCAGAGGTGTTGTAGTATGGCACATTTTGGGGTGCAAAGCGGGAGCGACCATAGCTTCCTTGTGGTTGTCCTTGATATGGTTCCTTCCTCTTATTGTCTTGCTCCATCTCACGAACCTTGTTTTCAACCACAATAGCTTTGTCCACAAGCTTCTAGAAATTTGCATAGTCACAATTGAGCGATTGCACTTGAATCTCATTGTTTAGGCCTCTCATGAATAAATACTACTTGCGGCTGTCCCCATTAACATCTTCCGGAGCATACCTTGAGAGTTGAGTGAATTTATTGAGGTACTAACTCACACTTGACTTCCCTTGCCTTAGGTTCTCAAATTCCTGCCTCTTCAAGATCATAACAACTTTAGGCACAAAATGAGAATGGAAGCTCTCCTTAAATTCAGACCAAGTGATCGTCTCTTGATTTTTATGAGCAATGCAAAGCGAGTCCCACCAATCCGCAGCTAGTCCAACTAGCTGATGGGAAGCAAAAAGAACCTTCTCCCTATCACTCTATTGCACAATAGCGAGCTTGTTCTCCCTAGATTTCAGCCAATATTATCTTCCATAGGATCATTGGCTTGAGCAAAAGTAGGCGGCCTGGTCCTCATAAACTCTCCCAACCTGTTATGAGGCGGTGGGGGTGGCGGTGGAGGCATGTGGGGCTGATTCTTATTATTTGCCTGCAACTGTCCCAAAGTCTGCATCATGGTCTGCGTAAGATGATTTTGCATAGCCAACAATTGTTGAAGGTTGACATTCTCAGGTGCAGTTCCATTCTTGTTATTCTGAAGTGCTACATTGTTCTCCTCATTCTCATTGGCATCCCTTTGATTGCGGGTCCTCAGCATCTGAAGAAAGAACAAGAGAAAAGAATTTAGAAAACGTCCCCAACTATATGCATCAAGGGATATGAAGCTAAGCAACTACCTATACAAGCCTATATGGATGTGGCAAACACTAAAGCATCCCACAATCCCATACTAAGAACACAAGCAAACATTTTATAGCAAACAGCACACCAAACAACCCACGATGCTTCCTGAGTGTTCCTATGTGCTCTAAAGTGTCCATTCTATCTAGGTCGCGTCCTACGGTCCACCTGTGCCTATGATACCAATTTGTGACACCGTGTTCCAAAACTGAACCAAGCGTGATGCATATGTGTGCCAAGGATGTTTAACACACATAAACAAGTGATTCACAAATGATAAACAGATAATTACCACAACTCAAATCATTAAATAAGTACTTTTATTACAATATTCAAATATTCCTCAAATTACAAGTTTAATGACCAATATTGACTATAACTACAGTGGAAATAATCTATTTAAGCTACTAAGCAAACTAAGCAAATAATGTAGCGCGGCTCCAAGCAACATCGCAGGCAAGTCGACGACAGCACACAGCCTAATACTGCGCATTATCCTCAGGATACAACCAGACATCACCTGAAACTATTGGTGGGGGAATTGCAAGGGTGAGTAAATGTCGTACTCAACAAGTGTGGGAAAGTTTTACATGTAGCTTAAACAAGGAATGCTAATAAATGGCTAATTGTTGAAAAGTATGTTTAAAACATGTAAAAATCATACTAAGATGTCTATGCGAATTTATCCCAACATAACCCTAATAATTACCAATAATGAGTCCATTACCAGCCATTACCATTATGTGACATCCAACAATGATTATCCATCCAAACGCTAAGTTCTTACCATTATCATCTAGCATATTCAATTATCACAACTCAGACCATAACCATGACCCAACCATAACCATCACCATGACCATCCCAAATCCCAAGTTTCCTCTAATCATGGAAGTTGTCCAGGTGCTCTTAACTAGGAGCACGTCTATCATGATTGTTTTTAACACTCTATAGAGGTTGTACCACTTTACCCACAAGTTCGTGATTTCATCACCCGTCAGCGACTAAAGAAACATCCCTTCTACCAATTACACTTCCTTATGTGTATGGCCAAGAGATCACAAAATAGCCTTTACAAAGGGACTACCAGCATATTCAGACCCACTGAGGTTTCACAGGTGGTGATGCCTCCAACTAAGCACATCCAACTAAGGGCCCCCTCTTGTGTCGTTTGGTTCCTAAGGCAGTCCCGCCACTATGGCAAACTCATCCAACTCCCATTCCCCGCTACTCCAAATGATTTGAATCGACTCTGGTAATACTCCTAATTAGTTGTCTAAGCCGCACCCATACTTGGCCGTGTGGTGGCACTGTTGTCCTGGCCTATTCTCGCATGAACTGGTCCTTAGATCCAAGGCAAACAAATCACCATAACATCCAACCCAATCCACAAACCATGTTTGCTTAGATTTCCCAAGTCCCATGTTACCAATTAACAATATTCATCAGTTTATATCATCCATAGGTTCATTAAATCATGTTTAATTATTTTGGTTGTTTCCCATCCCAATTAATTAGAGCGAAGAAAAAAGGTAAAAAGCCCTTCCGACTCTCTATAATATATTCCAAGTGACAAGGATCATCAACCAAGTCTAGTAAACACCTATAAATGGGTTTCCCATCAAATTGACACAAGCATGCAATTTTGCAAACAAAACATTTAAAAACGGCGTCAAAATGATCAAGGACACTTGCTTGCTCCTGAGCTTTATTAGGGTCAAAAGCTTCAAAGTTCTGGTACCGAAGGTCCTTGACAGCACCCTCTAGCGCAACACCTTCTATTCTGTGCAATAGACATACAAAACAACTGTTACAATCAATAAATGCTCATATATTACTCAATATGCCATGACATTCATGATTAATGCAACTCTGTGGTAAAACTTGTTAATGAGTTGCTATTAATATTTAGTAACTAGTTATAATGGTGTTTAACAAGTTTGAACAAGTTTCCAGTTGATTCGGGTCAAATTGGAATTAATTCATCACAATTCAGATTCAGAGGCCGGACTAGTCCGCTGTTAGGGCTGGACTAGTCCGCCCTGTCCACGAATTGTGAACTAGGGTTTTCTTGATCTGCAAGAATTGGGATTGAATTCACGTGGAAAAGTGAAAGTAGAGGGTATACCACATGCTTAGAGCTCAAAGGATCAAGAATTTGACGTGAGACTTGAATCTTGATGATCTAGGGTTGGTGATGAAGAATGTAGGGTCGATGAAGATCTTGCCTTATTGATCCTCCTTTGTGTTCTTATCCTCCTCTTTGTTGTTGGATCCTCTCTTGATGACATCTCCCGTGAACTAGGGTTTGGAGTTCTCAATTGTGGCAAAGTGATGAAAAGTTGGGGTGGTGAGTTGTTTATATAGAGGTGGAGGTGGTAGAGTTTGATGGATTCCAAGTTTAAGGTGGTGAAAGCTGTGTAGGGATCCCACATGGGCTCCACAAGGGTTGGGTACGATGTTCTTGGGCCCAATTAAGGTAAATAACCAATTACAATTCATGGAGGAAATGATTGAAGCCCAGTTGGGCACACTGGACAAGTCCGCTAGGGGCCAGACTAGTCCTATATTGAACAGAGACATCACCAAAAAAGTCCGGTGGGGTAGTACGAACAAGTACGTTGGTGAACAGAGACATTTTCGGACAAGTCTGGGGTAAGGTTTGCAAGGAAAAGGTTTTCCGAACTAAAATTCAACATGGGACGGACTAGTCTGCTTGGACCACCGACAAGTCCAGACAACATCAAGGACCAAACCGGACTAGTACGTGCATTGTGCTGGACAAGTCTGATATCTGAAAGAACTGTATTTTCAGAAGAGGAATAGGGTCATCAAACTAGTCTGGGTTTATGGTCGGACAAGTCCGCACCCTGATAGTTTTAAATTGCCGTTTTGTCCTAAATTCATTTTAATCATGTTCCTTTAATGTTGCTTAAGGTTAAACATGTATAAGAATGTACACAATGCATGATGGATGAAAATGAGAAGGTTACACACCACAACTAGCACCAACAACTACTGCAGCTGGTACAGATCATCCTCAAGCCACATGTTCTTCAATCTGTGATGAACATGAAGAACAAGGAGCTTCTGAAATGTCTACTCTCCTCTGAATCCTCAAAAGTCATCCTCCACAACAAATCATTGGGAGCTTGCATGAAGGAGTCACATGGTCCAGGTTTCGCGATCCAAACTCTCATGCTTATTCTGCTTTTGTTGTTTCTTTTGAACCCAAAGATATATCACACACACTCACTAATGAATCATGGATTATTGCCATGCAAGAAGAGTTAGAAAAATTTGAAAGAAATAATTTTTGGAAACTTGTACCTCCACCTCATGGTCACACTTTAATTGGAACTAAATGGGTGTTTAAAAATAAACAAAGTGAGGATGGGGTTGTGGATAGGAATAAGGCTAGGTTGGTTACACAAGGTTTCACACAAATTGAAGGTCTAGATTTTGATGAAACTTTTGCTCCTGATGCTAGATTAGAAGCCATAAGAAATTTGTTAGATTTTGTTGCATCTAAAAGTTTCAAGTTATGAAATGGATGTTAAAGTGCTTTTCTTAATGGCTATATAGATGAGAAGGTTTATATCAAGTAACCACTGGGTTTTGAAATTCCAGATTTTCCTAATCATGTTTACAAACTGTCCAAAGCCTTGTACGGTCTCAAACAAGCCCCTAGAGCATGGTATGATAGGTTAAAAACATTCATATTGGAAAAGGGCTTCACCATGGGCAAGGTTGATAAAACTCTTTTTGTGCTTAAGCATGGCAATGACTCATTATTCATTCAAGTGTATGCGGATGATATTATCTTTTGTTGTGCTTCTCATGATCTTGTGTCCAAGTTTTCAGCTATGATGACTTCAAAATTTGAAATGAGTATGATGGGAGAACTCACGTATTTTTGTGGCTGCAAATCAAGCAAACAGAGAACGGTACTTTTGTGCATCAAACGAAGTATAAGACCTTCTTAAGCGCTTCAACACGGAGAAAAGCAAGCCTCTTTGGATGCCAAGGTGTACAACAACGACACTTGAACCTGATGAAGATGGTGACTCGGTCGATCTAAGAGAATATCGAAGCATGATCAGATCACTTTTGTACCTCAGGGCATCAAGACCGGACACACAATTCAGCGTATGTCTTTGTGCACAATTTCAAGCTTCCCCACGTGCTTCACATCATCAAGCCGTCAAAAAGTTCTCAGGTACTTACATGGAACTCAAGAATTTGGTACTTTCCTTCCTTCTTCCCCAACTGTTCCTTTGAAAGCTTTTTTGGATGTTGATTTTGGGGGTTGTAGAATTGATAGGAAAAGTACTTCAGGGTGCTTGTCATTTTCTTGGTCATTCACTCGTTGCTTGATCCTCTAGAAAACAAGGTTCAGTTGCACAATCCACAGCTGAATCTTAATATATACTTGCTGCTAGTGCTTGCTCACAAATTCTTTGGATTGTTCAAACACTTAAGGACTATGGGGTTGATCTAGATAGTGTTCCACTGTTTTTTGATAAGCTAGTGCCATTTGCATTGCTAAAAACCCCGTGCAACATGCGAGAACAAAGCACATTGACATTAGGCATCACTTTCTCCGTGATAATGCTTAAAAAGGAAACATTGTGCTTCACCATGTAGATACCGAACAATATTTTGAAATTTACAAAACCTTTAGATTTCACTCATTTTTGTTACATTCATAGTGAAATAGGGGTTATGAATCCTCATGGCTTAAATTGAGGAGGAGCTTTCAAATTTGGGATTTGAATTTAAAAGTAATATAAGCATAGTATTTCATACATATATGACTTTGGGATTCCTTTTACATGCTGAAAGTTCGTACTACATTACTCATGTTATACATTTTGTAGTTTCTGCCTTGACTAGTACTAGGAATAGTTAGTTACACTAAATCTGGTGATGATCGAACTTTCTTGATGTTTTGAACTTGTTGCATGCTCACAAGTGCTTTTAATAATGAAAAATTAATCTACCAACTGTCCACATGTTGAACTTTTATGATCAAATAAAAATGAGAAAAGATCAAGATAATATGCATGCATCGCACTTCTTCTTTTGAGATGGCTTATCATTGCAATTAGATACGAACTTAGAAGAAGTTGTGTACGACTAAAACCATGTCCTTAAGCATCTGATTGTCAAATGACATAGGCTTGGCTTGGTTGGTTAGAATAAGGCAGATGCGGCATATAATCTCTTGCAAATGTTATATGATCAGAATTTGTGCTTTAAATAATATTGAAAAATGAAAAATGCAGCAACAAGTGTAATTCTCTCAAGTTTTGAAATAGTTAAGTTTGTGAGGTCATGACTTGCTTAAATTGAAAATTACGCTTGATCTCTAGCATGGCTTACACTACTTTATGTATCTCATTGATGTGATAGTGTAAGTTACTTGATAGTATGACTTGGATGAGCTTTGTTTTATATGCTCATAATTAATTAAAACTTATCCTTTGTACCTTGCTGAATACATTGTCAAAGGGAGAGAAATTGATCACACATTTCACATATTCACAAGTGTTTTGGCATGATTCTTCTCAGGGGGATAATTTTTTGTTTTTATTCTCATTTTATTTCAGATTTACAAAGGGGGAGAAATATTTTTGGGAGAAAATTGTTTTCAACACTTTTCATGTGAATAAGCCAATGTTCGGGTTTTAAGTGGTGTTGCCAATGCATTCATCAAGGGGGAGATTGTGAGACCTATGTGTGCTGAATAAATTGGCTTTGACGATAAAAGTTTTGAATACTGCCAAAACACCCTTTTAACAAGGTCCGACTCTAGGTCCGAGCTCCTGCAAGGTCCGACGATAGGTTCGACTTGTTTTGGGTAGCTCCGGCAAGGTCTGACGTAAGGTTCGACTTGCTTTGGCTAGGTCTGAATTCTTTGTCTAGGTACGACTTATTTTGGCTAGGTCTGACTTATTTTGGTCAGGTCCGACTAGCTTTGGTAAGCTCCGACCCTGGGTTCGACTAGCTTTGGTAAGCTCTAGCACTAGGTCCTACTGGATTTGGTAAGCTCTGTCTCAAGGTCCGGTGCTAGATTGCAATGGTTCTGCTTTTAACTTGCAATGTTTCGAACATGCCTTTTGTATTATGGAAAGCTTGCTTAGTGTTCTTTTACTAAGTTTTTGGTGTGTTTTGGTGGTTATGGATGATACCATTTTGCTATGATTTGCAACATGCTTATGTGAGGTGCTCACGTAAGGTGTTGTTGTTTCGGAACTAACGTGATTCAAGTCGATGACTTGTGCTCGGAAGTATCCGTTGTTTATTCATGTGGAGGTGTTGCTTGAGTTCAAGACATGGCTGGTAACGGGATCCATTGAACTAGTCTTAGGGAGAAGATGAGGTTCAACAACCAAGTTCAGGAGGAATTGTGGTTGAGTTGATCTAAAGGTTGCACATCATGTTTGAATCAAGAATAATACTTATAAAGGTATTGTGGACGTCGTTGGAAAGTGTATGAACGTGTGCATGGAGTGCATGGGCGTGGCTGCATGGTTCCAAGCCATGGATAAGAGATGGATGTAAAGAACTGGTCGCAAAGGTCCAACCGACTAGGTTATGGACTCAGGCTGCGGCTGAGTCGTGTTTGACTGAAATATGGAAAGATTTGAGTTGGTTATGATAGGATTTCGTGGTGAGCACGAAGTTTAGTTGTTTTTAGGAATGTGGGATACATTTCTAAGGTGTTTAGAAGTCTTAAGATTGCTTCTATTTGCGTATAGAAGAGTCTTGAGGAGCTATGGAAAGTTTCGGTGGAAACTGAGTAGGATACGAGTCCTGGTTAGGATTGGGTTGGTCTAAGGGCTGGTTATATTGGCAGGGGAGGCTAGAGTTCATGGTTCATGGACTTTGGGTTGTTTCTCTTGTGTTCTATTGAATAAAGATCATAGTTTAAGGGAACTTTTGTGCCTTGTTCGTCCGACTTGTTTCAGTCAAGTTTTCTCGTCGAGTTTCTGCACAGCACTACCTTGTTTTGGTGGTTTTGTCATAACTCGAGTTTTACATATCCAATTTACGTGTTTCTTTTTTGGTTGTCCTCACAACTTGATTATCTATCATCTGCGAAAATTTCACAGTCGTTGGATTTGTGGTTTCTGATCTACACGAGTTTCTTTGCAGTGGTGCAGATCTGGTCTTTCTCAGGTAGAACAGATTGACTTTTGTTTGATCTTTTGATCATAACTTGTGTTTTTATCAATGATTTTTCATGATTCTTGTTGTTGTGTCTTTGTGACTTGATTATCTATGATATCTACTACTTTTGTCACAGTTGAACACGTTTAGATCAGTTGTACACACAGTTTTTAACAAATTGATTTTCTGCCAAGGGGGTTTTTGTTGCTTCCGCTAAAAAAGTTTTAATCTACCATTCACCCCCCTCTGGTAGCTTTTCACGTGCTCTTCATTCCTACATTAAGACTTCCAACAGGAGACCTAGACATAATTGTGAGAGTCGTGGCTGTTCTGCCCATGAGACGGCGAAGGCGACGGCGGCGTTGAGTCATACACGGGCGCACAACAAGGTGAGTTGGCCGTCCATGTAGGCCCAAGGTAACTGGCTACACCATTGGTCTCCACAGTGTCACGGGTGTCCTCTTCATGGTGTCAGCGTAGCAATATCCCAAGTTCACATGTACCCTCTGAGACCTATCAATAGCACGAGGACTGGACCGTTCTCCTTCTTGTGGTCCAATAATTTCGCTTGTTCCACTCTTGTGGCGCAAGTGGAGTGCAAAGATAGTACCTTCAAGCTTCTCACAATGGGAGTAACACAATCTGGTGAGTGCTTCCCAAGCAACAACATCAACAGCTTGCTTCCTGGTGGATTTTCATGTGGTTGCAAAATGTCGGTTTATCACAACATCTTTAGAAAGAATAGTAACTTGAGCCCTCCATTCTTCACGTCCATAGCGAGGAATCCTCTTCACATAGAACTCCGGGTGCATATCGCATAGGTCAAGGAACTCCTTCAATTGCTTAGCTGCAAAGCCTCCATCGGTCCCATCAGAATGGAATTCTTGAGCAAAACAGAAAACTAGACCTCAATCCTCTTTTGGAGCTTCACTAGGCACGGATGCACTCTTCTGGACTGCAGGTACATCTTCCGGGGCTGCGGTTTCATCCTTTGGTTATCCTATTTATAGGGTTCCTCACTTTAATGTGCTTTGTCTTCATCTTTCCCATGTGACTCATCTTCATCTTCATCATCACCATAAAACTAAACCTCTTCGGGATCTTCTGCCATTGTGTTGGTGTGCTCATGCTCATCTCCTTTTGTGGGGGAGCTCACTTCCTCCTCTTCTTGGATTGGTTCTCTTGGTGGTTCCTCATGAGGCCTAAGCTTGCTTCCAAGGGGTGGCAAAAGGGCTTTCTTGCGGGTTGTCATTTTTGTGTGAGCCTTCTATAGGGAAAACATGAGAATATTAGAGTAAAGTTGTGACGCCCGGTTCCGAAAATTAACCAAGCTAACGTATATGTGTGCCCAGGATGTTCAACACACATACACGAGTGATTCACAAATGATAACCAGATAATTACCATAGCTCAAATTATTAAATAAGTACTCTTATTACATAATTTGAGCTGTGGTAATTATCTAGTTATCATTTGTGAATCACTCGTGTATGTGTGTTGAACATCCTGGGCACACATATACGTTAGCTTGGTTCATTTTTGGAACCGGGCGTCACAGATTGGTATCAGAGCCACAGGTTGACCGTAGGACGCAACCTAGATAGAATGGACACTTTAGGGCACATAGGAGCACTCAGGAATCGATGTGTTTTTGCTTGAAGTGTTGTTTGCTATATATATTGTTTGCTTGTGTGTTTAATAGAGGACTTTGGGATGCTTTAGCATTGCCATGTCCACTTAGGCTAGTATAGCTAGTTGGTTAGCTTCATATCCCTTGATGCATATAGTTGGGGACATTTCTTAATTCTTACCTATTGCTCTCCTTCAGATGGTGAGGACTCGCAATCAAAGGGATGTCAATGATGAGGAGGAGAACCATGGAGCGCCTCAGAACAACATCAAACAAGGACCTGCTCATGGAGCTATCAATATCGAGCAACTACTAGCTATGCAGAACCAGCTCATGCAGACCATGATACAGACCATGGGACAGCTGCAAGCCGGCAACAACAATCAGCCTCATATACCGCCACCGCCACCACCCCAGCCTCCTCACAACCGTTTGGGAGAGTTCATGAGGACCAGACCGCCTACCTTTGCACAAGCCACAGACCCAATGGAAGCTGATGATTGGCTAAAGTCCGTCGAGAAGAAACTTGCTATTGTCCAGTGCACTGATAGGGAGAAGGTTCTCTTTGCATCACATCAACTAGTTGGAGCAGCCGCTGACTGGTGGGAAGCTCTTTGCAATGCTCATGATAATCAAGAGGCAATCACTTGGGCTGAGTTTAAGCAGAGTTTCCGTTCCCACTATGTACCTGAAGGAGTTATGATACTGAGAAGACAAGATTTTGAAAATCTCAGGCAAGGAAGGATGAGCGTGAGTGAGTATCTCAACAAATTCACTCAATTATCAAGATATGCTCCAGAAGACATCAAAACTGATAGTAGGAAGCAGTATTTGTTTATGAGGGGTCTCAACAATGAAATTCAAGTCCAGTTGCTCAATACTGATTATCCAAACTTCCAAAAGCTGGTTGACAAGGCTATTGTGGTTGAGAACAAGATTCGTGAGATGGAGCGGGACAACAAGAGGAAGATGCCACATCATGGACCGCAGCAAGGAAGCAATGTTCGCCCCCGTTATGGACCACCTACTGCACCACAATACAACCCATCTGCTCCTGCATATCGTGCTGCTTATCCGCCCCGCCCAAATCAGCCACCGCAGCAATGCCCCGCCATGCAAGCGCCTCGCTATCCTGTGCCACCTGCGCCGCGTCCTAACATGGTGGCAAATGCTCAAAACCAGTTGCGCCCAAACTTCCCCAATGCTACGGGCGATAAGACATGCTATGTGTGTGGAGAACCCGGACACTTTGCAAGTCAATGCCCCAAGAGAAACTATGGACCTATGAACAATGCAACAAGGCCAAATAACCCGCGACCAAATGGAGGAGCACCGCAAGGCAACCGTGGACAACAAAATTTTGCTCGTGGCAATGTGAATCATGTCTCTACTGAGGAAGCCCAGCAAGCTGATGACGTCGTGATTGGTATGTTTCTTGCCAACTCCAACCCCGCGACTGTTTTACTTGATTCAGGAGCATCTCATTCATTCATCTCGTCAAAGTATGTTGCCAAATAAAATTTGCCTATATCTCATATGAAGCAAACAATGCTAGTAAGTTCTCCTGGCGGAGAGATGAGGACAAATATAGTATGTCCAAAAGTAAGCATTAAAATAAGGGGGGTAGACTTTCTCGCAAACCTCATAGTCTTGGACTCCCAAGGAATAGACATAATACTTGGAATGGACTGGTTGAGCAAGTATAATGGAGTCATTCAATGTGCCGAGAGGATTGTGCAGTTGACAAGTGAACATGGTACACGCATCGAAGTTGAGGCAGCCCAACCTACACGAGAGAAAGTGATGCTGAATCACGTGGAAGAAGTCACATTGGAGAGCATTCCTATCATTCGCGAGTACCCGGATGTGTTTCCAGATGAGTTGCCAGGTATGCCACCTGATCATGACATAGAATTCGCCATTGAGTTGATACCCGGAACTGCACCTATAGCTAAGAGGCCGTATAGGATGCCTCCTAAGGAATTAGCAGAGCTCAAGAAGCAAATTCAAGAGCAGCTAGAGAAGGTTTTTATACGCCCAAGTTCATCCCCGTGGGGAGCCCAGTGCTCTTCGTAGATAAGAAGGATGGAACCCAGAGGATGTGTGTGGACTATAGGTCTCTCAACGAAGTAACAATTAAGAACAAGTACTCACTGCCCCGTATAGAGGATTTGTTCGACCAAATGAAGGGTGCCTGTATCTTCTCCAAGATCGACTTGCGGTCAGGATACTTCCAAATGAAGATTAGACCATCGGATATACCCAAGACAGCATTTCGGACACGATATGGATCTTATGAGTACATCGTCATGTCATTTGGATTGATGAACGCGCCTGCGTACTTTATGTATCTCATGAATAAAGTCTTCATGGAATATCTGGATAAGTTCGTTGTAGTGTTCATCGATGATATTATGATCTACTCGAAGGATGAGAAGGAACACGAGGAACACTTGAGGCTTACGCTGCAGAAATTGAGGGAGCACCAATTGTATGCCAAGTTCAGTAAATGTCAATTCTGGCTACGGGAAGTTTCTTTCTTAGGCCATATTATTTCCGGAGGAGGAGTATCAGTTGACCCAGGTAAGGTGAGAGATGTGCTTAAGTGGGAACTGCCACAGAATGTTAAGGAAATTCAGAGTTTCCTTGGAATGGCTGGATATTACCGTAGGTTTATCAAGGACTTTTCCATGATAGCCAAGCCTATGACGGAGTTGCTAATGAAGGGGAAGGCATTCCGATGGACTCAAGCTTGTCAGGATAGCTTTGAGGAGTTAAAGAAAAGGTT
The DNA here is from genome assembly GCA_036927565.1 of Tuctoria greenei. NCBI lineage: Eukaryota > Viridiplantae > Streptophyta > Magnoliopsida > Poales > Poaceae > Tuctoria > Tuctoria greenei. The sequence goes on from JAYESD010000005.1 coordinate 96,222,542, forward strand.
GAAAACCGCGCCGGTGTTAGTATTACCGGACGTGAGCAAGAGTTTTGATATATATTGTGATGCATCAAGACAAGGACTAGGATGTGTGCTCATGCAAGAAGGCCAAGTGGTAGCTTATGCATCGAGGCAACTAAAGAAACATGAGTTGAATTATCCTACACATGACCTTGAACTCGCAGCCGTGGTACACGCCTTGAAGATATGGAGACACTATGTTTTTGGTCACTGATGTGAGATTTATACGAATCACAAGAGTCTCAAGTACATATTTACGCAAACGGATCTGAATCTGAGGCAACGCCGATGGTTGGAGCTCATCAAGGATTATGACGTGGTTAAATTCTGTATATCGTTTGTGATGCAACCGTATATGTGTGATGAACTTCCTGGGCACACATATGCATTACACTTGCTTCATGTACGGAACCGGGTGTCACAAAAGTGTAAATGCAAATTATGAAATCGCAGCAGTTATAAAACAAGGTGAGAGAATGTACAATTGCTCAAAAAGATGGAAAAGAGGAAAAAATTTGCAGCAACAGCAAAATCTCAATTTTTCCCACATTATATAGCTAGTGGAAGGCAAAATAGTGCAAACAAAGTAAATTGGAAAGGAAAAGGTACTAAATGGTTTGTGGTGTCCATTCTACCCATGCTTGCTGAATGTGGGCCTAGAGGGGGAGGGTGAATAGGCCTTTTCGAAAATTGTTGGATCCTGCAACACTCAACAACAAGCTCAATACCAGAGATATTAGACTAGTCTGGTAAAGTGCGGACTAGTCCGGTGTTCACGGACTAAGTTGATTATGCTAGATTGATTAGATTGATTCTTTTATGTGTGCAGCGGAAAAATAGAATCAAATAAATGTTTCTCAGTTATATTCTAGATTATATCACTATTAAATCTTATGTTTAACAATACAACGTGAGATGAATAATGATTATGAAACCCTAGATTATATTGATGAATTAGAATGATGAACACCACAAGTATTTATCCCGTGGTTCGGTTACCAAAAAAGGCAACCTACATCCACGTTGAGGAGTCCACAAAAGGACCGGGTCTTCTCCTATCCTACCCTCGTCGGATCACCACGAAGGCCAATCCTCTTCCACTAATCACAGAGGGGTGAATAGCCGAATTCAAGGGGCTTCTCACACGTTGAGAGCTCCCTTAGATTAAAACATAAATTTCCACCGAAAACACACTCAAAGGATTACAATTAAAATGCAAGAGTATGTTAGAGAATCAAACCAACAGCTCAATGTGATGTTCCAAGTGTCTCTCCAATGATCTAGAGTGAATCCTCAAAGGATTGATCATCGTTGCACATAATTTCGTGGAGAGATGTAGTTTTTGAGGCTCTTGGGAGGTGTGACGGTGCTAGGGTTTGAGAGAGATTTTAATTGGGCCGTACACCTCTATTTATATGGGGTTTCTAAAAGTGATAGTTAGGGTTCAGAAAGTTCGTACTAGTCCGTGGTGGTCACCGGACTAGTCCGATGTGCTGTGTGTAGCAAACCCTAAGTACTTCGAAATATCGGACTAGTCCGGCTGAAAATGGACTTGTCCGATTTTGCTACTGGAAATCTTCGGACTAGTCCGATATCCATCGGACCTGTACAGACATGTGAAACCCTAAGTGAGTTAGATGACAAGTCCGCACTTGGAGGACTTATCCGATGTAGATCAGAGGGTTTTTCGGACTAGTCCGTGCAAATATCGGACTTGTCTGATATGGATCAGAAGGAATATCGGACTAGTCCGGTTACGATCAAACTTGTCCGATTTTGTGTGACTTGTGAAGTATTTTGAGGACTAGTCCGTACTGGAGAGGACTAGTCCGATTCTAGTCAGAAGAATATCGGACTAGTCCGATAGATATCGGACTTGTCCGATCTGGTGCAGAAAGGTTAGCGGACTAGTCCGGTTGTGATCGGACTAGTCTGGTCCTGTGAAACTTTGTGCAATGTGAGTGTTTAATTGTGATTGAGCTCTTGGGGTGAGTTTCCTTAACACACTCCATACACAATAATCTATTACTCTCATTCCTTGAGCTCATCTCCACTTTGCTCCTCATCCTTACTTCTTTTTGGGTATTTTGCTCATTTCCCTATCATAGTCCTGCACTCATCTCAACAAATAGGTTAGGATCCCAATTGCTTGTCATAAATCATCCAAAACCCACAAGAGAGTCCTAGATGCACTTTCAATCTCCCCCTTTTTGGTGATTGATGACAACCAATTGAGATTTGAGAAAATATGATAAAAAATTGAGATTTTCATAAAGTATGCACATATGAGTCAAAAACACATCAAGCAGTGAAAGAATTATCCATATGTGCATTCTTTATGGTGGGATGTATAACTAAGTATATTGAGACATTGAGAATGACATAATTTACATTAATCAACCAAAGCCAAGCATATATGTCATTCCAGGAGCAAGATTACAGATTTCAACAAATACTTCTCAAATTAATTAAGCATTGCATCACAGAACCATAACTAACTTAGGAACAAAGTTAAAACACCGCAAAACTCAAAAATAGACAAGAAGCATAAAAAGGCATAAAAAGAGCTATCTCCTTGCATTTTACAGCTAAAGCTAAGACTCCCCCTCAATCTCCCCCCCTTTGGCATCAAGACACCAAGAAGAAGGAGAGGAGGGTCCTAGGGTCTTCACTCTTCACTGTCGGTCCTCTCATTGTTGTCTTCGTCATCTTCATCTTCAGCTTGATGAGGAGGAGAAGGAGGAGGAACGGAGCCACTCGAGCCCCCAATGCCAAAGTAGGCAAGCTCGGAGGGGTTCAATGGCACGAGCTCAGTGAAGTCCGGGTCAGAGTCCTCAGAAATCACTGGAGATCCAATGGGGTCGATCTCCAGCTTCTGCAGTTATGCTTCACATTGGCCTTGATGTACTTCATGTCCTCCTTTCTTTTCTGGTTGAGCTTGTGGGCCTTCACTTCGGCCTTCTTGCAGGAGGTGAAGATGGCAGCCAGGTATTTCAGGATTCCACTAGCTGATCCTCTCTGAGGAGATGCCCTTGAAGTTGGAGCAGCTTTGACATCTTCGCTTGCTCTTGCCGGTGCCTCGGGACTGGAGGCCGGCGAGGGAGCAGCCTGGACATTTACTGGTTGAGGCTTCTGAGGCCTCAAAGGAGTGTGCTCCACATCCTTGACAAACTCAATCACTGTGACTTTCTCAATCATAAACATTAGACAGGGAGCATAGCCACAGGACCTGTCGGGGGTGCTGGAGATGTTGACCATATCGTTCCATATGTAGTCAAACACATCAAACTGTCTGTTCTTGCTTATGATCCTCATTAGGGTCTGGAGGTACCCTTGTACACTCCCTGCATCCCCATACTTAGGGGCAATGGTCTTCCTCAGGACTCTGTTTAGCACCACAAAGAATGGCTTCATGTTCTTTGTGGAAGCAGGGATAAACTTTGAATTGGGCTCATAGAGAAACTTCATCCTCTCCTTGTTAATGACACCAACATTGTGGATGACCACATTATCAATGCTGGAGGTGTCAAGATGCAACATCCTTGCAAATTCTTCATAAGTGATAGTGTACTTGGATCCATGAGTCATCCAAGTCACCCTTTCCTCTTCATCGCTTGCAAAGTGGCAGGTGGCATAGAACTGAGCCACCACTTCATCATTCCAATTGTACTTGAAGGCAAAGAGGTCCTTCAAGCCATGTCTTTCAGCTGCTGCAATCACTTCATCAAAAGCAGAGCATCTTTTCTTCTCAAGATGTGCCCAGTCGATCCACTGACTGCGCACCACTGGTGTCTTCATCGGTAGATACACCAATCTGTAGAAATCAGCATGGAAGTTGCACCAGAATCTTCCATCAGCTGCTTGCTTCGGATGACCATACCAATTGATGCTTCTGAATTTGGCCGCCGAGTCACCGCCCTTCCCGTTGAACCTTTATGCAGTGGAGTCCCGAACCCCTTCCCTGGGAGCATGCAGCTTCAATGGTCCAACTGGACCCGTCGCTATCCCCTTGCCCTTGGCCTTTGCTTGGCGAGGGACACTCGATGATGCGGCTGCCTTGGAGACTGGCTTCTTTGCCGGCACTTTCCTCCAAACTTGTGGAGGAGACGGAGCTGGCTCGATAGGTCGCTCTTGGCGCTTCTTGCCAAGACTCGTTGAGGTCCGAGGTGCCACCTCATGGTCCATCTCGGCCTCAAAATTGGAAACCTCATCGTTTGAGCTCGACATGACCTGGGAATGAGTTTCAAGAATGATAATGAATGATACAAGGTATAGGTGTGGAAGGATAGCAAGGAATTGCATTGAGGAATTGAAGAGTTAGGTTTTGAGTTCAGAAACATCGGACTTGTCCGGTGCACAGGCACGGACTAGTCCGGGGTTACTGGACTTGTCCGTTCATGGACCGGACTAGTCCGGTGTTCATCCTCAAAAACCTAAGAGATTTGACAAAGGCTGATTCATCATGCACAATAAGTCTAGCATACACGTGATACATAAAGGAGTCATGTATATAGTGAAAGATGCTAGGCTATTCGATCAATAATGAAGAAAAACGAGATTTCTAGGGTTTGGGTGAAAATTACCGAAGAAATTGATTGAAGCTTGGAGATGAGGGTGTTGATGGCCGGACAAGTCCGCTAGCTTCAATCCTCAAGAGGGCAAGCTTGATTTCCGCCCAAATACGGAGATTTTCGATGGAGGGAGCAAGAAATCGCCTTGGGAGCTTGAGCAGAGGAGAGAGAACGCGTGAGCAAGAGTGGAGGATGAAGGGATTAGGGTTTGGTGTTGGCTAGGGTTATGGACACGAAAAATCGGACAAGTCCGGAGGTCACCGGACTAGACCGAACTCATCCAGAGAGCAACATCGGACTAGTCCGTGGTGTTATTCGACTAGTCCGGCCTAACCGGCACTCAGCAGACTGGTCTGCACGTGCGGACTAGTCCGGGTAACCACGGACTAGTCCGTGATCACCAGGAGAAATTTGCATAGCCCATTCATATATATTTGAAGGTTCATAAATAGAGAATAGAGAGGCAAATAAAATCAAATGATCTTGATGAATATGACCAATAAGCATACAACAATCAAGCAATGATAATAATTCACCAAGATCTAGAATTGACATAGTTTTTTGGGAAAAATTGAGAGAGAGAGTTGATTTTCACAATTCAATCAATATATTTTGAAGAATTCATACAGGTATGCAACTTTTCAAGCCACACTCCGAGCATCAAGGATATTTAGTTCATTTCGGAGTTCACAAAAGCGCTTTTCATCAAGTGGCTTGGTGAATATGTCAACCAATTGTTTTTGGGTATTGACATGTGAGATGGCTATATCTCCTTTCATGGAGTGGTCTCTCAAAAAATGATGTCTTATGTCTTTGTGTTTAGTTCTAGAGTGCTCAACTGGATTGTGGGCAATTTTAATGGCACTCTCGTTGTCACAAAGGAGAGGAATACGGTTCATATTGTTACCGTAATCCCTTAGAGTTTGTCGCATCCAAAGAAGTTGTGCACAACAGCTCCCGGCTGCAACATACTCTGCTTCGGCTGTGGATAAGGCAATGGAATTTTGTTTCTTGGAGGACCAAGAAACTAAGGATCTCCCTAGGAATTGGCATGTGTCGGAGGTGCTTTTTCTATCTACTTTGCACCCGGCATAATCTGCATCGGAGTAACCAATGAGATTGAATTTTGAGCCTTTTGGGTACCAAAGACCAAGATTGGGTGTATGAACTAAATATCTCAAGACCCTTTTTACGGCTGTCAAGTGACATTCCTCAGGGTTGGCTTGAAATCTTGCACACAAACATACTCTCAACATAATGTCTGGCCTAGATGCACATAAATAGAGTAGAGATCCAATCATCGAGCTATATACCTTTTGGTCGACGCTAGGTCCATCTTCACTGAGATCCAAGTGGCCATTTGTTGCCACGGGGGTCTTTGTGGGCTTTGCCTTGTCCATGCCAAACTTCTTAAGTATGTCCTGCGTGTACTTGATTTGGCTTATGAATGTCCCTTCCTTTTGTTGCCGCACTTGGAATCCCAAGAAGTACATTAATTCTCCCATCATTTACATTTCAAACCTGTCTGTCATGATTTTACTAAATTCCTCACAAAACGATTGATTAGTTGACCCAAAAATTATATCATCAACATAAATTTGAGAAATGAAAAGATCATTGTCTAAATTCTTTGTAAATAGAGTATAATCTACTTTGCCAATTTGAAAACCATTCTCAATTAAGAAATCTCTAAGACACTCATACCAAGCTCTAGGAGCTTGTTTGAGGCCGTAGAGAGCCTTACGCAATTTGAATACGTGGTTGGGGAACTCTTCGTCTTCAAACTTGGTGGTTGCTCCACGTACACCTCTTCCTTGATTGGTCCGTTGAGGAAGGCGCTTCTCACATCCATTTGATACAGCTTGAAATCTTGGTTAGTAGCATATGCAAGTAATATTCTATTGGATTCAAGCCTAGCTACTGGAGCAAAAGTCTCATCGAAATCCAGACCTTCGACTTGTGAATACCCTTTGGCCACAAGTCGTGCTTTGTTCCTTGCCACCACCCCGTGTTCGTCTTGTTTGTTGCGGAAGACCCACTTGGTGCCGACGATGTTTGCATTGGGTCTTGCCACAAGTTCCCATACTTCATTTCGCTTGAAGTTGTTCAATTCTTCTTGCATCGCCACCACCCAGTCCGGATCTTTCAATGCATCTTCAACCCTGCGTGGTTCCAAAAAGGATACAAACGAATAGTGTTCACAAAAGTTAGCTAAGCGAGATCTAGTGGTTACTCCCTTTTGGATGTCACCAATGATGTTGTCGATTGGGTGATCCCTTTGGACGCATTTGTGTACTCTTGGGTGTGGCACTTGAGGAGTTGTATCTTCATGAATATCTGCTTCTCCTCCTAAGTTATTGACTTTGTTGACTTGTTGATCATCTTGGTATCTTTGTGGTTGATCTTGTGTTGAAGCTCCCCCTTGATCGTTGATCCCCTCCTGTGGTTCATCTTCCTCATGTACGTGTGGAGGTGGCTCTTGTGGTCGAACCTCACCTAGAGCCATTCTCTTCAATTCTTGACAGGGAGCTTCTTCTTTACCTAGTTCACATGGATCAACTTGCTCCTTTTGGGAGCCATTAGTCTCATCAAACACTATGTCACGTGCTATTTCAACGAGTACGGACGGCTTGTTGAAAACACGATAGGCGTAAGTGTTCGAATCATAACCACGCAAGAAACCTTCATCAGACTTCGAATCAAACTTTGAAGTCCTAAGCTTCTTGTTCAGGATATAACATGGAGAACCGAAAACTCAAAAATATGAGATATTTGGTTTGTTACCGTTGAGTAGCTCATAGGATGTCTTCTTGAGTAGTCGATGAAGATAGAGTCGATTTACGGCGTGGCAAGCGGTGTTAATCGCTTCCGCCCAAAATCGATCCGAGGTCTTGTACTCATCGAGCATTGTTCTTGCCATCTCTATGAGTGTTCGGTTCTTTCTTTCGGCAACATCATTTTGTTGTGACGAGTATGGCGCTGAAAATTCGTGCTTGATACCCTCTTCATCAAGGTACTCCTCCACTTGTGTGTTCTTGAACTCCGTGCCATTGGCGCTTCGAATACTCTTGATTGTCAATGAGAATTCGTTTTGAGCTCGCTTGAAGAACTTCTTGAGTGTTCCTTGTGTTTCTGACTTATCGTGCAAAAAGAAAACCCAAGTGAAGCGAGAAAAGTCATCAATAATAACTAAACCATATTTGTTACCGCTGATGCTTATGTAAGAAATTGGACCAAATAAGTCCATGTGAAGTAGTTCGAGCGGTCTTGTTGTAGTCATGACGTTCTTTGCGGGATGAGGTGCTCCAACTTGCTTCCCGGCTTGGCACGCACTACAAGGCCTGTCTTTCTCAAAAACAACATCCTTCAAACCGCGGATGTGATCACCCTTGAGAAGTTTTTGAAGATTCCTCATACCAACATGTGCTAGCCGTCTATGCCACAGCCAACCCATGTTGGTCTTTGCAATCAAGCATGTGTCAAGTTCGGCTTTATCCTTGTTGAAGTCAACGAGGTAAAGCTTTCCCTTCAACATACCCTTGAATGCAATGGAACCATCACTCCTCCTAGAGACGGTCACACCCTCGTTAGTGAACAAGCAATTATAACCTTTGTCACATAGCTAAGATATGGACAGCAGGTTATAATCTAAGGATTCAACATGTAGAACATGAGAAAGTGTGTGCGTAGAAGATATTGCGATTTTACCGGTACCGAGCACCCTTCCTTAACTATTATCTCCAAAATAGATGCCTTCGTTTGGGTCCTCATTCTCTTCATATTCCACGAACATCCTTCTTTCTCCGGTCATATGGTTGGTGCAGCCAATATCTAGCACCCATTTGGATCCATCGGAGGAATAGGCCTGCAAAAACAAATTATGATTTGGTTTTAGGTACCCAAGCTTGCTTGGGTCCTTGAAGGTTAGTTACAATACATTTGGGCACCCACACATGAGATTTGGTGTTCCCATGGCGTGGCCCAACATAATTAGCATAAACCTTGCCAAAATTATTTCTCATTAACACATAGGAGGCATTAAAGGTTCTAAAGAGTAATCGTTGTTGTTTGTATACAGGGCTAGTCTGGTTCCTCATGAGGCCTAAGCTTGCTTCCAAGGGGTGGCAAAAGGGCTTTCTTGCGGGTTGTCATTTTTGTGTGAGCCATCTATAGGGAAAACATGAGAATATTAGAGGAAAGTGTAAATGCAAATTATGAAATCGCAGTAGTTATAAAACAAGGTGAGAGAATGTAGAATTGCTCAAAAAGATGGAAAAGAGGTAAATTTTTGCAGCATCAGCAAAATCTATATTTTTCCCACATTATATAGCTAGTGGAAGGCAAAATAGTGCAAACCAAGTAAATTTGAAAGGAAAAAAGTACTAAATGGTTTGTGGTGTCCATTCTACCTATGATTGCTGAATGTGGGCCTAGGGGGGGTGAATAGGCCTTTTCGAAAATTGTTGGATCCTGCAACACTCAACAACAAGCTCAATACCAGAGATATTGGACTAGTCCGGTAAAGTGCGGACTAGTCCGGTGTTCACGGACTAAGTTTATTATGCTAGTTCGATCAGATTGATTCTTTTATGTGTGCGGCGGAAAAATAGAATCAAATAAATGTTTCTCAGTTATATTCTAGATTATATCACTATTAAATCTTATGTTTAACAATCCAACGTGAGATGAATAATGATTTTGAAACCCTAGATTATATTGATGAATTAGAATGATGAACACCAAAAGAAAAACACCAGGATTTATCCCGTGGTTCGGTTACCACAAAAGGCAACCTACATCCACGTTGAGGAGTCCACAAAAGGACCTAGTGTTCTCCAACCCTACCCTCACCGGATCGCCACGAAGGCCAATTCTCTTCCACTAATCACAAAGGGGTGAATAACCGAATTGAAGGGGCTTCTCACACGTTGAGAGCTTCCTTAGATTACAACAAAAATTTCCACCAAAAACACACTCAAAGGATTACAATTAAAATGCAGGAGTATGTTAGAGAATCAAACCAAGAGCTCAATGTGATGTTCCAAGTGTCCCTCCAATGATCTAGAGTGAATCCTCAAAGGATTGATCGTTGTTGCACTTAATTTCATGGAGAGATGTAGTTTTTGAGGCTCTTGGGAGGTGTGACAGCGCTAGGGTTCGAGAGAGATTTTAATTGGGCCGTGCACCTCTATTTATATGAGGTTTTCAAAAGTGACCGCTAGGGTTCAAAAAGTTCAGACTAGTCCGTGGTGGTCACCGGACTAGTCCGGTATGCTGTGTGTAGCAAACCCTAAGTACCCCGAAATGTCAGACTAGTCCGGCTGAAAACGGACTTATCCGATTTCACTACTGGAAATCTTCGGACTAGTCCGATATCCATAGGACCTGTCCGGACATGTGAAACCCTTAGTGAGTTAGATGACAAGTCCGCACTTGGAGGACTTGTCCGATGTAGATCAGAGGGTTTTATGTACTAATCCATGCAAATATCGGACTTGTCCGATATGGATCAGAAGGAATATCGGACTAGTCCGGTTACGATCGGACTTGTCCGATTTTGTGTGACTTGTGAAGTGTTTTGAGGACTAGTCCATACTGGGGAGGACTAGTCCGATTCTAGTTAGAAGAATATTGGACTAGTCCGACAGATATCGGACTTGTCTGATCTGGTGCAGAAAGGTTAGCGGACTAGTCCAGTTGTGATCGGACTAGTCCGGTCCTATGAAACTTTGTGCAATGTGAGTGTTTAATTGTGATTGAGCTCTTGGGGTGAGTTTCCTTAACACACTCCATACACAATAATCTATTACTCTCCTTCCTTGAGCTCGTCTCCACTTTGCTCCTCATCCTTCCTTCTTTTTTGGTATTTTGCTCATTTTCCTATCATAGGCCTGCACTCATCTCAACAAATAGGTTAGGATCCCAATTGCTTGTCATAAATCATCCAAAAACCACAAGAGAGTCCTAGATGAACTTTCACTTGCGTCGTATGGTCAAACACGACTCTAATACCAATTTGTGATACCCGGTTCTGAAAATGAACCAAGTGTGATGTATATGTGTGTCCAGGATGTTTAACACACATACAATAGTGCATCACAAACGATATTCAGATTATAACCATGTCTTGAATAATAATAGTAATAATAGTACCTTATTACAATATCCAAATAGCCTCGAATACAAGCTCTAATAACAACAATGCAGCGGAAAACTAAACACTAATAGACTCAATCTCCATAGGCAATTCGACGGTAACACGCACGCCTAGTACACCTCATAGTCCTCCGGATACTCCACATTGTCGCATGTTACTGAATTTATTGGGGGAATAGCGAGGGTGAGCACATGTCGTACTCAGCAAGTGTGGAAAAGTATGACATGTAGCTTAAACAAGGATGACAATAAATGGCTATTTGCAGAAAAGTACATTGTAATTGTAAAAACTGGAAAATGTGACTTATGATTAGTATGTGAGGTCAAATCCCGTAGTAACCCAAATACCAATAATATCATATCCAATTCCATCAATTTGACATACTCATCCATAACCATCCAAAATTATCCATAACCATCAATATCCAACTCATCATTACCAAACCCGTACCCCAATCACAATTCCATATCAAATTCCAACCATTATTCAAACCAGGAGCACGACTATCATGATAGTTTTACACTCTGCAAAGGTAGTACCACTTTATCCACAAGTTCCTGATTTCATCACCTTTTGATGACAAAGACCCTGCATTATGCCGTCTCACACTTCCATAGGTGTGTGACAAAGAGATCACAATATAGCCTTTACAAAGTGACTACCAGCATGTTGCGGACCCACTAAGGTTTCACCGGAAGTGATGTCTCCAACTGAGCACATCCATCCAAGGGCCCCCTCTCGTGCCGTTCGGATCCTAGGGTAGTCCAGCCATCACTACAAACCCAACTGACCCCCATTCCCCGAGCGTTCCTTATGATCCGAACGATACTGGCAATACACTAATTAGTCATGCTAAGCCGCACCCATACGTGGCCCTGTGGTGGCAATGTAAATCCTGGGTGGTCGCTCCATGAACCGATCCTTATATATAAAGCAAGCAAAACCAGTAAATGTTCCAACCCATTTGACATAATCGACTTGCTTAGATCCCTAAGTTCCATGTTGCTATAGGGTCTTTATCATCAATTCACATAGTTCATATGTACATTAATTCATAGGTGAGTCATTTAGTTATTTCCAATCCCAATTAAGCAAAGTGAAGCAAAACTGGGAAATACCCTTCCCGACTCTCTATATTATATCCCAAGTGACGAGGATGGGCATACAAGTCTAGTAAACACCTATTCATGGGTTTCCCATCAATTTGACACAAGCATGCAGTTTTACAAACAAAAGATTTCAAAACAGGATCAAAATGTTCAAGGACAGTTGTCTTGCTCCAGTGGCTGGTTTGGATCGAGATCTTCAAAGTTTTGGTGCTGAAGGTCCTCGTAAACATCATCTGGAGCGTTACATTCTATTCTGCGTGACAAACATGTGAAACAAGCATGAGAATAATTAAATCCTCATATAGTACTCATGATGCCATGACATGCATGAATTATGCAATTACGAGATAACACATTTTATTAGGTTTCTATTATTGCTTACTAACTAGTTACAATTAAGTTTTACATGTTTGAGCAAGTTTTGAGTCATTTTTGAGAAAACTGGAATAGTTCCAGGAATTTCAGAATTTAGAAGGCGGACTAGTCCGGACACTGGGCCGAACATGTCCATTCTGGACCAGACTAGTCCGCACTAGACTGGACATGTCCGCTATGTCCAGGGTTTTACGAACTTCCCAACTAGGGCATGGTTTCAAGAGAGATTGGGATCATATTTGACATGGAAAGTTATACTTAGAGCAATTACCGTGAATCCAATGGTCCAACGGTTGAAGATTTGGTGCAATGTGAGAAACTTGACGTCTAGGGTTGTTAATGCTGAATTGACGATGAGGAACGTTGGTAGTTATCTTTTATTTGATTTTTCTTTTCTCTTCAATTGGTTTTTCCACTTTGTTGATTTTTCCCCACTGCATATTTATTTTCAACAAGTTGAGAATCTTATATTCTCAACCATCATTTTTATTTCTTTATTTTCCACAAAAGAAAAATTGTTGGTTTTGAAAAAGGGTGTTATTCGAAAAACAATTTTTCTGAGCTGCAAATGGGGCATCTCACCAACGTGCTAATTTTATAGCCGTTGGAAAGTCACCTGCCAAAAGAGGGAATAGGGGGGCCCACATTTCAGTGCGCCTGACCCCCTTGATCGGTGGACATGGGGAAAGAGCCCATTTGGCTCTCTCTCCTCCAACGGCTACATTTGAGCCTATTATGACCGTTGGGGAGTGTACACTATAAACAATGGCCATGAGGAGCACTCCTCTTCACATTTCACCTCATTATACACCTCCCCAAATTACTTTTGCTCACATTGTTTTTTTATGTTCATTGAAGCACTCTTGCTCAAATTGAACTCAAAAAGATCTGCTTTCATTTGCATTTGCAATTTGCCCTCAAGTTGTTCAAGGGAAAATTCGTCGAGTGTTTTGTTTTCACTAACATCATGTGTTTTCGAGTTTTTTGCCTTGTTGTGTTCTCGCTTGTTCTAGCCATTAAAGGAATCAAAAGGTTGTTTGGGAAGAGAAAGGGGCTGCAAGCTCGAGCCATGGTGGAGACTCGAGTGCACATCTCTCCTCTGTTGCTACACCAAGTCCACAGAGGAGGAGTGTGTGTGTGAAGACACTCCCATGGGTGAGTGGAGCAACCCGCGACAACTTCTCCACGACATTGACCTCGACATACAAAGTGAAGTTGAAGACTAAGCAACCATGCTCCTCCAAGATTGTGAGTTTTATCACACCAGAGCTTATGATCCAAATTTGATCTCCAAAATAGGTATGAATTCCGAATTCTTTTCTATTTTGCGTGCATTAGGATGGGAAACTTTTGCTTATATAGGGGAGAAAGGTTCACGCCTTCTCACTATGCAATTCCTTTGCACCCTCAAAATAGGATTTGATAGTATTACTTATAGATTATTTGAAAAAGAATAAAACATGTGAAAGTTGCCTAGAGGGGGGGGGGTGAATAGGCTAATCGACCTGCAAATGACTTAATAAAACGAGGTTACATCACAGGGGGCGGACTAGTCCGGTCTAGGGGCGGACTAGTCCGGTCAGCCTGCGTGAAGAACGCTAAAAAGTGTTTCTAGCAAGTTTTAAGGGGATTTTCTCGAGGCTACAAGTGAGGATATGTTTATGACAAGTTTAGAAACTACCAACACAAGAGTAAGTCAAGTTTCAACTAGGTTATAGCAAAGTGAAGAACATGACAAGACTAGCAACCCTAGAATGAAGTATGCAATAAACAAAATGCGAAAAACACGGAGACACAAGAATTTTATCCCGAGGTTCGATTCCACACAAGAATCTACGTCCCCGTTGAGGAGTCCACCAAGGACCGGGTTCAACAACCCTTCCCTCACCAAGTTTACCGCACGGGCCTAACTTGGTTCTCCACTATCTCAAAGTGTGAATACAAGATTCGTTGGGGCTTCTCACAATCTGAGGCTCCCACACCACAAAGATGATCAACACAACGAAACACACTCAACACACAGCTCACAAAGACTCAATGAGTGCAAGAGATCAAACCTGGAGCACAAGCGCGATGTTCTTCCTCTTCTCCACCTCACTAAACCCTAATCCACTCAAGAATTAGTTTTAGAGGGAAAGTAGGCAAGAAATAGGCTTAAGAGTGCTCCAAGTTGGCTGTGGCGGCGCTAGGGTTCAAGTCACTTTGAAATGAGGCCGGGGGTCCCCTTTTTATAGGGGTTTCGAGCCCAAACTGCTGACCTCAGCAAAAGGGCGGACTAGTCCGGCCTAGGGGACCACTGACCCCTCTGACAACTGTCGCACTACGCGGCAATCGTCACGCTACCCGCCAAACTTCAAATTCAAACGGTAACTTGGACAATGGACTAGTCCGGCCCTCACCGGACTAGTCCGATCCCAAACATAACCTTTTGTTCTGTGTGAGAACGGACTAGTCTGGAGACCACAGACTAGTCCGGCCCCAAGGGCGGACTAGTCCGGCCTTCCCAGACATAGTCGCAAAACCTCTCTGCACTCGGCAACACGGACTAGTCCGGCCCACAGATAGACTAGTCCGATCTCACACAGGACCTTTTGGTCCGCCCCAAAACGGACAAGTCCGCTCTCTAGGACTTAGTCCCGAAACTCCACTCCAAGGGGTATCACGGACTAGTCCGTCCCACTACGGACTAGTCCGAAGTCACACAGGACCTTCTGGTCCGTGTGAAAACGGACTAGTCTGGCGAGGAGCGGACTAGTCCGGCCCTAAGGCGGACTAGTCCGGCCACTCCTGCCAGACCACTCTAACTTCAACTTTAAATAGGGTTTCTACCTCAACCACCACACTTGAGCTCCTACTTTGATCTCTTTGCACTTCACGCACACACCCTCCTATTTCTACGGCTAGTCTAACTCAACACGCTAGAAACCCTAGTTTCTACGCTTCGAGTCGACTCCGTTTCCTTCCTTTTCCTTTTTGAGGGTTTGCGTCTCCGATCGATTCCACACCTGTGCTAAGATCACATGAGCTCATTAGCGACTTAATTGTCGTCATCAATCATCCAAAACCCACGGGGAACCTAGATGCACTTTCAATCTCCCCCTTTTTGGTGATTGTTGACAACACATCAAGTCCTTCACAATTAAGAGTAATAATTTTGGTTTTCATAACTTGTGTGCGTATGAATGACTCCCCCTCAATGAATGCAGCATGTAAAAGAGGTGGAGGAGATCTTTCATACCCACACATGTTATGGTGGGGTGCCTACGTGATGTGCTCAACAATTGTGACAAGACATAAAGAACATCAATATAATCATAAGATTGACAATAAGAACATTATATTGATATTAAACAACACTAACAAGTCTTGCACAAATGTAAACATCCAAGTATCATGAATAAGTTACAAATTAAGTCCAAATGCCAAAAGCACACCACACAACACAAAAGACTACTACCTCCCCCAACTCCACACAAAGGACTAACTCCCCCTAACTCTCCCCCTTTAGCATCAGGGCACCAAAAAGGAAAAGAAGGGGGACTAGGACCGAAAAGCTAGTCCTCGTCCTCATCACTATCGCCGTCGCGGGAGTCGCTCTCCGTGGCCTCCTGGTCCTCGACGTTTTCCTCATGATCGTCGTCGTCGTCGTCGTCGGAGCCCGGTGCGGAGGTACCCTCCGTCTCACCCAAGGGTGCCAACTCATCGGGGGTGAGAAGGGGGTATGGAGTGAGCTCTTCATCGGAGGCCTCAGGACTCATCAGGATCTCCATCTTGTCGCAGAGCTTCCTCACGTAGTGCTCAGTCCGCTGAGCTCGCACCTCGGCTTTGCGGCACGAGGTGAAGATGGACCGAAGAAACTTGATGACTCCGCTGCTAGAGGAGCCACTGGGGGAGTGAGAGGCATGGCGAGAGGCTCCATCACGAGGTTCCTCCGGCTGGGAGGGAGGATCCGCGTTCTTCCGGCGCGGAGGAATCGGGACAGCAGGTGGCATCTGGGGTCGGAGAGGCTGGTGAGTGGTGTCCTTCACAAACACGAGCCCGGACACCTTCTCGATCAGACACATAATGTAAGGGGCATAGCCACATGCTCGGTTGGGTGTGTGTGAGATGTTGTAGATATCATCGAAGATGTAATCTACAAGGTTGAACATCTCATGTCCATCAATGAGAGCCAACAGGTGCCTGAGGTGACCCTGGATGATCCCTGCATCCCCTTCTTCCGGAGCCACTGTCCTCCTGAGAATCCTGTTAAGGATGCTGTAGAACGGGAGGATGTTCCTGGCCAATCCAGCTTCACAGCGGACATGAGGAGGGTACATATAGCTCATGTCATCCCTGTCCATGGCCTTGAGATTGGAGATAATGATCTCATGGTCCAGGTGACTCTCCAGACCAAGAGCCTGAGCAAAGACCTCGAAGGTGGCATAGTACTGCTCACCGTTGGTCATCCAAGTGATGGCTCGGTCACCACGAGAGTGGAAGTGAACTGTGGTATAAAACTGTACTATGACCTCTTCATTCCAATCATACTTGAACCCAAGAATGTCATTGATCCCGTGGCGCTCAGCTGCCTCAATCACTGCATCAAACGCCTCGTGTTTCTTCTTAGCCATATAGGTCCAGTCCACCCATTGAGCCTGGATCACTGGCTTCTTCATTGCCTGGTAGACTGTGCGATAGTAATCGCAATGGAAGTCACACCAGAACTGAGGGTCGGCGGTGGACCTCTCATACCTATAGACATTCTCATCTCTGAGCCTCCTGGCCTTCTCAGCTCCTTTTCCTTTGAATGTGTTGGCTGAGAGGTTGGGCTGACGGTTTGGGTTGCGTGCTGGACTGTGCATCACGAGAGGGCCAACGGCCTGGGCCTTCCCTTTTTCATGGATCATTACTCCTCCGGGTGCCTTCTTGGCTGGCACCTTGACATAGGGCTTTTTCTTCTTCGGCTCGACTGGAGCCGGAGCCTTTCCTTTCTTAGGGTCACGCTCGACCCTAGGCTCATCTTCCCTCTGGGCTTGCTCCTTGCCCTTCGCCTTCCCGCCAATAGTGATGAGTTTCTTCCTTTTGGGGGCATTGGCCTCAGCGCCCCTGGAGTTGTGAGCCTCCCTATCTTGCCTCTTCTTCCTCCTTAGCTCATTAAGAGATTCGGTAGTTGCTCGTGCCAAGGCTTCTTCTTCATTGTAGATGGTTGCGGCTACTTTGGAGGCTTCAAGGGCCTTCAGCCGCCTTTCTTCCTTTTCTTTCTGCACCTTAATGAGGGCAGCCTTCGTCCGTGCCTCGACGATCTGAGCTTTGGTGCGGCCCTCCCGGGGCACTTCAGCACCCCTCTCCTCGGTGCGGCCTCGATAGGTCTCAGGGCGTTCTTCCTCGCCCGCGGGGTTGAGACGAGAAGGGGAACGCTTCGAGTTCGACATGCTGCGGAAAATACATAGAAAAGAAGGTATGAGTCCAAGGAGAGGGAGCGTTGCGGAAGAAGTCTCGAGAGAAGACTAGGACTAGGGTTTGCTCTGTGCAAACCGGACTTGTCCGCTAGGGACCGGACTAGTCCGGGTTGCACAGGATAAACCCTAACCCTAATTGATTCATCAAAAAATCTTCAAATCAGCACACAATACTCCTAGGCTATGATCACAAGGGTATATGGAGCAACATCAATGAAGGTGTTCCTATCAAAAACCTCAAGAATCAAGAATGGGTAAAGTTTTTGAAAAAGAGGGAATACCTTCTCAAATCTGCGAGAATCGACGAAATCGACGATGGATTGCGAAGGTGAAGCGCAGATCCCTCACTCCCAAAGACTCCAATGCACGGATTGGAATCGAGATTTGGTGGTTGGAGCGAAAAATCGCCGAAGGAGGCGGTTTATAGCGCGAGTGAGGGAGAGAAGCTGGAGTGAGAGGGGAGAGGAAGGCTCTGGGCCGCCCCTGGGGTTTAAGTCCCCAAGGGCCGGACTAGTCCGGTGTTAGGGCGGACTAGTCCGGTGTGCGGACCAGCCGCGGACTAGTCTGGTCCCGGACTTGTCCGTCCAAAGGGGCGGACTAGTCCGGTCCGACCGGGCTGAAAAACAATGTCTTTGAGTTGCACATACACTATTGGTCCTTTTGGACAACAAGCAATACAAACATGATTAATGAGGAAAAGTATGATAAATGCATGATCAATTTCTAAGAAAAAGTTTTCTTAAGGAGTTTTTGAAGGGAAATCAAGATAGAGAAGATTTTTTCGAAATATAGCTCAAAATTTATGAGGAATGTGGTTTAAGCCACACTCCTAGAATCCAAAATGTTGAGCTCACTTCTTAGCTCACAGAAACGCTTCTCATCAAGAGGCTTGGTGAAGATATCCGCAAGTTGATGTTCCGTCCTCACATGAGAAATCACAATATCTCCCTTCATTGAGTGGTCTCTCAAGAAGTGATGTCGTATGTCTATGTGCTTGGTCCTAGAGTGCTCCACCGGATTATGGACTATCTTTATGGCACCCTCGTTGTCACACAAGAGTGGAATGTTGCGCAAGTTAATCCCATAATCCCTAAGGGTTTGTCGCATCCAAAGAAGTTGTGCACAACAACTTCCGGCTGTAACATATTCCGCTTCGGCGGTGGAGAGAGCAATAGAGTTTTGCTTCTTGGAGGACCAAGACACTAGAGATCGACCCAAGAATTGGCATGTACCCGATGTGCTCTTCCTATCAACTTTGCACCCCGCATAGTCCGCATCAGAATATCCGATGAGGTTAAACTTAGATCCTTTGGGGTACCAAAGTCCTAGGGAAGGTGTGTGTACTAGATATCTCAAGATCCTTTTAACGGCGGTTAAATGACAAGCTTTAGGTGCCGCTTGAAAGCGTGCACACATACACACACTTAGCATGATATCGGGCCTAGATGCACAAAGATAGAGAAGTGAACCAATCATAGACCTATATAACTTTTGATCCACACTTGGACCGTCCTCATTTAGGTCTAGGTGTCCATTTGTCCCCATAGGGGTTTTGATGGGTTTTGCCTTGTCCATGTCAAACTTCCTTAGAATATCTTGTGTATACTTAGTTTGACTTATGAACATCCCTTCTTTGAGTTGTTTTACTTGAAATCCTAGAAAGAACTTCAACTTACCCATCATGGACATTTCAAACCTCTCCGTCATTATCTTGGAGAACTCATCACAAAACACCTTATTTTTGGAACCAAATATGATGTCATCCACATATATTTGGCACACAAAAAGATCCTCGTTGAAGTGCTTTCTGAAAAGGGGTATAGTCCGCTTTGCCTATCCTAAAACCATTTTCAACTAGAAAGTCTCTTAGGCACTCATACCAAGCTCTAGGAGCATGCTTGAGGCCATAAAGGGCCTTTCGCAATTTGTAAACATGGTTAGGATTTTCTTGGTCTTCAAACCCCGGAGGTTGCTCTACATAAACTTCTTCCTTAATTGGGCAATTAAGGAATGCACTCTTAACATCCATTTGGTAGAGCTTGAAGTCACGATGAGTAGCAAAGGCTAGTAATATCCGAATTGACTCAAGCCTAGCTACGGGGGCAAATGTCTCATCAAAATCCAATCCTTCAACTTGTGAGTACCCTTTTGCCACAAGCCGTGCCTTGTTCCTAGTTACCATGCCATGTTCATCTTGTTTGTTGCGGAACACCCACTTGGTTCCAACAACATTAGCTTGTGGGCGCTTGACAAGCTCCCAAACATTGTTCCTTTCAAAGTTATTGAGCTCCTCTTGCATGGCAACTACCCAATCCGGATCTCTTAAGGCATCTTCAACCTTATGAGGTTCCAAGGATGAGACAAAGGAGAAATGCTCACAAAAGTTTGCAACACGTGAACGTGTTGTTACTCCTTTTGTGATATCTCCTAGAATGTTGTCAACGGGATGATCCCGTTGAACACTTTGATGAACACGAGGATGCGGAGGTTGAGCTTTTGAACCACTTGCTTCATCTTCTTCACTTTGGTCTCCCCCTTGATCCATGCCTCCCCCTTGATCTTCATTCCCATTATCACTTTGAGGAGCATCTAGTGGATCTCCAACTTGTCCAATGGGGGTTTGACCTACTTCATAGTGATGATGGTCACTTGGGCTTTGAGATGGTTCTTGTGGGCGAACATCTCCAAGTGCCATTCTCCTTAGAGCTTCTAGTGGAGGTTCCTCTTTATCAATGGCATGTTGATCAACTTGCTCCACTTGAGAGCCATTGGTTTCATCAAACACCACGTCACGTGCTATTTCAACAATTCTTGGAGGATTTGTTGAACACACGGTACGCATGAGTGTTTTGAGTCATATCCAAGCAAGAAACCCTCATCGGACTTTGAAGCAAACTTCGAAGTCCTAGGCTTCTTGTTGAGGATATAACACTTGCTACCAAAGACACGAAAGTAAGAAACATTTGGCTTCTTACCAACGAGAAGCTCATAAGGAGTCTTCTTGAGGAGGCAATGAAGGTACAATCGGTTTACGGTGTGGCAAGCTGTGTTAAACGCTTCCGCCCAATCGGTCCGATGTTTTGTACTCATCTAGCATCGTCCTTGACATCTCAATAAGCGTCCTATTCTTTCTTTCGGCAATACCATTTTGTTGAGGAGAATAGGGAGTGGAAAACTCATGCTTGATGCCCTCCTCATCTAGGAACTCTTCTACTTGCATGTTCTTGAATTCGGTGCCATTGTCACTCCTTATAGCCTTTATCCTTAAGTTGAACTCATTTTGAGCTCTCCTTAGGAATTTCTTGAGGACACTGGGGTTTCACTCTTATCATGCAAGAAGAACACCCAAGTATATCTAGAGAAGTCATCAACGATGACTAGACCATACTTGCTGCCACTGATGCTAATGTAAGCAATGGGGCCAAAAAGATCCATATGTAGTAACTCCAAAGGTCTAGTTGTTGTCATGACATTCTTAGAGGGGTGTTGTGCTCCTACTTGCTTTCCAGCTCGGCACGCACTACATGGCCTATCCTTTTCAAATACCACATCCTTTAGGCCACGAACGTGCTCTCCTTTAAGGAGCTTTTGAAGGTTCCTCATTCCAACATGGGCTAGCCTTCTATGCCAAAGCCATCCCATGTTGGCTTTCGCCATTAAGCATGTGTCAAGTTGAGCCTTATCCATGGTAAAGTCCACGAGATAGAGCTTTCCCTTGAGCACTCCCTTAAAGGCTATCGAGTCATTACCCTCTCTAAGAACGTTCACACCCTCACTAGAAAAAACACACTTATATCCTCTATCACACAACTGTGATATGGATAGGAGATTATAATCTAGGGAATCAACATGCAAAACATTAGATAAAGTATGTGAAGGGGAGATAGCAATTTTACCGGAGCCAAGGATTTTCCCTTGGCTGTTATCCCCAAAGAAGATTCCTTCACTTGGGTCCTCGTTCTCCTCATACTCTATGAACATGCTCCTCTCTCCGGTCATGTGGTTTGTACATCCACTATCCAACACCCATTTCGATCCGCCGGAGGAGTAAGCCTACAAAACAAATTTATGCCTTCCTTTTAGGTACCCAAGCGGAGTTGGGTCCTTTCACGTTAGTGCTTAGGCATTTGGGTACCCACACGCAAGGCTTGGGGCTCTTGCGGAGTGGCCCAACATATCTAGCAAACACCTTGCCATATTTGTTCCTCATAAGCACATAAGATGCATCAAAATCATGGAATAGAGGATGCGGTTCAGATTTAGGCATTTTGTTGCTTGAGGGTGAGTTCTTTTCAATTTTAGTTGTGGATGAACTCCCCTTAACAAAGACAATCATGTCTTTGCCATACTTGGAGGTTTTGGCGTTATGCCTTCCACCTCTAGTATAGCCCAGACCATCCTTTACATGGGGAGGTCTTGTGTTGGTGTATGCACTGCGTGCATACGCCACCTTCTCCTTGTCAAAGATGGCACCCTTAGGTGCTTGCTTTCCTCGCGCTAAGTCGAGTTCATCCTTAAGCTTAAGGATTAAGTTAGAGCACTTGCAAGGTGGTGTTGCATTGGATGAGGCCTTTGAGGAGGTTGAGCTCTTGGAGGAAGAGGCTACATTGTTCTTGAGAGACTCAACTTGATTCTCAAGGATCTTGTTAACTTTTGACAAGTTCCCAAGTCTATCCTTGAGCTCAATTGATTTCTTCTCAAGACTTGAACACGTTCTCTTACTTAGAGCAAGTTCGTGTTCCAATGCCTTGCTCTTCTCTCTTTCAAGCTCAAGGAGCTCATTAAGCTCTTGACATCTCTCCTTTTCAAGGATGAGCATGTCCTCTTGTCTGTTGATGAGATCCTCCTTCTCAAAGATCTCATCCATAAGCAACTTCATCCTACGCAGGGTGCTTTTGCTTATGTCCTTAAACATGTCCTCATTTTCACTAGCGCTACCAAATTCATCATGAGAGGAAATGGAGGAGGAGGAGTGAGATGTTACCTTTCTCCTTCCCTCCTTTGCCATAAGGCAAGTTGGTTTGTAGTCGTTGTTGAGGTTGGGGAAGAGCTTGCTTCCCTTGGAGCTCCTCCCGATGGCTATGGTAGCCATCTTTTCCACTTCTTCGGAGGAGGAGGACTCATCATTAGAGTCCCACTCCTTGCCCAAGTGTGCTTGTCCGGAGGGCCTCTTCTTCCTGAAGAATTTCTTCTCTTGAGGCTTGCCCTCCTTCTTCTTCTTCACTTCTTCATGGGGGCAATCAGCGATGAAGTGACCGTACTCGCCATAATTGTAGCAAGCCCTTTTTGAATTGGGCCTTGCTCTTTCCTTCCCCTTGCCTTCATGGTTGTATCCGCCTTTCTTCCTCCTCATCATCCTCTTGAATTTGTTGATGAAGAAGGCCTCTTCCTCATCGGTGTCGAGGCTCTCCTCATCGCTTTCCTCTTGCTCCTTTGAAGAGGGTGTTGCCTTAAGTGCAACATTCTTCATCTTGGAGGCGGTGAACTTTTGAAGGTCGTTGTAGAAGAGCGCCTCCTTCTCCATGATCTCGTGGTTGATGATCCTACCAAGGACCTCCTCCGGGGTCATTTTAGTGAACCCCGGGCTTTCTCGAATCATGGAGCAAAGAGCGACGTTCCTAGGAATGAATGCCTGAATCATCCTCTTCACCACCTCGTGGTCGGTCCACTTAGTGCAGCCATATGATCGGCTCTTGTTGATGAGTATCTTCAATCAGTTGTACATTGTCGGTACCCTAAAAACCATACATCCCCTGAGGTTACAAAGATCTCAAGGGAAGGACATCTACTCAAATTGAAGACCCTCGGGGGCCCACTCGCCAGACGTGACCGAACCCGCTTCTCCAACATGGTTAACCTCTAGGTTGCCACGAGTACTGACAGACCAGAGTTATTACCCACAAGGGTGAAGCTCCGGGCTAGGTACTGAAACGGCACCGCCGGAGGTAACCCCTGACCGAGAGAAGCTCCGGACCTGACACGTGCCAGGCCACCCCGGAGCTTCCCGCTTCTCCCAAGCAAGCTCCGGGGCTGCCACGTGTCCACACGTCGGAGCTAGCTGCTTAAAACCCCCGGGAGACGTTGTAACGGCTCCGGATCTCCAAAGGACAGCCGCAGACTTCAAGACCCGATTAATTACCATTAATTCCACGTTAATGATAATTAATCGGACGATCTTAACACCTGTAACGGCACTGTTGGAGCCGTTACAGGGTTATTAACAACAATTAATCTCGTGTATCAATACTAATAACCGCCAGGGCCACATGTCGGGCCAGGCTGACTTGTAACGGTTTGTCCTTATGTTATAAAAGGACAAACCGACGATACACGAGAAGAGAGAACACTCTGGAGCATACTCAAGCTCACAAGTGAATACAACACACACACACCCGTGGAGTAGGGTATTACGCTCAGGCGGCCCGAACCACGTAAACCACCGTGTCACTCGAGTCCAATCGCAATTCACCTTCTTGAGTCTCCGCGCGCCCAAACCGAACCACAAACTCCTTCCACACTTTCGTAGAGTCAGGGGATCTGCCGACTCCAATAGTCGACAGTTGGCGCGCCAGGTAGGGGCGCCTGAGATCTTCAAGAATGGTGAATTCTGCGGCTGGATCATCCAATGGGCAACCTGCTGCTCAGGCCGTCGGAGGCAATCCCTCCAACATGCAACCACCGGCAGGAGCCTCAGTTCCAGCGGGAGTCACACTCCCACCACCACCATCTTCTCCGGCAAGACATGCCGAACGACATGATGGTGCACCGGCGTCACATTCTGCGCCGGCAAGTCGTGACAACCCAGAACATGCGCTCCATGCAGCGCGTGCTCTCCTTCAGCGACCACCACCTCCGGATGCATCTCAAGGTGCCATGGAGCAATGGAGAGCTGATATTGAGCATTTGGTCGCAGCAGCGGCCGAACGCCTTAACAACCAGGGTCCACCTCCTTCAGGGCGGGCCCCGTCGCAGCGACGAACGTTGTCTGGAAGACTTGGTCCACATGTCTCCAACAACCGAAGAAGAGCTGCGTCACAGCAAGTGACGTCGTTGCCCTCTGGAGCACGACGTGCCCATACTGCATCTCGGCTTTCGACACACGACCTCCGGGCGGAGCTTGATCGCCGATACCGCCAACAGGATGGCCGTGTCCACATCGAGCGAGCTCAAGAAAGACGAGATGCTCAAGACCTTTCTACTCTGGAAGGAGTAGGAGGAGGCTGTTCCGCCCTAGCCATGCACCTGCGCATGGTTAGATGGCCACAGAAGTTCCGGCCACACTTGCCGGAAAAATTCGACGGGACCGTCAATCCCGTAGAATTTCTACAGATATACTCCACTGCGATCCTAGCAGCTGGAGGAAACGAGGCCGTAATGGCCAATTACTTTCCAGTGGCCTTAACTGGGACCGCCAGGTCCTGGTTTATGAGCCTTCCACCCAACTCTATCGACAGTTGGGAGGAGCTGTGCCGTCAGTTCACCGCCAATTTTGGGAGTTCATACACCCGTCCGGGCACTGAACTGGACGTTTTTGCGGTCGTGCAAAAAGGAGGAGAATCTTTGCGGTCGTTCATCCAGAGATTCTCTCAGGTACGTAACACAATCCCTTCTATCTCAAGCGCTTCTGTCATTGTAGCATTCAGACAGGGTGTACGAGACAAGAAGATGTTGGAGAAGCTGGCGATCAAAGAGATCACCAGCGTCACGGAGCTCTTCAGCCTGGCTGACAAATGTGCCAGAGCTGCGGAGGGCCGTGAAATGCACTCCAAACCAGCCCTGGAGGATCATAAAAAATCCTCCAAAGAAGAAGCCGCTACCTCCGGGAGTGGCAAGAAGAAAAAGAAGACCAACGGCAAGAAGAAGCCGTCGGCCGGCACATCCAACGTTGCAGCCGCTGCAACTCCTGGTGGCCGGGGGCCACGCCCCGAGAAGCGACCTCGACCGTCTTCTGAAGACGGTGGCAAATCCAAGATGTGGTGCCCCATTCACAAAACGGGCAGCCACAGACTGGAGGACTGCCGGGAGGTCCAAAACCTTGCCGAGCGCTACCACAAGCGCCGGGAAGGGTCTCCCTTCCGACAGAGGGAGGGAAAACAAAAGGTCGATGAAGCTCCGGCTGAAGAGGAGTTGGGGTTTCAGGACCCCAAAAAGGTCTTGAAAGCCGTCTACACCTCCGTCGACGATGATTCCGACGTCTCCGACAACGAGCGTCGAAAAACCATGAACACCATCTTTGGTGGATCATGGGACATCACCTCTCGTCGTGTCATCAAGACTATGCGACGGGATATGGCTGCTGTAGCTCCTACAGCTAGACCGGAGCCACATCGAAAGTGGATGGACACACCCATCACTTTTGATGCTTCGGACTGTCCTCAAAGCATGGTCGGAGCTGGCCAGCTACCCTTGATGGTATCTCCCACCATCAACAACATCCAGCTCCATCATGTCCTGGTAGATGGAGGTTCGGGGCTTAATCTCATTAGCTTTGAAGCTTTCACTAAGCTTCGGCTTCGACCTTCGGACCTCCAGCCCTCTCGACCTTTCTCCGGAGTAGGTCCGGGGGCCATAACCCCACTCGGAGCTATTACTCTCCCTGTTACCTTCGGGACTCGGGAGAAGTATCGCACCGAAAAGTTGATCTTCGACGTCGCTCAGATCAACTTACCATTCAACGCCATTTTGGGTAGACCTGTCTTGTACAAATTCATGGCAGCTGCTCATTATGGATACCTGGTGTTGAAGATGCCAACACCAGTAGGTGTTCTCCGGATCCGTGGAGATCGCACTGCCGGAGTAACTGCTCTGGAGGAACTCCACGCACTCACCACAGCGCAAGAAGAGGACTCCAGACAGAAGCAAGCTCACAACCTCCGAGCATTCGTCAACGAGGCTCGACCTCTGCACCCCGTGTGCAGCCAAGCGGCAACACCGACATTCCCGTCAAAGTCGTCCAAATTGGTTCCGATGTCACCCAAACTACCCGCATATCGGGTGGCTTAAACGACAAATAGGAACTCGCGCTCATCACTTTCCTCCGGGCTAACGTTGACGTGTTTGCTTGGCAACCGTCACAAATGCCTGGGATCCCCAGGGAAGTGATTGAGCACAATCTGAAGATTTACCCCGACGCTCGGCCTGTGCACCAGAAACCTCGGAAGCAATCTGTAGAGCGACAGAACTTCATCCGACAAGAAGTGAAGAAGTTGCTCGAAGCCGGATTCATCCGAGAAGTCTACCATCCAAAATGGCTGGCAAACCCAGTCGTTGTGCCTAAAGCCGGCGGGAAACTTCGGATGTGCATCGACTACACCACACTGAATAAGGCATGTCCAAAAGATCCATTCCCACTACCTAGAATAGACCAGATAGTGGATTCCACCTCCGGGTGTGAGTTACTATGTTTTCTAGACGCATATTCAGGATACCATCAAATCCGGATGTCTAGGGAAGATGAAGAACATACTTCATTCATCACAGTGGATGGATTGTATTGTTACACAGCCATGCCTTTTGGTCTCAAGAATGCAGCTTCAACTTTTGTACGAGCTATGTACAAAACTTTCGAAGAACTCATCAGAGACATAGTGGAAGTGTACGTCGACGACATCGTGGTTAAAGTCAAGAACAAGGAGTCCCTCTTGGACACCTTACAGGCTGTCTTCGACAAGCTGCGGGCCACCCGCACGAAGCTAAACCCAGACAAGTGCGTCTTCGGGGTTAGTTCCGGAAAGCTTCTTGGTTTCCTGGTAAGTCACCGGGGCATAGAGGCTAATCCGGCGAAGATAAAAGCCATTGAAGACATGCGGCCACCAACCCGCATCAAAGACGTCCAAAAATTAACTGGATGTCTAGCAGCCCTCAGCCGGTTCATTTCAAGACTGGCGGAAAGGGCACTTCCCTTCTTCAAGTTACTAAGGAAGTCCGGACCATTCCAATGGTCTGAAGAAGCAGAGAAGGCGTTCCAGGAGCTGAAACAGTTCCTCACCACCCTACCAGTCTTGGTAGCTCTGAACCCTGGTGAGCCTTTATTGCTTTATATTTCAGCTGCTGACGAAGTCGTCAGTATGGTTTTGGTTGCGGAGAGACCGGAACTACCCAATACTCAGGAATCCAGATCCCTTCGAGAGGATCCGGAGGTTCCTGAAAGCGGGTCTGGGTCCCAGCTCCCAGACTTGAACCCACAAGAAGCCACTTCAGAGGACCCGGATCCTTCCGATAGGATCCAGGTCATTCCTGAAGAAGCTCCGGGTTCCTTCACCCAGAACCCGGAGGTCCCCGAAGATAGTCTGGACCCCTCCGACAGGGTCCGGATCAATGGAGAGGAAGCTCCAAACCCCTCCGGGAGGGTCCGGACCATTCAACGTCCAGTATACTTCATCAGTGAAGTGTTACACGATGCCAAGACTCGATACCTAGAGGTGCATAAGCTGCTCTACGCAGTTCTTATTGCCTCAAGGAAGCTTCGACACTATTTCCAAGCTCACAAAGACTCGGTGGTAACTTCATATCCACTTCGAGCGATCCTGCATAATCCCAATTCAACTGGGAATATAGCGAAGTGGGCAGCGGAACTGGCTGAATTCGACCTCGAATTCATTCCAAGACAAGCAATCAAGAGTCAAGCGTTGGCAGATTTCGTGGCAGAATGGACTCCCTCTCCATTAAACCCCTGGGGCCCCAGCGAGCAGAAGACGGAACCACAAGTTCCGGCCTTCACTAAGCCTCACTGCACTCTTTACTTCGACGGCTCCATGCAGAAGCAGGGAGCCGGAGCTGGAATTCTTCTCCTCGCACCAACCGGGGAGAAGGTGAAATACATGGTGCACCTCGACTTCAAGGCAACCAACAACATGGCGGAGTACGAAGCACTCATATATGGATTGAAGGTGGCACTATCATATGGTGTCGAGCAGTTGCTGGTCAAAGGAGATTCACAACTTGTCATCAAACAGGTGAAGGGTGAATGCTCCTGCAATAATCCCCAGCTGGCTGCTTATCTCCTTGAAGTCCAGAGGCTTCAGAAGGACTTCGAAGTCCTAGACCTTCGCCATGTTCAGCGTGCTCACAACGCTGAAGCTGACGAACTCTCGACCAAGGCGTCAACCGGAGCTCCGGCTCCAGACGGAACCTTTGTCCGGAGGTTGTCAAAACCCACAGTTCAGCCTGCCGAACTGAACGAAGGGGGCGAGATCAGCATCCCGAAGCTGACGGTCCCGATGGCCCTGTTACCATGGCAGCCATCAAGGGTCGTAGGTGCTGCCGGAAGCTCCGAGCAACCCAGCACGCAAGACTCAAATGCTCAAGTTAGTTCCGATGCATGGATCTCGGAGATCCGGAACTACTTGAAAGACAACATCCTTCCTGATGATGATGTATCCGCTGATCGGGTAGTCAGATTGGCTAAAAGATACACGTTGGTAGAAGGGGATCTCTACCGGCGCGGTGCCAACAGCATCCTAATGCGGTGCATCACAAGGGAAGAAGGCTGCGAGCTCCTCGCAGAAATCCATGGAGGTGAGTGTGGGAACCATGCGTCTTCCCGCACGCTGGTCGGAAAAGCCTTTCGGCACGGCTTCTACTGGCCTACAGCGCTCCAGGATGCTACTGAGCTAGTGAAGAAATGCAAAGCATGCCAATTTCATGCAAAGCAAATTCACACACCTGCTCAGTCCTTACAAATGATACCTCCTACATGGCCTTTCGCTGTGTGGGGGATGGACATCTTGGGACCCTTCCCAAGAGCCGTCGGAGGTTACAAGTTCCTGTACGTCGCCATCAACAAGTTCACCAAGTGGCCGGAAGCTACTCCTGTTGTGACGATCAACAAACAATCTGCAATCAATTTTCTACAATCTATCGTGAGCAGATTCGGAGTCCCAAACAAGATCATCACTGATAATGGGACTCAGATCACAAGCTCCGCATTTCAAGGATATTGCGAAGACCTCGGCATACAAGTTTGCTACGCTTCCGTAGCTCATCCTGCCAGCAATGGGCAAGCCGAGAGAGCAAATGCAGAGATCCTTAAAGGACTAAAAACGCGCACTTATGAGCGTTTGAAAAAGCATGGAGCTAATTGGATCGAAGAGCTTCCGCCCACTCTATGGGCTAACAGGACTTCTCCAAGTCGGGCAACCGGAGAAACACCCTTTTTCCTGGTGTACGGAGCAGAAGCGATCCTTCCTCCGGAAATCACCTTGGGTTCCCTCCGAGTCCGGACCTTCGACGAAGCCGCGCAGGACCAGCTCCGGCGTGAAGACCTAGACCTCCTCGAGGAGGGAAGGTGCCAAGCAGCTGTTCGGAATGCCCGATATCGCCAAGCTCTACGGCGCTATCATCAGCGGCATGTACACAACCGACAGCTCGAGGAAGGCGATCTGGTGCTACGGAGAATACTATCCAGAGAAGGGCAAAACAAACTCTCCCCCAGCTGGGAAGGACCCTTCCGAGTGATCAAAGTATCCCGTCCCGGAAGCGTTCGCTTGGCTGCCGAGGATGGGACACCTCTCCCAAATCCTTGGAACATCGAGCACCTCCGTAAGTTCTACACTTAATTCCACGGAGGTGAGTCTTAAGTAACTTGAAGTGTATGTTATAGAGTCATTGTAAAGAGTCGGGTAGTTCCTCCGGGAGAGCAGCCGGACCTTTCCCGAAAGGTTTGGAAAGCTCATGCAACACTTGATACAGTCTCCGGACTAGAAGTGTAGCTAATTACCCTGGGTTAAACGAGAAACCGAACACACTTAGCCTGGTTCCGTACCCTAAGAGTGTACTTGTTTCCCCTGTACCCCGGACCTATAATGAAAGACATCTTCATGTGAAATAGACTCCACGTGCATTCATTTTTGCATAAGGCTCGACATTTTTATTTTTCTCTTTCTTGTCTATAACAGAAACGTGCAATTCTTAAGAAATTCTAGTTAGACCGATTTACGTACGATTCGAGTTGAATTGTCGGATTTTTTAGATTTAAATATCATCTGTGGCCAACTCGCCTGAAAGCCGCCAAGCCATTCTAGGGCCGGAGTGCGCTATCGACTTAGCCTGGTCAAGCACCCTAAGTACGCCACTCTACCTACATCCCGGCAGGCCAAAGTAAGGTGGGTCCATGGACAGTTGGATCTAAAAGAAAAGACAATTCATCCAATTGTACTAAAAATCGTGTTCAACTTGAAATTCTTTTAAGAACCGTAAGCCGCGACGAAGTTATAGATAAGGAACGAATTTTACTGTTTTTCTTGGCTTAAGTGTGCAGGAAAAATAAACCCAACATTGATGGAGAAAAATTGGAGTTAACCAAGCTCCGACTCCCACTGGCGTTAACTTAAAGATGGTGAGAAGACTCTATCACTAGAGTCTGTTGCCAGCAAGCCAAGCGTGGCAAAGGTCATTGCCGGAGCTACTAAGCTCCGACACCTTGAAGTATTAACTATCGACACTCAACGTGTTGGTAGAGGCTATTGCCGGAACTACTAAGCTCCGACGATGGGCAATGCCGGAGCTTCTAAGCTCCGACGATTTCAAGGGACCTTCACTATCGAAAACTTCGGACCTAAACTATACGAGTTCGAAGCAAATCTGTCTTCAACAAAAATCAACATCCTTTTGGTACATGTCCACAATCAAATTGTGCACATCTACCAGGGGGCCAAGTGAAGACAAAGATGTTGAAGACAAAAAATGAAATTCACGAAAAATTGAGGATTTCATTTGAAGACCGGAGATTACATCTGGGGACAAAGGATTACAAAATTAAGGAAGAAGAGAAGATACAAATAAAGGCTAAGAAAGATAGTCCTAGACCCTATGGAAGAACTCGGCGACCTTCTGGGCGACCTCCGACACGCTGGCTCGGGTAGCTTCGCCTTCTCCTTCGACGGGGCCTTCAAGCACCGGGTCCAGAGAGAATCGAGGGTTCCGGCTAGTGTAACACGTCAACACATACTCTGTGACGTTTCTAGCCAGGGATTGCCCCTCGACTTCAAGCTGGTCCGCGATGACGTCGCCCACCTTGGAGAGCTTGCTGCCCGCAGCGCTCAACGCCTGCAATGCAAGGTCCGGCTCCGGCTCCGGATCATCCGGAAGCACGGGGCTGAAACCCATAGGCGCCAGCGCATCGTCGGCCTTGCTCAGGAACTCCCAAATTTGCAGGGAGTCCGTCTTCCTCAGGCCCTTCATCTCTTCCAGGGACCTCCGGGCCGCCGCCAGCTCCGAATTCTCGCGGGAGAGGCGCTCAACTTCTTTGGCGTTTTGCTGAATTTTCGCAGCAACCCGCTTTTCGAGTCTTCCGAGCTCCTCCTCCCGGAGGTGGATCTTGTTCCGGCGGTCGACCAGGTCTTTCTCCCTAGCCTCTATTTTCTTCTCCCGGGCGACGAGGGCACACTCATACTCGTAGAGTTCCTGCCCTCGCACCCAGGTCTTCTCCTCCTCCTCGAGGCAGCGCTCTTCCAATTTTTTAGCGCGCTCCTCGATACCCTTGTCCGCCAGAGCTGTCTTCTCGGCGAGCTCTTCTTCACGTCGCAAGACGTCATCCCGTAGCTCCAGGAGTTTTTGCTCCTCATCCTCGAGCCGCTTTTCCCTTCCCTCAAGTGCCTCTCGGCGCTTGATGAGTGCGGTGCTGATGGCCTCGAGTTGATCAAACCTAGCGTTGGCCGCGTCATTAGCAACCTTAGCTTGGTCATGGTACTCCCGGGATTGGGCGTCGAGGTTGTGAGTCATGCTCTCCCTCTCGTCCAGCATCTCACCCCAGAGCTCCAGGCGGACCTTCTCCCGCCTGATCCATTCCTTGTCCTCAGCAATCCTCGACTGCGCCAGCTTGGTCTCGAATTGGAGTCTATTACGCCACCTCCTAAGGGTTTGGCGCTCCTCTTCAAGAACCTTGCTGTCGTGGAAGAAGGCTAGTTGGACTTGGCGCAGACTGGAGCAAGCGTTGTCGATGGACATCGACAGCGAGATGGGCTCCGGACCTTCTGGGGTCTCCTCCGCTGGTTCCAGCGGGTCTTCATTTACAAAAATTGGGTCCCACTCTACAAGAGCGGAACCCTGCGCTTCCAAGGCACTAGGGCCCTCCTCCGGGATGGCCTCAGTCGCCACCGAAGAAGGTCCCGCCACCAAATCTTCATTCGCCCCCTCAGGCTGGGGGCCGGCGATTTCGTTCAGGCACTCAGGCTCCGCCACAGGTACCATCGACGTCGTCGCCTCCACTGGCTCCGGCCGGGACGCTTCTTCTGAGGGAGGCTCAAGCTCCCTCGCCTCTTCGACCACCGGCTCTGCAGCCGGCGCCTCCACAATCACCGGCTCTGCAACCGGCGCTCCAATAATTACCGGCTCTGCGACCGGAGCTTCAGAAGTAACCGGCTCAATTGCCGGAACCACCTCAACTTCCGGCTCGCACGCCGGGGCTTCAGCTACCTCCGGCTCAATCGCCGGGGCTTCAGCACTTTCCGGCTCTGAAGCCGGGACCGCTGCTTCCTCCGGCTCGACAGCCGGAGCATCTACTTCTGCAGCACAGGGGCCCGGAGCTTCAACCTCCGGAGCGGGTGCCGCTGGTGTATCTTCAATCCCATGGTCCGGCGCTACCACGGGAACTTCTGGAGACGAGTCGAGGTCCATGACCACGACAGCCGGCGCCGGAGCTGTCGCAGCCTCCGCCTGGGGCGGCACCGGGGCTGGAGCGGAAGCCCTCGCAGCCTCAGACACTGTGGCTGAGGGCGGAGCTTCACTCCCCTTCTTGGGAACGCTGCAGATGAAGAATGAAGAAAATGAGCAAACAGATGCTATAATTAAAAGTTAATTGAGGTAAGCAAGAAAAATTACCTTGGGAGGCTCACGCACCAGCTTGCGCGGAACCTCTTTCCCGGACGTTCCGGGCTGGCCACGGTCGGCGTAGGAGCTCCGGGAGGACTCCCAGGACTTGCCGTAGCCGCGGGCGTTTCCCGGGTCGGAGCTCTCCTTGACCGGGAGGAACTCCTAGACCTGGAGGCCCTCACCGCTTCTCGAACCGGAGTCGCCTGTCCGGAGCTGGCACCTCCGGAGGGACCCATCACGGGGACCGTAGCACTCCGGGAGGATCCCACCGCCGGAACAGTAGCGCTCCGAAAAGACCCCACCACGGGGACAGACGCTACAGCGGCGGAGGATCTTCCTTCCTGAGGACGGGGAACTGGCGGGGAAGTAGCAAGCCCGACGGACCTTCCGTCAGCATGTCGCAGCTTCCTCTTCCGGCTCTCCGGCTCCTCCGCCAGCTCCTTGCCCTTGCCGGTGACTTCAGCTCTTGGCTGAGAGACAGGGGCGGAGCCGCCTTCCGACAACCCGGGGATCGCCAACCGGGTGGTCGATCTTCTCTCGACGACGCCAAGGTCGTCAAGCACGGGCATCTTCCGCCGGAGCTCCCTGCTGAACTCAACTTCCACGTTCAGGGGGAGGAAAGCCGGTGGGGGAGTCAAGTACTCTCCGTCTACATCGATGCCGTGCTGGAATTTCTTGAGGTGAAACTCCAAGGACTTCCCCACCATGTTGGACTTCAACCCGGTCTCAACCCGGTCTTCGTCCATCACGCTGTTGAGGGCCCAGGCGAGCTTCTCCCTCCTCTTCAGCGGCGCCCACCTGTTGGACAGGAAGTTGCAGAACACCGCCTGGGGAGTCAATCCTCCCTGCACACATTGGCGGATCCTGGACAGGACGGGGTCGAAAGCTGCCGCCAGCACCGGAACTTCGCTCCACACTGACGTGTCAATGCCGGGCAGACCGTCTGGCAGCTCCAACCGCTCGTGCTCCTCCACCCGGACGACTACCCAATCTTTCTTCCAGTCATCCCACTTCCCGGAAGGGAACGACCGGAGGTACTTGAACGGGCACTTCTTGCGCTTCACAAAGTAGTAGAAGCCAAGGTACTCGTCACTTCGGCCGGTGGTTTGGACGGTGAAGAAGGTGCGGAAGAGCTCGATGCAGGGAGGGATGCCCACCCACATCTCGCAGAAGTGGACAAAGATGGACACAAGGAGGAGGGAGTGAGGGCCAAGGTGGTATAGCTGCAGACCATAGAAGTCCAGCAGCATCAAGAAGAAGGAAGAAAACGGTGGGATCAGCCCCACCATGGCGTACGATGAAAAGTACACCATTTCGCCGGAGTGCTCCTTTTTAAAGGGAAGCTCCCCGCCGGCGCGGACTGAACGGTTGAAGAAGTCCGACGACCACCCCATGAGGGCTCGGACCTTCTTCAGATCGCTCTCCGTCTTCAAACGACTCTCACGCAGACCCAACTCCATCGCAGCACAGCTAGGCGAGAGAAGGGAAGCAAAGCACGAGTTGGGAGTTTGAGCGCAAGAACAGAAGGAAAGCGTAAAGAACTCCCGACGGTGCGCTTTCCTTCTTAAGTAAGCCCTCGCAACGCTTGGATGGAAACTGCAGGAGAGTCAAGCATACTACTAAAGAATTCAACCCAGCCGATGACAAGAGGGCCCGGGACCACCCCGACGATCAAGTCGAGGCTCTTACCCAGGCGAACAGTTGTCATCACGAGGCAGGAAACCCAAAGGCGGCGGACTGACAAGGCGCGCGGAACCGATACGGTTTTCGTATCGGGAACCGGCGACCTTCAATTGCGAGAGATCCGCACGTCAAAGATCCGCACTTCAATTGGACCCACCTCCGGCGGAATGACTTCATCCCGTTGGCCTTCCCCGGAGGTAGGTCCAGGGGGCCACTGTCGGTACCCTAAAAACCATACATCCCCTGAGGTTACAGAGATCTCAAGGGAAGGACATCTACTCAAATTGAAGACCCTCGGGGGCCCACTCGCCAGACGTGACCGGACCCGCTTCTCCAACATGGTTAACCTCTAGGTTGCCACGAGTACTGACAGACCAGAGTTATTACCCACAAGGGTGAAGCTCCGGGCTAGGTACTGAAACGGCACCGCCGGAGGTAACCCCTGACCGAGAGAAGCTCCGGACCTGACACGTGCTAGGCCACCCCGGAGCTTCCCGCTTCTCCCAAGCAAGCTCCGGGGCTGCCACGTGTCCACACGTCGGAGCTAGCTGCTTAAAACCCCCGGGAGACGTTGTAACGGCTCCGGATCTCCAAAGGACAGCCGCAGACTTCAAGACTCGATTAATTACCATTAATTCCACGTTAATGATAATTAATCGGACGATCTTAACACCTGTAACGGCACTGTTGGAGCCGTTACAGGGTTATTAACAACAATTAATCTCGTGTATCAATACTAATAACCGCCAGGGCCACATGTCGGGCCAGGCTGACTTGTAACGGTTTGTCCTTATGTTATAAAAGGACAAACCGACGATACACGAGAAGAGAGAACACTCTGGAGCATACTCAAGCTCACAAGTGAATACAACACACACACACCCGTGGAGTAGGGTATTACGCTCAGGCGGCCCGAACCACGTAAACCACCGTGTCACTCGAGTCCAATCGCAATTCACCTTCTTGAGTCTCCGCGCGCCCAAACCGAACCACAAACTCCTTCCACACTTTCGTAGAGTCAGGGGATCTGCCGACTCCAACAGTCGACATACATGTCTTGGGGGGATTCACCGTCCATGATGGCGAACCTCCCAAGCTCTCCTTCGATGAGCTCGATCTTGGCCTCCTTGACCACCCGATTTCCCTCATGCGCCGTCTTGAGGGTGTCCCATATATCTTTGGCCACCTCAAGACCATCGACGCGGTTGAACTCATCTCTTGAGAGGGATGAGATGATCACACCCGCAGCTTAAGCATTGCGGTGGATGAGGATGGCTTGTTCTTGCGTGATGTTGTCCTCATCCTTCGGGATCTCCACCCCGGTCATGACAATTTGCCACAATGCCGGATTGAGTGACACGAGGTGGATTTTCATGTTGTGCTTCCACATCCCGTAGTCGGTTCCATCGAATTGAGGAGGTTTCCCCAATGGATTGGAGAGATAGTGGTTGTTGGCGGCAAGGCGTTCATAATTGAACCCTTGTCAGTTGTAGTTGACCCCGCCGCCACCGCTTGATGAGCTTGATGGCTCAACCACAGCAATCTTCAGCTTCTCCTGGAGCTTCGCCTTGAGCTGGCGAGTCTCCTCATCATCCGTTGGCTTGTCTTGATAAGCCATTGTCTCCTCACGTGTCGGTTGAGAATCATTGGTCGACACCTCTTCAAACACCACTCCGGCCATCTCTTTGAGTTGTTAGACTCTTTGTGGAGAGTCCTGCTCTGATACCAATTGAAAGTTGCCTAGAGGGGGGGTGAATAGGCTAATCGACTTGCAAATGACTTAATAAAACGAGGTTAAATCACAGGGGGCAGACTAGTCCGGTCTAGGGGCGGACTAGTTCGGTCAGCCTGCGTGAAGAACCCTAAAAAGTGTTTCTAGCAAGTTTTAAGGGGATTTTCTCGAGGCTACAAGTGAGGATATGTTTATGACAAGTTTAGAAACTACCAACACAAGAGTAAGTCAAGTTTCAACTAGGTTATAGCAAAGTGAAGCACACGACAAAACTAGCAACCATAGAACAAAGTATGCAATAAACAAAATGCGAAGAACATGAAGACACAAGGATTTTATCCTGAGGTTTGATTCCACACAAGAATCTACGTCCCCGTCGAGGAGTTCACAAAGGACCGGGTTCAACAACCCTTCCCTCACCAAGTTTACCGCACGGGCCTAACTTGGTTCTCCACTATCTCAAAGTGTGAATACAAGATTCGTTGGGGCTTCTCACAATCTGAGGCTCCCACACCACAAAGATGATCAACACAACGAAACACACTCAACACACAGCTCACAAAGACTCAATGAGTGCAAGAGATCAAACCGGGAGCACAAGCGCGATGTTCTTCCTCTTCTCCACCTCACTAAACCCTAATCCACTCAAGAAATAGTTTTAGAGGGAAAGTAGGCAAGAAAGAGGCTTAAGAGTGCTCCAAGTTGGCTGTGGCGACGCTAGGGTTCAAGTCACTTTGAAATGAGGCCGGGGGTCCCCTTTTTATAGGGGTTTCGAGCCCAAACTGC
This sequence comes from Tuctoria greenei, assembly GCA_036927565.1. Classification (NCBI taxonomy): domain Eukaryota; kingdom Viridiplantae; phylum Streptophyta; class Magnoliopsida; order Poales; family Poaceae; genus Tuctoria; species Tuctoria greenei. Next base: position 96,260,221 of record JAYESD010000005.1, read on the forward strand.
TGACCTCAGCAAAAGGGCGGACTAGTCCGGCCTTAGGCCCGGACTAGTCCGGCCTAGGGGACCACTGACCCCTCTGACAACTGTCGCACTGCGCGGCAATCGTCACGCTACCCGCCAAACTTCAAATTCAAAATGTAACTTCGACAACAGACTAGTCCGGCCCTCACCGGACTAGTCCGATCCCACACATAACCTTTTGTTCCGTGTGAGAACGGACTAGTCTAGAGACCACGGACTAGTCCGGCCCCAAGGGCGGACTAGTACGGCCTTCCCAGACTTAGTCGTAAAACCTCTCTGCACTCGGCAACACGGACTAGTCCGGCCCATAGACTAGTCCGGCCCACGGACAGACTAGTCCGATCTCACACATGACCTTTTGGTCCGCCCCGAAACGGACAAGTCCGCTCTCTAGGACTTAGTCCCGAAACTCCACTCCAAGGGGTATCACGGACTAGTCCGTCCCACTACGGACTAGTCCGAAGTCACAAAGGACCTTCTGGTCCGTGTGAAAACGGACTAGTCTGGCGAGGAGCGGACTAGTCCAGCCCTAAGGCGGAATAGTCCGGCCACTTCTGCCAGACCACTCTAACTTCAACTTTAAATAGGGTTTCTACCTCAACCACCACTCTTGAGCTCCTACTTTGATCTCTTTGCACTTCACGCACACACCCTCCTATTTCTACGGCTAGTCTAACTCAACACGCTAGAAACCCTAGTTTCTATGCTTCGAGTCGACTCCATTTCCTTCCTTTTACTTTTTGAGGGTTTGCGTCTCCGATCCAGTCCACACCTGTGCTAAGATCACATGAGCTCATTAGCGACTTAATTTTTGTCATCAATCATCCAAAACCCATGGGGAACCTAGATGCACTTTCAACATGCTATGGAAAGAATTAAGTGAAATCCTAGGCTTCCATAAACAATGTTTGCTAGATTTAGACACTTTTCCTAAGTTTAGCAAACAAAGTTTTTAGCATGAATTGACTAGTGATGTCAGATGTAGTGCTCCTAGGAATAGCCACTTGCACAATCCTTCTTTACGCTTCATGCACTATGACTATGTTCCCTAGAGGAGATGTAAGAATAATCCATGATGATGAACTGAAAATTCATCTGCCATGGTTCAAAAGATAAAACTTGCCCTAGTTATTGCTATGATGACACAATGGTTAGATTACATTTCAAGGACAGGGCCAATTGAATGCATTTCATTGATTACTCGCATTGCTACTAGGGTAGGAGCACTAGAATATAGTTCATTTGAATATATTGAAACCAGAACAAGAATTAATTAATGAAGATTATCTAGTGCAAGGACATACCCTTAAGCATGATCATGATGGTTGTTTAATATCTTATTATTCCGGCTTTGTTGATGAAATTTTGTTACCTAACCTGGATTTTCATTTGTACAAATGATGGAGGCTAACCATTGATCTTCTTCCCATCGAGGAAGCTCGAAGAAGTAATGTCTTTGGCAAAGTAACTAGAAGCCGTGCAAGTAGAGCGGCCACGGCCATGCCTCCGAAAACCTCCACGGTCCATCAAGACAAAGAGGAAGAGGACCCAACGGGTGATGCACCCAGATGGGCTCAACCTCCATCGTATGAGAACGAAGGACCTTCTTTGCATGGATGGCCAGGTGCTATGGTGGAGCGAACCCTATCCACTTCAAGCTCTGGTAGCTTGCCTCCAACGTCCATGAGAGGACGTAAGTTCCTTTTCGGGTAGAAGTCATTATGACTATAGCCAAGGAATGTCGGATCTCACTAGACGTATGGAAGATCTTGAAGTGAGGACAGGAGACATCTACAACACTCTCTAAGAGCATGTCTAAGGTACCAAGATTGGCAACAACACATGGACGCTCAATTCACCAACTTCAACTCCATGCTACAACAACAACAACAACACAAGCGGCATGCTTCAATCATCAAGGTTCAACCCTTATTGCAGAGGTGATTGAAGGACAAGCTTGGGGGAGGACCCCCACTTGAGGTAAATTATATCACTTGCATATAAATGGAAAAGGTATGGCTCATGTATTCCTTTTTGTATTTGTGACTTTATGCATAATAAAGATGTTATCTTTAGTTTTCTTTTATACATATACTTGGATGAAGCGTTTCTTGATTGATTGTGGACTCCATGTATGTGGTAGAAGTAGTCTTTATGATTATGCCATAACAATCTTATTCTATCATCATAAACACTACAAACCTCCACTAGAGTTTAAGTAGCTATGATATGATCATGTTAATATAAATAACTTATGCTATGTCTCAACATTGGTTCAATAATATTTAGGTTAGTCATTGCCTTAAGATCGCTTGTGCCTAAGCTCTTAAGGTATTTACTTAATATGCTAGCATGGTGCTAGAATAGTTAAGTTGCGTTAGATGTCTCATAGACCCACAGATTGAAGAGGTAGGCAATAGGTGGTAACATCCCCATCCGTCCTTTGTAATCCTCCAAGTTCGTCTATGCCACATGCTCTTTGCGGGAGTCGTCCTAGTATCGCTAGGGGTAAACCCATGCGCGATGTGTTGAACAGCTTAGCATAAAAATTTACCATTGGCATGTTCATTAGTATCTAACCAAGGCTATGTAGATGTATATTAGAGGTATTGTAGGAGCAACTCCCTAACTCTTAGCCTAATCCCTCTTTGACCAATTTACCCCCCTTAGAATAAAGTGCTCTTGTGTGTGTCACACTACCCCTACATATCTATTACCCGCCCTGACTAGAACCTTATGTAGACAAATCTACCCTTTTCCTTTGATGATTGCTATGCTTCCACTTAGCCTTCCTTTTGGAAAAATATAAATGACACCCTTGAGAATACTCTTAAAGGGGAAATGCTACTTCTATAGTTTCCGTTCGCTTGCGGGTTTTTATCAGTGACGTAAGAAACATCAACACCTGCCAGGTTTTGGCGACCTGCTCGATATGGCCAGGTGTTGTGGGGTCAGTTAAAGGAAACATCTGCCGGCAATGGCATTTACTTTCTTACTCACACACCCGAGTGCCTGTGCCTTCATCTTCTTCCTTGAGCACCTGAACCTTCACCTTTTGCCCGACTCTTTCTTTACTCTGAGAGCAATGGCTTCCACGCCACCTGGCTTCACGTTAAGACAGAAGAGCAACTGGCACCGATAAGGCAGCTGCTTGGCTGGTGTGCTGCATAGCAAAGGAGGTTGATTCGCTACGGATCCCCCTCTCTTTGTGACTTGCACGAACATGAGATTGTCTTCTTCGCCGCATACATGGCGGCCGGGCTTAGGCTTCCAGTGTCCTCGTTTTTTATGATGCCCGGTTACAAAGAAGAACCATGCGTAATGCATGTGTGTGCCCAGGATATTTAACACACATACACAAGTGATTTGCAAAGGATAACCAGATTATAACCATGTCTCGAATAATAACACTAATAATAGTACCTTATTACAAAACCAAATAGTCTTGAATACAAGATCTAAACGACTGCAACTGAAAACACTAAACACTAAAGACACCAACTCCACAGGTAAACTTGACGGTAACACGCACTCCTAGAACTCCTCAAAGATCCCCAGGTACTCCACATTGTTGCCTACGACTGAATTTGTTTGGGAAATAGCAAGGGTGAGCAAATGGCGTACTCAACAAGTGTACGAAAGTATGACATGTAGCTTAAACAAGGAATGATAATTAAATGTCTAATTTCATAAAAGTACATTCAAAACAGTTGAAAATTCAATAATATTATCATTAAGTGTGGTCCTTCCTAAAATAACCCAAATAACATTAATCGCAACTTAAGTAACCAATACCAGCAATAAGAATCTGTCGGTACCCCACGAACGGGGTACCCTCGCACACAAGACTAAAGTACCAAGGTATGTTCGGTGGCGCCACATGTACAGAGGGTGCCGGACCCCGGCCTTCCTCAAGTATGAGATCTGACATAGCTACGTGGACCACGAAGATGAGACCCGGCTCCCCCGGAGTGAGGGGCTCTCAAGGTGCCACGTGTTCAAGCGGGACCTCATCCTACAATAGGGCGAGATCTGGAGCAACCACGTGGCTCGAAGCACCAGGCCAGACGGCTCCCGCAGAGAAGGGCTCTCGAGCTGCCACGTACCCCGGAAGCATCCGGAGATGCCACGTGTCGCAAAGGAACCCGGAGTTGTCGCATGCCCGAGGGGCTCTCGAGCTGCCACATGCTCCCAAGACCAAGCCTGACCTCCCATGGCAGAGGCCAGCCACCAAGCTGCCACGTGTCCTGTAACTCACCTTGGGCGATGAAGTGCAGGATGTAAGGGATGGTGCGCCCCATCTGGATCAAGCATTGAAGACAGACACCCACCTATGGGGCAGGTAACCGGAGCACGCCAACGGTGAAGACACCTATGTGCCCAATCACCTCATAGTGAAGACACCACAAGCCTACCCTGCCCCGCCAAGTGGGTAGCTTGCGACCACCACACAAATGGACGAGACATCCTCTGACACCATTAGCGACTACGCATGGGCCACTGGCGACAGAGGCAGCATGATGACAAGTCTTCAAGCCTCAGCCAGAGGAAGCTTATGCAAGAAGCCAGAGATCTTTTAGGATAAGATCCCCCCGGGGCCACCTGTCGGGCACCAGACCCGACTTGTAAGGCATCTGGCCTTGTCTAAAAATGGACCAGACCGCCACTGTTACAAAGGATCCCCAACTTACGCATTCACACACACACACAACAGCAATACAACCTCACGGTGGAGTAGGGTGTTACACTCTTGTGGCTCGAACCACGTAAAAACCGCCGTCTCATACTCTCATATGCGCGACCACAAGATTTAGAACTAAGCGTTGCCAATCAAAGAACCTCTGTGGGCTGCTCCTTAGCAGAACCGAGGGAAGTGTCGCATTAACACTTCGGCATTTGGCGCGCCAGGTAGGGGCTTTTTCCCTCATAAAAGTGGTTGTGCTTTCATTGCAATAGCAAGCAACAAGCTTGAGAGCGGCGGAAAGATCAAGCCGCAAAAGGTCGATCAGCAGGTCGACAAGGACGTGGAGATGGAGTTCCAAGAGCCTGAATGAGCCGTTGAAATGGTCTGTCAGGCTGAGTACCTCGACCTCAAAGGCGACCAGCAGTGTTGCCAAGCACTCCACGCCATCTATGGGGGATCTTGGGAACCCAGTCCCAGATTGTGGTCAAGCCCCTGCGCCGAGCGGTAGCATTGCTACACTCTACTGATGCCCCGGTGCTGCATCACAGGTGGATGGAGACACCGATAAACTTTGACGCCTCAAACTGCCTCGAGAACATGTCGGGTGTCGGGCTTCTGCCCTTCCACGTCGCCCCCACCATCGCCAATATCAAGTTCTACCACATCCTAATAGATGGCGGGGCAGCCCCAGCACCGGCCTCGGGCAATGCTGGACCTAGTCAGCCCTCGCCGAGCCCACGCGAGCACGACTATGACGCTGCACCACGGGTGCAGCCCTCTTCGAATGACGACGTACCCATCAAGACTATCTACATTGGCTCTGATGCTGCCCTGACCATCCGCATTGCGGGAAGTCTAGACAGCAAACAGAAATCGGAGCTCATCGCCTTCGTGAGAGCTAATGTCGAAGTGTTTGCATGGCAACCATCTTAGATGCCCGGCATCCCCATGGATGTGATCGAACACCACCTGAAGATCTACCCTGATGCCCTGCTGGTGCAGTAGAGGCCACAAAAGCAGTTAATCAAGCAGCATAATTTCATCCGCGAAGAGATCAAGAAGCTGCTTGAAGCTGGCTTCATTCGAGAAGTCCATCACCCGAGGTGGCTGGCCAACCTTGTTTTCATCCCCAAGGCCAGTGTGAAGCTTTGGATGCGCATCGACTACACCAACCTGAACAAGGCATGTCCTAAAGATCCTTTCCCTCTCCCTAGGATAGATCAGATCGTAGATTCAACCTCGGGATGCGACTTGCTTTGCTTTCTCGACGCTTACTCAGGGTTCCGCCAAATCCCCATGTCTAGAGAGGATGAAGAGCATACTGTAGTTATAATCATAGATGGCCTCTACTGCTATGTCTCCATGCCTTACGGTCTTAAGAATGCCCTCCCTACATTTGTGCGTGCCATGCATAAAACATTTGGGGACCTCATTCGGCATATGGTAGAGGTATACGTCGACGATATTATTGTCAAAATCCAAACAAATACATCATTGTTATAGAACCTCGCCCTAGTCTTCGATAGATTACGGACCACACGCACAAAGCTTAATCTTGACAAGTGCGTGTTCAGAGTCAAAGCGGGGAAGCTCCTTGGTTTCTTGGTCTCACACCGAGGGATCGATGCGAACCCAGAGAAGATCAAGGCGGTAGAGCTGATGCGACCTCCAACCTGCATCAAAGACGTATAGAAGCTTGTAGGTTGCTTAGCAGTGCTCGGCCGATTTATTTCTAGACTTGCTGAGCAAGCCCTCTCGTTCTTCAACCCACTGCGCAAGTCTGGACCGTTCGTCTGGACATAGGAGGCAGAAAAGGCATTTTGCGAACTGAAGCGACAGCTCACGTCCTTGCCCATCATGGTAGCCCCAGAGCCCAGGGAGCCTCTGTACCTCTGTAAGATCGAAGATCACGTTAAAAGCTACCAGAATGGGTGGGTGAATGGTAGATTTAAAACTTTTTCAGCGGAAGCAACGAAAACCCCTCGGTAGAAAATCAATCTGTTAAGAAATTATGTGTGCGACTAAACTGAACGTGATCAATCGTGAAAAAACCATTATATATTGTGAGAATCAAGTCACGAAGACATGAAAACAATAATCACGAAAAACCATCGAGAAAATCTCAAGTTACGATCGAAAGATTGAACGAAGGTCAATCTGTTTAACCCGAGAAAAACAAGATCTACAATAGTGCAATGAAACTAGTGTAGATTCAAAACCACAAATCCAATTACCGTGAAATTTTCACGGATGATAGATAATCAAGTTTTTAAGACAACCCAAAAAGAATCACTTCAATGGAATCTGTAAAACTCGAGTTATGATAAAACCACAAAAGTAAGGTGTTGTTGTGCAGAAACTCAACAGAAACACTTGATGGAAACAAGTCGGACGAACAAGGCACAAAATCTCCTTTATACTACAAATTTTCTTGATGAAAACACAAAAGGAACAGCCCCAATGTTGCACACCACAATATCTGGCCTCCCTTGCTTTTATAACCGGCCCTTAGGCCAACCCAATCCTAACTAGGACTTAAATCCTACTCAGATTCAATCGAAACTTTCCATAACTGCGATGTTTCCATACACAGATAGAATCAATCTTAAGACTTCAAAACACCTTAGGAATGTATCCCACATTCCTATAACAACCCAACTTCGTGACCCACACGAAATTCTATCATAACCAACTCAAATATTCCCATATTTGAGTCAAACCCGGCTCAGTCGCACCCTGAGTCCATAACCTAGTTGGTTGGACCTTTCGGACCAATTCTTTACATCCACATCTCTTCATAACTCCTTGTAACTATGTAGCTACGTCAATGCACTCCTTTCATACGTGCAAACACCTTTCAACGACGTCCAGGATACCTTCATATGCATTATTCTCAATCCAAACATCTTGTGCAACCTTCCGATCAACTCAACAACAATTCCTGCCGAACTTGGTTGTTAACCTCATCTTCTCCCTAAGACTAGTTCAATGGATCCCGTCACCAGCCATGTCTTGAACTCAAGCAACACCTGCACATGAACAAACAACCAATACTTCCGAGTACAAGTCCACGACGTGACTCTTGTTAGTTCCGATAACGACAATACCTTACGTGAGCACCTCACATAACAATGTTGCAAACCATAGCAAAACGATATCAGCCATAACCACTAATGCACACCAAAAGCATAGCAAAAGAATACTAAGCAATCTTTCCATAATCCGAAAAGCAAGTTCCAAATATTGCAAGTTAAAAGCAGAACCATTGCAGTCTAGCACCAGATCTTGGCAAAGCTAACTGGACCTTAAGCAGGAGCTTACCAAAGCTAGCAGGACCGAACTCCGGAGCTAACCAAAGCTAGTAGGACCTAGCGCCAGAGCTTATCAAAGCTAGTCGGACCTAGCGACAGCAAGCTGGACCTAACAAAAATAATTCGTACCTAAACAAAGAAGTCGGACCTAGCCAAAGCAAGTCGTACCTTACAGCAGACCTTGCCAGAGCTACCCAAAACAATTCGGACCTTGCTAGAGCTCGGACCTAGAGTCAGACCATGTTGAAAAAGGTGTTTTGGCGATATTCAAAACTTTTATCACCATAGCCAATGTATTCAACACACATAGGCCTCACAATCCCCCCTGATGAATGCATTGGCAACATCGCTTAGAATCCGAACATTCACATGAAAAGTTTTGAAAACAAAACTCTCCCTCTATACATATTTCTCCCCCTTTGTAAATTAGAAATAAAATGATAATAAAAACAAGTCTTCCCCCCCGAGAAGAATCGTGCCAAAGCACATGTGAATGTGTGCAATGTGCGATCAATTTCTCCCCATTTGACAATGTATTCAACAAGGTTCAAAAGAGAAATTTCAATTGTTATGAGCATATTGTAACATATACATATAAAACAAAGCTCATCCAAGTCATACTATCAAGTAACTTACACTATCACATCATGAAATACATAAAGTAGTGTAAGCCATGCTAGAGATCAAATGTAATTTTCAATTTAAGCAAGTCATGATCTCACAATCTTAACTATTTCAAAACCTGAAAGCATGACACTTGTTGCTGTATTTTTTATTTTGCAACATTATTAAAAGCACAAATTCAGATCATGTAACATTTGCAAGAGATTATATGCCGCATATGCCTTATCCCAACCAACTAAGCCAAGCCTATGTCATTTGATAATTAGAAGCTTAAGGACATGGTTTTATTCATACACAACCTCTTCCAAGTTCGTATCTAAGTGCAATGATAAGCCATCTCAAAAGAAGAAGTGCGATGCATGCATATTCTCTTGATTTTTTCTCATTATTATTTGATCACAAAAGCTCAACATGTGGATAGTTGATTGATTAATTTTTCATTATGAAAAGCACTTTTGAGCATGCAACAAGTTCAGAACAGCAAGAAAGTTCGATCATGATCAGATTTAGTGTAAGTAATTATTCCAATTACTAGTCATGGAAAAAACTACAAAATGTATAACATGAGTAATGTAGTAAGAACTTTAGCATATGAAAGGTATCACAAAGTCATATATGTATGAAATACTATGCTCATACAAAAGTACTTTTCTTGGTTTGCTTGATTTTCAGCCCCAAAAAGTACGTGAGGTCTCCCCTCAAATTCTGAAATCATTATTGCTGAAAACTGGGACACAAGATCATGAGAAGCACAATCAATGGTATGATAGGTTAAAAACATTCTTACTTGAAAAGGGGTTACCATGGGCAAGGTTGATAAAACTCTTTTTGTGCTTAAGCATGGCAATGACTCATTATTCGTTCAAGTGTATGTGGATGATATTATCCTTGGTTGTGCTTCTCATGATCTTGTGTCTAAGATTTCAGCTATGATGAGTTCAGAACTTGAGATGAGTATGATGGGAGAACTCACATACTTTTTGGGGCTGCAAATCAAGCAAACCAAGGAGGGTACCTTTGTGCATCAAACGAAGTATACAAAAGACCTCCTAGGGCACTTCAACATGGACAAAAGCAATCCTCTTCGGGCACCAATGGGAACAACAACAACAATTGAACTTGATGAAGATGGTGAACCCGTGGATCAAAAAGAATATAGAAGCATGATCAGATCACTTTTGTACCTCACAGCATCAAGACCGGACATTCAATTCAGCGTATGTCATTGTGCACGGTTTCAAGCCTCCCCACCTGCTTCACATCGTCAAGCCGTCAAAAGGATTCTCAAGTACTTACATGGAACTCAAGAATTTGGCATTTTTCTTCCTTCTTCCTCAACCGTTACTTTGAAATCTTTTTACAATGCTAATTTTAGGGCTTGTAGGATTGATAGGAAAAATACTTCGGGTGCTTGTCATTTTCTTGGTAATTCACTTGTTGCTTGGTCCTCTAGAAAACAAAGTTCAGTTGCACAATCCACAGCCAAATCTGAATATGTAGCTGCAGCTAGCGCGTGTTCACAAATTCCTTTGATTGTTCAAACACTTAAGGACTATGTGGTTGATCTAGATAGTGTTCCACTGTTTTGTGATAAAACTAGTGTCATTTGCATTGCTAAAAACCACGTGCCACATTCTAGAACTAAGCACATTGACATTAGGTATGACTTTGTCCATGATAATGTTAAAAAAGGAAACATTGTGCTTCACCATGTAGATTCCAAACAACAATTGGCTGACATTTTCACAAAACTTTTGGATTTCACTCGTTTTTGTTACATTCGTAGTGAAATAGGGGTTATGCGTCCTCATGGCTTAAATTGAGGTGGAGTTTTGAAACATGGGAAGTCTATGTGTGAATCTAAAGTTAAAATAATATGAGCATAGTATTTCATACATATATGACTTTGTGATTCCTTTTACATGTTGAAAGTTCTTACTACATTACTCATGTTATACATTTTGTAGTTTTTGCCATGTCTAGTAATTGGAATAATTACTTACAATAAATCTGGTCATGGTCGAACTTTCTTGCTGTTTTGAACTTGTTGCATGCTCACAAGTGCTTTTAATCATAAAGAATTAATAAAGTAATCAACTCACATGTTGAGTTTTTATGAACAAATATAAATTGAGAAAAGATCAAGAGAATATGCATGCATCTCACTTCTTCTTTTTAGATGGCTTATCATTGAACTTAGATATGAACTTGGAAGAAGTTGTGTATGACTAAAATCATGTCCTTAAGCTTCTGATTGTCAAATGACATAGGCTTAAGTTGGCTTGTTAGAATAAGGAAGATGCGGCATATAATCTCTTGCAGATGTCATATGATAAAAATTTGTGCTTTAAAGAAAAATTTTCAGCAACAAGAGTCATGTTTTAAAGTCTTGAAATAGATAAGTTTGTGAGATCATGACTTGCTTAAATTCAAAATTACATTTGATCTCTAGCATGGCTTACACTACTTTATGTATCTCATTGTTGTGATAGTGTAAGTTACTTGATAGTATGACTTGGATGAGCTTTGTTTTATATGTATATGTTATAATATGCTCATGAGAATTAAAATTTCTCTTTTGTACCTTGCTGAATACATTGTCAAAGGGGAGAAATTGATCACACATTGCACATATTCACAAGTGTTTTTGGCACAATTCTTCTCAGGGGAGAAGTATGCAAGGGGGGGTATGCAAGGGGGAGAATTTATTTCTATCACATTTGATTTTCAAGATGAGGGAGAATTTATTTTCATAAATTTTCATGTAAATAAGCCAATGTTCGGATTTTAAGTGGTGTTGCCAATGCATTCATAAAGGGGGAGATTGTGAGACCAATATGTGTTGAATACATTGGCTTTGACGATAAAAGTTTCGAATACTACCAAAACATCTTTTTATCAAGATTCGATGATAGGTCCGACATGTTTTGGTTAGCTTTGGCAAGGTTCCAAACTTGATTGCAATTGTTCTGTTTTTATCTTGCAGTGTTTCAAACTTGCTTTACACTTATGGAAAGTTTGCTTAGTATTCTTTTACTAAGTTTTTGATGTGTTTTGGTGGTTATTGCTGTTATCAATTTTCTATGGTTTGCAACATGCTTATGTGAGGTTCTCACGTAAGGTGTTGTGGTTTTGGAACTAACGAGAGTCAAGTCGAGGACTTGTGCTCGGAAGTATTGGTTGTTTCTTCATGTGCAGGTGTTGCTTGAGTTCAAGACATGGATACTGACGGGATCCATTGAACTAGTCTTAGGTAGAAGATGAGGTTCAACAACCATGTTTGGGAGGAATTGTGGTTGAGTTGATCGGGAGGTTGCGCAACATGTTTCAATCAAGAACAATACATATGAAGGTATCATGGACGTCGTTGGAAGATGTTTGCACGTATGCAAGGAGTACATGGACGTGGCTACATGGTTCCGAGACATGATGAAGATATGTGGACGTAAAGAATTGGTCGGAAAGGTCCAACCGACTAATTTATGGACTGAGGCTGCGGCTGAGTCGTGTTTGACCCAAATATGGAATGTTTTGAGTTGGTTATGATAGGATTTCGTGTGGGTCACAAATTTGAGTTCTTTTAGGAATGTGGGATACGTTCCTAATGTGTTTGGAAGTATTGAGATTGCTTCTATCTGCATATAGAAAAGTCTTGAGTAGTTATGGAAAATTTCGATTCATGAATTGAGTAGGATTAGAGTCCTAGTTAGGTTTGGGTTGGCCTAAGGGCTGGTTATATGAGCAAAGAAGGCCAGAGCTCGTGGTAGACAACTTTTGGGATATTTCCCTTGTGTTCTATTGAATAAATATTGTAGTTTAAAGAAACTTTTGTGCCTTGTTCCTCCGACTCATTCCAGACAAGTTTTTCTCGTCTGGTTTCTGCAGTGCACTACCTTGCTTCGGTGGTTTTATCATAACTTGAGTTTTACAAATCCACTTGACGTGATTCTTTTTGGGTTGTCTTCACAACTTGATTATCTATCATCTGTCAAAATTACACAGTCATTAGATTTGTGGTTTCTGATCTACACAAGTTTCTTTGCAGTATTGCAGATCTGTTTTTTACTCAGTAGAACTGATTGACTTTTGTTCAGTCTCTCGATCATATTTTGAGTTAATCTCGACGGATTTGAGTGATTCTTGTTGTGTACTATTCGTTACTTGATTCTCTCTGATATATGTCACTTTTGTCATTGTCAAACACGTTTATATTAGTCCCTCACATGATTTTTTTAACAGATCATTTTTCTACCGAGGGGTTTTTATTGCTTCCGCTGAAAAAGTTTTAATCTACCATTCACCCCCCCTCTGGTAGCTTTACACGTGCTCTTCAATCCTAAACATGCTCTAGGGGCTTGTTTAAGACCGTACAAGGCTTTGGACAGTTTGTAAGCATGATTAAGAAAATCTGGATGTTCAAAACCCGGTGGTTGCTTGACATAAACTTCCTCATCTATATAGACATTAAGAAAAGAACTTTTAACATCCATTTGATATAACTTGAAACCTTTAGATGAAGCAAAAGCTATCATTATTCTTATGGCTTCTAATCTATTAACAGGAGCAAATGTTTCATCAAAATCTAGACCTTCAATTTGTGTGAAACATTGAGCAACCAACCTAGCCTTATTACTAACCACAACTCCATCCTCACTTTGCTTATTTTTAAACACCCATTTAGTTCCAATTAAAGTGTGACCTTGAGGTGGAGGTACATGTTTCCAAACATTATTTCTTTCAAAATATTCTAACTCTTCTTGCATGGCAATAATCCAATATTCATTAGTGAGTGCGTGTGATATATCTTTGGGTTCAAAAGAAGCAACAAAAGCATAATGATCGTGAGAGTTTGGATCGTAAAACCTGGACCGTGTGACTCGTTCGTGCAAGCTTCCAATAATTTGTTGTGGAGGATGACTTTTGAGAACCCGGAGGGGAGTAGACACTTCACAAGCTTCTTCTTCTTCATGTCGTCGGTGCTGGTTGTGAATCAAATAAGGAGCTGGAACAATGTCATTGTGCTGAATTTTGGGGCAGCAACACCTCTTCTTTCTCATCTTCAATGAAAATACTCACCCCCTGCGGCTATGGATCCGTACCTGCAATATTTGAGATAGTACTTGGGCTAACATCATAAAAATAAACCTCACAAGTCTCCACAATTTTGTTAGTGTCAAGTAAAAGCACAACAGTAGCCTCTAGTATGAGATGGATAACCAAGAAACATGCCATCAATAGATCTAGCTTCAAATTTATCAAGATTACCATGTTTATTAACATAGCATTTACATCCAAAGAATCGAAAGTGTGTGATACTAGGCCTATGTCCAAACTAAAGTTCATATGGTGTTTTCCATATCTTGGTGAAAGTGCATCTAGAAATCCCTTGTGGGTTTTGGATGATTTATGACAAGCAAATGAGATCCTAACTACTTTGTTGAGATGAGCACATGTTTTAATGGGAAAATAAGCAAAGTGCCAAAAAGAAGGGAGAATGAGGAGCAATGTGGAAATGAGCTCAAGGAACAAGTGTAGTAGATCATTGTGTATGGAGTGTGTTAAGGAAACACACCCCAAGAGCTAAAACACAAATAAACACACACATTGCACAAATTTATACAGGACCGGACTAGTCCGACTGACACCGGACTAGAACGATATCTCTCTGCACAAGATCGGACAAGTCCGATATCACCACGGACTAGTATGATATCTCTCTGACTAGAATCAGAGTAGTCTTCCCCAGTGCGGACTAGTCCTCAAAACACTTCACAGCTGCACAAAATCGGACAAGTCCGATCACACAACGGACTAGTCCGGTATCGTTCTGATGTAAATCGGACAAGTCCGATATTGGCACGAACTATTCCGAAAACCCTCTGACCTAAATCGGACAAGTCCTCCAAGTGCGGACTTGTCACCCAATTCACCTAGGGTTTCACTGATCTGGACAAGTCCGATGATTATTGGACTAGTCTGAATATTTCCAGAAGCAAAATCGGACAAGTCCGCTCCTAGCCGGACTAGTCCGATATTTTAGGACACTTAGGGTTTGCTACACACAGCACACTGTACTAGTCCGGTGTCCACCACGGACTAGTCAGATCTGTCTAAACCCTAACGGTCACTTTTAGAAACCCCATATAAATAGAGGTGCACAACCCAACTTAGTCACTCTCGACCCCTTGCGCCATCACACCTCCCAAGAGCCTCAAAAACACATCTCTCCACAAAATCAAAATCCAAATATATCAATCTCTTGAAGATACACTTTGGAACATTGGAGAGACACGATTCATCACTCTTGAGCTCTTGGTTTGATTCCCTAACACACTCCTGTTATTTTCATTGTAATCTTTTGAGTGTGTTCTTGGTGGAGATTTTCACTGTAATCTAGGGGAGCCCTCAACGTGTGAGAAGGCCCCTTGAATTTGGTTATTTACCCTTTGTGATAAGAGAAGAGGATTGGCCTTCGTTGCGATCCGACGAGGGTAGGGTTGAAGAAGACCCGGTCCTTTTGTGGACTCCTCAACGTGGATGTAGGTTGCCTCTATGGGAGTCGAACCACGTGATAAATTACTTGTGTTCTCGCTTTGTGTTCATCGTTATTATTCATCATATCAATCTAGGATTTCAATCAATCTTACTCACTTTACGTTGAAATATCTAATATAAGATTGACTTGTGGTATACTCTAGCTCATAATCTTGCAACACCTCAATTACAAGTATATTTCCGCTGCATACATCCTAGAATCAAATTAATCGATCAAACTTGATTAACCTAGTCGGTACGCACCGGACAAGTCCGCACTTTACCGGACTAGTCCGATATGTCAAGTTTATATTTGGTTGTTAAGTGTTGCAGGTTCCGACAAATATCGAAAAGGCCTATTGACCCCCCTCTAGGCCCCATTCAATTGGTGGAGAAGGTTCTTCAAGAAAGAGACTAACCGCTCGAAGAGATCATGTCAGACATGAAGGACGTACAGAAGAGCAACAACCAAGAGAAGGTTGATGATTACAAGAATCAGAAAGTGGAAAAGCTCCTCGAAGCCATTCAAGACTTCGATGATGACGATGAGGAGACACTTGAACTAAAGGCGCTCCTATGAAAGAAGAGTCTTTCCATAGGGAAAGTGAAAGTCGAAGATGAAAAGAAGAAGAAGGGGAGTAGTCACACCGACTACTCCCGATATCCTTTCAACTACGATCGCCTTAATTCTAGCAATAATCATTACTTGTCTATCACTCTAGGAAAAGCCCCAAACATCGATGGAAGTGATTGCTAAATGTGGAGGCAAAATATGAAAATGCATCTAATTTCTATCAATCCAAGTCTGTGGCATATTGTGTGCACAGGGATAGATATCCCAGACGACGAAGAAGAGCTCACACCAAGACAAGAGCAGGCAATTCATCGAAATGCTCAAGCCGCGGCAGTCATTACCTCTTCGCTCAGTCGGGACGAGTTCACCAAGGTGGATGGACTCGAGATTGCAAAGGAGATCTGGGACACATTGCAAACTGCATCGTCATGTGCGTGAAGCGAAGATCGAAATGATCGAGGGTTAATTGGGAAGATTCACAATCGAAGAAGATGAGTAACCTCAAGATATGTACAACCGACTTAAAACTCTCATCAACAAGGTTCGATCGTACGGAAGCAAGAAGTGGAACGACCACGAGGTGGTGAAGCTCATCCTTAGAGCTTTCATGCCTCGCAACGTCACCTTATGCTCCATGATAAGAGAAAGCCCTGTATACAAGAGAATGACTCCGGATGAGCTACTTGGAAAAATCATCAATTTCGAGATGATGGAAAAGCAAGCGAACCATGTCAAGGAAATTGCCGACCTTACCTCGGCAAATAAGAAAGGGGTTGCTTTGAAGCCCACCCTCAAGCCCTTATCTAAAGAAGCGCGACAAGCACAACTAGAAGAAGATGGTGATGATGAGAGCAGTGACTTGGATGAAGATGATATGATATTATTTATGAAGAAATTCAAGAAGATGATGAAGAAGAGACAAGGCGCTAAATCAAGTGAAGGAAAATATAAAGAAAGATCAAACCCAAAGTTGAGGCGGGCATGTTATAATTGTGGTGAGAATAGCCACTTTATAGTTGATTGCCCATATGAAGAGAACAAGAAGAAAACTAAAGAAGCAAAGCCTTAGCCAAAGAAGTTCTTCAAGAAGAAGAAACAAGCCGAACAAGCGCACATAGGGAAAGAGTGGGACTCAAATGATGAGTCCTCATCGGAAGAAGAAGAAGAGATGGCTAGCATAGCCATCGAAAAGACATCCAAGAAGTCCACTCTCTTCCCTACTCTCGACGCATGGAAGGGGAATGGCACTTTCCTCATGGCCAAAGAAGATAAATGCAAGGTAACATCAAAACCCTCTTCCATGCATTCCTATTCTAGTGATAGCGACATTGCTAGCGATAATGAAGATATGCTCATTGGAATAGATAAGAAAACTGCCACAAAGATGAAATTTTTACTTGATCAACTTGTTGAGAGGGAGGGGTTGATACATCGTCAAGAAGACATGATTGTCTCCCAAAAGTAGGAATATGTCGAATTTGACAAACTTCTAGAGCTTGAAAAGGAGCGAAGCAAGTCACTAGAGTTTGAGTTAGCTTCAAGCAAGGAGGCTTGCTTGGAGTTAAACGACTCAAATGCTGCAATCCAGGAAGAAATTGCTAACCTAATCAAGGTTAACAAGATCCTTGAAGTGCAAGTTGAGTCACTAAAGCAAGGTGACCCTTCATCCTCTTCAAGTTCACCTTCTCAACCCATTAAAACTGAAGTTGCTCCCACTGGTACATGTAGTAAGGTTGACACCAGTTTGAAAGACAAGCCAACCTCTACCAAGGACAAGAATCCTGCACAAAATGGCATATTTGACAAGGAGAAGATCAAATATGCACGTAGTGCAGACTTGGTAACAAGACCTCCAAATGTCAAATATGGCATTGGTTACTCTCATGGTGAAAAGCAGCATGCTACAAGCAATAATAATAACAAGGAAAGCATTGCCTTTGTAAAGGGAAGACCCTCTCAAACTGGAAAGTCCAAGGTTAAAACATTGAACACTGGACTAGTCCAGTCAGGGTCCGGACAAGTTCGGTACTCCGACAAGTTCGGCCTCCCAGACTAGTCTTGTGTATAAACAACAAAAGTTACTATTCAGAACTTTTGATGCATCTTATGTATTAATGAGAAGTAATTATGGAAAGGTTTATGCTCACTATGTTGGGCCACGCCATGAGAATACCAAATCTCATATGTGGGTGCCCAGATCCCTTGTGACTAACCTAAAAGGACCCAAGCAAGCTTGGGTACCTAAAACAAATGCATAATTTGTTTTTGCAGGCCTATTCCTCCAGTGGATATAAATGGGTGCTAGACAGTGGCTGCACCAACCACGTGACCGAAGAAAGGAGGATGCTTGTTGAATATGAAGCAAATGAGGATCCAAGCGAGGGCATCTGCTTTGAAGACAATAGTCAAGGAAAGGTGCTCGGTACCGGTAAAATTGCGATATCACCACAACACACTCTTTCTCATGTATTACATGTAGATTCCTTAGATTATAACATGCTATCCATATCTCAATTATGTGACAAAGGTTATAATTGCTTGTTCACTAACGAGGTTGTGACCGTCTCTAGGAGGAGTAATTGTTCCATTGCATTCAAGGGTATGTTAAAGGGAAAGCTTTATCTTGTTGACTTGAACAAGGATAAAGCCGAACTTGACACATGCTTGATTGCAAGACCAACATGGGTTGGCTGTGTCATAGACGGATAGCGCATGTTGGTATGAGGAATCTTCAAAAACTCCTCAAGGGTGATCACATCCGAGGTTTAAAGGATGTTGTTTTTGAGAAAGACAGGCCCTGTAGCGCATGCCTAGCCGGGAAGCAAGTTGGAGAACCTCATCCCATGAAGAACGTCATGACTACAACAAGACCGATCGAGCTACTTCACATGGACTTATTTGGTCCAATTTCCTACATAAGCATCGGCGGTAACAAATATGGTTTAGTAGTTGTTGATGATTTTTCTCGCTTCACTTGGGTTTTTTTTACATGATAAGTCAGAAACACAACGAATACTCAGGAAGTTCTTCAAGCAAGCTCAAAATGAATTCTCATTGACAATCAAGAACATTCAAACCGACAACGGCACGGAGTTCAAGAACACACAAGTGGAGGAGTACCTAGATAAAGAAGGCATAAAGCACGAGTTCTCAGCTCCGTACTACCCTCAACAAAACGGAGTTGCCAAAAGAAAGAACCGAACTCTCATAGAGATGGCGAGAACAATTCTTGATGAGTACAGGACCTCAGATCGATTTTGGGCGGAAGCGATAAACACCGCTTGCCACGCCATAAATCGACTTTGTCTTCATCGACTACTCAAGAAGACATCTTATGAGCTACTCAACGGTAACAAGCCTAACATATCATATTTTCGAGTTTTTGGTTCCCCATGCTATATTTTAAACAACAAGCCTAGGACTTCAAAGTTCGCTTCAAAGTCCGATGAAGGTTTCTTGCTTGGTTATGATTCGAACAATTACGCCTATCGTGTTTTCAACAAGACCTCCGGACTTGTTGAAGTAGCACGTGACGTAG
Organism: Tuctoria greenei; assembly: GCA_036927565.1. NCBI lineage: Eukaryota > Viridiplantae > Streptophyta > Magnoliopsida > Poales > Poaceae > Tuctoria > Tuctoria greenei. The sequence continues at coordinate 96,279,504 of JAYESD010000005.1, forward strand.
TGTTCGATGAAACTAATGGCTCCCAAAAGGAGCAAGTTGATCCATGTGTGCTAGATAAAGAAGAAGCTCCTTGTCAAGCATTGAGAAGAATGGTGTTAGGCAAAGTTTGACCACAAGAGCCACCTCTACATATGCACGAGGAAAACGAACAACAAGAGGAGACCAATGATCAAGGGGAGTGTCCATACAAGATCAACCTCAAGAAAGTGAAGATAATCAACAAGTCCATGAGGGCAACAACTTAGGGGGAGAAGAACATGATCATGAAGATTCAAGACAGCAAGTACCACACCCAAGAGTACACCAATGCATCCAAAGGGATCACCCAATCGACAACATCATTGGTGACATCCAAAGGGAGTAACTACTAGATCACGCATAGCTAACTTTTGTGAGCATTACTCGTTTGTGTCCTTTTTGGAATCACGCAGGGTTGAGGATGCATTGAAGGATCCGGACTGGGTAGTGGCCATGCAAGAAGAACTCAACAACTTCAAGAGAAACGAGGTGTGGGAACTAGTCGAAAGACCCAAATCCAACATCGTCGGCACCAAATGGGTCTTACGCAACAAACAAGAAGAACACAGGGTGGTGACAAGGAACAAGGCACGACTTGTGACCAAAGGGTATTCACAAGTTGAAGGTTTGGATTTTGATGAAACCTTTGCTCCCGTAGCTAGACTTGAATCTATTAGAATATTACTTGCATATGCTACTCACCATGATTTCAAGCTCTATCAAATGGATGTGAAAAGCGCCTTCCTCAACGGACCAATCATGGAGGAGGTGTATGTGGAGCAACTACCCGGGTTTGAAGACGAAAAGTTCCCCAACCACGTATTTAAATTGCGTAAAGCTCTCTACGGCCTCAAACAAGCTCCTAGAGCTTGGTATGAGTGTCTTAGAGATTTCTTAATTGAAAATGGCTTTATGATCAGTAAAGTAGATTATACATTGTTTACAAAGAACTTTGACAATGATCTTTTTGTTTGTCAAATCTATGTTGATGATATCATCTTTTGTTCAACTAACAAATCTTTTTATGAGAAGTTTAGCAAAATTATGACCGATAGGTTTGAGATGTCTATGATGGGAGAGCTAAAGTACTTTCTGGGATTCCAAGTGCGGCAACAAAAGGAAGGGACGTTCATAAGCCAAACTATGTACACTCAAGACGTACTCAAGAAGTTTGGGATGGACAAGGCGAAGCCCATAAAGACTCCCATGGCAACGAATGGCCACTTGGATCTCAATGAAGATGGACCTAGCGTCGACGAAAAGGTATATCACTCTATGATTGGATCTCTACTCTATTTATGTGCATCTAGGCCAGACATTTTGTTGAGTGTATGTTTGTGTGCAAGATTTCAAGCTAATCCTAAGGAGTGTCACTTGACAGCCATAAAAAGGATCTTGAGATATTTAGTTCATACACCCAACCTTGGTCTTTGGTATCCAAAAGGCTCCAAATTCAATCTCATTGGCTACTCCGATGCAGATTATGCTGGATGCAAAGTAGATAGACAAAGTACCTCCGGTGCATGCCAATTCCTAGGTAGATCCCTAGTTTCTTGGTCCTCCAAGAAACAAAACTCCATTGCCTTATCCACAGCCAAAGCGAAGTATGTTGCAGTCGGGAGTTGTTGTGCACAACTCCTTTGGATGCGACAAACTCTAAGGGATTAAGGTTACAATATGAACCGTATTCCACTCCTTTGTGACAATGAGAGTGCCATTAAAATTGCCCATAATCCAGTTGAGCACTCTAGAACGAAACACATAGACATCCGGCATCACTTCTTGAGAGAGCACTCCATGAAAGGAGATATAGCCATTTCCCATGTCAACACCAAAAAACAATTGGCCGACATATTCACCAAGCCACTTGATGAAAAACGCTTTTGCGAGCTTCGAAATGAACTAAACATCCTTGATGCTCGGAATGTGGCTTGAAATTTTGCATACCTGTATGAATTCTTCAAAATATGTTGATTGGATTGTGAAAATCATGTCTCTCAATTTTCTACAAAAGACTATGTCAATTACTAGATCTTGGTGAATTATGGTCATTGCGTGATTATTGTATCCTTGCTGATCATATTCACCAAGATTATTTGATTTGATTTGCCACCCTATTTTCTAAATTTGTACCTTCAAATAGATATGAATGGGCTAAGAACTTCTTCCATGGTGACCACGGACTAGTCCGCCCATGCAGACTAGTCCGCAGAGAGACGGTTAGGCCGGACTAGTTCGTTAGACCACGGACCAGTATGATATAGCCTCTGGAAATGTTCGGACTAGTCTGATCATTTCCGGACTTGTCCGATTTTTTGTGTCCATAACCCTAGCCGTCGCCAAACCCTAATTCCCCCACCCTCACACTTGCCTCAAGCTCATCTCTCCGCGCTCGAGCTCCCAAGGCGATTCCTTGATTTTTCCATCAAAACATCGCATGTTTGGGTGGAATTTGATCTTCATCGCATAGGGATTGAATTTCACGTACTTTTTCGGCCTTCAACACCCTCATCTCCAAGTTTCAAACGATTTCTTCAGTAATTTTCCCCCAAACCCTACAAATCTCTATTTTCTTCATCGTTGATCGAATAGCCTAGCTTCTTTCACCTAATACTAGTGTCCTTGATGTATTACATTGTTGTTAGGCTAATTTTGCATTGAGTAAGTCCATTTGTCTCATAATTTAGGTTTTTGAGGATGAATACCGGACTAGTCCGGTCCATGCACGGACAAGTCCGGTCACCCGGACTAGTCCGTGCCTGTACACCGGACAAGTCTGATTTTTCTGAACTCAACCCTAAACTTTTAATTCCTCAATGCAAATTCTCTTGTCATCCATTCAATTCCTTTTCATCTATTCTTATCCATACCTTGTACAATTCATTCTCATGGCATGTCAAACTCTCACGATGAAGCTTCGGACTTCGAAGCTGAGATGGCCCAAGAAGCCCCGCTTCGGTCCTAGACAGACCAAAGCAAGAAGCAACCTTTCGAGGCAGCCCCCTCTCCTCCTCGGTCTCAAAATAGGGTGACTCGACGCAAGGTGCCTGCCTCCAGGGCTACCGCTGGTGGTGGCCCTAGCTCAGCGAGTGCTCGCCAAGCGAAGGGGAAAGGCAAAGGAATCGCGACGGGCCCGATTGGCCCCTTAAAGTTGTCTGCTCCATAGGAAGGAGCCCGAGACCCCACTCAGGAAAAGTTCAATGGGAAAGGCAGCGACCCGGCTGCAAAATTAAGAAATGTTGATTGGTATGGGCGTCCGAAGCAAGCTGCCAACGGAAGATTTTGGAGTAACTTCCATGCAGACTTCTACAAGTCTGTATATGTCCAAATTAAGACGCCTGTGGTGTGCAGCCAATGGATAGATTGGGCGCACTTTGAGAAGAAGGGCTGCTCACCCTTTGTTGAGGTGGTGGAGGCAATGGAAAAGCATGGCTTGAAGGACCTCTTCGCCTTCAAGTACAATTGGAATGATGAAGTGATGGCCCAGTTATATGCCACTTGCCACTTTGCAAGCAATGAAGAAGAAAGGGTGACTTGGATGACTCATGGATCCATGTACACCATCATATATGAAGACTTTGCAAGCCTGCAGCATCTTGACATCTCGAGCAATGACAATGTGATTATCCACAACATTAGTGTCATCGAGAAGGAAAGAATGAAGTTCCTCTATGAGCCCAACTCCAAGTTCAACCCCCCTTCTACCAAGAACATGAAGCCATTCTTTGTGGTGTTGAACAGTGTTTTGAGGAAGACAATTACCCCCAAGGATGGGGATGCTGGGAGTGTGCAGGGCTATCTTTGGACCCTGATGAGAGTCATAAGCAAGGACCGCAAGTTTGATGTGGCTGACTATATCTGGAACAATATGGCCAACATCTCTTGCACACCCAACAGGTCGTGTGGATATGCTCCGTATCTTATGTTCATGATTGAGAAGGTCACTGGGATTGAGTTTGTCAAAGATGTGGAGCACCTTCCATTGAGGCCCTAGATGCCTCAAAATCCAAGCACTCAGGTTGCTCCATCTCCGGCCTCCAGTCCTGAGGCTCCTGCCAGAGGAAGTGGAGATGCTAGGGCTGCCTCTGCCACTAGGGTAGCTCCTCAAAAAGGATCTACAAGTGGCATATTCAATTACATGGCTGCTATCTCTGCTTCCTGCAGAAAGGCCGAGGTGAAGGCCCACAAGCTTAACAAGAGAAGAAAGGAAGACATGAAGTATGTCAAGGCTAATGTGAAGCAAAATTTGTCAAAAACAGGAGATCGAGCCCATTGGATCTCCGGTTATCTCTGAAGATTCTGACTCCGAATTCATCGAGCTCGGGCCCTTGACCCCCCTCCGAGCTTACCTACTTTGGCATTGGGAGCTCGAGTGGCTCCGCACCTCCTCCTCCTCATCATTGGCCCGAAGACGAAGATGAAGACGATGAGAGGACCGACAGCGAGGCTTGAAGACTTTAGGTCCCTCCTCTCCTTCTTTTTGGTGTCTTGATGCCAAAGGGGGAGAGATTGAGGGGGAGTCTTAGGTCTTAGGTCTTAAGCTGTAGGATGCGAGGAGAGAGCTTCCTTTATGCTTTTTGTCTACTTTGTGGGCTGTAAACTGTTTAATATGCTATTTTGTTACTTAATGGTCCTGTGATGCAATGCTTTGAACTACTTGTGAATTAATTTATGAAATCTGTGATTTTGCTCCTAGAATGACATATATGCTTGTTGTTGGTATGTTAATGTCAATTATGTCATTCTATTCATGATTATTGTTTCAATGCACTTAGTTAGGCATCCCACCATAAAGAATGCGCATATGGATTATGTTTTCATTGCTTGATGTATTTTAAACTCATGTGTGCATACTTTATGAAAAACTCAACTTTTTGTCTTATTTTGTGAAATCTCAATAGGTTGTCCTCAGTCACCAAAAAGGGGGAGATTGAAAGTGCATCTAGGAATCCCTTGTGGGTTTTGGATGATTTATGACAAGCAAATGAGATCCTAACTACTTTGTTGAGATGAGCACATGTTTTAATGGGAAAATAAGCAAAGTGCCAAAAAGAAGGGAGAATGAGGAACAATGGGGAAATGAGCTCAAGGAACAAGTGTAGTAGATCATTGTGTATGGAGTGTGTTAAGGAAACACACCCCAAGATTTCAAACACAAATAAACACACACATTGCACAAATTTATACAGGACCGAACTAGTCCGACTGACACCAGAATAGTCTGATATCTCTTTGCACAAGATCGGACAAGTCCGATATCACCACGGACTAGTCCAATATCTCTATTACTAGAATCGGACTAGTCCTCCCCAGTCCGGACTAGTCCTCAAAACACTTCACAGCTGCACAAAATCGGACAAGTCCGATCACACAATAGACTAGTCCGATATCGTTCTGATGTAAATCGAACAAGTCCGATATTGGCACGGACTAGTCCGAAAACCCTCTGACCTAAATCGGAAAAGTCCTCCAAGTGCAGACTTGTCACCCAATTCACCTAGGGTTTGATTGATCCGAACAAGACCGATGATTATCGGACTAGTCCGAAGATTTCTAGAAGCGAAATCGGATAAGTCCGCTTCTAGCCGGACTATTCCAATATTTCGGAACACTTAGGGTTTGCTACACACAGCACACCGGACTAGTCCGGTGTCCACCACGGACTAGTCCGATCTTTCTAAACCCTAACGGTCACTTTTCCTTTTGGCTTTTGATTTCGTGGAGAGATGTGTTTTTGAGGCTCTTGGGAGCTGTGACGACGCAGGGGGTCAATCTCTTGAAGATACACTTTGGAACATTGGAGAGACACGATTCATCACTCTTGAGCTCTTGGTTTGATTGCCTAACATACTCCTGTGATTTTCATTGTAATCTTTTGAGTGTGTTCTTGGTGGAGTTTTTCATTGTAATCTAGGGGAGCCCTCAACGTGTGAGAAGGCCCCTTGAATTTGGTTATTTACCCTTTGTGATAAGACAAGAGGATTGACCTTTGTGGCAATCCAACGAGGGTAGGGTTGGAGAAGACCTTGTCCTTTTGTGGACTCTTCAACGTGGATGTAGGTTGCCTCTGTGGGAGCCGAACCACGGGATAAATTGCTTGTATTCTCGCTTTGTGTTCATCGTTGTTATTCATCATAACAATCTAGGGTTTCAATCAATCTTACTCACTTTACGTTGAAATATCAAATATAAGATTGAGTTGTGGTATACTCTAGCTCATAATCTTGCAACACCTCAATTACAAGTATATTTCCGCTGCATACATCCTAGAATCAAATTAATCGATCAAACTTGATTAACCTAGTCGGTACACATCAGACTAGTCGGCACTTTACAAAACTATCCGATATCTCGAGTTTTGATTTGGTTGTTAAGTGTTGTAGGTTCCGAAAAATTTCAAAAAGGCCTATTCACCCCCCCTCTAGGCCGCATTCACTTAGCATGCAAGAAAACATGATTTGAGACATAACAACCGGTCGCATTTCCATCTTTCCAAAATTTTCCAGGAGTGTGATATTTATCAAGCATAGTCCTAGCCATCTCAACTAAGGTTCTGTTCTTTCTCTCTACAACACCGTTTTGTTAAGGTACATAAGGTGAAGAAAATTGGTGATCTATTCCATTTTCAGCACAAAAGTGATCAAACGATTGATTTTTAAATTTGGTTCTGTTATCACTTCTAATTGCTTTTAAATATCCAAGGTGATCAATTGATAATCTAAGAAATAAAGTTATAAAGTGACTAAAGGCTTCATTCTTAGATGCCATAAAGTAGACCCAAGAGTATCTAGAATAGTCATCAACAATGACAAGAAGATACCATCTAACTCCGAAGGATTGAACACGTGAAGGTCCTACGGTGTCAAGGTGCAAAGGTTCACCCGATTCAGTTGTCATGGTCATTGTGAGAGGAGCATGTGAATCTGCAAACATCTTTGCATGTCTACAAGAAGAGAACACAACTTCTTTGTCCCCTTTAAGCTTAGGCAGCCAATGTATGCAATCAAGAGCACTAACATGCATTAGATAATCAAAGCCTACGTTACCATGTCTATGATGCCAAAAATATATGTCCTTTGAATCATTAGCAACTAGACACATATGCTTAGAGGACAACATATCAAAATAAGCTTTGAAACTCCTCTAAACGGAGACATATTAAAAATAAGCTCACTGTTTGAATCTACAACCTTGCAGCAATGTTCAGTGAAGATAATTTCCAGATTTTCATCTAGTAATTGTGAAACAGAAAGCAAGTTGTATTTCAAAATTTTAACAAGTGCCATATCGTTCAAAGTGTAGTGATAATTTACTTTAACCGAATCCTTAGCAATTGTAGGAGTTGAAGAATTATCAGCAAAAGTAACTTTCTCTACACGTGACACGAAAGAGAGAGAGGAGAACCAATATTTGTTACCAGTCATGTGGCGTGAGCAACCTGAATTCACAATCCAAATGTTCTACTTCCGAAAGCATGTAACCTACATAGAAGCACAATACATCGATGACTCAATATTGGGGTTAGTCAAAAGGCATTTAGGAATCCAGTACTTAGTCACACGACGTGCAACAGGAAAAACACGCGAAAGCTGAGAGAAAACAGCAGGTTTATGAGCCAAAGTTTGAGGATTTTTGTACCCAACTACTGACTTACGAGGTGTTACATGTGTATTACGAAAAACAGTAGTTTTGGGAGCAAACTTTGCATATTTTTGACTCGTTACAGCTGGGTGCATGTTCCTATCATTCGGTTTAGCACGTGCAGCAAATTTTGCATGAAGGTTATGAGATCTAGCAATCATTCTTTCCTTTTTCTATTGTCTAGCTAGTCTATAATAAAAATATATGACATGAACATCTCTACCACAGTAGGTACAATGAAATTTAGCTTTGTGCTCATGTCTAGATATGCAAGCAACATTTTTTTTTGGAAACCGAATGAGACAACATTCCTGCAGATTTGAAAACCACTTCTATTTGTTTAGGAACTATTTGAATCAAACCACGTCCAAATGACTTTACAATTTTAAGTGGATGTTCCTTAGCATGAGCATTCAACAGTAAGTTTATGTTCTTATTCCTATTACAAAACCGATCTAATGTCCTATACATGTTATCAAGTTTATTTGACAGATCAAGGCAATTTTTACATGAAGTTTTTTCTTTTAATTTGCAATTTGAATAATATTTAACTTCATGAGAATGTAAAACATTGTTCAACATAGAAAATTCACTCATAACATCTTGTAGTTTCTTATCAAGATCATCACAAGTAGAACAATGCAAATACATTGTAGAACAGCAAGCATCTTTCAAGTTTTTATTATTAAGTGCAGCAATCTCTCTGTTATTTTCAATTTCTAACTCAAGTTTATCAAGTGTGGATGTGAAACCTAGTTCTGAAATGAACCAAGTGAACGCATATGTGTGCCCAGGACGTTCAACAAACATACACGCGTGCAATCACAAAAGAGTATACAAAAAATTACCACAGTACAAAATTAATTAAGTACTTTTATTACACAAACCATATTATCCTCGAATACAAGCACTAATGAATATTAATGACAAGTTTGAACTAATGCAGCGGAAATAAGCTAGACTGAGCAAACTAAGCAACTAAGCAGCATAAGCAAATAGGGTATAGCGCAAATCCAATCAACACCACAGGCAAAGCTGACATCGGACATGGCCTAGAACTCTGCATTATCATCGTTAAACTCCCAATCCTGACCTGCAACTGTTGGTGGGGGAATTGCAAGGGTGAGTACATGTCGTACTCAACAAGTGTGGAAAATATGACATGTAGCTGATTCAAATGACGAATATAATAATGGCTAAGTGCTAAAAAGTACATTAAAACATTTTAAAAGCAACATAATATATATATATATATATATATGTCAAGTAAACCCATCATAAACCATAATTAATAAGAGAGTACAAGTCCATATTCCATATCCATCACCATTATACCAGATTTCACCATTACCATTAACCACGTCCTTTGCCATAATTCAATCCATAACCAGTCATCACCATATTATCAGCCATAACCATTACCAAACCATCCCAATACCAATGTTTCCTCTAATCATGTGAGGGTCCAGGTTGCTCATGACCGGGGGCACGGCTATCATGATAGGCTTTAGACACACTCTGCAGAGGTTGTCCCACTTTACCCACGTGTTTGTGATTTCATCACCTTTCGATGACTATAGAATCTCAATTATGCCGTCTCACACTTCCTTAGATGTGTGGCCAAGAGAAAATAAAATAGCCTTTACAAAGGGATTACTAGCCTATTTAGACCCCACTAAGGTTTCACCGGTGGCGATGCCTCCAACTGAGCACATTTTCAACCAAGGGCCCCCTCTTGAGCTATTCGGATCCCAGGGTAGTCCCACCAATCATCAACAAACCCAATCCGACTACCCCTTCCCTGAGCATCCTTAATGGTTCAAATAGCACTAGCAAAGCCCTAATTAATCAGCTACGCTGCGCCCATACTTGGCCTCGTGGTGGCACTGTAAATCCTGGATGGTCGCTTCATGAACCAGTCCTTAGATCTAAAGCAAGCGAACCACCATAACATCCAACTTATCCACATACCATGCTTGCTTAGATCATCCATTACTATATCATATTAACCAATTCATGTTAATCAAATCTCATAAGTGCATAATTAAGTTATGTGGTATAGTTGTGTTCCATCCCAAATAATTAAGCGAAGCAAAAAGGTATAGATCCCATCCCGACTCTCTATCATAAATTCCAGGTCACAAAGGTGGTCAAACAAATCTAGTAAACTTCCTATCATGGGATTCCCATCAAATTGACACAAGCATGCAGTTTTGTAAACAAAACATTTACTTTAAAAACAGGATCAATATGCTTCAAGGACACTTGCCTTGTTCTTGGGATTGGTTCGGGTCAAAGCCTTCAAACTCTTGGTGTTGGAGATCCTCTGCTGCACTCTCTAGTGCAAATCCGCCTAGTTCACACAATAAGCATACAAGACAAGAAACACAATCAAAGAGTGCACAAATATTACTCAATATGACATGACATGCATGATTAATACAATTGTGAAGCAAAACTAGTTAAGAAGTTGTTAATGATGTTTACTAATAAATTACAATCGTTCTTAGGAAGTCTACACGGGTTTGGAGTTGATTTGAAACAATTCTATAATTAATTCAACATAACTCAACCAGGAAAATTGGACTAGTCCGCCAGGGACTGGACAAGTCCGCACTTTGCAGAACTAGCGAACTAGGGTTTTCTAGATCGACGTGAATTTAGAGATTTGGGGTTGAATTCATGTAAGGAAAAGGAAGTAAAAGGTATACCAGGTGTCTAAGACTCCAAAGAATAAAGGGTTTTGGAGGCAACACTTGGATCTTGATGATGTAGGGTTGATGAAGAACTTGGTGGTGAATTGTTGATGAAGAACGCGAAGTTGATGGAGATCTTGATCCTCTTTCGTTTCCTCCTCTTCTTCTTCTTGCTCTAGATCTCCTTCTCCCTCCTTGGTGGCGGCTATCCATGAGCTAGGGTTTGGGTGAGGTGAAAAAGGTGGCAAATAGATGTCAAGCCAAAGGGTGGGGTTGTTTATATAGAGGTGGATGCTAGGGTTGGATGGATTTCGAGTTTTAGATGAGTAAGGGTCGGTTTAGAGTCCCACATGGGCTCTAAAATAGTTAGGCACGACACCCCTGGGCCCCCTTAATGTAAAACCCAAAAAACAAGTCGTGAAACAAAAGATCAACTAGGAGTCGCGATTTATCAGACAAGTCCGCAAAAGGGCCGGACTAGTCCGAAGTTAGACAGAGGGAAAATTAGACAAATTTGGAATATATCGGACATGTACGAACTTGGTCAGAGGAAAATCAAACAAGTCTGGCCAAAATCGGACAAGTCCGACTTCAGTCAGAGGGGAAAACTGATGAGGACATCACAACAGCAGAGACGCGCATTGAACTGCAAGGACCAATCACAAGAGCACGGACACGGTTATTAAATCAGCAGGTGAATTCGTTCTTAACTTCTTTTGCATGTGAGTTTGAGAATAGATTGCTATGTGATGATTTAATTGTTATTAGGAATAATGGAAAAGATCAACAAGTGAATAAAGGAGGCCTTGGGAGCGTGGAGAACCACCTGGGACGTCCACAAATAGATGGAAACAGTTTACAACTCGGACTCGAGTTCAACTCGGAGTCCAGGAGCAGTCTACCTTAAAACAGACGCCCAGGAGGCATACGGACTCCGTTTTCGACGTTCTACATATGCACGGAAAGAGGAGAAGATAAACTTTCCAATGGTTCTGGTCCCACCTCAAAATTCCTTGGGAGTCATTGGGAATCGTCGAAACAATTCGAGTCCAGATTTCTGTCCGGTGCTGCGCCACCGAATCGGGCCTTTGGGTCTTGTATCCCGTAAGAGTCCATTAGGGACGCGTCTAATCATGTTTTGGTCGAACCCTAGCCTATAAATACTGCAGCCGCCGGTCATATTCGGTGGGTTTTGCTTAGATCAATAATATCGCCGTTCTACGGTTTGTGAGACCCCAATTTCGCGATTTCTGATTGTGTCTTCTACGTTCTTGCTCGTGTTCTCGATTGCACTTGCAGGGATTAGCCTTCTTGGCGAGGTCAAGCGTGTGCAGCACGGTTGATAACCAACGGAGCCGTGGTGTAGTGATTGCAGGGGTACTCGAACCGCTCAAGTGCTGCGGATCATCAACGTCGAGTTCTCCACCCCAATCGACATACCTTTCGGAAGATCGGGCCTAAACCTACTCATCAATTGGTATCAGATTTCTAGGTTGCGCGTGAGGTATCTTTGTTTTCCTTCCTTCCATTAGATCGATTTTGTTTCGTACCTAGAGTCCACAAAAAAGCCACACAAAAAAATAGATCGTTTTTACCGCTTCCCAGACTATAGTGCCTGCAGTTTCGTTTTTCAGTTTGCATTGTTGAGTTTGCATTCGTGTGGTTGAGTCTTGTTGCTGGTTTAGCTTTGTGTTTTTTGGTCCTAGTTATCGTATTTCGTCCTTCTTTTCTTGCTATTCGACACCTATTCCACAATCCCTAAATAACAAACCGATCCGCCACGTTCATCGGTTTGCCCTAGCTAGCCGCCTTGCGTGAACTCCCGCATCGCCAACCCTAGATTAGGTGACAAATCTTTGTGCCATTCATCCTTGAATCATCACACACCACCCCATTAGTTGCTGTGCAAATTCCCGATCGTTTTCGTATCCGTTTACGAGTTCTGTTCTCAAACCGAGTTGGAATCAACATCCAAAAAAACGTAACTCAGACAGCCTACCTTAAAACGGCCATAACTTTCGCATACGAACTCGAAATCGGGCGAATTTTTTTTTTTTCAAATTCATCTACGCGAAATTTCGCATCCGATTTTCCTCCGCGTAGCCGCGTTCGGCGAAATTAGATTGCCCAAATTCCCCTCGGAAGATAGGCTATCCGGCCTCCGAAGTTTCAGCACGAATTTTAAAGAACCTTCTTGATTTTCTATAGGCCGCATATTACATCCAATTGAGCTGCAAATTTGTGTGCTTCCTATATTTGTGCTACTGAGTAAAGAAAAAATATCAAAACAATATTACAAAAAAGAAAAAAAATAGTGAAGAGCACGCATATTAAAGCAATTGGCCTATACCACTTGGTGCTGTTTGTTTGGTTATATCATTCTGTCGTTCTTTTGCCTCGATACTTCCTTGTGTTGTGCTAGGCTCTAGGGCACTCAGTTGACCAGCAACAGTTTCCTACATTGAATACTTATTCAACTTTGTTTAGCTGTTAACGATTTTCTGCTTATTAGCCACCATATTGTGCCATCCAAGCTCCACCTTTCTCTTGAGCATAACAGGTACCTTTGCAATCACCCCACGCTTCATTGGTTCATCTCACCATCCACACCACCTGCTGTGTCGGTAAGAACACTTGTAAGAGCGTGGTAAGACGCTTGAGCGAGAGAGATTGTTTTCTTCCACCTTCCACATTGTCACTGTAGTTGATAGGGATAACATTTTTTTTGTTGTCTTTTGTTTCCTACTAACAATGGCAGGAGAAGAAAATAATGACGAATGTGTCCAACATGTTGAGTTACGTGATATGTTCGCCAAATACAACGCATCAACGGAGGAGTCATTGGCGAACTTGACTCGCAAACTGGATGACCTTGCTCTTCGGATGAATACTTTTGAGGCTCGGTTGCCTCTCGCTGGAAGACAAGAAGACAATGCTTATGATGAACTGGAAGATCACAGTAATCAGCCAAGACTGCCACTTTATCGTCGAGGTATGGGAGGTAATAATCATAACAATTATAACCGCCCTCCTGATGATCCTTTTGCTAAAGTGAAATTTACTATACCCTCTTTTTATGGTGCTTATGATGCTGAGGCTTATCTTGATTGGGAGATGACAGTAGATCAAAAATTTAATTCCCATCTTGTTCCTGAACAACATAGTGTTCGTCAAGCCACTAGTGAGTTTAAGGACTTTGCTATCATATGGTGGAATGAACTTGTTAAAACTAGAACTGATCCTCCAACATGGGATAGATTAAAGGAAGCTATGCGTGTTCGATTTGTTCCTCCATCTTTTCAGCGGGACCTTCGCAAAAAATTGCAGCGTTTAGACAAAGGTAACATGTCCGTAGAGGAGTATTATCAAGAGTTACAAAAGGGTATGCTGCGTTGTGGGGTAGTAGAGGACATGGATGATAAAATAGCTCGTTTTATGGGGGGTTGAGGCGTGAAATTCAGGACATTGTTGATTACAAAGAATATGATACTGTTAACAGATTGTTTCAGCTTGCTATGTTGGCAGAAAAAGAATTGCAGGGCCGACAACAACAGCAACAACGCACGAGGAGCAACTTCACGCAGCGTGCAGCAACTACACCATCCAAAACAGCACCATCTTCGGCCCCCCGTGCAGCGACTACACCACCCAATGGCGGCCAACGAACTATACCTGCTGCTCCACCTTCTCGCGTGCCGGAAGGCAGCAAGGCGACATCATTCAAGCCTACGTCGTCCACTCCTTCTACGGGTCGTACTTCCGACATTAAGTGTCACCGCTGCCAAGGACTTGGTCATATGATGAGAGATTGCCCGAGCAAACGAGCATACATAGCACGCGACGATGGCGGGTATGATAGTACTTCGGATGTTGAAGATGAATATTCTCTTGCTACTGACTTTACAGATCCAAATGACGAACATACCGAAGAAGAGGTACTTGGTACAGCGGCGACGGAGAACTATAGGAGCATCATTGTGCAGTGTGCCTTGAGCTCCAAAGTGGAGACCGACGACAAGCTACAACGACACAACCTCTTCCACATGTTTCTCGTCGTCAAGGACTGCCGTGTACACACTATAATTGATGGAGGTAGCTGCAATAACTTGGTAAACACGGACGTTGTCAAGAAACTCGGTTTGACAACAAGAGCACACCCTCATCCGTACCACATTCAATGGTTCAACAACAGCGGTAAGGTTCGGGTAACACAAACAGCGAGAATCCATTTTTCAATTGGTTCATACCATGATTTTGCTGATTTTGATGTTGTTCCTATGGATGCTTGTTCTCTTTTATTGGGTCGTCCTTGGGAATTTGATACATATGCTATTCATCATGGTAGAACCAATAAATATACTCTCATGCCTAAGGGAAAGAAAATCACTTTGATCCCCATGACTCCTGCTGAAATTGTGCATTTTGAGAAGAGTAAAATTCGTGAGGGCAAAGCAACTAAATTAGAATCTGAAAAACAGCAAGTTATTAAGTTAAAATCACCATCATTGCTCGCAGCTAAATCTGAACTTGCTGATTTATTCGATGCTAAGGGGATGTGCTATGCTTTAGTTTGCAAAGAAGCCATGTTTTCACTTCATGAATTGTCTATTGCATTACCCCCTGCTGTTGCTAACCTTTTGCAGGAGTTTGAGGATGTGTTTCCCTCCGAGATACCCCCTGGTTTACCACCGATGAGAGGCATTGAACACAAGATCGATTTGATTCCAGGAGCAAGTTTGCCAAATCGTGCAGCATACAGGGCGAATCCACAAGAAACTAACGAAATTCAGCGACAAGTCCAAGATCTTTTGGACCGCGGGTTCATTCGTGAAAGCCTTAGCCCTTGTTCTGTTCCTGTTCTTTTGGTTCCTAAGAAGGATGGTAGTTGGCGCATGTGTGTTGATTGTCGAGCGATTAATAACATCACCATTCGATATCGTTATCCTATTCCTCGATTAGATGACATGCTTGATGAATTGAGTGGTGCTATCATCTTCACAAAAATTGACTTGCGTAGTGGTTACCACCAAATTAGAATGGCACTAGGAGATGAATGGAAAACTGCATTTAAAACCAAGTTTGGACTTTATGAGTGGTTAGTCATGCCTTTTGGTTTAACTAATGCACCCAGCACCTTTATGCGATTAATGAATGAGGTTTTACGTGTTTTCATTGGACAATTTGTGGTGGTTTACTTCGATGATATCCTCATTTACAGCAAGTCATATGATGAACATCTTGATCATTTACGTGCTGTTTTTACTGTTTTGAGAGATGCACGTTTGTTTGGTAACCTCGAAAAGTGCGTCTTTTGCACCAATCGAGTCTCGTATCTTGGCTATGTCGTTTCCTCGCGGGGAATTGAGATGGATGAGGCAAAAATTGAAGCAATCACCAGCTGGCCAGCCCCAACTACCGTCACACAGGTTCGTAGTTTTCTTGGTCTTGCAGGATTTTATCGGCGCTTTGTGCGGGATTTCAGCACCATTGCAGCACCTCTACATGAGCTAACGAAGAAGGGAGTTCCATTTCGATGGGGCGAACAGCAGCAACAAGCTTTTGATGCTCTCAAATCGAAGCTTACACAAGCACCATTACTACAACTTCCTGATTTTGACAAGACCTTTGAGCTAGAATGCGATGCAAGCGGCATTGGTATTGGAGGCGTTCTCATACAAGGAGGTAAACCCGTTGCTTTCTTTAGTGAAAAACTTCATGGTCCTTCTCTGAATTACTCCACTTATGATAAGGAATTGTATGCCTTAGTCCGTGTATTACAAACATGGCAACATTATCTTTGGTCTAAGGAGTTTGTCATACATTCCGATCATGAATCATTGAAGTATCTTAAGTGTCAAACCAATCTGAATAAATGACATGCTAAATGGATTGAGTTCATAGAGTCGTTTCCATACATCATTAAGCATAAGAAAGGGAAGGAAAATATCATTGCTGATGCATTATCTAGGCGTTATACCATGCTGTCCCAACTTGATCATAAAATCTTTGGTTTGGAAACAATTAAAGCATTATATCCTACTGATTTGGACTTCAAAGTTGCTTTTGAAAATTGTAGAGAAGGAAAAACTTGGAATAAATATGTGCTGCGAGAGGGTCTCCTCTATCGTGCTAACAAGCTATGCGTTCCAGCTAGCTCCGTTCGTCTATTGCTTTTGCAGGAAGCACATGGAGGAGGTTTGATGGGACATTTTGGAGTAAAGAAAACTGAAGACGTGCTGTCCACACACTTATTTTGGCCAAAGATGAGGCGTGATGTCGAGCGCTATGTGTCACGATGCACTACTTGCAACAAAGCTAAGTCTCGTCTTAACCCACATGGTCTTTATATGCCTCTTCCTGTTCCTAGTGTACCTTGGGAGGATATTTCTATGGACTTTGTTTTGGGATTGCCTAGGACTAAGAGGGGGAGGGATAGTATTTTTGTAGTTGTTGATCGTTTTTCCAAAATGGCACACTTTATACCTTGTCATAACAATGATAATGCCTCACACATTGCTGATTCATTTATGACGGAAATTGTTCGTTTACATGGTGTGCCAAATACCATTGTTTCTGATCGTGATGCAAAATTTTTAAGTCATTTTTGGAGAACTTTGTGGTATAAATTGGGAACCAAGTTGCTGTTTTCAACTACATGTCACCCACAAACGGATGGACAGACCGAGGTAGTTAATCGTACTTTATCCACGATGTTACAGGCTGTCTTGAAAACAAATTTGAAGTTGTGGGAGGAGTGTTTACCACATATAGAATTTGCTTACAACAGATCCATTCACTCCACGACAACGGTAAGTCCATTCCAGGTAGTGTATGGTTTCAATCCCCGTGCTCCTATTGATTTACTACCTTTGCCTCCTTCTGAAACTATAAATTTGGATGCTACACGACGATCTGAATTCATTCTTAAGATGCATGAAACTACAAAGAAAAATATTGAAATGATGAATGAGAAGTATAGGATTGCAGGTAGTAAAGGTAGAGAAGAAGTAAAACTTGAACCGGGCGATTTGGTGTGGTTACATTTGAGAAAAGAGCGATTTCCCGACTTGAGAAAATCTAAACTTATGCCACGAGCTGCTGGTCCTTTTAAGATCGTTGAAAAGATTAATGATAATGCATATAAGCTTGAATTGCCTCCCGATTTTGGGGTTAGTCCTACATTTAACATTTCAGATTTGCGACCGTACTTGGGAGAAGAAGATGAACTTGAGTAAAGGACGACTCCAATTCAAGAGGGGGAGGATGATGAGGACATCACAACAGCAGAGACGTGCATTGAACTGCAAGGACCAATCACAAGAGCACGGGCACGGTTATTAAATCAGCAGGTGAATTCGTTCTTAACTTCTTTTGCATGTGAGTTTGAGAATAGATTGCTATGTGATGATTTAATTGTTATTAGGAATAATGGAAAAGATCAACAAGTGAAGAAAGGAGGCCTTGGGAGTGTGGAGAACCACCTGGGACGTCCACAAATAGATGGAAACAGTTTACAACTCGGACTCGAGTTCAACTCGGAGTCCAGGAGCAGCCCACCTTAAAACAGACGCCCAGGAGGCATACGGACTCCGTTTTCGACGTTCTACATATGCACGGAAAGAGGAGAAGATAAACTTTCCAATGGTTCTGGTCGCACCTCAAAATTCCTCTGGAGTCATTGGGAATCGTCAAAACAAGTCGAGTCCAGATTTCTGTCCGGTGCTGCGCCACCGAATCGGGCCTTTGGGCCTTGTATCCCGTAAGAGTCCATTAGGGACGCGTCTAATCGTGTTTTGGTCGAACCCTAGCCTATAAATACTGCAGACGCCGGTCATATTCGGTGGGTTTTGCTTAGATCAATAATATCGCCGTTCTACGGTTTGTGAGACCCCAATTTCGCGATTTCCGATTGTGTCATCTACGTTCTTGCTCGTGTTCTCGATTGCACTTGCAGGGATTAGCCTTCTTGGCGAGGTCAAGCGTGTGCAGCACGGTTGATAACCAACGGAGCCGTGGTGTAGTGATTGCAGGGGTACTCGAACCGCTCGAGTGCCGCGGATCATCAACGTCGAGTTCTCCACCCCAATCGACATACCTTTCGGAAGATCGGGCCTAAACCTACTCATCGGACAAGTCCGCCAGAACACCGAACAAGTCCACAAAAGTCTGGGGACTTAGCAAAATTTTCAAGGAATTAGAACACTGGTCTAGTCCGCACAAGACTGGACAAGTCCGAAAGTGTCCAGAGGGAAAAATAGACTAGTCCGCAGCAAAACAGATATGTCCGTTTGAAGTTAGAGAGAAATCAGACTAGTCCGCTGGGGATCCGACTAGTTCGCACTTCCCAGAATTCTTAAGTGTGGCTTTGTTTCTAATTCACTTTAAACTTATTCTTTACATATATTAGAATGTATGCAATGCATGATGCATGAAAATGAGGGTGTTACAAATCTACCCCCTTTAAAATGAATCTCACCCTCGAGATTCGACACGGAAGAGAAAAGATAGGGAAACTCCTTTTGGAGATCATCCTCCAACTCCCATGTTGCTTCTGGTTTTGCGTGATGCTTCCCTTTAGCTTTACACCATCTAATAATCTTGTTCCTTTGGACTCTTTCCTTGGTTTCCAAGATTTTGTCCAGTTGCTCGGCGTAAGTCAAGTCTGCCTCTAATTCCAATTCTTCCATTAGCACTTGTTCTTCCGGTACCCCTAAACACTTCTTGAGCTGTGAAACATGAAACACATCATGGACACCTGAAATATGAGCTAGCATCTCCAATTTATACGCTACTTCTCCTCTTTTGTCCAAAATGTTGAATGGTCCAATGTAGCGAGGTGCTACATTGCCTCTGATATTAATCCTCTTATGACCTCTCATCGGCGACACTTTGAGCTAAACGAAGTATCCCACTTCAAAGGCTAGTTTTCTCCTCCTATTGTCTGCATAGCCTTTTTGTCTTGATTGAGCAGCCCTCAAATTTTCACGAATTACCTGATCTTGTTTTTCAGCTTCTAGCAACACATCCGGACCAAATACTTGAGTTTCTCCTGTCTCATTCCAGAATAAAGCTGTCCTACACTTCTGTCCATATAGTGCTTCATAAGTGACATTTTCAAGCTTGCTTGGTAACTATTGTTGTATGCAAATTCAGCATATGGCAAGCTCTTGTTCCACTTTTCCCATGATTCAAGGCACAAGCTCTTAACATGTCCTCCAAAATCTGGTTGGTCCTCTCGGTTTGTCCATCTGTTTGAGGGTGATATGCTGAACTGAAATTCAACCTTGTTCCCAATGCTTCATGAAATTTCTGCTAAAATATGGAGGTAAACTGAGAACCTCTATCCGAAACTGTCCTCTTTGGAACTCCATGCAAGCATACTACTCTTCCCATATACAGTTCCGCCAATTTCTCACAATTAGAGGTGGTCTTGACAGGAATAAAGTAAGCTGACTTGGTTAACCGATCCAAAATTACTCAAATTGAGTCATAACCGGACTGTGTACGCGGCAACCTAACTATAAAGTTCATACCGATCTCTTCCCACTTCCATTCTGGGATCTTCAATGGATGCGATAATCCGGCTGGCCTTTGGTGTTCCGCCTTGACTCGTTGGCACACATCGCACAAGGCTACATATTCAGCTATGTCCTTTTTCATGCTAGCCCACCAATAGCATGTCTTCAAGTCCTTGTACATCTTCGTAGAACCGGGGCGAATCGAGTATGGCGAGTTATGTGCCTCCTTTAGTATTGTCTCCCGAATATGCCTCACATTAGGCACGACAATCATGTACCAAGCCATAAGGTACCATGTTCATGCTCATCAAACCTTAATTCTCTTCCCACGTGGTTCCTTTCATTGATTTCTTGGGTTTCCTCATCCTTCGTTTGCCCCTCTCGAATTTCTTGCTCCAAAGTCGGATTTAACTCCATCATCCACATATCATTGATGAATCCGAGTTTCAATCATTCAAACTCCTTACATAACTTGGATGGTAATTCTTGAACCATGAGTTGGTGACTTACTCCTTTCCGGCTCAAGGCATCGACCACTACATTGTCTTTTCTCGGGTGATATTTGATTCCCAAATCATAATCCTTGATGAGATCCAACCATCTCTGTTGGCTCAAATTGAGATTCGTTTGTGTGAAAATATACTTAAGGCTCTTATGATCCGTATAAATTTCACACTTATGCCCAAGGATGTAGTGTCTCCAAATTTTCAATGCATGTACCATGGCTGCAAGTTCCAAATCATGCGTTGGGTAATTCTGCTCATGTTTCTTCAATTTTCTTGATGCATAGGCGACCACTTGACCTTCTTGCATTAATACACATCCAAGTCCTTGTCTCGATGCATCACAATAAATATCAAAACTCTTGCTCACGTCCGGCAATATTAAAACTGGGGTTGTAGTTAACCTTTTCTTCAACTCCTCGAAACTGTTTTGACAAGCTTCAGTCCATCGGAAAGCCTTTCGCTTCATTAGAAATTCCTTCATTGGCTTGGCTATCTTGGAAAAGTCTTTGATGAATCGACGGTAATACCCAGCCATCCCAAGAAAACTCCAGAACTCCTTCACATTTTGCGAGGGCTCCCATTTCAACACATCCTTCACTTTTCTGGGGTCGACCGATACTCCTCCTCTCGAGATGATATGACCCAAAATTGACACCTCTTTCAACCAAAACTGGCACTTGCTAAACTTGGCATACAATTGATGCTCCCTCTATTTCTGCAACATGAGCCTCAAGTGTTCCTCATGTTCCTTCTCATCCTTCGAGTAGATCATAATGTCATCAATGAACACCACTACAAACTTATCCAAGTACTCCATGAAGACCTTATTCATGAGGTACATAAAGTATGCAGGCGCATTTTTCAATCAGAAGAACATCACGGTGTACTCATATGATCCGTATCGTGTCCGAAAAGCAGTCTTGGGTATGTCCGACGGTCTAATCTTCATTTGAAAGTATCCCGACCTCAAATCAATCTTGGAGAAAATAAAAGCACCCTTCATCTGATCGAACAAATCTTCTATGCGGGGCAAGTTGTACTTGTTCTTGATTGTCACCTCATTGAGAGCTCGGTAATCCACACATATTTGTTGCAATCCATCCTTCTTATCCACGAAAAGAACAGGCGCTCTCCAAGGTGAAGAGCTTGGGCGAATAAAACCCTTCTCTAGTCGCTCTTGAAACTGCTTCTTGAGCTCCGCTAATTCCTTAGGAGGCATCCTATACAGCCTCTAAGCTATAGTTGCAGTTCCAGGTATTAAATCTATAACAAACTCAATGTCTCGGTCAGGTGGCATACCTGGCAACTCATCCGAAAACGCATCAAAAAATTCGCGCACCACTGGAATCTCCTCGATTGCGGCATTGTTCATGTGGTTCAGCTCCAATTGCTTCGGTGCGTGTTGAGATGCTTCAAATTCTATGGTGATCCCTTCCTCATTGGTCAACTTCACCGTCTTTGTGGCACACTCAATGACTCCATTGCGCTTCCTCAACCAGTCCATACCAAGTATAATGTCCAATCCTTCAGAATCCAGAACAATGAGGTTGGCGGAGAAATCTACCCCCCCTTATTCTAAGTCTTACTTTTGGACATACTATATTTGTCCTCATCTCTCCTCCAGGAGACTTAACAATTAGAGTAAACTTCATATGAGAGATAGGCAAACTATACTTGGCAACATATTTCGATACAATGAATGAATGTGATACTCTAGAATCAAATAACATAGTCGTTGGGTTGGAGTTTGCGAGAAACATATCAATCACCACATCATCCGCTTGTTGAGCATCCTCCGTAGAGACATGGTTCACGTTGCCACGAGCAAAATTTTATTGTCCACAATTCCCTTGCGTCTATCCTCCATTAAGTCTCGGGTTTTGCCTCGGCGCATTGTTTCCTTGACCAAGGCCTGACTTAGGACATTGATGTGCAAAGTGTTCAGCTTCTCCACAAGTATAGCACTTCTTTGCTGCACCAGAATTTGGACGGACTTGATTCTGAACGTTGGCACCAGGAAAGTTGGAACAAGGTGCATAAGGCATTGGAGGCCTAGGTGCATGCATGACAAGGCGTTGCTACACAAACTGAGTTGGGTGCGGTGCATAACCACGGCGACGAGCATGCAGAAGGGATCTGTAATATGGCGCATTGGGTGGTGCAAAGTGAGGGTGCACATTAATTCCTTGTTGTTGTCCTTGATATGGCGCCTTCCTCTTGTTGTCTAGTTCCATCTCACGGACCTTGTCTTCCATGACAATTGCTTTGTCCACAAGCTTCTGGAAGTTAGCATAATCATAGTTCAGCAATTGTACTTGGATTTCATTGTTCAAGCCTCTCATGAACAATATTGCTTTCGGATGTCCCGGCTCACATCCTCAGGCGCATATCTTGAGAGTTGGGTGAATTTATTGAGATATTCACCCACACTCGATCTTTCATGCCTCAAGTTCTCAAATTCTTGCCTCT
Source organism: Tuctoria greenei (assembly GCA_036927565.1). Classification (NCBI taxonomy): domain Eukaryota; kingdom Viridiplantae; phylum Streptophyta; class Magnoliopsida; order Poales; family Poaceae; genus Tuctoria; species Tuctoria greenei. The sequence continues at coordinate 96,302,352 of JAYESD010000005.1, forward strand.
TTAAAATCATAACTCCTTCCGGCACATAATGAGAACGGAAGCTCTCCTTGAACTCGGCCCAAGTAATCCTCTCCTGGTTCTCATGAGCATTGCATAGCGAATCCCACTAATCCGCAACTGCTCCAACAAGTTGATGAGAAGCAAATAGAACCTTTTCCCGTTCACTGCATTGGACAATAGCATGAATCTTCTCCACGGACTTGAGCCAATCATCGCCATCAATAGGGTCAGCGGCTTGAGCAAAGGTTGGCGGCCTAGTCCTCATGAATTCTCCCAACCAGTTATGAGGTGGTGGGGGTGGAAGTGTAGGCATGTGGGGCTGATTGTTGTTGTTACCAGCTTGCAGTTGTCCCATAGTCTGTATCGTGGTCCGCATGAGCTGGTTCTGCATAGCCAATAGCTGCTCAATATTAATAGCTCCATGAGCACGTCCTTGTCCATTGTTGCTCTGAGGTGCTCCATTGTTCTCCTCCTCATCATTGCCATCCCTCTGGTTGCGAGTCCTCACCATCTGAAGAAAAGCAAGAGATATGAATTTAGAAGACGTCCCCAACTACATGCATCAAGGGATATGAAACTAAACAACTATCTATACTAGCCAATGTGGACATGGCAATGCTAAAGCATCCCAAAATCCTCTAATTAGCACACAAGCAACAATGTATAGCAAACAGCACACCAACAAAAACACATAAATTTCTGAGTGCTCCTATGTGCTCTAAAGTGTCCATTCTATCTAGGCTCCATCCTACGGTCAACCTGTGGCTCTGATACCAATTTGTGACACCCGGTTTCGAAAGTGAACCAAGTGAACACATATGTGTGCCCAGGAAGTTCAACACACATACACGAGTGCAATCACAAAAGAGTATACAGAAAATTACTACAATACAATATTAATTAAGTACTTTTATTACACAAACCATATTATCCTCGAATACAAGCACTAATGAATATGAATAACAAGTTTGAACTAATGCAACGGAAGTAAGATGGACTGAGCAAACTAAGAAACTAAGCAGCATAAGAAAATAGGGCATAACGCAGCTCTAATCAACACCACAGACTAAGCTGACGGCAGACACGACCTACAACTCCGCATTATCATCGTTAAACTCCCAATCCTAACCTACAACTATTGGTCAGGGAATTTCAAGGGTGAGTACATGTCGTACTCATTATGTGTGGAAAGTATGACATGTAGCTGATTCAAATGACGAATATAAGAGTGGCTAAGTGCTGAAAAGTACATTAAAACATTTGAAAAGCAACAAAATATACATATATACATATATATATATATGTTAAGTAAACCCATCATAAACTGTAATTATTAAGATAGTACAAGTCCATATTCCATATCCATCACCATTAAACCAGATTTCACCATTACCATTAACCATGTCCATTGCCATAATTCAATCCACAACCAGCCATCACCATATTATCAACCATAACCATTACCAAAGAATCCCAATACCAATGTTTCCTCTAATCATGTGAGGGTCCATGTTGCTCATGACCGGGAGCAAGGCTATCATGATAGCTTTTAGACACACTCTGCAGAGGTTGTACCACTTTACCCACGTGTTTGTGATTTCATCACCTTTCGATGACTATAGAATCTCAATTATGCCGTCTCACACTTCCTTAGATGTGTGGCCAAGAGATCACAAAATAGCCTTTACAAAGGGATTACTAGCCTATTTAGACCCCACTGAGGTTTCACCGGTAGGGATGCCTCCAACTGAGCACATCTTCAACCAAGGGCCCCCCTCTTAAGCCATTCGGATCCCAGGGTAGTCCCACCAATCATCAACAAACCCAATCCGACTACCCCTTCCCCGAGCATCCTTAATGGTCCAAATAGCATTGGTAAAGCCCTAATTAAACAGCTACGCCGCACCCATACATGGCCTCGTGGTGGCACTGTAAATCCTGGCTGGTCGCTCGACGAACCGGTCCTTAGATCTAAAGCAAGCGAACCACCATAACATCAAACCCATCCACATACCATGCTTACTTTAATCATCCATTACCATATCATATTAACTAGTTCATGTTAATCAAATCTCATAAGTGCATAATTAAGTTAAGTGGTATAGTTGTGTTCCGTCCCAAATAATTAAGCGAAGAAAAATGGTAAAGATCCCATCCCGACTCTTTACCATAAATTCCAGATGACAAGGGTGGTCAAACAAATCTAGTAAACTTCCTATCATAGGACTCCCATCAAATTGACAGAAACATGCAGTTTTGCAAACGAAACATTTACTTTAAGAACAAGATCAAAATGCTTCAAGGACACTTGCCTTGCTCTTGGGATTGGTTCGGGTCGAAGCCTTCAAACTGTTGGTGTTGGAGATCCTCCGCGGCACTCTCTAGTGCAAATCCGTCTAGTCCGCACAATAAACATGCAAGACAAGAAACAGAATCAAAGAGTGCAAAATTATTACTCAATATGACATGACATGCATGATTAATGCACTTGTGCAAAAAAACTAGTTAATAAGTTGTTAATGATGTTTATTAATCAATTACAATGGTTTTTAAGAAGTCTACACAGGTTTGGAGTTGATTCGAAACAATTTTAGAATTAATTCAACACAATTTAACAAGGAAAATTGGACTAGTCTGCTGGGGACCGGACAAGTCCGCACTTTGCAGAACTAGCGAACTAGGGTTTTCTAGATCGACGTGAATTTAGTTATTTGAGGTTGAATTTATGTAAGTAAAAGGATGTAGAAGGTATACCATGTGTCTAATACTCCAAAGAATCAAGGGTTTTGGAGGCAACACTTGGATCTTGACGATCTAGGGTGGATGAAGAACTTGGTTGTGAAATGTTGATGAAGAACGTGAAGTTGATGGAGATTTTGATCCTCTTTCATCTCGTGCTCTTCTTCTTCTTGCTCTAGATCTCCTTCTCCCTCCTTGGTGGCGGCTATCCACGAGCTAGGGTTTGGGTGAGGTGAAAAAAGTGGCAAATAGATCTCCAGCCAAGGGGTGGTGTTGTTTATATAGAGGTGGACGCTACAGTTGGATGGATTTCGAGTTTGATATGAGTAGGGGTCGGTTTGGAGTCCCACATGGGCTCTAAAAGAGTTAGGCACGACGTCCCTAGGCCCACTTATTGTAAAACCCAAGAAACAAGTCGTGAAACAAAAGATCAACTTGAAGTCGCGATTTATCGAACAAGTCCACAAAAGGGCTGCACTATTCCGAAGTTAGACAGAGGGAAAATCGGACAAGTCTGGACTATATCGGACAAGTCCGAATTTGGTTAGAGGAAAATCAGACAAGTCCGGCCAAAATCGGACAAGTCTGACTTTAGTCAGAGGGGAAAACGGACAAGTCCACCGGAACACCTGACAAGTCCAGAAAAGTCTGGGGACTTAGCAAAATTTTCAAGGAATTGGAACATCGGACTAGTCCGCACAGGACCAAACAAGTACGAAAGTGTCCATAGGGAAACACAGACTAGTCCGCAGCAAAATGGACAAGTGCGTTTGAAGTCAGAGAGAAATTGGACTAGTCTGCTAGGGATCGGACTAGTCCGCACTTCCCAGAATTCTTAAGTGTAGTTTTGTTTCTAATTTCATTTTAAACTTATTCCTTTTTGTGATGCTCAATGTTAAACATATATTAGAATGTATGCAATGCATGATGCATGAAAATGAGGGTGTTACAGTGGAGGTGTGCGCACTTCTTTGGGAGGACAAATCTTCATATATTAAATCACATGAGAAACAAGAATCATCACTAGGAATTAAAGATTTCAAACATTTAATCTTAGGTTCTAGTTACTCAATTTTAATAGAATTTTCCCTAAGCTTTTTGTCCCTTTTTCTTAACTATAACAGTGGCTCGAGAAATAGCATCACACATTTCTTTGCAAGTAGGACATACCTCTTCATTGTCGCTATTGTGTTCTGCCTCCTCCATACTTGATCTTGATTTGCCCGCCATGAAACACAAGTTTGCCAAACATCTGCATCTTCGTCACTTCCGATGTCCACATCGCTTGAGGCAAGTTCTTGAAGTGCGGAGATAAATTTTTTCACCAATTGGCGTCCTGTAAAACCCTTCTTTTTCTTGTTGTTATTGTTTTTGTAGAGGAGTGTTTCGTACTTGTTAGCTTTTCATCACGGGAAGTAGCACCTGAAAGGTTAGGGCAATCCGTGCAGAAATGTCCAGTCCTACCACATTCGAAGCACCGCTGATGTCCAACACTTCCTCTCCTTCTAGTTCTCACATTTTGCAATGCTTTTGAGAACCGAGTAGAGATGAGTGCAAGTTCTTCGTCTGGAAACTCTTCAATTTGTTCAAGGGTTAGAGAGGACAACAAAGGAAGTGTTCCGCACGATGAAGATTGGCCGGAGCTAGGCATGTCACGTTGAGAAACAAATGCAAGAGACTTGTTGGGTTTCTTACGTGAGATTATGTCAATTTCTTGAGTTTTTAATTTAGAATATAGAACATCTAAAGTAAGTGTACTTATGACAGCAGATTCACTAATAGATGTGACTTTCATCTCCCAAATTGACATGTCCAATGCACAAAGTAATTGCCTAGCTTTCTCAGCATCTGAAAAATTAACATTGACACTACACAAATTGCCGAGAATTTTATTAAAGCGAGCAATGAGGTCCTCGATGGACTCACCTGGTTGCATCTCAAAGCGCATGTACTCCTTTTGAACATGTCTTGTCTTACCTCCTTGATCATGTTGGATCCTTCATGGTAATCACATAGAGCTTTCCAAACATCGTATGCAGATCGGAGATGAACAACACGGTCGAAGTTGCTTTGAGTTAGTCCTTCTATGATCAAGTTCCCAACCTTGTTGTTGTTGTCGACATCTCTCATGTTTGTGGCTGTGAATTGATCGTTTGACGGCACGTTGAAAGGCTTGTATACCTTTTCCCATATTGCGAAGCCTTGTGCCTAGATGAAAGCTTTCATACATGCCTTCCAAAACGTTGAAAGGTTTTGCGGAGTATTTCTCCATGATGATTAGTCAAAAACATGTGCAAATCACAAAGATTAGAGCACCGTGGTTATGATGCCAATTGTAGGATCGAAGAGCACATTAAAAGCAACCAGAGGGGGTGGGTGAATGGTAGATTTAAAACTTTTTCAGCGGAAGCAACAAAAACCCCTCTGTAGAAAATAAATCCGTTAAGAAATTATGTGTGTGTGACTAATCTTAATGTTATCAATCGTGACAAAACCAGTATAGATTGTGGATAATAAAGTCACAAAGACATGACAATAAGAATCACAAAAAACCATCAAGAAAAACTCATGTTACGATCGAAAGATTGAACAAAGGTCAATCTGTTCTACCCGAGGAAAACCAGATCTGCAACACTGCAATGAAACTCGTGTAGATTCAAAACCACAAATCCATTGACCGTGAAAATTTTCACAGATGATAGATAATCAATTCATGAAGATAACCAAAAAAGAATCACATCAATTGGATCTGTAAAACTCGAGTTATGATAAAACCACTGAAGCAAGGTAGTGCTGTGCAGAAACTGGACGTGAAAGACTTGATAGAAACAAGTCAGACAAATAAGGAACAAAAGCTCCTTTAGGCTACGAATTTTATGGATCAAAAGACAAAAGGAATAGCTCCAAAGTCGTGCACCATGCGCTCTGGTCTCTCTTGCTTTTATAACCAGCCCTTAGGCCAACCCAATCCTAACTGGGACTCAAAACCTACTCAGATTCAACCGAATCTTTTCATAACTGCTTAAGACTCTTCTATACGCAGATAGAAGCAATCTTAAGACTTCCAAACACCTTAGGAACATATCCCACATTCCCATAACAATCCAACTTTGTGACCCACACGAAATCCTATCATAAACAACTTAAATCTTTCCATATTTGAGTAAAACCCAACTCAGCCGTAGTCTGAGTCCATAACCTAGTCGACATCTCTTCATCACGGCTTGGAACAATGTAGCCGCGTCCATGTACTCCTTGCATACGTGCAAACACCTTCCAATGATGTCACTGATACCTTCATATGCATTGTTCTTATCCAAACATGTCGTGTGACCTTCCGATCAACTCAACCACAATTCCTCCGAAACTTGGTTGTTGAACCTCATCTTCTCCCTAAGACTAGTTCAATGGATCCCGTCACAGCCATGTCTTGAACTCAAGCAACACCTGTACATGAACAAACAACCAATACTTCTGAGCACAATTCCACGACTTGACTCTAGTTAGTTCCAATAACCAAAATACCTTACGTGAGCACCTCACATAAGCATGTTGCAAACCATATCAAACCGTATCAGCCATAACCACCAACACACACCAAAAACTTAGTAAAACAATACTAATCAAGCTTTCTATAATCCAAAAAGCAAGTTCGAAATATTGCAAGTTAAAAGCAGAACCATTGCAATCTAGCACTGGACCTTGCAAAAGCTAACCGGACCTTGACCCAGAGCTTACCAAAGCTAGCAGGACCTAGCGCCGGAGCTATCCAAAGCTAGTCGGACCTAGCACAGGAGCTATCCAAAGCTAGTCGGACCTAGCACCGGAGCCTACCAAAGCTAGTCGGACCAAGCCACAACAAGTCAGACCTAACCAAAATAAGTCGAACCTAGACAAAGAAGTCGAACCTAGCCAAACTAAGTCAGACCTTGCCGGACCTACCCAAAACAAGTCAGACCTATTGTCAGACCTTGCCGGAGCTTGGACCTAGAGTCGGACCATGTTGAAAAAGGTGTTTTGGTGATATTCAAAACTTTTATCGCCATAGCCAATGTATTCAGCACACATAGGTCTCACAACCTCTACATGGCTAACACGATAGAAGTAGTGATCATGGTCTTCGTGGCGAAGCGACCAGGTACCCAGCAACCTTAAGAGACAGATGGGGCCCCTGTTGCTGATGTCGAGCCCCAGGGCTTGGAGACCGCTGGGGGCCCTGATGACCAAGATTCCTCTGGGTCCCAGCCCCCAAAAGGTTGATGGGTCCCCCAGGGGGCCGGGAGATCAAGAAGCCTCTAGGTCCTAGCCCCTAGAGGACGCCACGGGTTTAGGGAACGTGGAGTCTCTGCGCTCAAAGCAGATGGAAGAAGGTGTGCTGGAGTCTCCAGGGAGGGTCTGGACGATCCAACGCCCAGTCTACTTCATCAGCGAAGTCCTGCATGAAGCAAAAATAAGGTACCTTGAAGTACACAAGTTACTGTATGCAGTGCTAATTGCGTGGAGGAAGCTCCGCCATTACTTTCAGGCACACAAAGTCTTAGTGGTGACCTCGTTCCCACTAGGGGCGCTGCTCCATAGTCCCAACGCAACTGGTAAGGTCGCCAAATGGGCGGAGGAACTAGTGGAGTTCAATCTCGACTTCTTGCCGCGACATGCAATCAAGAGCCAAGCACTAGCAGACTTCGTTGCTGAGTGGACTCCCTCACCAAGCAACCAGGAGGGCCTTGAAGTCAGTGAGCCGGAGCCCAGGGCTCCAGTGCTCACCATACCCCACATGACACTCTTCTTCAATGCATCATTGTGGAAGTAAGGGGTCGTAGCCTGTGTAATGCTCACCTCTCTTATAGAGGAGCAGTCCAAGTACGCGGTGTGCCTTGACTTCAAGGCGACCAATAACATGGCGGAATATGAAGCCATCATTGTAGGACTGATTGCTACGCCAGGTCTCGATGTCCAGCAGATGTTAGTCAAGGGAGACTCCCAGCTGATCATCGAGCAAGTTCAGGGTGAATGCTGTTGCAACGACCGTCAGCTCGCTGCATACTTACTGCACGTAAAGAAGTTAGAAGCTGGTTTTGAGGCTTTGTACCTCTGCCACGTGCCGCGTGCCGACAACTCCATCATTGATGACTTTTCATCTATGGCCTCCACAGGGGCCTCGGTTCCTGAAGGTGTCTTATGTAGGAGATTAGTGCGACCAACAGCTAGACCCGCAATACATAATGAAGAAGGCGAGCCCAACACCACAAAACTTGCGACCTCGGTGGCCCTGCAATCGTGGGGGCCATCGAGGTTCTTGTGCGTCACCGGGGACCTCAGTTTACCCAGCACCCAAGATCTAGAAGCTCACGAAAGTCCTGGTGTATGGATCACGAAGATCTGGAACTACCTAAAAGACAACATCCTCCCGGAGGAACACGTATCTGCTGAGCGAATTGTTAGGATGGCAAAATGCTACACGTTGGTAGAAGGAGACCTCTTCCAGCGTGGAGAAAATGGTGTATTATTGCGGTGCATAATTTGGGCGGAGGGCTGCGACTTGCTCGTAGAGATCAACAAAGGAGAGTACGGGAATCATGCCGCTTCCCGCACACTGGTTGGTAAGGCTTTCTGACATGGCTTCTACTGGCCAACGGCACTCCAAGACGCCATCAAGCTGGTGAAAAGGTGCAAGGCTTTCCATGCCAAGTAGATTCACACTCCAGCAAAAACACTGTAGATGATCCCACCCTCCTAACCATTCGCAGTCTGAGAGCTGGATATCCTGGGACCCTTCCCAGAGCAGTTGGAGGGTACCAGTTCCTCTACGTCGCTATAGACGAGTGCACCAAGTGGCTGGAGGCATCCCTAGTGATCAACATCAACAAGGAGTCTGCAGTCAGGTTCATAAAGTCGATCGTCTGCAGGTTCGGGGTCCCGAACAGGTTTCTCAATGACAACACAACCCAGTTCACCAGTGCAGTGTTCCAAGACTACTGCAAAGACCCTGGCGTCCAAGTTTGTTATGCATCCGTAGGTCACCCAAAGAGCAACGATCAAGTTGAGAGGGCCAACGCCAGAATCCTTAGGGGCCTCAAGACACGATCATATGACTGCTTGAATAAGCATGGTGCCAGGTGGGTTGACAAACTCCCATGTGCATTGTGGGCTAGCCGAACATGGCCCAGTCGGGCCACGGGAGAAATGCCTTTCTTCCTGGTGTATAAGGCCAAGGCCGTCCTCACCCTAGAGATCGCAGTGGGCTCCCTCCGAGTCCGGTCATTCAAAAAAGCCGCCCAGGACCAGCTCCAACGCGAGGATATTGACCTCATCGACGAAACAAGGTGGTACGCCACCATCCAAAATGCACGGCACCGCAAGTGCTCCGACGCTACAAGGAGTGGTTCGTGCAAAGTAGAGAGCTCCAGACGGGCTATCTGGTGCTGAGGCGAATACTTTATCGAAAAGGGGCACACAAACTCTCCCCCAGCTGGGAGGGCCCCTTCGTGACACCGATATCCCGCCCGGGTGCGTCCGCCTGGCCATAGAAGAAGGAGAGCCACTCCCCAACACTTGGAACATAGAGCACCTCCGTAAGTTCTATCCCTAAGCATAATAGTAGGACAGTGTTGGGTGTCATGGTGCCAAGGAACGAAACTTAGGACAATCAAGCTCTAGGGGGGACAGGTCCAGAGTGTTCAGCCGTTTAGCTTGGTCCTGTACCCTAAGCTTGAACACTTTGCCTCCCTTGCCAACCGAATTTGGTCATTGCCTTATTGTAAAGCCATTCCTCTCCTATGAATGCTAATTTGAAAAGATCACTGTCTTACCCTGTGCTTTCACTTATGTTCACTTAATTATCTATTAATTTTGTGATCAATCAGGCTAGTCTCATTTTTTCATATATTATCTTCTTATACCTGGTGAATTTTTTCTCTATATCACCCCTAGTGGAGTTATGCAACCTTGCTGAAGGCGGACTTGTTTGAGGTACCTGCAAGCTGTTTTGGATCCTACGGCTGCCCTCTTACTTAGGGCCTTGTGGTGCCAAATAGTCCCCCACGAAAGGCCTACAACGAGCTGGAGGTCCAGAGCGCGCAGCCTACTTAGCCTGATCCTGTACCCTAAGCATGCACGCTTTGCCTCCCAGTGCTATGGCTAAGTACTGAGGGCCATCAAGCTCACACCCTGAGTAAGATGGAAGCTAGACCCTGGGCACAAATGCACTGAATTACCAAATTCCCGCGTACATCTCAGAAATGTAAGACATGGCAAAACTAAAGAGTAGGGAAAGATCACCGATGGGAAAAATATGCACCCTATTGTGTGTGCAGGACATACAAAGCAGGTTACAAGGGTGGACGACTCCTGAGCGTCCAGCTTCGGCACCTCCCAAGGGGACTACAGTCGACGACTCTACGACGATGGTGTGTGACGCCGAAGCAGCCAGCTCTGGCACCACCCAGGGGGTTTGGTGTCGATGTCCCAACATGTAGATGACAACAACAAGCGCTGACAAGTGAGTACACTCTCCTGTCGCGTTCTTGTTGCTAACAGGGTTCTCTTGTGGTGCATGTACACCAGGGGCCTGTTGTCGGCGTGCTACACATCGGTGGTGGAAATGCCAGAGCGTCCAGCTCTGGCACCACTTAGGGAGCTTGCCGTCGATGATCTCGCATCGATGGTGGGTGACACCAGAGCGTCCAGCTCCTGCACCTCCCAGGAAGCTTGTCGTCGATGTCCCATTGACGATGGTGGGCAACGCCGGGGCGTCCATCTTCGGCACCTCCCAAGGGGCCTACCATTGACGACTCTACGACGATGGTAGGTGACGCCGGAGCAGCCATATCTGGCACCACCCAGGGGTTGCCATCGAAGTCCCTGCGATGATGGTGGGCGACGCCGGAGAGTCCAGCTCCGGCACCTCCCAGGGGGCCTACTGTCAATGAATTTGTGACGATTGTGGGCGACGCCGGAGCAGCCAGCTCTGGCACCACCCAAGAGGCCTACCGTCGATGTCCCAACATGTTGATGACAGCAACAAGCGCTAACAAGTAAGTACACTCTCCTGCCTCGCTCTTGTTGCTAACAGGGTTCTCTTGTGGTGCATGTACATCAAGGACCTGCCGTCGGTGTGCTGCACATCGGTGGTGGACAACGCTGGAGCGTCCAGCTCTGGCACCTCCTAGGGGGCCTATCGTCGACGTCAACACTCAGACGAAGCTCAGCACCCCTGGAAGGGCCACACCGAGGTCAACTCCTCATGCTCCCTCGCTCCGCTGGGGGCCCGTTGAAGACATCACGTACTCAAGTGGTAGGCGTGCCCGGGAACCTGGACACACCTACCAAGGGGACTCTAAGGGGGTTTCATATGCAGGCCGTCAAATAATGACAAATCGGCCATGTCAACTTTGCAAGCGTTGGTCCCTCAAAAGCTAATGAATGCAACAAAAGCTCTTCAAGACCTTACACAACTAAGGACTTGGGGTATGAAGTTGAGAAGAAGAAGACAAGAGAACAAGCAAAACATAAATTCAAACTCATTAAACAGTTATTGGTACAAAGGGGTCATCCCCGGATACAAGGAGCTTCACCTGGGGGCTGCCGGTCTCAACTCCGCTGTAACATAGAAGCCACCTGCTTGGCAAGGTCCTGGACTTCGGCCCTCGCCTCCTCCTCCCGCTCATCAAAGGGGCATTTCTCTACCGACTCCAGCGGGATCTACGAGTACCAGCTCTTGAAGAACACCAAGACATGGAAGGCCACTTGCTCCACAAGCTCCCTTCCTTCAACCTCCAGCCGCCTCGTAAGGATAGTGTTCACTGACCCCAACGTCGAGCAAAAGGATTCCAAAGCTCGAAGAAGCTCAGCCATTCTATGAGATGACTCCCCTCGCGGTACGGGACCAAGTCTGATGGGTTCCAACACCGCCCGACACAAGCCAGGAAGTCCCGAACCCCATGAGCCTCGGTCGCACGGTTGGCTGGAGGCGTCCACCTCTCTCCGTGCAACTTCCTCCCAGACGGCGAGCTCCCGAGCACGACTCTCCAAATCATCCTCCTATCGCTTGATGGCAAGATCCGAGTCTTGCATAGCTCGAGGCTTCTACTCCAATAGGCTGAGGCTCCCGGAGACCTCTTCCTCCTTCACCGCCAAGTCCCGTTCCGCATCAGGAACGACGACCTCGTGGCAGACCAACACCAGCCGCTTATCCTCGCACTGCTTGAGGCAAGCTTAGGAAACAGCATGGGACTTCAGGGCCTTCACCTCGAGCTCCTTATTCTTGACGTCGACCAGCTTCACCAAGCACTACTCCTCCACAAGCTGATCCCACTCTTGGGCGAAAGAAGCTTGCGTCTAGCGCAAGGCAAACTAGGCCGCATAACCTGCATCAGAGAGGGAGATCGGCATGGCTATCACCATAGACGGCTGCCTCTACGCCTCTTCTGCCGACTTCGCGGCACACACCAGCGCCTGGGGACTAGATGGCTCCCTGGCTGAAGCTTTGGGCATCAGCGCGTCGCTGCCCGGCGCTGAAGTTCTCTCCTCCATCATGAAGGTATCACTAGTTGCCGGTGGTGAGTCGCCGTCTTGCGCGCCAATGACGTCGGGCGCGGCGTAGTATTAACAATGGGCGGGTCCGCTCCACCAAGGGTAGCCGCAACAACCAAAGTGGCCACCTCCCTGCCTGGCACCTCCTCAGCCCCATTTGCTCTGATGGACGGAGGAACAGGAACATCGTCATCACCAGAATATAGTGCACCTCCTGGCATAGGGTGTGGTGTAGCAGATCCTGTCCCAACTCTGGGAAGCGTCAGACTCAACAAGCACACCACGGAAGCACCAAGGGCACAATGTTGACCGATGATGCCAAGGAAAGCCAAGACCAACCCCGTCAAAGCAAAGAAACAATAAAACAATAAGTGAAGGAAGAAATTGTGCCTTACCTGCGGGCTGGGATGCACAGAGACCTTGGCCTCCCAGCTCGCACGACGGATTGAGGCCCCCCGAGCCCGAAGAAGAGGCTAGTGCCATAGCCTCCCGCACTTGCTCTTGGATGGCTCATGTCGGCGCGACCATTTGCGCAGACTCCTCCGCGCCTCCTCCAAAACTAGAGCTGCCTCTAGAATCGGAGACCAACTCAACAACAGAAGCTTTAGGCCCTCTGACTCTCTCACGATGGTAGACGGGAGTACCGTCCCCCCGAGTTAGCATCCGCTTCTTCAGCACAGAGGTGGCAGAACCCGCGGCCAGGGTACGAAAATGCTTTCTCGGCACCGGAGCTGGCACTGGCTGGCTGACACCTGCTCTGTCAGAGGCTGTTAGGGCCCTACCACTGCCCTTCCTGAATGACATGAGGAAGATCCCGACCTTGGCTGCGTCACAACACTGCACTGCTCTAGGACCGCCGAGGCCTCAGCCGTATATTCGAGGTGCAGACGGATGACGCTGAACTTTGGCATCAAGCTCTGCAATGCGGCCCTCAAGTCTGTGGTCATTTGGAGCAGCTGACTTTCGTCTGGGATGTAGACATGCTCATCGTCAACGATGTCGCAGGTCACCACCTTCAACATCTCCTCCGGCATCTCAGGGGTTGGGCTGTCCAGATCCAGCCGGCATTGGTCGTACGTGCTAGTGTAGACCTAGGCCCCGTGCACGCACTACTGAAGGGCGCGGTGCGGCAGAGCAAGAAGTCTGCCAACACCATCAGGGAGGTCAAGCCCTTGTTAGCCAAGAACCATATCCTCTTCATCAAAGGCTTGTACTCCTTTGTCATCCTCTGGAATGCTTCCTAGGTGGTAGGCTCAGAGGCTGAATGTTCAGATGGCATCTTCAGTGAAGCATGGGCCTTGGTCTGCACAATCGCCTAGTCTTCCCTCTAGTTGTTCCATTTGCCCCCTTTGAATGAGGCAATGTAGTGTCAGGAGGTCTTGTCCCGATGACGGAAGTAGTAGGCCCCCATTTGGGTCGCCGCACTCTTTCTGGTGGTCTTCATCATGAAGAAGAACCGGAATAGCTCCACCGTGGCCAGGCATCCCATGAATGCCTCGCATAGGTGGACGAACACGATGACGAAGGCGATGGAGTTCAGCGATAGGTGGTGAAGCTGCAGCCCATATCCCCCAGCACTGCAAGGAACAAACTTGACAATGGGAGTGCAAGCCCAGCAGTGGCGTGGGCGATGAAGAGAACAGTCTCATCTTCGCAAAGATCTTTAATATCAGGATATCCGCAACAGATCATCAATCCACACTCTATCGCCGCCCAGCCAAGAAGTTGCCTCATCGGCAATAGATCTTCGGCCGAATAGAAGCAAGAAGGTGGCAACAAGGAGGCCATCGGAGCAAGCAAAAGTGAGAGCTTTTGGCTAAGTGGTGAAAGCTCACGCGCTCGAGGAAGAAGGCGAAAGCTCAGGCAGTGGGGTGTGAGTAAGGAAGGAACCGTCCCTTCTAACAAAGGTTTCGTTTTTGAATGCCCCCGCAACGCCTGAGCACTTCGTGCGTATCGCAAAGGTTCGGCTCGCACTACTCAACCCATAGTGTCAATGATAGTGGGGACTAAGCCCCCTGACAAAAGTGGTAGCCCAAGCGGCCAGCCACATGAGAAGACACCTGAAGCGGTTCCCATAAAGGTAGAGCAAACATAAGCTCGATAGCTGCATTGGGAACTGCGGCTATCAAAGGCGCGGCAGAAGACAGAGATACTACAACAGGCAAAGATCTCGTCACCATAGTCCCTCAACTAGGAGTGGACGCGTGGCCACATTGGCAGAAGGCCCGCCGCTTCGACTAACCAATATGAAATTCTAAGAGCAGTGTTGCAAAACATTGTAAGGGCTCCACCCTCGGGCTCATCAGCTCCCCCAAAGGTGGACCAAGGGGCCACTATCGGTACCTGTGAACCGGTTACCCTCTCGCACAAGCCGAAAGTACCAAGGTATGTTCAGTGGCGCCACGTGTCTAGGGGGTGTTGGACCCTGACCTTCCTCAAGTACAGGATCCGGCCCTTCCATGTGGACCATGTAGATGAGACCCGGCTCCCTCAAAGGGAGGGGCTCTCAAGGTGCCACGTGTTCGGGCAGGACCTCATCCTACTATAGGGCGAGGTCCGGCGCAACCACATGGCTCGAAGAACCAGGTCGGACGTCTCCCACAGAGAAGGGATCCGGAGCGGCTACGTACCCCAAAGGGCTCCGGAGTTGCCACTTGTCACGAAGGAACCCGGAGCTGCCGCATGCCCCGAGGGGCTCCAGAGCTGCCACTGCCTCAAAGACAAGGCCTAGCCTCCCCTGACAGAGGCTAGCGCCGAGGCTACCACGTGTCCCGCAACTCACCTTGGGCGGTGAAGCGCGGGAGTTAAGGGATGGTGCACCCTGTATAGATCAAGCATTGAAGACAGGAACCCACCTATGGGGCAGGTAAGGCAGAGCATGCCAACGGTCATAGACCACTATGCCCAATCAAATCGCAGTGAAGACACTGCAGGCCTACCCTTCCCCGCCAAGTGGATAGTTTGCGGCGACCAGAGAGACGGACGGGACATCCCCTGACACCATTAATGACTACGCATGGGCCATTGGCGCCCGAGGCGGGAGGACGGCAAGTCTTCAAGCCTCTGCCAGAGGAAGCTTATGCAAGAAGCCATAGATATATTAGGATAAGATCGACCTGGGGCCACTTGTCGGGCATCGGACCCCACTTGTAAGGCGTTTGGCCTTGTCTATAAAAGGACCAGACCGCCACCGTTACAAAGGATCCCCAACTTACACATTCACACACACACCAGCAATACAACCTCACTGTGGAGTAGGGTGTTACACTCTAGTGGCCCGAACCACGTAAAAACCACTGTCTCATACTCTCATACGCGCGACCACTAGATTGAGAACTAAGCCCTGCCGATCAAAGAACCTTCGCGGGTTGCTCCTTAGCAGATCCGGGGGAAGTGTCGCATAAACACATAGACATAATCCATAATCTATTCATAACTGCTCGTCTATCTCAATTTCATCAATTCCATATACCAAAGCCAATTACTAAATTAGTACCAACTCCTAATTCAATTCCATCCATTAAACCATGTTAAAGGTCCAAAACTCTAATCATGTGAGGGTCCAGGTCGCTCATAACCAGTAGCACGTCCATCATGATACTTTTTAACACTCTAAAGAGGTTTTACCACTTTACCCACAAGTTCATGATTTCATTACCTTTCGATGACTAAGGAATCTCAATTATGCCGCCTCACACTTCCTTTGGTGTGTGGCCAAGAGATCACAAAATAGCCTTTACAAAGTGATTACTAGCCCATTTGAACCCCTCTGAGGTTTCGTCGATTGTGATGTCTCCAACTGAGCACATCCATCCAAGGGCCCCCTCTTGCGCCATTCGGATTCCAAGGTAGTCCCACCATCTCTACAAATACATCCGACTACCCCTTACCCAAGCTTTCCAAATGGTTCGAACAGTACTGGCAACACACTAATTAGTCAGCTAAGACGCAGACATACTTGGCCTTGTGGTGGAACTGTAAGACCTAGGTTGTCGCTGCAAGAACCGGTCCTTAGATCTAAAGCAAGCAAAACCACCAATATGGTACAACCCATTGCACATAACTGGCTTGCATAGATCCCTAGGTACCATATTGCTAAAGGGTCATTATTGTCAATTCTCATCATTCAGGTGTTCAATCGTTCATAATTCAGTAATATGATGGTTTCCCAAACCCAATTGAGTATAGCGAAGCAAAAGTGTAAAATACCCTTCTCAACTCTCTAAATTGTGTTCAAGCGACAAGGGTGGTATAACAAATCTAGTAAACTCCAATAATTGGGTTTTCCGATCAATTTGACACAAGCATGAAATTTTGCAAATAACATTTAAAACTTGGATCAAAATGATCAAGGGCACTTGCCTTGCTCTTGAGCTTGGTTTTCATCGAAAGCTTCGATGTTCTGGTTCTGTAGGTCCTCGAAAGCTCTCTCTACAGCGACACCTTCTATTCCGCATAACAAACATGTGAAACAAACATTACAATCAATACTGCTCAAATGTTACTGAATATGCCATGATATGCATGATTTGTGAAATTGTGAGGTAAAACTTGTTAATGAGTTGCCATTAATGTTTACTAACTAGTTATAATAGATTTATAACTATTTTGAACAAGTTTTGAATTGATTCAAGTCAATTTGGATTCAATTCAGCAATAACAGATTTAGAGGTCGGACAAGTCCGATTTCAGGGCTGGACTAGTCCGCCCTATCAAGAACTTGCGAGTTAGGTTTTCTCTGGACAGCAAGAATTGGGGCTAAACTCACGTGGGAAATTGGATATTGAGGGTGTACCATGTGTTTAGAGATCCAAGGATCGAGAATTGGGTGCAACACTTGAATCATCACATTTAGGATTGATGTTGAGGTGTTGAGGATGATTTGGTGATGAAGAACGTTGATGTCAAAAAGTTGATGAAGATCGCTCTTGCTTGATTCTTCTCCTCCTTCTCCTTGCTACTCGATTTCTCTTGATGGCGGCACATGACAAGAATATGGAAGCGGGGGTTTTCTCAATTTGTTGAGGTGTGAGGGTATTGTGTTGCTTATATAGGGTTGGAGAGGTAGTGTTTTGGGGTGGATTCCAAGTAGATTTCGGTGGACAACGAGTAAGGGCCATGGTAGGGTCCACTTGGGCTCCTCTGGGGTTGAGCACGAAGTTCTTGGGCCCACTTAAGGCAATTACCCAAAAACTTGACGTGGAAGAAAAGTAAAATCCAAGTTGGACTCTGAACGCTAGACTTGTCCGCAAGGATAGCCGGACAAGTCCATTTTGGAAAAGAGACGATTTCGAACAAGTCTGATACCGAAGGTCAGACAAGTCCGTAGGGACAGATCGAACAAGTCTGGTATACAAGGGCGGAAAAGTCCGGAGCTTGGCATGAAATTTGTCTGGACTGAAACAACATCAGACTAGTCCGCTCAAAGTCGTACAAGTCCGAAGAACATCAAAAACTATATCGGACTAGTCCGCGCAATGTGCCGGACAAGTCCGGTGTTTTGAAGAACTGAATTTTTGAAACAGAAGAGGGATACCAGACTAGTTCGGGGTGAAGGCCGGACAAGTCTGCACCCTGGCAGGATTAGAATGTTGATTAGACCTAAATTGATTTTAATATTGTTCCTTTTTTAGGTTGCTTAATGTTAAACATGTATGAGGATGCATGAAAATGAGGGTGTTACAAACCTATCCCCCTTAAAATGGATCTCGCCCTCGAGATTCGACGTAGAAGATAAGAGATAGGAAAATTCTCTCTTGATATCATCCTTTAGCTCCCAGGTTGCTTCTGACTTTGTATGATGCTTCCATTGTAATTTGCATCATCGAATCACCTTGTTCCTTGTGACCCTCAGCTTAGTTTCCAAAATTTTGAGGTTGCTCGGCATAGGTCAAATCTACCTTAAGCTCCAGTTCTTCCATCGGTACATGCTCTTCCAGAACCCTCAAGAACTTCTTGAGCTGAGAAACATGAAACACATCATGAACATCAGAAACGTGTCCTTTCATCTCTAACTTATATGCTACTTCTCCCCATTTGTCCAGAATCTAGAATGGTCCAATATAGTGAGGTACCAACTTGCCTTTGACATTAAATCGCTTTTGACCTCGCATGGGTGACATTTTGAGATATACGAAGTTTCCCACCTCAAAAACTAAGCTTCTTCGTCTCATACCCGCGTAGCCCTTTTGTCTCGACTGAGCAGCTCTTAAATTTTTGCAGATTGTCTGAACTTGTTTTGGGGCATCCTGTATTACATCAGGTCCAAATACTTGAGTTTCTCATGTCTCATTCCAAAACAATGGTGTTCTACACCTTCTCCCATTCAGTGCTTCATATGGTGACATCTTCAAACTTGCTTGATAACTGTTGTTGTAGGAGAATTCAGCATATGTCAAACTTTTATCCCAACTTACTCTATGCTTTAACACACAAGCTCTTATCATGTCCTCCAATATCTGGTTTGTTCTCTGAGTCTGTCCATCTGTTTGAGAGTGATATGCAGAACTGAAATTCAATTGAGTTCCCATAGAATCGTGCAGCTTCTACAAGAACCTTGAGGTAAATTGAGAACCTCTATCACACACTATCTTCTTTGGTACTCCGTGTAAGCACACTATTCTCCCCATATACCATTTTGCCAACTTTGCTCTACTATAGGTAGTCTTGACAGGAATGAAATGCGATGATTTTGTCAACGATTCCACAGGAATCATATCCAGCTGAAGTGCGAGGTAAGCCAACTATGAAATCCTTAGCATCCTCTTTCCACTTCCAATACGGAATCTTCAATGGCTGCAACTGTCCGGCTGGCCTTTGATGTTCAGCCTTGACTCGTTGGCATACATCACATAATGTAACATATTCAGCTATGTCCCTTTTCATGCCATCCCACAAGAAACACATCTTCAGGTCCTTATAAATCTTCATACAGCCGGGATGGATGGAGTAAAGTGAGTCATGTGCCTCCTTTAATATCGTCTCGTGACTTTTCTTTACATTAGGCACAACAATCCTCTTTCTAGGCCATAGAGTACCATAGTCGTCCTCATCAAATCTGAATTCTCTACCTTCTAAGGTCCTTTTCTAGATTTCCTGGATTTCCTTATCCTTCGTTTGACCCTCTCAAATTCCTGTTCCAAGGTCAGATTTAACTCCATTTTTCTCATCTCATTCACAAATCCAAGATTCGACCGTTTAAACTCCTTGCATAGCTCAGATGGCAACTCCCTAATGGTGAGCTGGTGGCTTGCTCCCTTTCGACTCATAGGATCAGCCACTACATTGGCTTTTCCTAGATGATAATTAATTCCCATATCATAATACTTAATGATTTTCAACCATCATCGTTGCCTCCAATTCAGATCCATTTGCGTGAATATGTACTTGATACTCTTATGATTCGTATAAATCTCGCATCTATGGCCAAGAACGTAATGTCTCCAAATCTTAAACGCATGCACTATGGCTGCAAGTTTGAGATCATGCGTAGGAATATTCTGCTCATGCTTCTTCAATTGTCTGGATGCATAAGCTACTACTCGGACTTCTTGCATCAATACACAACCAAGTCCATGTCCTGAAGTGTCGTAATAGATATCAAAACTATTGCTCACATCTGGCAATACCAACACCGGTGCAATTGTTAACCTCTTCTGTAGCTCCTCAAAACTATCCTAACAAGCTTGAGTCCACTTGAAAGGCTTCTCCTTCATTAACAGATCAGTCATGGGCTTTGCTCTCTTGGAAAAGTCCTTGATGAACCGACGGTAATATCCAACCATTCCAAGGAAACTACTTATTTCCTTCACATTGTGTAGCGGTTCCCACTTTAGCACATCTCTAACTTTTCCTGGGTCAATTGATACTCATCCTCTAGAGTCGACGTGGCCTAGGAATGATATCTCCCTTATCCAGAATTGGCACTTGTTAAACTTGCCATACAACTGGTGACAATTTCTGCAACGTCAACCTTAGATGCTCATCGTGCTCCTCCTCACTTTTCGAGTAGATCATGTTGTCATCAATGAACACTACCATGAACTTGTCTAGATACTCCATGAAGACCTTATTCATAAGATACGTGAAGTATGTGGGTGCATTAGTCAATCCATATGACATGACTGTATACTCATAGGATCCATACCGTGTCCTGAAAGCCGTTTCCGGTATGTCTCATGGTCTAATCTTCATTTGGAAATTTCCCAACCGAATATCAATGTTAGACAATATTCCGGCTTCCTTCATTTGGTCGAACAGATCCTCTATGTGGGACAGTGCGTACTTATTCTTAATTGTCACCTTGTTGAGAGATTGGTAATCCAGACACATTCTTTGGGATCCATCTTTCTTATCTACGAAAAGCACTGGGGCTCCCATGGCAAAGAACTTGGCCATATAAAACCCTTCTCTAACTGCTCTTGAATCTGCTTCTTGAGTTCTGCTAATTCCTTAGGAGGCATCCTATATGGCCTCTTTGCTATAGGTGCAGTTCCAGGTACTAAATCAATGACAAACTCGATGTAACGATTAGGTGGCATACATGGCAATTCTTCAGGAAACACTTCTGGGTACTCACAAACAACCAAAATTTCCTTAAGATATACTCCTTCTGTATGATTTACCATTGCCTTCTCGGTTGTTGGTTGAACTGTCTTGAATATTATACTGACTTCTCCCTCGTTTGTCAATTGCACTTTCCGAGTGGCACATTGAATCACTCTATTATGCTTGCTTAGCCAATCCATTGCAATTATGTTGTCCAAGCCTTATGAGTTCAAAACTATAGGGTTGGCGAGGAAATCTACCCACCTTATGGAAATACTTACTTCTAGACATACTATATTCGTCCCCATCTCCGCTACAAGAGATTTAACCAACAGAGTATACTTCATGTATGATATAGGCATGCTATTATTTGCAACATACTTCGATGAGATGAATGAATGGGATGCTCCAGAATCAATTAATATAGGAGCAGAGTTGGAGTTTGCTGGAAACATACCAATCACAACATTCTCAGCTTGCTGAGCCTCTTCTACGGATACATGGTTCACCTTGCCACGAGCGAAATTCTGTGGTCCTCAGTTGCCTTGAGTTGCTCCTCCATTGGGTGTAGGATTCTGCCTTGGTGCATTGTTCATCTGTCCTTGACCTGATCTTGGGCATTGATTTGTAATATGTCCCACTTGACCATAATTAAAGCAAATTTTTGCACCAGTGGCGCTAGAGAAGTTAGGGCGATGCTGATTCTGAGCATAGGCAGTCATATTTGGACACCGTGTAGGCTTCATAGGTAAGAGAGGTGCTTGCATGGATGGGTGTTGCTGCGTTGGCTGTTGCGGTCGTGGTGGATAAGCAGGGCAGTATGCAATAGCAGACGGGTTTCCAGCATTGTAATATGGTGCAGCAGGCAGTGCATAGCAAGGGCGGGCATTGCTTCCTTGCAGCTCTTCATGTATGGCATTTTCCTCTTGTTGTCTTGTTTCATTTCATGAACCTCGTTCTCAACTACAATGGCCTTGTCAACAAGCTTTTGGAAGTTAACATAATAAGTGTTGAGCAACTAAACTTGAATTTCATTGTTTAGATCCCTCACAAACACGTATTGCTTCCTGCTATCAGTACTGATGTCCTCTGGAGCATAACTAGGCAGTTGAGTGAATTTGTTGAGATACTCACTCACACTCATCCTTCCTTGCCTGAGGTTTTCAAATTCTTGTCTTCTCAGTATCATGACTCCCTCAGGTACATAGTGAGAAGAAAACTTCTCCTTAAATTCAGCCCAAATGATTCCCTCTTGATTTTCATGGTCATTGCAAAGGGCCTACCAACAATCTGCAACAGCTCCAACCAACTGGTGTGAGGCAAAAAGAACATTCTCCTTGTCACTGCACTGGACGATGGCAAGTTTCTTCTCAACAGATTTCAGCCAATCATGAGCTCCCATAGGATCATTTACTTGAGCAAAGGTAGACAGCCTGGTCCTCATGAACTCTCCCAAACGATTGTGGTGCGGCTGGGGTGGTGGCGGCGGCATGTGAGGGTTGTTGTTGTTATTAGCTTGCAGCTGTCCCAAGGTCTGCATCATGGTATGCATAAGCTGATTTTGCATAACCAACAGCTGCTCAAGGTTGGTAGCCCTAGGTCCAAGTCCATTGTTGTTCTTAGGTGCTCTATTGTTCTCCTCCTCAGCATTGGCATTCCTTTGGTTGCGACTCCGCGACATCTGCTGGTCAAAGAATAATAGAGACGGAAGAATTTAGAATTTGAAAAGAACACGCCCAACAATATGCATCATGGTATATGTAACTAAACAACTCTTTTATTAATACTAAAAACCATATCAGAGGATGTGCACAATGATCCCACAACTCTCTACTACGTGTGGATGTGGACGAAACGTTGAGCGTCCCACAACTCGCACCAAGCGCACAAGCACACACCACAAAAATGTAGCACACCACACCAAATACAACTAATTCAATCTAAAAGCTTTTCTAACTTCTAGACAGGAGACCTAGACTTAATTGTGTGAGTTGTGGCTGTCCTTGCTATGAGGCGGTGAAGGCGACAGCGAGGCATACGTGGGTGCATGCCAAGGTGAGTTGGCCATCCATGTAGGCACTGGAGAGGTTGCTGCACCATTGACGTCCATGGTGGCACGGACTTCCTCTTGCTTTTCCATGATGAACAACTTCTTATAGAGGTAATAGATCTCTTCCATGGCATTAGCATAGCAATTTCCCAAATTCACCAGTACTTCCTAAGATTTGTCAATGGCACGAGAACTGGTTTAAGCTCCTTCTTGTGGTCTTAAGATTTCCCTTGTCTCTGATGCAGGTGCAGTGCAAAACTAGTACCTCCATCCTGATCTTGATACATGTGTCACAATCTAAAAAGTGCGTCTCAAGCAACTTCATCAATAGCTTGCTCCCTGGTAGATTTCCATGTGGATGCAAAGTGTCGGGTGATCACTTCATCTTTGGCAAGAATAGTAACTTGAGCCCTCCAATCTTAACGTCCATGGCGAGGAATCCTCTTAACATAGTATTTCGGGTGCATTTTGCTTAGATCAAGGAACTCCTTCAATTGCTTAGCTTCAAATCCTCCATCAGTGCCATCAGAACGGAATTCTTGGGTGAAACGGGAAACAGGGCATTTGTCCTCCTTTCTAGCTTCACTAGGCTGTGATGCACTCCTTTGAGCTTCGGGTACCACTTCTGGGCGTGCCATCTCCTCCTAAACCCGCAGTCCCTCCTCATGTGCTTTGTCTTCTTCCTCCTTATGTGTATCATCTTCCTTCTCCTCATCATCATAGATTTCCACCTTCTCAGGATCTTCCTCCTCTTCATCATCATAAAGTTCCTCCTCAGAATCTTCCTCTTCCTCCATCGTGTTGGAGTGTTCATGCTCAACTTCCTTTGCGGGAGAACTCACTTCTTCCTCCTCTTGGGCTGGTTCCATTTGCGGCTCCTC
This sequence comes from Tuctoria greenei, assembly GCA_036927565.1. Taxonomy (NCBI): domain Eukaryota; kingdom Viridiplantae; phylum Streptophyta; class Magnoliopsida; order Poales; family Poaceae; genus Tuctoria; species Tuctoria greenei. The sequence goes on from JAYESD010000005.1 coordinate 96,326,100, forward strand.
GCGAGGCCGAATCTTGTGTGACACCCGGTTCCAAAAAATGAACCAAGTGAACGCATATGTGTGCCCAGGATGTTCGTCACACATACACGAGTGCATTCACAAAAGGGTATACGGAAAATTACCTCAAAACAAGATTAATTAACCAAATTTTAGTAAACAAACCATATTATCCTCGAATACAAGCTCTAATGAATATTAATGACAAGTTTGAACTAATGGAGCGGAAATAACTAAATATGCAACTATGCAACTAAGAAGAAGGTATAGCGCAACTCCAATCAACACCACAGGCAAGCTGACGGTAGGCACGGCCTAGAACTCCGCATTAGCGCCATTAAACTCCCAATCCTGACCTGCAACTGTTGGGGGGGGATTGCAAGAGTGAGTGTGGAAAGTATGACATGTAGCTGATTCAAATGACGAATGTAATAATGGTTGAGTGCTGAAAAGTACATTAAAACATTTAAAAAGCAATATATTATATATATGTGAAGTATTCCCATAATAAACCATAAGTAATATCATAATACCAGTCTAAATTCACTACCATCATCTATAATTCCAGATTTCACCATTTGCCAATAACCATATTCAATACCAGAAATTAATCCATAACCAGCCATAACCATTACCAAACCGTAACCATCCCAATACCAAGTTCCCTCTAATCATGGAAGTTGTCCAGGTGCTCATAACCGGGAGCACGACTATCATGATAGTTTTATTAGACTCTGTAGAGTTTGTACCGTTTTACCCACGTGTTTGTGATTTCATCACCCGTCGGCAACTAAAGAACCTCCCTTATGCCAGTTACACTTCCTTTGGTGTATGGACAAGAGATCACAAAATAGCATTTACAAAGGGATAACTAGCCTATTTAGACCCCACTGAGATTTCACCGGTGGCGATGTCTCCAACTGAGCACATCTTCAACCAAGGGCCCCCTCTTGAGCCATTCGAATCCAAGGGTAGTCCCGCCAATCATCAAAAACCCAATCCGACTACCCTTCCCCTGAGCATACTTAATGGTCCAAATAGCACTGGCAAAGCCCTAATTAATCATCTATACCGCACCCATACTTGGCCTCGTGGTGTCACTGGAATCCAGGCTTATTCTCACATGAATCGGTCCTTAGATCTAAAGCAAGAAAACCACCATAACATCCAACCCAATCCACCAGCCACGCTTGCTTAGATCACCCATCTTTTTAACCAGTTCATGATTATCAGTATATCATTAATGTATAATTAAATAATATAGTGGTTTCCCATCCCAATTGATTAAGCGAAGCAAAAAGGTAAACATTCTTCCTGACTCTCTACCAGGTATTCCAGGTGACAAGGGTTGTCAAACAAATCTAGTAAACTTCCTATCGTAGGATTCCCATCAAATGGACACAAGCATGCAGTTTTGCAAACAAAACATTTATTTCAAAAACAGGATCAATATGCTTCAAGGACACTTGCCTTGCTCTTACGGTTGATTAGGGTCAAAGCCTTTAAACTCTTGGTGCTGTAGATCCTCCGCGGCACTCTCTAGCGCAAATCCGTCTAATCCACACAATAAACATACAAGACAAGAAACACAATCAAAGAGTGCACAAATATTACTCAGTATGACATGACATGCATGATTGATGCAAATGCAAGGTAGAACTTGTTAATAGATTGCTTTTAATGATCACTAACTAGTTCTAATAGATTTTAACAAGTTTATACGAGTTTGGATGTGATTAGATCTAATTTTAGAATTAGTTCAACAGAATTTATCAGCAAAGTCGGACTAGTTTGCAGAAGGCCGGACTAGTTCGCACTTCACAGAAGTAGCGAACTACAGTTTTCTAGATCGATGTAAATTTGGAGATTAGGGGTTGAATTCACGTAAGGAAAAGAGAATATACGGTATACCACGTGTTTAGAACTCCAATGAATCAAGAAACTTGGAGGTAACACTTGGATCTTGATGATCTTGGGTTGGGGATGAACTTGGAGATGAATTGGTGATGAAGAACAAAACTTAATGGAGATCTTGATCTTCTTTCGTTTCCTCCTCTTCTTCTTCTTGCTTGGGATATCCTCCTCCCTCCTTGGTGGTGGCTCTCCATGAACTAGGGTTTGGGTGGGGTGGAAAAGTGGCAAATAGATGTCATGCCAAGGGGTGGGGTTGTTTATATAGAGGTGGAGGCTAGGGTTACATGGATTTCGAGTTTGAGAGGAGTAGAGGCCGGTTTAGAGTCCCACATGGGCTCTAAAAGAATTAGACACGACGTCCCTAGGCCCACTTAACATGAAACCCAAGAAACAAGTCGTAAAACAAAAGATAAACTTGGAGTCGCGAAATATCAGACAAGTCCAAAAAGGATCGGACTAGTCCGAAGTTGTCTAGAGAGAAATCAGACAAGTCTGGCCAAAAATCGGACAAGTCCGACTTTAGTCAGAGAGGAAAACGGACAAGTCTGCTGGAACACCGGACTAGTCCGGACAAGTCATTGAATATCGGACTAGTCAGCACAAAATCGGATAAGTCCGAAAGTTCTAGAGGCAAAACCAGACTAGTCCGCAGCAAAAACTAGCAAAATCGGACTAGTCCTCGCTAAAATCGGACTAGTCTGTACTTTTCAGCATTTTAAGTGCGGTTTTGTTCCAAATCAATTTTAAACCTATTCCTCTTTATGTGGGTTAATGTTAAACATGTATATGAATGTATGTAGGGCATGACGCATGAAAATGAGGGTGTTACATCTTGCTTCCAAGGGGTGGCAAACGAGCTCTCTTGCGGGCTGTCATTTTGGTGTGAGCCATTTATAAGAAAACATTAGAATATTAGAGCAAAATGTAAATATCAGTTCTGAAATTGGAGCAGCCATAAATTTAGATGAGAGGATGTGCATTTGCTCAAAAGGATGAAAAACTAGCAAAAATTGCAGCAGCAGCAGCAGAAGCACCAATTTTTCCACATTATATAGCTATTGGAAGGCAAAATAATGCAAAATGGCAAATTTTGAATAGGGAAGAAGTCCTAAGGGATTTGTGGTGTCCATTCTACCTAGGCTTGCATCCTACAGTCAAACACGGCCCTGATGACAGATTGCGACACCCGGTTTCGAAGATGAACCAAGCTTAATGCATATGTGTGCCCAGGATGTTTAACACACATACACAAGTGATTCACAAAGGATAACCAAATTATAACCATGACTTGAATAATAACACTAATAATAATACCTTATTACAAATCCAAATAGTCTTGAATACAAGCTCTAAACGACTGCAGCAGAAAAACACTAATCACTAAAGACACCAACTCCACAAGCAAGCTTGACGGTAACACGCACGTCTAGAACTCCTCAAAGACCTCCGGGTACTCCACATTGTCGCCTGCGACTGAATTTGTTGGGGGAATAGCAAGGGTGAGCACATGTCGTACTATGCAAGTGTAAGAAAGTATGACATGTAGCTTAAACAGGGAATGATAATTAAATGTCTAATTGCATAAAAGTACATTCAAAACAGTTGAAAATGCAATAATATTATCATTAAGTGTGCTCCTTCCCAAAATAACCCAAATAACATTAATCTCAACTTAAGTAACCAATAGCAGCAATAAGAATCCATAATCAACTTATAACTACTCATCTATCTCAATTTCATCAATTCCATATACCAAAACTCAATTACTGAATCAATACCAACTCCTATTTCAATTCCATCTATTAAACCATGTTCAAGGTCCAAAACTCTAATCATTTTAGGGTCCAGGTCGCTCATAACTAGAAGCATGGCTATAATGATAGTTTTTAGCACTCTGCAGAGGTTGTACCTTTTTACCCACAAGTTCGTGATTTCATCACCTTTCGATGACTAACGAATGTCAATTATGCCCTCTCACACTTCCTTTGATGTGTAACCAAGAGATCATAGAATAGCCTTTACAAAGTGATTACTAGCCTAATCGAACCCACTAAGGTTTCATCAGCGGTGATATCTCCAACTTAGCACATCCATCCAAGGGCTCCCTCTTGCGCCATTCGAATCCCAGGGTAGCCTCACCATCTCTACAAACCCATCTGACTACACATTCCCCAAGCTATCCAAATGGTCCGAACAGTACTGGCAATAAACTAATTAGTCAGCTAAGCCGCATCCATACTTGGCCCTGTGGTGGCACTGTAAAACCTGGGTTGTCGCTCCACGAACCGGTCCTTAGATCTAAAGCATGCAAAACCACCAAAATGGTCCAACCCATTCCACATAGCTGGCTTGCTTAGATCCCTAGGTACCATGTTGCTAAAGGGTCATTGTTATCAATTCTCATCATTCAGGTGTTCAATAGTTCATAATTAGGTAATATGATGGTTTCCCAAACCCAATTGAGTACAACGAAGCAAAAGTGTAAAATACCCTTCTCGAGTGTCTATATTGAGTTCAAGAAACAAGGGTGGTCATACAAAACTAATAAACTCTTATAATTGGGTTTTCCCATCATTTTGACACAAGCATGCAATTTTGTAAACAAAACATTTAAAATGTGATCAAAATGATCAAGGGCACTTGCCTTGCTCTTGTGCTTGGTTTGGATTGAAAGCTTCAAAGTTCTTGTTCTGCAGGTCCTCGAAAGCACTCTCTACAGCGACACCTTCTATTCCGTGCGACAAACATGCGAAACAAACATTACAATCAATACTTCTCAAATATTACTCAGTATGCCCATATATGCTTGATTTGTGCAATTATGAGGTAAAACTTGTTAATGAGTTGTTATTAATGTTTACTAACTAGTTACAATTGATTATAACAAGTTTGAACAAGTTTTGAATTGATTTGAGTCAATTTAGATTCAAATAAACAATAGCAAATTCAATGGTTGGACATGTCTTGTTTCAGGGTCGGACTAGTCCGCCATGTCTAGAACTTGCGAGTTAGGTTTTTTCCGGACAGAGAGAATTGGGGCTAAAATCACGTGGTAAATAGGATATAGAGGTTGTACCGTGTGTTTAGAGATCCAAGGATCAAGAACTGGGTGCAACACATGAATCTTGACATTTAGGGTTGATGGTGAGGTCTTGGGGATGATTTGGTGATGAAGAACATTGATGTCGAAAAGTTGATGAAGATCACTCTTGCTTGATCCTTCTCCTTCTTCTCCCCCTTCTCTTTGCTGCTGGTTCCTCTCTTAAAGGCGGCAGGCGGGAAGAATACGACAGCGGGGGTTTTCTCAACGTGTGGAGAGGTGTGGGAGTATTGGGTTGCTTATATAGGGGTGCAAAGGTAGTGTTTTGGGGTGGATTCCAAGTAGATTTTGGTGGATAACAAGTAGGAGCCATGGTAGGGTCCACATGGATTCCTCTGAGGTTGGGCACAAAATTCTTGGGCCTAATTAAGGCAATTACCCAAAAAACACGAGGTGGAAGAAAAACAGAATTCGAGTTGGACTCTGAAGGCCGGACTAGTCCGCAAGGATAGCCAGATAAGTCCATTTTGGAATAGAGATGATTTTGGACAAGTCCGGTGCTAAAGGTCAGACAACTCCGTAGAGACAGATTGGACAAGTCTGGTATATAGGGCTGGACAAGTCCAGGGCTTGGCAAGAAATTTGTCCGAACTGAAACAACATCAGACTAGTGCGCTCAAAGTTGGAGAAGGGCGGAGAACATCAAAAACTACATCAGACTAGTTCGTGCAATATGTTGGACAAGTCCGGTGTTCCGAAGAACTGAATTTTTTAAATAGAAAAGGGATATCGAACTAGTCTGGTGTGAAGGCCAGACAAGTCCGCACCCTGACAAGATTAAATTGCTGATTAGAATTAAATTTATTTTAATCTTGTTCCTTTTTTAGGTTGCTTAATGTTAAACATGTATGAGGATGCATGCAATGCATTATGCATGAAAATGAGGGTGTTACATTCTTCCTCGCGCTGTTGGGCGAGTACACATGAACTGCACCACATATCGTTGAACTCTCTCGGCATGGCAATCGTGTTCGTCCACTTCTGTGAGGCGTTCATAGGCGTCCCTCCGATGTTGGAGCTATTCCGTTACTTCTTCATTATGAAGACCACCGGAAAAATCTTAGTAAGCCAGGTGGGGGTCTATTACTTCCAACATCGTGAGAAGCCTCCAAGCAGTACATCGCGCCCTTCAAGGGATTCAAGTGGGACTGTTGGAGGGAGAGCTGGGTGATCATGAGGACTAAGGCCCATGCCTTCTTGAAGCTGCCCATGGGGGACCCAACTTCTGCACCTACCTCATAGGAAGAGTTTCCGAAGCCTAAAGCAGAGTACGGGCCTGTACAGGACAGGATCACCCTCTTGGTAAGAGGGGGCTTGACCTCCCTGATGGTGTTGAAGTACTTCTTGTCCCACCGCATCACCCTCTCTTGCAGCGTGAGCACTGGGCCTGGCACTACTCCGGCGTATATGACCCAGGCCGCTAAAGGTTGGACATGATTTAGATCCAAGTCCTCAAATGTTGGTGGGGATGCTGATGACAGTGACCTGCGGCCCAATAGATGACGAGCACGTCACCATCCCAAATACCTGTTTGCCGCTCCACATGACACCAGGCCTGAGGGAGGAAGCACATAGCAACATGCCGAAGGTCAACGACATCGACCCCGTCTGGCAGCAGGCGAGAGGGTCATCCCAGGCATTAACCATCTAGGGGTAGGGCCACGCCGAGGGCCAGCAAGGGTCCATGCCCACCCCTCTCCCTTTAGCATGGGTGGAGGATAGGACAACAATGATCCCCGATAGGGGGAGGGATAAGCAGCCGGTACTTGTCTCCGCGCTGGGGAAGCGGTCTTGTACCCTAACGAGGAGCTCTGACCCCGTGGTAGGTCTCCTGATGCATGCCTGCCGAAGCCGAATGGTGGAGATTCGACCGAGGATGCCCGTGCCTCCGAGAAAAAAAGCAGAGGCTGGCTCGCGGGGATGGCACACTTGTCTCCCATTGCTGGGATCCTGGAGCAGCTGGTACCTCCATCATCGACCTGGACTTTAGTGCTAGTGACGACTCAGGAGGCACCATGGCCGCGTAGTCCCAGGCTAGGGGGGCCAAACTATGAGCGCCCTGCGACGGGCAGGAAGAAGAACACAGGCAGCAACTCTAGTGGGGGCGTGGATGGCTCCATGTTGATGGTCATGCCACTCCAGACCGCTCCTTGGAGCAGGAGATAGAGGTGGCAACGTCGGCCACAGCGAAGGGTCCAGGATACCCCAACCCGCCGAGTGAGATGGAATTCCAGGGTCGCTAGAGCTATCAGGCCCGCCAGTAAGTCGTAGATTCCAACTTTTTGCTGATTTTATTGCTTCTTTTGTTCTTATGAGGGTCAGCTTTGGCTTTGCAGGCCGTCACCAGGCGACATAGCAACCCTGGTGCTACACAGGACGGTCATGACAGTCCTAACCTCCTCCGCTGTTGGAACAGCGACTGCGGTGGCTAGCGCTGCCCCCCTCCAGAACAAATTACACATGAGGGCGCACTAGCGCCTGACCCAAACATCGTTGGTACACAAGTTGGTGACTCGCCTGCATCAGACGGCGACAAGCCCGTGGCAGAGGACGATGTCATGCAGATCGAGGACTCGCCTGCCGCAGGCGACGATGCTCCTGAGCTGGATGGTGATCCACCCCCTCCCGGGGCTTCTACTAGGGTGTCTTTGGATTCCTTAGTGTTGGTGGCTACCACCGAGGCAAGAAGAAGAGATCGAGAGAAGACCGTCACTACTACAAAAAGCATTTTCACAGGCACCACGATTTTTTATACGGGGGAGTTAAAAAATCCGCCTGTATTATCAAATGCGTTAATATCCACCTATGATAATGCAACTTAACAGGTAGCTCACGTATAAGAGCCGCCAGTGTAAACTGACAATTTTTGCAGGCGGCCCTTGGAAGACGAACTACCTGCATAGTAGAAATTTATACATGTGGATGATGCGATCGGGCGCACCGAATGTTCATGCGTGCCAGTTATCGAGGTGCCCTAAACGCGCGCAGTGCATGCGCATGTTTTGAATTCAATTCGAACCGCTCCACATCCCATCACCTCTACTATGTGTGCTGAGAGACAACCCGCCAACTGCTATGCTGTAAGATCACCCGTGGATGCCATCATCTTCTTCGCACATCCACTCTTCCTCTCTTCTCAAAACTGCACCAAGAACACCATGGCTGACAAGAAACGCCACTGCCAAGCCCACTGAAGGACCCCAAGGGGAAGCATCCTCGACCGGACTCCCCCCGAAAATGGAGTGGGCTCCCCGGAACATGGCACGCAATGTATTTGACAATACATCACGCTCCATGTGCCGCCTTGGTATTGGTCCCCTTCCAGATTATACGTCTTCAGCATGACACACTTGGCTGGTCGCCTCGACGTCTTCTGGGACATGCTAGCGGTTGAGCTCGGCATCGCCGATCATGACAACCTGGTGGCGACGATGTACAGGATGTTGGGCTCGCCGTCTCCATCACGGGAGGTGTCCCTGCCCTACAAGGAGCCCAAGGAGTAGGAGGAGGACAACAATATTTTTTCTTGTTTTTTTGTTGTGTTTTTTCCTTTCTTTGTTTTTAATTTTTGTTTTCTTTTTTCTTGTTTGTAATATATTGTCTTAAGGTAATGAACTTTATTTTACTGTTCATTGCTCTACAAAAATAGTTCTAATGTTGCTATCCTAACGCTAAACCACTAAAATGTACTAATAACATGTTGTCCTAACGATAAATAAAGTCTTTATAGATATGTATTAAGACTAAACATGCCTGTGGAAAGTAGTATTCTTAGGAGCATCGGCTCAGCTTCCCAGACGGATTAAGACTATGCCACCTGAAATAAATTAGTTTTATAATTTATTTCAAATGTTTTCCCACGCGATGATAGAAATCGTCACCTTTGGAAAATATCTTCTCTATAAATGAAGCTTCAGCTGCGGCCCACAATCCTAACATTTTCATTTTGCCTCTAAGCCCTACCTGCCGCCCCCAAACCCTCACCCTCAGCCTCATTGCGCTCGCCATCACAATCAACGATGAGCGCCGTCCTCACCCTCGGCATCGCCGCCGAGCATCGTCCCCACCCTCACCGTCGCCATCCACCGAGTGTCGTCCTCACTCTCTGCGTCGCCGCCGAGCGACATACTCACCCTCGATGTCGCCGTCGAGCGTCGTCCTCGCCGTCGCCGCACGCCTGGCGCCATCCTCACCCTCGGCGTCGCCGCCGAGCGCGGTTCTCACCATCGCCTTGGCCGCCAGGTCTGCCCCTGTTCATACTATTATAGTGTAATAAGATATTGTTTGATATGTTGCTTTTTGTATTGTTACTGTCTTGTTATTGTCTTGTTACTATTAGACACGAAGTACTTATCTTTTGTAATATTACTATTATAGTCCAGTTAATGTTCTTTGTATTATCACGATCACAAATGGCCTTCTTATTCTTGCAGTAAGATATGTTGCACAATTCATTTATCAAGAAAAATCAATAGGTTGTGCGAGAATGAACTTGGTATAGACAACCAGTATGGACAACCAGTTTCTCAATGCATCAATCCCAATTCCAATATCGACAACCAGTATTTTGAAAATGTTACCCTTCAAATTAGTGTGAAGGTCAGTGCATTCGGCAGCCATGCATGTTGTCTCCTTTATCAATGTTCTTTGTGTGTTCTGGGTATTAAGATGTATATATTGTATGTATCAGGTTGGAGGACACAATTTCCAAGAATCTACCATTCATTTCGGAAGACTATGGAGAATTTACCTTCCCTCTTTGTCTTCATTAGGAACGAAACTGGAAACGGTGAAGACATTGATGCTACAAAGTGGGAGGTGGAACTTCAACAATCATGTCTTCGGGATTGCAGTTTGGAAAGATTGGTGAAATGATTGCATCTCGATCTAGATTAAATAACACACAAGCGTTTCTGATTCATAGAAACACAACCGTTTCCTATTCATTGCAATGTTAGGGAGGGCAAGCTATGAATTGGAATGTATGAACTATGAATTATAGGTGCGAGCTGAGAGAAACTATCGATTCATATGTATAATTGAAATATATTTTGCAATGTGCACACTATGAATTGCAATATATGAAGCTACGATTTGCAATATATGAACTATGAATTGCAATGTATAAATGTGGGGACCGGAGTCCACACATCTGAGGATCTCATTGGGTGGTGCCGTGCGATGCGGCACCTAACAGCACACACAAAAAGGATACCAAAACATATAAGTTTTCATTTCATAATAAGAAGAGTTTAATAAAGAGTGTACAACAGGGGGTACACACGCAGTGGAAAATCCATACTCATAATCTCACCTAACTAAGCAGGAGAGAAGACGTCCATGCCCTAGGACGCTTCTCACTACCAACAAGAAGAACATTCAGCAGCGGCATGGTTCACCTGAGATTTATCTCGATACCTCAAGATCTCATGGACAACCTGAACAGCAGAATTAAACCTAATACCTGCAAAAATCGTTAAAGCGCAAACGTGAGCATAAGTCTTAGCATGACTAACCCGTCTCACAAGACATATGCATGGTGAATACTAAGCATAGATAAGGAATAGCATAAATAGACTCGCCTACAAGTGGATCCTTATAATCATGTTTTAAGTAGCAAATGACATTCTTCAAGCACGGCACATCATAGACTCCACAATCAAACAAGAAACGCTTTGCCGAAGATATGACATGCCCAAAGCACAAAATGCTACTACAGGTAAAGTTGGGAAAACTGTAAACTTTTAATTGCACTATCTCTAAGCCATACAAGGTTGCAAAGCAATTATAATTCAATATATCATATTCTTCTGACTTCTTCAGTATTTACTACGTCAAGACTCAGTGTCCAAGTATGCTCAAATAATCGCGAGCGACGGTGATTGCAACCAGTAGACACCCGGACTGCAAGACACGTACGCCCATACTCAGAGTTGCCTCGGCACACTCCACTGATGTCGCATGCATCCACCTTTCCCCAAATTCAACCACATTGAAAAATTTCGATCGACCCGAACAGTGAGCTCCCCTCAAGGTGCACCTCCGCTGTGAGATGTTCATGAGTGAGTTACCTCCCACTGTACTAACAACCGATAGATTAAGCCGATTGAAAAGGTTCCAACATAGGATCCTCAAGGTACATCGGTTTCCTGGGTTCCATATAGCCAGTATGCACCCGGTACAGTTCAAACTTGTCCAATAGGGCCAAGCACGAGACTGGCCTTAACTGACACAGACGGGGCTACCAATCCATCTCCCAACACCTTCCTCGTCATTACCGACCCAGGCATGATGTGAGCAAACCAACCTACACAAATCCTCGTCCACATCTCATATTAAAGAGTTAACGTTATGGTAACAACTTACGAGTAGGTTTCCCTCACTCGACTTCTCTTGCAAGTAGAATTTCACTACTTGACTTGTGATCAATAAATTGTGACCAATCTCGCGAGTAGTATCCAACATACTCAACTTCTACCGATATTCTAACTAAACATTAAGCATAGCAATATAACTCAAGGGAGTCTTATACTACCCATTCACTTCAAGGATTATTTGGTCATGCATGTGGGGTATTCAATCAACATAGACCTAATGCACATATCATGTATATTCAACACTGTGTGTATAAAAGCAAAATTTAAAAATGCACTTAAATGCAAACCGGGGCTTGCCTTAGTTTGCGACTCTACATCAATGTAAGTTGTTATTGGCTTGGTCTTCTTTCGAAGAGTCCACCATGGAACTTCAAGCTGGAACACCCTGGCCTTCTCATCCAAGCGAAGCTCCTCATCGATCACCTACCATCACGTTCCTACCGACATGATATGCATATAAGTACATAATGTAATATACTTTAGATTAAACAAGTTAAACAAACTCTAAGGCTGGTGAGACTAACTAGAAAGAAGGGGTATGCCTCTGTTGTGTGGATAAACAAAGAATGGAGTTAAGTGGTCATAGTAGTATCGAGATGTGAATTGAAAGGTGCAATGTAAGCACACAATGCAACTTGGCACTCAACACTCGACGCAATGCCACTCAAGGACGATAGAGCTGAATGGTGTGGAAGTGTTGGACTGGTAGTGTAAGGATGACCCAAGAGTCAAGGTGGCATCAAAAGCTTGTGGATGAGTGGAGTGTACAAGATGAAGGTCGTGACTTAGCAGTCGACCAATGATGTTGTTCCAACTCGTAAAGGAGTAAAGCTAGTTATAGTTGAGAAGTGTTGTCGCAGGGTTCAAGAATAGGATGAATCAAGGTGGAACCCTAGCGATACTTGGGAGTGAAGTGAGATCGACATTGCTTGGACTCAAAGAGTCATAACAAGCCCAGTTAACCTGGTGTGAGTACCAAGACAACATTCAAATGACTTTTAGGTAAACTAGTTTCTACGGCAAGCTTCTCGAGCATCGTTCAAGTGCTTACATGATGACACTAATGTAGTGTCTTCTGCAAGATCGTCCAGGTGAGCTGTTAACCTAGTGTGAGTACCAAGACACCATTCAAATGACTTTTAGGTAAAGTAGTTTCTACGGCAAGCTTCTCGAGCATTGTTCAAGTGCTTACATGATGACACTAATGTAACATGGTGTCATAACAAGCCCTAATAACCTGGTGTGAGTACCAAGACAACATTCAAATGACTTTTAGGTAAAGTAGTTTCTACGGCAACCTTCTCGAGAATCGTTCAAGTGCTTACATGATGACACTAATGTAGTGTCTTCTGCAAGATCGTCCAGGTGAGCTCGGTAAGCTACTGGGACTTGAACATGATGCGAGACCTTGCCGTGACAGCATGCTTTGCCATCTCGAGAAGATTGGATTAGCGAGGTCCACATCGACCCGGACTCGTCAATGGGGGTGAACAGACTCCCGAACACCACCTTTTGAGTCTCAAGGTTAGTGATGTCGACTCGGTCATCGGCAAGTGACTCGACGAACCTGTCGACGATGAAACGGCACAACTAGTTAAGCAATTCTGCGGACGGTTAGGAAACACCGTCGACATGAACAAGAAACCCTTATCCAAGGTTTCCCTTGGTCTAGTTTTCCTTGTCAGTTGCAACGTTCTCGCTTTACTTAACCATAGGTCATCGGTGATCACCAACATCCATGGTTTGACCTAGAAGGTATTTTATCGAGCACCTTGGCTATACCTAAGACTCTATCACTCTCATAGCGACTAAAACCTAATTTGGCTTGACCTCTATTGTCTAACGAGTCGTGCTTGTGTTTCAGCACCACACACATCACAAGCATACTTCATATCGATGCCTGGGCACGGTGACGGCTCAAAGCGTCACGATGACATCATGAGGTCAACGACGTCAACGTGCTCATGGTGGAGCATCACGAGCACACACGGACAAGCCAACGTGATACAAATGACAAAGGAGGTCAACTTGGGGATTTCTATAGGAATGATATCAAAATGGAAAATGGACATACGGCTTGACGACACATGAGTACCATTAGCGATCATGACGAACGGACTTCGGTGATGTCAAGCAAGGCATTTTAGGGCAGGCTCACCTTGTAGGAATTTCGCAGAATATCTTGGGTGTGTTCTTGATTTCGTCACTTCATCACTATTCGAAGTGTATCTTGGCACTTAGGCTTGTTGATTTGTCACCCTACAATAGACCTGCATCCATAGACCAGCATTGAACGGCAAAACACTTAGTTTCGCCTTGTAACCATTTCACCGAACACCTTGGCTGCAGCACTGTTCAACTAATCTTTGCACAAATCAGAGCTAACCTTGGACCAGTTGTCGATACCATTGTGTCAAAGGCGTGTTCCCTAATTTCATCCATCAAACCAATCATTCGCCTTGCTTCCAGGACATAGACACGGCGCGGAACGTCGCATTGAAGGTGACGGGTGGAAGCTGGGGCGCTGTGCTGAATCCAGAGGGAAGAGCAGAGCACGGTTTGTGTGGCGCGGCACGACAGTCATCGCCGTGGCGACGTGGCTCAGCACGGCTGATGCTGGCGAGGACAAGGCATCGGCAGACAGCAAATAGACAGACGGCGGGCGTGCTTGACGTGGTGGCAACGAGGCACGGCCATGGCGGGCACGAGCGGGTATGGGCGCGTGGACACACGGCGCACGGCAGTGGCATGGGCACATGAGAAGTGCGGCCAACGCCGTGGCGGCTCTGGTGCGACGCGCGGAACCCGGGGCGCCAGCGAGCGAGGTGGTGGAGAGGAAGGACGGCCAAGCCACTCACCTTGAGGATGAAGGGGGACGGAGAAGAGCGCCGTGGCAGCTCGGCGTCGGCGGCGCAGGGGGACGGCGCTGCAGGCGGGGCGCGACCGGAGGGAAGGGCAAACGGCCAGGGCGGCGAGATGCGCGCGGCCGAGAGCAAGCTGTGGCGGCGCGGGCGGATGGTGGGGAGAGGCGCGATCAGGGGCGAGCGCGAGCGTGCGAGCGAGCCACGTGCCGTGGAGCAGGGGCCGGGAGACGAGGAGTAAAGGCCACGGGGGGGGGGGGGGGGGGGGGGGGAGAAGAAGGGAAATCCGTTTTTCTACCTCTGGATAGAAGCAACGCTGGCAACATGCATGCGTCGTGTCGCCCTGTAACCGAAAGGCAGAGGCGGTTCACTTGGAGAAGCTTACAAGTGGGGCCCTCAACACCCTCCTCCCTCATTCTCCTTTCCAATTTCAAATAGAGCTAGCAAACATGCTTCAAAAATATTCAACTTTGGCTTAATGACTAAATAAAATGTGAAGGATTTTATGGTGCTATCAGATTTCAGAACTGAGCAAGTTGAATTTTTAACTCAGGTTTGAATTTGAATTCAAGCGGTGATACTTGATTCAATGAAATAAATAGTAAATCAGGGTCAAAAATCCTGAAACTGTGAAGTTAGCCTTTCTGAACCATAAGGAACCTCGGGAAAAATTTGGAGTTGATTTGGACAAGGTTAAGTACAAAGTTTAAATTGAAGTCGACTTTGATTAAACTCTCAGTACGTGTCCAATAAATGGAAAACGTGCTTCAAAAATTTTGAAACTTTAACGAGAATATATTTGGAAAATTAGAAGGTCATGGAAAAATTTACA
Organism: Tuctoria greenei; assembly: GCA_036927565.1. NCBI lineage: Eukaryota > Viridiplantae > Streptophyta > Magnoliopsida > Poales > Poaceae > Tuctoria > Tuctoria greenei. The sequence goes on from JAYESD010000005.1 coordinate 96,341,181, forward strand.
GCCTTAGATTTGAATATTTTTGAACAGGGTCAAATGTCCAGTAGTATATTCAATTTGTATTAATTTGAATATATATTTGGTACTGCAAATTAATTTGACCTAGCAATCCCCATCTATTGAGTATCTTAAATCTTCATGTGAACCTAGTTTGAATAGTAGCTTGATTTGAGTTTTTGAGTGTCTCATTTTAGGGTTGGAATAATTCCTTTTTCTTTCTCTCTATTTTGTTTTCTTTTCCTCCTTAAATTTTCACAGAAAATGTGAATACTTGGAAATTAAAGATTTTACACCTTAAGTTCTAATATACAATAGGAACCATGTTCTATATGAAAAATTTAACAAGTTCCTATTTTTAGTGAACATTGGTTAACTTATATGGTTCATGTGAGTTTGGATTTCCAAGTCCATTTCCAAAATTTTTATGTTCACATTTTTGCGTTTTTGTTCTTCGGAAAAGCGGGCTTTTACAATCCTTCCCCCTTAAAGGAATCTCGTCCCGAGATTCTAACAAGTAGAATAACAGAAACAATGAGGGGACGATCCATAAAAGAGGGTCATTGACTAAGGAAAATGACAATGCCCTTAAAGACTTAGGTTCTACGAAATAGTGATTATCTTCAGGCATCTTAAGAAATTCTAAAGTTTGCTTTAGGTAATTCTAGTCTTTAGGTTGATATTGCTCGACATGACAATATCACATCGTAAAACTTCCACGTCTGTTACTAATCCTTTATTGTTGTACTCTTACACTGACATGACATTTATTTCCTGTCGTATCTTGACTGGAAGAATCAAAACTTGTTCATTTGCTTATCTGGGTCACCTCGATAGTTTGAAACTATCCTTGCATGGATTCTTGGTTGCTTGCTTGGTTTTTGCATCGGCCCGTATAACTTAATGTGGTATTTCCCCTGACATGAGTTAAGATAGTTTACGAGGTTAAACAACAATCATTAACCCCGTTTGATGTTTAGTCAACCATAGGATCCCTTAGTTGTAGCATAAGAGTAGCAAAACACTCAACACTCTTATGTGATCAAAACAGCATGAATGTTGAAGATATGGCGACTACAATATTTTTGGGTATATCAACATCTTCAAACAATAGAAATAGAAGATGAAGACTCTTCGCGGTGGCACACGAGGATTTAAGGATTCAACATCTTCATATGTTTCCAACACAACAAAGAACTCAATCATAAGATAACTACAAGGTTCTCGAAGTACCAAGGTTAACATATACCAATGCAAGATCTTAGATGGAACCAAAGAGTTTCAGGAGGTTGACAATCGAACGGTATCCTCGCGAGTAAGGGGATTTCATGAATTTTACAAGGTTTATCATCGAACTGATGACCACTCGATGACAAACGGTATAGCTGCAACAATCAAGGTACTTGAACCTAAACAAGTTAAGGATGGAAGTTCAAGTGTTTGTTTAGTTGCAAGTGAGGTTGAGTAATCAGTTTACCATGTATTACTCAATGGAAAGAATATCAACAATGTAAGAAGTCAAATGAAGATGGTGAAATGACCGTAGTCATTAGACACCTTAGAATAGTTTGAATGGGGTACACAATCTTGCTCTAAATTTTAGTATTACCATGCATTCTATCATTGATGTTGCATTGGTAATGATGCTTCATGATGCATCATATGTTGTATGGTGCAATGAATATGCACATGGTATGGTGCATATGTATGGTGCAAATGATGCATATGTATGGTGCAAATGATGCATATGTACGGTGCAAATGGTGCACATGCATGGTGCAGTAGCTTTTATAGTTTGAGCAAGACTAAATGAACCACAACCACAAAACTCAAGTACTGTCTGATGATTTGCAACGATTGGATACCGTGGTCGTGAAAGACACTCAATGAGTGACGTTCCTTTCATGACTCGACCACAATTAAGGAATTTATAACAGAACGACTGATAAGGAATGTGGAAAGCATACCACGTTACCTAGACCTTTCGAATGCTTGTTCATGTACTACTCAACTTGATTGTATCTTCAACTAGGTCTTAGAGTTACCAGTTGACTTGAGGAGTTTCTTCATCAGAAGAAAAATAACTAACTATATGTCGAAGGTTATCCCTAGACACCTGGTCGAGATCACTAGACTCATCTCTAGTGATACTTCACTTAACCTTCGCTTCAATCAGTCAGGAGGAACGGATATCCTTCTCGATCACTTTAGTGGAGTTGAAGTCACACTTATTCTTAGAGTAACTCAATCTGGTGGTGGATGTTGGATCCTCTTGAAGATGTAAGCTTAATTGACCGTCTTCTTGTTGACACGACTCGTTGTAACCAAGGTTGATGGTTGAACACCACTATTACTTGATTGCTCACCTTTCTCCTTAAAGTTTCGAACCAGGATGTCAAAGCGTACTTCATGGGAAGACGAGATGCGACTCGAGTAATTGCGACCTGCGTTAAACATCACAAGATGTGATGTGGCAAGTCACATAAATCAAACACTAGTATGTCTATCCAAGGGAAAAAAGGCTTCAAATGAGTTAAACACTCTATTCAACTTGGTAATTAGATGAGTCCTAACTCTTGGTTGGTTACGACACTCCTCGAATTGAAATCGAGAGCCGAATGCCTAAAAAAAAGGCAAAAGGTTCAAACTGGCTAGGCTATGGTGACAAATGACCAGTCTGGACTCAAACAAGATTTTAATCCAGTTAATGGCAAAACCAGATCTTGAATTGAATAACAAAGTTAAAGCACACTTCAAGAAATTCCCAAAAAGTATTGGTTTGCCTCTAGATCATCTCTGGTTTGCAAGTTATGCTAGTTTAAATTCAGCAGAATTTTCTGCACTTTCAGCAGAACCTGCTTAAAAAGTAGCAGTTTTTATCTAAAGTTTTCAGGCTGTTCTGATGGAAATATGGAAATATTCTTATGTACAAAGTTTTAGACAATGTAATAAGCTTTCTATAATGCACTTACTTTTCTTCATATCAGTCCTTCTTTAAAATATATAAATTTTTGAAGTTGGGTAAAATTTCAGCATTCAGAATTTGAATTCAGTTCAGATTGACCACTCTGCATTCAAACTCGATTTGGAATAGGTAGATGACCGATTCAGGTCTGGAGCCAATTTCAATAATTGTAGTTAACTCTCTAACCTTTCCAACGGTTACTCACACCACACCATTGGATGAAGGGTCTGCGAGTTATGGATTAAATTCTTAGGTGTACAGATTGCTGTTCAGTTTGGGTGTGCCTGGACAGTCTCTGCGATTATCAAAATTTCACCCACATAGAAAAGGATTTTGGTCTTGATATGAATAGAGAACTTGTAAAGTAATTCCAAAAATTTCTAAGGAGTACTTACTTGCCCTTGTAGCACTTCTGGTTGAGAAGATATGGCATTTGCAAGTTGACAGTTTTTCTGAAAATTTGGACAGCACCTCCTTTGTTTAAGGCTGATTTTGTCCACAATTTTCAGATATACAAATATCAACATTTGCAAAAATAACACATAGAAAATTGGTTGCATACATTCTCAGGATTCCAGAAATGTAAAACCCAAAGCCAATCGATGAGTCTACTAGAAATTACGATCTGAACAGTAACTGAATATATAGCGGTCCATATTCTGGACTGTTTCGACACCTTAAACGATACTTTGATTTAGACTTGGTTATTGCGAGTTTTAGACTTAACGCTGAATAGGAAATTGATATAGGACTCTTTAATATTTCTAGGCATGTATAGATATGCCTAGGTTGTTTTTCTAATTTAAGTGTTATGGCTGTTCAAAGTTCAGAAATTTTCTGGCTGTTTCAGATAGCACCTATATACATGTACTATCTTCAACTCCAGTTTCTAATTAGTTCTATACTGAATTTGAGGTAACATTGAATAAAAAAGTTGTATAATAGCTCTTCCCCTTTTCAGAAATGTATCATAATGGAATAGAAGAGCTTTCTACAAAGAGTTATGGCAAAAATTCAGATGCTGTCTTACACAGTTTCAGAACAGCAGCTGACTTAGTTAGAGAGGATTTTCACCATCTTACAATGGTCTTTTGGCTTGGGAGTCAATAGAAAACTTATAGAATACTTCAAAATCTTTCCAAAAAGTATTTATTTGACTTCATAGCACTCCAGGTTGAAGATATATGGATTTTTAAAGTCAGGTCAAATCCTGTTAGAAAACAGAACTTACTGGCTTCGAAACACAAGAATTGGGAACAAACTCAAATTTTGAAACTTAGCTCAAAACTCAAGTCCGATAGCTAGAAATTGCTTTACAACTAATCATTTGCTTTGGAACTATATGGAATCTTGAAAGAGACTTGACGACCTTCTTATCCATAACATATCACTATGGATCTTCATGCTTAACCAAAGTCTTACTCCAGCAAAGTCGAGCTAAACTCTCGCCAGGAACAAAGAACTTTGGTTCACCTACTCTTGAAGAGAAAAATTTTACCTTGTCCACAAGATATCAGCAACTGATATTTGGACTAAATATGAATATGAAGCTATTTCTTTCGTGGGGGATGGTCAAAGTATCAAGGGGGATACTGACAGTACTACGTTCCTTACCAAAGAAAAAGTCTAACCCGGTATACCCGGATACGTCTATAGGTGGTCCTAATATCGATCACTCACAAATGTTTGCTACACGGGTCACTACCGGAGTTAGTCTACCTGCAGAAGACAAACAATCCCCTTTCACACCTTCACACCTCAAGGGCGGCACGGGGAAACACGACAGGCAGTCACAATAATATATATAATCAAAAATAAATGCATACGACTCTGGTGTGAGTCTCCCACGAACGAAGTCATGTCTCGAGGTACATGGCTGTACTACGTCTGTACAACAAAGACTCCCGCACGAACTGGCTTATACACGCTCGGGCATACGTGTTTCGCATGCTCCCATAAAACATGGATAGTTCTAGAGATGCATACTATCGGGTTATACACCACCCGACAGGGGCTCCCACTAATTTTGTGTCACGCTGGGGCACCGCATGTCATATGTTCTCAGAAATATGGAAAAGTTTCAAAGGCTCATATTGACTTCCCGTGCAAATCCACAGAAATATCACATACCACATCTCGTATGCGGAGCTTACCGAAATTGATCCGCTCTCGGTGGTGTACCTTACCTCTTACCTTGAAGACGGAGCGTTGTTACAGAATAATATAACAAGTTAGTTTACCACCTTTATAACTTATACTAGTAATAGTCCTTAATGGGCATATAGCTAATCCTCACTCGACTGCTTCGGAGTTTTTTCAAATAGGCTCTTTTAGAGCGTGCTATTCCCAATGAAGCTCTGATATCATGTCTATGGGGACCGGAGTCCACACATCCGAGGATCTCATTGGGTGGTGCTGTGCGATGCGGCACCTAACAACAAACACAAAAAGGATACCACAACATATAAGTTTTCATTTCATAATAAGAAGAGTTTACAAAAGAGTGTACAACAAGGGGTACACACGCAGCGGAAAATCCATACTCATAATCTCACCTAACTAAGCAGGAGAGAAGACGTTCATGCCCTAGGACGCTTCTCACTAGCAACAAAAAGAACATTCAGCAGCGGCGTGGTTCACCTGAGATTTATCTCGATACCCAGAGATCTCATGGACAACCTGAACAGTAGAATTTAACCTAATACCTGCAAAAATCGTTAAAGCGCAAACGTGAGCATAAGGCTCAGCAATACTAACCCGTCTCACTAGACATATGCAGGGTGAATACTAAGCATAGGTGAGGAATAGTATAAATAGACTCGCCTACAAGTGGATCCTTATAATCTTGTTTTAAGTAGCAAATGACATTCTTCAAGAACGACACATCATAGACTCCACAATCAAACAAGAAACGCTTTGCCGATGATATGACATTCCCAAATCACATAATGCTATTACAGGTAAAGTATGGGGAAACTGTAAACTTTTAATTGTACTATCTCTAACCATACAAGGTTGCAAAGAAATTATAATTCAATATATCATATTCTTCTGACTTCTTAGTATTTACTATGTCAAGACTCAGTGTCCAAGTATGCTCAAATAACCGCGAGCGACGGTGATTGCAACCAGTAGACACCCGGACTGCACGACACGTACGCCCATACTCGGAGTTGCCTCGTCACACTCCACTGATGTTGCATGCAGCCACCTTTCCCCAAATTCAACCACATTGAAACAGTTCGATCGACCCGAACAGTGAGCTCCCGTCAAGGTGCACCTCCGTTGTGAGATGTTCATTAGTGAGTTACCTCCCACTGTACTAACAGCCGACAACTTAAGCCGATTGAAAAGGTTCCAACATAGGATCCTCAAGGTACATCGGTTTCCTGGGTTCCATATAGCCAGTATGCACCTGGTACAGTTCAAACTTGTCCAACAGGGCCAAGCACGAGACGGTCCTTAACCGACACAGACGAGGCTACCAATCCATCTCCCAACACCTTCCTCTCCATTACCGACCCAGGCACGATGTGAGCAAACCAACACACACAAATCGCCGTCCACGTCTCATATTAAAGAGTTAACATTATGGTAACAACTTGCGAGTAGGTTTCCCTCACTCGACTTCTCTCGCAAGTAGAATTTCACTACTTGACTTCTGATCAATACTGTGACCAATCTCGCGAGTAGTATCCAACATACTCGACTTCTACCGATATTCTAACTAAACATTAGCCATAGCAATATAACTCGAGGGAGTCTTAGACTACCCTTTCACTTCAAGGATTATTTGGTCATGCATGTGGGGTATTCAATCAACATAGACCTAATGCACATATCAAGTATATTCAATACAGTGTGTATAAAAGCAAAATTTTAAAAAGGCACTTAAATGCAAATCGGGGCTTGCCTTAGTTTGCGACTATATATCAATGTCAGTTATTATTGGCTTGGTCTTCCTTTGAAGAGTCTGCCATGGAACTTCAAGCTGGAACACCCTAGCCTTCTCCTCCAAGCAAAGCTCCTCATCGATCACCTACAATCACATTCCTACCGACATGATATGCATATAAGTATATAATGTAATATACTTTATATTAAACAAGTTAAACAAACCCTAAGACTGGTGAGACTAACTAGAAGGAATAGGTATGCCTCTGTTGTGTGAATAAACAAAGGATGGAGTCAAGTGGTCATAGTAGTATCAAGATGTGAATTGAAAGGTGCAATGTATGCCACTCAAGGACAATAAAGCTGAATGGTGTGGAAGTGTTGGACTGGTAGTGTAAGGATGACCCAAGAGTCAAGGTGGCATCGAAAGCTTGCGGATGAGTGGAGTGTACAAGACGAAGGTCGTGACTTAGCAGTCAACCAATGAAGTTGTTCCAACTCATAAAGGAGTAAAGCTAGTTATAGTTGAGAAGTGTTGTCGCAGGGTTCAAGATTAGGATGAATCAAGGTGGAACCCTAGCGATACATGGGAGTGATGTGAGATTGACATTGCTTGGACTCAAAGAGCCATAACAAGCCCTGTTAACCTGATGTGAGTACCAAGACAACATTCAAATGACTTTTAGGTAAAGTAGTTTCTACGGCAAGCTTCTCGAGCATCGTTCAAGTGCTTACATGACGACACTAATGAAATGTCTTCTGCAAGATCGTCCAGGTGAGCTCGGTAAGCTACTGAAACTTGAACATGATGCGAGACCTTGCCATGAAAGCATGCTTTGCCATCTCGAGAAGATCGGATTAGCGAGGTCCACATCGACCTGGACTCGTCAACGGTGGTGAACAGACTCCCGAACACCACCTTTTGAGTCTGAAGGTTAGTGATGTCGACTCGGTCGCTGGAAAGTGACTTGACGAACCTGTCGTCGATGAAACGACACAACTAAGTAAGCAATTCTGTGGACGGTTAGGAAAAATCATCGACAAGAACAAGAAACCCTTATCCCAGGTTTCCCTTGGTCTAGTTTTCCTTGTCGGTCGCAACGTTCTCGCTTTACTTAACCATAGGTCATCGGTGATCACCAACATCCGTGGTTTGACCTAGAAGGCATTTTATCGAGCACCTTGGATATACCTAAGACTCTATCACTCTCAGAGTGATTAAAACCTAATTTGGCTTGACCTCTATTATCTAACGAGTCGTGCTTGTGTTTCAGCACCACACACATCATAAGCATACTTCATCTCGACGCCAGGGCACGGTGACCGCTCAGAGCGTCACGACAACGTCATGTGGTCAACGACGTCGACGTGGCTCATGGTGGAGCATCATGAGCATGCACGGACAAGCCAACATGATACAAACGACAAAGGAGGTCAACTTGGGGATTTCTATAGGAATGATATCAATGCGGAAAATGGACGTACGTCTTGACGACACATGTGTACCATTAGCGATCATGACGAACGGACTTCAGTGACGTCAAGCAAGGCATTTTAGGGCAAGACTCACCTTGTAGGCATTTTGCCGAATATCTTGGGTGTGTTCTTGATTTCGTCACTTCATCACTATTCGAAGTGTATCTTGGCACTTAGGCTTGTCAATTTGTCACCCCACAATAGACTTGCATCCATAGACCAGCATTGAACGGCAACACACTTAGTTTCACCATGTAACCATTTCATCAAACACCTTGGCTGCAGCACTGTTCAAATAATCATTGCACAAATCAGAGCTAACCTTGGACCAGTTGTCGATACCATTGTGTCAAAGGTGTGTTCCCGAATTTCAACCATCACACCAATCATTCGCCTTGCTTCGAGGACATAGCCACGGTGCGGAATGTCGCATTGAAGGTGACGGGCGGAAGCTGGGGCGCCGTGCTGAATCCAGAGGGAGGAGCAGAGCGCGGTTTGTGTGGCGCGGTGCGACAGTCGTCGCCGTGGCGACGTGGTGCAGCACGGCCGATGCTGGCGAGGACAAGGCGCCGGCGGACAGCAAAGAGACGGACGACGGGCGTGCTTGACGCGGTGGCGACGAGGCACGACCATGGCGGGCACGAGCGGGTATGGGCGCGCAGACACACGGCGCACGGCGGTGGCATGGGCACATGAGAAGCGCGGCCAAGGCCGTGGCAGCTCGGGTGCGACGCGTGGAACCTGGGGCGCTGGTGAGCGAGTGTTGGAGAGGAAGGATGGCCAAGCCACTCACCTTGAGGACGAAGGGGGACAAAGCAGAGCGCCGTGGCGGCTTGCATCAGCGGCGCAGGGGGACGACGCTGCAGGCGGGGCGCGACCGGAGGAAAGGGCGAACGGCCAGGGCGGCGAGATGCTATTTGGAAAATTAGAAGGTCATGGAAAATTTACAGCCTTAGATTTGAATATTTTTGGACAGGCTCAAATGTACAGTAGCATATTTGATTTGTATTAATTTGAATTTATATTTGGTACTGCAAATTAATTTGACCTAGCAAACCCATCTATTGAGTAGCTTAAATCTTCATGTGAACCTAGTTTGAACAGTAGCTTGATCTGAGTTTTTGAATGTCTCATTTTAGGGTTGGAATAATTCCTTTTTCTTTCTCTCTATTTTGTTTTCTTTTCCTCCATAAATTTTCATAGAAAATGTGAATACTTGGAAATTATGGATTTTACTCCTTAAGTTCTAATATACAATAGGAACCATGTTCTATATGAAAAATTTAACAAGTTCCTATTTCTTGTGAACATTGATTAACTTATATGGTTCGTTTGAGTTTGGATTTCCAAGTCCATTTTCAAAATTTTTAAGTTCACATTTTTGTGTTTTTGTTCTTCCAAAAAGCAGGCTTTTACAATAAACTATGAATTGCATTGAATATATTTGTGATTGCTATTATTTAAATTTGATCAGGAAATTAGAAACTATGAATTCTGTCCTAATGCTTTATCACAGGCGGAGTTCTTTGTTTGGACCCACCTGAGATAATGGATCATCACAAGCGGCACGTTGTATACAACCGTGGAAAATCATTAGCACAGACGGTTTCTAGATCCACCTCTAAAAGTGACCTATTTTCACACGCTTTTTGTTCTAGGTGGTTTCGAAATCTGCTTGTGATAATATATTTAGAGCCGCCTACAATGAAACTTTTTGTAGTAGTGCGTCAGTCGCGACAGCTGCGCTGATATCGCTCTCCGAGGCCATTACTGTGGGCCACTCCAGTTTGCGCCAAGCGCAAGCTGCACTCGACCGAGAGTGGGATAGCCTTTGCGCGAGGGAGGAACTCTTGGTGAAGAGCGACTCTTGATAAAGCTAGTCGACGCAAGGACAGAGGGGATCTTGGAGAAGGCCCGGAAGACTCACGCTGACACCCGCCTCAAGACATGCGAGGATATGCGGCAAGACCTGGCCTCCTGCAAGTTTGCCATTGCCGATCAGGAGCGGGCGTCAACTGAGAAGGAGGAGAAGGCCTCTCGGAAATTCCAGCTTGAGCGCGACATGTTAGAGAAGAGGCACCAAGCCATGCTGAACTTCAAGCTTGACATCCTGGAGAGTGACCTTGAGCACCGCGCTCTGAAGCTCACCGAGCTAGAAGAGGCATTGGGCACCCGAGAGTCGGAGTTCTCCATGAGCAGCCGAACGCCCTCGAGACAGTGTGACAATAGGTAAAGGACCTACAGGCCTCCTGCGCATCAAAGGCGCAGGGGGTCTGGGATATTCTGGGTTGTGCTGAGGCAATGCTGGAGCCTCATGGGCTTGGTCCTGTGTCATGTGGGGAGCCAGCACCTGAGGTGAACGAGCTGCCCGTAGCCCTAGACTCCGTCTGCTCGAAGATGAGGGCGGTGAACACCATCGTCTCCAAGCGGCTAGAGGCTGAAGGGAGGGCATTAGCGGCGAAGGTGGCCTCCCATGTACTGGTGTACTACCGAAGGTGGTATCCAGATATCACTTTGGACCTAGTAGAAAAGGGCCCCTATGAACCGCAAGAAGAAGAGGCGTGGGCCCAAGTCAAGTACCACGTTGCGCAGGTGGCTTTCATGATCAAGTGGGATTGAGGGCGGTGGCCCCCTAGGCGGAGCACCTTTGTATCTGGGTCTTACCCCTTTGTAAACAATTTTTTATGAATTTGAATTCATGTTCTATTTCTTGACTCTGTCTCGTCATTCTCAGCTTGTCGACCAGGGTCCTTAGCAGCGTAAGGGTCCGAAGAACCTTGCTGACTTCGTTTGTTTTTAGGAACCAACGGTCGCACGGTTGACGTAGCCATTGTGCATCGTTTGATGTCCTGCCTATGGAACCCCTAAGAGGCCCCCAAGTAGGTATGGCCAATGGGTTGGGCACACCTACCACTTAGATGCAGGATGTACTCGACAGGCCCCCAGCAGAGCCGGACAGCTTGGGTAGTTGACACCAGCAGGTCCCCTGGGGAGCGCCGGACTCGAAGGTTTACACCGGTAGGCCCCTTGGGAGGTGCCGGAGCTAGATGTTCTACTGAAGGCCACCAGAAATGTGTAGAATGTCGACGGCGGGCTCCCTGGGGGGGGGGTGCCGGAGCTGGATGCTCTGGCAGTGCACACCATCAACACTAAGAACATCGTTGGTGGGCTCCCTAGGAGGTACTTGAGTTGGATGCTCCTGCGTCACCCACCATCAGTGCGAACCGATGGTAGGCTCCCCTGGGAGGTACCAGAATTGGATGCTCTTGCGTCGCCCACCATCAATGCAAAGAAACGATGAAGGCAAACCCCCTGGGAGGTGCCCGAGTTGGATTCTTCAGCGGCACATACCATGAACACTGAAACATCGACGGTGGGACCCTAGGAGGTGCCGAAACTGGCATCCCACAATCAGTGCAAACGATCATCGACAACAGCGTAGGACCAAAGAGCACGTGAAAAGCTACCAGAGGGGGGTGAATGGTAGATTTAAACTTTTTCAGCGGAAGCAACGAAAACCCCTCGACGGAAGATCAATCTGTTAAGAAACCATGTTTATAATCCGTTTTCAACATGCACAACCGTGAAGAAAACAAATGTATATTGTAGAGAATCAAGTAAGGGAACTAATGCAACAATAATCACATGAAAACACTAAGTATAACTTGAAATATGATTAAAGGACTAGACGAAGGTCAATCTGTTCTACCCAATTTAAAAACAAATCAGCAACGCTACAAAGAAACTCGTGTAGATCAAAACCCACAAATCCAATTACCGTGAACTTTTCACAGATGATAGATAATCAAGTGCGAATACAACCCAAAAAGAATCACATCAATTGGAGTGTATAAAGTGAGTAATGATCAAAATACTGAACTTGGCGAGAACAACTTATTTGAAATGAGTCAGACGAACAAGGCACAAAAGCTCCTCTAAAACTATGATATTTATTCAAAAGAACATAAGAGGAATAGCCCAAAAGTCATATTACCACGAGCTTTGGCCACCCTTGCTTATATAACCATCCCTAAGGCCAACCCAATCCAAACTAGGACTCTAATCCTACTTGGACTCTAACTCAAACTTACCATAACTTCTCAAGACTCTTCTATACGCAGATAGAAGAAAATTTAGGACTTCCAAACACCATAGAACGTATCTAAAACAACTCCATGTACAACATGAAATCTAACAAAAACCAACTCAAATCTTTCCATATTTGAGCCGTTACTGACTCAGCCGTAGTCTGAGTCTATAATCTAGCCAGTTGGACCTTTCTGGCCACATCTTCATGTCCATATCTCTTCACCACGTCTAGGAACAATGTAGCCACATCCATGAACCCCTTGCATACGTGCAAACACTTTCCAACAACGTTAACGATACCTTCATATGCATTGTTCTTGAGCCAAACAAGCTGCGTGACCCCCAATCAACTCAACCACAATTCCTTTGAACTTGGTTGTTGAACTTCATCTTCTCCCTAAGACTAGCTCAATAGATCCTGTCACCATCCATGTCTTAACCTCAAGCAACACATGCACATGAAAAAAAACCAATCTTTGCATCCCAAGTCCTCAACTTGACTCTCGTTTGTCCAAAAAAACACAACACCTTACGTGAGCACCTCATATAAGCATGTTGCAAACCATTGCAAGATAATAATCCACCATAGTCAGGCATAACAAATCAAAAACATAGTAAATGAATACTAAGCAAACCTTCCATAAGCCAAAAGAAGTTCGAAACATTGCATGTTAAAAATAGAGCCGCCGCACAATTATTTCTACAAATAGAATATATCAAGTCGACCAAAAGCAGCGCTGCAATGTAAAGGCAAAAGAACGGACACTCCATTCTCAAACTCACGTTCAAATTATCACCTGTCCGAATGTTCGGACAGTCCTAACCAAGTAAAGAGTAAATGTTACTACCAGAAACATGTTTGTAAAGATCGAACACTCTCGACTCACGTGCAGCTCATTTGAGTGAAACTTTGGACAATCCGAAGCGAAAAACATGTGCGAGTCACGTGAGAAAAAGTTCGGACACTACGAAGTGTGAACCACATGCAATTCATGTGAGAAAAAATTTCGGACAATCCAAAACCATTAAGGGTAACGTTACTACCCAAAAACACATTGAAAAGTTCGGACTGTCCAAAACTATTGAAGGTAAGGTTACTCCCAAAATGCAATGAGACAAGTTTAAACAGTGTGTATCGGGGTGTATCGGTGTAAGATTCGAAACTTTGAATGTAAACCTTCACTTTTATTCTAATTGCCAATGTATTCAGCACGCATAGGTCACACAATCTCCCCCTTGACAAATGCATTGGCAACACCACTTAGAATCTGAACATCGGCTGATTCACAAAAAAAATTTGAAAGCAAATTTCTCCCCCTATTAAAAATCAAAAATAAAATGAGAAAGAAATCTCAAAAACAAATCCCCCCCCCGAGAAGAATGTGTAAAAAACTCGTGAATGTGCAATGTGTGGCATACTTATGTATCCCCCTTTGACAATGTATTCAACAAGGTCCAGAAGAGAATTTTCAATTGCTATGAGCATATTATAACATATATATATAAAACAAAGCTCATCCAAGTCATACTATCAAGTAACTTACACTATCACATCAATGAGATACATAAAGTAGTGCAAGCCATGTTAGAGATCAAGTGTAATTTTTCAACGGAAGCAAGTCATGATCTCACAAACTTAACTTTTTCAAAACATGAAGGCATGGCACTTGTTGCTGCATTTTTCATTTTTCATTATCATTTAAAGCATAAATTTTGATCATATGACTTTTGCAAGTGATTATATGCTGCATCAGCCTTATTCTAACCAACCAAGCCAAGTCTATGTCATTTGACAATTAGAAGCTTAAGGACATGGTTTTAGTCATACACAACTTCTTTCAAGATCATATCAAAGTGCAACGATAAGCCATTTCAAAAGAAGAAGTGCAATGCATACATATTCTCTTGATCTTTTCTCATTTTTTATTTGATCATAAAAGCTCAACATGTGGATAGTTGATTGATTATTTTTTTCATTACTAAAAGCACTTGTGAGCATGCACCAAGTTCAAAACAGCAAGGAAGTTTGATCACGACCTTATTTAGTGTAAGTAATTATTCCAATTACTAGTCATGCCAAAAACTACAAAATGTATAACACGAGTAATGTAGTAAGAACTTTCAGCATGTAAAAGGAACCACAAAATCATATATATATATATATATATATGAAACACTATGCTCATATTATTTTAAATTCTGATTCACACATAGACTTCCCAGGTTTCAAAAACTCCCCCTCAATTTAAGCCATGAGGATGCATACCCCTATTTTACTATGAATGAAACAAAAACGAGTGAAATCATAAGGTTTTGTAAAAATGTCAGCCAATTGTTGTTCAATATCTACATGATAACGCACAAGTTTCCCCTTTTTAACATTAGAGAAATTGATACCTAATGTCAATGTGCTTTCTTCCAGAATGTTGCACGGGGTTTTTAGCAATGCTAATTGTAGGATCGAAGAGCATGTGAAAAGCTACCAGAGGGGGGGGGGGGGTGAATGGTAGATTTAAAAATCTTACGCAGCGGAAACAATTAAAACCACAAACCCTTTCGGCAGAAAAACGATCTGTTAAAGAAATTGTGTATGAGACTAATCTAAACGTGTTTCACCGTGACAAAAGTGATATTTATCAGTGAGAATCAAGTAACGAAGACAACACAAAAAGAATTACTCAAATCCGTCGAGAAAAACTCAAGTTATGATCGAAAGATCAGACTATGGTCAATCTGACCTACCCGAGAAAAACAGTTTCTGGAATGCTGCAAACAAACTCGTGTAGCTCAGAAACCACAAATCCAATGACAGTGAAATTTTTACAGATGATAGACAATCAAGTTGTGAAGACAACCCAAAAAGAATCACGTCAATTGGATCTGTAAAACTAGAGTGATGATAAAACCACCGACAAAAGGTAGTGCTGTCCAGAAACTCGACGAGTAAAACTTGTCTGGAACAAGTCGGACGAACAAGGCACAAAAGTTCCTTCAAACTACGAATTTTATTCAATAGAACACAAGAGGAACAACCCCAAAGTGGTCTCCCACGAGCTTTGGCCTTCCCTCGCTTATATAACCAGCCCTTAGGCCATCCCAATCTCAACTAGGACTCCAATACTAATCCGATCACAATCGGAACTTTCCATAACTGCTTAGGACTTTTCTATACACAGATAGAAGCAGTCTTAAGACTTTCAAACACCTTAGGAACGTATCCCACATTCCTAAACAACTCAAATTCGTGACCCACACGAAATCCTAACATAACCAACTCGATATTTCCATACCGAGCCATAACCGACTCCGCCGCAGCTGAAGTCTTCAACCGATACGATCCGATCCTTCCAATCAGATCTTCCTTCCATAATCTGTCTCTAGAAGCATATTACCACATAATGCACCTCATGCACACGTGCGAACACCTTCCTTTGACCTTCATATGCACTTCCCTTGATTCAATCATCCTGCGCGACCTCCTGACCCGCTCAACCACAGTTCCTCCCGAACTTGGTTGTTGGAACCTCATCTCCTCCTGAGACTAGTCCAATGGATCCTGTCACCAGCCATGACTTGAACTCAAGCAACACCTGCACATGAACAAACAAACAATCCATACGAGCCCAAGTCCTCGACTTGACTCAAGTTAGTTCCGAACACAACACCTTATGTGAGCACCTCACATAAGCATGTTGCAAAACCACATTAGAAACGATATCAACCATATCATCCAAAACGCACCAAAAACTTAGCAAATGAATACTAAGCAATCTTTCCAACAATGTAAAGCAAGTACGAAACATTGCAAATGAAAAGCAGAAGCACTTAGGTCAAGTTCCGGACCTTGCCAGAGCAACCCGGAGCTTGAGATGGAGCTAACAAAAGCTAGTAGAACCTAGCGCCGGAGCTTACCAAAACTAGTAGAAACTAGTCAACCCAAAACCAGAGCTAGACAAAGTACGTCAGAGCTTAGCAAAAGCATGCCAGAGCTATCAAGTATATGTCGGAGCTATCAAAGACATGCCGGAGCTAACAAAGACATGCCGGAGCTAAAGATAAAGCTCACCGGAGCTAACCAAAGCTAGTAGGACCTTACAAAGAAGCCGGACCTAGCATCTAACATAGCTGGAGCTACCCAAAACAAGCCGGACCTACCGTCTGACCTTGCTATAGCTCGGAGCTAGAGTCAGACCTTGATAAAAAGGTGTTTTGGTGATATTTAAAACTTTTATCATCAAAGCCAAGTGTATTCACTACAAGCCAATGTATTCAGCACACATAGGTCTTACACTAATGGCACTAGTGTTATGACAAAACAGTGGAACACTATCTAGATCAACCCCATAGTCCTTAAGTGTTTGAATAATCCAAAGAATATATGAGCAATCGCTAGTAGTAGCTACGTATTCAGATTCAATTGTGGATCGTCCAACTGAACTTTGTTCTCTAGAGGACCAATCAACAAATGAATTACTAAGAAAATGATAAGCACCCGAAGTACTTTTCTATCAATCCTACAACCCCCAAAATCAGCATCCGAAAAAGCTTTCAAAGTAATGGCTGGGGAAGAAGGAAGAAAAATGCCAAATTCTTGAGTTCCATGTAAGTACATGAGAATTCTTTTTATGGCTTGACGAAGTGAAGCGCGTGGGGAAGCTTGAAATCGTGCACAAAGACATACATTGAATTTTATGCCCGGTCTTGATGCCGTGAGGTAGAAAAGTGACACGATCATGCCTCGATATTCTTTTTGATCCACAAGTTCACCATCCTCATCAAGATCAAGCATCGTTGCTGTTCCCATTGGTGTCCAAAGAGGCTTTCTTTTGTCTATGTTCAAGCGCTTAAGAAGGTATTTGGTATAGTTTTTTTGATGCACAAAAGTACCCTCCTTGGTTTTCTTGATTTGCAGTCTCAAAAAGTACGTGAGTTCTTCCATCATACTCATCTCAAATTCTGAACTCATCATAGTTGAAAACTTGGACACAAGATCATGAGAAGCACAACCAAAGATAATATCATCCACATACACCTGAACGAATTATGAGTCATTTCCATGCTTAATATAAAATCCCTAATTTCCATAAGGCAAACTTCAGTTTGGACTAAAAAATTTGAATGATAAAAAGAATTAAATGTGAAATGAGAAAAACAAATTTATTCAAACTCCAAATGAAGGAATTCAAAAAAATAAACTTTACTAATGTTCAAATGAAGTTAACATAAAGATTTGAGTTGACCAATGGATTCCAAATATTCCTAATAGCATCCCTGCAAAGTTTCATAATTTTGGAATCAAGTTTGCTACTTAATTCAATAGCTTCATTGAATTCAACTCGAATTCAAATTCAAATTTGAATTCAATTGAAACATTGTCAAATAAACATTTGATTCAAGAATCAATTTCTACACCTTCAATTTAGTCTACCATAAAATCTCTAGAATTTTTGGACACAAGTTGGTGGGATATTTTAGTGTCCTGAGAAGATAGAGATGAATAGAGGGGTGGGACCCACTGGTCATACGCTCAAATTTGCCCCTGTTCTTCCCAGGGCGCCACCTCTCTGCATGCAACTGCGACAGAGCTGCTTGCACTGTTGGGGTCGCCTCCAGCTGCCCCCAGCTCGCCCTGAACTCCTTATCACCTCCTCAGTCCCCAAGTCGAGTCTTTCACCTCTGTTCTTCAGCTGGGCGCAGAAAGTTCACTCCCGCCGAGTTCTTCTCCTTCACCTCGAAATCCACCAAGGAGCAATGGTATGGCTCCAGTTTCTTCGCCCTGGGTTACTCCCCAACCTCTTGCGCAACTCCTTGATCATTCTCCTTCATAGTTTGAGGCTCCCCATCGACGGGTTTGAAGATTTTTAGGCCGCCGGCGTGCTCCTCTGTTCTTGCCGCCCTCTGTCCCTCGACACCCCGGCGATGCAAGCATCCTCTTCCCTCGGTCCTCGAAGGAAAAAGGTGTGCACTTACATGTAGAACATGCTTGTAAAGTTTCAGCACATGCCATGCTTCCTAGACCCCGTAATTCTATTTCTTCCGATGATCTTCGAGTATGAGTATATTCTGTTTGCGCGCGAAATTCTTTTTGTACGGTTGTTTATTCATTGTGCACCTGTGCTATGTTGTTCTATATGGCCAGACGCATCACCTCGAACAAGAGTCATCGAGTTTCATCGGGTATTCACACCGGAATCTCCTAGTAGAATTGCCCAAAAATTCCCAAATAAATTTTGTTAGAACCAGCATGAAGAATACTTTCCAGTGGTGCACTTGGAATTTTATGAAAGTCTATAGAAATTTCTCCATAATTTAAATAAAAAATGCTTATAGATCTAATTCCTATATTCTGCTCTTTGGAAAATTACCAAATTTTTCCAGAACCTTCAATTTAATATCTTTGAACTCCAATAAAAATATCAGGGTCATTAGACTTCATTTACATGGTATGATCACCTGTGTATTCTCTATGCACATAAAAATAGTCAAATTCATTTGTAATTCGTACAGAAACTTGTGCGAACTTATAAATTGAATATCTCTCAGTATAAAGCTTAAAAAATTGTAAAAACAACTTTATTGGTTTGATCTTTATCCACACTAACCAGAACTTTAACCCAATCTTCATGAAAATCCCTAGATTTTCCTGTAGAGCCCTTCAAAGCAAAATCATGTTTGTTTTTTATCTGATGCTTCACTTCATTGAATCATCTGAAAATTTTCCAAAATGTTACTTACTAAGTTTATGAGTTCCTGTAAAAATTTCAGCGTCTTTGGAACTTAATAACCTAGTTAAATCTGGAGATCTTCCTAACTGGTCATAGAATAACTTAAAAACAACAGAAACATTTCAGTAAATTATCCAAACTAGTAAATTCAATATCTCGCAGTAGAATGCTTAGAAAATTGTGAAAACAAATTTTCCTAGAACCAGTGAGACCCCCTCTGTTTGGTACAACCACTGGTAGCCATGATAGACCTCTAGAATTACAACCAAAATCCAGTGAAGGCTTTTACTTGTTGGAATTTTAGTTGCAACAAGCTTCCTTGAACATCTCCAATTTTTGGTCCAGATCTTACTCATAGCACCTAGTGTCCACTGTAAAAATCCCAAAGCCAATTAAAATCATTACATACCTGATCAATGTTAATAAGATCTTTTCTACAATATCTATTTCAATTCATATTTTCATTTCCTAAGTTCATCTTGTTTCGATTTGCTGCTGTCCAGTCTAGCAATAGAACTTCAAGTCCAAACTAATATTACTCCTTCTTGAGTTATAATCAACTACAATTGTTATATTAATAAATTGCAATCTCTTAATTGCATATCATCTCTGGAAGTAGAACCTGAAAGGTTAGGGTATTCTGTACGAAAGTGTCCTATCTTACCACATTTGAAGCATCGTTGAGGTCCGGAGCTTCCTCTCCTTCTAGTTCTCACATTTTGCAATGCTTTTGAGAACCTAGTAGAGAGAAGTGCTAGCTCCTCCTCTGGAAATTCTTCGATCTGCTCCAGGGTTAGTGAGGACAACAAAGCAAGAGTATTGCAAGATGATGATTGGCCGGAGCTAGGCATATCACGTTGTGAGACAAATGCAATAGACTTATTTGGGTTCTTACACGATAAGATGTCAATTTCATGAGTTTTGAGTTTAGAGTAAAGCACATCTAAAGTAAGTGTACTCATGACAGTAGATTCACGAATAGATGTAACTTTCATCTCCCAGATTGACATGTCTAATGCACTAAGAAGTTGCCTACCATTTTCAGCATCAGAAAAATTAACGTTGACACTACGCAAGTTACTGAGAATTTTGTTAAAGCGAGCAAAGAGATCATCGATGGACTCACCGGGTTGCATCTCAAAGCGCATGTATTCTTTCTTGAACATGTCTCTCCTTACTTCTTGATCGTGTTGGATCCTTCGTGATAGTCACAAAGTGCTCTCCATACATCGTATGCCGATCGGAGATGTGCAATGCAGTCGAAGTCGCTCTGAGTGAGTCCTTGGATGATCAAGTTTTGGGCTTTGTTGATGTTGTCGACGTCCCGTAGGTTTGTACCCGTAACTTGATCGTTAGGTGGCACATCGTAAGGCTTGTACACCTTCTCCCATATTTCGAAGCCTTGCGCCTGGATGAAGGCCTCCATGCGTGCCTTCCAAACCTGAAAATCAATACTAGCAAACACACAAGGTTTGGTGGAGTATTTATCCATGATGATTAGTCAAAAACACGTGCAAATCATAATGATTGGAGCACCGTGGCTCTGATACCAATTGTAGGATCGAAGAGCACGTGAAAAACTACCAGAGTGGGGGGTGAATGGTAGATTTAGAAATCTTACGCAGCGGAAACAATTAAATCCCAACCACTTCGGTAGAAAAACGATCTGTTAGAGAAATCGTGAGTGAGACTAATCTAAACATGTTTTACCATGAAAAAAATGATAGATATCAGAGAGAATCAAGTCACGAAGATGACACAAGAAGAATCACTCAAATCTGTTGAGAGAAACTCAAGTTATGACCGAAAGATCAAACAAAGATCAATCTGTCCTACCCGAGAAAAACAGTTCTGGAACGCTTCAAAGAAACTCGTATAGATAAGAAACCACAAATCCAATGACCTTGAAATTTTGACAGGTGATATATAATCAACTTTTGAAGACAACCCAAAAAGAATCACGTCAATTGGATCTGTAAAACTCGAGTTATGATAAAACCACCGACGAAAGGTAGTGCTGTCCAGAAACTCAATGAGTAAAACTTGTCTGAAACAAGTCGGACAAACAAGGCACAAAAGTTCCTTCAAACATCGAATTTTATTCAATATAACACAAGAGGAACAGCCCCAAAGTCATCTCTCATGAGCTCTGGCCTCCCTTGCTTATATAACAGCACTTAGGCCAACCCAATCTCAACTAAGACTCTAATCCTACTCAAATCATGAAACAAAACTTTCCATAACTGCTTAGGACTCTTCTATATGAAGATAGAAGCAATCTTAAGACTTCCAAACACCTTAGGAACGTATCCCACATTCCTAAAACAACTCAAATTCGTGACTCAGACGAAATCCTATCACAACCAACTTAAATATTTCCATATTTGAGTCAAACCCGACTCAGCCGCTGCCTGAGTCCATAACCTAGTCGGTTGGACCTTTTCGACCAATTCTTTACGTCCACATGTCTTCATCACACCTCGGAACCATGAAGCCACGTCCATGCACTCCTTGCACACATGCAAACATCTTCCAATGACGTCCACGATACTTTCATATGCATCGTTCTTGATTCAAACATGTTGCGCAACCTCCTGATCAACTCAACCACAATTCCTCCCGAAGTTGGTTGTTGAAGCTCATCTTCTCCCCAAGACTAGTTCAATGGATCCCGTCACCAGCCATGTCTTGAACTCAAGCAACACCTGCACATGAATAAAGAACCAATCCGTACGAGCCCAAGTCTGTGACTTGACTCAAGTCAGTTCCGAACACAACACCCTACGTGAGCACCTCACATAAGCATGTTGCAAAGCATATCAAAACGATATCAGCCATATCGACCAAAACACACCAAAAACTTAGCAAATGAATACTAAGAAATCTTTCTAAGAATATAAAGCAAGTTCGAAACATTTCACATGAAAATTTGGAACATTACGATCAAGCTTCGAACCTTGCCAAAGCTAACCAGAGCTTGAGCCAGAGCTTACCAAAGCTAGTACAACCTAGCGCTGGAGCTTACCAAAACTAGTCGTACCTAGTGCCGGAGCTAACCAAAGCCAGTCGGACCTAGCACCGGAGCTAACCAAAACTAGTCGGAACTAGTAAACCCAAAAGTAGAAGCTAGAAAAACATGTCAGAGCTAACCAACATAAGTCGGACCTAGCAAAACATATCAGAGCTTAACAAAGACATGCCAGAGCTATCAAAGACATGCCGGGGCTATAGAAAAAACTCACTAGAGCTACCCAAAACATGTCGGACCTTGACAAAACAAGTCGGACCTATTGTCAGACCTTGCAGAAGCTCAGAGCTAGAGTCGGACCTTGCTAAAAAGATGTTATGGCAGCATTCAAAACTTTTGTTGTCAAAGCCAATGTATTCAACACACATAGGTCTCACAAATACCTATATTGATTCTCTTTGATTCTGGTGCTACATATATTTCATAAGTCAATCCTTTGTGTTCAAGCACCAGCTTCCAACCACTACCACAAAACATCGCTATCTTATATCTTCACGCGAAGGTAATATTACCGCAGGTGATGTTATCTCTCGAGCACCATTATGTCTGGGTGGTAGAATATATCCCACTACTCTTATAATCCTTGAAGGTCAAAAGATTGATGTAATCTTGGGAATGTTGTGGTTAAGCAACCACGAAACTGTTCTAAACATTAGTCCTCGCACCGTCGAGCTCAACTCTTCAACTCACGACCACCACACCTTAATTCTTGAGAACATGGTTCAAGAAAGTGCAGTAGTGTATCATTCTGAAACAAGTAAGTTGGAAGACATTACAGTGGTTCGTGATTTCCCGGATGTATTCCCTGATGATCTGCTGGATATGCCGCCTGACCAAGATGTGAAATTCAAGATTGAATTAGTACTGGGAACTACACCTATCTCTCGACGACCATATAGAATGGCACCTAAGGAGTTAGCTGAAATAAAGGAGCATCTCAATGAATTATTGAGTAAAGGTTTCATTCGCCCGAGCTCATCACCATGGGGATGCTCGGCTCTCTTTGTGAAGAAGAAGGACAAGACATTGAGGCTATGTGTGGATTATCGTCCGCTTAATGCCGTGACTATCAAGAACAAGTATCCACTACCGCGTATTGATCTGCTCTTCGATCAATTATTGGGTGCTATGGTATCGTCTAAAATGGATCTTCGGTCTGGTTATCATCAGAATAAGATACGACCGGAGGATATACCGAAGATGACATTCTCGACTAGATATGGACTTTATGAGTATTTGGTTATGTCTTTTGGTCTCACAAATGCCCCAACGCATTTCATGTATTTATTGAATTAGGTATTCATGCAAGAGTTAGACTAGTTCATCGTGGTGTTCATCGATGATATTTTGGTCTACCCCAAGTCAGAAGAGGAACATACCGAACATCTAAAGATCGTGCTTCAACGACTTCGTGATCACAAGCTATATGTCAAATTCAGTAAATGTGAATTCTGAATTAATCAAGTCCCATTCCTCGGTCATATTATTTCAGCGGAAGGCATCGTTGTGGATCCAAGTAAAGTGGTACAAGTGCTGAAATGGCAATCTCCCACTTCCATACATGAAGTCCGTAGTTTATTGGGTTTAGCAGGCTATTATCAGAGATTTGTTCCAAGTTTCTCAAAGATTGCTAAACCTATGACAGATTTATTAAAGAAGGGCAGCAAGTATGTATGGAGTGAATCATGTCAGGAAGCCTTCAAAACTCTAGGGGAGCATCTCACAATATCCCCGATGCATCCGACATCGGATTGGGCTGCGTACTTATGCAAGATTGAAGAATAATTGCATATGGATCAAGACAACTCCGAAATCATGAACACAATTATCCGACACATGATTTAGAGTTGGCAATAGTAGTTCTTGCACTGAAGATGTGGAGGCACTACTTCATGGGAAATCTAGTGCATCTCTACACAGATCATAAAAGTTTGAAGTACATATTCACTCATAAAGAATTAAATATGAGACAACGGAGATGGTTAGAGTTAATCAAAGACCATGAACTTGAGATTCATTATCATCCCAGCAAGGCCAATGTGGTTGCCGATGCACTTAGTCGAAGGTCTCATGTTCATAATTTGACCATTGGTCCTATAGAAGAAGATGAACCAAGTCTACGTGTGATTCCTTATGGATCTTTGTATAACCTTGCTCTCATACCTACAATTAGAGAGGAGATTGTAGAGGCTCAGAAGAAAGACAAAAGAATGTCTCATATTCAGAGGAGACTTAAAAGTGGAGAAATGAAATGTTTTCGAGAAGACGAACAAGGAACTTTATGGTTCAAAAATCGAATAGTGGTACCTCGAGACATGGAATTGTGGAAAAAGATTTTGGATGAGGATCACTTGTCCAAGTATTCCATCCACCCAGGAAGCAATAAGATGTACCAAGATCTCCATACCAAATTTTGGTGGACACGTATGAAGAGAGAAATAGCAAAGTATGTGTCTGAGTGTGACACATGCTGGAGAGTGAAAGCTGACCACATGAGGAAAAGCGGACTGCTGCAACCACTGAAAATACTGGCATGGAAATGGGAGGACTTGAGTATGGATTTCATTGTCGGATTGCCTCTTACCTTTCACAAGCATGATTCCATTTGGGTGATCGTTGACCGGTTAACTAAGTCAACACACTTTATTCCAGTGCATACAGCTTACAATGCGAAGAAATATGCGAATTTATACATATCAAGAATTATGTAACATGGAGTTCCCCGCACCATTGTATCGGATAGAGGATCACTGTTTGTTGCTCGATTCTGGAAGCAGCTGCATGCATCATTGGGAATGAAGTTAATTCGTAGTTCCGCATATCACCCTCAGACTGAAGGACAAACCGAGAGGGTAAATCATATACTTGAGGATATGTTAAGAGCATGTGTCATATATCACAGTAAAAATTGGGATGATCAATTACTGTTGCCAGAATTCTCGTACAACAACGGATATCAATCTAGTATCAAAATGGCACCCTATGAAGCTCTCTATGCCCGGAAGTGTCGCACACCACTCAACTGGTGCGAATCTGGTGAACGAGTGGTATATAGGATTGATCTGGTAAATGCAGCCGAAGAGCAAGTAAAAGTTATTCAAGCTAGTCTCAAAGCCGCTCAATCCCGACAGAAGAGTTATGCGGATAAAAGGCGTCGTCCTTTAAGCTTCAACATTGGATACCACGTGTATCTCCGTGTCTCTCCGATAAAAGGAATTCATCGATTTGGAGTAAAAGGAAAATCGGCTCCACGATTCATCGGTCCATTTGCTATCACTGAGAGATGTGGTCCTGTTGCTTACATATTGGAGTTACCAATAACTCTAGCTGGTGTTCATGCCATTTTCCATGTATCCTAGTTATGGAAATGTCTCAAACCATCTACCAACATCTGCATTGAAGAATTGGAAGAATTGAAACCGAATCTCACCTACGTCGAGCATCCAATCTGGATTATCGATTAAAAGTCTCATGTCACAAGGAATCGGACAATGTGGTTTTATAAGTTCTATAGAATAACCACGCCGTCGAGGAGGCAACATGGGAGAGTGAAGATTTTCTCCGCACAAAGTATCCGGACATGTTATTGTTATATCTCCGGTAATCTTTTACTCCTGTCTCATTCATTTGTAATCTCGGGACGAGATTCCTTTAAGGGGGGAGGAATGTAAAAGCCCTAATTTCCATAAGGCAAACTTCATTTTGGACTAAAAATTTTTAATGATACAAAGAATTAAAAATTAAATGAGAAAAGAAAATTATTCAAACTCCAAATGAGGGAATAAGAAAAAAACTTTACTAATGTTAAAATTAAGTTAACATAAAGATTTGAGTTGACCAATGGATTCCAAATATTCCAAATAGCATCACTGCAAAGTTTCATAATTTTTGAAGCAAGTTTGCTATTTAATTCAATAGCTTCATTGAATTCAACTCAAATTCAAATTCAAGGTTGAATTCAATTGAAACTTTGCCAAATCAACATTTTGATTCCATAATCAATTTCTACACCTTCAATTTAGTCTACCATAAAATTTCTACAATTTTTGGACACAAGTTGGTGGGATATTTTAGTGTCCATATAGAAGATAGAGATGAATAGGAGGGTGGGACCCACTGGTCATAGGCTCAAATTCGCCCCTGTTCTTCCCAGGGCGCCACCTCCCGGCATGCAAACTGCGACAGAGCTGCCTGCACTGTTGGGGTCGGCTCCAGCTGCCCCCAGCTCGCCCTGAACTCCTCCTTATCACCTCCTCAGTCTCCAAGTCGAGTCTTTCACCTCTGTTCTTCAGCTGGGCGCAGAAAGTTCACTCCCGGCGAGTTCTTCTCCTTCCCCTCGAAATCCACCAAGGAGCAACGGTATGTCTCTAGTTTCTTCGCCCTAGGTTTCTCCCCAACCTCTTGTGCAGCTCCTTGATCATTCTCCTTCACAGTTTGAGGCTCCCCATCAACGGGTTTGAAGATTTTCGGGCCGCTGGCGTGGTCCTCTATTCTTGCTGCCCTCTGTCCCTCGATACCCCGGCAATACAAGCATCCTCTTCCCTCAGTCCTTGAAGGTAAATGGTGCGCACTTACATTTAGAACATGCTCGTAAAGTTTCAGCTCATGCCATGCTTCCTAGCCCCCGTATTTCCATTTCTTTCGACGATCTTCGAGTATGAGTATAGTCTGTTCGCGCGCGGAATTCTTTTTGCACGGTTGTTTATTCCTTGTGCACCTGGACTATGTTGTTCTATATGGCCAGGCGCATCACCTCGAACAAGAGTCATCGAGTTTCATCGAGTCTTCACACCTAAATCCCATTTTTCCCCAACCGCGAATTTTTCCCTCCTCGGTCCGTAGTCGCCACCAGTTTCCAAGCCTTTTCTCTCCCTCTTATGGCCAGATTCTTGTTACCCATGCTTCCATGAATCTTCCCGAGGTCTTCCCGATCAGTTTCATCCATCGTAGGGCTCGGGCGACATGGCCAAAACCCTAATCGTCGCCGCCGCCGTCGCGCAAGCCTTTCCGGCCATCGCCGGCGTGCGCTAAACCCACCGGCATGCTCAACACCTCGAAATATGGTTAGCCGGCGTGTTTTGCGAGGAGACGTGCCGTGGATCGTCGGGCGGCAAGAGCTCCAGCGAGGCGCCGCCGCGGTCGCGCGCCTGGCGGGAGGTAGACGACGACCCCGTGGGGCCCAGTCGTCAGGGAGTGTAACACGCGCGCCCGGATCTGGTGCGGACAAGGATCCCATGTGGCTACATCCCTGGACCCTGTGCCCAGGTGTTGCTTCAACCTGAGTGGCCCATTTTAAATCCTATGGGCCCAGCCATTATTCAAACCTTTTCCAATTGAAATTAAATTTCAGATTTAGTTCCCACTTCAAAAATCTGTATCTCCTAGTATAATTGTTCAAAAATTCCCAAATAAATTTTTTTAGAACCAGCATGAAGAATACTTTCTAGTGGTGCGCTTGGAAGATTATGAAAGTGCATAGAAATTTCTCCATAATTCAAATAAAAAAATTCTTATAGAATTAATTCCTATAGTTCTGCTCTTTGGAAAATTACAAAAATTTTTCAGATCCTTCATTTTCATATCTTTGAACTCCAGTAAAAATCTCAGGGTCATTAGACTTCATTTACATGGTCTGATCACCTGTGTATTCTCTATGCACATAAAAATAGTCCAATTCATTTATAATTTGTACAGAAACTTGTGCAAACTTCTAAATTGAATATCTCTCAGTATAAAGCTTCAAAATTTGTCAAACCAACTTTATTGGTTTGATCTTTATCCACACTAACCAGACTACAACCCAATATTCATGAAAATCCCTAGATTTTCCTGTAGAGCCATTCAAAGCAAAATCATGTTCGATTTTTATCTGATGCTTCACTTCATAGAAACATCTGAAATTTTGCCAAAATGTTCCTAACTGGTCATAGAATAACCAAAAAAACAACAGAAACATTTCAGTAAATTATCCAAACTTGTAAATTCAATATATCACAGTAGAATTCTTAGAAAATTGTGAAACCAAACCTTCCTAGAACTAGTGAGACCCCCTCTCTATGTTACAACCACTGGTAGCCATGATAGACCTCCAGAATTACAACCAAAATCCAGTGAAGGCTTTTACTTGTTAGAATTGTAGAGACAACAAGCTTCCTTGAACATCTCCAATTATTGGTCCAGATCTTACTTATAGCACCTAGTGTTCACTGTAAAAATCATAAAGCCAATTAAAATCATTACATACCTGATCAATGTTAATAAGATCTTTTCTACAATATCTATTTCACTTCATATTCCCATTGGCTAAGTTCATCTTGTTTCCTTTCTGCTGCTGTCCAGTCTAGCAACAGAACTTCAAGTCCTAACTAATATTGCTCCTTCTTGAGTTATAATCAACTTCAATTGTTCTATTAATAAATTGCAATCTCTTAATTGCATATCATCTCGATAGTGTTCGCGACGAAGGTGGCCAACAAGAAGCACAACCTGGAGAAGTGGAATTCTCTATTGGATTTGATGTGGCGTTAATTCTCGATGAAGGCTACTAATTGATCGTCGCTGACTTTGATTTAAACCGAATGGCAAGCCCCGGTTTGCATTTAAGCGCCTTTTAATGTTTTGCTTTTATACACACTATATTGAATAGACTTGATATGTGCATTAGGTCTATGTTGATTGAATACTCCACATGCATGACCAAATAATCCTTGAAGTGGATGGGTAGTATAAGTCCCCCTCAGATTATATTGCTATGCTTAATGTTTAGTTAGAAGATCGGTAGAAGTCGAGTATGTCAGAAACTACTCGCGGGACTGGTCACATTTTATCGACCACAAGTCAAGTAATTGAATTCTACTTGCGAGAGAAGTCGAGTGAGGGAAACCTACTCGCAACTTGTTACTATAACATTAACTCTTTAATATGAGATGTGGACGGGGATTTGTGTAGGTGGTTTGCCCACATCGTGCCTAGGTCGGTAATGGCGAGGAATGTGTTGGGAGGTGAATTGGCAGCCCCGTATGTGTCGGTTAAGGCCCGTCTTGTGCTTTGCCCCGTTGAGCAAGTTTGAACTGTACCGGAAAGCATATTGGCGATATGGGACCCAGAAAACCAATGTACCTTGAGGATCCTATGTTGGAACCTTTTTAATCGGCTTAAGCTATCGGCTGTTAGTACAGTGGGAGGTAACTTACTTAGGAACATCTCACAGCGGAGGTGCATCTTGAAGTGAGCTCACTATTCGGGTCGATCAAACTGTTCCGATGTGGTTAAATCTGGGGAAAGGTGGCTGCTTGCGACATCAGTGGAGTGTGTCGATGCAACTCCGAGTATGGGCGTACGTGTCATGCAGTCCGAGTGTTTTTTATTCGAATCACCGTTGCTCGCGGTTATGGATTGAGCATACTAGGTCACTGAGTCTTGACGTAGTAAGAAATAAAAATGGAAAGATTATGAATATGTTGCTATAAATAATTCTTTGTATTGCAACCTTGGCTGCTACAGAGATAGCATAATTAAATTTACAAATTTTCAAACATTTAACTTGAATAAATCTTATGCAACCTTGAGCAAGTATCATCGTGGACGAAGCATTTCTTGTTTGATTGTGGAATTCACAATGATGCTATGCCAAGGATCGTGTATGCTACATTAAAACTGACCACTAAGGATTTAGTTTCGGCGAGTCCATTCCTGCAAAATTCAGCTTTCCAGTCTTTAAAGTTTCCAGCATATAGAGTTCCATGCTTTAGGTGAGACGGTTAAGTCTTGTTGAGCCTTGTGCTCACGGTTGCTATATTGTGCTTTTTGCAGGTATTATTAGCTTATGATTCTGTTATGGTTGTCCGTGAGACCTTGAGCTTGTCGAGATGTATCTCTCACGGAAACCGTGCCGCTGCTCTCTGTTTTCGTGTTACTAGTGAGAAGCGTCCGCGGGCATGGACGACTTCTCTTGTGCATAGCTAGTTGAGAGTATGAGTATGTATATTCCGATGCGTTGTATATTATGTTGTAAAAGAGGATCATCTTGTGAAATAAAATAATTGTGTTGGTTATTTTGTATGGTTTTTCTTGTGTGCTGTTGGATGCCGCATCGCACGAAACCACCCAATGCGATTCCTGGGAGGTGTGGACCCCGGTCCCCACACTTAAGCACAAATAGAGTTTTATCAACCTTACCCATGGTAAACCCTTTGCAAGTAATTATGTTTTTAACCTATCATACCATGCTCTAGGGGCTTGATTGAGACCGTACAAGGCTTTCAACAGTTTGTAAACATGATTAGGAAAATTTGGATTTTCAAAACACAGTGGTTTCTTGACATAAACCTCCTCATCTATGTAGCCATTATGAAAAGCACTTTTAACATCCATTTGATAGAACATGAAACGTTTATATGCAGCAAAAGCTAAACAAATTATTATGGCTTCTAATCTAGCAACAAGAGCAAAAGTTTCATCAAAAGTTAGACCTTTAATTTGTGTGAAACCTTAAGTAACC
Source organism: Tuctoria greenei (assembly GCA_036927565.1). Classification (NCBI taxonomy): domain Eukaryota; kingdom Viridiplantae; phylum Streptophyta; class Magnoliopsida; order Poales; family Poaceae; genus Tuctoria; species Tuctoria greenei. Next base: position 96,371,852 of record JAYESD010000005.1, read on the forward strand.
AACCTAGCCTTATTCCTAACCACAACCCCATCCTCACTTTGTTTATTTTTAAACACCCATTTAGTTCCAATTAAAGTGTGACCATGAGGTGGATATACAAGTTTCCAAACGTTATTTCATTCAAAAAATATTAACTCTTCTTGCATGGCAATAATCCAAGATTCATTAGTGAGTGTGTGTGATATATCTTTGGGTTCAAAATAAGCAACAAAAGTAGAATGAGCATGAGAGTTTGGATCGCAAAACCTGGACCGTGTGACTCGTTCGCACAGGCTTCCAATGATTTGCTGTGGAGGATGACTTTTGAGGATGCAGAGGGGAGTAGAGATTTCACAAGATCCTTCTTCATATCCATCACAAATCGAATAGCTTGTGACTCGAGAAAAATATGTACCACATTAGTGGTCGTTGGTGCTGGTTGTTGAGCGGGATCAAGAGTTGGAACGTCATTGTTTATTTCTGAAATTTTTAGTAGCAGCTCCCCGCCTTCTTAATCTTCAGTTAAAAATCCTCTCCCTCTGTGGATATGGATTCGGACCTGCAATATTAGACCTAGTACCTGGGCTGGCTTCATCGAAACAAACCTCACAAGTCTCTACAATTTTGTTAGTCTCAAGTAAAAGCACACGATAGCCTCTAGTATGAGATGGGTAACCAACAAACATGCCATCAACAGATCAAGCATTTGCATCCAAAGACACTAAAGTGTGTGACACTAAGCATATGTCCAAACTGAAGCTCGTATGGAGTCTTTCCTATCTCAGCACACAAGAAAACACAGTTTGAAACATAACAAGCTGTTGCAATTGCATCTGCCCAAAATTTTCTAGGAGTTTGGTATTCATCAAGCATAGTCCTAGCCATCTCAACAAAGGTTCTGCTCTTTCTCTCTACAACGCCATTTTGTTGAGGTACATATAGTGAAGAAAATTGATGATATATTCCTTTTTCAGCAGAAAAGTGATCAAATGATTGATTTTTAATTTCATTTCAATTATCACTTCTAATTGCTTTTAAAGATCCAGAGTGATCTATTGATAATCTAAGAAATAAAGTTCTAAAGTGACTAAAAGCTTCATTCTTAGATGTCATAAAGTAATCCCAAGAGTATCTAGAAAATTCATCGACAATTACAAGCACATACTATTTACCTCCAAAAGGTTGAACACGTGAAGGACCTACGGTATCAAGGTGCAAAAGTTGTCCCGGTTCAATTGTCATGACCATTGTGAGAGGAGCATGTGAACCTGCAACCATCTTAGCATGTCTACAAGAAGAGTAAACAATTTCCTTGTCCCCTTTAAGCTTAGGCAGCCCACGTATGCAATCAAGAGCACAAACACGCGTGAGATGATCAAAGCCTACGTGACCAAGTCTACAATGCCAAAAATGTAAGTTCTTTGAATCATTAGCAACTAGACACCTATGCTTAGAAGTTGACATATAAAAATCAGCTTTAAAAACTCTTCCAAACCAATATATGTTAAAAATAATCTCATCATTTAAATCTACAACCTTGCAACAATATGGCCTAGAGGGGGGTGAATAGGCGTTGACATTTTTTCTTGCAACACTTAATAGAAGTGTCAAATACAGGAGGGTCCGACTAGTCCAGTGTACTAGTTATGCTTACGAAAGATTAACAGTTAATGTAATTTTGTCAAATGGTTTAGCAGCGGAATATAGTAAACTATTCGAAAAACTTGAGTAAGTGATTAGGATGAGTGATTCACACGTGGAATACAAAATTAATACAAGTTGCAAGTTTGATCAACCCTATGCCCTAGATGTTGATGATTGCAAAAGTAAAGAACTAGAACACATGAGACAAGGACTTTTACCGAGGTTCAATCTCACCAAAGAGATCTATGTCCTCGTAGAGGAGCTCACAAAGAGCCGTGTCTCAATCAAACCTTTACCTCTTCAAGTCACCACAAAGGCCGACTTGAGTTCCACTATAATGGTAATCACCGAGTCAATGGGGCAAGTTCACACGCTAAGGGCTCCCATAAAATTACAGCGAGGAAACGAATCAAATACACTTAAAAGATGTACAATAGATGCAACAGTGTGTGAGAGATTCAAATTCCAAGAGCTAAACAATGTGTAGAAGATGATCTCCCTTTTCCAAATCTTGATTCCCAAAAGATTTAACCTTTTAGGGCTTTAGATATGTGGGGGGAAGTGTTTCCGTGCTCTTGGGACGTGTGACGGCGCTAGGGTTCTTAGTTTTTAAGTTATGGGATTGTGCATCACCTATTTATAGACTTTCCAAAAAAGTTATCGTTAGGGATCCCGATGGTCGGACTAGTCCGCTCAGGGGACCAGACTAGTCTGGTGTGCTGTGTAAGATTTGTGTGAACTGTGCAGCACACTTGAAACCCTAATTGCTATGAGGTGAACCAGACCAGTCCGCTTGGGAACAAAGAGTTAACAGAACTAGTCTGTGGTGAATCTTGTAACTAAATTGGACTAGTCCGCAATTAAACGGACTTATCTGATGCAAGGTGAGATAAGAGTTTTGTGACAGACTAGTCCATATCATGGGACTTGTCCGCGTGAAACAACAGAGAGTTGAATGGACTTGTCTGACTCGTGTCCGAACTTGTCCAGGTGGGAACAGTGAGTTGAACGGACTAGTCCGGTTCCGTTTCGGACATGTCCGTGTGAAAACAGAAAGTGTGTCAGACTAGTCTGCTTTTGGACGGACATGTCCGATGCTTCAGTGAATTGCTTAATTGTTGATTTTATCCCTTACCCTCTACGCAATGTTATGAGCTCTTGGGATGTGTCTCTCACACACATCCGATACATTAACATCTACTTTACGATTCCATTCTTCACTTGGCCTTTTCCTTTCTCAATAATATTTTTTCAACTTTTTGTGCACCATTAGTTATATTCTTCGTATACCTGCTTTCATATCAACATAACGTATTACGATCTCATTTGTTTGTCGTCAATTATCCAAAACCCACCAGGGAATGCATAGATTCACTTTCAATCTCCCTATTTTTTATGATTGATGACAACCATTTGAGATTTCACAACTAAGAGTAAAAATTGATTTTCATAAAGTGTGCATATATGAGAATAAAATATGAAGAAGAATTATTACTCACATATATGCACTCTTTATGGTGGGGTGCCTATAGAGTGTGTGTGTGTGTGATGTGCGTAATTGAAAATACAGTAATTATAATAAACAACCATCATAAGAATATCATAATGAGCATCACACATCCATATTAAATAAAATAGGCACCATTCAAATAGAGATTACAATAGTTCGAATCTTAAAGCATAAAAGATACATGTCCATGATCAGTAGTCCTTAAGGCTCATAAATAGACTACTAGTCTCAATCTCTCCCCTTTTGGCATCAATTCAAAACAAAGGGAGAACCTGTAAGAGATTACTCACTGTCACTCCCTCTATCACTCTCGGTCCTATCCTTGTCTTCATCTTCAGACTCGTGTTCATGCTGAGGAGGAGGAACAGAGACACCTGCAAGTCCAAATGAGGCTAGTTCCTGTTCCGTTAGAGGAGCAACCTCCGTGATGTTCTCTTTGGAGTCTTCTGATATCTGAGGAGACCCCACTGGCTCAATATCCAATTTATCACATATAGCTTTTATGTATGCCTTCATGCACCTCTGGTGCCTCTTCTTGGTCAAGCTTACCATGTGTTGCTTTACTTCCACTTTCGAAAGGATTCAAAAATAGATGAAAGCATCTTTAGAACACCACTGGAGGACTCTATGGAGGGTGGAGGAGCAGAGGTAGCACTGGAGCTTGTTGATGTTTATTAATATCACAGATCATCTCTAGTAAGAGATGAGGTTCGCAAGTGCATGGAAACTATCGTGTAGCATTTCACCCAAGAGTATTCTCAAGGGTATCGTATTTATCCCAAAGGAAGGCAATGGGGTAAAGTCGATACTATTCTTATGATCAAGCTATGGGAAACTAATCAGTTATCAAGATAGAGGTAAGTTGATAATATGGGTAGTATGACACACACCTAAGCAATCTATTCTAAGGGGTAAATGGGTCCTAATGAAGATTAGACTAAGAGTTGGGGAGTTGCTCCTACAATGCTTCTAATATACATATACATAGCCTAGGTTAGATACTAATGAGGATATCAATGGTGAATACTTATGCTAAGTTGTTCAACATATCGGGCACGAGTTTACCCCTAGCAATACTAGGACGACTCCCGCCAAGACCCTGTGGTATAGCTGAACACAGAGGATTACAAAGGACAGATTCGATTGTCACCACCTACTGCCTACCTCTTCAACCCGTGGGTCTACGAGACATCCAATGTTACTTAACTACCCTACTACCATGCTAGCATATTAAGTAAATACCTTAGGATTCATGAGACAAGCCATCTTAAGGCAATGACTAACCTAAACATCGTTGAACCAATGTTGAGACATAGCATAAGGTATTCATATCAACATGAACATATCATAAATAATGAGACTATAGTGGTGGTTTGTAGTCATTATGATGATAGATTGAGAGTAATATGGCATAATCATAAAGTGTACTCCTACCACATACATGGACTCCAAAATCAAACTAGAAACGCTTCATCCAACTATACGAATAAAAGAAGACTAAAGATAATATTTTTTTATGCATAAAGTTACAAATATAAGAAAGGTACATGAGCCATACCTTTCCCAATTTGGACTTGGGACTAGGAGCTCTCCTCCCTATAGCCTAACTCCACTAAGGACTAAGAGGACTAGTGTATAGAATAGAATGATGTTCAAGTGTTGTGTGTTGAAGTGAGGGGTGGGGTCCTATTTATAGCTTAGAGAAGGGTCGGTTCTGTGACACCGGTTCCAAAAAATGAACCAAGTGCAGTATATGTGTGCTCAGGATGTTTAACACACATATGCAAGTGATTCACAAATGATAAACAGATAATTACCACAGCTCACATTATTAAATAAGTACTTTTATTACAAAATTCAGAATATCCTCAATTATAGCTCTAGAGAAACATTAATGACGAGTTTGAACTAATGCAGCAGAAATAGACTAAATATAAAACTAAGCAAACTAAGCAAATTAAGCATAAGGGATAGCGCAGCTCCAATCAACACCACAGGCAAAGCTGACAGAAGCACACAACCTAGAACTCTTCATTAACATCGTGATACTCCCAATCCTGACCTACAACTGTTGGTGGGGGATTGGAAGGGTGAGCACATGTTGTACTCATCAAGTGTGGGAAGTATGACATGTAGCTCATACAAATGACGAATATAATAAAGGCTAAGTGCTGAAAAGTACATTAATACATTTGAAAAGCATCATATTGTACGTATGTGAAGTAAACCTATCATAAACAATGTAGTTATCATAATACCG